>JBAFXB010000001.1:6215728-9139843 GCA_037177825.1 Diaporthe sp. P3_1W
AGTAATAAATGCAGAGATTCATATCAATAAAATCGGCGGTTTTACTAGGCACAGACTACCCGCACGAACTACCCTCGCCACATAATCTAACCCCCAATATCACCATAATACCCTTTACAGCTATAACCATTAACACCCTATATAACCCCCAATATTACTAAATTTAATATAATCACCTTATATTAACGCTATATTAAATCAATTAAATATTCATTAATATTAATTAATTTAATATTAAAAATAATATATAATTACTTAAATTTTATTTTTTTAATATTATAATAATAATATAGCTTTTAAATTACTTTAATTTTAAAATATAATAATAAATTAATTATTATAACTAAAATACTAATATTATTATAATAAATTATTATTAATTAATACTTTTTAACCTTTCTCTCTTCTTTAAACTTTTTTATAATAAATATAATACTTATAAAAACCTTAAAGTTAATTTAAATATAGCTATAAAATCTATTAAATTCCTTATTATTATTAAAAAATTAAAGCCTAATTATAGTCAGGGCTGGCGGCTGGGGCAAGGCGGTTGGGCCCGTGCAGGGCCCTGCACGGGCCCCCTTATCGATAAGCCCCTCCTGCCCTACAGCTGCAGCCCAGAGGGCTCCTCCAGAGCCCTCCTTCCTCCTTTCCTCTCTTTTGCTCTTTAGGCCAGCATACTCTTTAAATCCACATAATTTAGTGCACATTTCGAGCCCTCGTGCCGTAAGCCCAAGTGACGTCTTAATTATATAATATTAAAATATAATTATAATATTTAATAACTCTTTATTATAATAATTAATAATATCTTAATAATTAAAATAAGCTATAAATAATATATATTTACTCATATAATTAAAATAATATTTAATAAATAAACCTTAATAATTTAAAAAAAAATATTATTATTATAATTCTTAAAAAGTTTCTAAAGCTTAATATAATTAATTAAAGCTTATAATAATATATTATAATTTCCTTATTTATATAATTTAAAACTTAAATCTTATAAAACCTAAATAATTTAAAGCAGCCCTTTATTAAAAATACCCTTAAATTTAATTAAAATAAAATAAAATTAAAAACTAACTTACTATTTATTAAAAGAAAAAATAAGGCATTTATATACTTACTTAAATAATTTTAAAATTCTTTAAAAAAAAGGATTATTAATATAAATAAATTATTAATAAAGATAATATTATAAATATCTTTTAATATAATAAATAATAAATAGCTTAAATTTAAAAATAATACTTTTCTTATAATTTATTACTTAATTATATATATATAATAAATAATAAAAAAATACCCTACTTTTAAAATATAATAATAACTTATATAAAATAAATTTTATTATTATTTTAAGTTATTATTAATAATAAAAAAAAAGCTAGCTTTTAATAATTTCTTTAATAAATTTATAAGCTCTTTAAATAATATAATATTAAACCTCCTACCCTTTTTATTATTTATTATAATATTATTTTAATTAATATTTTAAAATATAAATTCCTTTAATTATATTATTAATTATATATCTTTTATATTAATATAAATATTATATTAAATATTAAGAAAAAATAAAAAAAGCTAATAATAGTAATATTAATAATATTAAAGAATAATAAAATTAAAAATCTTAAAGAAAATAATAAAGACCTTACCTCTTTTAATATATTAATAAGAAATATAATTATAATACCCTTAAGGGTCCTTAATAATATCCCTAATATTTAAATAGCCTTCTTTAACCTCTTTAAAATTATAAAATACTTTATAAATTATAAAACTTATAATATAGCTTAATAATAACTTTAAAAAACCTTTTTAAACTAAATAATAATCTTTAATTACCTTAAAATATATTATATTAATAAAAAAAAATTATTATTAAATAAGCTACTTATATTATTTATAAAATACTTAACTTTAATTTATATATAACCTTCTTTATAAAATATATATATTATTAAATTAAAACTTAATTAAATTATAATATAAGAAATCTCTTTTATTTAATAAAGGCTATTTATAAAATAATTAAAAAAAAGGCTAATAATTTTTATTAAAAAAAAGTATATTAAAAAATAGCAATCCTTATAAAGTTTAATAAATAAAAATAATTAAAAAAGCTCCCTTTATAAATTATAAGAAATATTTTAAAGCTTCTCTTAATAATATATAAGTAAATAATTTAAATACTTTAAAAGTAAGCCCCTTAAAGGCATTATATAGCTTTTAATTATTATTATCTTATTTTATTTAATATAATATTATTTATATTAATTATATAATTAATAAAAAAAAAAGATCTTCCCTTTAAGAAAAATAATATTTATAAAGATTATTACCTTAATTATAACTTTTTCCTTAAAAACGCTTTTTTTATTATATTTTTATTAAAGAAAATTATTATTATAAAAAATAAACCTTATAATATTTTTATATTTATTATTAATAAAAAAAGCTTTTTTAAAAATTATAAAAAGGCTATAATAAATAAGAAAATAACCTTAAATATTATAAATTTAAATAATAAGGTAAATAATAAAATAAAAATAATAATAACTTTTATATAATATATTAATTTAATATTTTAAGTAAAATAACTTTATCCTTAAATTATTAAATTAAAAAAATATTTTTAATAATAATATTTAATAAAATACTATTTATTAAAATTAATAGCTAATAATAAAGCTTATAAAGTAATTAACTTAATAGCCCATAAAATAAAAAAAACTCTTAAATATTATAATATCTTTAAATATAATTTTAATAATATTTATATCCTTAAATATAAGGTTAATAGCTAAAAAATAATATATAAAGGTTATAAAAAGTATTAATTAATTACCTTAAGTAATTATAATTATTAAGGATATTATTAATAATAATAATAATAAAGAAAGCACTTAAGAGGAAATTATAATTTATATATATTAAATATAAAATAATATATTATATAATTATATTAAATTAAGTATTAATTACCTAATTAAGTAATATAATTAATTAATTTATAATCTTTTTTAATAAGGGTAATAATAATATTATTATTAAAGTTAATTTAGCATTACCTTATATTAATTTAATAATAGGGTACTAATTGCGCGCTAGGGCTAGAATTGGCTGGGTGGGTGGTCCATGCTTGGTAAAACCGCCAATTTTACTAGTACAAATCTCTGCATTTAAAGTAATAAGGGTAACGGGTTTTGCATTCATACTTCAAGTCAACCCCTTCTTTCTCTTCAAATGTCCTCCCGACCGATTTGCGTGCCTCTTTGCATCGAGTAAGCCAAGCGACATTTTTGTGCGACATCTTCGTATAGCATACCCCTTCGCCTCCTGTACCTCTTCCTCCCACACTCGCCGCAAACATGACCGGCGACTCAGACACGGACAAACCACAGAGAAAGGAAGAAGGCATCAATAGTCTAGGCCTTCGCTTAACTCGCAGCAATGAGAGAATTGGCACAACAGCCCTCCTGGACAGTACCGATAGCCTTCAGCGGCGTCTGGGAAACCGGCAGATCCAGCTCATTGCGATCGGTATGTGATTGCAATCATTGAGCTTTATTGAACTTGTGATGTGGCCCAACGAGCGAGGAATTCATATTTACTTCTCTACAGGTGGTTCTGTTGGCACCGGCGTGTTTGTTAGCATCGGAACTGGTCTGCACTCCGGCGGCCCTGCAAGCCTGCTAATGGCTTACATACTGTACTGTGTAATGGTCGGGATGACCAACAACTGCATGGCTGAGATGATGACTTATCATCCTGTTCCCGGTGGATTCATCGGTCTTGCAGGGAAATATGTCGACGGTGCCTTTGGCTTCATGGCTGGCTGGAACTGTGAGTCCTTGCCCATCCCTGACCACATGCAAGCTCCTTTCGCGGCGTTGACCAAATCATCATCCAGTCTTCCTTTACCAGGCTTTTCTCCTGCCTTTCGAAATCAGTGCGCTTTCGCTTGTGATCAGCTTTTGGAGCAATAAGATTCCGGTCTGGGCAGTTGTCCTAGCCTGTATCATCCTATATATGTACGTGGTTGCCAATTCTACGCCACCGTCATTGAGGGCTTGCGACTTGCATGCTGACGAACCTACTATACCAAGTATCTTGAATGCACTGGTAGTTAGCATGTACGGTGAGGCCGAATTCTGGCTCTCGGGCGGGAAAGTGATTCTGCTCTTTGCTTTGTTCTTCTTCACTTTTATCACAATGGTGGGAGGCAACCCCCGACATGTTGCTTACGGCTTTCGCTACTGGGACAAGCCTGGCCCCTTTGCTGAGTACAACAGTACCGGACTCCTTGGCCGCTGGGAGGGCTTCCTCGCCTGTGTGTGGAACGCCTCCTTCGCTGTTGTCGGCCCCGAATATCTTTCTATGGTCGCAGCCGAGGCCAAGCGGCCTCGTTCTTACATCAAGGCAGCTTACAAGACTGTGTATATGCGGTTCGGGATATTCTTCATTGGCAGCGCCCTCTGCGTTGGCATTGTTATTGCACACAACGACCCTCTCTTGGAGAGTATTGCTCGGGGCAATGCGAGCGGCGGTGGTACTGCAGCTGCTTAGCCCTATGTGATTGCTATGCAAAACTTGGGCATTGACGGGTTCCCGCATGTTGTCAACGCTCTGCTCTGCACCCCTATCTTCTCCGCGGGCAACACTTACGCGTACTGCGCAAGCCGGAGCTTGTACTCTCTGGCACTGAGCGGCCGCGCTCCGAAGATTTTCACCAAGTGCACAACGCGTGGCGTGCCTCACTATTGCTTAGCGGTGTCCATGCTTTTCTCCCTTCTTGCCTTTCTCCAAGTGAGCACGAAAACTGCTAACGCGTTAAGCACTCTTATCGGTCTGGTCAGTTAACTCATTAATCGAGAGGAACAGGGACTTCACTGATGACTTTCTTCGCAGGTCACATCCTCGGCTTTTATCAATTATATCATCATGTCGACAACCTAGGTCTTCTGGTGGCGGGCTACAAAAGCTCAAAGCTTTGACCGCTCCAAGCTACCGTACAAGGGATGGTTTCAGCCATACTGTGCCTGGGTCAGCTTGACATTTTACATCTGCGTTACCGGAACATACGGCTACACAAGCTTAAGAACCTGGGACGCAGCTAGCTTCTTCGGGGCATACACGATGGTCATTTTGAGTCCATGCTTATTCTTGTGCTGGAAGATTATGAAGAATAGTAAAATGGTCAAGCCGGAAGAGGCCGATTTGGCATGGGACGCTGCTATCGTCGACACTTATGAGGCGTCTTTCACCACGCCGCCTGTCACATTCTGGGTCGAAATGGCACAGCTGATCGGGCTCAAGAAGACCAGGAATGGTAACGACCAGCGGGAAGTGTAGGAAATTGCGCTGGCGCCCCTCGATTGGCTGCGTTGTCTTTTGAAACGGCAGCTGGCACGGCGACTGCCGCTGCCGCACTGATAACACATGTAGGAAATAGATTCAAGACTTTCCTTTTTATTATTATTATTATTCAAGTTTCAGATTTCCAGATAGAGCAATTAGAAAGCAGACCATTATTTACTTATTCTACATCACTTGAAGAATGGGGCTGGCTGTAATCCTGCAGCCGTGTAAAACGTGCCTGTTGTCGCTGTCACGGCAATGGAGTCCGGGGGCCAAGACTTTTCCACGCATCACGTGAAAGTCCGGGGGCAGATTCCGGGCCTGCAGGTCGTCAAGAACTTTATCTATGCTCCAATGAATGTGTCCAATTTTTTTTAGTTTGCAGAGTTTCTGCTCTCATGCACACGGATAGCTACCATTGCCCCGTTACGTATGAGACTACAAGAGGACTCCTTTAGAAAACCAGTATGACCATAATTCACAAGTATCATCTTCAGCCAACGGGGCTGATTCCCAACTCTCATTTCCCTCTTCTACACTACAAGAAATTTGTAGACGAGCCGCAAACCAGCATGACCAAGATATACGATCTATACGACAGTAACGGATGGGAAGTTAATTGGATCGTCCGTTACGGCCCAACGCAACCATCGCATTACCACTCGCGGAGCCACGAATGCATGACAGTATTAACCGGCAAGGCAACAATCCGCTTCGGTGCCGCAGATACAAGCGACAACCTAGAGGAAAGCACCCGGGGCCAGGATCGAGAAGATGGTGGTGTGGAACTTGCGGCGGAGCCCGGCGATGTTTTTATCATTCCGGCCGGTGTGGCGCACAAGACTTACGGGGCCTCTCCGGCGACGGAGTTCAAGCTGCTCACGCCAGGATCCGGCCATGGACCCGTCACGGCGGCAGATCGGCGCAAGGCTGTCGCGGATGTTCAGCTTGACGGTTTCACCATGATGGGCTCGTATCCAAAGGGAGCAAGTTGGGATTTTGTTACAGGGTGTGCAGACCACTCTGATTGGCATAATGTATGGGCTGTTAGGAAGCCAGTTGCGGACCCAGTTATGGGTAGGTCTGAGGAAGGACTTGTCGGAACATGGAATGTTATCACAGATATTTAATGGCCGTTCCTTAAATATAGTATTAAAGTGTATTACCGCTAAACTATACCCAATGATTCGCTACGGCATGCGAGCGACTCGACGGCACCATCAGACTATCGAGATCGGCCCGCAATGATCAACAGCCTTGACGCATGCGCCGAACTGGCACCGTAGCATTGGCGAACGGCCCATCTCACATGCCTGCGAGACTATCTTGGCTCTTGACTTCCAAACCCAGGCTGTCTGGAATCGAGGGCGCTGAAAGCTCTGCCACGAGTCGTGGCCAGTTTTATGCGTGCAAGCACCTATCTTGTGCACCACCCATGGAGCGGTATTTTTGTGCCAGCCGTTGAGCTCGGCCGTATGTTTGCACTCCTTGTCTCAGCAAAGCAGCTTGACCGTCCTTTGAATGCGGAATTCCCGGATAATCGAGACGATCTGCTGACCCTTGGCGAGAATTGCGTAAAATGGTACTAGGATGCCTGGCCATAACCTTTATTAATAGCTTAAAAACAGACAACTTCTACCGTACTCTGAAAACTCGCCGATTTATTTGCCGAACTTTTATCTCATGTCTTCCCGATGCAGAAACGCGAGATGATGATCCGTGTACAGAGACAGGGAATCATGGCAATGTTTTAATACAACTTCGCCTCTGGCTAATCATGATGGCCTTGAAGCAAATACTGGATAAGAGGTTAAATGGTCTCAAATTTGGAAACGTCGAGAAATCGTGTCTTGACTAAAGCATCCACTGGCGAAAGTCTTTGAGCACCTCAACCTTGTCAAGTTGAGCCATCATGGCCACTGGTCGAAGAGAGTTGATACTCCCAAGTCTCTAGATGCAGTTCTAGAAGAAATTAACTTAATTTAAATGGTCTGCGATCGAGCTCCCGATGAATCCATGGAAATCAACAAGATGATCCAGAACCGTAGCTACGTAGTGGCCGTTGCCCCTACCTCGGTACGAGTGGATACGACGATGTGATTAGATACTACCAGGATACGCGAGAAAAAGGGTAATGCAGAAGTGACGGAGACCGCCAGGTCAATGGGAAACTTAATTGTGTACAGTAAACCTAGAAATGGCCTGCTGGAAGAGTTTCAAGGAGTGAATCCTCCCGAAGCGACCTGACCGCCACCTGGGCCATAATCGATGCTATTGACGGCAGCTCTGCCCTGCAACTCGGAAATCCTATCCGCCTATTTGACCAGACCGTAACTCAACTCCACGTTTCTAAAATGACACTCCCGTTCCGAATCAGAATGTACCTGTATTAGCATCTCTCCACTTGCCATAACGTCTTGGCTGCTTTCCCTTTGTTTTCGCGCAGTATCTCTTCTCATGCGCCTCAATGTTGGACTTATAAGGATCCTTTGCACCACAACCCCAGCGACACTCGTGCAGAACTCGTTGATAATTTGGTAAAGTGTCGGGGTGGTGACTCTTCATATGTTTCCTGAGATTGCTGGCCTGCCCCCTGCGGCCATTCTTTCCGAGCTGAAATGTCGACTTACAATGTCTGCAATGAATCATCCCGCCTTCCGAAGTGCTCGGGGTCGTCGAGTCAGGTGTCGTTGCACTCCCGGTGGAAAACGATATGGTAGTGGCTGATGGGGACGTCGTCAGATGTGATGACGGACTGGGCGAGCAACCTGAAGGCCTATCTTCCGTTGTGTAATCGACCACACTAACACCGTTAACCAAGGCTTTGGAGGTGAAGTGTTTGGGAGCTTACCTATGGGAGTCAATCATGGTCCAATCACCCTCACAAGATGGTTGACCGGCGGCTACATGTTCTTGCATTCTCTCTGTAGTTGGAGTGTCTGGCAGCACGAGGGGCATTTGGGTTGGGTTGGGTAGCACATTGTCATTACTCTTCCAGCTCACAGAGTCGACAACAGACGTAAATCTGATGTACATGGCAAGAATGACGCAATTACGGGCCACTATATGACTTGAGGCCCAAACTTGCCCGTTCTTCGAAGACAACAGAAGCAGGGACGGGATAGAAAAGCCGAATTGAGATACTGCCATCCTGTTAGTCTGGTTGGTAGTAGGGGTATATGGTTGGTGAGTGATACCTACAACACAAGTAGAGAATAACAACGCCGAATATTGCGCCTGCCATTAAGACAGTGATGCGAGCCAGGGTACTGGTCTCCCCGTTTTGGTCTGGTGGCTTGGGTTCATCTCTATGAACACTCCTTTGCACCTCCGGCGTGGGCGATGGACGCCACTCGGTTAATGGAAGTCTTGTTTCACTCGTATTACCCCTCGCGGAGAGGTGTTTCTGTCGCAGACTTTGCAGCCTATATGTGTCACAAGCGCTTCCAGAACCCACTGATATTTTGACGAGATTGGTGACTAGTTCTTGCAAGAACATCAAGGTTTCATCCCAGGTGAATCTGGTCGCACTTTCCTGTGTGCTCTTCGAGCCTGGAACACCCCAGAGATGAGGAGCTATTTCGTCAAATAGGCGCTGGTCATCGGGACTTAGTAGAGAAGCCCATCGTGGGATATCATCAAGAAATCTAGATATCGTCAGCAAGGTATGAAAGGAATCATCAGCAAGAAGAGTTTCGGGAATACGCACTCCTTTTTCGAGTACACGCGCTTTGAAGGTGGAACGGCCGACCGCATCGCATTCGCAACTTGCAAGGCGCTCACAATACATCGGAGGCCAGACGGCATATACCCTTCGCTGATGTCCCGAATTGCGCGTGTTCCGCTCTTGAAGACGGACGAGCTGGTGCCGACCTGGGCGACAAATTCTCTGAGACTAGCAGAAGCATCCCGACTAGTGCCTGCATCCAGCAATCCATTGCGTGAGCTTGCAACCTTCGCGAATAATCGGCGTTCCGTAGTTCTGCGTTCCTGGGCCCGTATAGCGGCAACCGCTGAACAATCTGTTTTTTCATCCCTCCAACTATCCTTAACGTGCTTAAGGAGTCTACCAATGGTTGCAAACGTTGCAAACTGTGTTTCGGATTTGATCCGCGTGGGAAGACCCCTATCCTTCGCCCAGAAATCACAAAACGCGTTGGACAATTGATCCCACACCGTGACGTTCTGAACTTGGTCCCATTTCTGGCGTTCGAAGTCTGGGCGGAGCTGGTACTCGCCTTGGAGGAGAGTTGCTCCAGTGGAGGACAGGAAGTGAGCCACTTCAGCATGTTCCCACATGGCAGCTTCTGCCAGGGGTGAGCGATCAACTAGGCCCTGTTTTTTAGGGTTAACATTTGCACCAGCCCCGACCAGCCATCGTACAATCTCAAGATGGCCATATGATGCAGCAAGACAGAGAGGTGGCCTGCTACTCATTGGATTAACATCAGCACCAGCCTCAACCAGCAAGCGCACAACGTCGAGATGGCCATATGATGCAGCAAGACAGAGAGGTGGCGTGATACTCGTTGGATTAACATCAGCACCAGCCTCAACCAGCAAGCGCACAACGTCGAGATGGCCATATGATGCAGCAAGACAGAGAGGTAGCCTGCTACTCGTTGGATTAACATCAGCACCAGCCTCAACCAGCAAGCGCACAACCTCTAGATGGCCGTATGATGCAGCACGACACAGAGGTGGCGTGATACTCGTTGGATTTATGTTGGCACCATTGTTGATAAGACCTTGAATTGCGTCGACATTGCCTTCTGAAGCAGCCAAGGTAAGTCTCTCCAATTCAACTTCTTCTGAACTGAACGGCCATTGGAACCGCTTCCGCAACGGCTGTCGGAGACGGAACTCTACTTTATGCTCGAGGGTATCATCTTCGATTCTGACCACAAAACCTTTGGAGAAGAGCATGTTCGCGCCGGCCCTGCTCAGATAGTTGACAACGCGTGTGTGGTGATTCTCGAGTGCGCCAGACAGCGGGGACTTGTTTTCGTTGCCGTCGATGTTTGCGCCATGGTCTTCCACGAGGTATTTAACAATCTCCAGGTGACCGGCAGAGGCCGCACCAGTCAAAGGTGTCGGGTGGTCCCAGCGACATCGTCCTTCTTTGTCGGCGCCAAAACTTAGGAGCAGCTGAACCGCATCCATGTTACCATTTTTTGCGCCAAGGTATAGAGGCGCGTCATTGGGAATGGACCCGTCCACCTGAGCGCCGTGCTTGAGAAGGAGACGGAAGACTGTCGGTTCGTAGTCGGATATCGCGAGACATAAGCTCTCGGCGTCAACGACGCCTGGGTCTCTGGCAAGCACTTTTTCCACAGCAATGGGATCGCGCCGTGTGATGGAAGTCCGTAATTGGGACTGGGAGAGGTGCTTCAGGAAGGTTGGGCCTCGTCCTGTGATATCCTCCACCTCAAGCTTATCGATTGCTTCGTCTAGAAGGTCGAGATCTTCGGACATAGACCGGAACTGGCTTTGGATGTCACGGAAGTGCGAATCTGTAAGGATGTTCTTGTCGTACAGATGCTCAAAGCCGAAAGTGGCAAAAACCGAGCCCTCGCGAAGGAAATGGCGGACAAATAACTCCAGTGTATCGAAGCTATGTCCCTCTCTTTTGTACTCGGCGAACATCTCTCTTACTTTTGAGTAGCAGGGAAGTAGAGCGTTCATGCTGATCGAAAGTCCATTTGTGTCCAGATGGTCGCGCAAATCGGGAATTGTGCGCAGCCATTTGAAGAGATTGTCGTCGTAGATTTGGATATCGAGGGAGTTCTCATCCGCCTTATAGAGACTGAAGGAGACTTCGCAGTCTTCCTTGGGAATGCCTTGGATGAAATGGCCGTTGCCGTAAGAATGAGTCTGTAGTGGTGGTCCCCTTGGCAGCCGTCAGCGCTATGCGAAATATGGAGATAACAAGCGAGAAAACAGGCAAACTCACTCTTCCAACTCTTCGGTGAAGGTGAATACTTTGCCACAAGACGGGGTAGCCCTGGTCGGGTCCATGGCGGCGGCGGCGACGGCGTGCTGCCGCCAGAGGGGTGTTGTGTTGGTGGCTGTCACGAGACGGGCGCCTGTTATATTAACAGTTTGACAGCGACGCAGAGACCGCGAACGAGGAGAAGGCGGCAATCAGAGATATATAATGTATAGGGCACTGATCGTGGGGTTGGATATCATTGCGAGAGCGACAGGGACGTGGACGAAGAGCTAGGATCAAACACACCGACGACCAAACACCATCAGCTGGGCTGGTTTGGGGTGTGTGCCTTGTCGTCACCCATACATTGAGCTCACCCAGCGAAATTTTAGGAATCGGTACTAATCTCAGAGGTCGTATTTAGTGTCCCTGGGCGTTTTTAGGATTTTGTTTTAGGAATCTACCACCAAGCAGACACCGTAGCGGGCAGGGCGCACAAAGAATGTACTTATTGTGTACCTAGCGGATAAGTACCCATCCCGGGGAGTGGAGCGGGGAGTTTCTCGGGCTGACAGGCTGACAGGGACAGAGAGGGGAGGCATTCTTGAAAAATCAGAACTTGGCGGAGCGTGCCGCCCAGATCTACTGTAGGTCTCCTCATCTCCCGCACCGGGCAGGCTGCCTCAGCGGCGCCAACATCAAAGCTGGAAACATTTTGACGTATAGTATCTCGCTGAAGCAAGCTGGGATGGACAGGGGATGGGGTCCAAATCGACTCATTGGAGCCCTGCCAAGGGCTTACAAGACAACGTCGTCCAGTCGAGAATGGTTTCGCCCTAAACCCCGGCTGCATCCGATAAGCCCTGAAGTTCACGATTCGTAAGCGCTATGCAGTTGCTACTACAGCTTTTGGACGCCACACATGTTCTGACCAGCAATACATCTGGCCACTGAAAAGAAGTTGCCGAGTGGAGCCGCCCAGTTCCAATAGGAACTGTGCACAACACCAAGCCACCCGCTGCCATTTGCCGCCGAGTGCCAGGGGTTTCTTTTTAGGAATCCCACACCTTATCCAGGCCTGCTCTATGTTCTCAGACTCCTACAAACGTCATGTGGGGAATTCCACATAGATATACATACAATGTCAGCATAGCCCTGGCCTGCAGGCTTTCTTCCTAACTTATGTCAGTGCCCGATTGCAACTCATTGGCTTTGAATTTCTGAGCTGTCGCTCAATTCCCGCCCTTTTCCTACTCTCTGTGGTTCCCTGGTTCCCAGATATTGCTTGCTTCCTAAATTTTGCCATGTTGTCTTGTACCGGTATGCTCCGAAGTCCCTTGAGATTTGGTTGCCAGGCCCGCCCCTCGTAGGGTCCACATGGTATTCTCTCTTGTTTCCTAGGAATTGCCATGTTCGTGAAGAATGAAGGGGGGAAAATAAATTGCAGCTTTTAACATACGGCATCAACGTCTACTTAAGGGTGTATCTCCGGCTATTTGCGACGCCATCCCTTCACATATGTCACCAACAAGTCATAAGCATTCAGTTTTTGGGACATTGCTGCTCATCCGACGCCAAAGTATCTCCCCGGGCTTGCTTCTCATATTCTCAACAATACCCCAACCCTCGTTCATTGCTATCGAATTCCCTAAGAAGACATGAAGGATCCATACCTAATCCAGATGACTAAAAAGTAGGGCGGTCTTTCTTCCATTCTTCAATCTTTTCTTTTCTCCTTCATCAGTACCTTTTCCCTCCCCAAATGATCTGTCGTAAATGGTATGCAACTTGCTCCGTGCCGATAACTAACTCCACTCTGTGCAGTTCGAAATGGATCCGAGACAGCCTAATGGGGAGCTTCTTGTGGCCTATCGCTGCTCTCTTGCTGACCTGTGCCGTCACCCTACCGTGCTTGGCGCTGGTCTTCGAGGAGCGACCGAAGAGAATCCTCAACGCATTCGCCTCGATGTTCAATGCGGTTCTGGCGGCGTACCTCGGCCTCATCCCGGTTGTACGGGAGAGGAGCACACCATTTGTTGCCGTCTTCATCCTCGCTCTGGCGACCTCATTTGCTGCCGCCATTGCAGCAGTCGTTCTTGCTTTCTTCGATGGCGATGGCACAGTCGCTGCCTCAACCCTCATTCAGCTTCTCCTGGGCCCAGCCCAGAATTACATATTCGTCACCGTCCTCGGTTCGTACAA
This sequence comes from Diaporthe sp. P3_1W, assembly GCA_037177825.1. NCBI lineage: Eukaryota > Fungi > Ascomycota > Sordariomycetes > Diaporthales > Diaporthaceae > Diaporthe > Diaporthe sp. P3_1W. Next base: position 6,229,239 of record JBAFXB010000001.1, read on the forward strand.
CCGCAATGGAGGCGACAGCCACAGTGGCTTAGGCTAAGCAAAGGTTGACTTCGGCAGCATCCCAAGACAGTAGGCTGGAAAAGACAAAGTTGGGAGGCAAAGTGTCTTGAATAATATTTACCTGCTCGAGTGGAAGTGGGACAAGTGCTAAAGGAACAAAGCTAATTAGAGGCGACGTGTTGGCTTTGGTGAGGGGGTTTGAGATTGGGTTTCATTAGAGTTGGGCCATGAATGCAGTTTGTCTACAATGATGCTATCCCACTGTAATCATACAGGTCATGTGGTATGTGAAGCCCAGCCTGTGCTTAGCCAGCCTATACCCGCGTCTTGAAAGTGTGTCAGTTGATTATGTCCGCCAAGGGGTACTGAGCCTCTCCGCGTGCAACTCGGAGTGCTAGGTACAGCCTCATTGTGTTTGCACTTGTCTCGTTGGTATCGTGTTGATTGTTGTCTTCCAGTTCGTCTCTTATTCTCAGTAACGAATGTATACCACAATTGTTCGCTCGTACGTTCTGCTTCGTAACGCGGGCATATTGTAGGGTCCAGCCTTCTGTTGTCTCATTGAAAATCGATCTTATGACGGACGAACATAATAAGTTCGCCCTTTCTTCGTTATTCCGAGTTGTCCATGTGTCGAAGAATGTCGCGGTCTTTGACTCACGAACCAGCGTGAGAACCGTAGCGTGGCTACCGATATTGGCAAACATGATAAGCTTCCGTCTGCCGAGGAGGTAATCGCAGACCTTGGAGTATGCTGTATTGAAATCAGTACCAAGTGCGCCAGCCTTCGACACTAGGTCGGCCCATGTGCGCTCCCGGAACCTTGCACGGTTCCGTTGTGTGGCGCCCTCGAAGTCAAAACGCCCGATATAATAGTTCCCCTCTCTGGCTAGTCCTAGGTTGCTGATATCATACGCAGTGCTTTCGACTATACTGACTTCAACATAGGCGTTCAGGGTTATAAGGGAAAGTACATCTGATTGTATTGGCTCCGGTTCTGGCATGCTGGGTTCACTGCTATCTGGTGACGGTGTATCTTCTGTATATATGTTGTACCTAACGCCCATGTAGGTATCCACTAAGGTGCGGTATTGATCTACTATCTCACGTTTTATTATGATCCGCCGACGTGCCTGCCGAGATTCAGTGGGTTCTAACACTTCTGATCGCGTTGTCTCCAGAGCGGGCACATTCCTCAGATCGGGTGGAAACTGTTGTACAGGTTGAACCGGGACCCTTAGCTCAGCAGGGGTTTGAGTATGATTCGAAGAGCTGCTCAATGTGATGGTGACTTGATGCTGATCTGGAGTAGTAGGAGGAGGCCTAGTGCGAACAGGAGAATTACTCAGCGTAATGGTGACTTGGCGCTGATCTGGACTGAGAGACGAGGACAGCTGATCATTTTCTGTATCATTTTTGCCTTCAGCGTTACTCGAAATATCTTCATCTTCAGGATCGCCGGAATCATGGCCATCGGTTTGACGGATTGGGGTAACCGGATTGATTCTTTGAGGTACGTCCGTGGGTGCGTTAGGGTTCCCACGATTGGATGGTGTTGCTAATGATCTCTCAAGCTGACGAGCCTGTTGTAAAAGTCTATCATACAAAATCCACAAAGCCTCATTGCTGAGACTGTTCTGAGATATGTCCATATCAACCCATCAGTTCCATTCAATCTAATGAATTACATAAATGAGTTTGAATGTGACAGTAAGCAATTGCAGGAGTAAACGACAATGAAAGGCAAGAAAAATACCAGACGTGGGAGAATAGAATGAAGGGCTCAAAAACAAAGCATAGAGGTTGAAAACAATTAAGTCAAGAACGACAGATAAAGGAATACCGCAAATGGTAAGTCCATGTACTCGCTCGTCCAACCCCCCCCCCCAGCTTGGCTCTCTCACCCCCCCCCCCCACCACCCGTGACTGAGTCTCAGTCAACTGCAGTAGGTCTACGAATACTATTTTCATCTCGCCACGTCTGATGTACCCAGATTGAGTTGCGTAAGTTGGACGGAGCATGCAGACTGCTACATCAGGTCGTCTTGCGTGCGGAGAGAGGGGGAGGGTTGCGTGAGTGGGTACATGGAGTTAACATATGGAAATGAAAAAGTTACAGTGAAGAGGAAATGGACTTCTAGTGAACCGGGAGGGCCCGGAGGCTTGACGATTCCAAGTATGAAACTGACAAGATTGAAAGTCATGATATCAAGATTAGCGGTTGCAAGACATCATTTTGCAATTTCTTCTATGAAATCATTAATTCCCGTAATACTTACGCTGTCGCAGGCCGACACAAATACCTGTGTATATAGGTCTATAGTAAAGGCAGGTCGAATACAACACCTATCACACTGTGTGACAGTCGGTAGACCGATCATGTCCCCGCCAAACAACCCAATATGCACGTATATATTCGCAAATCTTCCTGAATCCCGTCTTTAGGTGCAGGATAATCTTCATCCGGAAGTCCCCAATTTCACCTTCAGGGCCCAAGGAGGGCTGACCATGACCCTGGAGCTTTTTGAGACGGTCGGGATTGTGAGGGACGGCAGATGACACGTGCAGGGCAAATTGAGTTCTGCTGTTCAGTCACATCAGGAAGTTCAGACGAGGCGCAGACAGCAGCTCGGCTTCATTATTTGTCCGCCGTCCACAAAATGACAACGAAATCGAAGACCAGCTCGTAAGTATAGGTATTCAGCGGGCGTCCGATTATTAGCCAGCAGGCGCAGCCCGACTTTCCGCGCAGTTTCGATTGTCACGCGAGCAATTTCTATATCCGTCATGACTGAGCTTGGCAACGGCAATCTTGGCATACTCGAGACACGCTCAGCTAAGCATCTGGACTCGGGCTGAAACCGAGATAGGCGGTATCGCCGTTTGACCCTCCTGGACCAAGACTATGCTGAGTCGACCTCTTGCGAATCCCATCCTGCTCAGGTCTAAATGTACAACCTTTGCAGGGAACCGCGGCAGCCCCGAGATCAGCGCGCTCCGTGATGCAACGGGCAATAGAGCGCTGCACGGGCAGCACAGCGCCGCGGATGGCCTCTGCGTGATCGCGATTACGAAGGCGAGCAACGACGCCTCGCGGCCGCTTCATGCTGCTGACTCGAGGATCAACATGTCAATAAAGACTCATCTGGTCCCAAGGACTGCTAATGGATTGGCAGGTCTTGGTCTCTTCAATTCAGCCCTCTCCCTTCTTTGATAGCGACCGCGTGTGTGTTGACTAGGAATGCCCTGGAGGCTGACGATTGTTGCGAATTGATTTATTTTCGACCCCTGACGCTCATTAATCATGGACTTTGACCTTGAGGTGAACGAGAACGGACTGGATTCCTTCGAGCTGGTGTTTCCCCTGGCATACCGCATCGCCTTTATGGTTGTTTTTGGTAAGTCAATTTATTGTTCTATCGTGGGGCTAAAAAGAAAGAACACTAATTCGTATCAGCTGTTTGGTCGTGGGCTCTGATAATACACTACCTGCATAGCCGACATATCTGCGTGTTGACTCTCCTTAATTATAACAATTCCAGTGATAAGCCGCTTCACATCCTCATTTACCGCCTCGCCGGCTTTCTCTCTTTGAATTTTGTCGTATCCCTTGGCCTCTATTGGGTCATTACCCACAAGGACCCGCAACTCACTGGTTACTTCAACTGGCTTGCCCTGATCAACCTTCTTATCCTGGGCGTTCTTCTTCTCGCACCACCTCACAATTTCGCGGCCTCATCCGGTGGCCGAGACCGGCTCCTATCAACACTTCGAAGGATAAGCCTGGGTGGCTTGGCACAACCTCACCATGGCAAGTTCGCCGACACCCTGCTGGCGGATGCATTCATCTCACTTGAGGTCATCTATGCCGACTTGGTTCTATATCTGGTGCTTCTTTTTTCACAAACCAGCGAGTCTCCAGACGACCCTGAGTACCAGGCTGTGAGGCACATCGTCAAGCCCATCGCCATGTCCATCCCTGTGCTCATCAGATTTCGCCAATGCCTGACTGAATTCAGCCGAGCTGGCAGCACACAACTCTCGGAGGGCGTCTGGGGCGGCTGGCATCTTCTCAATGCCGGCAAATACATCAGCTCGATTCCATTCATCATCTTCGACATATTGCGCAGGGAGGCTGAGGATACCCCGGCAGGTATACCGGAAGACATCTTCTATCTGTGGCTGGGAAGTCATACTATCAACACAATCTACAGCTTTTGGTGGGATATCTCACGGGACTGGGATCTGAAGCTGCTGGTGACGGGCGGTTCTAAAGGCCATGCATTTGGGCTGCGCCAAGAGCTGCTCTTATTTGGCCCTCTTGGCTATTACCTGGCCATTTTCCTGGATCTTATAATTCGATGTCTCTGGATCCTGAAAATCAGTCCAGACATAGATCGGATCTTGGACAAATCCAGCTGGGTCTTTATCCTGACGTTCCTCGAGCTGGTCAGAAGAGGTGTCTGGGCCTTGTTCCGCATGGAGGCAGAATGGATCAGGGTCCAGAATACCGAAGCTAAAGCGGCAGAGCTGGGGGCCAAGAGCCCGAAGGACGAGGAAGCCGGTCTTTCTGTAGCAGCTGTCAAATCACCCAGCTATTCTGTAATGTCTATACCAGAGTCTGTACAGGGGGGTCCAAACGCGCCTCCCGCCTACAAACCGCGGCTGGACCCGATCAGCCACCGACGGGCCTCGGTCTGAATAGAAACTATACAAATTCAAAAATTTGAAACATGATCGAGCTCTGTGATATTTTATTCTGTACTGAATTTCGAGACGGATATGTAAGAAGTTCCCACATGCTCTCCTATTGTAAAGGTCGAAGAAGAAGACAAAGTTAGGCAGTGCCAAGTGTTCAGAAAGAATGACTACATCAGCCAGTCTCCGGCCACAGAGTGATTCTTTGAGTCTAGAAGGATTTCGGACTAACCTGCTAATGCTGGTCAGACCTGTCATCAGCTAAAGAGAAAGCCGTTTCCTCACGCCCTTCGGCGAAGCCATTTATTGACTATCCTCTACCCGGAATGCTATCCACCAATCAAACGCGAGTAAGTAGCCTCATCGATGACAAATCCGATAAGAGTTCAAAATAAAAACACGCGTGGCTTCATGGTCAACAAGTTTTCCGCGTTCTCCCAGAGGTAGCTCCAAGGTTCTGTAATTCAAGGCCGTTCAACAAGCATGGCGACCGGCTCTACTCAGCTCGTGCTACCACGCCCCGGGGCGGCTCGTGAAACCTTAACCGCCCCAATCCCGGGCCCGACCGAAGCAACTTTCACAGACACGTTCGGCAAACTGCTGCCCCCAGCACAGTTCTTCACCACGACCCACGGGAAAGCCGCATACTATGAACTACCACCGACCTCAAGCACCCCGTCCAAGTCGCCGGACCGCGTCCTGTTCCTCCACGGCGTGCAGACGCCCGCGCTGGGCATGCTCCCGCTCGCGAGCGCGCTTCACGCGGCCTTCCCGCAGGCGCACTGCGTCCTGCTGGACTGGTGGGGCCACGGGCTGAGCTCGACGCCCGTGGAGCCGCACGAGGACGCGCTGTTCCACGGCCAGGTGGACGCCCTGCTCGACCACCTTGGCTGGCCGTCCGCGCACTTCGTGTCCTACTCGTTCGGCTCCGCCGCGACGATATCGTACGTCGCGAAGAGGGGCCCGGAGCGCGTGCAGAGCATGGCGCTCGTGGCACCTGCGGGGCTCCTGCGCTCGGCTGACTGGACGGACTTGCAGCGCTCGTATCTCAAGGGCGGGAGTGGTGTCGAGGACGAGGCCCGGAGGTGGATCTTGGAGTTCCTCGAGGGCGGGGACCTTGTTGTGCCGGCGGATTGGAAAGAGCGCGTGGCGCGGGGCGAGGTGGTGGCTGAGGCCATTCGCGAGTGGCAGATGCGCGTGCACCCTGGCCACACAGCTTCGGTTGTCGGCGTCTTCAGAGACGCTGGTGTCTTTGACAGGCATGCTGATTTCGCTAAGGCAGCCGGAACTGGGGTGAAATCGGTATTTGTGCTCGGTGAGCTCGATGATTTGTCCTCCAAGAGCGACCTGGAAGAGGTTGGCTTTCACAATGTCAATGTGGTACCCCAGGCTGGACACGGAGTTGTCAGAGACAAAGCGCCCGAAGTTGCTGGATTCATTGATGAATTCTGGAAACAAATACTATGAGTTGTTACTAGTAGAACTCATACCGTCTCCCGGTAAGGCGAAGATAGATGCGTCGAAGGGTAGATGTTGGATGGGGCCTTGTCTTCGGTATGGATATAGATAGAACTGACACTGTTTCCAAAGACAATCTAGATTGCACCGTCCACTTCTACGAGGTCTCTCAGACTATGACTTGAGGCTTCTGCTCATAAGAGGGTGTGAAGCACGGCATGGTGATCTCCGTAAGAGTATCTCTTGAGACGACAAATATGACGGTAGCAATAACGACCGACAACTTTGAAATGAACTATAAACTCTGCCAGCTGACCTAGTCTTTAAATCAAGTGCGCCTCCGTCCCACTCCCGAAGTGGTTCGTAGCCAGCGTATTACCACATTTCAAGCACCTGTGTTGGACGTTCTTGGAAAAGTCCGTGACGTAGGGCACGAAGAAGCCGACTCCGGTGGTGAAAAGGAGGAGCGTCGCCATCCAGCTGTCAAGGACATAAAGATGTTAGTGGCGATTTGAGACACAGAAACTCTTGAAAAAAAAGGAGTCGAACTTACTGAGTCCCCTTGCCCGTCTCGTGCCTGAGCGTCGTCCGCGTGAGCTCCTTGCACAGCGGGCACTCCACCACGGCGGCCCAGCGGCCTAGCAGCGACAGGGGCACAACATTTGCCCACGAGGGCTCACCCCCGTTCGAGCGAGACGTATTGGCGCGCTCAAGGACAGAGCGGTGCCATGTCCTGGCCGGGTGCTGGTTGCCCGATGCTGACTGGGTCCTCGCCGGTGAGGCCGTGTAAATATCGTCCTGGTGCAGTCGTTGGAGACGCATGGAGCCGGGGCCGGAGTTTTCGCTCTCCGGGACGGGGGGCAGGTCGTCGAGGAGATTTTCTTGGTATTGTGGGAGAATGGGGGAGCTGGGGCCGGCTGATCTTGATCTTCCCTGAAGCAGGGGGACAGTCGTCTCTGCTTTCGAGGTCCGCATTAGCAATCACGGTTTGATGAAGACGTGACATGGTGGGCAATAGGGTCAAGCATGTAGTTATTGAACTGAAAAAACTAACCTGTGTTGACGTTCTTTCGGTCCATGGCTGCTCGAATGCTGAGTTATGTGAAAAGATGGCAGAGTGCTCTTGCTTGAAGTGCTATGATCCGAATGTCCCGTTCGTTTTCCTGTACCACACGGTAGTGTATTCTCCATATATATATCTACTCTAGGGGAACAAGATACCAAGGATTGTGTTAATCAAGCAGACGAGTTTCCTGTTTTCCATATGTCAATTGTCAATTGCTTGATGCTGCAAGACACGAGTCCCTCGCTGCGGTACGCGGACCACCGTTTCACAATACGAGATGTTCATCCTTCCCAGCCAACCAGTAACGGGGTAACCGTATTCTTCCGGCAGCGATTCGCGCAGATAGGGAGGTTCGTGCAGGTGCGGCGTGGCAGTGCAGTCGTGACAGGCGGTGGATGATTGGCGCCCCTTGGGGACAAAAAGCTGCTGCCTGTTCCTTCGACCAACGTGATGGGTGGGGCCATCTCAATCCTGCGAGGCGTATTCGTCCATTCTAGCGAATATCATATATGATGTCGTCAGGCGAGGCATTTCTTGGGGGAAATGCACAAGCATTCCGCGGGCGGTCGCTTGAAGTGGCCGGTCGAACAGCGCATCTACGGCCGACACCAGTCAATTCGTTGAGCATGTTTCAACCACAGACACCAGTCTGATAATCAAGTTAGACTGCCAAGGTATGTTGTCTTGAGAAAAGGAGGAAAGAACAGTGATCTACAGCCGAAGTCGAAGAATGGTACATTTAGCTACACATTGCATTCAATCGATTCAATATCTGAGCCATCTTCAAGCATCAGCTCTGTCAACACCATCAACATCCTTCTGGCTTCTTAGCTGTTTGATGCCAGTGTACCGCCAGTTCGATACATAAGTCTCAAATGCTTGCTCCCCATGCTTTCCGTTCGAAGTTGCATACACTCCCAACACAACGCCTGTGATCTCATCAGCTTCGGTACAGTCATGACATCTAGGACAACATACCGGAGTAATACGGGACCAATTCAGTGCCCCTGCAATAGCCGTATACTCTCAACGCCGATTCTTCTCCTTCCTCACTGAGCCCGGCCGAGAAAGAAAAGTGGGTGCTGTTTACTGCCTCAATTTGAAGCGAGATCTTCTGTCCAGCCCATCCTTCAGGCAATGGGAATACTTCGTTTGGAGGATTCTGTGCCGCACGGTAAGGCGTCTCCGAAATTCCTCGAAACCGAATGTGTGGTTGAAGGTCTCCGCTTCCATTGGACTTGAGCATCACGATGCCGAGGTCGAAGTGTTGAGCCTGATCTTGAATTGCCGAGACTCCTACTTCCATCTCCTCCTTCGTCAGGGAGTCGGCCCAGTCCACATCCACGCGGAAGCGAAATAGGGAGTGTGCCATGCGGCGTCCGACGAAGGTCTGTCCCCGGCCCAATGCGAAGTCTGCGTCAAAGGCAGTCAAGTTGAGGACAGATGACTTGAGTGCCAGTGTGTTCCGGTGGCCTGGGGGTGAAATAGCGTAATTTCTTGATTTTGGCAGCCGCCAGTGAATGAAGTGGATGGGAAGCTTGCTACCAGGAGGGAACGTGATGGTATCATCCGCGTCGCTCAGCTGACCCTCGCCTTCTTCTGGAATGGCCTCAGGTGGGAGCGGCCAGCCAGACATGTCTCCAGTGACCGGGGTGAAGACTGGAAACTCACCCTCTTCCCAAGTGACTGGGGTCAGAACCGTCTCGCGACCCATGGGTAGATTTCCAAAGTATGGCCCTGGGCTCTGGCCATATGTACCGCCGGCGCGGACAGCTAGGGCAACAGACCACCATTCACCCTGTGCGTCCTGGAAGAGATCCGCGTGCCCAACAGCTTGAAAATAAGAGCTAGTGTCGTTTGCTGAAGTGAGAAGCGGGTTTCCAGGGGCGGGTTGGAAAGGACCACTTAGGTTCCGGGATCGTGCCATTGTCACCATGTGGTTCTCGCGAGTGCCTCCCTCAGCTAGGAGGAGGTAGTAGTATCCGTCCCGCTTCCAGATGTGAGGTGCCTCTGGGGAAGAGCCACCGGTACCGTTCCATGGCATGATGATGTCTCCGATCTCTCCGGTCTCGAGGTCGAGAGGTGCATGCATGACTCCAGGGTAATAAGCCGCGGTGTGAGCGCCAGAGACGTAGGTTTTGCCGTCATCGTCCCAGAACGGCGAGGGATCGAAACCAGGAAAGCTGAAATGCACGGGATCAGACCAGGAGTCCGAGGTGTAAGGGTCCGTCGTGGTGAGAATGAAGTTGTCCCAACGACTATCATTGGTCCTCGGTAGTTGTTGGTTCACGAGAGTGGAGAGCAGGTAGAAGGTACCATCGTGGAAACGAAGAGTTGGCGCGTAGATGCCACTCGTAGCTTTTGGGAGGAAAGCCAACCCGGGGAGTTGGTCTGCCCGGCTGAAAGCGTTGGAGACATGTTGCCAATGAATCAAGTCTCGACTTGCGTGGATAGGGAGGCCTGGGAAAGCAAGAAAACTCGAAGTTGCACAGAAGAATGTGTTATTGAACTCCGGGACGAAGATGCAACTGGGATCCGGGTTGAAGCTGCTGATGATGGGGTTCTGAAAAGTGGAGTTTTGCGTCTGCGCAACTCTGGAGAGGGGCAGGATGGAAAGGATGAGACTCGTCTTCATTCTGGGAGTATGGAGACCAATAACTCTCCAGGCAAACGTTATTGTGACCAAACAACCTTGGTACTTCTTCGGGTTGGACTCGCTGAAAACCCCACGCCTTTCGCCTGGTGGATCTGCGCTGCCAATAGCCAAGAACCAAGCAATAATTCGGTCACGTCAACCGCAGCGCAGCCACTGCAGGGGGCTTGATGCCTTATTCGATTCGTCGACTCGATAATTACTCCTTGGTGCAGTGTCAAATTATTTCATGTATAATTCGCCCTTTTCATCAAGTCTTCTTCTACAGAGTAGAACTTACCACAATCATGTTCCTCTCTACTTTCATTTTCTCACGATTTACTTGCGCCTCGCCAGGGCTCTGTGTCATGAAACAAATGATAGAAGGGCCAAACAGAGTAATATGCTATTGACAACGCAGTTCATTGAGATGACAATAAATTGGAATGAGGCAGATCATTGAGTTCTTCTCCTCATTCGCTGCCACCTTCCCTTCCCGTACTTATATGCAGGAAGCCCTTGTTTTCCCCTCATCTGGGCAACTTCTCGTGCGATGTTTGCGCGATGCTTCGACAGCCTTCGGTCATTTTCTCAGCGATGATCCAGTGTAATACTGGTTGAATAACTACAAGCAGAGTGAATAGGCATACGCAGTGTCCAAGCAACGAGAAAGAGGAGTGCGAGCAGTATATTTTGATAAATTAGGTAGAACTTCAATTCACTTTCCTTTCCCTCTTGTGATTCCATAAAGCCCCCTCATTTTCAAATTGAGAGCGCTGCGCTGCACAGGCGCTCCGCCTTCGGCCGGGTGGCGCCGCGTGCTTTTCCGAGGCGGATAAGGTTTCCGAACATGAGTTGCCTTTCCCGAGCAGACTTTTCCTGGTGATAGACGCCCTGGAAACGAGGGCCCTTTGGGAGATAATAGACCTTCTCTGTGCCTGACGGTTCGTCAGCATGACGGGCCTACCGACTATCACACTAGACATAATGATCACTGATTAACTCTGGCTTAGGACTTAATGCCGATGACCATCGGAATGCAAAATATCGCGAACAAGGCAGCCCGTACGAAGCCTAAACGATATATCAGGCGCAGAGTAATACCACAACCATGCTAATGCCTCGTTTCTCAGCTATACAGGTCAGTGCAAGCTAGTTGCGATTAGTTCATAAAGAGACATGATAAAAGTCTCCGTTCGCAATATATACGTGGACAAAGCCCGGATCGATGTCCTGATGGCAAGGGCAAATGTCATATCTCATTGTCTTTCCCTGATCCATACATAAATATCTGGGACCTCCATCTCTGACCCGAGCCCTGTATGTAGAACTAGAGTGTTTTCGGCCGCGACTAAGTGGCTTTATTCGTGTTTCCATGCCAAAATGGCGGCTCAGGGCGTCTACCTAACCATTCTTGGCAATTTGCGTGAACACCCTACTTATGCCAAATTGCAACACCTTGCATCTCCACGGGTTCAGCTACAGGCCGCCCGCCCTTGTATATATTAGCTGAGACTGTGGAATGCTTCGCCCACCTGCCTTTCAGAGACGACCCCCAAATCCTAGCTCTTGGCTAGAGAGAGATTAGTGTCTGTACACAGCATGTCTCAGCCCCCTCATGCTTACTGGACCGCCTGCTGCCTCGCTAAGCTGTACGACTGCCCTCTGCTCAACTCTAAAAATAGAGGTATCTCGGAATTGTACCAACCCCAGGTATCCGTACAATCAGTGAATCTAGACCTCAAGGAGCACGAAAAAAAAGGCCCCCCCCCCCGGGGGTGGGGGCGACTTTCGCGAGAGGCTCAGAAGAGACGTCAATCGAGGATGACCCAGGGACTGTCGACCCGTCATGAACCATATCATTCGATGTGTGGGTCGTACCGGACCCCAACCGATGCAGCCAAAATAGTACCGTCAGCGGCCCGTGTCGGACGGCAATCTGTCCCAGTTTAAAGACAGCCCTGTAGGATCGATACATAGCTGAAAGAAAACTACCGACTATAAATTGCAAAAGCAGGCTGACCCTGGATATCCCCTCGATGTCTCCAATGCATTTCCAAACGTTTGCTTTACTTCGACGATTTTGATGCCAGCCATGAGTTACTATCCTTGGATCCATCTATCCAACACATCCGAATGTTCAAATTGGACTTATTTGTATGAACGAGATATCCAGCCCAATGGTGACATAGATGGATTGGGGGTCAGCGGTGATGTCATTTCCCCAGTCTCGAAAATGGCACTAACAAATGGCTCAGGTTCTAATCGGCTTCGTCGGGACAGGCGTCCTGGTCGTTCTCGTCCTTCTATTTAACTACGTGATTGCCCATGATCCTGAATTGTATCCTTTTCCGAAGGATAATGATGCAGAACAGAGGATTGGGCCTTCAGACTGGTGGAAGCCTAATCCTATTGACGTCCTGTTTCTATCATGGATTCGAAATATTGGAAGAAAGTGTCCTCGCCATTGTCAGATCGGCCAACCGAAGAGAATGGAAACGGCATTTAATCGAGTAAGTTCATTTTCAAGCTTATGTTACATACTAGCAGAATACTGGAGTTATACAGTTTGCTAATGATTGAATTCTAGGCCATTTTGATCATGTGCGATATTCAAATATTTACCGGGATCAGTGTGCTGATAAGTGGTTTTGTGCTCCTGTTTAGAGGAATACAGGCATACCACTGGCAGCTCATTGTCTACATCGCCTGGTTTTCTAGTGTCACGCATCTGTCCGCCCTGACGGTCTTACGATCATACCTCCGTGAACGTCGAGTCGAGACAATAGTCAGGTTTGGCTTAATGATTTGCCTCCTCATCATGCTTGTCATAGCATTCATTCCTACTGCATTTTTTGACTGGCCCAATCCATACATGCATCATTGCTCTTTAGCAGAGCCATGCTCAGCGGCTCTTTGCTTTTTTCACATTACGAATGCAAGAAAGCTGTCGGCCGGATTCCCGGAGTTGTGCGGACCAATGACACCACCATCCAATCCAGCTGGCCAGGCCATGGTATTATCGTTAGTTTTGCTTATCTTTGGTTTCGTTTCCAGGTCCGTTAAATTATTTCAGCCTCTTTCTATGGCTGCTCACGTGTACCTCCGCCGACCGATTAGCAAGCGGGCGCAACGAGTCCTCGTGTGGTTGTCGGGATCACCCAAAATAGACACGGCTTCGGGTCCAACGACAGATGAGTCAAGTTCGGGCCACAAATTTTATCTAAAGGTTCTTTTTCATCCTTGTACTGCCGTGTTCCTCTCCTTTGAGATCACTACGGACCTGATTGGGTCGATGCTGGCAGAGGTAAGAAGCTCCCTCCGTGCCGTCTTGGTGTTGATCAAGGGCTGATTGTACATAATCGCCGTGCGCAGATATACTGGCTGTTTGTTTTAGTCGCTTGGGGGGCGGCGAGACTTCTCGTGACGCGGGGGTCAGCTAAACCTCGTGCCAACATTGAGCAACAGGACACTTGGACATTCGGTCAAATCTTACCAGTCCTACTTCTCGTTGCTCCAATCTGGTCACTTGTTACCGCTTTCGCATTTAGTGATCGCAGTGAGCGAATATCAAGTCTTACTCGGATACATGAAAATCCTCTCATGGTAGCTCCAGTAGCCCAGACTTCGTCAACACACGGACTTGTCACGTATATCACGACACCGGGCGCAGTCGATTCCAGAAGCACGAGAGAGAACCACGTTAATCCTGCGGCAATTTTCACGACGATTCGCTATAAATCTTGTTATTGGATAGGTCCCTGTCTTTCTTTTGCATGTCTGGTTATCTTGGCCGTGACATGTGGGCAGTTCTATTATGTTGCAATATCCTCTTCTCCTCTGATGCTGTTCTGGGTTCATGACTTGGGCGTGATATACGTCTTCTTATTGGTCTACCCTTTTGGTTTGCAATGCTCTATCCTTATAGGTCTAGTTTATGAGGAAGGGCTCTTGGGGGATCGGTTCCACCCATCACGTCCAATAGCTTGCCGGGCACTGCTCTGGTTCACCATTTTCATCCTTTGGGTTTTCTTCACCCTGATGTGGCTTTTTTCTACCGCTTACATGGGTTGGAAATGGGAGGATCTTGGATTAAAGCCTTCTGTTTCTCTCAACATTCGATATGGAGGCATCTTTGGCGGCACTGCGGTCTTACATTTGATATACGCATTATGCTACCTCTTTCAGGCACTCAGAAAACGGTCAAGATGAAGTCGATAACTAGACACTACGCTGGGGCATGGAGAATGAAGCAGTGTTGATGAAAGATGTGACCCTCGTTTCCCCTGGGATGACATGGCAGCAACAGAAGCGACGAGCTGGAACGGATTCGGACAGTCAAGTCCCTGCGCAGAGATGGGTGATATGGCTGACATCATAGGGCTGGCATCAGAGGCAGTCATCTCATCTGTCCAGATCATACCAGATCGCAATACCACGCATCTCAATACTCGCACGCGGTTGCTGCTCCGCCGGGCACGAGTGGTCATCAAACGCGCCGTGTGCAACCGCGTGAGCAACTCCCGGCTCGGTGTCATTCGTCTTGAACACAAGCACCTCATCCGTCCGCATATCAGGGTAATACCACCACCTCTGGCCCGGGCTCTGCCTAACAGCCAGCCCCTCAAACGAGTGCAAGATCCTCCCGCTGCCATGCGGGTCGTCAAACATCGCATCCGCGAAATGGACATCCTCCGGCGCCAGGGTCCGGGCGTCACACACAGCCAGCGGGACATCCTGCGGCGGCGGCGTCAGCACGCGCCAGACGTTGAGGTGCGCGAAGCGCCTGATCCCCCGCCTCCCCTCCGGCACCGCGAGCTTTGCGTTCCACTCCGCGGCCGTCTTGTCCGAGATGTCGACGTGCACGAACCGCGCCGGGCGGGAGTTGTTCAGCGCGCCCGAGTCCCTGCTGCGCTCCCCGAAGCGCAGCACGCCGAGGCCGCGCACCTCGACGTCGTCGGCGCCGGTGAGGCGCAGGAGGAGGTCGCGGATCTCGCTGGTGTGGACGCGCTTGATCTCCTCTTGGTCGCGTAAGTCTTGAACTGCGCTCTTGTGGCTCACGAGAGTGAATCCCTCGGCGTCGAGAGAGGGGGGCGGGGACGCTGCCCTTGCGTTGGAGATGGTCGCGTCGCGCTGTGTGATGTTCATCACGTCGAGGGACGTGTCGTTTGCGTGGAACTTGAGGCGGACGCCCGGGATGGGCTCGCTGAAGCCTAGGGCTCCGGTGACTTTGGCCATGATCTCGGAGTGTCGTAGAGGATGGTGCTCTGAGGCCATAGGTAAGTCACGACTGCAGTGACTTTGTTTGAAGGGAACGCCAGAAAAGATATCGTTGCGCATGAGAGTGATCATCCGGGTGTGCTTCTATATAGACCCTACCATTTGCCGAGTCTGGGCGGTGCCCTCCACCTCGGCCCCGCATCCGGATAGTTTCCAGGACGAGCATGATGCAATCATAATACTGTGAACCATTATTACAGCAGCGAAGCTCGATAAAATGGGCCGACTCGACAGGGCGTTGATGCTCAGGACCGATACCAGAAGTGTTGCCTGTGTACCTTCTGGGCCAGTAGGCAGCCCGTAGCTTTTGTTCGAATACTAAGGGCAAGTGCAGGCACAACACTCGCAAGATCATGAGCAAATTGAATCGCAGACATCATGTCAGGACTTGCTGTGCTTTTCCATCCACCCTTGTGCAGCTGCTCTTGACGGTCCAGTATCGAAGGAGATTCACTCACGGCTAGGCTTTTGGGCGACGAGTGACTCCTTACCGAAAATTTGGATGGAACACGTCTACGTAAAGCCATATCCCGTTCCTAAACTCGCCCAACTCCTTCTATGTGATTGGCTCGACAGAATTCTGTCAATCACGAAAGTTTGTAGGTCATTTTGGAATTGTAGACCGGAGCCCGTGTGCTCAGGTTCCTCTATCGCGTACTACGCCCTTGGGCCCCGTCGTCAAGTGTTGCGTGTCCTCGTGCGATGCTCCGACCGTTCCTGAGGCATACGATGTGCATGTTGGGCTGTTTCTTTTGACGTCAGTGGCAAGTGACGTCGACGTGTCTGTAGATACGGCTCACTCGGTGCCTTCGTCCGAAGTATCCCCCGAGGGCTCACCGTGTGTCCGGGCCTCGTGTTCGTTCAGCATCGACTCCAACGCGCCGACCCGTCTCGCCCGACCTTGATGGCTGGTGTTCCATAGCTGATTCGCTGTGTCGTTACTGCAGATGACGTACGTGTGGCGACGTGTGCACAAAGACACACGTCGACTTCGATGCCAGCTGGGCACGAGCCTGACGTAGAGTGCAGAGTGGCGAGCCCGTGATGGTTTGCATAAGGTTGACAGCGGTTTGAATAGCATGGACGCTTGATGCGGCGTTATAGACTCGTCGGGGAAAAGTGTTCGAGGACTTTGTCAAGGATTCGCCATTGTGACAGTGCGCTGTATCTACATCACTTTCGATATTGATTTCGGGTGCCCTGCACGCAGCAATTTGCGTGTGGGAGGTCTTCGATCGTCGTGTTCTTGCACTTTTGAGGACAGCCGTTATGAAGCAAGACTTAGAAAGAACACATCAACTGTGCTCCTAGTGTAAGAAACCTGTCAGTCCAGCTTCTGCGCCCCAAGAGGGAGTGGGCTTACAGTCGTCCAGACCTGATGCTGTGGAATTCTTGACCCGTGTCCAACCACTTCTTCCAACCGACATCTTGCATTACCTTCGACCCAGAAAGTCGCCCTCCAATACATCCTCCTGCCAGGCAATGACCCACTGCGCAATCAATCATTTGCGTTGAACCTGTTGAGCTGTCGAGGCGGAGCGCACTCGCCCAATCGCATCTCGATCAGCGCAAATCCATCAACAACCTCGGAAGCCTCGGAGAAGCCACACAACCAACACGATTCACAAGGAAAATTACAATGCACCTACAGACATCGTTAGATCCAACAGAAAAGCAGCCTCAGGAGAACAAAATCCTTGTGTTGCGTCCTAGTCATGTCCACGATATTGAAATGAGCCTTCTCTAGATGATACCAGCATGCCGCCATACTCCTTGAGGCTTGATCGGACGAAGACCATCCGCTCATCTGAAGGGGTTTTGCTTCTGAAAGACTGATGAATAATATCGTCCTGGCCGCATCGCCAATAAGACAAGAGGAAGAATATTGCACCGTAAGCAGACGTGCCGAGGTCCGTCTGGAATGTAAGACAGGCTGAGAAATAATATGTGGACCCTTCAGCCAAGCGGGCGGAGCAGTACCTTATGCCTGAGGTAATCCATGCACTAAACAGGGCCCCAATCGCAACCCTCCCATCCAGGGCTGCCAGGGCCCGTTTTGTATGATCACCAGTGTGGAGTCGCTACCCGCGGTCTTCACCCGTGTCGCTAAAACTGGGCGCCGCCGTCCGCGACGGTCTTCTTCATTGAGCGCAAAATCTTGGCTTAGCACGTTTCGAGTAGCCCAGGCTCGGCCGTTGTCGCACGCATGGAAGTATTCTGCGAGAAGTCAGCACTAATGGCAACACGGCTAGCGGATTATCTGGAACTCGCCGGATCGCCAGCTTAGCATGGGGAAATGCCGAAGGCCCGCAGATCTCAGACTCTATTCTCCGCAGGCGTGGCTTGGGGGTTTATTAGCTAGCAACTACTGGTGGATCAGCACCTAGCAGGCGATCGAGTGGTCTGGTGGCGGCTCTCGTCTCTTGTGGTGTGTGCTGCTCGACCTCTCGATGAGGTCACGAATGTGGCTGCATCTCTGTGAACGGAGGGGCGGGTTGCTATCGGAGATCGAGCCGTTGTCCGTTGGCTTTAATCCGTTCGAACTGTATAAGCACCAATGGGACAAAGACGGAAAGGATGTGAAGGCTGTCAAGGACACTTGAGACGACATTTTACGTCAGTGGAAGGGCAGCGCGCGCGAAAACCAACATTGTATTGCCAGTTGTGTATGTAGCGTTGTTTCGTTTACACGGTGGTGGAATTGGACGGGTTCTAGGCTGTGCTGTCCAAAAAGCCTGCCGAGGAGGTTTGTCCCTGATCTACTTGCCGAGGCATCTCGAAATCTGTCGAATCGCGAGGCTGGATCGTCTTCGCGATGTTCGTACAGCCCGAGGAACCGTTTCGTTTCGACAATCAGACTGGCTGACAACATCAGCTTCTCGTGACATGTTCTGCATTGGGACAAGTTAGCGGCATCTGCATCGTTCGGTCGGATCTTGGCGCCTCTCCAACATTCTGGGACAGGCTGGGCTTCCCTTTTCTTGCCTGGTGGTGGTGCCCACACGTGTCAAGGGGGGTATCAGACGTGCGATGTTTCGGGTCGGGACATTGTCCCAAAGCGGTTTTCGTCCCGACTTCTGCTCACGAGTCAAACTGATTGGTGTTGCGAGGCAGGATTACCACTACCGAGTCTCGTTGCGGTCATCTGAAGTCTGTAGAACAACTTTAGAACGAACTTGACTGTCGATGGTATAAAGGGTAGCGAACGCCACCCGCCCTGAGGATAGGATGGATCGGATCATCATCGAACAAGACTCTCATTCAACCACAACATATATATTGGCCAGGCCGCCATCACTTTACATATCAACCGCAGTCATTCCCGATCCGGCAATCGCACCTTAACAACTTTACCACTTACACGATGAAGTCCAGCATCCTGAACGTTCTTGTCGGCCTTACGGCTGTGGCCGCCGTTCCCAGCGACTATGCCTCGCTCGAGACCCGTCAAGGAGGCGTTGTTGCCAACGACCTGAAGAATGGTGATTGCAAGCCGGTCACCTTCATCATGGCCCGTGGATCTACGGAAACCTCCAACATGGTGAGGCAGACTCCCCAAAAGTTCAACGAGGCTGCGTGATTATGGCTAACACACAAGTTTCCCAGGGCACCGTCGTCGGCCCCCAGACCTGCGCAGCGATCAAGGACAACCTGGGCGCCGACCAGGTCGCCTGCCAGGGCATCGGCACCGAGGACGGCTACGCGGCCGCGCTGGCGCCCAACTTCCAGCCGCAGAACACCGACACCCAGTCCATCAACGCGGCCCTCGACATCGTCAACCTCGCGACCACGCAGTGCCCGGACTCGACCATCGTCATGGGCGGCTACTCCCAGGGCTCCGCCGTCGTCGACAACGCCATCCAGCAGATGCCCGCCGCCACGCAGGCCAAGGTCGCGGGCGTCGTCGTCTGGGGCTTCACCCGCGCCGAGCAGGACAACCTCCAGATCCCCGGCTACCCCGTCGCCCAGACCAAGGTCTTTTGCGCCACGGGCGATCTCGTGTGCAACAACACCCTTACCATCACCGCGGCCCACCTGTCGTACGGCCGCAACGCCGACGAGTCGGGTGCTTTCCTCGCCCAGATGGCCAAGCAGGCCGGCACCGCGGGCGCCGCCAAGGGAGCGGCTGCGGGTGCTGCGACTGGTGCCGCTGCTGGTGGCGCCGCTGCAGGAGCTGCTGGAGCCGCGGCTGGAGGTGCTGCTGGCGCTGCGACCGGTGCCGCGGCCGGTGGCAAGAAGAAGAACGGTGGCGGACTCTCCTCTCTGTTCGGCAACTAAGCTGGACCAGGTCGAGTGAAGTGTGAAGTTGTTGAGGTGCGCGGCACTGGACGGCCTTTTTTTTTTTTTTTTTTGTTGCTGGGAAACACGATCAGAGCACTTGATGTGCGATTTCTTTCATACACATACAGTGCGAAGTTTGCATATACTCATGTGGTGGTTCGATTCTTTGTTGATACATATCACGACATTGTATGTATCACGGCATTTACCCGTTTAGCTACAGCGAAAGCGGAATTCGGCTTTTTAGAACACAGAAAATCAAGTCATATGAGTGACAACGTATTATGGTGACTGCTCGGGGTCTACACTTTTCAATCAGCAACTGAGGTTTCGAGTGATTCTTACCGCGTATGTAGCAGCCGACAAAGTGACTGTTCGTTTGTGTGTGTACGCCCGCTGGCTCAAACAAACCCTGCTTCCGCATTCAGTCCTGGCCCGTTTCTATGAGACCGACTTGCGCCCTCACTTTGACCACGGGCGACTTGAGACGAAACTTGCTGCACGGCGATAATAAACCAGTATGGCACTGCTGTTTGAGCCTGAAAACCCGCTGGTAGCAAACCTCATCCTCCTGTCAGGCCACCTTCTTCGCATCTGAATTATTTGGTATGCTAACTACACAGGGTCCATGTCTGACTCCGTCGCCGCAGGGTTTCATCCGAGCTTCCCGTCAGCATCGAGTCTAGCCATCTCAAGATCCAATACGACGCAGCGTTGACACTGCGCAAGCGTAGCATTGAACGATATGACATATTCAATGAGGCCAGAATCGGACCATCAATTGTTTCGCCTCTTCTACTTGTGCGTTGTTATGTTGGATGACGTCCTGCAGAGTGGTATGCATTTAAAGAACTTGGGACGGGAGGTGCTTATCGAGCCATGTGGCTCGAAATCGGGGAAGTGCGAATTCATTCGCCTTCTTCCTCCCGTTCAGTTGGCTGCACGTTGCGTCGATCATAAAATCATGCTAAGACATCGTGTGTGCGTTTTTGCCTTTTCGTCAAGCTCACCGATAGGTCGCGTAATTCCGAAACGTGGGAATACAAACTCAACTGAACAGGCTCCTCCTAGTGGGCAGTTTAACTACCTTCCGTAGGATTATTCTACGCAGTGTAACCTTATTCTTAAATTCTGCTCAACCTATTGGGTGCCGTGGGACTGGTTTTCGTGGATTTTCCTTGCTCGTAAATATGCCCGCCGATCTAACGGCTTGAGTCCCGGGAGTCCAGAGAGACATACGTCAGTGTGAGGTGCACGGGCATTCATACGCGGAAGTATGTCTGCCTCATGGCTTGGCCAAAGTCTGAGTGGCCGTTATACAAGGCTAATGAGGCTGTGGCATGGATTGCTTGTCATTTGGGTTGCCGAAACTTGGCGGCTAGGAAGTTAGATCCGCAGTCAGTTGGCCCAGACAGACTGGATCCTTCCTAGTCGACAGCGCTGGGAAAACAGCCCAACATACTGCGGCTTATGCCATCATTCATCAGGAATTGCGATGCCGAGCAATAGTTAGTAACACACCACAAAGAAGTGCAAGCCCAGCCCGACGGACTTTTTAAAATGCTCACCTTGACGATGGTGTGGCCCACCGGCCTGGGTGGATGGTCTCACGATATCCTGGTGTGACTAAACCCGAGCCGGCGGCCACGAACAACGGGCCGTCCTGAACTACGCCAACACACAGGGAGCTGCTTGAAAATATCGACCTCATGAAACGTGGCCGCGGTGATGCGGGCCCGCTGTTTACTTCGCCCACTCGCATGTCTGCACAGCGGCTTGCAGATATGCGGTCTGGCTTAAGTCATGGGCACCACATTATCGCATGCTGCAGACGCTCTTTCGACTCTTTTTTTCGATTGACAACTTTTCCAATACAGTGATCCCCATGGCTCTGGTAGCAGTTCACTTTACTTTCTGACGGCTTTGTCGTGCCAGTGCACCTGGGTCTGTAGGTAGTTACAGACGGCTCAAGTGGTGCCCTGGGATACTTCTAGTAAAGTTTGTTGGGATACAGGCGGCGTTTCTTCTAAGGAGTAATGCATACGTATTTTCACATCTACAAGTCCATCGTGTCCGTCGCGGACAATAGTATCCCAAAGTACCACAAGAGGCTCAAGAAACTGACCAGGCTCGGCATTTCATTATTCGCATTTGGGACGACCACTTTTAACAGCGCAACTACTTGAGAGAAAGTTCCTCGATGTTGTCAGATGTATCAAATGCAGCCAGCACAAATGTAAGATTATCGAAGCTTCTCACCAGATGAAAAACCACGTTCACAAGAGAGGAGTGTATGCAGGGAATGATGCCATTGCTGTGCTTAAGGACGCAGCACAAGCGTATGTGCAAGCACAGCACTGTATAGTTTGTCTCAGACCGCCGTGAACCATACAGATAGGTCTGGCTCACCCATTTTCGCCGCTAATTCCACATTTACATGATCTCGAGGCGGTGCAAACTCCACGAGGCAGGCCCGTCAGAACCAAAGAGTTGGCCGGGACGGTACTCGTCTGCAATCTTTGGGCCTGTCTCGAGCATTTGGGGTGAGAGACATCAAGAGATGCGTTGCGCCATTCAAGTTCTGATGACACGATAGCGTCGGATCTTTTTAGTTACGGCTGCTAGGTACAAACCGACGCTCTCGCAAGTACTCATAATGGGGAGTTATATGGGCAATTATTTCTTCCATCAATGTTACTTCCTCCTCGCTGAACTCCTCTTTCCAGCGTGCCCGCTCTTCCGTCAGATCCACGTTCCTAGCGGCACGACTCGCATCCAGGCCCTGGGATTTGACCAGCGTCTCCTGGATGCGGAGCAGTACCGGGTGCATCAGCTTCTGCTCGTCTTCCGTCGTCTTCGGCCAGCTGACAACCACCAACGCCGGGTCGAGACCAAGCCTTCCCGCCAGGCTATGGTTGAAGTCTGCACTTGTCATGTAATCATCCGCGTCCGCGACGACCGGCTCGACGCCGTGGGCCACAAACCAGTCGTATATCTCGCGACTGAAGCCGAGGCTAGTCCCGATGATGTAGCTGGCTCGTGTAGTACCCGTTTCCGCCTTTTTTATACCGCGGATCGAGGATGGCACGAGGAGAACTGGGTGACGTATGGTGAACAGCGGTATAGTGCCTGGATGGAGGAGAAGATTTTCGGGGATGAGGGGTATGGGCCGGCCGTCGTTTTGAAGCATCCCTGGGGCAGTGACAGAAGCCAGCAGGCGGTCTGGTGAAAGAATGAAGAAAGGGTGTGTGTGCATGAACAGAATCTTGCCCTGGGACGTGCAGATTTTAGCCTACTACATTGTACCGAACGACTAATAGGAATTTAAGAGCAATACAAACCTCTTTCTCTGTATCCGCTAGCGTCTTTTCCCAGGTTATGTTGCCCTGTTTGACATGTCCCTCATATTCTACCCGAACATCACCAGGCATCCCGTCCGTAAACGAATCAGACTTCATCCACTTAGATAGCGGTTGGACTGACAGCTGCGCAGGATGTGCCAGAAGCCGTGCGTTGTCTTGCTTCGACGTGAGGATTCGTTCCAGCAGGTGACATCCCGTACGTGGCTGGGAGAAAAGAAGAATCTGTGAGGTCGGCATCTCTGGCTTCAATGGAGGACTCTGTCGGGTGTCGGTCGTGGAAGTGAGACCGGATGCGGGAGGGGATATTTAGGATTTAACTGAGTGCACTCCCGTCGGACTTGATAATAAGCACTAGTTGCTGATTCTTGCCTCTTGCGAGAGCTTGTTACTTGCCCAGGCGCTATGCAATCTCTGGTCTCAAGTCATCAATTAGAGCGTGTTTCCAGAGCCATTCCCACCTAAGTTAGCCATTGTGCTTATTTCTCTGATGGTTCAAATGTTACTGTTCTGGTATCGGGAGCGGTCTGGTGTGTCCTCAGTCAAACCAAGAACTTCCCCCCAGACCAATGCTGCTTAATTTTCCACAGGCAAAAGTTAGTCTAACAGGAGCGCAGATCAGGGGTATCCGTACTAGAGCAATCATAGAGTTCATTACATAGCACTTAAGTGCAAACTTACTTTGATTAACCAACATCGTCTTTGCACTCCTGACCCGGCCTCGTCCACAACAATACGCCTCAGGCTGGAGCAAATCGCATCCGGGGAGGGTGGCTACGGTTGGATAATATTCTTGTCTTGCAGTTTAAAGGATATGAAGTCAAACGATGTCATGCAATGGGCTTGTCAGAGACTGCTGGGAGGCGTTCGCTCCTTTTTCTGGGTGATCACCTCCAGCCTCTTTCCTGGCACAGTTGACAAGTCCCAAGAGGCCGTTCACTACAGTGATGGCCTGAACTATCCCTCGAGGCTTGGATGGACCGACACGACTTGAGATTCTATTGTTGAAATTTAGAACAGACACTTGCGAAAGGGACCGTAAAGGTGCCGGGTGAAGGGTCTGGTCGATGGCATGAAGCGGACACAAGAACTAGACTATCGAGCGATAAAATAAAGCAATATAAAGATGGATACAAGTCCGGATGTTACGAAGCAGTGGCATTTATCTGCGTTCTGATTTCGTATTTATTAGTTACAAGGGCATTCGCAATGTCGATGTGCTTGTGAGTGGCAAAATCGTGAAGTCTATTTCTCTCAACCCAATGTTTACCCCTCTTGTGAAGAATAGCACGTATATGGGCTTCTGAGCTTGAAGGAGCCTGTGCAAATGGGATCATTGCTATGATTCTGGACCACTTTTCACTTGAGGCCAAGCTTCTACGAGGGCTGATGCTGCACTAGTCCACATTCAGACTTATTATTATTTGGCCTAGATTCATAACTCATTTGAAAATCGTATCAGAAAAGATCGACTGCATTTGATGTTACACAAGACCATGCTGCAGCGGGACAACAGAATATCCGGCTGCATCCTTCATGGACCGCGAGCAAGTCAGCCTTTGTCCCCAACACCCAAACATTTAGGCGCCCAGCTTACTTCAAAATTCCTAAGGGCATCGACCACCACGATGTTTCCACGGGTTACCCTACCGTACTGGGCCTTTGCTTTGCCTTTTTACCATGTTGGTTCTATTGCTAGGGAACACATGACGACCCCTGCGCCGCAACAAACGCACTACGTCCAGTATGACGGATACCGTCTCCGTCGCCAAGTATCAACGTGCGCAGGCCAGGCGGGCTACTTCGCATGCCCGTTAGAACAAGGTGGAGGGTGCTGCCCTCAGGGGCTGATATGTGGCCAGAACCAGAACTGCGAACCTCCTTCGACAACCTCGACAACTACTACAGTGTATTGTGATCAGGACTGGTTTGCCTGCGCTTCAAGGTTCGGAGGTGAGTCATTCGCGCCGTGAGATTGATCCGAGCAAGATAACTCACCGTCGGCTTTCTAGGGGGTTGTTGCCCAGGCGGTGGAATATGCGGTCCGGGGGAGTGTACAATGTTTACGACCGATACCTTGTTGCCAAGCAGCACGACAACATCGTCATATCTGATAAGCCAGATCAGTCCGTCTCGTATCTCAACCTTGTCTGTAGTAGTTTCAGGCACAGAGACTGGCTCTCGGATTTCCACAACCGTGGTTTCCACGGGCGGTAGTGGTCTGACAGGAGGGCAGATCGGGGGTATCAGTGCGGGAGTAGTCGTGGGCTTCCTGCTCCTGGTGGCATTAGGATGGCTCATCGTGCGGCACCTTATCAGGATCTCTCGTTTTATGGATAAATTCGAAAATTATCGCAAGTCAACTACGAAAGACGAAGACGGCAACACAAGAGGCATAGAGGTAACAAGACTGGACAGTGGCAATGTCGGCGCTGGGCAATCTCTCACTGAGCTGTCACCACAAGAGAGGCCACAGCTGTTGGACGAATGGGGAAGACATGGGAGCCGTGGACCTGAGCTCACTGGAAGCTATGAAGCACATGGAGTATCCGAGCTGGATAGTGCTTCCGTGGCAAGAACTTGAAAAAGTGAGAACTTCGAAGATAGGAAGGCAAGGAAGCAAGGTATTTTGCTTGAGACTGGGAGATACTCGAGCAAGATTTGGGGGAAAGCTAGGCTAGATTGCGAGTGAAGAGCGGCTAATGGAACGGATCTTTGAGGTTTTCCTATAGCTATCTAAATGTTTACCTACACGAATAATCCATTGAAAGGGCTGTTGTTATATATTATCAAGCCCGTCACTGTTGGAGAGGGGGGAAGGGATATGGGAGGTACCAAATAGTTGCTCACATCTGCATTTCACAAAACAAAAGAAAGGTTTCGAAGAGAACACCATGAACACGTGGGAGGGCCTGCTTTGTACCTCGACTTACAGGTCAAAATAGGTAACGAGCTCTATTGAGTATACAAAAATGCTGGGGTATATTCGATGCAACATGGTTATCGACAATATCACTTCGCTCGCACATTGCAACGGTCATGTCTTCACAGGCTCCTCGGTCTTCGCCTCCCCAACGGCCACAGGAGCTTCAGGTCCGGAAGCCCGACCATTCGCCTTCACATCAACCATCAGCTTTCCAGCCCCAGCCACCCGTTCCTTTGGTTCCCCGCCGGCGCCCAGCAAGCAGACAACAGCATACGCCAACCCAAGCCCAACCGTGACCAAGTCAAGCGCGTGGATCCCCCACCAGACGTACTGCGTCCCCAGGGCGCAGTTCTCAAACTCGAACCTCCACTGCCACTCTTCCTCGTCAAACCACGCGCTCAGCAGGCCGGCGTTGCCGCCATAGCCGCCCATGATGCTCCGGACGGTGAGCTCCCTTATGCCGGGCAGGGCATCCTGGGTCGGTATCCCGTCGGCGGCGGCCTCGGGAAACCGCCTGACCTGCCACTCCCTGCCTGACGGGTCATCCCCCTGGCTCTGGTTGACGAAGTGGTACGTGTCGCAGCCCTCGTGGTCGTGGCCGTTGAGGATGACGCCGCCCCTGCCCTGTCCGCTCCCGGGCGCCTCGGTGTCACCGCTCAGGCCGAAGATGCCCTCGACGATGCCGCGCGAAGCGTCTGCCGACAGCTGGTTCTGCTCCTTGAGGGTGCCGTCGCCGTCGTGGAAGGTGAAGAGCGGGGCGTCGACGCACACGCCCTCGGGCTTGTAGAGTGGGACGTGGGTCAGGAGCACGGTGGAGTGGCCCTTGAACTCGACGGCGGTGGCGGTGCTGATTATATCGTTGACAAAGCGGTAGGTCTGATCCTGAAGGTCGGACGACAGCGCGGGCGTGTCGAGGTTCATGTCGTTCAGGACGACGATGCGCAGCTCGGGTACGAGCCGGTCGTCCTGGCCGTTGTAGTTCTCGTCGTTAGAGGCGGTGTCGTTACGGATCGTGCTCGCGCCGCCGGGCGACAGGACCGAGGTGGGCAGCTCGAAGCGCAGCTCGTAGTTCGCCTTGCCAAAGACACGCTCGAAGCGGTCCATGCGCTCGTTGTTCAGGTCACCCGCATATCCGATGTCGTGGTTTCCCGCGACGTTGATGATGCGCCGCTGCCACGTCTCGTTGTAGACACTCTTGCCCAGGTATCCGGCGACGTCGTACTCCTCAGCCGGCCACGTCGCGGTCTCGTCAGGCACGCGATGTCCGCCGCTGAAGGCACGGTTCCAGTAGCGCCATGCCCTCCACTCGAACTCGGTGTCCGAGATCCATTGACTTCCGACCAGGTCTCCCAGGACAGTGGTGTGTGTAGGGACAGTCCACCAGTTCAGCGTCCTGTACATGTGGGCGAGGTAGAAGTCGTTGCCCCAGAGGTCGATCCGCTTGCGCACGCTCTCGAAAGTATTAGGTATGTCATCGAAATAGAAGTCGACAAGGTCATGGAAGGCCTGTTTCTTGCTCGATCGGAAAGAAGGGTGGTCGTCGCTGCGGGAGACCAGGTGGGAGTAGAAACTCTTGAGGTGTGGGAAGGAAGACTCGGCGTAGTAATTGGGGATTGAGGTGTCGCCCTCAAGCTGGGGGTCTCCGAGGGCCAGCAGCCGGAAAGGGGCTATTCGTAGAGGGTTTATGTGGCCGGAGCCATCGTGGTCTGGTATTGTCGCGGTTGGGTCGGTGAAGGGCAGATGGAGCCTTGCCGTCTCGAGGAAGGCGGACAGCCGGCCATTGCCACCGTTTTGCGAGCCCGAGATGCTCGACCGAGGCAGAGGAAAGGCGCACGAGAGGAAGGCGGGATACAAGTACAGGTAGACAGTCAGGAGCAGGCTCAGGACCAGCGACACGGAAAAGACGAGTCGCAGGCCATTGCGAAGAAAGGCCAGATGAAAGGGGGATAACATGAAGCTCAAGACGAATGCCACCGCGACATGGGGAGGAGAAGAAGAGTAAATCAACTAGAAGAGAAGCAAAGAGAGAAGGAAAGATGCATAGACAGACGGACGGAACCGAGTTGGACTCGAACGGGATGCTGTTGACAAAGGTGGTGGTGGCGGCTCCGAGCCGAAGGAAAGAAGGAGGTGCTTTTTGTCGCATGTCTCTAAAGAATATCCTGGTGTTGCGGTTGGATGACAGCACACGGTCAATGCGCCAATGGGCAGGGATCCTTCAGACGGCCAGACCGCCCCCTGGTACCTGCAGCTGGGGGCTGGACCCCTATCATCCTGCAGGGCAGGGGTCAGGACCACGCCTGATCATTCTCCCAAAAACATCACATTGACTTCGCATCCTTGATGAATGAACACTACAGAATGAGGACCGAACAATATGATCCACTGATTTTTTCATCACGTTTGAGAAAGTGTTCAATTTCGTGTCACGTATCTGCTGTCCGTATTCTGTTTCCCAGACCTCCAACATCTGCATCGGTTTCATAAGTCTTCCATTCTTCACATGTCCTGCCTCTAAATCGACCCCGATAGCCTCTTCCATCTTGATTGTCTCGGCCTGAATCCTAAGGATCACTATTGTTATCCAATATTGATATATTAAAAAAATTTTGCTAGATGTGTCAGGCCGATGTAGTGTCACGCAATACTCGCGTCCAGGTTACTACTGCGAATTTACTCGTTCCATTACCGTCTATCTATTAATGATGATTACCCAACTCACACCTTCCCCTGCTTCTCCTTCTGGATCTCCTCCTCCATCTCCTTAAGCCCCCTCGCAGGCCTCCACTCATAGTGGTGCTTCCCCACCACCGGCTCCCCGGGCCCCTCGCTCTTGAGGTCATACATGTGGTTCCCAAAGAAGTCCAGCTGCGCCTCCTGGAAGCTGGTGGGCAGGTCCGTCGACACCGAGTACTTGAGGTACTCGAGGCTGGCGCTGAGCGCGGGGACGTACGCGTCCAGCCTGACGGCGTCGACGACCAGCTCCCGGAACGACGCCGTCACCTTCCCCAGCTCGCCCGCGATGGTCGGGTGCGCCAGCAGGTTGTGCTTGTCGGCGTCGCCGGACTTGTACACGCCGTCCAGCAGGTCGACGATGGCGTCCGACTGGATGATGCACCCGCCGCGCCACAGCTGCATCACGTCCGAGTAGTCCAGGCCCCAGCCGTGCTCGTCGTCGGCCGCCGCGATCAGGTGCATCCCCTGCACGAAGCACAGCAGGAATGTCGCGTACGTCGCGTCGCGCAGCCACCCCGCCGCCCTGAGCTTGCCCTCGGCCGTCTGGGCCTGTGGCGGGCTCGGGTGAGGCGAGGCAACGGCGGCGCCCGTCTCTTGGAAGGTCCTGTGCGCGGCCTCCCTCCGCGCTGCGTAGGCCGACTGCACGCGGAACATGTGGCTCGCCGCGATGCTGGGGGTGGCCACGTGCAGCCGGGCAGCCTCCTCGACGGTCCAGGTGCCTGTCCCTTCCTCCTCGCACACGTCCTGCACCACCTTGTCGCGAATGTCGTCCAGCACGAACCTGCTTTGATCCTCTGGGTCCCTCGTCCGGCAGATCTCGGCGCCGATATCGACGAGGAAGTTGTGCCGTAGCGGGCTGTCCGGGTCCTCGTTCCACCGCCCTAGCACGCCCGCCACCTCGTCGTGCGACCAGCCAAAGCACCGGCCCATGATGCCCCACACCTCGCACAGCGCCGTCATCATGCCGTGCTCGATGCCGTTGTGCACCATCTTGACGTAGTGCCCGCAACCCCCCGGGCCCAGCTTCGCCGTGCACGGCCTGCCCGACCTGTCCTTGGCCGCCAATTTCGTTAAAAGCGGCCACGCCGCCTCCCACGCTTCCGGCGAGCTGGCGCCGGGCGAGATGGACGGCCCGTGGCGCGCCGCCTGGTAACCGCCGCTGACGCCCATGCCGACAAAGTGCACGCCCTTGGGTCGGAGCCTCTCCTGCCTGCGCTCCGTGCTCGTCCACCTCTCGTTGGACGCGTCCATGATTAGGTCACCCGCGCGCAGGAACGGCTCGAGGCCGTCGATGGTCTTGTCGCCGGCAGAGCCGTGCGGCAGGCTGAGGATGAAGACCTTGGGTGAGTCTGAGGGGAGAGCCTTGCACAGGGACTCGTAGTTCTTCTCGTGGAACGTCCTGGAGTCGAGGCCGGCCTGCTTGGCCTGCGTGAGGACGCGGTTCACGTTGTCGGCCGAGGGGTCGAACATGTGCACCTCGATGCCGTGCTCTGCGCACAGGAGCGTCATCATGCCGCCCATGCTCCCTGCGCCTATCATGCCCAGCTGAGAGAAGCCTTGTCAGTATAATCCTATTATAAAGATTACTCTTACTTAAGTAAGACAGCTCGGGAAAAGGTAGATATATGATGCCGGCATACCTTCTTGACCTCCATTTCGGTCATGTCTTTGCCTTATCCTGGCTGCTGCCCTTGCTCGGGTTGATAGCAAGTGGGTTGGCTGTGTACTGAAAAGCAAGGGCTTTCGAGTGAGACGTGTTGACGCTGCAGCTCTTCAGTCTTCTCGAGTGTATGATGTTGTATCCTTGCTGTTGCAGGCGTGTGCCCCGGGACTCCGGAAAAGGCAAGGGGGAGTGAGCTTGGCGTGGCATTTTGTAGTTGTGGTCCAGCAGTTGCGAGTTGAGCTTGTTTCCCTATTTCTCCATTTAATTCCCCGAATCAAACGTGTAATTACCGGCTCATGATGTCAAGTGAGAAGTAGAGTTCAAGCTGGTTTGGTTTGTCTCAACGTGCAATCGCGGCCAGTGCTGCCTGCCTGTTCCTTGCTTCCGCCAGTCCAGCCTCTGAGGCTCGATTCAGTGCGATTGGCTTCTGCAGCATCTCCCAAGCTCTTGTCTCGATAGTTCAGCAAAGGACAGACATCCTACGTCTAATCTAATATGTTTTGGGGGAGGGCACTCAATCTTGAATTTGGCACAGCCGGGGCGGCAGGACAGACGCGCATGTGTCAGTTGGGGATCGCCGGTGACATCATGGCTACACGCCTCGGCGAACCACCACAGCCTGCAGGGCGCCCTTATACATCATCCCTCCATCATGATAGGCCCAGATCATGACGACGTTCTTAGTGATGTTGCACCTTCGATGCCGCCGCAGGGCATGGGTGCCACCACCGCCCGAGCGCCCGAGCCTCCAGCTGTACATAGTCTGTCATGTTAGTTGTCTCTCTTTTGCCCTTCTTTTTTTCATGCGCCTCCAGCCCCTAATCCTCAACGATGCTGTACCGCCCTATTTATTTTTAGTACACATCTATTTGATACCCAGCGAGTGCACCACCGTGCATCACACCGCACTGCATCGGACTTCACCGCAGTTGACCTGCAAACAACAACATCAACCTCTGAGACACACAGAAAAGTACACGGCAAAAACACACACACACACACATATCATGGCTACTCACGCCACAGATAAGTCTCCCATGGACGTCGACCCGTCCAAGATCCCCCTCTCCCTGGCCTCGTGCTCCATCGGCCTGCCCAAGCACTCCCTCCACCAGAAGCTCGAGGCCATCTCGCAGGCCGGCTTCCAGGGCATCGAGCTCTCCTTCCCGGACCTGCTCTCCCACGCCAACGAGCTCGTCCGCCTCGGCCACATCCCAACACCGCCCAACCACAAGGACGACGGCGGCCGCGGCGTACAAGTGGCGCAAGACGACTGGCCCACCCTGCGCGAGGCGGCAAAGTCCGCCGCCCACCTATGCTCCACGCACGGCCTGCAGATCCTCGTCCTCCAGCCCTTCGCCAACTTCGAGGGCTGGCCCCCTGGCAGCCCGGAGCGCGATTCAGCGTTCGCCCGCGCGCGGGAATGGCTCGCCATCATGGAGGCGGCCGGGTGCACCATGCTGCAGGTGGGCAGCACCGACTCGCCTGGCGCCTCGGGGGACCGCGCTCGCCTCGCCGCCGACCTGGGCGAGCTGGCGGATCTGCTGAGGCCAAAGGGGTTCCGCATCGCGTACGAGAACTGGTGCTGGGCGACGCACGCGCCCGACTGGAAGGACGTGTGGGAGATCGTGAAGCTCGCGGATCGGGATAACATTGGGCTGTGCCTGGATACGTTCCAGTCCGCGGGAGGCGAGTGGGGGGACCCGACGACCGAGTCGGGGAAATTAGAGAGAGGCAAGGACGGCAGTGTGGACGAGGAAGGACTGAACAAGTCGTGGCAGGACAGCCTGCGCGAGCTGGCCGCCACCGTGCCCGCGAACAAGATCTACTTCCTGCAGATCAGCGACGCGTACCGCATGCAGCCACCGCTCGTGCCCCGGCCGGAGCCCAACGACGACACGGGGCTGCGGCCACGGGGCCGCTGGAGCCACGACTACCGCCCGCTGCCGTACGATGGGGGATATCTGCCCATCGCGGACTTCACGCGGGCAGTTCTAGGGACCGGGTTCCGCGGGTGGCTGAGCGTTGAGGTCTTTGACGGGCAGTTTGAGAAGAAGTTCGGGGACGACCTGAGGGGTTTCGCGGAGAAGGCGAGGGACAGCACGCTGAGGCTGGTGCGCGAGGCGGCGGGCTTATGAAACTTAGTGAGAAGACAGAGCAACGGGGCCGATGGTCACGGTGCAAGTCAGGATGGGGGGGACGAACCCATGCAAAACGGGGACAACGGCCACGATGGCCAGACAGGGCAGATTGGCGAAGGCAGCGGCCTGTCTGGCTCCATGCAGGCGCAGCGCATACAGCGGATCCGCGGCAACTACGAGGGCGAGACGAGGGAGCTGCCGAGCGGGCAGGACTGGCCCCTGAACCACAGCGGAGACAGCACGCTCGAGGAGAGGCGTCCATGGCCCCATGGGGGCAGCTTTGCTTAGTCCAAACTGCACGACAGTGATGCTTCTCAGCTTAATGGTGCGGCATGTACTTCCATACGTGAATTAATGAGACTCGGGTCACGGGTAATATCACATTCGCAGTTCCATGCCACAGTTGGCATCATGCAAGAGTATGTTCATCGACTTGTATCATATAGATTACTACGTAAATATATTCAGATCTTAACCCGTCATCGTCTCCAAGACCATCCGGTTTACTCATTCGCAACCCCAGGCGCGGCAGCCTCCAGCAGCTTGTCGAACAGCGGCGTCCCGAGGCCCGTGACGGGGTCCCAGCCAGCCGTGCTGTTCCACCTCGCCCCGGACGCGGGCAGGCCGCCGCCGGCGTTCTGGCAGCCGCTCGAGAAGCCGGCCGTGATGTCCAGGAGCGCGGCCGAGTTGTTGTACAGCCAGGGGTTGAGGAACCCGAGCGGCGCGGCGCCCTGGGACTTGCGCGCGGCGTTGAGCAGGGCGACCACGCCGGCAAAGGCCGGCGACGACGCAGAGGTGCCAGACAGCAGCGAGCGGCGGCCCTTGTCGTAGACGACGAACGACTGGCCCTGGGCGGCGACGTCCGGGATGCCGCGGCCGGTGGCGTTGAAGAGGCCCTCGTAGGTGCTGCCGATGGAGCTCAGGTACGCGGGGACGGCGTCGGCCTGCCACTCGGGCTGGGGGTGGTAGATGCTGAAGCCGCCCGAGGAGAAGGACACGCCCCTCTCCGGGGCGGACCCCGTCGTCGCGCCCACGGCCGTCACCCACGGGCAGCCCGCGGGGAACGTCGGCAGGAAGGTGGTGGTGGTGTTGTCGACGTTTGACTTGCACGACCCGCCCGGGCCCGAGTCGCCGCTGCTGAAGAGCACGGACACGCCGCGGGCGCCGAGCTGCATGAACAGGTTGCACACCTTGAGGGCGTACTCCTCGGGCACGGACTGCTCCTCCTCGCCGTACGAGGTCGTCAGCGTCTGCGGCAGCTCGGCGTCGTCCTGGCCCAGCAGGAAGGTGAGGAACTCCAGGTAGGGCTCGTTGGTGCTGGGGAACTTGTTGTTCAGGGTCGGGATGAGCGGGCCGCGACCGCCGGTGCTGTACTCCAGGATGGGGATCGGCTGGCTCACGGCCAGGACGTACTGCAGGTCCAGGTTTGCCTCGCCTGTGGAACAATTGTTAGCACATGGCATTGAGCATGCTCGATTCATCCATCACTTACCAGAGTCGTCAGAGCTGTCCTGGTCGTTGAGACCACCGTTGACGGTCGTGACGGAGAAGTTCTGGCCGGCGGCCTCGGGAAGCACCTGAGTCGTGAACTGCTCGAGGTCGGCGTACCGCGCATACTCCTCGAGGTACGACGCGAAGGCGATCAGGTTGCCCTCGGTGTCGGGCGTGTAGCCGATGTTGTACTGGGCCTTGAGG
Source organism: Diaporthe sp. P3_1W (assembly GCA_037177825.1). Classification (NCBI taxonomy): domain Eukaryota; kingdom Fungi; phylum Ascomycota; class Sordariomycetes; order Diaporthales; family Diaporthaceae; genus Diaporthe; species Diaporthe sp. P3_1W. Next base: position 6,263,174 of record JBAFXB010000001.1, read on the forward strand.
CACTGGGGGGTGACGGTGGTGGTGCAGGCGGCAGCAGCAGCCGCAGGAGACGCAGCGACGGCCTGGTTGAGGGCGGCCACGTCGTCGTCCTCCTCAGCGATCACGATGTCGAAGATGGTCGACCTCTTGGAGCCCAGCTGGCCGAACCTGGTCGTGGGCTGGATCAGGTCGACGTGCTGGGCGATGTCGTCCGGCACGCCGTAGCTGAGGGTGCGCAGCTTGAGGCCGCCGCCCTCCTCGTACTCGTACCAGCCGAAGTCGGCGTCCAGCATGGCGTTGGCGGTCTTGACGTCGGTGGAGATGGTGATCCAGTCGTTGTCCACGGCAGGGACGATGTCGTACTTGGCGAGCCAGGCGGTGACGTCGGCGACGGACTGCTCGGTGGGGGCCACGTAGGAACGGAGCTCCTCTCGGGTCAGGTGCTTGCCGTAGCTGGGGCTGCCCGGGGACGAGACGGCCAGGACGGCCTGCTCGAGGGCGGCGGCATGCTGCTGCTTGAGGCCGATCTTGAGGGCGAGCTTGTCGGTGGGCAGGGCAGCCGAGGCCTTGGACCATCCCTGGGGGACGGCCGGGACGCTGTCGAGCACGCGAGCCGACACTGCGGCCGCAGCTGTGAGGAGGGCCAGGCAGAGCATCGTGACCGAGCCAGAGCCGGGAGGAGAGTGGTGATGGTGGTGGGAGGGGGGATGAGAGGGGTGGGGAGGGACTCGAGGAGAGGCATTGGGAAAAGGAGGAGGGCCTCCCACCCTTTATCATCATCACCCTCCAGCCAAGCAGTCAGAGCGGGTTCGTTATGTCGATCCATTGGGCTGTTGACGAGACGGGGTCGGTGATCGGAAAATGCATGTGGAGGTGCGCCCTCAGTTACAGTGCTGCTCGTACCGGTTCCTGGTTCCCCACGTAGTTTACTCTAGCCCTGCATGGGATCGGCACAAACCAGGTACATGGTGTGATGCGAGCCCCGTGGTCCTGACTTAACAGATTCCCAACCAGGCCCAATGGTGGTGCCGTTTGTCCTAGACACCGACATGTCCCCTATCCAGAGTCCCTGTTCAAGCGCCGGTTCCAGCGTGCATGGGGGACGGCGGGATGGATATCCCAGCACAGAGCTTAGAACCCACTATTATCATGGGATGATAGCTACGGGCTCCTCGAACCCAAAATGAAGGACGAGATTGCACTAACTTTGTTGACTCTCCCGCCTCGGTACTTCAGACTTGCGGATAATTTCTACGCGCAGCTCTGTTTTCTCTCCCAGACAGATGCTCATCTTGCTTTGAGAACGTGCCCAGCACCGTGCAGTGTCAGCCTGTCTGCCTCCCCAATTCACCCGGATCTGGCCCATTCTCTAAATCTGCTGATCGCCTGATGCATTGAGGATCTCCCAAGTAATATCCGTGATAAATATCGGCAGCTCGGTAGGCCGGGCTAGGCTGCAACGGGCAGGACCTTCTACCTGACCTCCGCTCGGCCAAGACTTTGGCCCCATTGGCGCTACCACCTGGCTAGTTCTGCTCACGCCGTCGCGTCATTCACCTCGAGGCCAGGCTGGATCAAGCATTGCCAGTGCCTACTTTCAGTTTAGTTGTCCTGGGCGATAAGAGCTTATAAGAGCTTATTTCAACTGCCTGGCTGGGGGTGCATGTTGTTGCCCGACCTTGCGCCGGACACGAGCTCGGTCATGTCACCATGTCGAAGCAATGTCGCATCATAGACTTGATGCAGGTGCACAGCGCGTGTTGGTGGGACATCAAGGTGCCATTCAGGGGCGGGTGGTACATGTACGCATATGCACACGTACGCAAAGCATGCACCCGGCCCAACGAAAGCGGTAGATGTAGGATTTCGTTCGAGACAAGATCACCAACAACTTCAACGCCAACCATCCATAAGAAGACATCCAGGATGAAAAGGGCGGCTCTCAAACTAAAACAGGCTGGTCGATTGCATAATTGTATGCATAAAACCCCCTCACTCTTCCGTGCAGTTAGACTTCCATCACCCCGACCGGTTAAAATTCTGGCCAATGGCACGGTCCATCTCGTATCTATCTGCCATTACTCGGTCACACAGTTCAGTCGGCCGTTTCTTCTCCCGCACCCTCGTCGTCTTGGCCTCGTCTTGGCCTCGGCGCGTGCTACCCTCAAGGCTCTTTCCCTCTCCAGCCTGCTAACCTACTTCCCTACGCCTCCTTCTCCATACCATGCGCAGTGGGAGGCTAGCACAATGAGCGTGCCTGAGCGTGCAACACAAACCGAGGCTGGTTCCGGTGCCTAAGCTGCAAGATGCGCGCCGTCTGTAAGGACAGCCAGGCATGCCCCTATCAAACAACCCAGAACGCCTCCCTTGTGACAGGTAGCCCTCTCTGTCCGTTGGTCAAACCGTGCTCAAGCGTTGTGAAGGATACACCGTCGTCTTATGACTTGACATTCATATAGACACCGCGGGTGCTGGATTCAGACCAAACCCCGAGCCAAGAAAAACCGCCTGGTGAATAGACTGAAATCCAAACAACCTCAAGAATTCCGTGGACGTGAGCCGTTGATCGCAATCGCTTCGGGTCCTTCCCAGCTATGCTTATTCCACTACTTAGGGTTCACCTCAAATTCCACTGCCAGGCTGTTGACCCCCTGGGCTGGCAATTGGATCACGGTAACCGAGAAAATCTAAGATGTCGGACAAGATTCGGGGCCTATGGGCCCTACGCTGCACTGCCAATCTTGGCAGAGGGAACCCGACTTCTTGTTGACGAAACCGTGTGCTGGCGCCTATTCAGGCTCCTGAAGTCCAGAAGCACAGCTACTGAACCTCCTTCCGAGCATGTTCCTTGGTGATGGTTCTTGGTTCAAAGCAGTGAAGTTCTCCCAGCGGGACTGGAACGGGAGATACCTGCTCACAAAGGCCCTGGTACAAAAGGTAGAAGCCAGAGAGGGCTGAGATGGCTCCAAAAGCCCCGGCCGTCCTGGTCAAGATCCGCCCCGTGGGGAAGTCGCCATCTGCCATCGCAAACTTTGCCGCCGAGTTGAGAATGTAAAGGATCTCGAGGGCACCATACACGATGATATTTGCGACGTTTCTATATTGCAAAGTATTGTCAGTCTAACCTGTTCTTTGACGATAAAGGGAAAGATGAACAGGAAGTACAGCGACATACGTCGATAATGATGCGAGGAAAAATATGAAATTTAAGCAGGACCACACTAGATTGAATGAGCTATTGTGAGCATTCCTCGGAAAGAACTTCAGCATACTCATACCTGTAAGGTAAAGCCCAAATGCATTGTAGTATTCAGACGTACGGCCGCCGTAAGACTCAATGATCCCAAGAGAAGGTAGAAGCATAATACCATAGCCCCCGTAGTAGAAGCCTGACCTTTTGTCAGTACTGTCTCCTGAAAAACGATCCTCGAGGGCAACGGGCGCGCTTACCGAATGCACTCAAGATTGTGTATGCAAATGTATTGCCCCTGACCATCTCCCATTGGGCAGTGATGATCAGCCCGAGGCCAGCCAGGAGAAGCAAGTTGCCAATAAACATCCCCTCGTTCTCTACGCCGCGAGCTCCCATCATGGATAGCGATAGTGTCATCAAGGTCGTTGCAAACCCGGCGAATCCTAGAGGACTCTTTGTGAGGCGAGAACAAGAACAGACATCGGTCAGCATAGTATAGCACTGGTGTTTTGGAAGTAATTATTCTCTTCTTACTGGGTTTGCGAGGTTAGTTGCCATAGCCTTGAGGTGCAAGTAAAACAAGATATGGTACTATATGCCTGTCGAAGGGAGTGAGGCGCTGAAGTCAAGAGACGGGAAGCTTATGGTGGTGTGAACTACTGGATTAAAAATGCTCCAATTAAAAATCTTCGCGGGTTCTTAATTTGAACTTATTCATGATGGCAGTTACCAGTACTTATGAGCGGAAGCTTCGGCGGCGGTGACCGGTGGGCCGGCGACCGGTGAGCCGGCGACTGAGGAGCCGGCGACTGGTGACCCGGCGTCTGGTCAAGCGGCGACTGGTGGAGGTCTGCTTTACCCTTTTCGGAATATAAAAAACAACGTGTTCTCGTGGCCCGTAGTGGCCCACAGAAGCTTTGTCTTACTAAGACATAACGTGATACTGGGGAGCATATATCCGCGGCTTGTCTTTTATTATCTCCTTTCGGAATAGCTGCAAATCCTCACTTGATCGGCATTCGGCCCCAGACTGAATTTCATTGGATGAGCGACTTAGGTCAAGACTTAGCAAACACGTTTATGCAGACATGGAGTCGATACATCGCAGGCCTCGAGATTTTTGAGAGACACTGCTCACCAATGCGTATAACGAACAATGGCGTACGCATGCACACGTAACCCTATACACTCGGGCCTTCGGCTTTCAAGGTCTTTATAATGTATCCATCCCGAATACAAGTATATATAGATAGATGCTGCTACCGATCTTCAAGCAATCGATTGCCTCAAGCACTCATTCCATCATCCCCTCAGTTAATCCCACCGCTTATCCTACGACCTTCCCAGACACTCCTTGATTCGCAATAAAAGAAAATGTCTTCTACAGAGGTCAAAGCCAACGGTTGGACCGCTGTCTCTGTCAGTGCCAGAGCCATTGTCGATTCCGTGGGGCAGCTTGAGAAGGTTCCCTCGTACACCGTCCAGGATATCGAGTTTCCTTCCGGAGACGCACTCGTCGGCGAGGCCCAGGCTTTTGTCAAGGCCCGCCTCAGCCCAGAGGCCTACAACCACTCGATGCGTGTATACTACTGGGGTAAGTATTCACAGTCCCAGCCAACGCGACCCAAAAGACAATCACTAACCCACGGGTCCAGGAACCGTCATCGCGAGGCGCCTGCTGCCCAAGCACGCCGAGGCGCTGTCGCCGTCGACCTGGGCACTAACATGCCTCCTGCACGACATCGGCACGGCAGAGGCCTACTTCACCTCGACGCGGATGTCCTTCGACATCTACGGGGGCATAAAGGCAATGGAGGTGCTCCGCGTCCTCGGCGGCGGCGCCGATCAGGCCGAGGCCGTCGCCGAGGCCATCATCCGCCACCAGGACATGGGCGCCGACGGCACCATCACGTTCCTCGGCCAGCTGATCCAGCTCGCGACGCTGTACGACAACGTCGGGGCGTACGACGGCATCGAGGATTTCGGCAGCTGGGTCGATGAGGCCACCCGCGACAGCGTCAACACGGCGTTCCCGCGCCGCGGCTGGTGCTCCTGGTTCGCTTGTGCGGTCCGCAGGGAGGTGGCGAACAAGCCGTGGTGTCACACTACGCACATCCCTCAGTTCGACAGGCAGATGGAGGCGAACACTCTGATGAAGCCTTGGGAGTAGGCAAGGTCATATTTAAGAGACATGTTGATGACAGAAGGTAGATATCTAATCCCAGCTCGGTCTCTTGGTCCATCGTGCTGTTTCCCCCTTATTGGTCGTGCAATCCGGCAGTGAGACCTGCAGCTGTGCGCTGCTGACTAGGCCGTATTCGGTAAATAACTGAAATTAAGTGGGCCTTGGTGACGCAGCTTGTACAGGGGTTCGGGGTTCGGGGTTCGTCGGAATATGCATACACGGTCGGGGTGGACAGAGTAAAACATACATCAATGTAATCAGGCTGCTCCGACCATCTATTCTTCGAATGCTGCTGTCCGGGTCCGAGTTTCCCGCGAGCTCATGCCACTGAACCGGAAACTGGGTTACGAAGAAGAGATCCACTTCCATCTGCATGATTCTCTTCCCGCCATCAATTCGTTGAGCGAGACGGCCAGAGCCGTCAACTACAGAGCACAAATTCACGCTGACGGACAGAGCTTTGTACGACACGAGGGATGTCAAGGTGCTGGACCTGCAGAAAACGTCGTCTCAAGTGTGACGGAGGCGTTCCGCACTGCAAAAAATGCTGGGGCCATGGCGTGGTGTGCCTTGGCTACCAGAAGCCTCTGACCTGGGTTGAGGGTGTGGCTCGACGAGGACCTATGAAGAATCGAAATTTTGGTGACCCGCAGCAGCAGCCTCTATCCGAGGAGCCTCCTACTCAGGGCACAGCATTGATAGCTACGCCACGGCAGCATCACCCAGGTGGAGCATTGACCACGATAACTCTTACCGAGCCACTTTTTCAAGACTTCAACCACACTTCTAGATTCTTCGTGGACTATTGTGAGCACTCGTCCTGTCTTGCTTCAGGGAATCACTTGCTGATGTCCCACCAGTCTCAAAGCGGGTGTGTCCTACTCTTGTCTTCCATGATCGCCCGGACAACCCTTACCGCGGTATCATTACCTGCGCCAGCTCGCCGGTAGTAGCAAGTGCCATTGTGGCTGTAGGAGCATGTCACTATGTCCAGAGCCTGACGGACTGCCCCATGGCGAGGCTACCACTGCCGACGACAAGCACAGCTCTCGCGGTTGAAGCGCCATTCAACTACTATCTGCGGTCCAAGGGCCAGTGCTTGAAGCTGATCTCCGCTGCACTGGCAAAAGATCGCACCCCGCAAGGAGACAAGGCTATACTGATTGCAGTCGTGCTTCTGACGATTCTCGATGTTTTCGAGAGTGGATCCGGAACTTGGAGCTTGCACCTGGAGGGCGCCAAAAGGTTGCTCGACGCTGGAGTCATGGCTGGTGTCTCCGAGTGGGACAGCAGCGCCAGAAACCTCCTTCAAGAGGCTGCTATGTAAGCCACATTGCACACGATACAATTGCCCAAGCATTACAAGCTCCAAGAAAGTGACAGGTCTCACTAGATTCCAAACATTCGGCTCTTCCCTTGGGAAACCCGGGGCACTGACCAGCGCATCCACACTCCCTGCTGTATGGGCGTCAGGTTCCTCGAGAATCACGCCAATTGGATGTCCAGTCGATATTCTGTCAGCTGTCGAGGTCTTTGCATCCCAGCGGCGTTTCGACTCAATCTTCGCCGCGCCGACGACCAACATCCAGGCCCTTGAAGATGCGCTGCGTCTTATTCGTTCATATGACATCCCAGCTTGGGCTGAGCATACGACAAGAAGCGACCCGGCAGTGCCATACGAGGATTTGCTGCATCTAGGCATGATCTGGAAACTCGCAGCTGATATCTATGCCTGCTGCGTCCTCTGCAGTTCTACATATAGCGCTACTGTTGTCTTTGAACCACCGTCTGTTCACACCCTCAGAGCTGAATACTCCTTTCTTGAGCGAACCCACCATGAGGTCATGAGGTGCTTGATATGGCCCACATTCGTCGCCGGCGCCGCAAGCACTGGCCCCGAGGATAGGGCCTGGGTGCTAAGGACGCTGGAACGAATCTGGAACTTGGGCCATTGTGCGAACACTAATAACGCGATCCAGGTCCTGGAGGTCCTGTGGGTGAGACACGATCGTGCGCAGCCCCTGGCTGATGACCACGGTGGCTGGGATTGGATTGGCGAGTTGTCACAACTGAAAGGCTCTTGGTTGTTCGTCTAACGTGAAACGGCACAACTGGGGCTTGTGAGGGTTCCTCTGCTACAACGGTGCTTTTGGCTGGGGCGTCGCTATGGTGAACGTGATCAGTGGTTGTTGGCGTGGTACATCGACTCCGACCTCTATCGTAGCTTGCCTGTGACCCGAGTGTGTGGTGGCAATCCAGACAAACAAAATGCAGGCGAGCCATATCGTATGCCGTTTACACAATCGAAATCAGGTGGCTGCTTCCTTGGCCCATCGCACGGACTCGAGCAGGGCAGGCAAAATGGACATGTGCCGTTGTCAGTCATTTTGGAGGCAAAGACCATTCACTTCGATCTCCTGCCCCACAGGTGTTGGTGATTTTTAGGAATCGCACTATCTGAGATGTCTACTGGATCACTGTGCCACTCCTCAACGCCGTCTGCTTGATCGGCTGTAGACAACGAGTCCGGGCCACGAAGTTTACATATCTAACGTATGCCGTTGGATCTAGGCAAGATGCCATAAAGAAGTTGACGGTCCTGCTCATTGTATTGACATTACGCCCTGTAGTTATTCGTCCCTTGGTCAACCGGTTCCAGAGTTATAGCCTGTGTAGCCAGTAGTCTCGATCAGCTGGTACCGATAATGTCGTGTAGATTCACTTGCTGTCTCTTTCACCCCAGCCTCGCATGCCTCCATTCTAGCACTTGAGCGCGAACGGAAACCATGTCTACCTCAATTACGAGTCACATTGTATAGAAGACAAACACTTACTGACCCAGGCTACATCCGATGAAATGCAAAACATCGGACGGGAGGTCGCACAACATCAAACAAGGTGCAGGCCCAGTTGAGGTTGTTTTGGAATTGATAGCCAGACAGGCACAACAGACTACTTGCTGAACACCTGCATATCTGCACTTATGGGAGGCATCATACACTGCTGTAGCTGTTATTACAAAGGATGTCAAATCAAATCACAGGCCAGCACAAGAGTATTTCATGAAGACGTTTCTTTTAAGACTACTTTTGTCTTCTCTGTCCCAATTAGCTGCATCCAGCCCAAAAGCCTCTAAGTATCTCTAAGCTATCCTCTGCCCCAAGTTTTCTTCATCAATGGCTGTCCGGCCTTCCTAGACCATTCCGACTCCAAACGCCTTTTATCCATGGCATCTCTGCCTTTCTGCATGTCCTGCAGTAATATTAACGACCGGATCCATCACCCGACTAATCCAGTGGGGAAAGGTGACCATGAAAAACACTCTTGCAATCTCTCCCTCCTCCAACTCCACCACACTCCTTGACCGTTTTCACTTCATCCGTGGGAGCCAAGTTTCCCAATCAATCGGTCTCGATGCTGGAGCTTCCCCAGTGCACTCAGTGGATCAAAACCAGTTGCTTGCCCATCTTAATGACCCTGGGATCCGCCCTCCGAGGTTCATTGTCATCCACCATGACTTTCTGCTCTTCCCTAGTATCTCCAATTACGAATCTTCGCCGAGGATAACAGCCCTCCAACCCCGAGAGGCGTTGCTCGAAGGAGTCGCCTCGGCCGAGTCCCCCATCTCGGCCTTAACAAGATCCGCCTGACCTGCTGCGCCTTTGAGGGAAATCTTCGCGGTCGGAGGAGTCTTCGGGGACTTCAAGGTGTAGGGCTGACCCGCTGTGTCGTCGACGGCAGTAGCGCCCGACAGCGATTCCGCATCAGCCATCTCGACGTCCTCTCTGGTGGTGTCATCCACGGCGGAGCTGAGATCCACGGCAGAACTGGCCTCCATAGGAGAGCTGACATCAGTAGAAGCAGAGGTGCCAGTCCTGGCCTTCTTAGGCGTGCCCAACTTCTTCTTAGCCTGGAGGGCCCTCCGGGCCCGGACCCTCTCCCTGAACCGCTCCGCCGTGTCCCGCCCCTGGACGGGTCTGCCGACGTCGACACCAGGGAGCCTCAGGTTCGCCGCGGCAACCCACTCGGCAGGAAGCGCCCTAAGAGTCCGCTTGCTGAAGGAGAAGACCTTCTCGGGCGAGTCCGGGAACTTCAAGTGGCCAGGCTCGCCCTCCACGTCGTCGAAGAACAGCACAGGGAAGACGCGCTCCCTTGCTTTAGGTCCATCCGCCTCGAAGCCCTCCTCCCAGCCCGTGATGACCGTCTTCATCTTGCGGCCCCTGGGCCTGGCGCGCACGCGGGCCGTCGTGTAGCAACCCGGCAGGTCCTTGAACAGGTCCGCCTGGTGGAAGCTGTAGTTGATGCCGATCTCGCGCTCCCAGGCCTCCCAGGGCAGGGGCGTGCACATCCACCAGCCCTGGTAGTGCTCGTCCTTGTAGAAGCCCTGGTAGATCTCGCCCACCACCGGGTTGGTGACGCCGACGAAGCCGGCGGCGCCCTGGTTCTGCGGGGTGATGAGTTTTGGGAGGGTTAGCGGGGCTGGTTTGACGGGGTTGGCGGCGGCGGCAGGTGCAATTCTGGATGATCGAGAGCCTGCAGGTGCGGCCTTGTGTGCTTTGGCTGGCTGTGCATTGTCTGCGGGCTCCCGTGAGGACTCGCCGTGGCTCTCAACACCAGCGGATGCGCTCTTTGGAGTCAGGGACCGGGGCGTGAGGGCCTTGGGTCGAGTCTTGCGGCCATTGCTTTGCAGCAAGGCGGATGGGCCTGCCGTGGAGCTGCGAAGCCGGCGTCGCTGCTCGCTGGCAGTGGCGGGAATGCTCGGGTCAGGTGATGACACATGAGAAAGGGGGGTTGGTGCAGTGAGGGGGCTGGCGCTCTGGGCCGGCTGCATCGCATCGCCCACGAGCCCTTGTGAGGGCTGGCTGAGGCTGTGGCTTTGAGTGTTCGCGCCCTTCATTGCGGTGGTCGAGGTCTTGGGCAGAGACTCGCTTGCTGCACTAGATTTGCCGGACGCGCTCTGCTTCTGTCCGTTGGTTGAGTGCATGGCAGATCCGCGCGGACCACGGTTGCCACTGCTATGGGTTGCAGATAAGGCACTGCTTGCTTGGTTGTCTGCAGGCTGAGGGGCAACATCAGGCAACATCGCAGCAGGTGTCGAGCCTGAAGATGGAGGCAGCGGTGTCAGCCCCCTCATGAAGTCCACGTGCTTGCTCCACGCGCTCCAAAACTCGCTATCGAGGGTTGCCAACTCGTCCTGCTTGACCCGCTGCTCCTCTCGAATTCTGTCCAGGCGTTTCGCTACGGCGTCTGCGAGTTTCTTTTCCTTCTCGCCAAACGCGTTGCTCCATTTGCGTGTGGACCACTTTGGGTTGGCTTCAGCGATGTCTGCGAGGCGTACCTGGTACTCGTGCCAATATCGACCCTCGAGAGCGTTGGATCGATGCTGGATGTCACGAATCTCTTTGCGCAATTGCTCGCGCTTCTTGTAAATCTCTTCGTTTCGCAAGCGCGCAATCCTACACACCGCTGCTATGCGTCGCTCGTCCCGAAGCTCTTCGGCCGATAGGCCGTCGTGTGCTGGATCAGGAGTCGCCATGATCATTGACGATGGCCGTGAGGCTTTTGCAATGACACGCAGACCCGTTTTCCGCAAGACTTGTTGTTAATTCGAGAGTCGAGACGGCTCTTGAGATTAGATAAAGGAGATGTTGATACCCGAAATGTTGTTGAGTGCCTGACCGGCCTGTGCTCCCAAGTGTCCGTTCCTTGCTAGGGAGATGAAAGGCTTGCAATACGAAGGCTGCAAGGACATGCCACGCGACCGCAAATCAAAGTATTGATGATGTCGTCGCAAACAGCAGGAGGGGATGATGGCTCAAGAGAGCCTTGATGTGTGGTTGTTGTGGATCAGATGAGGTTGAAATAGTTGTGGATCCCCATGTGACAAATTTCTCACCGACGACCCAGCCTGGGTGTGTATCAGATGCAGGGTTGGCTGGTTGCTGCAGTGGCTGGGTTTGATGGAAGGAAAACAGTTGAGAGCAGTTCTGGTTGCTCCTGCCCTAATTATTGATGGATTGTGTAGGGTAACGGGAGGAAAGTGAAGTTTGGCTGCCTACATGTGTAGGTATTTGGTTGGGTGGATGGATGTTATTGCGGGAGGCGGGCTACTTAGTGCATGTGAGTAATCCTTGGGGGTGAGATGAGAAAGTTCCTTCTTTGAAACGCCACAAGCTTCTAAAGGTCCTGGCGGAAACCACGACGCGCCACGCTACCTAAGCTGCCGGGCCGCCGGACATAAGGAGAGTGCAGTGGGCAGAAAGAGAGAATACCAGCCACTAAGGATATGATATGGGACTATGACGAAGGGATTTTACAGGCAAGGCTTATTAGTGTGGATACAAGAACCTCGGGACGTGTCATCCCTCCCAGCACCGGTTCCCCAAATGCAATGGGCTGAATCACGGGACACCCAGACTTGCGGTCAGATGCCAAGAATATAGAGTATAAACCTGAATCTTGTCGCCCTTTTCCTGGTCTCGTCTCTACTTGTCGCCCAGTGCCAGTGGCTATGCTTAGACGTGTCCTAACTTGTAGTAATTCACATAAACCATAAGCATGGCCAAAGCCTCGAGTGCCTCTGCTTATGACCTAGAAGTTTCTATTGCCTCGGAGTGTTCCACGAGATGACTGCTGTTAAAATTGCCACTTCTCCTGGTCGGTTGTGATGGGCACTGCCCTAACCCTGGCACCTCCGTCCAGCATCCGGCCATTCCCAATTTCCCATCTGTGCTCCGACTCGGCAAAGTTCACTTCATGCTCAAGTCCATCCAGTCATCATCCACTGCACTCCCTCTTAGGCAATCAGCAATGGCCACATCATCAAACAGCCACCCAAGGGTCGGAGTTGCTGCTGTCATCCGAGGTCCAGACGGAAAGGTCGTGTTCGGCCTTCGAAAGTCGAGCCACGGTGCAGGTTTGTTCATCTCCCCCACGTCCTTGCTTCATGCACCTTATCCGCAGATGCCGCAGATGCCGAAGTCGCCGCAAGCAAATGACTTGAGCAACTCGCCACCCCTGGCATATCTTATCTCCAGGGATGGCACAGTCATTCACTAACTTTGCGATCTTTTGTAGGGCAATGGGCCTTCCCAGGTGGACATCTTGAGTATGGCGAAGACTTCGTCCAATGTGCCGAGCGAGAGACATTGGAGGAGACTGGACTCAAGGTCAAGGGCCGCAAGGTTGCTCATGTCACCAATGACGTATTCTCGGATCTCGGAAAGCACTACATCACCATATTCGTCCTCTGCGAGATGCTTGATCAGAATGCACAGCCTGCGGTGAGTTTGACATTGCACCACATACCAACTGACACCCTCTTTAGCTGACTGAGAAATTCTCTTAATACAGCTGCTAGAGCCTGACAAGTGCGAGGAATGGGTTTGGAAGACCTTTGATGAGATTAAGCAAGTGAGGTCCGAGGACCTCTTCCTCCCCATACAGAACCTGCTGAAGGAGTTGTCGAACCTCAACTCTTTCCTAGACCTAGCTGCCTAGAATAGAGCCACAGGATCACTCACATTGTCCAGAATCGATCTATCAGTTCCATTAGATGGGAAACATTGGGAGCACAGAAGAGAGGCATGATTCCCTTATCACTGCAACTCTAGAGAGAATCAATACCCATGATCTATCCCAGTTCACACCTCGCATTGTGTCGTCCAATACGACGCAGTCTTATCCGAAGACTCATCTGGGGCAATGGCCATAGTTCTTGGTCGAATTCTACTACTGTAAAAGTCTATCGTTGATATATGTGATTAAGCATGTATGTAATGGCCTGGCATGCTATCCATTCCATGCCACCACCTTTGCATACTCGTAGTGTATGAGATGACCATATATAGCCTCTCTCGCTGGTGGTTATGTGACATGCTGGGTCTACGCACCAACTGAGAGCTGCCATGTATCAAAATAAAGTGGCTTCTTGTAGTTTCTGTTGTCTGTTGAGGCAAAAGGTGAGCATGCATGTGTCTTGTATACCTAGACATGCCGCCGCTTCACATTGGAGAATTGGAAGCTGGACCTCTTCTAAGACGTCACCTTAAATGCCTGCTCGTGAACAATAGTAATGTTTAACTTATTCATAGATATCATCAAGTCATCTTGTAAGCATGGGTGGCGTGCCTGTTGCTCCTGCACATATGTCTCTTCCGGTTGCGTAAGGATGTGCAGTGGGCTTTGCTTATTTTGGAGGGCATGTGATGAATACAGTACGTTCAAGAGTCCAACTACCAGAACATTCGATAGCCACGACATTGAGGGATTAAGTTATGTAAGCCCAAAGATTTCTGAACCTGAATGGTCTCGTTTTTAATCTGTACACATGTGTTTCTTAAGCAGTACTACTAGTATGCATCCAATGTCTTCATACAATGATAAATGTCTAATTACCTGTCTTTTTTGTTTTAGAAAAAAAAATATAATACTGATAACAATAGGTCTTGAACACGATTATCTGTGGCTTGTGGTCCAGACCTCTGAAATAAGTGGTCTCGTTTCTAATCTGTACACATATGCCTCTTAAGCAGTATGCATCAGTCCCTTCATACAGTGATAAACGCTTAAACACCTACTCTGAAATAAACGCACCGGAAAAATTACAGAGTCCAACAATTGCCTCCAGGTCTCGATGTTAGAGACTGTAAGATTGGGAGGCCAGCCAATGCTTAATCATTGTTTCAGATGTTTCAAATTGAGGACATGGTGCCAAGAGCACCATTTTGACAATTCAGATCCAAACCTAATTTGAACCTGCGATTAGACCGTTGAAGGCAAGTGATGAGAGACCATATGTTGCAAAGTAACTCTGGCAAGGAAATGGGAGATCATGCCGAACATCCGTTTTCGAAGCCATAGATTGGAAGCTGGTCAAGCGAATCAAGCCGGGGTTTGGATCCAACGTGGTCACGGGCCCACAGCTCGGAGAGAGAATGCTTCCCCCTTCCTTGGGCTAAGCACAGTGTCCAATCACTTCTGAGGTGGCGAGGTGTAAGATGATTTCAAGTTTAGCTCTGCAGCGAAAGTTCGAAATATGTCTGACATGCTTTAGTATGGCTTATGGGAAAGGATACACGTCTGCTGCGAATGTTGAGAGGGTTTATGTCCCTCTCGGTACGCTCAACTGGAAGTATCCTCCTTCGATTTCCTCAAAATTCCTGTTTTCGTCGCCCAGTGTCAGTCTCCACTCAGGTTCCACCACACACTCGACCGACATTTCGAGAGGCCCGAACCTCGGTCATTGACTTGACTGGGCAGATAGGATCAATCTTACCCGCATTATTTCTTTTAGGCTAACGACTGTACTTGCTGGGCTATCTCGAGGGCGCCAACCAGGATTATGCAAATCAATAATTTTCCGGAGCCTGCACACACGTATCTTGGAGCCTAGACCATGGGCCCGGCGCTATGGTTCACCCACAATAAGCACTATGGACCATCCTGGGATAGCGGCCGCTGAAGATAGCACCCCTTCCGCGCGCGCTCTTGGCTTTTGGGCGCCACTAATTCGCTAGTTTGCATGTGTTGAGAAACCTCAGGGACTGGGGAGCTGGCTACATATATGGAGTGCGAGTGGGCATTTGTGCGACTGTGCTGGAAAAAGCTCGCTCTCTGAATTGCGTGTGGTTGCCTGTGTTCCTTCGTCTTCTTGCCAGCTCACTCTTTCATCGTGACGATGCGTTCCAGCCTCATCAGTCTGCTCGGCCTGCTTGGGTGCGCAACATGCGCACCGACCGCCAACTACCCCCAAGACAACAATGTTTTGGGGGGGTTGCAGAAACGGGCACTAGCAGCTCTGAAGGCTGCTGAAGGCAATTCGACCAGCTCAAGTGGCTGCAGTCTTGCCAATGCTGCAGTGCGCAAAGACTGGTATGTCCGTCCGTCCATATTGTGCTTGCACATAAGAGGATTTTTGAGATCGATGTTATCGTTGACAGCATGACTGAACTAGGGCCGCGCTGAGTTCCGACGAGAAGAAGGATTACATTGGCGCCGTGCAGTGTCTGCTGAAGTTGCCATCGAAGTCCGATCCAACGTTCGCCCCTGGCGCAAGGAGCAGTGAGTTCTCAGCCATCGGTCTCATGCCTTTTCGTTCCTACCTACAACGAGTCACTTTAACTCGATCTGGTAGAGATCTTTCGAGATGTGCTACTTTTGTGTGTTGAGCTGGCGCTGACATTCTGTTGCAGGATATGACGACTTCGTTGCCGTGCATATCAACCAGACCCTCTCGATCCATGGAACTGTAAGTCTTCGCTTGCTTATCTTCGCTTGACCCGACCGCTGTTCTGCAAAACAATTCACAACTGACCTTGATTTACCCCATCAGGGCAACTTCTTGACCTGGCACCGGTATGTAACCTACGCATACGAGACGGCACTCCGTGAAGAATGCGGCTACCAGGGCTATCAGCCATACTGGAACTGGTTCGAATACACGGACGATCTTACGAAATCGCCTCTTTTTGATGGAAGTGAAACAAGCATGAGTGGCGATGGGGCCTATCTCGCCCACAATGGCAGCCTCTCCGGAGCCAACAACATCTTCCTCCCATCTGGCAACGGTGGTGGTTGCGTCAAGAGTGGCCCTTTCACCAAGTAAGTCCCACATATTCATCTATTGATAATCGTGAGACTAATCGCAGTTTTTACTCAGCATGACTGTTCATCTTGGCCCCGTGGCCCCAGGAATGGCTGGGTTGCAACCAAACCCAAGCCCTGATGGCCCGCTTGGCTACAACCCCCGTTGCCTCAGCAGAGACCTTGGCGATTACACTGCCTCAACATGGTTCACACCAGAGAACCTGCTCAACATCACCGTCGGGGATGCTTCCGCCAACATTGAGCTCTTCCAGAATGAGCTACAGGGCCGCTTCGGTGACCAATTCCTGGGAATGCATGCTAGCGGGCATATGGCCGTTGGAGGCGAGGCGTCGGATTTGTTTTCATCGATCAACGATCCCAGCTTCTGGTTCCACCACTCTATGGTCGACCAGGTTTACTGGATCTGGCAGGCCCTGCACCTCGATCAGGCAGAGACGATCGCGGGCACCATCACCATTCTGAATCAGCCTCCGAGCCGGGATACATCTAAAGATGATATCATTGAGCTGGGTGTGAACGCCCCGAGCGTTACTATTGATGATGTGCTCAACACTCTTGGAGAGAGTCCTTTGTGTTATGTGTACATATAGTTCTGAAGCTAGAGAGCCAAGCTTGTATCTATCGAGTTATTTAGGACGTGGTCCCATCGTGTTGCTAGCTCTCTCATACTCCTGCATTGATGTCGTATGCCTCCACCACCCCGGTCACACTGATATCCTTTTCCGGGTCATAACGTTCAAGGCTTTCAAGAGGTGCGTACTTCTCGCACAAGAAAAGCATATCGTTATACGCTCTTCCCATGAAAATGAATCGTCAGTGAAAAGTCAGGAAATTGGTTGTTTGCAGAAGGACTCACATGATCCTCGATCTGCTCCCACGGTGACCAGCTGAGTCACAGATAGCCGTCTTGATAGAATACAGCCGGTTGCGGTCGTCCCACTCCTCGACCGGCTCAGAAGGCTCAACTTCCATCTGATAGTGCTGTATGTAGGCAGGCGACTTGAAGTGGGTGGCCCAGCTGCACCGCCACGTTCCAAATTCGATCTCGTTATGTGCGTACATACACTCATCCGGGTCGAAGATAATGACCTTGCCCGTCTCCATATCGGTAGCAACATTACCTTCCCACAAATCGCCATGGCACATGCTCGGCACGATTTTTCGGCCCTCGGACTGCAACGCTCCCAAGAGCCGTGGAATCACCCCGTCGAACAACTGCTTGCATGCCGCGTCGTACTCCGGCCACGGCCCGTTGACATGGTTGTCCAGCTTGATAAGGTCCTGTAGGAGGTATGTAAACTGATCCGCCCAGCTGTCGCTCCAGTGCTCCGCGCGGTCCACACTGCCGCGCCCTGTGACGAGTGGGTAACCAAACTTGCCGTTCGGGGACGTTGCTTTTGTATGGAGCTCCGCGATTGTGGTGGCTAGCCCGGCTGGATCGGGAGGTGTCTGAACATCCATGTCATGGTACTTCTGGAGGTAGAAGTAGACCTGGTTGCCGGACTCGTCGATGAACTCCCCTTTGCCGACCGGCTCTGGACCAAATCCTGGCACCTTGGACTCAATTACTGTGGCAGAATAGTGTTCTCCCCACATATGAATCTTCGCCAATTTTCCGCTGGCACACTGTGAGAAGGTCAGATATGACAGAGTCTCATGGAGTTTTGAGGTGAATGTACCTTGAGGAAGTATCGCTGCGCGCTTCCATCAGCAAGCTCGGTGGTAATCTTTGCCGTTTTGGTCCATGCTGAAAGTCCCCAGGTCTCGGCGGAGATGACTCTGGTGCCCTTTGGCATTACTACATAGAAGCTTCGAAATTAATTTGTTGCGTCATTAACCGAGTGTGAAGTTGCCTTGCCTTCGATGACAGCATCGTGGAGAGCAAAGTCTCCGTCGACATCCGTTGCCCATGACATCTTGGTGATACGTTGAACAGAATGCCGGAGGAGCAAGGAGCAGTTCGGTGGCTCAGAGAAGTTCTATGCAGCAGGCTCACCAGGTGTTCAGGTCTCGTACGGCCCAGGTTTGGGTCTCCGGGGCTGCAATGAGAGGGCTATCGATATAGTAAGCGCTAGAAGACACTGATCAAACAGTGCATTCGGCTTCAGAAATGATGGAAAAGAAGGGAGCAGGCTGCACCATGCCGTATTATAAATGTAATGGGAAACTGTGTTTCTGGCTTGGGGAGAGCCGCAGACCAGCGGTTTGAGAAGATGATACCCAGTGAATGGCGGCACAAGATGGCTGCCGGGAGGATTTAGCTCGGGCGTCAGCAAGACTTGGCCCTTGGCCGAGCACCCGAGGCCACACCTGTGATACCTAGAGTGTTCTATAATTGAGCGGCTGTTGGTTGAAGAGGGTGGGGTGCGGCTGAAAACGACGGTCGGTTACGCTGACCAAAAGGATCAAGTTGAAACGCGTGGACAGCGAAAGCCAACAGGATTAAAACGTTGACGTCTGTCGACTGATGCTGACGGCAAACAAGCCGCCCCGCATCCTTTGGGAGTTTTGGAGCTTGCTCCCTACTTCAAGACCCTGGCCTGCCTCCAAATCTTCCAGGCTACCGATGCAAGCAGGACTAGCCGCTATGTACGCGCTGGCACGAAACTCAAAATGGTTCGTGAATTATTGCATGCCAAAATTCGATTGCGTTTGGTCAACTGACAGGATAAACAGTTCAAAAAGATCACTGGTCGACGAAAGAAGTCACCAGACGCCGATGGACGTAGTTTGGCTGCCGACGACGACAATACATCCGTAATCTCACGAGCAGAGTCCAGGAACTCCCTTACGATTGCATCTACATTCACTGCACCGGATCGACGGCGCGAGCCATCACCCGGTGGCCAGCTGGCCGAATCTGGGCCACTGGGGCTCAACGTTGTTTACACGCCTGACAATGGTCGCAAGGTCGACATCATATTTATCCATGGGCTTGGTGGGACGAGCAAGTGGACGTGGTCAAAGCATAGAAATTCAGAGCTATTCTGGCCACTAACGTTCCTGCCCTTGGAACAAGACCTCTGTCTCGCTAGGATCTTGACATTTGGGTACAATGCTTCTTTCCAGAAGGCCGGCAATGTGTCATTGTCACTGCTCGACTTTGCGAAGGACCTATTGTTCGACCTGAAATACGGCAAAGACGCAGACATGGATGAGCTGGACATGGGAAAAGTGCCCATAATCTTTGTCGTCCACAGCATGGGCGGCTTGGTGGTCAAGGAGGCAAGTCTCTACAAAGTCAATGCAGGACGGGCTGAGCTGACCATTAACAGGCTTATATCCAAGGGCAAAATGACCCAGAATATGAATCAATCATCAAAGCCATTACAGCCATCACATTTCTCGCAACACCGCACCGAGGAACAGCCCTCGCACAAACTCTGAACCGGATCCTAGATTCGGTCATGCTCAACTCCAAGCAGTATGTGGCAGAGTTAGCGAGAAACTCGCTCACGCTACAGAAATTGAATGAACAATTTCGACACATCGCTCCACGACTAGACATCGTATCGTTCTATGAGACGATGCCCACCCGGATCAAAAGCGCTCGAGTGGTACGTTTGGTCCATGATTACATATCCACCTATCGCGTCCATTACTAATGCAATCAAAACAGATGGTACTAGAAAAGGAATCATCTGTCTTGGGCTATCCTGGAGAAGTATCCAAAGCATTGAGCGCGGATCACCACGGTATCTGCAAGTACGAAGGGCCACAAGACCCGAATTACATAACCATCAGGAACGTTCTGAAGTCCCTCGTCGGCAAGATCCTCGCGAAAGACAACGCCAAGCAGCCGGAGCTCTCAGAACGAAGAGCAGCTCTCGACTTGAAGTCCTTGTTCGCATTATCAGAGCTTCCCGGACTGGACTACATTTTCTTCCGAGACCAATGGACCGAGGATACCAACAATTGGATCAACCATGAAAAGACGTTGCTCCAGTGGCGAGATTCACAAGATGATCTGAGCTTGCTTTGGCTGAATGGCGGCGCTGCCACTGGGAAGTCCGTCCTTGCTTCAACCATCATCAATAATCTGGTTCAAGACGGACACAGCTGCCAATATTTCTTTATTCGTCATGGAGACCGCAAGAAAAGGTCTTTGAGTTTCTTGCTTCGTTCGCTTGCATTCCAAATCGCGCAATCTGTACCGGGCCTCGCCCAGCAACTGAACGAGCTACAAGACGAGGGCATCGATTTTGAGACGGCAGATTCGAAGATTATCTGGGACCGCGTTTTCAAATCCGTCATCTTCAAAATTGTCTTGGAACAGCCACTGTACTGGATCATTGACGGTCTGGACGAGATTGAGTCTCCCAGGACCGCCATCAAATTGCTCCTGGATATCACTGCGTGCTCGCCTATTCGCATGCTATTCTCAAGCCGTCGAACTCCGGACATCAACAGCGCTCTTGCAAGACGTCCTGCGGCCATTTACTTCTCGACACTTGATATTGACGGCCATCTCGAAGACATTGGTATCCACGTTCGCCAGGAACTTAGGGTACCAGGCGGCGATGAAATCAAGGAGAGGATAGAGAAACAGATTGTTGAAAAATCTCAAAACAACTTCCTGGTGAGGACTCACATCTCCTGAAGTCCCTCCATACGATAGCTGACTGTTTCATATAGTGGGCTCGACTGGCTGTGGAGAGTGTGAACCAATGCCACACACTAGACGACATCGACGCAGCACTTGAACATCTCCCCGTAGGCATGGAAGCATTATATGACCGCATGGCTTCTTCCATCACCGAAAGTCCTAACCCGCGCGACAAGAAGCTGGCTACGAAGATACTCCAGTGTTTAAGTTGCTCCCTGCGTGTGATCTCTGTCTCCGAAATGGCACATGCGCTTGGCGAGGACGCCTCCGGAATACTGGATCTCGCGCACGCCATCGGGGACTTGTGTGGGGGGTTTGCGACTGTGGACAACGACGGCAATGTGTCGATAATTCACCATTCCGCTCGTGAGTACCTACTGGAAAGTTCAGAGCAGCGGGAATTCAGCATCGATCGAGCCACCGCCCACAAGGACTTGTTTCTGAGTTCGATGCGTTGTCTCATGTCTACCGGGCTGAGGGCAAAACTTGGCCGTGATCAGGCTCCAGACTTTGTGGAATACGCGGCAGTCTCGTGGTCGTATCACCTGTTGCATGCTACGCCCCTCGATGATGACAGTCTTCAGACTCTGAAAAGGTTCTTGACAGGCAATTGGATGCTCACTTGGATTCATGCCTTGGCGGCCACCGGCCACCTGCGGGTCCTCGCTAAGACATCCAAGGATCTCTCCAAGCTCGCTCGCAACAACAGGCAGCATTCAGCACTCCACATCTCCGAGCAGGAGCTAATTTCGAGCTGGTCCGTGGACCTTCTGAGGATCATGGGCAGGTATGGCGGTTTGCTGCGCCGAAAACCGGACTCTATCTACAACTCGATTCCTCCTTTCTGTCCGAAGGGGTCCTCTGTCCACCAACTCTTTGGCAAGTCGGAAGCTTTATACGTAAATGGTATCTCAACCGAGAAATGGGATGACTTGTTTGCGCGGATTTCTCTGGGCAAATCGTTCGCATCGTCCGTCCAAGCTGCTGGATCACACGTGGCGGTGCTCGCCACCCCGGGGAATGTTCACATTTACGAAGCGACCGACTTCCGAGAAATGGAGGGCAGTCCCATCCAGCATGGAGAACGTGTGGACAGAGTCCAGTTGAACAAGACGGCGTCTATATTGGTGTCCTACGGCTACCGGACTACCAAAGTCTGGAAAGTCTCCTCGGGCGATTGTATACTGTCCGTCGACAGCGTCGAGTCAAAGACTAGGCCTTTGACGATGTTATTTACCAACAACGATTCGACGCTACTTGTCGGCTCCGATGACCGCCGTGTCCGCTCACTCAGTCTTGTTGAGGACAAGCCAGAATGGGAGGTAATCGCGGACCTGGAGGAGTTTGGTCTCGAGAAACACTTCACCAACTCGGCGAGTCACATGGCTCTCAGTCCAGACGGCAGCATGATCACCGTCGGTTATCGTCGTCATCCGGCTTCGGCGTGGGAGTTAGAAGGCTCCAATCACATTGGTTATTGCCGGCGCAAAGACGACGTGTCCATGGTTCGTGAGCTGCGAGATCTTGTCTGGCACCCATATCAGCCGGATGTCTTGGGCCTGACCGTGGAAGGCGTTGTCTTCAGATGGGCGCCCTACGAAGACAGCGTCGATGAGCTCTCTGCTGAGGCATCCAAGCTGGCTATCAGTAACGATGGCGAACTGTTCGTCACGGGGGACTCCCATGGAAGAATTAAACTGTACACCACTGCCAACTTCTCACTGCTGTACAAGATATCCGCCCAAGAGGCAGTGTTCGGTCTGGCGTTCAGTCCTGACTCGAAACGCTTCTATGATGTCAGAGGCTTTCACGCAAATGCATGGGAGCCGAACGCATTGGTCAGATATGCGGAGAGTTCTGAGGACGTGGACTCGGTAAGCGAGTACTCCATGTCACATGTGTCCGAGAGGTCGGCCAGCACCTCTGCAGCAGTCGACCCCATAACTGCCTTGGCCGGATCTCCGAGTGGCCGCCTCTACTGTTGCGGCACTCAGAAAGGAGTCGTCAGTCTGCATGATACTAAGGAAGGCAGGATCGCCACACTTTACTCGTCTCGGGCGAAATTCGCGATAGAGCACATTTCCTGGAGCCACGATGGGAAACACATCTGTGTTTCTGACTTCAGCAAACAACTTTTTGTATTCGCCGCGTCAGACGACTTGGCAGACGCAAATGCGAGCTACGAGCGATCGGCATCAATACCGTTGCGGAAATTGACGAAAGGTCCCATCACTCAACTGCTGTTTCATCCCTCGTCGAGTCATATCATGGTGCACACGTCCTCCCAGTTACACACGATATCCCTTACCTCCTGCTCGGTGGAGAATTCCAGAGACCTGACCTCTGCCATTCCCCGCTGGGTGACTCACCCAACCAGCTCTGAGTTGCTTGTGGGCTTTGGGTCTCATGATATCAAAACCATGGACTGGAAACTGGTGGAGCAGCGGAATTTTGACATCGAATGGCCACGAGGACCCGGCGATGAGAAGGCACAGACCAGCAGTCTGTCTCGAGTGGACCGAGTCCTCTCTTCCCAGGACAACAACCGCTTGCTGCTGCAAGTATCCACTGCCGGTGACTCTTCCAGGACCAGTCAGTTGTTCTTCCTGAAGACGTCTGATTTATCATCACATGAAAGATCCGAAGCCGAGACAGTAACGTTTTCACCGACAATCTGCCTGCAACGTATGCTGCCTGCGGTATATCATGACGTCTCACTTGCACTTGGGCTGGTATGGGGAGACCGCCTGATTTACGTATCTCGAGACTCTGCCATCTGCTCAAAGCAGCTCCATTGGACGTCAGAGTCCACGGCCTCGTCCAACACCGCGCAACCAAAGAATCCAAGAAACATGAGAGCACGAGCGCTTGCCAGGAGAGATGCTTCAATGGAGAACCAGAGTGGCGGGGCGAAGGAACTATTCGTATTTCCAGGCGACTGGGCCAATGAGCAGGCGCTGGGATTGTGCAGTCTATGGGGTGTGGAGACGTCCCTGCTGTACCCACGAAACGGAGAGGTTGCTGTGGTGAGGTGTACAGCGCTTTCCCGAGGCTAATCGGGAAGTTGCCAAGTTTATGAACTGCAAGATTTCACAGCCGCCGCCTGCCTCCAAAAAAGGCCTCGGCAGTACTCTAATGCAAGGAGAGCCACAGCAACGACAATGAACCCTGCTACCAGAGTGAAAGCCCAGCCGATGCCCATCGACTGAAACATGTCCTCCAGAAACGCTACTATTATTGCTGCGAATGCATACCGTACTAGACTTGTGGACGCGTTGGCGGCTGAAGGCGCACGATGGTTGATGTCAACAAGTAAAGTGTTGAAGCTCTGCGGCAATTTGTCAGAATTATGTCCCAAGACCCCAAGTCCTAACACGAATACTTATTACACTGAAGTTGACCTGCAAGGCCATACCTGTCACGAACTGAAGGACCATTGATATCGCGATGTGCTGCGACCATGAGGTCGTTAGTTAATTACACGAATACCCCAGGGTAGTATCCGCGCAAGACTATGCAACCACATACCTGTCTATGCTGCAATACCCATCCGTAAGCTACTGTGCAAACAGCAATTACCAGCATCGGTATCCACATAACATTCAACCGTGCTCTCTCGATTGGGAAGCTGTCCAGGTCGTCCCCTCTGATACGATCGGCCGGCAACCCACGCTTCGTGCGGGCTTTACTGTACGCCGTGTCGAGCAGATGGCCTGAGAAGAGCGTTGAGGCGGTTCCACCCAGCGCGAATGGTAGATAAATTAGGCCGGCTTGCCACTCGCTAAGGCCGTATATCTCGATGAAGAGCGTTGAGAGACTTGCCGTGAGGCTGGAATAATTGTATATTAGCCATGCTCAATAATGCTAGCTATGAATTTGCGCCAGTGTCCACTAGACTTACGCCGAATATACAGCGTACATCAGCCCCCAAGCTAGCACCACGACTGCGTTGTCTTTCCTAAACAATATTTTGAGAGATCGAAAAGGATTGGGCATGCGGAAAACCCTGTCTTTGGGCTGTCTGCCGACGTGATTATGCTGCATGAAAGTTGTGAATGGGATCGGGAGTCTGAGAAAGGTCGAAGGCGGGATTGAGCCGTTTCCCACCAAATTTCTGTTCGTCTCCGAAAGAAACAGGATGATGAGCAATAAACCGGAGATGGTTACGATTGTGAGAAACCAGAATATCCATGCCCACCCAGAGGCATAGGTCAGGGCACCGCCAAGCACAGGCCCAAGGCTCGGTCCGATAGTAATGCTTGCGTGCAATTAGCTAGTAAGCCGGACTCTGGGAAATGTAGAAAGCCATTTAGCTCACAGGAAAGACACGGCACTCATGTAAGAGCCTCTCTTTGCTGGTGAGGCGATATCACTAACAATACCATATCCGATGAGGATCACCCCTGTCTTTATGTCAGTCTAGTATTACCAAGTTCATCATTTCTGATTAGCTCGTACCCGACTGTCCAACGGCCTGTAGCATCCTCAATCCCAGAAACATCTCGTACGATCCAGCCAGGGCGAGGCAGAGGTTCGCGGTGGCAAACAAGGACAGCGTCACGACATACGCCGCCCGTCTCCCGAGGACATCCGCAGCGTCTCCAACAAACAGCGGGACCACCGCTCCAACAGCCATGTAGACGGTGATGATGAGGTTGATTTTGTCCACCGAGACCTCGAAAGCGTTGGACAAGGGTACCAGGGCCGGGAGGAAGATGAAGGTGCTGAGATTGGCGGACCAGGACGCGTAAGATACCATGGCGACGATGCAGCATTTCTCTAGCCTTGTAAAGACTGTATATGGTTCAGGAGTCTCGTCCATCCCGGGGTCAGGCTCCGGACGCATCGCCTTCTGGGCCGTGGCTGGTGCTAGGGCGGACGATGCCATCTTGCTCCAGATGGAGGTTTGTCAGCGTAAAGGGGAGCCTGCGGACCGCACCAAGAATTCGGCAGTTCATTCGACGCTGTAGTTCTAGAACCTTGCGCTTTGAGTGGAACGATCCTCGAGCGACATGCGGTTGCTATACTGATTAACCAGTGTTTCGATTGATTCAAGTGGACTGGAAGCTTTTGCTAGTTGAAAGAATATTTAGGTCCTACCAATCACGGCACAAGTGAACCTCGACAGGGCTATTGGCCGCGCCATACCCCCGCACAAGTGCCAGCGGATTAGATATGCTGTGCCGCGAGCTTCACAGCCGACGGCATACTCCGAACTAACGACTGCTGACCAACGTGCCGGAAAGGCCAAGGAAGGGGACATTTATCTATACTAAAAAAACTATGGGGCCTCCTTACTGTAATAACTGTAGACACTAGAAGGCACCGTACAACCCCATCACTTCATAAGGATTACTGCCACTCTCATATACCACCAGTTATACTAGCTAATTATACCAACATAGCTAGCGCTGAATTTGGCCGCTATATAATTTAGAATACGGATATTCGCACCGGCTCAAACGTCTATTTTACCGGGCACGGACCACCCTGCATCTACACCCTCGAGCACAAGGCCAACAGCTAAAAAGCAGCGTACGGGGGCTACAAGAAGCATCAACCAATTGCCACGGGTAATTGTAACTGCTGAGGAGGTTGTCGGCGACGACGACGGCGAGGAGGGCATTCAAGAGGATATCATGGTCTATGCAAGCTAGATACACAGTGCAATTGAGTGCAATTGATCGATTTGCAACCTCAGAGAGTGCTAAAAAAGCTGCTTGTGACAAGGGTGACGGTGATATCGTTGGTAAAGTCAATCTAGCATTGCCCCATACTAATTTGGTGGCAGGGCACTAACTGCGCGCTACAGCTAGAATTGCTTCGAGAGGTGGTCCGTGCCCGGTAAAATAGACGTTTGAGCCGGTGCGAATATCCGTATTCATAATTTATGTTAGCTGATATCCTCTTCTTAGCCTCAAATACCAGTAAATCGCTAAGCAACCCCACCAGCAACTCGTTTCCACGTCTCGAGAGCACTGCCTCGAGGAGAAAAGAGTTCAACATCTAAACGTGCGCCGCGGTATTTCATCCATTCATATAAGCCATAATGTAGATACACGACAGTCAGCCGCCTGTGCCGTGCCGGGTGGGGCGTGTGGCGGAGAGTCTCGTCGGGCCCGGGTGGTCTAATAATTACAAAATTAGAAGTGAGGAGTGAGTCTCAGCTGGTTCAATCGATGGCCAAGCAGCTGAAGATTTGTGCGTCCGGAACCGGGCCTCATTCAAGGGCCCTAAGAACATTGTTCGCCGCTGGTCTGGCCCCGATCCTTGATGGAGACGCAGTTCTGGTGTGACAACGCTGTTGATCAAGTAGGCTCGCCCCACAAGCTGCCAACGCCCTGAAGCTGGCCTCTCGCCGGTTGGACGGGGCTACTTGATCATTGTATGGAATAGATCGTCAGCAATTGACTAGGAAAGGTTAATGATGAACTGCATGAGAATGTATTCCAGATCATGGCGCTTAGCAAAGAGAAGCGGAAGATGTTGGCCGAGAGTTTCCCAGTCAATCTTATCCAAGCCACGCATTGTAAACACGTAGTCCCAATACTCTGGATACCAGCCCGCAAATTCCCAGTCCATGATGGCAACAATACGCCCATCTCGTATCATAATGTTCCGTGCAGCAATGTCGCCATGAGTAAACACAATAGGGTAGTCGGTACCGAGTTGTGTCGTGATTTGGTGCCAATACATTGACTGTTGTTCCAGGCGCCTCGGCGGCTTGACAAGCCAGTCGTGTAACTCGGATACGGTGCAGAATGGCCCGCCCGAGCGCGTCATCCTACTTGGGACTACGACGCCCTGGCCATCAAGGCGGCCGATGTGGATGCCGCGTAGCGCACGCAACTGTGCAATATAATCACTTAGCTGGGCCAGGACGTCAGACCGCTGGCTGGGCGTGAGGACTGGCCAGGCCTGCTGCAGCGTTTGGCCCTCGACATACTGCATGGTAATACGGTCCCAGTCGCTGCTTATGACCTCTGGCACTGGAATCGTGGTGTTCGCCTTGACGAAGCGGAGCGCTTCCGCTTCGTTCGGGTGATCGTTGGAGCCCATGCCGTGCGGATATGTTGTGAGCTTGGTAACAGTGCTGCCGTGCCGCACGATGTAGCGGTTGTGGCAGTGATAGATGATGTCGCCATCGGGGAAACCAGCGGGCAGGCGCGGCGGCGGCGGGGAGTCGCCGAACAGGGCCCGCGTGCGATCTTGCTCCATGAGTGCTCGTAGGCGGCCGCCCGGTCCCGTGTGCGTCTCCCTCTTGTAGTTCGGCCCGTCCCGCTCCGGTGGCGACGGGGCGGCAAGCTTCCTCGCAAGCTCCGGGTGGCGATGTAAAAACTCGTCGGCGAAGCCTGGGGTGATTTCGTGCCCGGCACTACCGTCTCGGCGCAGAAGCCGCTCCGCAAACCAGTTGATCAGCTCGTTGCGCACGATGGTACCAGAGGCTCTTTCCTTGCGCACCCATTCCACGAGTTGACACTCCTGCTCTTCGGACGGCTGCCAATGCTGTGGACTCGATGGTTGGTCTTCCGGCATTGCTTCTGTCAAGGAGCTGGCTCATGGGAGGTGGCTTTTGCGGGGTTTCCGGTTTTCTGGCACTTTTTCACTCCTGTAGGCATCGTGAACACACGTGTACCTGTTGGTGGTCCGTGCGAAATCCTTCAGCTGGGTCCACCACATGTTGGCGCAAGACTGCAGCCCAGAGCACATGATCTGGCAATTGTTGTTTTTGCGTATTGCGGAGACGGCGATCTGATATGCGGTCCGTCCTCGGATGGCGACAATCTGGGATCTAGCTTGCGTTCAATGGCTAATGTGCCCGAACCCGAGTCCGACCACCCCCCCCCCGTCCCGATTATCCAGCTTTTGGTGTAAGCACACTGTGAAAGACATATAGTAATTTAGGATAATATTATTCCCGTTCTACATCATCAATTCCCTATGTGGGAACCAACTTTGGTCGCTTGGAGAATCCGAACAGATTCATCAGTGTTGGGCTGAAAGGGGGGTGTTTTACGGTGCAAATGCACTAGAAACGGCTGGTCCAGAAGGCGTGGTCGAAATCGGCTTTGGGCACGCCTGCCCAGCCTTTGATGCTACCTTGGCGAAGAGCCAATATGATGTTGCGCACTTCGGCGTTGTCGGCCCCCGAGGCGTTGCGCCTGGCCAAAGGCTCGCATATTTAAAGGCAGTAATGGGTCAAATAGAGAGTTCACTGCGGCCTTTTTCCATATCTTTTTTCCGACTCTACTCGCAGGTCCTGACTGTATCCAATCAGCAACTCAACAAAATCTGAATAATTCGTGCTCAGACGCCCGACGAAAGCAATTGATTACCATGACCCAACTTATGCAAGTCACCAAAGTCGTCAATGGACCAGTCGACGAGGTCTGGGCAATCATTTCCGCCTGGGGCTCCGAGAGGCTCTGGTTCCCTGGCGTGGCGGTGTCCAGTGTGAAGGGTTTCGGGATTGGCTCATTGAGAACTCTTACATTTGCGGACGCAAATATGAGTGTCTCGGAGAGGCTTGATTCTGCAGATCCAGCCACTCATACGCTCTCCTACTCGATTCTTCACGACGATGATCGGATGAAAAATCCCCGCGCTACGCTTAGCCTTGAGGCAATTGGTGGTGGAGACCAGACTCGATTCACGTGGACGGGGTTTTCAGATTGGGTGGACCCGGAGTATCAGCCGACGCTTACAGCGATGCTGGAAGCTATGTATAATGCGACCATTGATGCGGTGTCTAAGATTGTATCGAAATAAAATTAGACTTACGGCTAGGTCTTGTTCTCTTTTTCTTTTTCCCACCTGTTAAAATTGTTTATTTGACCATGAGTGTTCAGGCGTCTGTAGCAACACCAGCGAGTGTTTCTCGAGTCTCATGGGTGCATTGTTTCCCATCTGTCATTATGTGTACCACTCTGCTTGCCGGCGATAGCATACGAAACAGCTTTCTCCATGTATCTTTTAAAACATTTCAGTTGCTAATGACAATCACCTTTCCCAACTGCCAGATTGCGTCTTCAATTATATTAGTGACGTCGTTTGTGATATACATTGAGCTTTGCAGCCAACGGTATGTGCAAGAGAACACCAGAAGTCTTCTCTTGAGAAGACAGGCCGGCTTGGAGTAGCTCTGAGCCAGTCAGTGTCTAATGATGAGGTGGTGGTGTTGTGGTGCACTTTAATTATTAGTGAGAGTCACCACCGCAATCCCGCACGTCGCCAGCCCTGCTGAATGGCTGGAGAAACATAGCCGACGCTGAATTCAGTCGCCGGACGACCTCAGCAGCCGAAATCCTCTTCTCAGGCTCAAACAACAGCATGTCCCCGAGCAAGTCCGCGAGAAAGTCCAGCTGCCCAGGAGAAAACTGCGGAGAAAGGTTGCGTTCCATCTGGCCGCGGACAGACTTGTCATGCTTGGCATCGTCCCACCACCACTCCGGGTCCTCCTTTTCCGCGTTTTGCAGCTCCCCGTCCTCGCGATATCCATAAATGTCATGGTCGAATCGGCCCCTCCAGTGCACCGGCAGTGGCCCCAGGATGGGCATCGCTGTGCCGACCAGGACCTCGAAGATCGGAAAGAAGCAGGGGAAGAGCGGTGGGGTCCCCAGGGTCTGGTAAATGAGGCATGCGAGCTCCCAGACGTCGCTGGCGGGCGACGCTGGGTACCCGAAACAGAGCTCGGGAGGGAAGTACCCCTGGCTGACGGGGACGCCCAGCGTGGAGCGCGGCTGGCTGGCGGGGAATGCCTCGCCAAAGTCGACGATCCGGACTGTCTTCAGGGCAGTCGGCATCACGGTGATGAGGTCAGGGAAGGTGGGCCGCTGTGACACATATTTTGGTGCATGGTCTGAATGGCTCCCGTTGCGCAGTCTGAGTCTCTCTTTTTTCAACGGCCCTAGCAAGGCGCAGACTTGTTGAGTGTCCATGGATGAGGTCTCAGGGAGCTCAAAGACAATATTTGAAGTTGTGAGGTCTTTTGTTCTTCATTGTCAGCCCATTGCCTTCTGAAATATACGGTAGTCCACCTGGGGGGAAAAGCACAAAGGGGGAAAGCGCACCTCCGTGACAAATACCCGTCTCATGCAACGCTGCGACACCACTGGCGATTTGCTGGCAGATTTCGAATCGACTCGCTGGAGCCAGAGTAATTTTGATAGGGTCGTTGTCAAGGCTTGGGCCGAGAGCGGGTAGGATCAGACACAAGTGCGTGCCATTGGGCCCAGAGACCTCGAACGATTCGTACAGCTTGACGACATGGGGGTGCTCGAAGCCATCATCTTTGAGGGCTTGGAGGACGGTCAGGTCCTTTCCCTGCGACTGTGGAAGATCTGCGATGAGGACCTTGAGCGCGTAGTACTGCTCGTCCCGGGTGCATCTCGTCAGCCAGACCGTGGAAAAGCCTCCGAAGCCCAGCTTGTGCAGGACTGTATAGCAGTGGTTGCCGCCTTCTGGACCTAGCCGATCTCCGATGTCCACGGGATGGTAGCCCCCTGGGGCATACTTCTCGACGTCTTCAACGTCTTCCATCCGAGGTTGACGATAAACAAAATTCATCAGGGAGCGTGTAACCATGGCGAGATTGTAGTTATGGACTCGATGCCAGTCAGTTGGAGGAATGTTTGGTAGACTCCTTTAGCCAGGACAATCAAGTTTCCAGCGCCATGGCAGGCATCTACCCGACAGATTCTCGATGGAGATGGTAGACTAGGTGATAATCAAGTGGACCGCAATACCCAAGAGCTTACTGGTGGCTGTATGGCAGAAGTGGAGAAATGAGCCAGGCACTCACCAACTGGTCAACATGTCCACATCCAGGGCAACAAAGCAGGTGCAGAAAATCCATTTAGGTACACCGCCACAGTCGACTTTGGAAGCAAGCACGCTCGAAAACGAACACGTTTATGCCGGACATTCAGCACACCACAAGTATCAGCCGCTCTGCAGCCATCAGGCCCGGGCCTGCCGTCCGGGTATTCACATTTCGACTCGATCGCCGTGGCGGTGCCAGGCCTCTCTCCTGAGATTTATACTCACCTGCTATATCTAGTTAGTCTTTAACATTTGTACCACTTTCTGGCAGTGCGTCCTCGGGCGTCCGCAGTGCATGCGCCTGCCTCAGCTTTGTTGTACAGCTGCCCTGGCCCCCAATCTCATTTACTCAGAAGTGTTACACAGGTAGGCGGATACTGGCTGGCAATTTTAGGCAGCAAGGAGTCATCTGGCCGTCAGGATTGAATGGGTCGGTCATTGGGCGCGTATATAGCGAAGCTGTGCCGCGTGCGGGGATAGTATTCCGATCTCACGCTCTAGCAAACCTTGCTTGGTCCGTATGTTTTAGCAACGGATCCCATACCCACAGCAATCCGAACATGCATTGCACCTCATGTGAGGGAAACCCGTATAGTACCACGGAGTATGTCACTGTCGATTGCACGTACAAGGAACTACGACAAGGCGCTAAGAATGGATGTCCACGATGCGCATTCGTCTCGGCCTGGATAGGGGTGCGTGTTGATTGTCTAAACATCACTGAGTCTACCAGAATTTTGGCTTTCGAATCTCACAGCGAGTGTCACATTTACGCGGATGGTGGTGAGGTCAGTCTGGATCTCTTCAAGATGAACAGTGAGACCAGTGAGTACTTGCATCATTACAAATTTCGTTTTAGTCCGTCGAACTGCAAGTTACATAAGTAGTACACAGCACAACCTACCAAGATCAGTAATGCGGAATGGAAGAAAATATAATTCTGACGGGCAACAGATGGTATACAGCCTCCGTTCAAGATCAAAAGAGTCGGCCAAAACCTTCCAAAGACGACGAATTCCAGCGCGACCCAAAGCACCATAGATGCCTGGCGTTCAAAATGCATCAAATCACACGCGGAGTGTAAGACTCCGCTTGAGTCTGGCAAAGACTTTAGAGGCCCAACCAGAATCCTCGAAATTTGCAAGGAATCAGTAGTCCTACGCAAGAACGTCACAAAGATGCGCTATGCCTGTCTCAGTCATTGTTGGGGCAACCCTAAAGAGATTTGCCAGACACGCCGACCGAACATTGAAGAACCCAAGGATGACTTGGAGGTGCACACAGGCCGAGGAAACATTGAAAAGTCCAAGGACGACTTGGGCGGCTTGAAGGTGCCGTTGGACGCTTTGACAACGACCTTCCAGGATGCAGTCAAAGTCTGCCGGTCGCTGAAGATCAAATATACCTACCAGGGGGAGGGGGGGTTTTTATCAATATTACACCATAATATCAATAAAATAGCGATATAATAATAATATATAATTAAGGTTCTAATATACTTTTTTTATATATATATTATATTATTTACTCATCACTAATATATATATATTTCTAATATATTATAATATAATATTAACCTTAATATAATATTAATTCTTAATATAAGGGTAAAAAAAAAGCTTTTTTTTTCTTTTATCCTTAATCTAATTTTTTTTTATTCTTTATTAACTTAATTATTTATTATAAAAGGATTTATAGAATTATAGAAATATTTAAAAATAAATTTAAGTTTAAAATTAATAATATTTAAACTAAAGCTTTTAATATAAAATTTTAATAATATTAATTAATATATAATTAATATTAATATAAGGTTAATATTAATATAATTTAAAGCCTTAATATAATTTACTTTTAATAATATTTTAATAACCTTTTATTAATATATCGCTAGAATTATGAAATTTCAATTAAATGCTAAAACATGAGTGCATTGCGTGACCTAGTTAGAAACCCCCGTCCCCCCTAGTAGGTATTTGGATCGACTCACTGTGCATCGTCCAAAACAGCCCAGAAGACTGGGAGAACGAGGCAGCCAAAATGGCTGATATATATGAGAACGCGTACATCACCATCGCAGCCACCAAGTCCGCGAGTTCATCGGGCGGCTGCTACTCGGAGGTACCAGACAAATACATCGCGAGACCTGTTCCTGGGTACCAAAACGCCTTTGCGCGAGTACAACTCCCCGGATTGCCTGACTGGGAAAAATTTGGCAGACATAAGGAGCTGCCTCTGTTCAATCGAGGCTGGATAAGTACGTGTACCCACTCACGCACACACCCCCTCGCGCACAGCCATTTCCCACCAAAAAGCCCAAATTCAGCCTATTCATATTTAAATCTATAAAAATATATAATACACTATAGGTATATGGGGATTTAGAAAGATTTTTATATACTCAAGGCAGATTTTAAGACTATTTAATATAAAGAGTTAATATAAGCAGATAAATATAAATAGAGATTTTATTATAAAAAAACCAACATTTTTGCTGCTAAGACCCTTAACTCAAGGACTTTTGCAACAATGCAGCAGCGTTTAACTGTTAACTTATCAACTTTTTCTATACTTCTATTTATTTAATAATATTCAGAATTTAAAATAAATACGCGAAAAATATTTCTATAATAGAAATAAAGTCCTCTAAATGTGTATATATTTAGTATAGTTCTGGTAATTTTATATATTTAGTTATTAATAGGTCGAAATCGAGCTTTTTGGTGGGAAATGGCTGTGCGCGAGGGGGTGTGTGCGTGAGTGGGTACTCCGACTTATACCAAGAAATGCGACTGTCACATAGAGTTCTTCACTACTGCGCCCAAGAGGTGATTTGGGTTTGTCGAAGGAGTACTATGAGACAAAAGGAATCAGAAAGCAAAGAGCCAGGTGTCTCCACTGTCGATGATTACATCGCTTCCAGCGGCGACCAGGTTGCTAACAGCGATGTCAATGGCCATATTAACAACGGCGTGGAAAGCAACATGGATGAAGAAATAGATCCAGACATGGCCCAAGAAATCCACCATGAATGCAACCATGACGCCGAACACGACGCCTTTCGCAGCTATACTGACGACGACATTGACATGGATAACAACAGCAACATCAGCAGCAGCATCGTCTTGGATGGCCGTATCGACTACAAAGATATATCATATCAAATTCCTTCCGAGAGACCAGACCTGCTTTGGTATCGCATGGTAACTGAGTATTCCAATCTTCAGCTCACGAAGACTGATGAGGATCGAATGACCGCTCTTGCTGGTATTGTCAAACGTATACAAAACCATCACCAAAGGGGGAGATATCTCATTGGACTATGGGAAAAGTCACTGATTCTGGACCTGTGTTGGGAAAGATGCTCCTTTTCTTCTCTGGACTCTCGAAGAAAATCGCGATATCCAAGTTGGTCGTGGGCATCGGTACACACACAAGTCATGTGGGATACCGATTTCAACAACTCTTACGTGCCATTAGCCACTATCGCTGGTATCAATGTCGATTATGAGGGGCCTGATAACTTGGGCAACGCGTCAAAGTCTTCGATGTCCTCAATCACGATTGAGGCACCCGTCCTCGAGTGCGAGGTGGTGTATGGATCGGACGCAGAGGGCAAGCCTGAGGTCGTGCTTACAGAAACAGAAGGCATTGTCGTCTGGCGGTACAATCCGGACTTCATCATCCCTAGAACTCGAAGGCGAACGGGTTATGTGATTGTTCTCTGTGGCAACAAAGAAACCGGGACGTGTATGGCGATCCACGTGCAGAAGCGTAGGAAACGAGGTGTAGATGTTTACGAGCGTGTGGGCCACATTAGCCTGATGAAGGGGAGCTTCAAACAGAATATGTACGTATTGCTGCGACGATGGGAGATCAAGGAGTTTTGGAGCATTCTGCCCAAACCGAGTGTAGTAGAATTAGTATGAGCAGAGAAATTGCCACAAAGGCCATTATAGCAGCCTCATTATATGATAGCTTATGCGGATTATTATGCATCACAGATAGGTAATGGAGGGAAGTATCAGTTCCCAATGTAGCAATTGGCTCATAATAGGACCACTGAAACCAAAGCCTGGTTAAGCAGCTGCTACGGCACGCTGTGTGGTGCTGGCAACTTGGAGAATAACTGGCTGCAGCCACCATAGAAATAGTCTCCCATGGGCCAGAAGGGCACCCATATTGGTATTTAGCATGCTGGTAAGCAAGAGGTGGGGAGGTAGGGTGTGTTTTGTAAGAACTTAGAGGGGGGGTAGGCAAAGCAGATAGGACCCATCCAGGGGGCGCCTAGAAAGCGGTCCCGGAGCGGGGACCGGCGGATTCGGCCACGAAACGGACTGCGGATGAGTTAGCAACCGATCCGTGCGGATGTGTCCATGTTGCGTCGCACGGCATCTACCTACCGCTCTTTCTCTCCCACAGGTGGGGAGAGCAGGACGGCGTTTGTGGAACAACTGACCTGTCAGTCTTACGCTCACGTCAGAAAAAGCCAGACGCGTCCGGACGCGTCCGGCCTTTTTAAATGCGATTTCTTGATCCTTCTCATTGCTCTCTGCTCGTCTTCTCTCCCAGAACGATTTCACGAGTTGCTCAAACCCATCTATTTTGATAAAATGGATTTGCAAAGAAAACGCAAGTTGTCGAACACACCTTCAGTGGCTGGCGAGACACGAATTGATGTGTCCCCGCACCCAAAAGAGCCACAACGACGCCGTCTACTAAGTCCCGCGAATTTCACGGTCAGTCTTCTTCAAGATCCTCGCCCATGTCTACGCCAATCCCGTCTCAACTCATTCTGACCCTATCTGCTTCAGAAGTCCCATATCCCAGACGACACCGAATTCTCTTTGATGCAAATTAAAGAGAATAGTGGCACATCCATCATGGAAATTATGGAAGGGATTAAAGAGACTGCCATCAAGCGAGATCAGGCATCAGTTTTCGTTCGTCAATTAGACTGTCTCCGACTCATCGATCTGGGCGGCGCCATCGAGTTCAAACGAGCGCGGATCGACGTCTTCGATGACGACTCGGACTGCGCCATTGCTTCCTGGTCTTGGAATGCTTCCGAACACGAGACTGAATTAGTCGGCAGCTACATTATTGAGGACGACGCTGGCAAGCGCAAGCCTTCAGAAGTTCGGGACTCGGTTTGGAGGCGGGCCGCGGCTTACATGCTAAACGCAGGTGTAAAGTATCTGTGGATAGATGCTGAATGCATCGACCAGGAGGATAGCAAGAAGAAAGAAAAAGCTATGCAGGAGATGGACTGGCTGTATCATTACGGAACCCATCCATTTGGCATGCTCACCAGACCCGTCAACAAAGAAGATGAGCTACATCTCCTGGCTCAGATATTGCAAGGAGAACTTGCATGCCAGTCCGGGCATGAGCGTGAGTTTCCCTTAAAGAAAGGGTCCGCAATCGCAAGCGCACGGGAAGCCATTCGGCTATTGGACGAGATCACTTCCGATATCTGGTGGACGAGGGCTTGGATATACCAGGAAAACTACCATGGAGGGGAACGGATGCGGTTGCTCATGCCTCACGATAACAAGTTGAAAAGCTTGAAAGACAAGTACGGGGACTTGTTTGGTGGTTTGGAAGGAGAGTTGATCATTCCATCCATTCAGTTCTGCGAGGCCTTGACAGAGGTGTGTTCAGGGTTCATCACTTGGTCAGCTCCAAATGATCCTCAACAGGAGGCCGCGCACCGGATAATATCAAGGGCAGCAAGATATTCGGTACTCCTGGAAGACCGAAGCTCGATGTCGCCAATTGTCATCGCAGATGTTGTTAACAGATTCGTGACCAACTACCCCGATCGTCTCGCTATAATCGCCAATTGCTGTTCGTACAACATTCGCCTTGACAGCAACAAGCTTCAGAAGATAGGGGCCAGCATTAGCCTGGCAATATTGGTGTTGTTTCTTCTAAACGGCGAGATATTTCGCAACGATCTAGATGAGACGCGGCGGGACACGCTGTCATCCGATTCTTCCAAACTTACGGTTATCAAATTCATTCAGAAATACGCCTTCGACAGATTCAGCCCGCCTTTTCCGGAGTACGGCTTGACGTTCAATAAAAGCTGCCGCTTTGTTGAAGTGAACCTCGAAGCTGATGGCGTGCACACAATTGGCCATCTCTGGAAGCTCTGGGACAAAGCGATCGAAATTCCATGCCGGGAATTAAACAATTTGGACATGGTCGATACGCTGTGGGTTCTGCGCGAGTACATTGAGCGACTACCCAGCAAGTACAAATACAAAATTGCCCCTAAGTTGAGGGAGTTCCTGATGAACTCGAAGGCGCCAAAGTCTCCTGCGAATGAGTACATGTGGGAAATGGCCGAGAAGGTCGCGGATGCATTGCATGATGGAAGGAAGCTGGTGCTGGGCTACCTCTGCAATTCATCGGCCCATTGGTCTCCGCCCACGGGCATATTCATTTGTCCAGATGAAGCCATGGAGAGCTATGGCTCAGCATTCGCCTTCACATCTTTTAGGCCCAGTAGAAAGACATCAGATGGGCCTGCGTACACCGGGGATGTTAATAAGCATGTCTCATTGCAAGTGGACGTAAGTCACGATGGGGACATCCCGCCAAAGCTATTTGCTCGAGCGTGGATGCATGGACTGTGGTTCTGGACAGAGCCGCCGCAGTCCGTTGTATTTCCACTGCCGAGCATTTTGAACGAGCTGTGACATCTGGACCAAGTGGAACTTTTGAGGCAGTGCGCCGGCTATTGAGAAGCTTCCCAAGAATGATCCTGTATCACACCTATAAGTCAAAAGAGATGCAATCTATTCCGGATATTGTCCAACACATTGCGATATGCACGCTGTTGCTTTGCTCAAACAAGATGTCTCTCCCCTAGCTAAGAACAAAACATCACAAAAACGCGTGTATCATAATGCTGCTGCTATTCCATGCGGTTGAACTATAATACGTAGAAACCAAACCTGAGCCCTATGCCGTCCATCTGTGGTGATTATTACTCTTTGACCCTTGCATCTATCTTCAAGGCTCTTTCCGTCGTTACCCGTCTTCTTTGCATGCAGTTATAACAGCTTCTTGCCTGCCCTAACAAACTGAAACTTGCGTTCATTGCCGTTGATTTATGCCGTTGTCACTTCTCTGTGGTACTCCTTAAGCGGGCTGGTCCTTGTAGCCTTCCTTATAGCCTTTCTTTGCAAATCTGGCGTTCTTGCTGGTCTTGCTAGCCCTGGTCCCTCGGAGAGGGACTAAAGTGGCTTTCAGAAGTTATCCTTACGCTTTCTTATACCTCTTATTTCTCCGCTGCCTGTGTCCTGGTCGCACGACCATGCCTGACCCCTTACCGCCGTACCACCAGCCCCATGGAATGAATCAAAACTATCGACGCAAAGTTCGGTGACCTATTTACTTTTGGGACAGACCTCATGGATGAGGACCTCAAGTGGGGGCTCTTTTTTTGGAGCAGCAGAGAAACGCTGTTGCAGTAAAGCTGCAGTGAGTTTTCGTCTCCAGCTGTAGCTGTAAATCAGCGGTCACCATAGACTGCAGCCAAGCTTTCTTAAAGCCTTTTTCCTGTCATACATTGAATATGAGATTGTAGCAGCAATACACTTCCAGAAGAAATGCAAGATTTCGCGATTTTGCTCTTTTTGCGTCTTAGACTGTAGACCTTCCCCCCCCCCCCTCCTGAATTTGCTCTTAAAGGAGAGACAGAGACAGCTCCTGGAGCCTTGCACCCTCTTCGGGGGGCGCGGCTTCGTCGGAGGTGTCTGCCCTGATCCGTTTTAGTATTTTTCATTCTACCTTCATACCAATTCTACACAGCTTCCGCGTCAGAAATTCCCGACGTTTCGTGGCTAGGGAACAAGCACTTGGTAGTACAATATACGTGCTCGTTCTCAGGACTCGAACCCCATGCACTGCATGTGGAATTATGTGTTGAGGCGGTGTGCATTGCTTCGCCACCTGCGGTCAGCAGCCACGTCGGCCGGTTACACCCGGCAGCCGCCTGCCTAGTCTCCTCAAGAACGGCTTGAGACAGGGATTTAATCGTTACAGAAAACTCAGAATTGGAGCACCTCACTTCTTCATTCTTGTCAGCTTTCATTTTTCACCGCTCGGCAATCTAGAATGCTACTCCTATTACAGACTTGACCGGCTATTATCATCTTCTGTTACATTGAGAATGTTTCCATATCAGAAGCTCAACACGGCTACTACTTTACGCCTAATTCAGGTTTTGCCCAACCCGGGGGATGATAAAATAATATGTGAGATCCGCACAGTCGATATGGAAGCGTCCCCAGGGTTTGAATATTGTGCCCTTTCCTACGTCTGGGGAGACGAAACAACAACGAGAGAAATTCTCCTCCAGGACATCGAGACAAACCAGCGATATCTCCAACCGCTTCACGAGAACTTATGGCTGCTTCTACGCCAAATTTGGAAACACAGCCGTGCTGAATATGAAGCGCGGGGGACGGAGACAGCTCCGCTTCTAGTTTGGACCGACGCTTTATGCCTTAACCAGGAGGACGAGCAGGAGAAATCCCAGCAGATACCTCGCATGGGTACCATCTACTCCCAAGCTAAGGTAGTTCTGGTTTGGCTAGGCACGGATGAAAAGCTCCAGAGCGAGCTTAAGCGCCTCCGCGATTGTGATGACAATGTGGGCTTCTACGAAGCCCTCAGCATACCTGGCCTTGATGCCACTCACCAAAATGCCTCTTGCAAGTTGGCAACAGACCCGTACTGGAGGCGCACCTGGGTTGTACAGGAAATTGTTCTCGCACGTCGGCCTCTTGTCATGGCCGGCGATATAATCATGGAATTTTCCAGGCTAGAAAGACAGCTCTTGCTGAACGACGCGACCGGTCGTGGCTTGAACCCTAAGCCACCGACAGTTGGATGGAATTGGTTAGAACAAATAATTGACCTCCGAGCGGCAGAGAGGAACGGCACAAGGATGCCATTGTGGCGCATCATCAAGTGTCTTTGGTTGTACAACAAGTCGAGGGTCGCAGACGGCATCTACGGGATACTTGGCCTGGTCGGAGACCATCCGGACGGAACATCGCCGAAGGAGCATATAGGCGTGGACTACGACAAGAGCGCGGTTGAGATATTCTTCGATACCATATTCGAGACACACGCCCCCCTTGTCCAATACCCAACTCTTCTGGAGGAGCTCAACTTCATACTGCGCGACGACCACGACAATAGACCCCTTGATACGCACTTTCCGCTTCAGCAGTATTTGATGGGAAATACGACCTCGGATCGGCACAAGAAACTCGCCGCCACAGCCGCTAGGGTTAAAGAAGCCACGACATTGCTACTCAGGGTTACGGATCCATTCCCGGGGCGTCAGAGGAACAGGGACGACGTTTCTCCTTCAAAGAAAGTCCCCCATATTTTCGAGAGATCCTTGAGCCAGCCGGACGCCGACAAAGTAACACTTAGTCACCATGCTGCGGTGGTAGGGTTCCTTCTAGAGTTTTTCCGTGACGGTCCGGGGCAGGACAAGAATCATCGGGTAGAAGGACCATCGCCATGGCGCTGCGCTGTCCACCGAGCTCAGCAGCATTATCCGACCCCGGAATACATGAGAGTATGGAAAGCCCGCTCCTACATTTTAAGCAGCACGGATCTCGTCGCCCTCTGCGGTGAGCACTGCGATTCTTGTGACGCAAGTGAGTTGGTATTCGATATATTTGAGATAGGTTTTCAATTTCGACTCATTGTCAAGGAAATCACTAGTCCAGTATGGAAGGAGGGAAGACTATCTATCGACGTTTTTGATCCTGTAACATCAAATGACAATAGATAGTGGTGCTGGTACGAGTTGAATTAAAACGTGGGCAGGTATTCTACAGACAGTACGCGTCCTTTATACTTATACGTTCAAGTCGTGTGCTACACTTTGTGAATATAAGGCGTCCCCCCACTCAGTAAGGATGGTCTCTCCGCACAGGATCATTATACTGGAAGACATCCGGACCCTCCGCCTCATCCTCCCATCTATCAAGTGGTTCCAGAACCGCCTTTCGGGCCCCTTTCGGCCGCGGTAGTACCCGCCATGCAAAATGCCCGATCTTAAGGTATTTAGTCGGACAAGACTTTGCTTCAGACATGTTGGCCGCCATCTCTGTCCACTTCTGCCGCCAGGTGGTGTGCAAGTATTGCTGCTCGTCGACCAGGCTTCCGTCCTTCAGTCGGATTGCGTTTCCTTTGTGGTTGGCTTCACTCTGACCGTCCACTAGAGGATAGTCCATGCCAATACGAATCCACAAATGCTCGGTTGTTGGAAGGGTCTTTGTGATCTTCTTCAGCGCTGGGATCGTTGTCTGCTTCTGGAGACAGATGGTCAAGGTTTTGATCCAGGAGCAGCTGCCGATGACAACAAGATCTTTGTGGCAGGGTTTCAAAATTGAAACGACTGAGCTTTTGAGAGGCAGATTCGGGTGGTTGCGGTACTTGTGCAGGAAGAAGGTCCTTTCAGCTATCTGGCCGATATGTCGGTGGATGTTGTTGTTGCGTACGCTTTGCAGAGATCCATTGTCATCGATGTAGCTGAATGCGAGTTTCTCCGTCCCGATCCCCATCGCCAGGCCGTCCGCGAATGTCGGGTCCGGGTGCTTGCCAAGCCATGCTTGGCTCCTGACCGAAAGACTGGTGAAGG
The DNA here is from genome assembly GCA_037177825.1 of Diaporthe sp. P3_1W. Classification (NCBI taxonomy): domain Eukaryota; kingdom Fungi; phylum Ascomycota; class Sordariomycetes; order Diaporthales; family Diaporthaceae; genus Diaporthe; species Diaporthe sp. P3_1W. The sequence continues at coordinate 6,305,247 of JBAFXB010000001.1, forward strand.
TAAAGCGCTTGAGATTCGGCAGGAAGGACGGTGTGATCCAAGACCACGCGATTCGGCCCACAGATGTGCGGATCTTCAACGGGCAGCCCACATCCAGGTCGTTGTCCATGTAGAGCTCCTCTAGGTACGCTCGATGAATGAGAGAAGAAAGATACTCTTCCGGTTCAGTAGCATCGTCCTGCAGATCTCCGTGTGGTGTGTTGAGGAGGACCCCGTAGCCCATCTTGAGGACCCGCAGCCTTAGTGGCTCATCCCCTTGATCCCGGTAACGTTCCACTAGGGAGGGGAAGAAATTCAAAAATGCCTTGGACTTGCCAGCAAGGGCGTGCTGTCTCTCACAATCTGCCGATAAGGAAAGGCCTAGTTCTTCCAAGAATCGAGACTTCCCAAGCATTGTGGCGATTTTTGGTATCCATACGTCGAGATCGCCTGTGATCTCGTACAAGTACAGCTTGCGCAGGTGCTGCAGCTCTGGGGCTGGTAGTGGTATCATCTTATGTTTCTCATCGTCGAAAACGCTTTTTCCGTTGCGGTAGAATCTCTCGGTTCGAGAGAACTTTGCTAAGTTCGGATACACGATGGAAACATCTCGCAAGGAAGGGCATCGCTCTTCCAGCACTTCAAGTAGGGATTGCGATATTGGCCAATTCTCCCATCTACCAGTGATTAGTCAAGAACATGTCAGTGTTCTGTGTTTGCACTTACTCAAACCTGTAGATGTTGGGAGTCAAAGACAGGATCTTAATGACGCTGTCATTGTAAATCCCCGCCCAATGCCTGACATCTCCCATCCGGCCATAGCCTGGGGCGTCGACCAGCCGACCAACTTCACGGTGGTTACCGATGGCCCAGGAACCTTCGATGAGCTTGAATGTGAGTGACTTGGTGTACTCAAGGTTTGGATTGGATGTGAAGGCCCCGAGACGCTCTGGGTCTCGGAGGATGTGAGCGTTTCCATCATGGAAGACAATGCTGGAGTAGAGAAACTGTGAGAAGGTCTCATTGAAGAACTTGGAGACAAGGCAAATATTTCGCAGTGCCGCTCGAGATGGTGCCTAAAGAATGTCAGTAAGACCGAAGACAGTGAGAAACAGAGCCGCTCGACGGATGGTGGCACCACGTACGTATCTGGCGATGCAGTGCACCAAGTCTTCCGATGATATAATCGCCTCGAGGGCCTTCGATGGCCCAGGAGGCAACATTTCAAGCTAAGTCTTGGTATCAGAACCAAAAGGATCTCTGAAATTATGGGATTTTCCGTTTACCGGTCAGGATGCACAATATGTTGAAGTGTAGTTCGAATGTGTTTGTGTTGGCTCAAGTGAGACTGGAGGATGACGCCAGGCAACAGTCGTTCCGCCTCCACCCCTTGCCATGTAAGCAGTAGGGTTAGGGTCTTATCGTTGACAAGGATATAATGTCCGCTCATGGGTACATGCCTGGGATTCCTTGGTAATACAATAACTTCTCATGACGAGCCTCTCAATGTTTCTACTCTGCACATCGCTTGTAGTAAAATGGATCAATTGTGAATCGGAGTTTTTCTGAATATGTATGCTGCTGCTTTCGAGCTCAACCAGGCTTTAGCAATGGCCATGTTTTCCACCACATCTAATAATAGGATTCTTTATGAAAGTGACTTTTTGGACTGATACACGGGTACAGGTATGGTCATCGAGTGATTTGAACAATCATATTGTTATAGAACACTGTTCTACACTTTGATAACAACAAAGAACTGCCCTAGTGAACAAAACCTAGCTGATATACCGCCAACCAGTGCCCATGAGTATAAAAACCTGTCCTTGCCAGCCGTAAGTCAGGTACTTGCCTGCTCTTCCTCATCGCACACATCGCAATCAAGAAGCTAGTAACATAACGAAATACTGCCTTCTTTCATTCCTGTCAGTGCGCACATACAACGCTCACCGTGGCTCCAGTCGACTGTGAGCCTCACGGTTACGCTATGACCTCTGGCCACGCCAAAAGAGAGAGCAAGGAGGAGCAGGAACGAAGAGCCGGGATGATAATCCTCACAATGTGTTTGGTTGTCTTCATTGCTCTTTGTGTTGCCGGCATCGTCGCCCGAAGGATTTGGCGTAAGTCTCCGAAGACCCCGGCGGTGAACAACAACGACATTGAGCTCGCGGTCGTACCGCAGCGGGCCACTCCAGAGCCTACCATCCCGCAGCCTGTGGCTAACCCTGGACGTCGTAGGAGCTTCAGCGCAGCACCTCCGCCTTACTGTATACGGACTTACAAGGGCGGCGAGGAAAGTCCGGCTGTGGATGGCATGGACCAGACTGTTTCGAAGAAGTAAGTTCAAGAGTGGCTGTAAGAGTGTCTGGGGCCTGGCTGGTATCAGGGCTTTTGGCATTTAAGTTAGATCGTGGCGAGACTAGACTGTTTTAGCTTTCCGTTTTACATTGTTGTTCTCCTGTGGGGGACTTGCTTGGCTTTTGAGACCCAGAACACATAGATGCGCTCTCAATATATTCAATTCCTAGACATGAACAGAAACCTAAACATTTCAATTGAATATGTTAGGGGTTATGATATCCCACACACTGAAGACCAATGTTTTCATCTACTTTCAAGGGATTTCTATTCCTTTCCAAGGCAGACCAGGCTACAGGTTAGAAGAAAGAGAGTTTCAAGCTCCTGTCCCCACAATTAGCTTTGCAACCAGCAGTATCCACGTCATTCATATAGTACAATTGAGATGTCGTCCTCTTGATGTCACGCCGGGCAAACATTGCTTTGCTAGCATATTCTCAAGCTTTTCGCACCTAGAGCTTATCTGAGAAATCGTGTCTACCTAATGGTCTGGTATCTTATACCCCCCTGGAACCATACGGGTGAACACGTTTTTGGGATCAACCTCCTCTCTGACCTTCCTGAGAAAAGCCACGCTCTCCGAACCGTAGCTTCCAATCACATCCTGAGCCTGGTCCTTGTTCGCATAATTAGCAAAGATGTACGGGTCATAGCCTCCCAAGCTCCTAGCTTCAGCGATGATATCGTCCACGAGAGCACGCGCAGTACTGTTCACAAGAGCATCGTCACTCTCATTCGCCCAGGAAACCGACAATTCGGCGATCACGAGCGCGTCTGTCCGGTCAGCCAAGCCCAGGATGTTCGTGGCGGCGTGACGTTGGTACATGATGGGCGGGAGCGGCTCAAGCACAAGCGAGAAGATAATGCTGGTCACATCCTTGATCGTTGGGTAATGCGCACGCCATTTGTCACATGCCGCTCGAATGACTTCCTTGGTGGACAACAGGGTAACTGCGTATGTGAGGGACCTTTTGACTGTCAGATTATTAAAAAAGTAATAAAAAGTAAACCGAAAAAAAGTAAATCGATGGGTGCCACCAAGGACTTACCTGACACCTCCAGGATTCAAGGCGGCAGTTGCTTCCGTTGTGGCCTGAATACTTGCAACGGATGTTGAGTTGTAAATATTGGGCACTGCCATGAAGCTTGTGAGTGCCTCTGGGGTACCTGATACCTCCTTCGTATACTGAAGCAGATTTGCAATTACGGGCAGGCCGCGCGCTTGGTTATAGACGAAGGAGGTCATGACTGAGGCGTACTCATCATAGGACGTAGCTGAGTTGAACTCGACAAAGTTCTCTATGGTTGCCTCTGCTGCAGCAGAATCGAGAGAATAAACGGTTCCAGACCAGACTGGGCCTTGCTGGAAAGTCTCAAAGGTGATCCTTGTGACAACTGTGACCTCGAATCAGCTCCTGATCTCCGTTAAGCTGGGGAACCGAGCTTTCGAACGCACTGCCGAGGTTATTGCCTCCGCCCTTGAGGGCACGAAATAGATCTGGTCTGGTTGTAGCGTCCGCCAGAACGACAGATCCATCGGCTAGCACAATCTGGAACTGCGAGGCTGCGTCGCAAGTCCAGCCGTATCGCGGTGAGGTGTACGATACACCGCTCCCAAGAGTCAGGCCCCCAACACCTTTGAAATTATCAGCGACCGAAGCCATTTTCCCTCTTGTTATTAATTCAGAACTCACCAACAGTCGATGCCCGGCCACCGTTCACACTCAACCCGTGTGGTTCGAGAGCCTTGTACACATCGCCCCAAACAGCACCCACCCCAACCGAAACTGTAGACTTATCCACGGCGAGCTCGATGGTTTTGAACGAGCCGAGGTCGATCACGACTCCGGACTGGATGTTAGAGGCTCCAGCCCAGCTCGTGTGGCCACCTGAACGAACAGAAAATTGGCAGGTCGTGCCATCTTCCTGCAGCTGAACCAACGACTTCACCGCTGCAGACACGTCTTCAGCTGATTGGGGCAGTACGATGCAAGACGGTTGCAACGAGGCTTGCTGAGCAGAAAAGTACGAGTACAGTGCAGCGTCATACTCTGTGCTCCCAGGGCATGCAACCTTTTGGCGACCAACCGCGGCTGCTAAGGCAAGGCACTATAAGAGGCAGTCAGGTCGCCGTCACGGCTTCGGGCTAAACAAAGCTGGACAGAAGGAGCATGTTCTTACACAGATTTTCCCGATATCCGCTGGATGAGTCATGTTGGCGTTCGACTGGTCCATTGCGAATAGGAGGAATAAACGGCTCCAAGGCACGTGCAGGGTCAGGCTGATATCTGTTTCGCTCTCAACAAGAGACTGCTTTCAAGTCTGAGCTTGGGCGGAATCAAATGTGAATATCTGGGCCTTAGACACAAGTGGCGAAAAGTTCAGCCCACGCCTGGTATAGATTCGGAAGAGGGATCAGTGAAGGAGCTCAATCCCATCCAAGCGGGTGCGGGCTAATAATCGCTCTCTCGACGTCTAGGACAACCAACACCTTTGGCGGCATACTCGTTTGCTGCATAACGGTCTTGGCTGAATGCGACTAGCCTGGCTGGTGGGATCATGCACCTCCCAGTGTGCGGAGTAGGCCTGCACAGCTGCTATCCGCTTGCCCAAGCCGCCGCAGCTCGGTGTACGTCCGAATGTCACTCTACCTACCAACTGGAGGGGCCACGCTAGGCAGGGGCTAGCATACCCGGTAATTGCATTGAACGGGCTGCCTTCGCCGTAAATAAATACGACCAACACTGTTTTATGTGAAGGCCAGGCATCTCCGCGGCTCCACCGACTCCTCTACAGGTGTTCGATACAGAGTAACAAGTGCTAGAATGAAAGCGAGTTGTCACCGTGAGGTTGAGATTCCACGACCTGATTTTTGAGGGCGCTAGTCCTGGTCATTAATGCCCATCCGGACAGCCGCCTCAACACTCCTGTGGCAAACCTTTATTTGCCGCAAAACACTCGTCCACGGCTGACTTGTATCGACTTAAGCAGCATCATATCAAAATAGTCGAGTCATCCCGACTTATGTGGCCGTCTTCTAAGTTGGGGTACCCAGTCAAGCACCGCCCCCTTCGCGCACAGCCGTTTCCCACCAAAAAGCCCGATTTCAGCCTATTTATATTTAAATCTAGGAAAATACTCTAATAATATAAAATATATATATATTTAGCAGACTTTTTATATATCTTAGATATATTTTTAAAGTATTTAATTCTTAAGGATAATATATAGAGATAGATAAAAATAGAAATTTTATTAAAAAAAGTCGCTATTTTTGCTGCTAAGACCTCTAACTTAAGCATTTTTATAACGCTAGATTATTAACTTTTCAACTTTTTAGCTACTTCTATTTATTTAATAATATTCCAGCTATATATAAAATCTTTATTAAATATATATAGAGTAAATAAAAAGTCTTTTAAATCTATATATAGTTTTGGTATAATCTATATTTTCCTAGATTTAAATATAAATAGGCTGAAATTAGGCTTTTTGGTGGGAAACGGCTGTGCGCGAAGGGGGCGGTGCTTGACTGGGTACCCCGACTTAACAAATGCCAATCTTAGGACCGTCCGGTGAGGAGTTTTATCAACGAGATCTTGTTCCAATTCTTATCCGATGTTCCATCTTTTTCCTTGGACTTCCATTCGTAGTATGTCTGCAGTTTACAGACCGATCGACCCAGCTCGATCTCGGACTCCAGTTCATCCGCACCTCCGGTCGTCCGAGCTTCATGGGCTCGTTTGATCTCTTCCACGCTAATTGGAAAATATCAGTGGGTCTTGAATAGCACATTAGGTTTGAGGTTCTTGTTGAAACATACACATTTTGAAGGGCGGCATTGAACTTTACAAGAGCTTTCCCCACCAAAGCAGGGACAGCGGGAATTGGCCGACCCGTCGCTCTTTTGTACGATTCCGAGATATGTTCCATGGTAGCTGCTTCAGATGTGATTGCTAGTGTCTTGTGCAGATATTTCTCATGTTGCTGCGTCTTGGTCAGCGGGAATATTCCCACTTGCTTCTGTGAACCAAGTACTCACCATCAGCACACCAGCTGCGACTCTGCCAATATCTTCGGAGGCCTTGAGAGAATTAGTCTCTTGAGAAGTTGTACCATAATTGTCTTGGAGCTTCCCGGAATTTAGCTGAGACTTACAACGATGTTGATAGTGGTGTCTTCGTTCAGTCCTGCCCGGAGACCGCTGACGGCGATGGCGCCCAGGAAGCCGTCAAAGTTCTCCATGAAGAAGCCGGGTCGGATAATGCTATGGCTTCTCTTTAGCAAGTATCACTAACTCAGCTGTGATCAACACCTGTGGTCTCACATCCAATTCAGTCCTTTGGAGCCCTGCTCCCTGCAATAGTTCTCAATCCGTGGCTTGGCGCGATGAGAATCATCGAGATGATTATCCTCGCTAGGCCCAACTGGAATCGCGCTCGAGTATACGAAAACTTCAACCTTGTATTCAAGCGCAAGGTCGGCCAACAGCTGCACAACAACGAGGCGTCAGCCGATATGAAATGGGGCCGAGGTTTACCAGGGAGAGTCAGACCTTGGCTTGCTTGATCTCGCCTTGGGCACTCTCGCCGAGTCCGGGATAAGCGAGCACAACGAAGACGCCCCATATTACACCGCCATCTGACGACGCAGCATCTTCAAAGACCTTCCTGATGCTGTCTGGTTTGTGGAGGTCTCCTTGCACCAGGCTGAAGTTATCCACGTGCTGCTTGTTCCGCTCGAGCAGTTGGCGGGCAGATTCTGATGATGTGTCCCGCGTGAGAGCCAGTACTTTGAACTTGATATTCGGTGATGCTGACTGAACCGGTTCGAATAGGTACTTGACAGCACTCCTGCCCTGCTTGCCCGTCGCTCCAACGACTAAGACAGTCCGTTCGGCTTCCATAGTCGCACAGGTTTTCTGGTATTCTGTGCTACTCAGACCATGGTTGTTGAAATCATGAACAGCACCTCGCGTTCGGATTGCCCGGCTTTTGGTGTAGCAATTCGAGCATCACAAATCACACTCCAAACAGTTATGGTTCAGGGGCCGAAACTCTAATCACGCCCAAGCGTCTTGCATGTGTTTCTTGCGCTTGGGTATCAATTCAGGCGATCCAAAAGTCGGAAAGACGAGTGTATTGTCCAGACCTGCTGTCTAAGGCACCACATGAGGGAAACGACTTTCAATTGTCTCGACAGTATATTTTCTCTTGTCCCACTGGGACAATCATTGTTGTTCTAGTTTCGTAGGGGTACTCGATGATTCCAAATAGGCCATTGCCCAAATTTGAATTTCACTAGATCCACCATCCAGAGTAGTATGCAACCGTATTGATACCCAGGTCAAAAAGGATGAAGAATGAACTCAAGATATCATTCCTTGCGAATTGGTATCCCGGTGGTGACGGGGTGCTGGTTTGGGGAGGGACAAGGTCGGGGGGCGCGCTGGGGGGTATACTGCAGAGCTCGAGGGTCAGGGTTACCGTCGCCCAGCCACCCATTTTTGAGATTGCTGCATCACGTGATAGCGCTCCGCTCCAAGACTCCTCTCCCAACCTAGCGCGTAGCAACGACCTGCTTGTTCATTCATCTCCTGACTCCACCCCATACAATCACCGCATCAACGCATCAACGCAACTGTCGTCATTACTTTCGCGTGCTACTTGGGATCTCGTCCACAAGCGCCTACATTCCTAGGCTGCTGTGCTGCGTACAGCCGGAGGTCAAAATATCGCATCGCACCCCTGCGGTAACACCCTCAAAGGGACACAGGCACCTCGCACCCTTTGCCAGGCGACAGGCCGCTGCCCATCATCGAGAATCGACAGTGGTTGCAAACCCTCTCTATCTCCCTGGTGGCAGTGCCTGGGCTCAGGGACAACGTCTTCTCTCCCCGGAGAAGTTTCTGCTGGACTGCGAAGCCCGTGTCTCTTGGGGTGTCCTTCAGGCCAAGGCGGCGTGGACGACTCCCTCGACGCATTCGTTCACACCTCGTTCGGCCGTCGCGGACCCTCTCGCACGACGGCCCTTCTTCCTCATCAGAGTCAAGGCTGCTCCTCCGACTTCGAGAAAAGCCTGGGCGGGTGGGATCCTGTGTCGAGTGCACAGGTCACCGCCGACACAGGGGTTCAACTTTAGGCACCTGCTGTTGAACTGATGGATGCGTAAACCTGTCGTTCTTACTTATATGACGGCTTGCTGCTGACCTTTTAATCTTTTGCAAACAGCCTCTAGTCTCGAATGTGATGTCTCAGACCCCAAAGCCCGAGTCGGTGGAGGGCTGCCCCGGCCATGCCGTCCGTCTCGATGCAGTCCCCGCGCTCGTTGAATGGGTTGGTTCCGATGGGCAGACAATCCAACTCGGCGACTCGTTATCCGCCTCCCCGGTTTCTCTCGATATGACCTTCGACTCTATGGCCAAGTCTGTCTTTCTCAGGCTTCGCATCGTCGTCCAGATTCACCGAGACTCGAGCAACAAAACACCCCTGTACCTACACATCGGGTCCGAGGACATCGAGACGATTGTGTGCCAAATTCCCAACCAAGAGCAGGCCACTTCCACACACACATCATTCGAGTTCAAGCTGAGACGACCTGTGCCTTTGATTGGTCCTCCATTTCGGCTGCGTCCATCGAACAAAACCCGAGCCAGTTTGGTGAACAATGCAAGAGCACTTGCCACGAGACGCGAATTTTCAATTCATGTTCAAGACGGCTTGCTATCAGAATCCCAATGCAAGGCAATTCACGCAGCCGTATATAGCGAGTTCCACTCAAGTAGTGGACACCTGGATCTTGCCTCCTTGTATGGGGGCCTCGGGGGCAAGCAAATTGCGGCAAGGGATGCCGATACCATACCTGCACCTGATGATGCGACAGAAGCACCTCCGTCTTACGACGAGGTGGAAGCGCCGCCGCCGATGGCACCCCTTTGGCAGTGTAAGACCAATCATCTTCCACTTCCCCGGCTTTCCTGCGCCAAAGGCTGACCCACCACAGCGTCAGACCCGGGGCAATCGAGCAAAAAGCGCCGGCTGAGTAGCTCAGCCGCTGACGCCGCTGCATCCCTACTGTCTGTCGAGGCCATCTGCAGAAAGCTTATGGCTGAGCAACAAGCCAAGACGGAGCAGGCGTTGCAAGCTATGGAGGACAGACTGACTACCCACTTGGACAGCAGGTATGACCGCCTGGAAAAGGAAAGCCAAGAAGCTCGGAACGAACTCTCGCGCGAGCTGGGCTCAAAAATGAGCGAGTTGCAGGGCCAGGTCAACGAGCTGAAACAACAAGTCGACGGCCTGAACGACAACATGGTAGAGGAGCTGGAGAAGCTATCCGAGGAGATCCAAGTAGTCAGTGATGACATCGACAACAGGGTCGACTTTAGGGTGGACGACACTGCTGTCGGCTTCAAGATCGATCTCGAGGAGTTCATACGGGACGAGCTGAAAGACGTCGAGGAGGCTGTCAAGGGCAGCCTGAGGCGGGCTAATGTGAGTATAGAATTCGAAGATTAGTAGAAAATTAATCAAATATAGATTCAATACGTTACTGCTTAGTACGTTGACCTACTTAAACTACTTCTCTACGGTGGTTGCATTTGATAATGTCCCCCATCACTCGTTTCCCGCCGATTGCACGCATGTCTTCATGATGTTCTATGTACTTCTCACTACACCTTCCCATGAAACTCATCCCTTCCCTGACCAAAATCGTCCTTGCCCTGACCATCTCCCTGCACAGGGACGTCCCTTCTCACTGGGTCACCGGGAGACTCGCGGGAGCGATGAACAAGCCATAAGAGGCCGACGGCAAGGCCGGTTACAGCTAGAGTGATTACACCTACAAAAGCCACGAATCCAAAGTCGAAGCCGCTTGGCGACGCTCCATTCCCTATCGTAGCTGTTCACTGAAGTCAGCGTATCAATTTACTATATTTGGAAGTTCGGGGAGCTTACAAGAGGAAGGGACCGCCTCAGTCGACGTGGGAGCTGCAGTCAGTATCGTCATGGTTGTTGTTGTGGGTAAGTTTACGATGGTGGTCCAACCCGGGTCGACGGCCGGTTCACCCACGGTCTCGGTAACCCACTTCGTAGTCCATGGGTCCTCATGGCCTGGAGACGGACTCGAAGTCTCGGTCCAGCCTGTCTTGGTCGTAGTGCGGGTGTGTTCGGTCGTGGATGGTCCCACATATACGGTGGTCCATGTTGTAGTAGTCCAGCGCCTGTCATGGTTTGTTGCTGGTTCTGGCCCATTGGCTAGGCCAGTGTGCTCGTCAGTAAAATCCATGATATTCTTAGTTATTTACTTTCGATTCAAGTGATAGTTGATTGGTAAGAAGTATGAAGTGTTTGATGAAAATTTAGAGGTAGAAATTCATTGTAGAGACCGAACCTGGATAAACCGCTTCGTATATGTACTCGTCAACAGTAGTGCTTCGCTGACAGGACCAACCCTCTCATCCAGTCACCGGGCGCAAGTTGCTGAGCCTCGACTCATAGCAGCTTGACTACAACACACTCGAATGATAGATTCGATCGAATAATGAAGACTGACGAAAGCTGACCACGCAGTTATCACTGTCCAGCACCAGTCATGAGATGAAAGAGTCGATGAGATTGTGCTGTCCAAATCAACGTGTACAGAAAGCAGTTTCTCACGGGCCCAATACACACGTGATGGTGAGTATCGAGGGAGTATGACGCGACTCGGCGCTTTGAGGCGGGATAATCCTGTCTGCCATTCACTCTGGGCGAAAAGTGTAAGTGTGACTCGCGGTGGTCAAGTCTGTGATCCGATTCATGACTGCACTGTGTGCTCTCAGCAACAACACTTATCAGACCGCCGTATGTGCCGTGCAAACCCCGTCGCCAGATCAGTCTGGCACAGTAAGGTATGGGATCAATAGTGTTTGTGGACATAGATTTACCCCTTTTATCTGGTTCTCTTGGAGTCAAACTCTCTTCGCCTATAGGATGTGCTGACCCCGAATATTTTACGCATCCTAAGAACCATCTTCAGAAACACAAAACTGACAATCAGGGTCGCGGCTAGTCTTCGTGATTGGATTTCATTAACTATTCTAGTCAAGAATCTTCATAAAGGTCTATATCATGAAACGATCGCTATTTATGACCGGAATTTCACATCCTGCGCCTTCTCATATGCATACGGCGTACTGCCGGAGCTCCATTGTGGAGTGGTGCCCTCGTCCCCTTCGATCTTCACAACAGGCTTCAGGACGCTCAGCCTCTGCCCGCCAAACGCGCTGTTGTCGAAGCTCTGGAACCACCCGCCCTCGGGCTGCAGGTAGTCGCCCAGCACCTGCTTCCAGCCCTTCCACACCGTCACCAGCAGGTCGAGCACGTGGTGCTGGCCCCTCATCTCGCCCCACGCGAAGCGCTGCTTGCACTCCTCGACGGTGCTCTCCGGGTAGAGGCCGATCTCCTCCGTGAGCGCGTACGCGTTGACGCCCGTCAGGCTGGCGTGCGCGTAGTAGCTGCCGCCCTCGGTGGCGCGCCTCTTGAGCCCGAGCATGGCCCCCACGGCGCCCAGCACGCCCGTCGACATGTCCGAGATTGGCAGGCTGGGGAGGACGGCCTCGTTGTCGGGGAGCTTCAGGCTCCTGCCAGTCACATACGCCGAGCCCGCCGCAGCGTCCGCGATCTGCTGCCACCCAGGCCGCTCGGCGTAGTACCCGTCCGGCCCGTAGCAGTTCTCGCTGACGTACACGATCCCCTTGCCACGGGCGCCGGCGACCTTGAGCAGGTCGTTCAGGCCCAGGCCGTGCTTGGGCATCTTGTTGATGCGGAAGCCCTGGATGAAGACGTCGCACTCGCCGACGAGCGACCTGAGCAGCGCGGCGTCGTCCCCCCTGCGCAGGTCGATGGCGATGGTGCGCTTCCCCGCGTTGAGCGTCAGCTGCAGGATGTTGAGGTCGGGCAGGTGCGGCGGGTTGACGCGGATCACGTCGGCGCCGTACGAGGCGAGGATGGTGCCGATCTGGGGGCCCGCGATGATGCGCGTCATCTCGACGACCTTCACGCCCGCGAGCGGCCGCCTGTCGCTGGGGTTGAAGGGCGGGAACGCGACTGGTGGTGTCGGCACGGCGTGGTCCTGGGCCCTGACGTTGACGAGCGGGTGGGCGGCGAGGGTGCGGCCCATCTCGGACTCGCGCCACTGCTTGGGCGTGAAGCAGACGCTGCCGCAGAAGCCGTTGAGCAGGTTGGTCATCTCGAGCGTCTCCGGGCTCAGCCTGGACGTGTGCTCGGCGATGTGGCGTGCCGCGTCCTCGTTGGTCGTGATGGGCGCCGCCGGGTCGATGCCGATGGAGCGCAGCACCGGCTCGGCGTTGAGGCTGCCGTGCAGCGAGTACCACACCTCTGGGTTGCTTGTTGGGTAGAGGGCCGTGGTGCGGTACTTGAGGGGCGTGTCGGTCCAGCCCATCTCCCAGTCTGGGACGAGCTTCTTGACCTGCCCGGTCTTGCTCAGCGTCAGCACGTCGACGCCGTTCAGGTAGGCTGTGGCGACGCAGCCTAACCACAGAGAAACGTGTGTTGTGTTGATTGTGATGCGCCGCTCGTCGTTCTTGACTCCCCTCAGGGCCAGGATCTCGTCGGCGAGAACACCGGTCATGGCGTGCAGCGCTGCGGCGACAGAGACGGCTTTTATTGGGCCGGGGATGACTGGATAGTCCTCGCCGGTGAACTGGACTTTTGAGAGGAGTGCATCATCCTGAGTGAAGCCGGGGGTCTGGCTGGCCAGGAGCCGGAAGATGCGTTGTGTGTCCTCAGGGACGGGCGTGAACGACTTGTCCGTGAACGTGCCCGGTCCGTAGACGTCGGCGATCTTCTCAGATGCCATGATGCTATTTTGTTGGGATGAAGGATATTTTGGTGCAAGAAGCAGACCTGCTATGCTGATAGCTCGAAGACAGAATTATTGCTGAACCAAAAGATATATCTCATCGACCCGGGCTTCACTCATGTCCACGGTCGAGGGGACTGCCCCTTTAAGAACCAACACACCCATATGGCCATCATACGACCGTCCACGTAACCAGGCGGGTATCGCTGGGGCTGCTTCGACTCCATCCGCATCGTCGGCAAGTGCTCGCAGAGGCGTGCATATCGGCGCTTGGATCTGTCCCGCATCGAGGCGACACTCCCCACGGGCCGGCCGATTCTGGCCTCCCGGAGTGTCAAAGTGCATGCATCCGAGACGCGAGTACCGAGCCAGAGGAAACGGGCCCGATCGGAGGTTATGACGTTAGTGCACCTTGTCTGCTTGGCAGGGCTGTGAAGAGAACTTTTCTAGAAGCTCCACGCTCCCTGTCACATTGATCGAGTCCTGATGCAGCTCTGATGTTGCATGCCGAGGCCCACGAGTCAGGACTCTGGGAACAGTTCCGCGCGCGGAATTGCCCCCACGATCGCATGGGTTTTCTCCCTGAGCTCGAGCCCGCCCATCCCTTTCTGTCCTTACCCACACACCGGGTTCCCCAGGATGCATCTACTGATCTGCTGTCACCGATGGGGATTCTTCCCAACGACTCGGACGCTCGCCCTCGCGGGTTGAGGCGAGTTGGGCGGTCGTGCCGCGGTTGGGAGAGTTGGGACGAGTTCTTCAAGGGAACGGACATTTTGGTCATGGAATTCTCCGTACGTGAATCAAGTCGAGAAACGTAATCTTTGACGATATCCATAAAAACCACATGTAGTTACACATGAACACCAAATACACACCAACGCTCTCTTCTGCTGCAATTCACAATTCGATTATCAATTCGACAGTTTCAGAACAATCTAACTACACATCACAACATCATGTCCAACATCCAAAAAGTTGCCATCATCGGCTGCGGCTCCATCGGAGCGTCCTGGGCAGCCCTCTTCCTCGCCCAGGGTCTCACAGTATCAGCCTTCGACATCAACCCCGCCGCCCAGAAGTTCTTAGAAAACATCGTCTCAGACGCACTCCCTGTACTATCATCACTAGGTCTGCTCAAGAAGGCCGATGCCAAGCCCTCAGATATTCTATTCACAACCACCCTGGAACATGCTCTCAATGGCGCAGACTTCGTGCAGGAGAACGGGCCGGAGAGGCTCCAGTTCAAGCAGGAGCTCTTCGACAAGATCGCACAGACAGTCGCAGAGGACACAATAATAGCGACGAGCAGCAGCGGCCTGACCTGCTCCAGCATCCAGGACGGCATGCTCGCAGCATCACACCCGGAGCGCTGCGTGGTCGGCCACCCCTTCAATCCACCACATCTGATCCCACTGGTCGAAGTAGTCGGCGGCCGGCAGACATCCCCCAGCGTCATCTCGAGGACGATGCAGTTCTACGCGGGCGTGGGCAAGAAGCCCGTAGAGGTCAAGAAGGAGGTAGTCGGCCACGTGGCCAACCGGCTGCAGGCGGCGCTGATGCGCGAGATGATGTACCTGCTGCAGGAGGACGTCGCCACCGTCCCGGACCTCGATGCGGCCATGAGCTTCGGCCCCGGGCTGCGGTGGGGCGTCATGGGGCCCAACACGCTGTTCCACCTCGGCGGCGGGGAGGGCGGGATCCAGCACATGGCGGACCACCTCCTGGGCCCGCTGATGAGCTGGTATGCGCCCAGGGACCCTGTGGTTGACGACGGGCTGAAGAAGAAGTGGGTCGATGGGACTATGGAGGAGGTTAATGGGAGGGATTACCGCGAGTTGGCTAGGCAGCGGGACGAGGAGCTGGTGAGGTTGTTGAATGTCAGGCAGGAGTGGGATGGTTTTGCGGAGAAGAAGAAGTCTGAGTAATTATAAATATTGCGTTGCTTTGTTATTTGATATCCTTTTAGCCACAGTTCGTGAGGGCTCTTGAAGCATGTCAGAGAAAGCCAACCCGCGGTGTCTGGTATGCACACATAGCATAATTAATGAACGCAATAATTAGACTATGTGCGGTTCATGTCTCCGGAATGAGGCTTTCATTGCTATTTTGAAGCTATGATTTGAAAATTGAACAGAAATGGCACATGATATCGACTACTCAACCAGACATGCAAGTGTTGGGACTATCAACCAGACCGGTGTATACGCATCAGCGATCAATTTTTTCTCATAGGGGAGGGGGTGACGCTGATCGAGTCGCCGTTAAAAAAAATTGTATCACATCTGCTTTTACGGCCATGATCTGAACACCATCACCGCCATCAATTTTATCTGGGCAGAATCCGAACATGGTGTTTGCTGGTGGAAGCACCGACGTTGAACTCAGGGGATGCCTGTCCACCTGGTCATTCCGCTGTCATGGCTCAAATTCCGCGCCGGATCGGGGGACCCGGTGTTATGACATGGTGCTGCGGGTCCTCCCGCGTCAAGGAGTCCTGACAGTCGAAAGAGCGAGAGAAAGGCGAATTGTGGACCGCCTCGCCGCTCAACCGGCCACTTCGCTATCCCGCCGCCTGGCGAGGCGGACCAAGCTGGGTGCAATGAGATAATGCTGCGCCCACCAAAACTAGGCTGGACAAGGGTGTTCAACAAGGAAGAGCTGTCCGTGATGTCAGGCCAGCGGCGAAATAAAACCACAGCAGTCGGCCTCGACTCCCACCGTCCCAGGTTGAAAGGAGCCAAGCATTGGAATATTGCAGTAATCCGCTCCAATCGCAAGGACATAATAATCCCGTATATTATCGGTACACTGTGAAATATGGGTTCTCAACCTCAATCCCACAGGCATCTGTACATCCTCGACACCGACCTGTCGCAGCCCCAGCCGCGATGCGGTCGCATCCTGTCATGCCTGACCGACGGCAGCGACAGGCAAACGGTCATAGAAAACATAACCACAATGCCGGACGGCATCACAATCGACCACGAGAACGGCCACATGTACTGGACCAACATGGGCCGCAGCCTCAAGACACAAGGCGGCTCCATCGAGCGGGCCAACCTCGACGGCTCAGACCGCAGGGTAATCGTCCCGCCAGGCTCGGTAGGCGTCTTCACGCCAAAACAAATCACCATCGCCAGGCAGAGCCGCAAGCTGTACTGGTGCGACAGGGAGGGCATGAAGGTGATGCGCAGCAACCTCGACGGCTCGGGCGCCGAGGTGCTCGTCTCGACGGGGGACACGGACGAGGACCGGCGCGACCAGCGCAGGTGGTGCGTCGGCATCGCGGTCGACGAGCGGCGGGGGTTCTTCTACTGGACGCAGAAGGGCCCGCCCAAGGGCGAGCAGGGCCGCATCTTCCGGGCGCCCGTCGAGGGCCCGCCGGGGTTCTTCCCGGACAGGCGGTGGGACGTCGAGGTCGTCTTCGACGGGCTGCCCGAGCCCATCGACCTCGAGATGGACGAGGAGGCGCAGACGCTGTACTGGACGGACCGGGGGGACCCGCCCAACGGTAACTCGCTCAACAGGGCTGCCATCGGCATGGGGGGGCTGCCGCAGGTCTTGGCGACGCGGTTGCATGAGACTATTGGGCTGGCGTTGGATAGGGAGCAGGATGTGGCGTATGTGACCGACCTGGCGGGGGGAGTCTACACGATAGATATTAAGAAGAGGACGAAGAAGGTCTTGTTCCCGGAGCTGGGGGATCTTACGGGCATCGCGTTGGTTTAAGCATTTAATGGAGTTTGTTGAGGAGCATTTAGATCGGGAATTCAAAGAGACGCGAGTCTTGAACAATATTCCTCGAGCCTTGTGGCGATTTCGGCAGTAGACAATACACTGCCCCGGACCTGCGCATAGCTGAGCGTCAAGAGGCCCAAGATGAAGACAATGTTGCCGTAGTTTGAAATGCAGCACCTACATAACACTCCGCTTCCTTGACAAGCTTCGTCTACATTCTATGGAACGGAGACCAGGGTACTAATTCAGACACTCGCGAGATTTCTGGCCTTCTTTTTGCTTACAGTCCCTTCTCGAGGCTTCTACTTGAGTTTCTACTTCCCAACCAACTTAAGCTCCTGCGTAGATGTCGAAGACGGATGGCCATGGCCTTGCAGCCTTCCTACTTATCTCACTGCGTATATCCGGAAGACTGAATGAAGTGAACTTGAATTAGTCTGAAGCCGTTGAGTATCATAAAAGAATGCGGTGGCATACCCAAAGACGGTAGGGCCTGCCCTCTTCAACCCTTCCTTCGTGTACCAGACAGCAGGGGCGGGCATAGCAATGATGTCTACCCGCAGGCCGTAACGGATTTCCGTGACACCAATCGGCATTCCGTCAGCCCCATCAAGCATCTGCATGGTAATTGTTAGCTTGTGTTCTGCAAATGTCGTCCATGCTCCATCAACTCTTACGCAGATCAAGTCTGGACTAGCGGCCAAATATTTATCAACATAACCATCTCCCTCTTTTCTCTTGAGGACCGCAGCTGAGAATTCGTTGGTGAAGATGAGCTCAAGGTACTCATCGTCATCGTCAGTCTCGAGACCGGATGACCCTTCTGACCGTATCACGCAGATCCCCTGGGTCAGGCTGTTAGCAACCTTCCTCGACACCGAATATATCTTTCCCGAGAACAGGACATCCCCGTTTGCTGGGTTGACAATTGCCTGGGCGACATTAATCTTGGACTGGCGCGCGAGATACATTCTACGACCGATTTCCCATGCTGTTGATCGGTGTCAACAGCATATGGTCAGCCTGAGGTATCGAAGGACGAATTCTCGGTGGGGATGTCTCTTACCGACGGAGTAACTGTTCTGAACAAACATCTTGCTCTCGCCGCCAACCAATGGCGCAATACACATGCCGGCAATAGACTTCATGGCCCCGCAAGCAGATCGCGCCAGCTCCTCTAGCTGCCAGTCGTCTCTGGCCGTCTTTATTTGCTGCAGAAAGACTCTCCTTAGCCCGTCGAACTCTCCAAGATTTCCACAGTGTGGTGTTCATGGAGCTGGGGTAATCGGCTGATGGGTCAGGCATACCACGATGTTACCATTTCCATCCGAAAGAGCCGCAGGGGTCAGCTTCTTGCCGTGGACTCCCAGCACGGTCATGTATACGTGGGGGTAGGCTCGTCCCATAAGGTCGGCATCCAGAACTGTCTTATCGAGTAGTGCACCTGAAAGTAACGCCTCGAGTGCATT
Source organism: Diaporthe sp. P3_1W (assembly GCA_037177825.1). NCBI lineage: Eukaryota > Fungi > Ascomycota > Sordariomycetes > Diaporthales > Diaporthaceae > Diaporthe > Diaporthe sp. P3_1W. The sequence continues at coordinate 6,323,660 of JBAFXB010000001.1, forward strand.
GATGCCGCCGATCTCTGTCGGGACGATATGGGAGAAATCGGATATGCCGGCACAATCCAACGTCGCGTGCATTGCTTCTTTTGTCCTAGACGTCATTCAGGGGAAATTCATAACGGGTTTGAGACTTCAAAACTTACTCATTTCCGGCTGGTAGTCGTTCCACGAATACCGACGGGGATCCCTTCAGAGAGAACTCATTAGCCTGGTCCCAAATATTTGGAATGAAGCAGGAGAGGTCCAGCTGGTGTTATAATCTCGTTGGGATAAAGCCAAAATCGGAAAAAGTCGAAATGAGTCCCAATGAGTTCTCACCATAAAAAGAGGTGCACAGATAACGTCATCGTCACCAACAGAGCTGCAAGACACAATACGGATCTTCCGACCCTCTCTGAGGCACGCCTTCAATGACAGAAGCTGGTTTGTTGCTTCTCCGATGCAACCAACCCCCAGCACCCCAGTGCCAGCTATCAGAAGCTCGATGTCTGTTTCCGAAACAGTCCAAATGCCGTCTTTGATATCCGGGCGGTAGCCTTCCACATCTAGTTGGGAATGTTGTGCTCTGCTGTCAGCACGGGTACTTTCACTATCATGCAAGTGAGCTGTAGATTTAAAGGACGAGTCTTGATCATAGTCCGTGTCTTCAGTCTCCGTATGGTTGCGACCAAGGGCAGCGACATCTTTGATGCTGGAGACCACGCGGACCACGAGGCGGAAAGTGCCGTCCATGGCGTATGGCTCGGGGATGGTTTCCAATTCCACAATCTCGACGTCCGATGGGTCGCCACCGGCTTGCTCGCACATTGTGATGGCCTGCCGTTTTCCGTCCGCCACAATGTCGCGGACACTGCGATCGCCAGGTTTGATGAGCTTGTCGAAAGTGCTACTGATCTTACCAATCTGGTTTGCATTTGTTTGTTAGCCACTTGTGCATCTGCATGATCTACAGGATTGGGTAGAGAGTACTTACCGCGGCTCCCACTGCGTTGGCTACCTGATAAAAAGGCGGCCGGACCACAGCATCTGTTCCCTCAATACTATCAGGGAGGATGAAGCTACCTCCGCCGACAAGGAGGACGGTAGCATCCTCCACTTTTGTTTTTGAAGCAGTCACAGAATCCTCTATCAACCGTTGAATAACACGTCTTGCTGAGTCAATAGTCTGGAAAGCTATTCCTCGTTGATGCAGTTCGTCAGGTTGGAGGTGTTTGAGATCTCCCGCCTATTCACGCTGTTAATGAGAACTCAAGACTAAGTACCGGGGTAGACTTTTACATTTGACATACTGTGAAAACCGGGCCGCCGGAGTGAAGAGCCTTTGTTGACTCTTCCAAAGCTACAGAGTCAGGACCAACGGAAACTTGCGAATCGTGGTCTCTAATGACAGAACCTGCGCCAAGGGCAATGCTGTGAACATCCGGCATGGAGAAATTGGTCTTGACACCTGCAACCTTTACGCAGGCCGCAGATTGTCGAGGATAGCCGTTCGGAAGAAGACTACAGACATCCGTGGTGGTACCACCCACGTCAATGACCAGTAGATCACGGTCGCCATTCTCCGTGTTGGTAGAAACCATTTCTCGAGCCAGGAAAGCGGCTCCCCGAGCACTATTCGTCGGCCCAGATGAGAAACACCGGAGTGGGTTCTCAGCAGCGTAAGATGCGCGTGCCAGCGTGCCGTCATTGAGGGTAATGTACAGGCCGGCGTTCACGAGGAACCTGGTTGCCTTGTCAAGGCTGTGAACGACCTGGCGGGAGAAGCGGCGGATGCTGGCATTGAGGATTGCGGCGTTTTCTCGTTCCAGGAAGCCGGCTTGGCCAATCGAGTGGGAGCAGGAAATGTCGAATTCGGGGCCCATCTCTTCGGCCAAGAACGCGGCGGCATCTTCCTCCTGTTTCCTATACGACGGCGAGTAGACTCCCACAATTGTGATGGCGTGGATTCCCAGCTCCTTTATCGTGCGAGCGTGGGCTCGGAGTTGGTCATTTGAAACTGCACTGATCTCTTGTCCATCGACTGGGAGCATATTAGCTTTGAAATGTTTCTCAAACAGGACAGTTGTGAGCTACTTACTTTGGTAACCGCCATCGAGGTAAGCATAGTAGCCCTCCATAACGGACTTCAAGGCATGTGGAAATCCATCTTAAAAGTTGTGGAGTTAGGCTGGGGCTTTCCCTCAAACACTCTCCCAAAATCTGGTACTCACCAAAAGGTATGACACTACGTGTATATGGGCCACAGAGGCGTAATACTGCGACCCTGTCCAATTTGCTTCGGTCCAATTCGAGGATGGCATTGACGAATTGCTGGTGTCACCATATCAGCGGCAGTACAAGCTGGAGCCTTCCAGTCCATGAAGAACCATGTTCCTACCGTGGTCCCAATCTTGATAGCCATAATGGAGGCAGCAGACACATTGGCCATTTTCAAGGCCTCGATAATGGACTTCGTAACTCCAGAGTGAATGTCCTTAGTTGTCGGTGCTTTGTGCCATCCAATGACTTTATTCCCGTCTAGGATGACAGCATCCGTGTTGGTTCCTCCGACATCCACGCCGACTACCCTGACTTCGGAAGTGTCTGCCATGGTTTTCCTGGTCGTTTCGGGCATACTGGCCACAGGTTCGTGAACAATGGAAGAGAATGATTCCAGCTGTGGTAGTGCAATGTACGTTACGAATTTACGACCAAGTTGAGTCTATCAAAGCTGAGTAATTAGAACTCCGTTGTGCGTCCCGAAGTCAGCAGGACGCCAATCAAGTGCCACGAACCTGTGCGCCATTTGAGGGGAACGCGGGCTTTCAGGCAGCGATTTGAGACATGCTTGACCCCTCTCGGAGAACGAACAGCTCCACCATTGGATAAGAGTGTGGTGTGGGAAGTGGACATTTTTCCAGTTCTGGATCAAGCTACGGGAGTGATCTTCATCCCAGCCTATTCTGTCAATATTAGGCTTGTTGACTGGATAAAAGCTCAGGGAAGCTTATCATTCGGTAGCAACCTGCTGCAGTTGCTATTGGACATCTCGGCTTCAAGCCAAGGGTTCACCTGACGTGAGCCTCTAAGCATGTGGGTAGGTGCAGCTATTGAAACCATACACGCACCCTGCAGCGTGACATCGTGCGTCAACTCGTCTTGCCCCCTCCATTTCAATTTCGTTGTTCAATCCGCCAAATTGGTTTGCTGTCTTTCCACTTCCAGTAATGCTTACACTCAACTTTGTGCTTTATCGCGGCAACCTTTCATTGCCATGGACCTGCAGGCGTCTATCGACGAACGTCCGGGCCCAGACTCCCCCGGGGTGAAAACGGCACAGGAAGAAATCACGCCGGACATCGCTGAGGATAATGTCGCTGAAAAAGGAATCAAAGCTGAGAAATATGCGTACTACGGCCTCTTCGCCGCGAACAATGGCATCGGTCCGTACCAGTAGTAAGTAAAGTTCACCGAGTCTTAGGTCTCGTAGCTTGTTCGACATGCGTCTAACAGCTAGGGGATAAAACAGCGCCTATTCTCTGTTCCAAACCTTGATCTACCAAGCTGCTTTCAATCCCAACATATTGCCATGGGGCAGCGCTTCTTGCGACGAGGATCCAGATGCGCCTTGTCACGTCACCTGGGCGGGTGGGACGAAGTCCTATGAGTCGGTGGCACTCATCGCCTCTGCGTTGGTGTTCGTCGGCCAGTCTATCCTCTTCATCTTCATCGGAAGCACGGCAGACTACGGATCGTGGGCCCCCTGGATCTTGCGCATCAACGTCTTGATCTACGGCGGGTTGTCGCTGGGGTTCTTTGGTCTCAAGACACCAGATGCTTGGCCGGCAGCGATGGCACTGTACACGCTTACTAGTAGGTTACTATTTGACTTCATGTAACAATTAGTCTATTGTTTTCATTTGTCGTTACTGACAACATTGCAGACATCGGATTCTACGTCGTGTTCACTTTTGGTTATGCGTTGTTCCCTAGGATATCAGACGACCAGCCGGAAGCAAGGAAAGCCCGCCTCGCCTTGCAGAGCCAGGAGATCACAAGATCGGAGTACGACACCAAAATCGAGCATGTTCGCTCCACCATCGCCAACCACGCCTGGGCAGCCAACAATGTCGGATTCGCAGTAAGCGCTTGCCTCTGTGTGGGAATTCTGAAGGGCATCGATGCGGACTCCACAGCGGCAAAGAACAACCTGGGCTACGCGCTGTGCACCGGTGTGGTGGGCATCATTGTGCTCGTTCTGTCGGTGCCGTGGGTGTTCCTCGAGAAACGCCGACCCAGACTGCCGGTCCCAGAAGGCCGGAACATAGTCAGCTACGGCCTCCAGCAGACATGGCACAGCTTCAAGTACTGCCGGAGGATCTCGCAAACCTTCCTCTACCTCTTCGTCTACTTCTGGCTCAACGACGGTGTCAGTACGCTCTTCACGATGCTCATCATCTCTCAGACAGCGGTGGCCCAGTTTTCAGCCACGCAGAACAGCTACTTCCTCATCGTGCAGGGCGTATCGGTGTTTATATTCACGGTGGGTGCTGTCTGGGCGCAAAAGAAATGGTCACTGCGGACAAAGACGATCCTCCACATTACCAACTGGTCATGCTTCTTCCTAGCCGTCTGGGGCATGGTTGGCTTGTGGACCAAGAAGATCGGGTACCATAATCTGTGGGAATTCTGGGCAGTCAGCGTCTTCTACGGGCCTAGCGTTGGTTTGCAGATGTCCTACTCCCAGGTCTTCCTCGGCCAAGTCATTCCGCGCGGAGAGGAGAATAGATACTTCGCCCTGCTAGGTTTCATTGGGCGTGTTGGCTCGTGGATTGGACCGCTCATCTGTAGTGCAATAGTGGACCGAACAGGGACTCAGAATGCATCGTACGGGTTTCTGGCTGCCCTGATAGGCGCCTCGTCTTTGGGTTTGATATTTGTGGACGAAGCGAAGAGCAAACTGGAGTGCGCAGAATATGAAGCCACAGAGCATAAAGTTGCGAAAGAGCAAGAGTCACCAGTACAGGCAAGAGAACAGATTTGGGAGGCCAAAACATGAGCATTTGGTGAGACGGTTTAGGTCTCAGAGATCATGTGGCCGAACGGTCAGCATCTAGCTATCAAATACGAAGTCCAGACGCTTGTTGCCCTCATCGTGGCTGTTCTGAAGATACCAAGCCTTCTCCCCGTCTGTCATCTTCCTCCATCTGTCCCTTTTGTATTTATTCCTTGCAGTGTAGTATGCCTTCGCAAATGCATATGCTACTATTGTGCCAACAGTTATTGCAATCAGGTTCTTGTTTCCCCGACGGTAGTGGGGCTTGTCGTCTTCACGATAAATGTTGGATGAGGCGATTCCAGAGAGCTGTATGGTGATGTTGTAAATTGCAGCGCTCACAGTTCTGGTTCGGACCGCATTGGACAGCCGAGAACACCAGCCAACTTGGGCCGCGTGTACTGAGGGTTGACCGAGAATGATGAACGTTAGCGCGTACTGCCCCCAGGATGAGAGCTCCGTTATGGACGTGTACTCGACGATGAGCAGTGGCAGTACCCATATTTGGGCAAGAAGACCAATGATCGCGATTTGATGAAAGCGTTCGGTCAGATATGTGACCCATAGCATATTGATGGCTGCAAAGATGGTAACCGGAATCGTGAGGAGGGTGGTGTTGAAAGTGGTGAATCCGAGCGCTTTGAGAGACAATGTGAGATATGTCTTGGGAGGCGCGGTCGGAATCTCGAAGAGGATACCAATGATATAGATCGGCCAAAGATCATAGTCTTTGAGACTCTTCCACAACATTGGCAAGGTGATGGGCTCACGGTTGTGCATGTCGCTCTTCGAAGGATCGTCTCTCAGGACCCTGTTGACGATGATCTTTTCCTCGCGCTCTGTGAAATAGCCGCGTGGATTCCACCACGTTTTCGTTTGCGTTGGTCCAGGAACCAGGAAAAGGAAACTGAGAATGCCGATGATCAAGCTGACAAGTGCTTCCAGCAAGAACAGCCATCTCCAACCCTCTATTCCCGCGACGCCACGCATATGCAAGATCCCATATGCCAAGAACGACGCAACTACTCCCGACATGGAATCGACGAACCAGAAGAGAGCCAAGCGAATCGGCATTTCCGCCTTCTTGTAGAAATACGACAGATAGAGAATGGAGTCAGGGATGAAACCACCCATGAACAAGCCGATGAAGAAACGACAGGCGAAGAACTCGGCCCGATTGTGCATGAAGAATTGGCCGCCGGATGCTATGCTCCACAGGATGATCTGGACAGGAATCCATCGGTCTGGCCCAAGCCACTTTCCAACCATTTGGGATGGGATTTCGGCGATCAGAAAGCCAACTCGATACATGTTCTGGGCGTTGTTGTAGTCGTTGGTGTTGATGTTGAGGTCTTTAAGTAGATTGTCGGCGGCCGCGTTGCCAAGGTTTCCTCTGTCGATATTAAGTCCGAAGAACATTACTAAGATCCAAATGAAGATCTTGTAGTCGGTCTTGCGGCGAACAGCTTGCTCTTCGCGGAAGGTCCACCGCTCCTGGGGATCATATCGATGGAAGTTCTCGTAGTCCGGACCAGGCTGGTAGAACTGTGCCAGCTCGGGGTTGTCGAAGACACTGCGCTCGGTGGCAATGGCGTTGGGGTCCCTCGGGCGTTTTCGACGTGTCAGCGCTTCCCAGAAGCCAACGTTACGGGCGGTATCTTCGGGCTCTGCCAGATCATCAACGGCTTTTTTTGGCCCGATATCCTCTAGAGACTTTTTAGGATCCCCCTTCAGCGAGTCCCTGGATGGTCCAGGTCCGAGGTGGAAGGCAATGTCGTCTTTCTCAGCCATTATTCCTAACGCAGAGCAGTATGTTATACCGGGGGCAGTTTTTCATAGGCTGTAGAAAGTTATCTTAAGGGAAAGAATTCCAGGAGATGTACCCATAGTCGGGCCACGAATGATGATCGACTGAGATGAAAACTCAATAAACGAGTGTTATGGACTTCGTCCATGTCACTAAATGGTGAGGAACGAGACACATAGGACAGAGAGTACTCACAGCTCAAAAGCGGCTCATATGGCGTGCTATGGCCAGAACATGGGGCGCTCCAGTCTTCGGACAAGAAAGAGAGTGCGAGGCCAAATCGTCAACGATTTCTCCGGTCGTCTTCACCCCTGGATTCTGTTATCACCGGCCTCGGCATGATTATGTTACGAGAGATCCTCTGAGAGCAGGTAAATAGACCGCACTATGTCCGTTTAGTCCGCAGTAGCAGGGTATGCGACTAGCGAGAGGATCATGGCCTGCTATCACGGCATGGCATCATTTGGATGCAGCATCACGCCAAGCCTTCATGCAACTGCAGAATCGATCCTTGCCTCCACATGGGAAAATTACTGAGCAGGCTTGCCTCTCCTCCGATTGATCGTCAACACTATTGTGGCAATGACCTCGGGACAGAGCTACTTTAACGATCTTGAATTGCTCAAGGCATTCCCGCTTCCTCGACAAAAATCCTCAAGTGCAGTCTGACTTCGTCTTTAGGAAAAGACGAGCAGTTGGTGGCAGGCCTTCAGTGAGGGGAAATGCACCCTCCTGGAGCAATGCTGTTGAGAAGTAGTCCTTGGTTTACGATTTTCCAGTAGAGTGAAGTGTGTACATATTGAAGAGATCTGGAACGTTGGATGGCTGCTTTGAGAAGGGGTGAGAACGATGTACGAAGACCCACGTGTAGAGACGTATGGTCCGAAAGATGAGCCGGGACCATGCCCTTCAAGCACCTGAGGTCACCCAGAAATTAGCTGTCCCCAAGAGAGAATGCTAAGGAAGACTGCTCCAGAAGAGTTTATTCTGGACGAGGTCATTGCAACGCAGCTTACCCAAGAGAAGGCTGTGGTACAGGAGGTAGTGCTACTCAAGCATACCTGGGACTTGGGATTCCATCGACCTGTAGATCACAAGTTTCGTACACATGACAGCCTTAACTGTTAGAAGGCGCCGGAAAATCGACAGGGTTGGTCAATTTCTTAGCCACTACGGACATCACTGCAGAGAGTGAAACCGATCAACATGGTCTTGCCTTCCTTCGGGTCGATCCAGGACAACGAAAGAGAACAACAGGGAAGGTGCAGCTCAAATGTTTGCTTCCTCCAACCTGTAATCATTTTGGCCCCAAATCAGACACGAACAGAAGTCGACCTCCCAACATCTCATGATCTCGCTCACCTCATTCTGAACCCTTCATCATCTTAGCTTACCACCTGTTGCATTCTACAGTCAGTCATACCATCACCGGCCATGGAAGATCGGAATCAGGCCCCCAAAAGAAAATTCACAAGGCGAGCAAGACAATTTTTTCGGAACCTGGCCGCCCGTTTCAGGAACGCCCAGGCCAATACCCCATCCCAGCCTCCTCAACCGGTGCCTCAAGAAGCAGGAAATCAAGGCATTCCGTCGCCAGGAGTGATCCCACAAGCACAAAATCAGCCCGGCGAAGCTCATCCTGGTGGCAGCGCTGTCAGTGGAATGATGTCTAGGGAAAACTTGCAACCGACGAACGAGGTGAAGTGTGTCAGCTGCTGGGAAGTCTTCCCGCTGTACATGCTACAGCGCCTCACCTGCAAGTGCGAGTATTGCGACGGATGCATGGTTGCCATGTTCGAGAGCGCCTTCAACAGCAACGTCCCTTCAGCTCCTTTAGCTCCCTATTGCTGCGGCCGGCCCATCCCTATGAGCGACCGGCTCTTACGAGCGTTGCCATCCAACGTGCTCAAATGGCACAATGAGAGGCAGAATGAGTCGGAGGCCGACGGGTACCCAGAGGGACGCACGTATTGTCATGTCCGACGATGTGGAAGGACCTTGATCATGCGGCCAAACATTGTTGGGAACAGGGCGACTTGCCCCGAATGTGGAGCTTTGACCTGCATCATTTGCAAGGAAAGATACCACGACAACGGAGTGTGCACAAGGCGAGGCGGACTGCAAGTACCAGAGCTTGAGGACCTTGCGGCGAGAGAAGGATGGAAAAGTTGCCCCTATTGTCACCATCTGGTTAAGCGCACACATGGCTGCCTGCAAATGCGTCAGTGGTCAAGTGTCTTCATCACAAGATGCTGTAGTTTGTGCTGACAATCTCCATAGGATGCAATTGCGGCCGGATTTTCTGCTACGATTGTGGAGCGCGGTGGGGTACTTGCGATTGCGTCCAGAGACACGTGCGACAAACCCAGCAGCGGTGCATACACGACATGAGGCCGCGTACTATGCAAGCCGAGTGTGACGCATGTCGTACGCAGGCTTCAATGATAGTCGCCCGCTGCCGACGATGCATTATGAGGGTCTGCCGACCGTGCTTCGAAAATATTTCGAGAACCGAGGGGCTCTATAGACAACTCTTTTGAGGCCTTGCTATTGCCACGGCAGTCGAAAGCTTGGACCTTTGATTTGCTTGTTCTGGAAGGAATACACAGCGAACACAACATAGGATAGCGACTCTTAGATATTGAAAGCACAGAAAGCATGTGCATATCATAGCGAACAGACCTCGGCAGCCACGCCAGCTTCCACGGTCGCAGAATCAACAAGACCAAAAACAGTCTAAAGTACATATCTGAAATGAGGGTTCTGTCGTGCATATCGTGAGCGAGAGTGACTTGAGGCGTGGAGGGATGTAGCTCCCAGCGGTGACACTTACCTTAAGATCAGTCAGGTCATCCTCGTAGGCGTGCTCGAAGCTCTCCATGAAGCCTGCCCGATCCCTCCTCCGATTATGCGCCAAGCAAACGTAGCGATAAGCCAGCAGCAGCAGGGCCGCAGCAAGCGTCGACGCGACCACGACGATGAAACCCACCTTGTACCGCGGCGCGTCCTGCTCCCGGAACACCAGGGGCCCGATGATATTGCCGACGCAGTAAGCGACGTAGATCCCCGCCGACGCGGTCGCGCGCTTCGTGTACCCTGCCGTGTTGGCCAGCTGGGTGCTGAGCATGAGGATGTAGCCCGGTATGCCGCAGCCGATGGTGAAGCAGGCAAAGAGGAGGCCGCCCTTCTCGGATAAGGGGAGGAGCCACAGGAGCAGGGCGGCCAGGGTGGAGAAGAACTGGCAGGATATGGCGATCCAGCACCGCCACATGGGCCGCTTCATCGCCAGGTACGATATCCCGAGGATCTGCAGGAATGCCACGGCGCCGGCGGGCATGTTGAGGAGCAGGGACTCGAAGGTGCTGTAGCCGAAGCCCTTGATGATGATTGGGACGAAGGATGAGGTGGGACCGTTGGCGATTAGGGCGAAGATTGTGAAGAAGAAACAGAGCCAGAACTTGAGGTCCATAAGGGTCTCCCTGACTTGGTCGAGCTTGAGGTGGGTGTTGCGCACACCAGCGTTATTGGAACGGATACGGGCGACGGCGATATAGCGCTCCCTCGCCGTGAGGCCGCGGGCGCTGATCGGGTCGGCGGGGAGAATGAAGGGGATAGTGAGTCCCCACACGGTGGTGACGCCGCCGGCGAACAGGAACATGCTCTTCCAGGGGGCGAGGCTTCCCTCGATCTTTCCGAAGCCGTAGTTGATGAGGACGGCAAGGATGACGGCGGGACCGACGAAGGCGGCGAAGCAGCCTATCCGTAACGGCTGTTCCACCTTCTTGTACCAACTTCCCTGTATGGTGGTTCAGTGACGGATCGCGTGTGGACGGGGTTCAGCACCGCAGGACCTACACTGATGAGGACGAATATTGGGGAGACTCCACTCTCCAGAAACCCAAGGAAGAAGCGTTGGGCATAGAGACCCTTATAATTGAAGCAGACGGCAGTTAATATGACACAGATTCCCCAGATCGTGACCAAAGCCGAGACAACGCGCGCCGTGGGAAACCTTTGGGCCAGCATTGTGATGGGCCAGCACCCAATGAGGTAGCCAATATAGAATATTGAAGACGAGAAGGAGTAACGGTTGCCCACTTCGAGCTTCAGGTCATCTCTCAAACCAAAGATTGCCTAGTATATCGCCGTGTCAGCCATCCATTCTGATGGGGAATTGCATGTTGGCAACATGATAGTGGACTGGAGTTAGAAGAAAGAGAGAACCGGATTCTTACAGCTTGTGCCAATATCCCCTTGTCATACCATGTCAAAAAGAACGTGAATGCCAGCACCGGTAGCAGCCTCCGGTCGATCTTGCGGATCAAGTTCTTCTCTTCCAGTAAGCTCCATTCCTCGGGGCCTCCAGCGGATACATAGTCGACCAGCACTTTCGCAGCCTCATCGTGGTGGAAGCTGTCGACTGATTCCACATTTCTAAGAGTCTTTTCGTTGCTGAAGCGGTCGACGCCGTCACTCTTCAGCACGACAACCTCGAGGTCTTTGTTTACTTCTTCAGACATGATTGCATGGGATAGAAAAGTTTCTTGGCAAACGATAAGAAGGGTTTTGCGAACCGGTGGCCTTCTCAATCATCTGGCACGCAAAAGGCGGTCGACAAGCGGTCTTTAATCTGAGGCAGAGTCTTGACCACACCCTATTTTGACCGAGGTTCATTGCAACATCAATGCATCCGGAAGGACGGGGGTTTTTGAAAGTCCATCTCAACTTTAAGAAGGGGGCATCCGGTAGATCCTATGCGGGTGATGTGGCACATGCATGTTTTTGACATTTCGCTCTGTTGCAGCCATGCAGCCACGCAGCCGTTGGAACCTAAAGCCTCATGACACATGCCGGTATGAGATGACAGTGCGGCCGGTATGGTTTGGACAATGTTGATTTGCCTTTTCGGACTCCAACAATGAACGCGGGCGTGTGCTGTCCAGGAGTAAGTATCCCCCTGCTTTCTTGAACTAAAAAAAGACTTGGCTAATCAGCCTCTTTTCGACGTCTGATTGGAACGCTGGCGAATAAATTCAGGAGATACTGACAAGAAGAATAGGAGTGCTTGCTGGGTCGCATTTATGTGCCGCTCTATAGGCTTACGTGCTGCTTTGTGAAAGTTCTGGCCATTTTGAGCGGCCGCTGCTTGGGATATCCTTGATTGGCCACGAAATGGCATTGGTGAGCATGCTGGGAAGTAGAGTGTCAGGCCGTTATGCACTGCGACCTACCCAATCTCTTGCATCAGTCTCGACGGAGCGCTGCGACAGGCGGGTCCCGGCTGCAAGTGTAGCTTTGTCGATGAAAATTTGAGTGTTGGCAAATGTTTACTCTGGTGGCCGATTGGCCTGCTCGGCGCCTTGGCTCTCTTGGAATCGGAAGCGGCAGTGGACAAGCTTTCGGCGGCACGGCTCGACTGCTAGCATGCTGCATATGTTCTTCTGCAGAGGCGGAAATACAGTACGGACAAGCGATTGTTTGAGTTTCAACGTTGTCGTTCCGGTGGGGGACAACTTTGGATGTTGGACGTCTGCATTGTTGAAGAAAGCCTGGAGTTTGCAAGCTGACCTCGGTACACGGTGGCCCTTCTATCCCTCCAAGTTCGGAATGGATGGATGTATGCATCCTTGCTATACTTTCGGAGTCTTCCATCAACAGGGTGGGTTGTCTTGTCGGGCAGAGAACAGATGAACGTAAACCATGGTCAGTGCAAAAGTATCGCCGGCAGGCCGAAAGGGTTAGGGGAGACAGATGAGTGGGCAGGGGTGGGAGGCAGTGGTGCTTGTACTGCTTACATAATTCGTGGTGGGGCAATCAGACGTCAAGACTCGTTCAACCTCGATGATTCGTGCTTTGTTAGGTCAGTCAGGATGCGTGTGTCGCCCCAGAAAACTTCGCCTCATCGAGTGCATCCCGTCGAGCCATCACAACACTGTGCCTCACTCGACGTGCCTGATTAAGCAGCTTTTGGTCTGCATGTTAACTCATTGCATTGGATGGCTCAGATAATATAAGGCCCAGCTCCCGCCCGGTGCCAGGTGTGAGGGAGCAATGGCCACGGCACTGAGCCCCGAGGTCCAGCTGATGCGACGTCGCGTTCGTCACATCCATATTCCTGACCTCCCGCCAAAATATGCTCCGCGAGGTCTCGCGCCTAGCATACGTGATCACATCGAGTCCCAGATCACCCAACAGCGTCTTCTTCAAGGGGAGCCGCCACAGCAAGAGGCCAAATATGGCTTTGCCAAAGTCACGTCCAATGTCCCAACCTCGTTTACCTCGTGGCTCAAACGAGCTGGCCCTCCGCCCACCGTTCTGTCCTTCACCCGTCGTCCTACTTACATCCTCCCAAAACACCAGGTGGAGAGGCAGGAACCATGGCAGGTTGAATATCTCACGAAGTCCCTCAAGAGCAGGATGAACGTCCACTTTCCCGAGCCCCCCGGGTGGTCCTCGCTGCCTTGGAGGCCTTTTTGGGAGCGGGAAATGGTCGAGTCTGGGTGGAAGCACGACCCTCTCAATCATCAATGGTCCGATGTTGGTGTCCTCATCATGCCCTGCGCAGAAGCAATGTTCCTCGGGCCCGGACAGGTGTCTATTTGGCCCATCATTGATCTCAAGGACGACATCCAACGGGGTCCCGTCAAGATAAAGACAAAATACGAGTTCGAAAGAATACTCGAGGATACCACGATCGAACTTCTGAAGCGAGAATTTGGCATCCAAGCATTCGCCATCCCAGGATCAAATGGTGTCTGGGTCGAGTCAAGGATTCCGCCCCCAGAGTTTGACCAGGAGCGAAGTGAAGGAGACGACATAATGAGTCGCCTAGAAAGCCTTGATTTCTCCAACCGGCGCGCAAACGTGCGACGGATAGCCACCGTTCACACGTCCTTCACCGACGACATCACCCAGTGGGGTGTGTCAATCCACGTCGGTCAACCAGACCCCACATTGGAGTCCTGGACAAACTCCACGAACCCGTGGACACCAATACGGCAGCACAATACCACGACCAGCATAGCCGCAGAGCTTTCCTACATGAAGAGCTCCACGAGCCCCCTAGGCTCGAGCAAGTATCTCTTTACGCACTTCAACCAAAATGCCATGCCAGCCAGGGCCGGGCAGGGCGCCATGCCTTACAGTCTCATAAAGGCCGACTCGGGGCGGAGAAGCCCCGCTCCGCTGGGCATGGACAATCGAGACATATCAACCGCATGGACGTACGAGTTCGCCAGACAGCTCGGAATGAAGGATGGCCACGTGGATCACTACAGCATGGTAGAAGCGGACGACAGGGATGCGACTGATTTGCCTACCAAGACCTCTGGGGCGGGCTTCAGGTTCAAAGGAGTCTTCTCGGAGGATGTGATGAACAGCACATACCAACAGGTAGACGTCCCGCACATCCTGGTCGGCAGATACGAGAAAGTGCACTCGGGAATTGTGGAGGAATCGATGCGCATAGAACACAAGGACGAGAGGATCGACGCTGTCACGCACGACGGATGGCTGCTGTCCTGGCCATTGTGGAGAATGACTGTCATCCGGAAACTTGACGAGGCCATCTGTGGCGGGCCGAGCGATACTCGCAGGAAGGTCTACGAAATGCAGAAACAGGTCTCGTCGAGGCTGCAGCGCCGCAGAAACGAGCTCAAGCAAGTGAAGGAGGTCGAGGAGGCATGGCGCGCGGACATGCCCCACATCATCCGGCGGCCCCTAACTGACGAGATCATAAGAGAGCTGGCCGATCGGTCGCGCGAGATGGAGTCGATTCTCAAGACGGTGCGAGTAGGCGCACAGTCTGCGAAGCTGCTCGACAGTACCATCCAGATCCGGAGGCTTCTCGAGAGGCGCTTTGCGGGCGCTTTTAGCAGGGATGCATGCACCACGAAGTCTGAGCAGAGTGATCCGTTTTCTTCTTTGGAAGCCATCTCTGACGCAGCCACGACTGCCCGCAGTACCACCGCAGTCAGGAAAGCAGTTGTCAAGCTAGCCCCCGGGCCAAGGCAACCCGCAGACCTGGCCCCACGCTCGAAGATCGGACCCTCTGATTCTGTACAAGATCAATCGGAGAGAGTACAAAATAGTCTCGGCGCGTCAGAGGGGGAGAGCAGGGCGATGCCGCCTCGCCAAGTGAAAGTTGAGGAACCCGCCGACCCTACCGGAACGAAGGCCGAGGGGCACATTAGAGAGCTCTCAGAGAGCGAGAAGGAGCGCATAAGGTTGGGTCGCTATGCGCGGCCCTTGGTGGAATTTACCAAAACAAATGCCGAGAAGGACCAGGGCGCCGTCATGAGGCGCCTGGACTTGGCAAAGAAGCCCCGCGACACCGAGAACAACAAGCCTGGGCAAGAGAGGGAAAAGAAACGTGCAGGTCCGTTGACAGCCGCGAGGGCCTCGCTGTACTTGCCGAGCACGCACCAGATAGGAGGGTCTTGAACCCGTCGCCTCTGACGGAAACGGTTTTGTATCATACCGGCGGCGTTGTACGAGCGAGCATAGACGGCATAGACACTTGTATAATAGACCACTGTCATCTCCTCATGAGGATCAAAACGCCCTCCACCACCCAGGTCCCCAACGACGGCTCCCTGCATGCCTTTCTCGCTTGACTCACTCGTGGCCGTGTGACCTCGACGTGGGGACGTAGGAAATTAGGACCTGGTGTAAGTGCCGACATCCAGGCCAGGCGGGACGAGGCCGGCACCTTGCGGGTCCCCGTCACTGTCTTTCGCGACACCGGGTGGTACGCGACTCGGCACGGCACGTGCTGGTCGCTCCACAGCAGCAACACAGAACTCGGTTCCCGGTGAGAAACAGTGGTGGAACGTCGGGACATGGAAGGTTTTATTAATCATTTAAGTGTCGATCGCGACATCATCCATGGCCAGTATCTGAACGCAACGCGGTCCCTCCATGCTGTATCAAAGTCATCGATTAATCCTGCCGACTGTGGCAGGCCTCGTTACTACACAAGAAAGGAGGAAGCGAGTCCCCTTCCCGAGTGCTCACACGAATCCAGTGGGTTCCATCCGTCCGCCAGACGCCTCGCTATGCTTCCATGTCCAGGTTGCCCTGCCTCTGTCCAAACTGGGCCGTCCCGAGCTTGCCTTTTCCACCTCCAACAATGTGGATCGCTTGTCATACTGTACATCACACGAATACGTGTAGGTCCGATGTTCACCTTCTCCCCTCTCTCACATGTCCAAGTCCTAATTATTGTAGCGAGCTGGAATAGAAGTAAAGTATCTTCTCCATCCACGCACTCTCCTCCCTGCGGCTGGGGAGGAGGGGTCTCAAGGCGCGGGTATCGCACGGCTTTACAGTGGGGTGATGGGGTTGTCGTTGAGGCGCTCGACCTCGAGCGAAGCCAGGACGAAAGCGGCGCTGCCAAGGACGCTGTTGGGAGCCATGGGCTGCTGCACGTAGTACTGCAAAACAGAAATGTGTTGTCAGCACGGCATCCGCAATATCGGAGCAGGGAGGGGGAGAAATTGGGTGGGTAACTCACATCGTACGTCGCACTAGAGTTGAGACTGCACACGGCGACGGTGCCGTTGAAGCCCAGGGTCCCGTCCGGCTCCGTGGTGACGAACTCGCGGGCGAGCAGCAAATGCGCGGTGCGGCCGGCCTCCCGCGCGGCGGTGAGGTCAGAGGGCTCCAGGTATCTGAGGCGGGCGCCCTTGAGGAGGGCATAGCTGAACATGGCGGTCGCGCTGGACTCGACGTAGTTTCCCTCCCGCCCGGCCATGTCAACGACCTGGTACCAGCCGCCCGAGCCCTTATCAGCATATCCCATGACGGAAACCGCCAGTCGCTGGTACATGCCGAGGAGGGGCTCACTTCCCGGCACCGCGGGCGTCGCGGCGCCGTACAGCACCTCGAGCGTGTCGACGAGCGCCATCATGAACCAGCCCAGGCTGCGGCCCCAGACGACGGCGGACGCGCCGTTGGTCCGGCTGGCCCAGCTGGCCTTGCGGCTCGCGTCGTAGCCGTGCACGAGCAGGCCCGTCGTGGCGTTGTAGCAGTGGTCCCACAGCAGGCGGAACTGCAGGTGCATGTCGTCGATGGCCGCAGCAGTGTCGCGCGCGTCGAGCCTGGTGGTGGGCGTGACGGTCGCGTTGACCCTCGCCTGCGCGCCGCCCAAGCGGCTGTCGAGGGCGGCGAAGGGCCCCAGGGAGTACATGCCGTCCAGGTAGCTCCACTCGGGGTAGCTCTCCCAGTACCACAGGCCATTCTCGCCGTTGCGCTGGTTGAGGCGCAGGCTGTCGCGCAGGGCGTCGACCGCGACGGCGTAGGACGGGTCGCCGCCGCCGAGCATGGCGTTGGCGTTGGAGAAGCGGTCGAGGGGCCAGTCCTTGACGTCGTCGATAGTGCTGGCCATGTACCTGGCCGCGGCCATGGTGCTGTGGTCGATGTACTCTTGTACCTGGGCGTGCCTGCCATAGTAGGAGTTGTAGGCGGTGAACGCCTTCTGGACGATGCCCGCCTGGAGGGCAGAGCCTGGTGCTGTGTTGTTGGTCATGATGCCCTGCTGGCGGGCGATGATGCTGAGCACCATGTCGGTCGAGTTGATTCCATTGTGAGGCTTGCTCTGGTCGATGCGGTCGGTGTCGTGCCTGAGGCTGGCGACGCCTGAGATGGCGCCGACCGCAAAGAAAGAAACCAGGCACAGCAGGGCAATCATGGTCTGTTTTTTTGACTTGGAGAGGTTTTTTAATCTGGCTGGTAAGTCGTTTGCAAGAGAGCGAGCGTGTTGGAACGCTGTGTTGACAATGGCGATTATTGCTGCGAGGATGCCACGGGAGGAGGGTGGTGGGAAAACATTGGACAGCTTCATGAGCCTAGATGTGGGAAGGCTGGTGCTTTTTGGATCTGGTTGGAAGGGAACACAAATTCGGTCTTTCCTGAATGCACAGACTGCAGCAAAATCCTATGCAGCTCATTACTTCAGTGGTGACAATGTGGACGGGTGTGGCTAACATGCAGGTGTGTGGTCATCACAGTGCTGATGGCGTGCATGTAAAAACATGACTCTTATAGCATATAAACTAATACTTAATACAAGATCTTAGCTATACTAGCTAAATTAAGTAGAAAAGTAAGCTCTTTAATTAACTAAAGGTTAGCCAAAGCTATAGCTAATAAACATCTATAATTAAAGGGCTTTACCCCCTTTAAATAAACTACTTAATATATATACACTTAACCTTTTATTCTTATAGATTATAAGCCCAGGTATTTATTTAATCAAAGTAATAAAATCAAACTTTAATTACCTATTTAAGAAGACTTATATTACATAACCACCCTTATTATCACTATATCTTATCTTAATAACTTAATTTTACAACGCTTCTATTAACCTATTAAGAAATACCTTATTGCTAATTACTTAATTAAGCATATTAATAAGCCCTTAACTAACCAAATCCCTCTATTTAATAATATCCTATTAGATCTATCTTATAAACTAAGTATAACAATTGCGCCCCCTATATCTACTTAAAACATTCAACTATATCTCCTTTAATAATAACCTAATCTTCTTAAAATTTATATTATTTAAAAGCTTTTAAAGAAATCTTTCTAATTATATTATTTTTAATTATAATTTCCTAACTATTCAACCATTAAAATAATTCCACCTCCCATACTTTTAAATCCTCTCTTAATAAATACTAACATTTCCTTAACCTCTATACTCTCCTTATAGCTACTTTTAATAAATTTAATATCCCTCAGCTTTCTAGAATTAAGAACTACCTATATTAGAATATAAAAGCTATAGCTTTCCTTATAAAAGAAGGAATAGCTAAAAATAACTAAGATTTTCTTAATATTTTAGCTATAAATAATAATAAGGCTAAATCCTTTATAATCTTTATATATAAGGAAGGTCCTTTTATATATATAAAGGATAAAAATATAGCTTTTAAAGCCTAGAAAACCTTAAAGAATCTATATAAATTTAATAAATTTATTATAAAATATTTAATTCTTAAGAAATTCTTTAATACTATTCTTAAAGAATTTAATATTATAAAAAAATATCTAAATAAAGTTAAGTAATTAACTAAAAATTTAGCTATAAATAATATAGCCCTTTTAAAATAAGTTATTATAGCTTAGGTTTTAAATTCTCTTAATAAAAATTACAAGGGATTTATATAAAATATAATTTAAAGTCTTAAAAAAGATCCTAATAGCTATATAGCTAATATTTTATTCATTAATTTATTAGATAAATTTAAAAGAAAAGAAAAAATTATTATAAAAGCTCTTATATTAAGAGGAAATAAATAGAAAAATAAATATCCCTTTAAATATAAATAGTATTCTAATTATAAAATAAAAGGCTATATATAAGAAAATTATTATTTTCTTTTTCTAAAAAAAGCATTAAATTCTTAGAGAATAAAGAAAAATAAAAGAGAAAATACTTATATATATAAGCTAAATATATTAAGATATAAGTAAGAAAAACTCTAAGAAAAACTATTCTTAGTCCTTGTAAATCTTGAAGACTTTAAAGATAATTTAGAAAAATAAGAAGAAAATTCTGAAAAAATTACTACTATTATAAATCCTAAGGAAAACTTTTTTATAGATTTGGATTCAATTAAAAATACTAAAGAAATAAACCTATTGGACCTTGTAAAGGTAAATAATACTTATATACCCTATATATATATAATAATTAATATGAAAATAGATAATATAAGTTAAGAAAAGGATTATTTAATTGAATTTATAATAGATAGCGGAGCAAATATAGTTAGTTTTTATAATATATACTTATTTTCTATTATAAAACAAGTAAATAAATAAGTAAAATGGGGAAAAGCAAGCTTTATATACGTTAAATATATAAGGGAAAGCATTATATTATTCTCTGAAAATAATTTCTAATTAAATATAAAGAATATATATTATATATTTATTTTAGGTATAAATATTCTAGGCTATGATGCTATAAGTTATATAATAAAAATAGAATTAAATGGTGATTTTATTAAACTATATTCTAAAAAATTATATAAACTTATAACTATAAGATATAAAAAAAATGGCTTATATTATATAAAGATTTTTATAAATAAAAAGAATTTAAATATAATTAATATAATTATATCTAAGTTTAAAGAGATAAATATACTTTAAGAAATATATAAGTGATACTACCGTTTAAAGTATATAGGGTTAATACCTTTAATAAAAATATTAAGAGAAAATAAAATAAATATAAAAATATCCTTTAAAATATTAAAGATTTTTAAGTATAATATATACTTATAAGCTAAATATATAATTAAAAGAAATAAGAAAAGTTTAAATACTAAAGAATATAATATACTTAAAAGGATATATAATGATATAAGTAGCCCACTTATACCTACCTTTAATAAATATAAATATTATATATTATTTCTTAATAAATAAATTCGCTATTTATATAGGTATTTACTTAAAAATAAAGATGAAGCTATAAATGTTTTTAAAGATTTTATAAATAAAAAGAAAAATAATACTTTAAATAATAAAAGAATAAAAATAAAAGAAATATTTATAAATAATGGATCTAAATATATAAATAAAAGATTTAAAACTTTATTAGGAAAATACGGTATATATCACTATACTACTCCTATATATACAAAAGAGCCTAATAGGTCTATAAAAAGAATAAATTTAACTATAATAAATAAGGTTCAAAGTCTATTAATAGCCTCAAATATGCCGTATATATTATAAGGAGAAGCCTTTCAAACGGCTATATATTTATATAATATTACCCCCCATACAGCTTTAAATCTATAAACACTATATAATAAAAAAAATAATAAAAACCCTTATATAAATAATATAAAAACTTAGGGTTTTATAGTATATTATAATGATAATAAATATAAAACAAAATTAAAACTAAGAAATAAAAAGGGTATTTTAATAGGTTTTATTCCTAAAACCTATATATATAAAGTATAGGATATAGAAAATAAAAAACCTACTCTAGTGCAAGATATTTAAATATTAAAAGGAAAATTCCTTGAAAAAGATAATATTTTAAATAATAATAATAATAATAATAATAATAATAATAAATCTTTAAATAAGGAAGAAATACCTATAAAAGATGAAATAATAGTTAAAGGCTCTAAAGAAGTATATTCAGCTATAAATACTTCTATAAGTAATATAATAAATAAATTTAATAATTCTAATATTATTCTTATAGCCTCAATTATAAAAAAACCCTCTAATATAAAAAAAATATTAAATTCTCTAGAAAAAGACCTATAGTTAAAAGCTATGTTTAATGAAATAAATAGCTTAGAAAATCAAAAGACTTATAATATAATAAATTTACCTAAAAATAAAATAGCTTTATTAAGAAGGTAGGTCTTAAAAAAGAAATATATAAATAATCTAAATATTATAAAGAATAGTTAAATAATAAATAAAGAAAAAACTATTTGATATAAAGCTAAATAAGTAGTTTACAGCTATAAATAAAGATTTAGAATAAATTTTCTAAAGACTTTTTCTACCGTCTACTGGCCAGAAACTTATAATATATTATTAATATTAACTATAAATAAAGGCTGGTTTATATATAGTTATGATATAAAAAATGCCTTTTTATATTCTAATATAAATTGTGAAATATATATAAAATTATCTGATTTAATATATAAAAAATCTAAATATTAAGGATTATCAGTAAAATTAAATAAAGCTATATATAGTCTTAAATAATCACTATTATTATAATATAAATATCTAATTAATATATTAATAAAAGTTAGATTTAATATTTGCCCTTATAATAAAGGGGTATATATAAATAAAAATAAATAAATAATATTTATTTGCTATATAGACGATATAATAGTCTTAAGTGAAAATAAAAAGGAAATTAATAAAATAATAAATAATATTTCTATAGATATAAAACTTGATTTTCAAGGCGAATTAAAAGATTTCCTAGGGAATAATATAAATCTTAATAAAGAAAATAAAGAAATAATTATAAATCAAGATCGATATATAGATAAACTTTTAAATAAATTTAATATCTTTAATGATAATATTATAAATAATTATAAAATAAAGCCAGAATTAACACCATATACTCTAAAATATATATTATATAAGAACGATAATATAGCTTCTGCTAAAGAAATAAAGAGATTTTAACAACAAATAGGGTTATTATTATATATTAATTTAAAAGTTAGATTAAATATAATATATTCTATATCAGAATTAGCTAGATATATATTTAATTTAAGCCCAGAATACTTTAAAGAATTAAATAAAATATAGGGATATTTATTAAAATTCCTATATATATCTAAAAAATATATCTATTCTAGTAATAATAACCTATATATTATAGGATATTGTGACTCTTCCTGGGGTAATAATATTAATAATATTAAATCTACCTTTAAATATATATTTTCTATTTCTATAGGAAATAAAAAGGTATTTAACCCTATAAGTTAGTCCTCTCAGTAGTAAAAAATACCTGCTTTAAGTATTTGCGAGGCTGAATATATGGCTTTAAAAGAAGTTATTAAAGAAGGAATATATTTATATAATTTAACTAAATATTTTAATAATAATTTAATTTTAAAATATAATTTATATAAATTAGAAATATATAAAGATAATAATATAGCTATAGAATTAATTAAAAATTAAATGTTTCATAAATGTATTAAATATATAAATATAATATATTACTTTAATAAATATGCTATATAAGAAAATCTAGTTAAAATAATTTAAATAAATATAAAAGATAATTTATTAAATTGGCTAATTAAGCCTATAATTAAATAAGATTTTAAATCATTTAAAGAAAGGTATAATTTTATAGAATATAATTAAATAAATATTAATAATATAAAGGGTATATAAATAAATATTATAAATATTATAAATAAGATTATTTTCTTTATAAAAGAGAAGTTTTTTATATAAATAATTGAGCTCTAAATATATGTTTTATTCTCTTATAAATAGCTATTTTTTTTATATTTAATAAAAATATATAGAAAATATATTTATAGTTTTTAGCTGAATAATTTAAAAGTTTTTCTTTTTATATATATACTATTTATATAGGATATATATATATATATAATATATTATTACTATATATATATTATACTTATAAATAAGTAATATTATATATATTTCGTGATTTATAGTATAGATAATATAATAGTATATAGCGTTAATATAAATATTTAAAATTATGCCTCTATTATGATAATAATGCCTATATAAGAATATAATATTGTAATAATATACTAAATCTCTTGAATATAATTATATATTGCATAATACGTTTGTGGTAGTGAGTTTGATTTATATAATAAATGAATTTTTTAAGTTTTTGCTTTAAGTAAATAAAATAAAATAATATATATTTTAAATATTTTTAATAATTATTAAGGCTTTTTCCTTATTATAAAGGTTTTCCTTAGTAATATATATATATAAGATCTATATTAAATAATACTTTTAAAGAAGCTATTTAATAAAATAAAATATATTATAAAATTAGCTTCTGAGGGACTATAAAAATATGATTCTTATAGCGTATAAATTAATACTTAATATAAGATCTCAGCTATACTAGCTAAATTAGGTGGAAAAGTGAGCTCTTTGATTAACTGAAGGTTAGCTGAAGCTATAGCCGATAGATATCTATAATTAGAGGGCCCTGCCCCCTTTGAATAGACTGCTTAATATATACACACTTAACCTTCTATTCTTACAGTGCGAGATCAAGTGAAGGAAGAGCAGAAGCCAGGGCCCACGTGACAGCTGATGAGAAGGACTAATTTGGATTTGAGGTAATAATTTGAACCTTGGAAGGCTGTCGTTTGTATCATATTTGCATTACTGAAATAACCTGCCTGACAAGTGGTTTGGAAGCTCTGATGGTGGTGTTTGAAGATGCCTGTGTCTTGCTCTATGTGCCATGGTACTGCTGCCCGGCCTCCAAATGTAATAGCCACACAAAGAAAGCATGGAGGAGATAATTTCGTTTTTAAAGTCGTGGCGGGTTGCCAGAACTTTGCAGCATTGCTGCCCTTGTCATAGACATGTGTACGATCTCATTAAATTGATGAGCTCGGACTGTAGGACAAGCGAGGTTCAAAGTCACTGCAGCGTTATTTGGGCCTTTTCCAAAGGCAATTGAAGGACATTAACTTGCTAATCTCCTATTTGAAAGCACTTTTAGACTCAATAGTCACCTCTAGTGCTACAGCTATGTCGAAAACAAGGAGAGAGGTAGAGGAGATTAACCAAACTTGGACAGGGATTGTATTATACGAGCTTGCTAGCCATCAGTCTTCAGAGTTCCTCATGCATAATTACCTTCTCCTGATTTGTCTCTGCTTCAGTGGTTATTACCGGGAGCTTGAAGGTCTGACTGAAAGTTGACGTTGGCTGTAAAGCTGAAAGCCACTTGAAATGAGACGAAACTGCAAAGTCCCCTGAGCCATCCAAACAGCTGTCAGGTGTGGATGAGTGGCACTAGCTGAAGCTTTACGGACTCCAAAGCTCTATTTTTGCAATTCAGAAGATACAATCTGCTTCCATGGTTTATGCTGTGCAGTCGAGGTGTGTTGAGGTGGTGGAGCGGATTCTGCCCAAAAGGGAAGCATTGATCACCGAGACTTGGTGGCTTCCACTTTCAACAGCCCAGCCCCAACCGTTCCGTCATCCCCAGATGCAAAGAAGCATTGGCCTTCATCTGAGTTTCACTTCAGGCCTTCACTGGATTATCTGTGTGGTCCATCCTATGTGTCCATCCCTGAGCCTCTTCAGTCCCTTCTCTGGTTAGATCTTTTCCCTGACCTCGTCCATTCACATCATTCACTCCTAACTTCTGCCTTCCCATCCTTCTAATCCCAGTTACATTTTGATCTCATCCACTCATTTCTTCTCTTGTCATTCATCCCATCAACGTTTGCACACGCGCAAGCCACCGTCCACGGAGGCTTTCAATCGAACACTCGCCAACACCGCCACAATGCACACCGAGGTCCACCAGGCCAAATCAGGCCTGATCGCGGCCATGACGGTGTTTCTCGTCGTGGACGCAGTCATCATCACGGCACGCGTTTACGTTCGAACCTTCATGATCAGGGCATTTGGCTGGGACGACGCTACCCTGTGCCTTTCATTTGTGTGTGCCATCTTCCGTCTTCCATGCTTCTGCACCAGGGGGACCTGGGATATTCTGACGCGTTTGAGAAGGTGGGATTCGTCATAGCCTGCATCATGGGCTTCATGTCGATCTACTTCGGATACGCTTATGATGGACCGCCGAAAGATTGGCCCAACTTCGACGAGGAAAAGGCACAGAAGGTCAGTTGAGATGTCGGTGGATGCACCAGGCGGTCCAGATGCTGACGCAGACGGTGGATAACAGTACCTGTATGCCAACCAATTGACGCTGTATCTCACGTCTGGCGTCGCCAAGCTCGCGGTGGCCCTCGTCCTCTTCCGCCTCGCCATCAACAAGCGGTTCCAGGTCATCATCGCGGCGTCTATGGCGGTGGTGATTGTCTGGACCTTTGCCACGACGCTCTTCTCGTCCTGGCTCTGCATCACACACGGCACCACCAGTTACCTCAGCAGCTCGACCTGCACCGCTGTAGGTCTATTTCGCACGATATCCAACGTTTTCATCGACTACTTCTATGCCTTTCTGCCAATCTTTATTGTCAAAAGGGCCAAGATGAACACACAGATGAAATTATCAGTCTGCATTCTGCTGGGCCTCGGCTTTTTGTAAGTCATCCCCCATAAGCCTGCGCCGTCTGACTGGCCTTCACCCGAGCTGACCCAGACATCACTGCAGTGCGAGTGCAGCAACCATCGCCAAGCTGGTCATCATCGTGCGGCTCTCGACCGTGGACAAGGAGGCACAGGAGATCCTCCACTACCAGCTCCTCATATGGGCCGACGTCGAGCTGGGCCTCGCCATCTTCTGCGCCTCGGCCGCCGCCCTCCGTCCCCTGCTCCGCCGATTCCCCATGATCTGGGGGTCCGCTAAAACCGGGAGCAGCAACACGCCGTACGGGCGGCCGGCCGGTGCCAGCGCCTCTTGCGATCCCCTTAGCGCCACCGAGCCGCTAAGTGCAAACGAGCGCGAGCCTTCGCATGCCCCGAGTGGGTCGAGCGGGCCTTCCGGGATTCAGGAGTACGAGCTGAGCCAGATGGACTCGGATCGGTCTTTGGAGCAGCAGAAGAGGTACAAATATCAAATGCAGATCTCCAGGGGTTGACTTGAACCAAGTTGTTGGGGAAAGAAAAAAAAAAAGAACAGACGGTCTGGCAAATCTGGAGCCTGGGCGGCAGTCCATTATTCCTCTACCTTGCATGTGGAGCATTCGAAGGCAAGTGGTGAGTAGATTTTCAAAGATTTGGGATTCAAGAGCCATGAAGGAGGTGTTTCAATCGGATGTAAAATATGGTGGTGTAATCTACTTTGGCCGAGCTTGCTACACTTCATAGAGCTGAATCCCGATCCATCTGGTAGCACTCTGTTTGACCTTCGTGAGGAATGAGAGGCTGAAGCCAGGCGGCATAGAACGAAGCTGCTCGGGGGGACGATCATGTTAATTACGAAATGAGAATCCTCAAGTGCCATAATCTCTCCCATGGAGCTCTATGATACCGGCTCTTCAAGTGCAAGTCGCGTTCGCCAGGACTCTTCGCTTTCCGCGGACAAATGATCTCACGCCGTACATGTTGGCAAGCCACGGTTTTCAATTTCTACAATGACTCAGAAATCTATCGTCATCAAGGCAAGACACGTAGGAAGCAGACTGTAGCCTGCTGCTCTCGAGACCAGAAACCCAATGCCTTTGTGAGCCCAGAAGCAGCGAGAAGCCTAGACTGGCCTCAAGGTGTGCAAAAGTTTGGGTCTGAGGTCACCCAGGCGCCATCTATAAACGCTGAGGCGCTTGAATCAATCGGTTCCAGAGTTTGGACTGGAAGCCCATCTAGAAAAGGTCTAGGGCATTGAGATGATTGGCCGCGTGAAACTTGGAGCGCGCCCTCTCAAGAGCCGCGCTTGGCAGCCGAGGACGAACTGGGAGTGGTGCGGCTCCGGGCACGGCAGGCCGCCACGAGGGCCATTGGTGTTTTGCACGTGCGCTGCCGCTTTCTTGCTCAAACGCTCGTGGGGGGAGGAAACAACGGCCGGGCCAAAAGTGACAGCGGGCCGCGGGAAATATTCGGAGGAGATCGCCGGCGGGCTTGTCACTTGTCCCGCTTGCCCGTGGAGCATTGTTCATAAGGCTATATTCATGTATACTCGAAACCAGTAGCGGTGGCCCGGAACCTGATATTCATCACATTCTCGTACGTTGGCTAAGGAATGGATACCTTCGCCCAGGCGCGCGCCCCCACAGGCGAAAGGCGACTTACACGGCGATACAACGGATACTGCACTCTTGGCAACTTATTGTTGACACCATCGTCTTACGTCCCTATAGCATGAGGCTCGAATCATTCTGTCCATCTGACGATGGCTGCTGCAGAGAGAAAGCAGCAGCGCCCGCTGGAGATAGCCTTGTATCAGTTCTCTAGTTTCGTTGTCCCCATGCGGTCTGGAACCGCTGCCAACCGTTTTGCCAACCGATCCAAGACAGCATGAGAACGCGTTTGTGAACCTTCTCTGTGACCCACCCGGTTGAGCGGAACGATGTGATCAAGGACGACTGACAGACGAGAGATCTTGAGATCCAAGACACGTCAAGAGGCGCGCGGCCTGTGAGGTTGAGCAGTCTCTCAGAAGTATAAGTATCGACCAAGGTCGCGGTTCTAGCTCCTGGTCCAGCAGTCAGCACACCATCATCACTGCAACAAGAATCTCTCCACTTTTACAAACTACTCCCAAGAAACCACTCCTCTTTCATCTTTGACAATGAAGGCAACCCTCACAATCCTCTCCGTCCTCGCGGCCATCGCGGCCGCGCAGACCACCACCGTAGCCAACAACAACCCTCCTCCCGCCTCCACCGAGGTCAGGACCCAGAACCCAGGGGCTACCGCCACCGTCGTCGCGCGCCAGGCGGATGAAAGCAGCATCGTCGTCGTCGTCCCCCGCCAGGAGGAGAGCGGCGTCGCCCCTGTCCCGCGCCAGGCGGACGAGAGCAGCGGCTTCGTCGTCGTCCCGCGCCAGACTCAGGTAGTCGGCGGGGCAGGACCATCCCCAACCGTAGTCGGCGGGGCAGGACCCTCCCCGACCGTCGCCGCACGGCAGGAGGAGAGCGGCATCATCGTGATCCCCCGCCAGGAGCAGAGCAGCGTTGCTGTTGTTGCACCCCCTCGTCAGGAGGAGAGCAGCGTCGCCATCGCCGCGCGCCAGACCCAGACCGTGGGCGGAGGTGGCGGCGGTGACGCCCCCACCCAGGTCGGCGGTGGTGGCGGGGCCGGACCATCCCCGACCGTCGTCGCGCGCCAGGAGGAAAGCGCCACCGTCGTTGTTCCTCGCCAGGACGAGAGCAGCATCGTCATCCTCCCGCGCCAGACTGGGGCCACGCGCCGAAGCGTTGCGTTTCCCACCGATGTCGCACGCTAAGAGGCAGATGCGGCTGGCGCTGTTGTCGACGAGTGCCTTTGGGGGGGGGGGAGGGGAGACAAGGGGAAAGACAACGAGAAGAGCACGGAGGCAATGGGAGGGAGAGATGACAATGGAAGAGATGCTGCGGGTTGGCAAGGATGGGTTAGACCGAGGGGAGAAGGAGAATAGAGCAGATGTCAGGGATATCACGTCTTTCAACATCCCACACGGTTTGCAAGATTTAGAACATTGCCTCATAGATCTAGAGTTGTCGTGTCAATAGACTGTATTTGTGGCCTCATCATACGTACAAAGTGCCGGGCCCTACCAAGTAGATGCCCAAAAACGAGTGAAAAGCCCCCACAGAGGGCTATAACGAGTGTGTAGAAGGGAAAAAGACCGTGATCGACCAGGTGAAAGCGACCGTCATGGGGCACTGCCCCGAAGGCAAGATTGCACGTCTCGCGTACTCGGCACTGACACCACATCAAGTGCAAATCAACAGGGGACATCATTCGTAAAGCTCATAAAACATCATGCGTACCGGCCTCCATGGCCACTCCGTGTACCGGGCCCGCCCATAATGTGTGCCCCATCTCCTAAGACGCGCCCTTCTGCTTGGGGTTCACAGGACACCCGTCGGCCGTCGAGCCGATGCAGCACGTCACCTCGGCGGCCTGGCACTTGCCCTCCGAGTTGGCGTCGTCGCGCGGCCACGTGAAGGCGGCGCCCTCGCAGGGGGCGAAGAAGCTCGTCGCCTCCAGCTTCTCCGAGTTGTCCGGGCGCAGCGAGTTGGCGCACGCGCCCTGGCCGTTGTCGGTGCCCGCGTCGCCCGAGCAGCTGCCCATGCTCCAGAGGTCGAGCGAGCAGCCCGACAGCACGGCCTTGTCGGCGTTGCAGGAGCAGGTTATCGGGACGGAGAAGCCGTTGCTGTTGCGTGGGGGCGGATCTCGCTGTCAGTGATTGTTTCTTTCTTGTGTTTGGGTGGGGGGGGGGGGGCGGTGACACTCACACATATGAAACGTCAATGTCCACGCGGTACCCAACATCGCCCCACGACATCAACGATCCCTCCAGCAGAGAGACGTCTCCGTTCATGGGGTACTTGTTCAAGTTCACGGCGACGTTGCCCGCCCAGTCCTTTGGAGCGACGAGCGTGGCAGTCTGGCCCGGCTTCAGTGTACCTGTGCCCGTTCCGCCGGAGACAGGACCAGGCACGCCCGCGTTGCCAACGTACGAGGTGCTCACTGGTTCGGACATCTTGTTAACGACAGTGATGGTCAATTGGTCAGGCTCCGCGGTGACGCTGGCCTGTCGGGGTTTCTGGGCATGGTAGGCGACGAAGCTGTCCTGGCGCTGCTCTAGCGATGGGGGAGGTGTTTCCTTGGGGCCGCTCGGGAGGGCACTGGTGAGGGCAAGGAAGCCCATGAGGGAAAGGAGTGTAGTGTTCATAGCGAACATGTTGAATATGTTTTTGATACAATGAAGGAGTGGAAGCTTGCTCGCTAGGGACAGTAAAAGAGAAGGCCTGCTTTGGATCTCGAATTTTGGAGCTGAAGGAGGGACTGGAGATAAGCAGTGGTTTTATTTGAAAGAGAGACTGGTGTAAGGAGGTATTCTTGTTTTATAGTACTCAGCGGACACAATGTGGTTTAAGAAGTCGTGAGATGGCACCACGTTTTCGACGTAGGCCGGCCTGTTGGCCCAGGGAGACGGCCGCCATAATATCAACTTGATATCAGCAGGGCACCGCTATCCACTGAGTAAGCCCACGGCCGGTTTGGCTGTCCATCCAGGATCCGCCAAGACCAAACAAACTGAAAGTTCAGCAAGTCGCGGTGAAGGGGGGACGGCCAGGGGCCAGGGGAAAGAGTCGTAGTGTAAGCCACAGGAATAGACCCAGGGCCATGGGCCAAGTGTCCGGGCGGACATTCGCGATAGACAACAAAAGTCTAGAACGCTAGGTGGGTTCAGCAGATGGAAGCCATACCGTCATCATTGGTGGGCCGACGACTTCGACGGCTAGGTGGTTGTTGGATATAGATTGCCCCCTGCTTGATGTCTCACATATGAGTAGGTCTCAATATCTCGAATCTCCAACGAGATGCAGCACGAGAATGTAAGAGAACGAACCCATATGCACGTCAGCTTGAACTGTGCCGAGACACTCCGAGCACGTGCAGCACATCTGCTATGCACGCCTTGCATGCACATACAGTACGGAGTACCGGTGCAGCCGGCCCATTCCGACGACCCACCCTCCGTCAGCAAGCCACATCTGGAATCTAGAGCCCCCAGAAGGAACCCGCGATGGCTCGAGTAGCCCAGGAACAGGCCCGCGGGGCCACCGCTCTCCGCAAATCAAAACTCAATCACACATGGGAGGGATACACAACCATGAAACTGGGAGGATCAGCTAGGGTCCAGGTCAGCAACGCCCAGGGCTGTCTCTTGTCACACACGATCTCGACTTGTTCCGAAGGCGGTAAACATGGTGGGATAAGATTATTGGTATTCGACAATCGACTGGGTAATTGCACAATAAGCCCCAACGCCATACAATGCTCCAGCGGGACACAGAAAAGAATCGAATAGAGGATATCGCAGAATTCGTCAGCTCTTAGCCTTGGTGTGAGATACAAGTCGTCCGCCAAAGGTTTCTTCAGCTCGCGCCCAAAGTCTCGAGAGCGCGCCTCAGCTCGCGCACGGCTGTCGGCACATCCTCGAAGTTTAGAGCCGAGATAGCCCACTTTGCATGCTTCTGCGCCTGAGACATGGCCGCATCGTCAGCGGTAAACGAGAGCGGGGCCGCGTGGCCGAGCCCGGCTGGCACCGTTGGGGCCGCGCTCGAGTTGCCGAGGCTGGTTGGAGCGGGGACGACGGGCCGCGGGACAACGGCCGGAGGTGGAATGTTTCTCGGGGTTGGGTCTGCCGGTGGTGGGGAGAAGGTAGGTGGCGGGGCGACAGCTGCGGTCGAGGATGAACTCGGGGCAAAGGTCGGTGGGCCTGATGGGGCTGATGGTGCAGATGGTGGTGCGAAGGACGAGGCGGCCGGCGGTGGTGTCGGCGTCCATGTTTGAGAAGCTGAAGGGGCGCCGCCACCGGGTGTATAGTTTGCTGGGTGGTTCGATGGGGGTGAAATAGGGGAGGGCAAGGTCGGCGGAGGGTCGAAGTAGCCGGGCGAGGCGGCAGAACCTCCCTCGTCACCATAGCCCGGCGCGCTTGGGAGTTTCAGCTCCCCATCGTCGGGCACAGAAGCGGGCGGGTCAGGGAGAACCGGAGTATGCGGCAAAGAGACCCCTGCAGAGTCCCTCTTGAGGTCTGGATCTGGCGCATCCTCCACCGTTGCAGCTCTCGGCACTTGATCTTGTCCCTGATCCTGGCCGTGCGATTGTTCCTGTTCTCGACCAGATGGGCTGCCGAGCGCTTGGACGTCGGGGTCGGTGGGATCGAGTGATGGCTGCTGCGGTGGCAGATCCTCCTTCTTTGGGTTTGTCTCGTTGGGGTCCTTGCCCTCTTTTATAGCCCTGGTGATGCGCGCAGCATTCCACTTGGCGTACTTGATCTTCTGTTGTGTCTCGGTGTCGGGTGGCCCCCAGATGTTGACGAGGTTGAAGAAGGTCAGGGCAGCGTCAAAGGTGCTAGCTGTCTGCTTGGTGACCTTGTTTGCCTTGATTACTCGCTCCGCCCTGTCCAATGTCTCCTGCGCAAACTGCTCGATGTATGCCTGGGCGGTGGCGTCGTCCATGATGGCGTCCTCGTTCGCGTATTCGTTCTTGGTCTAGAAAGAGCTCTGCTGTCAGCCCGCGCTCCTCGCCGTTGCATGGGGAGGACGAGGTTATCATCACCAGACACGCACCTGTTCCAGCTTGTCCATCAGGTTTGTTGTGTAACTGAGAGTCTCTGCATCGGCGCTGTGCAGGTTCCTCGCCAGGATCTGGTTGACCACCCAGTACTCGCCTGCCAACAGTCAGCTGTGTTGCTCTCGATACCGTATGGAGTGCCAGCGAAGCTGCGCAAGGGGGAACGCATACACCAATATGCGACAATGGGCTTGACGGTGGACAGCTGAGTAGCCCTGGTGGCCGTCTTGTAGAGGTTGATGTCGGCCTGCTTGAGGGCCTGCGGTATTTCGTCTGCCATGGCTGGTGATGGCTTCTTTTTTTTGCGCCTCGATACGGGTGACACGCGGTGGCTTGTTTGATGGCGACCGATGCACTCGACCAGGTCTATCACAATCAAATATTCCAGCTGTGGTGTCTATCAGAGTCGAGCAGTGGTGGTGAGGAGGAGAACAGGATGTGCCTGGAAGCTTGTGATTGTGTTTTGTGACGGCAGAGTGGGCAGCTGTGCTTTGGACTGGCTTGGCGGATAGATACCTAGGTACGTAACGTAATACGGGTAGATGATCGTCCTGGCCCCTCCTGCAACGGGGAGTCTGGGAGTCTAGCCTAACATTTCTAGAGCAGAAGTACCCTGGTCACCCTTCTCTGCTCGTCTGCACGTTCTTGTAACTGATCAAGCTCGTGCCACAGATGAGTTCAGAGGCAGGTGTGGCTGAAGCTGTCCAAGACCCCAGTGTGGCATCTGAATTAATTACCCCGGATTTCTGATGTTGCTACCGTCGCTTCTAGAAGCCTTCGCCGTCTCCTCACCACACCCATTCCCCCTCCCTTTTGCCCACCCCCTCGTATAAGTCGCCCTGCAATTAGGATTTCCTCCACCGTGGCCTTTTCGAAATAGGCAAGACACTCAACGTGACACCTTGCACTTTCACTTCACTTAAAGGTGGCAGCACCACATCGCCTGTTGCACTTCACACGAGGCAACCGGCTTCTCATCCATATTTTGTGTTGCCTCCCAGCTCCACTCCCACCAGGACATGCCTCTCCTTGAACTTTGAGGTCTAATCAGCACATCGAGAGGCACTTCGAATTGATCGAATTGATTACACACCGTAAAAGTCAGTTGGCTTGGATCTGCTCTCCTCCAAACCCTCTGCCCCGCCCTGTTCGAGCTCCACGGACGAGTCAACGTCCAGCAACCCAACATGCATCACCCCACTCTCTCGACCGCAGCCGTCGCCCTCCTGGCTGCCCTGCCTGCTGCCAATGCCGGCCTCTATCCCAAGAGCTCTGCCGTGCTCTCGATCGATGCAAAGAACTACGACAACTTGATCGCCAAATCCAACCACACTTCCGTAAAGCTCCCTCCTTCCAGCCCTCAAGGCCCAGACCCCGACCTAGCTACCTAGCTCATGGCCTCCCACGTTGCATGCTCCTAGATCCACCCCTTAGCTAACTCGTCGTCCCTGCAGATCGTCGAGTTCTACGCCCCCTGGTGCGGCCACTGCAAGAACCTCCAGCCCGCCTACGAGAAGGCCGCCAAGAACCTCGCCGGCCTCGCCAAGGTCGCCGCCGTCGACTGCGACGATGACGCCAACAAGCCCTTCTGCGGCACCATGGGTGTCCAGGGCTTCCCGACCTTGAAGATCGTGCGACCCGGCGCCAAGAAGGGCAAGCCCGTCGTCGAGGACTACCAGGGCCCCCGTACCGCAAAGGGCATCGTGGACGCCGTCGTGGACAAGATCAACAACCACGTCCAGCGCGTCTCCGACAAGGAGATCGACACCTTCTTGTCCACCAAGAACGAGTCCGCCAAGGCCATCCTGTTTACGGAGAAGGGCACTACGAGCGCGCTCCTGAAGAGCCTCGCCATCGATTTCCTCGACGTCATCACCGTGGGACAAGTCCGCAACACACAGAAGAAGGCAGTCGAATTGTTTGGCATTGAGAAGTACCCAACCCTG
Organism: Diaporthe sp. P3_1W; assembly: GCA_037177825.1. Lineage (NCBI taxonomy): Eukaryota > Fungi > Ascomycota > Sordariomycetes > Diaporthales > Diaporthaceae > Diaporthe > Diaporthe sp. P3_1W. The sequence continues at coordinate 6,357,915 of JBAFXB010000001.1, forward strand.
GTTCTCCTCCCGGGCGGCGACAAGGACAGCATCGTGTACGACGGCGAGCTCAAGAAGGAGGCTATGGTCAAGTTCCTGTCCCAGGCCGCTTCTCCCAACCCAGACCCCGCGCCCAAGAAGAGCAAGACGAAGTCCTCCACCCCAAAGAAGCCAGCCAAAGCTGCAGAGGCGGAGCCCGAGACGGAGCCCTCCGCCGAGGCAGACGAGAAAATCACCGAGCCAGTGGGCGACGACAACATCCAGAAGCCGGTCATTTTCGAGGGTCCCCTCCCGATCCCCATCATCAACTCGGCCGAGAAGCTGGTGTCGAACTGCCTCAGCCCCAAGTCACACACCTGTGTCCTGGCCTTCGTCCCTAAGGAGAACCGCGGTGAGCCAGCCGACAAGGCCCTGGCCGCCCTTGCACAGCTCGCCCACAAGCACGCCCAGAGCAAGCGCCACCTGTTCCCCATGTATGAGGTTCACACCGACGACGCACACTCGAAGGACGTCCTCAAGGCCCTCGAGCTGTCGGGAGAGGTCCAGGTCCTGGCCGTCAACGCGCGCCGGGGCTGGTGGAGGCTGTACGAGGGCAAGGACTTTGGCCACGAGAGCATCGAGAGCTGGGTCGACCAGATCCGTATGAGCGAGGGTGTCAAGCGGAAGCTGCCCGAGGGCATCGTCGCTGCCGCTGCCGAGGAGACGGAGGCTTCTTCCGAGGCCACGCCAGAGCCTTCCCCGGAGCCCACACCCGAGGCCACCGACGGCGCGTCTGCTGGGAGCAGCGCCACACCTGAGCCGGAGGTTACGCCCGAGGCGGAGAAGATCTCGGAGAGCAACACGGAAGAGGAGACGTCGTGGAAGGGTGCGGATCCTACTATTCAGGAGGAGACTGCCGAGGAGAAGCCGACCGAGTCCGCTCATGACGAGCTTTGAGAAGGCCTTTGTCACTGAGGAGTGAATGTAATGTTAGCCGGCGTCTTGGTTTGGGATCGATCCTTTATTTTATATTAAAATCCGATTGGCGAAGTGCCTTGTGGCCTGAAGAGATGAATGAGACGATATTTCAAATTGAGACGGAATCGGAAGTTTCTCTTACCTCACATCCAGTCCATGCTTTCTGGGGGTATCATGACCTAGCATTGCAAACAACCGTCCCTCGTAACACGAAAAGTACCCGCAGAAGTTCCTTAAGCCTTGCCTGTTCCTTTCACTCAGCACAATCACCCGTCAATCTCCATATCCTCCACTCCAACGCCCTTCTCCACCGCCCCCTCGCGTATCATCCTCGCGCCCCGCTCCCGCACGCACGCGTCCAGGATCTGCCGCACCTGCTTGCACCCGTCCACACCAACAGCCAGCATGCCCTCGAGCCGCGAGACCTGCACGCGGCTCTCGCACACCAGCACGGCGACGCGGTCGCCCGTCCCGCCCAGCGTCGCGACCGTCAGCGACGGCAGCTCCTGCTCCTCCTGGTGGTTGAGGTCCAGCAGCGGGTCGGCGCCCTCGTCGCCGGCCGCGTGGGTCGAGGTGCTCCCCGCCGTGCAGGCCGCCACGTAGTCGGTCATGGGGATGCCCGCGTCCACGGCGGCGAGGGCGCAGGCGTTTATCAGGGCCGCGAGGAGGGAGCCGTCCTGCGACAGGACGTGTAGGGAGAAGGTTATCGTGCTGTGGGGGTAGAGGTGCGTGTGGAGGGTCGAGGAGAGGGCGTGCGAGAGGGTCGATTGCATCTCGGAGATCCGCCTGTGTGCCAAGTTGTGCCATGTCAGTCTTGTTTTCACTCTGTTCCAAAATCTACTGTTCTTCACGCAAGGTGCCGTGTTGTTGTAGACGATTGTAATGAATACCAGAGTACGTACTTGTCGCCCCGTCCCCTGCGTTTCCGATCCACGCTGCTGAAGCCAGCGATCACTATGCTCACGGCCACCTCGGCCTCCTTGTCCTGTTCGGACCGCTGTCCACCACCACCACCGCCTCCCCCTGCGCGCCGCGCGGATTGCTGGTCAGTGGGGCCCGTCACGACGCACATGACCTTGGTGTTGCCCATCTCGAGGTAGCTGGACCCGTCGGCGGCGGCCTGTGTGCGGATCTGGGCGTGGCACCGGCGCAGCTCGTTCCACCGCCGGCCGTCGACGCGCAGCAGGGCGAGCGAGTAGGAGGATGTGTCGAGGGGCATTGCGCTGGTGTTGGTGGTTTGTGAGGTCGGTAAAGGTTGATGGGAGCTACCCGAGGGGTTTCGGATCGATCGGTGAGGTTTATTGGGTGTGTGGGCAGCCGTCTGTATCGGAGGAATATGGGTTGTTGAGGGATGTTGGCATGCAAATGGCAGTATCGCGGGCACTGAGAACGGTTGCAGCTCTGGAAGCTTGATGGAAATTTTGGTGGGGCTGTTTTGGTGCAGGGGGCCCCCGCCCCAGCAGGGTCAGGGATCTGCTCTCTTATATCATCGACATGACGTGGGGAAACATCGACGCGGTGATGATGATGTCCGAACTCTTCTTTTCAATATCGTCTGTGATACCATTTCTTCTTTCATGCTTTCCAAGCTATTTATTCTACGAAGCTTTTCTCACACCAGAAGGTTTACGCTACCCAAAATGCCCAACCCTGTCGACACCAGCTTAGAACCTCACACCTCGGGCCTGGCCGCCAAATTCGCCGCCGCCCACTCAGCAGAGCACCCCCTCAAGCTGTACGGTGGCTGGTTCTGCCCCTTTGTGCAGCGGTCCTGGATCGTGCTCCACGAGAAGAAGATCCCCCACCAATACATAGAGATAAACCCCTATCACAAGGCGCCAGAGTTTCTGGCCCTCAACCCCCGCGGCCTGGTCCCCACCCTTGGCGTGCCGGTTGGCAGGGGTGGCAAGGAGCAGAAGCCACTATACGAGAGCCTGGTGCTTTGTGAGTACCTGGACGAGGCACACGCGGAAGAAAGCAGGTTCGGCCACAGGCTGCTCCCCGAGGATGCATATGAGAGGGCGAGGTGTCGGCTCTGGATCGATCACATCAGCACCAAGATCATCCCGGGATTCTACAAGTTCCTCCAGCACACGCCGGACAAGGCGTACAGTATCGAAGATGCGAGGGGTGAGTTCCTGGGCAACATCAAGACTCTGGTGCAGCAGATGGATGGCAGTGGACCGTGGTTTCTCGGGGAGCGTTTCAGCCTCGTCGATGTCATGCTAGCGCCCTGGGCCAAGAGGCTGTTCTTGATTGATCACTACAAGCCTGGTGGTGTTGGCATTGATGAGGCAAGAGCCAAGGACGAAGAAATCTGGAACAGGTGGCAGAAGTGGTTTGACGCAATCACCTCCAGGCAGAGTGTCAAGGAGACGTGGAGTGATGATGAGCAGTACATTGAGGCCTACAAGCGGTATGCTGAGGACACGACTGGGTCGATGGTCGGACAGGCCACGCGGAAGGGGGAAAGATTACCTTGAAGATTTGAGCATTAGTATCGAAGGGCAAGGTCAACCTGGCCATCACTAACGTACGACACCATAGCAACATGCTGCCCACCATTATATGGTGACAGATTATCTAGATTGATCGTGAACTTGGAAGCGATTAAATTTCATTCGAGTCGACACTTCATTCAGCTTCGTTGGATTCAGACTTCGAAACTCACGTATACGAGCATCCTCGGATTCAATGCGCATTGGAAAGAGGGTTCATGTTATGGCTGTGGAGTGATAGCAAATGCAATTGTTCTGTGCAGTGGAAGTATCCTGTGATCAATCTGACAATTCGACCGATCAGTTTCGTGTTGTACGGAAATTATCGAGTTCGTCGTTCTTCGGGTACCGCACGAGGCAAACTGACTGCCAGATCCAGAGAGAGTGTGTCACAAAGCACCTCTATTTCTTACTTGCAGGGTCTATTTGAAGCCGCTAACAGCTACTTTCGGAAGTACCTTTCTTGAGACAATTCCATCGTAAGTCCAATGGTCATGTTCGCTTCTCAGTTACTTCCACTGGTCAAATCCACCCCATGGAAAGAATGTGTTATCTCGCGCTCATTCTAGGGACTGTTGTGTTGAAGTGCATTGTAGCCAAGGCCATTATTGAATGTTCGGCAGAACCGTTACTCAAAACCTAGAAGAAGCCAATGTAATAAAGTTCGTAGACCAATCAAAATAATCCAAGTACACAGCTGAACGCCCTGCTGTGTCACAGAGACTAGCCGGAAGCCAACAGCCCCTTGGGTTCAACTCAACAGTAACTCGAGTCTGGCCTTGTGTAGGATAGATGTCAACAGTGCAACGATATCATGGCTAATTTGATTTAAACTCTCCAACATTACTCATGTATGATCCGGTTCCGAAGAACTTCCGAGTATTACCCATTCACCGAAGTCAGACGAGTCTAGCATTGGCCATTCAGCTGACACTGATACCTATGTGGTTAACAGACGGCAACGCCACTTGCTCAACCTGGCCTACATGCCTGTGCCAAATGAAAATTTGCTTTGTGAACAAAAGTTTCAACACTGTCAATCAGTCTCATTGGTGTTACTCCATTTCGTCAACAACTGAAGTCTTTGGAATTCTTGAGCCCGTCATGAAGGAGCCGACCAACTCTTACAGCCACGCATGTACAACCGCCGTTAGCACTTGTTCTCAAGAACAGTATACTGTCATAACAACACACCAGTCATTGGAAGTGGTTTTATAACGCGTGAATCATATGCAGGCTGCAGATTTGTACTTACTCACTGGTCCGGTGCTTGCTCGGGGCCTAGTGAATCATGAGTTCATCTTCTATAAAAGTCTGCGAAACTTACCGCCCTTCGACTCTCATCTATCTATCTCCACATCATACACATAATCGCAAAGAACATATCGACCACAAAAGTCAAGCATTAAAAGTTTCAAACAACAAGTTCCAAACAACATCCAAAGACCACTCTGGTCATCAGATCCGTCATCAAGATGCGCGCTACCACTAGGACTACGCACGTTGTCTGCAGGGAGACCTGCAAGGCATGCGGCAAGCCTTACAAGGACTGCACATGCGCTTGGGGAAATTAGAAAAGCTCAGAGGCGCGGGTAGTCGGATTCATTCAAGTGCGCTCGGCGTTCCGGAATTGCAGGACAACCTGGTCTGCTTATGTTGAAATAGAATGAGGTGTTCTTCACAAACTCTGTAGACCACAAATAAATCATGTTTCAGCTTTAAACCTATATTGCTATATGCTATGTGAACGATTTCGGCGTCGAATATCAGTCTGATCTCATGATGTGCGACCGAGGTCGTAAGTAGACTCACACATATGCCGGTATCCACTTCCGGACTCACCCAAGATACATCCCAAATCCTAAACAGCCCAGAGATATTTCAAATTCCATACCTGCTTACGGATTCTCAAGAGCATCGTCTGACTTTAATAGTACAGTGACAGGAAAAGCTATGTCATATAGCAACCCCTACCTTGCTCGGCCCAGTCGACCGATAGAGTCCCTGTCCCTGCCTCGGTGTCCCTGGCACGGCCCCGACTCTCAACCCCCACAACGGCGCCCATGATCCACCCGCGATACCCACAGCTCGCAAATTTCTTCTTAAACACCACCCCCTGGCCTGAGACCATCCCAGGGCGTCTAGCTCAAATGGTAGAGCGCGCGCTTAGCATCAATCTTCTCTTCTGAGATGAGTTATCAACATGCGCGAGGTACACGGTTCGATCCCGTGGTCGTCCATTTTGCCTAGATATCACCATCCCCGAGCGAGCAATACAGCTTATCGAGGGTGGGATCACTTTTGCTCATCGTGATACTGTCCCGGGAAGCTCAGATGAAGCTAGATCTCCGCTCACCCAACGGGCAAGGCATCATTTTTGTGCCTTTCCACTGTCGTACATGAGGCTCTTTTAAGCTTAGGCTTGGGAGCGCCGTTGGATTTCAAATCATCGCAGCTTGTCCTCGGAACACCCACCGAGTCGGTTGCCTTCGAGGTATGCGATTCGTCCTAAGAAACATGCAGATTCGAACACTGGATCTCGAACCCAGAATTCTAGCTTTGGGGGACCCCTTGAGCACGGCGGCCAGCGCGGCCGGGTTCATCGTGCTATTAATACCCTGCAGCCCAGGGCAGGGTATGCATAAACGGGCAAACGTTTTCCTGTTTGGAGGCTTGGTGCGGCTGGGCATTTCATGAGAAGCTTCCTCGCTTCTTGGTCCTGCATCTTGGTCCTGCATCTTGGTGCATCTAATCAGGATCATCACCGACGACTTGAAACCAGATAAGAGTCTGCTGCGATTGGCCTTTTTGTTGCCAGGGAACCTCTGACGCCTTCGACCTGCTGCCCCAATCTGGTAACCTGCGGATGGATCTCAAACATCAGTGGCTGGTGTCAAATAATGATGTACGGGAGATCCTCCTATAGGGCTTGACAACTCGACCTATAACTGGCTGTCCTATAGGGGCTAGCCGTTCTAGTTGTCTCTCCTGTCAGCCTGTCAGTGTTCGAGATCTTCTCTTGCGGGAGGTAATCCTATAGGGAGAGTTCTGGCAACCACATCACGCGCTAACGTTTGAGCTGCCTGCGGGCCACGGCCTGCATTCGTATATGTTACAGGTAGATCTCCCCGTAGCGTCGCCGCCAGGGCCGTTGCGCGGTCCAGGATTGGGCGCCCGCCCTTGCTCCCCCCCTTAACCCCGGGGCCCCGGGATGGCGCACCCTGCCACCCGCATAAAGTGCCCGAGAAACGTGGGCATCCGTGTTGCCGGCTGGGTGTCAGATAGAGTTGCGAGCTTTGCAACCGCCGCCCACGCAATCACGCAGCACCCAAACCTATGCCATCCTCTCTTCCCCCCACCGGTACGAGGGGGCGGCGACGGGTCTTATAAGGGCCGCGACGATAATGAAGCTTCACTGGTCGTGTCACCGTCGCATCTCCGTGGGAAACACAGGTGGTTGGATGCCCGGTGCGCGTCACGCAAATTCTTTATAGTTTGGGACACCGAGCGATATGCACCGGCGGCACCGGCCAAGCACTGGCTGCGCGTCAGGTTCCTTGCGGCAGTCACGTCTGAGAGCGCCCTCCGCAGGCCTTGCATTGACGCAACACCGCTTGTGTAGTACGTACTGATAACGAGCAGCAAGCGGCGAACACGGGCAATTAAGCTCCAAACCCTGCTAGTGGTGTGCAGGTTGCGGATCAGCAAACTGGGGGGATGGCGCGCCTTCCAGATGCAGACTCTTTCTTTGCATGACTGGACGGACACCTGTCCCTCTTATCTGGGCTACGGCCCCGGCCGCCGGGCAGGCGCGAAAGAGTGTCTTCCGTCTCGGATTGTTCTCTTGCCTTTCCCCAGGTCGCATTGCGGAAGTGCGATGGGATCGGATCCTACACTACACACTCGACGTTGCATGGATCGGCTAAGACGGCTTGACGTTTCCCAATTCCAACCCCCTGACAGTACATCGCTCGTTCTCGACGTTCTTGTTAAACAATAGGTGCTGCCCGCCACCACAGGCCATCAGATAATCCGTCTGACTCTCTTCCTTGGCTCTTGCACAGCCCTCGTTTAATCATAGTCAATGTCGTTATAATCTTCATTCTTTCTTGTCCAAGACGCCCAGTCCCGCCTACGAAGGGGGCTTCCTTCGTCATGAGTACCGGGAATGCGACACTGGATGCAGTGGGCGCCGCTTCCGGGGCAGCGACCGTCGAGCTGGCGGTCGAATGGATCGCATATCTCGTCATAATAATAGTTATCACGGCCTTGCGCACCTACGCGCGGGCGAGCATCCCCGGCAGGAGTGGATTCGGCTGGGACGACTACCTTGTCTGGATCGCAGTGGTGAGTCTTACTCTGTTCTTGCTCTGCGCTGTTAGGGTACCGGCATATGTCCTTCGATGTGCTGACGGCATGCAGGTCTGGTATGTCATCCTCACCGCTGAGGTCTATGTGATTGGCGTCACGGCTGTTGGCATCGCAAACGACTCCATGACAAACGAGTACCGTGCTAGGCTTGCAAACGATGGCCCGGGGAGCCAGGAGTTTGGGCTTCGAGTCTTGGGATCCAAGGTGCAGCTAGCTGCGTGGATATCGTACTCGCTAGTCTTGTGGCTATTGAAAGGATCTCTCCTTTGTTTCTTCGTGGTCCGGCTCACTGTAAGCTGCCCCAACATCCTTCACTTGTCTTGCTGGTTTGCAACAAATTTTGGACTGAATGGGGAGACTAACTCATTGCAGGAGGGCATCACCGGAGCAAGGAGGAGAGCATGGGCTGGTACAATTCTTCTAATTGTCACCTGGGTGTCTATCGTTGTAACAGTGCTCGCAAGTTGTCGACCACTCAACAAGATGTGGCAAATATTTCCTGATCCTGGGCCAATTTGCTACGCTGGCGTCTCACCGATTCTGATTGGTGTCACACTTGCTGGCAATATTTTGACGGATATCTACCTGATTTCGATACCGGTCCCCGCGCTGCTGCGAGCCTCACTTGGGAGAGTACAGAAGATCTCCCTCGTCAGCCTCTTCAGCTGTAGCAGTCTCATCACAGCTATGGCGATCGTGAGAGTTGTTGTTATTGTCGTGGTAAGTGGTATGCTGAAATTACCCGGAGTGTTTTGTCGCTGACACACCCCAGAACTCTAACAGCAACGGCGACGGCGCGTGGGCCCTAAGAGAGTGCTTTGTGGGCATGGTCACCACCAATTTGGCACCTATAATTCCGCTGTTCAGAAAATGGCTCTCGCCATGGCTGGGACGACTCGAATCCAGCTCCGACGGCAATACGAATCACACCGGAGTAGCGAGCAGCCGCACGATGAAATCCAGGAACCGAGACCCCAGAAGCCCAGGGCTCAAGCTGAAGACGCCCGGGCGCCATCACAGCTCCGACAGCTCGGAGCACATCATCGATGTCGAGATGCAATCTTACAATAGTCCAAACGAGCGCAATGCATCGTCCGACCCGATTGTGGATGGCAAACAGGCGGGAAAGTCGTACAGTGGGAATGGGAGTGACAGCCCAACACTAATCATCCAGAGGAACGGCGAGATGCAGGCTTCGGCAGAGGGTGCGAACGAGGCGACAGTTTACAGGAATGGACGTATCCGGGATCGAGACAGGTCGATACGATAAAGTGATTCCACGAATTAACGAAATATTATAATTTATGGTTTGAGTGTAAGCACCAAGCGTTGCAAGGAATTTTTCAGTCCATCTTGGGCTCCAGATTAAGGTCCACCGAACGAAAGCGGGTTGGGTTCAGGTTCACGCTCAGACGCTCCAGCGCGCAGCTGCAGAACGACGTCGCGCCGTGAGTCAACAAAGTGCAAGGAATGCGGTCAGGCTGACATGATCGAGTCGGGTATTAAAGTGCGGGAAAACCGAAACGCATGAGCAACAGGTTAAATCCGTCCCGCATTGCGCGTACTTACGCGTATTTTCGAAAAGTTTAATCCGACTCCGAGTTTTGGCAGTGCCTCCGTGCGCGCCGCCCTCCACCTTTCCGGGACAAGGTCTTAACGGCGAGATCTCCGAGGCCCGAGGTGACGGCCGGCCCCTTTTTTTTCTCAGGCCTTTTTAAGCACCCGGGACCCATGTGCTCGGGGTGCGGATGGAATGGCTTGTCCATGTTTTCGTCATCTTATCAATCTGATCAGTAGTCGCTAGTGTCACCGTACATCGGCCCTGCATTTCGTTATGAGACAGGTCGCTTGACTATTTAAGACATCGCTTTTGTTCCTTGCCCTTGGCGTCTTTGCATCATATCTCCTAGGCTTTTTTATAGATATCAGATCTCCAAACATGGCTTCCGGACTTAGAAATGTCGTTGTTGTTGGTGGATCATATGTTGGAATTGTAAGAGAGCGAGCCTGGCAGACCCACCACGCGTGCTGTTGCGCGTGATGAGAGACCCTTGATCACTAACAAGAACATCGAGATAGAACGCGGCCAAGGAACTCGCCAACGTGCTGCCGGCAACGCATCGCGTAAGTGCAATTCGGCCCCTAATGGTGCTCGTCAATGGGTTCCAATTTACTAAACAGGCATGCTATAGGTACTCCTCATCGACCCTCACAGCCACTTCAATCACCTCTTCGCTTTTGTAAGTTGGCTCTCAGTTCCCGTCGCGCGTCACCGTTCCGGAACCGGAGCGGGCCCGACGCGAGCTCTCTCTGCTTACGAAGCAACCCAAGACGGGAAATCTTCGAGATGGCATTGATGCAGTCTTCCAAGCTCTCCCTATCGTTTCACTACAACAGGATAATTCTATCTTGCCCCACTGTACAGTGATGCTAACAAATACAAGCCACGATTCGCCATCCTACCAGACTATGAGCACAAGGCCTTCATCCCATACTCGGGCCTCTTCAATGCAGCACCAAATAAAGACCTGCACGAAATTGTGCAAGCCAAAGTCGTGTCGCTCAAGTCCAAGGTGTTAACTCTAGACAGAGAATGGAAGGGCTCAAAGCAGCTCCCATTCGAATATCTCGTCGCCGCAACAGGCACGCGCCTCGCCCCGCCTGGCTCCATGCCCGCGGATGAGAAGCTGCCGGGGGTCGAGTACCTCAAGAAGTACAACCAAGGCATCAAGAACTCCAAGTCGGTCATCCTCATCGGGGGCGGCGCCGTCGGCGTGCAGATGGCCTGCGACCTCAAGGAGATCTACCCGGAGAAGGAGGTCACGCTGGTGCACTCGCGGAGCCACATCATGCCGGTCTATCACGAGAAGCTGAGCGACATGATCAAGGAGAGGTTCGCGGAGCTGGGCGTCAGGTTCGTCGGCGGCTCGCGGGTCAGCATCCCGGCCGGGGGGTACCCCCTCGGCGGGACAGGCGAGCCCATCACCGTGAGCCTCCAGGACGGGCGGGCCCTCACGGCCGACTTTGTCGTCCAGGCGACCGGGCAGATCCCCAATACGCAGTTCCTGAAGGACCTGACGCCGTCGTCGAATGATTCGCTTATCAACCCCAAGAACGGGTTCATACGCGTCAAGCCGACGCTGCAGTTCCAGGACCAGGCGTACCCTTATCTTTTCGCCCTCGGAGACGTTGCTGATTCCGGGGCGCACAAGGCGGCCCGTCCTGGGTTCGCGCAGGCGGTCGCTGTGGCGAAGAATATCCAGGCCATGGTTGAGGGCAGGCAGCCTAGCGAGGAGATTGTGGTGGGTCCGGCTGGGATTCACTTGACTCTGGGATTGGTAGGTCCCAACGAAGAAACCCTGGTAATTGTTTTGCAGCGACTGACAGATTGTGGCACAGACAAAGAACACCATTTTCAGAAATCCAGATCCCAAGGCCGGAGATCCCGAACCCTTCATCAACCTGAAGGATGACGGCAGTGCCGACATGAACATTGATTCTGTCTGGGAGAGGCGTGGCGTCAAAGTGACGGATCCAAGAGACTATCATTTGTGAAAGGCATGCTTGCGTCAGCCACTATTATGCGTGTATTCTCCGAAGGGCTATTGTATAGAAAGGGAAATCCAGTTTTTGCGAGCCGTGCTCTATTTCCGAAAGAAGGACCCTGGTGAGGCAGCAGACGTGGAGGCGCGGCGTGAAAGTGACGGACCCGAGAGATTATCATTTGTAAAGGTGCATACTACCTAGGTAGTCTTCACTTTCGCTAGAGCTAATTTATACACTCTGAAGAGCCATGGACATAGATAGGTCAACTCATTACCTATGGGCCATACTTTCCTAGCAAAAGGTTTCTAGCATTGTGACAGCTTTCAATTAAAGTTTCAAGCCAAAAAGGAATCAACATGAAGTCACGTTGCAGCCATCAATCTCGAAGAGTCCTTTGATTTCTATTCGTGAAGTTCGAGTTGAGGAAACTCTGATGAAGGATACGGGCAGTTTTTTGCCAATTCCCTAGAACAATTGAAGCAACACCACCCAGATGCAACCACTCCAAGCTGTTTACTTGAGGCAGATTCGCTGCCGTTTCATCTTCTTCAACCATGGTCTATCAATGTCTTCCTTTTCCCATGGCAATTCCTCGCTGTTCATTAGCGTCCCCGTCTCACCCATGTATATACTCTCGTAATATGGTTCATTGCTCATATTGAGAAACCCGACCCTTTCGAAGTAATTGGCAACCGGCTTTAGGATGATGATACTAGCTATGAAAAATGCTTGTCCCCAGACCTTCTTGGTTGCTAGAAGGCCGACTAAGCCTTCCCCAAAATCAGCCTCAGAGTCTGGGGACGAGCGGATGGCTGCAAATATCCCAGGGAAGAGTTCAAATAAGGCATAGGGACCTATTGCTCGGGCATGTGGGCTATGGGCGTCTGAGTGGTGGCTGAGATGGTTCGAGATACTTCTTATATGTTCTGTTTGCTCTGGAGTGCAGAATTGAAGTGGTATCATAGCGCCAGTGACGTATATATGCTTTGGCGCCTCGAAGGGCCAACGAAGATGATCCAAGATTGGCGACTGCATCGGAGTCTCGACAAGTATCGGTTCGAACGTTGGGCTGCTGTAAGGCTCCGTCCCTATCAGGGGGTCATGCCATTCAATGCCACCAGCCCATTCACCCACGACCAGCTCGGAAAGTCCGGTCTACGAACAGCCGGCCTCTGGTGGTGCCACCGCAATTCAGGAGTTCCCATCCAATAAGGCAGTCCCCAAATATGTTCAACCGGTTCATCGAGGCGCCTGTAGTCTCTCAACACACCCAGAAAGCCATTGAGGGAATCTTGCGGATAGGATAGCTGCCTCTGGGTGTACCTTTCGATGTGGTGTTTGAGATCGATTATAGGGAAAACACTAGCACTGGTGCCGGCTCGAAACCATGTTGTGACATAATCCTGCGGCATGTTTCCATTGATTCCATCAGGGACCAGTCGTTGTATAGATTCTTCGAGGAATCTGTCGGCGCAACGGTATAGAACACCCCTTTCTGTAAAGATAAGGCAGCGTGTCGAAAGCAGGCCTTCCTGGTATGTCCAGGCTCTTGTTGCCCACTCGGACTCTTCAACTGCGTCCGTTGCACGTGGGATTTCTAGGAATATACAGCCATCGGATTCGATCTCGATTTGAGCGGAACGAGGAACATCGCTTATTCCGGGAAGACCATCCCTCGCGGAAGTACCAGCGGCAGCGATGATCGTAAGGTAGGCATTGGAGTAGATCTCATCCATGACGTGAATCAATCGGTGCTTTTCTTGGCTATCTTGAGGGATGCACTGGATCCAAGGGTCAGATGACTAAATTAAGTTTTCGCGTGGGCACTCACGTATCTATCCACCCATAGATATTGCATACCCAACTCCAGAGTAACCCTCATGGCATCGTAGATCACAGCAGCGACCTCATCATTCGCGACATGTGCAGGTCCCCCCCACACGTAGGATAATGCGGCGTATTGACACAATTCGGGCGCCAAAATGATTGACGGAGAGGAGCGACCGGCCTGGCAATCGATCACACGAAGACCCGGGACAGATGGTGTAAATGCGGTATTGGAGCAGTTTGAGTGATTTTGCTGGCAGTCGGCTATTGCATTTTTCATCCAGCTGAAATCGTTGATGAGAGGCTGAATTTTGCAGGACTCTGTCCCGTGGCCTGGTTGAAAAAGCGCAATATACTTCGAACCCTGGCAATACCCCAATTCCTCCTTGAAGCTCTGCCAATTAGCTATCCAAAGCAGTGTAGGGTCTATCAGGCTGTCTGTTGGGGGTAAAAGTCGAACTCGGGACTCAAAGGGCCCGACCTCAAGATGGCGGTCACAAAACCTGCCAGGTTTCCATTCCCGGTCATCCTTCGCGTCCTTTATAATGGAAAGAATGCGACAGATTCTGCATTTTGAGGTTTTAAGTTGCTCATGAGGTGCTTTCATCTCCCTCACGAAGCGTCCCAACGGAAAATGGCGCTCGTTATATGGAGGTCTTCTCGAGGAAAAGTCGGGGTCGGTTGGACAGATGGCAAAATTCCGCCAATCCAGCGCTTCGCAGTCCGAACAAAGGGATTCATCATCCTGAGGCATAATCGTAATTTCTCGCAAGTGTCAAGTTGTGTTTGAGTCCCCAAGAATGAATGAGGGATGATTGACTGTGCCAAAATTGCTGAGGAAACTGGCAACTTAGCAGTTTATGTGCCTTAGCTGGCGCCTCTATCTACACTGGGCCACAAAAAGACTAACCCAAAATCGCGAACCCACTTGTAAAACCCCGTTGTACGGCTCGTCTTTCAGCGGCTGTGCTTGTAGGCTGTGCTTGCAGCGGCTGTGCCTGCAGCGAACCGTAACAGAACACGTGCAGTTGGCTCAAGCTCCCAAGGCAATCGCCAGCTCCAGGTCAGGCAGACTAGCATACCTAGGCATTATCAGATATCGTTTCTGCCCAATTGAAGTCCGCCTGTCAGGCCACAGGAGCGCCATCGGCTTTTGTGTGCATTATGTGATCCATCCTAACGCAGACGGGCGATCCCAGCCCCCGACACGTTCCACCTTGACTTAGCCAGAAGCAAGTAAAGAGAAGACAAAAGCAAAAAGTCTTGTATATCTCTCATAGTGATGAAAAATGCACTGGATCGAGGCATTTTGAATAAGTTCAAGGATGATTATAGTTGCGAGAACTATCCAGGAAACAGCGTATTAGTAGGGTGAAGCATCACCAATTTTGGCCTTTGCTGGAGTTGTAATTAGATACCCCTGCAAAATAATTATTCATCAAGATCCTGGAGATCAGCCTTGCTTCCGTAGAGCTCGGGCATCGGGTGCAATGCGCGCATGTACAAGCTATGGCCAGCATCAAGGTATTGAGGCTTTCAACTTAATTCTACGTCGCAGCGTTGGAAGGTCGGAAACAAGAACAGAGCCTAGAAAGATGAAACCTGGGACTTCACCCATGCAAGCTTTTGCTTGTTTGTCTAAGATCGTTTTTGTGAGCTGAGACCATGAAGTGATAGATATATAATTGAACCAACAGGGCCGAACAAATTGGGCCCATGACTCGCTCTATAGAATTGATCTTGCTCTGACTACAATACACGAACCCAGCAGAAGGCCCTGCTCAGAAGTGCAAGGCTCCCACTACTATTGTAATCTCGGTAGCCAGAGCGTAGACTTGCAGTGAAGCGTTCTATATCTAAAATCATTGTTGAAAACCTTACTCGTTCTCCTGGACGTCGATGACGGTCGACTTGAACTTCCTGGCCGGGACCTTGCGGCTGAACAGGATGTCGAGCTCACGGTAGGAGCGGTCCTTGAGCTCGGGCAGGAAGAAGAAGGCCATGACCCAGCACACGCAGGCGGTGCCACCCCACACGAAGCCGCACTTGCCCGCGACGTTCCAGCCCGTGGGGTTGAGCAGCTGCGAGGCGAGGTAGATCATGGGGATCTCGGTGACGTAGTACGCAGCGCGGCCGACGCCCGTGCTCAGGGCGCGGAGCCGCACCGCCGACGTCTCGGCGATGATGGAGTAGGTGATGGGCCCCAGGGAACCCGCGTAGACGAAGGAGATGAAGATGCCGAAGCAGGCCTGGGCGTAGTTGGTCGCCGTGTTCTGCGCGATCGAGGCGCAGATGCCGAGGACCATGAGGAAGGTGATGTTGATGCCCGTGCCCCAGAGGTAGATGGTGCGGCGGCCGAACCAGGCAGTGACGAACCAGGAGCCGATGTTGGCGACGAACTGGAGGCACGAGTTGATCAGGCCCAGCTGGAAGGAGAAGTTGGTCGACATGCCGGCCTCTGAGCTGGGAGTCAGTCATCTGAGCCTGAGAGATGTGAGGTCTGAGGACTAGGGGTGGGAGGGCTAGAACATACGCTCGAAAAAGAAAGTGGCCTGGTTGGCGATCAGGTTGCCGGCAAAGTTCTGTGAAGTGTAGATTAAGCAGGTAATGATTGTCCGCCTCAGGTCGGTGCCCTTGACAAGGTCGAGCAGGGTAGGGTCACCGCCCTTCTTGGCCTCGATTTCTACTGTTCGCTCGATCATGGCAAGCTCGTTCTGGGCATTTATTCTAGACTTGCGACCGAGACGCTCGATGGAACGCAGGGCCTCCTTCTTGCGCCCGCGGCGGACGAGCCAATATGGAGATTCGGGGGCGAAGAAGATAATGACCAAAAGGGGAGTCTGCACGTGTCAGCTGTTGGAAATTCCGGGAGAAACTTTGTCTCTGTCTGCGAGAAGGGCTTGGACTTACTGGGAAGATCCATTGCAAGGCAAGAGGGATTCGCCAGGACCACTCGTCGTTCCTTTGGTTGAGGGCGTACGTTGCGCCGCCGACAATGATGCTACCAATGGACCAACTCATCTGAAGAGTAGCCGTGCATGCACCACGAAGTGATAATGGCACGATCTCACTGGCGTAGGCAGGGGAGTTGGCAATGAAGAACCCCCAGGGGATGCCTTCGAAGGCTTGCCCAATCACGAGAACTTCAAGTGAGTTGGCCTAGATGAATCAGGTCAGGCGCCAGTTCAACGGCCAGCAGCTGCACCAACCGGGGAAAACTCACGAAGAAGGATATGAAGATTGTGGCGTTCATAAGCACCAGCGCCAAGAGTGTAGTCCAGCGGTAGCCGATCCGGTTGGTGATGGGACCGGCCAGCAAGACCCCCACAAACGCACCACATTGACCGGCCTGGAAGAGCGAACTCTGCCATTTGGTCTCGATGGACTTGTCAAGAGAACCTGCAACTGCGACACCATATCTTTCCTTGAAGGCGGGAAGGGCGACGAAGTTGCCGTTGAGGAACATATCGAAGGACTCCATGACCTGCAAAGAAAAGATAGCGCGTCAGCCAAGATTCCTCCCGCAGGTACAAGCTCTTCTGGCATCGGACGAGCCTCTTGGCAGGGGACCGGCGGGCACTTACAATGGTGAAGCACATGATGAAAGCCCAGAAACAAGCCCATGGGTACGTCTGGACCGCCTCCCACACGCCCATCTCGTGCTCGCGGTTCTCGCCGTCAAAGGCCTCGTGCATCAGGTCCGGGTTGACCAGGACATCCGAGTGGCCGACGTCCTTCTCCTTGAGGTCCTCCTGGTGGTCGACATGTTCGCTCTGGCTCGACGACTCCTTGGCCGGCTCGATGTTGCCTTGAGTCGACATGTTTACGATGCGCGTACGGTTTGTCGACGCCAACGTGGTGTATGGGGGGAAAGGGAAAGGCAAGGCCAAGAAGACTGGGCGATGACCAGAACTCGGATGGAAATGGGTGAGCGAACCCTCACATTAACTAGGACATGGCGCCTCGAGGAGATTGCCTCACGATTACACCGTGGGAGCGTCACCCACTCCCCTCAGCGGCCTTGTTTCGCCGCAGCAGCCGATATCCATGTGAGCAGGGCGTCGTATCCGCAACGGTGTCTTGCAATTTGTGCGGCTAACACGAGTCTGCCTTTTGATGGAGTCATCCCCGGCCGGCCCCAGCTTTGCCAGGCAGGTTGCCCCCACAGAGCTTGGGGTAAAATACGGAGAACCCGGGGGCCTGTCCCTACTGGCCCATCAGCCCATCAACCCCCATAAAGCCCAATCTTACAGAGTAGCATCCTGGCCCGTCGAAGCTCGGACAGTGCCGCCTGGGCCGCAGACGAGCCGAGAAGCCACATTTTTTCCCAGGGCATCTGGCGTGCACACCTCACGTATACGCGACAAAACAGCCGCCTCCTTCGATACCCGACACCATTGTCGCCTATAGCTGGCTCGCAGGTAGTTCAACACCCGCCGCGCTGCTCTGGGGAACAGAACAGTAACCGACACGACTCTTCACCGACAACAGATGATAAAAGGACTCATGACTTGGCACCGGGGTCAGGGGAGGGAACTTTTAGAGGGGGCGACTGGCAGGGACGGCCCCCTTCGCCGCTGTGGAGGCCAGTACTACCATGCCCAGGCCTATCACAGGCAAGCATTAAGACCCGTCGCTTTGGTTCTCAGTAACAGAGCGAATCAGCAAGGCCTGTTTCGGGTTTGACAATGACCATGCACCATCAGCTGGCTGCAAGGCGACGCGATCCTGCGCGGAATACCACTCACCCTCCTTCCTCTTCGGGTCCAGCCTCAAAGGACAGGGGTTCTATGTAAAAAGACCAAAACAAACCGGGCCGACTCCATAGTTTCGGAGATGCTCATGTGACCCTATGCTATGTACAGTGCGCAGCAGGATATGCGTCTGTATATACATGAAAATCAGGACGCGGCCTCTTTGTTCAAGCCGAGATGCAGGATCACGTCTCTCAAGTAAGCTGTGAAGCGATCTTGAGGCGAATCTGACAACTGACAAACCTGCGTGCTTGCACATGTGGGCCACATGCTTGATTGGCTTATACGGTGGGACGGGGAGCGTCCAGAACGCTGACCGACCCCCGACCCGGCCCACAAGAAGACATTCATCGCGCTTAGCAGCTGCAAGTTTGGCAAACTCCCTCACGTGCGACTCGACTCTGCCATAAGCACTCGGGGGGGCGGCAGACACGTAAAATTTCAATACGAGAATGTGCCAAGCGTGTAGCCTCGGCACAGCGATAAGCCACATATCCCCATCCGGTGCCAACTACCGCCCAGGCTTCCGGCTCAGCAGTGACTAAATCACATTCCTATGATTCCTCCTGATGGGTACATAACCTCATGGTGTTAGGCTACATGAACTCCCTCCCCCGCCCCAGAAAAAAAAGACGGCGGAACAAAACCAAAAAGTACACTCTCAGAGCGCTTGTTTCTACTACGTCAGGGAGTCGAACCCTGAGCTCAACCTTGGAAGGGTTGAATGTTACCGCTACACCAACGCAGTTGACTATGTTCACATCTGTTTTTGTTCGTATATAATTTCGGTCCGGGAGAAATTTAGGTGAAGAATAAGCATGAAAATAGAGCAACTTTTTCCCCCTTACCTTAAACTTTATCTGTAACATCATATCACAATACATCACAGTGTATAAAGTTAATTATATGTTGCTATTGTGTTATTATTTCATTGACATGCTTACAGTACTTGAACAGAGAACCCCCTTCCCCTAGGTAGGTAATGTGGCGGCATTCCAGTTTCGCATAACTTGTGTCACAGTCTCACATCAACACACGTATTTGATGTAAGCATGTGTCTTGGTTGCTATCTAGGGACCCAGCCTGACTGCACTCTTGTTCCAAAACCCACCAGGATGATAATGAGCCCCGAGCTTGTTTCGATATCTACGATCGCCGCACCATGAAGTCTTCAGGGCACTATAGGACGCTTTATGTCCGGAAGAAGCTCCTCCGACGGTATCAAGCCTTGTTCCTGGAGCCTGCGGTGGCACCGCGAGATTGGCGCCACTCCTCGTAAACAGCGCGCGCCTCATCCAGAAGCTCCTTGTCCTGACCCACAAGCAGCTCCCGGTCGAAGGTATCGATGTGGCGCTTGAGGCTTCCCGGTCCTCCAGTCCAGTGCTGGGCCTCGAGCTTGAGGTTCACCATGATTGGTCCATCCTTCCGCGCCAGGAATCCCGCGTCGTGGTCAAGTCCGAATGCTCGCAGGGTGTTCAGGGCATGAATGTTGTTGACGACGTTGAAATGAGGTCGGATCATGTAGCGATCCTTGTGGTCCACGTCCTTCGTGAAAGCCTTGCCGGGGTAGCTTCCGCGCTGCAACTCCTGTAGCATGGAGCGGAAGACTTGATTTACGCCTCGCTCTGTCACCAGTGTCATGTGGCTGGGAAGGAGGATCATTCCGTCGGACTCGGTCGAGGTGACGTGGAAGTCGTTCACGATTGCGGGAATGTCTGACAGTTGTTAGCTATCTTGCATAGAAGCAGAACTTCGGGTGTCTTGAAAAGCAGACAGCGTGGGGCTTGAGGTATGGGGAATTTAAGACTTACAGTGACGGAGCATGGCCATGTTGACCTTGTCCACCAGGATCAGAGGGTTCTCGAGATTGCCGTACGCAATCGCCACACGCTCGCTGCTCTCCAAGATGGCCCGACGACCGTCAGAGTTGAGAGAGTCCATGTGGCCCGGAAGACCACGGGGCTTGCGCTCCAAATGCATCGGAGGAGCGACTTGTTCGACTTGGTCCACTTCGGCGGCTTCGGCAACAGGCCTGGCAGTCTTGGCTGCCTTTGCTGCCTTGGCCGCCTCCAAACGGGCCTGAGTGTGTGCAGGAAACTTGATCTCGTGCATGTTGATGGTTTTGTTGCGGTGTGTGGGTTGTGTGTTGAGTAGGGGATTGATGGTAATGGGTCAAGAATGCAGAAGTGTTGTGTCAGTTTGGCGTATCTGACTGTTATTGATGGGGATGGTTGTGGGAAGGAAGAAGCCATCAATATTCGGGAGGAGTGCTGTGTATAAAAAGACAGCGTCTTGATTTCACTTTCGAGAAAGTGTGAATAGATATATGAATAGTTGGTATGAATGCCACCAGTGATGGTTAGCATTAACCTCTGGCACCCACTGGTGGGTGTTTAACTTGTTGTGTGTTCTCGTCGAACCAGTATGCAATATGAGTCTTGGAAGTGAATACGAATAGTATGAGTGATTCAAGAGAATATTCCCTCTAGGATGCTGGAACCTGTGGACCCAGATCTGGGCGACGTGGATCAGAAACAGCACCACCAGCCGGTCGGTCAATTTAAGGGCAGAGGCGTTATTTATCGACATTCTGTCACCCACGCTCGATGACTCCGAGTATGAAAACGATGGAATCTGCAAATCCGTATCACTGAGCGATCCAGCGACAATAGGCAAACTGTCAGGGGTTAACATCATATAAGGCCCTTTGGGCCCTTTAAGCCCTGAATACCAAGAGAAATAGTGACTATTTAAAGGCTTCTGCGTAATATATATGCCCTTAGAGATACTTAGACCTTAGGTTTAATTATTGCTTTAGCTTATAGGGGCCTTCTGGCCCTATCACTTTACTTATATACTCTTATTCCTAATAATTTAAACCTCCGCCTCTTTTAGGAGGTAGACTAATAGGGCTTAAATATTTAACTATTTATTAAGCTGTAAGTATGCTATGAAAGTGCTGCGAGAGAGCCCCTTCCGCGAGAACGCATTATCTACAAGAACGCACCGTCTATAAAGAAGCATCACCTGCAAAGAAGCACTATAGTAAGACCCTAATCACCTTAAATTAACTATTTCTAAAGCTATAAAGCGCTGTGAAGGCGCTGCGGGTGAGCGCCGTCTGCGAGAATGCTGTCGAACTGCGTGCGAATCCCGCGAAGGGCACTATTTGGTGTTATTTATAAGAACGTTCTTTCAGTTTGCGAGGGCGTCACGAGGGCGCTTCTCAAGAGTTACGTATGCTACTTTGGGAGAAGCCTAGTGATAGTATTGCCTGCTGGGAGAAGCTTAATAAATGAGAATAGTTGTATATTATTTAAATTAAGTTATAGCAAAAGGTTACTATATTATACTTATAGTTAATAAAGCTATAAATTGTATTATAATAGTAAGGGTGACTTATAAGAGCTATAATTACGTGAGGTAGTAGTAGGTGTAAATCTTATTGAGCTCTGTATATTTAGCTATTATATCTTTAATAAAAAAGCTAGCTACTTTATATTAAATAGTATTAAAGCTTTAAAGGGTACCCAGAGGCATTATATGGGAGTAATGCTTAATTAATGTAAATGGTATAGTGTTGCACTCAGAAGACTTTATGTTTAGTTTAGTTTTATTAAGGACCTAGAGTTATTAAGGTTAAGAGTATTACTAAGGGTATTATTAAGTATTATAAGGAAGCTATATATCTAAAGTAAGGGCGATATAAAAAAGCTATTTATTCAAAGGAGCTTTAAAATAAAGCTATAGAAAGGGAGAGTATATAGTAATAAAGAAGTATAGAGAAATAATAAATAACTATATAAATAACTTAATAACTTAATTAAAACTTATATTTAAAAAACTATCCTTAAGAGTATTATAAAGATAATGTAAAAGTGTTATAAAGGCGTTAAGAGGAAATTATTTATTTAAAGTAAGATTATTTAAAGTATTTATTTAAGGTACTTATTTAAAAGTATTATAAAGAATCTGTATATTTAAAATAAAGTAAAGATAATGTGAAGGCATTATAGAAAAGCAGCTTATTAAAAGCGAAGTAATATAAAGAAAGAGCTGCTTGTTTAAAATGAGGTAATGCAAAGAGTAGCTGCTTATTTAAAGTAAGGGTAATGTGAAGATAATGGCCTTGGGATAAGGCTTGGGAAGAGAGGGTAGTTTATTAGGGGTTAATATTATATGAGGCCCTTTAGGCCCTTTGGGCCCTAAATATTAAGAGAAATAATAACTATTTAAAGGCTTCCGCGTAGCGTATGCGCCCTTAGAGATACTTAGACCTTAGGTTTAATTATTGCTTTGGCCTATAGGGGCCTTCTGGCCCTATCACTCTACCTGTGCACTCTTATTCCTAACATAAACTACCTGCGCGTTTGTGCTACAGAATTCCCCAGAGATCCCACATGTCCCTGGGTCAGCATTGGTCTTTACACTTTTCATCATAGGAGGAGATGTTGGTGGCAATTTGTTCGACTATGAATGCTCTCTGTAGTTTTGAGGTGCTCCAAGATCCGCGGTCAGATGACCCCATGGGATGTCTCGGGTAGCCCTCTATGTTGACTCGCCCATCCGTAGCCTCTTAAAATTGGCCCCAGATATTCCATCCTCACTCTCAGTCGAGTGGAGGCAATCCGATCGCTGTCCATGCTGCCTCTCCTCACAGACCAAAATTGTCGCCATCATTGCACCGCCACTCCTGAAATCAACCCAACCGGCCTTTGTGTTGCTAAGAGGATCAGGCGGTTCTGGCTGGAAGCCTTGCGAGGTGACTAAGTCTGAACCAGCTTGTCGTAGGCAGTCCAGGCCCGGGCGAGGAGGTGCCGGTCCGGATCCCCCAGGAGCTCCCGATCCACGGTGTTCAGGAACCTCTTGAGCGTCCACAGGCTGCCAGACCACTCCTCGACCCTACGCTCCAGGGCGGACACGATCGGACCGTCCGGCATGGCGAGGAACTCGGCATCGGAGCTGAGACCGAAGGCCCTCAGGGTGTGAAGGCCGTGGATCATGTCCACGGGGTTGCGGCAGGGGCGCATCGTGTAGGTGGCCTGGTCCTCCTTGTCCTTGGTGAAGTGGCTGCTAAGATAGCTGCCCCACTCTACCTCCCTCCTCATGTTGATGAACACGTATCGCAATCCCCGCTCGGTAACGAGGGTCATGTCGTCGGGGAGAATGATGATGTCTCCCATTGCAGTGGTGTGCTTGAAGTTGTCGACGATTTGGGGAATGTCTGTTTGTAGTATGTAAGTTGACTGACCAGGAATGACCGAGACGAGTTGGAAATATCTTGATGGCACACAGACATGGTGACCCATGATGGAAGAAGCATGGTACTTACAGCGCTGGAGCAAGGCCAGGTTGACATGCTTGACCAGAGGGTAAAACACCTCAATTGTACCATAGCCGACGATGACCTTGGCGTTGCATCGCAGGATCTCCTGTCGAGCGTCCAGGCTCAGTCCATCGACGTGTCCTGGGAGAGCGGGAGGGGTAACAGCCAGGCTGGGCTGAGGCTCCTCTGCCTTGGGCTTCTTCAGCTCTTTGGCGGCCTTGGCTGCCGCCATGCGAGACTGGGTATGGGCGGGAAAGGTGACGTGGGGAATCATGTTGGTCTTGATGATTGTTGTTTGCGTTGGTTGATGTGTGTTTGTGGGGTGATGACCGATGATCAATGATGGCACATCGAGGAGGATGGTGTGTATGAGTGAGGTTGACGATGGATGGAGGAAAGGAGAGACGTTTGTAAAGTTCGGAAGATCGACAGGTTTAAGTATTCGACGGCCAGATCGTCTTGCCTGCCTTGATAAAAGTTCACTGTGAAATATATTAGTGAATACTCGGCGTGAATGGGCCTCATCACTTGAAATGTTAACCACGTAGATTCTGTGGGCTTGTGACCGGTTATGTGCCAGCTCTGGTACATATTAAGTGAAACGCTGGAGTGAATTTGATTGCTAATTCAGTGTGTGTACATTTCTCTCAATTGGAACCGCGGGCCCAGATCCGAGTGCCAGGAATTCAAGGCGTCAAAACTATTCAGAAGGAACTGTCACTCCTAAGACTTCATTCACATTCTGTTCCGCACAGCGAGGCCGGCGACTCTTACAATGAATAGAACGTTATCAGACAGACTCTTGCCGGTGAACATACAAGTCTTGCTGCTTCGAAAATGACTAGCGAGTTTAAATTTCACATGACCCGGTTAGGCAAGTGTTTAAGCATGCCCAACCCGCGTACTTGGAGTGCGAATACGGCTGCATGGAGCAAACTCACCAATGAAGCTTACTGGAACAGCCTTGCTCGCGATAGAATGAGAGCATGCTCAAATTTCAACCGTCAAGCGATGCCGATGTCGATGGATGGTAACGGTCCAGCAACCTGTCGCGATTCATCCTGGTTGACACACTTTGAAGTGAACGTGAGCACCATCATGGCATAGTTGGATACCAATGGGGACTTTATTGTAGCAGATCTTGAAGTAAAATATCCTAGAGATAATGAACGAGGGCTCTACCTTGCTCACACTCGGCAAGACCACATCGTTGGCAGCGCCGCCAGCTACTCGATCCAGAAGGTCTGACGATCCGCAACCAAATGGCATGGATATGTTTGTACCTCCATTTCTCAGAAGGTCTGACACACCCATAGAAATCTATCAATGCGAGCATATGGTGTACAATACGCAAAGGCCGACTTTAAGACTACGTAGAGCTCTACAACTAGGGCTGGCCTGGCCTCCGACTGAACATGGGCGGCATGGCATGTCGATGGCAGATGACTATAAGTTCGAGTATTGTCTCAGCTGTGGTTGAAGGCCCTGTAAGATTCATTTTTAACTTTCTAAATCACCGAACAGACGAAATGACAATTAGATATTAAGATGTGCCTCCACGACTGGAGGAAAATCACCAGCAAGAACTCCATCCGATATTAAACCCAGACCCAAATAAGCAACAAAACGCCCAGCCAAACAACCTGTAGTCTCTCTGTCTACAACATGACTGTGAAGAAGAGCGAGACCATGACTATCACAGCACCAGCCAGGATTCCAACATTTCTCTCAGAAGCATCAGACTGGACATACGTTGGCCGCGGGGACACAGGACTCTTCGCGGTATCCGTTGCCGGCGGGGCGATAGGTTCGGCAGCCGAGGAAGCCGAAGGGACAGGAACGGCCGGAGGAGGGACTGCTGGAGGAGGAATAGCCGGAGGAGGGATGGCTGGAGGAGGGATGGCTGGAGGGGGGACGGCTGGAGGAGGGACACCTGGTGGAGGGATAGCCGGGGGAGGAATAGCCGGGGGAGGAATGGCTGGCGGAGGAACCACAGGGGGAGAAATAGGACTTTGCGAGATATATGTTGGACTCGGAGGGGTCGGCTGGGCCACTGGTGGAGGAGCTGGGGTCGGCTGCACAACTGGTGGAGGAGCTGGAGTGGGCTGGACAACTGGAGGGGGAGCCAGAGTCGGCTGCTCCTTTGCTGGCTGGTATTGTGGTTGCTTGTGTCAGCCTAACTTCACCATGACAGCAGGATTGGGATGGGCTCGGATGAGCGACATCCAGAAGGCCGGAAGAACAAAGCTGATTCTTACCTTGGTGAGAGTGCAAGGGCAGTTCGTGATGGTGAGCATGGTAGGCCCTGTAGCGGTATACGTCTTATCCTTGACAACGATGACGGTGGGTCCGGGGCACCAGGTCGTGTAGGACTTGACTATCACGACCACGGTTCCGTTGTAGTACCCAGGCTTTCCTGGCTGAACACCAGGTTTGGTTCCATTGGTGGGAAGGACGGGGCTGATAGGAATAGGTGTTCTGATAGGCGGTGGAAAGGAGGTGCTGTTGACGCGGACCGTGTTGTTTTGGGCCGCTGTAAGCGTCACGGCCCCAAGCGTGAGGATGGCCTTGAGTAACTGCATAGTGACTCTCTTTGACGATAGTCAAACTTTTGCTAATGATCGAAAAGCTTGATGGAACAATTCGGGGGAGGACTTGAATGAATGGGATGATGTGGCTGGGGGAAAAAAACGACCATGATTGATTCTCACGGAGCATGTATTTATATTTGTTCTTGTGTGTTCTTGTGAGGTCACATCACCCTTGAAGAAAATCAGGAACACAGTCACGACGAAAGCAGCGAGATTCCCCACGATGTCTTGGATTTTGAGACAATGCCTTGCGCTTGGGCTCGGGTCTTCCCGAGGGCTACATTCCAGCGCAACACCGTCTAGGTGATGACATACAGATTCCACATGGCCAAATCGAACTAGCGCGACCCCCAAAGTTACTAGTACGCTGTTGAGATGAGGCTGGGGATCGACAACAGCTTTACCGGCTCTTGTCTAGACGGCTTCTGTCAGCTGTCCGTTTTCATTCAGTGTGTCTGTGCGTTTGCTGCACATCGACAGTGAAGCCTAATCCGAACCTACACATTCGAGTCAATCATTTGCAAGTGTGAGAAGGGCCTTCAAGAAGGTCCGTGGGCCAGAATTCTGTAAATCAATTGTTCAATCTGTGCTATGATATCAACGCCATTCCCCAAGAAAGCAAAAAATACTCCGGATATGCTTAGCTTGTTCGGCTATGCTTTCCTGTTTAGAGAGATGCGACCTTGCATGTTTACTCTCCATCTAAAGCCTGCCATCTTGTCTCAGTCGCAGGGAAGTCAAGCGTGTGCCGCTTGCATCACGCCGCATCAAAAACGATCTAATACGTTATCGAGGGACCAGGAATAGTCTCAAGAATAGACTTCAGTTCTGGCCAAGCCTGCTCGAAGGAAGGGTGCAAGGGAAGCGTTTCCACATCCTGGATTGCAACCCACTTAGTCTCCAGAGATTCAGAGTCTCCCTGTGGAACTATCGGCTCGAACGGCTTGATCACGTCAGCAATGACCGTAGTGTACTTCCAAGATCCGTGGTCCAAGAAGGCATTCTCGTACCAGATGACGATGGAGGGGTCGGGTCCATCGGCGCAGGCCCGCGGAAGACCTACCTCCTCGGATGCCTCGCGAATGGCCGCCTGACGCGGGGTCTCGCACCTGTTGTCCAGGGCTCCGCCTGGCATAGCCCAGGTGCCTCCCGCGGTGGTGGAGAATGATCGGTGTTGGAGGATCACGTGTGTAGCAGGACGATCCGGCTTGGTGTCATCTCGACGGAC
Organism: Diaporthe sp. P3_1W; assembly: GCA_037177825.1. Classification (NCBI taxonomy): domain Eukaryota; kingdom Fungi; phylum Ascomycota; class Sordariomycetes; order Diaporthales; family Diaporthaceae; genus Diaporthe; species Diaporthe sp. P3_1W. The sequence goes on from JBAFXB010000001.1 coordinate 6,384,992, forward strand.
GAGAAGCATGCCGGCAGCTCCTCCTACGCCAAAGTGGCGTCCCTTGCACGTCTCGCAGTCCACCATCTTCTCCCAAGGACCTTTGGGCTCCGGCCACTTGTTGGCCTCGTTCTGGTTTGACTTGTCTGACGACATTGTTAGCCTTATCTCGTACAGCTTAGGTAGTATGGGTAGAATTCTGCTTGCTTGTAAGGTCCTCTTATTGTTGGAGGTTTGTGATGAAGGTTTACCAGTGGAGGTGTGTAGGTGGGTGGAAAGGTTTATAGACGTGGCTACGGAAAAGACAGGAGCCTTATATAGCCCGACCTCAGTCATTGGATTGACCTTGAGTTTGAACAATGCTATTGTTCAGGATTGACTGATTATCAACACCGTTCTTTGTGTGTCAGAGAGACTCAAGGCTATTGTGTTAAGACCCCACCAAATCTACCATCTTCTTTGTTACGGCACCGTGGCGTAGAGATTCTGGATGGCTTTCTGCTTGCCGAGTACAATGTATTGGCAGTGTAGCAACACCCTTCTCGACCATCTTTTATCCTCAAGAATGCTATGGAAAACCTTAATCTGCAGAGAAAACTTGAAGAAAGCAAATGCAACAGACCCAGAAAAAGTGCATATGCCAATTCCAGAGAGCATCACAAAGTCATGCATACCATGGTATAGAACTGGCCTAGCGCGCAGCGATCAGTTCTGTTGTCTCTTGGTCAACATGCACACAGATTCATGCAATGGCATACATGTACTTCGGGGCATATATGTGGTGACCCTTGTCTTATAAAGTCCGAGGCTCGCTTTGCAGTGCAAGTGCTTATCGACCCCGGACTTTGCTCCCACTGGACGGACAATGGCAATCTGGTTCCCAAGCTGGGGCGTAAGACAATCCATAGTCCCTGCGCTGATCCCCCAATCATCCATTTTGGTTCGTTTAAGATATGCATAACCCCCGCAGTAGGGTGTCATTGGTCATCAGCCAGCTTGAATAGTTGAGGCCGGGACCATAAACACTCGACGCGATGTCCCATTATATTGGTAGACATTCTCCTCTTTGCTTACTATCGTTATATTACGCTTCCAGTCAAACATGTCCCCCAAACTCGGTGTATTGACATCAAAAGCCGACGAAGGCGGCGATGGCAAGCCTTTCGGGCAACCTGCACAGGTTGAGGTAGCAAATACCACGGCAGTGTATGAGAAGTATGGCAACCAATATGACGAGATGGACATGGACCGCATGGGGAAGCTCCAGGAACTGAGAGTAAGTAACAATAGTTCCAGAAGTACACAAACGTGATCCACATATTCTGATATATCTCGAACAGCGCAACTTCAAGTTCATGACTGTGTTTGGCTATTCTGTGATCCTTGGATCCAGCTGGGAATTTTCTCTAATGTTTGCTATCTCGCACGTCATATAAGAAACGTATGCTGAACCACGTATAGCATCATCGGAATATCGCTTAGCAACGGAGGCACAGCTGGTGGCATCTGGATGTTCCTCAGCGTTTGCTTCGGCATGTGTTTCGTCATGCTCTCGATGGCCGAGCTGGCATCAATGTAAGCATACAAAGCCCTCTGGTCTCGGACTGTTGACTGATAGACCAAGGGCGCCCACGTCCGGTGGCCAGTATCACTGGGTTTCTGAGTTGGCTCCAAAACAACATCAGAAATTTCTCAGCTATCTCGTCGGTATGTCCCCTTTCGATCCCAGTCGCAATGACAAAGCTGATATGAAAGGCCCAGGTTGGATGTGTGTTATCGGATGGCAGGCCGCTATGGCTACTTGTGCTCTTGCTACGACGCAGCAGCTTCAAGGATTGATAACGCTGAATATGCCGTCATATGTGGCCCAAGGATGGCATGGTACACTCTTCAGCATTGCCATCACGCTCTTCGCCATTATATGGAATACCGTATTTGTCAAAAAGCTGCCTGTCATCGAGGTCATTGGCTTGATACTTCATGTCTCTGCATTTGTGGTCTTTGTTGTCATTCTTTGGCTTATGGCCCCACACTCGAACCCCAAGGCTGTGTGGACCAATTTCGAGGACAACAGTGGATGGGGCAGCCTCGGCCTCTCGACTCTTGTTGGTATCCTTGGACCCATTGTGACTCTTATCGGATCGGATTCAACGTGCCACTTGGCCGAGGAGCTGAGAGATGCAGCTTGGGTACTTCCAAGGTCGATGGTCGCGACTGCTCTAATGAACTACGCGCTCGGTTTTGTGATGACAGTCACTATCATGTCCAGCCTGGGGGATGATATATCTGCGATTCTCTCTACGGGACTTGGACAGCCATGGATCCAAGTGATTTACAACGCCACAGGGTCCAAAGCTGGAACATCGGTCATGACGGCAGTTGTCTGGATCTTGCTGCTTTTATGCACTATTAACCAGGTCACTACCACATCACGGCAGCTCTTCGCTTTTGCCCGTGACAGAGGACTTCCCTTTTCACCATTCCTAGCATATGTACGATGCACACGTTTTGTCTTTTTCATCAGTATGGCTGACATTGAGCAGGTTCGCCCGGGCTGGGATGTTCCCGTAAATGCAGTTCTAGTGACTCTAGGCTGCACCACCCTGCTGTCACTCATCATCATTGGATTGACAATCGCATTCAACGTCATCACGTCTCTCGGTCAACTAGGGCTCGTCTCCTCGTACATCGTTGTCATCTCATGTGTATTTGCGAAACGGATCAAAGGGGAAGTCCTCCTGCCTTCTCGGTTTAGTCTTGGAAAATTTGGATTTCTGGTCAACGGCCTCGCTATCTTGTTTCTAGGGGTGGCTTTCATCTTCTTGTTCTTTCCGGCGGCGCCTGACCCGACTCCTGCTAGCATGAACTGGAGTTGTCTCCTCTTTGGCTTCATCCTTGGGTTTTCGCTGATTTACTATTGGATTTGGGGAAGACACGTCTATGTTGGGCCGGTGGAATACATCAAGAATCGATAGTGAACTTGTTGCTGCTTTGCTTACTTAGTATGAAGGGGCTGAATGCATACTGCTTAAGAAGCAAATGTGTACAGATTAAAAACGAGACCACTTTGCTTACTTATTTAGGTTTGGCGTCTGACTCGGTTTCTTTGTCATCCATCGGCTTAGATATGCTTTCGGGGCGCGAGGGGATCCTAGCGGCGTTGATCACATCATCAACCGCATGTGCATTAATCAGCCTTTACCGCAGTATACTATCTTCAATACGCTTTTATATCTCCGTCCAGGGCACGGTTTTAGGCACAATTTTCCCTGTACTCCACCTTCACTGTACACCATGTCGACTCGACGCCCAATCCTCATTTCCGGCGCAGGCCTTGCCTCCCTACTTCTTGCCCAATCCCTTCGCCGAAGCGCCATCCCTTTCCGCGTCTTTGAGCGTGATGCCTCTCTTGCATTCCGGGGCCAAGGCTACCGTCTGCGTCTTTCCAACGAGGGCCTAGATGCGATTGAATCGGTGCTGAGCCCTGAGGACTTTGCACGCTTCTACGACAAGTGCGGCAAGACGGGTGGCGCTGGATTTACTGGCCTCGATGCTATCACTGGGGAGCAAACTGAGGGCGTTGTAGGCGGGCCCCCCCGGGAGCAGCTAGTTAGTCGGGGTGGCAAGACGGTGGGCATCGCAAGAGGGGAGATGCGCCAGCTCTTCTTCGAAGGAATCGAGGACCACGTCGAGTTTCAGAGGCATGTCACGGGATATGAGCTTGTCGACGGGGGCGTCCGAGCGGTGTTTGCGGACGGGACCAAGTCGGAGGTGGGTGAGATGCTGGTCGGCGGGGAAGGCATCAAGTCTAGAGTGGCCAGGCAAGTCTCTGGCGGCCGGCTGGTGGTCTACGACACCGGCGCACGAGGCATTCACGGCCAGGCGCCGATAAGCGCTTTCAAGGTTCTAGGCGAGGGTGTTTTTCGCATTGGAGACCAGTCGAAAGAGAAAGGCTCGCGTGTGAGCATCATCACAAACGTGCGTCCGTACGATGAAAACAACCCTGAGACCGAGTACGGCTGGACCATGGCGGGACCCCCAGGTGTGATTAGGGCGCCCAACGACGACTACAGCATCGTGGGAAGCACAGCAGCAGACTTGGCCAAGGACCTTACAGCGGACTGGCACGAGAAATTCCGACCGTTGTTTGAGCAAATGAACACCAAGGAAGCCGCGTTCTGGAAGATCACCTGTTCGACTCCTTCAGGGGTCCCGGAATGGCCAAATGAGCCTCGCGTAACGGTCATTGGAGACGCGGCGCATTCGATGACACCAGCCGGTGGTATTGGGGCCAACACTGCCGTACAAGACTCGGCGCTGCTGGGCCGCCTGCTGAAGGAAGCAAACGGATGGAAAGGGGATATCACTGCTGAATATGAGAAGCGTATGCGAGTATATGGCAGTGAGGCTGTTGCAAAGAGCTACGGGCTTGCTACCGACGGCTTTTCGATTAAGATTGTGCCGGGAGAGACCCCCACAGTCATATGAGAACTTTCATAGATGGTTGAGGCAATATATCTGCTAGAATACATTTGGGATTCAAGTATATATATCATCTCCCAAATTCCAGCTTGGATCTTCAAGTCTAACTGCTATAGTAGGGTCTTTCCTCATAGATTTAATCTTAGCAGAGGTGCCAAGGATCATATCAGTGCCCTGAGAGGAGCTATATGCAGCATCGACTCTCCCAAGCCACCCGTTCACAATTGCCAGGCAGGAGAGTTCCAGACTAGGCTGTTGCAGACGCTTTACAATAGAGTCTTCACTCATGTGAGCACACAGCACAGTTACCACATGCACATGCATTGACCTGGATTTAGCTAAAATTCATGAAGCAAATTCTCTCGTAGCCTGGATTAACGTCTATACTTGGGTATTACATGGTAGGCAGCGCTTCATAATCGACATTCCGGTAACTATGCCCTGCACTCTCCAACTTTGTCCCACCATTGACGGATAGACTTCAATCAACTGAAGTCAACTGGTCCACCTCTTCTGAAACCATGATGTTCTCCCTTCCATGCTTTCTTCCTGTGCCAGGAATTGACGTCGTAGCCTAAAAGTCCCGGTCGTGGTGGCGAATCACTTGGAAACAGACGCTGGGCAGGGAGACGTGTTCTCAGGGTCGAACACCTCGTCTCCAGGAAACACAGGCCACATCTCGTTGATAACGTAAGTCGTGGAGTTGTCTCTTGTGCCATTGACATCGACAAACAACGTTTCTGAATACACAGGACCCCCGTCTCGGGGATTGATCAGAGGAACGAATGTAAAGTTCCCAGTCGCGCTGCATATCCTGCCGACCTCCAAAAACGCATAGTCGTCGCCAATGACCGCACCAACGTGGTAGTCGGTGATGAAGTCGCCGGAGGACTGTATATATAGCCCGCTGAGTGTCATACGGTAGTTGAATAGCAGTGAGAACCTGCCGCCGCCATACGCGGGAATATAGTCTTCCTCTTCGGTTGTGTTGATGTCACCGTCTGTGTAACGCCCAAAGCCACCATAGTTGTGCTGAGGCCACGGGTTCAGCTTCTGAGCCACTGCCGAAACGGCGAAGAGGATTGCCGTGCAGGCTGAGGTGTGGAGGAACATGGTGGCGAGGACGATGAGAACGAAGATGAAGAAGGAGTGATGAGTTGAGACGCGGGAGCCCAGCGATGAGAAAGAGGAAAAAACTGGGTTAAATAAACCTCTGGAGAATCACCCCATCTTTGCACCTCACCGGTGAGGTCGTTTTCCCTCGAAAGTTTAAATAGGCAGAAGCGTAGATTGTGGAGCCTCTGAATTATATGGCTGCATTTAGTTTAGTTTAATGCAGACTAAATCCTAATGAATCCTGAAATGCTACGCCTAAAGTAGGCTGCAATTTCTTCAAGGAGACACTGCTTAATAAGCTTAAAGATATTGATAGCCTGTTGCGGGAAGGAAAATCTTTGACTAACCTGTAAGAGTCTGTAAAGCGAATTTTGGTGTCCCTTATTTCAACTGAGTCCTCCCAGACCTTTTGTTTGGACTCTTGCACAGACCATCGTGATTGTTGTGCACTAGGGAGAAACATTACTTGGTAGCCTGACAGGGAAGATTGAATTGCCATTTAGACTAGCAATGTGCTTTCAGGGTTAATGGTGCTAATAGAAGGTGGAGTGATTATATTAAAGAAGGTATCTGTCGGCGTAAGAACACGGTGCTGATAGTCATTTCTCGCTGCGGCCACCATTGTCTTTCTCAGGGGCACAAGGTGGTATTTTGTACCATGTGGCTGTGTATTAAGTTCCGATACCTATTTTTCGGTACTTTTCTTGCTGAGACTGCTATCATAGATAGAAATGTTATTGAGAAACAGTTTGAAGTCTACAGTATATTGAGTGGAGAAGTTAAACAGCGCACTTCTTCAGTCGAATTTAATTTAAGTACTCAGCCTCTCTTCCTCTGCTCCAGGGGCTTCTTACGCGCCTGATATAAGTTTCCTCTCAGTGAGTTTCACCCTCAGCGGGTCTTTCACCCAGACAACGAGGACGCGGCCATCATCCATCCAGTCCTCTTGCCCAGGAGCGAGCTCCACGTCAAAGCGGAACAGCAAGCGCGAGATAACCACCCTGAGCTCAGACAAAGCTAAGTTCTTGCCCACGCAATCTCTAACTCCGAAACTGAAAGGATCTGTTTACGAGTTGTCCGAGTTAGCAGGAGACTCAGAGCGAGCGAGAGGATTGGGGCTAGGGCGATAAGGAGAAGCGAATGTGACTGCTACTTACGAAAGCATTGCTTGTTGTCGTTGACAAAGACAGGGTCGTAAAGCTCATGGTTCGCGGGTAACCATCGCTCCGGACGGAAGTTATCTGGGTCGTGGAAATTGTCTGCGTTGTGGTATGTCGCCCACTGGAACACAGTGATGACGGTCTGCACATGCACACAATATGGTCAGTTCTTGAAATTGCTCTGCCCAGGTGTGACGAAGAACATGTAGAAAGTGCAGGGAAACACGGTGCCAATGGCGGTTCGGGTATTAGATGGAAGGTCGAGGTAAAGAAGCGTTGCTGGTTACTCACCCCCTTGGGAATGTGCTGCCCTTCGAGTTCCGCGCCGGGGCTGACCCGCGGAGGGGTTTGCGCTGCAGGCGGGTACATTCTGAGGATCTCATCAATCGTAGCCATAAGGTATGGCAGGCGAGCAGTAGATTTCATATCGATTTCTGCCTCACTGGCGAATGCGCCCCGGATCTCACTGACCAGCCTGTGGTAATGGTGGCGGAACTTAGCCTGGCCGAGGTGCCATGTCAGTCCTGACAATGCAGTTGCCGTTGTCTCGCTGCCAGCTGAGATAATCAGGGGCGTGTTAGTAATGAGGTCGCTGTCCAGGAAGCCCGGCTGGCCGTCGCGATTCTTTCGAAGCATATACGTCATAAAGTCCCTGCGGCCCCCGGGACTTTCGCCTTGAGACTTTCTCGCCAGGGCCTTCTCACTTGCGAACTTGCGGCCCTCGGCTTCCAGCTTGATAGACTTGGCTGAACTTCCGAGGGACTTCATGAGCGGACGGAGCCAGGGAAATTGCTGGCTGAAACGGTAGAAGCCGCCAGCGACGACGGTCTCGAAAATGGCCGACACCCAAGGATGATAGCCACCCTTTTTGACACACCCAAAGCTCTCGGCAAATACAAGATCGCCGATGATATCAAACGTCAGGAAGTTGAACCAAGGGATCACATCGAAAACCTCGCCGCTCTTCTTGCTCAACTGAGAGAGCCAAAGGTCCACGTACTTCTGTACAATTGGCTCTTGTTCGTACATGCTATCGGTACTGAAAGCATGGTTAAGCTGGCGCCGCAACCGCTTGTGGTTCTCGTGGGTCCCTCCGACTGGTACGTGTTAATCACTTGCTACGGGTCCAAAGGTGATACATCCTGGAAGAACTTCCAAGCACGAAGATAGCAGGACTGTAGTCGGAGAAGGGTAGTACTGACTTAGGCTAGTCTCGTCGCCTGGATGGTAGAAACCGCGTTGTTTGGGCCATTCAGTCTTGCCGGGCCGGTGTTGAAATATTTGTGGCCAGGCAATAGAGCCGTCCACCGAAAGATGGTCTGGTGCCACGCGCACAATCGGCCCGTATTTGTCGTATAAGGTTTTAGATTCGAGCGTAAGTGTGCCAGATATATTGGACTTCCATTGAAAAGGTATGTTGGATGCTGCGTATAGCTTCGGACCGGGGTATTTGGCCAAGGGATGAAAGAATAGACGGTAAACGACAAGGCCAACGCGCCAAAGGACAAGCAGCTGAAGTGGAATTCTTTGTTTAGCCATGGAACGGATGTAGCAACGTCAAGCGTGTGTTTGTTGACAAGTTTCAGGTGACTTACTGCGCCTACCGCAATGCCCAAGGCCGGGAGACGGCCGGTGGAGGTCACGTCATCGCCAATGCCACTCGGCAAAACAGTCTTTAGTGAAGGTGGCATGGTTGTTGAGGTGGTCTATGAGGTGCTGTAGAACGAATCAAGTGTCTTTCTGTGAAGTAAGTTGAGGAGGAAGGGGCAATCATGAAAAAACAACGGTTGAGGAAGTAGAAACTGGCATATGCTTTATCACCCGAAAGCAAGATCACTGTCACATGAAATCTTCTCTCCCGGTTAAACAAAAGACCGGGTTGACAGGTTGACAAGCCGTCAATGACGACTGACGTAGTTCATCACAAATACATGTACCTGTCACAGAGCTGAACCGGTGTCTTCATCGGCCCCGAGCAACGAAGCAAGCGGGCCCTCAACTCTTCTCTCCCTTTCTGCTCTACCAAAGCCACTCGCATCTACCCCACTCCTCAAACGCCCAGCATGTCACAGACCTGCGGTTACTTCCACAGATATCAATCAGATTAGAACCCCTCTTCACCATGGAGGCAGCCGCAGACTGGAGTCTTGGCCGTCTCCTTCTGTGTATGCATGTCCGACTCTAATGGCGGTGAACAGACATACAATGTGGTACATACCTACCTGTATGGCACTAATTTGGTTGGACGATGAAAAATGTCTCCCCCACGTTTTCAATGACACTCTCTTCTAAGGTTACCCCTGTAATATTCAAAGCTATGAATGTAAGTATCTAATGTAGACGCTCACGACTCAATTATTGTTCGAAATGTTCATAACCTGAGTCAGCTTGCTATAATAAAGAACCGACGGCAGAAGAACCTAATCACCAACAGGACAAATGAAATATCTCGTACATATCTTCCCTTCCGACAAAACATTCTGGCTGCTGCGTGAGGCGACTCTCCGAACTGCGGCTTGGCCCGGAGGCATGAAAGCACCCGACCACCCGAGATATTAAATCAAAGACCCTGCATTCTCGTGCAGAATGATACCAAGCAATCTCGAATACAACGCGGGGGCGAAAGTCAGGCCATTCTGCAATCTGGTCTAGTCACCTGCGGTCGTCCAAGCAAAGAGCCGCAGATCCGTGGGACGGCCCGCACGGCACCGATTCGGGGCCGTAACTTCCTCGGTAGGGCTGGCGAATGGGCGGGCGTCTCGATTTTGGCGCCCGCCCAGCGGCTCCACCAGCACTTATCGTCGCTTGCGTCTTCGCTTTTTGTGTGGTCTGGTGGGGGCGGTGTGGGTTCAGTGGTATCGAGGGCCCTTTGCCACACTAACGTGGACATGATATGTAATGCTGTTTGTCGGCACTTTGGCGGGCGAGCCAAGATTTCACAATTTCATCTGTCCGTTTCTGTCATCATGAACTCCGCGATCAGCTGCTGCAGCTGCAGTAAGAGGCTTTGTGAGGTCCGGAAAGGTCCGGAAGACGTCGATGAGTTACTCGTTCTGTTCGAGTACTTAAGCCGCGTGTCACCTAGCAATGTCATCTTTGTGTTGTTGTACTCTTCCATGACATCATGTACTACGAGCGCGAGGAATTCGACGAGGGACATGGAAGGCGTGATTGGAACTGTCTTGCAGACAGTTGCCGACAACAGCTCCAATTCCGCGTCTAAATTTTCTATCACTTCTCCTGCCCCGGATGTATCAATATCATTGACCGACTATCTCATTTTGTCTCTGAGTTGAAGGGCTCAGTCAAGCGCAGCGGCGAGCACCTCGAGGCTGAGGAGAGAACTGCAAGTTGGGCTGCAACAGTTGTGGCAATGTCATTAAACTGAGTCATATATGCACTCTTCCGGTGTTGAATGTGAAATTGTGACCATGGAGCCGGTTGGATGCAAAGCTAGGCGGCAGCCGACAGAAACGACAACTGGCGACTTCTGTACAACAGAGACTTGTGTGACATATTCTGACGCTCATCGCGGATCATTGGATCACCCAGGAACCATAAGCAGCATCGAAAGAAAGTCTATTTTGTCGACAAGGTACATTGAATTTCAATCTGCGTGACCAGGTTCTTCCACAGATTGCCAGGCTGAAATCTCTCGAGAAAGGGTGGAAGTACATGTGCTTCTGGGGCAGGCGCACCTATGCGCACGTCTGCCCACAAACATTGTCAAGTTGGTGCGGTTTGTAAAGGGGAGAGAACACTTCTATTGGATTTTCTGAGAAAGTCTCTCTCTGGGCTACTTTTATGGCAAATGAAGCCAGTCTCGTGGGCCCCGGAGGGCCCGGGGGCTCAGGGGCCCGTTTGCTCCCTCTTTTTGCCCGTAACACAAGTACGAGTGAAAGCCTGCATAATCCTTTCATATACAGCCGAGAAGAAGGGCTAGTCACATGTTATATGTAACTTAAGAGATGCAAAGACCGAATTCCAGGTTCGGGGTGGGCTGGAGATGTACTCCGCTGTCCACCCATCCAGAGGCCACCGAGGTGCACTGCAGTGTAAGTTGCTATGGCACTGCTATACTTTATGGTACACTAATTTCCACAAGGAGTTCCGGAAAAGTCTGACTTTTCTCTGGTGGCTCTGGCTATAACGCAGCAGTGGCAGTGGACTGTCTCAATATCCAAAGGGAACGAAGGGCTCGTAGGAGCGGCTGAAAGCTTGGAATCTGCCTTCGAAAACAATCCAGACCGATGTACACAATGTATATCAACTAGCAGTTTCCAAGTAAGTCAGTCCCCGTTGTAGGTGCACAACCGGAGAATCGCTAGCAAAGTCAGGGAAGCATGGCTGAGATACTTTTTCCTTTTTTGCTAATGAAGATCAAAGACAAGCAGCACAAGCAATAGCATTGGGTTCGTCCGGTACCGAGTAACTTATCCGCAGCAGTCCCCGGGGGCAACCTCCGCTACTTGGCCCGAGGCACCGCGCTCGTTGTCATTTAGCTATTTGATATTGTAGTGGTGGGAGTACAAGTGCGGGGAGAATCCGGGGTACGGGGAAAGTTATGGAGAGAGAAGACCAGGGACGGTCCGCTCCATTGGTTAGTTTAATGAGATCGACAAACACCCCCTGAGACGTCCTGGTCGCATACAACGCATCAGCCGATCACGACCCCGTAATTTTACATACGCAACCTTATTGTCTGTTTAACCTGCTGCTGTGCGAAAATTTTCTCAGATGTACCGGGCCTTTATGAAAGTAGCCGCAACTGGTAATTATTGTTAGGTGGTGCACCAAAGATAGAGCATGCATTACACACTGACGAGGATTTTAATCCGCGGAGTATTGGCATATCCGTTTCCATGTACCCCTTTGCGTGCCGTAAAATACCAGAAACGTTTGACCTAGGATAACGCTTAGAACTTGAAAAAAATAACAACAATTATATAAAGTAGCGCTTTGCAAACTTGAGAATATACTTAAATTCTTGAAAACTATGTTGTTGTCGACACCCTATTTGACCCGTCTTTGGCGTATTGGAGCCTTTGGTTCGAATGATGAATACAGATGTGCATATGAATGAATATGAATGTGCATATGATCTTGTTTCTCTTGTTTAAGGGCATGTTTTCTGTTGTCTGAACACCTAGTCCACTTTAAAGGGGACATCGGTGAGGTAAAATCATGCCACGCCAAGTCTTCAGGGGGCAGTGATCATCGATACCTGAGTGGATAATGGTGCCAACATCCATTCGACGGAGCGGATCAAGGGCCGGGCCTTTGTCCTACTGGACGCCATGGGTGGTGAACCCTCCTCAAGCAGATTGCAGGCTTCGCAAATGAAAGGGGGAGGCTCTGAAAACCCCAACACGACCTGCACGGTGGATTTCTCAACGATAAAGACATGCAGTACTGAGATATCCTCTACTAGCAACAAGACCGTATTCCTCACAGTCCTTTTTGCCTAGTAAATTCATGAAAACCTTTTCACTTTTCTTACATTGCCTGTAATAACGCAATGGTACGGATTGCCGTCCTTTCTATCTTGGTGGCCGGCGCGACAGGCTTTGTTCACCCGGGCCTTCTTCATACCGAGGATGACTTCACTAGAGTCAAGGGGTATATCAATGGAGGCAAGGAGCCATGGCTCACGGCCTGGAACCTTCTCACGGCAAATTCACACGCCGCCTCTACGTATGAGCCTCGCGCAGTAGAGACAGTCTACCGCGGCTCCGACGGGGAACACGCAGAGAACTACCCGGTGTTGTACAACGATGCTCATGCTGCCTATCAGCTGGCTCTTCGCTGGAAGATCAGCGGGTCTTCCGAATTTGCGGCCGCATCGACCCGGATCCTAGATGCCTGGTCGTCAACTATGAAGGCCATTGGAGGGAATAGCGATGGCTTCCTTGCAGCAGGCCTCTACGGATATCAGTTAGCCAATGCCGGAGAGATCATGCGGGACTACAGCGAATGGCCGGAGGCGAATCGCACGCGTCTCGGCGATCTCCTCGAAACTGTGTTCTACAAAGATAGTTACAGGTTTTTAACGACGCACAATGATGCATCACGGTACCATTATGTGGGTCATCATGGCAAACGTCCAAGTTTCGATGCGGTAATGCTAAAATTGAATGCAGTGGGCAAATTGGGATCTCTGCAGCATTGCTGCCATCCAAGCCATTGGCGTTTTCACTGACAACCAGACGATGTATGACTATGCCGTGAACTACTTTATCGGCGGCGACGGCATGGGCGCCATGCCGAATTTCATAATCGCCAATCACACCGAAGATGGAACGGGCAAGATCCTGGCCCAAAGTCAAGAGGCTGGGCGAGACCAGGGACACGCGACGCTTGACTTTGCTCTTTTGGGAGTGGTCATGCAGCAAGGATACAACCAAGGGAAGGACCTCTTCGAGATCATGTCGAACAGTGGTCTAGCGGCGTGAGTATTCTCTGTGTTTGATCCCAAAAAAGCCTTTCCTTTCTTGGTGCCTGCGAACTAACGATAAATGTCTTGTCAGATCGGAGTATATCGCGAAATACAACGTGAATGAAGACGTGCCCTTCACAACGTACGACAATCCCGATCAGGGCACCATGACTGAGATCTCCTCAGCGTCTCGCGGCAACGTGCGAGCTGGGTTCGAACTATTGTACGCACATTACAATGACATTCGAGGCCTCGATGCATCCTGGACGAAAGCATATGTCGACTACGCCAACAACGGAACCGGTGGGGTTGAGGGGGGCGGTGGCAACTACGGGAGCAACAGTGGTGGATATGATTACCTTGGTTTCGGAACTCTCATGTATCGTCTGACCGCTTAGCCACGGTCATTGCTTTCTGGACTAGGGTCATGAATTCTTTGCGTTACTCTCGCTTCCACCGGATATGATCAGAGAAGAATGGCTTTGTGTATATACTTCTACTTTCTCAGTGTATTTGACACCGCGTGCTGGAGTCAGAGGCTTCACGCAAGCCATCACCATTTCGCCTCGTTGTATGCCAGCAAGCCCCACTGCTGGAGTCGAGTGGATGATCCTAGTAAGCTTATGCTGCAGTAGACATGTGCCCACTTTCAGCCTGCTGTAGTAGCCTAGCAGGCCTGTTGGTTGGTCATGGCGGTAAATCCTGCCATTTCTTCCCACTTCCAGTGCCTGCTAATTATGTAGTCTACCTAGAACGCCTACGACGAAATTACACAATTGCCTTTAATTGTTGGTCTACCACACCGACCCAGAATCGTCGGAGTAAACAATGGCCGAGTCGGACCTCACGGCTGATGTCTTCAACAGCCGCTACTTCGCCCGGCAGTCCTCGCCGGCTTATGACGCCGATGCGAAATTCCCTCTGTTCGCACAGCTGCCTCGCGAGCTTCGGCTTCAGATCTGGACGTGGCACCTTCGCCGCCGCCGCTTCCTCCGCATACTCCTGGAGGAAGATGTAAGAGCTCAGCACGAAGGGTCCGAGCCAGAGCCAGAGGTTTTGCACCCGGATGACGATGACGAATGGGCCTCTATATTCGCGGCCGGTCCGTCTGAGACTGAGACGGAGACGGAGACTGGGACATGGGCATGGCCGTATGCGAGCCCAACGGCGCCGCCGCTGCGCGTGACGTTCCTCGGGGCCCCGGTACCGGCGATGCCGGCTCTATGGCTGGTAAGTCGAGAGGCTCGCGATGCCCACAACTCGGTCTATCGTATCCGGCTCCCGGCGCTTGCGCGCATACCGTGGGGCGTCGGCACGCGCGACTGCACAACCACCCGGATCGTAGCACACCTGAACCCCGAGCTCGACATCCTCTCACTCCAGACACCGAGCTCATCCGAGATTGTCACCCTCAATCTTCTCCCCTTGTTCTTGCACCACCTGCTCCAACACGACTTCTCCCCCGGCCCACTGTGCTTCGGCGTTCGCCACCTCTGCGTGGACCTCAGGCACCTCGGCAGCGACTACCGCGACAGCGGAGATGAGCCCAGGCCCGACGGCCCCTCCCAGCTCGCGCCCGACATCCTCGCCTCCGTCCGTTTGGCCGTGTCCAACCTGCGCGGCCTCTACCTGCGTCTCACCACCAGCCACCTCGAGCCGCGCGTCACGAGCGGTCCCTTCGCAAACACGATGTCGCTGACCTGGTACAACGCCAGCTTCCCCGTCCTCCCTGGTGCCTCGTGGGGGTTTCCGGGCGAGGTAGAGCCCGTCCCGGGCGGAGGCGACCCGCGGCTCGCCGACCCCGAGGGCGCGGCGGACCTGCGCCAGGTCTGGATCGGCAGCCAGCTCCGCCCGTCGCTCGACGCCTGGGCCGGGCTCCGGCGCGCGTGGGGCGTGCCAGCCGGAGGAGGCGCCGGGACCCGTGTGCGCGCCCTGGTCGGGCTAGACGCTGAGGGCTTAGTATGGGCGGGCCGGACGGACTGCGGCGGCGGTCGCGGCAGCAGCCTCAGGGCCTACCTGCGCGAGGAGCGTGCCGCGTGGCGGTCCCTAACGGACCCGGCGACGGAGATGGGCGCGCTCCTGCGCGGGTGCTTCCAGAATGCTCAGCGGACCTTCCTCCCCGGCCACTTGGTTGTTGCCCCGGGGGAGTGGATTTCCCGGCGGGAGCCGCACACGGCCGTCGGGTTCTGGTTGATGGACCCAGAGATGCTGGAGGCTGCCGAGACCACCGGGCACGTCGGGAAGAAGATCGTCGACCTTTCCGAGAGGGGGGCGGAGGATATCGAGCTGTGGGTATTCTGAGGGCACTCCTAGGGTTTACTTCAATCGTGGGCGTTTTTGTCGCCCCTCAGAGTCATGCTTCATCCATGTCCAGTGCTCCGAGGTTCTCTGAGGTTCGCTGCCATGGTGTCTACGTAGTGAGCAATGATTCTGCTGGGACTTCTTCCCGGGATTTCACCCTTTGGACTGATTGTGACCTTAGCACTGATGATCGTAAAATCGACCGGCCCCATTCAATTTTGAGTTGCTCCCCCGTCCAAACCTAAAACGAGGGGACGCAGAATAAGGGATTTCGAGCACGACAGATCGTGCTTATCTCTTGTGATACTACTCTATTGTCAGATTTTTCTTTTGACTTAGGGTTCCGGGTATCCTTTGTTGTACATTTCAGTTAGCATGACAGAAAAAGCAAGCAAAGCGGATATTATCGCAAACTCCCGGATATGTTAGGACATCTCGGATAGTCCCATTTTTTAAGATTCTATACTATACCTTTTAGTTGGCATGATAAATGGGCCCGCGGAGCGGATATCATCGCAACCTCGCGGATATTTTATGGGCCCTCGGATAGTCCCATACATCCGACATTGCACGCAGGATGGATCTACACCACTCTGGTGAAGTCAAAGGGTGCATATAAATATTGACAGGCATGACGGTGGTATTCTCGTTTTCCCTTCCTATTCCTTCCACATCCTCCACTACGGAGACTCCCGCAGCGGCAGCTCGCGGATTACTTCTGTGCTCGGGGCCTAGTTCCGCATCTGGTAAACGAGATACCACAGAGCGCAGGAGTGATGTTTGCTCTTCTGTACTGCCCCGCCCCCTATTGTAATCTCGGAGCTCGCAGAGATACCATTTTGCCTCGCTCACGCATCACGCAAGTCAGTGTTTTGTCTCTATGCATTGCGATTCACCCGAGTGTTCACCAAATGTCGACATGAAGTATTTAACTACAGTCCCCTGTTGAGAAACATGCTGTGCCCTCCTATGTAGGCCAAGGTAAAGCAGCCAGGCTGCTCCATAAGACCCATTGTTTACTCCTTGACAGAGGCTCCCAACCTGAATTTTGTTCTGGGACTGGCAATGGGATTGTAAAGGGGCCAGCTGGAGCTATGGATGTCAGCACCGAGTGGGAATCCTGGTGAGTCCCAGAGGTCCACCTCGTATACAGAAGGTAGTCATGAAAAATAACCCAATCATGTGCGCATGTTGAGCGAGATAAGTAGCTGTCCAAGAAGGCTTAGAGGTTTGACACAGTCCGGTACACGCACTGCAGTGGGGGTGCTTTGCCCTTTTCAAGGAAGGTCGGTCCAGCATTGTTCCCGACAGGGGGCTCAAGGTTCTCCACGTCGGTCACATCTTGTGTGGCCAACCATTCGTCTACCATTACAAAAGGCTGACTCGACCATACGGGATGGTTGTATAAAAGTCAGCGCGGGAGAAATCTTTCGTCTCGCCCCTCTACTCTGGACTCGCTACCTAGGTATCCTTCGTGCTGATCAGGTAGAAACTCACCTCAAAGTCCCTCTTTTCTCTCTCACCTTCCGAAGGCACTCGAAGCCGTTTGAAGACTCTCAAAAGCATCACCATGAAGTTTTCCCCTCTGAATTTCCTTGCCGTCGGGCTCCTATCCGGGTCGACCGTCGCGGCTCATGGCGAGCTGCTCTCGCGCACCGAGCTGTCTCGCCGTTCCGCCCTGTCCAAGCGCTGTAGTTCGCACGTGGCTCGCTTCAACGAGAAGCGGTACGCCAAACGAATGGCCAAGAGGGACTGGGGCACCGGCAACAGCACCGTCGAGGTCACCACCGCCGCGCCATACTACGACGTGCTCCAGAACGACACGTGCGTCCTGTCCACGGAGATCACCGGAGGGCCATACACATGGCTCCAGTCCCAGCTGCTCCGGCAGGACACCACCGAGGGCCAGCCCGGCGTGCCGGTGTGGCTGGACATCGGGCTCATGGACATGGGCACGTGCGAGCCGCTCGAGGGCGCCCTCGTGAGCATCTGGTCGGCCAACGCGACGGGCAGCTACTCGAGCTTCACGGGCGTGGACCCCAACACGCCCTTCAAGGAGGTCATCGCGCAGCACGGCCTCACCAACTTCACCGTCGGCGAGACCGACTTCCACACCGACGACACCACCTTCCTGCGCGGCATGTGGCCCACGAATGCCGAGGGCCTGGCCGAGATCAAGACCGTCTACCCAGGCTTCTACGCGGGGCGCGCCATCCACATCCACGCCCAGGTCTACACGGACTGGACGCTGTACGGCAACGGGACCCTCAGGTCGCAGAACGTCGTCTCGACCGGCCAGCTGTACTTTGAGGAGGATGTGTCTGCGCGCATCATGTCGCTTGAGCCCTATGCCTCGCACACAGAGATTGTGCGCCGCAAGAACAGCGAGGATCGCCATTTTGCTGATGGGATATCTGAAGGTTTCAACCCCGTTATAACCGTTGTTCCTGCAGATGGGGAGAATATCGATAATGGTGTTGTGGGTTACATCACTATGGGCATTGACCCGACCGATATCAAAACGGGAGATGCCGAACCAGTCATCTCCGTTGATTAATATGTTGATTGGAAATGATACTTGGTTGAAACAACGTTCCATTAATTCTCTCCAGAAACATGGGATCTTTCAGTGATTTAGATTTTAAAAATGGGTTGAACTACATTACAAATACATGCGTAAAACAAGAAACAGGCCAGCCCATATCTTCCAGCACCTCTTCTGTGTCGTGCTCAACAAAAGATAGCAGCGGCCAGCACGACTCTCCCCCGGACCTGTCCGACACAGTTGGGGAAAACGGTCAAAAAGCCTGATCTGCAATCACAATGATCATCCGCTTGATAGAAAATATAGACATCGATTTTCCTCCATGTCTTTGGTAAAGATGATCAACAATTACAGTGCCTGGCTGATCTCTATGGTCTCAGGTGGCAGGAAAATGTGTTGAAAGCATTAGCACCGCCTTGCGGTAAAAGCAACAACATGCTTGGAATCCACTTTCTGACCCTGGCGGTGTCTTGAGACGCGTGGCCATGGAGATGGATGTTAACTCTGAGGGTCATACAGCGCATCGCCTTGATCATGTCTGACTCAGCAATGATGGCATTTGCCAGTCTGAGGTGAAGCGTTTGTGGCGTTTGTGACCTTGTTTGAGTGTAATTGAACAGACTCACAGAGCATATCGTTGGTTTAGACTGCCTTGTTTTTGTGTATGCTCGGGATCGGAACAAACTGTCATGGGCAGAACGAGACTGTCCTGACTAATCATGAAGGAGTAAAATGAGGTTTTCGAAGTTGGGGTCAGCCCCTGAGCGCCCAAGTGTAGATTGCTTGCGCTGTAGGACTGGGTTTCTATCTCAGCCGCAGGACAAGTGTCCTTCACTCCGGCAGAACATGCTAGACCATCTCAGATCTTCCAATATATCTTCCAAAACTTTTCTCCTTGCTATGAGCTGGACTCAGCTTCCATCCTTAGCCGTCGATTTGACCAGCCGCGACCGCTGCGAGGTAGTCCTCCTCGTTGTTGAAGATCACGGCCTTCTTCTCGTCGGCACAACAGGTGTTGAACTATGATCAGAAGAATTAGCGATGTCCGGTAACATTGATGTACTGTGTTCAATCCCATGTTCAACATAGAATGTGTTGTGCAGATGTATGTCAGCGGTGGAAGTACTCACATTACCAGGAGGGCAGTAACCCCAAAAGCAATCCTGCGGCAGGCAAGCACCGCAGCCCGGAGTGCACTATATTTGTTTGTCAGAACCAGTTGCTTTGTCAGAATTGGCTCCGAGTTTCGTATACGAAGCTGGCATGTTGAATTGAGGGTTATGATACGTACACAAATGCTCTTAGAAAGAGCAGATCCAACAAGGCCAAGGCCAAGGAGAACGACGTTGGTGAGCAGTCTCATGGTGATCCGTAGTGTGTGTACTCTGTTGTGGGTTGATGGATTTGTTGTTGTTTGGAAGGGTGATCAAGAAGAGTTGAGGTTCTCAAAACCCTTGACCGTCCGAGGTTTAAATAATTGTACATCGAGGCCAGGCGGCCTATCTTTATGATTCATACATGGATGAAGGAGCCAAGTGAACGCTTACTCCACATAGATGACCACTCACAGGACAAATCTATAACTGAGCAAGTTCCCAGTGTGCCCAGTTGACTGTGACCAGGCTCTCCGATGAGCTCGGTACTGCCCACAAAGTATCAGAGTGAGTGTATCTCCTCTGTCATGAAGAACAAACCAAGCTTAAGAGCTGATGTTCAGCAAACGCCACCATCCGGGCGTTAGCCCATCCTCCTCATATTACAAACAGCCAACCTTAATAACTTCCAGGACCCTGACTCTTTAGCCCTCTTCACCAGATCAAATCAGATCCCCGGTGATGTGTGTTCGTCAATAAATCCCCAAGACTGACGAAAGCGTGAATGGCTTGGGAAACGCGGATACAAACGCAAGTTTCAGATTCAGCCTTGAGCCTCAGCGCTTTCAAGCAGTGCTCCCAACTGGACTTGCCATAACCTGTTGGGACTTGATACCTGTTCTTCGAGGCTACAATCAAGCGTTTGCATGATACTGTGCTCGAAGATCGTCATCGATCGCTTGACAAATTGTCCACAAGACCTTCAGGGTTCATCTAGACTTTTGCCAAGCTCGCAGCGGAAACGCCAGCTATTTGCGATCTCATGAGGGAATGCACTTCGTCCAGAAGCGCATCACAGCCAGATTCCGCTATGAGAATAGCCAGTTCATTTGCAAACGTGTTGTGCATTACAAACTTTCGTCAAATAAATGGTCACAGAATTGAAGTCTGACGAAGCAGGATTTTGCTGAGATCTCATTTGAATGGTTACTGTAGATTTTGTGGCAGGCTTTGAAGAATAATGTTTCTTAGAAGTCGTGATCGTCATTATTACTCTGATAATTTCCTTTCGTTGACAAATTGGGCCATCAATCGTTAATCAAGTTCATCTATCGTGCATAAACTCCAATTCATTCCATCCCCGGAAATTTGATAGTGATTCATCCAACCCAGAGTTACATTTCAACGGGACTTTGCAGTCGTACAAATGATACCGGTACCGATGTATGTAGCACAGCAAGGCACGCTAGATAAAAATTGGCCCCGATAACCTGCTGTGGCACACAAAAACCCGGCCCAGGCTCCGGCATTTGTCATCTGCTCCACGTCGGTGGCTGTCGGTGGCTGGCCTCGCGTCAAACCCAAGTGCCGAACGCGTCTAGCAGAGATAGCGGAACCAATTGTGTGAAGAACAGTCATACTGCCCTTTAAAATATCTAGTTATCCAGGCCTATAAAATCGGACTCATATTCTAAAGAACACACAAATCAATTCTCAACGGATCATTTGGAACCCTTGTACAACTTCCAAGATCAACCCGTCACAATCAATTGTCCACCATGCCAGACACGTCATCCTCAGACCAAGGACTCACAGTGTCCTGCCAATGCAGCTACATCACATTCCAGACGCCATTGAAAGACCCCGTCCGCCTGGCATGCTGCCATTGCACCAACTGCCAAAAGCAGTCATCATCCGCCTTCGGGTCCTCAGCCTTCTACCCCACCGAGGCCTTCTTGTCCAACCTGCCGCAGGAGGCCAAGGACAGGCTGCAGCTGTTCACCCACCCGACCGACAGTGGCAACACCATGCACTGCTACTTCTGCCCAAAGTGCGGGGTGCGTCTCTACCAGAGCTCATGCCGGCCTGATGGGACGCCGGGGGCTGTGGTGGCGGTCAAGGCTGGCTGCGTGGAGGGCCTAGATTGGAAGGATGTGATCCATATTTGGACGAAGAGTGCTGTCGTCGCGATTCCCGAGGGAGTGACGCAGTATGAGAAGGGGCCACAATGAGAGGATCGCATCAACGGGAGAGAACATAAGCTCCTTGTGGATGAGAAGAAGGATGAAGAGGTCTGGGAATGACGCAGCCGTGAGTCAAGCACAAGGTTTTATTTCAGGATAGACCGATGAGATTGGTCGAACGAAGTCGTACCTTCAGCTTGTTGTCGAAGGCATCATGCGCCATAAGGTGCTATATCTCGTCGACCGTAAATGACACCAACAGAATGAGACTACCGATGGCATACCATGTATTGACTTCATACAAACCAGCCTTACGTATTCCCAAGCAAAACTTGGCAATTAATCTGATATTGACAGTCAACTGCGAATGTAGAACGACCCGAAACCTTCAATGCTGCCCTGATGATTTTCCTTCTATTTCAAGCCCTTTTCCCCCGAGGATTCTAATACTGCAGCATCATTTAGCCCAGCGAACACTGAACACATGTGAACGACGACTTATGCTTACCATCAGAGTCCTTTTTCTTGAGCTGTGAAGTGGAATCGGCCTCCACCAATGTTACCTCGGAGCCCATTGCGGACTTTATCTTTGGCTGGCTCTTTGTCGTTGTGGACTGGCGGCCTGTCGGAAGGAGATGCGTCTTCTTCTCAAGAGCCGCCTGGAACATCGCAACGTCGTAGGAATGCGCCATGGTTACTATCTTTTCTGAAAGGGGGGTTTAATTTCTGAATATGACACAGAAGACTATTATAGGTGGCGTATGGAAGAGTGACGGGGAAAACATTAAGCTTTCTTGAGAATGCAGAAACGTAAAAACCAAGAGAAAGGCGAGAGCTTATAGGGGTGGATCATGACAGAGATCAGCTTGCGGAGTCACATAAGCGAAGAGTCACACGGTCAGGACGGTGTGTGCAACCACAGGCATTCTGATCCCGAATCCCTTGAGGCTACCCGGATCCGAACTAGGCCTGACACGCCCTTGCGATGTAGATATGACAACAGATGCGGTTGGCCGGCGTGCAGTGCGGACTGGGACATCCCAGGGGCGGCTGGCTGCATGTAAGACGGACCGTTGTTCAGATCTAGGCTGCAGTAATTAAACCATGATTCTCAACCGAGCACGTCGCACTAGCTCACCATACCAAATGCCAAATGCACAGGCTTCCGCTTGGGACAGCGTTCTGAGTGATCCTGCGTATTCGAAAAGATTCACGATTGCATTGTGTCGTGCGGATATAGAGACTGGGCGCCTGCTATGGGTGGATGGAATCCCCTATCAAGGCAGGTCCGTCGTAGTCAGACAGGAAGCACTCCGAGCGCCGACGGTCACCAGTTCGGGATAAGCCGAGCCCCGCTCTCTCCCGAACTGATGCTCCCGTTTTCTCTCACGCACCACCCATCGGTCCTCCAGCCGGCTGAGTGAGACCCTGTGGGACCAACCATCCTCGTTGATCTTATCTGATCAAGATCAGGACACACAGCATTCGCGTCGCACAGTGACAGTTTGAGCTCTTGGCCCGCATCATGGAGCCGCCGCACTCCTCAACACCAGCCTCGGCGCTCGGCACTCCCGGCCGCCGCCGCAACGGCCGGCTGCAGGCGTGTGAGCCCTGCCGCAAGCGAAAAGTCTCATGCGACCATGCCGTCCCGGCCTGTCGTCGGTGCAGGGCTCGCAATAATCCTGGTGGCTGTGTGTACCTGGGCGTTGAAGAAACGACTCGGAAGCCCGCCCAGGCCCGTCCAAGAGGTTCGGCCAGACCAGCGAGGTGAGCACCTCGAGGCCCTTAGTAATGGCACAGCAGCAGCGTTATTGACCTTGGCATACATAGCAGTGCACGGCCTTCTCCAGGCTCAAACGGGTCACCCAGTATCAATGTACTATCAGATTCACCCGAATCGAGGAATCACCCTTCGGAGACTGGCCCTGGGTACATGGGTTTCACTAGCTTCTCTGCTGTCTACCAGGAGACACAGAACAGTCTGTCCCTTGTACAGGGCCCACTGATGGGTATTTCCTCCGTCGTGGCGGCCAGCCCTCCCGTTTCAGCTGTAGGGAATGACGACGCGGGCACCACGACTGTCCTCCTGTCCCCACGATCCCTCGAGGCCAGCCTCGTCATACTCAATCGAATACCGACAGAAGACGTCGCCCTGCCACTGTTCGAAAAGCACACGAATCCAAACGACGGATGGATGCGTCTGGCTGCGAAGCGTGTCATCGAATCGCTGATCTCCGTCTTCGGCCGCACGCTGAGATCACGCAAGCCAAGAGACCTCGAGAAACTGGCCCACCTGCTGTCCTCAAACACGGCCAAGCAGTGGACCGAGGACGAGCCTGAGTCTGAAGCATGGCTATCGTCGTTTTCCGGCCGCAACATGCGGTGGGAAAGCCTGGGCATACTGTTCACATATTGGGCCCTCGCTGCACTGGCGGACCAACCTCATCGCCCGGAACTGCTTCGAAAATCGGACAAGAGGCCCGCACAGCTGACACTGGTATACAAGGAAGCTGCGGATCTTTGCATCCAGCTCTGCAAGGGGTGCACGCCGAACAGCCTGCTGCTGTATCTCACGTACAAGGCCGCCATCATCGAGTCCATGATCGCCGGGGACGCAGCCCCTTCGTTTTGGAGGCTCCACGGGGAGAACGTTGCCCTGCTCACGTATCTTGGTCTCCACGCCTTACATGATGACAAGCCATATATCCCGACGGCTGCAAAAGAGGTCAGAAGACGGCTTGTCGCGCAGCTCTTTGTCATCGACAAGGTGGCCGCATCTTTTAGTGGGCGGCCACCGCTGTTGGGCAGGAAGTACATGCTGACGCCACTCCCGCTGGACCTATGCGATGAGGTGTTGATGTCTGACCCCGAGACAATAGCAACAGCCGTTGAGGCGCTGGATGAGAACGGGTGGAACCGCGAGGGCGAATGCTACTCGACGACAATTGTCCGCGCGAGGGCGAAGCTTGCGCGGGTCAAGGATGAGGTGATGGAGGTGGCTCTGGGTAGTCCTGCATATAC
This sequence comes from Diaporthe sp. P3_1W, assembly GCA_037177825.1. NCBI lineage: Eukaryota > Fungi > Ascomycota > Sordariomycetes > Diaporthales > Diaporthaceae > Diaporthe > Diaporthe sp. P3_1W. The sequence continues at coordinate 6,409,309 of JBAFXB010000001.1, forward strand.
GTCTATCGACGCATTACTGTGAGTGTTTGTCTGTCTCGATGAATGAGCACTGCTGACAAGTTGACAGGGCCTTGAAAGAGCATGAATACGAGGCCTTTGCGGGGATTCCAGGCGTCCTCAAGTACTCACCTGACACAGTGAGAGATCCGGGTGTTCCAGCACCGGCCATTTATATAAGAATCCTCGTGCTGCTAGAGCATCTCCAGAACCTGTTTTTCATCACACGCCTGCTGGTTCAGTGGGGGCACGACAGCAACGCCGAGCTGCTGAGCGTTAGCTTCGAGATGGTCTCTGTCACGCTGGTGTTCTGGACGCACATGGATCGACTGGCTGGGCTACATGGAGACTTTGAGTGGCTGGTGAGTTGTGCAATCCAACACTGCAATCTCCTCTTACTGCCACTGTATTCTGCATCACCATTGCGAAAGCTGACACGCTCAAATAGGTCATGGCCTTCGCAGCCCCCGCTGGCGGGGTCCTCTGCAACGAGCTCCTGAAGCCATCCCTGCAACACACGCCCGTCCAAGGGGTCACTCGCTCCGGAATAATCCAGCAGCTAAGCCTTCTGAGCGGCTTCTTGGACTGGGTCAGCCCCTCGGCGCCGAATGGGGACCTGTGCAGTTCCTGCAAGGCTGTTATACAGCACGTGTTGGACCATGCCCTGAACGCGCCGCCGGTGGTGCCGTCGAGCGAGGCGCCCGAAGGTGCTTTCGATTTTAATATTGACTTTTCGTCGGATATCGACGCCATTAATGGGTATTTCAATTTCGACCTGTTGAACACGTTCCACTTCGAGGCGCCTGCTCTCATGGGCAGTTCGCAAGAGATTTAAGCAACCGCTCTGGCCCTAATGGGGAGTGAAATACATTGATACTATAACACCAGATGATAATTCTAGAGAGATCGGTCGAATTTAAAGATAGCGAAACGCTTAATTCGAGCCGTTCTGGCCTGGTCCGCTTCGTGATATGTAGTTTCCAGCGCCGCACTCAACTAACGACCAGATCAGATCCTCGATGCATTGCATTATATTCACTGAGGTATGGGCCCTATTTCTCGCTCAAGAGTCCACACACAGACTCACGAAAACCCGTAGTAAACATGATCGACTCCACTTCCACTCTGAACATCAATGCTAATCAGCTCCTTGTTGATATCAAAATCCTTAATGGAGCCACGAATAGAGGACGAAAATATCGTGTTCCCAAGCTTGTCCCAGCAAGCCTTCTTGGCCGCCACCGTCTCCGCACCAGACACAGTGAAAGAATCAGTAGCCTTCAACCCCATCCCAGCACGGCAGTCCGCAGTCGCCTGCTGCATGTTGGCGTTCTCGACATTATAGCCCAGCACCTCCTTTAGGTCCGACGGCGCGAGGCCCGTCTTGGTCCAGCACTCCTTGAGGACCTGCCGCATCTTGAGGCGCGGTTCGGTCGTGTCTAGCCCGTTCATGGCCTTGACGACTGTGAGGCGCTTCGACTGCTTGTTCACCATGAGGGTGTCGATTGCCTCGGGTCGGCCGTCGGCGTCGACCTTTTTGTAGCCGTCTGCGTAGACGTTGAAGACCCAGCGGTTGCCTGTTTCGTCTGTTTCGGATTCCATGGAGTATGCCTGGTTTCCCTGAGATGTTGTCAGAGGTGGATTGTGTCAGAAATAGGGGTTGGAGGCTACTTACTGCGAACGGTCTGACAGGTGCACAAGAAACCTAAAGATCATTGTAAGAAGAGGTTCTCGCACCAAGAGGATTAAGTCAAGGTCTTCGTTACTCACAATGCTCAGAAAAATATTGAAGGCCAGGAAGATGGCCTGGAACGAGTGTGAGAACATGATGGCAAATGAGTGACTGTGGGTGGTATCGACGACGTCTGGTAGAAAAGCACGACAGGAATCCGGTTGATTCTTTAGAACAAGTCACAGTGTTCGAGAGCCGACCCCAGATAAACATATATAACATGTTGGCAGTCTGGGGCTGCGGATACAAGGCGTATGGAGTCATCCAGGCCCCTAAGTGATATCATGCACCCTCTTCGCGGGTCAACGTTGATCATTCTTCTCCCCTGGACCCAAATAAGAGTTGGCAGATCACAGGGGTTGTGACTTTTTTGCATGATAGTCCGTGCTTAAATTCATCTAATGGCATTGGCATTTGAGGTCGCTGCGGTAGCCGTTCACTTTACCAACACACTATTTGCTTGCCCACAAGAGATCGCTGTCGATTAGGAATCTAAGTGCAGTTGCTCCCTTGGCAGATTCAGTCATGCAAATCCGAGGAGGTGGCTCATGCTACACAGATCGACATGTCCCCTTTCGAGACCACTTACTCCATGAGAGAACTGTTGTACTCAAGCTCCAAGAGCTTCGACTTACTCGTAAAAGCCAGGTGCAGACTTGGCAGGGAAGGTTTGTTGTTTTAGAAACTTCGGTGGGCCCGGTGAGAATCAGACGAACGCGCCGAGTTTCTATTAATACGCGGAAGCACAATATCCCTGTCCACGCTTTCCAAAACGTCTGATATATGAACGCTTGCACTCCTGGGAAGATCATTGAGCCCGTAGCTACGCAAGATCGGATGACCAGAAAATGGAGGTAGAGCCTGCAGGCGTCACGCCGAATTATTTGAGGCCTCGTCATGGTCCACCAGCTGAGCGGTATGTTGACAATGTACTCCTAAATTTACACATAATTATGTTGACAACGGAGGCACCGTGACCACTTCCGTACCATTCATCGTACCGCCTCTGTAGGCATACGTGAAAGTCCACCCGGATCCTGCACCGCCGTGCTCGCCCTGGTTGTTGACCACCACGATGCCCGTGGCTGCTGCCGGGTATTTCTTGATCATCCGCGAAACAGCATCCTCAGCAGCCTCCTGGGGCGTCATTCCCCGCCGCAGGCTCTCCACGGCCTGATAGCAGGGCAGAAAGCGCATCATGATATCGCCATCGCCCGTCGCACCGCAGCCGCCCACCTCCCCATCGACATACGAGCCACTGCCCGTGATCGGTCCATCACCTACGCGCCCAGGGACCTTGTGCGATGCGCCATTTGTTGAAGTACCAGCAGCCATCGTGCCGTCCACGTGGATCGCAATCATCGAGATAGTGTCGTGCGACCTCCCCGCCGACGTCTCATACGCGGTCGACCTCCTTGTCTTGAGCTCCACCTCCCTAGTCGCAATCGTCGACGTCGCGGCGCCGCTCGGCGCAGCAGGCGCGTACGGCCCACACGCCGTGCTCGCGTCCGGCACCAGGGCCCCAGCGCGGTAGTTGGGCTGGCACCCCGCGGCCCTCCACTCACTGCAGCTCGCCGCGCTGTCGGCCGTGGTCAGGTTCTCCTCGGCGAAGCCGCCGAACCCGACGGCGAACTCGGTCGCCAGGTCGCCGGCGAGCAGGGTGTGCTCGGTGTAGTCGAGCACCAGGCGCGCCACGGCGATGGCGTCCTTGACGCGCCTGAGCCCCGCGACTGCGCCCGACTTCATGGTCGTGCCGTCCTGGATCATGGCGTCGAGGGTCGTCTCGCAGTTCTCGTCGGGTGAGCCGCCGAAGCCGACGCTGCCGTCGCACTGGTTGCGCTCGCAAGTCGCGCAGCCGATCTGCACGGCGTCGAGGGCGGTTGCGGAGGTGGCGACCAGGGACAAGTAGGCCGTGTCGGTGGCGGCTGTGAAGGGGCCGCCCCATGTGTTGATGACCATCGGCAGGCCTGGTGACGCCTGGGCGGCTGTCCTGCCGGCCCTCAGGCCGAGGGAGGCGAGGGCGAGGTAGAGCTTCATGATGCGTCTTGATTGGACAGTTGCTACTGTCCCGAGTTTAAGAGAGCGGAGAGGGGCATAGAGGGAGGCCAGGAGAGTCTCAAATCTGGGCGATATGGTATTTCATCTGCCCATATGGATGCCAAGAAACTCCGATGATCACCACGCGCTAGACATCGTCGAGAGGAGACGCAATTGTCCTTCCTGTTCCGGGTCTCGAGTCGTATCGAAAGTCTTGGAAGCTCGGGCAGTTCGCAGCTGTTAATCACGGTTGATAAGGACAGTGTGGAACGGCGGCGCACTGTACGTGATCCGGGGCACCTCCGGGCAAAACAAAGGCAATAACAACTGTGATATTGTTCTGGAACTCGCGACTGACGCACATGAGCCTAGATGATCATCACTTCCATTATACCTTCGATATTCTGTCCAATCTTCCAGTGCATCAGCTCTCATGCGCACTTTCAAATCCTGAAGCGAGACTGACGCCCCCGACCTCGAGCGGCAACCGCCCTCCCTTTCCGCCTTTGCGCTGCCAATTTCGTCTTCTTGGCTGGTATAATGAAGCCGGCATATTCGTCCCTCGTGGTGTCGAATGGCAGTTCTGAGCTGTAGCTGACCAGCAAAACTTTGATGGTAAGTTGAGCTCCCCGCTCAGCGACTGATTTGAACAGGCCCAGGAACGCCGACAACCAGTGAAAGCCCGAAGGGGACGTGAAGTTGCGATTGAGCAATTCCAAGTCCACGACAAAGTAAATATTTCCAGATAGTCCAGACAGCAGATGTTGCAGCAGAGAGAACCACTCCTGCTCAGAGAGATTTCCCGAGAAAGCTGCGGCACTGAGGGACATTGACTTCTCAGTCTGACCGGATCGTCGCAGGTCTAGCACCTGCCGGACGAGATATTTCAGCAAATCTTCAGTTGACATGCTCTTTGCAGCCGCGCCTTCCTGTGATGTTCCCAGGGCAAAGAGAACAGGGACCTGCCTCAGGCGCAGCTGCTCGATCACGTCGACCGATAAGCATCTCAGCGCGTGTCGCGAGCGGAAGTCGCCCTTGACGATGGATATGTCCGAAACTTTTGATCTCGCCCACCTTCGCATTCGTGCAAATTCCCAGAAGCCTTCAGAAAGTTGACGGGCTTGATTTTGGGACGACCTTTTCTGGTGAATTAGGAGGTAGTTGAGAGTCTTGCGTGGGTCCCACATGTTGGTATCTGCAATCGACTGCATGATCTGGGAGAATTGCAGGTCAGAGAGCTGCCGGTTCGTATCGATTGTTGTTGATGAGATGACTGTGCACATGGTCAACGGGTGCTCGAGCAGCCAGTATTGGAGAAGAAACTCACGACTTGTTGTGGTTGAAATCTCTTTAAACCGCTGGGTGTGTATGGCCTCAGCGGCAATGGACTTGGCATTCAGGATGTTGATGTTCGCAACGACCGTGTGTAATGTGGAGTCTATTCGAGAGAAATTAACCGTCATGGTATCGCCGATCTGGTCGATCTTCCTGTTCACATGGCGCAACTCGACTGACTGTCCACACGCTGCCAAATCTTTCACCACAGAGGAGTTGCGTCTGATGTCGTCCAGAATATCCCCATACCGGAGATCGAAGGGTTGTGTGAAACTATGAATGGTATGCTTGAAACGGCCCTCGCAATACCACTTGTGGGCTTGCATGAGGAACTTGAGTATACCGGCACATAGCTGTGACACCGTGGCCTTCATTCGGTCTGTTGGGAAGAGATTGGAACGGAGCTCTACGCGTGGCAGTACATCCGCAATTTCAGATAGAGCTTTGGCCAGTCCTTTGACTGTTTTCTCGTGATTGATCACTCCCTAATGTCAAGTCAATATGCTTTTGATCTCTCACATTAATCCATGGAATCACCTTACTGAAAGCAAGAACTTCATTCCGCCCCAAATCAACGATACTGCTTCTGGATGTTGCTGAATGAGCACGTCAACAACACCTTCATAGAAGATGAGCTTCCCGGATAGGTTTCGCAGCCACTTCAGAGCCTTTGAGTCAGGCTTCAGAGCCTCATAACGAGCAGTGCACTCCTTGATCGCACATTGTACATCCTGAAGTCTGGTGGAAGGCTTCATGACCTCGGCCCATTGTTCACCATTGCCTGACTTCTCTAAGAATTGTGAAGTGGCTTCCCCGATAGCAGTGCTCAGGGCCCTAGCCCATGTGGATATCATCAGTTGATTGTGCAAGCTTCACGTCTGTGTTCCTGACCGCTGAAGATAAGCTGGGAGGACAGACCTTGAACCATCTATCCACTCTCGCGTCACATCAGCGGATAGGAATACCTCTGAAGATGCCATGACTTCACCCACTGAAATCGAATACTGGCGATTATAATGCGGTAGGAATTGCGGAACAGAGCGAAAGCACGGCGCGGTTGCCTCGGAGAGTCTCTGACAGCCGGAGACTGAGGCCAAATGTAATTATCAATGAGATCTCGATCTGCATCGATTTAGTGCAAGACGCCAAGTTCGAAGTGTAAAAAGCCGCGGCTGGCTTGCATGCCCTGATTACCGGTGAAGGGCCCAGTGGTCAACTCCCATGCTGTGTAACACGTAAAGCGTGCCCCGCCCCGTAGTGCTACTTGATCTCCAGCCAATTACTGTGATATGACAATCTCTCAGACAAAACACGGTGACACTAGTTCCTCCCTTGAGCCTAGACCGTGCAGACTGAAATGCAGTGGTCGTTCCTTTGCCAACACGAGCATGCTCAGCTGTGGAGATACTGCCAGGAGCTGAGGCTTTGACCATTGTGCTTTTGACACGTATTCAACATCAAAGCTGAGCGCCTACGGTCCTATTGCAAGCTTTAAATTGGACGGTTCTACTCGTGTTGTCCGTTGTCACAACACAATATATGTTTCCACTGCCGTCCTCTCCCGCTGTGCCAGACCAACCTTCCAAAATGACAGATGCCACGCACTGATGTCATCTTCTTCCGACCTGGATCCCTTTCCATACGGCGTCGACTTTACTATCCTGGACGATGGCAGCATCGGAGGAGAGGAACTAGTAGATGATGACTCCGGCGAAGTCTTTGACCTGCCTTCCGCTTTCGATGCGTTCTTGAAGCAATCCAAACCGGCGGGTCGAAAAGAGACATATGAATTTTTCCACGGTTTCATATCAGCCGCGATCGACGACTTGGAACTGTCTTGTTTCTACGCATTCTTCCACTTTGACATTGACGACGACGACGGTCCAACCTTCAACGCCAAGATTTCCACCCAGCTTGAGACGATCAAAAGGCGCTTGGTTAATAGCATTCGACAAAGCATCCGGCAGCAAACGAAAGAACCTGTAAGCAGTCACTTGGTGGATAAGTTGCTTGATGATAGTGGCGTTCGTTTGCTGCTGAATTCGGTGAACGCAGAGTCATTGTTGGCGCAGAGCTTCGACTTGAAAAAATTTGCTCATCGTCGAAGGGAATATTCCGGCCTGCTCGAGGGTGCATATTCTGATGATTTTGAAACCTTCGAGCTGAGGCTTGCAAAATATCAAGTTCGTCAGAGGGGTCTGGCAATAAGGGACAACGCGGCATTGATTTCGAGATTACAGGAAGATATAAGGGCACGAATCAAAGCATTCGACACTCCAACCGAAGTGTATGGTCAGAGACCAGGGATATCTGGATATTTTACACCGGGCATCTCTCATGGTGGCGGCAAAGCGCACCTTGACAGACACAAAAGCAAAGGCAGCAAGTTGAGCTCCGCGCGAATCTGGAAGCACATCACAATTTCTCGAGACGAAACCTCTGCTAGCGACTTTCTACGTGAGAGGATTCTTATGTTCTTTCTCAAGAACCCTTTCCAAGTCAGACAGCACAGAGAGACCGAGGAAAACAAGCTCGGACAACTCGAAGGATTAAAATCTGTGCAACAAGAACATCGGCTTCATTCGTTTACCGCACACCCACAACGAGAAAGCTTTGTTGGGGAAGCTCTGTCCCCCCAGACGCCTCATCAGGAAGCAACACTCCAAAGCTCACCACAGACGATGTCACGTAGCGACGTCCAGATCAAAGAAATGGGCTTGAACAAGCAAGAAGGCACAAGCGCTCCAATCGAGGGACGTGACAACATTTCGAAGGTCCCGTCCCTCGGAAATTCCCAAGACCGTCAATTTGTCGACGGTGCCACGTTCCTCGATCCTGGGACCGCCACACTTGAAGCTGGGCGAGGAACCTTCGGAAACTCCAAGATAATCCACTTACTTCCACACTCTGGTGGTCAGACAACACCCGCATATCTCGATAAGCCTGCGTGGGCTCCTGGTTTCGGGCGTGATAGCTTCCACCTGAAAGCCTATCTACCAATCAGCAATATTGATGAATATGTGCAACAGTCGGGCTTTGACTTTACAATTGCTCGATTTTACTCCGAGTCATCCCTGATGCCGGCATTACGAAGGGAATTGGCGAAGAAGCAGCCACCACCAGATCCTATACACTTTCATGAACAGATTCAGTTGCATTCACAACAGATGATAGAAGCGCTGCAAGAATTCTTGACGTCTCACTCTGAGTTCTTGAAGAAGTTTCCCACATTCAACGTGCGAGCACCGATTAGCGCGCCTTACATTTTCTGGTACACATGTCGATCTACAGCCGCTCTTCAACAACTGGACCATCCTCACCAAGACCTGATACGCACTTTGACATCCTGGATTGATGTGAACTACAATGAGAAGTATTCCGAGGCAAAACGCCACTTTGAGAATGGGGTGGTAACTTTGAGGACTATGCCGCTTCTGCTGTGTCCCGGAGATGTGCTTGTCTGGAAGAAAAAAGGCAAGATCCAAGCCGCAATGACTTCATCAGAAGTCATATGGAGATCACCGCCCATACTGTACTGGGATAGCTCACAGATGGCGGAAGTGGGTGCCATTAACAGTGACGGCTCTAAGAGAGAAGAGTTCTCAACAACGTGGAGTGTGGATATTTGGAGCTACAGATTCAACGGCGAATTTCTTCGCGACAAACGATCCACCGAAATCAACTTCAAAGCATCATCTATAGAACAGGAGGTGGATATTTCGAAGCTCGGGGTATACCCTCTGAGATTTGCCGATGAGAAAACGAGACTGCAGCTGGAGACCCGGGGGAAAACATTTTGGACCTGCCGGCATCGTAACCTCGTGTCACACACAGGCGGAGAAGGAGTTTTCGCGGTAAGTGGCTCATCTGTCGCCAAAATGTACTTCCAGCTGACGGCGATGGTAAAGAATGGCGAGCGCTTTATGGTGGACTTCCAAGTGTATAAACAACTCCACAACGACTCTCTCAAGTTCAAGCTTTTGTACGAGGAGGACGACGACAACAGAGGGGAAATCAGCGACAGCGACGACGGCGAGGGATGTGAGGAAGGTGTAAGCAGACCTAAGATAAGTGCCGAAGACATGGCATCCGAGATCCCGCCCTCCCAGCCCTATATCTACCTGTTCCCAGATACTGTGCCGGGTTTTAACCTGAGGAGCAAGAAGTGGGGTAAGCATTTTGTGACGATGACGCGAGGTATTACGAGTCAACACTAAGATTCGCATAGTGGATCTCGAGGTCGATTCCATAACAGATGTCGAGTGGAACAAGAAATCCTTCGAAAACCTTGTGATCGACGCGAAGGCCAAGGAAATGATCCAAGCCCTGGTTAGCCACCAGATAGAAAGCGAAAAAGGCACTGACCTTATCCATCGCAAGGGCAACGGCCTGATAATCCTACTGCATGGGGGGCCGGGAACAGGCAAGACCTTCACAGCAGAGAGCGTAGCTGAAATAGCGCAAAAACCGCTCTTCTGCGTGACTTGTGGAGACATTGGCACCAAGCCGGAGGAGGTTGAGAAATACCTCGAATCGGTGCTGTATCTTGGGAAGACCTGGGGTTGCGTAGTATTGATCGACGAGGCCGAGGTCTTCCTGGAGCAACGCAGCCTGGATAATCTGGAGAGGAATGCGTTGGTGTCTGTCTTCTTGCGTGTGCTGGAATACTATGAGGGAATCCTGATCCTGACAACCAACCGCGTGGGAACTTTTGATGAAGCTTTCAAGTCTCGAATCTTGTTGTCACTGCACTACGAGAAGCTGTCAATTGGGCAACGAAAGAAGATCTGGAGGGGTTTCATTAACCATTTGGAGGCCACACATGCGCCCAGCAGTGGCAAGAACAGCACAAGGCAGCACAACAACGGAGCCTCTTCAGCTGCAGCCATCACGCCATCAAAGGATGATTCACAGGTAGACCTGCCTGATATCGACTACCAGGAGATCCGGGATTATCTCGATGAGCTGGCCAGTCATGAACTCAACGGCCGTCAGATACGCAACATCATCACCACGGCGCGGCAGCTCGCCAAATTCCGAAAAAAGACGCTCGACTACGGTCTTCTTCAAGAAGTCATATCGGTTTCCGGGAAATTTGACGAGTACTTCAGCAAACTGAATGAGAATCAGTCTGATGAGCAGGTTGCAAGGAATGATGGGCTTCGATGAAAAGTCATCACAAGGGCTCGTCTACTGCACACACTGTCTCGGGGCTTGATGTGACGGGAGTCAGGAATGGGAAAGAAGGACGACTATAGATTGCCGCTGAGAAATGGATTGTCTGAGGCTTTTTTGAGGGTGCTTGAGAACAGAACGGCGTCTTTTCCCTTTTCCTCCACGACTTCACGACCGAGTTTTTCTGTTTCCATCTATTCCTACTACTCTTTCCAATTTCTACTTTCCTATGTCACTATCATGACGTTTCCTAAATAAGGTAGTTAGTATTTGGCTGTAGCTGATCAAATTCCGCATAAGCACATTGCGCTAGCTACATGCATACATCGCTCGCATTGTTGCCGGCTCGTGCCTCGGTGTTGATGCTCACAGGTTGATTCACGCCTGTTAACGCGCACCATACTATCTTTTCTAATCTCGATGACATCGCTACGGCCAATTATGTACAGGGCTGTACCTCGAATCTGCTATGACTTCACTCGGCGTTGGCTTTTTCGAGCCAACAGACGGTGATTTATCATTTGTGATTAAAGTACCCAACCACATCGCTGACTTCATCTGATTGGATGGGCTCCTCTACCATCGAGAGAAGTCCGCCCAAAAGTCCTTGACTAACTTTCCTTTGCATTTCCTTTTTCGCATTTTTGGCGTCTCCGATTTTCACGAGAAGCTCACCACTGCATCGCCATGGCTCCGTCTATCAGAATCGCTATCATTGGCGGCGGTCTGGCAGGAGCCTCTCTGATTCATGCCCTCGTCAAGTCGCCCCACCTAGATGTACACATCTTTGAAGCCGCTTCTGAATTCAAGGAAGCGGGTATGGCCATTGGAATCGCCCGGAATGCACAAGCTGCCCTGAGGCTCATCGGTCCTTCGGCGGAGCAATGTATTGACCAAGCCGGTGCTGTCCCAATGAAAGGCGTCAGGTTCATGGTGGCACAAGGAAGAGATGGCGCAGGAAGTATGGCTGATGAAGTCGATGAAGCAGCTCAGGGAAAGCGTCTCACGAGCATCGTCCATCGCGTTGAACTGTTGAAGGCATTGCTTGCTGATATGCCTGAGGACCGTATGCACGCCTCCAAGAAGTTACAAAGGATTGACCAAGACGACTCTGTTACCGTCTCTTTCGCCGACGGGACAACACACGAGTGCGATATCCTCATCGGTGCCGACGGCATCCACAGCATCGTTCGAAAGTTTGTCCTCGGCGAGAACGATCCTGCATCCTCCCCCCGAAACAGCGGTGCCTGGTTCCTCATGACGCTCCAGCCATTCGACAAAGCTCAGACGAGCCTCGGTAAGGAGCTCGTCGATCTCGAGGATGCCCGCGAATATGGATGGGCTGGCCGAGCTGCTTTCTTGATGCACAACATTCTGAGCGGCGGTCAGCTTGTACAATTCGCCATTGCTTCTCACGACGGGGACGCCGAGCGTGGGTCATTGGACCAATGGAAACGTACGGTGGGAGCAGACGAGATCAGAAAGCTGTTCCAGGACTGGCCTCCGCATCTCAGCAAGGCTGTCAACGAGGTGAGACAATCCAAGAACTCGGTTCATTGAGCGTGTGTAGGATATCCATATTGACCAAGCCACAGCTGCTTTGCAACCAGCCCGAGCACGAAGCCTTGTATCTTTGGGAACACCCCAACGCGATCACTTATGTCTCTGGCCCGGTCTGCATTACCGGTGACGCCGCCCACTCGACAACACCTTGGCAAGGCTCTGGCGGTGGTATGTCTATCGAGGACAGCATGATTCTTTCGACATTGCTCGGGCGTGCGAAAACGCCGGCGGAGGCGATAACTGCATTGAAAGTGTATGACCATGTTCGTCGTCCTCGCACCCAACGCATCGTTGAGTCAAGTCGGGCCACGGGAGACATGTTGATAGGTGTTCATGAGCTGGACCCGGAGACCTCGAAATCGTTCATGTCGAGGTGGGACTTTATCATCGATATTGATATGGAAAAGCATCGCGATGAAGCCCTGCAGATGATGGAGACTGAGCTGAAGCGGAAAGAAATCATCTGATAGCGTCTCAACATCCACCCTCCAGACTTTGTAACAAAAGCAATTTTTCACGAGATGGTTGGTGTTCTCTCTTCGACAGGTGTTGCACGCACATCCCTAAACTTGGTTTGCAACCACTTTCTGGACTGCTTAAATAGCTAGATTCCCTTCGTTTCCTCCTTCTACACTACTTTTAGGAGATAGACGCCTTTACAACCATGATTTCAACCCACATATGTTCCCTGTAGCTTCCCACAACAGACCCATGGGATGGTGACTTGGCAGCAGGTCCACTACGTGAGCGAGGTTCTGACAACGAGCATCAATCTGGCTGGACTCGAAGTAGGTAGCCTGTTTTGCGGTGTACGTCAATCTAGAGTTGACTGCAAATTGTTGAGTAAAATCGATATCCTGCGGCCTCGAAACGGTATTTCTTTTCTCCACCATTGCACGGTGTGCTATTCCCCTTTTCATCATCTCTCCTTCTCCTTTGCAATTTTTGCTTCATCATATCACCACCATACCGTTCTCTGAACCTGGCTGGTGTTTGGCTTCGGAGTGTCTTCCAAGGAGTCAAGACAAATACAACGGCGAGTATTCCGTCCGCGGTAGTCAGCAGTCAGCGGTGGTTCTCAAGCAACGCTTTCGTGTTTTCATGACCTCAAAGACGAAATTCGCATGCCTACGTTCAGGCGCATGTCATATTGCTATAAACAAGTAATTTATTTGAATCACGAGGTATTTAGGTATCGAAAATGTCCTCGGGCATGATAGCCCTCAATAGGAGTAAGATGTGCAGCTGAAGATGCAATCTCATGTGAACCTGACCCATGTAACCCACCCACCCCCTCCCACCGAATCCCAGAAGTCGTCTTCTCACTCCTTCCCTCCCCTCCTGACCCGTTCCATACCAACGACGCCACAAGAAAAACCAGTCAACACCACAACATAAACCGTTCGTCCGTCCGTGGCAACACCTTGGTCCCCCAAACTCCAAGCCTTTCTGATAAAAGTCTCTGCCGACACCCACCCTACGAAGCCTTACAATCCAGCCCCACCGACTCCAGCGCCTCAACCAACCTCTTGAGCGTCACCGGCCGCGTCAGGAACATGTCGACCCCGCTAGCCACCGCATCCTGCTGGATCCCCGCGCCCGCCAGGCCCGTCAGCGCGATGATGGGCGTCTGCTCCAGCCGGTTGGCCCTCTCGTGCTGGCGGATGCGGCGCGCCGACTCGAGGCCGTCCATGACGGGCATCGAGATGTCGGTGAGGATGCAGCAGTAGTCGGACGGGCAGTGGGCGTACATCTCGGACGACTCGAGGCCGTTGATGGCCGTCACGTAGGGGCGCCTCAGCTTCTTCATGTACGCTGATAGGATCTATGTAAGGGGGGGCTCGGTAAGTCTGTGTCTGTGTTGTCTCAAAGTCCCCATTGTGGGGATTGACTGTGTCCACTTACCTTGAGATTGATGGCATTGTCGTCCACGATGAGGACAGATGCCGGCTTGGCTGCGGTCTCCATGGGGTTGTTCCTCTCCACGACCGGCGTCATCACAGTCACGGCGCCGCCGAGTGTCGACTCCTCGGGCGGCGTGGGGAGCGGCGTGGGGTCCGTCTCGGCCCCCGTCCTTGGCGGCGCCTTGTCAGCTACGACAGTCGCGCGCTTAGACGTGACGATCGTGACGCCGTGGCCCTCCCTCGCCTCGCGCTCAGGCACGACGCGGCTTTCCCTGCTCACGCTGTCGACCTGCGTACCCTTGGTCGCCGACGTCGGCAGCACGTCCACGGACGTCGTGTGGAACGGGACGACGGGCTGCTGCGCCTGCTGCGCGGCCTGCTCCTGCTTGGTCCTCCACATTCCGAGGAGGTGGACGAGCGCGCGCGCGAGCTTGCGGGGGCCGAAGGGCGGCGCGAAGAAGTCGAAGGTGCGGATGCGGCTGGCGGCGTCGGGTAGGTTGTACGAGAAGTTGCGCGTGGCGACGATGGCCTCGCACACGAAGAAGACGGGGCACTGGACCTCGCCCGCGATGCGCTCCCCGTCGCTGAAGGAGACGTTCGAGTCGTGGTGGATGATCAGGTCCGGCTGCTGCTGGTCTCCCGCCTTGTCGCTGCTGCTGTCGAGGACCTCCATGGACAGCCAGTCGCGGCACGTGCTCTCGAGGAAGTGCGCCTGGGACTCGACGAGCTTGCCCGCGTCGTGCAGGCCGCTGGGGATGGTCCGGTTTTCATCAGCTTCGGGTACGTCGAACCCACGCAGGAGAACTTTGCGGCCTCTGAGCATTTGCACGGCCTCTCCGAATCCTGTTGGGTCTCCTGGGACTGGCCCGTCTCCTGTGAATGGCAGCGGCAGCGAGACGGTGATGTTCGTGCCTCGCCCAACCTGGCTGGCGACCTTGATTTCACCTCCTAGATTCACGGTGATTTGCCTCACCAGACTCAGACCTAGACCAGTCCCTGGGGCGAAATTGTCCTCCTGGCAGAACGGGGTGAAGAGGTGGTTCTGGATGTAGTCCTCACTAATACCCTTGCCCGAGTCCGAGACGGTGAGCAATACCGTGGCCCCCACGTTGTGCTGGTATGGCTTGGCTGCTTCCTGCGTGAGGCTCACCTTGATGAAACCAGACCGGGTGAACTTCAGAGAGTTACCGAACAGGTTCATCACGATCCTCCTGAATGCCCCTGGGTGGGTGTTGAACCTCCAAGAGGTCGACCGTTCGATGTCGAGGAATATCTGAACGCGTTCTTGGGAGGAGTCTGCATTGCCCGTTGCCGGCCGCTGGGAAACCGCGTCTCTGTATTTGGTGTAGTCCAGGTTGTCGCGGAGCGAACGTTGGGCGGATATTCTCTCGTGGCTGTATCCAGCAAGGACACTCTCGACAACCTCCTCGACCAGGCAGTCGAGCTCGACCGGCAGCGTCTGGCTCCTCGTCTTGCCCTGCTCAGAGCGCTCGCCGGGGTTGGCGTTCACCTTGCCCAGCACGCTGTCCTTCTTGTCCGCGCGGTCGTTCTCGATGAAGCTGTTGATCTTGCTATAGTCGAGCAGGTGGTTGATGGTGTCCACCAAGGTCTTGCCCGACGTCTCGATGATGTTGAGGACGTTTTGCTGCACGCTGTCGAGCTTCGAGTCGTGCAGCAATTCCACCGCGCCAACTAGTCCGTGCAGTGGGCTCCTCAGCTCGTGCGATATGGACCCTAAAATATTGCTCTTTATCGTCTCCTCCGCTTTCGTGTTCAGCCGGTAGAGCTCGGCCATCACGCTCAGGCCGAATACCCGCAGGAAAGTGACTGTGCCGTCGGTCGTGAAGACTCGGGTGGGGTTTCTCGTCCAGATGAAACCACCTGCAGACCACCGTTTCTTCTGACCGTCCCAGAGCGGTATCAAGACGACGCTCCTAGCCCCAGGGAACAGGTTGACCACAGCTTGGGCAGGGCTCCACCGCTTCTGGGGTGCGGCAATCTTCTGCGCAGAACTGGCATCTAGGTGAATATCCTCTGGGTCCTGGCTGTCCCGAGACCACTGGCGCGTGGGAGAAGCCGGCCGCCTCAGTGGCATGCCTTGGGTGGAAGCCCTTAGCTCCGGAGCAGATGCTGTCTGGATCACGCTTCCGTCCGCGTCGAAATTAAAAATCTTGCCTTGGGGGTATCGTCTGAGCAGCCGCTGCAGGTTTCTATCCCGTAAACCCTCGAATTGCCACGGTGATCTGTCACCGCCGATGGTCGATCCCTGCATGGTCGAGTAGCCGAGGACGTTGCAGTAGTCCTCTCGCCTCCCCGCCGACTGCGTCTGGCTCGTTGCGTCCTCATCGTTGCTGAGATAGCTGATGGTGTCCAGGCCGACCGTCGACACCTTCCGCCCGCCAGTCTCGTTCTGCTGTCCCACCAGGCCGCCGAACGACCGCACCGTGGCGTCGAGAAACAGGACGCCGTCGACCTCGACAGACTGGCGGATGATGTTTGCTGCCTTCGCAAACACCCGGCTCGACTCGGCCAGCTGCAGGTCGGCCGAGCTGACCTGTGCGACGGCGGGCTGCTGGGTGCTCGTGCTCGCTCCGGAATGCCGCGAGTCGGGCCGCGGCGTAGACGACCTCGATGAATCATCCGGCGCCAAGCTCGATAAGACCTTGGACCCTGCCGTTGCAGACACGGTGATGGTCCGAGGTCCCAGCGACGGGCTTGGCTTGCTTGTCGGGGAAGCCTCCGTTGTCGACACTGCCGGACTTCGTACGCTGGGTGACAGGAGGGTTTCTTCCTCCCCGAGATTAGCCGCAGCAGCGGTGCTGATCGGCGGCAATGGAAGCTGTCCGCCCTTGGCAAGAATCTCCTCCTTCCTCTTGACGCCCTCTGCGTTGTCAGCCGACACCAAAAGCCTCGACGTCCGCTTGCTCGAGCGCCCGAGCCCACGAGCCGGCCCGTCGAGGACAGGATCAAGCGAGTCCGAGCCTTCCACGAAGTTCCCCATGCCCCGCACCATCCTCTCCGACCTTCGATATTTGGCGTACGAGCCCCGATACTCGAGATACCCCATGATCGTCCGCGACATATCCCGCATGAACTTGATATCGTCACCTGTCAGCCCTTCCGGCCGCGGTTTGTTGTCGAAAATGCAATACACTCCAATATTCACGCCATCTGGCCCCAGGCTGCGTATGGGGACACCGGCGTAGAATCTGTTGTGTGGACGTCCACGGATGTACGGCCTGGTGTGGAACCGCCCGTCGGTCGCCAAGTCAGGGACAACAGATACTGGCAGGTCATCCTCACCCGAGCCGCAGAATTGATCCATGTCTGGGGATGCGTCGGCAGACGAGCTGGCCGAGGAGACGAGGACATGCTCGCATATGCCAAAGGACCGCGGTATAGATGTCCCGCAGAGCCAGAAGCCGTCATCCCCGACATCTGCGTCGCAGCCGGGCTGCTGGTCCCCATCTGTAATGCTCATGCGCCGGGCCGGCTCACGGACGCCCAGCGGCGACGAGCGAGTGGCCTCGGCGACGACATGCTGGTGGTCCCGGTCGAACAGCGAGATGAGGGACCTCCTGGCGTTCAGCCTGTGTACGGCGAGCTGTGCGTAAGCGGTGAGGCTCGAGTCTGTGGCCGAAGCGAGGGTGGCGGGCGGCACGGGGTCGTGCGGGTCATTGAGGTTCGCGGACGTCCATCCTAGGTCGTCGTATCTATTTGATTTTGCAGATCTCGTCAGCGGGAGTTGCCGAAGAGCTGGAGAGGGAGGAAAGGTGTGGTGTGGCTGCCGGATGGGCAGTCAAGGGCCGAACGTACTTGAATGTCTCTCTCTCCCGGACGTTCTCCGACACACCTGAGTCTGCCGCGGGCGCAGATGGAGCGTGTGCCCAGCTCGGCTGGTCGAACAGGTCCATAGCCCCTCGGAGCAATGGGTCGTTGGCGAGTCGGGGCTGCTACACGCTTCTTCCATGGACCTCTCTCTTGTTGAAGCGCATGATAGCCTATATGACAGGCGGGATGGGATCAGGGCAGCAATGCACAGGTCAAAACTGGGTTGGGCTGGGCTTGGATGGTATAGAACAGGTTCAGACAGGTCCAGAATCAAGGACGGACAACCAGATGAACAGGAACAGGCGAAAATTCGGAGCCTGCCTGTCTCAGCGGCCTTGGGTCGCCTCCTCGGAACTCAAATCGTTCCAAGTTGCTCAGGAAACCTTATTTTCGCGAACCCCCCCTCCAGTCCCGCGCCCTCGCCTCGGGAAGCAAACCTGTTACCTGTTCCTTCTCCCAACCGGCGCTGCCAACAATGCCAGCCCAACCTGCCCTCCCCTTTCCCAGCACTGACTCGATCCGCACCACCCTTGTCGAAGGGTGGGGCGCCCAGTGCCGATGAGCGATCATCTTGCAGCCGGGAATAAGACAAAGTTGGGGCGGGCTTCTAGGGGGGCTTCTAGGTCGTCGATCGGCTGCCCATCATTCTCCCCTTTCGCCTGGAGCTCCGGAAATGCGGTGTCGATGATGGGAAGAATCCCATGTTGCCATGTTGCATATCGGCAGATCTAGATCCAGATCCGCCTGGGTGAATTCCGAGCTAACTCACGCAGTAGTTCAAAGCAGCTCTTGTGCCACCGGCCTGCTAGTTTTTGGGCAGCGATCTGGACCCCTGGGATCCTAGGGGTCCTGTTTGTCATGGGATGAAATAAGGGGTCCAATATCAGGGCACTGCAGTGGCTTGGAGATGGACCCTAACCGTTGGGCAGCGCCGGTTCTGACGCCGGTTTTCTATATAGTAGGAGTGCTAAGGGCTAGTATTGCTAGGGCCTCCAATACCAGGCCAGGCCATTCCGGACATGGGTGCCACTAGTCGACTGGCCGCTGGTCTAGCGGGATCTGCGTCCAAAACCCCCGGCTGCCCGAGGGGCCCATCGCATGCATGCTGTGCATGCGGGCCAGCGTGCGCTGCAGGCCCCATCGTGGGCCTTTCAACGTGCCTGGGGAGCTCTCCCATTTGCTGTCCGAACAGGGGGACGCGGAGCAGGACTCCATCGACAGGACCACTTCACATTCCAGACTCTAGCCGACGGAAGATCTGAAAGTGCACTGGAACAACTCCTGGGGACGATGGACGACCACAAAGCCAGAGGAAGCAAGTCGGCCGGGCTTGCCTGGACCACAGTCTAGTCTGGCAGCGGCACCTGGCGCCTTCCGTTCCAGTGGTTCTTATCTTGGGGATCAACGGTGAACAGGCAATCTGTCGACAGATGGAGCCTGATTGGGGACGGGGACATCGCCTCTCGAGCTACTGGCCACACGCCGTGATTCGATCTTTGAGACTCGCCCAACCCATTCAAGACTATTGCTAGTAGCCAGCTGTTCTTCGATGAGGCACGTTGCTCTGTTCTTGACCCAGAAGCCAGGAGGGGCAAGTCCCAAGTGGGGACAGCACGCGATTCTGCCAGGGACGCTCGCTCGCTGGGACCGCACAGTCTGAACGTTTCACAGAAATGCTGCAACCACGACCCTATAGGCAATGGTGAAAGGAGCTTTCGGCCTTCCTGGCCAGGATATAATTCCGAAGGGCCCCCAGCGGGAACCTGTGATCCACGCCGGGCCATATCCAACGTCTTCGAGCTCGTCAATCCTGTGACCCCGTGTCCTCTTCGGGTTGAACAGAGCTCGGCCCTCGACTCGGCAGTCACCCAACTAAACGCTACACAGAGCAAGATGGTCAAGCACATGTGGACGCTGTCTCGGCAAGGAGGGCACACAATGGATGACTTGCAGACCCGGGCTGGAAATCCCTTCACGGCTTCGGAAGTTTGCACCGGTTGCATAGGCCGTATCAGGAAAAGCTGATGTACTCGGGTGCGTAGAGAGGAGGCAAGGCGAAGTCGCGGCAGTGCGCCTCATATTGCTGTGGTTAACACGTTAATTAATAAAACAAGTGCTCCTTTCAATCTTTTTGGAGCATCGATTGAACATATCACCAGTGTAGGAGGCGTTTCTGATTCCTGTTGTATGCTTTCGATCCGGCCCAGTCATGAAACTGAACATTGCCCAGGCGACGGCAGCTCGAAGTCCGTCATCTGTATCGGAGACCTCTGGAACACCACAATCGGGAAGAACCAGTCAAGTGCCATTGACCAGGGCAGCCTCCAAGGGAGATGCCCGACTAGACAATCCGGACGATGCCTCCATCGGGATCGACACTTGTGGATGGTACGAAGGTATGCACCCCCCTCCTAATGGATCGGCATCCATCAGACTGATACCGATGGAACAGGCACGGCGGTGACCTGCCCTTCACCAGCAGCATGCGGATTCTCCAGCACTTTCCGAGCCTGCTGCGTTGGTCACGCATGCTCGTCCAGCACCTTCAATACCGTCTGTCTTCCATATGATGACTCGGCCTGTCTGTCCGGTACCCCGGGGCCAGCAACAAGGTGTTGGTCCGTCTGCCCTTGGTTTCCACGTTTGCCACCACACAGCTGACGTGTAGGATGCAAGCAGCACCGATACCTCGAGCCCTGCATGTCTGACCCTCTTCTGGCCGACGATCCCCGGGGCGCCAGACCTGACCGTGTTCACAATGGTGGACTCATGCGTCCCGATATCACAGGCCGGCCAAGGCGTCATGGTCACGACGCCGCCTCTTCAGACAACGGCAAAATCATCAGCGCAGCCCTCGGGTTCGTCGCCTTTGCTCAAGCCTCCGACCGGGACGATCCTGGAGGCCATTCTTGGCGTGACGGCCGTCTCCGTCCTCGTCATCATCAGCTGCATCATCATCACCCGGAAGGTGCATGCGGCCCGGACGGGGGCCTTGCGGGCGGATGCTTCGCGGAGTTCTCTTACTGTTTCGGCTTTGGCTGAACAAGGGGGCCGGCAGTCTGATATCCCGTTGTCGATACGGCCTGGAACAGTACGTGTTGGGAGGGAGAGCAAGACGGACCGGTCTCACGGTGGTGAGAGGGAATGCGGATTGGAGACGGCGAGGGAATAGAAAGGAAAAAAGTTCGAGAGACATACTGTTGATCTGATACTTAACTCCCATCTGTACCCCGTCGAGACTATACATCAGCTCAGTAATTCGGATGAAATTTCTGAAGTGTGCCCAGACATTTCATTCTGGTTCCGTCTGTTGCCAAGAGCCGACATCATTGTGCAGGGGCGCGAAGTGGGCAGGCGTGGGCTCCTAGGAAGTAAGACGGCGTATCTGGTCGCCGCTGAGCTGCTATACTTGAGGCAAATCGCCGCTGACTGTATTCTACCTGGCCGAGCACCCAATGCAGCTAGCCAACGTGCTTCCCCACCACAGGTCATCCTTTGCGAGTCTTTTTATTCTCTCTCAGTAGACTACCACTATTTCCTACTAGTCTAAGAAACCCTCAGCTTCTACAACCTATGAGCCTCACTCATGAGCCATTCAAACATGGACGCCATGGATGCGAAGGACCCGTTGGTGTTCCCGGCCCACAAGCGACAAGCACGTCAATTCAGATGGAGAATTCTCGCCTGGCCCTTGGCATCTTTGGTCCTTCTATACACTCTCATACCGCATTTTCACGTCAGGCTGCGGCCCATTTCTTGCCATGAGGGAGCCGGAGTCACATATGAAGGTGAACGTGTCTTTTGGGAGCCTTGCGGTGAGATCACAGGTCACCCTCTGGAGTGCGGCGACGTCTTTGTACCCATGAACCACTTTGGGAACTCAAGCGACGCAAATGGAAAAGAACAAGTCTTCACCATCCCACTGATTCGTATGCGAGCCAAGAACGCCACGCAGAATCTCATCATCAACCCCGGCGGTCCTGGAGGCAGTGGAATCGGGTTCGTCTATCAGATCGGCGACGAGCTCAATACCATCCTTGATGAGGGATATCACATCCTGTCATTCGACCCTCGCGGCGTGAACGGGTCTAGGCCCAAGGCTGAGTGCTACCCTGACGAGGCCACCAGACGGGCCCATTCGATGCCCAGGAGCGGCCCCCTTTCAGACACTGGCGATATGTATGCTTGGAACAAGAACTTTGCTCGCGCTTGTTATGATAACATGGGGGAGCACGCCAAGTATAGTGGGTGACAATTTCACCTCCACCGAGGCTGCGTACTTGAAGCTGACGGCTGGACACAGTAAACACGCCCCAGACCGCCGCAGACATGAACTCCATTCTCGACGCCGTCGGCCAGGAGGACATGATCTACTGGGGCTTCAGCTACGGCACGACGCTGGGCCAGACCTACGCCACCATGTACCCGGAGCGCTCGAAGCGCGTCGTGATCGACGGGGTAGCGAACATCAACGACACGTACAGGAGGCTGGACCCGGACCAGAAGCACCTCAGCGACTCGGACAGGGTGCTCTACGGATTCTTCGACGAGTGCGTTAAGGCAGGGCCCGACCGCTGCCCGCTCGCACCATTCGGCAGCACCGCGGACGAGCTCCAGGAGGCGGTCCTGTCGCGCGTCGACGAGCTCAGGGACGAGCCCCTGAGCGTCTACGTCAACAGCACCGTGTACGGCATCTTCGACTACCCCAACCTCCTGGTAAACGCGATATTCTACACCCTCTACGCGCCCAAGAGGTCGTGGGCCCCCGTGGCGGGCCAGCTCGCGAGGTTCATGGGGGGCAACGCGACGGACCTCTGGATGGAGCACGGCCGCGGGGACGTCTACGCCAGCATCGGCGAGGCCATCCGGTTCGTGACGTTCAATGACGCCAAGTCGGGGCCCGAGTACTGGCCGCAGGGCCGGCAGGATGTGGTTGATGAGATCGTGCGCGTGGCGAACCGGAGTCTCTTCTCGAGGATTGACATGACCGGGTTCTTTGGCAGGCAGCAGTAAGAATTATTTCAGTTTCGGTGGTCTCCCGACCCATTTTTGTTCCTCCTCGCTTTTATAGTCCGCCGGTCCGCTGATCCAAACTTGAACTCACGCAGGTGGATTGTGCCTCGAACGCACGACTTCGTGCCGCAGGAGAAGGTTGAGACCGCTCACCCGTTGCTCATCTTGACGACCAGCTATGACCCCATATGCCCGATCAAAGGGGCGTTCTTTGCTAGGGACATGTTTGTCGGTTCTCAGATCGTCGAATTGAAAGGGTATGGGCATTGCTCAGACGCGATGCCATCGCTCTGTGTTGCCCGGCATGTCAAGGCTTACTTCGACCAGGGCACGGTCCCAGAGAATCACACGCAGTGCGAGGTGGACGGAGAGTATTTTCCCAGTCATGGTGAGGAGGACAAGGTGATTGAGGGCCGCGGACTGTTGTCATTCATTGACCCTGAGATGGAACGTATTCATCTGGCACAGAACAGGTTGGCCCGGAAGTGGCCTGCCTGGTGATGGGTGAAAATCGCTCGGATAGATTAACGAGATGTATTGAAAGATTCGACATATATACAACATGCGTCTACTTCTTCAACGCTTGCAAAATACAGGTGTTAATGAGATTCAGATCCTGGCCGAACATATTATGCTTGTGCAGGCTCAACTCGACGTAGTAGTACCCGTCCCTGGTACTATAGTTCGGCCCTCGCTCTGCGCATCTTCTCAGTAATGCCTCCATGTTCTCCTTCCGCTTCATCTTCATCACCTCCTTCTCTGACAGATGCAATCGGGCGTACTGGAGAAGAAACGCCGCAATGCCGGCGAGAATCGGTGTTGCGTATGACGTTCCGGACCGGGAAACAAGACAATCTTGGTCGTTTGCGGTTTTGAGAAGGGAAGAAGGCCATGCAGACCGGATCGACTCGCCAACTGTTGCGATATTCACACGATCTCTCTCCTGGGTCGGACTAAAGGCTGATCTGTTTCCGAATGTATCGGTCGAATGCACGCAGATGACATGCGAGCTGCTGGCAGGATAGGCTCGGCCCAAGTTCCCGCCGCTGTTGGAGGCAGCGGCGAACATGAGAATCTGCTTGCTGTATGCCCTGTCGATAGCGCCTTGCAGGTCGTCGTAACCCTCAAATTCAGAACTTGGCCATCCAAAGGACATGGAAATGATGTCGACATGCCACACATCAACGGCGTGGTCAATAGCCTGCAATTATCCAGTTTCAGCGCCATTCAGCACCGGTAACATCAGTGAAAAGGCCACTTACGTTCTTCACGATTCTGGCGTCTAAACTAATATCATTCTTACCTGTGATCTTGATAACGTAAAGGTGCGCATTTGGAGCGTAGTCAAGTATCATATTCGTTACAAATGTTCCATGTCCATGTGTGTCGGGCAAATCCTTGCGAGACTCGTCATAGCAATTGCGCATTCCCTTGAGTTGCTTGTGCGCTTGAGTCGAAGGGGGATCAACTTCGATGCCTGTGTCTAAGACTGCGATTCTGACGGGTGTGTTTGATGGGTGGTTAAAAAGATGCTTCTTTATGCACTTCTGGTAGACCTCCTCATATGTGTCTTTCCAGGCGTCATACCGGGCTGCCCTATATAGAGAAGAGTTAACATTTGGAATAAAGACATTGATATATATGGTGATATGATGGAGATAGTAATTACAGCAGGCTTATGACTGAGACGACTGTTGGAAAACCCACTTCTTTTTATCGCCAATCTCATCGTCGAAGAAATCAGCCGTCTTTTCGCCAACATCAGAATCCCGCTCGAAACTCGGATCCAATGTGACGTCCGCGACCGAACGAGTCAGCTGTGAGCAATACTCCGGATCGATCAGATGGGCTCCTTGCAGGATCGCTCGGCCCGCAGAAGGTGGTAGTATCGTGGGAGACTGGGCTTGTCCAGGTGTGGAAAAGCCTGACAGAACAGTTCCAGGCCTTCTGCCGGACCCTTTGCAAGTTATAAATCTGCCCCGATGTGCAAGATCGATGGTTTTGGCATGCTCATCGATTCTTTCCAGCGGAATCTGGCTGAAGCCGTGGGAAAGATGAGCTTCGAGTGGCATAACGACGTTCTGATATATCCGAGACCTGAGGGTCTGACGGTCGACGGTATTCCCTTCGTCATCTGCCCATACTTCGTCACTTATACAGTTTTCAATAGCCACCCTGAGGCCCCTGTAATCCTCGGGAATCTGAGACTCGCAACCGGCCCCCTCCTCAACTCCGTAGTAAACTTGGTCCAAATCAATGACAGCAATGCGACCCATTGGATCCTCGATGAGATCGATGTTTTGCTCTTTAGCCAGCTCATTGAATGGCTTCACGAAGTATAACTCCAGTAAAACCACAGCCAGGGAAACAAGCACGGGGCAAGGATGATAAAACGCATCTCTATCATCTCTTTCGTCATGCAGATCGGCCGTTTCATCATCTAGTCTGGTCTCGATGAATGGTCGCAACGGGATCTCAGAAGAAGCGGCTCGGAAGAATTTGATATGTGCTGAACTCCAGTCTGGTTGGAGCCACGAAGTGTCGTGCAGATGAAGAACCGTGTTTCCGATAATGAGGTAAAGAATCCGCTTTGTCCTCTCTGTGAAGGATTGTTGATGCTCCTTTATACACTGTATGAGAGATACATCTTTAGCAGGATTTTCGATGTTGAAGTTGGTCTTCTCAAACCCCATGTCGAACAGTTGGTCTTCAGTGAGCTCCAATTCGAGGCGCTGTCCGGGTTTCGATTTCATTCTCGTTATTTCTTCACATAGAATTTCGACCTTTTTGCGTGTGTTGGCAGTCTTCTTCTGACGGACCAGGTCTTTCTCTGCTGGAAGATTGAACCCAACGCGGCTCCCGACGGCGTGGATCCCAACCTCATGCCAATTTCTCTCCATGCAGAGAAACACCTCGAAGTCCAGGCCTCCAGCTGTTTTGTCTTTGTAATGGTATTGCGGTGCCCGGGCTCTTGAGGGCTTGGGTGGTCGTCGATATGTGCCCAATTCAAGTTTGACCCCGAAATTATGTGCACAGGAGCAGATGCATTTCTTGCAGTTGTGCAGTGCGTCGAAACTTGACTGAGCTGCCGTCCGGACGGCGGATTGTGGTTCGCCGAGGCCTTTGACTGTGAGCTCCACTTCAAACCCTTTGGACCGCTGTATAGGTTGCTGTTTGCTAATCGCATCCACGAAATCTTCGAAAGCGCGATCCAATCTTCCCCGATCCTCAGTGGATGAGTTCGGTCGCAGCCACCGGCTGGTGAAGTCCAATTTCTCATCGTTGCACAGGCCTCTGACTATGTTCCAGTGAAAGTTGAGTGTCCCGAGGCGATCAGCGGTCCGGTATCCGTATGGCATTTCTTGGAGGCCACCCTCTGGGATCAAGGACGCGAGACCCTCCAAAACTCGGTCAGCCACTCCACCATCAAGATGGATCGAAGCCTCCAACAAGTCATGTATCCGGGAACAATTAAAAGCCAGGTGACTGTAAAGGACCTTGATATCCGCGTCGGAACTGTTCAGCCTAGCGATAGTTGTCATCTGCAGCAATGCGCTTGACGCTTGAAGAAGCAGTTGGCGACACCCAGCCTCGCCTTCTGGAGCAGTAAACGCGGCCATCGCCGGGTTCATCGAGTCTGTCGATTGCTTTATCAGCTTTGACGGGACCTTGAAGATGGATCGATTGGGCTCGTCTAGGGACAATCAGCAACGGTTGAGCTGTAGCCATCATCGCTAGGTTGTCCTGGTTGGAAATCGAGTTGGGTAGAGCGCAGCACAGCTGAACGGGTCGGGTTGTGTAACCGGAGATCCGATAACAATTTGACATCGTGTACTATTGTATTCCTTTCATATGTCCAAGTCATACAATACCAATTAATAGTCTCCATTCCTTCAAATAATGAATCTTGGAGTCTGCAACCTTATATTACATCCAAACCTTGTTGTATCGACGTATGTGCCAACTGTAGATTGTATTGCGTGGTGAGTTCTGGCTTGAGTAGTTATGGTGATCATGCACGATGTTAGTGCCCCCTCACCAGACGAACCAATAAAGAAAGGTTGAAAAATTGAGTTGTTACTTTCTCAGTAAAATATGTGGCGAGAAGGCATCTCGTGCCCTGCCTTGCTCTATACCTTCTCATCCTATACCAGCCCTTCCCGGATCACTGGTCAGCATCAACTGTGATAACAACAGGTATCCGAAACAAATAACGATTTCTTTGATACAAGCGCCTGACGTTAGTCCCTTGCGGCATCGCCACAGTCGCACCTCGTGCCCTTCCACCGTTTCCAAGTATCATGGCGAGTGGGGAAGGGATTGGTGCAACTCTGAACTCATTTACGTCGAGTGTCGCCTCCTCCGCTAACAAATGCCTCATATCATTCCAACAATGCATTCTCAGAGCTTCCGCCATTGATGCTTGGGAGCTGTCAATGGTAGAAGATCAGGTTGCAAGATTTTCTACGTGGGCGACAGCCTTGGGGGTTTTTGCCTCTGATCGATTATCCATGGACCATCGTCTGCGAAACGCGCCGGATGTTCGGAATGTCGTCAACGGCTTATTAGAGTCTTTGAATTATCGAAATCTGATGTGTGAGTGTCGCTCAGAATTGACTTGCTGCTTCTTGACTTAGGAGGCCCGGGAAACAAACTATTGCTAAGAAAATAGGCTCGGACATACTTCACAAAATGGAAAGAAACTCACCGACCGGCCCGTCAGATGTCCAATACGAATTAAGACAGTCTTATATACACATTGGCTGTGAAATTAGTCGTCTCAACAAGATTTCGAACACAATACGGAGAGCCAGCAGGGAATCCCAATTCCAAAAAGCGAACGATTTTCGGATGACCGATGACGATGATAATGACGTCGAGTCTTTCCTTTCCAATATCTTCGAACACCATATCAGTGACCGCTTCCCCAACATCAGCGAAAGTATTCGACAGCGCCTTGTTCGTGCAATGATAGTGCGACGGAAACGGATCCTGTACCGGAGGCATCGGCAAGGTATTGTCGCTATCAGGCCTCAGAAGACAGCCCCAAGGACAGCCATCATGCTGCCGGAAGCTCCGAGACCAACAATTCAGGCTAGTGACAATGCGACAGAGGACAACGCCAAGGACGATATCACCTCAACATCCGAGGCTACGCCCTCGATAGTCCAAAGTGCAACGACGTTGGACCCCGAGAAGCTCGAAAAAGCTTCTTCAAGCCTATCCATAAAATCCGCGAACAAGACAATTGCTTTGGACGATCATGAATATGTAGTGTTTCCCCCCAGCCCAGGACTCGCCGCTAAACGGAAATACAAACGATTGAGGAGCCAACGAGAAGTTGAATATCAGAACGAGGTCGAGGCAAACAGGATAGAAGTAAACCCCGAATCAAGATTTGAGAATCTGAACAACTCGGAACTTGAAACGAGAGGAGAGATTGCATGCCCATATTGTCTTTACGCCCTGCCAGCTGAAGTGGTTTTGAGCGACACAAAATGGAAGTAAGTAGCTTCCCTTTCTCCGATACAAGCCTATCCGAAGTCGTCTTTCCTTATGCATAGAAAGAAGTGTTCAGGTTCCTGACCAAGGCTTAGGAACCACGTTAAGAATGATTTGGACCCATATGTGTGCCTGTTTGAGGACTGCGACCAGCCGGATGAGCTCTTCAGCCACAGCGAAGAATGGCGAGACCATATGAACCAGCACTCTAAATACTGGCGCTGCCCTTCTCACCGTGATCTCCGGCCCTTTTCGTCGCAGGAAGAATACATAGAACATACGCGAGAAGCCCACAAGACCACCTTAAGCGATATTCAGCTCCGTGCCTTGGCGAACAGAAACTCTCGAACTACGGCAAAATTGTTTCCGATATGTCCTTTATGCGGAGAGAACGAGATCCAGGGCCGAATGGAGAGCCATATCACCGGGCATCTGAGGTCTCTGGCTGTGAAATCTTTTCCAAGCTATCAAGAGGCAATATCGGAGGACGCTGCAAATAACGACGACTCTGTTAGCGCCTCAACACACCAAAGCAGGAGCACAATGAAGAAATTGATGGAGGTTCAAGGGACGCTTGAATTCGAAGAAGACGAGTCGGATTTTGTCGAGCAGGCAAATCAAAGCAACACCAAAAGTCTCCTAGGTGATGCTCACTTGGATCTAGAACAACTGACCAATGGCGAAGAGTGGTGGGATGCAAGCTGTGTCAAAGAACTTGCATACAAGAGGATGCCCTGGGACCCTGATGACGACAACATATTTCAGTCCTTTTTGCTTGAAAAGCACAAACAAGATGCATTGATGCAACCAGTACTAAGCAGAGCTGGATCGGAGCCACATGGCGTCACAAGGAGAAATGATCAAAATGCGGAGCAAGTTGAACCACTTACAAATGACATGGGGTGGGTATCCAGAAGACAGGAGCGAGCTGAGGAGTCAGAATGTAAAGCGGCCCCTGATTTGGGGAGTTCGGGAACACAGGAAGTGGGAAGCACGGTGGAAAGTAAAGCGCATCCAGAACCGGAGCCAAAAGCTCATGGTGGTGGTTTTGGGTCAAGGTCATCAGCAACCTCCTCCGTGAACACACGCAGCATCATGTGGGTTAAGATCACCCAGAATTGCATCCCAAGTATGCTAAAGACTGACATCCATTTATCAGTTCCAGCTCATATTTGCCACGTCTCATTGGAAATTGGTATTGCTGCGTGTGCAAGCGCAACAAGGGACTGCTATGCAATCCATATTCAGTATACAGCACCACGTGTGAAGATGGGAGCTGCTCACATACGAGGTGTTCGAGCTGCCCAACAGCAGGATAGCTTCTACCTGCATTGGAAGCCGACTGTTCAAGAGCGCAAGCAGTGACAGAAGTTCGATATCAACAAGGAGGGTCAAGGGGCTGAGTGCCTAGGTATGTATCATTCCGGGAGTGACAAAGGGCGTATATTATGGAAGTAGAAAGAATTTAACTCGGCACAAGACAATTACCGCTCTATGAAACACCATGGGGTTTCAGTATGCTAGGAAAATCAAGGCTCTGGATCCATGTTTAGCCCAAATAAGATGCCACATGCTCTGGCCGAGAATTCAGGGACAGAGTGAACTCAACGTTGACTAACTCTGTCTTAAAATCATTCATTGTCACGGCCTTCAATAAGTATTTCGTTTTAAGCATTAATCTGAAAAATGTGGACAAGTCCACTTCTACTGCGATTTATGACTCCTTTGAAATCTCCCCATCCTCGAAACATAGACTCATCCGCAGCGGGTCAAAAGCCGATAACAATCGCCAGGCCATCCCATATGAATCAGCTGGCCATGCACGGCCGTTACAGTTCTACTGACGATCTTGGTAACTGTGTCCCCGCTTTGGTGATGCAAAACCGACTCCGAAGATGTATCTGATTAGCAGAACAAGGTCCTCAAGCAGTGTCACTGGCCCAAACTTAGTCAATGCAACGGCTAAAAACATCACAAACATTTGAGGTACCTTGTAACTACTGTGGACGAAGCCATGTTATGCTTTCCTCAGCACCCAGTGTGATGGAAGAGATGGTTGATTGGTGTTCAGTCACATTGCGGTCATCTCGGCATACTACCAAATGCGGGGAAGTCATTCACCTGGTAATATTTATGACGCCGAAGAGGCTTTGTATGGGGTTGATTTTGGTAAGACTTAGGTATGGAAAGTTGCAGCCTACGCCTGTTGAGTCACGATATTCCGCCGAATTCTGAAAAAGGTTACGGCTCCACTAGGAACTAAACTACATCGTCGCCCGGAGCCAAGACCGGCTAGCCCGGCGTCCTCCTTCTCCAACTTTGGGGACTGTTTACTCGCGACTTTCATCAATAGAAGCAAAGCTGCGTATGCACAGGGTCATTCTCGGCAAAAGCATGAGGTCAGATCGCCCTCCCCCGCACGAGTTCGTCTCACATGCCAACCTTGATAAACATGCGAACAGAGGACACCACACCCTCTTCCACTCTACCCGCGCTGGACGGGCATCTGTTCATGCCGCAACTCTAATTCAGACTTCAAGTTCAACTCCGTTGTCAAAGCGTACGGTATGGCTATCTTGTCCAGATTGTGCAACCCGCGAGGGGACGAGATCGATGTGGACTCAGCCCCGGTGCACCACGTTCCTTTACTGAACTCCACCCTGAAGCCCGTGCCGGACGATAGGACCTTCCCACTGTTCTCGTCCCTGCCGAAGGAGCTGAGGCTCCAGATATGGGAGGAAGCCACACCGCGACAGCGACTCGTCCATCTTACCATATACCCCCGCCTCTACCGGTCGAAAGAAAAAGAGTCAGACTACCCTGTGCGGTATCTGAAGAAGAACCATCTTGGTAATCCCATCAGCGGCTCTGACTATCAGATCTTCGCGGAAAATGGCCGGCTCGACCATGCGCTGCTGTCTGTCAACAGGGAGGCCAGGCAGGTTGTCCTGGAATTTTACCGGATTCAAATGCCAGCCGTCTGCGTGCAGTCACATTATGGGAAACCGATTCCGCACTGCTACGGGGAGCGGACCACGCTGCACATCAACCCCGAGCACGACGTGGTCCAGATTCGGGCGGAAGAGCCCGTGAGAGAATCGCTGATCGATTTTCTCTGGGACATGAAGGCATACGACCCGAAGGGTGTGGGGTTACTCAGGTTAGCAACGAGCCTAGAGAATTTCTGCACCAACGACCTCCAGTATCTAAAGCGCTCGGATTTGCTGCTCATCCGCCAGCGGCAAGCGCTTGTCGAGACTCTATCGCAGCTGCAAGAAGTGTGGTTCGTCAACGTGGGGTCAGGAAGGTACCTGTACCAGCCAACGGAGGACGGTTCGGAGACCATGGTACCTTATTGCATCAGAATGTCGGGGTACGAGTCCGTTGGCCCGGAAGCAAGAGAAGGTGCAGAGGCCGAGCTGCAGCGACTCTATATGGGCAGGGTAGACCCGCGTGAGCTCATGTGGCGGTGGAAGAGGCTGTTGCATACGTGGAAGATACAACACCCACAGGGACAAGTCAAATACCGGTTGATGGTAGCGCAGCAGCAGAAGCCATCCAAAGATGAACCGAGTGCCATGCGTTTAGCCCGTAAATTGGGGATCTTGAGTATACGGGACCGAGAACGGTATCTCTTCAAAGAAGACAAGATCTTCAGACCCGGTGCATGTGAGGCGGGCAGTGGGCCGGTGCCGGACCAGGTCAAACCCGAGGAATCTGGCACGACGAAGACTGCTGCTCTTGGCTTTTGGTCATTTCCAATTGAAGCCGTGGGAGAAATCGGCGAGGGCAAAAACCTTAGCGATTGTGACTATGAGCCAAATCGTTACTTGGATATGAGGAGTTACTGGCCTGAGCTCATACTGGCAAAGACTAGGACGTTTTAAAGATGGTTCTTAGAAGCAAGACTACCCAAATAATTCAACCAGTCACAAATCTGAATTGATAGTTTGAAATGAGCAGCATACAATTCAAAATACATAATACATGAGCCCGTATATTCTCATGGACTACTGTTTTCAACCATACTCCTGGTCTGCCTTTGGCAATACACCCATGCTAGCTCCCGCGCAAGCTTGATGCCGTTTATCATTGTGCGGCTGCTCACAAAGAACGAGCTGAAGTCTTTTTTCAGACTCATACTCCCTGACGGAAGCCTTTAGCCTCCATATGCTTGCTCGAGACACTCCAGCTCCCGAATTCTCCAGAAATGGTGTTCGATCCGATTGAATCCCCAGGGCAAGGAGTTCGCCAAGCTCCGACCATGCCATACTCGACCAAGAAGATCCGAACAGGCCAATGAGCACGTGCGCGAGGACAAGTGCTACATGTAAAAGCAACACCGACATTGCCAACACGACAGTCAAGTTATCCAGCCGGTAGCCGTACGCATATTTCGATATCACGAACGGGATTTTTGTGTACAATTCGGCATCCAGAAGGTCAACTTCTCCGAGAGTGTCATTCACTGTGGGCTTGAAGGCTTGGTTATATGCTGTGCTGTGCATGACTTCATAGCCTTTCCCGGAACCGTTGGTATTGCTAGAGAAATACACACTCGGGTGGGCGTGATGGGACCGGGATATTGCGTCGACTAGGAAAGAACCAAGGAATATTGCCTGGCACTTCTGTGTGGACGTGGACATTGAGCAAAACGAGGCTATGTAGTCGAAAAGCGGCACTCCTTCTGTTTCTTCTGTCTGTAGTTGAGGTTGTATCATGGGTACATTCTGATTAAGGGAATCAATCCAGTCCGGTTCGAGACGAATGAGTGGACGGTCATTTGCGGAGTCACCTTGTATCATACCCTCGAGATCGATGCTTGTTCCACTCCACGGTACCGGGCTAGCCGTTGCATTTTGAACCAACTTGACGTCCGAGTCGATCCAGCTCGCTTCTGCGATGCAGAGGTCAACTTTTGTAAGCACATTTTGTCGTATTTCCGGAAGTACCATGGCGACTGAGCCAGGCAAACCCAATTGATGGTCGATGTTCACGAACCCGGCCAGACGTGTCTTCGTTGGCGGATACTCAAACGAAGCCCACCCAAATGTTTCCTTCAGAAAACCGCTGCTCAGGGAGATATTGGTGAACTCATGGGCCCCTTTCGGAAATGAGAATAAAAGAACATCAGGTTTGAGCCGGAGGTACCAGAAAATGTCGTCAGAAAATATCTCGGTCGCATTCGGAGCGCATTGAACGACCACAAGGGGCTGCAACCACGAAGCAGCCTGATAGCCTCGAACTGTGGGTGGGCTCGGTTCGATCCTGTACGGTGGAGGCAGTTCAGAGTTATGTGTCTGTGAACTCTTCCAGTTCAAGGCCGATATCAGGAAATCAGACGGTGTAGTAGCGTAGGCGATGGTGTTCTCTTGCGAATTGTTGCTCCACGAAAGCCCATTACCAGTGACAATGCGTGATCCGACCAACGCAGAGACTGTCATATTGAAAGACGCTTGTGCATCCGCCGTCGTTTCGTTGTGCGTCAGAAATATGGGAGTCAGCGATGCAATCAGATCTCGACAACCGCCGGATGGACATTCTGCTGGGTAGTCACCAGTGGCGGCGTACCATTCAGCACAGACGTCAAGACGACCATTGTCGACGGTGATGTTCAGAGGATAAATTTCAGAGTACTTGGAGCCCATGAACACGTCTCCTGTCACCCGTTGTCCTCTTCTGTCCCCTGATGAATCCAGAGCTGTGATTGGTACCCTCGACCAGCCTAGTCTAGGCATCATGACGATGGCTGATGAAGGCCCCAAAGCCATAACGAGCACCAGAGAAGCTAGCAAGAGTATGCAAGTGAGTATCTGGTGAGGTGATTGGTGAAGTGCGTTCATTGGGCCCCAGAATTGCTTCGAGAAGAAATATGGGATGGAGGTTATTTGGAACGCAGCAACGACAAGTCCAAAAGGAAGTCCACGTTCGCCCAGCAGCTCGTATCGCAGTCTGTGGAAGACGATCTCTGTTATCGAACCGAATGCGAGTGCCTCGTGAATCTTAGCAGCGAATTGGATCGAGTTCAGTACATTGTTGGTGGGTCCTGGTGAAGGCCACGAGGTGTGACTGATGTAGAATCCGAGGAGAATCAGTGTGATCGCCACGGCCGGTAGATGAAAGATTGCGGCCACATGAATCATCTTGCTTTTCCTCTTACTGAATACAACCTTCGGCCTCTCACACGAAGGGGTGGCAAGTAACTCGTGTCCCAAGCCAGTGCCCTCGGTACCTTGTGGTACCGCAGGCGGCTGAGCTCTTTTTGTCTGTGTTGACGAATCAGGTTCCGAGAGGAAACACGGGACCGTGTGTGGTTCGTTGATCTCCCTGATGGTTCCTTGTCGTGAAATCAAGCCCTCTTCTGCCGAGCCGGCGTCCTGACATTGACAAATGCTCTCGGGTCCAAGACTTGGATGGTGTGGACTTTGGGAGCCACGTCTTGGTAAAGTAGGGAGCTCATGCTCGTAGCCGTCAGCACGCTGAATCTGCATTTGAAAATCAATATCCATCGTATTATTTATAGGGAATGGTTGCTGGTATTGGCCACTTGCCTCATTAGCATCGCCTATACAACGATCGATAGACATCATTAGGGCCTTGAAAACAATGAAGTGAAACAAAAGCGAAGAATATCTTTGGTGTTTGGTGTTGATATCTCTAGGTTTCGCACTAAGATGATTGCTCTTGACGAAGTGCCGTGATGGCCTCGCGTGACAGACTGATTGTAGTCTTTGGGGGCGGAGCTTCTGGCAAGTTTTCCTTCGATGAGGCGAGGCTTCTGCTCCTTATTAAAAG
Source organism: Diaporthe sp. P3_1W (assembly GCA_037177825.1). Taxonomy (NCBI): domain Eukaryota; kingdom Fungi; phylum Ascomycota; class Sordariomycetes; order Diaporthales; family Diaporthaceae; genus Diaporthe; species Diaporthe sp. P3_1W. The sequence goes on from JBAFXB010000001.1 coordinate 6,444,193, forward strand.
GAGCTTCCGTGGAAGGCACAGTCATTGTCTTCGAAGTTTCTGCAGCCTGCAGAAGCCCCCAACCGCAATAGATACCTTTACTGCCTCGTCCGTATCTTGCGAAAATAAACATGACCAAGTTCGAGTTTGATAAGGCCCCATATTACAAGCCAATCCCACTTGTTTCGATTCGGGGCTCGACCGGTGATATGCAACGTCTTTCAATGCAGCTGAGCTCCTATTTTAGCCGCCTGTGTTCCCCACACACGAGGCGCATTGCTATCGTCGGCAAAGTATTGGGCAATAAAGCAAGCTAACACTGATACGAGATCAGGATTTGAGACTATCGGAAGAGGCGCAGATCTCATCGCAGCTGAGCCAAGCTGAATCTATATGTCTAAAGGGGGCTAATTTCTTTGAAAGTTTTGATGAGATGATTTTCAAGTAATAAGAGCAGTACCATGTCCTCATACGTCTCGCTAACAGTAAGAGGTTAAGCTGAGTTTCTGTTTGCACATAATGACTTTCAATGTCGCGCAAGTAGAGCCACGGTACCGGGCTCAAGCAGGCTTATTTTCAGAAGCCAATTGTAATCATTACTGCTTTCACCAGCCTCGAACATGTGGGATGGCCTTCCTATTACTATCTTTAACCCTCAAAACGCATCAAATGTTCGTTCGAACGAAATATTCATACATCCTAGAATCATCCAAGAACTACCTTTTCTATGCCAGAGCAGTTTTTCTCCCAAACCGTTCGGCACACACGGCCTACTCCACGACGATACAACACATCCTGTTCCCGCACAACCCACATAACATTGTAAAACTCGTAGACTGACTTTCCACCTTTGTAGTCCTGGTCATCTTTATCAAGACCTCCCTCTCGTCTGAAGCGGATGCGTGACTGGGTGTATGCCCCTTGGCTCATTTCCAGGCCTTGGTTCACTTCGTAGTTATTGAACTCAATCCAGCCGCGGTTGTCGATCTGCTCTTCACTCAAATCGTTGGTACCACGCTCGTCAAGTATTACATGACATGGGACTTGTCCCTTCGATAATGCGACGAGTTCAGCCTTCTCGCCTGGTCGAAGAATCTCTTTCTCCTTTCCCGCCTCATAAGTCTTCGCAATTCGTAGCACACCAGCCCAAGTACCATGCTCATCTTCAAGAACCGCGACAGAAAAACAGTCGTCTTGTCCCGCTGTGAATTCGGGAAGTTCAGTTACAGAAAGACGGACCATGGAACATGATTCTAAAGAGGGCCTTTCCTCCTTGGCCATTCTATCTGGCGTCAGTATGCAGCGAACGCGGAGGTTTGTGCTCGTGGTGCTGCCCGTCAGAAATGGCCAGCTTGTATTAAATGATTCGGCCTCATTATTTTCACTCTCCGGAAGGGGTACTGGGTAGGCGAACCTGTAGTACTTAGGTTGTACCACGTCATGGGAGAACCACCTCTGTGCAACATAGCCATCGGCCTCAACATTTGAAATGTTTATTTTCCATCCGCTGGGAACAGCATCAGTTGCGTCAGGAATATGGCTCCTATATTTCTGCAACATGGCTGGCTCTCTGATAGTGTCTCCGTGCTCCCCGCGGTTGCTTATCACGGACCACTGGACGAGGTGAGTGAGTGTCCAAGGATGCTCCTGGTAGCGAGGGTATTGGTACACAAAATCTTGCGCGAAAGTCATGCTTCTAGGGTCTATGGCGCATTCCCAGCCGCACCATGACCACGTAGGCAGATGTTGAGGATAATTTGGTTCCATGCCACTTCCTGCTCGAGGGATCCTTCGAACCATGTAGCCCTTGCATGGCTGCCACAACAAGGCGGCATCCAGGAACAGACGAGGCAAAGCGTTGATAAAGCCACCGAGGAATCCTCGACCGAAGGAGTGCAAGATACCTGATAAAGCTGCCTGGCAATCCTGAGGGAAAGAGAGCTTGCGCGTATTGAACAGACATATAACCCTGGTGTAAAGCTCCATATCCGGCCAGTTCAATTTCGAGAGACTTGGTCCCCAGGCGTCTTCTTGGCTGAATGCCCACCCGAACACGTAGCTGCGGCCAGTCTCGAGTTTTTCTTGAGTGGTGTCTTGATGCCAAATGTCCGTGTTGCAGTCCCAGAATGTTTGGCCGTCGCCGAGAAACACAATTGCGCGTTTCGAGAGCAGATGCTCCTGGAAAGTCCAGCCGCGACTTGCCCTGGCCAGTTGTTAGCGCATAGAAACACCCAGCCATAACTGTAGATTCTAAACTGCTTTCGTACATACCATGTTGTCTTGATCAATTTGTGATGCATTTCCAGGGGGCGACAACCCCACCTTCTGCGTAAATGCCCATATGTTGTCCTGCCCCTGAGTCCTTCAGCAGCAGCAGCGATGATAGTGACATGAGCACCGGCGTAAATATCATCCATGTGATCAACCTCGGCTCTCGTGCTATCGCTACCCTGTAGGATACAAAAGCAGTCAATCCAGAGGTAACGCTCCCCAGCACCCGAAACGAGATCCATCGCGTCCCGCAGCACAGCAGGTACACGATCTGTCAACGTTGAGTTGAGGAAGCCTGGTTGCTGGAAGTCGGCCAGATTTCCACTGTTGAGCCTCAAACTCGCCGGGCCAGACCCCTCCCCTTTGACTGATGTCAAAGCCTGCGACCAAGTGTAGCTGAGACAGGCATACCGAGGCACGCTGGCGCCGGGGACGATGCAGCCGTCATGAGTATCTATAACCCATCTTGGGATCTGGTGTGGTTGTCTGTCGGCGATTGGTGTGGGCTGGCAGGCCTCGGGGTGAAGCCTGCAACAAGCATTCAACCATGTTGCCAAATATTCGTGGGGCTTCATCTGTTTGTCTGCCATGATCGGGGGCATTTAGACTTTTGCGGTGGTGATAGTAACAAGCCTTCAACCACGTTGACAAATATTAATAAGGATTCATGTCGAGAAGCAGCAGTCGGGTAGGGTTTGGCGGTCAAGGAAAGAAAACGCACATTTAAGAGGAGAAAGAGACTCCGAGGGTAAGAGAGGACACACTAACGTCCCCGGCCCGGATCTGCCGCACCCCCCGATTTGCGGCACCTTTCCCACACAAACACCCACTTTTCAACCCACTCTCATAAATCCAAATAAATACTTATAAACACCAAATTCACCTTCTACGCAGAGATTTATAAGCAGTTTATAAATAAGATATATACCTAAGGCGATTCAGTAAAAATCATTAATATATACTTATATAAAGTTACATTATATAAGAAGAATTAAATATTATATAATATAATCATTTATATATTTGAAATCGAACAGTAGAGAATTTTAGAATTGAAATAGAATTAATGAAGTGTGTTTTAAAAGTGGGAGTTTTGAGGTGTGTTTGCACCAAAATGAGTGGCGCGGCAGACCAGGGGTGCGGCAGATGTGGGCCGGGGACGTTAAGAAAGGTGTCGCACAAATAAACAGGCAATCCAGAGACAGGTTTCATGCTCGTCACACGTAAGCATACCGCCAATTTCGATATACAATATATTTCTTCAAGTCAGACTACATGTGCAGGATACCCAAGGTAGGCCAGGCACCCCCTTACTGCTGGTGTAGTGTGACGGTTTGAGCTTAGGTCTGGAAAATAATTAAGCTGTCTGCTGGAATCACTAGACTCGCATTGGGACTTTGGGTGTGTAGAAGACTAGACACGAGTGTCAAGTATGGGCTCACAAAAGCCGTATGGGCTGATGGATTGATGGCTTGCCAGGTGTAGTCCACGCCAAATCATACTGCAATAAATGCGGTGAGAATTGGGGCCGATATAATTTTATGGAAAAGGCCCAGCAACGGGGATGGGTTTAGTGCTGGGTTGGATAACATCAAGCCTACACACGTTCCGGTGCAACAAGAACTCATTAGTGCATGTCATCAACGGCAATATTTCCGGGGGGTATGTGACATCGGGCTTGTGCTGGTGGAGCTATTCCCAGGTCAACCTCGGGCCTGATTTGACACGTGCATAAGTCCGCGGCAGAACGACGCCAACGGAGGGTTACGCGTCTGTAAATTAGACTACGGTATGTCCAGGCACCCAGGCTTGTCTGATGTTGGCGTCAACCCCGCAAGATCCCAAGGTCTTGGCACCTGAAAGGGGCTGGTGGCCGCGTAGATCGCAGCCATGGGTTGCCGAGAGATTGCTTATCTATCTACGTCGACGCGACCTGGCAACCTGGCTGGAAGGATTTCACACCTGAATAATTTGCATTCTGCACGGTTCCGGCTGTTGGCTTCGTCCCATATCGCGATGCACCTGTTAGTCTTCCAGCTCATCCGGGAAGGCCACCAGTTCACCACTGATCAAGCGTAACAAGGTTTTTGTGAGACAATAAGCGCATGCCTCTCTGTTAGGGTTGACGGCCGTGTAAACCTTTACGCCGCCGGTTCACCGAGTCTAATCGCCTTAGGTTCGAAGTCAATGGCGAATATCCCCGGTCAGCTTGCACAGCGCAGTACACCCACACCCCATAGGGCCCACGACCGTGTCCGACCGTCTGGCCCATCACTCTTGACTTGAGGGTGTTGGCAGAGACATTTAAAAGGACTTCAACGCAGCTTCTCGCCCAGCTAAGACAACATGCTGAACCCGTCAGGGCCGTCACGAGGAATTGTGTTCGTGCTGATTGCGTTGCTGCTTCTCTGGGGCTTCCACCTCGGCGCATACCTGGATCCCTCGACCTCAGGCGCATCTAGCTCGTTATTTGATTTCAAATCCGGCGGCGCAAAGTCCCCACTATCATCACATGTACATACCTACTTCGAGCAGGTGTTTTCCGTGGAACGGCCCCCGGACTATCCATTCTCGGCGCTTAAAGCTGCATGCGAGCGGACGCAATGGCAGGAACACAACAAGAATACGTTCCTCAGATGCGACGGCATCAATGCGGGAATGACTTCGATCATGTCGCAAGTCAAGGTCTGCTTCAAGATGGCGATCGACGCCGGCGTGAACATGCTCCTACCCGACATGCCGCTCCGGGACAGCGACGACTTGCTCGAGTTCAATCTCATGAATGAGTCAGCTTACATGCCCTTCGACCAGTGGTTCGACCAAGACCACGTGTTGGCCTCGATGTCCAGAGTCTGCCCTCAGATGAGCATCCGGCAGACCAAAGACGTGGGCACACCATCAATGCCGGTTCTCAACGAGTGGCGGATGGATATCGGGTCTGCTCCAGGATTCCAGATGCTTTCTGGGTACTTCTGGGTCGGGCGGCCCTTCAAGTCCTGGTTTGATGGCGAGCTGGCCGCGATGCGATTTTTCAGCAGCATGAGTCCCAAGGACGACGCCGAAAAGGAGCACGCCATCGAGCTTTCCCGGTCGACGTCACAAGATGGCGTAACGATCCTCCAAATCGCCTCCCAATTCCTCCTCTTCCGCCTGACAGACGACCCAACCGGCCGGGAAGTCGCCTTGTGGAACGACCTCTCGCACCTCGTCCGGTTCACCGAGACACCACGCAGGCTCACAAATAGGATCCTGTCGCACATCGACCGGCCCTTCTTTGGCGTGCACTTCCGCACGGAGCGAGACAACATCTGGTCGTCCTTTGAGAACCAGCTCAAGGTCGACCTCGACGCGCTCGACCAGGCGTGGGTGCAGTATGGTTCGCCGTCGCAGGAGAAACCCCTAGTATACCTAGCCTGCGGGGATGAGGGCCAGATCAAGAAATTCTCGGAGGCGGCAGCGCAGCGCGGCTGGACTGTGACGTCCAAGTACGACATTGCGAAGGACTACCCTGTTACCTTGAAGATGATCAAGGACATGCCTTTTGATTTTCAAGGCGCCGTGGACATGGGGGTAATGCTTGAGAGCCACTTCTTCCTGGGCATCACCGGGAGCGCTTTTTCGAGCTCTGTGGCGAACATAAGAGACTCGACGGGGAGGTACCGAGGAAGCAGTTTGCTCTACCCAGACGATGGGAATGCTCGCACGCACTTGTTTAATGATGGAGATGCTTCAGGATACCCTTGCTGTTTGTAATTAATCCGATATATTCTAAGCCAATCTTCCAAGCAGTAAGTTTCCCCATGAACTAAATGCTGTTTTTAACTACCTAGGTAAGTGTACGGGTTCCTGATTGGAACTAAGCGTGTCATGACTGACCAGACTCTCGGCGCCCGATACACTCTTAAATGAACTTAGCATCTCACCATTTTGATGGCAGTGTCCGCATCGAGATCAACAAACCGTGCGTACCAAGACGTAGTGCCACTGTACTTCGTGCCTGGGTATCCAGCAGGTGGTGCCACTTGTGGTAGGTATCACGAGTAAGGTCACGAAGTATGGGCTTTGCAAGTCTTGCTGGCTTTGTTCTCTCCACCCAGCGTGACGTGCAGGCCCCGCAGACTAACACGGAAAAGCTGCTGCACAAGATGTGGTGCACGGTGCTTGGCCTTGCCCCCGAGGAATTTGGCGTTGAGGCTGACTTCTTCGAGTACGGCGGTGACTCAATCGCTGGTATGAAGACGGCGTCCCTGGCGCGTGCGGGTCAGGTGTTTCTGGCGGTGCAGGACGTGTACGACCACCCCTTCCTCGAAGAGCTGTCGCGTCTGTTGGAAGGAAGGTCGGGTGTACCTCAGAGCGAGGTGCTTCCAGAGGTGGCGCCGTTCTCTCTATTGCCCAAGTCAGTCAACCTGGAGCTGTTGAGGATTAGGGTTGCAGACCTTTGTGGCTCACAGCCGCAGGGTGTGAGTGACATTTACCCAGTGACTGCAACTCAGCATTTTATCGTGCAGCAGACTCTCTCTCGCTCGGGGCATTCTGGTTACATAATGTCTTCGAAATTCCAGAAAGTGTTGATGTTGGCCGTCTCGAGCGCGCATGGCGTCGTGTCGTGTCAGTCCATGCAATTCGGAGCACGCATATAATCAGTACCCATGACAGCGAGCTTCTACAGGAAGTCATGGCATCGCCTGACGGGATCATGCACGCTGAATATCCTTCAACGGATGTTGACGCCTTCATCGCTGCTGACAAACGAAGGGAGCTGGTCTTCGGACGGCCTCTGATACGCGCTGCCTTGCTGAACAACAAGTGGTTCATCCTGGCGCTGCATCACTCTAACTACGATGCCTGGTCGATGAGCAAGGTTTTCGAATCTCTCGAGCTCCAGTACGCCCTCCTTGCGGAACACACGAGCACCGCAGAGCATGAAATCGCCCGGGAGCAAGTCAGCTTCAACCATTTCGTCAAGGCGGTTCAACAGCAAGACAAGCACGCATCCACCGCTTTCTGGCGCAAGACCATGGAAGGCGCGTCGACACGGCCGTTCATCCCCCTCAAGCCAGCAGAGGACCACTCGGCAAGATGCCTCCCGCAGCACACAATCATCCTCCCTCCTCCAACGACCAAGAGGTCACGCGCCCAGCTGCGCGCCCAGCTGCGCGCCCAGCTGCGCGCCCTCGCGCCACACGAGCACGACGGGTTCGAGGAGGCGGCGCGGTCCCACTCGGACGCCGAGGCCGCGTGCGCCGTCGCGCCACAGGTGGTCGTGCACCCGTTCGATCCCTACACCGAGCAGGCGGCCGACGGGATCGGGCTGAGGAGGCGGAAGCTGTCTGCGTTTAACGACGACGGTGCGCCGTTTACTATCGATGTCTTGCTGGTCTCGCGAGGCCATGTGCTCAGGGGAATGAATGTGCGTGCGTTGTTCTCCGACTCGGTTATTGAGTAGCAGGGAGTGAGGAGGCTTATTGCTGTGCTTGATGGTGATGTGAGGTCTATGGCTGAGGCTAAAAATGATGGTTCTGTTTTTGAGCTGCTGGCTACTGTGGGGTGCGATTTTGAGGTCAGATTTGGAGTTCAGGGCATTGTGTTTCAACTTTCTCCCTGGGAACTCTCTTTTCTCTAGTCATATACATGTGAGGCCCATGGGACCTTTCTTTTGTCGTTTCATTAGTACGTACAAGTTATTTCTATAGCAATGCCTTGTCTTACTTGATAGCGTGCTCTTCAGATGTGCTTAATTGAACTGTTACATCGTTTTGTAATGGTGATCATCACTCGGATATGTCTTTCAACAATTTGAAAACCACGGATCTTATTGAATTCTGCTAGACTATCCATCATTGCACCCTCACTGGTGTTCATGGACTTCCTCTTCTCAGTGGCTAATACTTGCTTTGTTGATATCTAACCAAATATTGAGGATGAACTTCTCAACTATCCTAGCCAGCCTGACGCTTATGACCTTACTAAAGCCAACCCTTTGGTGCCATAGGCTTCTCATTGGCCTTCGGGTTGTGCTTAGGGTCGGGGCAGAAGTTCTTCGTCAGCTTTGTGTGGGCCTCCCCAGGTGGGGCATTGCTGCCACATGGGACCTTGCCTGTCCTCTTGGGCTCCTTCGTAGCATTATCGCAGTAGAAGTATTTGGAGTCGGCAGGACAATTGCATGCATAGGTGTACTTGCGGCAGCCGCACATGATTCGCCAAAAGTACCCCGAGGGAATGTACTGGTAGTATGTGATTGATCCTTGTTGCTGTGAACGTTTCTGAGGCGTGACCTTGGACTCCAACTGGGAGAGCTTTGTGTGATGTGCTGTAAAGTTCGCAGGTGATGATCTTGAATGAGGAGCCGTATGAAGTGACAGATGGCCTCAGTACCTGGTTGGTACCGCTGGAGTGATGTAGTGTATGGTTTCAGTGCAAATTCGTTTGAGCTTTGCTTGGTGGACAGCTTTGGTGTAAATGGTTGAGAAGTTTCGAGCTCTGTGTGAATGTGAAGATGATGGAATTGGAGTGGGAGAGCAGAAGAGGTCGATAGAATTCCTGCCCTATTTATAGTTCACAGAGTTCTTTCTTCCTCAGCACGATTGAACTGTAGCCATGACGAAGATGTGTCTGACAAACATACTTGAGTTGGTGGTGTCTTGATGTGATTACCCGACAGTGAGCCACACTTGCCACTTGGTGCACCCTTGAGAGTTTCAAAGCTAGGAGATGCAATGCATACACTATGCCAGTGATACTCTTCCCAGCATGACTCACTGTTGGCAGTGAATGTTATGAGTTTAAATGCTATTATGTGAGGGAACCCTAAGTGCCCACTTTGGATGTATATGCACATCTAAACAGATTTCACCCAAGTTATAATGACACTGGATACTCACCTTTATATAAGGGTGTATTATTCCATAGTTTCTATGTACTTAATCACTACAGTGCAAGAGACCATTTGATATAGCTATTTACATTGAAAGCGCCTTAAATTGGGGGAATTGATTAGGTTGGAAGCTTTTATAGCAAGGTAAGTTAGGATACCCAGTCACGCACCGCCCCCCTTACGTACAGCTATTTCCCACTAAAAAGCTTAATTTCAGCTTATTTATAATTAAATCTATAAAACTATTTAATATATAATAGATTTATATAGATTTAAAAGGTTTTTTATTTAATTTAAATATATTTTAAAAGAATTTATTATATAACCTAAATATTATTAAATTAATATAAATATTTAAAAAGTTTAAAAGTTAATAATTTAATATTATAAAAATGCTTAAGTTAAAGGTTTTAGCAGTAGAAATAGCAACTTTTTTTATTAAAATCTTTATTTCTATTTATTTTTATATATTATCTTTATAAATTAAATAATATAAAAAAAAGTATTTTTAATATATAAATAATCTACTAAATATATATATATATATATATATATTATATTATTATAATATTTCTATAAACTTAAATATAAATAGGCTAAAATTAGGCTTTTTAATGGGAAATGGCTGTGCGCGAGGGGGGCGGTGTATGACTGGGTATCCTGACTTAATCTTTATACGGTCTTCATATAATCACTTATTCCTACCCTTAAAACCCTCTAAGAATGCAGGATGCGCTTAAATTACTTGTCACGTTGTTTTGTAATACTGCCTGCTGTGCCCTTCTATGGGGTTGCTCCTATGTGACCTTGGATGCTTCTCACCATCTACTTAAGTAGCTCGACAAATTAAACCCCTAACTTGGCTGTGACATGAATGATATGGCCTCCTAGGCATCCAAACTCAGTCTTCGGGCACGATATTCAACATGGTATTTCACGGGGAAGATGATTAGACTAGGTGTTATCTGTCCACAAGGACCCAGTACCCCCATCCGTATTCCTCTCATCAGCCCCTGTACGCACATCTGCATTCATTGGCAGCATGGGGAACGCGCAAGGCAGGACTGGGGCAGCCACCTGTCAGATGATATAGCAGACAGTTGCACCGAGAACGCCACTGCGGGTGTTCGGAGCTCAGCCTGCATAAACCAAGCTTCCTGATACGAGTTCTGCACCCGCCGTTGCGCCACGGCGTCAATGAATGCGACTTGATTACTACGCGAACTTGCATGCACCGGTCAGCTCTGCTATATAGCTGTTACACAGTGTGACTGTGGTGGGGTATGCCAGTGTTATATTAGTTGAAACTTTCTCCTTGCAGTCGAGGGCAGCGACAACGTGAGATCCTTCTCGATATTGACCCGCCTGATCAGCCTTGAAACCGTGCGCCGACCCCCCCCCCCCCCCCCCTCCGAAACGGTCCCTTATCCAGAATCTTATCTTTTGAAAGCTCCTGCATAATGTCTCAAGCTTCTTTGGAAGTTGAGGCGCCTGTTGCTGCCATCAATCCCGCCTCATCCCGAGCACCCGAAGAGTCGGAACATTCAGCCGTGGATAACCCTGATGTTGCCTCAGCAGCCAAGGCCATTGCAAATATTGCCATATTCCTGGGCCGTGGGATTAGCCCACCATTGACTATCCGCGATGTGCTTGCAGAGATAAAGCGCTTGAGGTTGGCGCTAAACGAAGCTTTGCCCCAGGCATCCAAACAAGCCGCACAAGAAGGAGAGAGGTCAACAACTGGTTCCGACGACGAATACAACAGTGAATTACAATCGTCCTATTGGGAAGAATTCGAACGACTGGACAGAATTCATCACGAGACTGAGCTCCAACATAATAGGAGTGAGATCTTGGATTTCCTCGTTTATATCTTTGTGAAGTTTCCAGGATGCACTTACCGAGGTCCCATCTTCCGCTTCAAGTTGGGCCCGGAATCGCTGGATCAGCCTTATCGCCGTGTGATTATCTCCACGCAAAGTGATCCGCAATTGATTCAGCAGGTCTCCTCGTGGCTCAAGGCACAACGCCACTGGGAACGGATGCCTAAAGTCCCCACGCACTGGCGCCCATCGCAAGCAGTAGGTTGACGGTTTACCATTGTTTAACAGTTTGATAAGAATCTGCATCATGTGATGAGACTCCAGTTGGGTGACTTATCAGGCGATCCAGGGCCTTCCAGTTCGTGTTAATCTGGAGCATGCTATAGGATGCTTTTGGTAAGTTGGAAAGCCTTTGTCGAGCGCAATGATATATTCTGATGACGTGTAGGTGGGTGGCCGACTACTCAGATCTACTAGAAGACTGTTTCGGCGTGGGACTCGACCGTGGTCGATCCAGAACAATGGACATCAGTACTCTTATGTTCCTCGCCCAATGCTTTATCAAAGGGCGCCATTGCGACATGGTGAATGATGAAAGTTCTTCTCAAGAATTCATCTTGTCGTTCTCCAACCTGTCCCATCCCCTAGCGAAACGGTCTCTTGTCGATGTGAGTCATAGAAATTCCCCCAGCGGCGCCCGGTTGGGACTGCAATACCATCTGAGCCACCTCGCGCCCGTGCGGCTGGCAGAAGATCTGATGCCATCGTTGCTGTTTTATCCCACAGATTTACAACAATACTGACAAGGGTTGTTTAGTTATTTAATGCAACATCACTCCGAGAGGCGATGAAAGGAATGGCTCTAAACCGTGCAATCTACGTATTCACGGCTGTCACAATTATATACACGCCGCTTGGGTTTATGGCTGCAAGTACGTCCACCTCATTGATAAGGACATTACTAACGGGCCCTTCAGGCACTATGGGCATTGCCCATCCTGAACAAAATTCCAGCTGGCGATGGTAATCCCTCATCACCAACTGCTGTTGTAGTTTCTTTTGTCGTTGTGCCAATTTTCACTTACATAGGATGTGGGTATTTGGCTTGGTACTTTACTTCAACAAGAAGTTAGGAGTCTTTTTCTCAATATCCTATGGATATTGTTCGGAGTTTGCAGGGCCGAGGCATTCAAACCGCTCGAAAATGGAAGACTGGAATCATATTTCCATTCCAATCTGTGAAAGCAGGGCCGTCAGAGGCTGGTTATGAAACAGCATGACGATAGCAAATGCGCTACAAGACGGTCACACCATTCGCGATTTTTCCTAATGAGTTCACATACGTATCTCTTTGCGAACCAGTCACATTCGGACAACGAGGCCATTCTGAGAACACAATTCGCAGCCACAGAGATGATTGTTAAGTCAGGTACTGAATCTATTCGCTCAATCCTTATTTGCTACCGAGCTTCATACGGCCTCGGCGCCAGGCTGGTACTGTTGAGGTGATACAGTTTGTGGTTTCGTTGCACGAGGCGGTGGTGCCGCCGACGGTGCAGCGATAGCAGAGGGCGCCGGCGCGTGCGTCCAGGGCCTCAAGGCCGTCACAGAGCTTGAGAAGTATGCGGTCCGCTAGGCCCTGGGGTAGGATTACTGGAAGAACAACCTGGACATCTCGCCCATCGCGGGTCCGCTGTCCGTATTTGGCCTGACTATCGGCGACCTCACCTTCTCTAGCCTGTACGGGACGTCGACTAAGCTTAACGACGTTACCGAGACCGCGACGCTGGACCACCAGATGCGGCACCTAGTAGGCGCCAGGGGAACCCCCTCTTCACCATCGCGCAGAAATCAGTCATCGGCCACGGGCTGGGCGCGTCGGGCGCTACGCCAACAACGGCGGGCTGCAGGCCATGCACTCCGGCGTGATCCCGGGGACCCGCAACGCGGACGAGTTCGACGGGAAGCTCGAGGCGTACGGGCACCTGCTGCTGGCGGGCGAGAACGTCAGGCTGCGCGCCGAGGACATGAGGGCCTTTTCGGCGACGAGCTTCGGGTTCGGGCAGAAGGGCGCCCAGGACATTGTCGTGAGCCCGCGGTACCTGTACGCCGCCATCGCCGAGGACAGGTACCTCGCCTACCGCGCCAGGCAGGTCCGGCGCTCCAGGCTCGCCGCCAGGGAGCTGGACCGCGGGCTGCACGGGCAGGGCATATTCAAAGCCAAGGAGGAGTTGCCGTATGTGGGTGACGAGTACGAGTTCATGCTCGACCCGTCTGCTCGGCGTGAATAACTGGGCGATTGCGGATGAAGAGGGGCGCGGTATACAGAGACATTAGTGACGAAACCTGTTTCCACAACTGTGGCTGTTCGTCGTTTTGTCGCGGGGCTTGCGGCGTCGGAGCAGAAACTCCACCTGGGCGTGTGTTAGCGACTGCTTAGTGCCGGCATTGTCACGGCCAAAAGACTTGGGCAGACGGGGCGATACCAGGATCATCTCATCCTCCGGGCTTGGCAATGGTCTTCAGTCCAGATAGCCTCAACCATCAAGTCGCCCGAGGATGGAGGTACGGCATCGGTTTGGTGTATGGTTTAGTTAGTAAGATAATTACCGAGGTATCACGGACTTTTCGTCCATGTCAGTACTGACAGTGATTTCACAAGTATTAATTGAGCCGAATTGTAATACAGTTGTGACAACCTCTTGTCGTCTACCCTTGGCTAGACACTGGCAATTGCTATGTTCGCGACACAATATGACTCCACCCGGCGGGACACCTGTGCCTCTGAAACAGCCAAATACGCCTGACACCAACAATTACTAGTGTACACTTATATATTCCCGACCAGCTATTATAATACCAGACAACAAATTTTAGTAGGTTAGACTCATTGTGCTTTCTCAATAGTCTTTTTACAAACGAGGCCAGGCGAGGAGCTCACTACCTATCCCAAGAAGACCCGTGTTATACCTGTCCGGCCTGTGCACCAAGCAATGTACTTCAGTGTTCTCTCGCCGTAAGTGTTATGTATTCCGTTGGTTGACCCTTTCATGCCCGAGGCAAGCTCTCCCCAGGAGGCTCCCTTGGCCTCAGCTGATGGCGACGGGGAAAGCGTAAGGCAACGCACCACGTGTCGACCTGGTTGGTGATAGACCCATTTAACACCTCAGGGGCTAAGAAGGCTGCCACACTGACACATTATCTGATCGGAACACCCAATGGCCAGGCCCAAGCCATCATCCTGATGTACATTGGGTTGCGCGATACGAAGATGATGTTGGTGGGTGTGAGGTATCGATCGGCGATGTGTACCTGATGCAATCATTTTCGACTACGGAGCAATCGCTTATGAGATTCATAGCATCTTTATCAGTAAAGATTGTTCCTGATGCGCGTCTTAGAACCCGAGATCCTAGACCCGAAGTGCATCAGTGCATATTAGTTGTGGGAACAAGTACTGAAAGCGGAACACCGTTTCAAAGATGGCTAGCTTCCTAATTATCGTACATTGCCACTGGTCCATGAATGAAGGAGGAAAGAAGGCAAGAAGTGGCTAAAGTACTAATGCAGGCTGATACGTAATCACCACAGAATGTAGGTGAGGGATATCTGACGCATAAATCAAATATGGCTAGCTTCCCAATTATCGCACATTGGCACTGATCAATAGAGGAAGGAAGGAATACCGGTGAGAAGTAGCCAAGGGAATAATGGGGGATGATACACAATCACTACAATTAATTGATAACTATGTACCTGGGTACCTAGGAAGGCGGATAGAATCCGAGCTGTCCATCAACACCTTACTCGATACGTTTCCTAAAGAACGGACTGAGTTAAGGATATACTACTGCCTTTCACTATTCTCGTGATTTCTTATTTTAAGTAGCTTTCAATTCGATTATCGTAATTTGACATGAATATATTCTGCCCATGTGGAACGCGGAGTGGATGATGAGAAGAGCCACTCGCTTTCTTTTTATGTCTCATCTGACCCTCGGTTAGAAGACACTGCGAACGCCTCAAAAAGGTCACGCACGCCACAAAAAGATTTGCCCCCCGCAACCGGTGAGGAAAAAAGTGAAGTATCATCAAACAACGAGCAGAAGCATCGGCCCCTTCGAAGTGGAAAGATAGGAGCCCCACTCTACCTGCCCAGTTCCATTCAGACTGTCTTCCTGTTGAATGATTATAAAAGCCTAGCATTTGCCCCGACCAGAAAACAATTCTCTGCAGCTTTCAACCCAGGCCGCTTATTACGATTCCACTAAGTTTGACCTCAGGACCCAGCTACGCAGACAAGATGCAGCTCATTGTCGCCTTCCTCGCCGTCGTAGCCCTAAAGACTGCAACCGCCGCCGTCGTGGACACAACGCTCGCCCATCACCCCCTCCTCCCTAGGGACTATCCTGACGGTGTCATCGTGACGGCCATCGACCCCGATGATATCCCCGAGGAAGTTCGCAACGGAACTACGTCTAAGAATACCCAGGTAGTGCGAGACATTGTGAAGAGAGACCCTGGCGTCTATTTTTGTGTCGATGCTTATTGGAGCGGGTATTGTGTTCACATTAGCACACCACTTAATGTTTGCGGTAAGACTCTCTAGTCCCTGTAGTCTAACTTTCTGGTGCATCCTCACGACTTCATCTCCATTTTTTGAAGGGTCAGACCAGCGTGTCAGTTTAAAATCAAGGCTAATTGCTCTGCAGTCCCCCTTGCGGGAGACTTGAACGACAAGGTCTCTTCAGTTGGTCCCGATTCCAGCGTTGGGTATTGCCGCTTCCATTTGTAAGTTGCCATAGCTCCGGTCTTCCTGAACGACCCCCTTCCCTCCGCTTTTTAGTCTTGTGTAGCACACAGGACTCTAAGTTGGGGTTTGAACCCGGGCTTCGGTAGTGCCCAAAACACGGCGAGTTGCTGACGATCGGTTTGCAGTAATTATGGCTGTCCAGCGAATTCCTGCGACCACTTTGACATTTGGAACCCTGGCTACAATAATCTGGCCAACGTGGCGCCCGTGTGCGGTTACAATTCGCCGAACGACAAGATTTCCAGCTACCAGTGCTTTGGTTAAGTGCTTTCGGCGCCTCAGACCGGGAATCGGAAACCTAGATAACGCAGACACATCAGCATGGTGGTCTGAAGGCTTTGCTGTACTGTAATTAGCAGAGGCTCTGCTAGGGGTCAGCGGCTAATCCTGGTATGATTACGTCACTCATCAAGGATGGACAATTCCTGACACTGGGAAATGGCGATGGAACATCAAGACGCAACTCAATTTCCATTCACACGTTCAACATATCGACTGCATCGGCTGCACCTTTCTTGTATTCTACACATTCATTTATTAGGTTTTGAAATCAATTATGAAAACGGCACTTGCTCCCCATCACACAAATCTTTCATCGCCTTCTAGAGCTTGAAATGTCCTAAGGCCACCTAAGTAAGAGGGGTGACTATAAAGGTGTGCAATCAGCAAGCAGAATGTACACTGTGTAACTATGCATTTCCTGTAATGGTGGAGCTGCCCAGAAATACTGTGGGAACTGTCGACATGAAAGAGGGGACGGGCCACAAAATAACAAATATCAACCCCCATAAATGCGCTAGGCTGCCATTTTATCAAATACTAATAAAGACCCTACAAGGCTCCATGTTAACATCTCCGTCGAGTAGTCCTGGTTGTCTAGATATTGCTCAGAGAAATTACACGACAGGAAATTCTGCCCAAAATGGTTGACACACTCTCCCTCGAAGGCAAAGTAGCCATCGTCACCGGCTCCGGCCGCGAGACCGGAATCGGTGCGGCCACGGCGGCAGCTCTCGCCCGGAACGGAGCTTCGGTGACCATCAACTACGTGTCGGACGCCACAGCCCCGAGGGCGGCCAATGTTGTCAAGAGCATCCAAGAGGCTGGCGGCAAGGCCATCGCCGTCCGAGCGGACGTGACGAAGCCGGCGGAGGCCAAGAGGCTGGTGGAGGAGACGCTCAAGGGCTTCAACACGGACAAGATCGATATCCTGAGTGAGTACCCGCGCAGAATCTTGGACGACGTCAAGGCCTCGGCTTGCTTGAGGCGTGTTCCCCACAGTGTGCGGCAGCGACTGACTCGTTATCGATCTCTAAAGTCAACAACGCCGGAGCGGTCTACGGTGGGCCTAAATTGATGGAGGTCACCCCGGAAGAGATCGATGCCACCTTTGCGACATCTGTCCGTGGGCCGATCCTCTTGATGCAGGCCACGGTCCCACACATGCCCCGATTTGGCCGCATCATCAACATCTCGTCCGTGGCGTCCAGGCCAATCACCCTCGAAGGCGTGGCCCTCTATGGTGGCGGAAAGGCAGCCATGGATCAGATCACTTTCGCCGTGGCGGCTGAGGTACGTTCTGCACCGTTTCATTTCCTCCTCTCATTTTGACTATTCTGGGCTCCTGCTGACGTCCACATGCAGCTTGGGAAGAACGGGAAGAACATCACAGTAAACACCGTCGCCCCAGGAATCACTACCACGGACATTCTGTCTCCCGAGGCTATGGATGCCTTTGACAAGGCGTTGACACCAATGGCAAAGGTTGAGGATCGTCCTGGTCACCCAAATGACATTGCGGACACAATCTTGCTGCTCGTTCAGGAAAAGAGCAGATGGATCACAGGCCAGGTAAGAACACTGAACACCTTCATATTGTTTTGCCTACTACAAGAAGCACCCTCGTACAGCGTGTGCTAATCGGATTTGAAACAGTACATTTCGTGCAGTGGTGGAATCACTGGCAATTGATCGCTTGTGAACAACTTGAGTGTGTAAGGCTTAGAAGTCATTCACAGTTATCGGAGAAAATCAACGACACGTTGTTGCCTTGCCTATCTAGAATAACAGGAGAAGTGAAGGTGAAAAATAACAGCCCGAGCTCGGATATCGTGGTATTAGATGCAAACATGAGCAGCACAAGCGACTGAAATCCATCAAACTCGGTCAAGACAAAACCAATTCGATCCTCAACAAGAAAATCACAATCAGGCCACGTCCTTCATCTTCTTGGCCTTCTCCGCCTTGGGCTCGACACGATCAGCAATGCCAGGGAAGATGGCCGAGGCCATCACCGCATCCGACACCTTGGCAACCTGCACAGCCACCTTGGCCTTCCACCCAGTCTGGTTCGACTTGCCACGGAATCGCAAGTGCAGCACCGTCTCCGTCGCAGAGGCGGTGCTGGCGGCCGAGCTGCCAGTGGTGCCCGCCGGCGCGCCGCCGGGCGTCTCGAGCAGCAGGGCCCAGGTGAAGTTGACGCCCGCGCGCTCGCCCTTGTAGACGAGGGCGCGGTCGCTCTCGATCAGGGCCACCTCGATGCTGTGGCCGCCGTCGGAGGCGTCCTTCTTGTTGCCGCCCAGCCCGTAGTCCGGCACGCTGTCGCCGACCTTGAGGGTCTGCCACTTGGGCACGATGGTCGGCGTGCTGCGGAACTTCTCGGGCAGGATCTTCTCCACCTTGGCCGGGAGGTACCAGCCGCCGCGGTCCTTGCCCCACTGGACGAGCCATGGCCAGATGTCCTCCGGGGGAGCGTTGACTGTGACCCGTGTTAGCCTTTTATCGTTGCTTGTGTGCAGAAGGTTCGTAGACAACGCGGGTGGGTTGGTAAGAATTCGTGTGAAAATGGTGTCGGTGTGTAGAATCGCTCTTTCTTGGGGAGAAGGGACTCACTCGTGCGCTTCTGGTCATAGACCATCTCTGCATCGGGAATCAAGTTGTCCCCGAGGAACGAGGCGCCGGGAGCAGCTGGTTTCGTCTGCTGTGGAGCCGTTTCTTGCGTGGTTGCCGTGGCTTGAGCATTGTGGGCATCGGCCGGTTGAGCAGATTGAACGTCAGTCATGACTGCGAGCTGTAGCTTCTTGGTGCAAAATAGGTACAAGATCCTCAAGAGATCGTGTTTATATTCGAGGTGATCGGAAAAAAAGCAAGTGAGCAAGGAATGACTTTGTCTTTCACAGAGCTGTGCGAGGCTTCATATTATCTTTAATATTGCGCGTTCCGGGGAAATCAAATGCCAACGCAGGACGAACGCGGAGGGATATACCTATGTCGAGGTTCATGTGTTGGCTGTCGGCCGAACACGTCATGTTCTTGGGACTTGCTGTCCAACGTGTCCCCTGTCAGCCGTATCATGCAAATCCAGGGAGCCTCGTTGTTGAGACTAGTAGGGCGGCATGATTCCAGGGATCACGAAGACTGGATAAGACTAGTTGACAAGGACTGACACGCGACCAAGACAAAATTCAACGGCGCAATTTCTTCCCCCAGACTTGCGAGAACGTCGACTCAAGGCATAACACCGATTGGTGATTAGCTTCTCGGAGTGGTCAGAAATAAAGTTAGGACCGGAAAACGGTTAAGGATTATATGCACCAAGTATTACGACGCGTTGCCCCTGCATATCAGCCTCATTCTACGGACCTTGGCGGACTCTCTCCCTCTATTAACCTCCTCATCAAACAGCAGCACATGCTCACTGCTGCCCAAAACAAGACGTCATCGGGCGCCCAGCTGATATGCACCAATTCATCGGTGCTGCCGGCCCCCTGATCAAATGCCCTTCTCGACCTCGGATATCCCTGCCATGGGCGTAGTGATGAACTCGTTGCCCGTGTCATTGCTTTGGAACACTAGATCCCTCCTCATCGTGGACCTGCCGCGTTGCTTGCCTAAGGTGGCACCATCGCTCACCGGTTTCACAGCGCCTCCACCTACAGTGCGTAGTGCAATCAACTCTGGCGCTTTTCGGGCTCCGTACGTCGGATCTTGGTCCAAGTGTCCAGCAGTGTTTGAGGCACCCTCGATGTGGTCCGCTACTCGGTTGAGCCAATCTTTGTATAGTGGCCGACAGACAGTGACCCCGATGCAAAATAGTTGAGTCGTGACGTCTGCAGCATGCCAGATGAGAACGTCGACGATGGTCACTGCAACAGCGCCAAGTGATCAGTGGCAGGCATCTTAAACAAATCCTGGAAGACTCACGTAGGAATTGATCGTCAGCTGCCTGTGATAAACGTAACAGGTTGAGCAAACGGGCTATACTGCAGCCCGCAGAGCTGTGGCAGGGGATTTGTCAGTGTCAGGATTGCAGATTTTGAAACCCACCTACCCACAACATCACAGCAACGGGCGGGAAAAGAAAAAAATACAAATTTCCGGGAATCACTCACATGTAAGAGATACTCATGCTGGTCCCTATCAAGATCTTCTCTCGCCTGGGCATCTGTAGCCCTCGTATGAGGTACCAAGGGAAAGAAGCGTACCAGAGCTCGACAATGAGGATCATCACAAAACTCACGAGCGGTGCCACGAACTGTGTGAGAGGATCGCAATGACCTCCAGGCACCGTGATATCCCATATGTAGCTCACAGGCTTACATGAGAACCAGATGAGCCATATCGCGATGAAGACCGACAGCGACATGAGCGTCACGGGGAGGATGATGGCCACCTTGTGGGCCGTGTTGACGCCGACGATGCGAAGCAGGAAGCACGCGATGGATATCTTGATTGATATCGCGGCGACGGAGGTGACGGTCTGGCCGACGTTTACGAGTAGCTGGGCTCGGGATGTCTCTTCGGAGGCAGGGTCGGTCATTTCTTGACCAAGGCCGTAACGTGCTGCTACGGTCATGAGTATGACATAGACGAGCAGGCAGAACTGCCAGTTGCAACACAGCATTAGCCAGTGTTTCTCAAGAGCTTGCCTGTGGCGACTGTATGTACTATCCAGTCACGACAATATTTGGGGAATAATGTCGTCATGGGTCGAGATTCATAGAAATGGGATGGACTTACAACCGAAAAATTGAAGAAGTGATCGTCGATCCCGTAAATATGTATCACGGCCAGACGCGTGTACAGGCGGAAGCCAACGAGGATGAAAGCGATGACCTGGAACATCCACAGCACCCCCACCATCATGGGAGCCTTCTGCCGGAGTGGCAAGTATTCGGCCATCCTACCTGTGGTCTGAAGTAGACTTGAGTGGATTTCAAGTTGTTTCTTGTGCTTGAACGTAGTTAAGCCGTGGTAGTGGAAGACTTTGCGTACATTTAGAATCGAGGCGGCGTTCCACTAAGGAGATCAGAGGGAAGAAAATGTCAAGGCGGCTATCTTCTAATTTCAATCTTGGGCTCTAGAAAGTTTGAAAATCTTCTCGTATCGGCAGACACGCGTGAGCGGCCGTTTCTGGACTCACTCATCTTGAGGGGCTGACACACCTAGGTAGCTTCGTTTGGAAATTACTAGGGAAGAAACATTTCCATGTGTTTGCAATCAAACGAGAGGTCAGGCTTGGTATTCGCGCTGTGGTAGGCTTTATCAAAGAAAATGCTCCTTGGGCACTGGTTCCGGGGTCCTATTCAGAACGAAAAAGGGAATAGCCTCATGCACCGATCGGGCAGTGGCTCGACTTCCACCCAACTGCGTCGAAATCGACTGCATGTTTTCAGAGAGCCCTGGACGGGTTGCAAAATGACGCGACCCAATCGAAGTTCAAATTAAATCGTGCCATTGTAGTCAACAAATTGCTCAGCGACATGCGATGCATATTGTCTGGCTGCACTTCGAGCAGTACTAGTGATGTGATTATACCAGATGTTCCCCAATCCAATCATCCCATCCCATGAAATGATGTCAACCTTCCTAAATATAAAGAAATGTTAGTCCTTATATCATGGATATGGCCCGGGAGACTCTTACGGCTTGGCAATTGACGCGCTCAAGATCGCCATTACCAGCATGAAGATAAATCACTCAACACAGAACATTCAATATTAAAATACTGTCTCAATAATGTCGGATAAATCCTCTACGGAATCGTGTAAAGCCGCCCATTGACCTCGCCCTTCCCCAGCATCTCGAGACCCTTCGGAATATCCTCGAAGGGAATCTCCTCCACATATGGCTTGAGCGAGCCGGACGCCAGCAGATCCAAAACCTCGCGGAACTCCTGTATGCTGGCGCTCGTCGACCCCTTCAGCGACACGTTCTGCGTGACCAGAGACGTAGTGGTGATCTGAACCTTTTGTGCCGCCAGCCCGACCAGCACCACAGTGCCTCCAGGGCGAACGGTGGCCACAGCCGCCTCGACCGTGGGCTGCGCGCCCGCAAAATCCAACACGACATCAAAGGTCTCACTCTCAAACGTCTTCAGGCTCGTGGCGCAGTCAATGGCCCCTAGTTTCCGAGCCTGCTCAAACTTGTCCGTGTTGAGGTCGACGCCATACACCCGCGCCCCGCGCAGCGCAGCTATGGCGACGCCGTTCAGACCAAGCCCGCCGAGGCCTATCACCGCGACCGTGGTCGACGCCGACACGCGGCCCTCGGCCACGACGGCGTGATACGCCGTCGCGACGGAGTCGGTCGCCACGGCCGCGTCGACGAAGCTCACCGAGTCCGGCAGCCTGACGAGGTTCTTGAGCGGCGCCACGGCGTAGTCTGCGTACCCGCCGTCGCAGCCGACGCCGAGCGCCTCTTGGAAGTTGCGTTCCTGGATGGGGTGGCCGACGCACGCCACGGCTACGCGGTCGCCGACTTTCAACGGCGGCGCTGATGGTAATGGAGGAGCGGGTCCATCGCCGAGCGCGGTGATTATGCCGGCGACCTCGTGGCCCAGGGTGATTGGTAGGGCGCACATCCACGCTGCGCCGCCGCCGTGTAAGACATGTGTGTCCGAGTGGCAGAGCCCGGCGGCCTTGACTCGAATTAGGGCCTGGCCGGGGCCGGGAGTGGGGACCGGCAGCTCCCGGAGGGCAAGACCCTCTTCGGCGCCGAGGAACCGGAATGCTTTCATGATAGCCGGAAGAAAGGAGAAGAGTTGGACAAGACGGGAAACTTCTAATTGATACTTGTGTAAGAGTCCGAAAGATGACAGCATTATTCCACGCACCTAAAGTGCCCTCCGATCTTGTATTATATACTCCATTTTTTCAGGATCACAACGAAGAAAGAGACCCCCAACGCTAGTCATGCCGAACGGAAATCTCGGAGGCGTTTCCGAGCACGTACCACCCCCTGGTCCAGGCACCAAAGGGAATTTCAGTGCAGAGTATGATTCATAGTGAGTCGATGGAAAGTTCGACCAGTTCTGAAATTTTGATCCGCTGGAGTTCAGTACATTTCGGC
Organism: Diaporthe sp. P3_1W; assembly: GCA_037177825.1. Taxonomy (NCBI): domain Eukaryota; kingdom Fungi; phylum Ascomycota; class Sordariomycetes; order Diaporthales; family Diaporthaceae; genus Diaporthe; species Diaporthe sp. P3_1W. Next base: position 6,467,303 of record JBAFXB010000001.1, read on the forward strand.
GCCGATACAGAGTAGCAGCATCTACGAGCCGGGATAGTTATCGTCCGTTCAGTGTACAATTTTGCACGAAGATTGAAAACAGTGTGTCTTGGTCTAACTGCGGTGTTCAAAATTATGGAGTAAAATAGTTGAACCGTCACAGACAGGTAAGCTGGTGTCTATTGCAAAAACAAAACAACGCGTCTTTGAGCGCCGCCGGGGCAGACGCCTCCTCTTCCTTAGATACAGGCAACAAAGGGCCCTAGCCTGCATAATCATATCCCAAGCCCGGGTTTTGACTCGCTGCCACACCAGCCCCTACACCACCACCTATAACAGCAGCAGCCCCAGCAGCTACAGTGGCGCCTTTGGCAACGCTGGACCCCACACCACTGCTGGACTTGACAGGTACATCGAGAAGGCTGTCGAAATCCGTAAAAGAGACCGGCTCTCCATTAGCATTCGTCGTTTTAGGAGGTGTAGCAGGAGGACTTGAACTCCCGCCGATTTTGGGCAGCGACCACCTGGGCAGCGGGGCTGCGTAAGCGCCCTCCGATGCAAGGTTTACGGCGACAAGAAGAACGAGAAGGGTTGTTCCCGCGAACTTGAGCATGATCTCGAATGTGGTGTCGATTTCTCACAACAGGTTGGGTTGGCTTGGAAGTAAGGAGTGATTTATCCTCCGTGAAGATGTTACGATACAGAAAGAAACGTTCAGCGAACGTGGCAAAGAGATCTTTGGTGTAAATGAAGGAACCAATGTGTTATTTTTTGGGTTGTGTTTTTCTCTAATCCAGAACACACTGTGTACCCAGACCATATATATTTCGATTGCTTTCCTTGGCTGAATGGGTCGGGATCTCCCTCTACCTTCCTTCCCGCGTCAAAGGGTAGCGTTTTACTCTGCAGGCTTGCTACCCGAGCCGCTCCTTGATTCTGAATAAAGGAAGGGTTCAGATTGGCCCAATCGTAGTTTCCAATGATCTGCCCGGACAGGCTATCTTGTGGCGGCCCAGTCCGACTCAGATGTGTCCAGACCTCTGAAATTAGGTCCGAGATTTGGAAGGAATCCCGTACGATCCGTACTGCCGTGTTCTAGATCGATGGGGACTCCGCTTTTACGCCTGACATACCTTATACACATAAGTTGACGCATCACTGCAAAGTGGAGCTGCTGAGGACAGTGTTTGAAGCTCACCGGCCGCCTGGTCAGACCAAGCACCGGCAACCCGGTTATCTCTTTGTCCTCCGCGCTTGACGTTTCAGGTTCAGAATGCCCTGAATGTCAATCAGGCAAGAACTGAAGTTGGATCATTTTAGCATAGCCAAGGTATAGATAATCAACTTCGAGATTGATTAAGTGTAGCTGACCATCTATAGACCCTTTATGCTTGGAAGTTAATGCAGTTTGGTCCCCCATGATTACCTCCAGATTAGTGTCTTAGATCCAGAATTTCACACTTAGTGAAGAGAGTCGAGTCTGCCTAGCATGGCCATTGGAACATTTGCAAGAAATCATGCTAGCACTAAGTCGAGCAGAAAGAAAAGACGACACAGCTGAGTTCATCAGAGGTCATACCAGAAAGATACTGCGAGGCTTCCAAAGGAATCAGACGCCTTTAGTGAGGAGATTCAATTTGGTGTTGTTTGACTTTGACTTGAAGAAATAGCATTGTGTGCATATTATGCTTCGTGACCAGTTGACCTGTACTCTGACGAGGGTTGGAAGAAGCATGTGGGTATGTTCGACATTCCGAATCACTTGAGGCGCATGGCTCAAGCAAAACCAAATGACGCTATATAAGCCACGTAAAGTGGTCGAAGGGTGGCTACCTGCTACTTGAGGCTGGGGGGCTCCCTAGCGAGCCTAGCTACGCCCACCCTCGCTTCACCACCCCATCCGCGTGCACTGCCCTTCGATTGGCCTGCTTGACAACGGCCCCGGCTCCTCGTCCTGAAAGCTTGCCACTAGAGGCTGCTACTACATCTCGCACATGGGTATCTCCGTAATCTCTATATTACCCTCTCACATATAGTTAAAATTAGCAAATATGTAAAGAGGTAGTTGGGTGGGTGCCAAGGCGATCCGTACTTCCCAGGCGTAGGATGCATGAGCCGTCCCTTTTCGCTATGTGGGCGAATACTCTGGCCAATCAGAAGGCTCGGCCAAACCTACCGTATCTGGCAAATCGGGTAGGTGTGGGGTTTTGTCCCGGTGTCGAGTGCTTGAATTCTTTAAGCCATATGGCATGTCAGTCGTCCCCTACTGCCGCTGCGGTGCTAGACAGCATCAAGTCGTCAGATATGCCCAGAGACCAGTACCAACTTATGGCCCAAACTGATACCATCTTTCATACTACGCAGGGAGCTCACGAACAATAGACTTGGGCATCCATGAGTGGGTCAATAGTTGATCAACTACACTCCACTGTGGTGGCTTCAGAAACTTACAGACCACCTATGCTACCATATGTTCTAGGGATGTGGGGATGTGGGCGCACTTCGGAAGGAGGCGAAAGGTAGGCACAACGGGCAGTGCCGCTCAAAGTTTCCTAATGTGCTGAAGGTCTCTAAACGAGACATTCCTTGGTCTCCACTGGCATATTTCCGTCTACCCAGTCTTCGGGCTTAGAATCCTGCTGACATTTAGGGAGATGCCGACGACATGACTCAACAGGGATAAGATCTTCAGTTGAGGCTTGTGCCATGGCGAAATCGTTATGTTACGCAACAATTCAGGAGAAAGTGGACTTCAATACCTGCTGTATGGATAAGAATTGGCGTAGTTGCGCGTACAGACCGCGTCACTCAGGGGCTCTGTCGCAGAGATCCTGTAAAGAGTTGACATTTTAAATATGGAAGCTGAGCGCACCGGATCACAATAGCAAAGGCTTAAGCTTACAATCATCGACACAGTCATTCGCTTCCCAAGACTTCTCTGATAGCTTCTCGTTCATACACCCCCGAGCTAAAGTCTGCAACCAAGTCAACCGATTCCCGCATACTTTGTGTTCCAGACCAAGCCCACAAGATGGTTCGCGTTTCTCTTGGCATGATCACGGCCCTGACCGCATCCTCGATGACTGGCTTGTCCCTGGCCCATCCGGGGGAGAAGGTCCACGCCTCGCACATCAAGAGAGAGGTTGACAACCTCATCGAGGCAAACTACCACGCCAAGCGAGCCCTCGACGGCTGCCAGGGCGGTATCCAGTCTCGCGCATTGATGGCCCGGGCGCACGAGCGGAGGGCCAAGATTGTCGCAGACTTGCGCCGGAAGCGTGGTATCACCAACAGTGAGTTAGCAGTTCCATACGCATTGCAATACAAGAGTATCTGGGGTACGACGATTAACTGTTTGTTCAGAGCCCCAAAAATACCGCAGAGATCTTGCTACCCTTCAAGAGTTCGAGACCATCAATCACAACATGACCGGACTTGTCAGCTACACCGCGGAAACTGACCCGTCTGTCATCTTCGCTGGCAACACGACGTGCCTGCTGGCTCCGGATATCACTGATGGTCCCTACTACGTCATTGGCGAGAACATCCGCAGTAACTTGTTGGAAGATGGTTCCGTCACTGCTGGTGTGCCGATGTACGTCGAGGCTCAATATGTCGATGTCAACACCTGTCTCCCGGTCCCCCAGGTGGCCGTCGACTACTGGAGCTGCAACGCCACGGGTGTCTACTCGGGCGTCGTGGACGCGGGCATGGCTGGTCTCAACACGAGCTTCCTCCGCGGTATCCAAATCACCGACGAGGACGGTGTTGTTGGCTTTGAGACCATCTTCCCGGGTCACTACTCAGGCCGCGCGATTCACTCCCACCTGACATCGCACAACAACGTTACCGTTCTGCCCAACAACACAATCACTGGCGGACGCGTGTCGCACATTGGGCAACTATTCTACCCGGACGACCTCCGTGCTGACGTGGAGGCAAACTACCCTTACAACACCAACACCGTTGCCCTCACCACCAACGACGAAGATCAGTGGGCACCCGTTCAGACCGACACCTACTACGACCCATTCGTTGACTTTGTCTATCTCGGATCGGACATTACGGATGGTTTGTTTGTCTGGAAGCAGATCGCCATCAACACCACTGTCGATTATACCGATGATGACAACTACAAGATCGCATCTATCTGGACCGCCAACGGTGGAGTTGAGAACACAGACCCTGACACCATGTTCGTGGGCGGTGGCGGTGCATAAGCGTTCAAGACGCTTTTCTTTGTTAAATATAAACTTTGGCTGCCGAGCCCCCTAGTTCTCCCACTTTGTCAATTTGATCTTTATTCTTTGCACTCTTTCTTAAGCTTGACCCGCAATTCTGTTATGATGTGACCATGAAACATTGTGTAGTAGTTGGAATTGTCAAATGATCATGCACCCTCATATGACGTTTATAAAGACCGCAAAAGAATCAAGAAAGCTACTTACCTGAAGACGGGACGTTATTAGGCTCGGAAAATTTGGCAATAAGAGACCGCATGGGATCCTACTGGAACCACACGTCACTACTTTGCCAAGTGTTGGTTGGATAAGTCTGGACATTCGGGGGGGGGTGGCGGGGATAATCCTTCTTATGAAGTAGCTCGACTGAGAAAAAGGTTAATTACAGTATTGTCGGTTGCGACGTAGCATTTGAGCAGCAGGCGCAATGCGTGTAGCGGTTAGGGTGAGTGCTCCGGCACAGTTCGCGCTGGACATCGCTTCGAGTCGCGTAACCTGCCACGTCCTCCAAGTCCGCCTTTGACCAGCAATCATCATTCGGTGGCCGTGCGGAGGTCCAGAGCTCGGAAGGCATACTTTTCAGCCTCAAGACACTCACTCCTGCTGATGACGCAAAGCTGCTCCTCGGTTCGGGCCATGTCCCCCCCCGGGGGGGGGGGGGGAGGCACATTGGTAGCATTCTCCTCATTGTTGGACGATATTCGACGTGCTGCGAAGGGCCTATCATCTGAGCGTCTCAATCATGATCTGTGTACTTCCATATCAGACGCAAATTTACTGCAAAGACAACAAACATGAAGCGCAGACTGGTGACGAGCGCAGTGCGCTCGCAGCCCTGCTATTGACATACTGGTACATACCTAGGTAGTATGCGAGGTAATACTCGCATGGAAGTGCGTAAAAGACCTGCTGTGGCCCTGCATGCAAATTGCAGAGGAAAATGGATGCACCTAAACCTCTGCGTGTGGTTTAGCCTCATATAATAACTTCCTAATTCCAACACTCCCGGCTAGACTCTTTATCCTGGACCTCTCCTCTGTTCTTCTTTCTCACACACGCATATACGCACACACGCACACACGCACAAACGCACACACGCACACACGCACACACGCGCACACACACACACACACACACACACACACACACACACACACACACACACACACACCATTATAGAAACAATCAGCATTCAAGTTCCGCAGTCTCGCTGGTCTGTCTGTTAGGGAATTCCCTCGCCAGCCAGGTCGACAAGTCTTCGACCACAAGTGGAGTTGCGAGAATCTGGTCGATGTACCACTGCGGGATTGGTGGAGGATCGACATTGAACTCTTCCACCTCGTTCATCCACGCCTCTATGTTGGCCATTGGATCAATTTGGCCGTTTTCAACCTATATGGCGGCAGCGGCGGAGGTAATGGCGGCGTAAGGTTTTTAAAACAAAAGTATCTTTAAATATCTTCATTTCAAATTATAAGCACTAAAAGCACACTTTATTGTTAATTATAGCTATATTTTACTTTATTTTATAAAAATAATATAAAAATAATATATTAAATCTTAATAACTTTATATAAAATAAACTATATAAATAAACTAAGCTTTAAAATATAATAAGGTTATATTTTAATAAATTAAGTTAAATACAATATATATAGATATATAATAATTTACAAGTTAAATAATAAGTTTATTAAAAAATAAAAAATAATAAACTTTAAATAAAAAATAATAATAATTACTTTTAATTAATATTAAATATTTATAAAATTATTTTTAAAGAATGTCTTTAAATGAAATATTAAAATCATAATATTTAATAAGATTAAGAAATAAGTATTTAAAATAAGGTATTAGTTAAGGCTGGTGGGTATAGGGGCAGGGCGGTTGGGCCTTGCAACTGCGAAGGCCCCCTTATCGATAAGCCCCTCCTGCCTACACCTTTGCAGCCCAGAGGGCCAGGGAGACCTCTCCCTCCTCTCCTTTCTCTTCAGGCCAGCTTACTTGTAAAATCCATACAATTTGGTGCACAATTCGAGACAACGTGCCTCCCAAGTGACGTCTCACTGGGCTTCTCACTGCTACTGCCGTTTGCTACCAAATTATTACTTGGCAATATGTGACGAGACACTTGTACCTCCATAGTCTCATCTCAATCTCAGGGGTTGCAATTCTGGAATACGAGTGTCCGGTCACAACAAAACACAAAGAGACCATGACAGAAACACCTCGTCTTTGAAGTCTAAAGGCTTAAACACCTGTTCAACCACTCAGACTCACGGACCATCAGCTACAGGAGGGCCCCAAAGGCAATCGCGAAGGTGCACCACTGAGATTCCATGACGGCCCAATCCCGGCGGTGAGGCACAAACGCAATGCCGCCACCACCAGATTTCGAGTCCTTTCCCCGGCGTCGGCCGGTCCTTCGCGGCACGGCGTCGACGCCGAACCTAAAAGATCCGGGCATCCCGTCGATCCATGACCCACCACCAGCGTACGAGGTGTTTCCCGGCGTCGACGCTGGTGGGAGGCTCAACATCATTCCCCCCAGCCCAAGGAGGCTGCCATCGCCCGCACCGCCGGGTCCCGGACCGTTATTCCCGGGGCCGCCTTCATGTGCAGACACTTTTAACGAGCCGCAGTATCGACCCTACCGACCTGCAGCATCTCCGGTCCCTCTGGTGTCTCCCTTGTCATCAGTTCCGCCTGCGCCATCAGGGCCAGAAGCCTCGTCATCCGCATCGCATTATCAACCTTCACAACCAACGGGCTTTCCTCCTCCAGTCAAGTCGGAAACATTCGCAGTCCCTTTCAATCATGTCCCTCCTCCACCACCTTGTCCTCCCCCAATCAATGCGGCAACCTTTCCCGTAACTGCACACGAACGCCCTCCAGCTTCCCCAGTCCTTGCAGGTCCACCTTCGGCAGGGACTTTCCCCTTGACCGCGCCTCATCCGCCAATCACGCCAAGCTATGGCCACTCGGAAGCGCTGTCCACAGGCTCGCAGACAACTGAGAAGACCTTTTGGCAGACGGCCCTTGATGAGACCAAGTACTTCGCTGGAGGACTAATCAGTCATCCTTTTGAGTACACCAAGCACTTCGCCATCCTTCGCCACTCCACCGCCTTAATCTGGTATCGTGGTCCCTCGACATCTGTCACAGTCACCGTCTTCTCAGATGCACCACTGCCTCCTACCCGCACAGTATGGCTTCAGCGAAAGGGTTTCTCCGGAAACATGGGGATGAACCTCAAGTCTCTGGTCGGCGCTAATGACTCCTGGCTCGACGTCACGCCCTCATCACAAGCCTCGCCTGCAGATATGGCAGAAGGCGATGAGCGAGCATGTCAGCGCGACATCAAGAAGTTCCTCAAGAAGGCGCCCAAGAACCTCAGCAGGCACATTCCCAGAGAGACCCACGTCGTCCGTATCCCAGCTGCAGCTGATGATGGGTATTTCCGACTTGTCCTCTGCGCCGGCGGTGGCGATAATGGGAACAGCAAGAGGAAGGTTCTCTGCCCCACCCCGGTCTTCCGCATTGCTAGCACATCTACCGATGCGAGTGTCGTACGTGGAGCAGGCCTCGCCAGCATGCCACTTGAGCTTGGCATCAAAGCCGGCTCGATCGTCGCAACGACGGTGGCGAATAAATACATCGGCCCTGCTGCCGCCGTTGTGCAGTCAAGGACGAAGAAGCTCCAGACGGCCAAGTTTGTCACAAAACACGCCACCCATATCGCCTCTGGAAAGTCTGCCATCGAGAAATCAGGTATCAAGACGACCGTTACGGAATACGAGGCACAGTATGCCACCACGAGAAGCCGTGGATATGCGCCGTGGCAGGATGGTGATGCCGGCTTTGAAGAGGCGCCGCCTGAAGTAATCGGCCCAGACTCGGGCCCTGTCGACCCGTTTCCCGTCGAATTCGACGGCAGAGTTGTGCGCGGCACCGGGAGAGGTGGGATGGAGCTGGGGATCCCAACAGCCAATCTCACCGACATCCCCGAAGACGTCAGAATGCGCATGCGGGGGGTCTATTTCGGCTGGGCATGCATTGTTCCCAGAAGCGGCCTCGAGCACATTTCTACGGACTGGCACGAGAGCATCATCACAGTCGGGCCAGCCCCCTACGCCACTCCTCGTATTGTTGCCAAGAACATCGCTACTGTGCACATCAATCACGAGTTTGGTGGCGCCCTATTCCTAGAGACCAAGTTGAGAGTCTTGGTCATGGGCCAGCTGCGGGTGTCTACACCACCAGTCGGCTCAGGCGCGGCCCTGCAGGCATATGGTGCAGATGTCTTGCTTGCCGTTGCGAGCTTGAGTCGGGCCAACTGGGGTCCGGGAGAGACGAGGGAGCGCATGCGCACAATGAGGAGCGAGATGAGCTTGGCGGATCGGTATGTCGAGGCTAGAGAGAAGGTGCAGAAGCAGGTCGATCGGATACCTGTTCATCTGGCTGGTGTCAGGACGGAGGGTGCGGCGTTGAGAGACCAAGCCTTTGGAAATGGGGGCATGTGGATTCCAAGATGAACTTTCTAAATGCAACTGAGACGGTCCTCACGCTTTAGAGGCAGCGGAAGCACAATGCAGCTGTGAAGAAATGTTAATTCAGAACTATGGTTGCCTAAGGAAAAAGAGAGGAAAGGCAAGAATTGCTTAAGGGTCAAGTCACAGCAGTTTTATAGGCCAGTTGCGCTAATAAGATAAGCCTTGAAACTGGTCTCGCCGTAGCTGGCACAAGGAACGCACGAGTTTCATTTCTACACTTTGAACTGCTAGACCGGGGTGTTTCATTTCCTACTGGGAAATGAAGCCTGCGGTGATACTCACGGCCGTAAGGATCCCAAACAGACTGCCCATAGCTATGTCACTCAAGGATTTGCAGCCATTAGCCATGGCCTCAGTCGCCGCCTCGCGTTCGCGTCTGTGCCGGCACACTCTGTGGGTATGTAGGAGGTGTACCACGTTGAGCTCACTATTCATAAAATTATAGGTGGTCTGTAAGTGGCTGAAGGAATGAAGTCCAGTTTCAGGTGAGGACCAACAGTGATGTTATTGAGATTGTGGTTGTGGTGGCACGACCATGTTGCGCTTCGCCGCTTTCCCTGGGATTGCACCCCTGCAGTTGGTGACTTGGGTAAGTCGAGTTCTATTATTCAGACCAACAGCAGTACCAAATGCCAAAGCATGGGTCTTGAGGCGAACTTGCCGTGCTGTGCATGCAACGTGGTGGCACGGTTCGTGACTACTGGTGTTGGTCAGGGTAAGCAGTCTCTTGCAGTTACTCACCTGAGAGCCTTCGCTGCTTTGAGTCATTCAACGTTGCTCTTGCCCATAACCTTCAGGCACATTGACGGGACATTCAGCGACGAACCAGTTGACGCATTCCAGTATTCTCACCATCTGAAACCCACCACCTCCCGCCGTCCCCCCATAGATTTCAGTGCTTCTTCGCCCGTGACGCGGCCCATTTCCAGCAGAACCACACACTGCGTGTAGTCCGAGTTCCAACCCCGCCTTACAGTTCTCCCGCATGCTTGGCCAACTAACGTGGTCCGAAATGCGCGACTTAAACTTCCCCGAGCTTCCACTGCACTTGCTCTCTGGCATCCTGTCAGAACTCGACTGCATGCAGTCACTTGGCAACGCAATACTCAGTCACTCATCCCTATACGCTGCGTTTTGTGACGACACAAAGCATATCGTGCAAAGCATTCTGGGTAACCAGATACCCCCGGAGCTCATGCACTATGCCGCCGCTGCCTTGGAATCCAACTTCATTGACAACAGCAACAAGTTCAAAATTTTTACCCTCTTCAGATCAGCCCTGAAAGGCTGGGATCGTGCAGATACTGGAGCACACTTTCAAAAATGGTGTCTAGACCGCATGTTTGATCATTTCTCAACCCCGCGCGGCCTGAGATGCATCTTTTCGAGAACTCATGATTATCCGGAATATGGGGCCTTAGATGGAAAGACTATCGCAAGCATGTTCAGCAGAACCCACACCCTTGTTGACTACTTTGCCGCGAGCTTTATCAACGAACGACTGCCGCTATCATGGGGCCACGCAAGCCGACGATGCTCCGGGAACAAGCAACCTTCGAGACGAGAAAACACTCGGATCAAACGAGCTCTGTATCTCTTTCAGATATACTGCAACATTGTCTTTCAACACGAAACCGACTTTCACCCAGACAAGGAGATCAAGCGACTTCGAAGGCCTTATTTATACACTTTCTTCTTCAGTCCGTTTTCACCATGGGTGAATGAGCAGCTTGCTTGCATGCATGACTACTTGGAGGAAGTCCTATCCGAGGCGTTCGACGAGGTTGCAGCGCACGATATGGAGTGTGGGAAAAGATCAGTGGACTGGCTAGCTCAAGGCAAACTCAATGAGCACAAACAAGCATATGTCAGTCTCCAAGTTACCAACTAACATGAAACGTACGTCTTGAGTACTAACCCCCGGTTTCAGCTGACATATGGCCTACCATTTCTCTTTAAGCTCAACCAAAGCCGTTCGTACTCTCGGCGCCTTCAACTGCTGAAGTCCAAGGGCCTACCAAAGACTCCAGTGGCACTCGCAGCACATCTGGAGCGAGGCTGCGCTAGACTCGTCTATTCTTACGACCAACCTGGTAGCGCCATCCTCGGCGACAGGGCAGTATGGACGCCGAGGCAGCTCACAAAGCTGCTTGGGATCGATCGAACGGATCATGACGGGATCGATGGCTTGGACTCCGGGCCGTTTCGCATATGGCGGGAGGCACACAAAGATTTCCTGGTGTGTGACACCCCATACTGGCCCGAGCACTCATACCTCCGCAAATGCGGCTATGTAATGTGGGACCTCCCGACGTGCGATGCCGAAGGTCCCGATGTTGACGAGGAAATAAGCAAGTGGATCGAAGAGGGCAGGAGGCGGGGTCTCATCGAGAAAATAGAACGCATTCGAGGGCGTGAGCAGATGAAGCGGTCGTGGGAAGAGAGAGCGGTGCTTTATGACCAGGACAAGAGGGGTTACTGGGAGCCAGACGGTGTTGGGCCTTGTTGAAGTTATTTGTGGTTCTGTACGAGATGGATTGTGGTGCCTCGAGCAGGTTCACAGCTGGGTAATAGATATTACATCTAAAACAATTTAAAACCTTTATATGAAGCATTTATGTTACCACGAATCTTTGAATTATTTATATAAAGCTTGTTGCTATCTTTATGGCGGATACTAATGTTATTGAAGTCGTTATAGCAGTCTCCCAGTATTTAACCAGGGATCGTGAGGTTGGCGTGATTGAGGTCTACCAGGACAGCTGAACAAGTCATTGCCCCTCCCCACATCATCACCACCAAGTGATCACGGGATGTGGGAGAGCTTCATCGAAGCCCACCAATATATAGTTCAAGTTCAAGGCCGACTTGCAAAGGTCGGTTTGACAACAAGCTCCATCATTGTGTCAATCTAATGGACAACGTACCTCATTCAACAGTGGCGTTCCCTTCGCCAAAGTCTCTTGGCATGGCTTGCGGCTGGTTGATATCTAGGAACGGCCAACACAGTGAGCGGAGCGGGCCGCGTCAACATTGTTGAATGAGGTACGAGGAAGCTCGTACATTCGGGTATATACGCCAGCAAAGATCTGGACCTATCACGCAACTGGCTTTTATGGTCAGGATGCTGCATGCTGCCCCCATCACTAAACAACTCCGCTCGTGGTGTTACGTGTATGCGTACCCAATGCCGCATAATCGCGTCTCAGTCGTTAAAACTTTTCGCATAACTTAAGGGACTCAGATGGTATATTATTGTAGCAAGCTTTACCCGCAGGCCAGGTGGTTGAATGGTGCCATAGTATAATGCGATGTAAAATGACTTGGCTCGCGTCTGTACCCGAATTTACGAGCTTCCTCGTATCCTCCTCGTATCCAAATGTATAAAATCCTTAGTGCGAGAGGGATTTTGTGAAACGTTGTCGACATTTTTGGGGAGCAGGGCGGAGGCCGCGTGGTGCCCCCCATAATATAAGTGGTCTCGTTTTTTATCTGTACACATATGCCTCTTAAGCAGTAAGCATCAGTCCCTTCATACAGTGACCACACTATAACTAGGGTGCCAGGCTTAACAGCCCCTTATTTCATGTCATACAGGACAGAGTACGTAATGTTGGTAGCTAGGAGGAGGGAAGAAATTACACGTATTGACGTGCGCGTATTGATGGCCAGGGCTTGGAATGCGCTCTCTGAACATGGATAAATACTTATCCGATACCAACTTGGTATGATTCTTTGCTAGGCGCAGTAGAGGAAGCTGACGAAATAGATTCGCAATTGCTGTGCATATCTGTGGTAGAACTGGGGAGTGCCACGTGCGAACCCCTGGTCGACTACCACGAAGTAGCCTTAGCTCAGAAGAGTGGGTGATACTAGAGAGTGCTGTCTTTATTCCTCGCGCAAATCACAACACATATAATTACCTGGTCCGCTGTGAAGCAAGTGATGGTATTTCAAACCAGGCAGGCAGAGCTCTTTACTCAGCAGTTCAGTCGTTATCTTTCGCTCTTTAGCTCCTTGGAAGTTGCCCACATTCTTTTCCGCCCTAATCCACTCGTTGGTCATGAAATCTATCCGGGCGCTCGCAGCCTTTGTGGCCGTCACGGCAGCCGACACCTGCACGTCGCCTGTGCAGCGCAAAAACTTTACCTCTCTTACAAACGATGAGAAGCTGAGCTGGCTCAACGCCGAAGTCTGCTTGACAACCCACGATGCCGTCTTTGGACTTTACGACGGTGCCAAAACTCTGTGGGACGAACAGCAGTACTTGCACCTGACCATGTCCAATCATATTCATGGTGTGGTGAGTCCTAACACCCAATCAACCGTGAAATGAACGACGACTTACCAATCTAAGGGACAATTCCTTCCTTGGCACCGCTACTACATGACCCTGCACGAGAAGTTGCTACAGACCTACTGCAACTATACCGGCGGCATGCCTTATTGGGACGAACAAGTCGACGCCGATAACATCACTGCATCCGCTGTCCGGGACACAGTGTACGGTATCGGAGGTGATGGAAACTCCTCGGACAGTCAAATTGTAACGGAAGGGCCGTTCGCCTATACAGAACTGCACGTCGGCGCCTGGTCGTTCAACACCGTAAATCCAAAGACTGCGACTTATCACTTGAACCGATCCATCAGCGCAACGACTTTCCAAGCGGCCAGCCAGTCGAATGTGGACGAATGCTATGCTCTCGAGACGTACGAGGAAGCATGGGATTGCTACGGCCAGGCTCCCCACTCGGCCGGACACGCCGGTACTGGTGGCACCGTGAGTTCTCAAGACGCCTACGCTCTGCCCGGATCCACAAACTAACATGACATACAGATGCAAGACCCGGTCCTGTCTCCTGGCGACCCCGTATTTTCCTTCACCATACCAATCTCGACCGCCTCTGGTGGGAGTGGCAGTCCGCCAACGCGACCTATCGGCTTATCGATATGGGAGGTCAGCACACGCCCACGGAAGCATTCAATGCTGCCAATAATTGGGATGCTCCTGGCGCGAACTTCACCGACTACAGCGGCGACCCGGGCAACGTTACGACGCTGACACACATTCTCTCCATGTACGAGATGATTGAGAATGTCACCATTGCCGATGTTATGGACATTGGTGGTGACGTTATCTGTGCTGAGTATGTTTGAAGACGGTAGCTTGGGTATCGAAGAATGCATCAAATTCCTTGTCGACTTGGGTGGGGAGTTTCTCTCCTCAGCACAGCACAGCAATACAACCGACTCCAATCTTCAAGACCATTCAACACACTCAGATATTCTCCTGCGGGCTGCTGTCTTGCATATGGCCCACAGAGGCAAAAATGGAAACGGCACACGACCCGTAAGCCGCCCACCCTAGAGCCGAAACGGGGATTCTTGAAACTGCGAGGCGCATTGCCTAGGAACACCAACTAATTTACTTGCGTGCCCATCTGCGTCCCACGCTGATCTGCTCACCTGAGGGGTCATCGTGCCTCTAGTCCCCCCAGCCCAGCGCCAGCCCCATCGTCTTGTCTAAATTCGGCATCGCTATCTAAGTGCATACGGTCTTGGTGTCGCTTCCTGGCCTCCTTTGGACGTGTCGAAATCTTGGACGAGCTCTCTTGCTCTTTCTGATCCTCTCTCTTTTGATACGCGTCTTTTGCCTCTGATGAAGAAGCCTGGTCATCCAGGGCCTGTCAACGTCCCTGCCCCCTTGCGGCTTTCTCAGATGCCTGCTCGTGTGGAGAACAATTAGCAAATGTAACATGCACGTCAACGCAGATTAAGACTCGAATCTTACCAAGTGGCTTAAGATAGTGTATCGGGTCTTTGTCGTACAAGAGGTGCTTCCTATTCATCCACTCCCTTGAAAGGATGACCTTGTGGATAGTATCGGCCCGGCCACGGGGAAGAACAAAAAAAGTCGACGTGTTACCCTCAATATCTCCTCTCCCCATCCAGTTGATGGAAATCTGTTCGCTGCACTTAACCGTTCCGACTGCAAGATTAATAACATGCGGTTCTTCCAATGTAATTATCCAGTCCTCGAGTTGGTGATCAATGAGCACCCCGTAGGTAATAAGGTTAACGGTTGCACCTGTGTCCACTATGACTTTCAAAGTCATTTCTTGTCCCTTTCCTCGATGCAGAACTCGAAGCCATCCCTCCGTACTCTCTTCTTCAGGTTTCTTCGCCCTCTTTTCTGATATCGCCTAAACTAAGTCAGTCACTGAAGAAGAAGAAAAATGTCGCCATATGGAGTCTGGAGTAATTGTAATTGCAAAATCGTACCTTGTCAATCTTGTCAACGACGAATTCATCCCGAGTCTTAGCCTGCTCCGACAGCAAGGCATTGCCCTGCAGAAATAGGTCCCTTTGATGGATGCGCCAATCCCTGTCCCTCTTAACTTTTATCCATTGCTCCCGTGTCATTCCATATTCCTGAAGCACCTCCTCCTCTAGATTGGTATCATCTAACGTGGTCATTTCTTGTCCCTTTCTTTGATGCAGAGTTCGAGGCCATCCCTCTATATTCTCTTCTTCGGCTTTCTTGGCCCTTTTTTCTTCTATCACCTGGAGAAAGTTAATCATCGCAAAGGTCATATCCGGTCTGTACATGCAATTAAAGTTGCAAAGTCGTACCTTGTCAATGTCGTCAGCAATTTTCTCCTCGAAACCCTGTGGGCGACCCATCGCCATGCCACCTGTTTCCATGAACAGCTTCTTTTCCAAATCTAGCGTCTTCGCCCTCTCGCTCTTCAATTCTAAATATCGCTTCCGTGTCATCCCGTATTCCTGAAGCACCTCCTCCACTAGATTGGAATCGTCCAACGTGGTCATGTCTTGTCCCTTTCTTTGATGCTTCGGCGGATTAGAATTTATGCCGGGACTTGAAAACTCATTCAATAATGAAGCTTCCGACTGCACACGCGGGATTGAGGCTGTCGTGTCTGAAGCAACTTTCTCGGGCCGGTTCGAAGCTGTCGGCGATTTCGAATTGCCATTATCCAAAGAACCACTGAGGCGTTCTTCCACTGGGCCGGCACTTGCCGATTGTTTCACCATACGTGTAGTTTCCCGAGACTGTGCTCCTGAGGACTGTGTATTCACGTCCTGCATACCCTCTCCGCCTACATCTTCGTATCCGGGAAGTGACTTGAGCGCAAGAGACCGCAAATGGCCGACAATGTGGTCCACCATGCTATCCTTGACCTTTTCGGTACCACAGAGCGGGCATGTTTTGAAGAGTGGTCCAGTTGCGCGTGCGCTTCTGTCCGTGAGGACGTGAAGCTGGGCTTCTGACAATTTTGAGTTGTGCTGTTGTTGCAAATGTTCTATGAAGTCCTCCCGCGTGGTCCCAATGAAGTCAAGATGGCTCTTGCATTTCCACCGCAGTGCATGTGCGCGCATGTGCTTGAGCCATTGGCTGGTGTGGGAGTATAGATCGTTTGGAGAGTCACACTCATCGAAAAGGCAAACATATGCGTCGAGGTCGGACTTTACGTGCAACCTAAACGGCGGTCAGATAGTGATTTGAGCGCTCGTAAAGGTGAAGGTAGAGAGTGAGTACAGTCAGGGGGATGGGTTTGATAGAATAAGGGAATGGTCGGTGGTGTAGATCGATAGTCAGAGTAAAGACAGCTATCTTTCGGGTCGAGCGGTACAGAGGATAGGGACCAAAAGTTTGGAAATTGCGAGGCGGAAGGTGGGAAGTGGTATGGTCAGAGGTAATCTGTTGTTGAGGTAAAGTGTGTGGTATTTCTGTACCGGGGAGTGCCGTAGTGGGCAGTAGTTGTGGGTTAAGCGAGGTGTACGATAAGTAACCAGGTCGTGACCTACATCCATTTCATCTCGTCTGTCACATCTTTGGTCGGAACTGCGTAGAAGCAGAAGGGGCAGGTCACTTCCCCGACAGTGGCCACGGCTTCTGGCCAAATTGCTGCTTGCTGGGCTTCCTGCACGGTCTTCCATCTGAATGAATCATCCGAGTTTTCTTGCTGAGAAATCTGTTGAGCTTTCACTATTATGGCACCTAACGGTGCGGGGGGGAATCGAAGCTCTTCATGACTGCCCAGTGGGACTGTCTTCGTTACGGACACGTCAGACGGGGCAGCGGCCTTCTTGAAGTGATCGGGTCTCAACGTCGTTGCGCTCTTGGTCAGGGAGTCTGCGAAGCTCTGTTGCTGTGGCTCGATTCTCTTCTCTACCCCGGATCGAGGGTGCTGAGAGATAGGAGCAGTTGCTTCTCCTTGAGGAGCAACAACGTTCGGCTTGGAAGGGATTCGCTCTACCCTGATGGAACCCTTCCCATAGCGCTCCCGCCTGTAGAGTACTCTCTTCCACCGGAGCACCATGGTCGCTGCCAGCCTTTGCTGGATCTTCTCACTTGTTGCTGGGAAGCGATCGCGTACATAGTGCGCAAATACTATGTGAAGGAAGCCCGCAGCATCGTTTCCCTCATCATCGAGAATCCAGAACGAGCTAGCCGCTTGGATGTTCTGCGTCGTCTTGCTTGCTCGTCGTATAGTATTGGAGAGCTTGTTGAGCAGGCTGATCTGATCCGCAGCTGCTCGGATGGAGTGATCAAGGGACTTGTTCAGGGCAGGGATCGGCTGATGTGGATCTGGCGGCTTCAAAGAGCCCAAAATCATCGAACCTACGTATCAACAGTGAGTCAAATGATATCCGAGAAGTAGAGAGGTGGTAGAGGGAGCGGCAGAGTAATGGCCAGGTAAGCGGTAGGGATGTGGGTAGACGTGGAAAAGAGAGACAGTGGGGTAGAGGATAGGGAGGTGGTGAGAAAGCACGTAATGGTGTAATGATGCCACGGGCAGGAAAGTGTTAGTAGGTAAGGCACAGGGCACTGAGGTGTAGGTCAGTGAAGTACAGAGTACTTATGGAGATGCAGACAGACACTTGTCAACATAATACATGAGCGCCTGGAGTAGACCGCCAATGGTATCCTGGACCTCAGGTACTTCTCGGAGCCTTGATCCAAAGTAAGCTTGTTGCATGCGTATTCATAGGGTTTCCACAAACCTGTGATCCAGAGATTGTCGACTCGAGCCAAAGACTCTGATATTCCCTATCCATAAAGAAAGCCTTGCAAGCTGGTCCTCAATGAGTGACAATTCGCGGGAGTGGACAGCAGCTGCATGTTCGAGGCATTGGCGAAAGGACTCCAGGCAGGCCTCGGCATCACTGGCCAGAGCCATACTTCATCCACTTCCGGTATTACTCAGAAGGGGGAGCTCTTGGGCAGTATGGGGGAGACCGATTGACTCTCTCAACCCATAGAGGAATCTCTTGATGATAAATAGCGGCTCAACAATATGACGCATATCACTCCATCGTTGGTCGTCGAGGCCGTGACCGTCTTGACAGCTCTAAGGATATGTGCGGGGTTGAGGATTGTCCAGAGCCTCGTCACGGATACGTCCCACACACAAAAGGAAAAGTGGATCCCCGTAGTACACTAGAGAGATCACGCCTCTGACCTCTGATAGGCGGTGCATCTCGATGACAGTTTTGGCCGGCAGGTCGACTGCAGCCGCCACTGGCTCTCGTGTCGCACGAGACAAATCCCCGCTCTGAGCTGAGATATAGCTCTCCTGCCTAACGGAACACAGCCCCTGCATCGGAAGGGCCGCCCAACTACCAGTCACAATGGGTGACCTCTACCATTCCATGGGGTACATACAAGTCCAAACTTCTCGACTACGAAGAGATACTCATGACTGCGAACTCAAAGCCCTGTACGCCAAGCTCATGACATACTGCACCCTTATCCGGGACCACCTGGAGCGGATTCACAGCACTCGTTCGACCCTCAAACGGGAATTGGCCGACTCCCTCGCTGCCAAGCTCCAAGCTGTTAACTTTTCGACATTTGCTCATGCGGGAAGCGGGAGTCATGGAGATGAGATAGACGTGGGCCCTCTTCAAGACCTATTGGATTTCCTTGTTGAATGGGAAGACGCCGTCAACGCCCAGTACCCAGACGACTGCTCTTGGGCTGCCGAGGACTATGCTCCTCAGGAGAAGATACAGGATCCGCCATTTGCCGTTTGGAAAGCGGCTCAAGCTGTATTCAAGGTCTTGTCATCCCGTCAGGGATGTACCTGTGATCCTGCGCACGACTATGGCCCGGGGGCCAGGCTTCGCCTTGGCACACATCGCAAGCCCAGCTCTGACGACGATGATGACAATGAGGACGAGGTCAGCTTTGACATGTTCCTCTCGGCTATGCGGGACTGGCAAGAAGTTAGGATACATTCGGCCCGGGAGCGCGCCATCCAGTTTGCCGTCAGTGAGGCCAAGCCCACTACTGCCCGGGGCGCGAAGAGGCGGGGACAAAATATACAGTGTCTTTGTGGACCCATCTTCCAGATGAAAAAAAGAACCGCTTATCGCCTTCAACTGCAGGTCAAGAAGGGCCAACTATTCAAACTGCAGCCAGAACAGAGCGACCAGCTGATCGACCGAAGCCAGACGCCTGTGTCTTTGAACGAGTTCCTCCAAGGCGGCCCGCGATCATTCACAGAGAAAACCAAACGCATCCTCATGGTTCTTCTGAGTTATGCCGTGTTGCATTTGTACGATACACCGTGGCTTCAGTCAACATGGAACTCGTCGAACGTCATTTTCTTCCGGAACAAATGTTCGGAAACGCCCCTGAGACCGTTCCTGGATACGAGCATTTCTAGACATCCGAGTCGTTCACAAGGGCGCAACGCAGCTGCCGACCCAGACGACTACGATATCGAGGAAGTCGACCCAGACTATATGATGCAGCATCCTTGTCCTGCCATAGTTCCACTGGCGGTCCTGCTGATGGAGATATTCTTTGTCGCACCCTTTAACGACCTAGCGCGACGTTTCAACGTTGAGATTGCGGGGGAAACGGCCGGCCTGTTCCAGTATCTCGATGCGGATATGGTGTTTAGTAAGAAGTCTCCCGGGAACAGAATGCCGATTATACTCCGCACCCCTTTTAGTTGTCAGCTTCGTTGGTCTTCTTCCAGGCTGTGTCAGCGTGAACATCTTAGAGAGTGAAAACGCTGACTCTAGAAACTGCAGAAGCCTGCAAAAGCGAGATTCCTGAGAACTCTCAGTTTCTCAATGTGATAGGCAAATGTCTTGATCCAACAATCTGGACGGACGAAGATGATGCTACGCTCGACTGTCAGGCCTTGAGAACTGTGATTTATGAAGAGGTGGTCAGACCGCTCGAAACTGATCTGAGACAGGCCTATAGCTCTATCTCGCTTCAGGATCTTGACCAATTTGCCCAGACTCTTGATATGGGTAGCTGGGATCGGACGATTCGAGAGCAACAGAGTGACCGGAAGCTCGCAGTAGAGCTCTGTGTAGACCTCAAAGGAACACCAAGTCCCGGTTGCAACCAGAATCCGCAACCAGGAGTCCCACACGTTTCAAAAGCCGCGATCAGCGCGTTCAACGAGTCGAACTATATAGATTCAAAGTTCTTTGACGACGAAGCCCTCTCAGGAAACCAGTCTGGAGAGTACACTAACTGGAAAACTAAGTATCTCGACGTCTACCATAAGTTTATCACACCATACGTCGAGCGCGCTCTCAATCGTGTCAAGATCGCTGTACTCGACACAGGCATTGACTTGAACCACCCGGAGATTCAAGCTTGCGACGAGAGTATCAGGGGCAAGCGCAACTTCTTGGCGGATGGCTCGAAAGGCACGGGTGACTCCGAAGGGCATGGAACCTTCGTCGCTGCCCTGTTGTTGGAGTACGCTCCTCATGCAGACATCTATGTGGGCAAGGTCGCTGCCGGCAAGCAACCATCCAGCCCTGACTCAATCGCGAAGGTGCGTAAAAGCGACTCAGGCGTACTCAAATCTCTCGCTTTGCCAAGGCATAAGAGGGCTTCAGAAGCCTCACTACCATGCAGTTCTTTGTTTGGACTGACATATACTAGGCTATCCGCCACGCTGTTGACGTTTGGAAAGTTGACATGATATCGATGTCATTCGGATATCCCACGCGCGATATTCCAGGTTACACCGAGCTCGAGGCCGCGCTAAGGCACGCCGACTCCCACAATGTTCTGCTCTTCGCAGCAGCATCGAACAGTGGTGGAAGACTTGCAAGAGCCTTTCCAGCACGGGAAAAGAGTGTGATCTGTGTGCATAGCACCGATGTCAACGCTAATCGGTCAGGCTTCAGCCCGAATCCTGAAAGTTCTAGACTGAACCTCGCAACTGTTGGGGAGTGTATTGAGTCAGCCTGGCCAGAGCATCTTTCCAACGGTGACGCCGTCGCCATCAAGTCCGGGACATCCTTTGCTACACCCATCATGGTTGGAGTCGCGGCGTTATTATTAACGTACATTCGACTTAATTTGTCGGATAGTGAGGAAGCGGTCAACCAACGGAGCATGGAGAATCTGCTGCGTAAGGTTGCTCAAAAAGGTCCCAATGGAGAAGAGAGAGACGGCTATTGGTTCGTGGATTTAAGTCTGTATAAAGACAGTCTATTTGGAAAGGAGAAGGGATTTATAGACAGCACTATAAGGGACATTTTGAACAGCTAGAGACGCACAGCTGTAGTACTCAAGCTTGGTTGCGCCAAGGAGAGCGCGGGTGTGTTCATAGTGAAATCTTGCATCTTGTTTCGTAAATAGTGTCGTTTTGAATCCATGTTCTCTCTTATTCAGTAAGATTAGTTTATGTTATGAAAAGAGTCAACCGGGGGAATTACAACTCGGAATGAAGCTGCGGCGTGGTAGTGATGCTTTGCCGCCAGCCTGAGCCAAGATGTGGATGGGCTAACAGGCAGCAATGCCCCATCGTGTTGCTGCACCGTGATTGGTAGCTCAACACACTCAGTGCAGTTCATTCTTCATTTTTTCTCCGTCAATCTTTGGACGGAGCACTTTACATTGAAACTTGACACCAATGTCCCCCCCCCCCCCCCTCGAGGCAAATCGCGCATCCAATCCCCTACTCAGTGCCCCTTGGTCTGAGATGAACTGCTTCCACGGCTCTCCACCTCGTTTAAACGGAAGGCTTGTCAACACCTCCCAACAGTATCGCGTGAGGCGATCGAAGGACCACGCTACTTAGGCAGCCATGGTCAGTGACCAGGCATCTGCCGCGGCCTCGGAGGACAATCAATTGCTCCCCATCCGCGATGACCAGGACACCCGGGCCACCCAGTCCCCAAGCACCGGGAGCGCAAACCTGCCAGAATTCCCTATCGAAGGCGTCTTCAGGAACTGGATCAAGGATGAACACGTACAGGATATTTTAAGCACAGTCTACGCGACACATGGCGATTGGGAAGGTTGGGTGCGAGTCGAGATCGATCTGGAGTTCAGAGATACCTTTTCAATCAACAACAAACAGCCCGTCCGCGAGGTCGAAATCTACAAAAACGACGCAGGATTCGCCGACCTTGTTCTCAAACTGGACAAGAATCACAAGGGCTTGATAATTGAGCTTATATGCGAGGACAAGTTTACCAATAAGGGGTCATTGATAAAGGACAGCATACAAGGCGAGATGGACAAGGAAAGGGGGCTTAAGGAAGAGTATAAGGGGTATACCTTCAAAGTTCTCGCTATGACTTATTCTAAAGCAGCTGAGGCAGCTGTGAGGGGTCTCGGATTCACAGTTATGCCAGGAATTGAAGTTGATCAGGCTTGCGAACCAGACAAATCAAAAGAGGAGACGTCTGATGAGCAGCCATTTACTCTCAGGGTGTTTCAAAAGACCATTCCCTCCGGCTCCGCAGGCGACGGTGTTGATGAGATTACGGAAAGCCTTGGTGGACTGGGTCCTGATGACAAGGTGCCTGATGACAAGGAGGCGGCGAGCAGCAACAACGGCGGCTGCTCTGGCACTTCCTAGACAGAAATCAAGGATACTATCAAGGGTACCTAGATATTCAGACAGAGCAACCTGAGATAGTAATCATTATGGCTAGCTTGCAAATAAACTGAATGATGTCCTTCGTATTTTCCTGAGTATTACGCGTATTGACCTGTGGTGATGCGTACGAGGACTGACTAACCACGTAAGGTAGTAGACGGATAAGCATTTACACAGCTCGGCCGAAAGCAGAAAACCGGAGATAGAAGGTTCGGGCCAGTCTCCATTTCAAAGAACGAGCCAGAGCCCCCAATAGGTTGCGAGACCGAGTACGCTCTTGGCGCTTCTTAATGAAGCCCTGGCGTTGCATCGGACAATTTCCTGGCGACGGACGTCTACCCCCCGAGCGGATATGTAGGTTAATGCACCCCTCCAATTGGAGGAGTTAGTATGGAGAATAGAGTGATTGTCATGACAAGAATTGAGTATTAATCCACAGGTGGCCGGAGTATAAAGCATGCGCCGATGGGACAACGACTGGGAGACGGCAGCCCTGCCACATCCTGCTGCATGTGCTTTAACAGATAGACAATGCACTCAAGTTGTCTATTTTCTTTCTTGGCGGGCCTTCTGCTCGCCACCGGCTCGTCCGCCTCGGTAGCCAAGGACGGCCGGGCCGAGACGTTCCAGAACCCCGTTCTCTACGAGGACTACCCCGACAACGATATCTCCGTGGGCCCAGACGGGGCTTTCTACTTCTCGGCGTCCAACTTTCACTACAGCCCTGGCGCACCGATTTTGCGATCGCTGGATCTTGTGAACTGGGAACCCGTCGGCCACTCGATCCCTCGCCTCACTTTCGGTGATGGCTACGACCTTCCGCCTGGTGGCCCGAGGGCCTACCGCGGGGGGACTTGGGCGTCGACTCTGCGGTACCGCGAGAGCAACGGCCTGTGGTACTGGATTGGGTGCACCAACTTCTGGATTACGTGGGTCTTCACTGCCAAGTCCGTAGAGGGACCTTGGACGAACAGCGCCAACTTTGGAGGGGGGAACTGTTTCTATGACAACGGTCTGCTCATCGACGACGACGACACGATGTACGTCGTCTACGGAAGTGGACAGGTCAACGTTTCACAGCTGAGCACCGATGGCTTCAGCGTGGTGAAGTCCCAGCGGGTCCTCCAGGCATCTGATGTGCCGACAGATTCGCTCGAAGGGAACAGGATGTACAAGATCAACGGCACATACTACATTCTAAACGACCAGCCTGGATCTACGACCTATATTTGGAAGTCGAGCAGTCCGTGGGGGCCGTATGAATCCAAGGTCCTCGTACAGAACATTGGAACACCACTTGAGGGCGGCAATTCTCCCCATCAGGGTAGTCTCATCCAGACGGCTCAGGGAGACTGGTACTACATGTCCTTCACCTGGGCTTATCCAGCAGGTCGCATGCCAGTGCTGGCTCCTGTGACGTGGGGTGCAGACGGTTTCCCTGAGTTCGTCAAGGGCTCGAACGGCGGCTGGGGCTCGACCTACCCTCTTCCCCTGCCATCGCAGCCACTTTACAACTGGACGCGGACGTACAACTTCGAGAGCGAGCTGGGCCCGACCTGGGAGTGGAACCACAACCCGGACGTCGCGAGCTTCGAGGTCAGCAACGGCGTGACGCTCCGCACCGCGAGCGTCACGGACGACATCTACTCGGCGCGGAACACGCTAACCCACCGCATCCACGGCGAGTTCCCAAAGGGCACAGTCGAGATCGACTTCAGCAACGCCGCCGACGGCGACCGGTTCGGGCTCGCGGCGTTCCGCGACCAGACCGCCTACGTGGGGATCCACCGCAACGGCAGCGAGTACACGCTCACGGCAGTGCAGAACATCACCATCGACGAGTGGTCTGGGAACCCCGTCGGGCCCGGCCAGGAGGTGGCGTCCGCCCCGGTCCCCAGCGGCGCCACCAAGGTGTGGTTCCGCGCGGAGCTCGACGCCCGGGCGTCCGGGACGAGGGCCGCCAACTTCTTGTACAGCTTCGACGGCGTCGAATTCGCGCAGCTCGGGTTGACGTATGAGCTGTATACCGGTTGGGCGTTCTTTATTGCCTATCGCTTTGGCATCTTCAACTTTGCCACGAAGGAGTTGGGAGGCTCGATCAAAGTTGAGTCTTTCACAGTTGCTTAGCAACTTTGGACCTCTATTCCATATTATATATCACTTATCTGTATATACAAATCAACAAATACTTCCTCAAAAAGCATGCAAATAATATGAGATGGTGGCAGCACTGTGTTACCTGCATCAATTCATGACCAGTAAGATGTAGAGACAATGACTGCGTGTGGCATAGCGTAGCTACTACTTTGATAGTCATGCAACGGGCATTCTGGTATCATCCATTTCTGGTATCCTCTTTGTAAACAGCATTTTCCTGTTTCGGATACACTGGTGGCTTAAGGCACTGGTCACAATCCCTTTGTGGTCTTATGTTATCTGACAGTCCAATCCACCTCTCACAATACCTCTGATGGCGCTAAATCAATCAGCAAAGGGAGAAGTTATGGCGGTTCTAATAATAGCTAACAAAGACAATTTTGTACTGTACTGCACTCTAATGGCATTTTTATCACAGGAAGTAGAGTGCACCATCTGCGTTGTTCTTTGATACAGTACAATGGCTTTACACAGTTTACACATCACAATGTCATTGTTGTACAGGCTGAGAACAGCCAGGAAACCTCATCACTAGAAATCCATCTACAAATATGAGCCATCTTCTCTGGGGTTGGAAAAGAACTAAATACCCAACCTGCAGTCTCAAGAAGAGCACACACACCCACACACACAAACAACTCACAACAGCTACACACAACACTTTCACCTTCCAACAACACATGCAAGCAACGAAACACACAGAGACTTGACAATGTTTCAAATCATCCAGGGCATCTTCACATTCAAGGCCATCTGGGGCTTCATCATGTCCACGTGTCAGGAATTCCTCCAGGGTCGGCTCGTGGCCGCGTGGAGCGACGAGTCGGCATGGGATGACTTCATGGACAAGCGTTCGGTCGTTGAATATCTCGTCGAGACCACGATAATGGATGCGTGGGACGACTTGACCGAGTACTGCGTCAACCCCTGGTATCACCCTGTGGCCTCTTTCAAGCAGGTGATTAAACCTCTTCTCAGGTTCTTCTGGGAGATCTTTGGCATGTCTCCCGTCTTCTGGTTCATCGTCGCGGCCTGGACCATTCGATGGGCCCATTCCAACTATAACCTCTACCACGTCGCGGTCTGGATTATTCGCTGGGCCTACTCCACCTGTAAATTCTGCTACACGTATCTCGTCGAGGCCATCAACACGCGTTCTAGCTGGTGGAGGAACAGGTCGCTTGTGTTCTGGAATCGGAACGCACCGGTCCCGGCTGAGGATGTACCAGCTGCAGCTGAGGACGCTCCGACCCCGGCTGACAACTCTTCTCCGGCTGAAAATCCCTTGAACGATGAGAACGATGAGAACGCTGAGAACGCTGAGAACGCTGAGAACGCTCCCACTCCGAATAGAGCCGCTCTTGCTACAGCAGCTGAGAGAACCTTGCTCTGGCTTGAGAACACTGATATTCCGAATAGAGACGCCCGTGCTGCGACTGAAAGGGTTTAAGCATGTGGGTCCGTCTGGGGTACACAGCTTGAGGGTGGATATGTGGTTAGTGAGTTTTCGAGTTACTGTGGCTTTTCTTTTGTAGGCAGGAAATTGAATTGATTAGGTATTTTAATTCTTGAGATTTTGAAAATGCAGTGACATGTTTCGCAATTTCTTACGTTTTTCTCGAAGACTCGAGTTTTGAGTTATCCAATGCACCATCTCTTTCCTCTGTTACCGTTTGTGGCAAAGTGGACTCGATTTCGATTTATGTACTAAAACCCTAAATTCTTCCATGTGCGTGACTAGCGTCTTGTCACTCCAAAATGAATTTGAAAATGCTACACACACAGCATGTGAGGCGGCGGGCGGGCCTCGCCTAGGCAGGGGGGCTAGTGTGACGGAGCCTGACAGATCATTCATGCCAGTCATGGTGTGCTAGTTCCAACACGAGCGGCGTGGTCTGTTGGAGGCAGAGCCTGCGCCAGATTATATTACTTACGTTGAATGATTGGCACGGCGAATTGATCCCCTCGTGCTATCTGCGTCCGGGCCTTGCCCCGGCCGGGACGAATGAGGCCCCATGCTCTTATCACCTTCTACTTATGGGGCCCCGAATTTGGGTCCAGCTGGGGAAGACAGTTACCAACAGCGTGGTGTGGCCCCAGGGACCTTGCCACCGGTCGGCTCCACCGAAGCAAACCGCGCTCAGTGATTCGAGTCGCACATCCCTCGGCTGAACTCTGGAAGCCTTGGCGGGAGTGCCTGGACCAACTGAAAGAGGCAGGTCATTTTAATCCTCCAGGATCCAGAACATGCCTGTCTAGCCACTTGCGGCCACAAGAAATCCCACCCATCTTCCACCTGCCCCGCTTGATCTAGTAGCGAACATGCAGTGGACCCTGGCCTGACTGCTGCTCCGACCACACGCGAGCGCATAAAGAAATAAAGGGCTGCAGTCCCGTCTGCATGTGCGCCGCGGGGTGGGTTGCTCTCAGTTCGTTACAAGATATTCCATCTATCTCCCTTCAGGTCCTCGAGGTTCTTGTCCCTCAAGCAGTGACCGTCAATCCCCCAACTCAGAGTCACGATGGCGTCTATCCAGGCCCACGACGTTACCACGGCCCCCGTCACTGCCCCGGCAGATGCGAAGACGGGGGAGCAGGTGCCCGAGACGGTCCGCGAGCGGAGACCTCACTCCGCTGGCGAGAAGGACATGTTCGTGGACATTGACGGCGAGAAGGACCCCGTCGACGAGGACGAGACCGAGATCCTCGACAACAGGTTCCCGTTCCCGCCGCTGAAGGGCGTCCCCGAGGAGGAGCAGCAGCTCACCGTCCGTGCCCTGGTCGTTGGTATTCTTCTGGGCGCTGTCGTCTCCGCATCGAATATCTACCTCGGTCTCAAGACCGGCTGGACGTTTGGCGCCTCCTTGTTTGGTGGCATTCTTGGTTTCGCTATTCTCAAGTCGATTTCCAGAATCGCTCCTAGGATCCTGGGCGGAGGCTACTTTGGTCCCAAGGTTTGTGACTCACACGAGAGCATCATCGTGTCAGAGTTTACTAACTGTGGCATAGGAAAATGTTACTGTTCAGACCGCTGCCACCGCCGCTGGTGGTCTAGGCATTATCTTCGTCGGCCCCATCCCAGCTATGTACCAGATGGGTCTCATGTCGAACAAGGCTGAGGAGGGTAAGCAGTCTCCCGTCATCGTACTTGGCGTTTCTTGAAGTGTGTCAGAACTGGGGCGATCAGGAAAGCTAACTCTATACCCCAGACTTTGGCAAGCTTGTCACATTCTCCATCTGCACGGCTTACTACGGACTGTTCTTCGCCATCGCCCTCCGAAAGTTCTACATCCTCAAGCTCAAGCTCATCTTCCCCTCCCCCACGGCCGTGGCCTACACCGTCCGAGCACTGCACGCCGGTGGTGCCGCTAGCGAGGCCAGCGGCCGCAGGAAGGCCAAGTGTCTTGCAGCCGCGTTTGGCGGCGCCGCTCTCCTGCGTGTTGTCTCCATCTACGCCCCCGGTATCCTGTGGGACCACCACGTCTTCTGGTGGCTGTACACCTGGGGATGGAGCGGCATCATCGCCGCCGAGTCCTGGGGCTGGATCTTCGAGTACACGCCGGCATTCATCGGTGCGGGTATCCTGTCTGGTCTGAACGCGTCCCTCTCCTTCTTCGGAGGAAGCGTGCTTGCCTGGGCGCTCATCGGGCCCCTGACCGTCAAGTATGGCGCCACGTTCGGACAATTGGTGGGCCTGGACGAGGAGACTGGCGAGAACCCATTCCCGGGCTGGTACAGCTACACCTCGCTGAAGAACACCGAGACCGCGCCTTCCCCCCGGTACTGGAACCTGTGGG
This sequence comes from Diaporthe sp. P3_1W, assembly GCA_037177825.1. NCBI lineage: Eukaryota > Fungi > Ascomycota > Sordariomycetes > Diaporthales > Diaporthaceae > Diaporthe > Diaporthe sp. P3_1W. Next base: position 6,495,931 of record JBAFXB010000001.1, read on the forward strand.
TTGGCATCATGGTGATGCTGTGCGCCTCCTTCGCCGAGGTCGCCATGAACGGCCCCATCCTCTACCGCGGCCTGAAGAGGGCCATCTTCGAGACGGCAGAGAAGATCCCCCAGACGCGATCCTTCGCGGCCAAGCACCTCACCGGTGAGGAGCGGGAGATCGAGGACCCGTCACCCAAGTCGGAGCAGGTGCCGACCTGGACCTGGTCCATTGGTGTCCTCGCCTCCATCGCCCTCTCCATGATCGTGCTGGCTCTCCAGTACCACGTCAGCCCCGGCCTGACCATCCTCGCCGTCATCCTCGCCTTCATCTTCAGCTTCATTGCCGCACAGTCTTCTGGTGCCACCGACATCAACCCCGTCTCCACATGCGCCAAGAGCTCACAGCTGGTCTTCGGAGGTGTCACGCAGGGACAGGGCGAGCACGGTGTGGCAGCCCAGCGCATCAACATGACCGGAGGCATCGTCGCCGCAGGCGCAGCCGCCCAGTCCGTGGACATGTTGGGAGATCTGCGAACCGGCTACCTCCTCAGCGCCTCGCCCCGCGTGCAGTTCATCGCACAGGCCGTGGGCTCGGTGTTCAGCATCGTCCTCTGCTGTGGCTTCTTCGTGCTCTTCTCCGAGGCTTACCCTTGCATTATTGACGAGGCGCTCGCCGACAACTGCCAGGTAAGGACTCTCTCCCTCTCTTTGCTTGTCATTCATCACATCTGAACATACGTACTAACATCTACTTCTAACAGTTCGGTATCCCCTCCGTCGCCGCCTGGAAGGCCACCGCGATCGCCGTGACCGCCAAGAACTTCCCCGTCCCCACGTCCTCGGGCATCACGGCCGTGGCGCTGGGCGTCTTCTCCGTCGTCCTCGTCGCCGCCAAGTACCTCTGGATCCCCAAGAAGTACCACTGCTACGTGCCCAACATGAACGCCGTCGGCCTCGCCTTCACCCTGCCCCAGACCCAGTACAGCACCGCCATGGCCGTCGGCGCCATCGCCAGCTACTTCTGGATGAAGAAGAGCCCCCGCACCTGGGACGAGTACGCGTACAGCCTCGCGGCCGGTCTCAGCGCCGGCGAGGGTATCGGCGGTGTCATCAACGCCATCCTCCAGGTCGCCGGCGTTGCTGGTGATGTCAAGGGTAGCGCTGTTGCGTGCCCTGGCTTCGAGTACTGCGGTTAGAGAGAGGAATCAGCTCGTAAGGAGCAGCCGCCGCGTGACTAGATCTCTTTGGAGCTAGCGGGTTGCCCTGGCAGGGCTCCCACAGGAATAATACCCCATATATAATGTGACATGAGCGTTATGTATACGTCGACTGGGTCGACCTAGATACGAAGCTGCAATGTAATAATTCACCTCAACAAATGCCTGTGATTCTGAATCGTCCTGCGGGTTAAGTGGCCGGTATGTCTCATCGTCCTGCTTGAATGATGTGCAAGGCTCGCGGCAAAGGGCTTCCCCTCCGACGATGTGACAAGGCTCGCTGATGGATGCACTATGGCTCTGGAAAGGATCGACCACGAGCACGAGCGGGGTTCCCACAATGTGGCTTGCTCGTGTAGGACTCGGATCGCCACGGTCTTGGCCTTGTCAGTCTGCCTGTCTGCCTGCGTGATGGTAGGGCTGGGGTTGCAGGCAGACCGGCCGAGTGGGATGAAGCCCATGTAACCTGCTGAGCGTGAGTAGCAGCGTCCTGCTCTAGCTGCGCACAATCAACGGACATCGCCCAATGGCAAGCTAGGAGTCGAGTTCAAGTACGATATCGTGTTCTTCCCTCCACTCATATCTCAAGCGCCAAACCTGCCTCTTTGCCACGATCCTTCGAAGTCGCTTGGCATTGACTCATCAACTGAGAGCGGCTCTGGTATCTGGGTCGTGTGGTGTGGCGGACCCCTGTGCCGCACCGATGGGCAAGATATTTCCACTTCCCTTCTAGCCAGCTTCTAGCCCATTTTCTAGCGCAGCCCCTAGGCCAGGTTCACATGCGACCATTTCCTTGGCGCCCGCCCCCAGGTCCGGAGGCTGAAAAGATAGTGATGGGATCCGGTGGTGTGGTTGCACCTGGCTGGGGCCGGAAATCCTTTCGCTGTCATGATGGGCTGTGAGACGTCCAATTGGACGGCCAACTGCATGGGCCTCGACTAGCCCCGCCAGTTTCACAGCGGTTGCTGACTGTATGACTGTGAGCAACTGTCATGGTGGTCATCTGGCGTAAGAAAGCTTGTGTTGAGTGGATTTTGCTGTTCGGATACGAACCGAGACTTTGTATTCTGACTGTATCCGGATCCGTCCGTTATCTATACGGACCCCACACTGGTGCTTCCCTCGGCGATCGGCATGGAATGACGTTCTACCGAGAGTCCCCGTTAAGCTTCTCACGCTCCGGTTTCCCGACGAGATATTGAATTAACCACCACACGCGTCACCTGACTTCGACGACCATTTTGGGACTTCCAATCCATACGAAAGTCGGCACTTACTCTACAGCGTGATGCCGGCAGCAGCATGGTCACCACAAAAACGCTGTTCGTCACCCTGATCCGCACGCACCACGTCACGAGCCGCAAGAAGCTCCAGCGCGTCAGGAAGGCGGCCGCACACTTTGGCGTGCCGTTCGTGCTGGTGCGCTATGGCGGCTCGCCGGGGCTGATGTACGCGGAGAGCCCCGAGAGTTCATGCCTGGGGTCGTGGGTCAACGCCGTCAAGGACCTGCGGTACAAGGATTTTCAGTGCGTCTGGAAGCCCGAGGCGAGGCAGTTGGACGACGGCCCTGCCGCGACTCCGATGCCTGCTGGGGCTTTCAATGAGACTGAGTCGGTGTCTTCGTTCGGTCAGGTCATGGAGCAGAAGGGGCTTGGCGAGTGGTTCAAGATTGGACTGCTGAGCAAGCGGGCTGGCCAATTTGACGGAGACGGTTGATGAGTGGGATACCCTATTACTCTGGACGACTGTCGACCGCTTCATGCGATTTTACTTGACCACAGGATCCCTCACTCTGCTTATGAGTGGGCTTCAACATACGCAAGTCACTCGCACCGATGGTCATCATGGTAGCGCAGATGTGCGCAAAACTCGAATGAAACATGCGATTACGTCTGATCAACTCGCCCAATTATTGCGCTCGAAAAGCCGACTACATCGTGAGGACAGCCCTGAACCGAACCTTGCCGCTCGTCATGTGCTCAAACGCCTCCTGCACCTTATCCAGCGGGAACTTCTCAATCAAGCACTTAACGCCATGGGTGCCCGCAAACGCGATCGTCTCCTCACAGTCAAGCGCATGCCCGGACGGCCACCCATGCACGCTCGCCGCCTTGGTGACCATCATCGCGGTGTCGAACTCGACGGGGCCAAGCGGCGCCAGCACGATCAGCTTCCCCTGGGGCGCGAGGCCGCCCACCAGCGGGCTGATGGCCTTGGGGTTCGGCGCGGTCGAGCAGATCATAGCGGCGCCGCCCAGCTTCATGAGCGCCTTGACGGGGTCCTCCTTGCTCGTGTCGATGTAGTGGTGCGCGCCGAGCTGCGTCGCAAAGTCCTTCTTGTCGCCGCCGCTGCTGATGGCCACGACCTCGTACCCCATCTTGCTCGCGAACTGCACCGCCAGGTGGCCCAGCCCGCCGAGCCCTTGCACCGCGACCAGGTCGCCCTGCATCACGCCCATGCGGCGCATCGAGTTGAACGTCGTGACCCCGGCGCAGAGCAGGGGGGCTGCTTCTGCTGGGTCGACGTTGGAGGGAATCCTGACGGCGGCCTCGGCGCGCAGGAGCACGTACTCGGCATATCCACCGTCCATCGAGACTCCGTTTATCTCCTCATTGTCACAGGTTTGGAATATCCCGCGCTGGCAGGACCGGCAGGTTCCATCGTGGCCTGTGTTTGGTGATCATCACCTTGACGTCAGCGACATTGCTCGGAGGCGTGTTAGCTCCCGCGTGGTCGGGTCTAGCTAGACGCGAACCAAGAGCGGGGGTCCGAGGAATGAGAATGCAGGAAGGGGACTCACCGCCGTGCCACGGCCCACCAACCCTCTCGCCCTCCTTGACGCGGGTGACTCCCTCGCCGACGGCGACTATGTCTCCGATCACCTCGTGGCCGGGAATACGAGGGAACGAGTTACCCAGGAAGCCTTGCCGGAGGAACTCATCGGTGTGGCAGACACCGCAGGCCAGTGCCTTGATAAGGACTTGGCCTGGGCCGGGCAGCTTGAGGTCGATGTCCTTCAAGACCAACTTGGTTCCCTTGTCGTCAAGGACAGCGGCTCGATAGGTCTTGGGAAGCGATGAGGCCATCTTAATTGTTTGGAGTGGCGAGTCGGCCTAACGGGGGAAGTTTAGATCTGGGGGAAAGATACGATCAATTCAAATAAATTGATATTGCCTTGATAGGTATTGAGGGAAATAGAAGATATTCACAGGCGGGTTTTGTGGGGATTTGCCTGGTGATGTGGTCTGCGATTGATGCCGTTTATTTATATTCTTTCATGGCTATGACATGTCTCACCTGTAGGCGCTACCAAGGTACGGACTTAATAATCGTCTTCTCCTATCTGTGGGGTTTATCGTTGACAACCGCTATATCTCCAGTGTGCGTAGGAGTGATTAGTGATATTACAGTATGGCAGGATTCACTTTTTACCGGTTGAGGCTGTCTCTTGCAGCGCGGAGACCACTCAATCAATGACGGGTGTAGGCGGATGAGCCGCCCGCCTGCAGGTGACGTATGAACCCTGCAATCAAAGGGAGAGGCCGTTTAAGACTTGGAGTTGTGAGACTACCGGCACAGGCAAAGCTCCACAGCACTAAAACCGCATTCATCTGGATGAGTGCCACTGCGGCGATAGCGCCGTTTACCGCCGCCTGTCGGCTTTGGTATGGGCTCCTGCTGGTGTTCCGAGCTGGGGGTTTCTCCAATTGGCAGGCTTCCTCCGTGGGCGTCGGGAATGGAGCAGCGAGTTGTTGCATTTCCGACTGCAGTCAGCACCACTCTTGTATGCTGATGGCATTCATTAGCCTACGGACATATGAGCGTCTATCCTGAAGTCCTGCAACCACATCCGCACCAAGGTCATCTACCTACAGGATTTGACGAATTGTTCATGCCGACTCATTTGTTCGAACACACCTCTGAATGCCAGCGATAGGGACGCTTCGCCGTGCCACATACTCGTCGATCTAAAGGTCTGGCCGTGTCGATCGTCACACGCGCGGCATGCTGGCATCTTTGTTGTGTGCCAAGCACCACAGACGCGTGTTTACTGAAGGCCTGCACAGCTCTTCCGCGTGTTGACCGATGAGGGAACCGCAGTACAATTCTCGGCTGAGTTCTACGCCCAACTCAAAACGTATCCAGGCCGGCCGCTTGGGCGGCCTTACGCGGGAGATAAACTCTTGCGGACGGGTCTAGATCACTGCCATGCATGTGCTAAAGCTGTCTGCCCTGACAGCATCCGCCCTGGCCGCGTGCTGAAGTGCCGAAATAAAGTTGCTAGACAGCGTCAAGTTGACGCCGTCAACTGCCCAAGTCTCTCCAAGCTGCAGGTACGGAGGGTTATTGTTCCCACTTTCATGTGAAAAGCCAATGAATGCGTGCACCGCACGGGGTCCTTGCCGAGTCATCAACCTTTTCGCCGACTGATTAAGCGCAGCCGAAACCTTGTTTTCCTAACCACGCTTTCAAGATGCCAAGCTCTTACGCGCAAGGCCTGGTCGATAATCATCTCTTCGAGGACTCCATGATTCCGGTGACTGTCTGAGAAGCAACAGTGGCCGATCTCCCACGGCGGTTGGCAAGGCCATCTTGTGCTCGGTAATAGATGCAGGAATTCAACACCGTAAGGACTTATGTGAACCCGAAGTCAGAGGAAGTCTCCATATTGGACAATACAAAGGGGTAATTAGTCGCCTCAAGACAAGCGATAGACTGTGGGTTGCAACGAGACTCAAAGAGCATAATCATCTTCAGATGACGCGGTCGATTCATGGCAGTGGCAGTAGAAACTTAGAAGCTAAAGCAACACATGTCGTGGAGTTTGTGGAATCGAGATTATAAGGCGCTGGCTGTGGACAGTGCAGTATCGGAAGCTCCCAAATCTTCAATGAAGCCAAGGCCCATCCGCCACGCCGAATAAGCACATAACGATATGCTCAACCTTCCAACTATCCTGAGAATACAGCCAGCCCTGAATGACCCGTATTTAATGCTCCGTTGCTGGTTGCTGGGGCTGGTCGTGTTATCGACCTTCCTGAACCATAATTCCTCTCGGAAATTAGCTGGGATCCACAGTTCGTGATCTCACATCCAAACGACGGGTATTGACCCGCATTAGTACGGATGCAACATCGCAACGCATGCTGCGGCGCGAAGGGGTAGTGCAACATTTGCGCTTGGGTCCCAATAAAGTCGATGGCTTGTCGGATAAGGTCCGGGATACAGGAGTGTCTGTCCAAGTTTCACACTTGGCAGCGCATTGTCCCAGCGGCTTGGTCACCGTGATGGCAACCCTACGATGTAGTGGCTCGATAAGATTCGAACTGCTGATACATGCTTTTCAGCACCTGCCATGTTCAAAGCAAGTGTTCAAGCTCCTCAGCCTTGTTTGTGTCAACCTCCGATCTTAGGTTCCGCCAACGATCTATGCTGCCATCACTTTCGTTCGCTTTTTCTTACCCTCCTGGTGCTTAATGATTGTCAAATGACGACCTAGGAAAACTCATCCGGTATCTCGAAATTCCACACGTGGAGATAGCAACCAGCATGGCTATTGACAAGAACTTCGAACATTATGAATCAACAAAAGTGTCAACAAATCTTCAAGCAACCGGCAAGAGAAATCATCGCAGGCATGACGTTCGCCAACCCCCCTGTCGCGGGAGACCCAGCATGGCAGCTCTTATCATTATAGCTCTTGCGCTGGCCCTGCTGCTTGCCGCAGTCATAGTCATTGGCACTACCCGCCTACAGACCTCGATCAATGACCAGCCTTCCAAAAACACAACGACATCGTCTCAACCCAGCCCGCCACCGTCACCTGCTTCTACAGAGCCTCCTGGCGGCGACCAGGGTTTGTCGTGGTGCCAGATTCAGGGCGACGGGAACTGTACACTGGGAGTCTACCAGAATTTGGATAGTGGACAGATACGTGCCCAAGTATTTGACCATACATGTTTGTCTACCCTGGATCACGCTTGGTCTCATCACAGCTTGTCAGGTTGCAAGACATTGCAAGTAACAGGCGTAAACGACCCAGCTGACCTAGTCATTGACACAGGCCGGCCCCTTGGAAGCTCCGATCACATAGAACTCGAATCGACGACAGCACTGAACTCTTCGCTGCCTGAGACCGTAGTCCTACTCATCCACGGGATTACAGGACCAACTGACGAATTTTGGTACAACGGCACACATTATACGGACGGATGGGTTTGGCAGAATCCAGCGCCGGTTTGGTACGAGACTCAAAGTTTCCCGTGTCTGTGACTGGCGGACATCAGTACAAAAGCAGAGCTACTATTGCTACCAGCCGAGAGAGTGTCTGAAGCGGATATGAGAAGTACTGTACTGGGAATTTAAACACAATTTCACTTTCAGTTTGAGACGTGCAAATGATATTGGAATGTTTGTCGTCACCTCGTAATAGACGTCTCCCAAGACTAATATAACTACAGGTCAATACCTAAATTGCGAGAACGCCCACAACATTATGAAGTCAACACAGTCATGCCCACAGCCACCCAGTAGCAGCTGTGTCATGCTATGTTGATCTGGCCCCTCCTGCCAGAAGGTCGCGTCAAGTTACGAACATCTCATTGGAATCATTCCACCGATGACAAGTATCAGCGCACTGTTTTTCGAGTGACCTGGTCGAAATCTGTGCATTCCCTGATCACAGACAACATGTCTGACCATATGGAGATGTAGCAGGTCAACCCTTCCATGATCTTGCCAACTCCTTTTCCTAGGATGGAGTGCCGTGGGAAGAATCCGCAGTGGTTGTGAGTTGTGAGGGCCGCCATTCTTTTGTGAGCAAAGTTGACACCAACCTGGCATTTTGTGAGTATTGTTTACTTCGACATTTGCCTGCTTTCCTGAGCAGCATTCTATGTGTATTTGGATTAGGACTCACTCTCTTGAGATAGACCACGTGCAGCCGCGTTTTGCACAACGCGTCCAATCTAAGGGGTTGGCGCTGATATGCAGAGAGACAAGCTTCCAACTGAAAGCATCTGCAACTGTCTCGTATGGCGATAAATCCGATTGGCATCACATCAGTGCAAAAACGAACACGAAGGTGCAGCACGCAGCTCGATTTATATATCTAAACTGTAGTTGGCAATAATGCTCCGCAGTCATCCCTATTGCCGTCCCTCCTTTTTCGTCCCATCGTCCTTGAGGTCCCGTGGCAGCGGAGTATTTAATCAATTTAGACCACCCTAGTCACTGCCGGCGCGGAGGACATTCTGGAAGTAGACCCGCCATGCACGAAAGAAGAAATCGTTGCTTATTGAGATACACTGCCTAGACTCGGTGTGCGATCTCAATCCAGTCGGGGAGTTTGCAAACCTCCCTACCAGGTTTTGCATTTTGCTGGCACCTCAGTATCTGCCGTGCTCTCCATAGGGTGCTGGTTAACAATCGAGGTGGAGAAAGGGCAGGTTTGGCAGCAATGCATTCGCGGGTGGGGTTTACCAAAGGGGGCCCTGTGGCCACTGGCCACATGCTAATGATGCCGTTGCGCCACACCCGAGCCCGAGTGTGATCTCGGGTGCTATCCTTGTAAACCTCCAGCTCCCCCCAAAAGACCCTTCGGGGCACGTCATGCGACAGCATTTTGCGACCTTGGTCAGTTTAGTCCTGGTTGCAGAGCCTTCACCGCGACGAGTCAGCTGCGGACTGTGTCCGAACTCTATCATGAGACAGGCGTTGGCCCCCACGACTCGTGGACAAGAGGTCGATCCGGGCCGCTGATAGGATTGGTGGTGAGGGTAGTTGCTCTGTCTCACACACGGGCGGTCGTTACAAGGCCAGCTTGGCCATGGACGCTGAAAAAAAAGGGTCCTCGACTCACGACGGGCAGGCAAAGATGAGGTGCAGATCCGGGGTCTTCCCCAGAGGGACTCTGACGGGGCCCTTGTCTTCTTGGCATGATGGCTGACTTTTGCTTCGACGTGAGTGGGCGGGGGCGGCATCTGGTCCCCAACTATCTCCACCGCTTTGAAGAGTCTTATCTATTCCATCTGTGGGTGTTGTCTATCTGGCCAGCAGTTATCTAAACGACGGTCAGCTGGCTGTTCTTCACCCACCCATCCTTTTTGTTCGGTCTCACATTCGTAACATGATCTTTTTGGTTTCCTATTGGAATAGATTTCTATAGATTTGTTGGGCGACTCTCTTTTTTCTCTAGCTTGATTTTGCACACCACAAACACCTGTCTACTCGTTCCAGTCTGCTTGATATTCTTCACTCAGCTCGACATGGACGAGAAAGCGCCTTTGCTTCGCCCGCTTCGCCCACTTGTGCGGAGGGAGTCTGGACGGCTCCGCTTCGAGCTGCCCCTCGCTCTCCTCGCTATTGCGTGCTTTATCACATTTGGCATCGTAGTACACAAGTCCCCAAATCCTAGACAGGACGTTTCAAGCATCGATATAGACATACAGACCGAAGGTTTCTCATGGGGAAACATAAAACCCAGCAAGACACTCGAATGGCATAGCTGCTTCGACGGCGAATATGACTGCGCGCGGCTGGAGGTGCCGATGGACTGGCTCGAGCCCGACGACGACAGCCAGCACGTCGTGCTCGCCATCGCCCGCCTGCGAGCAACAGACACAAAGAACTACAAGGGCCCGGTCTTCTTCAACCCAGGCGGGCCCGGCGGCTCCGGGATCTGGGCGCTCAAGGACCACGGGTCGCAGCTCCAGGCCGTCGTGGGCCGCAACTTCGACATCGTGACGTTCGACCCGCGCGGCATCGGCGCGTCGGTGCCCCGGATCGAGTGCTGGGGCTCGGCGCAGAAGCGGCAGAACTGGGCCATGCAGGAGACGCCCGTCATCGACTCGCACCCGGGCGTGCTGTACGACGTGTGGGCGCGCGCGGCCGCCTTCTCGTCCGCGTGCGAGGCGTCGCACAACGACTCGGGCCTGCTGCGCCACGTCGGCACGGCGTCGCACGCACGCGACATGCTCGAGGTCCTCGAGCAGATGGGCGAGGAGAAGCTGCAGTACTGGGGCTTCAGCTATGGGACTATCCTTGGTGGGACGTTTGCCGCGATGTACCCGGACAGGGTCGGCCGGCTTGTGAGCGATGGCAACGTCGACTACAAGGAGTGGTATCACAGCCTGCACATCAACTCTGTCCGTGACGCCGACAGCGTCATGGCCGCATTCTACCAGTTGTGCCACAAGGCTGGTCCTCTGAAGTGCGCTTTCTACGGCGCATCGCCCGAAGATATTGAAGAACGCCACCAGACCATCCTCGACCGGCTCCGCGTGCAACCCATCATCTACATGCCGGAGACGGGCTACGGGTCCGAGCTGCCGGAGATCATCACCTACTCAAAGCTCCGCCGGCTGGCAGCGACCTCCCTCTACCGCCCGAACTACTACTTCACCCACCTGGCCGAGATCCTCGCCGCGCTCGAGCGGGGCGACGGCAAGGTCTACTACGACTTTGCCACCCGCTACGGCCTGCCATTCTCAGACGTGTGCTCCGCCCAGCCCGTCCCGCCAGAGGAGCCCCTGACGAGCGTGGCGGAGGGCAGCAAGGACGCCTTCCCCACGATCCTCTGCGCCGACGGGCAAGCCCTGCCCGCGAATCCCGTCGACTACGCGGGGCACGTCGAGGAGATGCAGCGCGTGAGCCGGGCCTCGGGCGCCATCGTCGTCAAGGACCGCGTCGCGTGCGCGGGGCGGCAGGTCCGGCCCAAGTGGGGCTTCGGCGGGCCGTTCGAGGCGAGGACGGCGTACCCGATCCTGTACGTCGCCAACATGGCCGACAACATCACGCCGCTGGTCAGCGCGCGGAACAACTCGGCCGGGTTCGAGGGCTCGGTCGTGCTCGTGCAGAACTCGTACGGGGTGAGTGCTTTTTTTTCGGTCCCTATCTGCGTGTGTGTTAACTCGCCTTGCTGACTTGTGTGTTTTGTAGCATACCAGCTTGGCCGCTCCGTCCGTGTGTACGGCAAGGGCCGTCAGGGATTACTTCCAGACTGGTGCGCTGCCCCGGGATGGGGCCACGTGCGAGCCGGAGATTTTGCCGTTTGATCTGCCTGGCCATAGCATGGCTGGTGCCAGTGATGAGGATATGGAGCTCGCCGAGGCGTCACGGCTGCTCTCAGCACGAGCGAATTTCGGCCTCGGTGACAGTCAGAGGATGCTGTAGGGACGACCGAAGCTGGAAGGTCGTTCGCGTTATCACATATCAATGAGTATGTTCTCTATCCCGTGAAACTCCCCGGGCGGGGTAAAGCGTTCGGGATAGACCCCGAATGGAACGCTCTGGGCAATGATGCGTTGCGCCAATGAATGATGAATCATGGTTGGGATGAGGAGTACTTCGGGATTTGGGCGTTGCTCGGAAAGAAAGGCGGACAGCACGTCGGATGGCAGGTCCGGGGTACTTGGTGTACAGGTGTGGCTTTATTAGCCACTATTGGGTCGTTTTTGTTTTTATGCTACATCGACAATATGCGCAGATAGACCGCCGTGAATTCTTGATTCTGCCTCGCCCATGACACTCCTGACGAGGAAGGTGATTCGCCAAGAAAGTGCAGCGTGAAGACGTGTGCATCTTGCTCGGGTGCAACACCCGGCCTGTTCAGGAAGTGACAAAGGCTTGGACGACTGATTTGTGCACATGGCCGAGAAGAACTGGGAAATCGGCCGAAATATCAGATAGAGTTCGGGAACCTGGTCCACTTGAGAAACTTTAACCGATATGTCTCCTAGCTTCGGAAGCTTAAACTGTTATTTGGGCGGATCACTGGGGATTTATGTTTGGTACCGTCGGTATGCACCCGCGGAGATTTATAGTGGATCGATTACCTTGACCGGTGTCTTCCACAGAGGCTGTCCCTCCATGCCTGCCAAGATATGAGATCGTGCCAAGGCGGTCTTAACAACCACATTTGTCTTGCAGAATATTTTTGACCCTTGTAACATGGAATCCGGCATCACTGTCGACATGGGCGTAGCCAGCAAAGTACGTGGGCAAGGAGTCAGCTCAAGCCAGTGACAGATTACGCCATTGGTCGCGGCCGAGGTCCAGATATCGCATCTGGGGACGAGAAGCACTTGAGCAGGAACAACCTCCTCGAACACAATATTCAGCGTTAGCGCTCCCCACCCTCCACAACACCGGTCAAAGGGATAGCAACAACCTAAACGAGGGCCTCATCTCGGGTATGACAGCAGCAGGCTGGTTCATTTCACCCTCATATGTGGTCCGTTTCCATTTCCTCGTCACCATGCGTTGCCGTGCCTAAGCCGCCGGTGGTGTCATAACAGACTGCAGCGCAGGCTGGCCCTGGTGGTTCTGAGGTGCTTTCGAAGAAGACCGCACGGGGCTTTCCCGAAAGGTGAAGCCGGCCAACTTATGTAGCTACGACTTTGATCCCCAATACCATCCGGTACATGCGCTGTGCGATTCTTGGCGCCTCTATTCCCGGCTCTTTCCCGGCCGTTTCGTCGTCCATCAATAATAGCTTACCCGCCGTCGCCTGGTATCTGTATGCTCGGCGTTTTAGTCCTTATGGAAAGAGTCAAGCTGACGGTTTTATCTCATTGAATAGTCAGAGGACTACCGAAATGCTTTACAGTGCTTTGCAGTGTCTTTCTCAGTGGATTGCATGATCTACCACTAATGAATTCAAGGATCCTCATGTAATGCAACTACACTATTGACAATACACATACGGAAAACGACAAGGAATACACACGATCCTGGAAATGCGACCAAAACCAGGGTTTTGTGGGCAATATGACTCGATACAAACCCCGACGCAGCTTTTAACAGCAGAATGCAACAATGTATTACCAATAGAGCACCCTGACTACGAATCAACCGCTCTCGATTTCAAATGTAGCACGAGAACCGATAAGCAGGTGGAAATTGGAGGTCATCCGTCCGCTGCACGGCCACCATAGCGTTGCAGCTCAGGGGAAATCCGTGCACCACCCAGGCATAACTCAACAGAGTATAGCGCCCGATGGAACGGTCGCCGTACCACCCCGACGGAGCAGGGCACGGCTCGGGTACGAAGTGGAAACCAGGCCACCGAAATATAGCGGTCAGGGCAGAGCTCGTGCACACTTCAGCCCCTCAGCCCTTGGGCATGGAGGCGGCGGCTTGCGGACGCAGAGGCTGGCTCCGGGTATTTGTACGTGCCATGAGAAGGCTAAGATCGTCCGTTGGGCGCCTTTTGCACTGACTGCACTAATTTCTGGCCTCAAGCCTTCGACTCCTGCCTAATTAAATCTCCCAAGACATGTCAAAGCTGTCAGTGAGGAAGTCCGGCCCCCGAAGCAGCTATGCTCAAGACTACGAAGACAATAGGGGCTGAGATAAGGAGCAACTAACCAAGAGGCGTTTGAAACAGCATCCAGCTCTGTCTGACCGCTGGAAAGGCTTTCAGGCACTGTCGCTGTGGCTGTCAGGGTGCAGCCAAAGCAAAAGGAAAGGAGGAACTAGGACACAGAAGGCATTGGTCCTCAGGAGGGAGTTGAAGACAAGTACAAATAGATGACTGGTCGTTGCCAGACTTGTCAAGAATTCTGGCCTTGAGACCATTCATCTCGTTTTGTCCTACTGTCGCTCGTTGCCATCTGGCTTCACATTCGTTTGTTTTTGAACAACTTCTACACATTCATTATTATCGCTCTTTTCGAAAACATCAACATGAAATTCAGCACCCTTCTCGGCTCATGCGCTGGCGCAGCCACGCTCGCCCAGGCGTATCCGGGCATGAACAAGGTCCTCTCCGAGATCAAATCCCGGCAGGACAACGATACCGAATTCGACTCCAAAGAGCTCATCGGAGACCTTCTCAACCTCACCGACTCACAGCTGACACCTGTTGGTCGCTCAGTGAAGAAGATCATCACCGACTCCGGAGAAGATGGGCAGTCCAGCGAGGGATATCCTAACATCCCGGTCCGTGACACTCCCGAGTGCGCTGCGGATACGTGTTGCATTTGGCACTACATATCCGCCGACATGGCCTCCAAGTTCCGGGGCCCGTCAGGGAGGTGCACGAACCTGGCGCGCCAAGCAGTGCGGATAGGCTTTCACGACGCCGCAGGGTTTTCCAAAGGAACTGGGCCGCAGGGTGGAGCTGACGGCAGCATCGTGCTCGCACCAGAAGAGATGACACGCCCGGCGAACCGTGGCCTAGAAGAGATCGTCGCGCAGATGCAGGACTGGTTCGACGAGTACAGCGCGTACGGGGCCAGCATGGCCGATCTGATACAGATGGCGAGCACCACCGCCACGGTCGTGTGTCCCCTCGGCCCTCGTGTCAGGTCCTTTGTCGGCAGGAAGGACAGCTCCGACCCGGCGCCGGACGGACTGCTCCCCAGCCCGTTCGACACCGCCGACAACCTGATCTCTCTCTTCCGGAACAAGACGATCGAGCCACACGGGCTTACTGCTCTCCTGGGCGCGCACACGACATCGCAGCAGCGGTTTGTGGACCCCGCTAGAGCGGGAGACCCCCAGGACAGCACCCCCGGGGTCTGGGACGTTTTGTTTTACAAGCAGACACTCGACAGCAACGCGCCGAAGCGTGTCTTCAAATTCCCGAGTGATGTCAACTTGTCGAAAGACCCGAGGATTGTGAAGGAATTCAACGAGTTTGCAGGCCCTGGAGGACAGGAGCACTGGAACGAGGTATGACGACCCACTATGCATCTGGCATATCTCCCAGAAGATTCCAAACTGACCTCAGCTACAGGACTACGCCCGGGAGTACGTGCGGTTGAGCCTTCTGGGCGTCTTCAACATCAACAACCTGACCGAGTGCACAAAGGTCCTGCCTCAGCCTAGTGCGCCGTACTTCAGCCCTCCTGACCAGCCTGTCCTGAACATTTGGATGAATATCACCAGACATGTCGAGCCATTCGCGAAGGCTGTAATGGACGGGGACATCCTCTCGGGCCTGGTGGGCATGCTTACTGGCCAGCAAGATGTCCAGGCCACTTCCAATGAGACCACTTCCAACCAGGCCACTTCCGACCAGGCCACTTCCAACCAGGCCACTTCCGACCAGGCCACTTCCAGTCAGGCTACTTCCGACCAGGCCACTTCCATCCAGGCCACTTCCAACCAAGCAGCACGTGAGCCATGCAAGAAAAAGATGGTGAGGCGGCTGTGAGGGAGAATAAAACGATCATCCGATCTCCGTCAGTTGTGGTGTGAATGCTATCTCCGCTGAGAAGCCAGGCACAGTAGGGTTCGAACTATGAATGGACCAGAAGAATTGGCCATATGGATGTAATTTATATTTCTCTCGCGTAGACCATCGGATTACTTGGGAGTTCAAAGTATTTATAATCGAGTCACTTTAAGTCTCAGAGATGACTTTGTAAAACAAGAGGACTGTGCATGGGTCTTAAGTGCTGTGAACTGAACTCAACGCCACAGGTCGTGCAAAGGCGGCCAAGCACTTGCTACTGCTAACGACAAATGCCCATGATATCATTTGACTTGTAAAATACTAGCCATTATCTATTATATCAATCCTAGGCACAAGGCTACATTTCGTATTCTTGTCCAGGCAGTATATCATGCAGGTGATTTCATAGCAAGAAGGTCGAGCACCACAGTCTACACACACGCACTAAGCTATTTTCAAACTTTTTTTTTTAGTTTTTTATTTTCTACTGAACTGCCTAACTGTTTCCCCAATCTCAACTGGTTTCCCTCGAGATAACCTGTAGGGGAAGATGGCTTGGAAGCGAACTGCACCTCCGCCCGGCATCCGATTGCCCGCCACTGACGGAGAAGAGTGAATAACTGCGCGAGGCAAAAGTCAAAAATATTAAAAGGGAAGGGTAAAGAAGGAAACGAGGAAATCAGAAAAAATAATAATGGTGAGGAAAGAGATTGGAGACGAACTCTGCCTTGCGGCCTTCCTAGGACCAGACTCTGGGACCTTTTAGTCCCTCTGGATCTCTCGAAATTTCTCTAACATCGCCTCCACCAACTCCAAAGTCTCCTGTGGAGAATACTTGAATGGTCCCTCAGGTTCGTTTAGAGACACTAGAGGGAACCCAACCAAGTAACACTTCACATCTTCGAGAACCCTGTACGCGGTAGCGAGTTCATCTGGATGGAGTTGCATGTATAGCATGTATAGGGACTCGTGGTGCTTGAACAAGTGCGCGGACACATCCAAGTCATCTTGCCACGACAACGCAGCTTCTCGCGTGGACTCATTCTCCATCATCTTCTCCCACCACGTGGGCGTGTCGTCGTCGAGCGGGACATTACACAGAGGCCCGTTAGGAGGCTCCCTCAGCTTCGGGACCTCGATGAGCGCGCTCAGCTTCTCTGTAAGAGGGGCCAGTGGTCCCAAGCCGTAAAAGGGTGGACCAGCGGCGAGAACTTCTGACTTGGCGCTCTGCGCCTCCTCAGACAACCGGAAGGTGTACTGGGCCCGAGTCTTCTCTAGGCCTGAAGTTGTAGGAGATTCCAGTTTCTTTTGCATCCCACACATTATATAATGGTAATCCCACGAATGGAGATACTCGTCGAAATGGGTAAAATTGGTTCTCGCACTTATTGCGAGCACGGTCTTGTTGACACCACCATAATCAAAGAAGTCGTCATTCACGGTGAGGTCTCCCGCCACAGCCAGATCTTCCTGCGATAGACTCGGATCCGCACAATAATCGACTCTGGGTGCTTCCGGTTCTGTGGGCGCGGGCGGGGCGGGTGGGGTCGTGCTCTGGCCATCCGGCTTGATCTTCAACAGCTCGTCCCGGAGGGACAGGAGCGTCTTCAGCGTCTCCTCGGGCTCCATCGTCCCCGGCGGCGACATCCTGACGGATTTCGGGTTGATGTGCATACTGCAGATCGCGATCGGGACGGCCTTCAGCAGCCTGTCGACTTCCCAGTGGTTCAGCTTCAGGTAGGCCAGGTAGTCGGGCCTGGTGGTGTCGCGGCTGAAGCGTGCCAGGCCGTCAGACACCATCTTGCCATCGTTAAAAAAGGAATCGGCCATCTGGTCGCTTGTTACGCGCGAACAGAATCCCTCTCCTGTGGGCTCTGGCGCAGCAGGTGAGCTGGTATCAGTTGCCACGTCGGGTTCTTTTGCGGTCGGCGACGGGCTATTGGACGTTGGCTGAGATGGGTTCGTGCTGGGAGGTGGGCTCATCGTGGGATATGGGCTCGTCGTGGGAGATGGGCTTGTGCTGGGTACCTCGCCACCCTTCACAGGCCACAGAACCACCTTGTCGCCCCGAATCCTCTGGCGCCGGTACGGAAAGGTGATGTCCATAAAAGGGCCCATCTCTGGTGGCGGGCCGTCCGCTAAGATCTCTTCCAGAGCCTTCGAGAGCTTCGAGTGCTTCTTGTGCTTCTCTCCCTCGAGCTTCTTGAGGCTGCTATGGACAGCCTTCGGGTACGCGTACCAGAAGTTGTACGAGGATCCGACGACATTCATCAAGGCCCGGGCCATCTCCTTGGCCGGGTTCGGGACACCCCCATAGCTGGTGTCAAAGAAATCCGGAGGGAAAGCGCGCTCGAGGGCGTTTATTGCGGCAGTCTTGAGATTGGCTCCGGTATACCCGGTGGCCCTGGCTTGATTGATGGCTTTCGTCACGGTCCGAGAAATACCGCCGACAAAATCCTCGGGAACTCCAGACCCGCGGAGGTATTGGTCCAGAGTCTGGCCAGGCATATCGCCCATCGCGGATGACACTGATTCAGCGATAGCCCTGCCTTGAGATGTGATGGCCTTTGAGATGACCTTGTGCGCGGCCTTGGAGGCTGCATTGCTTGGTCCTGCGTCGGGCAGAAACTTGATTGCGTTGCGGATGGCTTTCGCGGTGGATGCGACATTGCTGGCAGGGACACCTGCCTGGATGAGGGCGTTAGAAACCTGCGCGGAACTCGCTCCCGAAGATGCCACTTCCGCAGCAAGTTGGGCACCGGCCCAGTCCCCGAGGTTCACCACCGAAGAGCCACCACCAGGTGCGTTAGAGCCGCCTCCTCCACCAGGTGCATTAGAGCCACCACCAGGTGCGTTGGAGCCGCCTCCGTTTGATTTGCCTTTGCCTTTGGAGTTGCCTCCGTTTGATTTGCCTTTGCCTTTGGAGTTGCCTCCGTTTGATTTGCCTTTGCCTTTGGAATTGCCTCCGTTTGATTTGCCTTTTCCGTTTGAGCCGCCTCCGTTTGAGCCGCCTCCATTCGAGCCGCCTCCATTCGAGCCGCCTCCACCAGGTGTGTTGGAGCCGCCTCCGTTAGAGCCTCCTCCATTCGAGCCTCCGTTCGAGCCTCCGGAGCCTCCTCCATTTGAGCCTCCGTTCGAGCCTCCATTCGAGCCTCCGGAGCCTCCTCCATTCGAGCCGCCTCCACCAGGTGTGTTGGAGCCGCCTCCGTTAGAGCCTCCTCCGTTAGAGCCTCCGTTCGAGCCTCCGTTCGAGCCTCCGTTCGAGCCTCCATTAGAGCCTCCATTCGAGCCTCCGGAGCCTCCTCCATTCGAGCCGCCTCCACCAGGTGTGTTGGAGCCGCCTCCGTTAGAGCCTCCGTTCGAGCCTCCTCCGTTAGAGCCGCCTCCATTTGAGCCGCCTCCATTTGAGCCGCCTCCATTTGAGCCGCCTCCTGAGCCTGGGCCGCCTCCTGAGCCTGGGCCGCCTCCTGAGCCTGGGCCGCCTCCACTTGAGCCGCCGTTACCAGCTGCGCCGGAGCCGGCACCACTCCCTGCGCCAGGAGACCCACTGACGATGTCGTTTGCCAAATTTTGAACCGCGGACGACGCTCCTTGGGAGCCGGTCGTGTAACTTTCCGCCTGGGCAGCCATGTCGGCCTGGAACTCACTCATGAGGTCAATCGCCTCTTCTTCGGTGTACCCGGCCTCCTGCAGCATGTTTTCCAAGTTTTCGACAGTATCGGCAACCTCGTTGCCCAGGTCCTCCAGGTTTTCGAGAGGCTGCTCCACCTGCTGCTGAGCCTGCTCCCCAACCTCGTCGACCCATTCGTTGACAGGTTCGTCGTCGAAAAAGTCCATGTCAGGGTAGTCTCTGGACAGATCCGAGTAGTCGTAGTGGGTGGACTCCGTCCATTCCGGGAGGTCGTTGAGCGCGAATTCACCGAGTTCCTGCAAGGCACCCTGGACCGGCTCGACAGCCCTACCCATGGACATGGCCTTTGCGATCCACCCGGCAGCACCAGCGGCAGGGATACCAACACCCACTACAGAAGTAAGAGTTAGCCATCGAAGTAACGTGGGTAAGAGTTATACGGGAAGAAGGGAGGAGTCAGACACCATGGGGCCGTGGACTGTCTAGACTCCTACAGCCTCATGTTTGAGGCGAGTGGTGAGGCAGATCGCAGATATCTGCAGATGTGTCGCCGTGGGACTGTTGATATCATATGGTTAAACTACTTACATCCAACACCAAGACCAATTTTCAAGGCTTTATCGCTCTTCGTATGGATCACGTCGGTCACATTCTTATACGAGTCGTCAGTTGGGGTTGGCTTAGGGGGGACAGGGCTCTTGGTTGTCGTAGGTCTTGGGCTCTTGGTTGTCGTTGGCACAGGGCTCTTGGTTGTCGTAGGCCTTGGGCTCTTGGTTGTCGTTGGCACAGGACTCTTGGTTGTCGTAGGCACTGGGCTCTTGGTTGTCGTAGGCCTTGGGCTCTTGGTTGTCGTAGGCCTTGGGCTCTTGGTTGTCGTAGGCCTTGGGCTCTTGGTTGTCGTAGGTCTTGGGCTCTTGGTTGTCGTTGGCACAGGACTTGTGGTTGTCGTTGGCACTGGGCTGGTTGGCACGGGACTTGCGGTTGTTGTCGGAGTGCTGGTTGGCAATGGGCTCGTGGTTGTAGTCGGCACTGGGCTGGTCGGGACAGGACTTGTGGTTGTAGTTGGCACCGGGCTGGTTGGCACGGGAGTCGTCGTTGTAGTCGGCACTGGGCTGGTCGGGACAGGGCTTGTGCTTGTCGTAGGCACAGGGCTCTTGGTTGTCGTTGGCACGGGGCTGGTCGGGACAGGGTTCGTGGTTGTAGTCGGCACAGGGCTGGTCGGGACACGGCTCGTGGTTGTCGTTGGCACCGGACTGGTTGGCACCGGAGTCGTGGTTGTCGTTGGTACCGAACTGGTCGGAACTGGAGTCGTCGTTATAGTTGGCACTGAACTGGTCGGAACTGGAGTCGTCGTTGTAGTTGGCACCGGGCTGGTCGGCACCGGACTCGTGGTTGTGGTCGGCTCGGGGGTGTGAGTATGCTTAGGCTTCTTAGGCTTTTTGGGTTTCTTGGGCTTCTTGGGCTTCTTGGGCTCCTTGGGCTCCTTGGGCTCCTTGGGCTCCTTGGGACGGTCTCCATCGTGATAAGGAAAACCTTGCAACCATTCGAGTAACTCCGAAAGGGGGATCTTAACGATGATGTCGCCGAATTGGCACTGATGTGGGATCTTGGTACCCTCTTCCCAGTCACAGCTCACGTCCACGAGAGGATCCGGGTCCGGGTCGTCTCCAACATGTCGGATAGTAGTGTCTTCGTCCTTCAGTAATTGACATTCGCGAACCCATGGGATCAAGTCAGGGGTGCAGACTTTCTCGAGTTGGGCTGGGGTCAGCGTCGTCGTGGCATTTGGAACTGGGGCGGCTTGGACGGCTGCGCCACCAGCGAGGACGAGGAGAGCTGCCCTCCACATGGTGACGGAGTGTAGATCCGCACGGTTTGATGGTATTCGTAGAGGTATGAGAAGTAAGAGGTGAGAGTAAATCAAAGGTTGGTTGGTTTGTGTATGATATGTATGGGGAAAAGGTTGGTGAGAGAAGAAAGATTTGAAAACTGCAGTGCGAGAGAGCTTTGCGAGTATTTATAGGGAGAATTTCGTTAAAGTCCATTTCTTCCCACGTGTGTGCTTTTTGTTCTTCTAAATCCAATAGCTCGTCTTTTCTTGATTATACGCCCGAACTATATTGCGACGGTGCTGACTACTGCTGCATAAAAGGACTGAATCTATCGCGAGAGAAGTAGCGGAAAGTCGAAGCCCTCACCTTCACGGTTCGATCGTCAAATCACACATTAGAGCCTATCTAGTTGAGAAAAAAGACTAGAAGCGATGAAGCTGGCTTCCACTTGCACCATGGTTCAAAGAGCCTAGAGCCATACTAGTCGTCACACACAGCGCCATCGGTAAGTCCGTCCACAGACTTGAATTATCAGCACACAAAATTTCAACACAAGACAAAATAACTTCTGAACCGCAAATTTTAGCGATACTGGAGGTTATTGTAGCGGGAAACCGTCGCTACATCTGGCAATATTCCCACACACTTGTCCCCGAATACACAGAACAGCACATCTAAGACTTTGGTGGGCCATTTTTAGTTACGCATTGTCTTCGTCATTTGAATTTAAACTGTCATTATTGATCTCGCAGAAATTCAAGTTCCGGAAGAATGCGAACATGGCTTTCTTTTCCAACATCTTTACGATCAGCCGTGAGTTTGGCTATTTGACTGTGAATTCGTGAAGGGCATCCCACACCTTCGCGCAACATTGCTAGGCGCGTGGTCCTATGACCCAGATGCAAGTGCGGATGCCACAACACGACACATATTCGTTTCCCTCATCTCTTGCCTCGGTATATGACCTTTTTCGATATATAGCCCTGTATCTCAAGTCTCCTTGCGACAAATATACGGCTAGCTTCTTGTGAGCCGAACTGGCCAACTCGTGATCTCATAGTGAGTTGATTCTACGTGGGGAAGATGCCGAGAGGCCCATTGTTCTGTCGCGCAAGGCCACCTCGAACGTGTTTTGGCCGTCGGAGTTAGACATGGGCAAGCTGTATAATTAGCTTTCCACAAAGTTTATCACGGGTTGGAGCAGAGTTCCGATTCCGCCTCTCTCGGATATAGGCGACTCTAAATTACCACTCAATATGCGTCCTGACGAACATGTAACCTATTCTCTCAAGCTGCAAATGCCTTGCTTTTGTGCAGCCCGCGACTTTAGGACACCATGTAAGCCTTGTTCAGACTGACGCGGTGAAGACATTGCTGCGCCGGGAGCTAAAGTCGGATCTGTTGGCGGGTTGTCCCTTGGCAAATGAACTAACTTGTCGCCAGCGTCGCAGCAGCTATTGGAAGTGATTTAGGAGCGGCTGAGGCGGTCGATCCTACGGCTCCTTCGCTCCTTTTCTTAATGAATGACGGCTACTGTGCGACGGACTGACAGGGTCAGAGTAAGCCAGGTCAGCATATGTATCACGCAAACAGTAATGCGCATACACTGACTGTCAGTTTGCAACATTACAACCACCGAACTCGTCCATATGTCTTTCGCTCTCAACGCATTCGGAAGCCTCCTTGGGCTCGTGAGCCGCTGCCTCACAGCATTCCTTGGAGCGATGGGTTACTACTCAAGGAGACCAACGAAGCCGGATCTGCCGTTTGGGAGTCTGTCATTCGTTATTGTTGGAGCAGGAATTGCCGGGCTCACGGCTGCTTTGGCCCTCAAGAAGAAGGGACACCATGTCATCGTATGCCACCAAAATCCACCACTGATCATCCTCTTGACTTTGAAATGCGCTAAAGACTGTCGCAGGTCGTTGAAAAGTCCAAGTTTGCGACGGAGCAAGGAGCAGCCCTCACTTTGTCGCCGAATTGTTCTGTGCTCCTGAACTGGCTTGATCTTCTGCCCGAGAGCTGTGGGTCGGACTTGGTTCATCATGTCAGTGCCTTCTTGCGCTCTCCGCTCCCGACACATCCTTCCGTGCCGGAACGATGCGATGGTCAGTCAGTGTACCAGTTGAAGCTCACGCAGCATCTGTAGATGGTCCGTCACGACCGGAATGGAAACCTGTTGCTTCACGCAGATCTATCAAATAGACGCAAAGGTTGGATAGCTGTGAGGATCCTTTTTCGGCAATCTGTCTCCCAGCAGAGCCTAGGGTGATTTATTTACCTGATGACAGGAATGGTATTACGTACAACGGCACGCTTTTCACAATTTCCTGAAGGAGAAGGCACTGCAGGAGGAGATAGTACTACACACCTCGTGCAAGATATCCAAGATCGATGTGGACGAAGCCAGAGTCACCTTAGAAGATGGTCGGCGATTCCACGGTGATGTTCTGCTTGGCGCAGACGGCATTCATGTACGTCCACCGCGCTCTATGGTTGAAGTTTGCTGACAGGCCTCAGTCGATAACACGAGCGGAAGTCTCCCCAGGGGCGAAACCCAAATCAGCAGGTTTTAGTGCCTTTCGCTGGCTGATGCCGATCGAAAAGGTTGCTGCAATTATGGGTGACAAAGGACCTGTCCATGTTGTACAAAACCCTGGATGCATGCTACAGTGGGACGACACGGACCGGAGGCTCCTGGCTTATCCATGCTCCAACAACACAATCTACAACATGCTGGCATATGTGCCAAGCAGTGCAGTTGGAGTGATCGAGGAGGGCAGTCAGTATTCATCTCTTTGGCCAACTCATCGTGGTGAGCTGTGCACTGACCAGAAACTTTAGCCTGGAACAGCGACGGAAGCAAGGATAACCTGATACAAGCTTTCTCGAAGTTCTCACCAGAAGTACAGCAGCTAGTGGGCGAGGCAGATGACAGCTTGAGAGTCTTCGCCCTATCCGATCTTGACCCTCTACCATCGTGGGTGAGGGGGAGGACCACTCTTCTGGGAGATGCTGCGCACATTGTACAGCCATGTACGTCAGAACCATATACCCCAGCGATTCTACTGGTATGAAGCTCACGTTTCACAGATGTTGGCCAAGGAGCCTCCATGGCCGTCGAAGATGCCCTCTCGCTCGCTACAATGTTTCCTCTAGGTACCAGACCGGAAGACGTCAACATGCGCCTGCGGCTCTACGAGAAGACGAGAATGAGCCGCACCAAGATGGTGTACGACTGGTCCCTGAAAAACCGTCCTGGGTCCGTGCCGTTAACCTCCGAGGGATCGTGGTGGTTCTCAAATGCCGTCACGAAGCTCAACAGCTGGAGAGTTTTGGCTCTGACCGCGATGTTCATGCAGCAGACGTTCGGGCATAATGAGATCGATCATTCCGAGAAGCTACTACAGCAGGCTTTGGCCCGGCGACCGAGCTTGGATGTGGACGCTGGGAGGAGAAGATCGAGTGTTTGGTCTTTTGTGCTCGGTGATGGCCAGACGGGGACGACCTCATCGCAGTAAATGTTATTTGTTCGAACTACCTCAGAACTTATAAAAGCCACCACAGAATCGCAAATTGAATGATAATCGATTGGCTGAAGCTCAGAGCTGAGTTTGGCAAGCGTGTCGACGCACCAGCTCATGATCAGTCAGTAGTGTGACCTTGTCACTACACAGGAACTCATAGCCAGGTGGTGACTGGGTGTTGCAGTTCTTAATCCACTCCAGAACTCCCCACACTCCCGCTAATCTTAGATCAGTGATTTGATTTGAGGGCTTCTCTTGTCACTGATGGAATTGAAGCTACATGATGGCGACGGGACGGATCCCAAGGGCGCGGTGACGCAGACCGGCCACAAACCCTTTCTTTGCCCTCACACGACAAGCAGGGAGATTCTATGTCTCCTAACCGGTTTATGAAACAAAGCATGGTAAATAATCATTGTTCTCGAACAATCAGATTCTCCCAGTAGTGACAAGTGAAAGGGAGGGATGGAACAATGGGGCTCTATTTAATGCCAGCTCTCCCCTCATCAAAGACATTGTTGGCTTTCGGCAAATTTCCAACCATCCCAACCAGGCACTCGACTCCCTATGAAAACTTGAGTCCTCTGTGCGGTGAAAAGGTTTCAGAAATACCGAAAAGATGAGCGACAGCGGTGAAAGAGATGCCGATCCGCATTCATTATTCCAAATTTCCCAAAATGAAAATCTCGACGAGGAGGAGCGAGACCAGGCAGAGCAAAGGCTGAGAGAGCTGGGAGGTGGCAAAGTATACGTCCCCCCGCCGACGGTGCTGGTTACGCCGTCCAAGAAGCGAGCCCGAGATGATGGCACAAGTGAAGACGACTCGGAGAGCCAGCCTGCCAACAATAACAGGAAGAAGCGCAAAGTCGACGACAATGGACCAAGGAAGCCAGTGGTTATTCCACCAAACGTCGAGGTAATTATCATATCTTCCGATTCAGAAACCGCAAGCAACTCAACTACTTTTAATACAAGAAGGCAGCATGAACAGCGCAAGCGGCTCTACCATCCGGAGAACCACACAAGCACTTATTGGAGGTGCCCTGTGGGTACTTGCCGAAGACACAGTCCCGACTGTGGTTTCCAGACCAATGCACACGTGGAGCGCCACATTAGGAACCGACATGCCGATGAGTTCGTATACCCGTGCATAAGTGGGTGCTCCATAGCTTTTAGAAATGGGCCGGCATGGGAGAAACATCATATAATGTTCCATGCTGACGAGATTGGCTAGTAATGCTTGGCCGTGCACAAATTAACATCTGTTGAAATAATGGCACACTATGAATTGAAGAGACTGCTTCATCGAATCGTTTCCTGTCAGGTCGGGTTTGTCCAAGTAGCTTGGAATATTGAAATGAACTTGTCTTATACCATATAAGTTTTCCGTGACGTAGGAACATGTCTGTCATCAGCTAATCACTTTGATAGCAACTGATTCAAGTACCTAGGTATAGTCCCCCAGTAAGTCCGTAGTGAGAGCAGTTCACAATTCGGGATGCGCGCAGTTGGCGCAAACGTAGCCATCCATGACGATATGAGATTCATCTGCCGATACTATTGAAAACGAGCACCACACATATAGTGGAGCAGTGTTCTGCTAAAAGCCTCGGTGCTACGCCCAAGGGCATTCTAACGCGAGAAGGAATAAAAGAGGGCCATAGTGCTTAGGGGTAAAGCAAATAATCACAAAACTTACAAATAATATCTTTGAAATAATAAAGGGGAGTTAATTGTTCTGATCAGAATGAATCTAAAGTAACGAAAGGAAGCTGAAGCTATTTGCTACGGCACACAATAGGGTGCAGGCTGCCTTAAGAATAATTAGCTATAGCTATCATAGAAATAATCTCCTATAAGCCCACTAAGTACCCCTATATAATAAAATCCATTATACTTTATATATATATATATATATATTATACTTAATTATAATAATTAATAGCTATAACTTTTATATTATAAAATTATTATATTAAACTTTATATTATTTTAATTTCTTTATTTTAAGCTTATAAATAATATTATTTTTATTTTTATATTATTAATATTTATTAAAATATAAATAAATATTTCCTTATTAAAATAATAAATATTTAACTTTTAAAATTATTAATTTAATTATAATATATATTAATTATATATTCTTTTAATATATTTATTTATTAATTTAAATAAATATTATTTATATTAAAGTTATATTTAATTATATTTAAATATTTTATAATTATTATATATATATTTATATATAATAAGGGTTAAAAAAAATATAAAATTTAAGGGAAATTTTATTTATTTAATTTATTATTATATAAATTAATATATTTTTAATTAATATTATTTAATATTTATTTTAATAAATATACCTTTATTTATTAATTATCTTATAAAGGTTATTATAAATAATAAAAAATAATCCTTTAAAGCTAAAATTAATTTAATAAAAGCTTAATAATTATAAAAGTAATTTATTATAAAGATATAAAAAAAGGGCTATTTATTAATTAATATTAAAAAAAATAAGCTATATTTTTATTAATTAGTTATTAAAATAGCTATTATTATTAATAATATTTAAAAATATAACTTTATTTAAATAATTAGCTAAAATTATTATATAATTATTAAAATAAATATAAAAAATAATTATTATTATTATAATAATAACTTAAATTTAATATAATTAAAAAATAATATTTAATATTTTTATTAATAAATTAATATAAAAAAAATATTATTATTATTAAAATTTTTTCTTTTTAAATAACTTTAAAGATAACTTTAAAAGTAGTTATTATAATAATAAGGATTATTAAAATTATTATTATTAAATAACTTAATAATAACTTAATTAATAATATTATTATTAAAATTAAATTTAAATATATTAAATATCTTTTTTTTAAAGCTTAATAATAAAATATTATTATATAACTTAAGTTATATATTTATTTATTTTATAAAAATTACTTTTTATTATTATAAATAAGAATATAAATATAATAAATATTATTAAAATTATAAGAAAGTATTAATAAAATATTTTTAAGAAAACTTAAAATAAATTATATAAATATAGCTTTAAATATATTAATAATTATTTAAATATTTAAACTTTTAAATTTATAATTTTTAATTTTTTAAAGAAATAAATAATAATTTAAATAATATTAATATCTTAAGCTATTTTATTAAATATTATAAGCTATTTTTTTTAAAAAAAAATATAAGCTTATTTTAATTAAAAAAGCTTAAAATAAATAATAAACTTATATAAATTTTTAATAAAAGAATTATTTATTATAATATTTACTTTTTTATTAATTATTTTAAATTTTTATATTATTAATATAAAATTAAATATATTAAATATATAATTTTAATAACCTTTATTAAAAGAATTAATTATTAATAAATAAATAAATTAAATTAATTAAAATATTTAATTATTACTTTTAAATTTAATATATTATTTAAAGCCTTAATTATTTATTTTAAATTATAATTTATTAATATTATAAATAATATTATTTTTAAATTAATTTTATTAAAAAAAGTAAGCTTTAATAATAAAATATTAATTTAATATATTTAAGATTAATAATAAAATATTAAATTATTATAATTTAATAATTATAAATTATTATATATTATTTTATTAATAATTTAATATAATTTTAAATTTAATTTTTAAATTTTAATTTATTAATTATATTATATTAATATTTATATAAAATATATTTAAATTTATTAAAAAGTTATTTTATTAATTAAAAACTAATTATATATTAAATAAATAAAAAGATATTAATTATTTATTTATTAATTTATTTTATTATTATTTATATTATTTTTAATATATTTTTAAGCTATAATATTATACTTTATTTTAATTAAAACCTTTTATATATAATTAATTAACTTATAATAAAAGAATTTATTTTATAATAAAGAAATATTATATTTTAAAAATTAAAATATAATTAATTATTTATTTAAAAGTAAAATTTTTTATTTTAATATTATTATATAAAGCTTTAATTATATAAAGAAGTTATAAAAAGTAAAGTTAATATAATTAAAAATAATTATTATTAAATTAATATTATATTTAATATATTATTTAAATATAAATAGCTTAAAAAAATATTAATTAATATTTTTAAAGAATATATTTTATTAAAAAATAAAATAAATATTATATTAAAATAAAAGTTAATAATAAAATAAAAATTAAAATATTAATAAAATATATTAAATAATAATTATTTTAAATAAAAAATATTAATTTTAAAAATAATTTTAATAAGGATTTTAATATTTATATAATAAGATATTTATATAATAATAATATAATTTATATTATATATTATAATTAATTTAAAATAATTAATTAATAAAAATATTATAAAAAGGTTTATTAATTTTTTATTTTTATAAAAAATTAAATAATATTTTAAATTATTATTTTATTAATTATAATTTTTAAATAAATATATTATAAATATTATTATAAATTTAAATTAAAAAGTTTACTTTATTATTATTTTAAAAATAAATATATATTATTATTAAAAAACTTTTTTTTATTAAAAAATCTTTAAAATTAATTTATTTAAAAAGATTTTAAAATTATTAAAGCTTTAAATTTAAATAAATTAAATAATAATCTTAATTTTTAATAATTTATATATTAATAAATTATTATTAAAAGGATTTTTATTAATAATAAATTTATATTTTATAATAATATTAATATTAAAAACATATTAATTAAAAAGAAATTCTTTTTTAATTTTAAATATATTTTAATTAAAAATATATATTAATATTATAAAATTAATAATAAATTAATTTATATTATAAAATTTATTAAGATTATATTTTATTTATTAAATTTATAATATAATAAGCTAATTATTATTAAATTTAAAAATATTATATTAATAATTAAAAATAATTTTAAATTTAATATATTTTTAAATAATAATTAAAATAAATTATTAAAAGTTATAATTAATTATAAAATTAATATACTTTATTTTTTAATTTAAAATAATTTTAAAATATTTTTTATTATAAATTTATTTAATTATCTTTATATTAAATAAATTTAAATAAAAAATAATATTTTTATTTTATTTAAAAAATTAATTTAAATAATTATTAATTATAAATTATTATTAAAAAATTATAATTTTATTTTTAATAAAATATATTTTTTAATATTAAATATATTTATTTATATTAAATTATTAAAAATAATATTTTTTAAAAATTTAAATATTTAATTAATTAAAGTTAATAAATATATATAATTAAAAATTATTATAAAAAGATTAAATTTATCTTTTTATTTTTTACTTCTTTTAATTATATTAAAAATTTTAATTATTAATATAATATTATTTATTATTATAATTATTATTAAAAATATTATTTTTATATAATTAATTTATAATTTAATAAATATAATTATATTTTTAATAATAATTTAATTTAATTTAATAAAATTATTATTAAATATAATTATTTTTAAATTTATAAAAAAATATCCTTTTAAATATATTATTTAATAATATTATTAAAAAAGCTATATAATAATTTAATGCTTTTAATATTTATTAAAATATTTATAATTTCTTTAATAAAATATATAATATTATTTAAATAAGTATATATATTTTTATTTAAAAGAAATTTTTTAATTTAAAGGAAATATAGTTATATTTAAAGGATTTCTTTTAAGCCTTTAATATTAAATAATTATAAAATATTTCTTATAAGATTTTTTTTAAAAGAATTTATATTTATAATATTAAAGTTATTTATTATTATTTTTTAATTTAAATAAGTTTTATTATATAATATAAAAACTTTTAAAAAAATAATAAATTAATTAATATATTTATAAAAGGATAAATAAAAGTTTTTTTAATTAATAATTAATAAAAATAAAAGCTAAATATTTAAGCTTATTATTTAAATATTTAAAATAAAAAAATAATAAATTAAATTTATAATTATTTAATTTAATTAAAATAATTTAAATTTATTAAAAAAATAATTCCTTTTATTTCTTTTATTTTTATTATTTAATATAAAATTAATAATAAAAATAAAGTTTAAATTATTATAAATTTATATAATTTAAATAAAATTATAATATTTAATAATTATTCTTTTTCTCTTTAATTAAAAATTATCTTTTATCTTTATAATAAAAAGTATATTTTAATTATTAATATTATATAATCTTTTTTTTTAAATATATTTAAATTATTAAAGTTATTTTATAATAATTAATTATTAAAAGCTTAAAATATTTATAATAATATTAATAAGCTTTTAAAATTTTTTAATTTATATTTAATAATTTATAAATAAATTATTTAAGTTATATTTTTTTTATTAAATTTTTATTAATAATATAATTATTTATTTTAATATAATTAAAAAATATAAAGCTTATTTTTAAAAGATCTTTAAATTCTTTAAAATTAAAAATATTATTATTTTATTAAATAATTCTTTTTTAAATATTTATTAATTAAATTATTTAGCTTTATAATTAATATTTTTAATTTAATTAATTTTAAAAAATAAATAAAAATATTAAAAAACCTTATTATATTAATAATTCTTTATATATTAAAATAATACCTTAAAGTTATAAACTTTCTTTAATATCTTATTTTTTATTATATATAAATCTTTAAATTATTATAAATATAAAAAATAATAGTATTTATTAAAAAAGAAATTAAAAAAATAATTTTAAAATAATTAAATAAATATTAAACTTATATTTATATAATAATATTTAAATTAATTTATAAAAAAAAGATTAATTTTTAAATACTTTAAAAAATTATTATTAATAATAAATTCTTTTTTTATTAAAACTTAAATAAAATTTTATTTTTTTAAATAAATAGCTTTAAGGAATATAATTTTAATATAATATTATTTTATTTTAAAGAAAATATTAAATAAAAATTAAATATTAATATTATTACTTTAAATATATTATTTATAATATTTTTTAGCTATATATTATTAAATATAAAGATATAATATAAATCCTTAAAATTTAAAATTATATATTTTATTTAAATAATAAAATATTTTAAAATAATATATTAATTTATTTAAATAAAGATTATTATTTTTATAAATTATTTAATTATTAAAAGTATAATTAATTAAATATTATTTAATATTTTCTTTATAAATTAAATTAATTTATATTTAATTAATATATTTATTTATTTATTTTAATATAATTTTAATATTTATTATTTATTAAAATAATTTTATTTTATTTTTAAAATTTTTAATTAATTATTTAATATTAAAGATCTTAAAATATATAATAAAAAAGAATTAATTTTAAATAATATTTAATTTATAATTAAAATATTTATATTTTAAAATTAATATAATTATTTTTTAAAAAGCTTATTAATAAAATTAAAAAAATATTTTTATTATTTTTTAATTTTAATAATATTTTAATAAAAATATTAAAAAGCTTTTATATTATAAGTTATTTTTTTTAATTAAATATCTTTATTTTATATAAATAATAACTTTAATTTTTATAAGCTTTATATTTTAAAGAATTTAATTAAAAATATATTTATTATAATATATAATAATTATTATTATTTTAATTATAATAATATATTAATTAATTTTAATTAATTTAATATATATAATAAAATTATTAAAATAAAAAAATATATTAAATATTATTAAATATATTATTTAAATTAAATTAATTAATAATTATTTTTTAAAGAAATAAAATTAATTCTTATTAAAAATATTTTTATAAAGATTATTATAATAAATTTTATTTAAAGGCTTTTTAAAATATTATTAAAAAAACTTTTATAAATAATTTTAAATAAATTTAATTTTATTTAATTATTATTTATTATTTATAAATTTATTAAAAGGATTTTTTTATTTTTAATTATATAATATATATAGCTAAAAATTAATTTATAATTATTTTTAAAATATTTTTTATTATAAATTAATTAATATTAAAAAATATTATTTATAATTAAAATTATAAATTTATTTTAAAGATTTAATAAAAATTATAAATTATTATAAATATAAAGATTTTTATATTAATATTTTATTATTTTTAAATTAATAAATTATTAAAATAAAAAAATTAAATTATAAAAATTATTATTAAATATTATTATTTTATTTATTTAAAATAAATATAAATAAATATTATTTTAATTTTATAATAAAATTTAAATAATAATTATTTAATATTTATTTAATATTTATTTAATATTTATTTAATATTTATTTAATATTTATTTAATATTTATTTAATATTTATTTAATATTTATTTAATATTTATTTAATATTTATTATATAAAATATTATTTAAATTTAAAATTTTAAAATTATTTAAATTATTAATTTTAATTAATAAATATTTTTTTAATAAAATATTTTTTTTATATAATTATTTTTATTAAAATATTAAATTAATTATTAATTTTATTATTATAAAAATAAAGTTATAATATAATTAATATTATTTATTATTAAATTTAAAAAAAATAATAAAATTTATTTTTATTTTTATTATAAATATTATTTATTAAATAAATTATTTTATAAATATTTATAATAATATTATAAATTATAATATATTAAATAAAAAATTAATATTTTAATTTATAAATTAAATTTTTTTTTAAATTTAAAATATATTTAATAATTCTTATATTATATTTTTTATTTATATTTTAAAATAAAGATTTATTTTATTATAAAATATTTTTTTTTAAATTAATTATTATTAAATATAATAATAATTATAAAAATATTAATAAATATTAAAGAATATAACTTATAATAATATATTATATAAATAAAGGATATATTTAAAAATAATTTAAATATTTTATTAAATAAATAAATTATAATTATAAATATAATATATAAAAAATTAAATAATAAATATAAGATATTTAAAATATTATTTATATTTATTAATAATATTTAAAATAAGCTTTAATTATTTAAAAAATTTAAATTAAATATTATTTTTAATAAAAAATTAATTTAATTTTTAAAATATCTTTATAAATATTTATAAAAATAATTATATTAAAAGTAGTTATTAATAAATTTAATATTATTTTAAAAAAAAGATAAATTATATTATAATTAATAAAATAAAAATATTAAATAAAAATTTAAATTTAAAATTATTATTTTATTATATTTATATTTAATAATTTAAAAAAATATAAATCTTATATATTATTATAAAGTAAGAAATATTATATTATTATTATATTATTTAATATTATTTATAAAAAATTTATTTATTAAAATATAAAATTAATTATTTATAAATATATTATTAAAAGAATTATAATAAAATTAATAAAATATTATAATAAAATTATATTAATTTAAAAATTAAATAAATAAAAAATAAATTAAAATATATTTAATTTAATTAAATTAATAAATTATAAAATATAAAATTATTATAAAAAATAATTTTAAATTATATTAATAAAAATATATTAAATTAATTAAATTTTAAATTTATTTTTAATTAATTACTTATATTTTATTTTAAAAAATTATATAATTAATTAATATTAAGCTTTATATTTATCTTAAGGATAAACTATATAAGCTTTATTTATAATAAATTTATATTATTAAGGATTTAATTAAATAAAGATTTATTATTAATTTATAAATATTTAAATTATTAATTTATATTTAATAAATATCCTTAATTAAATTTTATAATTTAATATTTATATATTAAAAATAAATATATTATTATTTATTAAATTAATTAATATTTTTATTTTATATTTTATTTTTCTTTATTTAAATATCTTATTTATTAATTTTTTCTTTATTTAAATATTTTATTTATTAATTTTTATAATTTATTCTTTTTATTTTTTTTTATAATTTATTAATTCTTAATTTTTTATTTAATATTTTAAAATAATTAAATATAATATTAAATTATTTTAAAAAACTTTAAAATTAAATAATTATATTAATAATTTAAAGATTTAATTTTTATTTATTTATAATTTATAAATAATAAAATTATAAATTTATAAATTATTTTAAAAATAAATTATAAATATAATAAAAATAATAATTAATTTAAAATAATTAAGATAATTAAATATATAATATATTATTAAATCTTTATATTATATAATCATTAATTTATAGCTTAATAACTCTTTAAATAAAATTTAAAATATTTTATATTTATATTTTTTAATTACTTAATTAATTTAAATAAATAATTATTTTTAATTAATATTTTACTTTAATTAATATTTTATTTTAATTAATTTAAATAATTTAAGGTTTAAATTTAATTTATATTATTTCTTTTCTTATTATTAAAAATAATAATATTTAGATTTTTATACTAGGTAATTATTATGATATATAATAGGGTATAGGCTGCCTTAAGAATAATTAATTACAGTTATTATAAAAATAATCTTTTATAGGCCTATTAAGTACCTCCATATAATAGAATCTATTATACTTTATATATATACATATACGCTATACCTAACTATAGCATTATTATAATAGCCTTCGGAGAAAAGAATAGCCGAAATGCTTACAATGCATTCCCTGCACCCGACAACACTATCATATTGAAACACAAAGAGTTATCCTTGAGA
This sequence comes from Diaporthe sp. P3_1W, assembly GCA_037177825.1. Taxonomy (NCBI): domain Eukaryota; kingdom Fungi; phylum Ascomycota; class Sordariomycetes; order Diaporthales; family Diaporthaceae; genus Diaporthe; species Diaporthe sp. P3_1W. The sequence goes on from JBAFXB010000001.1 coordinate 6,531,032, forward strand.
ATTCATCCTCAGGCTTCCTTTTTGATCGCTTCTAGCTCTGTCTTGACCCATTCGTCAACGCTTGTAGGCTCTCTGCCCAAGAGCCACCTCAAGACATTAGGGCTGCCCCTCAATCCACGGCGGTTAGAGAACAGTATGAGTCTCTCGGCCTCGTCCCTCGCGATATCCGGGCGAGGGTCCCCTTCCGCAGCCAGCCCACCGAACAAGTAGTGCAACACGCGGCCGACTCCCTCTTCGAATGCCGGAGCCCTGGTCTGGACCTCCTTCCCGAGATGCTTTCCGATGACCTTGGCAACCTCGGTCTCGGACATGGGCAATGTGGACGACAATTGGTATTGGGCAAAGTCGTGCTGTTCGCCCTCGTTCAGCACCTTCGCAGCCGCTTCCGCCAGGTCGTGCAACGCAATCATACTGTTCGCCGCCTCGGGGTTCCACAGCTTGTCCAGGACGGGCTGCTCCTGGCCTACCAGCAGAGCTATGGGGAAGAAGTTCATGAAGTTTGCCGGCTGCAAGATTGTCCAGTTGAGCTCCACGCTGAGGTACAGCCGCTCCTCGACGAAGGATTTGATCTCGTGCTGCATCAGGTTCCGGATCTGCGTCCCCATCACGCCCGAGAAGACAAAGTGCTTGAATACGTTGCCGGGCCGCTTTGTCTCGGCCACAGCGGCGTCGATCATATTGAACCCTATCTCACGCTCTCGGGAGTGGAAGGACGGACCGACATGGTACACTGTGGTGGCTCCCGCCAGAAGTGCTTGACAATCGTGTAGGGAAGTCAGGTCGATTTGAACGACCTCGGCGTCGGGGTATTGCGACTGGAGTTTTTCGTGGGATGCTTTCGAGTGAGCGGCCAGACGGAGCTTCCACCTGCCCTTGTTGTAGAGCAAAGGGATGAGGTGGGCACACTGCTTGCCGCCGGGACAGGCAATGACAAGTATCTCCGACATTGCTCTGGCTTCTGCTTCAGGTCTTGTGATCTAAGCTGTCTTTTGATGGGTGCTAGGAAAATACGTATGCCGTAGCCAGTGTGCTTTCTGGACAGAAAGTGTTCTTTATGGTCGTGGGTGCTCGGAACGCCGGCTCAGGTGTATTTATGCACGGATCTAGTGGTATCTTGGTAGCTGACTTACATCCTGGGACTCCCCAATGGCAATCAGGGAGGACCACTTGAGCAAAGCTAGCGGCGATGGAAGGGGATACTGTACCTTTTTAGTGCTGACAGGATTAGCTGACGTTGGACAGCATTAGCTGATGTTGGACAGCATTAGCTGACGTTGGACAGCATTATGCTTGCGGTTGATACACTACTCCTCAGGCCTTTAACCAGATTCTGGAAAGCCCAGTCGACAACTTGTTGAACGGCTCCTCTGCTGAGCGGGGTAGGTCATTTGAGTAGTAGTGTGCTTTGTATCATCTCAGTGTTCCTGTTGGCTATATGTCATGATTAGCACAAGTCCTGCAATTCAGCTGGCAAACAGTACAGAATCTCCACCACCTCATGAAGGCGCTCAGCGATAAACGCCTACCTGCTCGTGGTACTAGAATGTGCGTACCTAGGTATGCATTTCAATCTTCTTTGTGGTTTGACGCTTCGAAGGAGTCAGTGGATATTTGGACTCCTGCATAAGTCAATTTTGTATATCAAGATCTGGTAGTCGATCGTCTGGGTCAAACTCACGGTTAGAAAGGTAGAGTCCAGGACGACGGTGGAAGGCAATTGTGTTTGTAGGGCCCTAGATCTGAGCAGGACGAACAGTAGAAGGTGTAGGAAATGTGCACATTTCAGTTCCACGCCATTGCTACCTTGCAAAGTGAGTAATGTATGTGTCAGAAACTAATGTTCAATGGCAGATATAATGCAGGTCTCGAGGGTCGTTACTTTAACCGTACGAGCAAACACCATAGCTCTGCAAGCGCAAGACATTCACCTGTCTTCAGTAAAAATGCATCATGCCTACAATGATTCAATGGCCGACGCTGGTTGACAGGTTCAGGGACCCACAAGGCTGTTGGGTTTGGCTGTAGATGCTCCTTGATGGTTAGCATCACATCCTCCTAAAGTCTCAACACCGCCATGATAATACTCACCCAGGTTATCATTGCCTGATATACCACCAAGAACGCCGTAGATACGAGGATAGTTCATGTGGAGGTAGTCTGAACGCATAGAGACGAAAAGAACGCCCGTGTCCTTGTGTAGATGGTGCTTCATCAGTCTATGCCCGAACTAGGCTCAAAGGTTAACTTTAGTCTTATCTTACCACCGCTGAAAAGGAATGCTTTTTAGCTATAATTTCTGATATTGATACCAGACATAGATTCTAGGCGTACTCTTTAGCCGTATTATATAATATTTTTTTCATCTATAGCCCTTTAAGTATAAGTAAAACTTAATTTATATTAGTATTTATAGCTTATATTAACTATATTTATACTTTATTTTATATGCTTAATTTATGTTAAGTGTGTAATCTAGGTATATATAAGCATTGGATATGTAATTTAGGTATATAGGTGTTAGGTATATGGGTGTTAGGTGTATGGGTATATGGGTATATGGGTGTATGGGTATTTGGTATATGGGTGTTTGGGTTCTTGGTGTATAGGTATTGGATATACAAATTGGGATTGGGCGTTGGTTTAATGCTGGTGATATACTGGTGTCCTATATGTTTTAACCGGTGCGAATATCTACTCTCTTATACTACGGTATAGTCAACAGCTTCCCTGTCTTCGTGCTCTGGGTGCAGCGTCGTGTGGTCCGCGGTCTCTTTGACTTATCGAAGGACCTCTTTTATTACCTGTTGGGTGTATTTGGTACCCAATTGCACCTGTCCTACTCTGAAACCAGCGATACCTTTAGTGGGCAGCACAGCCTCAGCTTGTCTTGTAAGGACTGGGCCAGCCGGGTATTTGGTGTTCAGCCGACCAGTGATGGGCGAATCTTCAATGTGGCCTGTCTTTATTAATATATCTAGCACTCAGGTCTAGTACACAGAAGTTTCCAAGTCACGGTCCAATCAGATGATAACAGCTGTCCTCATTCGTCTCCTCAACCGGCTACTACCAGGCGGGGGCCTCCAACTCCACGACGATGCTATCGTTACACCTTATGTGGCCCAACAGTACGAAATCCTCAGACGTCGTCGTCGTGGTCGTGGTCGTGGATTTGGTCATCGATTTCGAGAGCGGATACGATGCGGCTCGACTGCTTTCCCTTGCCTGCTATGTTGTATAGGAAGGTACAAGTGGTAGTTCTAACTCAAATCAACAATGAGCAGACCTGGCCCGGGATAGGGACCTCGGCTGAAAAGAGAGAAGGTGCATACGTAATTATGCGGGAAGGTGACGCTGCCTTCTAAGCCTCTGGTGAAGAGGTGTGCCCTCTGATGACGATGCCGAAAAAGTGACAAAAGGCAGGAATGGTAGAGAAAAGAGAGAGGTGCGATGTATTTGAGAGTGTAGGTATGATCGGAACGCGTTGCTTCTATATAAAGCTGCTGCGAATTTACCATGGACTCACTCCAATACCTATACCTGCCTATTAGAAAGAGACACTTTGCATATTTACATACCACTCTACTGGGGCTCTATCTATCTGCCGAAGCTACCTGCCCAGCTCTTTCCCTACCTACCTAGGTACTTCTCCATCTGTCTCCTCCTTCGTATCTCTCTCATTCTATCACCGCCTCGGTCTGGCTCGACGTCTCCATCCGTCGGCCCCATCATCTACACCATTGTCGCCAAGATTGGCTTTAACTACGCACCCGATGCCCATTCCATCGTGGCAGCAATGGTTAAAATAAGATATAAGCACTATACCAGCTAGTAGGAAAGCGAGTTATATAAATGGGTCTGCGATGATATCAACAGGATGATACCTCATCATATTTAGAAAATCGAGAATTTTAAACTAAACCTCGCTCACAATACACGCAAGATGACTCCAAGCACAAACTGCTTTGACTTCAATATAAATGCCATCCGTCAATAGCTGCAACAGATCCAGGGAAATGTATCTAAGATGTTAGAGACCACATTCTGTGACCCCCTGACATCTATTCAGGCTTTTGCATTTCTCCTCCCCTTGCCTTTTTTTCTTCTTTCTTATACACATGTTCAGATCGGTACTGATATGTATATTTAGGGATACTTTTCGCTGGAAACAGATGCCAGGCGTCGAGCATTAATACGCCAGACTCAACTGGAGGGGCATCCTCCCCGGCCCAAGTGACAATTGGAACGACCAGATACCGGTCTTTAGATTGGACAACACCTCGTCCCCTGGTCCTGATGCTGGCGCTACCAGTCACTCCAGCACACTCCCTGGCCCCCCGGTCCCCCGTGACTTCGAGCCCCCAAGAACGTTTGCCGCCAGCGGTAATACGGGCAACGGTCCATTTGAGCCTACCAGCAACATTCTTCTCAAGTCTGAACGTAAACGCAGACGCCCACCATGATTGGCATTGGGCCAAACGGACCAAAGTAAACCAACTACCTAAAATCCAGTGCAAGGCAGGGGTGGCCGTTTGTTCCCCTCTAGTAGCTGTCCTCTGGCGCACTTCACTTGAAGTAGCCCGGCACCCTGAAGATACCCACTGGCACAGTGCCAGGTATGAATCACTTCGAACGAATGCCCATAACCACCTGATGTACTCAAAAGTGAATTGGCAGTGAATGATGTCCGTGAAGAGCATCACTCCTCCACAAATAAAAGTCTGGGGTACCCCAGCGGCGGTGATCTGCAACCTTCTTCCTCAACACCAACCAAATACGTCTGTTCTACTTACACTTCAACAGTCCTACGTCCTCTGACATTGCTGATCACTACATTCAAGTCTCGAAGCATCGCCAATCACATACTCTACAAACCCCTCGCGAAGAACTTGTTCGCTATATCAAAACCATTTCTTCCAGAAATTCTCTGCAAGCACCATCCAAACGATCAAAATGCCTGCCTTTTCGTCTCATCATTGGTAAGCTTTGCGATGGAAACTCCTTGGAAGCTCGAACATCATGCTGAATGCAACCCACCAGCCCCAAGTGCGGCCGTGTCGGCAACAAACACTGTATTGCCGCTGGACACTACGTCGACTGCGACATCCACCCCGGAAGCTTTCACTCGTCCCTCACGGAGTGTGTCAAGTGTGCCCATGCCAAGCAGCGACAGGAGAAGGAGGAGCGTGCTGCCGCGCAGAAGATGAAAGAGGAGGAGGAGAACGACGACGGCAAAAATCAGAAGAAGAAGGCCAAGGCGCCCAAGGCCAAGCCGGACTCCCAGAAAAGCATGAAGCAGTTGCGGAAGGAGAAGAAGGAGAAGAGAAGATCAGAGGGCAGTCAGGGTTCCTCTCCTTGGTAAGTCCAAGACTGATATCTCCTCTTTTCTCCGCAATCTGGTTTGCTATGAGACAGAATTGGCTGATGAATACGTTGGCAGAGCCGTAGAGGAATCCCTCAGCAAAAACACATCGAGCTCACGAGTGGTCAGAGATATGCTGCGACGCACTTTCTTGATGATCCCAACACATGGAGACACATGGACCAAAAGGGGCCTGGAGACGGGGATAGTCACGCAAAGTAGTATAAATTAGGAAATCCTCTATAGAGACGCTCGCTTGAGCAGTCGACAGATACCATTCAAAAAGAATATTTTATTGCCAAAAAGGGCGTGGCACATACTGGAATACGCAATGTTGTGAGGGAAGGCCGTTATTCAATTACCCACTTACCTATACATAGTCCGGAACGGACGGGGAAAATGACAAAGGAAAAATTAGGGGAGGCAGCTATGCCCCACTGTGAACAGTCACAAATCCGTACCGTTGTATCAAGCAATTTTCCGCACCTCAACACCATCTCCTTACAAAGCTTCCCCGTCGTCTTCGATGAAAAGATCAGCGAAGAGCCCGCGTCGAGGAATCCGCCCATTACCGGAAGCAGTCCGCTCCAGGGTCGACGGGTCGAAAGCACTCACCTTGGTCCCGTCACGAGCACTGCTGGACCTGGAGCTGGGCCGCCGAGAAGAAGAGGACACCGAGGACCGCGGGGTGCTGTCCCTGCGGTGATAGCCACTGTCCCGATCGTCCCTGAGCCTGGACGGCGCCTCCTTCAGGCGCGGGCGGTCTCTGCTACTCGTCCCCTCTCGCCGGCGGCTCGAACTCTCCTTCCCCTTCCCGTGGCTGGAGGTCGTCTGCCCCTCCCTGCTGGCGTCGCGCTCCCTGAGCCGACTCCTCCGCTCGGTCTCCCTCTCGTCCAGCCTGCGCGCTCCGCGGCGCACCTCCTCCTCGAGCTTCCTCGCGTCCTCGGTGTGCCGCCTCGCGCGCTCCGCGTGCGCCTCCTTGGCATCCTTGCGGCCGGAAGAACTGAACAGGTCCATGAACGAGACGCGGCGTGCAGGTGCGGGCTCAGCCTCCGCCTCCGCCTTGCGCTTGACGTTGGTGGTCAGGTCGCGGCCGTTATCCTTGGGCGGGACCGGAGGAGCGGGGCGGGGGTTCGTGAAGCGGCGGTCGGCCGAGTAGACCATGTCTGCGTTGGGGCCGGGCTGGACCGCCGCGATCGGCTTCGGCTGCGGCATTGGCAGGCCGCACAGGGCGAACATGGCAGGGGAGTCCGGGTGCTTCTTGGTGAAGGGCGTCCAGAAGGCGGCCCTGGTGACGTGCCTGCACTCGTACTCTGTCAACGGGCCCGTGCCCTCCTCCGCGAAATTGAGGTCCATGATGCGTTCGAGGATAGAGAAGACGTCGTCCTCGATCCCGCGGAGGCGGCCGTCCTCCTCGCCGTGCCTGCGCAGGTGGTCGGCCCACGCGCCGGCGCAGTTGTCCAGCAGGGCCGGCAGCGTCAGCACGTTGACAAAGGCGACCTGCTCGCCGGCGTAGGGGTTGCCGTCGTCGTACCGCAGCGCCATCTCCAGCTTGGGCATGGCCTCGAACGTCGCCTCGCGCAGCCATCGTATCCTGATTTTCCAGGTGCGGGACGGGCTCTGGGGGGTCCCCGGGGACTGGAAGGTGAGGATGTCGGGCTCGGCCTCGGTGATGCTGAACCGGCCGCTCGTGCTGATGCACCAGATCTTGACGGCCTCGCGGGACTCGATGGGGCACACGACCGACAGGCCGCTCTTGGCGCCGTTGGCGCACCCCCAGACCGACATGCCCATCCTGCCGCTGATCGAGTACCGCGTGTGCTTGAGCGCGCTGTGGAGGCTGCTCAGCATCTCGTACCAGGCGCGGTCGTAGTTGTGTGGCGCGGGTGTGTCTTCGCCGTCGCTTCCTACGAGGTCACTCAGGTCTGCAGATGGGCGGTGGGCTTTCCCCAGGTCAAGAGAGGCTCTACCTGGCGGGTTCACGGGGAGAGGCTTGGAGATGTCGCCCTTCGATGGCCTCGCCCCGTTCCGTCTCCCTTTGTTATCCACAGTCTCCATCAGCTTCCGTCCGTATGTGTTGCTCTGCGGTGTTAGTTCGATGGTCTCTTCTTTCTTTCGGCGTCCGAGGCAGCAGTCGAGGAAATCAACAAATTTAGTGGGACAACCCTCCATTTCTTCCTTTGCACTTCTTTTTCAAATAGATATTTTTGGGATAGCCGAACAGCAAGGCCTTTCTTGGGTCCGGCCCTTGTTGGCTTGCTTTGGCTATACTGTGTGGAAGTCGGGAGGGATGGATTAATGATTGCAGAGAGCATCATTCGAGACATCTGGGAATGTGAGCCTGTTTTAAGAGCGAGAGATGTTCAAGGCAATGATATCCTCAGCAGAAAGAAACGCGGCTGAGGAACATAAGAGTCTTGCTTGGAACAATGGTGTTGTTTCGGAGCGCGACATTGTTTTGCCTTGACTTCGGCTCAGAGACAAAAGGGAAACAGAATCGTCGGCTGGGGAAGAAGAGAATTGTCCACATGTCAGACAGTAAAGATTTCTGCCTCTTTGTGACTGACAAAGACGGATATGCCGTTGTTTCCAAAGACAGTGAGACAAGCCGGACGCTCCGTGGCCGAGGAACAGCAACACTAGAGACAAATCAACACACGAAGGGGCACTGCAACAGGATGATGAGCTTACCAGAGAGCATCTTGCTCCTGTTTGAGCCGTCAATAAGATATCGTATAAGTCAAACGCGGACTGTGAGAAACGAAGCAGAGGGTCATGGGCTTGCGGGACGCAAGCTGGGCTAGACGATTTCAAATACACGTCTACCTATCTACCTTGTGGCCCCTCCAAGCCGGACGCCAAGTCTAACGCCATAGATAGTCGTACAATGCCATTATGGTATACCATGAATCGTGTCATTCCAGCGCGATAGGGCTTGGTGATCAGCTGTCAATGTCCATATCCCCGCCGTTCGCAGCATCTTTCGAGGCGCCTGCGCTGTCCTTCTTGGGCATGGTTGCTTCCTTGTCGATCATCTGCTTGGACACAGCAACAATGTTGTCCTCGATGAGCTGCTGGCCGACATCCTCCAAGTGCTTCTTGGGATCCAGCTTGCCGACGTAGCGGGTCTTGAGCTGGTCTTTTGTGAGTTCCGTCTCCTCCTTTACACGCTTCTCATAGCCGTCCGCCAGGCTGACCAGCCTCTCCAACCTCTCCTTGTTGTGATCCGCCTCTATCCGGAAGTCATCCATCTGCAGCGCCTCGGTCCACGGGTGCTTGTGCAGGTTCATCAGCATGTTCTCCTCTAGCGCAGTCTTGCGGTAGTTGATGCCGATAGAGTAGTAGTGTCGGTTCAGGCCGTGAATCAGCGCTTGGATAGAGGGCTTGTTCAGGTGACCCAAGTTCGATGTGCTCTGGCGGGGCTCCTGGCCGAGCATGAGCGACTGAGGGTTGATCAGCCGGAATGCGTCAATGACGACTTTGCCCTTGACGGACTGGATGGGATCGACGACGACGGCGACGGCTCGTGGGGTGAGCTGCTCGAAGCTCTGTTGAGTGTTGATGTCGACGCTAGACAGCCAGCAGCCGAAACCAGGATGGGAGTGGTACCATCCAACGACGGACTCTGGCCTGTGAAACATTGTCATCAGCATCCTAGCTCCCGAACAGGGCACAAGCGCGACAAGGCTTCGCTGCCTACCTTCCTGTTTGCCGCAGCATCTCCATCATCTTCATCTGGAACACAGGGTCGACGGCCTCGACGCTGACACCTGTACCACTTTGTGGCATGGCAAACACATCCACGACGCGGACAGTGAAGTCGTCGACGAACTCTCCTAGCATCAGACCCATGACTTCCATCGGCACACCTGCCCGGCCATGTCGCAGCATCTTGAGGAGGGCGAGGGAGGAAATGTAGACGGTCTCGGAGTTATCGATCAGGGTAGAGTTGTCCTACAGGAAAGGCGGCTAGTCAGCAGCTTGGTCACGAGCGAGGTTATGTGAACGGGCATCTGAAGAAGACGAGCCTTGGGCGACTTACCGACCCGGGCTGAGCGCCGCCCAGCTGGCCGCGGGCGCCACTCAACAGTCCTCTAAACTGGTCCATGCTGCTTGTGAGATCGGGTATTGAGGGTAAATGTCGAGGAGAGCAGGGCGAAAGCGTGATGTAGAAAGGGTGATTCGCGTGGAAACGGTGGGAATGACGTGGTGCTGTGTTGGAAGGAGAGTCAACAACCCGAGATGCGGCTTGGGGATGGCAGGTGGTTTGCGATGGACGGATCTGATTCAAGTTGACGACAGCTCGAGCAGCCTGGAGCCCGAGATGCAGCTCCATCCACCCACCCAATCCTTGCTTGCACCTGGGTACCCAGGTACCGAGGTACCCAAGTACCCAACTCTCTTACCTCATCAACTCCGCCAGCCGGCACCAGCTGGAGACACGCAGTTCCTCTGTCGGCGGCTGGCCCATTGCCCGACGCACCAATCAGATGGCGATCGCGACAGCTAGTCCATCGTCACCGACAGGGGTCCGAGCTTCGCCGCCGACGCAAGGTCCCTGCCCGAAGTGTCGACGCAAGTGCACGGCAGGCAAAATGGAAGGAAGCTCTCCCAACTTCGTCACCTTGTGGCAGCCATCGCCTTTCCTTAATCCCGGTTCCAAACTCTCACTCCTCGTAACATCCACCAACCATTCGCAAGCCTCCTTGGGTACTCGTCAGAAATTCAGCTGCTGGTCTCTCTAATTGACATCAATCTAGTTCAACTCTTTCGAGAAACTATACCAAATATTCCACAACACCCACAGTTCCTGGATCGCGCAGAGCGGTCCGTCCTGCTACTCCCGTATGGCGACCGACCCAGCTGGAGTCGATCGGTCGCGGCCCCTGTTCTCCAAGCTGAGCACGAGCAAGAAGAAGGTTGCCTACTTTTACGACTCGGATATTGGCAACTATGCATATGTCACTGGTCACCCCATGAAGCCACACAGAATTCGACTGGCACACAGCCTGGTCATGAACTACAATGTCTACAAATATCTCGAAGTCTACGTCAGTCACCGGCTCTCTGCTCCCTTGACCCATAAAACCATGGTGTCGAAATGCCCCCCTTGAGGATAGAAGACTGATGCGATTCTCGCGCAGCGGGCCAAGCCAGCCGTGGTGAACGAGATGACCCAGTTCCACACAGACGAGTACATCGATTTCCTCCGGCGAGTTACCCCAGACAACATGGACAGCTACATGCGCGAGCAAACTAAGTACAACGTCGGTGATGATTGTCCTGTCTTTGACGGCCTGTTTGAGTTCTGTGGTATCAGCGCTGGCGGTTCTATGGAGGGCGCTGCCCGCCTCAACCGCCAAAAGTGCGACATTGCCATCAATTGGGCTGGTGGATTGCACCACGCCAAAAAAAGCGAAGCCAGTGGATTTTGCTACGTCAACGGTATGTGTTGTATCCTTAGATACACGAGGCCATGGCTTTTTATACTAAGTGGGTCGTCTGCAGATATTGTCCTTGCGATTCTCGAACTCCTTCGATATAAGAAGCGTGTTTTGTACATCGACATTGACGTCCACCACGGCGACGGTGTCGAAGAGGCTTTCTACACTACCGACCGTGTTATGACCTGTTCTTTCCACAAGTACGGAGAGTACTTCCCCGGGACTGGCGAGCTACGAGATGTCGGCATAGGTGTCGGCAAGAACTACGCAGTTAACTTCCCGCTGCGCGATGGAATTACCGACGACACGTACAAGACCATTTTCCAACCCGTCATCCAGGCCGTGATGGACTACTACCAGCCTGAAGCCGTAGTCCTACAGTGTGGCGGAGACAGTCTCTCGGGCGATCGTCTGGGATGTTTCAACCTGAGCATGCGTGGCCACGCTAACTGCGTGAACTTTGTCCGCAGCTTCAACCTGCCTACTCTCGTCCTTGGTGGCGGTGGTTACACGATGCGCAACGTGGCCAGGACCTGGGCATACGAGACTGGTCGATTGGTGGGAGTGGAGATGGACCCTGTCCTGCCGTACAATGAATACTACGAAGTAGGTCCCGATCCCACAATCAATCATGCCGCCCTGACCTCACGTGCTAATTGTGGGTTTAGTACTACGGTCCTGACTACGAACTTAATGTGCGCCCATCGAACATGGAGAATGCCAACAGCACCGAGTACCTCGAGAAGATCAAAAATGCCGTCATCGAAAACCTCAAGAAGACCGGTGCGCCGTCCGTCCAAATGCAAGATGTTCCCCGCCAGAGCCTCGGTGGCATGACGGACGAGGATGACGCCGAGCTCGACGACTTGGACGAGGACCGCAACAAGGATGTGCGTATGACTCAACGACGGTGGGAACAGAAAGTCACACGCGACGACGAATTCGAGGAGAGTGATGACGAGGAGATGGCCGAGGCCAACGGCGTGTACCAGACGAATGGCAAGCGCAAGAGTATCATGGATTACAAGAACCCCCACGCCCCCGAGGACGAGAGCCGCCAGCCGTCTCCTGTTGTCTCCAGGGCAGCATCGCCTGCGCCTCCGGCAGCAGACGAGGCAGAAAACGCCGAGGGCGACGAGACAATGGAAGATGTCGAGGCCGATGCGGAAGCGGCAGCCCCAGAGCCGGAGGAGCCGGTGGCGGTGAAGGAGGCCGATCCCGAGCCGGCACCGCCAGCTGCAGAGGCAACGATGCAGGTGGACGAAGATGGCGACGTCGACATGGCCGAGCCCGAGGCCACGGTTGCTCCTCCCGCGTCTGAGGCCGTTGAGCCCACTGAGACTCCGGCGATCAAGCAGGAAGAGGCGGAAGCACAGCCATCAGCGGCAGCCGCAGACCCGGCGACCACCGACGCTGAGAAAAGTGAAAAGGCTGCAGATGAGCCGGCCAAGACCGACGAGCCCGTGGAACCGCCCCCTGCAGAGGCACAGGATGCTGCCAAATCCAAGTCGCCAGCCGCAGCAGCTGAGCCCCAGGAGCCTGCGGAAAAGCCTGCGTCTCCGGCCAAATCAGTGGATAAGACGGATGATGCCGCGACGGAGGTTAAGGCAGCGTCCCCGAAAGCCGAGAGCGCAGAGAAGCCAGCTGAGACGGCGGAGAAGCCGGCCGAGGAGTAGCGTCCTTCCACCAGGTACCGATTGTCCACCGAGCTGCAGGAATTATTACGGGATCGGATCAAAACGTCCCGACTCAGACACCTCAAGGTTTGGCCGGAAGCTACACTTTAGCACTGCGAACGGCTCGAAGTCGAGTCTCTATCACAAGGCCACGGTACATGAGGAGAGAGCTTAATGTCAGCAGGGGTTTGCTTATTTACGATCATGAGGGTGTGTCTAGTGCAACAGGAAGGAGGTTTGTCTATTGTCTGTTGGACTGGCACCGAATGGCACCGGCATGGGCGTCTGCGGCGTTGAAATGGCTGGCCTCTCGCGAATAGGGATGTTGGAGGCAGGGCAGCGTTTTTGCAGTATTTCTGTTTCGTGCTAGGCTTTTTCCATAAGCAATTAAATGTGATGGGCATGACGACGATTGTGTGGTGCTTGAGACCCGGTCTGCCGGCCCCTGCGCCTGTGAAGCATTGTGTGTTGCTCGACTTACTAATTACACGGAGCACAAGAATGCAGCTGAGACCGGCCGGTCCATCCAGCGCGCCGTCAGCTGACATCGCGTATGTAAACGTTGATGATTTACCAATTGAGGCAGTGTGTGGTCGTACAATGTCTGTGCACGTGTTCTTTTCACCGGTGTGTTACATGTCCTGCGCTTTCATCGTCTTCCCGGAGTTACGCTCTCGCATACCGACTGACGGCAGGTCTGATGCTCCGGTCGGCCACATTTGATCCTTGGCAGTGGGGAACCCCCCGCGCATACCACGGGCTTAGACCAGCCTGGGGCCTGTCGCGGGACGGAGGCGGCGTCGGCACCGAAATGCGAATTTGTAAGCTGCCGCTGCGTCTGTCTGCCGTGTTAGTCGCAGCCCACTGTATGCACGATCAAGCACAACTAGGCAGCGCTTTTTGGTCCTTTTACTAAGATGGATCAACCGTTTCCATTTCCGTCTTAACAGACGGGACATGCCTTTGGAACATATGTGTTTGTCTTAGAGGCGGCCGCAGGGATGCATGGATGCATCACCTCAAACACACTGTGTGGTGACGTGCTGCTCCAGTTCCTCATCGCCTGAGCGTCTGGGTCGGGCCAGAGACTGGCTGGTGTAATACCCGTTGGACGCATGTGCTTACGTGCTTGACAAATGAATAATCTCGACCCCAATGGAATCCATAGGCGATCGTGTTGATCAGCCAAGCTTCCACAGCCACCATTCCTTGTTGACTGGAAGGAGTATAAAGTAGCTCCGTCCTCCTCGTTCCTCCCCAAGGCCGAAGTAGAACATCTGCCACAGAACCCTGTACCCAAAGGCACCGCAGTAGAATAATCCCACACACGCAGCATTGAACGTCTCACCTCTCTCCAACCGCTTCAACACATCACCACACACCCACACAAAACACATCGTCAGTCACCATGTCCGGCTCCGACCTGAAGCTCTCCGTCGGGACCACCGGCTTCCCCGGCGCCGAGAAGCTGCAGCCCGCCCTTGACGCGGTCAAGGCGGCCGGCATCAAGGAGATCGACACGGCCGAGATGTACGGCAACAACGAGGTCGACCTAGGCTCCGTGGGCGCCGCCGACAGCTTCATCCTCTCGACCAAGAACCCGGGCGGCTGGCAGCCGGGGTCCCTCAAGGAGATCACGACCCGGTTCAACGCCTCGCTCGACAAGCTCAAGACCAAGCAGGTGGACATCCTGTACATCCACGGGCCGGACCGGTCGCTGCCGCTGGACGAGTGGGTGCCGCAGGTCGACGCGCTGCACAAGGAGGGCAAGTTCCGGCGGTTCGGCGTGAGCAACTTCACGCCCGAGGAGACGCGGGCGCTGCACGAGTACGCCAAGGCCAAGGGGTTCGTGCTGCCGACCGTGTACCAGGGCAACTACAACGCCGTGTCGCGGCACATCGACACGACGCTGTTCCCCGTGCTGCGCGAGCTGGGCATCGCCTTCTACGCCTACTCGCCCGTGGCGGGCGGGTTCCTGACCAAGACGAAAGCCGCGCTGGAGCAGGGCACCGCGGACGGGCGGTTCCGCTCTGACGGCTCGAGCCCCGCCGGCAAGATGTACCACGACATGTACAACAAGCCCAAGCTGCTCGAGGGCCTGGGCCGCTGGGAGGGGATCGCGGAGCAGCAGGGGGTGCCGCGCGCCGAGGTGGCGTACCGGTGGGTGTACTACCACTCTGCGCTGAGGCAGGACCTCGGCGATGTTGTTATCGTCGGGGCGAGCAAGCCTGAGCAGATCACGCAGACGGTCGAGGGGATCAAGAGGGGCCCGCTCAAGCCAGAGGTTGTCAAGGCCATCGAGGATGTGTGGGCGCTGGTCAAGGATGAGGCTATTACTGATAATTTTGAGGCGTCGGGTGGTGTCGCGGGTGGTGTCGCGGCTGTTATTGCCAAGAAGTAAGTCCTGGTTCAACAGCTGAGGGGAGCTGGAATCCCAGGAGTTGGAACAGTGCTGGCTTGGTTAGACAAGATCGTCGCTGTAACAAGAATGGCGTGTGTAGATTTGATAACACTCAATTTATGTTGTGAGCTGTTGTCGTCCAAAGACCTTTGAACCACATACAACTGCCCCAGCCGAGCGATCTCTCTCTGGCCCCACCGAAGTCGCACCTCCTCACCCATGTATTCAGTCACATCTATCCTCGCCAACGGTGGCCCATCAAACAAGAACCAGTGCAGATAAGACTCCGCTCACACGGCGTCGGGTCAACTCAAGACGATCGTCAGCCAACCTGCATGTGGTTGATCGCAAAATCCGAACTCCGGGCAGGTCTCAGGGCGGAGGAACCGGATGGGGCAGTTGCCGCAGCAAGGGTCATGATGAGATGGTGCGCACGCAACATGTACTTCAGCACAGACATTCCGCCCTGGGACGTCTTCCCCTCGACATTCACTTTGACACATTGAACTCACTAATAAGCGAGACTGATCGCCTCTTTTCACATTAATCTCATCGAAACTCACATAGTTCTTGCTGCAGCCGAGAACACCCTGGTCAAAATGGCCTCATTCCTGGGTGCTCTGCGCCGCAACTGGCTCATCTTCAGGCCACCCGTGGCACCCAAGCAGGACGATGCCATCAAGTTTGGCATCCTGGGGGCGGCCAACATCGCAGACATGGGATTCATCACCCCAGCGAAGAGCCATCCCGAGGTTGTTGTCTACGCTGTTGCGGCCCGCGACAAGGCGAGGGCCGTCGCCTACGCCAAGAGCCACGGCATCCCTGAGGTCAGGGACAGCTACCAAGGTTGAAGACGCTCCCACTCTCCCTTGCCCGCCTACTCGAATCCCATATGCTGACAATTACCCCAGCAATCTTGGACGACCCAGCCATCGACGCGGTCTACATCCCCACGCCCAACGGGCTGCACTTCGAGTGGGCCCTCAAGGCCCTGGCCGCGGGCAAGCACGTCCTGCTCGAGAAGCCCAGCACCTCCAACGCCCAGGAGGCCGAGCTCCTCTTCCGCTCGCCGCTGCTCCTGAACCCGCAGGGTGGCCGCCCCGCCCCCGTGCTGATGGAGGCCTTCCACGCCTTCTTCACCCCGGCCTGGCGGCTGTTCGTGTCCACCATCGACCGCCCCAGCGTGGCGCACGTCCGCGCCCGCGCCGTCATCCCCTCCTTCGTCGCCAAGGACGACGACATCCGCTTCGACTACGACCTCGCCGGCGGGTCGGCCATGGACGTCGGCACGTACACCGTCATGGCCCTGCGCCGGACGCTCGGCGCCGAGCCCGAGGCGTGCGTCGAGGCGGACCTGAAGCGCAGGCCGCCGCCGCGCGAGAGGTGTGATGACACCTTCCGGGCGCAGTTCCAGTTCCCCGGGGATGTCATCGGCGAGATCGAGGGAGGTCTGCGCGGGTCGAACTTCAGCCTTTCGTGGCCGACCGTCACGGTGCAGCACCGGGCCGTGGCCGAGCCGGGGGCGGAGGAGGGCACGGAGGTGAGGCGGACGCGCAAGGTCGTCTTTGTGAACTTCATGTTCGCGCCCTGCTACCACCGCATCGACATCGAGGACGACTTTGTCGTGACCAAGAAGGGCTCCGGCGAGGTGGTGCGCAAGTACGTCAAGAAGGAGACGAAGAAGGCGTACACGTTCAGGGAGATGGGCGTCGACGAGCCGGGCGAGATCTACTGGTTGACGTACCGCCACGAACTGGAGCAGTTCGTGAACCGGATCCGCGGCCGGGAGGGGAACGGGGATTTCATCTCGCATGAGAACAGCATCGGGCAGATGAGGGCGTTGGATATGATTTATGAGAAGTCTGGACTGGGGCTGAGGCCGACGAGCGAGTACAGGCCGTGAGAGACAAGGGACAAGTAATGATTCACATTATACGTCCTATCAGCTCAATTCGGGGTCCTCATCATCGTCTATGAAAGTGTTATGGTCGACGGGAAAACAGAAGTCATCCACCAGGCGTTCATAGATTCGCTTCAGCGTTTCTTCTTTCCGCTTCACGTTTCCTCCTCTCCACTTCCTCGTGCCTTCTTTCTGCTTCAGCATTTCTTCTCCCCACATACTCCGCAATCGCCTTCAGGCCGTCATCTTTCCGCCAGCCTTCTCCCGGCCAACCGAATTTTCTATAGAGATGACACACCCATTTCAAGTCCCATTCTTGTCCTTCCAAATGGAAACCCTCGTCAGGATAACTTGGCTCCCCAGCCTCCTCCATCGCCGCGGCGTCATACGACCCTTCTTCGTTCCCGAACCCGCCCCAGTGAGCATTCTCCCCCGGGGCGAACACAGTCTTGAGCTCCCTGCACTGCCCCATCTTCAACTCGAAGTATTCCCGCACGGGCAGGGTCTCCCCGCTGCCGATCCTGATGATCTCCTCAAAGATCTCCCCCGTCCTCGTGTCGAGGATCAGGTCGATCCCGCCGCTCTCGTACCCACAGGCGATGACCACCTTGTGCCTGCTGACCGGGCCCTCGGCCTCGTGCGATATCTCCCCGTGCTTGAGCGAGGGGCCCGAAAAGTCCTCGGGCGTGGCCGTGGAGTAGTCGACGACGTTGGACTTGAAGTCGGTGTTGCTGATGTTCCTCTCGAACTCGCCGTGATCCGCGATATACGGCAGGTGGCGCAGGACGTCGACGACGAAATCCGACTTGCCGAGCCCGGAGCAGTTCTCGGCTGTGATGTTTGGCCAGCCCTCCGCGGGCGGGTGCTTGATGTCGGACGCGGGGATGTGCAGCCTGCCCAGGAAGTCGTAGTACTCGTAGAACGGGGCCACGAGGTTGTCCCTGGTGGCGGTCTCGATTTGCGTCCTGTATGCGAGGAAGAGGGTGTTGAGGTCCCGGCAGGTGAGGCGGAGGCCCACCACTGTCCAGGGGGTGGGAAGCGCCTCGAAGACTTTGACCTGGAGCTCGGGGGCGAGCCTCATGAGGTCGAACCCCCGCTTGTTGCGATTTCCCATGACTCCTGTCCTCCAACGAACGTTTGGATTCTATCGTGCAAAATTAGCGAACGAGACGCATTTGTGAAGTTCAGTACGAGTAGATGCTACGACCTTAACCCTGAATCGATCACTGGAGCCTGCTGGGCGGAGTTACGCTAAGCACCCATGGAGATGTAGTGTAACCAGGGTTGAAAGATACGCCCCGAAACGGGCAAGTCTTTTCTGCAGTGTACTTGAAAAATTGGTTTCTGACTCGATTTTGTTTCCACGTTTCTCTGACGTAGGTGGAACGTGAATTGCTCAGAGACTTGCAGCTCACTGCAGTGGTCAACTCGAGGTCGTACGTAGACTACTTGCTGAATTCTCCCGTGGACAATCAGTCATATTCGATCTCCACTGGCAGTGTTTCCTCGCCTACTTCTGAATTATTTTTGAAAACATAGTAGTCTGAGGGTAACATGTGCTTATGAAAGTGGCAATGATACTGGAACTTGGTATGGTCTGGTGATGCCGGAATTTTGGCAGCTGCGTATCTTCGGCTTCCATCCTCCTAGCAAACTATCTACACAACGTTATGCAACGAGATGCAAGCATATTATGACATTTTTGAAATCGAACAAAGTCAGACAACACACTCGCTGGAAGGGGTGAAGAGCCGAGCAGCCCTCCGCACCTGCTCATTGCTGTCGTCCGAACATTGAACACGGCCTATTATCCACAGAATCATAGTATCTACATGTTTGGCATAGACGCGGCCCCTTGTATTCCCGCGTGACTTCTCCCAGATCGATGAGTACAATTCGGCCGTCGGCCTTTCATACGATGTTGCGGTCACTGATGTCTCCGTGAACGACCCCTGCCTCGTTGTTTTGCCACACTCCTAGATACGACCCGGAACCACATCCTCCTGTGTTGGCAGCCGCGGGAAAGTCGTAGGTGCTGGGCTCTCGTCCGTTCTAACCTACAGGAAAAAAAAGCCAAGTACACCCATTCCGTGCATTTAATCCCTTGCGAGGTCCGCCAGGCTCTTTCCGCCAGATCGGAACACGACATCAGACACTTCGTCTGTGCTATCGTTTTTAAGCACAGGTGGTAAAATTGGAACCGCAAGAAATCGATATTTGGTCTAGGTCCCTATATCCGGTAGCTCCCGTGACATCCATAGTGAATCAAAATATTTATTTAACGACCTGACTGTTGACCTTCTCGAAATTTTGATACACCTGAATCCCCTATGCTCCTAGCATTGCTCCTGCGTGTTGCTTCTGTCCGAGAAACAGCTCCTCAGTCAATCAACTTCAAATATATTAACCATAGTAGTGTGTGTTCTATAACCCCCGGCAATAAATACAGCAAAGTAGATAATCCCGCCGTTGACCTCCAGGGAAACTGGTAAACTCCGGATTAGTGTTTGGCTCGGTGGCGAGTAGCGCATGCCTAATGCTACGCGTTTTTGCTTATGTTTCTTGCTTAATGAAGCGAGACGGAGGCAGACGTACCTGTGAAGAGGGATAAAGCTTGGGCTTGTAAAACGTCTGAAGTCCTGACTGCGTGTATATCTGATTTATTGTTTATGCAGTCAGACTATGTACAGTGACTCACGTCCATGTCAGTCATACGCTACTCTGTAGATGCACATAGTGATGTCTTCGTACAACTGTTTTGAAGCCAAAGGGTGTTTGGTGCAAGTTCGTCCATTCGTCTATTACTTGCTAACACTATGTATTCAGGTTGCCAATGTAGCTCTCCGCAATTTTTACCCCATTTGCAAAACTTCCATCCGCAGATCTCTGTTTCTGGAATTTGTCGACCCAGCCCTGCATGTCATGCACCTCACAATCAACTTTGGCTAGTATTCCAAGCTCGGCGAACGATTCCCAGGTCTCATCGAAACCCTCCGCTCGTACAGTCCAGGAGATTTGTTGGACAAGCTGTGATATGATCCTGCACCTCCTTGAAGATTCGCATGGATAAGTCATTACCGCGCAACGCAATTCTTTCAGCAACTCGCTGGTGAACCCCGATGGACCTTCTTCCGAAGGCAAATACCATACTGGCTTCCATTTTTGAAATGCGCTGTCATTTTCAACGCCTTCGCGAGCAAACCTGCCGATGACACGGTCGTCGTTTCGCGTAGACCAACTATCCAAATGTTTCTGGATGCTGGACATAAGCCACATGATCTCTGCATATCTGGCCTCTTCTCTGTCTTGTGGTTGCTCAAGTTCTTTGTCTATGCGCTCCAGCAGCGCCTGTAGGATAGTGTGTGCCGAAACAGAAACAATTATAGAATCATAATTGAGAGCCACACTAACATCGAAAATTTCCCCACACTCGACTCCCAGGCGTCCGGGCCTGCAAATGCATTCGCCGCCATAAGGAGGGTGATCGTGGCAGAAGATGACGGGGATCATGGCTCCAAGATGCGCGGAATGAGAAAGGAACGCGTGTAGGCCCCGTAACACCTCAGCGATACGGTATTGCTCCGACGTCGGTATCGTCGCTATCATTTCAATGACCACGTCCAGGTACGCGGTAAATGGTGTCCGCACTTGTGAGTATGCCCCACGCATAAAATACTCTGGCTTGAAGGTGGTTCCCGTCCAGTTAGGGTCAGCTCCCTCATGCAGCAGTCTATTGATCCCATGCTCGACACGATGACTGACCCACAGCTGATTTGACGTGCACTTGACATTGTAGAAGTTGAGGAGGATTTCGGAAAGCGTCGCACTTGTGAGAGTCCTCATTTTAGCTACCGGCCATATCGACTCGTCGAAGCAAATCGAGGCAGAGACCTTGAGAAAATCGACACCCCCACAGAATTGTGTCCTGGCCCTGGCTGGTCCACTTAGCAGCTGACCGGAGCTACACAGCCTTTCGAAATAGAAGATTGTTCGTGACATATTCTGGTCCCATGAACCAAACTTGTCGTAGTTGAGATGAAGAAACTGTTCGTATGCCTCCGCACGGTTTGCGACAAATTTAGGGGTCAAGAGATGCTCTGTCCGTGTATCAGCGTAGAGCTGAGATGTTGCCAGATGTGCCCTGGTCCATCGAAAGAAAATCGATGATTCCGATGAGTCGTCGTGGCCCAAAATCGCCCTGCCCTCGACTGTGTCTAAGAGAAAATCTCGAGCTGTTCGATGAATAAATAGTGGGTATCTTTGACCATAGCAAGACCAAAGTCTACTATACTGAGAGCCGTACCAACTCACTACCGGCTGTTCAGTATGTGACTGGGTGACCTCCACGAGTCCAAAACAGTATAGTTCCAAGTTTCTTTGGAGATCTCTGCACTTCTTCAGCATCCTTTTTCCTGGGACAAGTTCGAGAGGTCTCTCAATGGCATCAAGCAATTTGTCTGCAATCGAAGTCGAAGCGAGCATCAGCTGAAGCACGGATAATTCCTGCAAGCCATCTGGCCCCAAGGTGTTGAGTAGCATAAGCTTGAAGTATAATGCCGCAATCCGACGGTAGGCCTCAGGGCTATCTTCGCAAGCCCTGTTCCACATGTCTTTGTATAGCTTTGTTAGATCTCCCGGGAGGCAGGCAATTCTCTCCTGGATCATGACCGGAGTATCTCCAAATGTGAAGCCCTTATTGATACTTTTGATCGCAAGGACGAGCCACAGGAACACCCCTTCTGCTTTGTCCACGATTGATTTGATTGGGAACCAATGCGGATTGGGACTCCCCGAACTGTTGTAAATATCGTTGTCATCATTTGCCCTAGTCAACTTTATGTGACCTCGAGCATATCGGTCTAGATCGGCTCTGGTCAAGTCCTGCAGTCGAAGATGTGGATAAGCTGACAAGCGTCCTTGCAACTCGGGCTCGGGTCGGCTGGCCAGGCACATCTTTGTGTTCCGGCAAGGAAGAAATTGCGCTACTAAGTCGAGGAGACCCAGAGGCCCGTCCGCAGGATCTACCTCGTCCAAGCCGTCGATAAAGATGCAAATAGGACGCTCGTAACAAATTAATACTTGTAGAAAGATTGATCGCAGTTCAGACTCAGACCAGTCTGTATCTGCATCCTTCACGGCCGACCTTTGGTCTTGGATGTACTGAAGCACTTGGTTGGTGGCCGCTACACTGCTGTATAACAGCTGGTATAAGAGAGAACAGAGTAAACCCTTGATACTCTGCTGCATCTTGTTGCCTGGGCGCCAGAAGAAATGAGAGATTGTCAAAGTCTGAGGGGACCAGATGTCGAGATAGGTGGCTGTTTTGGGATGGTTCAACACATATTTGACCAGAGTCGTTTTGCCTGAGCCCGGCTTTCCGCTGATCCAGTAAACGGGCGCCGTAGAGCTGAGCCAATTGGAGAAAAGGCCCCAGCTAGCCTCAGATGGATCCGCCAGATCAATATCCTCCAAGTCAGAGTCCTCCCAGTCGGAGTCTTCCAAGTCACATCCTGTTTCGTCCTCCTGTATGGGACCGTTGTCTCCCAGGAAGATCCACTGAAACGTTTTCTCGTAGGCTTCGGGTACTTGATTTCGACGCTCGTTGAATCCTGGAAATTTGAGACTCTGCAGTAGGCGTTCACGTCTAGCCTGGTCTATTTGGACGTCTGCTTCGAGAGTTAAGCTGTTCAGAGTGTTCTGAATCCCACCAATGGCCTGGAAGGTCGCTCTAGATGAGGTGGAAATGTGCTCCCGTGTCCTCAAGCTCTCAATGGATACCAGATGCTTAATGTCTCTGCTTCCACTTCCATATTCGAGAATAAAGTTTCGGAGGTTGGCTTCAACATTGCTTATGTCGAGCTGGGTAGCGCGGGTTTGAGACCTGGATATTTACATTCAGCTACAGTTCGCACCCCATTCGTCCGATTTGCTACACTAAGAAACGGTGTTCTCACCATATTTGAGCCAGAAGCGTCGTCTTCATCAGGTTGTCCGCCCTTTCCAGGCCTTCTTTCAGCCTGTCCAATCGTCGCTTCCGCCAAGTCGTCTTGGCAACTGCTTTGAGGGTTGATGCCAGTTGATTTTGCTTCGCGTTTCCAAGCAAGAAACGAACTTCTTCTTCGAGATCTCGGGCGGCCGAGGTGCACCTTTCGGCCGTGAGGAGAAGCTGTTGCTCGAGTTTGGATGGTCTCGTCGGCCGCTGGGCGGCCTTTACTTCGCGACTGATATTGTCCAAGACAATGGCCTTTTCTTCAAGAGCCTTGTCAATAGACGGTGTGCTGCTCTGGTAGATCCCTTTGGCGAGCTTGATGGTGTCACGTCCGACCTCGATCAACTGGAAAATGTTGCAGGCAAGGCCCAAAGCTGCGAGGGGTTCAAGTCCAGACATGCTGCGAATGTGTCCCTGGAATCGCGACACGTGGAGTTCGAGACGCTTGAATAAGGGCGTAGAGTGTGAGCGTATAGCTTGCAAAGGTGCTTAGCTACAGTGTAGATGGATTAAGTACGTCGCCAACATGACGATAGGCGAAAGAGGGGAAATTGATGCCTGAGACATTGGAACGAATGGCCAGAGGCCACGTGCCTAGGATGGCGGTGGCTGGCTTCCAGTTTTGTGGTTGCACAACCTGAAAATCAGGCGGACTACGATGCGATGGTCGCTCGGTAAAATACGTAAGTAGCTAATAACCTACATCAATTACTACAAAGCTTTGCTTCTTGTAATTTATTTTGCCTTGCACCGAGTTCCTGAAGTGTCCGCTCCTGGTGCTATTAAACATTTGAACCCGAGGTCTGGGATCGCCAAATCAGCACATACTCGGTCTTCCCGGATCTGCCTTTAAAAAAGAAAAAATACTCCTAGCAATTTATTAAATTACCTTTTCTCTGGAAAATGAATCAGTATGTCCAGTGTTGTACGAAGTAACTACTCGAGGAAGCGCTTCTCATTCCCAAAAGCCACGATTGTTCTGATTGAACAAGGCCATCGATCTTTCATTATCGAAATCGTTCACAGTGAGATATATCACGGCAATGAAGGTGATGCTCGGTATAACTGTGTTCATTTCATATTAGCTACTAGCCTCATACAGAGCAACTTTACACCCATTGGCGCTCTTGCAGGTCAATTTCATGTCACCCTTCCACTCCTGGTCGTCTCGACTCTCCAGCCTCAGGAACTGACGCGCCAGTCTCGCAATCACGTAGGCCGCCTCGACCAGGCTTTTCTGGCGCCCCAGGCACGCTCTGCCGCCTCCGCCAAATGCCGTGAACTCCCACTGGCTCGGGTGGATAATGTCCCAACGCTCGGGCCTGAACGCTTCTGTGTCCTCTCCGAAGACGCACGGGCCACGATGCAGGGAATACTGTCCGACTTCCACCTTCGTTCCCTTCGGTACGAAAATGGGCGCGTTGAGATCGGGCCCACCGCCGACGGGGAGGACCGTGTCGCAGAGGGCGATGCGACCCATGAGGGGGAACACCGGGTAGAGACGCAGAGCTGAAACGTAGTCAGCAGCTGTCAGTTCATGGACTTGCCAACACTTACTTTCCAGGAGAATGTTTTGCAGGACATTGGGATTAAGGAGAGTGTCAAAGTTGAGCATGTCGCCTTTACCGAGGACTTCGTTCCGTATTTGGTTGCAATAACATGGATGACGGGACAAGAGGAAGAAGGCGTTTCCGAGTAGAGATGATGTCGTTTCCTGGGATGCCATCATGCCTTGCAGAATTTGACTCCTGATGAACCCTTGATCATCAGACTGGAGGGACAAGTCTTGAACCAGGCTCCCCTTCTTACTCTGAGCTGGGTTGGAGTCTGAAATTCTGTTTGACCAATGGCTTGATCGATGTAATGGTTCAGGAATGAATGAGCGGTGTTGCAGACGCGACGAAACCTTCCTTGGGGTAAGAGCTGCCAAACACGTCCGATGATCATACGGACCATGGCCAGGAAGAGCGCATCATGAAAGGCATCGACAAACTCGTCAGGGGTGCACGGAGCTTCACTATGTGTGTCGTCAGGTGATATTCCCAACAGGAAGTTCAACGATGTGTTCAGAAACTGTGTCTCGTCAATGGTATGTAACAAAGAAGGAGACGCCAGAATGAGAAACATACCGTGACATAGAACAACGGCTGAAGATCCACGGCACCATCATTTATCAATAGACCTGCCACGAGCTTATCTACTTCCCGTGAAAGTATACTTAAGTCTAGCAAGTTACTCTTGGCAAAGGAAGGCCTCAGTGCCTTCCGCGCATGTCGCCAGACGTCTCCATCCATGGTCAAGAACCCTCTACCACAGAAAGGCTCCATGCCTGCCAATCTAGTGGGCTCAATTCCCCACTTGTCATCGTCGGTATGGATAAATTTGATGTTCTCGGGAGCGACTGTGTATATAGTAGGGAGGCTGATGAGAGTATTGAGCTGGAAAGAGTGACCGTGATCTCGATAAAAGCGGTGTAGGGAGGGAATGTCTTGGTGCATCTTCATTATGAATTCCAGGCCGAAGAAAGGCTCCGCGGGTTGATGCTGCACGAGAGTAGCGCATCCCCTTTGATGTCGAGCGGTGTTTCGGCGTTGGCGTTGCTGAATAAAGTAGAGAATGACAACAAGTAGTAGGGCAGCAAATGAATTCAACATGTAGCCCATCCTGAAATACAAATGAGGCTAGAAAGGTGGACGACAGCTTCGGGGACAGGTCAGTTGAGTGCAGTAATGGGCACGGTAGGATACGGTGGAAAAGACACTCTGTGCAAACAGCAGTTGGAGGATGGTTGCACTCTTGATCACGCGCCGACGGTTGGTTAACCAACCTGGAACAGAGCAACGTTGGCTGGGATTCCTCTTATGCACTGGAGAGGCGCAGGCGAAGATCGGCAGTTGTAACAAATTCTTGTATACCCTGGTTATACGCAGGTGGCCCTTACTTTCTTCCAAGATATTCAGCCGAGGCAACCACATATGTGCGCACCAGGTGCAGTACCTCTTCAATTTCAACAGACTCGTTGGCTGCACTGACGTTCGTTCCATCAGGGCCATACCAAAAGCCCGGGATTCCACGATTTCGCCAGTATCGGAGATCTGAGATAGCAATATCAGGCACCATTTGTGGTTCGGGCAAACCAAGTTGTACGACTGTTTGTTGAAGAATTGCTGTCATTTCATGCTCTGGGTCTGAGATGTCCGCTGCATCCGCCCCTTCAAGATGAATTTTGGCTTCTGGGTACCGGGAAACAATTTCGCTGGCTTTGTTGAAGACTGAGTGCGGATCAAGTCCAACGGGCATCACGACGGTGACGCCAAAGACACAATCCGGAGAAATGACGCTCGGAGAGCTGCCGCCTTCAATGGTACCGACATTGACTGAGACCACGGGGATAAGATCAGCCGTACCACTGCCGTACGTGCTGTCCAGCCATTCTCGATACTCCGGGTCCGCTAGCCGGTCCGCGATTGACGCTGGCAGTTCAATAGTAATGTCTTCCAGGGTGTCAAGGTCGCGTATAATGTCCACAGCGATGCGAATAGCGCTGGGACTGGCATTTGGGTAGCCAGAGATTGCACCTCGAGTCGCAACCTCGATGCTGAATTGTAGGTAGCCTTTCGATGAGAAAGTAATCGCACTGGTTCCGCCGGGCTCAGCAGACAGGACGCAGTCTGCAACCATCTCCGACTCAATCTGCTCAAACATGTATCCAGTTCCCCGGCCCATGCCCGTCTCTTCGTCAGACGCGAGCGCGATTGACAATGTCCCACTTAGATCCTCGCTCATCCGGGACAAGTATGCGAACGCGTAGAGCATTGCAGTGACCCCAGCCTTCATGTCGGACGCGCCGCGGCCCCACACCCGCCCATCTGACACTTTGCCGCTCCATGGGTCATCAGTCCATCCCGGCTCGTTACCAGCAGGCAGGACGTCTAGGTGGCCGCTGAACATTAGATGTCGCCCCTCTGCAGACATCGTGGCCGTAGAAATAATGTTGGGCATTGTTTCATCAGCTGCAACCTCCTTGAAGGGAAGTCCTTGTGACGATAGAAAGTTTCTGACTAAGGCCATTGCTTCTCGCGTGTCGCCAGGAGGGCTGGGACTCTTGGCCTTTACAAGAGCGGAGAAAAGATTGACGATTGAATCCTTATCGTCCTCTATCCATCGATCAACTTGGTGTCTAACGTGGGTCATGTTGTTTCGGAGGTTGAGTTGAGTGAAGGTTCTAACAGTATTGAGTTGCAAAGTCATGGAAAGCTGACATTGTAAGTAACGTAGTCCTAGAGACCAGCGAAAGTAGTGTTTCATATCAGGAGGATTTGTGGCAGTTGAGAAGCGTATCGACCTGACTTTATAGAGCAGAAAAAATATTTTAAAATGAGACTTTACTTTGATGCCAGTATATGTGCACATGGAAGGCGAAGGACAAAAAGGACCGCCTGCACTTGTCCAGCTTGCTCCCCTGGGCCGGTCCCACTTCACTAGAGTCACTTATCCGCCACGCCATGTTTGATTGGTTTAGATGTCTTGGCAGTGACGTAGCTTCTCTTGGTAAACTTTGAAAATGATTATAATTGCTGTACCGTACTTCTGCACTTCTGCTTTAAGAGTCTTAGCCTTGAATAAGGTTTTTCTAAAAACGCTAGAATTAGAACTGCTTATCCTTTTTTTATAGATAAGAGGTAAGTTTCTAGCTTATACTTACCTATAAGTAGTATAAATTATACATTGAATATTATCAAGTAAATATATTAGCTGTAGTATTATGATGCTCCTGGTTCTGAGTATAGTGAACAAGTGGGCATGCATGAGTCGCGTTGAGCTGGTCTCAAGGTCATTCCTACAGCAGAGTTCCATAGCTCTTACAGACCTGCCATTCCTAAAGATGAAGATACTCTCGATGCGCGGCCTCATGATACATTGAAACACTCCGCTCCCTTAAGCACGTCTATCAACCTACAAGCTTATCTGGGTCTACTCGTATTCCGGATGTCCCAAGCTTTGTGTCCCTGCAATATTCATTCTAATCAAATGATGTGGAAACTCAAACAAGATACATGGGTCTGTTTAAACAATGAAAGACTTCCTCTCGGCGATATCCGCGGTTGTAGTCATATATTTCGGCAATTTCACGTTGCTTGTGCCAGTGATCACTTTCAATATGGAAAGCTAAC
Organism: Diaporthe sp. P3_1W; assembly: GCA_037177825.1. Classification (NCBI taxonomy): domain Eukaryota; kingdom Fungi; phylum Ascomycota; class Sordariomycetes; order Diaporthales; family Diaporthaceae; genus Diaporthe; species Diaporthe sp. P3_1W. The sequence continues at coordinate 6,558,975 of JBAFXB010000001.1, forward strand.
AAATCGAATTGGGCCAAGCGACAGGGGAAGTGTACTTAGTTACCGCCATCGTCTGGCACTCACGAGGTTGTAGATAACAAAGACGAAGGGGCCAGAAATGGATGACCCGGACTCAATCAACAGATCGTCCAACGAGACACGGGAAAAAAAGGGAGTTTACCCACGAGCTTGCGATTTCGAGGCGCTGAGGGGTGGGGCATTGCAATTGTGTGACGACCTCGACGGTGTAAAGGATGGCGTGATTGCCAGACCGGACCTTTGCACTTTCGATCCGATGACCTTATCTGGCACTCCCTTTGAATGCGAGGGACGTTCAGCGGCGGTCTCGGCGGTCTCGGAAGATGCGGTGGATGTGTACAAAGCGATCGTGCAGGGGCCAGTTGATGAGGAGGGAAGCAAGCTTTTCCCAAGAATCATGCCCGGGACAGCTCTGGTTGGCCTTATGACCCTTGAAAACACGCTCTGCAGCGACGACCATTGCTCTCGCGGCCTCGCATTCACAATCGCGGATGGCTGGATTAGACTCGTGCTCAAGAAAGATCCTTCTTTTGATCCGACGAAGATGTCGCACGCTGATTACGCTCAACGGTTCCGAGAGAGTGTGACAGAATGGGACGCAATGTTCAGCAGCAATGATTCTGACATGGATCAGTTTCGGCAGCTCGGCAAGAAGATGATCAGCTGGCATTCTATGAACGACGAAGCCGTGCCCGTTCTTGCCATGAGACAGTTCTATGAAAGGGTAGTGGCCCGGGATCAACCACACAACATCACGACCCAAGACTATTATCGGTACTTTGAGGTCCCGGATCCAACGCATTGCTCAGCTCCCGCTGGGGTGCCGTATCCTTTAAATGCGCTGAGGATCCTCCAGTCCTGGGTCGAAGATGGAATTGTCCCTGAGGAGCTACCTACTGTGCTCCTTGGCCATCAACCGAACGCTGAGCAGGTCTATAGACCGAGCTGTGCGTATCCAACGGCAGCATTTAAGACGGGAGCAGGGTTTTCTTGCAATGTCTCTAGTAGTCACGAGACAGATGAACTCGAAGGATACATCAAGGACGAGTTGTGATGTGTCATTAGATATGTACCTGATCCCACGGGAAAGGCGATTTTGACTTGCGCAACTCAATCGAATTATCGAATTGCTTATTAAAACAAGTTTTCGGAAAAGTTCAGTAAAAGAATGTAAGTTCATACAAGATCAAGCTTTAGGGCCGAGAACGAAACGACTGAGGCAGTCCCCTGATTACGAGGGTCTGCTGCCTCCTTTCCCCCAGGACAATCAATTCCCACCATAGTCCTTTTCAATCTTACATGAAAAGATGGGTTGAAAAGAACATGTAAGACGCGAGGGCCCCAACTTCGGGGGGGGGGGGGGGGCAACCATCCTGAGCAGGTCGCCATGGTATCATCACACGTACTCGGCACAGCTGGTTGAACTACCCAGGTCCATCACATCACCGGCCGTGGCGTTGGCGATCAGATTCACCATCCAGAGCGTGTGGTTGAGGGTCGTTACGTTCCCAGAATCACCGTCGTAGTCCAGGATCGCAGCACTCGGGTAGCTCAAATTTCCGGACGCCAACATCTCATCCGTGGGCACGTTGCGGCCGCTGATATCGGTCAGACGGCTCGTCAGATTGGCCTGCTGCCACTGCCACCAGACGCGATCGATGTAGGCGTGGTGAAGGAAGAATATCGGGTCACCTGGACTGGCCGCGACGTTGATCATCTGGTTATAGTTGTTAGCATCACACGTTCGCGGAGTTTGGAGGACAACTGTCTGGTGGATCAGCTGTCAGGTGTCACTGACCACACCGCCAACACCTCCGTGCCCTGCTGAATGCGGATCAGACTCATAGCACTGTCTAGCATCCTCGAAAGTGTCGTAGGCGAAGCATGTATCGAGATTCGAGCCATTGCCCCTCTCGAGGCTGGTGAGGTCGAAGCTGCGGCTGAGACAATATCCGCCACTCTCGTCGGGGAGACCGGAAGAATTCAGATGCAAGGTGAGATTAACGAATGGGCCATCGGTTATGCAACCATCTCCATCTGCACCGTTGCCTCCAAACCCAGTGTCGCTATCGAAAACGACAAGTTGGTCAATGGTGAGGGTACCATTGTTGATCTGTTCGATGTCGGAGAGCTCGTCCCAGTAAGGCTGTCCGCCGGTATAGCCACACTCCTGCTGGAGGAGGATCTCGTGGGCTCGCACGAAGAGTCGGTGCCAGGGGAGGAAGGCTCCCACACCGTGCTGCGGTCATGGTTAGCACGATCCCTTGCGGTGAACTCGACTCAAGTGCTTAGTTCTCTGGCTTGGAAGTCCAAGCCAGAAGTGGTAGCGAACAGTGTGCCCTGTAGAATTTTCACTTACAATTACATTGGTCTGCACAATGTGTGTGTAATGAATCTCGTCCCAACGATTCTGGGCGCCAGTGATTGCGTGGTCCGTGTTTGACAATTGGGCAGGGAGTGCCTGCAGACACAGCTCAGCGTCGATATACGCAGCTTTCTCCGTATCAGTTAGGGCAGTCCTAGACTTCAATCAGCCTAAAAATTTGTGGTGATGGGCTTGGAATGATTGCTTTACCATGATTTCCGTTGGTTGAGAGTCGTGCAGGTATTGGGCTCCTGCCTTGCGATGGGGCTTGCTTGAACGAGCGAAGAGCCGGCAAGAACGGCTACGATTGCGAGATTGAAAAGCGAATGGATAGACATGGTCAATAAGAGAAGGACTCGAGCTACGACAGTGTTGGGCGAGAAGTGGAAACGAATGCACAGCTTTCGGCGCTGTTACTGCTCTGTGTTGGGTGCAAGTGATAATTCTTCTCCCATCGTGGACTCGAAAAGGATGATGCTGCCTCTTATACCTTGGAGTATCACTGCCATCGCCAACAGACTCTCCTTGAGGCAAAAGCATCTCAAGCCTCGACGTATCTGTCTCGGTCTTCTGGACCGCCCCGAGGACCAGAACTCGTCACCCATATGGGAAGAATTCGTAATCAGAATACAACTGCATCCTCAAAATCTGCAAGAAGGGTGCAGTGTTGTTGACTCGATCACAAGCGACAGCCGGTCAGACGCAGATCCAAGTAGCATCGGCCGGGTCGAGCCTCAAGACCCCCAGGCCGGAGCCGGCCAATCGCAGGTCATATGCGCCAAGACGTCGTTCTGCGCATCACTCAAGCCACTGGCAACGTAACTCACAAAACAACCATAAATATGCCCCACATTTCCTGGCGTAGTCCGCGTAAGCCTTTCCCGCTTTGATGTCTATGGTCGACGGTGAGTGCTTTGGGTAGCATCGTCTCGTGTTCTATGCGTGTATATCTCCGCCAGGATCCCAAGCAATGATTCTCCACCTCGAATTAAGAAAGTGGAACCAGTGTAACACATCCAAGGGGACCTGCGTTAATTAGCATGCATCATGTATTACCTGAGTTGCTTTTGATAGCCAGCTACCAATCGTCTTGGCATATCTTGTATGTAGAACTCAATCTCGTGAGGCAAAGTACCTTACTATAGAGACTACCAAAGAAGTAACAACATTCAGTGGGTAGTATATTGTAAATTACGATGAGAATTAGTGTTCGAGGTCTGGATGAAAGGACACGGCTGGGTTTAGGCTATCACGAGTTCCCGCAACCTTAAGGGCCCCCCCAAAAGGAATGCCGAGCTGCATTCCGATTTGACAGAGAATGTGATACAGAGATGAGCACGAGCAAGAGCGACCGGAACCCTTGGTGTTCAGTCAGACATGACAAAGGATTTCCATAGCGAGCTCACCGCTCATAAGAATGTTGAAGCGATGAATCCTAGTAACACAGCCATTGACTGTCAACTGAAGGAAGCTTGTACGCTCTATTTTTAGGATGTTGGCCTAGAGCGTCACGTCAAATCAAAGCGGGAATGGAAAGTCATGCCGTAACTCAGGGGCGAGGCTGGAGTCGAGTCTCCATGCAATAACAATATACGAGGCATACGAGGCAAGCGGTCATCAAATGAGTAACTCCTGTATGTATCACATGCCACTCTAACAGGAGCTGAATTCTGAACACCAGTGGGCTTTGTCGTCAGCCGTGACGCAATGGTCAGAGGAGATGGAGTCCATCCGAGTAGCAAGGAGGATGACCTGTCAGATATTGTCAAAAGGAATGCACATCTGGTACCTCTTACACTTACTCATTTCCCAGGAGGATAGAATCTTAGAGGGATCACTCCAATTTGTAGTTCTCGGCTCCTAATTTTTGAGGTCACGGCCTTGAGTGCATTCTGCTCAAGCTCCCTATCTCCGGTCGAGTTCCCTATCTCCGCTATGAACCCCTGAGTGGCAATCAAGCCACTGTGTTGCTCGAGTGAAAGAACTTCGACTTCCACTCAAGGCATGTAGCATCATCAGCCAAGTCATAGAGATTGAATCCATACAAGCCGGGTCCCTCGTAGAAGAGGTAGACACTCCGTGTCAGCTGTGGGCAGTGCTCAGCGATCAAGCACAGGAGACCGACCAGTTTCTCAACCAATGCCCGGTGTGCAAGATACCCCAATTTGTTGGGTTCCGGGTCCTTGCCAAACGCCCAGCTGACAGCGCTGTTCTGAGCCGCGTCCACCCAGGCATTCAGAACAGCCTTACGGCAGTTCCAGTCCAAGCCGTGAACGGCCAGCGTATTGAAGTCCGTTTCGTCTTCCGAAGTCATACGGAAGGCTATGGATCCGAGGTCCTCATCATGTCCCTTGAGAGTGATCTTGATTATCAAGACTGACAGAAAGCGCAGGTTGCTGGTGTGTAGCATATTCGTGGGACTCGGGGCGAAGGCCTGAATCATCTCGTGGAAAGACTGCAAAGAGGCCTGATTCTCGGATGCTGGGTGCAAGATGACTCGCTCTTCTCCTGCCACCTCCTCGGATCGCACGTTCAGATAGAACATGAAATTGAACATGTCGTAGAAGATGTGCAAGCATTCATGGCGTATTTGCCTGTTGACGCGGGTGATTGGAGGCTGCCGTAAGTTGGGCCGGGCTTTCTCGACAGTGTCGACCAACAAATCCGGCAACGCGATGCGGATGGCGTCGGGGTTGACGCTGTAGGTGCCAGCGTACCGATAAACCATGTTGCGAATCTCAGGGGGCAGGTCCAGGAAGCGGAAATGGTTCTATATATGAAGAAATGATATCAGTGTTTGTACATTCACAAGACTAACAGCAAGCCAGTTCATGGCGATCGGGTAGACATACTCTGGTCGAGAGGCATGCAGTTGACTCAGACATCGCAGTGCCGCCATTAGGCTGGACCTGTTGGAGATCGTTTGTTGTCAGTGGCTGATTGATAAGTCAAAAGCTGATACTACTGACCTGGATGGCGTTGCTAAGAGTCTTGACCTCGTGTTGGCCACCGCCGTCCTGATCGACAATCTTTTGACCCGTTTGGTCCATGGTGGGCTTATGCGGAATGTTGTCGGCCTCCATGATGTGGAAGTTGTTGTTGAGATGGAGATGTCGGTGGAGGGTTCGAAATGGAAGAAAAGTTTAAGTCTGGACCTTGGGCAGGAGTTGGGGATTAAAGAGAAAAATGGCGCATGTGCCAATGTGGTGAGCTGGGCAATGAGTCAATCAATGGCTACCTAGGTACATTGCCACCACCCCAGGAAGAGGCCAAGGAAGAGACCCAATGGAATACGGCGGAGACCACAAACATTCAATGGACTGGTCTGTGAATGGCGGAGGGGGTGAATAGTTGTATTCACTTCACCAGAGCCAGTCTTGCGAAGTAGGACCTGTGAAGGGCATTGCCACGCCAGTCACGGACATTGATATCTCACTACAGGCCGTTGAGAATTCAGCTCCATGGTGCGAGGGGATCAAGCTGTCTCAAATGCACGTAATTTGGCATCGGAGAAGTAGTCTAAGCTACCGCTCTCCCTATGGTGTTACCAGTCTTATCCCAGTTTAGGGATTTGTCTTGAAATGCGTGATAAGCCTGAGACCCGCATCAGGCTTACAAGACTCCCCAACAAGTGCATACGTACAACTCACTTCGAAAATCCACTCAGAGTCTGCTTTCTTCTGCGGCCGTTCGCTTCACAGCCACAAATAGACGACTTTATCTGTCTTTCTACAAATTGGAACTATGTTGAGGTGCAGCATCAGTTCGAAGAGCCACCGCTTTGCGGTGTTGTTTTGTTTTGTCCTTCTCGCGCTTCTCATCCGCCACTGGTCAAAAAGTGGCGGGCATCCTTTACTCAACACCACTATTCCAGATTGGATCTTCCTGCCCTCGCAAACGGAAGTGAAGCCATCCGACCATGTGCCTCGACTCAATACGACGTGGCACAACCAGATCGCGCTTGAGATGACGAACAAAAAGGTCAACCTCACAGCTGTGGACACAACGCACGGCATACTCGACCGTACACGCGTGGCCTTGCTGATGGAGAACAGGCCGCTGCCGTACCTTGTGCCCCTCCTGATACACTTCATGTCGGTCGTGCCTCCCGAATGGTCATTTCGGTTCATGGGATCCGCAGAGTCCCTCGCCTTGATGCAATCGAACCCGACGATACGCCTCTACATCTCGCGGAAAAAGCTCTTCATAGACTCGATCCCCTACGACGTCGTGAAGGACATCAACACCTACGGAACGGTCAACCGCCTCCTGACGACCCCGTGGTTCTACGAAGAGTGGATCTGGCCCGCGCAGTGGCTGTTCCTCTTCCAGGACGACAGCATGATCTGCTCAGCCTCGAGCATGACGCTCAACGACTTCGTGGACGAGGACTGGTCGTTCATCGGCGGCTCCGCGTATGGCAACACGGCGCCGAACGGGGTCAACGGCGGCTTCTCCCTGCGGAAGGTGGCGCACTTGGTCCAGATGCTGCATACACGCTCTTTTGAAGATTTTGTTGCGGATGGCAACCCCGCGGCGGAGGACCACTATTTCTCAACGTCAATGTGGAAATTGCCTGGGACAAAAATGCCTGTTGGAATCGAGGCAATCAGGTTTGGGGTGGTCATTGAATACTCGCCGAATGACACCGAGATGCCGCTTGGTTTCCACCCTTTCTCTTCGGATGGGCTGTTCAGGGGCGCCCAGGGCCAGGCGAATCAGGACAAGGCATACAAGTACTGCCCGGAGTTGGGCATCATTGCTCTGGGTCGCTGGGACTGTCAGTGTAGCCCTAATAAGAACAGACCCGGTGGGCTCGGAGGCTAGGTGGTCATTGCCATATGAAGCGACCACTTGGGTGTGGTTCGCCAGGGAACGATTCGGCTTGGTGGCTCGCTGGCAAGATCAGTGACAGGTCAATCCGGTTGTGGTAATTATGCAGAGCGGCAGAGGGTAAACAAGGGTCACGGTTGCTGTGCCGTAGCACATAGAGTACTCCTGATGAATTTCGACAAGTGAAGTGGAGTGCAGTATAAATTGTGAAGAGGAGTATGTGACATCAAACACGGTTTACTATTCTTCGGCTTATGCCACGAGCCACACCCGTCGGACTTACACTCTCTCGTCGAACCCGGAGCTGCCGCCGCCAAGATGGCTGTCCCCTGCGCCTGGGCACGCGGCATGAACTTGTATGGCATCGCGGCTATTCCCTGGTTTCCGTCTGAAGTGCTGAAACTCGCGACGTCTGATGTACAGCAACCCCTGGAGAAATCCCCAATAGACACTAACACAATCGCTACGAAACCAGGGGATGATTTGCTAACAAGCTCACAAACCCTGCGCCACGATGCTGGGAATCTTCGGACGACACAGTCGCACTCTGTCAGGAGACAGAGCCGTTGGAGCAAATAACCACGGTCAAAGATAGACGATGGCCCAGACCCTGTCGCACGAGTCAATGCGAACGAGCTGTAAGTTGGAGGGCACCGCCTCTTGGCATGACATTCAAATAGCAGAGCCCTGCAGGACTTCAGACGACAAGTCTCTGATATATCGACTCGTCTCGGCTGCCAACCACAGGACAAGCTTCACGGCACTAGTATTCCCCATCGCTCGCCAGGGCCTGCCATGAGGTAACCATTCTCTTCAACACACTCTTTTTCTACTTGTCTTTCGCTTCAATCCACCAGCATGTTTTCATATACATTTTTCCTCGCCGTGACCCTGGTGGCTACCGCGGCCGCACAGGTGCAATTCCTCGGAGTCGCCATCGCAGGCGGCGACTTCGGATGCCAGATAGACGGCACATGCCCGACGGGGTCGACACAGCTCCCCCTCGGCAGCAACGGCGGGGGTGGCGACGGCCCGGGGCAGATGCAGCACTGGGCCTCCCTGGACAAGCCCCTGAACCTGTTCCGGCTGCCCGTCTCGTGGCAGTTCCTCGCCAACAACCAGGTCGGCGGCGACCTCGACCCCACCAACCTCGCCAAGTACGACAAGCTCGTGCAGGCGTGCCTGGGCGTCGGGGCGCACTGCATGGTCGACATCCACAACTTTGCGCGCTGGAACGGCGCCATCATCGGGCAGGGCGGGCCCACCGACGACCAGTTCGTCGCGCTGTGGACGCAGCTGGCGGCCAAGTACGCGGGCGAGGACCGCATGGTCTTCGAGCTCATGAACGAGCCGCACGACCTGGACATCAACGTGTGGGCGGCGACGTGCCAGAAGGTCGTGGCGGCGATCAGGGGCGCCGGCGCGACGAGCCAGATGATCCTGCTCCCCGGCACGAATTTCGACAGCGCGGCGACTCTGGTCTCGAGCGGGAGCACTGCGGCGCTGATGAATATCACGAACCTGGATGGGACGACGGATAACCTTCTGTTGGATATTCACAAGTACCTGGATGAGGACAACTCTGGGACGCACGAGACATGCACGACGGATAATATCGATGCGTTCACTACGGTTGCGGACTTTTTGAGGCAGACAGGTCGGAAGGGCATCGTCAGTGAGACTGGCGCGTCGAGTGATTCCACAGTGAGTGCTTCCTGTTCTGCAACCTCCCCGCGTTGTTTCTTTTTCATTTCCACTGCATGACGCCTGCATGTATTCACGGTCACCTAAGGAGCCAAGCGCTGACCATGTACCTCGAAACAGTGCTTCACAAGCTTCTGCTCGCAGAACAGCTTCATCAACCAAAACTCGGACGTCTTCATGGGCCTCGTGGGCTGGGGCGCCGGCAGCTTCGACACGAGCTACATCCTCAGCCTCACGCCGTCCAAGCAGAACAACCAGCTCGTCGACAACCAGCTCATGCAGCAGTGCGTCATAGCCAAGTGGGTGGCCACCGCCGGGACCCCGAGCTCAGCGCCAGCGGCCGCCGCGCCTCCCGCCTCCGCGTCGCAGGTGACGGTGACGAGCAGGCCGATCGTGATGACGACGGTGGGGCCGACCCAGGCGACGAGCGTGGCCCAGTCCATCGGCGATATGACGTATACCATGACCATGTCGATGGTCACCGAGACCGCGGGCGGCGACGGGGAGGGCGAGGGGCTGCTCACTGCGTCGGGAAGCCCGACGCTGCCTGCCATGGCGACTCAGGTGCCCTCTGCTGATGCTGGTGGTCTGGAGACGGCATCTGGCGGCTCGAACGGGACGGCCCAAGTCACGTCGCCGTCGGGGTCGGGTGTTGTTACGGCTTCAGGGGCTGAGGGCTCTGCACGGTCGTCTACTTGGGCGACGATGCTGGCGATGAGTGTTGGATTTGTGTTTTCTTTCATGATGTCTTTCTAAATTTAGCGACTAGTCCGTGGGATGCGGAAGGAGATTAGTGATACCCCCTTATTCTACTTCTTTTGAGAAAAAACGGAACCAAGCGCCGGATCAGACAGGAATCTCGTACTCGCGTTGGCCTTCCGTGCAAAACAAAACGACAGTAGAATTCGGGTTGAAGCCGAGCTCATCTCGAGCCTCAAGACATGCCTTCCGCAGCGCTGACAAAGTGGCAGCACCACACGGGCCTGGCTGCAGGCCCATCGTCGACAGCTCAGTTACAGCCGCATGCGCCTCCTTGTCCGTAACAGTAACGTCCGCATCAACCCCGGACGCGAGCGTGGGCCAGGCTGTGGATGATACTGTGCCACAGTTCATACCGCACATAATGGAGTCTCCAGTCTCAACCGTAGTCATCTGTCCTTCTTGCAGTGATGCCCTCAGGCAAGCTGCAGTGGTCGGCTCGACTGTCATGACGGAAGCCCTGGATTGGCTGCCTAGGGGGTGCTTCTTGAAGTGTTTGGTGACCGCATGTGCAATTGAGCCAACTCCCACTGGGATGAAAGCATGCGTAGCTGCCTTTCCTCCTGTGGCCTCTGGGACTTGCACGTCGGACTCATTCAGCATCGTGCTATACCCTTCAACAACCCACTTAGAGCATGTCAGCGTTATGGACACTGGAGAGAGGACTTTCGAATACAGCTTACACCAGGAAATGTCTGATATCCTTGCAATCCCATATCCATGGCGAATATGGCGAGCTCGTTTCTCTCCGACTCTGCTCGAGCGGCAGCGACGCCGTCGTCATAGCTACCATCTACCACCAACAACTCGGCGCCCTCAGACCTGATACGCGCCCGCGTCGTCTCGGGCATGAAGCTCGGGACATAGATCTTGGCGGGTATGCCGATATACTTGGCCATGCGAGAGACGGCACGGCCCCAGTTACCCTCCGTGCAGCTCACCAGACTGAGTCCCTCCGCCCTGGCCATGGTCCCCAGGCGAGCCCAGAACTCGCGTCCGTGGTTGTCTTCCATGAATGCGGTTGGGTCTAGATGCAGTCTTTCCGCAACGGCCCTGAAGACAGCCCAGGACGCGCCGAGGATTTTGAAAGACGGCAGCCCAAAGCGATTGGACTCGTCTTTGACGAAGACATGGCCGAGTTGCAACTCCTTGGCCAACTGCGGGAGTGGGTGCAGTGGCGTTTGCTCGTAGTGAGGCAGTTTCTGGTGGAATGCAAGTACTGCAGATGCCGCGGACGGGCTCTGGCCATCGACGGTTGCTTCCGCGGCCGACTTGTTGATGAAGATGGGGCTCATTGTGATGTGGGTGGGTGTTGCGGGAACAAGGTGTTGGGGGTGGCACAGTGTCGGGCTGTTTTGCCGATCCGGAACGCCTGGCTTTGATGCTGGTTCTAGGTCTCGGACAACACGCTTTCAGACCTCTTGGTAGAATGAAGGCACGCAAGAGGGGTGGCTATTGCGTTTAGTCTCTGGCGTGGTTTTGCCGGAAAGATCAATGGCCAAGTAGGACGCCCGAGGGCCGAGTACCGAGCACCGGAGTCAGTGGGAACTAGAAGACTACCTCTGTATGAGCATCCCTTAAACGAGAATCCACCCCAGCCTGGAACAAGTATAGGCTCTGGTTCAAGATGAGGGAGGGAGAGTGTAAAGTGAGCAACTACTGGGCTGTACATGCCTAGCACGTGTGGTCAAACTTGCCCGTCGGCAGAATTTTGCGGAGGCATAATAGCTAGCCAAGCCCACCACGTCAACACCGATTTGGTGAGTAGACGGCAGCTGATTACTGGCTGTAGGCACAGCTTAAAAAAAGCTCACACTTGGATTCCGGCAACAGTGATAACACCGAATTCTAAATTTACATATCGTGAGTTGATACGTGCACCACTCCTGTTTATTGGTACGAGACTAAACGTTCCGTCTAAGTGTTGTCTTGTATGGGCCTGACTCCCCGTATACGGGGAGATCGACAATTATATCCTACTATTATGAATCGGGATTTGCCTTTGTCTAGGCCATGAGTCCAAGGTTTAGAGTGTAGTTACTGTAAACATAGCTTTTACCTTTAGTCTTGTATCATTCCTGTAGTAGTCTAATCTACATCCGTCGATTATCATCTCCGTCCCCATCACCATCTCCGCGTTCGTGTACCCCACCGCCACAATGCCTCATCGTGGTCGTTCCTGGTCGGGAAGTCGAGTGGATGCCACATACAGTGTGCTCTCCCGTCTCCCATCCACTCAGGCGCAGGCGTCACCCGCTCCCAGGCATCGCGATACACACCCGTCACGCGCATTGGTTCCTCGGGGTCGACACGCTGGGTGTTCGTCTCATCTGGCAGGACGGGCAGCGGGCATGCAGCTCCATTGCTTCCCTCCTTGGCTTGGAAAAGGTCCATCATGGCCTTCTTCTGCGCATCTGTCAACAGGCAGATTCGATATGTAACCTCGTCACGGTCAGGATGCAGGTAGACAGCGTCTGACTCCCCACACGCCTGTGCCGCGCGGTCAAAAAGAACCACGCCGCCGAGGATCCGTGATTCTGCCCAGTAGCCTGCCATATCTGCCGCGCCTTCGGGGTAGTTTTCCGGGTTGATGTACCACGTGTGCCGGAAAAGGGTTGGTGGTGGTCCGTGGGGGTTAAATTGCCACCACAACGCCGAACCGCCATCATCGTCGCTCGTGACCTTCGGCGGCGCCCAGGTATGGATGTCCTTTAGTGATGAAGACGCTGACGATGAGAGATCAGGGTTGCTGTTGTAAAGAATCACGGCCACCTGGTGGACGGAGCGTGCCAGGATCTCCATGAGCCGAGTCTTGAAAGCTCTGGATCCTGGAGAAGCTGCTTGAAAAACATCTAAGAGCTACCTTTGCTTAGCGCTGAATGTTCGGATTGAAGGAGTAACATAAAGAGGGTGGCTTTTTACCGTGGAATCGAACCGTAGGGTTCCCGGATCAAAGCCGGTGCGGAACCTGCGGGTGGTCTCAAGGATCCCGGCGCTGAGTTCGGTATGTGCGCAAATTGGATGATCATCACATAACAGGTCGCCATAAACATCTCTTACTACATCTACGAGAGGTAGACCATCGACGATCTGTGCGTAGGTCATTTCAGCGATCTCCGTAGTGAGGATGTTTGATACAGCCAACCTAACGGCATCTTGATGCGGTCCATCTAGTATCTCGATAGTGGCTGTGCGTGTGGAGATGTTTTCCTCCCCATCTTCACTGTGATTATGATGTTGACGGTTCATGGTTATAACGAAAATGCGTAAGAGAATGGGACGGAACAGGCAGTATCCCCCGGTTTGAAAGTTATGGGACCGAGTAGGGAAGCAACAAGTTTTAAATCGGAGAGAGAGAGAGAGAGAGAGAGGAATTTCCCGGCCTAAAATTGATCCGGGGCCCAGTTGGTGGCTGTAAAGCCAAAAGCTGTTGTCATCGTGGGTTCAAATGATTGGATATTGACAATGTGTTGGTTGTTGCTCGTCACTTAGCCGACCCGAGCATAGCTGCAAGAAGTGGATTTTGTACTTGATTACGCCGCCCAACCCCGCTCCGTTGGTTTTATCTTCATTTCTTATTAGTTGATAGTACTCGGCCATCATATACACCAAGTGATGTCACTGGGTCATCATGAGCAGATCGAGGAGCCAACAACTTGCTCTAAGGTTGCGGGGAGTAGAGCTTTGCAGCTCCTGTCAATAGTACCAGAGTAGGTACTGCTGAAGTTGAATCACTCTAATAACACTCTCATTCCAGCGTCGAGCGAATCCCCATCTCATTCTCAATACTAGGTAAATTTACCGTGTCCCATCAGAAGTGACCGGCTTACTGCGGCACTGGCTTCACGAGGTCAATCTGCACGCCGTACTCAGTCCAGCCCATGGTGTTGAAATTATACCTAGTGCCCGTTAGTCACCTGCTACGGATTTTGGAGTGATATAATCTGGAACATTCTCAAGCACAAACATTGGGTAAGTGTAGCAGGGGAAGAGTGGTACCCACCAGCCCATATCAACATCATCAATTGGACCTCCCCACATTTTATTCAATTCTTTCGCCTTATGTTCCAGTCCTTCTGTGTCCAGTATCTCCATCACATTTCTCCACGCGGAATTGATAGCCCCTATGATCCAGGCGTGGCCAGAACTCAAGGCCTCGCCGCCGAAATGCATGTGCCCGTTCCACGCTGGCGTCATCAGGCGCGGCATCACCGTGCTGAATTCGCCCGGTCCGAATATGGCGAAAGCACCGTTTGAGAACTATTTTCCCATCAGACTTCGTGGTGACAGTTCAAAAGGGATGCAAGTGTGGAGTATAGGGTCGGGCATGACACAGATATATGAAGAACTTTACCTCCGATTGGTACCAATCGTATGCGTGAATGCCCTCGAATTGGTCACTGTGATCCTGGTCAGCTGAATCTATATGCTAAATCGAGACATCTTGGTATTATCAACGCCAAGATATGGCTAGCAGATAGGCAGCTACAGCAACACGAAACTCACAGCAGGAAGTGGTACGAGACATTATGCAGTGCAGCCATGTCGCGCAGGGTGAGCTCAGTAAGCTCGTCGAAACCCTCAGGCTGGAATGGTGCTTGTGTCTTGTTATTGTGGGCGTTGAGGTAAGCACCCAGCCTGGAGGCGTCCTGGCCCCACACATACGAGGCGATCATCGTGCCCGGAGCGTTTTTGATCTTGAGCCCATATGAGGGGTATACAGCTCGCCTGATGGGGAGATCCGTGAATGATTGCCCCCCTTGGAAGGCCCCACTGGTAAGATTTTCCCACCTGCCCCAAACAGACCCGTTGTCAGTGACGAGCACGCACTATAGTGTGGCGGCGAATAGCTCTGGGGACATACCAGCGTGTCTTGAACTTGATCCCGATCTTGGTGCTAGGGTCATAGCTGCGCTGGAATCTTAGCAAACTGAGACCTTCCGGGTTGGAGTGCGAGCGAATGGGCCATACTTCAATGTCCTGATGGCGTTGTTCCGGAAGTATCCGAGCTTCAGTTCCGTCATGTTGATAGCTTGTAGAGGACCTAGTGGCACGGTGGAGATTACGTGGGGATATTCGTGCTCAACTGTATGGTTGACGATGACTTTGAGAGCGCCCTTGCTCCCAGCTCTGATGTCAGTAACCTTGTTGTGCATCTTGGGTTTGCTCTTGAGAACCAGGGTCATTCCTTTTGTGATCATGTCCATACCCCCGCGGATACAAGTCCAATTTGCGAAGCCGGCGCTCTGGAAAACCCATTCTTCTAAGATAGATTGCGGTAAACTGTACACTGCTCTAAGTTAGTCCAACTGCGTTGATATGAATGTCGGGGGTTAGGCAACAAGGTATGGTATCTACTAGGTATCATGAAGCAAGGCAACGTTTAGGGGCAAGTTTACTGTCATAGTGCCCAGTGGCATCATTCATAGTCTCTAACCAGTCTATCTCATCCATCGTGAAGCCTTGTGAGAGCAGATAAGCTCGCACGGACAGCGAATCATATTCCATCAGATGGTTCCATCCCTTGGTGCTGAGGTCTCGATCGGGGTCACTGAGAGCTGACATGAATTCGTCGGTTGCTTGGCTAAAGACATTCGACGAATTGAGTGCGTTAAAAGGGTCGGAGACATTGTTGCGCAGCAGTTCTACGTCAAACCGATCGGGACTGGTGGATTCGTTGTTGAAAGCCAGGACATTGTTGAACAGCCGCAAACTCAAGCTCGTGTTGAAGATGTAAGGAATCTGGACGACTTTGTCATCTTTGCCCACATTGGGATGTGAGTTGATATAGGGAATGAGACTCCAGTTGTGGGCACCGATTATTCGCTCCATATATCCCGGTGTCATCGGCGGGAATCGCATTGCTCCCACATCCTGAGCCACGAAGTCAGCGGGTCCCAGACGAAAGGACCACCCTGGAACTTACATAATAATCATAGTAGGCTGGCTCATCTGGGGTCGCCTTGTCCCATGCCTTTTGATCAAACCGATACGTGTAGATTCTGCCACCGATGCGACCAGAGCCCTCATGGATATCATAATCAATGCCAAGCGAGTCCAGCAACATGGCGGCGTAGAGGCCAGCCGCTCCGGCTCCTATGATACCGACCTTCAAAGGAACACCGTCCGCGGTTTTGACCTTGGTGTGGGTGCCATAATTCGAATCGCTGATAAGTGCTCTGAAGAAGTCCGCACGAAGGATGCCCGTGGCCGCTCTTGGATCTTGGCGCTTAGGCAGCCGAGCAGGCGAAGCATTGGACAGGGCAAGGAAGAAAGAGCAAATAGATACAACAGGGACTCGGAGAAGCATGGTTGTAGATCTGGGATTGGTCTTGATATTTTGGCATTCACATGCAAGAGAGCATTGCTCCAAGATAGTTTTCAGAGATGGGGCCTTCGAGCACCTACGAAGTGGTCTCCTGGGCCGCAACTATATAGTTAAAACATTGCTATGACTTATCAAATCATTTTACTCCAAGGCCTCACGTAATATTCATGCACTCCTTTCTCTCCAACCTAAGCACTAAGTGTTAGAAAAGAGGAAAAGGCAGTTCAATGTTCACCGACAAGAATTGGCATGTGTTGCACTAGGACTAGAGTGTGTGTTGTATGCTAGAAGCTTGTGTTGAGCATCCAAGACCAGAATCGGCAGACCTCACTATGTCTGTATCCGGCACCACATCACGTAAATGGAGGCACGTAAAATAGGCTAGGCTAGGCTACTCTCATAGGCTTCAGAGTGGCACAGACTAACTCGCTTGAAAAACGGCTCTGCCCACAAAGGATTTATCTCACAGACATACATTTTCACAAGCAAATATACGGGCTTACAACTTTACCTAAGGTTCTTAAAGGTCTTCTGCATTTTCATGAGGACGAGATCAGACGACCCGTCTCGCCGATCCCCTCAGTAGTGCCAACACTTGGACCGCCCTTCCTCCCTTCTTTTCTTTTGTTCTCCTAACTAGCACAACCCACGAGCTTTAGTTTAAATCTCAATCCCGTCCCCCGCTTCCCACTAAGCTGCTTTCAATGAAAGCAGCGGAGAATGAGATACAAAGATATAATTTCAACTTTGACTTTGTTTGTTCGATTGCTGACAGAATCTAGCTAATGGAGGTATACATCTTAATCCTTGTGGATTAGGCCTAGTCCAACGGTACCATTCTCGATGAGAAGCCATTCGCATACCGCCACGGGCTTTGTTTGGTATTCATAGCACGTCAGTCCTTTTCTCTACTGCTTATAAGGGCTATGAAGGGAATCTGAGTCCCAGGATAGGCTCGATATTCGTTGGGTCACTCTGCGCACATCATGCTGTACGATCTCACGGGCTGTGCAGGCATATCTGGTCTCATCCAGTCCGGTGCGCTGAGGACATCAATTTATATACCTGGCAGGCGGACCTCTGTCTCTTGGGCTTATGACCTCCCCCCAGGTTGCATGGACAAAGCCTGGCTCCGTAGAGACTGCTCATGTGCTTTGCCTTTTGAGTTTGTGGAAGGAGTCAGGGCGCCCAATGATGCAGTGGGGATCAAGGGACGCACACAAAATTTGAGCTGACTTATACCTGAACTAACTTAGAAAACTGTCTCTGCGGTTGTGGGAACATACTAGAGAAACAAGTTCATTTAGTACTTCTGCAATATTTTGCATCCGTTAAGGCGACCGTTCTCACTCCCAAATGACTTCCATCAAAGCCAATGGTCCAGGCGGCATAGGCGTCACGGACTTCAGAGCGAACCGTGGATCAGCCGACGCGATGAGGTCTTTCCACTGAGACTCGGTCCTTTCTTTACTGTTGAACAGGGACATCATTGTCAAGTCCTGACACCTGGACTATGTCAAATTGGCCCTAAGTGGAGCAATGCTTCTGGACGTACCTGAAAGACCATTCGTTGTACCCAGACATTGTACCAGGCGGTAGCATAACGTGATCATTAATGAGGACCCTCGCGCCGGGCTTCATAGCTGGAACCAGCTGCTGCAAGATCTTGACGGCATACTCATCTGGCCAGTCGTGTAGGATCTTGCGAAGGAAGTAGACGTCGGCGTGCTTCACGGACTGGGCATGGAAGAAGTCGTGCGCCTGGAACGAGATCACGTCGCCCTCACGCTGGGGACGCAAGCTTGCTGCCTTCTCGACAGTGGCTGCAACATCTTGGACGATGATGTGCTTGAGCTTCGGGTGTCTTTCGGCCAGAGCCATAGCAAACGTTCCGTCACCACCGCCAACATCGACTACGACAGCGTCCGCGTCTAAAGCACCCCAGTCGTAGACTTCCAAGGCAGCTTTTGGTTCCCAGCCTGGGAAGTTCTGCATGATGCTCATCGATGTAGCGAAGCGCTGGGATCGAACGGGATCGTGTTCCAGAGTCTCGAAGAACGTACCAGATGTGCCCTCCGCAAGATTGTGACCGGTCTGGCTGGGTAGCCATGGCGGACCGGGCCACTTGGTCAAGGCAGGGATGATGTTTGCGCCCGCGGGCCAGAGCTCCTCAGAAGCAAAACCTACCCATTCCATGAGAGGCGGTGCGTTGGCAAGCATCGATGAAAATGCTGTATGTGCGACATATCCGGGCTGTGGTTGAGCGAGGAATTGCTTCGTGACGGCATGCTGGACAAGACGAGCAAACATCTCTTCGTCGACATCACAGCGACGTGCTAGTTCGGTAACGGCTATCTTGTCGCCCACGGGAAATTGCAAGGGAATCTTGTATCGGTACATAGCTTGCATCCCAACCATGTCATACTATGAGATTCAAGTCAGTTTACCTGTTCTTGTCGACTGCGAGTTATGGTGCTAACGTACTGCTTCACCCATTTGCTGCATCATCCAGCCCATCGGTCCCAACAGAAGAGCATGTAGTTCTTGGAGCGATGAGACAGCTTTGTCGAGCGACTCATCTAACTGCGGTGGGAGAGGTAATCGCGCCGGAGCTCCTGGCTCGAATGAACAGCTCGGAAGTCCATTCTGCGCAAGATGCTCCTCGATTTTGGTGACAGCTTCAAGCAGCGAAGCCGCAAGCTTCACCGTCCGTGGCGAGTGGGATTCAGCCATGTTGGATGTAGGTTCTAAGGTGCTCATGGACTTGATTGAGGAGATTGGAGCTCACCAGGGTAAGAGGAGGGAGGTGTTTAGAGAGACAGACAGCCTTCGGGCCATCCTTCCACCGCAGCGCATCAGCACTAGCAAGGAAACACACCTAGGTCGGGGACTTTTGATATATAATATACTCGACCCCGCGGATGCAATATTTTGGACCCCAATTTCTCCCTTTGGATTTGATGACATTCAGAACCTCGCTCAACACTGGTTGCCTCCATTCCGCACTCAATCTTTTCCTCATCGTTCGGGCCCAATAGTCTTTGTTGTGTGGTTGAACATTGAATCATTCACGGGCAGTGTGGTAAGTGTAATTATGAGGCCTCTTTTAAGCAAGGTGGCAGTTTAGGTGGGAGTCTCGAAAACAGACTTTTCCCAATGCCGACTACTTATACTCACTATGATACCTATTAGGCAAGTTTGTTCAAGCCCAGATAATTTCAGTAGAGCTTAGATTAGACATACCCCCACCTCACTCTTAGCATATCGTATTCTGACTTCATGATTATTCCAGATTCAGGGGCAGCCCAACGCAATGGGTGAATTTAGAGGTAGTACGTAGCACAGTAAAAAGGCGAGTGGGCAAGTCGCAGTTCTAGGCGCCTACCCGCCCGAGAATCGTGAGGAAACAAAGGCACCGTATTACAATGTGTCTGTTCAGATAGAAAAGAGCGTATGAGTCTTTTTATCTGAAGATAACAGGTCTATTTATGTTTAGACCTCTCGGCCCGAAGCGAAGGGTGTGGGGTGCTGGGCGCCACAGCCACTGCTTCAGCCGAGAGAGGCTGAGATGTTGCAACTACTTAGGATCAGACACACTGGCAGTGACGGATGGATAGAGAAGTCCTGGTTTTACCTGGACAGAAGATATGAGATTTACACAGAAGACGGTAGACGAACGACATCATAACAAATACTTATGAAGCGACCGAGCGGCCCGGCCTTAGCAGCTAAAAGTCGACGCCGGCCCAACCCGGATTGGTTCGGGAGGTAGTCAGTGAGGCCCGAGTGGCCGGCAGCCGGGATTACATGTGACACGAATACGCGTACGGCACGATTTTTTTCAGCATCGTTGCAACAACCTCAGCTCAGCAAGGTTGTCAACATGATATTATTTCTGATGTGATTGTTCTCTAAGTAGTGATCGGGTGTTCGAGTGTCACAAACCAAGCCTCCTGCGCGTGCATAGATGCTTAGACCTGCGTGTGCTATAAATAGGAAAATTACGAGTCGAAAGCCCCCGCCAAACTTGCCCACATTGGGTTACGTCCCAGCACACTGCGCCCAGTTCTTGGCAACACTGAGCCCCCTCGACCTCGACGACGATTAGATATCTAGAACATATAAATCCTGAACCACCTTCGTATGCCTTAGTCGTTCGGTACGAAGCGAAAAACCCCGAATGTTCCTTGTCGCACTCCACGCGCGTCGATCTTCCGAGCGAATCTCATCGGGCTACCCACTCTTCTGTCTGGAGAACCGCACGCGATGACAGGGCGGACGGTGATACGAAGGCCACACAGAAAGGCCAGGACAGGCTGCACGCTCTGCAAGCGCCGTCGCGTCAAGGTCAGTAGCAGTACATCAAGGACGACCTACCAATCCTAATGTGCAAACAGTGTGGGGAGGAAAAGCCACAATGCCAAAATTGCCTGGCTCACAGCGCCGAGTGCGTATATGAGGCGGTCACGTCGCGGCGCACGACGCCCAAACCTGCGACGCCCAAGGCCGCGACGCCGGGCCCGAGCACGCCGATGAGTCAGGAGGGAGCTCCGGCGTTTACCCTGGAGCACATGGAGCTCCTGCACCACTACACCGCGTCGACGTCCCTGACATTCTCCTCAACCCCACAGGCGACAGAGGTGTGGCAAGACCGCGTCCCCCGCCTCGCGATGCACGCAGACTATGTGCTGCAGGCCCTATTGGCCGTGTCCGCGATGCACCTCTCCCAGATACGGCCGCATTCCAGGAACTCATACTGGTCCACAGGCGTGCAGCTTTACCACGCAGCGCTCAGTAAAGCACAAAAGGAGATGGAAAACGTCACGGAAGCAAACTGCGAGGAGGTCTATGTCTTTTCGACGCTGACGTGCTTTTATTCGCTGGCCCAGAACAGTGTGCTCGCCAACAGGTCAGACCAGGGAGAGAGCGTTGACGACGACGAGGAGAGGGACCTCATCGGCTGGGTTTTTCTGTTCCGGGGCACCAAGGCATTGCTCACGCTGCCTGAGCAAACAATCTTGCACTCAGGGGTCCTGGCGCCGATGTTTCAGCAAGGTGCGAAACGCGCGATCAAGGTGCGCGCCTATCCCTCACTTGACCCGGAGATACTCATGGACGAGCTGCGCGCGATAGTCCCTGACGAGGAAGATCGAGTGATATACAGGGATGCCATCCAGCATCTCCAGAAATCCTTTTACGCAGTCTGCGGCCCATTATCCGGGCAGATTGAGAACACCGATATCTTCGTCTGGCTCTTTGACGTGTCGGATGAATACATGGATCGCCTCAAGAGACACGAGGGACCTGCCCTGGCCATATTCATCTGCTACTCGCTCCTGGTAGGCCAGCTGCAAGGGGTGTGGTGGGCAAAGGGATGGGGCGAGTGGATCTCGGTCCGCCTGCGAGGCAGACTGCTCGATGAGGAGCGAAGCTTTTCAGGCAGGCTTATGGAATTACTTGCTTTAGCGAACGATACCCGGGACGAGGAAACGGCTGCAGAGACAGACAAAGGCAGATGTTCAGTGGCCTCCATGTGCATGGATACGTCAGACGAATAGACGAGAGAAAAGGTCGTACACATGGGCATGAAGCCACCTTGCCCAGTCCAGCCAAAGGCAAATCACTCGAGTGTCCAACACGAGCGAGCACCTGCGTTCGGGATCTTCAATGGTTCGGGAGTACCAGTTGCGGCTGATTCCTGCCAGAGTACCAATCGTTCCACCCTTTATATTTGCGGAATTCACAGCCCCTTCGCCGAAGCCTCCGCCCCGACCCGCGCCGGGCTCGTACCGACTCGTACCGAGCTCACAGGGGTCTCTCGCTAGCGGTCGCGGTAAGGCCCCACTTTGGTTCAAGACTGTTATGCATAACCCTTACACCGAATGCCGAGCCCTGCCTCCACGTCCATGGTCCGATGGAGTGATCGGGCTCGTGGAAGCCTTCGTACCACACCGATGCTGTTTGGTGGGCTTATTACAGACAGTGGAACGTCTCGTTGATCGCACCCAGATACGGTGCTCATGCTAATTAAATGTAGCCTCTCTTCGGTGACCCCGGCGTTATAACCAGGTAGTTATTCCATCGAGACGTTTCATTTGCAGTAACCGCTAGAGCCCAGCAGCGGATGAGCTACTATGTAGAGTCCATAAACCAAGATGGTCTACTGCTTCTGCGACGGCGTCGTTTCTCTGTGTATCCAACGTCGTCCCCATTGCGCCTCTTCTCACAATGCGTCAACTCGCCACCAGCTTTGTGCTGGCCCTGTTGTCGACTGCCGTGTTGGCTGATCGAACCGCGTCCGCTAATGCGACCGACGCAATGCGGCTTCAAGTGTTCGAGTGTCGATGCTGAGTTGGCCAGTTCCTCTCACTGCCGCACGCAAACATCACGGATCCCTCAGAGACGGGAGGTTGTCATTCTTACAGTACGCTACCAGCCTGCACACTCGTACTCTGTTGACGCGCTCGCTAACGTCTGCGCTTCGATTTACAGAACTCATCGACGCCCGTGGTAGCCAGGAAACAAGTAGTGTCTGCCATGTTTTACCCGATGATTCAGACCATCTTCGAGCAACTTCCAGGCAGTGTGAGCCTCCCCGTCGAATACCCCGCCCGCGTTGCACAGAATACAACATCGGGGGAGAATTTCGTGATCAACACCATCAACCAAGGACTTCAGGGTTGCCCTGAACAAAAGTATGGTCTTTTTGGGTACTCCCAAGGTGCAACCCAGATGCTCGGAGCCCTCGGTCAAATGGACGGCGGAGTCACCAGCGCTGTCTCGTCGGTCATTCTCGTCGGCATTCCATACCGCTTGCCCGGCAAGATGTCCAATGGAAACCAGGGTCCAGTGGAATTACCCAAGACTGGGTTTATACAACGCCTTCGATTTCAAGCGATAGCACACTGCCATAGAAACATCAGGCAGATTATATTTAAAATATCACTATTAAACGACATAGTGGATTCTGAAAGGCACCAGATAATGACACTGAGTAATTCTCAAGCTCGATATCATAATGTTGACTGCTATACTGGTTAAAAGCTTAGCTGATGACAAGGGCTTACACATGAAGAACGATTAGAAAGGGGTCCCCTGACATTTCACCAGGGCCCCTTGCTAGTGGCGGAGGGTAATAACATCGCGATACGAAGGGCAATCCCATATGGTTGTAAGTAATATTCATCCCGACTTCGCTTTCCCAGGTCATCTATATCTCACCTCACGAGCTACTCACAGTTTCATTGAGCATGTCGTTCTACTTTCTGTGGACTGCAATACTGGTAGCCTCCTCAGTCCAGTGTGTTCCCCTCGGCGGACAAAATGCAACCTACGACTACATAGGCAAGTTAGGGCTTATTTCCCTTGAAAAAGCTCTTAGAGACCACATACTAACCCTCACAGTCGTCGGCGGAGGGACGGCCGGCCTCGCCATCGCAGCCCGACTGGCCCCTCACTTCTCCGTCGCAGTGGTCGAAGCGGGGGGCTCCTACCAGGCAGATACCGGCAACCAGAGCGTGGTGCCCTACTACGCGCTGAACATGCCGGTGCTCGCGACAGATCCGGCCACGTACCAGCGCGAGCCCCTGGTAGACTGGGACCTGATCTCCGTCCCGCAGCAGGGCGCCGCCGGGCGCAGGGTCCACTACGCCAGGGGCAAGACGCTCGGCGGGAGCTCGGCGCTCAACACGCTGGCGTACGTCCGCGCGTCGAGGGGCGCACACGACCGGTGGGCTGAGGAGGTCGGCGACGAGAGCTACCGGTGGGACAGCGTCCTGCCGTTTTTCAAGGCCGGATGCCAGCTCACGCCTCCCGACTTGGAGAAGCGCAATGCTGTCAACGCGACGCCCAGCTGGGACGCGGATGCGTTTTCTGGGGATAATGGCACTTCCGCTGCGCAGAGGCCGCTGCGTGTGTCCTTTGGTAACTGGGTTGATCCGACGACTTCTTGGCTTGCACTCGGGTTGCAGGGCATTGGGATGTCGCCTGCGCCTAAGGGGTTGAACAGCGGGTCGATTAACGGTCTAGGAGGATGGACGTCGTCCACGATTGACCCTCGGGATGCGACTCGGTCGTCTTCTCAGACGAGTTACCTGCAGATGGCAGAAGAAGAGACCGGAATAACAGTGTACTCTCACACTCAGGCAACCAAGATCCTGTTTGCGGCCGCGAAAGCCACGGGGATCGCAGTTGACACTCAGGGGTCAGAATACACGCTAAATGCCAGGAAGGAGGTCATCCTTTCTGGGGGCGTATTCCATTCTCCCCAGCTGTTGATGGTCTCAGGTAAGAGAAAGGCAGCTGGACTGGCTCAGCATTTAGCCACGCACCGCACCCCTTCCGGGTTATGTGTATTAGACAATCAATTCTAACATGATTCTGTTGAAGGTATCGGGCCCAGAGCAACGCTCCAGTCTCTCGGCATCCCGGTGATCAAAGACCTCCCCGGAGTGGGACAAAACCTGTGGGATCAGCTATCATTCAATGTCCTTCAAGCGGTGAGCACGCCAACAGGAGGCACATTCGTGGACTCTTCAGACCCGTCCGTCCGGGAGGCCACCTTGGAGCAGTACCACGACGACCAGGCCGGACCATACAGCCAGGCAGGAGGGTACTTCTCCTTCGAGAAGATCCCCGAGGCCCTCCGCGCCAACTTCTCCCAAGAAACCAGGGACAAGCTCGCAGCCTTCCCGGAAGACTGGCCCGAGATACAGTACATCCCTTTCGGGTTCTCCATCCCCTCAAGCTCGGGCGGCGATCAGACGGTAGGCACCATGAGCGCCACTCTGACGGCACCCCTGTCGCGCGGAAACGTCACCATAAGCTCCCCGAGCATCAAGGACCCTCCGGTCTTCGACCTGGCCTGGCTTTCTGACCCGGCAGACGCAGAGCTCGCCGTGGCGGCTTTCAAGAGGTGCCGGGAGGCGTTGGCTGACCCTTCCCTCGACCACATCCGTGTCGGGGCCGAATTCGCCCCCGGTGCGAACGTGACAACCGACGAGGACATCCTGGCGTATATCCAGGAGACGGCATCCACGGTGTGGCACGCCAGCGGCACGTGCAAGATGGGCAAGGGGGGAGACGTGGACCCCATGGCTGTGGTGGATTCACAGGCGAGGGTGTTTGGCGTGGAAGGGCTGCGCGTCGTGGATGCGAGCTCCTTCCCTTTTGCTGTGCCGGCGAATCCGCAGAGTACTGTGTATATGCTTGCTGAGAAGATCGCAGATGTGATACTTAGTGGGCACTGAGATGATGTAGGTTAAGGGATCATACTTGCTCAGATAAGCCTAATCGTGTCCCTGTACTACCAGCTTATCCATCTGTTTATTCAGGGTCAGGACTGAGTTAGTCACAGAAAGGGTCTCTTTCCTTTCAGCTCACAAATCTGGGATCCCATAATTTTCTTATTCAGACTGTTTCACACTTGCACAGGGACATCTGTATTTTCATAATCTTCAATGCATCTTACAATAAGACAGTCAATCAAATTAATAAGGCATAGAGGAGGCAGGAAGAAAAATGAGACGGAGGGAGGAAAGGAGAGGGAGGAAAGGAGAGGGAGGAAAGGAGAGGGAGAGATAAGAGGGCTCAGGGTAACATAAGTTCAATCAATCCAATCCAAGTCATGCCGACAGAGAAAGTCTGTTTAATGGAGTGATCTATTTACTGCCATGGATGTAGTCGCTTACTGTCTACCAAGCCTTTAACTATTATTCTGAGCGAATTGTGATGCACTGCCGTTGTTTCAACTCTAGAAAGCTGGGTCATCCCTTTTCACTATCTATCACTATGACAAGAAACACAAGTCAAATTCGGGGAAGGTCTTTAGTGGTAGACCAGACTCGTGTGTTGTCTGAGTTGTTGACATAGCTGGCTGGGACATGAAAAGGCACTCGTGATATCCACCACTCACTCCCGGTCTACATGTAGACACATTCTCCCCATCTTTGTATCACATGGCATGTTACTCGCAGCTGATCCCCAATATAAAGTTGGCTTTGGTCTCCAATACCATAACGTCGACCAAGGTCCCAGCTGAGCCACCGGATCACAGCGACATGATTTTACGAAATGCCTTGTTTCCGCTGAGTAATGGGCGTTTGGTTTAGGGGTATAATGTTCGCTTCGCAGTGACTTCCATAGCGATATGAAAGTTGTTGATACGATTGCGAAAGGTCGCCGGTTCGATTCCGGCATCGTCCATTGTTTTCTCTTTTGCCTCTTGTGATGCTATGTCCAACAACAACAAAGTGGTTTGACTACATTGTATTACTATTTTGTTTATCTATCATGGTCTTAGTAGTAATGCTTTGTTGTTCCCCTTGATAATGGTGTGACTGGCTATATGCATAAATGCTTAATTTGTGGAGTTCTCAACATGCTTGGCCAAATGCAAGTAGCAAGCAACCACTAGCTCCGTAACCGGCGGGTCCCCTACTGGGGGCTATGAGGTCTCATTAGGAGCACAGGGATGCCTTAATGGAATGTATCCATGGATATGTTCCACCAGTTCATACCGAGATACAGCTTGACCTCCAAGTGAGATGTCCTGTGAAACTATGCCAACACTACGCAAAGCCTACGCACTGCGGCGTTCAAATTTGCCGCATATCCGTAATGTGGAGACGATTCCTGAAGGATCAATGCCCAGCAGCAGGAGGCGTCCACTCCGGACTGAGAATGGAAGGCAGGTAGTGGGTAACAGGGTTTTGGACTGACGGGCCATTTCCGTTCCTAGATACTGCACCTATTTTCCCAGGGTTATGTCCAGTAAGCTCTCGATTGCTGGAACTCCACCTTATACCATGTCACTCAAGGCCGGTAATCCGTCTTGGCTGCTTGCCATCGGCCCATAGAGGCTGAGAACTTTGAGCTCGCACTTATCGTGATACTCATATAAAGCGGTGACACGCCCACAAACATTTAAGGCCTTAACAGTACTATATATTTATGCCGTACAAGCTATTTCTGGCTTGTCTGAAAAATTGAGCAACGCGACTTTTCCCCCAGACCTCACTATGGATACCTTTGATCATGTCGATATCACCACGGTCCTCGAGCCGCACTCGACATGTTTTGAGCCTTCCAATTTGTGGACCTCCACGATGCTATGTAGCGTGAAGGGTGGTGGGTTTGCAGCTAGAGCCGCCGCCACATTGAGTTTCAATTCTCTCACTTGCCCCCTCACGATACTGGGACCTTCGACAACCTCGGCTCCTTACCGTACGGACATCGATTGTTACCCCTGGAAAGATGATTTCGACGGGAAAACGGTGTGGAACGACTGTCCGGTGGGTATGACAGCAGCAGTCGAGAGAACTCATGACTGGGGCAATGGAGTCACCTCTATGGAGACATATTGTTGCCCTTCGTAGGTGCTTTCACAGCTTCAATCACAGTGGTCCGTTTCAGTAGCTAACCAGCTTATCAGAGCGTATAAATTTTCGTCGACAAATGAACCGATTCCACTCACTATCGGAGATTCAACCTATTCCGTGGAGCTGTACGCCGGGTTTCTCTGCCGGGCCTCTGCAGTCCCAGAACTTTCGGGCCAGACCGTGACTCTCACGGTCTCCACAGAGCCTCTCATCACCACTGAAGCGGTATACGACAGGGACATAATCTTCGCAGAAGCTGTCGGTTTCGGCAGAATCGTCTATGAAGCCTCGGGAACAACATCTGAATGTCGCGGCAATTGTCCACTGCTTTCCAATCCTCTCGCGGCTCCGACTCCTACTCCAACACCAGCGCCGACGGGTTCGTATGTCCCGCCTGCCTCGCATCCAACCACCCAGTTTAGTCCTGCTCCATCATGCCTGAGTGAATCCAACCTGTGGCTCGTCTCGACAAGCTGTCAACTTCTGGAGGGCCGTGAAATCTTGAAACCTTCCTGGCTCGAATGTGCCATCACAGAACTTGGAGAGCCGGATATATACAATAAGGAATGCTACAGACGTGGCTCAGCCACCGCCGGCGACGATGGGACGACCTCTTTCTACGTGGGCTGTCCAGCAGGTTACACGACCGCCTCAGAATCCACACGTCGTCCGTTCGACAGGAGGCAACGCGGAGATACGTCAGGGGAGACAATATCCTACGACGTGGTCGCAAGCGTCGTGATGTGCTGCCCAGATGGTGACTACGGCTTCCAGTACAGCGAAGTCTTGACGACCACGACCACGCATGACGGTCAGAGGCTGGTGGACATGTACCCTCTGCCTCTGTGCGTCGCCACAAGCGTGCAGTCACTCTCCGGCAGGGACGTCGAGTTGACCCTGACTGAGAATGACCGGGCCTTTGGCAAGAACAAGAGGCAGGTTGAGACGGCCGGCCCCGCGGTGACTACCCGGCCGTGGAACTACGAGGGCGGTCTGCTGTTCGCCGAGGCGGCGCAGGCCTCGGTCACGGTCTTCCATGGTACATATTCGTGTCTGGAGGCATGTGACGACTACTTCACCTACTCGTACAACAACACGGATCCAAACTATACCCAAACCAGTACAGCGCCCAGTGAGGGAGAGGCCACGCAAGGTTCAGGGGGGTCAGAATCAACGGGGACCCCATTGCTCGGAATCAGCCGAGGAGCCGTCCTTGCAGTAGCACTTTTGACCGTTCTTTGCCGAACCGTACTATAAGATCAGGGATCGCTTGTTCCAAGACAAACTTTAATGTATTGTGTAATATGCAAGTCGCGAATATAATACCATAGAATTGACCAAGACTCAGTGCGAGCACGCGAGCACGCTCTCGTAGGAGCGGGATGGGACTTGTCAGATGATTGGAGTATCTCTATAACGAACAGACTATTCGACTAGTTGTAATACGATCCCTGGGATTTCTAGTACGTGCCATCACCGTTAAGACTGAATACAACCTCAAAGCCTTCGAAAACCGGACATACAAATCATACATTTCCTCATATCATGGGCAGCCTCACAGCTGCCAGATCTAGGTCACGAAAACCAATCACATCATTCACTGTTCTGCTTCGAAAAGTAACGGTACGCGGCGTTAGCGTAAAAGATCGTCTCCATCGTCCCATAAATTGAGAGGAAGACAATGATGACGATCTTGGTAGTTCGGTTGGCGCCCATGCGATCCAGGACGGATAGCCGACCCCCCTTCTTTGACGAATCTGGCTTCTCTGACGCGGTGGCGGAGGCTTGGGGCCGTATTCGAGGATTGTCACCCAGGTGGCGGAGCTGCGTTGTCGCATTGGGCCGCAGGAGGAGGTGTCGGTGGGGGGAAGGCTGGCTCACGCGGACCTGCCTCACGGGTGCTGTTCTTGACGCCATGGGAAGAAAGCATGCCAGTGGCGTCGATGCCTTAGGTGCGAGGGCTGAAGCCATAGCTTGCGGCTTGATGTTGACAGTTCTTTTTAGTATGGGGCTTAGGCTGCGAGAGCTCTGTCTGTTGTGCCGGATTTGAGAGTGGTGAGGTCGGTCTCGAGTCTCGCAGTTTGCAAGTGACGATTCAGAGGTGGGGCTTGGGCCTGGAAGGCATGTCAAAATGGTGAAATCATCATGACAAGCCGCAGTTGGCTTTTCGTGAGGAGTTGGGAGGAGTTGGAGTCTGTGCCGCAGGGAATGACACACAATGAGCCGTGTCAGCCGGAGCAACCGAAGTCCGCCTCACATCAACAAAGGCTGACACCAGCACAACACACTCCTTCGGCAGCTATTCAGTGCACCACACATTTGAAATGGTTAATGAACAGCTCAAATTGAAGCCGTAGCTTTGGGATGGTTGTGATGCGTCCCTAGTTGAAATGTAAGATGCCCTGGTGCCTGCAAAACTCCTCGCGAACTGCATGTGGTTCAGCTCCTCCATCACAAAGGCCTCACTAGAGTGCCGATTGATCAATGATCAGACAGATTGCTTGCATAGGAGACTACACAGGTCCCAAAATCCTGCGTGAAGCAGACGGAACCAAAGCAGAGTCGCTTAAGACAGGAAGAGAAAAAAACAAGAAGGAAAAAAGAATGAGCACGCTGGGAGTTGAACCCAGATCTCGCTGCCTTTACGTCAAGAGCCCACCGACTCTTATCGTACACTGTAAGTATCCAAAACCACACCGTTGAAACTAGATGTACTCCGAGAAGGCAGCAGTGTTATCCGTTACACCACGTACTCGGTAATCATGTCACAAACCTCGTCTTGTATACCGAGGTACCCCGTCATTCCATAACCTGCTGCTTTACCAAATCGCCGAAGCCTTTGTAATTTTGCATGCCCAAGGGCAAAGCATGTCGCAGTATTCCAACGATCTCTTTGATACCCCTTCCCTACTTTGCTGTGTCCACCAAATATGGGACTCAACCTACAAGGCACTCTTTGTATGCAGATTGTAAGTCTCTTCAAAGAAACCAGTATGACTCTGGGCTCTCATGTGCCACAGAATCTCATCCGCATGGACTTTTATTTCAGACATAGCTATGATATCACTCCATAATGGAGAATACTGGATGGCTATGTTGAGTGAAGTCTCCAGGAAGAGATGTATTGGAACGAATATACGAACGAGGAACATTTGAAGATGGACTGGGGTGTGGTGTGGAACGAGAAGCAATTCCCCTGTGAAGCTTCAAGAATAAGAACAGCTAGCACTTCAATCTTCTGGTCCCAAGGTGTTGTCCCCGGAGTGGTCCAGACACAACCGTGTCATCACAAACCGGTTGGACAAAACTTTGTCACGAAGGCACTCGGACAACAGACACCGACATCAACCACCCCCACCAGCTCTTCCGCCTGCCCCACCGCTCCTGCTTGCTGAAACACGTATTTAGGCAACGATTATCTCGCACTTTTACAGTTGAGTCGTTTTGGATGCAGTCTCTGTGACGATTCACAATCTCCTCGTTAATTTGCCTCTGACAGCAGACTGACAACGTGATTTAGCAGCAAGCTCGACTTCCAACTCAACTGAGACCCTTCAGACCAATCAAGCATCTTAGTGAAGGCTCCACAATCACTTTGAGCCCTCACAAGATGGAAAGAAAAAACCCAGACGCCAGGGCACGTCGCTGCCTAGCCTTCTACAAATCACCAGTCCACCTCTAAGACACCATAACCATAACTGGGACCTCCAGCGCAGAGGAAAGCTATCTCAACCAATCTCCCACTATCTTTATCAGTGATGTTTGCCAGGGCATATCACACCTGTAACAGCAGCCGTGTCGATCTCGGATGAGCAAGCCGTGGCAAGGCGACCACAAGAAATCCCGGAAGCTCTGGGCCCTTCTTCATCCCCACCCATAATAAGAAAATGGCTTCTTGGACGAGATTACCAAAAAAATTAGATTTGAAAAGCTATGGCTGCTTCTTGTCCAGTATGACTTGATTGATGTATTTAGTCTTCCTTCACCGCTTCCATGCGGCGGATGCACTCCCCGTGGCTCTCATCATGCAAAGATGACCAGAGGTGCAGTTTCTTGACCTTGGAAGTGGATCCCGTGGGAGCTGGGCAAGGAAAAATACGGCGGTTAACTGTGAGGTTGTGACCTGGGCACACTCTCAAGTCAGGATGCCTTCATCATGGGGACCGTAAACGCTCATCACGCATCTTTGACACCCACACGTACAGACACGTGGACCCGCTAGACGATTCTGCGAAGTCGATACCTAGGTAGGCGACGCTCCTCGAGCTATGACTGTTTCAAAGCACTGATTCCAGTTCGTAGGCATCTTCCGTCGTATTCTTTTTCATGTTGTTTTTGTCAAGAGAATCTCGTTTATCATCTGAAAACCCACAGTCGGCTTGTCTCACAAAGTCCGAAACTTACTTCTGGCACAAGTAAACAAACCCTCCCTGCCTGTGCGGGCTTGTTGTCCGTGCCGGCCGAGGTCATGTCGGGCCGGGGCAAGCTGCCAGTTCTGGCCCCCGTCTAGCCGCGAGGCGGTGTCGAGTGTCTCGCGCCAGTCGAACTACGAAGTCGCTAAGGCTACGGGTGAGACCAGGTGATTCTCGGCCACTCCATCCACAGTCGACAGAGGAAGGGCTGTCTATTAAAAGAAGGCTTTGGGAATATTCCACGGGCACGGGACCAAATCATGATGCTGGGGCGTGCCACTCTCCTACGGCGTGGCTGGTCGTGGCAAGAAGGTTGATTGAGGCCTGGAACCCCCTTGACAAGGCAACAAAGGCCTTAGGGGACTCTACGCGTCAGGAAAAAGCAACTCGAACGTTACGGTGAACCCGTGAAAAGAAGCAAACAAGATCAAGTACGAGGATACAATGGTCACCCACTAGCAGGCGAGCACGAAATTGCAGCTGTGACATGCCTGTACGTGGCTGGGAGGGCGCACCTGGGGGCTTGTACGACGGGGTGGTGAACCTGTCGCACACCGGCTCGAGGGTGCAGCGTACGGGGGGCAACGGACACCAGCTCATCGAGCTTGGAACCCTGCCACATTGTGCGGGGCCATTGTGTGTGTGTTAGTCTTCCCTCGCTCCCCATTCCCCGTTGCACGAGGCGTGGTGCCGTTTCGCGTATCTGGGGAGCGGGTGACGATCCTGCATGGACCCTCGGCCCTTCATAGCTCCAACAACCCCCAGCGCGACACCGACAACACCGTTGGGATGGTTCGACCGGGTCTTAGCTGCAAGGTTCCCGTCGACGTGGTACCAATTGGGGGGAGCTCGAGATGCCTTCCACCCAGTGCGCTGCTCGTGCTACGACGGACGGCGGGAGGTGCGTGTGCGGCCACAAGCCGCAGGGCCGATGGCGGTAGCGGGAGAGACATTGATCAATTGATTGATTGATTGATCGACTGGCTGGGCGGCGCTAGGTGGGTTAGATGGGTTCAGGTGGAGCCGGGTCAGGTTATACGCGAGGCCTGGGGAGTGAGACACGGGCGTCGAGGGTGTCAGATTGCATGCTGTCTGTTGGCGAGGTTGGGCAGAGGACGGTCGTTGATTGCATGCTGGCGTGTTGTGATGGATTTTCCTTGCTTTGGGGGACGCATTTGTGCACCAGTAAATGAACGCGAGATGCAGGACGCCCGTTTCGGCGAGCTCGACATGAAAAGTTGACCACCGTTGTCGGTCAAGAGATTGACGGATTGCACAATGGATGTTTTTTTTGGAGGTGGTGCACCACGCCTGCTCATGAGCAGGGACATGGGGGGAAGAGAGCAGAGCAGAGAGCAGCATGACGATGGATAGGGACAATTTGCCCAGTTCCGGTTAGCAGGTATCGGACGGCAAGCGGCGTCTACCACCGCAGACTAATTAATAGACAATGGGTTGTACATGAACGGTACGTGCGGTACGTACCGTCTGTGGCATCCGTTACTGCCCGTTACTTGTGCGTCGTCGGTCTGCGTGCACCTGCAGAACAAGGTACATGTGCCTGCGTGTGCAGATACCAAGAGGCAGGAAGCAAGAGGGGGGCACCAGAGCTAAGATGCAGAGAGACTTATTACGGGCGTAGACGAGACGATGCAGGGAGACCAAGACACAAGGCAGTCCGACTGGTCACTCAGTCACCAGTCGAGGTTTCCATGCCTGTGCCTCCGTGCGCCTTCACTCGGGCGCGCACCTGCCCGTGTAGACAGACTATGTGGAGGCAAGTGCAGGGCAGGGGGGGAATTGCAGGGTCAGTTCGGAGGCTGCGATTGCAGGCGCGGGTGATTGTCGGATTTGAGAGAAAAGGTGACTCGATAGAATTGAGTGACTGCTTGCTCCATTTCCCTCTCCTGTTCTCTTGTCACTGCTTCTTCTTATCTGCAAGAGAGATATCCCAGGATCCTGCTTCCCTGTTAGCTCGATCGGTCCTGCCAAGAGTGCTCCACCCGCTGCCAATCTGGGACCGGACTCGACTATCGATTGCAGTCTGCAGAAGATTTTCTCACGGCTTTTTCAGGAGTGAGGGTGTCGAGCCCTCCCTCTCCCCATTCAGCCCCAGCCTAGCTGGAGGGCGATCATTGGTAATTGTTCTAGCCTGGAGGCACCATCCCTCCCAAGATACCGTCCGGCAACGTCCTCCGTCCCAAGTTCCAACCCATCGCCCCCCCTGCCACGCTAGGAAACGTGGGGGAGACACACGAGGACCACACTACACATCAGATTTGCTGCCGACGCCAGGCCGGGCCAGGCCAGACATCCATCCATCCAGCCATACAGGACAGCACAACGTTCACTCACACTGCGGTGCGATCCAGACTACTGTTACAGTAGCAGTGGCCTGTCTACTGTTCACTCGGCACAGTCCATCCCGCCGCGGCACCTGGCGACAGGCATTCGGCGACAGGCATTCGGATGACACCGGCCCACACCTCCTCCGCCCGAACTTTCACTCCCGCGGAGCCCACCAAGGGTAAGGACCCCTAGCAGAAACAGATAAGCACTATCTACCACAGCTGAATGACACACGGACGGCGTGATTTTTATAAGAGCACTGACATCGGACTTCTTTTCCCCAGGCATCGTCGTCGACCTGCCATCGTCTGTTCTGCTCTTTTCTGTTCTGTCTTCTCCGGTCTTGTTATTTCTCACTCGACAGGACAATAATCCGGGGTCTGAGTGCTGACCAACTCAGGGTCACTCACGATCTGTCACCCCTCACTCACCACTGGTCGGCTACGAAAACAGCATACTGGTCATCTCTCCCCACCGACACTATGGATGAGGACCAAGGGCCTTCGCAGGTCGTCCCAGAAAATGGCAACAAGAAGACCTTCGGCGACCGCGTCCGTGCTCTGAAGCACGCGTTCCTCACCAAGGACGGCCTGATCGGCGACTACGACTACGCTTTCCTCTTCACCCCGAACATCCCCTTCATGAGGAAACGGCCACGGGCAGCTCCATTTTTCGGCCTCAACGACAAGATCCCCGTAGTGCTGGCCCTGCTACTCGGCCTACAGCACTCCCTGGCCATGCTTGCCGGCCTCATCACCCCCCCAATCATCCTTGCTGGGTCGAACGGCGCCAACCTGACCCCAGAGATGTCCCAGTACCTAGTTTCAACCGCCTTGATCGTTTCAGGCCTTCTTTCAATGATCCAGATCACAAGATTCCACATCTTCAAGACACCGTACGAACAGAAAATCCCCTGATTCGCTGGAACATCCGAGGTACCTGGATAAGCTGACGGCGAGACGCAGATACTACATCGGCACTGGAGTAATCTCCGTGGTCGGGGTTTCCTTCTCCATCATCACTGTGGCATTGGGTGCCTTTTCGCAGATGTATGCCAATGGCTTCTGCCCCACCGCAGAGGACGGCACAAAGCTTCCCTGCCCGGACGGGTACGGCGCAGTTATTGGGACCGCCGCCGTTTGCTCCCTTCTCGAGATTCTCATCTCCTTCCTCCCGCCCAAGATCATGCTGCGTATCTTCCCACCCATCGTGACCGGCCCTACCGTCATGTTGATCGGCATCAGTCTCGTCGAGACCGGATTTCAGGGCTGGGCTGGCGGCAGCGGCGATTGCGTGAGCGGGACTGTGACTGGATTTGCGCTCTGCCCTTCAGACTCCGCGCCGCACGCGCTGAAATGGGGCAGTCCCGAGTTTCTCGGCCTTGGCTTATCCGTATTCGCAACAATCATTCTCTGCGAGCGCTTCGGTTCTCCCATCATGAAGTCTACCTCGGTCGTCATCGGCTTGCTAGTCGGCTGCATCATTGCCGCCGCGACGGGGTATTTTGACCGGTCTGGCATTGACGCTGCCCCGGTGGCGAGCTTCATCTGGGTGCACACATTTAAACTCTCGGTGTACGGGCCGCTGGTACTGCCAATCATGGCTGTGTTCATCATCTGCGCGTGTGAGGCCATCGGTGACATCACGGCCACGTGCGACGTGTCACGACTCGAGGTCGAAGGCAAGTTGTACGAGAGCCGTATTCAAGGTGGCGTGCTGGCAGACGGCATCAACGGTTGCATCGCTGCACTGTGCACCATCACGCCCATGACTACCTTCGCCCAGAACAACGGCGTCATTGCCCTGACACGCTGCGCCAATCGCAAGGCCGGTTACTGCTGCTGCTTCTTCCTGCTCATAATGGGCATCTTCGCCAAGTTCGCTGCCGCCCTTGTTGCCATCCCAGCTTCTGTCATCGGCGGCATGACCACCTTCTTGTTTACGAGTGTCGCGGTCTCGGGCATTGCCATTATAACAAAGGGCGTGTCCTTCAACCGCCGCAACCGTTTCATTCTCACCGCTGGCCTGGCCCTTGGCTACGGCGCCACTCTCGTCCCCACCTATTTCGATGGAGTCTTCACCTACAATGGCAACAATAGCGGGTTGCGTGGATTCCTCGACGCCATCAGCCTTGTCATGGAGACGGGTTTTGTTGTCACCGCCTTCCTGACCATGTTCCTCAACCTCGTCCTGCCGCTCGAAGTCGAGGACACGAAGGCCGCCGACGACGAGGCCGCGTCTAGTGTGCGCGCGCCGAGTAACAATGATGTCGAAGGGGCGCCTGCCGGGGAGCTCAAAAAGGCTTGATTGTTGGGTGGAAACGCAAGCGGGTGATAATTATATTATACTATTTGATACGCCCCTTATAGGGGGCCAGTGATTCTTGTGGCGTTCTCGGTAGATACAGGTCCCCGCTTCAATGCTAAAATTGCCGACGGTGACATGGCTCGGGTCTTCTTGGTTGCTCATATTATGTACGATTACCCCTCGTTCTTCGATGATTTTACATCAGTGGAGCTCTAAAACGATTTGATTTTTCATTGCCTAGAGGGATGCTTTTCCGTAAACTTTTACCACTGAGACATTGTTTAATTGATAACGCTGAACATCTTGCTTCGGTCTCCTTGAACTTCTTGTGTGTTTTCCATGCTTTTTCGTGGGACGGTCCACAAAACAATACCGAAATAGATAGATATCATCCTGTCTTGGAGGAACTACCTAGGTATCCCACAAAGCACATCTCCGAGCCAGAGTTTGGATTCGGTAGGAGTTGCTCATATGTGACGTGCAGGCGAGATCATGTATGTGGAGCGGTGGAGATTGGAAATTGGAAAGTAGTACGAATCTGTCTGTTGTCTAACTTCCGAGGTTGTCTTGTCCTTCCGCAATCCGACGAAGGGAGACAAAGAAGGCAGCTCGAACGAGGCCTTCAAAGCTGTTGCGATGCTGAAAGTCGTGGAAGTTCGGGTTGAACGTGCCATTGTTTGCGCAACAGTGTCTACTGGCCCTTGCAATCTGCAGAATCGTGAAAAGGATGGTGCTGCGGATCCGGGGATGGGACGCCGTGGAGTTCGGATTCGTGCTGGGGTCACTGCTGCTTGAGCTCAAGACCTGTCGCAGTGAATGGAGAGGTCAGCCTACGTAGGCGTTGACCTGTGATAGAGCGGGCGGAAAGTCCGTGGAGTGTTCTGCTTTGCTAGCATGTTCCCAGGGGCGTTTGAAATCTCCCGAATTCGATCCTGCAAGTCGGGTAATTCCATCAATTCCTCCCTATGCGGTGATTATTCCTTCGAGAGGCGGAACAGAGAAACAAGTCGCGACGGACCTTGGGGACGGAGAGTGCGTCAGCTCGTGGCATTAAGCAAGAATGCGGATATTCTTCGTCACCTGGGCAGCAAAATGCCGGTGCGCCATCCGCTCTTGCTGGTGCGAATATCAGTTCTCCTTTGTAAGGGCAGGAACAGCTCATGTCAGATGTGGAGTGCGACACAGGTGGTAACTTGATCTCAAACACCCATCAAGCTTCCTCCGTAGGATGATTTGATGTAGCAGACCATGCCCATTCCCAACATCAAGTCTGCCTTGGTTCACACATATGGGAGAGACACCAGACCATGAAACCACCGAGTACGTAGAAAACACCATATATATTTCTAGGGAACGGGCTGCTGGAGACAATGGACCTCCACACATTGAATGTGGCTGGGAGCCTCTTGCATTCGGGGAAGGTACTACTGGGCACAAACAGAAGCTGCAGTAGGCTCCTCACGGCCCCTGGGACTCAAGATAAATTTTCCTCGACGGCATTGCTGTCACCAAATACATGCAGAACATTCACTCGATGACCCTACCGCCTGTGGATGGAATTGCGACTTGCTTCCACCTCCCAGACTTTTAGTTTTCAAGTGTACCACAACCTTTCATCCGTACTTGTCTTCTTACCTTGCAAGTGTTACAGCAACAGAGTCAGACAGTCGCAAGTCGTGGTAGTCTCGGCATCGTTCAGACGTACCTCCATCATCAGTTGCCCTGTCACCTGCAAGCCTCGCGATTGTCCTCATCATCATGCAGGACAATCCTCCCTCGCCATATATGAGAGGCCCACCTCAGCCCAAGAGCCGTACTCAGGGCAAGTCAGATCATGATTCTAGGCCTGATTCAGATCAGAAAACCACTGGAAATCAAGATGACGAGAGTGACATCTCAATCCCAATTCGCCAGATTCTGGATCGGCAGGAGGTGGGAAAGTTTGACTTTGACCTCGACTTCGGCATCATCAAGAACGAGTATGAATTCAAACATCGCTTGAAGGAGTATGAGGCGATGAACAACGATCCCAGAAGCTGCACCGACTTTCCGACGGATCCCAAGACCCGAAAGGAGTTCGCTCTGAAAATCGGAAAAGCCATAGTCAACCTGGACGGTGCCAGAGATGCGACAATCAAGAACACTGTGCGGAAAGACAGGTCCTCCCAGTCTGTCACCCATTTGAACAGGCTAAAGACGACCGAGGTTGAGATTATGAGCTGGAAGGTTATGGTGAGTCTGGGCATTGCGAGCGGAGTTACACAAGACCTTCTATATTGATAAGAATGCTGACAAGAATAGTTCGCCGCATACAATGCGCAGAGTGGCGAAATGCGCTGGGGTACATGGGGCAGGGAAGACATCAGACGACGACCCGAGCGATACAAGTCGTGGACGGAGCGGATCGAAAAAATCATTGAGGTTTTGAACGTGAGCCAATCTCACAAATCCCTTTAAGGGATACTGCTGCTAACACGGGCGTTGACAACATAGACCTGGAAGTACGCGGCCCGCGGGCTGTTTCAGAAGGGGCATGGACATCTTGAAGAGCTAGCTGCCTGGCCCAAAAAAATGTTGAACAAACGCAGAGCCTGTTATCAGTACAAGGACAAGCAAAGCGCAGAGACTGCACAGAAGCCGCCGTCTGGAGTCTTCAAAACCTCCTCTTCAAGATCCACCACGACCCAGAACGCTCCATCGACCCCGGGACTTTCTGCCTCAGCTTCTGCTTCACCGACTACGGAATCAAAGGCCGAGCAACGGTCCGATCCCAGCACGTCCAACGACATCACCCCCGACTCGGTGGACGGGGGCTTCTCGTCTCCCGTGATCCCTACACGGCCTTCGTCCACGGACAACCAGCGCCCCGGCCAGAGCTTCCCCGCCGCCACCTCGGGCCTCTCGGCATTTACGAACTCGTCGCCTTCTCCTGGGAAGCCTCTCCCATCTTCTCCTCCTAGGATCAATCCTAGGAGGCAGCTGCCGTCTTCTGCCCCTCAGACTCCACAGGCATCCAGCTTTCCGTCATCTCCCGGCGGTGCGCCCTCCCAGGGTGACACCGCTGGTGCCTCCGACACTCAAAGCTCAGCCAACAAGCGGTCGCGCCTCTCATCTGAGTCTCAGGAGGACCATAGTCCTGGCACCCGCGGCGCTGGCGCGAGCAAAGCTCCGAAGAGGCAAAAGTGGTACACAATCATGGTTGGCAGTGATCTCAACGCCGACGACGTCGAGCGAGAGGAGAACGACGATCATGACGACAAGCAGGAGGAATGATCTGCCTCAAGCAGCTGGAGGATCATGGACACAGCACGCTCAGTGGTGGTGAGGCCTTTCGCGGCGGGCAGAGTTCCGGGTCCTCTTGCGGCCTCAGTTCAGACTCTGCCTCTGTAGCGCAGCAGCGGGCTGTGGAAATGACATCGAGAGAAGGAAGAAATCAACAAAAAAGGAGAGAGAAAGACGGCAAAGATTGGTTCCCGCCGTTTTGATTTGGCTTCCGGTGGACTCTGGCAGATACAAGCCAGGAAGTCATTCATGAGGGGACGGCGTAGGTGAAAAGAACAGGTCAGGACCTCCTGACATACTGGATTCAGAGCAGAGCACATGTCAACTTGGCGGCACACAAAATTTGCCGTAGAGATCGTTCTTTTGAGGGATGCGAAGCAAAAGAAGAGGAGAGGGGGACAATGGAAGGCGCCGCGCCTGATTAGTATATAGAGTTCCCCCTTCTTCATAATTAGATGGTACGAGAATGAAATCCTGTCATACGGAACCTTCTGCTTGGTCAAGGCCGAGGAGGCACCATGTGAATCTTGTGTCGCCACGGAATATCAGCGACGATTGAGGTAGGCGTATCGAACAGGACAGCTATTTGCAGTTGGATATAGAGGGCTTCTCTCGGTGGATGAACGAGCACCTTCGTAAATGCTCTGATTCGTGACAGCATGCCATCGTAGTCGCACAACAGGCTCCGTCGGCACGTACAGACAGCATTCTGAAGTAGTTGATACTTGACCAGGTCCTAAAGCTGAGCATTTCAAGCCGTCGATGGCCTGTCTATGTCACTTCTAGTTATTTATAGCAGGCTATTAAAGCATGACGTACGAGCACACTGTTCTCACCAGGTATTTGATGAGATCCCTACATTCCAAAGCAACCGCCGAACGCCTAGCCAGTCAAGTACAATAAATCAAACCGCCCTCTAGTCATCACAGACATGGTCTTACAATGCCTCAATAGCCCTCAGAAGTACATCCACGCCTCCGGCGCGGACCTCACTGGTCCCTTCCGCATCCTTTCGCCCCTTGAGCAGAGACGCAACGTCGCTAAGGACACCGAGCGGGATGTAACACCCCGTCTTTGCCTGCTCGAGACTCTCCTTGAGGCGGGACGTGTGCTCCCACTCCTTGGCAGCCACCTCGGCCCTTTCGATCACCTTGTCGGAGATGCCACACATCGCGGCGCAGTGCATACCAAAGGAGCCCTCGGCCACGCCTTCCTCCAGCTTGTACAAGAATGTCACCCTGCGGTTGGCGTCGTCGACGTGGATCTGCATGCGCCGCGGTGCGATCTCGGGGTGGTTCTCGAACTCGGTCGCCAGACTGTGGTAGTGCGTGGCGAAGAAACCGACGCAGCCCACGTGTGTTGCGACTTGGTGCAGCACGGCCTGTGCAACGGCAACGCCGTCATAGGAGGATGTACCACGACCAAGTTCATCCAGGATCACTAGAGACCGGGGAGTAGCCTCGGACAAGATCTTCTTGGTCTCGGACAGCTCGACGAAGAAGGTGGACTGGGCCGCAAAAATATTGTCATTGGCTCCCAGCCGGGACATGATTCGATCAACTGGTGTCAGTCGAGCGGACACAGCCGGCACGTAGCAGCCGATTTGGGCCATGATCACGGCGACACAGGACTGTAAGGTTTTAGCACAACAATCTTTAGATGACATAGACACTTTGACGCCGGTCACGACGCAGGGGTCAGAACTTACCATGCGCAACACTGTAGACTTTCCAGCCGCATTGGCACCGGTCAGCAGATTGATCTTGGCGCCCTCCCCTCCGAGCTTGACGTCGTTGGGAATGAAGTCGTCGACACTATTCAACATGCACGGATGGCGCAATTCCTCAAACTCCACAACGCTCCGCTCTTGGTCAACAAAGTCAGGGCGGCAACTCGGCTGGCCTAACGCGGTCGACGACTTGGCCAGGCTAATGAGGCAATCAAGCTGGGCAATGACCCTGATGGCCCGTAGCCAGGTCTCGTTGTCCGTGTCGAAGCGCCTGAAGAAGCTCGCGGCCACGTCCTTGATTACCTGAGAATGCGACTCCTCTGCCTCCTGCAGCTCACGGACCAGTGTTAGGAGGTCCTGGAAATAGTAGCGCTTGACCGCTGCGGTTGCTGACATCTGGCGCCAGTCCTTGGGAACCTTCACTGCTTTAGGGACCTCAATCTGGTATATTTCCTTGCCGACGTCGCAGAACTTGAGTTTGGGGCTCTTCAAGTTCCTCTTTTGCTCGGAGAGCAGAGCATCGAGATCCTTTTTGATCCTCTTGATGTTGTCCATGCTGTTGTCGAACTCTTCCTCAATACCTGGCTCGGGGATGAAGAGCTTGTCTTCGCGGGCCTTTCTTTTGTCAAAAGCACCCTTCCAAAAGTCAAGGGGCTCCTTCAGGCTGGGCATTGACGAGATGAGACGGTCTACCATGGTATTGCCGCCTCCAAAAGCACTCATGAGAGTCATTGTATAGTCAATCTGCTCGAATCCGTCGATGACTCTGACAAAGTCATCTGGCCTGCAAATGCCGGCATGGATCCGAGAGATCAATCTCTCAAGGTCGGGCATCTTGGTCATCTCGGAGGAGAACTGCTCACGAACAGTGGGGTCGGCGTTCAATAGATCCACAGCATCCAAGCGCTCGTTGATCTTGTCGATGTTGCAAAGTGGGTGGCAAATCCATTGTCGAAAGAGCCGCTTGCCAAATGGTGTAACACAACGGTTGAGCAGGGTGAATAAAGTGCCCTCGGGTCCGCCGTTGACTGTATTTGAAAAGACCTCGAGATTGATGAGGGTCTGGCCATCAAGGATGAGTGTGCCATTCTTGTGGATAGGCGTGTACCACTGGAAGTTACCCTGGGACAGGAGACTCTTTTCCAGCTTGAGGACTCGCAGGTAGTGTATGAGCGCGCCAAGTGCCGACATCAACAGGTTCTTGTCTTTGGACTCCTGGAGCACCTCGGGCCAGACCTCTTCGTCGACTCCTTCCTGGACGAAGTAGCCACTGCAGTCGAGCTCGCGGCGTGTCTGGTCAGAGCCCCAGAACTCAGCATTGGACTTGAGGTTGTTCCAGATGGTCGTGGGTGTGGTGTTGTTTTTGAGGATTCGCATTGCCTTAACGGAAATGTGTGACTTCTCTAGCAGAATTTCCCGAGGGGAGATCTGGGCCACAAAGGTCTCGAATTTCGTGAGATCGACATCATCGACGAACTCGGAGACGAAGAATTGTCCCGTGGCGGCGTCGACAAATGCGATACCAAAGGCGGGCTGGCCGTCGATGACACACTCCTTGATGGCGGCGCAATAGACGGCCATGTCGTCTTGGAGCATGCTGCCGTCAACTAAAGTGCCGCCGGTAAGGATACAGGCCAGCTCTCGGCGGATGATCTTGTCTTCCTTGCTCTTTGTGGCCTTGGGCCCCTTCACGTCACGTTCACGCATTTCCTTGCCGAGTGCTGACTCCATCTGATCGACCCGAGCGACCTTGTAGCCTTTTGCGATGAATTGGTTGACCCACATGTCGAGTGAGCCTTCGGGAACACCGACCATGCGCATGTTGACGCGATCTGTCATCTTCAGATCAAACAGTTGGTGGCCGAGAGTAGCATCGTTCTCGTACAGCTCGTAGAATTTGCCCTTCTTGAAGAACACGACTGTGTCCCAGAGGTTCTTCTTGATGTCCCAGTATTGTTGCTCAAAGGGCGAGAACTTAACGCCTGGTGGGACATAAAGGGTACCCGGGTTGAAGTCTGGGTGGCCAGGGGCATTTCGGTCAGCGTCGAGAGGTTCTGCAAGCCAACGATGACGTTTTTCTGGTTCCTTGTCACACGCCCTCTCCTTGACTTTTGAGGCCGACACGTTCGATTTGGGGGTGGGCGCGGGGTTGCGTTCTTGTCGCTTCTCGATGTTCTCGGGATCGTACCGCCACTGCTGCGCTGTCGATGTACCGGAGGTCTCGTTGAGCAATTCATCTTCGTCAATGTCTTCCTCCTGATGAGCAGAGGCTGGGGAGCTCGACGAGGGTTGCCGCTTCCTGGGAGCCGGCGCGGACTTCGGGGGCGGTCGCTTCCTCTTCTTCGACTTGGAGGGTGCATCAGATTCGTCGGAGACAACGAAGTCGGCCATATCGTCTATCCAGTAGCATTAATCGGACCGCCGTTACTTGCAGTACCCCAGCGCGAGTACATACCATCGTCATCATCAAACGCATCGTCCAATGGACCCTCGTATTCGTCCTCATCATCGTCCTCGTCCAAGACAGCAGCGCGGGCGCGGTTCTTATTCCGCGTCGGACGCGTCTTGTGCGACATGATGTCTTCGTCTTCGTCGTCGGACGGCTCCGCGTAGTTGACGGCTTTCTTAGCCTGGCAATTGGATTGTTAGTACGTAGTCAGATGTGGAGGCTACCACGTGTGGGGCGCACCTTTCGCGATGGGCTGCTGCCTGCGAGCACCGTGGGCGTGGATGCTGGCTGATGGTCGAGCTCAGCAGGAGACTTTGGTGACGGCAAGGAGTCGATGGGTACCTTGGAGTCAACAGTCATGACATCGACATTCTCCTGGGAGCTCAGGGGCTCGGCTGCATCACTGCTAGGGACGGGAGTAATGGTGGACGGGCGTTTGGCAAAGGACAAGGAGTTGGCCTTTGTGGTCTCCTTGAGGCATGTCGACGGCACTTTGTCGGCCTTGGAGGTGGTTGGAGTGGCAGAGGCAGAGGAAGCCGGGGCACCGGCATTGGGCTTGGGCTTGGGCTGGCTGGCTTTCGAGAAGAAGCCCAAGATGCTCTGCTGCTTCGCAGTGGACGAAGGTGTCTTTGCCGGCGTGCGAGCCGGGGCGCTGGCTGGTGTCTCGCCCATTTTCTCACAGATGGCAGGCCAATTCAATCCGATTATACAGATACAGACATCAGACAAAAATCAACGCAGAAAGACAAGCGCCAGAAGGTAGAGACCAAGTGTGTGACGGTCTCGAAGCTGAGGTATGTAAGGCTAGGAGAAGGGAGGCACATGTACTGGGAGAGTGTCTCCTCAGAATACTGGACCCTTTAGAGTTCACGACGCGTCCATGGAAGGCGCGTTGCTGGATCTGCGGTCGCGTCTGGCAAGGACCCTTGTACCGGTAACGGTCCTGGGTGCGGCACTGCGAAACGGTGGCCCAAGCTCGAGCTCGAGCTCGAGCTCCAGATCCAGTTTCCCACACCGTC
The DNA here is from genome assembly GCA_037177825.1 of Diaporthe sp. P3_1W. Lineage (NCBI taxonomy): Eukaryota > Fungi > Ascomycota > Sordariomycetes > Diaporthales > Diaporthaceae > Diaporthe > Diaporthe sp. P3_1W. The sequence continues at coordinate 6,603,907 of JBAFXB010000001.1, forward strand.
CAACGGCAATCGGCCCCACCTGCTCCACCTCCCCAGCTCTGCCAGCAACAACAGCTCTCGACGCGACTCCACTCCAGACTTCTTGCGGCGATGGCATCGAGTCAACAGCATCCATCTGTGTTCACACGACGCTGATCTAATGCCGAACTATCTACAACTATATCGTCGAGAGTTCTGGGTCTTTCTCTGCAAATTCAGTCTCAAGATGAACTCGAGACAATTCATAGAGCACACGGCAATGTCCAGGACAAGAGAAATTACATCAAAGACGGCCAGTGCAGTTTTGGAAGACGGCCTGCGCATTCCACACTTGACATCGTGGATTACTCAAGAGACCATGTAGCGCAACCAAGCGGCGCAACCCGCCTCTGAATTCACGTTGGAAAGACCCTGAGTTAACCTTCCAATGTGGTCTGATCGGCCTTCTCCCCGACACAACCCACGTTGCTTCGGAAGAGCAGTCCCGGACACGCCGCGTCACCCCAGCGTACGCCGAGATGCAACCAACTTGCACCTCGCCTGCTGTGGACAGAACATCCCCAGGACTTCAACTGAGTTTGAGTCTGACTCTGCCTGGCCGTGTCTGTTCTGTACATTACTTCGCACGTTTGACCTCACGACACATAAATCCTGGTATCCTCACAAAATCTTCCTCCAGAGACGCTTTTTGAACTCCTTTGACTTCATGAGCAGCACCTCATCTGGCGCATCCGCCCAGCTCGCCAAGTTCGCTGGGTCCGATCCGGCTATCCCTGCGGGAAATTCCGGCCCTGTTGACCTTTTCGGGGAATCCAAGAGACATGTTGCAGTGCGGATTGATACCATCAAGCAAGTGTTTTGAGCCCCGTCCTGGCCTCAAGCAAGACCCTGCTGTGGGCGTGCGACTGGACATGTCCTCCTCTCTTATAGCCACCCAAGCATCCCAATAATGGGTGTTCAAATTCGATCTTGCCCCGATGGCGCACTCATGTGTCGGCTCGACCCGTCACTTGTTGATTGGGGGAGTGTACTCTTGGCACTTGAATATGCGTCCGATAAATGGGACTGATTGGGCAAGGACCTCTGGGGCGGTGTACGGGCCAATTCAAAGCGGTATCATCTAGTGATACCTAGGCCTTATTAGCGTTGCGGATCCGCGGTGTTTTGCGAACCGAAGACGCGGCCAGCAAGCAGTTCCTGGCCACAGTCGACCAACTGCAGATACCCAACCGGAATCATTTGTCCTCCAAATGACGATGCGGTGGCCCTGGCAGTGTATGCGATCCCAGGTCACATACTGAGAGGTTCTGCCGCTCCGAATACATGCTTAGGTATGAGAGCTTGTGATGGTCTTGCATGTCGCATTCGGCTTCGGGCCTTTAATCGACGGCATGCGAGGCTTAGCAGTGCTGCTCACTCTTCACCAATAACGGCGCTTCCATGACAGAGCAATCTGGCACTTCATTGGGTAAAATGCAACATATCGCCCACGCAGGATACCCTGGGTACGCGACGTCGTGCAGTGTTGGTAGGCCACGCCCAGACGGGCGCTCCCCGGTGCCAATCTGGAGCCATCAAAGCCCTAGGCAGAATAAGGTTTGTCTAGCCTTGTGAATTCCGATCCGCCCCCACCTCTGCCCTATCCTGCCCTGCCCCGTACAAGATTTGGGCATTCTTAGGCTGTTGTTATTTACCTGCTGGGTGTCATCACAGCGAAGTGTCCTTCGAGCAGACCTTGGCAGACTTCAACTACAAACCAAGGACGTGACTTCCGACCGAAAAACACCTTGCGACTGAATCGCTGGGTGGCGTGGGTGAAGCAGCGCGAGGCACCCAGTCAGACGTAACTGCGAACGCGGGAAAGGTGTCGAAAATGCAGCATGACGCCTCGTCCAAGTCCTGCAGTACACTTACAAGTAGATGATACATACTTGCCCGAGGTCTGGGTAAGTTTTTTCTTCTGCCACTTCCACAAACCCTCTGCTGCAAATATCACATGGATGTTTGCTCGCTAACTGCCCAATCTTGCCCGTTCCCAGGTCTGGTTCGCGATTGGCGTCGTTGTCATCTTCGCAAGATGGGCGGTAAGGATCAGGACCGTCCGCTTCAGAGGGCTGGATGGTGACGATCTGATCTCAATACCGGTAAGCCATCCGAGCAACAAAAGCTCAAGGCCGAGGCTTTGCACCTTCACCATTTCTGATGCGCAGGGGTGTCGGCGGGTAGTTCCTGGGACTCTGGACAATCAACGCCTTCATCGTGTACGCGACATACTACTCGGGTGGCAATATCGACGTGACGGCCGAACAGGCCGAACAGCTCTCAGATAGGGACGTTTGGGTTCTGGAATATGGCAGCAAGTGGGAGTTCGCATCCTTCTTCACCTACTGCGCGATCATATGTGCGTGTGCCAGGGCAATGCGCCGATTTTATTCCACCTCTTTCCTGTTCGGAACTTTACAGCAAGCTGACAAGTCAAACCATAGGGTGCCTGAAGTTCATGGTCCTCTTCTTCTACCGGCGCCTCAAGGCAGACGAATGGAGACAGACCGTACTGACCGTTAAGCGGCTCTTTTGGATCACCGGCATCGCCGGCCTCGCCCTCTTCCTGACGGCCATGCTAGGATGCCGACCGTACATCAACCCGCCCTCCCCCTTCACCTTCTTTCTAGTTGAAGCTGACTATGTCTCTAAGGTTCCACAATAATTGGGTTGTACGGCCCCTACCGAGCCACCGCTGCACATTCCGTCCCCAAAACTTCTGGGTCCTCGTGATCTTGAACGTACTCACCGACGGCCTTATTATGACCATCCCAGTGCCTATCCTGTGGCAGCTGCGGGTTTCCAAGCTCCGAAAGCTCGGCGTCTCGCTGCTTCTCTGTTCGGGCGTCTTTGTCATCTCTACCGCTGTGGTGAGAGCTGCTTTCACAATAGCAGGAGCGCCTAGCGTCATTACGATCAATCGCTGGGGATGTAAGTACCTTGTGGAAAAGCTTCGTTCTGCCACAGAGTGATTCCTCTCTTCTTTCTTTGTCTCTTTCTTCGAGACCATTTGCTGACGCGATTCAAGTCCGTGAAACAGCTGCGGGAATGATCGCCGTTAACGCCCCAGTCCTAATACCACTCTTCTCGAAGGCCTTCTGGACGCGCGGGCCCTACCGGCCAGGAAGGCAACCAGGCCAGGCACAAGGCGCCGGAATCTTCGGCGGCGGCAACCACGGGAACAGACGACGGCCTGCCGGCGCGCCAAGACCGACCGTCTTCCAGATCCCCAGCGAGATGACGTGGACGACGCAGGGGCCCAGCGTCGGCACGAGCGAGCAGACGGAGCTTAGCAAGCTCAGCAAGATCAGCAGGCCTGGGAACACGAGGGACTTGGAGAAGGGGCCTGATACGATGTCTGGGGCTGTCGAGATGCGGGCGGTGGAGCGACGAACGGAACAAGGGCAGGACGACTTGGCTATTTCGCCGGCTCGAGCTGTCGGCTGAACATATGTCAACTGGGTAAAAGTAGTACTAATTCTAGGACTGAACCAAGTCTTTTTAATATCGGAAAGGGCCTGCTGACATTATCAAGTTACGCAATCGAATATTGCGTGCCGGGATAAGAAAACCCAAACAACGTATCATTTCCGCAGAGTGTGCCCTGCCCGCCGAATGGAAAGGTGATTCTCTGCAGAGCTCACGATCCAGAAAGTCAGGACTACAGAAATCAAAAGAACGTCAGTTATCGAATGTCCATCACGGATGACGCAGCTGGCATCTCTGCCACAATGTCGAGGAGCCCGAGAAACGTTCAAAACCAGAGACGTTCTCTCGCCAGAGGCAAGCCGTTGCTTGGGATACTGCATAGACTGACTCCTTTCCATGCCGGCCTATCAACATCTATTGATCGCTTTCGAAATGGGAGGCTTTGGTAAACCTGATTCTGCCAGCAGATCTCAGACGACGTACTGATACAATTTGTGTCTGTTGCACATAATCTTTACCCTTAGGATGCTACCCCCTGGCCCTGGAAAAGTGATATGCCCCGGGCATGACCATCCCAAGTTATCTCAATACTACCGTTTGAACATCATCCCCCCATCTCGCCCCTTATCCAGCCTCACAACCATCTTCTTCGCTCGATCTCGCAACTGCTCACTCGTATCAAGCTGTTGTACCCTCGTTTCCTCTGGACTCCACCCATCTATCTGATGCATGAGCAGTGATACCGTGGATCCCTTTAGCAATGCCTGCTGCCGAGTCAAGACAATCGTAATGGCCAGGGCGGCTGCTGCAAGAACGGTCTCCATGATAGGCAGGATCATCCACGGCCACTGAACCGCAATATACGCCTCATTGACAAAAGCCTGGCCGGGAAGCATGGTAACGTTGGCATTCCCCCCTGTGGCGTTGCTGCGGATGCGGGCCGTCAGAGTGCTTGCCAGATTGTTCGCCAAAGCTTCAATGTCGGCAGACCTGAGGTAGATACTGAGAGATCTTTTTAAACCAGAGGCAAAATCAAGAGCCCAACCTTCACCCTCCATTTCACCCCCCATGATCTCGCCGCCGTACACAATGGAATATGATATATCGCTGGAGGCCGAGGAGCTGTATGTGGGGCTTTCTCCCCCCCCGAAAATAGGAGTATAGCCAAGGTGTAAATCAAAGAATTGATACAGGACGCTGGGGTCCCATTCATCCTTACCGAGGTGCACACTGGCAATTGAGTAGTTGAGTCCGCTTGCATTCGAATATAAGGTGTAGCTGGAACCCAAATCCACCAAAGTCAATGGATTCCGGGTAACATTGCCCACGGACAAGACCCCGAGGTCTACGCTCACGTCAGAGTAGATCTGTTCGCAGAAATGCCAACTGGCTCGGAGGAATTCAGTACGCATTGGAAGCTGCCACATTGCGTTGTTGTAGTCCTGGACGTCGCTGATATTATAAAGATTCTCGTGATCTAACGTCCTAACGACATGGAGTTTGGCATAAAGCCCTGACAATACTTCATTGGACGGCTCCTTCTCCCACGGTCCCTCAATACTGGCATCGAGCAGGTCGTAATGTCCGCAGAGTAGTGATTCGTATTTGAATTCGTCGTATCCAGATTCAGGAACGGTACGTCCCGTATACCAAGTCATTGTCAATGGATCATTTCTCATATCGAGAAGAGATAGTTGGCACGTTACGTTTACAAACTTGTCAAATGTAGCGTTCGGGAATTGTGAAGAGCTTCCAGGGCTGGGGTGGTAGAGAGTGGCGCAGTCTCTGGAAACTGTGTCAGTTTCGTTAGAAAACGTGCCACAGATTGCTAGGCTGGAGAAATCTTTCCAGGAACATCTCGTTGCAGGCGGAGGGCAACTAAAGTGGGGCTCGTATTTGGTGCCAGTGATGCTGGCGAGAATTTGAGCTTGCTGGACAATTGGGATTGGATTCGCGCCTTGCTATTATCTTTGTAAGTATAGGCCATTTGTATTCATGGAGTACGTGGGTGTGCTCTTACCGCAGAGAATCCGCCGTCCAAATTTGAACTGTAGGAATTTGCTTGACCAATGGCCGCACTGATGTTTTGTAAAGGGAATTCCTTGCTAGGAAACTTGAGAACTTGCTGGGCCATTGGGTCTATGGCCAATGACGCAACGGTAATCACAGCCAACATGGAGGGAATGAATGCAGCGAGGCGATGGTTCCCTAACATCAGAAGCGAGCCCAGGGGTCCACGGCTGGCATCATCAAAGTCGTCAAGGTGATTTAATGGCCTGCCTGCTGGCCTAGTTTGGAAGTGCCTCCATTTGAGTTGGCTGAGACAAGTCGAGACGCTGAAGAGCATTACCGACTTGGCTAGTGTCGTAAGTATAGATACGACAGTGTTAGGCTGGAAATAAAACGACCAGGTTGACAGACGAGTGTCGCTGATGTGAGCTAGGAGGACGATTGCCACAACCATGCAAGCTATGCCAAAGGCGACGGCGGAGATTTCCCACCACCACCAGTACGATTGAGGACGCCAGCTTGGGAGACTACCGCGATGGACTTGAGTCTTTGAGGGAAGACTGGTCTTTTGACCATGGGTTGGAAATGTGCTTGGCCGAACTGGGTCTGACTCCTCGATGGCGCCTTCATTAGCCGAAGGTGAAATGCTGAGCAGACTGAGGAGAGAACTTTCGGGCCCATCTCGCCATCCTTGGAAAAGTTCGTCCAGGTGACTTTGAGCTTCGGAATCCGTTTCAGCAGAACTCTGAGCACGAAGGCCATCGGTATCTGCGCGCTGCTCCAACTCTGTCTGGGGTGCGACAAATTGCACCGTGACGTTTTCAGCTGGTGTCAGTCTTTGCGTCGAATCTCGGTTCGGTGGCAATGAATTTAAATCGTCAAAGCTGAGTGCGGGCTCAGAAGGCGAAGCCGAATGTATTCCATTGGCGTGGTATTGGTTTGTATCTTGGGCAGACATTGCAGTCCTGGTGTTGAAAAACAGTTTGAAGCAGACGCAGGTGAGAGAGAGGGCGCAGTTGGAAAATTTGAGGAAAGAAGCCACAGGACCTTATATGGGAAGTTCAAGAAGTTCAAGGAGGCAGGGTAGAGAGAAGGGTGACTTCAGCTGCTCATCTAAGCCCCTCTTCTCGTGTATGTTGTGCCTTGTTGTGTAACACATCCAAACTGCACATTGATCAATCCGACATACATCCGTGGTGGTTGTATTCATGTTCAGTTTATTCCCCCACGTCTGGGTACCTGGAAGAAGACCCCACGGCCGCGTGGGTGGGGTTCAATCTTCCCTTCTGAGCGCATGCCTAGGTACTAAATCAGACGACAGTGACGATAGAAGACGGTGCGTGTCTCCCATCCAGCCCAGCCCCCCCCCCCCCCCTTTTCTTTTCTCTCACGGCCCCCCAGGGCCCCCTCGCCGCCCCCGGCCCCCCACCACCAGTGACCATTCCAAAAAAAAGAGAAACAATGCCATCTTCATCTCCAAGAGCCGGACGCACCTTGGGCTAGGGTTAGAAATGAAAGTAGGGTTCGGGGGGAGATGCGGTCCTGAATGACTAAGTGGTGTAATATATGCATTCAGCATTGCAATTTCTTTTCAGTCTGACCACCAGGTCACAATTTCTTCTACAGTGGTTGCCAGTCGATTCCGATGCACAATCAAAACGGAATCAATGTAAATTCACCATATGTGTACCAGGGAGCATTGAACGATCTGAAATCTATTGTCTGGACATGGTCCAACAACCTCATACGTGTATGATCTAAGTCTATGCAAGTAATAAGAACAATTCTACAAAACCCAGCGATCTTTATTCTATTCCGTGCCCGCAACCGGCTTACTCTTCTCAGCAATCTTTACCGCAAACGCCGCCATCGGCACGGCAGCCAGGATCTCCAACAGCGCGACGTTGGTCTTGAGCTCCCTCGTGATCCAGTTGCGCACCTCGAGCGCCACGGGCGAGTCCACGCCGTACCGGTACATGGGCCTCCCAGCGTCGACCTCGGACGCCGGGATCTGCAGCATGTCGGCGATCTTGTGCACGAGCGCGTCCAGGATCACCTCGCCCGCTCTCTCGGGGTCCCCGCCCGCCTCGGCGAGGCGCGACGCGAGCGAGGCACCTCCTCCTCCCTGCTCGGCACCTGCCGCCTGCGTGGCAACGGTCGTCCGCACGGCCAGGGGCCCCAGCCGCGGGTCGGCGAAGTAGTACGGCAGGCCCAGGCCGTGGGCGGCGATGAGGTCCGCGGCGCTGAGGCCGGTGCACACCTGCGCAGGGCAGGCGTCGTCGCCATCTCGCTGGCGCGCGATCAGGCTCTTGATAAGGGCATGGAAGGCAGGCTCGCGGATGCCGATGACGTCCTCCCACTGCGAGAGGTTGTTTCCAACACCAGCAGACTCAGCAATAGCGCCGACGTCGCGCATGATGCCCAGGTTGACAGCCAGAGCCTTGAGCCCCCGTTCGCGGCGGTACCGCGCCAGCGCGTCCTAGTACGTGTTGCCCGCGGCGTACTGCGCCTGGCCCGCGTTGCCGCACACGCCCGACACGGAGGAGCAAGCGATGAAGAAGTCGAGGGGCCGCTGCGCACTAAAATAGCTGTGCAGGTTCCACGTCCCCTGGACCTTGGGCCGCAGTGGCGCGGACCAGTCCGCGTGCGACATGGTCTCCAGCACGCCGTCGCGCAGCACCATGGCCATCTGCACGACGCCGCGGGCGGGCGGCAGCCCGCGCGAGCACGCCCCCATCGCGGACAGGAACGAGGCCTCGTCGGCCACGTCGGCGCGGTACGCCCTGGCCTGGGCGCCGCGGGCGGACAGCTCCTCGAGGACCTCGCGGGCCTCGGCGGTGGATGCGCCGGACCTGGACAGGAATGCGATATGCCGCGCGCCGCATGCGACGAACTCACGCGCGAGACTGCAGCCCAGCCCTCCAAGGCCGCCGACGATGAGGTATGTCGCGCCGGAGTCGAGCTTGAGAGCGTCCTTGGCGCGGCGGTAGACCTTTGCGCGGGCGCCGTCGGGGAACGACAGGGCGAGCTTGCCGCGGTGCTTGCCGCGCTGCATGGTGCGGAATGCGGACTCGATCTCGCCGACGGGGTAGGCAGTTAGAGGGCTCGGCGCGTAGAGCACGCCCTTGTGCACGAGGTCGAACGTGTCCTGAAGGATCTGGCCAGCGATGTCTTTGTGGTCGTCGAAGAAGTTGGTCAGGTTGATGAAGGCGAAGGTGGTGCACTTGATGAAGGGCCGCATGTCCAGCCGCATGTTGTTGGTGATATCGCGCAGCCCGATCTCGACGAAGGTGCCGAACATGGCAACACACTCCCACGATTTCCGCAGGAGCTCGCCTGATAGCGAGTTTAGCACACAGTCCACGCCGCGGCCGCTGGTGACTCGCTTGATTGCCTTAACGAAACTGGCATCTCGCGAGTTGAGGATGTGCGATGCGGGAACGCCGTACTTCTCCATGACCAGAGAGCGCTTGTCCTCGCTGCCAACAGTGACGTACGCGACAAGACCCAGGTGCTTGGCCAGCTGCAGCGCTGCCTGGCCGACACCGCCGGCTGCTGCGTGGATCAGAACAGACTGGCCTGGACGAAGTTTGGCGACATTGACGAGGGCGTGGTATGCAGTTGCGTGCACTGTTGGCAGGACGGCGGCCTCTTCAAAAGACATGGAGTCGGGAATCTTGACAACCAGCCGATGGTCGCTTCGAAGGCTGGTTGCGTGCATTCCCTCGCCTGACACGACAACACGGTCGCCGAGCTGGAACCGTTCGGCCGCTTTGCTGCCTACGGCGACAATGGTGCCGCTCGCTTCGTGGCCGATGAGTGACACTTCGACCAGGCCCATGGAGGCCATGACGTCCTTGAAGCTATACACGTTGTTAACTTTCTCGTGATCGAAGGTTGAAATACGCCTTTCAGCAGCTAGTAGACCTACTTGACACCGGTAGCCTTGACATCCAGCTCAATCTCCATCTCCCCAATCGGGGCATCAAACCGCTCGTCAAGTATAAAAGCCAACAGTCCAACAGACCAGGCTTCCCAATCGTCAGCCTCAGGGCCTCAGGCTTGTCGCTGTCGTTGTTATCTTTCAAGGGCTGAAAACGATTGGAATCCTCAAGGCATTATCGCACGGCCTCGTTACCCGCAACGCTATTGAAGAACCAGCTGACGGTGGGTAAGCCGTCGCGCTCGCGGAACTCGTCGTCCTCAGTGTCGGAAGTCACCAGACGGGTGGCCAGGGATGGACCAGATTGCAGCGCGGTGTCCAAGCTGCTGAGGTGCAGGACCTGGAACTTGAGGCTCGCGTTCTCGTTGCTCGCCGTCCGCGAGAGACCGTCTTCCACGGCCATAGAAGGGCTGTCGCCACCTGTCACCCAGAGAAGGCGCTCGCTGCTCGCGACCAGCTGCTCGACTCTGTCAAAGTCCGTCTCGGAGAGGTTATCCAAGAGCGGTGTCTCCAACTCGACGAGAGAGATGAAAGTCTTACCCTCAGCTCCATTGCTTTGGATGTTTAGGTCTGTCCAAGCTCTGGCCACTGAGCTGTAGTTTTGCTCCTCGAGTGTCTTCTGCAGAGCACTGGAGAAGGTCTTGACGGCGCTCGAGGGAGAAGAAGGCTCAATGATGACGAAGTTGCGCTTGCTTGGGACCGCGTCGTTGGTGCCATTCACTCCATTGGTCTTCTGTTCAGGTCGCTGCTTGTACAACGCGGCGCCGTTTACATTGAACACAGGGTAAAATCCCTTAGCATCCAACGCAGGTGCGACCTTGCTGTCGACGGCGAGGATAATTGCCGCGTCCGGCTTGCCGAGGCCAGCAAAGCGGATCAGGACTTTGTCCAGATTCTCAAGAGCGCTGACTGACTGGGTACGACCAGCAAGTCGGCCGGTATGATATCGGCAGGCAAGGGCTCATCAATACCGCCCAGTGAGAAGGCGTCTCCGAACAAGGATGACTTGTCCAGGTCCGCGTTGACTCCTGCTGCCACAGCATACCTCACCTGGCTCGGCAGGATGGTACTCTGGGGCAGCCGCGGCACAGTTGTATGAGACAGTGCCTCGCTGTCCGTGGCGAGCTCAATAACTGTCGCCGCGGGATTATCGTGGATAAGCATATGAAGGAGCTCGACGGTCCTGTCTTCCGGTGGAATCGCAGAGACGACACTGGCAATCTCCTCGGGCCTCATCACATCGAGCGCATAATTCCAGCGCACCTCGGACGTGATCTCAGCCGGGTCGACCTCGACCATACCATCGTCCTGCTTGTCGTCGTTGCCAATCTCCGTAAGCCTGAAGTCCGTCATGGATAGGAACGTCCTAGAAACAGCATCGTCGAACGAGACGATGTCGGAGAGCGCGTTGAAGCCGAGCTTCCTGGACATGCACGACGTGGGCAGCACGTAGCCGACGTCGTCGGGGCTGTCGAGCGAGATGTCCATCTCGCCGATGTAGGTGGGCAGCAGCGGCTTGTCCTGCCGGGACATCTTGTTTTTGTAAGTACCGCCGAGCGAGCCGTGGATGATGGCGTCGAGTGCGGCCCCGTGGATCAGGAAGGGCCGACGCCGCCGCCCCAGAACACGACCTCGGCGAGGATTCGTCCAGCGAGGATGAAGACGGAAATGCCGTGTCCCCAACCCCAGACGCAGATGAGGACTTCTCCCCCGTCATCTCGGTGCCAGAATCGGTGACCTCATCCGCCTCGAGCGTGGTCCACGTCGAGAAGGAGCCAGCAACCCCGGCACCAGAGGCGGAGAGCGATGACGAGACTGACACGTCGCCGCCTCCCAGCGTCAGGATTACGCTCCTACAGGGCCGCCCAAAAGCCGCCAAGACGCCGCTATACATGATGGCCGACGGCACGGGCACGGTTGCGTCCTTCATCCACCTCCGGCCGTTCAAGTCCAAGCAGGCCGTCTACGGCGTCGACTCGCCCTTCTTCCGGTGCCCGTCTCGTATGACGAGTAAAGTCGGTATCGAGGGCGTGGCCCGGCTGGTGGTGGACGCGCTAGTCAAGGCGCACCCGACGGGGCCCTTCCTCATCGGGGGGTACTCGGCAGGTTGCCTCGTAGCATTCGAGGTGTCGCGACAGCTCGCCGCGGCGAGTAGGACCGTCGACGGCCTTTTGCTGGTGGACATGTGCTGCCCCCGAACGCGGCGCGCTGACCAGCGCACCCTGCTCGAGGAGGACGAGTTCAGCTACGCCGTGTTCGAGGCAGCAGTCGCGCGCGACGGGCTGTGGGGGTCGATCGGCTCGCAGCGCGACCACTTCCGCGCCTTCTTCGTAGCCATGAACGAGTACACGCCCGCGCCAATGACACCGTCCGAGAGGCCCGCGCGCACGGCCGTCATCTGGGCGGAGCGGGGGCTCGTCAACCGCGTGTCGGACGACCCGGCGCTCATGCAGAAGCTCGCGGGCCAGGGCGTGCCCACGGAGCCGTACGCGGGCTTCATGGAGGACCCCAGGCTGGGCACGTTCGCGTGCCTGGTGCCTGACAAGGGTGAGAACCTAGGCCCAAACGGCTGGGACAGGTACACCGCGGGTGACGTCATGGCCCTGTCTGTGCCTGGCGAGCATTTTGAGCTGCCCATGCCTGGGCATGTCCATCTCCTCCAGGCGCAGATGGAGAAGGCCTTTGCATATTTTGCTTCCAACTAGAAGTTTGCATCTTGATTAGAGGTATTTCTTGTTACATATCTTGTTATTTCATTACATGTAGATTGAAAGATCTCTAGATGAACTTGGGGCTATCCTTACCAAGCCACTATAACTGAATGAATTATTGAAGTAGGGTTTTCAGTTTTTACACTTGATTTCTCACAGGATAATTGCAGGTGTGCCCCGCATGTGCTGCACGAACCATGGACCCCGTTGATCTAGCATGCCGTGATGATGACAGGCTGATTTGCGTTATGATGATGGGACAGACTTGCTAGTTACAAGTACAGGTGGGTATACATGTAGCCCACTTGAGGAGTTTTGTGGCAGATGAGGCTGCTGGTGTGATGAAATAATTATTAACATCTTCTCAACGCAGCTACGTCCTTTTGCCTCCTTGAATCGTGGTTATGAGACACATTCATTGGTCTCTTGGGTTTTGAATAGCTTGTGTTAAGAACACTGTTGGCAAGAAAGCAATTCCGTCCTTTTCGGGCATTGGGCGCCAGCCTCTGGTAGTAATGAAAGACAACCTTCTGAGTTTCGTGTCCCGCACAAAGGCACCCAAATGATGAAAACATACTCAAAGCTCAGAGATATATTAGGTTATGTGACTATTGCAATTCAGTCGAATCTGCAGTCACAAAGCGCCCCATTGAGTATTTATAGCCTAGATTACCGGCTATTTGGTCTCTTTTTTTCAACTTTTTTTTTTTTTTTTTCCATCGAGTAGCCGCATCAAGTCGACCAACTGTTTTGACTGTAGCCGATGTCAAAGAAATGACACCACAAACAGGAAAGCTCATTTGAGCGGCTTAGAGTCCATTGTAAACTGGGGTTTTCTGACTTGAACGTAGTTTCGACTGCCGGCCCGGTATTTTCTCCTCGTGTTACGGACTCGGGCTTAGATTCTCATGGGCCTGCAAAATGCAAGTGCTACCTGCATGAACGCCCGTCACTCATCGCACAAAGTTCTGGCCGGGCCAATGTATGCTCGTAATGTAGAAAGACAAAATTTGCGTCGTGGAGCCAAATTATGCACCAGGATTCCTGACCGGCACACTTGTGCAGGCCGTTGAGGCAGTTTTCCCAAGTCCTTGGCTCGCGGCTGGGAAGCGGGAAGGATGTGACCACTCATATGGCGGTCGATTTCATCGACAAGAGAACGGCCAAAATATTTTCTCTCGATCGTGGGAGAGTTGAGGACTTGGCTCTTCAGAAAGGCGAAAACCCACAGGTCGTTTCGGACTTTTGGAGGTATGGCAGCGTGTGTCACTGCTCGCTACGAACATCTGAAAACGCATCGGTCGAGATATTTCTGTGACTTATGCTGTTCAATTGGTTCAGTAAAAATTGCGGTCACGAGTATGGTCTAAATAGAACTCGACTGGGTCGCTCTTGTTATTTCTTTGCAGGACAATAAAAAAGCGCGGCGAGAACGATGCATTCCAATTCCCAGGGTCCTGGACACCGTGGACATCGTCCAAGTGCAACGAGCATGGAAAGAATAACTGTGTAATTATCTATCGAAGTTTGAGGAACACTCAATGGCTGCTTAACGTGTGTACGACCAGTTGGCTCATATTCAACCTAATTTGGCGGCTCATTTGCTGACCCCAATCTGACTGCACGTGGTGCAACCACTTAACTAGCTCTTCATTGGCTCCCTTGTGGCGGTGCCCCTGAAGATAGGGCGCTTCGACACCAATCATGGGCGGGACAGACCTCGGTGGGAACGAAGCTGACTCTAGCTAGGAAGCCTCGCTGCACACCTGTGCATTTCACGATTATACTATAAAACCGCCATCTTTCTCACCACATCGTGAGCCAGATCTTCAGAATTATACTCACACAAGGCTCTCAGATCCTTACGGTTCTCTCCCGGCCACGCCTAGCTTCAACCCCATCTGTCTCGTGTCTGCCTTGGCTCCAGCAGTTCCATTCTCCTGCTACTGCATGTCTCCTACAGCTTCCCAGCACCATACAAAGCCCGTAAGTAATGCCGAGATATTTCGATCGATATTGACCTTGACTGTTATGGCATATACTAACTATCTAATCTTAGTGCCAGCATGATGCGTTTTCTGAACACCGAAACCTTCAAGCTTCACGATTCTACGGATCCTCCTCCCTCATACTCAGTATTTTTCCATGCGCATGGCAGTGACGATATAGGCTTTGAGGACTTCGGGAACCCTGAAATGCTTCCACGCAAAGCAGGATTCCATCGCCTGTGGCAAGCCTGCAGTCAAGCCCGGAACCATGGTTCAAAATGGCTCTGGTCCGATGCTGTCTGTATAGATAGAGGCTCCACCGCTGCCCTGACAGATGCTTTCAACAGCCTAGCTCGGATCTATCAGGAATGCATCTTTTCCCTCATTTACCTCGAGGATTTACCGCCTGGCGATTGCAATGATGGAGGCCTGGCGAAGCGGCTCGCAAGTTGTGCCTGGCTGAGGAACGTTTGGGTGCTGCCGCAACTCATATTTCCAAAGCACTCATTCATCTACGACAGAGACTGGACCGAGATAGGAACGAAGGCATCCCTGGCTCCGCAGTTATCATTGATAACCTCAATTGAGCAATCTGTCCTTATCAATCCAGCGGCACTGGGAGAATTCTCCATAGCTAAGAGGATATCCTGGGCCTCTGAGCTTGACGCCTCTCGACCTGAGGACAGGGCCTTCGCACTACTCGGTATTCTCGGGGTTCACATGCCAATCGTCTATGGAGAGGGTCACATGGCTTTTACTCGACTGCAAGAAGAGATTCTGCGAGACACCACCGATTATTCCCTGTTCGCTTGGCGCCCAGAAGTCCCCCAAGAATACCGTGGTCTTCTCGCATATTCTCCAGCAGAGTTTCAGCATTTCCACAAGGGGCCGAATGGACCTTTCCACATCAGGGGCGAGGTGCAACCCATTTCAGCCGGTATCATTATCCATGCGCATTTCCATAAAGTCGACCATGATATTGTTCTGCCTCTGGAAAATACCGAGGGATTCATATACTCCATACGACTATCGAAGTCCGGGCAAGGCTTCGTAAGGAACTGCTCCACCTCGGAAATTAGCTTCAGCCAATTCTCGTGGGTGCGACAACCATCGAGGAAGGATACGCAAATGGACCCGAAACAACAAAAAGAGCCAGGCATGGGTCAGGGTGTTGTTCTGCGCGTTTGTGTCAAGCGTGATGTGACAACATCGAGCTATGGCACTGCCAGAGAGCTTCAACATGGCACTCGTTGTAGTGTGCATGAGCCCTTGAGTCCTGTCGACAGTGTTATGAGCTCACCATGGGAGAGTCAGTGCCATTATTCTCACACACCTACTTCGTCTCACGACGTCAACTTCAAAAGCTTACTCGATCCGGAAACAAACCCTGAGGAAGGATCTCCTGCAAAGTTAGTCCAGGGCATGGGGCAAATCGAACATTCAGAATCTTCCATGGCGGAAACCCAAGCTGAGTCAATTGGCGAAGTCATACATTCCTCCTGTGGCCTAGATTGTGAACGAAGGATCGAGACTTCGAAATGGGTCCATGCTTCTGCGGATTGTGAGAATAGTGGTGTGCTGTATCAGAGCAGAAGGTCTAGCATTTCCACCGATGGTATTTCTCTGGCGGCAGCGATTTCGACACCCCAGACACTCGATGCAGGCCACCCATTCTCAGTGGCAGTGCCAATTCTCGTTGACTCACTGGTTGAGCGATTTCAGTCCCAGTTGTCGAAAGAGTCCTCAAAACGATCGAGAATATACCAGAATACACAGGGGAGGAAAAGGGCTAGGCTTAGCTGTTGTGAATCTCACGTGGATGTTCAACAGACTCTTGGCTCCGAAAATATTGACACTCCGCTCGTCCAGCATATGAGAGAACGAGACGTAAGTCTTGCCTGCCCATTTTATCTTCGGGACAAAGAGAGTCACCGTAATTGTCTGACGAGGTACCGACTACGAAATATGGACGATGTCCGGGAACACTTGTGGGCCGTCCACCGACAGCCCTTGTTTTGCCCAGCATGCGGGCAAACATTCTCCAAGACTCCCGATTGCAACAACCACATTCGAAGCCGGACTTGCACTCCCCAGTCGGTCATACCGACCTTTGAAGGGGTCACAATCAGCCACATCCAGGAGCTCGCACGGCAAGCCGACCTGCCATTGTCGATGCAGAGTCGCTGGTTAGCAATGTGGGAAACCATCTTCCCTCACACGGAAATGCCACCTTCTTGGCTGTACACAACCGAGGATGAACTCAGAGTCTGTGCCCTGCGTGAATTCTGGAGCAAGAATAGACACAGCATAGTGCAAAGTGTCCTAGAAACCCAGGTGCTGCAAGTTCAAGCGTTGAGCGACGAGGGTGAGGCACTCGAAGAGTTATATAACACAGTCCTGAACGAAGCCATTGACAAGATCCTCGGGTGCGACGAATGCGTTTGAGTCGTTGTGGGAGATGTGACGCGCGTCAGCGTTTCGATGTGTTGCTCAGTTATTCCATGGCGGTGGCTAGTATTACTGTCCTTGACGGTCGGCGAAGTGATTTGAGAAGCCTCAGCCTCGGCTGAGATATCCCTCATTTGGCACATGCAGGTCCTTTTTTCCGATCCTAATTACAGTTTTCGTATTTATGCATCAGTTAGTAAGCCGGTATCTGCAATTTAGGACCTACGAAATAGACCTCGCTCCTCATGCCCTCCGCAAATTCTAAACTCGCACTCAAGTTTCTGGCAACTCCCCAATACCAATATTCTACTCTACTGTTTTGTAGCCCACAGCACCAGGTGACAAAATATGAGTAACTGGCAAGGCAGGGGATGACTTGCTAAATTGTTGTATCAAATGAGAATCTTGTGGTGATCAATCTTGCCCCAAGCCTGAACGGCACTTGAATCCTTAGAGTCATGTGGTATGAAGAATTGCATTCTGTATCCCTGGTTGGGGAAGTCATTATTCGTAAAAGAAGTTGATCAAACATGATTACAATCTGAAATGTCACAGATCAACTTCTGTCAGAGCTTGGTATACCTCAAGAGTGAGATGCTACCAAACATCAAAAGAATGGAATGTCGGCCGCCTTTCTACCCCTCAACTCTGCCAAGAAAGGCCAGCGACGGAAATCAAAAACGTTCCACACCAGAATCCTTCCAATGAAAACATCCGAGAAAAAAGAGACAACATATAATCTGGTTGAGTGTATAGTCCTGTGAGGGAATGTTTACTGACAAGATGGTAAACTCTCGACCTCACCAGCTGGAGCCAGCTGTGGACAACGTTCGTAGTTTGTAGTTCAACAGTGACGACTTGGAGAGACTCCAAGGAGACTGTTGGCTGTCGATGATGACCTTATGGGCGTGGGAAGTAGAGCCCAAAAGTTCTGTGTGATTCGTCCTCGACAATCGGTGCAGGTGTCGAGAACATCGTGTTGTAATAGGAGTGGGCCCCACAGACATATTGAGACAGGCCCAGAGTAGAAGCTTGTTAAAGATCCCCTGTGGTGGGTTTCCTCTGGCGAATCATTTCCAGGCTGAGAAGAAAAGAAATCGTGATGTCGTGACCTTGCGTGTACTGGAACAAGTCCGATTGATCCCATGTGATGCTCAGTTCGGGCGATATGAGCCCCATGTAGTATACTGGTCGGGCGGTCCAAGGAAATCGTCCCAGGAGAAGGGCTGGACTGACCCCTCCCCAACTTCAGGTTCAAAGATGTCAGTCCAGGTTGTATCCTGTGAATGCGATGGTTGCACCCGAGGCGGGACATGGCTTTGGGCACCTGGATCTGCCGCCAACCCATGACCACCTGCTTGGTTTGTCGGAGGCATGCTTTGTCCTTGCGCAGCATGAATTAATGCAGGCGCCCCAGAGGGCGGCTGCGAGGAGTTGGCCAGAGTCGTGGCGCGATCGTGGCCACGCTGCAACTGCCTGGCAACACTGGTGAAGCGTTCGATTATGGACCATTCTTCCGGTCCAAAATTTACTACGGACGTGCCGGACGAGAATGCCTGTGCTTGACCATTCTCAATAGCGGCGCGGACGTCGAGCATTCCCTGGACCAAATCTGTTTCCCCCGAAGAATAAGGTGACTCCGGGTCGACAACGCCGGGGAAAATCACCCGCCACATCCTCAACCACCGTTCAACAACGCTAGGCCGATGGCGGATTCTTTGACCAGCGATCGCTGTGATGGTGTCGAATTGCTCAACAGTGATCCCAGGTATGCTGAATAGCTGTGTGCGGCATGTCCTGGCAGCAATGTGCCTGTTCCGGGACCTGTCATTGTCAAAGATCTCCCCACAGTTTGGGCAGTGGGGTGGCTGAATGTGGGCTCGACAGATATGTTGTCGAACGTCCGAAGTTCGTTTGAACGTGCGCTTGGAACAGTCGTGAAAAGGATGCCTGTCCATGACATAGAAAGGACACAAGAGCCGCTGGACGCTGTCCTCTTCATCGTGCGCAGGAAGCTTGTTTGGGGGCAAAGGTCCGTCGTCGTCACGAGATCGCTTCCTGATTTGCCTTTGTTGCTCCGGCGGGAAAGGGCCGAAGCCGTCTGCACGAACAGTGCTGTTAATTACCGGTCCGCTGTACGGTTCCGTGGAATGCGTGTTGTTTGATACAGAGCCATCACCAGTTCCCGGCCGGTTTCTCTGGCCTTCGTTGCCAGAGGAGGGTGAAAGTTCCAGCTTGGAGAAAAGATGGGCCAGGAGGGCCACAAAGTCTTTGTTGTTTAGTTGTTTGCGGTGGGGGCCGTACGAGAGGGCAACTTCCGAGAAAGTGGCCGGAAGTCCTTGAAGAGTTGGGATCTGTTGACCTGGTGAAATCTTACAATCACGGGCTTGTTCGTCTGGGGATGAGGTATTTCCAGCAAGACTGCAAACATCGAGCAAATGTCCGCAGTCCATATTAGGTTTGACTGGATAGGTCCAGGAGAGGGAAGGATGCCCGAGAGGACGGCTATGGCCGCGGAATATGTACGAGAACCAGCAATGCGAAAGAGCATCGGAAAATGTGGCCATCAGCCTTTTGAACCCAATTGCGGGCAACCCAAGCCACACCTTCATAAATACCGGTACACACGGGAGTATTCTCTATAAGAGATGATGATTGATGGGTGCTGCACAGCCGTGTTCAAGCTGTTGCTTGCCAATGATAGTCTTCGCTGGATCGAACGCGAGACACGTCTGTCAAATGCGCCTCCATGTGGCTAACGACAAGCCGAACGGCCAGAGGCCGCGGGTGGGGCACTCACCATCCATCATACTAGGGATTTGGTTGCCTTACCTTACTGCGATGCTCACCTGTGTGCTCACCTGCGTATCATCCGCTGTTTTGCAGCCCATCCGTCCACTAGCAAAACGCAGTCGACATCCGGCTATCGAGATCTGGAGCCTGACTCGGAGACCAACCCGGAAGCGAGGGCTTACCTTTCAGCACGTGAGTGGTTTTGGATGCAAGGCATGTAGAAAAATGCCTAGTTATATGGTAGCACTGTCAATATCAGAGTGTGCTCACGCGTGGTGATTCGGCAATGCAGCTGCCAGCATCTGCACACAGCACGCGCATAGTGGACAATGCAGACGCCGAGGCAGAGTTCTCGACCATTCTCTTTGTGCTGAAGATTGCGGACAGCATCTGCAATTGGTTCCGCGAGCGCGTGTAGTGAGCTCCGTGGTCCTATCAGCGAAGATGGGGCGTCTGCAGGTGACAATCCTGCATGTGCCGTCAGCACTCCCCCCACTTTTGGGATAAAATGGAAAAACAATTGAAGATCGTTGTCAATTGCCTGCTTAAGTCGATGCCCGGGCTATAAAGAATGTAAACCGCAGTCCTGTCAGTGAGAAATTTGACCTCCGCTCAGCGTTGTGAGGCGTGGGTGGGTCAAAGACTGAGATAGCCCGAAAGACTGAAAAAAAGGAGGCAGGGGCGAAAGAGACGACTGGAATAGACCCTAAAACAAATTTCATTGTGTTGACATCTGCAGTCTGATCGATTGGAGCGGGGTTCGATAGGCATATCTTGGGTGGTGGGAGCGTGGTGTAGCGTCAAAATGCCAGAAGACAACGTACTGACGTACTGATGCCTGGAGAATACCTGAGGGGCTGGGCTGATTCAAGAATAAATGACAAGGGGTCCCAATTATACTTACATCAGGCCGCTCGTATCTACCGGCAGTCCACGAACAAGGAGAGGAAGGGGAGATCCCCGACCAGTTATCTCTGACCCGAAGGCTCTGTCACCTGGTTCCAAATTTAGCTGCCTTTGACCAGGATGCCAGCCAGGTGCCGCCACCAGGTAGTGAAGTACATTGAACAATTACCACACTTGTTACATTGTGGGCGCAAACAAGGCTGTGTTGTTTTGGCTCCGCACACGCGTACGAATGCCCCTGTCTACGCAGATGCGTATCGGTGCCCTTGTGACCCGAGTGCGTCATCTGCAGCCGACGCGGGATAAACAGCCTATCACCTTTTTCTACAGTACGCTTCTGCGTACGATGGCCCCCACTGTAGTGCACATGTAACTGCAATTGGTTGAGCAATTTTTAGGAGCGGTGTCAGCATGCTGTTTGCATTTGTGGGCATGGGCGTGGCAGAGGTGACGTAGATTAGAAATCTGATTTGTTCCTTTACTTCTATCGGGATAATTGGCCTTAAAGCACTTGTTAGGGAATGACATTGCGAAAACGATCGCGGTATAACGCTGATGTGAGGCTGTGTAAATATGAGTACTGCGATTGTCGCACCTGCGGCCCCGGCCTAGGTACTTCTAGTCCAGCTTTCTCATTTGAGCCGCCTGAATTTGAGGTACTGACCTCTCAATCTACGCGATCATTCCTTTCCAAGGCCCTCAATTCACCCTGCCTTTTGGCAAGAAGACTCTATGTAACTTTGCCTCAAATGAACGAGATCAACGCATATACTCAGTGCGATGATCTGCGATTAACGCCGCCATTCGCGTCCGACCAAAACAGCAGTCAAGGAATAGACCGATGCGACGACGAGTTCTTCAATGAAATATGGCAGGACATCGCGTCTATGAATTTTACCACGGACTGGAATACTTACGGTCTTTCAATTCTCGATGACGCCAAGGATCACAATGTCTTGCCATCGTGCTCAGAGATCGATAAGCCTGACGACGATGTCACTGTGACCGGGGGTTTCGAATATTGGACAGGTGACTCGAGTATCAGTTCTGGGAGTACGACAACACAATCAGAATGTGCCAGCCCAATCCCAGATCTCGGACTTGACTTCTTCACTGGTCAATGGACGACGGAACCTTCAGGCCAGCCAATTATGTCCACGTCTTCGGGTCTTCAACAACTGAGTGCGGACTTGCTTTGCATGCAAGATGCACCGTCGAATGATAGTCTAAATATGGTCAACGACAATGAGGACCGCAAAAGGCCTAGATCTGAACTGTCGGTCGAGGATGAGGATTCAGGAGACAAGCAGTCCACACACAGACATGTCGAGCAGAAACGCATGCTCGCCTGCCCATATCGAAAGCTCGATCCCCACCGGCATCGCGACTGCCTCAAGTACACCCTTCATCGTATAAAGGACGTGAAACAGCACATCGATCGCCGTCACAGCTGCGAAATTGGGCAAAACCCATGTTTGGAGGGTGTCACGGACGAGCAAAGGAGGAAGCTGAACAAGACCTCATCTCGGAATAAGTCCTTGGAACTACAGTGGTTCCACATGTGGGACATACTTTTCCCAGGTAAAAAGCGGCCACGTTCTGCGTTCTCAGGCAACTACATCGAGGAGGTCGTTCACCTCATCCGGGACTGCTGGGACGACAAGAGCTCCACATTAATCGGCAGTGCAATCCGAGAGCATGGAAACATTACAATCGACAAAGATCTTCTGGACAAGCTGATGGGGACCTTGTTCACACAGCTTGAGGAAGAAGTTTGCAGTCCCCCGCCTCCCGGTGACTTGAACTCCAAAGTGGGTGACGCTGGGCCATACATTGAGCATCGTGTTGCCAAGAGAACAAGAACGATGTGAATCCAGCAGATCAATCACCACCGCAAACTTTACGATATAGTTAGTATAGCGCCTGACTCCGAGGGATCGGAGTATAAAAGCTACTGGTCACTCCATGGATTTTGCTTTCGCCCTAGGGCGGTACTTGATTGTGTACTCTTGCATGCTTGACGCCTGCTGCGCATCACTTCTATAGTGAGTACCTCTCCTCGTGTCTTTTAGAAGTTCGAGTTCAATTTTGTGCACCTCTGTAACTGGGTGACTTGGAGATTCAACTTGCTGAATATCAATCGCAGTGATTAATTTAAGCGGCTAGTTTGGCTCCAACATCGCAGCACGTACTTCCATTCAAAGAGATGGAAAACGAGAATGGTATCTGAATGAATCTCAGTTACTTCATGAGTTCATTTTAAAGAAGACACAAATCAGGTCTAGCCCATTTACCCAGGCAATTTGACATCCTGCGACACAAGATAACAGGTATACGGCCACAAAAAGGGTACAGGTGTGCAGCTAGAAAGTGTTATTGGATTAATATCGAAATTCCGGTCAATGACGACGTTTATAACAGGTGCCCAGATTTATTTTCTGCCATGAGATTGTCAAATCGATCCACACTGTTAGGGCCGGCAAATGTTGCTTGGGGTGGAATAAAGACTGTCTGTTACTGCATGTCAACCATGCAGCAAAATCACTGTTTTAAAGCGAAAGTTCAACACCACTGTGTTTATGATAATCGTTGGGATCAGAGGCGATTTGGACACTGAGCCGGAATTAGGGCTTCAGGAATTATCTTCGTCTGAGTAATACTACAAGAGTTTCCGCTGCGATTTTACCTGAGAAGATCCGTTTGGTGCTAGATTCCAATTTCTATCGCATTATTTGACGCTTCCAGGGTCGGTGCATAGACCACGCTGAAAGAAACCATTTCTAGGGCGTCCGTCAACAGAATGAGAAGTAGGACTGATACATTTTGTCATGGTCAGTCCCATGGCTATTTCCATACATAGTGATAGACTCGTGCAAAATACAATGACGGTTGCCAGCCGAATAAAGTTGCTGCCTCCTCAGATAGAAGACCTCGACGTGCCGCGCAATATTGGCCCTCGTGTGCATGGTCGCGGCATTCGGGGCCGGGCGACGATTACGACAAAATCGACAATGAAGTTTGGAAATGGATCAGACAGCTGAGTCCAACCAGCACGGGCAAGAGATGCAGTCAAGTTGCACAATCGAGCCACCACCGGGCTAACATTTCACATCGGAACATCCGGGGACTGCTTTACTAACGGGGAGTTGCCTGCGAACTGCGTGGATGTTGATAAAGGTCAATCCGGGCTGACCTTTTGCGAGGATCACGTCACAGGCGCCCCCCCCCCCCATCCTGTCCACATGCATCTCACTCGCATATTTCGATCATCCCTGCCGAGGAACAGAAGATCGAACGGTCTCGAACATGCGGCGAGACCCGTCTCACAGCCGTTTTCGTGCCAGGCAGTCACAGCCCCCACCACCATCACCCTCCCGCATGGGGCTGATGAGGTTGTATTCGTGCAACTCAAAACATGAGGATGATTCCAGCCATGGTTCCCGATTTGATGATATGACAGAGCACTGCATGGCTTGGATGGTCTCCCGAAGCTCGGGGGCCTGGTCATTTGCTCCGCCCATCACTCGTCCGTTCGTCCAGCCGGAGACCGGTTGTCCGCTGCGTGGTCAGTCCTCACGTTCTTCCTGGAATCGAAGACTGGCCGAACGGACGAATAATTCTTCTGGACCAATGCAACGCAAGGGAGCTTTGTAGGCATGATGTTACTTAGGATGGAGTAGCAACATCGGGAAAGTGGGGATTGAGAACAGAGTCAGTTGAATCCCCTGGAGACATTTTCCAAGGTTCAACCCCTGATTTTCCATTTGGACGAATCTTTCCAACACTTTCGGGTCGACATCTAATGGTATCCCCCAGACATGTTCCACGGCAGCTCACTAAGACCTCATCATGCAGCTAGCATCCGTCATCGAGCATGACATAAGACATCCGACGAGAAATCCAGCCCAATGACTGGAGGGATTGCCGTTGGTGGGAACACAGATTATCAACACGTACCACTCACACCGAGTTCAATCTTCCAGCCTGATTGCTCTGGTAATGGTAGTACTTGGCGGAAGAGTATCGATAGGGGGGCATTTCCGAGGGGACAGGCAGTGCCCGTGCCACTACCGATCAGTGGAATGAGTGGCCGTTGATCCTCTTTCAGAAAAGAGGCTCTCAGAGGACCCTTCTCCAAAACTGAAGGTGCAGTGATATCTCTGCTGCTGAGAAGGCTAAATCGGTACTTTGTATCATTAAGAAGCAAGTCGGAAGCAGAGCAATCTTTTCTTGACTCATCGGGTGAGGAACACTCCCGATACCGTTTCAACTAAATCTCAAGCCACTTCGTTCATCGTCGGGAAGTCCATCGGAGCACCACGGCGTGGTTTACCGTAAAGCCAAGTCGGGAAGGAGAGGGGCTGGTCTACTGCAACACAGTATTTACCATATAATATCCCAATAGAAGAAATTGTCTGGTACCAGGCTTTGCGCAACAATATTAGGAATTCTGGGCGCCTTTGATCCAAGGCCCTATTGATAGCCGCGAAAACTTCGTTTGAGAGTTCCTCATAGACAGAAGTGATGGACATCATCATCGTGGGTGCTGGAATAGCCGGCCTGAGCACCGGGATTGGTCTGCGCAGGGCAGGCCACAAAGTGACGGTTAGCACCCACTCCGAGCCCCATGTGAAGCCACCCACAGCCTCTGACAAACATGCACGACGCAAGATTCTTGAGCAGTCCTCGTTGATGCACGAGGTCGGGGCAGCCATCACAATCAAGCCCAACGCGTCGCGGGTGCTCCAGACCTGGCACTTTGTGCCAGAGAAGTCGGGCATGGTCGCGATACGCAACAGCAGTCTGATCGACGGCACAAACATGGAGATCTTGGTGCCTAAGTACTACAAGGACTGCGAGTCCACCTGGGGCGTGCCCATGTACGCCGTCCACCGGGTCGACCTCCACACCCAGCTGAGGCAGCTTGCCACGGGAAAAGATGGCCCCGGGCGTCCCTGTGATGTCCAGGTTCGTTCGAAAGTTGTTGAATATGTGAGTTAATTGATCAAAGCTTGCGAATAGGGAGAGATTCTGATGCGCTCGCACTAGGACGCTGAAAATGGGAAGGTTACGACCGAGAGTGGTGAGGTCCTGCAGGCTGACCTCATTGTTGCAGCAGATGGCGTGCACTCGACAGCCGTGAAGCACGTCCTCGGCGACGAGGTTGTGCAGGTCGGGGACACGGGCTGGGCGTGCATGCGGTGGTTGGTTCCGAGAGAGGATTTGCTCTCGGACCCGGAGACCGCACACATGATCCAGGACTCGGCATCGAGGTATTTCACGGCGGCCGGGGGAGCCGCAGGTTTGGTGTGGTATACGTGCCGAAAGTGCGTTCTCTTGCAACCATTGTCTGGAAACCTGCTGACTGTAGTTTTCCTCACCCCTAGCAACGAGGTGCAGAACTTTCTGTATCTCTCACGCGAATTCGACACATCGCATGTCGGAGAAGGTGCCGATAGATCAATCTATAAAATTCTACTAGTTTATCCATCACTAACCAAGGATATCTAGATTTCCGAGCGATGGTGGACTCAAGCATGCCGCTCGAATATGCCAAGAAGCACTTTGCCCCGGCTCTGCACCCTGCGATCAAGTGAGTTTAGTAAAGACTGAGTTACTCGCCACATGCTTATAAGCGATCCAGAAAAGCAAGAGACGTCAAGTTCTGGAAACTAGTTGCGAGGGGGCCGATTCCAAAGTGGCACAAGGACCGACTCGTCCTAGTCGGCGACGCTGCCCATCCCATGCTGACCTGTAAGCGGCCACACCACTCCAATCAATGCTCCCGAGAACCATTCATGCTAACTCTACAAACAGTCCAGGGTCAAGGAGGAGGGCAGGCCATCGAGGATGGCGCTGCCCTCGGTATCCTGCTTGACCAGGTTCAGGATAAAGAGGCTATAGAGGATCGGCTACAGCTGTTTGAGAAGGTCAGGCGCAATAGGGGGTCGGCGTTGCAGATTCTTTCCAACGTTAGCCCCCCTGCACCGCAAAGCGTCCGTGATGTCGCGGCGGAGTACGTTCCTGGTAACAGGCTCGACTCTATCGACGACGTCAACGAGTACGTGTTTTCGTTTGACGTGATTGCAGAGTCAAAGGCAGCCCTCGCCGCTGCGTAGCATGCTGGTGGTAAAATTTGTGTGGGATGTGTGTACGGGGACATTTGACGCTGGCCTACAATGGAATATGATTGCTCAGTTTCGGGGACCCAGTTGAGAATGTCGTGAAGATACACAAGGGATGCTGGCGTAAGAACCAAGTGTGAAGAGATGAAAGTCTTCGCCCCCGAATTGATCAGTGCAATTCATGTCAACCGTCCCGTTGGTCCGCACGTCTTGTGCCTGCGCAAGATGCAGTTTGAGGCATCTCAAATCCCGAAATTATCACAAAAGAGGCCTTCAAATAAATGTCACATAGCAATGGTCTTGGGCTCGGTGGATGGTTACACATCTTGCTCCCATTATCCATAAAACGCTGGTTTTATTGTGGAGTTGGAATTGAGACTATCTGATTTGTCTTGCATGGTCGGTCGTGGGCAGAGCCTTGGAAACATCTTTTTGTGCTCTTGAAACAGTCGAAAATGGCATCTAGTCAGTGAAGGCTACCACTTGGGTAGAAGGCTGCAATCCTAGTTTATGACTGGTCCCTTGCCGATTAGTCGGCCGCTCTCTGCGTGTCAGGAGTCAAATCGATGATACTCTGCAGATCGTCCCCTCCCCTGCGGTCACAGACGAATCCACTCATGGAGAGTACATTCACTAGCCTAGGTGACATTCTGGCAGCTGATAATATCGGACCAAATGCACCCAGGCACATCAGAATGAACTAACTAATGCATTTCGGAGGAAAATGGGAACTGTACAAACGGTATGTCCGGAGCTGCGGTCTGAGAATTTCTGGGCGCATGAGGCTTACAGGTTTAGTCGGTGGAGACAGTGCATGCTGCGGATGACGAACGGCGGAAAGTCGGCGGAGGAGCGCCGGACGAGACGCATGTAACAATCTAGGTGGTACATCTCAAAAGCTCGTTGGAAAGCAAACCCGTCAAGGTGACTCTGGAATTATACTCGCCTTCTTGAAAATCTAGAATCGTCTCAAATGATCCCTTGAGCACTAGAGACTCTTTCGAAAACTGGATCCTTGCTCTGCCACTTCGCTCTGTCCGAGTCTGCCCAAAATCCGTCAATTGGCTTTGGACAAAATGCGAAATTGATTACCAATGCAAGGTCCTCCAAACGAGCGGCGCGTGGGGGCTCCGACCAAGCTGAAATAGCGTGCAATGATCTAAATCGTGGCCTGTCAAAATGTACTCAGCTTGCCCAGCCCATTATACAACATCCCGATTTCAACCTTTAAGGTATCTGTATTACTCAGACCAAAGGGACGTGTCTGGATGAACGACACCAACCGCTGGCTGTGCTCGGGAACCAGAATCTGTACGGGAAATATTCTTGGTACCTAGTCACCAGCACCGTGACTTGCGGAGATACCAATTGTGATCTTTCTGAGACTTGATGTGGAGCGTCCATGTCTGATATCTAGATGTACAAACACAAGGAACTTCTGTCTCGATACGTGAGATATGTCTAGTCAACAGAGAATAGTCCCTTTCTTTTTTTCTTATGTTCTAGCACATGTCTTTGTATATGTCCATTTCTCAGTATATCGACAAGCTTTTAATGAAGGGGACGACAGGCCTTTGGGGTCTCACTACTCGAAGCAGTCTTAACTCTGTAAATCCGATATTTTTCAGCCGTTTACATGTGCGCCTCAACGAAAGCTTGAGTCTTTCCCAGAAGGCTATCCACCATCTTCGCCCATTGCGGGCCTCCTCAGGGGGCTTGCCAGCGTTGAGGACCTCGGCATGGAGCCGCAGGCTGTTGTCGATGCCGAGACCACTTCTATTGATAGTCTGTTTAATACAGCCCGTCACCCCTGGCTGAGGTTAAGTTGCAGTACAATGACGCCGTCATCTGGACGTTCCGGATTGCGCTAATAATGACTTGCTTGACTGCATTGGGGGCGATATTTGTGGAGTGAAGTAGCTTTAAGGGGAAGAAAATTGAAATGGTGGCTGCTTAGTCTGTCTTAAAGCTGTGCTGGTGTATCTGTGGTGTATCTGTGCCACTTATTGGATTCCAAATCCTTCTACTGTGGCTAGGAAGCCGAATTGGTGTGATGACTTATATCAAGAACCTCAGAAGGCTCTTTCTCAGGTTTCGCAATATATGGGCACTCAAAGGTACAACTATGGATCGCTCGCTGCGAAGACCTTTCTGTTTACCAGGATTGGCTTGTCTGGTCCTGGGATCGTCTAAAACGCGTTGAATAACATTTATTGCCGACTTCGGCTACCCTGTTCATGATTTCCTCTCCGACTACGGCTACAGGATGACTTGGGTTGGCTTGTATGGGTCTTGGCCTCCATTCCTTGACGACTACTTGATTTCGGTGCTTATACATTTCGGACGATGTGGGGCTTTACACCTTTTGGGCATGAAAGAAGCGACGCGTGTAGTGTGTACCAGGATGTTTTCAGAAGTTTATGTGATGTGCTTGAGGTACCGCCTCTATCGGCATGCCGCTTTGTGTCCTCTAACACAACCTTAGATCTCGAGAATCGGCGTTGCACCACATCCTTATGCAGTGTGTCCAGATTTGCTGAAACCTGATCGCTCATCAAGACAACTCTGCAAATCGCTTTCACCCGGGGCAGAAACACTGAGTTTGTGGTGAGCCGACGGAGGCAGGGGGAGCGAGATGATCACTCATCGCGATGATAAATCCGAGGACAAGCGAGGGCGCGGGTTAACGGGAGCGGAGATTAGGGCTCTGATACTACGTGGGGGCGCTCACACTAGAGTCCCACGCTAGGAGCGACCACACGAGAGGTAGAGATGAGGGAGAGCCAGAGAACATCATAAGCACTAATGGGAGTGTGCTAAGTCAGTGGGCAAGAGAAAATAGACGATCGACGTTTCCCTAGCTTTGCCAAGGAAACAGTCAGAATTCTGACGCGTCTCAAAAAGAAAGGGAATGCATTACACTTGTGGTTCCGAGAAGCAACGGGGCTGGCCACAGCGTCCTCACGGTAGCTGTTCTATTGTTGGGAAGGATTAGTGGAATTTACAATGAGAATCATTTGTATATGCGTTAATACACACTCGTTGAAACTTCAGATCAAGACAGAGGCTCCTGAATTATAAGGCGCGTGTGTATTTCTCGCAACGGGAAAAACAAAGATAACGTCCAAATAAGGTTGTGCTTAGCGCGCAAGCCAGGTGTCAAATTGAACCCGAGCTCCCGAAAGCTTAATCGATGGACCAGGCGAAAAGCGTGCGAAGCAGGGAGGACGGGTCCTTGCCGGGGGCGCCATGCGGGCCGGACGCGCGTCCGTGGGCAGTGAGCCTCAACCAAGAAGGGATCGTCCTCGGCTCTTGCCAAGAGCGGGATAAATGCGCTGCGGGAATGACCGCAGAGAGCGAGTAGGATCCGAGCGCTGGGCACAATGGGCTCTTCTCAGCTTACAATTGGCAGTCCCTCTTGGTTCCGCTCTAGATGTATTTATGTAGTGTATGTACTGTCGATAAAGGGGGGGACGCATTGTCAGCACTACGCTGCCCGCGACTGCCGGGATTTGAACGTTGAGCGGGCCGCCCGCCAGTGGATGCCATGTGTCAGGGTAGCATTTATCACATCCGATTTCTTTTCGTCCTGCCGGTGCCAACAAGCAGGACCGGGACCGCTGGGCGGCTCGGGCAGAAGTGTGATCTAGCGGGCCCGGACAAGCGACCGATGCCGAGTTTGGCGAGGCTGGAACAATGCGAGATCGCCGAGGACAGTTGAGCGGTGGAATGAGAAGGCCACATGTCTCTTGAAGGCAAAGAAATTGAGAGGCTCTTGGTGACATTGATCATTGGCGATTAGATTGGCTCGCCCCTGCGTAAACACAAAAGAAACAAAAGCAAAAGTAAAATACATCAGGTATGATCGTAGTCATTTACCTGAAGCTCCATGAAGCCTCATTGCCGCCGTACCGTGATATCAATGTCTAGTCTAGTCATACAGTACATGAGCCTGTAACCTGAAGCCGCCGTCGCACATGCGCCCACAAACCTATGATCAAAACAGAATTGCCACCGTCCCACAAGATATCCTCTACAGCTAATCGTGCCTTGCCTATACAAGCGACGGATCCAGAATCTCGTCTCCAATAGATGCAGATAACAGTCTCTTGACGTCTTCAGCCTTCTTTTCCAGCCACAGGCGGGTGTAATCGCACGCCATGACGAACGCCATATGCCGTGATGGGTCCGAGAGGCAGGCCCGCGCGTCGTGCAGGTTTCGGAGATACATCGTCAGCTGCGACAGCAGCCTCTCCAGCTTGCGGAAAGACAAAAGGTACAGCCTCTGCCTCAGATCCACCTCATCCTCGTCCTCGAGCTCAAGCATACCCCAAGATAAGCGCGGCTCCATGAGGCTCGCAAGTGACATATTCGCCCCGGCAGCAGCCATAGACATGGACTCATCCGAGCCGGACGAGATGCTACTATTCCCACCACCCCCAACCCCATCTGCGCGCCCAGTGCTGCCGCCCCCCAGGGCCGCGCCCATGTCAGCCCCCACGGACGGCGGCGACATCCTCCGCAGCGCAGGGGAGACCAAGGCGCAGGCGAGCACCTCGAACTCGTCGATGACGTAGCCAATGAGCGTGGCGACGGCCATGATGTGGATGGGCTCGCCGTCGTCGCGGCCGTGGCCGCACGCCATCGAGGACTCGGACGAGGAAATGCACCGCTTCAGCCTGGCCAGTTGCGCGTCGATGGGCAGCCGCTGGTCGTCGCCTCCGCCGCCGCGCATAGAGGTGAGCAGCTCCGTCACGCCGGCGTGGCAGTTGCACGTATAGTCGCCCAGTGACGGGGGCGAGGGCGGCGTCTCCAGGTACGCTGACATGTCGGTGGCGGGCCCGCTGTCACTGGTGCTGTTGCTGGTGTTGGTGTTTGTATTCCTGTGGGTGTTAGTGCTGCTGCTGCCGCCGAAGAGCGACCCCATGGCCCAGGGGTTGGCGTACTCGGCCACCGGCGTTGAGAACTGTGTCACGGCCGCGCTGAGAGGGTCGACATGTGCTCCGCTGCTTGCGCTGCCGGTAACTCTAGCAGGGCTGCTGAAGTCCAACAGAAGCCCGGCACGATGCGTTGGGTCGGCTGCTGTCGGGGTCTGAGGTGTGTAGGGCTGCAGCTGGGACAAGTAATCTCCGAAGAAGGCTGTGTTTGCATCGTGCGTTGACATCCCGCTCGACATGGATTGATCCGGCGACGCACCACCATTCGGCGTGGATGTGGACGGGGTCGCAGTTGCGCTTTTGGCGAATGATAAACCACTCCAGCTATTGATACTGTTTCTATTGCTGCTGTCGTGGCTCTTGTAGGTGCTGCTGCTGCTGCGGCTTATATCTCCGCTGGTGGAGGATGTTCGTAAAGGACCCCGGGACCGCTGCGACGGCGGCATTGATATGGGCGGGGCGTCTTTGTGTGTCCTCCGCGATAGCCCGTAGATGCACTCGACCCCGTTTCGCTCGCACCGTGCGCACGTCGGCTTCCGCTGGCTGCACCTGACTTTGGACTCGTTGCAGGCGTTGCAAGATGCCCGGAGCCGGATTGTCTTTGTGTCCATTCCCATTTATTGAGCCTCCAAAGGTTGAGCTTGAGCTTTCTTAATATTGATATTGTGTTTTTTGCTTTGTTCGTTTACCCCTTGGCTGTCAGCGTATCATAAGCATCATGATAATAACGGTGACGGGAGTTGATGACACTCGCGGAGGGTTGTGGTGTGTTGGGAATCACGTTCGTGCTTCTGCCCGGCTGGTCTTGTAAGAAACCTCATGCCGGAAGGCCTCGACCGATCAACTCGGTGCCGACCCAGCAATACAGAACGACTACTGGCTTCTCTGGGCGATGCGAGCCTGGATGACGGCGAATCATCAATGATGCGATAATACTCATAGGAGGATGCATAGCCTGCTGACAGGATGAGACCCGATTGGAATTTACCTATCCCGAGCCCAGAGCAGCAGTCTTGTTAGTCACATCGGCAGGCATGCCATCATGCAGTGGTTGGTGGATGGGCTGCATCGGCTATGGCTGCACAGTTATGGGGGGCAATGAAGTGAGTTTTCCAATGAGTGCAGGTACTTGCATGCCTGGGTCCTTTCTGCTGGGAAACACAGTACAGTCAGATCCGTCAGCGACCGGCAACAGCCAGTTCTGTGCAACTCTCGCCTTGTACGCTACTTTTGTACGTATGTACATGATAAGCAGTCTTCATTTTGGCACAATCTGCTGTGAGTGACACCCCTTTTGTTCGTATAGAGGCTCGACCCTAAGTACCGTGATTCTTGTCTCTGTGGCGCTCACTCACCCCGTCTGACCGCACACCATCTTTTTTGACAAGACCACGTATCTGTACATGTGCATGCTATCACCGGCCTCGCAAATATGTCCCAAATGCAAATGTCCTCGATTGCCTCAATGTGACCTGTCAAAATAAGTTGGTCATGCATAGCATCATTTCTTACTTGTCCAATGTACCGCACTTGCATTGTTTAGTGATACACCACCTATTGTAATTCTTGGCGTCGACGTTGTCAAATTCGACGCAAGACCAAAGATGATTCCCTTCAAACCTGCACATTTTCGTTCCGTCTTCTACCACTGTGCCTGAGAAGCCATATTCTGAGACATTTCACGCTTAGCGTGTCGGGGCTGTCCAACCACGTCAGCGAAAAACATCATCACAGTCAACAGCCATGGTCGCCGGTTAGACCACCGTACTCTCTCCAGTGAGGCTATATGTAGATCTCGCTTGAGTTTAGTCAACACGGCAGAGGCGGCCACCATGCTCCCAACACCATGTTGTGCAACGTGCAAACGTTGCAAGCTGAAAAGCCAGGTGACAATGGGAACATGTGATGCTTTCCTGGATAATAGAGATGATCAAGTTGTGTCACTTCGCTAGGCCACACCGTCCAGATTTGGCCTTTGACATGCATATCAATAATTTCGCTCCACCACCTGGGTTGTCGGGGCTCAGCCCGCCCGTAAGAGGTCTTGGCTACCACAAAGACGATTCGACAGACTGCCGCCTCTGCTTGCGTGCATACATATCTCTCGAACGCGATCGATGGTCCCTGCTTTCGGGACCCGACCTGGGAAAGCTTGTCAGCTTACAGCTGTGTGGCGGCCGCATGCCCAAGCCCGCGCCTAATTTACGATCCTGGATCCTGGAGCACAGTCGAGATGTCCTCCTTTCGCGGCTGAGACTTAATTATGTCAGTGATGGCAGGGATCGGCTGCGATGAGCCTCGCGCAGATCCGCGGTGGTCAAGGGTTTTTTTGGTACGTGCGGCTGAATGCGGATGACCTTCAGAATCTTGGTTCGGCCGTGTATCAGGGGGACATGCGGCCTTGCTGTCGCATTGGGGCTGATAAGGCTGTTCGGCCTTTGACGCGGGATACGATGATCGTCGCCACTGCCACGTGTCCCATTCCTCCTGCGGGTGACGGCCGTCACTGGATTTCATCTTTCCTGTATTCTAGATGCGGCCCTGTAGCTCCACACCTTTTGCAAGACAAATTAGCCCAGAGGTTGTGGAATCACGCTCGTAACCACCTAGAAGGGGGGTTGTATTCTTGAGGAAGTATTGACATTACTGGAGCACGATACTGCTTATATAACTAATCAACTTCTTTCCAGCATCCATTTAAGCAGCGCAGCCACCAGTCCGTATACTAGGCTGGAACGAATTTCTTGGTGTAGAAATTTAACATTCTCAGACCGTGTATTCAACGAGGATATGGGATCTGTGCAGCGAAGATATCTAATAGATAAACTCATATTTAATGTGCAGAACAAACGGTAAAGCAGGTGGTGAATATGACCTCCAGCCTCGTGTCATCGTCTGCATTCATGAAACAATGGTACGGTGTCTGCAATATGAGCCTATAGCCTCGCATCTGGTTCCCAAAAATACATCAACACTTCCAACCTAGTTCAGCTCTACCCCGGGTCAATTTCCAGAAGGTGTCGCATTCTCCACCCCGTAATGCTCAATCCCCCCAAGAATCTTGCCATCAATCTCGATCGGTTTCGACTCCAGCGTAACAAACAGCATGCGTGCCCAATCCGTCTGGCTCTTGTTCCTCCACAGGTGATTGGTGCCCCTTTGGATGACCATATCGCTCCTCTTCAGAGTCCTGCTCTCTCCAGAATCCAGAACAAGCTCAACCTCACCGTCCAGCAAGATACCATAGTCTAGACTCTGTGTCCTGTGCATCAGGCTCTCGCCGCCCGGCTTCATATCTACAATACGTAGGACGCTGCCACCTGGGAGAAAGATTCCAGGGGGGTTGGACAGGAAAGATGAGTAGGTGGCGATGTCGGACTGGCCTGTGAAGTCCGCGGGGATCTTGTCGACAGCATAGCCAAGATGGAACTTGGACTTGCCGCCGACGATCTGGGTGGGAAGGAGGTCAGGGATGCTGGTGTTGAACACAGACAGGCCCTTGGCGTCATGGTCCGTGATGTAGCGGTTTGGGGTGTCGAGATCAGGTGCTTCTTGACCCTGTGGCTGGGCCATAATTGTTCCTTGGCTGTGGTGGTCGGATGAAAGAGCTGTTTCCTGAAGGAGCGGTGTTCGGATGCTTGCGGTCCTGAAGATGTCCTTTCGCAAATATTGGCACATTCAAGCTGCCTCCAGTTTATTAGTGAATGAGATGGTAGAATGATCACACAAGTCTATGTTCTGTGGATACACGATGACATCAAATTTGAAAATGTCCAGACGAAGACCCGAACAGAACCAAAACTCGCGACCAAGTCGGATTTACCAGTTACATCCGGGATTGAAATCTGTCTCGGACGAGGTCGTCTCCTCACGGGGTCTGAATAAGCAGGAACCGGGGCAAAGAAATCGTCGGCGTTTGCAGTGTCGTCGGCGATTGGGCAAAGTGGGTTCTGTGCTGACAATTATTGGTGAGACAACACCTGCAGTGGCAGACAAAGATACCAATTCCCCTGTGCGACACCAAAGTCCTCGCAGCAAGGCCACTATTCGCAAACTGGCAGTAAGCACTAAAGCAGTTCGACCGTCCCGGCTCGGTGCTTTCAGTCTCCCAAGACACTGCATATACTGTCCCTATCGTGGATGACAGCATATTCAAACACAGCTGGCCAAGCAGATTCAACAGAACTGAATAGAAAACCAACGTTTCCGCGGTGAGTAATGGACACGCTGTTGTGTAATGACCTCGCAGGCAATTGCCCGTCCTTTGGGAACTTAGGCTCTGTCTCCCAGCCTCTTTTCTCCACGATGCTGTGCGACTAAACATTTTCGGGATCTAGCAGAAGCGCAAAAAGACAAGTTCTGCTTTGAAGTTGTATCACTGCAAGTGCCCCCGAGACCTGGTGGCTTGAAAAGGATCAAGTACACTTCCTGTACATATTGCCAGGTAATCTTGGACTGCCCAAGTAGTCAAATTCATGTACGACTATCCGAAGGTGCTATTTTAGAGATACCGCACATCCGTTCTCCCTTCTTTATTTCAGATGCTTGTGACTTCTACCATGCCTGAAGCACCGCCGATGTAAGCGTCGGCGCAAGGTTTGAATAGTTAGTGGACTGATCCAATGTGCACGGCGCGCCCGGAAAGTTGACGATGGCACCCTCGTCCGTTTTACAGTCTAGAAAGGAAATAGTATACAGTTGAAACTCCATGGGGAATACCGCCGAAGTGCACCAGCTATGACAGTTTTGGCCTCTTGCCCAGATCCGAGCTCAGCCAAGAATAATAGCACCCTTGCCATCCCATTCGCTCCCCTCAGCAGCATCCAGCGAAAACCTCGCCACGGCGCCCCTGGAGATACTCGCCGTCATACCCACCATCCCCTTCTCCGCAGGCCACACCTTCGCCTGCTTCTTGTCATCACCTTCAGTGAGTCGCCCAGGACGCAGGACGGTCCACTTCACGCCCTCCCCGGCCTCCCTCAGCTCCGCCTCGGCGGCGTCGTGGTCCTCGTACGTGAGCTTGACGTTGCTGTGCCCGACGAGGGTGCGCAGGACCCAGTGCGCGTTGGGCGACGACTTGCCCACGCCGATGGCGGAGACGTACACCACCTTTGGCTTCTCGGCCCAGCCGGTCGTGGTCTTGGACAGGACGGAGAGCACGTTGGCGATGCTGTCGGCCATCATGCGCGGCGGGGAGTCCGTCGGGTGCGGCGCCGCCCACGGGTTCTCGGACGTGCGCCGGGAGTTGAGGGCCGAGATCACCGCGAGCTTGGTGTTTAGGCCCGTGGAGGAGGAGGCGGTGGTGATGGCGTTGGTGACGTCCGCGTTGTTTAGTGGAGACCCCTTGACCAGGGTCAGGTTGGCCTTCTGGGTGTCGGGGAGCTCGGAGGTGAGCTCGTCCAGGGCGGAGGGGGTGCGGACGAGCGCGGTGACGTTGTGTCCGCGCCGGAGGGCCTCCAGTACGACCTGAGTGCCCGTTCGGCCGGTTGCTCCGAGGATGAGGATCTGCATCTTTTTTGCACTCTCTCAAGGGGTGTGTGAGTGGGATTTGGTGAACGGTGATTATCAGGACGGGAGGGGTCTGCTTGAATGTTATTGTGCTAGGATAGGCCGAGATGCTCGCACGATTGAGAGTTGGAGACTTAGAGGCGATGAGAAAAGGACATTAAAGTCGGTATATTCTCCAGACCCCAAGGAACTCATATAGACATTGTTGAGCCCAATTTTCGGCCGCTCTCTGTCCGCACTCGTGCGTGGGTGCTGAATAATATTGTCTGTCTTCACCCATGGCAGGTCGGTCAAACGGACGAAAAAGGCCGGTCTGACAGCTTATAAATGCCGCTCATTTGCGTGAGTAAGAAGCTGAAATGAAGATGCAGTCTTCCTGCCACCTTGGAGGTCGCAATTAATGCATTCGCTTCTTGACTTTGTCATGCCAAACCTCAGCTTCTAGCATCTTCGTTCATTGCAACCCGAAAAGAAGCTAGGCATATTACATCAAGTCGGGATTCAGGGGCTATGTCAATAGTAGGAATATCAGGGTGAGATGGATGAAGCGAGACGGGAAGCCGCACGTTGATCAATCAGAGGCAAAAATTCTCAATCTTTCCGCTGCTCATCGGTTAATTTGGGTCGTCAACGATGAGCCCGAGCTGAGTAAAAAGATTCATAGTCTTTAGGATTCAATTGCGACACTTTGTTCAAGTACAAGAGGAACTTTGAGACCTAAAATATGTTGCCAAATTTGTCGTAGATAGCATATTTACTCCTATCTGGATTTGATACTCACCAGGTGGGATACGATTCAGTATTCGAGGACTTTCTTCTTGTATATGAATATATCCATGTTTAGTAAAATTGAGTACGTGATGGGATAGCTGGTGCTTTTACCATACAAGTACAAGTTCGAGTTCAGCCACCACGAGGCAAGGGCTAGTGTCTTTGGGGCCTCAAGACACTGTTACTTTGAATTCACTCTTTAACCATATCATACAGGTGATTGTCGAATGTCCTGATGGGTCAGTGAGTTTGCGGCGGTATTGTCTGCACTTCAAGCGAAGATCCGTGAGATCCGCTCAAGGACGCTTACATTTTCGTTGTGTGGTTGTGATAAAGCCAAGTTGCAGCGACAATTGAACATTGTCCGAGGTAGAGATACTCTCTTGTGAATTGTCACTTTGAGGATACTCTCGGTTATTGGCCCAATGCATATGACCCTAGTTCATCGGGTAAGTTCTCTCCTTGAA
Source organism: Diaporthe sp. P3_1W (assembly GCA_037177825.1). NCBI lineage: Eukaryota > Fungi > Ascomycota > Sordariomycetes > Diaporthales > Diaporthaceae > Diaporthe > Diaporthe sp. P3_1W. The sequence goes on from JBAFXB010000001.1 coordinate 6,641,964, forward strand.
ATACTACTCTCTCTGAAGACTTTCTCATCTTTCAGTATATAATTTGGAAGCCATGCTCGTAAGCCCTGCGTATAGTTGGTCGGGGGCTGGAATGATTCAATATAGCCATGGCCCATGACGCTTAGATGTCCCAGCTACAAAATGGCTCATCCTGTTATCTAGTTGATGTCCGGTCCGGTTTGCTGGTGACCATTCTCCATGAACGCCTTGGCGAAATCTGTCATCGGTTCGAGCAAGTGGGACAAACCCAAAGATGTGCGTGCATAGTCTCTGCATTTTATTACCTTCGCTTGGGGGTCTCCCATGACTCAGGAACCAGCTTCAAGCTTTGAGAATTCTCCGTCACGGCCTCATTAAACTCTGGGCACTGACATCAAATTTGCCTTGCAGGCTCTTGAACTTAGCTGAGCTTATCGATTCACCTTTTTATGCTTATTTCGTAGATTTCTGAAAGGCAACCTTATCCCTTCAGACAAGGGGCTCCGGGGATTTTAAACTCGACAAGATGTTCGTTCGGCAGTATTCGAAACGCGTCAAATGGACGGCACGAACTTAATAAGACTTTAACTATAGTATGGACTGGCAATTTAACCAAGTGCAGTGACGTGAGTGTGAATTGGAAACTTATCAACAAAATTGAGGTTCTTCCTGTTGTCGCTACATCTGATCCAACTTCCAGCGACCTCAGAGTCAAGAAATGGGAAGGGCGTAATTTCAACTCTTTCTGAATTGACCAATGCCTGGTCAATTGGACCCACGTTTAATCTCGCAGCCCAAAGCTCAAAGTCACCTTCAACAAGCACGTGCAGAGCGGCTTTTTTGCCTTCCCACTCGGAGTTTCCCAGGCGGCCCACCGCAAACCTTCCACACCCAAACCCGGGGCCCCGAACCCAAACACAGGACGAAATGCGGCTCTGAGACGTGCGGTTCCTGCAGGTGAAAAAAGGTGGGCACATGTTGCGTGGCATACACGGCTGCCAAGCACATGCAACGGTCAGACCCGCCCGCCGGCCGACCTTCTCTGTCCCCGCCTCCCCACCCCAAATCTCGCCCGGTCGGGGGAGCCGCAGGCGTTCTCGCTTGTGTGTTGTGCATTGACAGGTTGGGTGGGCTACGTCACGAGTTGGCCCCCACGAAGGTGAAACCCCATCTCCTACAGTATGTACAAGAGTGCACGAGTCAATTTTCTGGGCGGGTTTCGCACGCCACATTCGTGCGTAGGCCTCGCGCTCGCTTACTTGCTTTTCTTCTTGGGTGCTATGCCTCTTCCTTTATCAGTCTACCGCTTGAGGGGATTTTCTAGGCGGGTGTCATGTCACACCTCCACGTTGGTGTATCGTATGATTGAGCCATCTGTAGTGAGTTGAGGCCACTAATTGTACGTTGCCTCAAATTCAACAGCGAAATAAATGTATGCGTATAAAGTGGTCTGAATGTAAAACATGGCACCAGTGTCGTTAGTGTGACGAGCTGTTATTCTGATTGAGCTTCTCCGCCGGCTCCTCACCTATACGCGTATCCCGCACAATTCACCACGGACAGCAGAGGATGGAGAAATCGCATGCAGCGTGTAAGACTTATCGTTCATTCTAAATTATTCACAAACAACGAGAAACAAAGTGAAAAGCAGTCGGTATCGTATCAGTCAGGAGGCTCTGCTCTCCCCTCTGGTAGGCGTTTATACACCACCCAAGCCTCTCTTCCCTCGCGCTGTGTCTTTCTTTCCCTCTTTCACAAGAGGCCAATTAGATACACATAAGAAAGTCGTATCATTTGTTTTTCACTCCCCCCTCTACTGGCGGAGGTTGGCCAACTGTCTACCGACCCAGCGACCGAACTTGCGCTTGTTGTTGTTGTTGTTGCCTCCGCGTTGACGTCCATTGCCCTGGCCACCAGTGGCACCAGTCGCAGCGTTGCCAGTTGCGGCGTTACCATTTCCAGACGCGGCGTTGGCATTGCCGCCGTTCTTGCCACCGCGTTGGCGCCCGTTACCAGTCTGAGTCTGACCACCAGCGTTGGTGTTTCCGCCCGCGTTAGCGTTGTTGCCGGCGTTGGCGTTGCCAGCTCCAGAGGCAGCAGGCTGGGCGGCGTCGAGGGCGGGGGTCTGGACGGGGGACTCCTTGATGACGGGGTCCTCGATGTTGAGGGCCTTCTTGACTCCGTCGTCCGCAGCCAGGCCCTCGGTGCTTCCGGCCTGCTGGTTGGCGGCGATGGCGGCGGGCAGGTCCTCCTTGTTCTGGGCGACCTGCTTCTCAACGCCGTCGAGGGTCTGTGCCGTGGTGATCTTGGAAGCGACGTTCGTCTTCTCAGCAGCGCCGGTTTGCTGGACGGGAAAGCATCCACCGAAGGGACCGGCCAGGGCGTTGTTTCGGCATCGGACTGTGCAGACGTTTCCAGTTGAGGCTGAACATCATTGTCAGTTCATGTGCTCTGATGGTTCTGAAGATAGATGGTGTATATATCTGGGTAACTCACCTCCAGTGCAGTTCATGTCAGCGGGCATCTTGACGGTCATGTTGAAGTCCACAGTCTTGGCCTGCGAGAAACCGTTGGCACCAGGCACGTTGTTTGTGACCTCGAGAGGAATCTGGCCGGTAGCACCCAGAGAGTTGCCAGTGGGGTCCATGTCGCACTATCATTGATCGTCAGCCTTTTTGTCGTGCATTAGTTGTTTTCACATCATGTTTCTTACTGTGTAAGGGCCGGCACCGTCAGCGTTGACCTGGTGGATCGTGACAGTCATCTCTCCACCGGGCGAGACCTGGGTAACAGCATTGGCGGCGAGGGCGTTCTCGGTGTTCTCCCCAACGTCGATGTTTCCGCCAAGCTCAGTACGTCCACACTCATTTACGACGTTCGAGGTGATCTCGGCATCACGGATGATGGTGGCGTCCTGCTGGCAGGGGCTGATGCTGGTGCAGTTCCTTGCAAGATCACCCTCGACTAATAAAATTGTTAGGAAACTGATGGCCTCTTTGTTTGTAGTTCTTCATAGGGTTCATCATACCCAGGAAACCGACGGAGGCTGGCGATCCTTGCTCGCCCTGTACGTTCAGGATCTGCGAGTGGCCGTGAACCAGGGAAGCAAACGCTGCGGTGAGCAGGACTCGGGTGAGTGAAGACATCTTGTCGGGTTTGAGGACTTGGAGGGATCGTCGAGAACGGAAGAGAGTTAAACACCAGGTATTTCCCAAAACGGAGGAAAGCACAAATGAACAAGGCCCAGCCCTATCGAAGAATCAAAATTAAGAATCGAAAGAAAAGAATTAGGAATCGTCAAGATCCTTTCTGAATGAGCGATAGAACAGTGGCTGATGTGAAAGATGGCAAGATTCTAAGTTTCCCAGTCGGATGACAGTGTCGACATAGGTATATGTAGGGCATGGACGGGGACGACGCTTGGGCGCCTGATTGCACGTTCTCGGCCGTGTCTGCCAGGGGTGCGGCGAGATGCTTAGTCCAACCAAGCAAGCGAGTCTCGCCAAGGAGGGGCCACTCTACAGGCACAGTGACTATTCGAGCCCTTTCGAACAGACTCCGTCACAGCACGGTGGAGCGTGCCAGGCTGGTGCTGGTGGCAGGCGGTTGTGAGTGTGTGGGCGCGATGTTTCGATATTTCCCAGGGAGCAGGACATAAGCCCGGCCATAGGGAAGCTTGGTAGCGGTTTGGCGAGCCATGTTTGAGCGGGTTACAGGGGGTGCGGCGGGCGCTGGGGTGCACCCTGGGTGCCAATCTTGAAGATCTTAGGATGATCCAGCCACTATCCCACCCACGCGCGTCTCTACTTCAGCCCTGCTTCAAATGGACTAAGTTGGCAAGGGGATCCCGCGGGCGGCAATCTTCGCGGGTGTCACAGACCGAGGCAGATGACATCGACCACACCAACAGTACAATGCAGACCAGGTACCATAAGGTACCGTACCACCATTTTTCTGTGCAGCTTGACGCAGGAATGAGGACGTGCACCAGGAACACACCTCGGAGTTCGCCAAGGACCCCCATTTGGAAACGTGCTTGAACAGGGGGGCGTGCCGGGTGCAAGTGGGCTCAGAGTGGACCTATCCATCCGATGGGGGGCGCCGGTCTTTTTTGCCCGATGATTTTGCCTAACTGTCTCTGCGAACCCGTTGTGCCGATGTTTGAAGGTGGCTTGCGGGAAGTGACAACGGACAAGATTGAGACGAGTTTTTGTTTCGATGGCTTAAAATACGGCGGATTACTCGAAATGGCCTGGCCGCCTTGACGTGGACGTTTTGATTGCCGAAAACGTGGATGCACGCGAGAACCGAGCAGCAGAGAACGACTCAAGCTCACAAGGGCACGATCATGCCTGCAAATCACACAGGCAAGACGCTGGGCATGAGCTTACTTTGGTTCAAGCAAGTTCGTCAAGTTCCGGATCGACTGCTCTGTTAATCTGCGTAGGGCAGGGGTGGGTACCAGCGCCCTCTCCAAAAAATCAGGAGGGGAGAAAAAGTAAATGCGCGCAGGACCTGAACCAGGCGCCGAGCCTGCCCAGGGCCCCCAGGGCCGCCAGCCACAGCGGATTGCCTCTCTTGGCAGTACTAGAGCGATATGCAGCAGGGACAGCAGCGATCATCGGGAAAATCCTGCGCGGTAGATGGTTTCTGGTGGGTGGGAACCGGAAACGAGAGAATAAGCCTATTTGCGCGCAGCCGCTCGTCAGGCTCGTATGTTGGCTCTGGCACCCCAGACAGTTGGCGTAAGAGAGCCGCCCCTCCCAGGAGCGAGGCATGGGGGCCCCTGAGGGGGGATCCGCCGAGCTGCCCCATTGGGCAACTTAAACCTCTTGCGGCTGAACCCAAACGAGACCTCCTGTCAGACCCACTGCCAGATCAATGAGACGGTTTCATCCCATTGTCAACTCACCTCTCCATCGAACCATAAATGACGATGGGCTCAAAAAACTCGGCGGTTCGGTGTCTTTGTTCTCACTGTCTGTCTGTCTATCTGCTCTGTTTCTGCCATCTCTGCGACCGACATGACTTTGGATGGCCAGCTTTTTTCATGCTCCAAGCCCGCTGCAGCCACCCCTCGGTCGATACCGATTACTGACAGCGGTGATGATGATGCTCAAGTGCAACACGGAGGGAGATCTCAGGCACCATCTCACGGAAGTTTGCCGCGAAATGGGACTGACCAGGGCATGCATCTCCTAATTGACCCGTAATACTACGTCGAAATAGATTTACAAAACAAACATGTAAATCCGACAGCGGTCGGAACCAAAAGAAAAAAGCGTAGTGCAAAGAATCCAGGCGCGCGATGAACTGTCATTCGGATAATCGCAGACTTCGGGTCTTATGCCGAGCAATTATCACCGCGCAAAGTGGATGACAAAAGCATGACCATCGTGAGTGGAGGAATTGAAATAACTAGTACCACGTTTTGCCTTCGTCTTGGCACTTCTCCTAGACAACAAGCCCCCTGCTCCCCCTTATTCCTTCCAATGGTCGCCCTCGATATTTCCACTCGCCCGGGCTGGCTCTCGTATCTGAATCATTGAGTCAAGGGGTAAAAGGAGACGAAGTCGGGAAAGGCTGTCATGCACCCTTCGCACCCGCATCACCGATATGGAAGGGTTCGGATCCGCACGTCGAGCACTAGTATCCGCCACGGCCGTAACTGTCCGCACGGCCGCTGCTGATGCTACCGCCTCTGCCGTAGCCGGTATCATCCGGTGAGAGCGCGTTGCCACTGCCCTGCTGCCTATAATGTCTGTCCCTGCTTCCCTTCATCTTGGTGACTGCAGGAGTCGAGTGTGAGGAAACGAGAGGGTGTCTCGCTGGGTTGCTTGCAGAGCCTCTCTTGTATTTCTCATATTCGGACCCCCCACCGGACCCGTCGGAGTCGCTGTCGCCTTCTTCGTCCTCCTCGTCCGAGACATCCCGGGGAGGAATCCTCGGAGATGGTACACGCGCGTCGAACGCTGAGCCACGACCACTGTGGTTGCGAGCGAGATCCGGAAGAGCGTGGAGGCGTTGGGAACTCTGGTAGTCTGGTCCGGCGGACCTCCAGTCGTTTTCTCTCGAATCAGGCAGATCGAACACTGGGCTACGACCGCTGGGGGTGCGAGCGAGCTCCGGAAGAGGATGGCGGCGTTGCGCATGTTGGTAGTCTATTCCGGCCGACCTCCTGTCGTCCTCCCTGGCATCATGGTAATTGTCGTTTCTCAATCTGTGGTTCCTCGCCGTATCCGCATCTGCACCTCTTGTTTTGAAGAGATACTGGTCAAATCTCTCGACGGATTGGCTGACTTTTTTGAATTGCTTGCTGTCCAACTTTGATCTCCTGTAGGAAGTCGAAGACTTCCCGCCGTTGTCTTGAGCGGCCTGGGAGAAATCGTCATCCGAATCGTCAGGGTTCTTCTTTTCCATGTTGAATTGGGCAAGTGAGTAGGCGACCTGGAAAGCATTCCGGATCTGTCGTCCATTCCATCTCTGTGACGGCGCGTGGTTCTCGAAATGTCTTTTGGCGAATTTGATGATGCTGCCGTCGTCGACTTCAAGAGGAGTGTAATCCAAACGGCTTGCTGTCTTGGCTGCTTCGATCTCGTGGAGCCTTCTCAGATTGACTTCGAAGATGTCAACGGTCTGTTGTTTATCTAGCGGAGGATAATAGAGGCTGACGTGAATTCTTGATTTGAAAGCCTCGTCGATGGTTCCAACACGGTTGGTAGTCAGGAAGAGAATGCCATTGTAGTATTCTAGGACTCGAAGGAACACTTTCATAGACTTTAGTAATTTGGTGGCGCTGATATTGAATCAAAGTGTGTTTGACTGACCAGATACTAGAGCATTCCGTTCCAGGTCCTCCACTTCTCGTCGCGACAAGAAGAGATCGGCTTCATCAAGCAGGAGAACACAGTCCCAGATCTGAGCCAATCGAAATGTCTCTTGAAGAGCTTTCTCAACCTGGGCTGGTGTGAATCCAAGATCTCCAGACGTGATAGTGAAAAGAGGCTTTCGATTATGTAAAGCCACTGCCTCTGCAGTTGTGGTTTTACCAACACTGTGATGTGTCGAGTTAGCAAAGGGCTTATAATAGAATACCATTCGGCAAATTTGCCATGAACGTCAAAATCCTTGCAATAGAATCGCTTGTGGTTTGTTTCATACAAGGAATTATTACTGATAATGAAGTAATCACGGTGACATGAGAGTGGACGGGAACTTTGATCCTTACCCAGGAACCCCATGGAGGAGTATGATCAACCCCGCTCCTTTTCCACGGATGAAATCTTGATCTAGATTTGCAGAAGTTGCCTGACGCCTCATGTCTTGCTTTTCGAAATGAGACCGAACCAAGGACTTGACCATCCTCTTATGGTCAGGGTCGATTCTCAGATCTCTGAATGAATGCTTGGTGGTTGTGATGGTCGAGATGTAGTCAATATCTGCCATGAAGAACTTTCGAGCTCGGAATGAGTAGGCAATCAGCCGCGGCGGTAAGAGAATGTACTTTTCATTGTCTGGTGAAACAGGTCAACTATCTGATTCCCCAGACGGGCATGTTGTATTGAAAGGGAGGAAACTCACCAAAGTGGCTCGACAGGTCTGTTGTGTATTCTCTGAGCCAAGGTTCCTTTTCATCGTATGCCTTGACAAAATAGTCGCGTTTCAACATCGAGAGCTCGTATTGCTTTCTGAAGTCCTCATCGGTCTGTGTGATGTCTCTACTCTCTCCCAGGAGTTTGAGCCGACTGGGACCGTCCCAAAACTTGATTTCAATAGGGTCCGTAAGGTCGTACCACCTGAAAGCGCCCATATCGTAGGCACTGTCCACCGTACCCGTCAAATCCGAGTTGGCTCTGCTTCCTTCTTTGAAATCGATCATGATTTCTCCATCAATGTACTCGGAATTCAGATCAGAGCCCGCAGGATCGTCGCCATATTTGTTGAACAGAAGACTCGGTCCATCATAATAGCAGTGTCTTTCTCTGACCAGGGGCAGAAATCGCTTCCCTCGCTCATAAAGCTCGGCTTCAATTTTCCTTCTATCCTTCTCGTAGCGCAGAGGATAGACATGCAGGCTCCGAATGTCCTTCTCTCCTGCGTATTCAGTGATACGCATAAAGGCATCATCCGGACCATATGTGTCGCCGTCAAAGTCGACGTGATACGCTCGAACGTACAAAGTGCGTCCAGCGTTGCGCCAGTCAGAGGGCTCCAGCTCTTCCATTTCTGACATGGTAACAGACACCAGCTTGAATATATTCTGCACTGCTCTTTTTTCGCTTGATTTATTCTGGGCTGCGGTTTTGGATGTAGGTGTTGGCGTGGACGTCCCGTGAGTCGTGTACAATAGCTCGCCAGGACGAAAGAACATGGGCAGGTCACAGAACCTGGCCCTCTGCTTGCTGGTTTTCGCCGCCTCGTCCCACATAGGGATGATGTTCTTTTCCATGAACTCGACATACACGCGCAGATGTTGCAATGCGATAGTGGGGTCCATGGAGGCAACCAGAAACTCTAAAACATCTGTGCCCACTGAAGAATCGATGATAGACGAGCGATCTGTACCATTCTCAGCCACGTTGAGGTCAGGCTCCGCGGGCCCCGCATTCGATGCCACAAGTGGGCTTCGCAAGTCGAAATCTGTCGTGTGACCACCAAGACCCTGTCCTTCAAGAATCTCGAAGCATTTCTTGACGAGCGGAAACGTGTGATAGGAAGTCATGAACGGCCGGAAAAAGACGCGTGGTCTGTCGGATGGCCAATCATTGATGACTCCATCACAGCTTGTAAGATGCGCGAGCAATGGAATGAGGATTGCTGACTCGATGCGCACTCTCTGGATCCAGCGATTGTCGGCTGCCGGGGCCTTTCTGCTGGCGATGGCCCTCTTGGAGTTTCTTCGAGCCTTCTCTCGAGCAATTTCACCTCCAAGGTCAGGATGGCCGTACAGAACTTCGATGATCTCCAAGCCCTCCTCGGGGGTATATCTGTTTTTGAAGTGCTCGTAGTCCGACCACTTCACGGCAGCTTTCCTTGGAAGCTTCTTCCGACTTTCCTCCCACTTTTCTCGTTCTTCGCGTTCCTTTGACTCCTTGTCCACATCGTCAGTCTTTGATGACGCGGTCGGCTGAGACGACACCACAGGTGGTATCTTCGTGGGCTCGTCTTTGGAGCTCTCCACAGCCTGCTTTTCATCGCCATTCGCGGTCTCTTGTTTTGGATCCTGTACTTTTTCATCGGTTGGAACATTCACGCGCAGGCTTTCCGGCACGTCTGGTGAGGTCTTCGCGGGCGGCTCTCCGGCTCCGTCCTGATCAGTCATTGTGGTTGTTCCGTTGGAAGCCATGGCCTATTTCCGTGATTAGAAAGCCGCTTAACGTTCAATGATGATTTTAGTGACGATAAAGGAATTCGAAAACTGAAAGTGTCGTCAAGGATAGTCTGCTGTCATCCTCAGATGTAAAGGGAAGTTCTCGATAGCAAAAAATCGCTCAGGGAATCGTGCACACAATTGGTGAAGGGAGGGATGAGGTAACAGGAAATCTAGGCACCAACATGCATCTAGACTCAACGCAATGAGACCCAAGCGGAGGGTACGTCTCGTGACCACCAATCTGCGCGAATTCCATGTACCTACCATCTTATTGCGGCAGCTGCAGCGTCGCGCCGAGCAAGTTCGGCTGTGTTGGCCCCCATTTTTCTGGGGCGCCAGGCGGGGCTGAACTCGCTAACAACCAACAGCAGCAACAACAAGCCAATGGAGCGAGGATATCCAGAACGGCCGCATATCTCCGATGCAATGTGATTGTGATCACGACCACCACACTTTGATTGAAGGAGAAAATCTCAAGCAGCTCACCCAGCCATCGCATTCGTCCTGCATCCACCATTGCCGGAAAAGTGGCCTCCGAGGAGCAGGATTGGCTCGCGTTGACATTATGCCACAGTTTTCATGACACTCACACGAAAGGCAGACCGAGCTAATAACCTCCCCTTGTCCTTCGCGCCGTCTCATGAATCGAGCTGTAGGCTATAGACCCTGGTAGATCCAGCCCCTCTCGACCGTGTTCTTATCTCTCCACTCTCGAGAACCGACAGACGTTCACCCGGACTCCCGTGACGCTGAGAGCAGTGGCCATTGCGCGTCCCTTCTAGCCCTTGTCACGTCCGGGTCGTGTATCTTTGCCTCTAACCTGTATTCAACTTCTGAACTCATCTGAAGGTGCTGGATGGCATGTAATGGATTCAGTAATGCTTGAGACGCAGGCTGTCGGCCTGGACTGGATCCATCCCGGGCCTAAGGAGCTTGCTACAGCGGCAGACTTCATCCAGTTGGAGGACCAGATGAAGCCCGATGCGCCCTTCGCAGTTCCAGCAACTTTCGATCCCGACGCAGGCAAATTCGTATCTTTGCCTCCCTACGCGTAGGTCTTAATTCTTTACTGGGCCTGACTGCGAGGGTATGCCGTATTGCTGACGCATTCGACTTCTTTAGCCACCTTGAACATGCACTTCGCTTGATGCTGCCTGAGGTTCTCGGACTTGAAGCCCCCCCGCAGACCAACCCCCGAGGCTGGGACACCGTGTGTAACAAAGTTCTCAGTACTCAGAAGGACTACACTGAGAGACAACAAAGTTCGTGGCGCAGGATATGGCACGGGGTTGGTAAGGCATCGGAGAACGTTGATGTCTGGGTCGGTTGGATTCCCGACGAGTTCGGGCTGGCTGTGGTCAAGACAGGTCTTGCCCTCGTAATAAAGGTATGTCATGCACACCTCAACCCATCATTGACAGGTTAGTGACTGGATGAGTGATTCAGCTTGCAGGCAGGTCGTTAGAAAAACGTCAGAAGATACTTGCGGGGTTTGAAGGGATTCAACAAGCTATGGCCTCAGCAGACCCAAGAAAAGCTAGCTTTCAGGTTCATGAAGATGTCGCCAAGGCCTCCAAATCCCTCTACCAAGTCATCGTGGACTCAATCGAGGACTTGATTCTCTTAACAGCGGAAGAGAAATCAACGTGTAAGACAAGACACATACTTTGAACACCTCTTCATGCACTTTACTGAACGGCCGAACATAGGGCGGCGGATAGCCTCAAAATTAGAACACCGGAAGAAAAAGACCGACGTGGACACAGTCCTGCAGCACTTGTCTGAGAAGACGGAGGCCTTCAAGCGGGCAATCAGTGTGGCCCGAGACCAAGCAATCCAGAGAACGGATATCGCAGCCCGTTACACTGCAATGCGGACTACCATGGTGCACCATGACATCACTGAGAACCACAAGATAGTGCATGACCGGATATACAGTCTTGAAAGGAAGAATTCCGACCTCAAAGCAACGATCAAGGCCGAAAGTAGGGAGACGGCGGAGAAATACGCCGAGATGTACGAGCAGAACCTGAAGAAGGTTCTGGCAAAAGCTGAAGCCAGAGCACGCCGTCAGGATGAGCAGGTAGTCGCATATAAGAACGAAATGATGGCTGTCGTTCTGGAATCAAGCAGTACACTCTTTGACCCACCCAAAAGCAGCGATCCGTTTAGTATGCTGACATTGCGATAGGATATAAGGCGGAATTGGAAATGCTTGTTCAAAAAGAGTACTCACGTCGTGTTAGACATGGCCCAGTCATCTCACCAGGAGACTTTTGGCAGTTATTTGTTGCGCACATGATTGAAGACGATGGACCGAGCGAGCGATACGTACCTGATGATGCGACATCCATAAACCACCCTGTAGTGGACTTGGAGTACGTCCTCATGTATCGAGGAAACATGAAGACTCGAGCTTCCAGCCAGGCACAGACACTGCTTCGCCAAGATAGATTCCTCACCTGGATGAACCAGGCGAACCCAGACCTCATCCTCGTCAACGCGAACATACGGTCAGCCGGCGAGGGCAAGATATCGGCAATGTCTATTCTCTGCGCTGACCTCGTCGGCTGTATGGCGACCGCCCGGCCCGAGGATGTCATCATCCATTTCTTTTGCGGTCTCCACTCCGACTACGACGAGGAGCAGTTCCCGGGACCAGCAGGGCTGGTCCGGTCACTGATAATCCAGGTCTTCCTGAAGCTCGTCAGCCGCAACCACCTGAACCTTGACTTCCTCCACGACCGGAACATGGTGGAAGCGCTGAGGGCCCACAACATAAGAGCCATGTGCTACACGCTGCACGAGCTGCTGCACGGGTTCCCGGCGGGCACGCGCGTGTTCTGCATAATCGACTCGATCTCGGCGTTGGACAGCTTTGACGCGTTCCGGGACTTGCAAGTCGTCCTGCAATGTCTTCGGGACATCGTTGACGACAGGGACCTGCGCGCCTTCTTCAAAGTGCTGATGGCAAACTCATCCACATGCAGCATGGATATGCAGTGCCAGCCGGTCTTCGAGGAAAGGCCGGATCGAGTCGTCAACTTGTCCTCTGGGGGTTTGATGCCAGGAGGGTTGAGTACCCATGGGATGCGGCGTCACATCTCTCGGTCATCGAGTCCAACCTTTTCGGTGAGCGACTTAGGGAGGTTGGGCGGAAGGCCTCGAAGTTACCATGATTATGAGTCTGATGAAGGATACTCATATTGATGTTATTGTACTGTCTATCTTTTCAGCGTTGTCTACTAATTCCACCTTGTGGTCTTTGCTATTCTGACACGCTGAAAGCATCTCTCACCAATACTTCTTCCTCTTCTAAATGCACCTTCTTCTTTGCAGCAGCCGTCGTCGCACTCACTGCCCGACCAGCATACACGACACGCCTCTGGGTGTGGTGCTCCGTCTCTTTCAGGACCGTACTGACGCGGTCGCGCACATGATGCCAAGACCCACCGTTGTGATGCTCCTCTTGTGCCCAAACTACGGTACGTGCATTTGGATATCGATCGAGACTTGCCCTGAGCTGGGCGAAGGGGAACGGGTTTAGTTCTTCGATCCGAACAATGACCACGTCTCGGATATCATTTGTCTCCCGGTATTTTCGCAGGGCGACATAGACCTGGCCAGTGCAGAGAATTACTCGAGAGATTGTATCGGGGGCTCCAATGGTCCCCCCGTGCTCCGAGTCCGCGATTACCGGCTGGAAGGTTGAGTCGCCCACGAAGTCGGACTTGGGAGACCGCGTGAGCACATGGCGCAACAGAGACTTAGAAAAGAATATTATGAGAGCTGTGGTCGGAATGCTTAGTGTTAGAATATGGCATCTTCGACGAAACAGAGAAACGCGGAAATTGTTTTAGTGAGGGAACTCACTTTTGCGGAAATCGCGGCGGAGCTGACGTCTCAGCGCGTGAAAATAATTAGCCGGGGTGGTTGGGTAGACAATCTGCATGTTGCAGTCTTGATGTTGTCTTCCGAGATCCTTGGGCCACACCGTACCGCTCTCGCTGCTCAGCATGAGAAATCGCTCAATTCGAGAGGACGAGTGCTCAGGCCCCTGGCCGTCGAGGCCATGGGGGAGGGAGAGCACGAGACCGGAACGGTCCCCCCACTTCGTTTCCGCACCGCTGATGATGTTGTCAATCATGACCTGTGCAGTGTTGACAAAGTCGCCAAATTGAGCCTTCCAGATAACCAGAGAATGAGGATCGGCTGTCGCCACGCCGTATTCGAATCCAAGAGCGCCGTACTCACTCAGGGGTGAATTCTCAATCAAAAACGCGCCTTGCCCGCCCGAAAGATTTGCAAGTGGTGTGAAAGTCTCCCCGGTTTTCTGATCATGGAATGTGGCGTGGCGCTGAGAGAACGTGCCTCTCTGGGCGTCTTCGCCGAGGATTCGGACGTGGTGGCCCTCCAGAGATAGTGAGCCCAGAGCAAGAGCCTCAGCAGCAGTCCAGTCAATATTGTCCTGTTCGGCTGCTTTTTTCCGACCGTCCAAGATCCGCTTCAAGTTGTTATGAAGGGCGAAACCCTCAGGCGCACTCGTGATTCTCTCAATAATATGTCGAATCTTGTCGGCCGTGATGGCAGTCGGTTTCGTTGGAAATGTCTCTACAGCAAGCTGCTCCAAGCCGGGTAGACCATTCCAAGCTTTAGGAGGATCCTGGATTTCTGGCGTGTACGTCTTCGCCGACTCAAACGACTGGTTCAGTTTGTTCCAGATAGCGCTCTTTCTCGATGCTAACTCTTCTTTCGTAACAGAACCTTCAGCGAGCAGTTTCTGGGTGTAGATTTCCTCTGATGACGCGTGACTCGCAATCTTCTGGTACATGAGTGGCTGGGTAAAACGCGGCTGGTCCATCTCGTTATGTCCAAACTTGCGGTAGCAGACAATATCAACAATCACATCGGATTTGAACTTGCAACGCCAATCAGCGGCTAACTGGCAAACGAATACGAGCTCCTCAACGCTATCTGAGTTGACGTGGAAGATAGGAGCACCCAGGAATTTAGCAAGGTCCGTACAGTACGTCGTGGATCGAGAGGATTCCGGGTCAGCAGTGAAGCCGATCTGGTTGTTGACGATCAGTCGTACTGTGCCGCCGACATCGTAGGCCGGTAGATGCGCTAGGCTCAAGGTTTCGTAAACAACACCTTGACCCGTAAACGCCGCATCGCCGTGGAGTGCCAGACAGAGTGTCTTGTCAATGCCGTCAGGTCCAGCGAGCCGCTGCGTTGCATGAGTGCTGCCCTGTGAGACAGGACTGACCGACTCGAGGTGGGAGGGGTTGGCAATAACTGAGATGTCGACTTTTTTGCCTTGGGGAGTTTGGTGCTCACCCTCGAACCCCAGGTGAGTCTTGACGTCGCCGCAGCTACCAGGCAAGAGACCCCATCCTGGACGCCCCATGAACTCGGCAAATAGCCCTTCCAAGGGCTTGCCGTAAACAGTTCCACACAAAGCTAGGCGCCCACGATGGCAGCTGCCGACGACCACGTGGTTGACACCATGTTTCTCCGCGCTTCGATCGATCAGACTCGCCACTGCTGGGACGAGGCCTTCGACGCCGTCGAGGCCGTATCGTTTCTCGGTGGGGAATTTGGTGGCCAGCAGGCGCTCAAAACCACCTCCCCAGATCAGACCATCTAAAATTTGGGCTTTCTCGGCCCGAGAGAAGGAAACTGGGTCGGGTCTCTCCAGTCTGTTGCGGAGCCATTCTTTCTTGTCAGGGTCATCAATGTGCTCGTACTCAACGCTGTAACACCGACAATATGACTGTTCACAGGCTTTGACAATTTCGCGAAGAGTCAGTGAGTCCGTGCCAGTCGTACGAACTTGACGGAGAGCCTCCGGTTCCAAATGGAATTCTCGGTCAAGGTCGGCTGATGTCAAGCCATGCGCCTCAAGCTCGATGGTCAAGACGCCTAGCCGGTGCGGAATGGGAGCGGCCAATGGGTCGATGGAGGCTTTGTAATGCCCCCATGTTCGATATGAATCGATGAGACGCTGGACCCTCAGATGTTTTGTCAAATCATCGCTGGCGGGGGATATCGTCGGGCCAGAGGCATAGCTTGCAGTACGCAGGGTGACAAGGCGCTGTCGTACACGAGCATGTGCGCCGAACCTGGACAGGCATTGAAATGGCAATGGCCTGTTGGTAGACGATGATGCACGGCGCAACATGATGCCAATTGTTCGTCCAGGCACATGGGTGCCGACGACGAAACTGCAGACAACAAAACGGACTTCAAGCTCAGACCCTTCCATATGTTGCTGGATTCGAAGGGCTGGGTTGAGTATTCCTGATTCAGTTCATCCTGGGCGCACAGTCTATAGCCGAACTCAATATGCCTACTTGGTAGACCGTGCTGCAAGGACACCGGCCTCCAATATTACCCCACGAGACCCACAAATCCCATCTGCGATCCCATGCATGCAGGTAAACCGCTTTGTGTAATCGGCTACAAGGCGCCCACCTCCGCCGGCCACTAGAGAGACAAGACATGCCTCGACACTTCGGAGAGCCAGAAGAAGAAGAAAATGTTTCGTGCATCGATCACAATGTTGTGACTGTTTACCCGCACCTACAGAAGTCTCAGAGTATAGACATCCTGGACGCCCTATCCGCCCTCTCAGCATGACTCTAGGCCGAATTCCGCGAGTCTTCCCTATGAGGCCTTGGCAGCAAATTCATAGGTTGACTGTGGTTGGCGAAGCGATCCGATTTCGTCAACATGCCGCGGCTCAATGCCGGCCTATCGCTCAACAGAGAACCTTCACGTTCACGGCACCGGAGCTGAACCCGTCTCTGTCCGGTGTTGTAGGGAATGCAGAGCCTTCCGCCAACGCCAGCACCCGCAATTCATCCGGAGAACGTGTCGTGAGTATTCGAAGCTGTCTCAAAACAACCCGTTTGTTTTTCCGAATATAGCAGATTTCTGATAAATGCAAAAGGTGAGGGCATCAAGAATGCGGATGGCTATTGCGAAGAATCTCAAGCAGGCCCAGAACACTTACGCCTCCACGACGACTTACCAGGACATTGATATGTCGAATCTTCTGAAATGGAGAGATCAGAATCGCCCCCAAGTGGCTGAAAAGTACGAAGTGCGTCTGGGATTCATGGGGCCATTTACACAGGCTGCCACGTTGGCCGCCAGAGATGTCCCCGAGATCACAGCGACGCTCAACATGGACGAACGGACAATCACCTACAGGGATTACACCAACATTAGTATCGCTGTTTCGACGCCACGGGGCCTTGCAACGCCTGTCCTTCGGAATTGCGAGAACCAGAGTATCGTTGAGATTGAGAGGCGGGTTGCTGCAATCGCACAAAAGGTAAGAATGCATCGCTGCATTACAGAACATGTGATCATGGTTTCGATGGTGCTGGAGCTGACGTATTGCCTCCACTTCAGGCACGGGACAGCAAGCTTGTGATGGAAGACCTCGAAGGCGGGCATTTCTCAATCAGCAACCCCGGAATCTTTGGTTCATACTATGGTACCCCTTTAATTCCTTGGGGCCAAGTCGCAACCTTCAATCTCAATTCCATCAGAGATCGCGTGCTTCCCATAAATGGAAAGCCTGAGATCAGACCAGTAAGCAGGCACACCGAAGAGAATCCCAGGGATGTACTAATGAAAGTATCGCAGCAAATGATTGTGTCCCTCACTTACGATCATCGACTACTGGATGGGTCGGAGGCGGTGAAATTCATAAGCCTCGTCAAGAAGTATGTCCAGGAACCGTCGTTGCTCAGGTTGGAGTAAAGTTTAGACATCATGGCATCGAGTTAACAGATATGGATTTTGACAAACTCGAGCGCACCAATGTCACAAATCAAGATTTCAAGTCTGCAACTAAGAACTTTCAAGTTGATTGCCATTGGTTCTCTGATAAGAGCCGAATATATTTTCAGTGCCGACCAACGTCCGAATAATGGATTTGTTTCACCGCAACCCAAAACCTCGTGAGCATGTTACCAGACAAATTTGAGGCCCGCATAACCTAGTGTATAGTGTCGCCAGAACTTTTTGAAGCGGTTTGGTAGTTGCCAGTTTTTCGAAATTGAGGCCTTGGCCAATTGCTCTGAATTGGGCTGATTTTGGAGTCGGCTTCTTGGTCATATAGCCGAGTGGTAAGTGGGTCGGTTACACGGCCCCAGCTAATAGTCTAACGCCTTCCTGACTCGGAAACTAAGAGCACATTTTCTAACCCAATGCTACTCCTCCGACTGGCTGAGCCGAACAAGAGTCTGTCGGACCTTTAACCCTGACTGGATCCAGGCCCTCGAATACCATACCTTCGCAAGCGAAAGCACAAGGTACCACAGTGCAAGCCCTGGAAGCCGGAACATCTGCACATCTTCGCAGCTGCGCGCCGACTGTACCTAGGTAGCCAACATGTGCAAAGTCCGTCTGCTTGTTCCCAAAGATGCCCCCTATGTCAAGGAAGACCTATAATTATAGCTATAATGTATTGTTGTGCTCTTTATTTTTTCAGCGTGGTCTACTCACTCCGACTTTGATCTCTGCTCAGGTTGTATAGCGCAGTAGGCAGTGCTTATATAATAAGCCAAGCCCTAGTCACGATTCAGAGATTGTACGCAGTCACCAAGAGAGGAACAAATCGCAACCGTTGAGCGAGAAGGAATATGAAAGGCACGAGGCGAGGCACCTCAGCTTCTGGCTCCCGCTACC
Source organism: Diaporthe sp. P3_1W (assembly GCA_037177825.1). NCBI lineage: Eukaryota > Fungi > Ascomycota > Sordariomycetes > Diaporthales > Diaporthaceae > Diaporthe > Diaporthe sp. P3_1W. The sequence goes on from JBAFXB010000001.1 coordinate 6,660,022, forward strand.
CTAACGAGAGCCGTAAGTAAATTTTTCAACAACTAGTTATTTAGTGAATCGTTTCCACACCTCTATATTAGACGTTTCGTCAGGCCGAAATATGGAATGTATCCCTTAGTATTTTATGTTTGGGCTGCATCCTGCACACAAGCAACTAACCAGGGGATGGAGGGATTTTTTAGCAACATAGCGTTAGTATAAGATTTTTGAAAAGTAATTATTTGATTATATGATGAAGGTTATATATAGCTTAGGGGCTCGTACTCAGACCCGCACTTAGATCTTGCTATTCTCAAATGTTCTCGTTTTAATCTGTATTTTTATACTTCTAAAGAAATATTTATGCGGTCATTTCATACGGCGATAAAGGCTTAAAGACCAAAGAGACTCACTTACACGGTAATAAACCACAAAACAAAGCGGAGCGGTCCATTCACAATACGCATGAGTACGAGCAACAAGGATTTTCTGCTCAACGACCAGGTTATGTTTAATGTTTAATTCTACTCGACTTTCACATCTTAAATAATGCAGAACGTGATTGAACTAGTGTGAACCGTCACTGCTCTGTGTATCTGGGCTGAAGTAAGGCCGCAGAAGCTCCAACGACTGCCCAAACCCGTAATTCTTGGCCCACTCCCACGGAGTCTCAGATTCATTTTTCGTGTCACAACAGACGTAATGCTCCATGAGCATCTTTAAAAGAGTACGGAGATTCGCACCTGTCGGAATGAAGGATTCACCCCTTACGGACCATATATATAAACCACCCTTATTATATAACCTAACCCTTAATATCACCATAATACCCTCTATAGCTATAACTATCAGCGCCTTATATAGCCTTTATTATAATTAAACTTAATATAACCACCTTATATTAATATTATATTAAATTAATTAAGTTCTTATTAAAATTAATTAATTTAGCATTAAAAATACTATCTAATCGCTTAAATCTTATTTTTTTAATATTATAATGATGATATAAATCCCTAATTACTTTAGTTTTAAGGCGTAATAATAGATTAATTATCATAATTAAAATATTAATATTATTATAATAAATTATTATTAATTAATATTTTCTAACCTTCCTTTCTTTTTAAAACTTTTTTATAATAAATATAATATCTATAAGGACCTTAAAGCTGAATTAAATATAGCTATAAAATCTATTAAATTTCTTATTATTATTAAAAAATTAAATATTAATTATATTATATTAAAATATAATTATAATATTTAGCAACCTTTTATTATAATAATAAATAATATCTTAATAATTAAATTAAGTTATAAATAATATATAATTATTTATATATTTAATATAAAGTTTAATAAGTAAACCTTAATAATTAAGAAGAAAAAATATATTTATTATAATCTTTAAAAGGTCCCTAAAGCCTAATATAGCTAAATAAAGCTTATAATAATATATTATAACTTCCTTATTTATATAGCTTAAAACTTATCCCTTTTAAAGCCTAAATAATTAAAAGCAGCCCTTTATTAAAAATACTCTTAAATTAAGTTAAAAAAAAATATAATTAAAGATTAACTTATTATTTATTAAAAGGAAAAGCAGGGTATTTATATACCTATTTAAATAACTTTAAAATTCCTTAAAAAAAAGGATTATTAATATAAATAGGCTACTAATAATAACTATATTATAAGTATTTTTTAATATAATAAGCAGTAAATAAAATAGATTTAAAAGCAATGCTTCTCTTATAATTTATTACTTAATTATATATACTTAATAAATAATAAAAAGATACCCTTCTTTTAAGGTATAATAGTAACCTATATAAAGAAGATTTTACCGCTATTTTATATTATTATTAATAATAAAAGGAAAGCTAGCTTTTAATAAGTTTTTTAATAAATTTATAAGCTTTTTAAACATTATAATATTAAGCTTTTTACTCTTTTTATTATTAATTATAATATTATTTTAATAAATATTTTAAAATATAAATTCCCTTAATTATATTATTAGTTATATATCTTTTATATTAATATAAATATAATATTAAATATTAAAAAGAAATGGAAAAAGTTAATAATAGCGATATTAATAATATCGAAGGACAATAAAGCTAAAAATCTTAAAAAGGATAATAAAAACCTTACCTCCCTTAATATATAAATAAGAAATATAATAATAATACTTATAAGAATCCTTAATAATATCCTATATATTTAAATAGCCCTTTTTAATCTCTTTAAAATTATAAAATATTTTATAAATTATAAGATTTATAATATAATTTAATAATAATTTTAAGAGACCTTTTTAAATTAAATAATAATCTTTAATTATCTTAAAATATATTATATTAATAAAAAAGAAGAAATTATTATTAAATAAGCTACCTATATTATTTATTAAATATTTAACTTTAGCTTATATATGACTTTCTTTATAAAAGCTATATATTATATAATTAAGCTTTTTTTTAATTATAAAATAAAGAATCTTTTTTATTTAATAAAGGCTATTTATAAGGTTATTAATAAAAAAGTTAATAATTTTTATTAAGAGAAAGTAAATTAAAAAATAATAGCCTTTATAAAGTTTAATAGCTAAAAATAGCTAAAAATACTTTCTTTATAAATTATAAGGAATATTTTAAAGCTTCTTAAAATAATATATAAATAAACCCTTTAAATATTTAAAAAGCAAGCCCCTTAAAGGCATTATATAGCTTTTAATTATTATTACCCTATTTATACTTAATATAACATTATTTATATTAATTATATAATTAATAAAGAGGAAAAAAATCTTCCCTTTAAAAAGAATAATATTTATAAAAACTATTACCTTAATTATAACCTCTTCCTTAAAAATCCTCTCCTTATTATATTCTTACTAAAGAAAATCATTATTATAAAGGGTAAATCTTATAATACCTTTATATTTATTATTAATAAAAAGAGCCTTTTTAAGGAGTATAAAAAGATTATAATAAATAAAAAAATAACTTTAAATATTATAAATTTAAATAATAAAATAAATAATAAGATAAGGATAATAATAGCTTTTATATAATATATTAATTTAATATTTAAATAAAATAATTTAACCCTTAAATTATTAAATTAAGAAAATACCCTTAATAATAATATTTAACAAAATATTATCTATTAAAATTAATAACTAATGATAAGGCTTATAAAATAATTAATTTAATAGCCCCTAAAATAAAAAAGGCCCTTAAATATTATAATATCTTTTATTATAATTTTATTAATACCTTTACCCTTAAAAATAAAGCTAATAATAAAAAAATAATATATAAGGGCTATAAGAAATATTAATTAATTACTATAAATAATTATAACTACTAAAAATATTATTAATGGTAATAATAATAAAAAGGGTATTTAAAAGGAAATTATAATTTATATATATTAAATATAAAATAATATATTATATAATTATATTAAATTGCTTAATTAAGCGATATAATTAATTGATTTATAATCTCTTTTAATAAGGGTAACAGTAATATCGCTATTAAAGTTAATCTAACATTATTCTATATTAATTTAATAGCAGGGCATTAATTACGCGCTAGGGCTAAAATTGGCTGGGTAGGTGGTCCGTGAGGGGTGAATCCTCCATTCCGATGGGTGCGAATCTCCGTACTCCTTCAAAATGCCTCTTTCGCCCTCTTCAGCAGCAACACAAACAGCGTCGCAAATGTGCTCCTGCCTGATTGTAATTGACGCGAAGTCGGCTTGCAAGAAGAGTTCCACAATGTCCGTGAGACCACGCTCTGCGGCAATTACGAGCGGCCTCTCATCCGTCCAACCGTTCATGAAGACATCGGCTCCGTGCTGGACGAGCGTCCGGATTAGCCGGTAGCCATCAGATCCCGGCTCGTCAGAACGATCACGGTCGCGCAAAGCACAGAGGAGAGTCCTGTCGTCGACGTTTGGTGAAACGCCACGAGCAAGGAGGAGCTCTACCACAGCCACGTGGTCGTATTCTGCAGCCCTGCTTATCGCAGTCAGGCCTTCTGACTCGTCCACGGCGTTTGGGTCCGCTCCGGCGTCCATCAATTTGGCTACGAGCCCAATGCATCCCGCTGATGCCGCATGTAGGAGCGGCGTGAACCCGTCAGCGTCCCGATGGCCGGGGTGTGCTCCCCGTTGCAGGAGCAGGACGCCCATTTCCTCGAGCCCTCTTTCAGCCGCGGCCATCAAAGGAGTCCACTGCATCGCGTCCACCGCATTGACGTCGGCACCTCTGTCCAGGAACAGTGTTGCAATTCCAATGTCCCCTTCCCCGGCCGAATGCGAGAGCGGCGTATTTCCCTCTTTGTCTCTGACGTCGATATCAACGTGAGCGTTTTTGTCGAGAATATCTTGGACAATGTCTTGCCTCCTCTCTTGCGACGCTTTCAGGAGGGCTCCCCCCTGGTCGAGATCTTGATATGGGTCATGTTCCTCGAGTTGCACCATCATGGTCGACAGAATCTGCTCCGCATTTCGCGGATCTTGGCCGGCCTCCCTTAACGCCAACGTCTGAGCAATCTCATCATGTCCACCTTTCAGAGCATGTGCCAACGGGACGGTGCCTTCGTCATCCGCAAGACTTACCGCGGCGCAGTGATGAAGCAGCAGGTCCACTATGTCGTCTCGTCCCTTTTCCGATGCCAGTGACAGGGGAGTCTGTCCGCGGCGCCAATCGCAGACGTTTGGATCGGCCCCTGCTTCCAGTAAGATCCTCACCATTGCAACGCTGTTCTGTCTCGTAGCCAGGATCAATGGCGTATCCCCTAGCATGTCGGCCGCATCGACGCGGGCGCCCGTATCGGTCAACTGCCTCACGACGGGTTCGTGCCCACCAGCGACGGCTTCGAGCAGCGGCGTCCTACCGCGATTGGGCTCAATAGCATTCAAATCAGCGCCGTGGGCGAGGAGCAACCGTACGACCGCGTAGTGCCCGCCCAGGGCGGCCCAGTGCAGAGACGTGCGCTGGAACTCGAGATCGCGCGTTCCTGTATCCTTTTGCTTGGCCAGCTCTTGTTGCAGCTCTTGAATCTTGCCTGCAGCCGCGGCGAGGATTATCGGCTCCTCCCAAGGGCACAATTCGGACTGCATGATGTAGAAAAATCTGGCATGTTAGTCAAAAATAAGTTGATGGTATAGTTAGGCAGAGGGCCTAAAAGTCACAACCATCAAGTTATAACTTAAAAATTCCACACAACGTCCGGTACCACCAAGACGCTAGGCAAAACCTTTCACTCCTGTCCCTTGCAAGCGAAGTGCTGCCTAACGTCCGGCTATCTTGAATCAGCTGCACAAGCCACCAAAACTTGCTAGTAATCTCAGGAAACTCATGCGCCTCCACCGTGGCGTACTATTGAACATCGGAATTTATAATCTGGGGAGGCAAGATCTCTTATCCAGGGCCAGGCAGGTCCTGCATGCTAGACCACTCCGCCTTTATAATCTCGCAACTCCAACCCACTTCCAATGGGTCTCAATACCACTAGGGGAAAATAGATAAGCAAGCCAGAAATATCATCATCCCTAGATAGCTAAGGGTCTTAAGTACTACCAGTATTCTATATATAGTGAAAAGTACTAGTTACACCTAGCCCGGTATGGCTACAACACAGTCTATGAATTATATAGACTGTACGGTACAGGCTCATATAGTCCACTGCTGAATTTCCATCTAGGGGATGAGAAGTATCAGTCTTTCGGCTGAGCGATTAAATTCTCCAGTAGTAAATCGTTGAAATCCTTTTAATTCCCAATTACACAGACAGGGTTCAAGCCTCCTGCTTAGAAAATCATTCGGGGTATCAGGCGGGATTAAACTTAGTCAGCTGCTTATGGAAGCAGGCTGCATTGCGCTGTCTGCCGGGCCTAAGAGTTTACCAGCGGCCCCAGGCCCTCAAACTGAAGGCAACAGTGTTAGTCATTGCACCGCAACAGCGCTCTCACAGCGACTACTGGGGTGAGCTGCCGCTAACACTTTATACCTGAACATCAAATTTTCGGCTTACACGGAGTGCCCTGTCGTGACTCAGAGTTCAAGGATTGTCACCATCATGAAAGCCGCACAAGGCTGTTGGACGTGTAAGAGTAAGGAACCCACACCAGTGTAAGACTTCGGCTGAAATACTCACTTGATTACCGACCAGAACGGAAGATTGGGTGTGATAGAAGCATTCCTCATTGCAATAACTGCATACGAACAGAGCGACAATGTGCGGGCTACGAGCTACGCTTGAATTGGCCTGATCACCTCAGTAACCGTCGCAAAGATCTCATCATATGCGATATAGCAGGTCTCGCCAGTGTCGAAAGATATCCTCAAAGCCGAAAGCGCAGGTACTTGAACTTTACCAATACAGATTTCCGGCTTGCCGAGAAGTGCCTCACCTGGCATCGGTTCATGGAAGGAATCTCCACAAGGCCTAGCCTTTCTCTCTCGCTCCACTCACCCGTAGTCGGTGAAGATGCCATACTCTTGGCTTATTGTCCGTTTCTGTTCTCTCGCTTACTGCTCTGCTCCAACTAATATAATCATTACAGACGAGCAGATCATAGCACCAATGTGTTCAACAACTCGGGTGCTAAACGGCTTTCAACGTCACATTCTGTCTATAGCATTGTCCTGCAGAGATCAGTCCACAGGCGCCTTGTGCAGCTCATTGCTGGCCATTGCCGCACATCATCGTCAGAGACCAGGTGCAGCGCTGGCTCACAAAACAGGCGCCATGAAAGATCTCCACGAATCTCTCGCAGCACCATCATTCCATGGTTCAGATATATGCGCCGAGGCACAGCTGGCTACTAGCATGATGTTGTGCATGTACTATGTGAGTTCGAGAGTCATGATACACTGGGTCAACGTGGTTAACTTGGTTTGTCAGGTTTTTGATGAACAAGAACCTGCTCATTTTCATTTACACCTGAACGGGGCGAAGAATATCTTGAGCAACATGAGTCGGCGCCAGCTGGAGCAGCCGGTGTCCCAATTTCTCATTGAATGGTTGCTATACTATGACGTTCTGAGCACCTTCGCTCATCCTTCTCGAACTATTCAGGATGAGCTGAGCGTAACGTCTTACTCAAACCTGTTGCCAAACACGGTCGGTGACATACATCCACACGCCAGAATCTACCTCGCTGACACATACAAAAGATAGTCGGCCTTCTCGACTGCTCCACGGAGGTCTTCGAAAGTATCTCTTCCATCAACCAAATGCGCACAGTAACACTTGATCCGGGTGCTGAACAGCATGATCTGGACAAGGCTTTCCAGGGAAGACTGTCTCTGGAACAGAAACTACAAAGTGCAAGGCAGCAGCTGAGCCCGGATGAAGTTTCCCTTTCCACGGCGGCAGAAATCAAAGCTGCATCAGCGACTGCAGAACTGTATCGTTTAGCGAGCCTGTTGTACCTCCAGCGGGTTGTCCCCGACACCGGCGATGAGGTGCGGAGGGGGGCCTACTTACGCCAGGCTGTTGCGGCGCTCGGCGAGGTCCCAGTCGCCACAGGACCATGGCCGGTCTTTGTAGTCGCTTGCGAAGCGCGCACAGACGAGGAGCGCATTTATATCCTCGAAACACTCGATCGAATGGACAAGGTCCGAAATGTCGGGAATGTCCGCATCATGCGCACAATTATCGAGACAATCTGGAAGCAGCGGGATCTGCAGGACACCTCCGACACGATCGAGACGAAGCAATGGTGGCTCTGCGCCGCGAGCAGCGTTGCGGTTCCTTGGTTTGCGTGATACGAACAACGACGGAATGACTCACTCGGCTAGCTCGCGCAACGGCTGATCGCGTTCACCTGTCGTTAACGTTGGCTGTGTGGGGCCTGGGAGCCATTGGCCGCGGAAATGTGAATCCAATCATGCGGGGGATGGGGACACAGAGTGACAGATCCAATATCCGCCAGTCGCTCGCGGCAGCCTCGGAGACGAAAGACAGAGACCTCTTCCACGGACCAGAGCAAATCACTGAGGTATAAGTAGAGCTCAAGAACACCGAAAGTTTCCACTTCCTCAAGAGCATCAGTCTGCCCATTTGAGCCAACGTTTGCTGTCACCTTCTCTGCAGTTTGAAACTGTGAATCCTCCAAGCCTACATCATGTCCTCTCCCTCACCCATCAATGTCCCGCAGCACATTTCGCAGCTGCTTTCTGAGCTGCACGCAAAGTCCCTGGAACAGGAGAGCGTCTTGTCGAAGACCGGCAAGATACTCTCTTCCAAAGTCATCGGCGACCTAGAGGACCAGCACTCGCGTGCCGGCTCCGCGGACGCGTTCGACAAGCTCATGCTGGACAAGTTCATCGCGTTGGACGAAGACAAGTGCCACTTCACGTACCAGCTCATCACCGCCATGGGCGCCACCAACGTCGTCGAGGCAGGCACGAGCTTCGGGGTCAGCACCATCTACCTTGCTCTCGCCGTTGGCAAAGCCAAGGCCGCCACTGGCAAGCCCGGGACGGTCGTTGCGACCGAAAAGGAGGCACAAAAGGCAGAGATTGCGCGCGGGTACTGGGCGCAGTGCGGTGCGGCAGTCGAGCAAGAGATTGATCTGCGGGTGGGAAATCTGCTTGAGACTCTGAAGGAAGGGTTGCCACAGGTTGATCTCCTGCTGCTTGATAGTGAGTTTTCTATTTTCTATCACCATACGGAATAATGCCCACGTTCTGATCCATGATGCAGTCTGGTCTGCCCTTTCTCTTCCCACACTTAAGGTCGTCCTTCCTCGTCTGCGGAAGGGCGCAGTCATCCTGACAGACAACACGATATCTGGTGCTGAAGGGTACAAAGACCTGCTGGCGTTCCTGAGAGACCCGCAGAACGGTTTCCAGAATATGACTCTTCCATTCACGAATGGATTCGAGATGAGCGTTTATATGCCTGGACCGGAATAAATACATGTCGGATACTTGGGTCTGTGAAGAGATATACATGTCTTTTCTTAGCCAGGTAATTACACACAATCAAATTTCAAATCCTCTTAGTAAATAGTCCATGGACAATCATAACGATGATCCCGGAGTTCAAGTCAAATTTTGATGGACGCGCCGTTTCAGGAGTCGGAGCAGGGTCACCGATCGTGTGTAGTTGCGCGCCTAATAATCTCGACGGCAATATACAGTAGCCAGTCCATACAACTGGGGGTATTGATGTAATACCAAGCTTGAGTTTTAGATTCAGAATGAGTCACTTTTGCTGAGTCTTCGACCTCCGAGGAGTCCTCCTATTTCCATTCGTCTTCCTGTTTGCTCACCTACCTGGTAGCAAGGAGAGCACTGGGTTCGTATGCTTGCTTTCCTGACATTACTCGTCTTCCTTATACATTTGGATGCAAGCTGCCTCGATCTTGATCAGAAAATCGTGTGACCTAAATCTTTGTGACTCACATGCGATCTTCTTTGCCGGCGAGAGCTATGATTATCAGGGGCATCTCTCCAGCCCTGCTAGTACATATTAAGTTACCTAAAACTGAAGACAACCCCACTTGGCTTCGGCAAGAGGAGAGTACGTCCGATCGTGGACCCTACTGGTAACTTTTTCAAGTCTCAATTCTGTCTCTGAGTCATTTCGAACCCTGAGTTGCTTGCACTCTTCCAGAGGCACATAAATAATAGAATTCCCACATGTGCAACTTCACAAATCTGTTCCAAACTTCAATATTGCACCGACAAGGACATGCTTCCACCCAACATGTCAACAAATCCTCCACCTCCAAGTCTGTCGATTCTGGACACCATTGGGAATACGCCTGTTGTGCAGCTCAAGCGCATTGTACCGGAAGGGAGCGCCGATGTCTTTGTCAAGCTCGAATATGTCAGCCCGACAGGCTCCTACAAGGATCGAATGGCCAAGTCCATGATAGAAGAAGCCGAGCGCCGCGGAGATCTTACACCTAACACTACGGTCGTCGAAGCTACTGGCGGCAGTACTGGCTCAGCTCTGGCCTTCGTTTGTGCCGTCAAAGGGTACAAATTCATGGCTCTGTCGTCTGATGCGTACGCCCAAGAGAACTTGCAGACAATGGCCGCGTTTGGAGCGGTGGTCGATATCACGCACAGTCCTACCGGGAAATCCACTGCAGACCTGATGGCATCCATGAAGGCCAGGGCTGCGAAGCTCGGCTCGAGCGACGAGTATTTCCACACCGACCAGTTCAGCAACCGCGACGCACTCGTCGGGTACGCGGAGATCGGCCACGAGCTAGAGAAGCAATTTCCAGACGGGTTTGACACATTCTGTGGTGCTTTCGGAACGGCGGGTATGATGATGGGCGTGTCCAGCGTGCTCAGAGCAAAGAGGCCAGACGTTCGCGTTGTCCTCCTTGAGCCCGAGTCGTCCGCCTTGTTAACCACCGGTCGATACGAATCACACAGCATCGATGGCGTCGCACCTGGCTTCATCTCGGGTCATGTCAATCAAAATCTGTACGACGAAGTCCGTACAGTCAGTGAAGACGATGCTCGTTCTATGTGTCGTCGGCTGGCCAGAGAAGAAGGCTTGCTAGTTGGAACATCTTCCGGTCTTAATATTGCGGCAGCTGTCACACTGGCTAAGGAGTTGGGGCAGGGGAAAAAGGTTGTCACGGTTGCTTGCGATACTGGATTGAAATATTTGGCAGGATCTCTGTTCTCTGAAGACTTTTAGTTGTGTTGGGCATAGCTACTATACACCTTTAGCAAAGCAACTTCAATTTGCAATCCCACAGCTGCATCCTGACAAACATTCTTCACTATCTATAAATTCCCCAGAATTAAATTGCACACCCTTTTGTAATGCTTTTAAGGTAAGTCTTTTATTCTGATCGATACTAAAGGTTTTCTTCATGATCTACCCGAAAACCGGCGTTGCTACCGAAGATGCTAAGCAACCTTTTGTTGTCGAATCCTCCCAATTCTTCAGAAATTGTCATAAGAGAGGTGGTCACTACTGGGATTTCAAGATTGACCATAAATACCATTACCGCCAACCTAGTCATTGCTTATTAGTGCATCACGTCTTTTCCAACTGTGACTGAAGAACTTAATGACGTGCGAGGTCGCGGCAAGCCAAAACCGCAAGCCTTGAAGATATTCATAGCTAGGAGTATCATCTCCATCCGCATTCGTGGGCAGGGTTGTAATTAGTTAAATTAGTTTAGTTAATTTCAAAAACTAACTAATTTAGTTTAGTTAATTAAAAAAACTAACTAATTGTTTTAGTTAATAGGATTAACTAAACTAACTAAATTAACTAAAAATCAAGAAAAGTGGGTAGTACAGGGGTGAAATTCCTACTTTTAATCCTTAAAATTCCATGGTTCGAACCATATTAAGACTAAAATGCCTTTTTTTACTCCACTTTTATTTTTTTAGTTAATTTAGTTAGTTAATTTTAAAAACTAAAACTAATATTAGTTTCTAGTTAATCTTATTAACTAAGACTAAATTAACTAACTAAGAAAACTAACTAAATTAACTAAAACTAAGAAACTAATTTACAACCCTGTTCGTGGGCGAGGCATCGGAACCGCCCTCTCCCACAGCTTGCACCAAGCTGTGGTCATTGCTGGGCAAGATTTTCTCTTCAAGTTGTGAAGTCATTTCAGTCGAGAACTAAGATGACGATATAAAGACGAAATAAATGGCTAGGATATCACACAAAGAATCCTTGGTGTCTGGCAATAGCCACCAACAAACGACAATATCATCCGGGAGGCGCCTTTCTGGCCCCTAGAATGCAAGGACAGATCAAGGGAAACCTCTCGTTTGGCCACCTGCTGGAACAGCTGAGTGGCCATGGCAGACTGAATGTTGGTACCGCATCTGGTTTAAACCCTTTCATGCCTGGCTCCCCGCTCGCCGCGGAAAGGTGCAGCGCCGACCAATGTGCATTCAGATCGGAGTCCAACATGTCCACTAAAACCACACTCAGCCTTGGCAAGCCGCCTGATGGGCTGCAGGCTACCAACAGTTGCATGTGCGTGCGGCACAGGCCTAGATGAAGGACTTTGCGTCAAGCTGCGTACGTAAATAGTAAGCCGCGTGCGTCCGATGTCACACCTACGGACTGAGGAACGCAGGCACAAACCTTCGTGAACGCTCCTCATTCCATGCCGTCTTCATGAACATGACCCTTCTTCCCATTGCCCTCCGATCCATTGGGAATCAGTCGTACATCTGAAATCACGTCTTTCTACACTAATTTACATTTGATATACGTTCGGTGCAAAATGGCCATGTTGGATGTCCTCCGCGCGTTGGTGAAGTACTCCGTTCTGTTTGTTGCACCATGGGTAAGTGTACCGTCGGGGGTCCCAATCACACAGGTGGAGACTGATCCCTCAAACAGCTGCTCTTGCTGTTCACTTATCGTGCCGTATTCCACCCACTCCGGCGATACCCAGGCCCGTTGTTCGCCAAGCTTACCGACGGGTATGCCGGCTTTTATGCACTGTCGATGCGTCTTCACCTAGCAACGACAAGAGATCACAAGAAGTATGGTGAGTTTTCAAGGCCTATTGTGCTGCGAAGATTTGGCAAGCTGACAACCGTCCATCACAGGCTCCGTCGTACGACAGGGTCCAGACAAACTTGTCTTCAACTCCAGCACCGCTCTCCAAGGTGCGTGCCGTGGCAAGTCGAAGATTTACGCGCCCTTTGTCTGATCCAGACTGATTTTCAAACAGAAATATACCACAATGATCGTGTCACCAAGTCTTATGTCTACACACTTCTCTTGCGGGCCAAGTCAAATCCACATGTCTTCAACTGTATCGACAAGACATTGCACCGCGCGAAGCGCAGGGTCGTCAGCAAAGCTATCACTGACCGTGCCATTCGCATGTTCGAGCCGACAATGACGGCGCAGATTGACATATTCATCCAGAATCTGCTTTCTTCCGTCTCCGGAGCTGAGCCAGTGAACATGTCTCAGCGATGCAAATGGCTGGGCTTTGACATTGTTGGCCTGTTGGCTTTTGGGTTCCAGCTGCACGTGCAAACAGAGACCCAGTATCGGTTCATTCTGAATGGCCTCGTTGCTGGTAACTACAAGAGTAACTCGTTCATGCAGTTCCCACTGTTGAAGCAGATGGGGCTAGACACTCTGCTGCACGGGCTGAGCAACTCCAGCCGGAACAGGTTCCTCGCTGTCCTGGACCATATGGCCAGCACGCGACTTTCGCAGGGGAGAGACGCACGAACGGATCTTGTCTCATTCGTTGCGGAAGGGGTCGAGGGCAATGCACTTGACGACGCCCAGCTTCGAGAGCTCTTATACTCGGAGGGACTCTGTGAGTGACTGACTGAGGCCGTTTTCACCAAGACCAGCGACTACCACCTCCCCTTGAAGTACACTACCAAGAGCTTGTTTACGGGTTGAAAACTGTACTTGGCTGACTCTAAGTGCTGTAGTCTTCTTTCCAGCGGGCGGTGACACAACAGCCACGGCTTTGAGTGCGCTGTTTTTCTACCTGAGCCGCAACCCTGAAGCCTATCGGAAACTTGCCGATGAGATACGTACAACATTTTCCAGTCATTCTGAAATCCAGGGCGGTCCAAAGCTCGCAGGCTGTCGCTACCTCCGCGCCTCTATTGAGGAGGCTCTTCGAATGTCTCCGCCGGTAAGCAGTGTCTAGATCTCAAACTCACTGTGCAGACAGCTGTGGGCGATAATCAGGCATTCCTAATCGCTGGTCTCACTTGTATTACTCGTTCATATTGCTGATTCGGATACTCAGGTCTCCGGCATACCGTGGAGGGAACTCGCAAAAGGTGCAGACGACCCACGCAGTGGCGAGCCGTTCACCGTCGACGGGCACGTCATCCCACCCGGGACTCAGGTAGGTGTCTGCACCTACGCACTCCACCACAACGAGGAATATTTCCCCGAGCCGTTCGTCTTCCGGCCGGAGCGGTGGCTGGTCGAAGAGTCGGGCGAAGCTGGGCTCGCAAAGATGCACTCGGCATTTGCCCCATTCTCGGTAGGTCCACGCGCTTGCGCGGGAAAGACCATGGCCTACCTGGAGGCCAGCTTGGTGGTGGCCAAGACGCTTTGGTTCTTGGACTTCGAGCCGGCCCCGGGCAAGTCGGGGGAGCTCGGCGCAGGCGCGCCGGGGAAGGCGGCGGGTAGAGAGAGACCGGAGGAGTTTCAGTTGTATGATATCTTCTCAGCGACCCATGGCGGTCCGAACTTGGTCTTTCGGCACCGTGGCGAGTTTTGGAAAGCTTTAAGTGTGAAGAACGTCTAGGTAGATTCGACTTTTGTCCAATCGAATTTGTTACCATTGGGCAGCATAACTTTTCATTCACCACATTGCTCGCTTCTAGCGGCCCTTTGCTGTTTCGGCACATTTCTAAATACGGTGAGGTCTAAGTCAGAGTTTTACTATCCGTACATGACTCGGAGTTACGACCCTCAAGTAGTATCCGATCGATCGAATGCATGGGGCCACTTCCGGCTTGAAATGGATAGATAAAGCTTAGTATATTTGGTCAAAGCCTACACCAACAGAATGAAATATCCCATTTTCAAAAGAGTGCACAGCTCCCGGTCCCTTAGTCTGTCCATACGCATGATCCTCGGTACAACCGTTCAGTGAATCACAACCTGCGTACTAATTCTGTGATCCTTCATGTCCGGATTCCAGTCGTCGTCTTGTATAGCGTTTGCATCCAACACGCTGCTTGTGACCTTGATGTCTTGCGTCTTACTGATCATAAGTAATCTCGTTTTTAATTTATACATATATGCTTCTTAAGCAATATGCATCCAGTCCCTTCATACAGTGATAAACGCTTAAACACCCAGAAAGTAATAAGTAAGAACCCCAAATACTAACTTGTGGAGAGAAGGATTATTGCCGGGCCGGGCCTCCTTTTCAGCTGATCCTGCGGCCTATTTTTATAGCCACTGCTACAGGCTTGCGAATCACGGATTGACGCTTGGAGAGGGAGCCTAATCCCCACGTTTCCACACGCTGACAGCTCGGAGATTACTCATATAACCCTCAACCGCCTCGTCTCCCAGGAAAAGCCCCAGCTGCATCCCGACGTAAGACGGTAGTGGTTGAATAGCTTGGCGCTGTAGCTCGATCTTTGCCGACGGCGGCCCACTGAAGCTTTGTGGGTTTCCAGGCCCACTCCGTAAGCACTTAAGCGATCCATGTCGCGTGCTCCAGGCATACAGCAACAAGAGATTGCGATAAGCGGAGCCATGTGCTCAGAGTGAAAAGGGTCGACGACGGACTTGCATAAGCGGAGAGTGCGAACTCTCACATCAACTCACTCGTCAATAACGACTCATGAAATGGATCCTCGTATGTGAAAACCCACCTTTCAGTGCGAGCCAAGTGCGATTCTCGCGCTTACATCTGTCCGCAGTGTCCATCGTCGCCAGTCTTGCTGGCGTTCTCGCCTTCGCGGCGCAATCAACGCGGAGCCTCACCACGCTGGTCACCGAGATCAAGGATGCACCCAAAGACATCACCGACCTCCGGGTCGAGCTGGAGAGCCTTTCGATGCTGCTCCAGTCAGCGCAAACCCTGACGACCAACTACCCATTACGAAGCGAGGAGGCTGTCATCGCTCAGACGCTAACGCAGTGCACGACATGGTGCCAGGAGTCGATGCAGGACCTGCGCGTGATTATAACTCCGTTCGCCGAGGCGGGAGGGGCTAGGCGGAGCCCCATGAGGATGATCAGCTGGATCATGCACAAGGAAGAGGTCCGGAACTCGACGGCGAAGCTGAGAGACCGGAAGGCAAGCTTTAACCTGGCGGTCTCGGTGCTGAACGGGTAAGCCGGATTGGGAATCCTGCTCAGGCTACCGCAGCTGACCAGTAGAGGCAGCCATTTGACGGGCAAAGCTCAGGACGAAATACGGCAAGACATTGCCGCAGGTTACGACAGGATGCTTGACAGTTTTCTCCATGACGCCAGTGCAAGAAAAATAAGAAAGCAGCTCGAGGATGACGTCTCTAGCATTCCGGAGGGGTCAAGACGAAGGTCAATAGCGGAGCAAACGGATGCCGGATACGCCATGAGAAAGTACATGGAAGAGTTGGACATCGCCACTGCCCCTGAAGAGCCCCCGCAAACGATTAATACTAGGCAGGTGCACTTTATATCGTGGCTTGATCCCATAAGCTAACGCTCTACCACAGTGAGATTGGAAGTAGCGACGATTTAGCCTTACCAAGACCAGAAACGCCGAGAACACTCGTGCAAGCAGTCTCGGCAGGCGACAAAGCAGCAGTGATTGACCTCCTCTCCAAGGGCGCCCGCGTCACCGAGAGAGCAGCCGGCGGCGCAACGGCCCTGCACGTGTGCGCCAAGTACGACGACCGGGATATCGCCGAGGTGCTAATAGAGCACGGCGCAGCCCTTGACAGGAAGAACGACGACCGGCTGACCGCGCTCGACGTGTGCCTCGAGGAGCACTCGCAGACGGTGGCGGTCCTCCTTATCGAGAAGGGCTGCCGGCTAGGGAGCTTTTCCACCCGGATCCTCGACGCGCTGCAGGATGCCGGAGAGGACGACTCCAAGCTGGATCCCGTGCTGGAGGCGGTGGTGAAGAGGTTTGGGGAATCCGGTGGTGGTCCGCAGTTGCTGCATGTGGCACTTGAGCGTGAGGACTCCAACGCGTTGGCTAAGTTCCTCGAGCTTGGGTTCGACCCGAACATCTCCGAGGATGGGTACACACCTTTACATCAGGCTGTGATGAGAGACCGGCTGGGTGATGTGAAACTCTTGATCGAAAAAGGGGCAGATGTGGATTCGATCCTCCCACCCAGTGCTCGCAAACCCAGGAGAACGGAACCTCGTCACAAGCTCCTCGTGGAGAAGACCGAGGACCGCGACTATAATCCTCTCAAGATGGCCGCAGATAGCCTGTCCATGACGAGACTGTTGTTTGCACATGGTGCTGATTCTAACACCGTGTTCCCGGTTGCCCGTCAGTATTCTCAGCCCCAGAGAACGCGAACCTACCCATTGCTGACAAAACATCTAGGTGATACCATCCTCAACTGTGTCTGCGCAGGGTGGTACCTGCCAGTCGCACTGGAAATTGTCAAAAACGGCGCCAACCCCGATTTCCAAAACTCGAATGACGGCTGCTCAGCGCTGTATTGGGCGGTCATGTGTGCAAACCCAGTTTTGATCAACGCCCTACTAGATCATGGCGCAAACCCGGACGTACAGACCTGGGAGAGGAACGGAGCGCTCACGCCGCTCCATGCTGCTGTTGACAATGGCAGATACGATGAGGCTAATATTCTGGTCGAGAGAGGCGCAGACCTAAGTATTCGCGACGCAGAGGGCCTCACGCCGCTAGAGAGAGCCCGGAGATCGAATAGTCTTGATATGGTGGAACTTCTGGCGTCGCACATGAGCGTAGGCTCTCCAAGGACCATACCCACAATAATCCCAGCAGGTCATGGCCGGGGAAACAGGTGATGGTGTCAAGATGAAGATGAATAGAAATCCACATAATACCCCAAGTAGGCAGAGTCTGCCAGCTTTAGCTCAGCACAGAATAGTTGCTTTTATGAACCAAGCATACTCTAATTAGACCGTCTGCTAGACTGTTACTGGGTGCTTCCACTGCTGATAACCGACCCACGCTTGGAAAATACTAACAGCCAGCCCAAGCAGACCCAGAACCACAGCGATCATGACGCCGGCCAGGGTTGCCATCATGACGTATCTAGCGCCACTCTTCCTCTCCATCCACTTCTCCAGGAGACCGCGAGGCTTTGGGTTTTCAATCTCATCGTACAAGTCCATCAGCCGAGAACCCCAGTACTGATACTTGATGTCATGCTCGTCATCGGCTCGGTCGATCGCCGTCTCGAACCTTAAGCAGTCTGGATCCAGGCTTTGTTTGGAAACAAGAGACCGCAAGATTCTTCGAGACTCTTGGTCCATGGGGAAAATGATTCTTTGCAGTGAATCCAGCGTTTCAAGTGCCAGCTGTCGGGGAATAGCGCTGTTGGAAGGGTGAGCTCGCGGCAACCAATTTGTAGTCGGATAAAGTAGCACAGTTGGCAGTGGTACAGACCTGGAAATATTTCCTTTTGACACCGAATCATTTGGATCAGAACCTTTCATGTTGAGATATTCTTTCAGGACCGAGGTGTGATGGTACAAATCAACGACGCCGGTCTCCTGGTTCATCCGGAGGTGATCCCTGAGATTATCGGTCCCACGAAATTTCAGTCCTGCGATATTCTGGAGTTGAACGGCTTTCAATTGAGACTTGATATCAATGCCTGCTTCGTCCTTCTCGTTGAGCGTGGGATGGTCCCGGATTGGGAAAGCAGATTCGAAGAATTGAGACAGAGAATCGTTGTTCCGCCACTCCGCCGGCTCAGATCCAGCGTCGAATACATCAGCTGGATGGTTCTCGCCTGAGCATGTCACCATGGTCATGACTTTGAATGCGAGATTGAATGCACGATGCATATCGCTCTCCTCGGGTGCCGAGTTTCCACCGAGAAGTGAGAAGTATTCTTCCATCACAATTTCTCGAGGACTTTCGCATTTGTCTTGCAAGAGGCGAATTATGTTCAGAAGGTCCTCATGTCCTCTCAGGGCCGGGTGGTTGCCAATCAAGAGCTCTGGAACATAGGATGCGGTGCAAGCTCTGTAGAACTGGAAGAATGGCTTCAACCTCTTCCATCTTTTCCAGGGACAACTCACAGATCCACACAGTTGGCCGGCTGTGCAGACAGCACACCAATCCCAACGCCACAGCGTTTGGCAAAGCCTTTGTAACTGAGATTCGTTGACGTTTTCTAGGGGGAATAGAGCAATTGGAGGGTCCATATCGAAAACGGCAGTTTCTCAACATACACGGCTCTCCTTTCTACAACCAACAGGTTCTGCTCGAGGCTGCTGGCAGATAAATACATCATCTGCGGCGCTAGCCGTATTTTGAAAGTAGAAAATCTCGAAACTCAGCCACTTTGCTACCGAATTCCTTGCTCGGTTGCTGTCGCTCACTGTAACACAACAGGACTAGACTTGCCTAGCTGGTAATAAGGAAGAATCGAAGGCTGCAGGCTACTGGATGACCCCTCACGCATGAAGGCCGCAGCATTTCAGCTGGAACGCCACAGATAAGCGACTGGCTACCAAGGCAGAAGTGAGATGCAATGATGCCCGAAACTGGGAGAGGGGGGTGGGGGCGAGACAAAATCAGCCACACACAAGCGCCTGAATAAATCCGAGTTCATATCCTTGAACCTCTATTGTCATAACTCGGCCATGTCACGAGCTCTCTTGTTATCCCCCCTATAGCTAGGTGAGCTTGTTTCTGACTGTCGATTTGTTTCTCTGCCAGGGATATCGCTATTTCAAATGAAGTTGCAGAAGATCTGGCGAGTGTCAAAGTTGGACACGGAGAAGACCGACCGGGAAGTCGCAAGTTCCTTCAAAGCTCTTGAACTTGCGAACCCGCCCGCTTTGGATTCGAAACCATGCATTTCAACGTCTACCAAGACGGTGGAGTCGGATGAGCATGCTCGGGACTCTGGATACGGCTCGGCTACCAGCACACCCATTTCAACGGATACAACGATTCCGTTGCGGAAACCGGGCCAGATCCCATCTATCCAGCAAATGGGTCTCTGCATTTCTAACAAAGCAATGGAGCCCAAGGCGAAGCGGCGATTCCTCGACGTGCAATTGGAAATTGAGAAAATGCTTCTCGAGTTCATGCGCAAACTCAAATCGGGCCCAGGGATGTACAAACCGATCGCGATCCGACCAATGATGCTGGGAAAGACGGATTCCGATGCCGATGCGAAGTCCTACATGGTAGTCATATGTTCGGAGAACATCAAGCGCAAAGTCCAAGACTTTTTTGACGAGCCTTTGGTCAAGTCTCTGTGCGAGCCCGGCGACGACGACGTGCCTTCATTCAAGGCTTTAGTGATTGGACACGCAATCAGACTGAGGGCATCAACTTCTGATATATCAGTCCAGTGTGGCCCTGTGCACAGTCTCTACGATGGCACAACGACGCTTTGTGGCATGCCTATCCGTCTTTGTGATGAGCGCGGGCATTCGAGGGAAGCGACTTTTGGCGGTATGGTCAAGGTTATATCCACCGACGGAGAGTATCAGCTGTACGGTCTCACTGCTGGTCACATAATCAGAGATGGCCAAATCACGACAGACGAAGACGATACAATTATGGATACCTGGGACGGCAGTGATCTGGTGGATCTGGGTCTTAGCCAAGCAAATCACACCAGAATGGGGTCTCCAGCACTAAGCGACGATAACGATCAGGATGGCCCAGATGACTGGTGTCCGCTTAATCAACACCATCTCGGAAAAGTTCTGAATCCGGCTAGGGGAGAAGCTCTGGTAGATGAACATGACAGCCAGAGGAAGCCTTACCTTGATTGGGCACTCTTCGAGCTGAATGTCCACAGACCGAACCAAGTCGTATACGATGGTCGACAGCATTCTGAAGGCGAGCTGAACCTTCCATTGTCAATAATAGATCCAAGGAAATCCGGGATTCCTGTATCCATGCTTTGCGCTTCTCAGGGAGTCAAACGCGGGATGCTTTCCACTACACGCGCACGAGTCCTGCTTGACCCGGGGGGCAGCTTCACCGACGCTTACACTTTATCACTAGAAGGCAGCGAGAGTAAGAATAATAATCTGACTCTACTGGGAAATGCAAATGCTAACTAATGTACCACTTGTAGTTAGCGATGGGGACTCCGGCTCTTGGGTCGTCGATGAACTGCGTCTTGAAGTCTACGGCCACGTCGTTGCAGATGATGTCTTCGGAGATGCTTATGTCATACCTATGAGTGATATTCTAGCTGATATTAAAAGCTGCTTCGGTGCGGAGTCAGTTGAACTTCCCTCAGGGCTTGAAATACTCTCCATGGCCTCGTTGCAGAATCTTGGCTTGTTTGCGGGGCTCCATCACGGAGATGGATCCTATAGCCAATTCGTGGGGAAAAGGCCCAAAGATATGTCTCACCTCACAAATCAAGGGGAGGCATCACTATTGGTAGCCAAAGGCGGATACACAGTCGAAAACACGACATCAACAGATCTTCTACAGTGGCCGCTGCCGACCTCCTCCTTCGCGGATCCCCCACCTCGGCCGGCTTCACTCCCTTGGCCTGCTGCAATCGCGGATTACCAGGAACAGATTGGACGGACCCTGCATGCCAATTTAGTCGTCCCACGTACTCTGGTTCATGATTATTCCGTTGATTCGGGATACAGCAGCTTGGCCTCGACTGCAAATTCATCCCCGGTACCCCTGATCTTGCTACCTGGCGCTCATAATGAACATGCATCGGATAATGAAAACGCATCGGAACCTCTACACAGACGGATTCTCAAAGCTTTGAAGGTTGCTGATAGACGTGGTATGACTACACCTTATTGTTATTGTTAACCACCAGAGTTACACGGACTTCAGTCCCGAGTAGCCCATCAATCCTGAATGCTAATTGGGTTGTTTAATAGGCCGCAGCAATCTTGCAGAGAACGAACTCGTGCAAGCTTGTTAGTCAGTGTTCAAATGAAATTTCAGCTTGATCGCTGTAAGAGCACTACATCAGGTTTTTCCCGAAGGGGCTGGCGGGTTGGCCAAGTGAAAGGAGCTTGTCAACCTTCCTGTCACGAGAGGGATTACAGAGACAAGGCAACTGTCCTCAGAACGGCAATTCAGATTAAGACGGCGCTACCTTCTATGTAAGGAAGAGGTCTTGTAGAAATCGTAAGGCAGGGGTTTTGTGCCTGAGGGGTGTGGGGCCCAGAGCCTCAGTGAATGCCTGCAGTCAATGGGGCCCTTCACCTATACACCCACTCACACTTCCCATATTCCTTGAAACCTGGTAGAACCTGTTGTCCAAAGGTCACTACGTAGAACCTCGATGTTGCCGTCTCTGATGGCAGATCGAATCGTATGAATTGGTTGCAACGCAGGGACGAGTTATTCAATGTATTTTTTGAATCAAGGACGAGAAAGTGGAGCGCACTTATGAGCTCTAAGGAGACTGTTAAGGTTTATATAGACTATTTGTATTCTTTAAGTTCTTCTATTAAGCTGGAATGATAATGATTATCTTAATAGGATAAGAGATAATATAGGTTATAGGTAATTATAATTAAATTTGCTATATATAGCTTTAAATAATAATTATTTAATCTTTTATAAATTAATATTATATTAAAAGCTATTAATTTATATTAAAAGTCTTAATATTAAATTATATCTTTTTATATTAGCGTTATTAAGTTAAATATTAAGCCGGTCTCTATTATTATAAATAAAGCTATCTTTAGTTTAATACTATTAAGTATTATATTTAAATACCTTTATTATATAACTCAGGCCTTTTATATATATTTATAAATTGCTTAAAATAAATAATATAAAGCTATTATTTCCTAAATTATATAATTATATAATATATATATAAGATCTATTTTTATTTTAAATATATAATAATCATAGCTTTGCTCCTCTATACAAGACCATTTAAAGATAATTATTCAGCCTATAAAACCTTTTAAGAATAATTATTTAATTAAGATAATTTAACTTAATATATATAGTTATTAATTATTAAGTATATTTATAATTAATATTAAAATAAATAACTTAATAAGATAGATATACTTTATTATATAAATAGAATAGGCTAATAAACTTAATATAAATAGCTATAAGAATAAATATTAAATATAATAAATAAATCTTTCTTAAAATAAGGGTAATTTTAAGTGATAACTTAAACTTAATATTATTTAAAAAGATTAATATATTTATAAATATACTTAAAAGTTATAAGATTTATCTTTAAGAGATTAAAATAAATATTAAATTAAGGATAAGAAAACTTAAAATAAATAAGAGAAAGAAGTTAAAAAAGTAGTTTAAAAAATATAAACTCCTTGAGATAAATTAATAAAATATTAAATTTTATTTATAAATAGTTAGTAAAATAATTATAATTTAATATTTATAATTTAAAAAATATAATTATAAGTCTTTAGTTACTCTTATACCTAGGAGGGGGGTTAAGGTTTGTATTAAGGTAAAATAAATGATGAATATGCTTAAACACTGTGATAGGACTGCAACGATTATATTAAGATCAGGATTCAGGATCATCTATCCATGTATTGGACCTCATGGATCAGAGATATTCGAGGTTACTCCTGACACTTGTGGCAGTTTTCCATGGCTTTACCTATTTGTGGGAGACAGCTTGGGGGGTCGCAATTGGTAGCTTGTATTGTTGGAAGAGCAGTCTATGGAGTAGGTTTGCTAGCAGAATGGGTGGCAGCTGTCTCTTTAAATAGGAGCCTTCATAACGGCAGTCACTGGCCCCATTGAATTGCCCATTCACCGTACACCCTGCAGTGCCTGCCACACTATTCCCGTCAAGTCTTCAGATAATATGAAGCATTCAACTTTGAACAAAGTTGCGATGTACTTTTGGCCTTTCGTCTTTGCACGCTGAGCTTAGCTGCCCAAAATTCCGGTGACTTGGAAGCGGCGAGTCTTTTGGGCTCACTTTATTCCTCGCGCCGCAGCTCAATATGCGCTCGTTTCTCCGAGGTAGCGGTGTCCTTTTTTCTCTTCTTTCTAGGAGGTCATTTTCGGTGGATTACCCGCTAGCGATAGACCTAGGGCGATTCAGTGCTGCAACCTCCCTTGTCAGTCACAGGCTCAACCCCGAGCTTTTCAAGGTAGTTTGTGAATCAAACACGTGAAAGTGCGGCACACTGAAGGAGGATGAAGGATTTTTGAGGCCTTACACCAAGCGTTGACGGATGAGGGACATGTTCAAGGGCCTTGATTTGGACAGGGACGTCTACATAAAGATCAGCTTTCAGGACTGTTCGCCAACGGTGATGTAGCCTATAGATTAGAGACACCCAAGACCCATTCAAAAAGATTTCTAGCGTTATACTGATGTGTCTACTTTCGCGTGGCCGAGCCGGCAAACTCGCGCTCATACTAACGGCACGAGTTGTGGCGGCGACGGCAGTTGGTGAAGGAGTTGCCGCGGGCGCCACGGAGACACTCTGGGAGCATGCCGGTGTTGATCAAGACCTTGATACATCCGGCGCAGGGGAACTCCTCGGCCACGGGGAGCTGCTGGTCGCCAGCATCACTATCCCCCAGCATGAGATAGTCGCCCACGGCGCGGTGGCCCTTCGGACCGAGGTTGTTCTTATCGGGGCGATGGGGCGGGTCACTACCGCCACGGGCAGCGACCACACCCCAGCCACCGTGGTTGCCGCCAAAGAATTGAATTCTGAACAAAAGGTTGCGCCATGATTTTACCCATTGGTATTTGTGGGCTGCGTTCGTATGTCCAAAATTCACGTCAACTTAGAGATCCAATCATGTTGCTCTTGAAATGGCCAGCAACGATCGTTTCCGAGGCGTTTATGGAAATCATTTTGAACGACAAGCCACGAGGAACCAAGACACAAAGCGCAACCAAGCACGAATAGAGACATGTCCTACCCTGGCTTTACGGACAGCTCATCGTAACTGCCTAACAGAGTACAATGACCTATGATTTATCTAATCAGACTTGACTCCCGGGCGGCTGTCAATTTGGCCTAGACATCAATAACGTTGAATCTGAAGCTCAGGCAGACCTATATTTCCTTTGCATCTATCTCCGATTTCGGAACAATCTCGCCGTTTCCTAGAACGTAAAAGCCTTTGGGGATCTTGTTGTGAGCTGGCCGCTTCCATTCAATGATATCTACCCCTAATGACTCCCAACCTGATCGGGGAGCGACAAAATACGGCCTCATCCTGAGGATATTTCCGTGGCCATCCTTTTCGGGAAGCACGGGGATGAATGGAATGGGCCAATCGATATGCTCAGGAGCCTCTGTATAATGCTTGATGGTGTTCCCTGGTTCGTTTCGCCACTCAACCCATTTCTGAAGTGCTTCGCGGTAGTCTTGGACATCTCGGTCAAGCGTCACGTCGGGGTGTGCGATCCACTGTTTGTCAAGCACGTCCGATATTTTGGAGTCATGAGTGAGCAGGTGCTGCGAGTCTCCTGTGATGATTTCGTAGAGAGTGAAGGCAACCCCTTTCACGTCGTCGCGGAATGACTCATATACCGCACCCATATAGTGGTCAGGATGCGGCGGCAGGTGGTTTTCGTGGCCGATCCTTGCAGCCCAGTTGAAATCAAAAATCTGGAGAGTATCGGTCGAGGCTTCGATGAAGACGTTTCGAGCAGCGAGATCCTGGTGCACTATCCCGTGCTTCAGGTTAAGGACGTCTATGACGTGGCATAGCTGCCCCAGATATTTGAATTTGAATGGTCGGCTTCGGTTGTCGTCCAGCGTTCCTCCACCGACAAACTTTGTCGTAAAGCCCACGATCACTTCCTTCGGACCTAAGCCCGGCAATTCGGTATAATCCGTGACAATGCGGTCGAATGGGACAATGTTTGGGTGTCCTGTGAGTCGAATCCAGCAGTTTAGCTCGTCCCACTGTTTCCCAGCCCATTGGCCATACCACTCGTATTTGAAGACGGCCTCCTTACGCGCCCCAGAGGATCCATCCACATATGAGACAAGGTCGCAGGTATTTGCCAATCTCTCCACCTCGACAAGCTCGGCCCTACAGATTGTACTGGTCCTGATCTCATCAGGAATCATTTCCAAGGGTGAAAACATGATTGCTGTGACTTGGCCGTTCTGGGGATCCGTTGACGTTGATAGTAAATCGCCATCAGGTGATACATCAATCAATGTGACGTCGGGATCAAGCTGATCAATGTGGCGCACAATGGTGTCCATAGCGAAGTCATCCTCAGCGTCCTCGTCCTCTACACTGACATCGATGCAGCATCTTTGATCGGTGTCGACAATGGTGAAGACTCGTGGTCCTCCGGGCCAGGTGAGTGCGGTGGGGATGCCGAACCTTCTCTCGGGTGGGCAGGTGCCAAAGTAAGCCATGTTCAACGTCGCCTTTGTTTCGCCAGAGAAAGAATCTGAAAATATCGGAGATGGAAGAAGGTTCAAGTCCGACTCTCAATCTGGTCTAGCCGGAGTTATGTTGGGAGACCTCGGGCAGGAGGTGCGATGTATGGTGCAATAAATGCGGTCAAATCGCCTCTGAATTTCCAGGCTCCGTCATTGGCCCCCATCCTTGGCAAGTCTACGGGTCTAGCCTGTTGCACTGTAACTCGCCAGGCAGGGTTCCCGGCTCAACTTGCAAGGCCGCGGAGATGCGAAGGCTAAATTGTCGTCTTTTATGTCCGTGAGATTCATTCTTATTACGTACTGTGAGGAGTGATACATGAGAGATAAATTCCATACCCCAAAGTCTACAGCACGTATCTAAAATCCTTGTTCTCAAATTCTGTGTGGTCTCTCATTCCGGCCTCCTTACTCTGCTCCCTGTCCGGCTCACCATACTTATTGTTTCTATAGCGGTTGACCAAAAGCATGTACACTGCAATTCTGGTTAGCCAATGATTGAAGGGGTGCGGTGTTCCGTACACTTACGCAGAAGAGCTAAATGACACACGAGCTTAATTGCGTAGCCGACCAGCAAGCCGATGGTAGCCCCTCGAAAGTGAGGTGCTTCCGATTGCTTCACGGCAAACGGGCCGGCGAAATTTCCCCAGCAGTAGGCCGTACTACATACCTTTGGTCAGTTACAACAAATCAGGTTCCCAATCAAAGGTGGCTTACAAAACCATAGCGCTAGCCAGGGAGCGATGAGTGTATCCGGCCATATTCGATGAGATAGTAGTTAGAGAGACAGTAAAGCCGACTGACTGTGCGTTTACCAGCCAGAACGCGACGAGTCGGCCCCATGTGTTTGACTCAGGTAGGTATGCCATGCATGCTGCCGACACAGTACACAGGAGGTTGGCCATTGTTGCAGTGACCAAGCGGGCTAGTATTGTCCACGTGAGTAAACTGATAGTCGAGACATTTTAGGATCTAATTACTCACAGTTGGGGACATTCAGAATAAACGTGCCTCCTATGAGGAGCGCGACGATTTGCACTGCATCTCCAACTGATTTAAGCTGGGTGGTTGTCGTTGTATCGAAACCCATGTCCCGAATAATGACAGTAGAAAAAGAGTTCACAACGCCATTGGGGATAGCCCTAGACAAAGTCACGTCAAGGTTTGCGCAGAATTCTGCCTTAACTGCAAGACTTACGCAGCAAAGACGGAAGTGAAGAGCAAGAGAGCCTTTGGGTCGAAGAAACCAACTAGAGCTTGTTTCTTATCGAATGCCTTGTTTTTGATGCCAGTCTCATTGGCTGAGACACGCTTGACGCCCAGGAGTCTCTCGCGGTGGTTGAGAAACCAGGCATTTGAAGGCGAGTCCGGAAGGGCAAACCAAACAACAAAGGCCCAGAGACACGTTACGCCGCTCAACTACCAATATCCGGTTAGGTAATCGCTCCACGTGAAATAACAAATATTGGAGACATACCACGTAAAATAGAAGCTGCCAGCGCTCCGGCTTCACATCAACAGGAAGCTTCGAAACTCCCATCGCAATGTATGACCCGATCTGAGAAAGTGTTCAGCTGCCTACTTCTGCTCCTGAACTGTCCGATTGTGGATTGGCAGAAGTACGAAGTAAGACCTACAATGCCACCCCATCCGAGAGAGGAACTGCGCGTATTATAAGCGGGACTGCAACAAAATATAGCACTATTGGCGATACGTACTACCAAATACACTGCCGAAGAGGTATCTCCCTTCGGGTAAACCAGAATCCAGTCATGAGAGTCAACCCACTGACACTATTTAGCTGCTTGCATTGCATTGATGGAATTCGGAATCTGACTTACGGTGTTACTGCTGCCTCGAACAATCCCATTAAGACTGAGTCACCCCGTCAGCTTCTGTATGTAAGGGGAGGGATGGCTAACGAGCAAATGGCTCACATCTGACGCCCACTAAAACCTTCATCAGCTCAGTTCTCGGGGAATTATTGGATGGGTACACGACGTACAAGCACTGGAATAGCTTCGACACTGAGTCATAATAATGAGCATGAGCCCCCAGAAGAAGATACTGATTGATATAACTTTCTGAGCAGGGAATCTGCCAATGAGCCAGCCGCAAGGATATTGACCGAAGAAATAGCCCGCGTAAACCACTTAGATATTCAGTTAATGACCAAGCAGGTAGCTTCTAACCTCCGTCTCAGAAATACGCACTTGCAGAGAGATAGTTGAATTCCTGCCCCTTGAGACCCAATGCAGCTTGGTATCCCAATATATTAGCGTAATTCAAGGAGGTCTTGTCCATGAATTGCAGTGCTTGAGTGATCAGGAACATTGGGAGAATGACGAGGTCGATCTTCCATCTTAACTTTCGCAACTGTGACATAGAATTAGCTAGGTCTACTCATAAGTTATCGCTTGACAGGACGAGGCTGATTGAGGTATCTGCGAACCTCTCGATCAGAGGCCTCCAAGCCCATGGCCTCGAGATACTCCCTATACCCCACGGAATTCTCTTGATGCGTGATGTCCATCTTCTGGATCTTTCCCTGAGTAGGCGCGAGACTTCCGGCGTCGGCCGGCTTACTGGCGCTCTCTGCCATGGCTCGAGAATGATCGTGAGGAATCCTTGTGGTGAGAGGTTTTCTACGAAAGCTTGTAGCGAAAAGTGACAAATGTCGACGAAATGTGAAGAACGGAATATGAAGACGGACACCTTTTGTGGTGGAAGAAGATAACATCGCACATTCCCCCGGGACGAACCCCCACACAACCGGTCATTTTGCGGGGTGTGACTTTCCAGACTGGGGAAGATGGGGAAGTAGGGGAAGTAGGGGCTGGTCGCACGAAGCTGACTGACAGGGAAGGATTCCTTGGGGTAGGGTCTCGTGCTCCGGGCACTCTCCGCGGCATCTCTCCGCGGGTTGAAGATGGCTGACGCTACGGCAGGTCAAAGATGGCTGGTTATCAGATCGGGTCAGTCAGCTCCTCCAATGAGATTAACAGTTCCCCTGTTCGGCACCCTGAAGACTTATGGAGGGATCGCGAAAGCTCAGCCAGTCGATTGCTGGCAGCCCCTCTGCTATTCTTTGATTCTTAATGAGAGCGGATATTCGCACCGGTTGAAACGGATGGTACACCGGTATATCACCAGTATAAAACACCCATACACCAGACACCCATACACCAGACACCCACACACCAGACACCTACATACTAGACACCCTTATACTAAACACCCATATATTAAACACCCTAAAAGTCTAACACCCATACACCCAACACCTATATACCTAATACCTATATACCCAAATTATATACCCGATATTTATATATCTAATGCAAATTAGGCTTGTGAACTGGAATATAGGTGTAGTGAGGGTGGGCTGTAGTAAGTACCGGTGTACCATCCGTTTCAACCGGTGCAAATATCCGCAAAGAAGAGGCACCTGGGTACCTTGCGAGGCCTAGTCCACATCTACTTGAGTGATTCTCAATGGAGTGGTGACCTTTTTCACCCGCACCGTGTTTAGTTACACTAGATATCAGAAGACGACGCCGGAGAAAGAAACCCTGCAGGAACAGGCAAGGGGGTGACCAAACATGTAAAATGATGAGAGCCTCATTCGTCCTCGTCCTCGTCTTCAACCTCGTGATCATATCCCTCGTCCTCATCTTCAGAGGTCTCCGTCTCGTCATCCTCAGTATCGGACTGGTGTTGATCCTACGATACGAAAAAGGAAATTAGCGACAGCACGCATTCTCATTTGCCAAGGCATACCACAGTATGCAGGATTGGTCCGAGTACTTACAACGCGGCGCCGCTTGGTCGGCCGTCGCGAACCGCCATCAGGGTTGTTTTGCAGCTCCGGCATGTCGTAGACTGTGTCGGGGATGTGCTGATCTGCTGGACCTGTCACGATTCCGAATTCGTTACACATGCCATATTGACCACTTGTGCCATAGAATCCAATGATCTTTTGGTTAGGACCCGGAACTGGTTTTTCCTGTTAGTTAAGCTGGTCGCAGCGAAAGCGTATTTGCATGTGGCTAGTTGGAAAATAACAGCAAGAGATGATGGAACACACCACAATTGTGGCGCGCAGGCAGCAAACTTACCAAGAGTCTCGACAGTCCCTCCATAGTCCTTGTTCAAGGCGCCCATAGCCTTGCCATTAGAAAGCCACATCCTCAAACCCTGCAGACCCCAGCCGCTGCCCTTCGTCACAGCAACCTTAACGACATCCACGCGCTTGGGAATCGCAATCTTGCGCGCCTGGTGGCCTCCCATCCCGGGATCATTCCCATTCTTTCCGCGCGGGCCGCAGGGCACCCGCGTGCCGTCCTTGTAGTACACCACCGCGCCATCGAGCCCACAGCCGACCCTGAGGTCGATCTTGTGCGCGGGCACGAGCTCGTCCTGGCGGCCGCGCTTCTTGAGCATCACGGCCCACTGCCAGTCGTCCTTCTGCGGCTCGCCGCTGCTGACGCTCTGCTTCTGCAGGCGGATGCTGGTCCCCGGCACGCGGATCGACGACTTGTTGGAGAAGAGCCGCGACAGGTCGGCCGTCTGGTGCTTGCCGTTCATGGCTAGCACTTCGATCTCGAGCGGCTTGAGCAGGTCGAAGCGGGACTCGAGCTCGTCCAGCGTGAACTGGAGGGACTTCTGGGGGCTGGCGAGAGTGGCGCTGGCCTCCAATTTGCCATCGATCAGCACCTGCGCGATTCCTGCTTCGCAGGTGATGACGACGCGGCTGAATTCCTCGTCGTCGCGCACCTCGAAGCTTGGAGGCTTCTCGTCCCGTGATGAATCAGAAGGCTGTCTGAAGTGCGGCAGGTTCACGAAGCGAAGCAGATCGCGGATGTCCCACCGGCAGTCGTTCTCTGTAGACGGAGTAACGGGCTCGATACCCTCAGTTTTGGTATGCGTGCAATATGCGGTCTTCGCCAGGAAGCACTTGGGCCAGTTCTTAGAGTAGCCCCTGGCCATGATACCCGATGTGTGCGGCGCCGAGAACGCGTGTCCGACCTCGTGCAGGAACGCCCCCTGGCCCACGGAGCAGGCCTCCCACATGGACACGCACTCGCCATTGTCGTTCCCGACCCGGTCGCCAGGTGCCCCCTGGTCCAGCAGACAGTCGGGGACCTCCTCCATGAAGCGTGGCCAGGAATACGTCAAGTGGCTGCCGAAGATGCCAAGTGAGAGACCGTTGGGGTTGTGTGCACCCAGAGCTGCATGAGCGAGAATCAACTTGCTCTCCGCGTCATAGTGCGAGTCTAAGATCAGGCCGGCGACGACCGGCCTTGCCTCGGAGGCGAATGGTCCTCCATGTGTCAGCAGCGCTTCGCTGAAAATCTTGTGCAGATCGTCTCTGCGTCTCCCATTAGAATTCTGCTGGGCAACCTGCGCGTCGCGGAGCTCAGCCACAGTCTTTTCTGTTCGGATCAAGTGGACCTTGGCGGTAGAGTGCATTTTCACATCGTGTGTGAAGGACTGGCTCAGGCTGTCAGCCGCCCATTCTTCCTCGAGACGGAACGATCGTCGGCCGAGACCGTTCTTGCGCAGTTCTTCG
This sequence comes from Diaporthe sp. P3_1W, assembly GCA_037177825.1. NCBI lineage: Eukaryota > Fungi > Ascomycota > Sordariomycetes > Diaporthales > Diaporthaceae > Diaporthe > Diaporthe sp. P3_1W. Next base: position 6,691,612 of record JBAFXB010000001.1, read on the forward strand.
GCTGTCAGGGCCTGCCACATGTACGCTGTGACGCGGAGCTTGGCGATGGCGGCTTCGAGGCTGGAATGAGCACTTGAGAGGCCGCTGTATTTGCGTGGCGGACAATCAATCGCCAGGGGTGAGTCGTTGGCGACCATGATGGCCAGGTGCAAGGGTGGCGTCTGGAGAAGTGGGACGTATTGAAGACGAAGCTGGCATATTGTCAATGTTTCTATCTTTGGGTTCGCAAATTGGCCTGGCTGACTTGGCTTACACTCTTTTTGTGGGAGCCATCCTGTCCAGATGTGATGGTGATGATGTTTTCTCCTGGAGTCAAGATGAGCAGCGCCTTGAACCAGCCAAGGCACATTGGCCATTGCTGCTCAGGAAATAGATCAGCACCTGCATCATCTTTGGTCTCGATGCGCACGTAGGCACCGCGTTTCTGGCTGGCTTCACATCGTCCGGTGACGAGGACACAACGCTGGTACACGACCTCGCCGTCCTCCACATTGTCGAGGGCGAACATTGTCTCGGTATTCAATAGTGGAAGATCTGCGATGGTTTGTGATGTTCCAAAGACGACGAATAACCAGTGCTCCGTTCAAAATTGATCTTCTGCATCTAGTGAGCAGACGTCGAGCTTTTATCCCGTTTTGTGCGTGCGGTTTTCTCGTGATTTTCACCTTCGACTGGCTAGGCAGCGCGGCTGCAGCCTGAGCGATGTTCGCTATCGATGGATGGGTGTCCTAGCATTCTGCTACTAGGGCCGGGCTGCTGCCTGCTCCTGCGCTATTATACGAGTGCCGGCTGCTTGGCTAGCCGTTTTGGGCCTGTGGCTTACCGCCAGCTGCTGCTGTTTCAAGGCAGCTAGGGGGTTGCATGAGACATAGAGTACAGAATGTTCATGCAGAAAAGTTCGGATCTTCGTTGGATGTGCAATTCAATCACAGCGGTACGTCAAATGCGCTGTCAAGGGGAATCTGTTGAGTGTCGCAGCGTGCGCAGACACCATCAGCATACATCGTGTTCACGTCACGTCTGTTCCGCGGGTGACCCTCGCCCCTTGCTTTGGTGTTCTGAGCCAGTTGATCCAACCCCTGAGTTTGAGCCTAGCATGACAACGATATCAGTCCAGCTATAGGGGCACCACAGCACCTGTTTACCTGTCTAGGTACCTAGCTAGATTCTTAACAGTTGGTAGGTAGAATCAGCACCGGGAGAGCGTTCCGTGTAAGTTTCTGGCCTCCCCAAAAGGGCCATACATGTCTGACCCGCGCTGCATCTCGAGGTGCGTGTGAGCAGTGTATTGCAATATGACTACATTACCGGTATCTTTCAGGTTTTATGCAACCTTGGCGTAGACTGCTCCCGAAGTCAGTCCAAGTTATGACTTGGGATCAAGGCAAAACGGGCGTTGAAGTATTTTCTGATGCAGCAAGGACAGTGTAAAACTTGCCGAAAAATCAAACGACTAAAGTGTTATTTAACATCACGGACACTATTTATGACCATCTAGATCACAACCAGTTGCCTCTAATACAAATTCCCCCGCCTTATCCACGAATGTAGCGGTCCAATCTTGGCCATCAAGTCTTACTGCCTCACATTCCCAGGGAAGAACGACCTCACCTACCGTTGCCTCGGGAACCGACACATTGGCACTGAAGTCACCATCCTCCAACCTCCAGCTCACGCTGAACTGCCCAAAGGGACTCCTGAAACCGCTCTGCACCTGCTGCACCCCTCCCCCCGGCCGCGGCGCAAACGTCCACCTGAACCAGCCAGACAGCTCCAGGCCCGCGAGCTTCGTGGTGAGGGCGACCAGCGGCCCCGTGGACCAGCTGTGGCTCATACTCGTGTACGCCGCGTCGTAGTTGTACCCGGACGCGCCCCGGTAGTACAGGCTGCCGTTGGCCGCCAGTCCCTCAGCGAGCGTGCTGCCCGTCATCTCGGGCGAGTCGAGCAGGTAGCCCCACAGGCGCGCCGTGAGCTCCAGGGCGCGGTCCGGCTCGCCCGCCGCGAAGTGGCCCAGGACCTCGACGCCCGAGATGAAGGGGGAGATGACGTCGGGCAGCTCCGGCGTCACGGGGCCGAAGCTGTTCCAGTTGGTTTCGAGGGCTTTGCTCAGGGCTTTGGCCTGCGTGGCGTCCCTTGTTAGGTTGAAGAACAGGGCCATGGCGTTTCCGTCCTGGGGGTGCAGGGACGTTGTTGTGTTGTCGTTGTAGAGTGATGCGTCGGCGTCCCAGAGGTGTTGGTTGAACGATTCCTTGATACCTTCTGCGGCAGAGCTCCATGCTTCCGCTTCGTCTGACTTGTTCAAAGCCTTCGCGAGAGACGCAATCGAAACAAGTGCCCCGTAGTCAAGTGCATTTAGAGCACTGTTGAAGTCCCCTGTGCCCTGTCGTCCCCAGTCGCTTGCCCCAACCTGCTTGTGAAGGCCGACGGAGCTGTCGATGCCGTTCAGAATATACCCCACGGCGTTGGTGATGTTGTCCCAATGCCTTTCCACCCACACCTCGTCGCCGGTAAAGACAGCATAATGGTAGATAGCGATGAGGTTCCAGGCGTGGTAAGTATCGCTCTCCTTGCCCGAGTTGAACGACCGCGTCGATGGCCCAGCGTAAGGGAACCTGCCACTTGCATTCTGGTAGTAGAACATCGTCTCGAGCGAGTTGTTGAATGCCTCAAGCCCGACATCGCCGAACGCCAGGAAGGCCGTCTGGCCCGAGATGCCGTGGTCACCGGGCCACACCGCGCGATCCCGCTTTGCCCCGTCCATCAGCACTGGTCCGGCGACCCCGGTGCTGGAGTTGTATGCCCAGCCGTGCTCGATCTGCGGCAGATGACGGCCCGTGTCTACGGGTCCTATGTTGGTCTGCGCCGTATAGGCTGCCGCATACCAGACCCTCGTCAGAAGGTCGTGGTCAGGCGCGGAAAAGTAGCCAGAGTAGTCCCGCAGGTCGGCCTGTGACGGTGAAAAGCCAATTGCGCAGGTGATGTTGGTTATAGTGACTGGTGCCTTTGCAACAATGGTCACGAATCGAAAGCCCCCTCGGAACCTTTCCTGCGGCATTGTGTAAGTCACCGCATGCCCGGCGTCAACGGTCACGTTGAGTTCCCTGTCCCAGTCTTGTGAAGCTATTGAACCTGTCGCGTCATCTGATATCGGCCCAACGTGTGCAGGAGACTCGGCAAACGCCAGAGACAGCTGGGGGCCCTCGGACCCGTCTGCCAGCGTCTCGATATTCAAAGTGACGAGCCCACCGACTTCGACGCCAAAGTCCAGGCTGGCCTGCGCCCCCGTGTCGAGGGACAATGCATATCCTTCCGCACCGGATGAAATCTCGTGATCCTCGCCTTGGACCGATACGTTGACCGGGCGCACCGTACGCGAGGAGGGGCTCAGGATATAGGGCTCCCATGGTGTCGCCTGGGCCCAAGCACGTGATGTTATCAGAAGGCCCCAAAGTGCCACCTTGGGTATGGTCGCGGAATGCAACATGGTAGGTAGTCTGACAACTCCGTTGCTGAAGCCCTACAATTGCCACGCCTCATGGGCGAGCAAAGAGCAGGCACCCTTATAACCATGTTTATGTTGCAATTGGCTCGGGTACTGTTCTCCCGAGTTCACCTCCGCTCAGGCGGCGGCATCCTCGTCCACAAGACTTGTGTTGTTGGAAGTGGAGAAAGGTGAGCAGGCCCCCTCCTCAATGAGCGAGTCTTTGGCGAGCGCAATGCAGAGACGATCTGACGATCGACATAACCAAACCCGCAGGCTGGGGACTTTTTAACCTCTAGAGGACGGTGACAATGCCAATCCTGACGGTATCGGTATTGAAGGCTTTTCTTCGATAGAAGTAGCGCACAGAGTCTAAAGTAACATGCATGTTTGTCATCAAGTAGCTCACCCTCTCATCATCCATCCATTTGTACCCCGTTATGGAACCAAAAACGTGGTTGGGATCTCACTCCCCGCCTTGGAAGCGACGTGATACGCTACTGGTACGTATGCGGCGTACATATGGGTGGCTGGACCTACACAGTGGTAATGAGAAAGGCTCGTTGAGACCAGCCATGAAGTCGATACTGGGCAAATGATGTAGGATAATATGATGCAGGATAACAAGCCAACCGTCGAACCATCGTCGTCTGCCAGGGTGGATATTTTCACAGACATGACTCGAGCCAATTCAACCTTTCCTATGGGAAACCATATCCGTCCCAGCCGTCCCGGGCGGGAATAGACACTTGCATAATCGCCAAGATGACGATCGTGTCCATGCCACGCTACCTAGGTAATGTCACCTCAAGCTGAAGCCGGGGGCAGCGATTACAAGAATGCTAACGAGTAGTGTCCGTCGGCATTTTGCCCCTCCTTTCTTCATCTTCTCCCAATCCACCTCAATCGCACCACCCCTTCTCATCTAAGCGTGCACTCTAGTGTTGATGTTGTAATCTCCGAACTGCTGTCATTCTAGTTTCCTGAACATCAGTAGGGAGTCATTATGGAACTCCCAATGCTGTGCGACGTGTGGGAGCCCGGTGACAGCTGGGTCGGGATATCTAACCAAGCCCGGAGGAAGAAGTTGCAGAACAAGCTCAACCAGCGCGCTTATCGTAAGTTGCCGGACTCTACAATACAACCTCGCTTGATGCTCATCTGTGATAGGTAGGAGAAGGAACCCCAACCCAGATCAACACCATCCCATGTGTTCACACAGCCACTCGCCGCCTGCCGATCCAGGGCCTGGAGCACTCGAAATGGGACTCGCCAGAGCTGCAGCCGAGCATCGTGGACATGAAGCAAACCGGCGCACATCGCATCAAGCTAACGCCGACACCCTTACTGCGACGCTTTTCCAAGGATGTGCGCTCATCAAATGCCCTCGACGACTTGATCTGGCACGTAGTCGCATCCAGCAGATCTACGAAGGCTACTTGCTCCATTCACCACGGCCATCAGCCTTACACATTCTCACACGGCTGCGGTTGCTATCCGCGCTCGCCGACAACGCCGCCAGCATACGGTTCCCTCCGGAAGGACTCTGCAGGGATGATTTCATCTCACCCTACAACGCAAGAGGTCCACTGCACGACAGAGCCTTTGACCCGCTCACATCCGGGCCCCCGACCCTGCAACCTACTTCCCTGCAGCGGACGGTTCTCCACCACCCTTGGATCGACCTTTTCCCGTTCCCGCGCCTCCGCGATAATGTGCTCATCGGAATCGAAGCTGGAGCCGTGGACGACGACGAACTCTGCACGGACATCTTAGAGGTCAAGGACGAAGACCTGAGCGGTCGGCCATCTCTTATAGTATGGGGTGAACCGTGGGACTGGGCGGCCTGGGAGGCCAACGAGGCTTTCCTCTTGAAATGGGGGTTCCTCGCGCGGGGTTGCCCCGAACTGCTGGAGGCAACGAACCGCTGGAGAACGAAACGCGGGGAGAAAAGTTTTGGTTTGGAAGAATACATGGGAAGTTATCAACTTGACCGGTCAGCCGGCATCTCTGGCAGTAGCGGTTAGCAGTCTTTGACAGAGATTGAAATAAATGCTATCTGTATATCCAAGGATCACGCAAACATCAAACGTTCGGTTTAACAGGCTCAAAAGCAACGTTTGTTGTATAGCATCCAACAGTGTTTTATAATGCAATAACCCGGGAAGCACCTCAGAGATGGCAATTTATGAAGCAATAGTTCACATTGGGCATTGCAGCAAAAGACCAAGTGGTGCAGCAGCTCAGAACACCATACTGCAGTTGAAACAGAAACTATGTTAACTTATCCAGCCTACTGGAAAGCATCAGAAAGTCATAGCCTGCTTTGCAGCGTAGGGCTCTTCAAGAAATTTGATCTCCTCCTGACTCAGTTCCACCTCCAGAGCCCCAACAGCTTGATCAATCATTTCCTTGGTCTCTAGACCGCAAATAGGCATGCACTGGCCAGAGATTAGCCAAGCCTGGGCAACTTGCGCCATAGAGACACCTTTCCTGTTGGCCAGCTCCTCGACACGACAAACAATAGCCTTGTCAGCACCATCCTCCGAGCTACGGAAGAGGAGCTTGAGAAACGGGTCGTTTGACTCCCGAGAACTCGAACGGTCACTCCAAGGGTGCGCAAGGACGCCAGCGGCCAGTGGTGACCAAGGGAAAAGGCCAACACCCGTCGCCTTGCAGTACGGGTTCATCTCCCTCTCCTCCTCGCGGTAGAGAAGGTTGTAGAGGCCTTGCATGGAGACGAATTGGTGCCATCCATTGCGAGCCGCAACGTTCTGGAGCATTTGGAATTCCCAGGCCGCCATCTACCATTCATTACTGTTAGTCATGCGGAACTTGTGACACGTGCCAATGCCTGGAATAGCAGCAAACCAGGACACTTACCGAACTAGCTCCAATATAGCGGACTTTGCCACTCTCAACAACGTCGTTAAGGGCTTTCATGATTTCCTTGGGAGACACATCACGATCCATCCTGTGAATCTGAAGGACGTCGATATACGTTCCAAGACGTTCCACACTGCGATCCACAGCGTCAAGGATATGCTTCCTCGACAGGCCGACCTGGTTCACGCGGGGGCCATCATTGCTCGTCAGCTTCGCAGGGTCGATGGGTCCCCTGTCCTCGTCGACAAACTGGAAGCACTTTGACATGATGACAACCTTGGAGCGCGGAATGTTGTACTCTTTGATGGCGGCGCCGACAATCTCCTCGGACCTGCCGTTCGAGTACGTGTCTGCCACGTCCCACGTGTTGATGCCACGGTCAAAGGCATACTTGAGGATGGGGAGGGCTTCTTCCTTGTCGAGGAGCCACGGCTGCCAGTTCTTGTCGCCAAAACTCATACATCCGAGGATGAGCTGAGAGACTTTGAGGCCGGACTTGCCAACTCTATGCGACTCGTCAGGTTCCGCGTGTGAATAGAGGGTGTGTGGAACACTTACCGGACGTATTTCATTGGTGACCCCATGGTTGACTTCGCGAAGGATGAGACTTGGGGTGAGCCTGTAGACAACGCAGGATACTATTGAAGATGGTTTGAGGATCGAAATGTGATGTGAACGAAGAAAGTGCAGAACCGAGGTGGAACGACGGTTCTGGTGCTCCCTTTTATACACATCAGAGCTCGGTGTCCTTGAGGATCATCCATTCGGACACTGACTCGGATAAGTGAAACCGGTGTCCTCTCGTTGGTGATAATTCCCGTCTCGCGGATCTGGGTTGGTTTTCCCACACGGCATCCAAAAATAAGTTTCCTTGGACCACTTGGACCTCCGTCCACCCCGGATACTTGAGAGAGAAGGACTGTGGGTGCCAGTGACCGCTGGACCCACAAAATAAGCCATCTGCATTAGTGTCGTTTCGGTGGATACCCTGCAGGGATTATTGTTAAGTCGACGTACCCAGTCAGGCACCACTCGCTCACGCACAGCCATTCCCACCAAAATATGCGGAAACGGCGCACTGGACTGTGAGCAATTTTTTTATTTTTTTTCAGAAAAAGAGGCGAGCAAATGTAACAAAGCACTTGGATTCAATGCTGATGATGAGGGTCATCTCAATGACTATCCCCCCAAGGAAGGTCATGCAAGTGACTCGTAGGGCAAACGAACGGCAATGATGACATTTGCACAACTTTGGGGACTTGAAGGGCAATGCAATTGCAGGTAGGGGATACATCCCAGCAGGGTAGGGTGAAATTGCGATGATCCCCTGATTGTCGTTTACCCTTCTGTAACCATTTCCACTCACTGACAGCAAGTAAGTCCCTTACTTGACGCGGCGCCACCGATACTTTTCATGAGGTTCCGAAACATAGTTGCAAGCATAGGTAGGTGATTATATTGCCTAAAAATAATAATGCAAAAAAATTCAAAACGCTTAATTGAGGTCGGAATCTCGTCTGTTCTCGGATACGGGGAATCGAACCCCGAGCTGGTGAGTGAGAGTCACCGATGTTAACCATTACACCATATCCGACTACGGTGTGAGAACTGAAAACGAAGCCGGAATGGCGTACTATATAGGGGGTAATGAGAAAAACCTGATCCGGGACTAGCCGCCCATGCCGACTTCCGGGCTCCTATTGGCTCAAGGTTCCAGCGACCCACTTAGCTGAAAAGCAGCCAACCAGATTACATGCCGTCGCTGGCCAAATGGGTGTCGGGCACCTTTACTATAGGCTACTAGTCTATCTAACTTGTGTAAGAACCATTATCAGGTCCAAAAGGATGACAATTCTGAACCTTTCATGATTTTTGCTCGGCTGTTATAATTCCACAACATCCAATCTCTGTATCATACCTGAAGTAGGCTGTCTCCCGGGGAGCTAGTCGAACGTCCCGAAAGAACTTAACGGCACATGCTCAAAAATGTTAACACACAAAAAAGCTTTTGACCCAGTCCGAATTCCACTTAATCTCAAATCGAGACATGGAATGAAAGCATAGAATTTCCTGTCAAAATTGTAAGTCAGAGGCATTTTCCATGAGCACTAACAAACTTCTTGCCGTGGGGAAAGGGGAGGCGGGCTTCACCTCTATGCTAGCATGGAAGCTCCCATGTAGGTTTCGCGACGTTGAGATCGCCACGGTTTTCAGGGATGTACGCTCTTGGTGGCATCGCAACGTGAGGACTGTTACATTCCTGCTTGATGTCAAACATTGAACAAACTCGCTCAGCAAGTACTCAAGGTCTCCAAGTACGAAAGAGTCGGTACAAGCAATTGGAAACACAGAAAAAAGAATACTCGAAGTACAGCCTGTGGCAAGAGGTATGAATAATACAGAATCACGCACAAGGTCGCAGGATGATCTTCCTGTGTTTGCTGTACTCCGTTGACGGTGGCGTTTGAAGCGAATAAGGAACCAGGCCCCTGGGATACAGGTGGCTACGAGCGTCAACATGCCGATAATGTCATTTAAATCCAGGACCATGATGGTGATCTTCGGCTTTCAACGGACACAGACTGTTTTGGACGGTCGGGATGTATTGAGTGCAATTAGCAACGTCCCAATGCCGAAAGGTCAGATATATGGCTACACCTTATATAGGCACAAACTCGGAGGCCCTGGCCATAGCTATTACTCTGGAGGGCGAAGTGACCAATGGAATCAGCCTTGTAGCTCAATAATTCACCTTGAATCATGCAGGTATGGGTTCTCAATGATGGATCAAATCCAGATTGTCATGAAGTGTGTAACCAGATTTCGGACACATGCACAGCTTGTTTGGTATGGGGCTGAAAGCCAAAGATCTCGAATGGTTGACTTGTATAGGAACGTTGGAGGCTCTTCCCGAAACGATAGCCATTGGCTATGTCCATGTCGTTACCACTGGTAGGAAACACGGTGGTGGGCTGGGGTTTCACGTGACACGATATTGGACACGCTTATCCTCAGGGGATAGGGGGAACTCAGCGTGACAGACGATGGACTATCAGCTCTCAGTAGCTGTGTTGGTTGTCTGCTCGTCAGCACGAGGTTCTGGACATCTAAGCAATGTCCTCCACAGCCTCGTAATGATATCAGTTTCGTCACGTGAGAAGATTTTGGACAACTCTTCAGCCAATTGATCCAAGGCAATTTGCAGCCCCAAGTCCCAGCCCCTCTTTTGCCCTTTGTTTTGAGCTTGTGTGGCAAGGATATGGAGAGTCCTACGGCTTGTGTAAGACAGGCAGAGGGTGGCAATGCTCTTGGAGGCATGCAGTGTACGCTTCTGTACCCCCCGAGAATGCAAGATTTTGGACAACGGACGGTTTGGCGTTGCCTAAGTGGCGGATTCTGCATTGTGGCAATGCTATGGGACTACGTGGTGGGCACATCCCTGTATTCCAAGGTTGTGTAACCACCCACACAGTAAGACAAATCAACGAGGCCTGATGCAGGAAGATTTCGGACAACTTGAAAATCATGCACCTCGGATCTGACTGCATCTGCTTGCTTTCCAGCAGTATAGCGTGCCCCTCGAATCTTGATATAACCACAGCCTGACCTCCTCGTGACCCAATTTTGTTGCGCCCAAACACATACAATTGCCAGCAACAAAGTCGCAAACACATAATTCCGATCCCAAGGAATATCATTTAATAAAACTTATCTTGTCTTCATACTTCCTATCAATTCCCAACATCATCATTATGCCAGCTTCAGACAACTCCTTTCCTATCAGTGCTGCCGATGATGTATGGCACCAGAAACAAGCACAAATCAGAGACTTGTACCAGAACAAACGGAAGACGCTCAAAGAGGTTAAACATCTGATGGAGGCAAAAGGGTTCCCTGTGAAGCCGTAAGATTAATCCCCTTCTAGTTCTCCCCCGTGTTCTATGCTCAGAGTTGAGCTCTTTCAAATCAAGACCAGATTTCTCGATCTCCTGGGATGGCCAGACTGATGAATTCTTGCTTCACGGGTGTTCTCCTGCCGCATGCACAACCAATTCCAATCTCATTGAGACTAATATGCGAGCAGGCTATCAACATGGGAGACCAAGACCAGAGATGTGCTACAGCTTCGAAAGAAGGCCAAGTCGACCAATTGGCCTTTGATATACCAACACGTCCTTCCACGTCTTGAAACGCCAGGACAGAAACAACTGAGGAAGGAAACTGTCATCTGTCTCAACAATTCTGAGATTCCGTGGAACAAGGCTTGGAAGGAAATAAGGAGGTCTGGTGCAATCGCCCTACCTTTACCCCAAAGTGAGTCAAGTATAATCCCCAGCGCATGCTGGCGAAGAGGATGTCTCTCCCAGTTTTGCGAGACCTAATGTATGATGGTTCAGGATCACCAAGTCCGCTTCCGCATGGCATTACGATACGAACTCCGTCGCCCGTCCAGGACCTATCCACAGTAACGACTCGAGATTCTCAACTGACGAGCGAGGTTCTGCCGAACCACTTCGAGAACATAGAGGATTTCATCCTGAGACCTCATTCAACAACGGCACCAACTGCGCAGGTACGCAGTGTAGACGAGGCGTCCGGGTCTATAGAGCGTTACGCAGTTTCGGTCTACCAGGGCTGCGCCACCACTATCCCTTGGGTGGCTTTGTACCAGGCTCTGCAATGTAAGCGTATTAATGATCTTTTCCAGGCAATGCAGAGCATTCTGACACCTACTGATATACTTCAGACCTCTTCCAGGACATTTTGCAGGCTTGGCGGCTTGATGATGACTTGTTCCAGGAGAAGCAAGATTTTCTCGCCGCAATCATCACTCACCGTGTCAAACAAGTTCGTACTTATGAACTGAACACCTACTGGCAATCCTGCTTCCAGCTGCTCCCAGACGGCTACCCAGTTCCACCTCTTCCATCGCATGATCTTGGATGCAGAGTCGCAATATCTGCAGCACGCCTCCAGCTGAATGAATTCATTTCAACAGCGATGTATCTGCTCTCAAACAATCTCCACGACCCGGGTGATGGCGACAAAGGGCTGGAGGTTTTCTGCTCGATTCTCGAGCGCGATGCTCGCCAAACCATCAAACTCCTACATCCCCGGCTGCAAAGTATTAGGAGTGCATGGAAGGCGCTGCTCTGGTATGCCGCCAATAGCTACCGGAGGGATACTTTTAGACTTATGGTCGATATCGGAATCCGCAATACTTGGCTGAGATCTCGACCAGTGGACGGTTATTTACTTTTTTATGCCGTCGAAATGAATTGTAAAGACACCGTGATGGATCTTGTGGCCTACGGGCGTAGTTTTGGCTCTGGTTGGTGGACAGAAAGTTTCGAAGCGATCGTCACGGCCATCCGTGATGAAAACGACGAAATTGCACGGCTACTGGTTGAGGATTGTGATTTTGGTGCCCCTGAGTGGTGGGCAACGGGCGGAGGCAGCTCAGTGACCCTTTTTTTACACTTCATGTGGAAGATCACCGACTGGGACGTCGTCGACATCCAAAATAACGGCGACATGCGCGTCTTGGACTTTTTCCTGGCGATCGGCGCAGACGTTGATGAACCTTTCTGTCCGGACGATACAAACTCACCAATAATGAATCGGTACTATGGAAACGAGATCAGTGACGGTCTGCGCTTCACGATTCTGGACCTCTGCTTCTATTACAACCGTCCTCTGTACGAGAAGCTGGCTCCCTACAGCAAGGTATCGCCATCAACTATGTCCAGGACTGGAATATTGCTTGCTCTTGAGGGCGGTACACTCGCCTTGCAAGAGTATTTAGTGTCAAGAGTGGCTGTCACACCCTCATTGAGCTGGAAATACGTGCGGTCATACCTAGAATTTATCCTAGCGGAGCAATTTATGCTACCAGATGAGGTGGAACCGCGTCCTTGGATAGGGAGTTATCGCGACACACCCATGAGGTACAGAGAAATCGATCTGGAGACGGTACGAAGTTTGGTTTCATATGGAGTCGACCTGACCTTCTCTTCAATCAATGTCGGTATACAGGATTTACTGGACGTGGTGTTGCGACAATTATCCAGGCATTGCACGGACAATGGACTGGAGCTTATTGCAATTTTGGTGGCAAACGGCGCCAGCATAAGGGGACCGCACCTTAGAAATGCTGTGGAAGACCACGGCTTTGACACTTTGGAGTGTTTGGCGCTAATTGTCGAGGATTTCCCGGCCAAGGCTGTGATGGCGTTGGCAGAAGCCGCGCGGCGGAACAACTTTGAAGCCGTCAAGTTCCTTCTCCACGCCGGAGTGGACCCAACTTCATTCGTTCCAGGTGCAGATCTCGAAGACAAGTACATGCCGGGTTCAAGCTACAGTGTTCAAGCCATCGCAGCTGGTCGCGCTAAGAAATCTGGGAGCTCGAGCTGCGACATGATCAAGTTTCTGGCCGAGCACGACGCCAGGCTGGTTGTCACCCCGAACGACTCATCGCCTTTTAACTTCACAGACCACTTACTGCGGTTTAGCCGTTCCGACACTTTCCGCAAAGTTAAATATGTCATTCAAAGATTGAGGGAATGCAAAGCGTTTTCCGTCTTCCCTCCGCATCTGCTAGAATCATGCCTCAGGCCTCCAAGTCCAAGTATAATCTTTCCCCGGGAAGCCCGAGAAGAGGAGATGAAAGGCAGACTGGAAATGTTCGAATATCTCCTCAACCAAGGAGCTTCAGTGAGCCCGGGCTCCTGTCTTGCAGCACTTATCTATGCAGGTGGGCCAGAGGAACTTGTTGAGAGAGTGGTGCGCTCTGGAGCGGACCTGAACGCATACTACCAACCACAGGGCCACAAGCGCAAATGCACACCTCTACAGGCTGCAGCAAGTGATGGAAACGAGCACCTGGTCCGCCTGCTCCTGAGAGCAGGTTCCAACGTGAACGGCCGCGCGTGTGGCCAGGAGGGCCAGACAGCGCTGCAAGCCATTTGCTCCTGGGATACGGCCACCGAGCAAGAATACGAGCGCAAGATGAGAATCTGCCAACTCCTGATCAGCCATGGCGCGGACACAAATGCTGCACCAGCCAGGGTCCTTGGATGGACGGCTTTGCAGAGGGCGGCAATGGCCGGACATATCGAGATAGCTGCACTGTTACTACGCAACGGCGCTCTCGTCAACGCACCTCCTTGCCCAGAGGCAGGCATCGCTTTGGATGAAGCCGTCTTCTTTGGGCGCTTGGATATGGTCAAGTTCCTCCTCAATGCCAATGCTTTGAGCAGTTTTCGTGGTACGACTGGGTACGACGGCGCCATCGAGGGGGCTGAGTTTCGGGAGAACTCGGCCATCGCAGATCTGATTCGCGAGCATGCTGCAAACAACATGGCACTAGGTCTGATAAACCCTGAGCTCTTGAAACCACAAGAGGACTATCACATCTACGGATACATCACAGATGAACGTTACAATATCGAGAGCTACAACACGGGCGGTGGCACGGGCGGGGTTATGAGGGAGGATTGTACTATGGATTCCCTATGCAGGTACTGTAAAGGTATAGCTCCGGACTAAGAGGACGGCTTCGAACACGTCTTGAGGCAGGAGCTGATTGATAAGAAATAATTTCTTTTTGTTTTCTCTTTGTGTTCTTGCTTCACAAGTAATTTCAGTGGTGTTGGGACCGGTCTGGCTTTCAAGAGCGTCCTACATAATTGAATTTCATAGCATCCAAGCTTGCGCCTCCTTCGCTTATTGTCTTGAGTAGACCCGGTCAGATGTGTACTCAGTCATCCTGGTCGCCATCTAAAGCCCCGAATCTTAAGTCCATGGTTTTCATCTTTCATGTAGACTGATGATTTCTTCTTACCCCAAGGCTAGACAAATCGACACATATTAGCATGGCTCATTCTAGCACTGTACGAGCACTCCTGTCTTCCCAGTGATCTGGCACTGGGTGTATAATACCCGTTCCCAGTTTCGAAGCACTTTGCAGAAGGTAAATGAATGCCACTCATAAATCCTGGCAGGCCGAGTGATGACTCGATTTCGGTACACAGCAGAAAAGGGGCTGTCATCCACGTTTTCCTCTTCTGAGTCGCTCGAGCACGGGAAACCTGCGTTGGCCTAGTTATGAGGGTGTTCAAAGGAAATTATGACAGATACTGTACATTACTGAGCTGGGAGAGCCCATCGACTACCTTCATATAGACAAGAGCCCCGGCTTCGTCCTGCCCATTTCTTCTGCAACTCACAACCGCCCATTTTCTGAGGCGCCACGAGTCCTTTCACGATTTTGAATCTACAGAGGTCTGACAACTTAACGCAATTTCAGCTTTCACGTACGAAGGGAGTCGATATTGTGTTTCACACCGGCTGCCTGCATATGCATATGCCCAAGCCGGGTTAGCCGCACGGGTGAGGCCAGCCACAGCATCTGGAATGACAGATTTCGAAGTCCGTGACGCGACTGAGTGTTGCTCCCTCTGAAGTCCCACGAAAGCATCTAAAAGAAAAAACAAAAAAACAAAAAAAAACCCACAACTCTATCCGTCATGTCTTCCAGAATGCTACAGCGATGGGCTCTAAGAGACAAAAGCGCCTCCAGCTTCCTTCACTCGATCAGCCAGGTGCCGATGGGTTCAATTTCGACGTCGAACACAACCGCGAGCTGGCTTCCAGCACAAATCGGTGGTGCCGCTGTCTTCCAGAAATGTGTGTCCTGATCCTTACTCTTCACCCTCGCCTCTAAAGACTACGAACTGGTCTTGACTTCAAAGGTCACTTCCATCAGACTCGCTCCCGCAGGCTGCTCGGTGGCCTCAATATAATAGGGGCCTTGGCGGCGTGCGGCATCGGAGGCCTAGGGGTGAATTTTCTTGTTCGAATCAAAACGGGTGGCACAATTCCACCATACACCTGGGCCCGCACAGTCGACCAGAAGACACGCGACGAGGTCGAGGCGACCCTGGCCGTGGGGTTCAACATGGCTCGCAATAGCGCGCCACACCAGCGCAACGACGCGCTCCGGGAGGCAACTTTTCAGGTCCCGCACGAGCTGGCCAGGCTGAACAAGGACGCCCCGGATTTCAAGCTCGAGGAACTTGGGCCCCCGGTCGACGGGAAGAAGATTTGGGACAGGGTCGGCGAGCGCTTTACCAGCCTTGCGCCGTTCATCGACTTCGCGGAAGAGGCGCGTGTATTCCTGTACTTCCCCAACGGTGCGACCAAAGCTACCGCCATTTTTGTGGCTGTCAACGCCGAGCTGAAGTACCCTTTACGCAAGCCCCAGCAGTCTACCGCGGGTGATGCGGTCATGAACGGAGCCCACGCAGCGACCGAGGTCGGTCTTTTGGCCAACTTCTGGGGGTTCCAACACAATCTCTGGGCACAAAGCCATCCCGCTGTCATTGGTCGAGTCGAGGAGATGGAACGGCTGCCGGTGATATTTAACTTTCGAGATAAAGCCTTCGGGGCCCTGTACTACACAAGGCTTGGGGTCATTCTAGACACGGGCATGTGTGCGACACCGCTGAATCTTTGGCACCTGGACCGGGTAATTTTGCACCAGTGAGGGATATGTGACAGGTGGTAACATGCAGTCTCAGAAGTTTTCAATTACGCCCCTGGGGCAAGCTGCTGATTAAAATATCATAAGCCATGTTGCAAGTGAAATACATCGCTTTCCCCCCTTCCCAGTGATGTCTTCTCCAGGAAATTCCAGGATCCGAACATGGACAAACCATCATCTCAGAGGGATGCCGCTGGGGGAACTTCAGCTGTGACAGGATCGACAGGCTGCGACGACGGTCTAGGACCCAACTCTTGCACCAATTCGTCGATATCCCGCTCGTGCAACCATGACATTCCCGGGAGTATGCCCCACTCATCGATCCATAATCCTGCGCTCATCCATTTGCCTTTGACTGATGTATACGCTTGTGTGTTGATGTCTGGGGGGAACTTCTTGACAGGGTCATCCTGTCCTGCTTCATCTGATCTCTCCTTCAGCAGCCGATCACGCTCTTGGGACACCTGGTAGTTAAACTGGTGGATGGGGCGTGAAAGCTCGCGTCGACGCAGCCGCTCTGCACGCCGTTGAGCACTCTGCCGCGTTTCCTCGTCCGTCTTTTGTCGTTTCCTCTTGGCGCCAAATTGGAATTCGCTGGTCGAGCAGTCGTCGGTATCCGAATCATCGTTGAGCGGTACTTCGTGCATCCACCGTGCATCCATCAGGGGCACATTCTGGACCAGCTCGCCCCACCTCTGAAGGTTCGCCTCGTACCACTTGTAGTCCCAGATGCCCTGCTCGATCCAGCGCTCCCTCACCCTGTCCGCTGCCAGAATGTCAGGGCTGCTGCCAACCCCAACGGGCTGGCGTGCCTGTTCTATGCGCTGCGTCTCCTCGCGCCTCTGCGCTTCGAACTGGTCGACAGGCCACGACGCCTGCCAGTCTTCATAGAGTTTGTCTACGCGCGCGTTGTAGTTATCTAGTGCCTCATTCGCAGGCACGGGGCTCTCCGACTGGGTTGTGGTGCCCGACCTTGACCGGTATGAGGGCAGAGACTCGCTGAACCGTCGTTCTCTGTCTTGGTTGAACTGCTCTGGGTCCTCGGCGAGTGCTGCGAGGGCACGATGCGCCTGGAAGAGCCCGTCGCCTCTAATCGTGTCAGCGGCCATTGGAGTTTCGATGTGTCTGCTGTTCGTGGGTAACAGGCGATGAGATATGGTGGCAGCCTGAAGTTATGGTGAACAAACTGTGAGAGAAATGAATTTGGCGAAGCAGTACGGAAGTACTGAGCATGGCCATGACGAAGTTGCCATCGGCGAAGTGATGCAGAGCTGGTCCCTGTATTTAGCTGGCGTAAATCAGCACCCCAGCCCTGACGCCGCATGCTGGACCCTGATCGGCACATGTACCTAGGTACCTGGGTTGCGCTTGACAGGCCAATCGTGCCTCTTCACTCTTCTAGGTGAGTCCCAACACCACCACGCACAAACCATAGCCACCTGCAGCTCAAACGTTCTAGTCACCAACACGTCAACTTTAGACCAGCAAGTTCATCTAAATGCAGAGGCAGTAGTAACAACCGGCCTGGCCAATTGGTATTGTATCTGTCTGGAATCATGGGAGAGTGCCAGGCATCCCACGCCCCATGCACCTTCGCATGTTGCTCTCTCTCCCGGCTGGTTTGTATTTTTGTGAAGGCCGTGTCTTAGAGACAAGTGCTCCCGTCGCCTAGCCCGGGCCTTGTCTAAGTCAATCGCGCCGTCGATGTTGACTCTGGGAGACTCATTGCAGTGAAGATCGTGAAGATACGACAAAACCAAAACAAGGAAGCTTTCTTCGCACTCCTAAAACGCGAGGTCGAGGCCATTGGCAGAATAGAACATGTGAGCAGGCTTTCCCTGAAGGCCGAGGCAGGCAACTACAACATGAGAAAGTCCACATGCTTTAGAGCGTATTCAGGGGCTGACACAGTGAACAGCCAGTACATGTGGTAGGGTCTCAAGTGGGAAGACGATTTGTAGTAGCTACTGAGATAGTCTCTGGCAGGACAACCCTCAGGTGCAAGATTTCAAGTGGCACAACCTCCAATGTGTGGTAGAACAGCATGTAAGTTATTGCAGGAAAACTTCTGATGAGCAATGGTTGATCCAAATTCTGTATCCTGTATGATCCCTGCGAGCTGCAACGAGCAGGTCACATGGGAGACTTGACACGTCGTGATACCACGATGCGGAGTCCTGCCAATTGGTGCGAAATATTTGGCCTGACTGGGTGGCCTTTGTGGTACGTGTGATCACGCCCATCTGCCACCACGGACGCTCTTGACCGGCGGCGACGAAGCCTTCAATCGGAAGGAGAAAAGGATGCTCACGATCAAATGTCTGGCCCGTATTCGTCAGGCGCATCTTGGGGGGTGAGAGGATCCGATTTGACCGCGTCTACCGGCCACAGGTGCGCGCCTTCAGCAAGCGGAAATTGGTGAGCGCGGGAGAGCCGCGTGCATTAATGCCCGCCCGCCTTTGAGTGGGTCCGCGGTCCCTTCGCATGTGAAAGGCCCGGAGCGGCAGAGACGTTGCTTTTTTTTTTTTTTTTTTTTTCTTACTTCTTCTCTGCTGGGGCAAGGGGGGAAAAAGGCTTGATCGGTTGATCTGGGGTCTGTCTCTGCACCATAATCCAGGGGTCCAAGATCTGTTTCGGCCCGACATTGCCCATCTGGAGTCCTGGACAAGGCCTGGGTAGGAAGCGGAAGAAGCGCATTCTTGACTTTCCCCTCGGTGGGTCCCGTCGGAAGTGGGAGGAAAAGCCGGGGCAGGCGTGGTGATTGGCGCGGGAGAATGAGATCATCGGTCGGGGTTGAAGCTGCCGAGGACAGGACCCCTCGGCTGGTGCAGCGCGACTGACGCTGCTGGGGAAAGGGCCGCTTTTGCTACCCCACATCGATATAACACAACGGCGTCGCGGATAATTCGCATACTGGCGGTTCCTCGAGTCGACGCCCGCCCAGGAACGGCCGACTAGACTGACCTTCACTGACTGGCTGGATGGCTGACTGGACCCCGTCCTGGGCCCGGGCCTGGACCTGGTGACGGCGATAGCGGCTCGGGGTCACGACCCCAACCGAGTTCTGCTCGTGCTACTATCGTCGTGGTTGACGGATAATATAGGGTCGCTTGTGAACTGTCTGTCCCATTTTTGACTCGATCTCCTATAAAACGTCCCACGCCCCCGTGAGAAGCCCATCAGCGTGCGCGGCCTGACGATCTTTGGCGTGTACGTGTGCAAGCATATCTACAAAGAGCTTTCGTCTGCGTCGCGTTACGAGTCGACAGTCGACCTACTTGGGCGCCACCTCTTTTGCCGGCTACTGCCCCACCTTCGCTCATCGTCATACAGGTTTGGTGTCCTAGTCCTGGTCCCCTAGGCCGCTCCCTCTTCGAGTCCATCTTTCTCGGCATTCCCTCGCGTTCTCTACCTCTTCCCTCGCCTCAACTTATCCTCCCGTGCCAGCAATCTGCCCCCAATGAGCCCCTCGGCAGTAGAGAACGGAGCGCAGAACGGGCACACCAGCATCATGGCTTCTAAACCCAACATCGGCGTCTATACCAACCCCGCCCACGACTTGTGGATAAATGAGGCGGAGCCGACGCTGGAGAGCGTGCAAAAGGGCGGCGACAACTTGAACCCAGGACAGGTCACAGTGGCTATCAGGAGTACGGGAATCTGCGGGTACGTCACTCGAAACGAGCATGAACACAAATATTATGAGGTGGCGTGAATCACGAGGTCGCGCGAGGCATACAAGGCGGGAGGCATGATGCAGGGATACAAGATGTGAATAATGGCGCGCATTGCTAACGATACGTGTTTCCGGTCATATACAGATCAGACATTCACTTCTGGCACCATGGCTGCATCGGCCCCATGATCGTGGGCGGCGACCACATCCTAGGCCACGAGTCGGCGGGCGAGGTTATCGCGGTGCACCCGAGCGTGACGAGCCTCAAGGTCGGCGACCGGGTGGCGGTGGAGCCGCAGGTAATCTGCAACGAGTGCGAGCCGTGTCTGACGGGGCGGTACAACGGGTGCGACAAGGTGGACTTCCTGTCGACACCGCCGGTGCCGGGCCTGCTGCGGCGCTACGTCAACCACCCGGCCGCGTGGTGCCACAAGATCGGCAACATGTCGTGGGAGAACGGCGCGATGCTGGAGCCGCTCAGCGTGGCGCTGGCCGGCATCAAGCGCGCGCAGATCACGGTGGGCGACCCGGTGCTGATCTGCGGCGCCGGGCCCATCGGGCTCATCAGCCTGGCCGTCGTCAAGGCGGCGGGCGCATGCCCCATCGTCATCACCGACATCGACGAGGGCCGGCTGGCGTTCGCGCGCGAGTTCTGCCCCAGCGTGATCACGCACAAGGTGGAGCGGCTGTCGCCCGAGGACTCGGCCAAGGCCATCGTCAAGGCGTTCGGCGGCGTCGAGCCGGCGGTGGCGATCGAGTGCACCGGCGTCGAGAGCAGCATCAACGCGGCCATCTGGGCGAGCAAGTTCGGCGGCAAGGTCTTCATCATCGGCGTGGGCCGCAACCAGATCAACATCGAGTTCATGCGCGCCAGCGTGCGCGAGGTCGACATCCAGCTGCAGTACCGCTACTCCAACACCTGGCCGCGCGCCATCCGGCTCATCGAGAACGGCGTCGTCGACCTGTCCAAGCTCGTCACCCACAAGTTCCCGCTCGAGGACGCCCTCAAGGCCTTCAACACGTCCGCCGACCCCAAGACGGGCGCCATCAAGGTCATCATTCAGAGTCTGGATTAGTAGTATATTCTAGAATGTAGCGTGGGTTGTAATAATGAAACAAACTAGATCTGAATATATCTTATCGCTTGGTAGACCACGAGGCGGACTGGGATTAGCAAATCATCTGTCCATTGGCCGGAATATGTCCAGCCTTGGCTGCTTCTGCAGATAAAGATGAGTAGGTGACTCGAGAACCAAGAGCCAAGATACCGAGTTCTCCCCGGTGGCCGAGTCGAGGAAATTGACCATCCTGCCGATGTCGAACACTGTAGGACATGGCTGAGACGTTGAAAAGCTCCAGCGCATTCACTGCAATTTGAATTGATCGGAGTCAAGACACATAAGTACTGCAGAATGTTAGATAGGTGAACATTTCCATAGGCAAACAGAGGCCTTGTCCGCTTAGGTAAGCCTTCCCCAGAAACCGCGGGTCCCAGCCGCTCGGCAAACCAGGCGACGTTGGAAATCAGCCGAGGCATGGCGAAAGGGCCGGTCACAGGCCGGCGCGAGTCTAGGTTTTCGACGTAACATCCTTTGGGGTTGAACTCTGGCACTGCGGCTTCCACACCAGGCATCACGCTTATCCGAGTGACCGCGACTGCATCTTGGAAATGCTCGAGGCCTGAATCTCCCACAGTCTCGCGCCTCTCGTGGCCCACAGGTCAGGACAAAAGAGGACAAGCACAACGCCGACCAACAACGACCGGCAGTAGGAACAGCACACCCTGGTCCACCGTCCTCCGCACTCTCCCCTCACTCCAGTCTCATCCTTGCCGGTCCAACTTTACGGCTCCCGCCGACAGGCCCGATCGAGCGAACTTTTCAATCCAGCGCTCTCCCGCCCTGCATTACTCGTCATGGCCTCGCCTCCAAAGCCGTGGGAGCGTCCTGGCGCAACAGCAGCAACACCTGCCACTTCCACTTCCGCCGCCACTCCCACCTCCTCGACGACCTCCGCTGCTTCTCCCGCCATACCACCGCGACCCGAGTCCCTGACAGCATCAGTCAACCAGAACGCCGCCGCATATAGCAGGATGGGGTCCACCGGCTACGGATCGTACGGTGCGGGCGGCTACCCATCCACGTACTCCTCCTACGGCTCGCCATACGGTGGCATTGGTGGCGGGTACGGTGGCCTTGGGGGCGTGGGAGGATACGGCGGAGGCATGTACGGTGGCTATCGCTCCATGGGAGGTTACGGTGGCATGGGAGGGTATGGCATGGGCGGCATGGGCGGCATGGGCGGCATGGGCGGCATGCAGGACCCCAATAACCCAGAGAGCTTGACGAACAGGGTCAACCAGAGCACGCAGGCAACCTTCCAAGTGCTGGAAGGTATCGTGGGCGCGTTCGGTGGGTTCGCACAAATGCTTGAGAGCACATACATGACCACACATTCTAGCTTCTACGGTACGTCAACTTCCACCCAGCTGGACTCCTCAGGATCTCAATGACACGCGCTGACGTTCTTTGATACAGCCGTGGTTGCTGTGGCCGAGCAGTTTGGAAACCTCCGCGACACCCTTGGCCATGTCCTCGGTATATACACGATAATGCGCTGGATGAGGACGCTAATCGCCAAGGTCACGGGGCGGCCACCACCCGCCGACGCGATGGCCCTCACGCCGGCCTCCTTCGCGAGGTTCGAAGGCCGGCACGCGGCGGACGGCTCGCCGTCGCCGGCCAAGCCGAGCCGCAAGCCCCTCATCTTCTTCCTCCTGTTCGCCTTCGGCCTGCCGTATCTCATGACCAAGATGATCCGGTCGATGGCCGCGTCGCACGAGGAGGAGGAGCGCAGGCGCCAGCTGCAGCAGGCACAGGCGCAGGCGATCGACCCGTCCAAGCTCGAGTTCTGCCGCGTGCTGTGGGACTTCTCGCCCGAGGCGGGCGGCGCCGGCGACGCCGTGGTCAAGGGAGTCGACCTCGAGGTCAAGAAGGGCGACCTCGTCGCCGTGCTCAGCAAGACGGACCCGCTCGGCAACCCCAGCGAATGGTGGCGCTGCCGCTCCCGCGACGGCCGCATGGGGTACCTGCCGTCGACGTTCCTCGAGGTCGCCAGGCGGCCCGTCGCCGCCATCAAGGCCACGGCCTCGCTTGACAGCAGCAGGGCCAACTCGCTTACCAGCAGCATCACGAGCGCGGCCCAGAAGCCGGTGGCGGCTGCCCCTGAGCCTGAGAAGGTGCCCGTGCCGGCGGGCAAGCCTGGCGATATCACTGCCGACAGCTTCCAGAAGTCGCAGTTCTACAGCTAATAGCGTTCGGCGATGGTTGCAGCACGATTTCATTTGTCATGTGGGTGGACTGAGGCTGGACTGAGGTGGGATTGTAAATTAGGCATGCTGTTTTGTCATTTCATGACGGCCCTCACAAGTCCGGTGGGTGCTCTTGCTGGCTTGGTGGGCATCAAAAGCTCGGAGTTTCGGGGAGGAGCATACGGGGACTCGGGTTTTACTTTCAGTCAATTGTTCATTGCCCGTTGATGCTGCCACTACACATAAACATTCCCTAGCGATGCGGTAATCTGTGATCAAACAGATGGAATTGTGAATCCAGACTTTGGTTTTGAATACTAGGCGTGAGTTTCGTGTAACCTGAGGCCTCTCTGTGACTGTCTCGGTGCTCTGTGATCGACACATTCCGTAGGGCCTAGAGCCAGAGCCCAGAACGTAGAGTGAAGAGCCTATCCAGTTGAGGATCGGATGGTCCGTGCATTTCACTGCCACTTTCTTTTCCCAGGCACTTAGCCTACCTGGGTCAGCTAGGTGGGCGATGACGTTGCAGGTGTCCGCGGTAGGTATGACGGACTCACCCAGCCAGCCCAAGCTTGCTCAGCCGGGATTGTCAGCCAAACTGGCCACCTCTTCTACCCAAGCTCTGCTGTCCTCCTCGTCAACCTCTTCCTTATATTTTCCAAGACCTGCAATCTTGGCCACGACACTTGACCTTTGACCTCTTTGACATCGCAATCACCCTCGAGCCCAACAGCACTTGCTCCTGAAGTCCCGCAACCACCCAGAAACAACACCCCGCAGTCGACTCGAAGCTCGAGTAGCTTCACAACAGCCGTCACGATGACGCTCTACTACACCCTTGTACGTAGCCTCGACGCCTGCTCCCTCTCGAGAGCTTCAGTGCTCGTTTCTGGTGGTCAATGGCCGCGCTAACAGCTTCCCAACCCGCAGGTGTTCATGCTCCTTATGGCGGAGATGGCGCTATTCATGTTCCTCATCGTCCCGATGCCATTCTCCCTCAAGAGGCGGGTGTTCACGTATGTGCCCATCTTTCGAACCTGGAAAATGCACATGTTCAGGATTGACGGTTGACACCTTGTCCAGCTTCATCTCCGAGAACCCCATAGTCGCGAAGTTACAATACGGGCTGAAGATCACATTCATCTTCATCCTGATCCTGTTCATCGACAGCGTCAACCGCGTCTACCGCGTCCAAGTCGAGCTCTCGGCCGTTACCGAGGGCGGAAACAATGCGTACGTTGCCCCTCGATTACAGTCTCTGTTTTTTTCTGTTTTGCTCTCAAAGCGAGCCCACTTTGTCTGCCCCGCATGCTCCACCGAACAACACGGCAGAGAGGCAGAAAGTCGCACCCCGGAAGCCTATCATCCCGCAAGAGACTCCAGCGCTAACGTGCCGCCTAACCCCGCCAGCAGACAAGCCATCATGGGCCACGAGCGTCTCGAGGTGCAAGCCAGGAAGTTTTACTCGCAGCGCAACATGTACCTGTGCGGCTTCACGCTGTTCCTGTCGCTGATCCTGAACCGCACGTACATCATGATCCTGGAGGTGCTGCGGCTCGAGGAGAAGCTCAAGCAGTACGAGGGCACCGACAAGAACGCCAAGCAGTCCGAGAAGCTGTCGCAGGCCGGAGGGGCCGGCGAGATCGCCGGGCTCAAGCGCCAGCTCGCCAAGAAGGACCAGGACATCGAGACCCTCAAGAAGCAGGCCGAGGGCCTCCATCGCGAGTACAACGAGCTGTCCGAGAAGGTCGGCAACTCGGACGCCTTGCCCAGGAAGGACAAATAGAGGGTGGCACCCCTTTTAGACGCTGGACTTTTGACGGACTGGGGAATCTTCGGTGCGGCGAGGTCTCCAACATGGGGTTGATGATCTCAAAGCAGTGATAGTCTTCCACGAAGGTCCGGCATGCATACGAGTATTGTGGCAGAGCGTAAACGTGGAAGAGATTGTGATGTTCGCAACCTGCCTGGGGTCTGCGAATGCGAGGTGCGCAATGATAGCGACAGCATTCTGGGGAGGCGTGATGGGATCCTACGGTGGGATACTTGGGTTTGGGAGCAAAAGAAAAAGTGACACGACGCTGGGGAAGCTTCCTGGTAGCTTGTGCACAACGCGGAATGGAGTTATATCCAGGTTTTGACAGTCTCATAGGGGCGAGGGGGCCATGTGCTGTATTTCATAATGCATTGGCTTTACTACACATCGAGTCTTTTGCTTCGTCCCTAGTAGCCTCGTGTATGGCATGCGTGGATACTTACCTGATTTCACACTCACTGACGTCAAGAGGCCTGAGACATGCGTAGCAAGCCTCTGACTTGGTGGCCGGCCCTCTCGGAACACTTCTTCAGGAACATGTCGCGGCTGCCAACATCGCCAATGACTATGACCGGCCCGCTCCGAAGAGCGTGGTGCGACTCCCTGTCTGAAATGTCGAGTTCCTAGTTATATTTCTCGCACATAGGCTGCTGTGCCATCAATGCTGTGATATCATCCCCGGCAGACCTCACTCTCTCTGCCTGACGGCGGACGGCCCAGCCACACCACTCAGAAGCTCAACCATGCCCAGCTCCGGCCGCCCGGCGGCCGCTGCACTGCGACACGGCCAGGTGCAGGTGTCAAGCAGCCCCATGGTGGGTCGAGTTCGAAGGCCCGTCCCCGTGGGTTGGGGCCAAGAGTTACCGGGGGGCCTAGCGGGCCCGTCCGATCGGTTGCGGGGGTGTGTGTGTAAGGTGACGGGCGGGTCTACTGGGACGGGGAGAGGGACGATTGCGCAATTCATTCCACGGTAGTCGTAACGCCGGAAGTTGTCACAGTCAGAATATCCAAGTCAGTTCATATATCAGAGGAAATGAACGTCTTATTCGCTTGTGTACTATCGGACTCTTTTTGTATTAACTAATCGTCTTTTGGTGCATTATTGGGAGGGCGAATAGACAGACGCCCGGAAGATGTCATTCAAATCCATCCCGGTGCTCGACCTGGCCCTGGCCGATGACCCAGCGACCAAGGCGGCCTTCCTCACGGACCTCCGCGAGGCCCTGATGGAAGTTGGGTTCCTCTACATTAAAAATGTGGGCATCTCAGACGAGCTGTTCCAGAAGGTTGTCTCACTTGGACGGGCATTCTTCGACATCCCGCTCGAGGAAAAGTAAGTCGTCGCAACGCTCCATCTGAGAGAGCTCGCACACCGGGCCATATATATTCATAAACCAAACTGTTGGTTCAATCTTAAAACTCACATGACATCTCAACAGGCTCAAGATAGAGATGAAGAACGCGCCCTCCTTTCTGGGTTACAGCCGCCTCTCAGCAGAAATCACAGCAGGCAAGATAGACCACCGGGAGCAGATCGACCTGTCGACGGAGCACCCGGTGCCGGGCCCGGACGCCCCGCGGCACCACAACCTGCTCGCGCCAAACCAGTGGCCCTCAGAGTCCGTGCTACCGGGCTTCCGCGCCACGTACGCCGAGTACATGCGCCTCATGTCAGGCGTGTCGGTGCGCTTCACGAGCCTGGTGGCCGAGGCGGTGGGGCTCCCGCCGGGCGCGTTCGACAAGTACGTCGGCGCCCCGGACCAGCAGCACAAGCTCAAGATCGTGCGGTACCCGGACGCGGGGGAGCTGGGGCTCGGCGCCGGAGGCAATAATGACGAGGGCGACGACGACGAGAGCGCCAGGCAGGGCGTCGGCCCGCACAAGGACTCCATGCTGACGAGCTACCTGCTCCAGGCGAGCGGGCACAAGGGGCTGCAGGCGCAGAACACGCGCGGCGAGTGGATCGACTGCCCGCCGCGCGAGGGGACGCTGGTCGTGGCCATCGGGCAGGGGATGGAGGCGCTGACGCGCGGCGTGTGCACTTCGACGACGCACAGGGTGCTGAGCCCGCGTGCGGGCGAGGGCCCGCGCTTCTCGGTGCCTTTCTTCCAGGGCGTGGCGGCCGATACGACGTTCGAGGACCTCGAGGGCGTTGGGGTCGGCGCTGTGCCGGACGAGGTGCGCCGCCTGCGCGAGGCTGTGCTGGCGGCCAATGGGGGCCGGCGGCTCGACGACGTCGAGTTCACGTTCCGTGGCGGGGGCGTGGCGCGCACGCTGGGCGAGGCGACGCTGAGGAACCGGGTCAAGAGCCACCCTGACGTCGGCGAGCGTTGGTACCCGGACATACTGGCTCAGATTAGGGAGGAGCAGGCGAGGGCATCCCAGCCGTCACCGCCGTCACCGCCGGTGCCGGTGGATGGTGGTGATCGGGGTTCTCAGGCAAAGGCTGTGAGGGCGCACTAGTTTTGAGATGTAGGGTAGACAGTTCAAAGCACCCACAGGGGCAGGCAGATAAAGAACAGGTGGCCCGGATTTGTGCATGTGGTTTTGATTATTTGTTTCCCACCCCAGATTGCCAAAATCAAACAATGGTATACGCCCCTCGCTCTATGCTCGTAACTCCGTCATACCCAAAGCCTCTCAGGCCCTTCACCATAGCATTCACCATCGCAATCACCATGGCCGGCTCCCATTACAGAGAACTACCTAGGCGGTGAAGGTGGGGAAGCACTCCGTCAGGGACTTGGAGTGCTTGTTCTCGGCGTGTTCGGTGAGACTGTTGTTTCAGACGGATTTGTTAGCCAGGGAGTTCCTTTGTCTCTCGAGTTGAGGTTCCGTTTCGGGACTGTGGGGAGGGGTGGGTTTGCGTACGCAGGAGCACGGGAGGTCTTCAGGAAGGTCGAGAAGCAGACTTTGCACTGGATGTCCTTGGCCGACTCGTTGACCTTGAGCTGGGACTTGGCCTCCTTGCCGGCGTTCTTCATGGCACGCTCCCGCTTCTGTGCAGACTTGGCTCCCTGTGTGTGCGAATAAGGCGGTCAGCGATCAGCGATCAGGCGATTGGGGTGGGCGAGAGTGGTGATGGGCGATGGAGAGAGAAACTTACGTTGCCGCCACCCATTTTGAGGAGTGTTCTGGAGAGTTGTTGAGGGTGATTTTTCACGAGTAAGCGTTGTGCTTTGATGGGCCGTTTGATGATGGTGTGGCAGTTGATGGAGGACTCGGATGGTGAAGCTGAGACTGCGGTGGAAGAGAAAATCTTGGGTCGCTGGAGGGAGGGAACAGACGGAGACACTTTTGGTCAGGCAGAATTCTAGAAGCCCCGTGCCCCCTCCCATTGCAGGGCCGCCTGGCGCACTGGACCCCTGGTTGATCGCAGAGTCTCGACCCTGCCCAGGTGGGAAAACCCCGAGGGGACGCACGGACCACAGCCTAATTCCTTGGGTCGGCTCTTCTGGTCCGCCCAGTGAAGGCGGCACCAAGGGTCCACACTCTGTCTGGCTGTCGGAAGGAGCCTCCCAAGGGCCCAAGAAAGGAAGGGTGGTGACCCGGGTGATCGACCGCGACCTCAACCTCAAACATCGACTACCGAGAGCTGACAGCGGTGGAAGTTGACGGAGTCGTCATCGCTTTTATCTTTGTCTACAATACACACCACACCCAGCCTTCTGCTTGAATGACCAAGACCAAGCAGAGCCGTCAACCCTCTTCCAAGCTCCACAATCAGCCAGCCCAGAACATTTCGTATATATCACATCATCCTTTGCTCTGCTTCTCTTGGGGCTAAATCTCATCGTGTGCGGACCGCCGTGCCGTCCCAATTCTCTTCCCAGCCCTTCCAGCAGTCAGTCGGTGTTGGCCTGCTGCAGGCTCCTAGATAATTCGCCGAGGCCGTGCCTATCGCGCATTGCCGTGCAGGCCAGTGCGTGCCGCGCAGTGCCGTGCCGTGCTGTGCAGCGCGGCTGGTGGACGACAGTACTTGGTGGGCAGAGAAACAAGTACAACGCGCCGTATCGAGGTGTCATTGAGACTTTCAGCTCGCCTCGGCTGCGAATAACAACCCTCGCCTCACACTCACAAAGGACGAGGGTACAGGCCAACATGGTGGACAGCCGTTTCCCCAGTCCGGGGGACATCACCCTGCAGGAATTCCGCGACGCCCTCGCAAAATACGACCAGCTCATCGAGGCCGTATCTGCCTCCAAAGGGGGTATGGAAATTCTCGGCCCCTTCTGCCCTCCGATATTGATTCCGAAAGCTGATGAGCCCACAGCCAAACCTGGCCAGAAGACGCTTGCAGAACTAGATCATTACCGTTACGTGGAGGCCCCTGCCTTGTTCGCCACGACCAGCTCAAGGCGGCCGATGCAGCTTGGGGATGTGCAAACTTTAGTCGAATGGAAGCTGTGCGTATTACCTGCCTAATCCTCGGGCTCATTCGAGTCTATTCTCTTTTGGTCGACCCACCGTCCAACATCCCCTTGGCTCCTGACCAGCAGTGGGGAGCGCAACTGATCTGGCAACATTGGGCCCGCCATCTGACCTGTCAGCAGCAAGCATGGAAAGTTCCGCCCAACTCTGATGAAGCTCGTGTCCTCAAATGAGGAATCGTTCGTCAAAGACACGGCCACGAGCGCTCTGGACATTTACACCAAGAAAGCCGACGCATCCGCAGCCATCGACGTGCTAACAAGACTGAAGGGAATCGGTCCGGCCACAGCATCATTGCTTCTGGCTGTCCACGACCCTCAGAATATAGTCTTCTTTGCGGACGAGGCCTTCTACTGGCTGTGCAATCACGGGAGACGAGACCACATAAAATACAATGCCAAGGAATACAAGCAGCTTCACGAGAATTCACAGAAGCTGGCCACGCGGCTCAACGTTAGAGCAATCGACGTGGAGCGAGTGGCTTATGTCCTCTTGAACGACTCCGGAGCAAGTCCGACAACCAAGCCACCGGCAGAAACTCCGAATAGCGCAGCGGCGCCCCCCGAAAAGACCACATCTGCGGCCACCAAGAAGAGGCAGGAGGGTGCCATTGAAGCATCTTCTGCACCTCGACGATCAAAGCGGAGAAAGCCAGCCTGATGGTTGCGCAGCAGAGCTCAGCAGCTGCTCCATTTATCTCGGTCTGAGCTCGCGCCGTAGTGTCAGTCGTCCCTGGAATGGGATCGCCGCATATCCGTCTTTGAGGGCTGTTGGCTACTACTGGGTCCATGGCGTACTGGCCACCCTCTAGGCTGTTGTCTGCGACGCTCTCGATTCGACTGGACACCTAGCCAGGTAGATTCCCCTCGCTCTCGGTTGGAGCTTCCGGCAGGATGGCGATTGCCGTCCTAAAGGCAAGACATTGTCGAGGACCGGCGAGCACGAGAAGACAGGCAGCATCAATGGATGACACAACATGACGCTCCAGACGGGGCCTTCTCTTTGCTCTTATCTTATCTGAAATCCCGGCCTGTCATCCACCTGCGGCACTTCAAGGCTGCTGGTCGAGGTTCGATCCATATGGTCCAAGCCTTCACCGATTCTGCCAACCCCGATCAGCCAAGAGGCTCCTTTGCCGGCTTGATGCAAGGACCTTGAAACCCGCACTGAATCTTTGGTCCTCGTATCTTGGTAACGCGTGCAGCAAACACCGAAAGCAGGCCAACATTTGATTACTCCACCGAATTACCCAACAATGACAGCTTTCATCCGTCGGGGACATAATGCTGTATCACAGATTGGGCTTGGCTACGCTGAATTGGGTCCAACTTGCATGAGACAGGCATCGCAGCCCGAGTTTGGGCCTCCCTCCGGAGACGGATCTTCGCAATTCTTTCCGAACTCATGAACTTCTCTATACACCGGTGTAAATGTGGAGGTACTCGAATGTGTCTATCGCGCTGTCTGCGTGCTGTCTGCTCCGAGCTGGACAGCGAGCCCATGCCGTCGGAGAAACCAATATCCAGCGAGACCCTGCCTCAGGATCTTTTACCTTGCTCTATCTAGGATTGGAGCGCTACAGTTCGGATCCGACGCAATTTAACCCGAAACTTCAGTTGCCGATCAGATAGAGACCCACTTCAGTGCTTTCTCACCGTCAATAGCCTTCAATAAAGCTCTGTTTTGAGCATAGTCATCAGAAGAGGGTTCATCAGTAACAGTACAATGCCTAACAAGGCGTTCCGCCCTTCCCGGGGCCACCTCCGCGGCAGGTTACAACGCCCACTACGAATCTGGCCATCTGGAGCTACTGATTGGTCGCGCACATGCCAAAGTCACTCGTTCGCGGCTCAATGTATTAGTTTATTTCAACCTTCGAGGCCAGATAGTTCACTGTCTTGGCAATGTCGACGCCACAAAACACCCACACCCATGTATCTGTGACATGGGACTGGCACGCCCAAAACACGATGCAGCTACCTTCATTGTCAGGCTCTGGCAGCGGGGTACAGTATCCACACCTGATCATCGTCTCATGGGCTCCGTCGAACGAAGTCCTCTAGATCGACAGGAGTCGACCTGCACGAGCTATGCTCTCTTCATCCTCCCGAATGGTAACGAAGGAGCGGCTCGGCTGACCTGCCAGCTATCCCCTGTCATTTTGCCGTGCTCCCCTACTGGTGTAGTTGATTGGCATCGAAGGTCAATACCGCAACGGCCGCTCCCTGGCATGACCGGTAGTCCCGAAGTCTAGAGCGCGGTTGCACAATCGGCCACCGAAAGTGATCGATCCATTGGCTTCAAGAAGCTAAGGCGACTTGGTTGCAACGGGGATGGGGCCGAGAGTTTAAGCATGATCTGGCTAAAATCACTTGGACTCATGTGCAACATAAATCTCCAGCGGCTCAGGGACCGATGAGACGTCAGCAATGCGCCAACGCAACACGTTTATTGTGTTGAGGTCCGGTCTGGTCGAGCCATACGAGGGATCCAGCCCTACGCGATGGACGGATTCGAATTCTCCCATTGGTTGCAAGGAATGCTACACAGCGAGAACTCACTTTCGGCGTTGCGGCCCGCGTCGCGGCTATCACGGTCTGGCTACAGAAGCTGTGCAACTCCCTTTCCCTTCCAAGATCTGCCTCTCTCACACAAATGAGGCTCCAGTTTAATACCGACCGGTGTAGAGTTCCAGGCCAAAGTTCACATGCCTGTAGACCGCGGCTTTACAGATGGCATGCAAGCAGCTACCTTCCCTCTCAAGTCTCGCCGGAGTCTGTACTCCCTTGCATGCATGGCCCGACCGGGAGACACGACGCCAGGGGCCTGCAAGTGTATAAAGGATGCCGGCCTTCTTCGAACAAGAAGTCCATAGCAGGTGTTCCCTATCGGCGTACGGAGACCACGACTTGCCATATTCTCCCCAATGTCGAAAAGCATGGCAGTAAAGTCATCCACGCCTGCACACACCCTCAGAAACCTCAAGGAGGCACCTCACAAGAGGATCAGGATCGTTCCGATGTCTCCCCAGGACAGCATTTCGTCTCTTCCTAAACGATTTGCGCGGGTCAAGGCCGATCTGGTATCAAGCAATGAGACCGCGGTTGCGGAGTCATGGAGTCGTCTCCTCAAGCAACTTCGACAAGAAGTTGCATCGATCGCCGAAGCAAAGACCCCTGTCATACCTACAATTGACTTTCAGGATCTCGAGGCTCCTGCCAAAAGAGATGCCTTTTTGGACGACCTGAAGACTCGAGGCGCAGCGGTGATCCGAAATGTCGTCGCGGAAGACGAGGCCCGGGCTATGAAGAGAGATCTTGACACATACATAGCCGACAACCCCTATACCAGAGCATCATCGCCGAATGACTCTCAACTGTACGAGCTTTATTGGAGTCTCGCCCAGCTCAAGGCTCGAGCACATCCAAACATGCTCAAGGCGCAGACCTTTGTTATGAACGGCTGTTGGCACCACTCGACCCTAGCAGCGACTGCATCAGGTGGTGCCACTGTTGACAATGTGGTGGACTCGCGGACACGCATCACGACGAACTTCCCTGTGGCCTACGCAGATCGCGTGTTCATATCCGACCGAAGCCGAAGCCCCAACGAAACTCCAAGGTCCCAGCTCTCCCTGCCTGTCAAGGCCCAAGTTGACGGCGGAAGTGTCGAACGATGGGAAGCAGACGGGTATGGCGGGCGCTCCCAGAAGGCGACATACCGCGAGATCTTTATGGGCCGCTGGGAGGACTGGGACCCCTGGGACAGTAGCACCAGGCTAAACACTACCAGCGATCTGTATAATGGGGCCAACACCTGCAGTGTCTTCCGCATGTTTCAGGGCGTCTTCTCCTTGGGCACAGGCGACCGTCACAAGGACTCGTCGCCATCGCAGCTGCCATCACCACCAATGGCCATTTGTGCGCTGCCCTTGAGGCTAGTGACTGCCTACTGGCTTCTGAGGCCCTTCTTCTCACCCCGAAAGCCCTGGGTCGGCAAGGGTCAGCGCGCATCGGACTTTCTCGACCCGTCAAATTGGGACCTGACCCCGACGCAGAGCTCCATCCTCCACGGGGCACAGCCGTGCCACTCTCAAGAGATCAACGCGCTGCTCCACCCGCACCTTCTGCTCGACCGGACGCTCGTCCCGGTGCCGCCGCTGCGACCGGGCGACTATGTTCTATTCCATCCGGACGTGGCATACACCATGAACCCCTCGCTGCCCACGCCAACGCCCACCACGGCGCAGACTCCTCCGCCAACCCCACAGCGCTCAAGAAGGCCGTCGTCCTCTTCCCGGTCACCATCACCCTCTTCAACCTCATCAACAGGAACAACCCTTCTCTACATCCCCGCCTGCCCCCTGACACAGACCAACGCCCTCTTCCTGGCCCGGCAGCGCAAGGCTTTCCTGCTGGGGTTCCCGGGCCCGGACTTTGCCGGCGGCGGCGGCGAGAGCTTTCACATGGGCCGGCCCGGCGTGCAGGAGGTCAACGAGGCAGGCGGCGAGGCCGCGCTGCGGGCGACGGGCCTGCTAGCGTGGGACGAGGACGACGCCACAGGGGGCGAGGCGGAGCGGATGGTGCTTGCTACTGCGAATGGGATACTGTTCCCGGATAGCTTTGCGGTCAGGTAATATGGAACCGGAGTGCGCATGGTTGTATCATTGAGACCAGTCGATGGTGACTCGTCTGTAGGTGGAGGCGTGGCGCGTCTAGTTTTCCCTCCGGTGCTTTGAGGTTTTAATGTGTGTGTGATGTTTACCTCCGTCAGACTGATTGAGGCTGCAATGAGACCTCTGTTTGTCACACCTGTACTAGGTAGGGGATAATAAGTGGAGGACGGATGCGGGAGAACACATATAATGCATATCACATGATGATGACTTGACGTACTTAGATTTCCCTCTCTTTTTTAAGTGTTGTCATGTGGACATCACACATGATAGTAGACGGACAACGTCCTTGGGTATTGACGCTCTTTTACAACTGTCCCGCCCCCGCCCCCTTTCCAGGCCCCGGCCTTAAACTCTCCCCTACCCTGCGGTATTGATCTCTTCTATTTACCCATGAAGGGGAATGACAGGTGTCTAGCCACTCCATCTCCTGCAGTCGGACCATGACGGGTCTTCGTCCTCCGCTCGGCCCAATGGACCTGCCCTTCACCCACCTCCTGCCGCCGTTGGCCCCGTTGCAGTGAGTGAGCGGCCTCCATCCAGGCCGCGAGGGGGCGCGGCTGATCTTTCTGCCCCTAGCGCGAGACGGGTGGGCGTCTTCTTTCCTCGACCACGGCCTCCTAAGACGGGCGGAGGATTGGCGAGACGGGTTGGTCCACCCCCTGGCCGTTGTCACCCTGCTAGGGGTCCCCTCACTCCGACGTTGGGTCAAACATGCAATATCCCCGGGTTAAGAAGTTCCCTCCGGCTATTTTGCATTAATCTACACCTCTCATGGCGAGGTGGGCTTCTGCGCGAACAGCCCGATGACCCGGTAGAACGTGTCCTCGATGGGCGGCATCGCGAAGGCGGGGGCGGCGTCGAAGATCTCGGCCAGCCGCTGCGGCGCGACGACGGCGGCGTGGGCGTCGTCCTCGTCCTCGTCGACGTCCATGGCCTCCTCGTCCTCGCTGTCGTTCTCCTCGTCGTCCTCGCCGGCGCCGTTCAGGAGGACCGCCTTGCTCTCGGCGGCGACGGGCTCCTCGTCCGGCGGCAGGTCGTCGAGCTTGAGCTCGGAGAGCGGGCGCGCGATGTTGCTCGAGTCGGCGCCCTCCGTGATGGGCCAGATCTGGGCGGCCGAGTCGACGGCGATGAAGCCCGAGGAGCCGGCGGCGGGCAGGACCGAGGTGAGCAGCTGGGGCAGCTTCTGCATGAGCAGCGGCTCGCTGTCGTCGAGGCCGAAGACGGCCACCTCCGACACGGCGCCGCGCGACAGCCTGCCGTTGGCGCCCTTGAGGAAGGGTACCGAGATGGCGAAGGTCCTCGAGCCCTGGTCGACCGCGAGGTGTGTCAGCCGCGCGGCGGCCTCGGACCTCTCCCCCAGCTTGACGCCGTACCGGAGCTCGTCCGCCACGAGGTCGTAGACGGCGAGGTCTTGCGACAGGATGACCAGGCAGGAGTTCAGGAGCTGCAGCGACCGAATTCCACCCTTGCACATGTCGTGGAGTGTGTTGCGGATCTCGCCCGACTCCATGTCGATGATGTAGATGACGATCTCATTGTAGTGACCATAGGCGACAAACAGTATCGAGCCATCCTCGGAATACGTCAAGGACCCGCTCTTTTTGTACGTCGCCCGACCGCCCAGGGGCAACAATTCATCCTGGGACTTGATGCTTTCGCCAAGAGCAACCGTGCGGACGCAGGACCAGCTGACCAGTGTCTGGCCGTTGGGGGCAGTGGTCGCCAGGCCGTCACGCTCGCGGAGCTGTGGGGCCCATATCCGCACAAACCCGTCCTCGCCGACCGTGGCAAACTTGTTGGACACCTTGTCTGCAGCAATATCGAAGACATCTTCCGAATACCGCGTCGAGTGAGGGCCATTGATCCTGCTCGACAGCTCCATGGTTGTGCCGTCCTCCTTCGTCTCCCAGAACTTCAGGTAGATCTCCCTTCGCTCGCGTGAGTACTCCAGTGCCGCGGCATTGGAGCCCTCGGTGAGTGCGGTTATGTCTCGCTCTGGCGGCTCCCATTCGTCAATCGTGGCAAGCCATCTCCCGTCATATGAGAATGCAAGCTGGCACGCCCTCGGCTCGACTATGGGGTGACCGTTTGGCGCATTGTGTAGCTCTGTTGTGTTTGTCCGTGTGAGTGGTTGTTTAGATATGCTTTGGAACGAGCCCAGATCGAATCGCTGCAGGAAAGGCGTGACGGGGAGAGGTCCGGTGCGACTGGCTTGCTGGCTAGTTCCGACACAGATAAGAAGTTGCGATGGATCCTTGGGATCAATCGCTGCAGCCAGCGGTGCGTTGATCTCTCTCAGGCCATCGAAAACTCTGCCCACAAGTGCGTCTTTGGGTTTCTGAACATCAAAGACCAGGGACTGGAGACCGGAGACGTAGGTCGTCGGCTTCATCTCGGCCGTAGAAAGTACCATGACAGAGTTATCGTCCATATGAACAGCATAAGAGGAGCCGCTGGAAGACACAACGACATTTTCGATGCTCGCTGCCAGGTGAGGAAGGAAATCAAGCTTGCCAGTGTCCATTTGCCATTGCACGAGCACAGACTCTGAGCCTCCAGATATCAGATAGTTGCCTGTGTAGCGTTAGCAGCGGAACTCCAACTAAGGAAACTTGGTAGACCTACCATCAGGTGACCAAGCAATGCTATGAACGGCCCGTTGGTGCCAGTGTTGCTTCCTCGGTATCTCAAGCCCTTTTCGTGATTTAGCCCGTAATTGCGAGAGGAGATCCGAGTATATGTAGATGGCTCCTCGAACGCCTCCGACGGCAATATCGAGTACGGGATCGCTGGGCTCCTGTGAAGCCTTCTTCTTGGAGCTTGATTTTTTTGGTACGAGCCTTACACTCAGACAGGAGACTTCTTCGCTGGTGTTGATGGAGTAGAAGTCGTAAGCCAGGCCCTCAACGCTCCCGATGCTCTTCTGCTGCAAGGCACCCACCATGAGCGTGTTCCCTGCGACGGCGGTGAGAATGCTGCCGCCGTTTGTCGTTCGCAAAATGCTCGATTTGCCTGACTGATTTTGCAGCACCTGGCTCGTAGGGTTCGCCATGTCAGAAGGGTCGTAGGCGACGATTCTGCTGTTGTTTTTGATGCTCTCCGAAACGTATAGGATATCGGAGGGCTTCTTATTAATGGTGACGGCACCGACGGTCATATCGTGTATAACGCCTGCACCAGTTCGAAGAGATTCGTCCACACCAGATCCTGTCCTCCAATTTACCCGCCATATCCTGCCGTCGGAAGAAGCAATCCACACCAGATCTGGCGTAACCTGGGAGAGGGCAGCAGCCACGAGGTAGGGTGCGCCATTGTTTGCGCCGACCACGGGCAGTGCGATTCGACGGACGAGGAGGGAGTCGGCGACCGAGTAGACTTGGAGGGACGTATGATAGACGACGAGAAGGAACCTATGGCCGTCAGCACACGTGAACTTGAAGCTTGCGAGGAACCGGGCTCACTTTTCATCGGCACTGAAAATGGGATCTATGTCAGACATTCTGCCTCCCATTGGCTCCGAGATCCTCCATTTCTGCAGGGCCTTGGACTTTGTGCTCTCGCCGTTGGACTGGGACCGTGGCTTGTGCTTGGAGAACAGGTCGTTGAAGGTCGAATCCTCCTCTGAAGCGTGCTGCTCCTCGGTGGCAGGCGCTGCTGCTTTCCTCTTGGGCGATGCGCGTGGGGTGCTGTCCTGGCTGTCCTGCTTTTGCCTCCTTTTCTTCTTGTGCGAAGGATCCTCCTGGTCTATCTTCTCTCTTTTCCGCTTGTCTGCACCTTTGCTGGACTGTGACTTTGAAGAAGCCATGGTGGGTTGAGTCGAGATATTGTGCTGGGCCGGAACAGCGCAGGTAGAACATGGGCGAGCATGGCCGTCTGCAAAAACTCAGGTACAAGGGTTCTGCTGCTGAAAAATATCACGATAAGGGAGCGATAAGAAATTATAGTGGGCCTAGCCTCTCCCGGCCGCTTTGAAGAATTCCAGTCTTGGACGGCATCTACGCCTTACGCCTCATACATCCCACTTCCCGACGTCGATCAATCAATCAAACGGCATCGCAGGGCCTTCGACCTGCATCGAACAACCGAGTCCGCCCTGTTTATTCTCGGAGACAGTCATCAAGATGATCATTCCCATCCGCTGCTTCTCCTGCGGGAAGGTTCGCTAGCCCTTCCAGCTCGACAGATCCCGGGACAGAATGGCTGACAGCAGCGCAGGTGACGGGAGATCTCTGGGAGCGCTACCTGGCACTGATTGACCAGAACGTCCCTGATGGGTGAGACTATTCCAAGATGCGATGGGGGCTGGTCCCTATGACCGGGCTGTGCTGACGCGACGTGTTGCGATGCAATAGAGACGCCATGGACCAGCTCGGCTGCAAGCGGTACTGCTGCCGCCGTATGATTATGACCCACGTCGACCTGATCGAGAAGTTGCTCAAGTATGTCACGCCTTTAGACATTCAACGGCGAAGCTGGCGCTGGCGCCGGCGCCCACCAGCTTGGTCGCGCATGAAGCAAATGACTGACTGCTTGCAGGTACACCCCCGACGGACGCGAGGTCAAGAAGAGCAGCCTTGCCCACGACAACCCACAATAAAGTTGAAGCCTGGGATGTAAAGCAAAAGTTTTCACTGCGTGGCGTTTAGGCACTAAGGCGGATTCAAGAGGATTACATGGCTCGAGGCATACTCCACGCGACAGCGACGACAAGGGACAGCACGAGATCAGCCCGCGCGGCGGCAAAATGGCACATTGCATTGAGCAGGCACGGCCGGGGCCGCGACGACGGCCGCGGATGATCTGTTGGACATGACTGCCCACGTCCTGGGAGGAGCGGCTAGAAAATGCCAGGCCGGACTGGACTGGAATCACTACAAGAGACGAGGTTCACGCCCTGGAGAGATTATGCAGAGTCCGCTTTCCGACGCGGTTAGGCACCCGTGAGAGGAGGCGCATCGTGGTTCGGCGTTTATAATAGACACTGGTAACACAAAAGAAATGCCTACCGGGCCTCTTCTGTGGTCTCTCCCTGCGCTGCCCCTGCATGTGGCCAGCTTCGTGGCCATCTCTTTGACCACACAATTGGGGCAACAGACGCGGCACTGCAGGGTGTCTGACTGATCTTCCGCCAGGCCAACAGTCTTTTGTCGAGCTGGATACGCAGTTCATGTTTGTTGCTTCTATGCCAATCTAGACCAAATCTCGCATTTACCGCGACGCAGGATGAACATCGACGCGTCTCTGTCAAATCAAAGAAGCCTGCAGACCTTCCCAGCGGCTAAGATGCGGCCAGATTGGGGCCACGCCCGCTGCCTACCTAGGCCCTAGGACATTGAGGACAATGACCGAGCTGGCGAGGATTGACTGAGCGGTCGGGCCTCGGCAAGGGAGTCGTCAAGGAGATATTGGCCGCATCAGGAAGTTCTATGCAATGCGTCCGCCCAACGTGCAGGAAAGTTGTTTCACGCGCTTGACTTGACATGCTCGTGTGCGGCGCAGGCGCAGACTGAAGTCGGACGCTACGCTGCAATTGAATTATGCAGATCTGAATTTTCATAATGTCCCTCCCCTCGGCCGCTCCCCACGCCCGACTGCCACACTCCCACACACGTCAGCAAGGCAAGATTGACGGGGATGCTTCAACTCAGACAGGTTAATTCTCGTAGGGCGACCAAGCAGATGGCCGAATGGCATGGTGACGGAGTGATGGCAGAATGTACATGTCAGACGGCAATGCCAGATTTACCGGTGTGCCTGAGGGGCGGCCATCTCTGGAAGCTCACTCGTCCCGGCCAAAGTCGCTGGTGTCAACGGTAGGGGTCAAGCTCTTGCGCTAGAGGGATGACCCACAGGCACTGTCAACCAAGGAGCAAGCGGGGATCACTTCCTTGGCTCCTTCCTGGAGGCCTGGCTCTCTTGGGAGCGGCCGTCCAGCACCTCGGACGAATCGCTCCTTCGTGCTTCCAACCCAAACCAACCCGGTCCTGCCCAGGTCTGCTCACCAGCTTGCCAGAAAAGGAAAATACGCATACTTCTGGTCCTATTCTTTCTGTGCTATCGGCCATCCCCTTCCCGCCCTGTCGTCAATTGATCAACATGGACAGGCTCGGAACGTGCGCGACTACTTCAGAAACAGTCTCGTTTCTTAAAAAGGCAGAGGCAGTGGGGTGATCTCATGTCCCCAGGATAACCACAGCAAGGCCCAAATATAGCTGTACGCTAAACTCAGAATGATGCAGTTCCCAGTCCATCGGGTGCGTAGGATGCCTCGTTGCGGGATTGAGCCAGGCAATTAAGCCAGCACCAAAAAAGGTCCACTGAGGGGGGGGGGGTCCTTGGGACGCAATCCGAAATTGGGCCTAGTCCAGCTATTCTCGACTCTCCGTTCTGATGCTCGCGGCGCAGACAGAGAAAGTGCCGAGGCCTCTCTCATGAGGCTGTGAGGCGGGGGAGAAAGCCACCGAAGGAGGCTCAAATGTGCCCGTCATCACGCATCGCCATTGAGCATGGCCGTGAAGGCAGCAGCCACCTGGTTCGGGACTTTTGTGTTCAACCAACATCCATCCATCTCGTTGCACAAAGTGTTGTGCCACCGGTGGCGCCCAACATTGTCCGGAGCACAGCATCATGTGGTCGGCCCTGGCTCGATGTCTGTGGTCTCCGGCGCGAGCTCAACTCAACTCGAGCGGCCACCCGATGTGTTGTGTTGTGTGCCGTGCTCTGCTCTGCTCTGCTCTGCTCCGTTCGTGCCATGACACATGGCACTGGCACACATGGCACACAGCCAGTCTAGCTCTTGAGAACAAGATCAACCACGTACCCGGCCTGCCTCCCAGCCAACCAGCTCGGTCTTGCGGGCGTCCGTAGCTCCAACATCCCAAGCTCCATTGGCTCACAGGCAAAGATGGTGCCATGTCTCGGTCGGCATGCTCCACCTCCCTGCTTGCTACCCGACCGGCTGGGACGTTCGCACCGAGGCAGAGACGGTGATGGTTCGGCCTGGTGGCTTTTGGGTTCTCAGGAAGTGTTCCGGTGCCCATCTTAACCACGAGTGCAGCATGCTATCGACAGGGGTGGCCCAGGGACGGAGGATGTGACTTGCTGGATGAAGCGAGCCATCCAAGCTAACCACCAGCTCTAAGCGCCGACGCCTGTCGTCTCATGCAGCTCATAAGTGGTAGACAACCTTGGGCATCCACCACATCGGCACATTGCCGGCCTCCTACTGGCTGCGCCGCCGTCCAGAGGAGCTCGCGGCAGGAGGGCGAGGGACACCGACGCGCATCTGCAGGCTGAAGTGGTCAATTCCCACATTAAACCCATCGTTAGTCTACCAGAGCACTGCATCGCATCGCACCGCACCGCGATAGAACATCCTCGTCGCAGCGACTGCCATTGCGGCAGTGTGAAGCCGTAGGCAACTTAACCTTTCACTCACTCCTATCTCTCCTTGCGATACCCGACGAGGAAGCCTGCGCGCGATTGCGACGAAACAACAGTAGGGTTCGGTCGCTTTGCAAACATCACGGCCCCGTCCGGCTTTTTCAAGTTCGCCGTGAACTGGTGACCCATTCTCCCGCGATCCGTCCTCGAGCCCCTCACGCCGTCGCAAAAGAGCTGAGCTCCGGAGAGCTGCTGTCCGCTCGTGTGCTTCGAGCTCACCTTCGACGAATCACATTGGCAGCACTTGGACGAGGCTCCGAGCACCTCCCACTGGTCGAGACTCGATCAACCGATCCTCTGGCAGGATACCCACGCATACTGACTGCAGATACTCGCGCAAACCTAATCCTAGAACGCCCAGGCGCATGCCACAGAGATTATCTATCTCTCTTGCAGCAGCCACGCCGACCACTTTGTTGAGACAGTATTGTCGCAACGACAGTGTCTCCAGCCCACCTTCTCTTCTCTTGCTTGTCCAGCCCTCCGCCACTTCGTGCGAACCTGCCCTCTGGGCCAGTCATATTGAAGCGAGACCCGACAAGACGGAGCCAGGCCCCGGATAAGATACGCCCCTTCCGCCTGGCGCAGATCTCTGCGAGTCCGGCTATTTCATTCATTGCTTCTCTCGAAATCTTCTCGAAGGCCTGTCGCCAATACTTTTCGGCACACCCTCCCGTCATCAGGCCGTGTTTGACTTGTCTGCCCCATCGCCTGGTGGTCTTGGAGCCTTGTCCCTGTCTAGCTGCACCTCCCTAGTGCTAGCAACCCTACCTTGACATCGAGGGCTTGTAAGCTCATAATAGCCACCTGCCCCTCCTCCTGGTCTCGTCCTTCCCCAGAAAAGCTTCCACAGCAGGCGCGCTGTCACCAACCGGGCAAATTTTGGTGGCCAACACCCGGCGACCGCCATCGACACCCTTCAGTCTGCCTCGCTTCGCCCGACGGCCGGTTTCCGGGGCCCTCGTCACCGCCGCCTCCCAGCGTGGTTGCACGGCAAATGGTCCACCCTGAAGGCCCGATTTGAGCCCCTTGTCTGTCCCACGCCTCGCCTGCGACGACGACACGAGCTTCTCAGCCTCGCCTGGCACCAATTGCTCAGAGCTCTGCCGGTCACCCAGTCATGGCTCTCGAGGCACCACTCAGGTCATCCACGGGAAATTTAATCTCACCTTTCTCTCCGTTCAAAGACATGTCAGTGATATCCTCTTGAAGACGTGCTCAGGTCTTCCCACTTGCCTCTATCTGCTTCCCGCTTGATTTAGTCTCCTGTGGCTCACCAGCGCTGACTATGTACCGCCGTCCCAGGTCGACTCCGACTCCAATGGATTCCCAAACCCTTCGGCCCACCTCGTATGTGAGGCCACACTCCGCACATCTTTTGAGCCCTTCCAGTGATATCGTTGGCCCCTCACCTGTAACCTCGAACGGCACGGAGACGACGGAGATAGATGATGAAGCATTGTC
Source organism: Diaporthe sp. P3_1W (assembly GCA_037177825.1). Lineage (NCBI taxonomy): Eukaryota > Fungi > Ascomycota > Sordariomycetes > Diaporthales > Diaporthaceae > Diaporthe > Diaporthe sp. P3_1W. The sequence goes on from JBAFXB010000001.1 coordinate 6,734,341, forward strand.
GGAAACGAGCGACCAGCCCTCGGCGTCGGAGGTCGAAGGACCGCCACAGGTATGGGCCTATGTGCGCAGGTCCTGCTAGTCTTTGCTAATTTCCGCGCAGCTCAAGATGCTGAGGACGAACTTGCCCGATGCCATGCGGACGATTTCGAGTGAAGGAGAGGCTGTCTCGGTCATACACGCCCCTGAAAGCTTTCATCAATGGGTGCGTAGAAAAATGGATGCAGTTTGTCCTGGAAACTAAATGGGGAAACAGGCATCGTCAGACCCGAACAAGTCTGCTGAGAAGCCGAACGATCTGCTCAGTCCTCCCGACAGCGAAGCATCCGCCAAGGTAACATGAAATGCGACCCTAGGTCCAATATCTAAAGGCTGATCGAAACCTCGCAGGAGAACACTCTGAATCACCCGACGCCTCCCCCAATATCGACGAATGTGAAACCGACAAGATATTCACTGGACAACGCCACGCCTCAGGCGCAGAAGCTGCACGATGTCTTTGCGGACGCCTCTCGATTACGGTCCAGCAGCACGAGCAGTCTCGAATGTAGGCGAATTAATGCGCATCTTCGGCAGGCGTAGACTAATTTCATGAGCTAGTGATTCCAGAAATTCACGAAGGAGAGACCGACGCTGAGCCAGATTCCGCCACTAGCGAACGATTCGTAACACCAGCTGTGATAGAAGAGGAGCCCGAGATCAAAGCTTTGAGAGCTGCTTTGGAAGAGTGCTGGACGCTGTGTAATACATTGGCCAACCTGAGCTCCATCCATCGAGAGCGAGTATTCAACAGTTCCGGGACGCCGGATGCCCATGAGAAAGCTTGGAAGAGCTGTTGGAAGCTCTGCCAAAAGCTGTACAACAGCCGAGACGAAGCTGTTGAGCTGCTCAACGGGCGGGCAAACCTGGATCTGTGCCGAGACTTTTGTCAGTCACTTTTTGATGTGCGGCAACGAAAAGATGAGATTGGCGACTCTGTGCTGAGAGTCAGCTTCGAACTCAATAACCAGTGAGACTCCCCGCCACGTTGACACATCGCAAGTCTAGCATCTAATCATTGCCCAATAGTCTCTACAGCGCTCAGGATAGTCGGAACCTGCCAGAAGCATTCCGCGAGAGGACATTGGACTTCTATATTACTCTTTGCCACCGCCTCATGAAGCAGCGGAGCGAGCTGGCGGAAGAAACTGACTCGCTTCTCAGGGCGTGCTGGTCACTGGCCGAGATGCTATTCAGCCTGCGACAGAATTCTCGTGACGGAAAGGCACCGGACGAGGAGCTTTTGGGATCGGCCGTGCAAGCCTGTTGGGAACTTTGCGACATCTTCAGAGAAGGGTGGACGCAGGTCAGGCCGGACAGAGGCACCCCACGCCCAAGCCAGATCAACTTCTTTCAGCAGGGCCAGGCGTCGGACGTACGATCGACCACGAGCCGCTCCTCCATCCACTCGAAGCGCGAGAGCCTGAAGAGCATGTCCGAAGACCAACCATCACGCCGCACGAAGCATCCACCACCCGTGCCCGAGACCCCGGTGACCGAATTCGAGGATACTGGTGACACGCCCATCTCTCCCGGCAGCGAGAGCCCGCAGGTGCCCAACATCCTCGTACTAGGCACTAACCAGGACGGCGGCAGCCAGGGTGGGTCGCGAGGCGGGAGGTGGTCGAGCAGCGCGAGCAACCTGTCGAGCTACTCGCAGTCAAGCGCCAAGACGAGCAGCACGGCGACGACGGCGACCTCGGCCGAGGACATCAACGTGACGCGGATCAAGATGCTCATCCTCAAGGCGGCCATGAACATCGGCTACAGCCGGGAGGGCGGCAGCGCGGCGGCCGGCGACACCGGCGCGTCGCTGCAGGCGTTCGTGCAGAAGCTGCCCACGGGGTCCTTCGGGTCGCTACCAGCGCACGCGACGCTGTTGCAGAACTACAAGAACCTTGTACTGGCCGACACGACCTTCCGCACCGCCGCGTCGCTGCCGAGCAGAGGCAAGCGGGTCAGTGCCACCGACGTCGCCAAGAGCGTCGGGTGGATGACGCTCCGGTCCGGCCAGTACGGGTTCCTGAGGGACCTGTTCAGGCTTGTCTACGGGTTCCCCATCGAGGAGGCCGAGAACCGGAAGAACGTCAGCATTGCTGTGTGAGATGGATGGGACCGCAGGGACCGTTTCGTCCCTATCTGAGAAAAGCAGTGACCTGCCTGCCTCTTTCCTGGCCGTGCGCGACGTTGTCACACATTCGGGACTCTGCCGTCTTCCTTCCGATCTTACAGAAGATTACTCGGGGCTCGTCGCAGCACAGCCGAAGCGATATCATCCAACCAACCATCCACCAGATACAGACCCATATTTACAACCCTCGACGGCGGACTTGTCGTGTTATATTTTTATCCCAAAAAGTTGCACCATTTGGAGCGGCCATCCTAACGATCAATGACTTCTTCATATTCATACAGGCACGGAGCACACGGACACACACACATATATCCCTTTCTCACACAACATACCCTACGTGTCTGTGTCTTCGTACAGCCTCCCACCAGTCCACCCACCAAAACCCTTCTCTCTCACGTTTCCAATCTCCAGTCAGCTCGTTTCTCGCTCCAAAGCACGATACCCCCTCTATTCGGATGGCTCAACTGTCTTTGTGTTTTTTTTTTTCTGCTCGCAGGTGCAGGCAGGGGAGGCAAAATATTCTTTTTCCGCTGTTGTTATGTTCTACTCCGTTCCATCTATATCCATATCTACACGCACACACACACACACACACACACATATATATATATATACTTATCTCCATAGTTCTTGCGTGGAGCCATTGTCTGGGGTTCGGAGCTGTCACGCACGTCAATCTAAACAAATTTACGTCTCTCTTGAAATGGAACTGGGACCGAAACTTGGCTACTACCGCCCGTGCTCCGTGGGTGTTCGGGGTGTCGTGGGTCGTGGGTCGTGGGCGTGACTGCTGCACCAGGAACCAAGGCATGACGAGCCGTGGTCCATGCTACAAGCGCGGGAGTGAGTAGACCAGTTTTGTCGCGGTCTCAGGCGACAACACATCCTCAGCGCCGCTCGCCTCCTGCGACTGGGCCTTTGGATAACAGCAGTCTTTCCCAAACCAAGACCACGGGTCTAAGCACAGCAGACAGCAAGATGGGGGACAATGGCATGGCGGACATCCTGATCAAATTGGGTGTTTCTGCAAAGGGCTACGACAAACTGCTGCTTATTCCCAACATGACCGTTTCTCCAAGCCGTAGCCCAAACATTCCTCGTGCCCCAACCCGCGTGTGTACTAACATCTGGTTCCCGGCCGTGAGAGAAGAGGGTGTCCTATATCCGCCAATGTTTCAGTTGTTTTTTCCCCCCTTCCGTACCGCACTCCCAACTCATCGTATCCCTGGAAATGAACGTAGGAAAATGCATCGCATGTGGGCTGTTGACCCGGAAAGACTATTATGACTGTGTCAGTGAATGTGCCCAAGTGCTCGGCGGTGATAGATTCGGTGATGTGGGTCTCATACCTGTGCCCGTAGATAGTCATATACCCTCTCCCTTGAAAGCTGCTTGGCTGCCAGAGTAGGTTCTAAAGCTGTTGGGGCTGGATGGGATTCGCACATATTTGTTACATGTTCTGTCAGCGGCGGGTGTTAGCTTGGGGGTGAGTCACTCAATGGCGTCAACAACGGACAAAGGGAGAGTGACCTGCCAGGCAAGAGGATACTCAAGTGCCACCTCGTCGGTGATCAGCTTCGCCGTAGCTGTTTTAGTTCTCCTCGTTTTCCCGGCTTCGGACTGTAATTCCGCTAGATATAAGTCTTCCGTCTGACAACGCCAGGTGGGCAGCTCAATATGAGACAGATCCCATTTCAGAGAGATACTGCTAGGAAGGTCCCGGCCCTGGATGGCCGCTGCCCTGACGGGAGAGCCTGCTGCTTCCAGCAGCACCTCGTCCTTGCCCACCACCCTGGGTTCCTGAGGTACCGGGCATGTCATAGGGAACGTTGCGGCGATGGAATGGATCGAAGAAATGACCGGCGGGCAGGCGGCTGTTCCTCTCTGACAGCCGTTGAATGTCGGAGACTGCGGGGACCTGAAAATGCTCGCGGTCCGGAATCTGGGCAGGAAGGTGGCTATTAACGATTTGAGTGATCTGGATCATGAGGGCCCCGGGGTCGATATAAATTGGCCCGGCATTGTCGAGATGGCTCCTCCCCTGCGAATTCAGGATGAGCTCGGCGGTCTTGGCGACGCCCAGAAGGAAGCCGATTCCCTGGGTATTCTTCATGGCCATTAGGCTCTGGTACACGCACACCTCGCTGCTGAAATACACCCCGCTATCCATATCGTGCCGGTGGCCCATTGGGATCCGGCATGTGTCGTGCGGGTTGAAGTACCACACGCCATAGGGGTCGTCGCGCGCCTGAGCCCCCGCCCGCGTGTACCCTGGGGGCAACGGGCCCTCGACGTTGGGCATGCCAAACTGCAATGATTGTTGCTGCTGCGGCGTCGGGAAAGCCGAGTTGGTGGCATTCGTGCCGGCCCCCGTGGCGATGGACTCGTGCTCCTCGATAGACTGCAGGGGAAAATCCGGAAGCAGGTCGTGCGCACCCGGGATGATCGAGCCCTGGCCAGTGAAGTCGCCGGAGCCCATCATTCCGGGGCTACTGGGATCGAGGCTAAGGTATCTCGACGCCGGGTCCAACTCGAACGCACCAATGCCGTAGTTCATCCCAGCGAAAAGATCGCTAGCGTTCGCGTTGACATCAAAGGGCTCCTGCGGAATCGTGTCTCCCATCACATTGCCTGCATTGGCCACGGCGCCGCTCATAAAGCCAGGTACCAGGCCCTGGCCCTGGATCAAACTCTCATGATGAGTAGGAGTGTCTCTCATGGGCTTCTGGCGCTTGTGTGACGGTGAGGAAAAGGGGTTTCTAGCACTCTCGGAGACGGAGGCTTCCCCATTATGAGGAGGATCGTCTCTCATGGGCTCCTGGCGCTTACGTGACGGTCCGGCAACGGGGATGCTAGCATCCTCGGAGACGGAGGCTTCCTCATAATTAGTAGAAGTGTCTCTCTTGGGCTCTATCTTCCGGATCTTGCGTGACGGTCCGGCAACGGGGCTGCTGGCACGCTCGGAGGCGGAGGCTTGGGTGCTCGAGGACCGATTTTGCACGGCCGCGACTGCTTGCTTGCGCTTGCGGTCGCTGCGTCTGGGGCCGGTCATATCAGGACTGTCTTCCGGCGTTGGGGATCTCGAGAACTGAGGGATGGGGCCTGTGTACGGCTTGATGATACTGTATTATTCCATCAGCGGGCAGGTTCGTCAGTGGCATGGAGCAGCTGTTGGTGGACTCACCCGGGCGGAGTCTTGTAGGTGGACCGAATGTAATTAACCTGCTTCTTGGTGAAGTCTCGGTCGGCCCAGTATGGGTGATCCCGCTTGAAGGCTTTGGCAATGATTTCGGGACGCCAATTGGCGTGGATTCGAGATACAACGTATTTGATTTCCTCGTCGTTGTACTTGCGGTTCTCAACCATCTTAAAATCAGACATACTGATGATGATGTGTGTGTGAACCTCCGTCACTGATGGTCACGATGGTCAAGCGTAAGTGATCGGCGGTGGTCTGCAAACGCTGTCAGTGGATGGACTCGTGGGCAACATTGATCAGTCTCAAGGATGGATGGGAGACTACCTTGAAATTTGCTTTGCTTTTAAGGCAGTGGTCTGTGAGTGACGGGAGGCATTCCCATGTCCACAAGGAGTACTTGTTACTTGAGCACAATTCACCCTGTGGGAGCTATTGAGCTTCCCCACGGTGAATGAATGTGTCAGTGAAATGCGTGATGCAGTCACATGGCCTGTGAAGGGGTGCAATAACCAGACACGATCCTCTCAGCAAAAGCTATGCACCTTCCGAAGCACGCTGATCTTGTGCCTTGTCAATAGGCAAGGTCCAAGGTCTGACTGGTGACAATATTCTTCTTTTGTGAATCTCGTCCTCGTCATAGGGAGGGCAACGGGTTGTAGAGCTATATCTGTAACCGCGCTGCTGGAAAAGGTTATAGACTGAGCAACGACAAGGTTGAGATCCTCTATGAGCTGGATAATAAGAAGCGATCTCGTCAGGGAGGGATTGACCGCGTGGTATCTTGTTCAATTAGGCCTGGACTGACGATCTGCTGCTGAGATGAGTGGCCTCGACCCCGCGAAAACGGTTGAAAGGTCTCGCGAGGGGCTTGTTCTGGTCCAAATGGTGGTTGCTGGGTAAATTTGGTGGACAGGCTGCTTGGACATCGAAAATCACTCTGTCGTGCAGAAAAAGCAGTTCAGCCCAGACCATGATTGCAGCCAGGGCAGTGATTTGCCAATTGCCGTCTGACCTTGAGAGGAGTAAGGCCAGGCGCCACTGTTGGGTAGTGAGCAACAAATCCTGGGGAGTCACAACTGTGCCTGGTCCAAAGACAGGTCCCCCCCAGCAAAAAGCCATATATGGAACTGAAGAGAAGGAATAACAGCTGAAGGAGCGTCCAGTGACGAAGAGATTGCCCAGGGTTTAATTTGGGCGGAGGGGGACATGGGCAGGAAAGAGCAGTGGCAAGATCCAATGGAAGGTACCAATGACAAGACGAACCAACAGTGGCGTGGGGAAAGGAAAGTGCGAACATGGAAGATACCTCAAGTACCATACAAGTTCAGAACGAGGCCCAACCAGGGGAAGAAGCTGCAGGGTAGATGACAAAGAGGTTTGGGCAGGTGCACAATTGTATGGAGATTCGCCGTCCTGGAGACTGGGAACCATTGAGTGGAGAATTATCCAGACCTCTACGAAACAAAACTTTGCCAGGCAATTTCCAAAAGTCAGAAACATGCAGCCCAGATAGAAATGAAGCAGACATCAGGACACAAATGGGCGGCCAGTGATTTGAAATGTGCCAGGCAGGAATGCATGCGCAAGCATCACGAGGCATTGGCATTTGCGAGACCTGACAGGTCTTGGTGACATTAGGCACGGGGGCCAGTGGAGATGGCCTCATGCCCCAGAGCCCCCAATGACCGCGGATACTTCCGTGTACATTGTGGCTCCTTGCATGATACACATGAAAACTGAATGTCACCCAGACCCAGCTAGAATGCATTCACATAGTTGAGTTCGGGCTGGCTGCCAGGAGAATGGCATCCAATCAATTCCAAGCTGTGGCACCGAACTTGCCTGATGTGGCCCATTCAGCTTCACGCCCGGAGATTCCTACCATTCAAATGGACAGACGCAGAAAGACGCGAGATATATGCAATCAAAAGCAAGACTTGCTCGTGAGGCACAGCGGTTTGAGTCGGGAAATTGCGCTTCAGGCATGATTTACAACCTTCTGTCTTGCAAATATGCCCAGCCAACAGCTCACCTGGCCGGCTTCTTCGTCCTCACTTGAGCCCCAGTCGTCTCGCCCGGCCACAATAGTCTCCTCGAGGCAGACAAACGGCGTTGGCTTCGATGCCATCTCGTCCCGGAGCGCTGAAAGAAGCCTGGCCGTGACGGCGTCCCGCTGCGGCACCATGATCATCGCCCTGGCGTTGGTGTCCAAGCTGAGCTGGTCGTCAATCGCACCGGCGAGAAGTCCAGGGTGGTTGTCGTCGTAGAGAGGGTCGGCGACAATTACGGCCTACACGTGAGTCAGCCACCCAATATCATTGTCCTCAAGATTAGCCTAGACATGCATTAAAGTTGTTCTTCGCAGTGAAGAGGACGGGGTCAATCTCGTCTTTGTCTCCGCCCCATGTCAGAGCCCCGGATGCAAGACTACCACCGCGCTCCTGAACCGTTGACAAATTCTTCTCGGCGTTGTGGGCGAGATTGGGCACGATCTCAGGGAGGTCACTGAGGATGACATGAGTCCGCCAGATGGCGGCTGCTGCCAGGCCAAGGAGACCAGTGCCGGATCCCAGCTCAAGCACTGGTGGTCTCGCTTGGCCGGCTTCCTGTCCGAAGAGATGGCCCAACGAAGTCTCGCCTATGGTGTGCAGCATCTGAGCGAGGACGTATGATGAGCCCCAGGTCTTGAGGCCGAGGTTGTCACCTGTCAATGCTGGTTCCCGCAGGACCAAGTCGAACGGGCTGTACGCGTCGCTCTCGAAGGGCCACCGACGGGTAATCTCACCCATAGCTAATCCAAGGTGTGAGCTTGGTGTTCTCCAGTGTTCCCAGGCAGGGCGTCGGACGTACCGCTTCGTCCACATCGCTCCGAGAACCGCCTGCTTGCCTCGTCCCAGATTGCCTCTCGATCCTCATCCTCCAGCCAGCAGAGTGGACTCTTGATGATTGTGGAGAGATAGGCGGCGATCTCCCGAGGGTCCTGCGCAGCCGTGTCCTGGTGTTTGAGCATTTCAGCGCGGGAGGCCTTGAGATTCCATACTGGTGGATCAACTCGAAGTCCTTGGAGGGCTGCTAGTAGAACTGGAAAGGCAGGCTTCTGCCAGACCTGAGGAAGGTCCAGTGGGGACTCAAGCATGTTCTCTGTGGAAGCAGACTGGGACCAACTGGTCAAGGCGAACAGGACAAGGATAAGACTGTTTGGAGGGGAAGACAAGAGGGAGAGGCTGTGTCGGGTGGACGGGCACTACGGGAAGAGACGTAGTGCTATGGCGCAAGAGCAGACATTCTGATACCGCCGTGATGTGAGTTCTGTAAGCCGGAGCTGTCGGTGAGATCGAATATGGTCTGGAAACAGGGGACCACGGTGAGAGCAAGCACGGCCGAAAAAGAATCAAGGGTCACAAAGATCCAGCAGATCTTATCGACTTATCGGGAAGTCTAGATCGATTTGGCAAATTCCGGTGTCAGGGACTCAGGGTTTTTGGCGACGGTTCGACCCTTGCAGGTACGTACCTCGCTAGCCAGGCACTTTGTAGGGGCGGCCTTACGCTAGCACTATGATTGGCTGCAGTACCAGACCCCTGTACCCCACACCATGAGCCGCACGTTGATATTTGAGCTGCCAAAATTTCAGAGCGTGACTCTTTCTTCCTTCCTCTCTTTCTCTCCAAGCCCACCGCCCTCAACGCTACCCTTCTATGCCACAAACGGAGAGATCTGCGCAAGCAGCTTCTCTCAAGCCTTTGCGTCTTTCCCTCGGGGGAGTCGCTGGCACCACGTCGCATGTGAGAAATTCGGAGAAACTCCCGACGGGGCCCAGGGCTTGCCCTGGCCCCACCAGCCCGACCGCCTGCGCTTCTGGCGCGGGTGACGACGGCCTGCCGGTGACGGCACGGGGCGAATCTGCCTCCGCAGTTGGCATCAGAAAAGCAGGGCGCTGGCCGTCCCTCTCGTTCATACCCGCAAGGGGAAGATGGGGGGGCTCCGGTCCAGCGTTCCTCTGGGAGAGTCACTGCCGGGATCGCTTGGACACAAGCTGAAGTACGATGGGTGGCGTGTCGCCTGCTTCTCGCCTCGGCGGGGGGCAGGCCTCATCATTCAATTCCGATCACTCTTTGGGCGGTGGGCTTCACTCATTTTTTACTCTAGGTCAGTTGTACACACAACCTCGAATTACTTGGCAAGAAAGGATACTACTAACAACCTCCTCGAGGTACATAAGTCAAGAAGCACATGTCGACTTCATCGCCACGGTCCGGTGACGATCTGCGCTGCCAGCTTGCACAACTTCCTGGCACATTTCTCCGTTCTTGCTATTCCTCGTCCTCGCCATCTTCGCTATCCTCGTTCTCACTGCTACTTGGCGTGGGTGGTACATACACGCCAGCTTCAGCCATTCCCCTAGCAGCTTGCAGCATAATCTCTTCGATCTCCGGCCTCTCCGCCGGGTCGTGCTTGAGGCAGCGGGTCATGAGATTTACGAATCGCTGTTCCGACACTCTCAAACTTTGGGCGACATTCTGTGCCAGCAGGGTCTCGGCCACATCGACATACCCACGCACCCGCGGCGCATAATCGTCTGCGTTGTTGGAATTATCGTCGTCAGAGACGTCGTCGTCGAAGTCATCGCCGTCTACGAGGGGTCTGCCAAGCCGTTCATCTGGTGAAAGATGTGAATGCAGATTTTGTGCAAGCTTGATTTTCTCGATCGGCGTGAGATTGTCCTGCATATACCGCATAATACCAAGCCTCCCGACCTTGTCGCCGCCGAGATTATCCCTCCAGACCTCAGCCATTAGGAAGATATTTGTCTTGTGGGAAAAATGGCCGATTATAGGGGTCTTCACTCGCTCTTCAAATGATTTTTTCGTATCTATGTTCGCTTCCTGCTCAAATTCACAATCAGAACAAAATGGGCCTCACAATTTGCATTACAAGTCGTGACAGCGACTTACCGGCAGCTGAGGATTGAGGTTTTGGTGCCAGTCCAATCTCAAATGCCCTTCGCGAAATGCTCTCCTCGCCTTGGGTCTGTTGGGCACGATCAGGGCGAACCCAAAGTCTCCGACCACGAAGCAAGGACCGTGTGAGCATGTGTGCGACGGGGGATTCTGCCGCACAAAGATATTGGCTTCACTCCAGTCGAGATGAACAATCTGGTTCCAGCCGTGCACCCTGTGCGTCGGCGCCGGGTCCTCGCTCCCGTAGGCCATCACGGACATGGCCTTGCTGAGGCAGAGTACTGCCTCCCAGAGCAAGCGAATGGGCACCTTTTCGTTCGCCAGCGTGTTTAACTGCTGGTCTAGCGTGACGCCGCCCGGGATGTAGTCCATCGTGCAGAGGGTCCCATCCTGTGGCGGGTCAGCGAGCTTCCAGAATTTCGGGAAGTGTGGTGAGCCAGTCATGTCGAGGATCTCGAGGATCTCCGTCTCCTGGCGGAACGTGTCGGTCGTGTCGAGGTCGAGCCCGGCCGACGGGGTCTGGAAGTGGGAGTAATAGTTGATCTCTTGACTGTGACGCCGGCGAGAATCTCGCCCGAGCGACGATAGGCTCGACGACAGGCTATTCTTCTTTATATTCCCTTTCGTGACTATTTCCTCTTTCTTTACTCTTTTCACTGCTGCCCTCGGTGCCGTCGTTGGTTCTATTGCTGTGGCTCTTTCCTCGTCGTCTTCTAATTGAGCTCGCCGAATCTCTTCCGACATCGTGATCTCGTTCACCACAGAAGCCATGATGTCCACGAGGTCACCCCCTTTATAATTAAACTTAGCAACCACTATGTCCTCGTTCGCAATATCCGCATCTACAGTGAAGCCACGCGAGTCGTCCACATATGTGATGACAACACCATAGCCGCCGTTGGCGAGTATCTTCAGGGGCCGCCAGCGCCGGTACTGCAACCCATCCTCGTCGGGCTCCACGCCCTCGTCGTAGGTGTACAGGTACGGCACCCCGACGTTGCCCTCCAGGTCGCCGCCGCCCTCGCTCGACCCGAGGCTCACGTCGCTGCGCCGCCTCAGCGGCTCCGTCAGGTTCGTCGCTATGTCGACCCAGAGCGGCCTGTAGCTGATGGTGTGCTGGTCGCCGTACCGCTGCCTCCACAGCGTCTTTGGCGGGGGCAGGACCTCGTCCGGGCGCTCGCGGTTCACGTGGTAGTAGACCTCGAGGGTGCCGAGGCCGCCGACGTTGGGCCTCCTGGGCAGGTTGGACACGAGCCTCCCGCTGTTGTGGTCCCGCGCCCACTTTGGCTGGGGGTGCGGCGGCTCCTCTATCCTGTATCTTGAGTTGCGCTTCAGTTTTACCACGCCCCTCTGGACGTGCGGCGTGGCTCTGCCACGGCCCTTGGGCGTCATTTTGATCCGCTTCTTGGGCGGCATCTTGGGCGGGCTCCTGGATGGTGTGTTTGCGGTACGCTTCTGGGATCTCACTGCGAGTGTGATGCTTTGCCGAATAGACTCTTTGCTATAATCCCAGATATTGTCTTGTGTGTGGAGAAGGCCTACTACAATCTTTTGTTCACATGAGTACAGTTTCTTCATGATACGGGTCTCTATTGAGTCGTCTTTCTCCCCCATGACTTGCTTTGTCGCCTATCCTAGTGGGACACTATGTGTTGACCGCATTTGGAAGGATTCTGGGATGGAGATGGCAGACGCGGTCCAGTCAAGGCTCAAGACAAAGATCATCCCGGCGGCATGATAGGACAATGAGGCATGCGCTTTCTCAACTACATCTACGGTGTCCTCGCCGACTGCAACCCAACCACAGCTTAACTACCCTAGTACTGTCTGTCACCTCCCTCCTGGCCATCCTGCGGAGCAGCCTCCCCGCCAGGCACGATCTTGCCGCACAGCTCCTTCATCTCCCGCATAAGCTCCACCATGTCCTCGCACGCCGCGCTGTTCCCCAGCGCCTTCCTGCTCGCCCGGCTGATCCAGTCGCCCTGCGCCGACAGCTTATCCGCCATGAGCGCAAGCCGGTAGTGCGCGTCCCCGTCGTCGCTGCCCCCCTCGTCCGAGCCGCCGGGCGGGTGGTCGCCCCCGGCCGCCGCCGCCGCCTGCTGCGCCTGCTGCGTGTACCGCCTGACGCGGGGCACCAGCGTGTGCAGCAGGTCCTTGTGCACGCCGCTCGCCTCGAACCGCGACTCGAGGAGCTCCCGCCACAGGCGGTTGCGCGTCGCGTGGCCCGCGAACCCGGCCACGGCCACCACCTCCTTGTGCGTCTTGAGGCTCTCCTCGCAGAAGGCCACCGCCTCCGCCAAGAGGTGCGACAGGCCCTGGATGACGTGGTCTAGCTTCACGGGCGCGGTGGTGGTGGTCGTGGCCTGGGATGCCGCCGCCGAGGCGGCCGCGTCGCGCTTGGCTACCATGCCGCCGGTGGGCGGGCTCGCCGATGCGACCTGGTCGAGGGCGGCCTCGTCGGCGGTGATGTCCTCGCGCGCTGAGGGGGAGGCGGAGCCGCGCCTGGCCATGTTGGTGTTGGGCGTGCCGGACGGGAAGTGGAAGGGGAAGCGTGGGTCGCCGTTTACTGGGTAGATCTGCACTGGGAGCGGTGCTGGACCTGGGTAGAAGAAGTTGCGGTAGTCGAAGTTGCTGTTGCGATCCATGACGGCTCCCGATCTGCAGGGGCAGCTGATTCCTGGTGCTCTGTGATGCCTGGGCTGATGGTGAGGGATGATCTTGAACAGGTGTGTCGATGCCTCGTGGTGAAGATTGCTCTTATTTCCAGGGCCTACTACTGAAATCAATGGGTGATGTCACTTTGTTGTTACCTAGCAACACAGAGGTTTGTATGTGTAGCTAGAATTGTATGCTTGCCTTGGGAGCTCATGTTGTTATTTGCTTGCTAGGACAAACCACCAGGCAGACGACCGCATCGCCTGTAATAGCAACCTTGGGGGCCATCGTGTTGCTACCTTTCATTCTGTCCCAGGCAATGAGGCAGGCAGCAGGATCAGCTGGAAACCAGCCGTTCGACATGGACAAGCAGGTATACAAGAGAATATATTTGTCCCGACATCCAGCGCTACGTATCAGAAGACAACCACAAGCGGGGTCAAGCGAGCCGTACAAGAATACCAGGTTCAATGTGGCTGCCCCTGGTAGCTAGAAATAGTATCCTACTACCTCAAAAGAGAATTTACCGTAGGCGAGGTCCCATAGGAGGATGTCCCATGGGAAGTAGGGGCTGTCCCATAAGGAGGGTATCCCACAGGATACAGCGAAAGCATAAACTATGCCTGCTTTGCAATCCCGATGTAGTCATTCGTGAATTATTCTCTGCGGCACCGTTGATGTGGATAATGACTTGATTGCCACATGTAAGTATGGTGTGGTACCCGTAAATCATTACCATGACTGACAAGTTTCAAGGTGACTGATGCCCAGAGCCCACACTACGGCCCGTAATCATCGGCCGCTCGGGCAGATGGTATTACCGCCGCTACGTCGTCTGCATAGTTGCTGGTGTCCGTGGTGGAGTTGCGAGTCGAGTGAACGTGGAACGCATGCAAGTCGAGCTGCTCGTGCGTGCGGGCAACACGGACAAATGTGCCCTAAATACCTAGGTACGGACAAATTTGCATGTGTGCACTCGCGGAATGATAATCATGCCGTTGCTTTTCAAATCCGCGGCACCTGCATTCCTGTTTGCTGTATCAAGGCCCCTTTTCGTGTAATTCCGTACATTTACTCCACTTTCGGAACGCCTTTCCGCGGAATGATGCATCTGTCTGTCGCGATGCTCATCTAGTCCGAACTGTGGCCTTGAATGCCGTTCAATTTCGTATTGAATGGATATGCAGTCTTTGCGCAGTGGAGACTAGTCCATTTCCCCGTCGGCGATGAGAGACTGAGTAGCCCACCATCGGTTGTTGATGATGCTGAGGTCCCAAATGAGCATGCTGGGCGAGGTGGAGTACTGGCATGAAGTGCACGATGTAATTCACGGACTGCTCATATGTCCCGACACTTAGGAAAGATTTGTAGATATAGACTGATACGCTTCACTGTTACTTCCATCATCAACCTCATCATACTAAACAAATCGAGACCTTCCCAACCGTTGCAATATTGAATTCGAACCTACCGTCTGAGCGACTAGATAATTAGGCATCAGATATGTCTGTACGGGCTTCCATTCAGGCAGCTTTGGCCGATATCGAGACTGCAGGCATAACGACCAAGCCGATCCCGTATCTCGTGGCCACCTTTGTATTCGTGGTCCTAGTCTACTCACTCGGCAGCAAACCCAAGTCCGATGCGCCAGTGTTGAATCCCCGACAACCGTTCGAGCTCACCGATCAGCGAGCAAAGGGAGTCTTCTACCAGAAATGCCGTTCGCTGCTTAGGGACTGGTTCGAAAGCCACCCCAGCGAGCCGGCACAGCTCATCACCGACTATGGACATGTCACAGTCCTTCCCCCAAGCATGGCGAACGAGATCCGCAGCGACCCTAAGCTTAGCTTCGCCGACTTCAGCGCTGATGTAAGTGTTGCTGACATTTTTTGCGCCACCGCCAGGTATGGGAATGGAAAACTGACGTCGGCCCAAGTTCTTCCAAACCGAGTATCCTGGCTTCGAGGCACCACTACAAGGCACGAAAGACTACCTCACACTGACTGTCATCAACAAAGATTTGACCAAGTTCCTGGGTTAGTGCGGGTCACTCTGTAATCTGGAGAAATGGATTTTGAAACTAACTCGAGTCTGTCAATAGCCAAAATTACCAAGCCTCTGGCAGATGAAACAGCACTCGCTATGCCCGCCTCCTTTGGAGAAAGCAAGGGTAAGACATTGAGAACTCTATGCATCTAAAGTGTCCAAGTGTATTAATCCTAATCATTGTATAGAGTGGCACTCCCTGCCTTTGAGAGACACCATCCTGACCTGCATCGCCCGCATCTCATCCCGCGTCTTCCTAGGAGAAGAGCTCTGCCGCAACGAGGCATGGCTCAAGATCTCGAGGGAGTACGCCTCGACCATGTTCCCAGCAACCGACATCCTACGCACGTACCCAGCCGGAATAATCAGGTCCATCGCCGCCCGGGTCCTGCCAATCTGCAGGGCCGCGCAGGCGCAGGTCGCCGAGGCACGCGCCATCCTCCAGCCCGTCCTCGAGAAGCGCAGGGCGGCCAAGGCCGCGGCTGCGGCGGCGGAAAAGACGGTCGAGTTCAACGACGCCATAGAGTGGTTCGAGAACGCCTCCGCCAGGACGGGGGCCAGCTACGAGCCGGCGGCGATGCAGCTGTTCCTCTCGATCGTGGCCATCCACACCACCTCGGACCTGATGACCCAGATCATGACGGACCTGGCCGCGCATCCGGAGGTCATCGAGGACCTGCGCAGGGAGATCAGGGAGGTCTTGTCTGATGGCGGCTGGAAGAAGACGACCTTGACCAACATGAAGTTGCTCGACAGTGTCATCAAGGAGAGCCAGCGCCTCAAGCCTATCCAGCTAGGTGAGCCGAAGATTGCAGGCGTACGAGGAAAGGTTACGAGGATTCCATGATGCTGACGGACACATAAAAACAGCCACAATGCAGCGAAAGGCTAGAGCTGATGTCAAACTGTCCAATGGTACTGTGATTCCCAAGGGGGGCTTCCTCGCGGTATCAACGCACCGCCACTGGTATGCTCAGAATTTGTTATTGCCCATAAAGAGTATTTCAGACTGACAGAGAATCAAGGGATGATTCTGTGTACCCAAATGCCAACGAATGTGAGCAACCTCCTAGAATAATGCCCGCCATCTCGAACACATGGTTCTGCCATATACGTATGCAAGTTGGTAGCTAACAATTCCACGGCACAGGGGACGGATACCGCTTCTACAACATGCGGCATAGCGGTGAGCCCGGCAAGGAGAACACATCACAGCTGGTGTCGACGACACCGGACCACCTGGGATTCGGGCACGGCACCCACGCCTGCCCAGGCAGGTTCTTCGCGGCCAACGAGGTCAAGATCGCCCTGATCTTCACGCTGCTCAACTACGACTGGAAGCTGCCCGAGGGCGTCAAGCCCAGGATCGACGAGTTCGGCATCGGCCTGAGCACCGACGCCACGGTGCAGGTACTGGCCCGGAGGCGCGAGGACGACTTTGACATCTCGGCAATCGAGTAAGGTGAAGAAGGAGAAAGAGCTTATCCTCCACTCACTCACTCTCTGTTTTCGCACACACAAAGACATGTCTCTGGGATATCAGCCACCGGCTGGTGGGCCTGATTCCCACTACTTACTTACTTCCTTACTTGATCACTCACTACCAAGCGAAGCTCTTGAGGCTCGGTTGCAAGAATCTCTACTTACTCACCCATAGATTGACTAAAACACATATGCAGTACTCTCATCTGGTCGGACAGCCACAAATGAAAGAGGGGTGTTTGGAATTTCTAACACAGACAGGCTAGGAGTCTCCTGGCTTTGACCTGCCTTCATCATGAAACAGGACCGCTTGGCGTACTCTCTTGATGGCAAGATGGAGTACATATGTGCACGATTCTGGTAAGCAAAGCCATCACGACAAGATTGACTAACGATTGCAAGATACGGATGTATCAAGCAATAAAGGTCGCAGTTTATCAGTATCTAGACATTCACACAGAATACAATATGGTTCAATGAGCACCTATAACTGGGCCAATGAGACTGCTCTCAGTTCACAAGAAATGATTGTGCAAATATCCTCTCCTGGCTCGGTTAAGCACTCCAACCGCAGGTAACTGTCAAGTCTGGCTCCCATTGATAGGTATATCAATATCTGCCCTATTGTGGGAGAATCAGATGCGTTCAGATTTCCATGTCACGTACTAGAATTTCAGTCAGGTAGCTCTTCTTCAGGCTCCGACAATACTTGACCTCTTCGCCGCCTTTTTGTTATATCATCGCACTTCTCTTACTGTGCAAAGTCACTTTTTCATGTATCATGATCATCGTCACATACAAAGGAGATGTAGGTCCGCATGTGCGAGAGGGGTTTAAATAATTTTATTGATATCAACTACCCATTTATCAACAGTTTAAGGCAGAGGGCGCGATGGGGCAAAGAAAACCTAGACGCCTCTTTTCTCAAGACAATAAATCACCGTAACCTCCACCAAACCACGCAACTCACGACTTCGAAGACCTTCATTGATTCCTGACACTGAAAGATGAATATCACCACCCTCAGATAGCGCACGACCACTCAGAACAGACAAGCATTCCAGCACAAAGGGCGAGAAGGGGGCGGTCCTCCTATTCAGTCATCGCAATATCAACCGGGCCGGCCGGCGGTTGTTGCGGCGGCCGCGGTGGCTCTTCTTGCGCTCCTCAGGCTGCTCGGGCGGAGGAGGGGCGGGCTTCTCGTACTCGTCCGGGCCGACCAGGTACTTATCCTCGTCGGGGATGCCGATGGTGGCGAGCTGCTCGTCGATCTTGGCGACCGCCTCGCGCAGGCCGTCGGCGAGCTTGATCGCGGCGCCGAGGTCCTTGATCGCCTGCCTGGCCCGCGCCTCCGCCTGGGCCCGGAGCCCCTCGGCGTGCTCGAGCTCGTCCTCGGCGGTCTTGCGGCGGGCGTCGAGGGCCTCGCGCAGCCGCTTCTCGTCCTCCTCGGCCTTGAGGCGCTCCTGCTCGTTGCGCCGGGCCTTCTTCCTCTCCTTAGCGGCCTGGATGTCCGCGATTATCTTAGGAACGCCCTGCGTTATCTCGTTGATGACCAGACCGCTGACGTCTGCGGCGTTTTCGATATCACCGCTCAAGTCATCGGAGATGATCGGTGGGGGAGCTGGCGGGCCGGCGGGGAGGGCGTGCGATGCTGTTGCGGATGCCAGCATGGCGAGGGTGGTTAATGGGACCTGCATCTTGATGTTCGTCATGTACGTCAGACTGGGGGATAAGTTCAGGTGATGGGATTCCAAGTGGTATGATTAACGTGATTGTTGATTGGAAAATATATTGGAAAGATGAGTTAAAATTGGCTCCACAGAAAAGCAGGACACGACTGGAATAATTATACCCATAGCAACGGACCTTGATTCTGTCAACGTAGTCCTCGTATCTCAAGGCCAATGTACCCAGCAGAGGTGGCCCGGCCAGAGTCCGCCATGAGCTAGGGAACTCACAACGTTCGTGCTGCATGGTTACGGTGGATTTATTACTTGGAGACTACATGAAGTTCTCTAGGGGGGCATGAGGGCAGACCGGATGCACATAGCCTTGCCTGTGCGTAGTCGTGGTCAGCCAGCCTAGTGTGCGCGGCCTGCGGTCCGCTTCACGTGGGCACTGCCCATGGTGGAAGCAAGATAAGTCCACGATTGTAGTCTAGACTTCCGTGCTCGTATTAGAAAACCTGTCTTCGAATTGGGAACTATCCGAAATTTGTGTGCTTGATTTAGATTCAAGCGGCGGACGAGGCTCGTTCTCAAGTGCTGCTAGACATGCTTGCAACCTAAGCTTCGACAACCACTGAAAGATTTATCGAGTCACGTTTTCATCACGCAAGAGCCCATCTTTCTGTAGAAGCAAAATAGTGTACGGAGACGCAGTAATAATTTTGATATCTGGAAACCGTCTCACAAGTGTTTGCAACCTCAAAGCGTATCAAGGCAAGTGGAAAGAAGAATCTAGGACACAGCGTCTGCTATAGATGTATGATATGTAGAGCCATATCAACAGAAGTCTAAGAGAGGTATTTTTTTCAGTTTTCTTTTTGGAGACAATCGTCTGTTTTGTTGATTAGAAGAGAATGTTATATCCAAGTTGTCTAGCATCAATTGATTTCACTGGCAGGAGATGGCTCTATGCGACAAATCCGCCATTTGAGGATCGAAATTGCATCATTACAGTCGCATAACTGGAAACATATCCAAATGGACGTTGAGGACGGTCATCTCCTTCTGTGGGAAGCATGAACCAAAATATAACCTCTTGTCAGGGAGGCCGTATGAGACAGCTCCAGGTAATCTACAACACTTTCCTGATCATAGACTCCAGTAGACTAATAGCTCTTGTAAGATGGATTATTCTATGCAGAAAAATAGATACCACGGGTCTGTTTGTCAACAGTTTCTTCGCAGAGAGATACTATTACACCACAGGGTTGACAGGAGCAGGTGGGTTCTACTACTGCCCAGGTGCCAACTATCAACGAATCCCACTGCTGCAAAAATGTGTGCCTACACCTCTCTCTCTGCTTTGGACCTATGGGCACAGCGAGTGGACCAATCAAGTTGGCCGTGCCAGCTTGCAAGGCAAGTGGAACGAGCCCCAATACCGCGGGCTCCCTCGCCACCGTCCGCAATGCTGTTATATAAGCCTCAATTCTCGTGAGGCCCGAATCGGATCGGACCACTCAGGAAAACCAACAACGCACGCCTATTCAAGGTCAACCCAGGCACGTCCCAGGAGAGAGAACGAGAGCTGAGGCGGGAACAAAAGGCGGCTGAGGCGGACGGGCGGGCAGGGGGGAGGCGGACTGGGAGCTTCTTCAGGGACCCCCGCGGGGCGAGACATGCATTGGGTAATGACTTGAGAGCAGAGACAGACAGAGACAAAGCAGCGATGGGTACCCAATGAGGGGAATCCCGCCACGCGAGGGGTGGGTGTGTGGTGTTGGTGGTCCTGCATATGTGCCCAGGTAGGTGTGGTCTCCCAGACGGGCCAGCCGGGTGTGCATTAGCACCTGGACGGAAGAGTGCAACTGCATGAGATAGTACATGTGTGGTGGTGGATATGGGCCCATGTACAGTAAGTACTATGGCATGCGGGATGATGTGGTGGAGGGAAGGGTAATCTGGTTGGTCATCGGACGGGGGGTTTGAATGGGAGCGATATTGTGCATGATTAATTCCTCGTTCCTGTGCCCGCCATTCCAGCTATTCCAGCCAGCTCCGAACCTGGCACAAGATCCTGCGGTCGCCTGTATGGCTTTTTTTCTTTCCTTTTTCTCGTTTTTCCTGTTTTGCTTTGCTTTTCCCGCTCCCCCAGTCCCGGGAGATATCCTCGATCAAGATCGATCTGAGGAAGAAGAGCCGGGTTGCTTTTCCCCTCATTTATTTCCTTGCTCTTGACATTGATGTTGATGAATCCTGACGCGGTGAGAACTCTTCTTTGCAAGAAGTAACCAGTGAGAGAGATCGGTCACCGTCATAGCCCATCTCCTGGCAGAGGCAAAAGGAAACGGAGGCTGCAAGGTGATGCCTCTCTCCTAGGCTCCTTGCACGGTTCATTCATTTCTCCATGTTCTCCTCCTCAGCTTTGACGGCGGGTCGGGGAAATGCCTCGACAGCCGAGTCCGCCGCGGCCAATGGCCCATAGTCCAGAGTCCAGAGTCCAGGTGCCCCAAGCCCTGGTGCCCTGTCTGGGTGCCAAGCGACGCGATGGGCGGCGGCAGCGAAACTTCGATTGGAAGGCTGATCAGGTACGCGGGTACAAGCACGTACATTAATAGATACATGGGTACAAGGGTACGTACCGAGGTAGCCGTCCGTACCTGTCTCAGGTGAAGCGGTGCCTGGGGAGTCGAGGCCCCACCCATCAATCAATCACCCATCAATCCAGCTGCCACACCCCAGCAGACCTGGGCGTCCTGGGGCACCTTGATGAAGGTGCGGTATGTGTGTGTACGCTGCTGCGTAGGAAGCATACCCGCCTTCTCGTTCAGGCCTCGTCTGTTCATTGAGAGAGAGGCATACGCATGCGTGTACGCATGTGTGCGTGTCTGTGTCTTGTGTCTGTGTGGTTGGGTGTGGGTGCAGTCGACGTCGTGGGATGTGACCTTCTCTTGTCGGCTGTGCTGCCGATGACGTGCCTCATCCAGCCAACCTGCCGAGCACCAAAGCAGCATGGGGCGCATCGTTAAACCACAATAGTGTACTGCAGACTACACTCAATCGCGCACCCATCGCATGCACACGTAACGCATGCTCGCTCGCACGCACCTGTATTGTCCTCTCGCCAACATCTAATAATTCCAACAAATGTTCCGAAGTCTGCCAGTCCCAGTCCCAGGTCCACGCCCCATCTCCAACGTCTGTGTGTGAGAGGTTCTGGCCTCGTCCGACCGACCGACCACCCACCAGCCCTCCCCCCCTTTTCTCCCTTCCCACTTACTTCGGACGAGTCGAGCCAGGACAAACTCACCTAGCCCTCTCCCTCCCTCCCTCACTCTACTGGCCTGGCAGCAACTTGTTTTGCACAGATGAGATCAATTCTCGAGGGCCCGTGTTTGGCAGCTCAGCCCCCCGGCCCAGTGTCCCAGGCCCCCCCAGAGGCGCTCATACAAGCCGAACCCAGCCACAGCATGATTAACTTTATTTCCAAAGGCTCCGCGAAGATCCACCGCCGGCCGAAGCTCTGCCCCCTGTCGCTTGCTAAAGCAGAGGGGGCCCCAGCCGCTGGCTGGCGCGCTCGCTCACTCCCTCCCTCTCTCTCACACGGCCCCTACTAACGACGGCGATGACCCCTGTCGGGTCGTAGTGTACCAGGGCGGTGGGTCCGCAACCAAATTCATTCCCCGGCCGGGAGTCAAGAGGCGACGCAGTTTTGGCCAGCACGGGCGAAGGCTTCCTCGGCTCTTTTTCCCTTCTCTATTCTACATGTCCTCCGGCCGGTCGGGATTCGACCGGCGACAAAGGTTAGCAGAGGGCAGGGCAGGGGCGATAGGGAGAGTACCAATCCGCGGTAATGTGAAACAGACCTGACGGGGCAGCGACTTGAAACGCGAAACGAAGAAAGCGCCTTCCAGCCTCAGCCTGTCGTGAGGGCCCGTCCGTGGAAAGATCGCCGTTGTGATTGGAATTATTATCACATAGTATGAGAAATGGAACGCGAGACCAATGGATTGGCTGCCCACCGTCCACTCGGGAACGTTGTCCATCGGCCATGCAGTGCTCTCATGCCTGGGCTCAAAACTGCCGTGCGCAAGCCAGCGCACCGTCGACTTTCTACAGAGATGATGCCCTGCCTGTCTGGGCGTTCGACCCGAGAGGCTAGTCGCCTGGCCAACATGTTTGCTTGCCCATCGCTGAGCCTCATCTCACGTGGGGCATTTTTTCTGCCTCTCTCTCTCTCCAAACCTGCACAATACGAGCGCCCCGTGGCTAGCAATGCCCAGCGATACGGTGCTGCGCAACGCTGTGCGCGTCTGCGGCAGGTTGACACACACCAACGGCGTACGGCAGATCCGGTCCGGGCTGGCAATCTGGACGATCCGCAGTTGAAACGGCGCTGCTTGGATGATCTCCCTTTCCCACTATTACACAAAACAATAATGTTGGGGACCCAGTATATAATTTACGGATTGGTCCTCATTCTGGGGCTGTTTCTCTTTTTTGGCGAGGAGTATATCTTGACCGACAGAACCTTATTATTTGTCGGCGGGCAAAATGAGGCCAATGTCAGCCTCGCTGCAGCGCCCGACAGTGCCGAGCAGGGCGGCCAGCCGCGCTTTCCAGCACAGTACTGTATGTACTATTAGCTGGTGCCATGCAAGCCACACAGTAGATCATTTGCCCCGGTTTATTCTTGGGATTTTATATGTAAGAGCCCGTGGTATAGGACAGGCAGGGCGTGGGCAGGCACGACAGGCCCAGGCCACAAGGCTGCCCGGCGCTGGCATCTTTGTTTGAAGACCGCGGAGAAGAAGTGGGTCAATCATCATCCAGCGGTCGCTATGGGGTTTCGAATCGAGCCCCCAAAAACGGTACCGTCTGCCTCATCTGGAAGCCCTGTGGCAGTGGGTGGGGCTGGTTGCTGGCTGCTCCTTCCTGCTCCTACTGCTGCTGCTGCTGGTGCTGCTGGGGTGCGAAGATCTGCTTGCCCCCGATGCATTGACGCAGCTGGAAGCTTCCGTGATTGCCAGATTATGGGGGACCGCGCTGATGGGTTTCGTACCTGAGAAGGAATGTCGAAACCACTCTTTCCCAGACGCAGTCGTCGCGCCAGGGGAACCGGCCAATGACCTGCGCCTGCCATATTCAGGTACCCTGCCTGGCTGATGCTGACGACCGTCCATGAGGTGGCCACCACCGCCAGCCAGGCCTATCACGAGTATGCAGTCCAGTCAATCCTCTCAAATCCTTCCTCAGCGACGAGTCTGTTCCACGTGCCGGTGCGCGGACCCCTCAAAACACGGGCAATACTGCACGCTTTTTCGCACAGATTGGACGGACTGTTCAGACAATAGTCAGGGCCCCAATGAACGCACCAGCAAGACCCCAGCTTGGGGCCAACCCGCTGTCATTCGCGACGAAATCAACCACACAGACGGGGGTAAGGAAAGAGGTGACATTCACAGGGCCGCCGGGCCTCGGGCATGTGATGAGACTGCCCTCCCTCCAACCCCAGACAGCCAGAACAGACAATTACTACTCCAACTCGTCGACAGTGGTGGTGGTAGGTAGGTGCTGTAGTGAAGTGTAGTAGGGGGGCGCCGGCCAAACAGCCCGACAGCCCAGCAGCAAGCAGCCCAGCACCCTTGCCCGATGTGGGCGGTCCTGGCCCACGGAACGTCCAACAGGCGTTGCGTCTCGTGCCAGTCGGGGATTGGGGGAAAGGAAGCTGGCTGCATGTCACCTTCGCATGCCCGTACGGTATCCGGTTGCGCGAGGGAGGGAGGGGGTGATTTAATGTTGCGTCGTGTCCCGCCCCGGTCGATCACCTCGTGCCCCCGACGGCGCATGTACCTACAGTACCAGAAGTTCACAGTAGCACTCGGGTTCTGAGTCGAGTGCACATGTGCGCGGGTTGGCGGGTTGGCAGGCAGTTGGGGGGGGGGGGGAGTCTGGAATGGTTACATAATGAGTGGACTGGTGCTTGTAAGATGTTCGAGGTCATCGAGATGCTGCGTGCTCGGCAGTGCGTATCACACATGTTGGGTTCAGATATCTACAGTTTCCGGTCTATCAGTCTGTCTGTCTGTCAGTCAAACTGTATCAGTCCGCGGGCCTGGTCGACTTATTGTTCCCGATCGAGGATAGGGCGAGGGAGGGACGGTCAAGGATGGGTGGGTGAGATGGAAGAGACACACATATCCGGACGAGGTAAGACATGCATGCATGTGTCGGCACGCCGTCGCGATGGGAAGGCATGTCTCCGATCTAAACCCAATTTCTTCATCTTCCGGGAAGGGGGGGAGAGGATTCCAGGTTGAAACCTACGTGCTCGCTAACAAATTAATTAGTTGGAGAAGAGAGTCTGATCTGGGCCCAAGAGAAGCCATCTAGCGGACGGGCCTGGACTGGCAGACTGGACACGGCTGGGACAGATGCCCGGGTCGAGACTCGAGGTAGAGGGCCGTCTCGGCCGACTGGTATGTACTTATCAGGTAGAGTATAGCGAAGTGGTAGACTATTGCAGCGCTGGCGGGTTAGCTGGCAGACTAGTCTACTTCCAAAAGGTTGGACGGACCAGGGCGTTGGCGGGCTTCTCTCGGCGGGAGCGGTGCGATGCCGCAGGCTCTAGCTGATGGAGGGTTGCCATGGTGGGGGGTAGAGGGGCAGACCGGACGGATGGCGTCGTGTGTACTCCGTACCGAGCTAGAGCATGTAGCGACAAGTCACTCCTGCCAGCACTGGCACAAGTATCCCTCGCCTCTCACGTTGGGCTGGGCAGCCGTTGGTGCTGGTCAGTGGTCACTCGCATGTGTCCAGCAACAGACCACGTACTCGCAGCAGACCAAAAGCACGTTGCACAATAGGACCACGACGACGCAGGTCCGTGTCGAGGATTTGTGGTCTGCGGCCCAGGGCCTGGAGCGAAACCCAACCCATTCTGTCCAGCACAGGGCAAGCCAAACATGGGTAACATGTGTACGGTGGTAGTCCGTGGTCTACAACCGCCTCATCATCGGCACGACCAACCGCGTGCCCCCGGCATGTAATGTCCAGAGGGAGCCCAGGAACACAATCTCCACCTTCCCCAAACTGCTTGTGCAGTCAGTATCAAGCAGCAAGCAGCAAGCACCTCGCAACATCACCACCGAGTTCAGCAACCAGCATGAAGCATCAATAAGCACGGCTCCGCCCCCTTGGGACAGCCGCACACCCAGACTGCTGGGTTAGCAGGACCCCCTGCCTGTGCTGAGATGTGCGCCGTCAGCACTCTGGTGCTGAGCGATCGCCGCCGCCGCCCGCCCGGGGGCCACGGCTCCTTGTTTGTTGTAGGGCTGAGGATTACATACTCAAATTGGTTCGTTGCCTACATACATACATACACATGGCCTCCAAAATCCGGTAGACGCAGCTCCTTCGGTGAGCAGAGCGACAAAGGTCGGGACCCACCTCAGTCAGCCCGTCAATGCCACGCCGAACAGTCATGGTTCATGTCATGTCAGAACCCACCGCCCGGGGAATAGACACCCACCCACCAGTCTAGTCAGTACACACTGTAATCGTTCATCCCAATGCGCCCGCCCGACCATATGTCTCAATCCACCATGGCAGGCAAGAGGGCATGACCTGATCTGTCTCGGTACATTTCCATTCTATGCCATTTCCCCCATCCCATCCCATCCCCATCACAATCACATCACACACACTTCCTCGGCACACAAGCACAAAGGACAGGCACAGGCACAAACACGCACACACACACACGCCCAGCCCCGCCGCCTGCCGCCGCCTCACTCCGCCCAAATCGGGCCTAAACACCCCGGCACGTTACGCTGCGAGCCTGTGGGTAAGCTGATGGGCGCAGGAGGATGGGATTCCCTCCTCGAGAGGGGGAGGAAATTCTCCGCGGGCGGGAAGAGGTGTGTGTGTGTGTGTGTGTGTGTGTGTGTGCGAAAGGGGGGCAGGGCAGATGGACTGAATGACAGACAGACCGCCTGGGTTGCCGAGCCTAAACGAACGTAGACACGGACACTGCTGCTCGCTCGGTTATGCGTTGGTTAGGCGAGAGGGCTCGTTACGCCCTCGCGTGTTTTATACACTGCTCGCCTATTACTCAAGCCAGGGCGGCAGATACAGTACATAGACGTGGGTTGGGGGTTTATACATAGGTGGCTAGGCGGGTAGGCGAGTGCGGCGTTGTATCTTTTCTTTTGCCTGCCCAAAAGACGACCGGCCCACCGACCGACCGACCGATCAAGCAGCAATGGTTCGTTCAGCCAGTTCTCTCGCTCGCCTCGTGCGCACCCGCTATGCCGCCTGCCCCGTTCCCATCTCCATTCTGCCATTCCAAAACCCCCTGCCCACAACCCGTCCGGGTTCTCACGGGCTGCCCCGCAAGGGCAGAAGGGGGGGGGGGACAACTCCATTGCAGCGTTGGAGCAACGTCGTACTGAGGTAGTACCTGACATAGAAGCCCCATAGGTGGCTAGGCTGGGTTCCACACCGGGGCGCCTAAGGCTGGCTGGCCGTACACTGCGAGGGAGGAAGCGAAGCGAGCTTTGCTGTGGCAGGCAAGCAAAGCAAGCAGGGCAAGGCAAGGCAAGCGGGAGCGTTGGCGCCGATTCGCAGACGGTAGGGCCCAGCAGCCCAGCCGGTCTCTCCCACAGTCCTCCCCACCCTGTACACTCATTCTACGCTGTTGTCACTTGCGCTTCCCCGGTACATAATTAGATTGCTTGCCACGTCTCCCTGCTCGTCAAGAACCACCCCCGGCCCAGTGGTGGCCCTGGCTGAGGACGTCAAGGAGAGGGAGGGAAGAGAAAGGTACCGCATTATGTGACATACGGCACCTTAGAATTTTGGCTTTCTGGCCGGAGTATCGGGTTCGCGGATCTCAGCGGCAGCGCCGATCCTGGAACCCGGCTCGTGTCATGCTGAGTCGCCCAATCGGCAGGGTCTTTTTTCTGGGAGGGCAGGGTGAGGGACAAGAGATGATTTAACCCAGTGTCCACTGGCACATCAGAAACACTGAGCGACAATCACCGCCGGGCTTGGACCAGGAGCGTCTCTGTGTGCTGTGATCTCTTTCTGGGTTTTACCTCATGGTTGCCGATCAATCCAGAAGGACGGGCATCAGATCAGAGATGCCAACCCTTTCCGATCTCCATAGTGCGTGCGTGTGCAAGGGGGCCGGGTGGATGACTACGGGCGGTAATTCTGCCCCTCCACCTCCACCCGCCCTTCCGGCTCTTCCATTTCTGTCGCCATACAGCAATGTCCGTAAATGAAGACGGATCCACAAGCTGCATGTTGATGTCGTACCACTCGTGGTAGAGAGGCGGACAGAGGGAAGAATATCGAGATCAGCAAGAGCATTGCCTCTGTAGTGTTTTGAGTTCCTGGCATGCTTCGCTTGTTTATCAAGCGCTACTCTCATGCTCCCGACACAGTGTATACGGCGAGGGCTTAAAGGTCCCTCATCACAATCTTTCCACCAGCACGAAAGGGGAAATCCCAAACGCCCCTGCTGATAGGGATACACTTTTTAGGCGAGTGGGGGGAAAAAGAAGCCACCGCTCATTCCATAGATTGTCCAGGCCCTCATAAAGTCCAGAGCATGTGGGCTAGGCCGCTATCAGCCCGTGCCAGGTGGTGGCCGGAAGCCCGCCTCAGCCTCGGAGGGCGTTTCACCGGCTGGGGAGCCGATGGATCGACCACCACTCACCGAGGAAGAAAGGCCAAGATGGCACAGGGAGGAAAATGACTCCTTCTCCTCCCTCGCCGGAAGAGGCGGGGTGGGGGAAAAGGAGCGTGCCTTACCCTCAGTCCTACTTGGCCCAAAGTCGACGGACCCCAATCTGGAGGCTGAGGCTCCGTCCGCTGCCGTTTGGTTGAAAAAACAAGCGTGCGCCCCGGAAATCGGCTTTGTCGCATTTTTGCCTGTTCGGAGGGGGGGCAGACGGTCTGGCGCCTCGCGGCTTCGCTGCCCGAGTGGACTGGGCGTTGCTAGGCCGACCTCTTCCTCCTCCATCCTGCGAGAGTGGAGTCGGTCGACTGGAGGCGAGGTTTACACAGAGAGAACGCAGAGATGTAGAGAGAGGTGATGATGATCCGTTTCAAGATAGACACCTGTACAAAGCCCAGAGAGGTAAAATTGCCTCTTTCGGTCGCCGGCTCGTATAAAATACCTAGTGCCCGCCTGGCCGCCGTCGTTGTTGTCGCCGCACAGGAGGAATGTCATCAGGCCCCCTCCCCTGCTGACATGAAGTTGCTTACCCGGCGAGAGGCACGCATCAGGACCGTGGTAACTAACTACTTGTTGCTGGCTGTGTGTGTCACCCACCCCTCCACACCCGTGTGCACATGGGCGTGGGCAACCGGGTTCGCGCCCGCCCGCCCATTGTGACTGTGGCTATCCCCCGTCGCCCCCCGGCTGCTGACATGGTTGAATGGTGATACCGTACGTCCCATCATCCTCACCACCGTCATATCCCGTACGCCGGTGCGCACAACCAAGCTAGTTGTGGCAGCATGGGCAAGGGAATGGGGCGTGGGCATGGCATGACCTGACTTGACCTGAGCTGAGCTCTTTATTCCGGGCCTCGGAGTGCGGTTGCGCTGTTCGCGCGGTGGAGGGGCAGTCGGCGGCAGGGTGATGTCAAGACCCGAAGTCAAAACGGGGTGCTCGGCCGCGGTAGGGCCCGAGTCGTATCGACGCACGTTAGACACAGCAGGCTACTCACTGCACACTGTCTTGGCCTTGAGGGCGGGAGAGATAGACTCGGGCACCCAGTCAGTGGACCGCATGCATGAAATCAAGCTGTGGGCGAACAGACGAACTTCGGAGCTCTGGGTCTACATGAGATTGTGCAGGCTATGATGTCTGTGTTGGGGCTCGTGAGGTGGTGCGTGTCATGAGAGGGATGATCCCTTTGTGCTTGTTCCCGCTGTGCTGGGTGTGACATTTCTTGGGTGGCGGATAGACATGCCAGGATGGGCTATCTTGGGCCTTCCCGCTGGTGCTGCTGGTGCTGGTGGAGGACGCGCTAGCAGCAAGAGCTCCAGCACTGTGTAGATACAGAGCAGTGCGTCTAAATGTTTGTACGCTGGGAGAGAGTGTGTGCATCTGTACGTGTCTGACTACTGACTAATAAAGGGCGTCCGACGGTTCCAGGACCCTTGGCCAGCCGAAGACCCCGGCGGGTTGCTGAGTGAGAGACGAGGGAAGTGTCGCCATACCCGATGGAGGGGCAGCAGGTCTGGGCAAGACATGCGAGAGATGGATCTGAATCAACTCCCCAATAGGGATGGTATGAGAAGGGTCCTTCCTGTACCGCAGTCGGGGAGACAGGCAGACTACAGACTCTGTGCTGTGTTTGAATGAATGGATTAAACGACCCCTTTTCCTTGCCGTCTGTCTCCTCTCTCCTCGCTCGTATTCCGTCTCTGCACTCATCTGCATCGTTTTCTTTTAAGCTTGACTTGCTCTCTCACCTCCTTTTTCCCCTGCACGACGGAGAGTTTTCTGGTGATTCGGGATGGGCCCATGGCGGTGTCGGGCGAGAATGAGATGTGGGGTGGCAGGACAAGGGCACGACAGGCACGACAGGCACAACAAGAAGTTTTGAATGGGGAAAGCCACTTCGGTTGGCACATCCGCTGACACCGGCCGACGGGGGGTGGGGAGGAGTGGTACGGGATACATGCTACTGTGAACCATTTACCGTAGACCGCAGCACAAACTGTACCCAGGTAGGACAAGGGAATAAAGTGGCTCGGCAGCTCCTGGGGCTTTCTGCTGGGATTCGACATGGACATTGGCATTTCGCAGTCGATGGCTGGCAGGGCAGGGCAGGCAAATAAAACACCAAGCCCAGGCCACTGTGTAGACTCCTCACCCTGGCCAATGCCCTTTGAAACGTGCTTCTTTTTTTGTCGTCCTGTTCCTGGGCCTGCTCTGCTGGAGATTGCGAGACGAGAAGCAACGGTGAACACAGAGTAGAAGCAGAGACAGAGGGGGAAACAAGCTCGGAAGACGGTGGAATCGATCAATGACTGACTGACTAACTAACTGAATGGCTGGCTGGCTGACTGTGTGCTCTCGCTATGGCATTGTTCCTTCTCCAGACGCACCTGCATCTGCACCTGCCTTTGACAGTTCATGTACTGTTTGTGCCCGCACGGTATGTACTGTGAAACCGGCCATGTACCCTTGTATCCTTGTACCCCAGCACCCATGAAAAGCCGTGGACATGGACCTTGACGGTGGGATTGATCTCGACCGAAGTAACAAGGCGCGCCGTTTTAGATCCCCCTTCAGACGCCCAGACAACCAGTCAAGCGAGGCCCGCACGTGCGGTCGGTCGGTCTCTGGCTGGCCTGGCTGGTGGAGGAGCAGACCTCACAAGAACTTGTTGCCAGCCAGCACGGTAGTCAATGGAACTTTCATTGGTGCTCCGTCTTGTTCCTATGTTCGACTCTGCCCTCAGTCAAGAGGGGAGAGAGAGAGAGAGCAAGCAAGCAAGCGAGCCCAGGTGAACCAAGCGAGCGACCAGACAGACCTGATGACATCCGCCCATGGATGCAGCTAAACCATCGTGCCCATCCGCCGACCCCAGATCCCTGCCGCCTGCCGTTCCTGTCAGGTACTCTGCAAGTATCCCCTCGTCCAGGCACCCAGGGCCACCGACCGTCCCTAAGGCCTATGGGCCTGTCACAGGGCGCTGGGGACGTGGTTCCGGGGCCTGCCCGTCCACCGCCTGTCTGGGCACCCAGCACCAAGCACCACAGCCAGCGCCAGGACCGTGACCTCGAAGCAACCTTGGGCGGTCCACTCCGGCTCGCCCACCTTCGCCCACCCACACTGCCCTTCTGGGCCGCCGCGCTGCCCAGGTGGGCTTCGCTGAACTCTCCCATTGCCTACCTGGACTACTGGACTAGGAACCCTGCTACCCTGCCTGCCTTCTTTCTTCCGCTTCTCCTTCGATCCCCATGTACCTCGTACCACGACCGCCTCTCTTAGGAATCCCTCCTCACCCTCTCTTTCACCTGCCGACCTCTCCTCCTCCTCACTCACTTGCTCACTCGCTTGTTCACTCACTTCCTCGAACTCCTCAACTCCCTCCTGCTGTTCTCCCCCGGCGGAAATCCTCGACCCGCCATGTAACGAGCGCCCTGCAACAACCCAGACTCTCCCGGTACCTGCGATCGCTACCCGTCACCCACGACACACCCACCCGCTCTGCAAGAAGGCCGAACCGTCCGCCCGGCTTGCCCGCCCACCCCCACGAACAAATCCCTCTCCTCTCCGAACCTAGACACGAACATAACACTCGGCAAATACGGAGGATAAGGCACGCCCGCTACCCCAA
The DNA here is from genome assembly GCA_037177825.1 of Diaporthe sp. P3_1W. Classification (NCBI taxonomy): domain Eukaryota; kingdom Fungi; phylum Ascomycota; class Sordariomycetes; order Diaporthales; family Diaporthaceae; genus Diaporthe; species Diaporthe sp. P3_1W. The sequence continues at coordinate 6,765,891 of JBAFXB010000001.1, forward strand.
GAACCCTCTCAGCCCGGTTCCTGACAGCTTCGGCTGCTGGTAATTGTGGTGCAGAGTCTCGGCCTCGAGGTGGAACCTACATCATCCTCCACCGCAGCCATGGTTCTGAGCATACCCGACACCGGCCTCCACCTGGAGAGCTCGGCCAAGTCTGCAGACACCCTCCCTCTGCAGGCGTTTGCCCTCACCCTCAACGACAATGTGATTGAGGACTTGATCCGGCAGGTGCAGAATGGGGGCGACGTCAAATTGTCCCTGGGGAATGTTCCCGTAAGTGCCTGTGCAGACTGCCGTGACGTTGAAGCCCGCGATTTGGCATGGGAGGCATGGCTATTGTTCAACAGCGAGAACAATAGCCTCGCAACATGGCCCTCTGCGGAGACAATGTGTATTCAATTGGGCGGAGCCATACCACCCGTCTACATGGTCCTGTTAATATTCATTCTGGGACAATCAGCCCGCTAACTTCTTTCCTCACATGCAGTCCCTTCTCTGCGGCAGGGAAGCAGTCCACAAGATCCCCAGGGCTGCCGAGATACCCAACCTCGACCTCTACATGACCGATCTCTCGGACTCGACACAAGAAGCAGAGAGGCTGCCACACCCCACAATGTCTCTCTTCATGAGGCCTGAGCTCAGGAAGTACCCCAAGCTCGCCGCAGGCCGCGTGGTCGTCAAGGAGAAAGCGGCCCCAGCGCCGGCTCGCAGCCCACAGACCGATCTCCCCGACGATATCGCACAACTCAAGAAGTCCATGGCACAGGCCAAGAGTGACAAGCTGGAGAATGGGTGTGTAGTGCTGAGCAGACTGTGGAAGTGGTCTGAGCTAACTTGCACTCCTGTAGTACGAAGATCGTCAACACTCCGATTTCGGGCGTGAAGCGAGGCGCAAAGGCCGGCAAGGCGAAGCTGCTACCTTCAGCCAAGGGGAGCACCTTCACAACCTCTATCAGCAGGTCTGGTGCCGCCAGTCCTGCCCTCAGCGGGACTGGTTCTCCGTCTTTGGGACCCACCCTGTCAGCCGACGAGCTGGCCAAGGAGAGGGCCAAGGAGCTCCGGTCACCCATCGTACACGAGCTGGCCGTCAAGGAGATGACCTTCGAGGAGCTCCAGTCCAGGTGGCCAAATGACGATCAGGACTTCAAGCCTGCCCTGGATAAGGCGGCCGATTTTGACAGCAGCCGGCAGAAGTACTCCTTGAAAAAGATGTACTGGAAGGAACTCGACGTGTTCAGATATGGCTACGACTCGGACGAGGAGCGACAAAAGGCCATCGACAATGCCATCAGGATGTATGATCGCATGCGCGTGGGTACTACGGAGCCCGTATGGCAGAAGTTGCTGCCGAAGGAGGAGCGTGGGAAAGGAAAGTGCCTCAGCAAACTTCAGGCGACAATTGCCAAGAGCGCAGCTACTGCTCAGGCCAAGACACCGCAAATCAAGGTCCACGATGCAGAAGATTCGAGCGGCAGCAGGAATGGAGATGGCAACATGTCCGGCATCGAGAGGAAGACAAAGAAGGCGGGCTCCCCATTACCGCGATCTTCCTCACAGACGAGGCAACCAGCCAAGAAGACTGAAAGCAAGCTGCTGTCACAAAAGAAGGCACCTACCCCAAAGGTTTCGCCTACCAAAGCTGGCGCGAAGACGGCAAAGGCCAAGGGCGGCCGCATCCTTTCCAAGGAGATCATTTCGGACTCCGATTCTTCCTCGGAAGATGCACCCATGTCGAAAAACCTGGCCAAGTCGAAGGCAGCGGACTTGGAGCGGGAGAGGGCAAAGGAGAGGGAGCGAGAACGAGAACGGGCTGAAAGGGAGAAAGAGCGTGAGAGGGAGCGTGAGAGAGCCGAGCGAGAAAAGGAGCGCGAGAGGGAGCGCGAGAGGGAGCGCGAAAGAGCCGAGCGCGAAAAGGAACGTGAGCGGGAGCGCGAGAAGGAGAAGGCCAGGCTGGCGGAGAAAGCCAGGCTGAAGGAGGCCACCGCTGCCAAGCCCAAGCCCAAGCCGGCCGCGCCCAAAGAGATCATCAGGTCCCAGGTCGTTGCTCGGCCGGCCGTCCAAAAGCGATCTCGAGAGGAGCCTGACGACGACAGCAGCTCTAGCTCAGGCACGCCACTGAGCAAGCGTGTGAACAGGGAGATCAAGACATCCGTTGCGCCCCAGTCTAAGCTGGCAAACAAGCGACCTCCCTCGGACTCGAGTTCGCAGGGCTCATCCCGCAGCAACGGCAATGCTGGGAACAATGTCCCCAGCAAATACAAGAACACCAGCCCGATCAAGTCATCACCGCTTGCTTCCTCGCCACCGACCAACGCCTCAGACTTTGACCACACTTCTACCGACGAGAGCCGGCATGGTCGCCAGCGCAACCGGTCCCCAGACCGCAACGTGACAGTGGCGAACGGAAACATCAACGTGAAGAAACGCAAGGCCCAAGCCGAACGTGACACTATCGACGTGGCCATGTCGGACAAGAAGCGCCAGCGGGTGTCGACCGAGATCCTGGACAAGGCGCGCACGTTCAAGATGCATTACGTGGTGTACCAGCAACTGCACCGCGAGCTGTCCGGGGCCAACAGTTTGGACAAGAAGAAGTACGAGAGGCTGATGGCGATGCACGAGCGCCTGGAGCACCTGAAGAGCTCCATCTACTCCCAGGTGCCGCAGGACGTCTGAACGACGGGACGACAAACATTCGAGAAACGACAGACGATCTTCATTTAATTGACATGCATGGGAACCACAGGAGGACGAGATACTCACGGTATGCATTGGAAGAGCAGCAACACCTTTTTAAAAAAGCGGAATTTCGGGACGCGATTTCCTTGGTTCCTTCTTATTTACCCCCGCGAAGTGTACAGCACATGGGAGTTCACATATAGTCTCCTCATCACACATCTCGAGCATTTACACAACGGCTGGCTTGCATTGTTGGAAAGGGAGGGGAACCCGGTTCAAGGGAGGTGTTCTACGGTCAAACTTGCACATAGCATTTTCCTGCTTTCTCTTGTTCCCTCTTCCGAAATTCTTCCTATGGATAGGAATATCATGATACCAAGAATTGAAAGAAATTCTCATGAAAATGCTTGACTCCTGTGATCAAAATACATCGTACTGAAGGGTAAACCAAGGCCTTTCTGTGCAGGGCCCCCTTCCCCTCCTCATATTTGCGGCCACCCGCGAGGACGTGGTCTGCTTCTGCCGTCACTGTCCTCCCTTGGTGTTTTGCCCCGTAGTCCCTCAACACTAACCAAAAAAAAAGCCCAACCACAAATGTGTTGCTGTAAGACCCCTGATCAAGAGCCATCAGCGAGAATATAGGCCACCGTTAACTCAACTTTCCCGGCCACACTTTTCTATGCACTTATTGAATGCCCTTGTGCAACGCACGAGATATGGTTTCCTACGCTCTGCACAGTATACACTTACAACACGGACCCCCTCCTGTCCCGAAGTTTAGGCACGCAATGAGTCGGTTCTGCATATATATGAGGATCACGACCACGGTTATGCACCAAACCAGCTGTTACGAGCGTCATCATCTTGACTCACGTATTCACATATATGCTCGCTGTCCTTGTTTTTGTTTAATGATAATCCGTGGACCCCATAAGAGAGGCATATAGATCAACGCGGCCGGCCGTTCGCCGTCCCTGGCCGCCCTGCCAGATTCCGGAATCCGCAAGGATTTCCGCCCGGGCGCACGAAAGTGATGATTATTGGAAAGCCCGCGCTCACACGCAGCCTCCGAGTCAGCCCTCGTGTGCCTCGGGGCTGTAGATTTCCCCCATGTGGTCCTATGACATGCTCGTGTATGAGATCCGGGTGTAGGCTATGAGACGACTGCGGGCATGTGCTAGGCAGCTAGCTAGCCGCGTTGGGAAACCTGGCAGCCGGGGAAAAGGGGCATCGACTTGTGTGTATGTTAAGAGGTAGACAAGGCCGGAGGAAGAAGAAGAAGGAGGGGGGGGGGGTCCGGGGCGGGCAGCTTGGGTACACACACAAGCCCGCGCGGAACATGGCCTGTCTGTTCTGAGACGATATTGATATGTTTGAATGTTGAGATGAGATAGACAGTAAGCTCTCATAGCCCAACTTCTCGATTTCTTCTTCCTGAGGGGCGAGATTTCAAGTCTGCGCAGATCCTCCCTCCCCTGTTTTTTTGCCCCTGTGTCGCTGGAATGTTGATGGTCCTAACGTGATGGAGTCAAGACCCTGGCATTCCTGCGCGTCTCCGCCCTCTGAGTTTCGGGATGGGAGCCCTTCGTGCCTTCCTCCAGAAGCAGCGATGGTACGTTGTCGGGCTGCGAATGGCTCTCGCCGCCGTCGTCATCACTCAACCTGAACACCGGGAGATCACCAATGGAGATCAGGGCCTGGTTCAGGTTTCGCCCGAGTTCCTTTCTTCGAAGAAGAGATTAAAGATGTGTTATTCCAAAGCAAAATAGTGGTCGCTCCCAACCTAGACCGCAAGTAGCAAAGACGTTTTTTCTCTTTCTTGCTCACATGAACGTACAAAAACGGCCCGTACCCGCATTGGATGATTTCCCACTTCTCCTCAGGTCATAACCCAGGGCCCGTACTCCCTTGTCCCCCCGGCCCCGAACGAATACTTGGAACCTAGAGCGCCCCGCCCGCCTGCTTGCACTAGAAATATCAACGCTATTGTTGCTTTGTGCCGTGCCTTGAGGTTAATAATGGTGGTGACGGAGGTGATTGTCGCCTATTGTGTCTTGAAGAGAAGAATGGCGCAGTGGCCGAGGTAGAAGTAGATGAAGTGCTTGGTTTCTGCGGTGAAGTCAGTCCATGCCCGTCTTCCCCGGTCATGACGAGGAAGCAGTATCCGTACCATGGGTTACGAAACTTCCAAAGTTCCGCCCGACAATGCAATGCCATGTGGGACCCTTGCGCTCGTCAAATGTTCTCTTGATGTGCTGGGCAATGTCCTGCCATCCATTGCGTCAGCGACTACAGTAAGCCGTCTCGGGGAAAGCGTGTCGGTATCATGATTTCGCGGTAGACCGAGGGAATCTGTAGACCCAGACTAGCGTGTGAGGGCAGTCGCGTACCTTCTCGATGGTGAATTTCGCCATTGCCTCTTGAGCTGCCCATGTCGTCAGCATATGTACGACCCGGCGTGCGCTTGCTCCCCGTCAAGGGCTGTCTTACCAATGTCGATGGCCTCCTGCTGCATGTCGTCCGTCTGTTGCCCCATAGTTCAGCCCATGGCCATAGTTGTACCCCGTCATGTGTTGTCCTTACCATGTCCGCGCTCTTGATCTGAGCGTCAAGCTTCTCCCGAGGGCCCGGGGAAGTAGCGCCTCCTTCGACTGCCATGGCTGTTGTTGTAGAGCTTCGGGTTCTGCGATGAGCACCAAACATTAGCCGTGATGAAGCAGAGAAGAGGGAGCCTTCAACGCCAGGATGCGCCGGTAGTCATGGGCTTCGGGCTGAGGTATGGCAGCCAGCTGGCGTCGGCGGACAATCCGACGTGCGCTCCTCCGCGGACCAAATACCCAAGTCCTGGCCATCTGTGAACAATGCTGCTGTCATTCTCGTACCTTTAGAGATCTGGAACGGTCGTGGGATCGTGGCGGAGGAGGAGGGAGTCGATGAGCGGGCAGCCAGGGCGGTTGGGAGCGTTGTGTTGTTTGATGCCCAGGGAACTCTATTCACACAAAGAGCCTCAGTAGCCTTTGGGGACGCCTTGGGCCGCACCAGCTCCCCTGAACGGCGACCGGCGACCCTGCCAGCGATCAAAGGTGGGGGCACGGACCTCCCGACCGTCCGACTGGGAGAAACGGAGTGTGGGGAAGACGTGCCCGTCTCCAATTTTCGACCCGCCAAAAAGTTTTGCCTGCCTTATTTGCAACTGACCGCGCATCCTCGTGTCTCTGGATCTCAACTCGTCTTCTCTCTCTCTTCCTTCTCCCTACATCATCTTCCCCAACGACACGATCGTTGATACAAAGTGCTGCGCGACCACGCCGACACTACTTCTGAACCGTCGCGCTGATCAATATGTCCACCGCAGGCGTGGAGTCGTCGCGGCTGTTCGTCAAGAACCTGCCGCCTGCGATCACAGAGGCCGATTTCCGAAAACATTTTGCTACCGGCGGCCGAGAAGTCACGGACATCAAGCTGATTCCAAAGAGGAGGATCGGCTATGTTGGCTACAAGACCCCAGAGGACGCGGCCAAGGCTGTGAAATTCTTCAACCGGTCGTACATCCGCATGTCCAAGATCTCCGTCGAGATCGCGAGGCCCATATCAGACCCCTCCCTGCCGACTGCTAAAAAGACCGCTCCGCGTGTCCAGAACAAGCTCCCCACCCCCGAGCCTGAGCCAAAGGCGAAAGAGGCTGATGCCAATGCGAAGAAGAGAAAGAGGGAGGGCGTGGACGAGTCCGACCCCAAGTTGAAAGAGTACTTGGACATGATGCGGCCGGGCCAGACCACCTCGAGCAAACTCGAAGGCATCTATGGCCAGCAGCCTAGTGAACCAAAGGATGTGGAGATGGCAGTCGTTCCTGTGGATGCCGAGAGTGACGATGAATATGAGACCATCCCAGCCAAGAAACCAAAGCACAGCGGAGAAGCTATCGAAGAAGCACCGGCCGCGCAGATCCATGCCCCCTCGCCCGTGGTCGATCCACCACAAGCGATTGACCAAGAAATGCCCGACGCGAAAGGACCAGCTGATGCAACAGATGATGATTGGTTGAGATCACGGACAAACAGATTACTTGACCTCGTCGATCCGGATGACCAGTCAGCAATGCCAACCCGTCCTGCACCACCATCACGGGCCCCAGCCGTGACGAGTGAACACTCGCCTCCGGCAGAGGTAGAAGAGGACCATGCCCCTGTGGAGGCTCCCGGCGAGCCTGCCGTTGAAAAAACGGACGAGGAGGTCGCAACGGAACAAATCCTTCGCACAGGTAGGCTCTTTGTTCGGAATTTGCCCTTCAAGGTTACCGAGGCCGAACTCGCGAAACACTTCAAGAAGTACGGAGAAACCGAGGAGGTAAGCAAGCTTTTTCCCTTGTCTCTGGAAACCCCTTTCCAACCACACCCGTCGTTGTGATGAACCCATGATAGGGACATCTTATGCCAAAGGCACATGATTATATTTTGGGTCGATTATTTTAGTAGATGCTTCGACTTTTCTGAACGACAAAGTCACTTGGTCATATTGTCTCAGCTTCATCCGAGTTCAACGCGCTGACGCAGATCTAGGTACACATTCCTGTCTCTAGTTCGGGACAAGGTAAGGGATTCGCCCACATCTCATTCTCGGATTCTGGCTCTGCCATTGCAGCATTACAGGAAGCGGATGGCAAGCCTTTCCAAGGACGTATCCTCCACATTCTCCCCGGCCAACCGAAGAAGGACCAACAGTTGGATGACTTTGCTATCTCGCAACTGCCGCTCAAGAAGCAGAACCTTTTGCGCAAAAAGCAACAAGCATCGACCACTACTTTTAACTGGAACTCACTGTACATGAATCAAGATGCTGTGCTTGCGTCAACTGCAGATCGTCTTGGAGTCTCCAAATCAGAGCTCCTCGATCCCACCTCGACTGATGGCGCAGTGAGACAGGCGGTAGCCGAGACACAAATCATCCAGGATACCAAAGCTTACTTTGGTTCTCACGGAGTTAATGTTGAGGCCTTCAAGTCCCAAAAGAAAGGGGACACGGCAATCTTGGTGAAGAACTTTCCCTATGGCACGAGTCTGGAGGAATTGCGAAAGCTATTCGAAGAGGCTGCCGGGGGCAACGTGCTTCAGGTTTTGATGCCTCCAAGTAAGACGATTGCCATAGTCCAGTTCTCGCAGCCTGTCGCGTGCAGAACCGCGTTTGCGAAGTTGGCCTACAGGAGACTGGGCTCATCTATTTTGTTTCTTGAGAAGGCGCCCGCAGATCTGTTCGGAGACCAACAGACACCCACACAGCAGCCTCAGGCTGATCGCCCTGGTGCCGTGCAGAAAATATCTGGCACGGATCTGCTGGAGCAAGCTGATGACCAGGATAGCCAGGACACAACATCTCTTTACGTCAAGAACCTGAGCTTCGACACCAGCACATCACAGTTGGCGGATGCGTTCAAATCCTTGGACGGATTCGTTCATGCACAAGTGAAGACAAAGACTGATCCCAAAAAGCCGGGTCAGGTGTTGAGCATGGGTTTCGGCTTTGTGCACTTCCGCTCAAAGGTGCAGGCTGAGGCGGCTGTCAAGGCCATGAATGGATTTGTGTTGGATAATCACACCCTCGCAGTCAAGGCATCGCACAAGGGCCATGACGCTGCCGAGGAAAAGCGACGCGAAGACAAGGCCAAGAAGGCCGCGGGGCAGAGGACCAAGATCGTCGTCAAGAACCTCGCCTTTGAGGCTTCCAAAGCCGATCTGCGCCGCTTGCTCGGGACTTACGGCAAGCTCAGAGTCGTCCGCATTCCCAAGAAGTTTAACAGCTCTTCGTTAGTGGCCAACCTCCCTTCCCCCAATTGGCGCATTATTTTGCCGCAGCTGCTAACGCGAAAACAAACAACAGACGTGGATTTGCCTTTGCAGAATTCGAGTCGCCACGAGAGGCAGAGAACTGCATCAGGTCGCTCAGAGACACTCATCTGCTCGGGCGCAAGCTGGTCCTGGACTACGCCGAGGCCGAGGCCGTCGACGCGGAAGAGGAGATCGCCAAGATGCAGAAGAAGATCGGGGGCCAGGTCAACAAGGTGGAGCTGCAGAAGCTCACCGCAGGGAAGGGCAGTGCCAGACAGAAGTTCGAGATCGGGGATGACAACGAGGATAACGCATGATGGCCCAAGGCGCGTCTTCGAAAGGCGAAGGGGGCTAGTTAGGGCTGACGGCCTCCCCGGCAAGATCCAAATTAACACCAGCTGGATTCTTCCCATTGCTCTCACTCTTTTTTTCTTGCCCGCTGGCACAAGGGCGAGGAGACTCCCGAGTACTTTCGTTGGTGTCTTGTCCATCCCTTGGTTGAAGGAGATCTTCACCGCGAACCAGCAGCCGCCAAATTTTGTGTGCCCCACTTCAGAACCCAATCCGAGCTTCAGTTTTGCCCCCCTCGCCCCCCTGCTATTGAGTTTCCCTCCTGCTATCTCTCCTAGTCTCTCCGCGCTCTCCTTTCGCTTTGAAAACGATGTCTGTCGTTAATCTCATTGTCATACCTACCGGCGGATGTGCCCCGCCCAGGGCGCCCATGTGGCCGGATCCATACGTTGCATAACCCACGGGTGCCACAAGGCCCAGACCACATAATCACCCCTGCATTCCTCTTGCCGGGGCATGGTATTTTCCAAAAAGTCTTCAATGGGAAAAATACCACGCCTTTCCGGGAGCGAGGGGCGGGGGTTCGTCGAGATCTTTTGAACCCCGGTCATATCTGTCTAGTACTGGATCTGGATCTGGACTGAGTTGCTCGCTCCGCCCTAAGGCTATGCCGTCCTCACACACGGCCATCCATCCAACCAACTGGCCTGACCTGACCAACCCGGCAAGGTGGGAGAAACCCTTTTGAGCGAGCGGGCGAGACTAGCTAGGCTTCTTTCTCTCCTTTTCCCTGCTCTCTGCGGGGCCAGGGGAGAAGGGGGAAGGTGGTTCCTTAACGCGTGGGCTACCTGGATATTGTATGATGTGGTTAGCCGGTTGTGCTGGGGGGGGGGGTTGTACACCACTCTTTCCCCAATGGTATTGTTGTCCTTGGTATAAGCCCGGACTCATGTTCCCTTTGGGCGGGACAGGGGGAAATAATACAACGGGTTCAGAGGAAAGCTCCGGGGCTGGCAGTTGGTCAGTCCGTCCGTCCCTCGGTGTAAGAGAGAGTGTGCGTGTCTACGTGTATGTATTCATGTGTTTCCCTCCCCCACTCTCTCAAAAGTGTCCATATTATAATACCGTCCTCCTGAGGGCATTCCTCCATCATACTCGCCAGAGGTCCCCGCCCATTCGCCTCAGTCAAAAGCGTTCATTCCTTCTCTTCCTTTTCTCTCAGACCTTGTTACAACACGTCACGTTCCTTCCAAACACGCCGTAGAGGCATTCCATTATTCATTTTTTGGGTCCCCTTCGCTTCTCTCTTTTTTTGCCTTCCCAAACAAACCCATTCCATTCTTTCCCAGGTCAGTCCAGTCAGTCAGTCATTCGCGTACGAGAAGAGCAACAAGTCAGAAAGGAAAAGCGAGAACAAGAAGACCAAAAAAACTTTGCGAAGCATTTGACTTGAATTCCTGCCTCGCCCCTCTGGAATCGACCGGGCCACATTCATCCGTAACCCACGATGCTGGGTTCTCTGGATGCCCACCGCGCCGTGCTGCCCTCCCAGAGACCACCCTCGCCGCCCCCTCACCCTCACTCCCACCAGCCCATGCCCGACTATGTCCACCACGACCCCGTCGGGCCGTCTCCTTACGAGGACGCCAGCAACAGCAACAGCACGAGCAATACCAGCAACACCAGGGGGGACTACCTCGCCCGCGCCGGCGGCAGGGAGCCCCTGCAGGAGTCGACGGGCAACGTCCAGCACCACCAGCACCACTACCCCTACGGCCAGCGCGCCCTGCCCTCCCTGTCATCAGCGTCGTCCGCCTCGTGCACCCCGGTCCTGAGCCACGCCCTGTCCGCGATCCCCGCGCCCCCGATCCTGCCGACGCAGGCGCTCGGGTCCACGGGCGTGGTGGTGCCGTCGTCGTCGGCCGCGTCACAACAACAGCAGCAGGACCAGCAACACCAAGGCGGCGGTGTCGTCGGCGGCGGGTCCGCAGCGCTGGCGGCGGCAGCAGCCGCGGCCGCCGCCAGCGGGACGTCGGCGCTCAGGCTCCGGCGGCACCAGCTCAACCTGCATCGGCAGAGCCGGCACAGCAAGAACCCCATCTACCTGTCGCCCGAGTTCTGCCAGTACCGCGTCAAGCAGAAGGACAAGGACGAGCAGAAGTGGCCCGACATCCTCGAGGATGCCTTTCTTGACGGTATTTCTTTTCCCTCATTTTCTTTTGCCTCCTTTCCTCATTACATCCACTTTCCTTCTCATCCTCTCTGCCCGCCTCAACCTTCTCTCACCTCATGACAAGGGCCAAGGACCAGATATCCAGTCCAGGCCATGTCCAAGAGATAACGAAAAAGGAAAGACAAAAAAGAAACATATTGATGACGATGATGGTGGTAACAAAAAAAAAAGAAGAAAAAAAAGAGGCTAACCCCACCCGTTCACACCCCCCACAGCCCTCCTCCTGATAGTCCACATGGGCCGGCGCAAGTACCACATGCACGGCAAGCAGCACGGGCGCAACATGCTCATCTGCGAGTACATCTGGATCGCGTGGAAGCAGCAGACCCTGCCCCCCGGCGCCCCGGCCCCGCCCCAGTACACCATGCAGGAGGTCAAGCCCTGCCAGTGCAAGCCGCCCAAGAAGCCGCACCGCGACGACGAGCAGTGCTGGGTCAAGGTCAAGCACGACTGGTACCGCGAGCGCAAGCAGGTCTCGAGCCACATCCAGGTCATCAAGAACTTCTTCCGCTTCCACCCCGCGTGTGAGTCGCCTCCCCGTTTCCTTTCGTTGTGTTGTCACCTTGTGATATGTCACCTGTTCGTTTCCCTACCAGGGGCTTGGGAGGTGATTGCTCGTACACCATCTGGATCACCCGCTGCCGGGGGATCTCGAACCCATAGATCTTCTTGGCACTGGGCAAAAGTGCTGTGCCTAACCGTGGTCACCAGCCTAGCTTTGTGTAACTTTCGTGTTATTCCTGTTTATTCCCAATCCGGAGTTTCCATTTGACACACACACACACACACACACAAGCCAAACTGACAGCGTGCCCCTCGGCCCCCAATGTACAGACCACTTCTTCTTCTCCAAGGGCTCCGAGGAGAGCGGCAAGGACAAGAAGAAGTCCAGCCCGGGGCGGTGGTACAAGGAGAACACGGACCAGAAGTCGTTCAAGGACGACCCGGTGCTCAACGCGCTCAAGGAGGACCGGCTGCCCGACGTGCGGCCCAACTACGAGTACTTCGGGCAGCTCCTCAGCATGAACCAACGCGTGCAGGTCAGCCCGTCCATGTGCTGGCTGTACCTGTCCAACGACCTGATCCGCGACCAGTCGTCGACCGAGACGCGCTTCTACACGGACGAGGACGGCGTCAAGCGCGAGGAGGAGGTCATCAAGGTCAAGACGTACCACCCGGAGCAGGGCCTGCTGCCGCACTGGGACTTCCCGCACCGGTACGAGTTCACGAGCGGGCGCAAGGAGTGGGCCGCCCGCGACAAGGAGGACCGCAGCATCCGCCAGACCTTCCTGCACGAGTACAACTGGGACATGAAGCAGACCGAGTCGAGCTCCGTGCGCGAGGTCTGCGACGAGTGGGAGGTCGACCACCCGGAGCTGCACGCCAGCCTGCAGAGCGTCATCGAGCACCACGACCTGCAGAACGCCCACCTGCACTCGGCTAGCCAGTGCGACATCATCCACATGGACCTGACCCTCGACATCCACGGCATCACCAAGCTGACAAAGCTGCCCAAGGGGAGCGCCTTCCGGCCCCTCGTCAAGATCACCGTCGCCCAGCAGGGTCTGCAGAACCACCACTGGTGCGTGCGAACGCGGCTGGAGCGGCCCCCGGAGCTGTGCTCCAACGGCAGGGGGACGACCTTCAAGGACGACCTGGAGATGGGCTATGTCTTCACGCACGTGCGAGGTTGCCATGATAGGAACCCCACCTGTGACTGCAGGGAGCGCCGGAGGGGTAACGTATGGTCAGTTCCGTTCCCCGAGGTCCAGTGGGCGGAGGCCTTGGACCTGTGCGCGACCTATCCACGGTATTTCCTGCCGAAAGAGAAGAAGGCCTCGAGCGGAGGGGGAAAGAAGGATGAGGATGATTCCAAGGAGGAAGATGTCGTCACGCAGATGGACCTGATGAAGGCCACCGCCATGTTCCAGGAACTGTGGTCCAGCCCGCCTGCACCACCGGGTTCGCCTGACCAGTTGAACTGGACGCGGCGTGCCGTGATCCTGTGGACCTTCAACACGATACACTTCTTTGACAAGGAGAAGAAGCTGTGCACGACGCCTGCGGGGACGAACTGGCGTTTCTTGACTGCCGTGGACCCCCTTTCGCCGATGCATCAGGAGAGGATGCTCCTAAGTGGCAGCGCCGCTCAGAGAGGCGACAGGGTAGTCATGTCGCCGTCGCCCACATACCAGCAGATGCTTAACGCACAGATGGCTGAGAACTTCAGCTCGGCCTGGAATGGTGGCAATGTTCACTTGAACATCCCGCAGGCCGGGACCCAGTCGAATCCTTCATCGCTGCCCGTTTCTCCAATGCCCTCGTACGGGCCATCAAATCTGAGTCTCCATGGGAATTTCACCAACGGCCTAGTCACCCCTCCGCCATCCGCAGCACTCACCTCGTCATATGTACCTGGGTTTGACGGCTCTTCGGGCATCGGTGTACACTCTCAGGACCTAGGAGGCCAGAACATGGGGTTCATGCCAACCACGACCTCAACCAATACTGAGGCGAGCTTCATGACAAGCGGGTCCTTCTCGACGGAGCCCTACATCCCTTACAACACAGGCAACAACAGCTTCTACGAGGAGCCAGAGGACGACGAGAGCGACACCACTCTTCCCGGGTGCGAAACCACCGACTTGTCCGGCCTGGCTCCACAGCAATGGTCCAATATGAACAGCACTGCTCACGCTGGCAACAATGCTCTGACTCTTGACTGGAGCCACCCGGACCTCACCAGCGGGCTGTCGATGACAGTCAACGACGAGACGGGCCTGGGCGGCGAAGCGGGGACAAACCCTCTCGATGATAGCGCGCGGCAGATGCAGCACCCATACGATGCCTGCGCACAAGTGGTGCGATCGGAGGCGGGGAGGCAGAGCAGAGCGCAGTCCAGCGATCACTACCTGGCCGGGCTGCAGCGGATGCAGGGCAGCCTGGACAGCAGGGACCGGCTTGAGCAGCACAGGGCCAATGTCCCCGCTCACGACGACGACATCTGGAACACGGCCGCGTCGACGCCCAACAACTGCGACGGGGGTCCGATCGGTGGGAGCCAAGACGCCTCGGCGCAGTTCAGCCAGTCGACGACCGGATGGGACGACAGCTTCGGCCAGTTCCACTCTCAGCAGTCTCAGCAGCCGCAACAGCATCGCCATCATAATGACGGGCTATCCAGGCCGGCCCCGGAGTATCTCGGCGGGTCCAGCTCCAGCGGCCTCAGCCCGCTGGTCAGCCGCAAACGCTCCAGGGAAGAGGCAGAAGGCGATGATGCGTACTCACTGGGCTCAATGGCAGGCTACGTGCCCTCGGGGCACAAGAACCTACGTTACCGCCTCGGGTAACGCGTCGATGGCCGCTATGGGTGACCGAGGCGGGATCATGAGAATCAACGTGGGCCAACATTCCAGGATGGGAGTCAGTTGGTCGATTGGCTTACCGGCCAAGTTCGGGTGCTCAGGCCGGGTCGTCAAAGGTCGGCTGCTATTCCCTGGCCACAGGTGTGGGGAATGTGATGGACGTGATAGACAGGGTCCAGTTGACAGGCTTGGGGATGATCGGGACGTTTACCGGGTATCGGATGAAACCAGGGGTTTTGGCGTTTCACGATACCCACATGCGAGTGTGTGGCACACTTGCTGTTCTGTTGAGGCGGGCGTGGCATCGTGGTTGGTCATGGCACAACTGTGGCGAGTGATTAGTCGCGACCTGCATGGAGTCTGAAAATGTCTACAATCTTTCTGTCATAAACTACGACCGCCTGGAGGACAAACTCGGGGCTCTATGCAGGCAATTGTCTGCAGATGTTCATTCAGCACAGACAGTGGAAGTTTCCCGGTCGTCATCGGAGCTGGGCCGTGAAACTCGAGAGCACAGAGCACAATTGACTTTGTTGTTTGCTTCTGCAATTTTGAGTTCCGGACCCCAGAGCGAATGCAGTAATTGACCACTGATTTGTTGCAATATCAGACGGTGATCAGCGTTGCTTGCGTGCACTGAGAAACTTAAAGCGGGCTGCGATAGTTGGGTGAGGTCGTGCATGTTTCGTCCCTTGTCAGTGAGAGAAACGAGGCCGAGGCGGATTTACTGGGGATAGCAATGAGAAGCGCTCAGTTTGAGTTGAGCGCTTATTGCGGGTCCATATTTCGCAAACTGTAGCGGAGGACATCGTTGACAGGAATAAAGTGGTGTCGTCTTTAACAGTAGGCCCTGCCGGGGAACCTGTGGAGCCAGAGAACTGGGGACCCCTGTTGCCAGCGGCGCCTTTGGGTGTTGAGGCTCAAAGAGATCGACAGCCTATCGGCTGCGTGCTAACGGGCGCTTGGCAGGGAGGTGTTTCAGTGCGGTCAGACCAGACCCGTCCCCATGCATGTGAGCACCGACTAGCGCTCCTGGACAAAGAGCCACAGAGACGGCGAATGACTGGAGGGGGAAATTCTACCGTGAGACAGACTGGTCCATCCACGGGAATCGATATGCCGGCAGATACTCGGGGTTTAGGCCTGGGAAACGCCACCTTTGGAGTGCCACACAGACGTTGGCTTGCATTGGGAACAGCTTAATACCGAGGCGATGGGACGTCGGGACAGCTGAAGAATCTGTCAGTCTGGACGACGGCTAATGCAAATGCCGCGAACCATCCGAGGAGACCTGACAGGATGATTGCCTGTCAGAACATGAGTTGAGTCAAGTACGCCGAGAGGAAGCTCATGCGAGAATCCAGCTGGTCGCCGTGGGTGTGACTGATCCTGGGGGCTTGGTTCACGAGGTCTGGCTGGTGTGTGAATAGCGTAGAAAAGACGAAACTCGGGAGGTTCTCGACTCGCTGGTCGGTCGAGCTAAGGGGAGAGCCCGAGCCGGCCGGCTTGCCCTAGGCGTCTGGTCTTGGCCCAAGCCTGTGCGTGTAGGCTAGGTAGGGCAGGTTGCAGCAGTGGCCGCGAACACGGACAGGACCAGGTTCAGGAGCGGGAGCCGGGGTGATGGGTGATGGGTGACAGATGGTGACGCGCCGAGACGAGGTTCCGAGATTTGGGGGTCGGTGAGAGGCGTGTACAACCCGGCAGACGAGGATGACGGGACAGATACCCAAGACACAAGGTCGGAGGTCAAGAAATAGGGTCAGCATCGTGTTAATGATGATTCCGTGGGCGTGGGCAGGGCTGCGGCGACAACGCGGCCAGTCGTGGGAGGGCGGTCTGGGCCGTAGACGTGGCCGGTGGAGTCGGCCATGGCGCGGGTGTTGAGGCGAGATGGTTGGCTGCGAGCTGCTTTTGTGGTGTTTGGGCAGTCGACGTGCGTGCACCCGTAGCCGCCGCGGGCGGCTCCACACAATGATGTACCGTGTATATACGACACAGACAGTGTGCGATCAAGCGCGCAGGGTGGTATTGGCAGGCAAACAAGAACAATGTGTGCCCAACGGTGTTTGAATAGCAGCCGTGTCATATGGGTCTGAGTCGGTCAAGTCGGTGAGGGGATCAAGGAGTTGATGGTGATGATGACTGATGGAGAGAGAGCGACTGGTTGCAGTGGTTGGTTGGATGTGAGGGCGAGGCAGTCGGTCAGACAAGCCGTGCAGAGATGTGGAATGAGTGGCCCAACGGCTCGGGCGCATGGACCACCAAGATCCACCCTTAAGGGTAAGCGAGCGCAGGGGTCGATCATCCCTGCCCGCGGGGCAAGTGTGTGTGTGCTGGTGTTCCAGACTGACAAATCGTTTTAGCCGCGGGGAAGTCACCTCCGACCCAGATATAGGCGGGAAAGTACTTTCCCCCGGCCATGGAGGCGCTAGAACGGCAGGTACAGTGGCTCACCAGAAACGGCAAGCGTTTGCAGGCAAGCCCAGCTCCACCCCCTTCGACATTGGACCTCACCTCCTCTCATGCCTTGCTCTAGGCAACTTATCGACACGATAGACTGGCCCGACACAGAGGACTAGAAGTACATACTTGCTCAACCCGGCCTCCTTGATCTCACTGTTACAGCAGCCCGTCCCCTGCAACCCTGCGATGCGGCCCCATAGTTCTCATCCTGGTCGCATATCATGATCGCGCAATGGGATTTGCAACCAGCATGTGGGAATGTGCTGACTGCCACAGTTGCTCCCACATCCGACAGGACAATGCTTGTCTGCCCTCCCTTGTTCTCAATCTCAACCCCGGCAGGGCGCCCGATATGTCTCGTACCTGGCGCTACCTGGGGTTTGGCTGGTTCTTCTGGTTCCTCTGGTTTTGTTCTGGTACTCTTATCGGCCCTCTAAAGCTAGCCTCCCTGTCCCAACGGATGGTCGGACTCGCCTCTCCATATTGCTGCATGTTCGACATGGGATGAAGTCTGGAGTCTCGCGAGAGCCCTGGCCCCGCTCACACCCACCCATCCACACATCTGTGTGACTATCGGCCTTACTGTGCAGTCTAGTGGACTCCTGTACCGTCCTGGTCAAGGCCAGGCCGTGGGCCGAGCTCCACAAAACACGCGCCCAACCTCTGCAAACATCTCTTTTTTTGTTTTCATCCTCGACCGTTCATGACCACTCGTTTCCTCCCAAGAGGCCTGGATGCCTTCCCTCGCACCTTGGGGCCCACCAGGGGAAACAAACACGACGTCCTCATCCTCGTGGTCGCCGACATCCTCACTGTCCCTCTGCCTGGACGTGAGCAGATATCTCTCCCCGATCAAGTGATTTCATCGGCTCCATCGCCCTGCAGCCCCTTGTGACCATCCGCACTCGTCTACCACTCCCGCGGTTTTTTAACTCTCCATTCTTCTTTGCTGAGATCCAAACTTTCAACTCTGACATCCACATTCATCTACTGCAAGTCATCATCCGATCTGCAGGACTCATCGAAGGCCCCATTGTGCGACCGCTTCTTCGGCCCATCCGACCCAGTTGGCCCATATCATTCCGGCCTTCACCATCTGACCGGGCCTTCCATTCTTGATTCACCTTGACATCGTCTCCTCTGCTGGAACACCATTCGGCTCGGCTGTTCATCACTACCCACTCAATTGTCAAAAACTGAAAGACAAGGTTTCCCATTCCAAGGCAGAAAGGCCTCGTCCTCGGTTGGCTTCGTCCAGAGCCCAGGCTTCCATCCGAACAATCGCCTTTTTCTTCGACCACTTCCCGCCGTCTATTCAGTCACCATGCTGTTGTGATCATACGACCATTTCTTCTCTTTTTTCTTCCCTTCTTTATCAGCAGGCCTGACAGTTACGCCGGCCGTTAACGCCCAGCTTTGTTTGATCGAGCCCCATTCAAGTCTCGCCCTTTGACCCCATTGTGCTTGCACAACAATACAATTCAGCGCCACCTGTCTCGACCATTTAAACTTCTACGGCCGAGATCCGATCTCAACACAGGCATTTTTGGTACATTGACGCCTTTGCTGCGCACCTTTTTTTTTTCTGCAAAACCATACACGCCATACACACGCCAGCCGTGTACCTCCCCAGCTTGGTTGACTCAGGCTCACTACTACACAAAAGAAAATTCACCTTCACAAGACAACATGTTTGGACAATCGATTTTGGAGCGGAGTGCCCTGGTGGCTGCGGTCGTCCTCTCGGGCGTTCCCACCACCATCGCCCACTCATGGGTCGAGCAATTGAACCGCATTGCGCCAAACGGCACCATGATCGCACCCGAGGGATACCAGCGTGCCTATGTTGGACGTGGTGACCCAGGTTTCAAGGGAGACATCTCAGATGATCTGTGGCAGATCCCTCCCAATGACCGGGCGGAGGGTGCTGTCATTTATCCCACAGACCTGCTCTGCGCCCCCCAGCAAAAGATCGGCACATACACCAACTCCAAGTACCCGAAGCTGGTGACCGCACCAGGCGACTACGTTGCCCTGCGCCACCAGGAGAACGGCCACGTGACGCTCCCAGCAACCCAGGCGAACAAGCCCCGCAACCGTGGAACCATCTACATCTACGGCACGGAGAAGCCCGGTTCCAACGACACGCTGATGTCCATCCACAACGTCTGGAACGCGGATGGCACCGGTGGCGACGGCCGCGGCCGTCTCCTGGCAACTCGCAACTACGATGACGGCCAGTGCTACCAGCTGAACGGCGGTGATATCTCCACCTCGCGTACGAAGCAGTTCTCCAAGGAGGCTTCGAACCCCCAGGGCCAAGACCTGTGGTGCCAATCCGACCTTCAGCTTCCCTCCGACCTCACCGTCGGCGCCGACTACACCCTGTACTGGGTCTGGGACTGGCCCACGCTCTCCAAGGCCAATGCCATGGTCGGTGACGACGGCGTAGAGGTCACCAAGCCAGAGACATACACCTCGTGCATGGACCTGGAGATCGTCGACCCCTGCGCAGACGACCTCGGCGACGTCAAGTCCCCAGCCTGCAGCAGCGGCAGCGGCGCCAAGACGAAGACCAAGATCGCCAACACCTTCTCCAAGGGCCAGTCTTGGGACAGCGCCGCCGTGCCCCAGGAGCTCACCGGTAACTTCGCCGTCGGCGTCGACGGCGCCAACGCTGACTCGGGCTCCAACACTGGCATGTCTGCGCCTCCAGATCTGGCGAGCGGCAGCGGCAGCGGCAACTCTGCCACAACGAGCAGTGCTTCTTCTGGCGGTGCGGCTGCATCAGGCCGCCCAGCTGCCTCAGGAGGCGCCGGCGTCGCGAGCCCTTCAGCCTCGACCTTCGCCACCGTCACAACCCCCGCGCCGACCTCAGCAACCAGCGCGGCGGCCGCCGACGGCGCGACTGTCACAGAGCTCAGCACCGTCACCGTTACTGAAGGTGTGGCCACCGTCACCGTGACGGCGTCTGCAGGCGTAGACGCTGCTGCCGGTGTAGTCAGTGAGGACAGCACGGGCGGTCTCTCGATCCCAACGCCGGGAGTCGCGCCAGCCGTTCAGCCCTTCACCAGGAGGAAGCGATCCCGCATCGAGCGCAACCTCTCATAAGATCCGCCTTCTCCCTCAACTCAGACTGTATTTTCCTTTCTCACTTTCTTCGACTGTCCATATGCATCATCACCACCATCATCATCGCCTGGCATCAAGCGGACTACGCACGTATATACACACACCCTATCACCATCACCACCACACTGGGAACCTGACACGGGGTGTCAAGGTTAGGCAAAAAGGGGCCGGTATACAGGACAAGGCAGGATAGGGCATGGGCATGACACATGAGGAAATGAATCAAGGGCATGAGGGAAATGTGAAATGGATTATGAGGGTGGACGGGGCGTTGCTTGCATTTTTCTTTCCCTTTTGTTTTTCTCTCACTCTGCATAGGCGAGGCTGGGCCCGCTGCTGAAGATACCACTGAGTTTGGTGTTTCATTTTCATTTTCCTTTTTCCATATATTGCATTTGCACCATCAGAGGAAGGCATCGTCCGCCCCCGGAGAAAAATGGAAGAGGCCCGATGTGGTCTTCTACTCGCATTGCATATGCATCGTGGCGTTTTGTTGCTTTTTAGGTAGATGGGATCGTGATACCAATTTCATTCCACCGCTCTTGGTTGAGGAGGTTCAAACTGTGGGCTTTTGCCGTGTCTCTGTGTGTACTGTGACTCCCATCTCTGCAACTCGGGTATCTGAATTGAGCGTGCAAATTAGGTGTGAATAGGTTGACCAGAGTTCACGTCAATGGGCAATCACGCCATCTGTCCCACAGTATCGTGAGATCAATTCACCATGGTTTAATTGGACAGCAGTAGACGACAACGGAGGAAGTTCATGTAGAAGTTACAGCAATTTTGCCATCATTCATCAAGATATTCATAGTGACCTCGCAATCATGCCTTGGTTCGGTGGTCGACCCCGTGGGCGGCCTAGCTGCATCACCCTATACCTACGCACACAATAAGAACCAGAGATAACCAACGTTACCACATACAATACGTGTGCACACGTCTTAGCCCAGAAAACACATAGAAATTTCATAGCGACCTAGTATTCTTATCTTGGAAGAACAGTTCAGAGTATTGAGAAGATACATCGATTCCTGAGTTCTCTAATATACCAGAAAGGCCAATACCTATCCTACTCATACGAATAGGAACCGGTGGTGCGGTAAATATGGCATCCACTTGGCTTTTCAGTAATAAGCCACTCCGATGAGCATTTATGTCCTAGATTGAAGACATAGATCATTTAGTCTCCTTCTTTCTCTCTTTCTTAAGTAGCCTAATCCCACAACTCTCCGAGCTCAAGGTTGTCGATGCTATCAACAAAGTCCGAACACATTTCCTCCGAGTCGAGTTTCTCTTTCTCTTTCTTCTGCTTCCTAATCAATTTTTTATGCTCGATTACGGCGGTCGATGCCGCCTCTAGAGACTCTAAAAGTTCGGAGGCGGTTCGCGCAGCAGTGAGCTGGGGGTCAAATTCGGAAATTGCGTCCCAGAATTGTCCATTGCCTGCCGAAGACCCGTCTGTCTGTTCGACGAATTGATCCAGCTCGTCGAGACTGGGAAGACAAACATAGCCTTCGATGTTCTTCTTTCCTCCATGGATCCCGATGGCCGATGGGCCGTGTTCCGAGAAGAAATCAGCCAGCTGCCGCATGTTGAAACCAGACCCCCCGTTGAGTGTCACCCGTGCTCTAAAGGGATAACATTCCCTTGGCCTTGGCCGGCCGTGGAACTGATTCTTGAACTTCATGTGTCGACGCGCCACTCTGGCGCTGCCTACCCACTTGCGCACCGGTCGCCGCTCGATCTCCAGTGTGGGGGCATCCGGCGAGAGGGCGAGCAGGTTGACGAGCAGCGCGATGATGCGGAGGGCGTCGGTTCCAGCGCTGTGTGCGATCCAATCTGGATTTGGTAGAACCGCTTGTTCATCACCCTCAAAGCCGAACGCGATGAGCGACTCGCGCATGCTTGGACTGCGGTTGGTGCACGACGAGACATCCTTGATGATCTCCTGGAGGTCGACCCAAGATGAGACGTGCTCGGTGATGCCCAGATACGTGCTCGACATGACACGGAATTCGAAGACCAGGTCGAAACCAATCAGAGTGAGGGAGGCCTGCGGACCCAGCGCATCGCGGAACGACTGGAACAAACGCTGCAGGGTCTCGTGGACAGCATCAGGCTCGACGAGGTGGGTCGGCCCAAAGATGAACGGTTCGCGTTTCCTCCGCCAGCCTCGTTCCCTGCCGGCGACCCGGATCTTAGTCACCTGTATTGAGTATCGGGCCTGAAGCGAGTCGAGGCTACTGGGAGGGCCTTGCAGCGCCTCAATGTCGACAGGCGGGATGAATGCGATCCCGATTTCGGCAATATCAGTGAGACTATTGCCCCATGGCTCAGCGTCGATGGCAACAAACCCTGAGACCCCGGCTTGTTGTTTTAGCGAGGAGAGGTTGGTAATGTTGCTACGCCACAGCTTGTGCCAGGGTCTGACTTTGAGGAACGGACAGCCGTCGAAATACCTCATTTCCGCCGTGGTGAAGGATGTGCATAAGATTGACAGTGGATTGTAGGAGGCTGCGGGTCTCGAAGAAGAAAACACCAAGAATGGGTTGCAATGATGTTCAGACCTATATGTTGCCTGAAAAAGAAGCGGGTTGGTGCTAAATTAAAATAGTGCGTGTTTGGATTTCTAGCCAACACCCTGACCAACGCTATTGGCCGCTTCAGTCGCCATATGAGGGTGTTTAGAAGAATAAGATCATAATACTGATTTCATTTTACTCTTCTTAGTTAAGCAGATTTAAACTTTGAGTTCTTATTATGTATTCATGTGCCTCGTGCTGTTTATTTGTGATAGTGTTTGCTGAACTGTGAGTGGCAAATCTCACAGCGGCTAACTTGAATAACTCCCTCATGATAATTTTAGAGGATGGATATTTATACAAAGAAAACGCATAGTATACAGATACATTATATGCTTAGTGCACTTATACCCAACACACCTACACCCAGCACACCCACACCCAGCACACCTACACCCAGCACACCTATACCCAACACACCTACCACCCAACACATTACACCCAACACACCTACACCCAAAATCCGTACCCAACACCCATACCCAGCCTACACCCAATACTCACACCCACACCCACACCCACACCCACAAGCCCAATTTGCACACCTGTTTCGAGTTGGGCATGTGGGTGTTGAGTGTGGGTGGGCGTTTTAGGCATGGGTGATGTGCTCTGCTTGGCTACAGCTATGGCGTGAGTTGATACACCGTTATACCCTCCGCTTTTACAGGTGCGAGTCTCTGATTTCAAAAAGAATAGTCGTCATTCATCAAGTAGTTCCTACGGTAGGAGCTATGGCATGTTCGGCACAGACGCGTAAGATGGCCCCTGAAGACCTGCGACCAGCCACTCAGTATCCACGCCTCCTCCTGCTCGACCTATCCAGACGAACAAACTTTGGCTGGAGAGTGTGACCTAGGCTGTCCACTCCACACTCATCGAGAATTACATATCCACACAAATCACCCCCCTCGCCTTTTAGGTCTTCCCCTTTCCGTCGCTTCATTCGGTTTCTGTCCCCTTCTGCGGAAGCATAGACGTTCTGCTGAATCCTTGGGCAGCGCCATTCGTCCACAGGTCAGCCCATTCCCAGAAAACTGGGCGACGTTATCGAGAAATGCGACATCAAATGTTCAGTCCTCATCTTCCATGCCCTCATGTGCCCACATTGTCTTGGTCTGAAGGGGATCGCAAAGGGTTGTCCGTGATTTGGCCTCTGATATATGCAGCAGCAGGGCTTGGTGTGCCCTTGCCCATCGCGGTGAATTTTCTGCGACATGGGTTGCCCAATTCTTCAAACTCGTCGCCCATCGGCTTCCTCACATCCGACTGGCAGTCGGCCTTCGCACGGAGCACATCAAGAAGGTCAGCCCAAAGGCCGTTCTGCAGGTGCACTCTGTCCAGAAATATGTAGGTCCTAGGCGCCAGCTTTTCGAGGTGCTTACTGAGCTCACCGTACTTGAAGGAGCCATTGACCAGCAATATTCTCTCGAGGTTGGCCCAGGGAAGCAACGCAAGCAGCGGTTCAAGACTCAAGCGTTCCGCTGGAGAGATTTTCATACTTCCAAAGCAGAGAGTCACAGACCTGAGGTCTGCGCTGTTCAAAAACAAAGACACGAGCTTGGACACGCCGACCTGGTCAACGGACTCGACAGCTCGTGCAGTCAGTTGACAGTTAATCTCCAGGACTTTCAGGTGTTCAGTTGCGCTGATCAGATCTTTGACCAGCTCCTCGCTGAGTTTCAGTTTGTGGTCTGTGGTCGGCTCCAGGCAGATGCGCAATTCAGTCAGCGGGTTGCCTGCTCGGTTAAATGTGAGCGGCAATTGGGAGAGAAGCTTGACGGGGCTTTGTGGTAGCAGCGAGACCAAATCAGGTTGCCAGTCCCTGGATTTCAGCAGACTCTCCCGAACCGAGGCATACAATGGGCCAGACATTTCATCCGACCGAGGTCGTAACTTGAAACCCAGCTGATCGGTGATGGTCAATTCAGCTACCGTAGGCATCCTAGCCATGGCTTCAGCGACACTTGTAACGAAGGTGCCATTTTGCAGAAGCGCAGTTTGGTTGTTGAGGAGCCGGTTGTACTCTTTGTAGGCTTGGCACACAGCGGCCACATGTTGATCCTCATCTGATTCAGACATCCAATTGTCCGAGAACTCGGTGAGTGACCGTATGATTCCCTCGCGCTTTCCCATATTCTCGACAACTTTGCACAAGCGCTCTTGCTGTTCACGGGAGGGGCGAGTTGAAATGTCGAATATTGTGTGGGGCTCAAACTCCTGCGCATACTGGAAAAGGGAATCGAAATCGCTTCGGTGATCCTCGCGTATTATCCCAAGAACTTCGGTGATAAAGTTAAGCAGGTGGAAGCCAGGTTCAGACTGGAATAGGCCAGCGCAGATTTGCAACGATCGTATGCCCTTGGAAATGGTGGGGTGACGAGAGACACTGTCGAGATGTTTGAGTGACGAACTTGTCAATGTAACATCCAGCCGGTGTAGTAGTAGATGGGAACTGGCGTCGCACAATCGCTTACATGTCAAGCGAAGGTTCTTGACGCCTTTGATACCATCGATGGAATACTTGTCGTCCTCGGACTTGAAGTCGCCTCTCACATTTTCGGAAATCTTCATCAAAAGCTCATCAGGCAGTTGGAAGATGTGGAGTGCCCGAATCGGTGGTTGGGCGTGCGCAGCAAAAGTCTTGCGCAGGCTGCTCTGAAGGCCATCCAGTCTTGGAAGGAGCGATTTGAGCTCGAAGACCGTTGTCTCAGTGGGGTTGTTCTCAAAATTCCATACATGCGTTCTGATTATTTGCTGCATGGACTCGATGTTGATCAGCTGGGTGCCGATATCCTTCATGCAGACGTGTTCTTGAGTGAGTTGTTGTGGGGATGGGAGCGTGTTGACCTCTGCCACGACAGCACTCCCTGTAGTGTGCTCGTCTGTTGGCAGCGTTACGCCAACCTCGTCCATCGTGGCTTCCATGATTCAAAACGACTTGTAGTTGTCGATTGGTCAGAAAAGACTCGTGACGGTGCAGCTACAGAAGCACGGTCAGTGTGAGGTTCGTCGATCCACGCCAGGCAATACGCAAGGCAACATTGCCGATAACAGTGATGGGGCTTAGAAAAGGTGAAGTGAATGATAGGGTGTACACTTACTCACAAATCTGAAGGCTTTCCTTGTCAAGCGACCGTTACATGGCCGAGACAGATTGGAATTGTGAGGCGCAAGAATTGGTGGGACCGCAGTAGGGAGGATTGCAAACGTTGCTGCGGAGCTTGATGCCACTGTTCCAAAGTCGAGAATGGAGGTTATGTTGTCGACAGTGAGCCTGAGGCGTGATCTGCTTGACGCGAGCGCGTTGCGTGGGGATGTTTGTGTTGTGACAATTGTTGTTTGCGGGTGGCTTTCGCATTGAGCAGCTTCGTTCTAAGCGCAACTGTTCTCAACTTTCGTAAGACGTCCTGCTTGACACTGAAAAGATTGTGGAAAGCCCAGACAGTAATGCCCGTGGCGCCGATGTGGGAGATGCTAAGTACCCAGAATGGTACGACGGGCAGTGCGAAGGTTGACGTTGGGAAACAACGAAGGTTCGCCCTGAAAGTGCACAACACGCTTCAGGGAGAAAGTGGGGTCTGGGCTCTGGTTCCTCTTGAAGAGAACTTCAGTTGGGATGAAAACTGCACAATGAAAGGAGGCAAAAGCTTGCTCAAAGTTGAGCAGAGATGGAAGGTGCCTCAACCTAGGGAGTGGATGTGTATTGGGAAAGAAGGAAGGCGGGAGGCAGGAGCGTGAACGAAGAGAGGTAGGCAGCACTCAAAAACAAGTTCAGTAAAGGTTATGGAGCTGCACTGTAGAAAATGTCGTTTTCAGGGACCGTTTGGAAAGCCAAACGGTCTCAGCGCTGGAAGTAGAAGCTGCAGAGGTGTTGCCCTGGACCAAAGGGTTTCTGCCTGCGCAGTCCCGAGTTTGACCACGGAGGGCCAAAGTCAAGACGGCACGCCTTATCGAGTCCGAAAGTGGAGGTGGAATGGTCGTATTGTGATGTGTAGGAGTCTTTTCGGAGACAACCTGCTGCTTTGGTGCTTAAACCGGCACATGCGCGGGAAGCTCCCAGACAGGAAGGAATCTCGCCATAGCTAGACGGCGTGAGTGGGAAAGATAAAACCCTTTCCAAGGATAGGAACCAAGTCACAGCAGACACACCAACGTGCTCGGTGCAGCCTTGGAAAATACAATGCATCTTCGGGTGGCCCTAATTCTATCTACCCATCAATAGGACACCTATACTCCCGCTCCCTCCCATACTCATCAACATGCCTCCTCGCGCCCGTCGCCTCGTCTCGGGGCTGCAGCGCCTCCAGGCAGCTCTGGTGATAGATATGCCGGCAGGCCAGCACGACCAGCGGCCGATAGCCCGGCTGCTGGCCCGCGGACCCGCCCTGCGGTGGCTGCTGCTGCTGCGCGGACCCTGCCTCTTCCTGCTGCTGGTCATCGTCCTCAGGCGACGACCCCTCGCCGCCGCGGTCCGGCGTCCTCGCCTCGAAGGACTCGGGCGTCATGGGCACCGACGAGTCCTTTCCCTTGCCCCTGCCGCCGCCGCCCCCGTCGAAGCCCGAGGAGCCCGCCCCGCCGAAGTCGAGCATCATCATGCCCTCGCGCCCGACCTTCTCCCTGCCCTTGCCGCGCTCGGCCGTGCGCCCCAGCCCCGCGAGCCTCGCCTTCCGCCTCGCGTCCTCGGCGGCAGTCTTCTCCTCCCACGCGTCGATGATCCCCGTGGAGATGGCCCCGGGCCCCCAGACCCGGACGCCGCACGCCTCGCACGTCGAGCCCCGGGGCCGCCACCCGCGCTGCCGCAGCTCCGTCGCCCGCTTGACGCTCACGAAGAGGCTGCGCTCGAGCAGCCGGTTCGACAGCCGCAGGATCGACTCCTCGTACGCGTACGCCGCGAAGATGGACTGCAGCACAGCGCGCAGGTCGGCGAGGGTCGGGGACGAGGCCGCGGCCTTGGTCAGGAATGCGCGCAGGATGCGCAGGAATGTGAGGTTGTCGCCCACTGCGGATGCCGTGGTGGAGAGGACTCGGGTTGGCCCGCTTGGCTGCTGCGCAGAGGGCGTGGATGTGGCGGCGAGCAGGGCTGTGAAGGTGTGTTGTACAAGGGAACGAAGAAGCCCTACCAGTTTCTCCGTGTCTATCTCTTGTTGGTGTGTGTCAATTCCATTGACCTGCTTGCCCTTTTCGGTTTTTGAAGCCGCCTGATTGGCGATGTTTTGGATCGAGGTCGATAGACGACGGGTAATTTGGACTGTCGCATCAATGAGGCTGAGCCACAATGTCTCATCTGGTGACAGATCATCCGTAGATGTTGTCTTTTTCTTGCGCTGCCCAGCCGTCAATCTCTTTGCGGTCTTGGTCTGTCCCTGGCAGAGCCAGATTCCCACATGCGTATACTTTTGCAGGCCCTTCAGAAGATCTGCAGTTGGAGAATGGATGTCGGTAGGGGCATCGTCCTCCTTGGTCCCAGTGAGCAGACCCTGCAGGGCAGACTCGAGCGTGTTCAACTGCTTGACAAGCCTTTCCATGGCCTCGTGTGTTTGACCCTCGCGGGCCATCAACACAACCGCTGCGTCAATAACACCTGTCTCCTCCATGGTTGGTAGAAGCTTGTCTAACCGCAAATTGGTGGACTGCACAATCCCCACATAGTCTGAGACATGGGTAGGCTCATATCTGCACATGAGCTGTACATACTGCTCGATCAGATCTCTTTCGGCCGATGGCTTGAAGTCCTCCGGGCGCTCGACAGCGGGTTCCAGGATGGCCTTGAGGTAGCTGTACTGCAACTCCGGCTCGTCGGTTGTGGAGTCCAGTATGTGACGATGTAGCTCCGGCGCGTACAGTTCCACCACCTTGGCTGCCCGTGAAGGTTCGAGGTCCACTAGGTCTCTCGAATTGTCCTTGATGACCTGGTGCACTTCTCCGATTTGGCGCTTGGAGAGCCCCGTCTGCGGACGCAGGCAGTTCGCTATGCAGTCAAATGTTGCATCTTTGTCATCTGGATCCTCGAAGTACGTCTGCAACAGCTTGCCGTATTGCTTGTCGAGTCTGTACTGCCTTTTCAAGATTCGATAGAACCCGGCTCTCTTGAAAAGCGGCATAAGCGTAGGAAGATCGGACGGGTTGTATACGGACAGCAGATACTCAGCACTCAACTGGGCGTCATCTGCGAGATCCGCTCCTGGGAAATTGCAAAGCCCAGTCAGCACTTTCGTCAGTGCCGAGCCTGGCAGCAATAGGTACTGTGGATATTTGGGCAGATTTCTTGCGATGAACATGTCCAGGTAAATGGTGTCTTCAGCCGCGAAGTCGGTCGGATTCATGATCTCGATCAGGATGGAAACGATATACTGGCGATCAACCGTGAGGCCAAATATCTGCTCTTCCGGCAGGTCTCCCCTCGCCCCTCCGTTGACTTGTTTCTCCGGAGAGTCGTTCAAGAATGAGTCCTCAAATGCCTCGTTCAGTGAACTCAGGAAGCTCGGTGCATCGAACTTCAGGATCATCCGAAGATATGGAAACGATGGCTCATCAGTTTGATTGGGGCGGGTGAGGAAACGCTTGTTGCTTCCCTTAGGCCACACTATGCTTTTTCCAGAGAAGAGAAACCAGTAGAGCTCTGCTTTCGCTTTCATAGACCGTTCATGCTCGATCGTCTCGCCAGTTGGATAGACTCGGCTCGTGAGAATGTAGGAAAGGTACGGGAATATCTTCAGGGCGTTGACGCTGGAGGCTTCCTCATCCAAGATGTTTCCTGATGCCTCGTCGTCCGCTTCGCGCATCAAGGGTATCAGAAGCGTCAGCAGGTCAATGAGCGGCGTGATGTAGTCGTCGAGCGCCTGATTCCAGACGTAAATGAGAGCGTCGTAAAGGCTGTGTTGCTTGCACAGACCGGTGACTTGGTCCAGGTCCATGGTGGCTGTTTCCATGTGGCAAATCATCTCTTCTAGCCGACTCTCAAGCCCCTTGCCAACGAAGTGAGCGACCATGCCTTTGACGACTGTGGGCGGTACCGACGAGATCGTCCTTTCCAGAATGTACGACTCCATGGTTTCAAGGAAGATGCCTTCAACGCCGGCATCCTCATACCACTCGTACATCTCGTCAAACAGGAAATCAATGTTTCCAATGCTATGACATGCCGTAAAGCAGGTCTCGCTCAGCTCTTGCAGCTGGCTGTCATCCACAGCTTCAGGGTCCCTCTGCCGCTGGCCAAAGGCATACTTCAAGGACGCACTCATAAGCTCCAAGAGTTTGTCCTTGACCATGGTGTGCCGCACCTCTGTGTTTTCTGGCAATCCCACTGTGAGTTTGTTTGCATCACCCGTATAGTAGAGCGTGGCTAATTTGATAGCGCCAACGTAGTCGCCGTTCTCCATCAGAGCGATAAGGCGATCTGCCCAGTTGGACAGTGCTCCGATGGAGACATCATTGAAGCCCATGAGGAATATTCGATTTTTGTAGGCCTTGAAGCTCATGTAGAAAGCGTCGGCCACCACCCCATGCATGGATGTGTCTTCTTCGTCAAGCTGCTCAACTAAGGTGTGCAACTGCTTCGAAAAGAGGTCGACGTGATATATGTGTCGCCCTATGAGGTCGAATGCCTCAGTCATCCGCATGCTGCGATCCTCCAGAACAATCAACCTCTGGCTGATCGTGAGGACTGTCAGCACGGACCGACTCAGCCACTGCACGGCCACGACCGCCTCTTCACATTTCCATCTGCTCCTTGCTTTGAATTTGAGACTTGGCGGTTTGTCCTTATCCTCAGCGGGTATCTCCTCGACGTCCAAGACGGTCAGGACGTTAGACCAGCAGTACACGAGCTTTGCCTTGGCAATCTGGCTGCCGGTTGCTGGATCCGCGACTTTCAGCTTCACGGCAGGGAACCAAGCAAGACACCCCGTCATGGCGCTATGAGCGGCGACCTCTTTAGGCCTCGCCGACTTATGCTGCGTCTGGGCAATGGGGGTGGTCGACACAATGACCAGTAGATAAGGAGTCAACATTGCAGTCAGACCCATGGTATCTGTGGCACGCTCGATGGTCCCAAGAGGCAACGGCGCGAAAGCAAGAACCGTGCTGGGCTTCAAGACTTTGCCAGAGGCGAGGGGTTTCGAGTCCGGATAACGTCCTAATATCCTGGTCGTCTTGACTGTCCGACCGAAAGATCCAGTGCCTCGCGTTGCTAGGTGTGAGAAGGCCATGCCCCTGTCGTCGGCAGACACAAGAGCGGTATGTCTCGTACCCAGGAATCCCAGGTGAGTGATGGCGACGCCTGGCATGTGGCCATCCATCGTGCGGTTCTGCGTCTGTGCGGCGTCCAGCGGAGGAATGTGCAGGAATGGACGAGATGCCCGTGAGGTGTCCCACGTGAAGATGGTGCCATCAGCATGGCCGCCCCCCAATGTGGTGTGGTCTGCTGATATTGCGATGGAGACAATCGCGCCGCACTCGACAGCTTTGGTTCCTGGCCCAATGATCATCTTCAGGTTTTGGTTGTAGTCAAACATTAATATTATGCCCTTGGAGGTCCCGAGGACTATGTGAGTCGAGACAGCAATGCATGTCGGGGATCCAAAGTTCCGTTTGCCAACTTCTGAGAACGCCGACCCGTTGAGCTTCCTCAACTTGGTCCACCTTACAACTTCCCACGGAGGAGACGGAGTTTCAGTGTCGCCAGTGTCTAAGAGGATCTGACTAGTCAGGGAGGCATTGCGACTGTGGCTGGATAGGAACGCTGGTGAGCCCGGCCTTGGGGACAGGTTGCTCGGCGTGGAGATCCGGGACTGGAAGCGGCGGTCGAAGGGTCGAAAGGAGGGAGTCGGGCTCCCCATTCGGGGTCTCGAGGCGAGTGATGGGAGGACGCTGCTGCTGGGAGAGGAGATACCAGAGCCCTGGCAATGTTAGCTCTTGGTCGGGGCATCAGAGGAGGGGCAGTAAGATGTGTTACCTGGACGGAAGGAGAGCGATCCGGGATAGAGATCATGGAGTCGACGGGACTTCCGGCCCTCCTGGGCAGGGCGTCCACCGAGCCATTGTCGGACGTGACCTCTAGGTCCTCCTCGGCAAGTCTCTTGTACGTGTGGGCAAGACCGTTCTCCTCCGACGGCAGCGTTGAGTCCTGCTGTCGCTCCTCCTCTAGCAGATCGGAGATGTGGTGGTCGACGACCTCCTCAGTTGGCGCCTGCTGCTCGTCGCCAGTATCTTGGGCCGCAGGAGGGTCGGCCATATCTGTCATCTCCTCCCCAGCAGCATCTTCCCTCTCCTCTGATGATGCGCTCATCGGGTCAGAGTCGTGCTGCGCATGGCTTCGAGCTTGGTTCTGGTCACTCCAGGAAGTCCGGAGCTCGAGACTGCGCTGGGACGATGAGCGCTGAGGATGCTGAGGGTCACTTGGCAAGCTGGGCGGTGGCTTCAACAACAGAGCTCGTTTCACAAAAGTCTAGAGACGCGGTCGCCTAGAACCTGGGAGTTCGGCGACTAGAACAGACCGTGGTTATCCTTGACTGAATTGGTGTAAGTGGAATAGGTAGGCAACGTCCTCATTCCACTACCCCAATTACGCACACCTTCCCAGCCCACCGAGAGCTATCCGCAGCTAGACTACCTACAGGCCGCAGCGCACAGGGGTTAGCGAGCTTGTCGCCTGGCACGGCATCGATAAGATAAGGACACCCCGGGCAGCATCGTCCAGGGCAATGCATGCGCTCCTGTTCCTTACATATAGTCTATATAAACATCCACTGCATTACCATCACCTCTTTTCTTCGCGCCTCCACTCATCAAGACCGAACTCACAACCGGGAACCACCAGAATACTCAAAAACACCTGAAGTCATTCTGGGAGACTTCTGACCTCAACCATGTCGTCAATTGGGCCTCAACTACCGCCACACCTCACCAAGCGCAAGCGCAGTTCCGAAGACGAGAGCCCGGACTCGCCATCCACCAAGACGTTAAGACCCAACAACGAGAATGAGATAGCCCTAGATGGCGAGGAGAGCGACTCAGACGATGGCTACGGGCCAAGCGCACCCAGACCAGCCGCCACTGCTGGCCCCCAACGACCATCAATAGGGCCATCCCTGCCACCCACGGCCGCCAGCGGCAGCAACACAGACGAAATCGCCCTGAACTCCGATTCCGACGACGACGACGACACCACAGGCCCGGCACCACCACCACCATCAAAAGAAGCAGCTCCAAAACCAACCACACAGCCGCCAAGGCGCGTGATGGGGCCCGCACCGCCTCCCGCAGACCTCGCCTCACGACCCACGACCGCGCCAGACTCGGAGTCAGATTCCGAAGACTCAGACGACGACTACGGGCCCGCCCTGCCCGGCGCCGCACCCGCCAACCGCAACGCCGCTGCCGGTCCCTCCCTACCCAGACCCGCCGCGCCGGAGAAGCCCGCGCGCGACGACTGGATGCTCGCGCCGCCGGAGCCGACGGGGTACCAGGAGCGGGACCCGACCAAGATCAAGGCGCGCAAGTTCGCGAGCGGCGCGGGTGCCACCTCGCGGCCCGCGGGCGGCGGCGGCGGCGGCATCAGCAAGATCTGGACCGAGACGCCCGAGGAGAAGGCCAAGCGGCTCGCGGACGCGGTGCTGGGGCGCGGTGGTGACAACGAGCAGGCAGCATCAGCAAGCAAGGGCAGTAGGAGCGGAGGAGGAGGAAGGTCGGGTCATCACGGCAGGGACAAGGACGGCCAGCAGGACAAGATCCGCGCGTTCACGGAGCAGACGCGGGGCAAGAGCCTGTACGAGCAGCACCAGACGGCCAAGAAGGCCGGCGCCGGGGGCGGGGGTGGGGGCGGCAGTAGTAGTGGTAAGAAGGCAGGCGGTGGCGACGATGAGGAGGACGACGACCCGAGCAAGAGGGCGTTTGACCGCGAGAAGGACATGGGCCTCGGGATGAAGATCACGGCGTCGCAGCGCAAGGAGCTGCTGAACAGGGCGTCGGACTTTGGCGGCAGGTTCTCGAAGGGGAACTACTTGTGAGAAGAAGGCTTAAGGGAATGCGGCTTGCATGGGGTTTGACTGGCTCTGCAACACATGTGCAAGATACCCAATAAGATACTCGCGCGCATACACATACACTCGGACATAAGGCGAGCCCTCGACATATCACCATACTCCAATGGGCCAGGAGGGACCAGTTTCTTGTGCCCGTCCGTGCCTATCAGCGACGGCGGGCGGAATCCCATTCAAAAAAAGAGGACTGACTGACCGACCCGAGATGCAACGCCCCTGTCTCCAATAGTACAAGCAACAGATACGGCTCAACTCCCCGCAAAACCCATCGAAGACAGCCGACAAGAAAATCAATGCGCTTGCTTTGCCTCCCTCACCCATCCATGCTTCCTTCCTTCCTTCCTTCCATCCATCCATCCATCCCTGGCCTGGTCTTGCAAATCAAGCCCCCAAAAGCCTGTAGCCTACACCTGCACCCGCACCCAAGTTTAACCCGACGACCGTAGAAGCAACTCCACGGATGAAAGCGAAGCACCGAGACGAGCACGTTTCCTGTTGGGTGGACGACCCGGGGTGTGATGTTACGCAGGTATGCGATACGTATATAAGTAGAATATGAGGGTCCAGCGTAGCCGCACGGTATCTCGCAGTATGTTATCAGGAGACTGAGACCGCTCTAGAAAGTGGCCATGTCGCGGGATATCCGTGTCTGGGCTGCTGGTTGAGATGAGTTGATATACAATGTCGATTAATGGTCGACGAGTCCGGCAAATATACTGAGGGCGACTCCTTTTGTTTGGGGCAAATAACGTCAAATTCATAATCTAATTCTCTGGTACCTGTCATCTTGCCGCATCCGCACGTGTACCGGCCTCCAAGGCAGATGGTGTCACTTGTGCGTTTGCGGCCGACTGCTCTTGTGTCGCTGTGGACCGTCCAAAGCTGGGCAACTGTTGCCGAATAGAGGATAGGAAACCCCCGGAAGATGTTTGAGTGGTCTGAGTCGCTGTGGCATTGTCGGTCGCCGTTGGTGCCGAACGTGACGATGGCTGAGTACCTGATCGCGAGAAGAAGCCACCACGCTGCTGCTGCCGCTGCCGCCTTCCGTTGTTGTCGCTGCGCGGTTGAGCTTGGGGCTGGCTAGAACCGTTGTTTCTATTCCTGCCCATTTGAGGCAGACCCATCCTTCCTCGTCGACCAGAGAAAATCCACGCGACGCCAGGCCGCGAGGGCATGTTCGCCCTGTTGGTCCGCGGGTCCTGGGCAATCGAAACGGTCGGCCCCACCTGCGTCCCCTCGGCCCCCTCGGTCTGAGGCTGACGGGGCTTGGGTGTGTAGTAATCAGCCTTGCAGAGTGGACAGCAAGCACGCCTGCTGGTCAGCCATGGGTCGAGACACACAGCGTGGAAAGCATGACCACAGGTTAGTCCGCGGACGTCGTCGTCATCCTCCAGAGTATCGATGCAAATGGCGCAAGTGTCGCCGGATGACTCCAGCGCCTCCGGTGGTAGGGCGTCGTGGATTTGGTCATCCTCGTCTTCGTAGTGGTCGTCATCGGAGGCGGGGCTATCAGTTCTCGCTGGTGCTGTTGTGGTGTCGGCAGTGGCAGGGCTCGTTGTAGACTGTGCCTCGCCGGCCGTGGTGGAAGCAGGCGCGGCCTTCTCGGCATGTTCGGTGGTTGGCTCACGAGTGGTCTCCCTAACGATAGATGTTCCGCTGGTTGCCGGTCTATCCTCGGTGGAATCGCGTTCCTTGATCGTGGGAATAATACCATCGGCATCCCGAAGACTATTTGCTCGGCTGGGGGGCTGCGAGATACCGCCACGAGTGGGCAGGCCTTCTTGAGCGCGGCTTGCGACCCAGTTTTTGTATTTCATCATTGGAAATTTTTCGTTCACCTCGTCCATGGTCATCAGCTTCTTCTCGCGGCGGCGCCGCCGTGGGTGCTGAGGCATATTCTCGAGGTTGATGGGCTCGCCGTCCTCGCCCGTCATCCGAATGTTTCGATTCCGGGCATTGTAGCGGAAGCAGTACTTAACACCGACAATGATCCTGTTCGCATCGAATTAGAACAATCTGCCACATGCACCGGTGATGCACGACTGCGGGATGAACCAAATGCTCACCAGAGGTTCGTAAACACTACACCAAAGCCGAGTGCGACAAAGAAGAGCAGTGGTGACGAGCCCTGCCCGCTGCCATTTCCATTCCCGTTTCCATTTCCATTATTATTCCCGTTGCTGGCATCAGCTGGTGATGAGGTTGGGCCACTGATGGGGGTGGTCAAAGACGGTACATCGCTGGAGGAGGCCAGGGTCGGGTCGGCCGACGAGGTTGCCGAGGAGATGGCGCTGGTGGTCGCCTGCCTGATCTCGTGCTGGAGGGTGCGGACGGCGATGTTGGCCAGGCCGGCCAGGTCGAGGTTGTCGAAGGGCATGGCGAATAGAGAAAGTCCCGGGAGTGGGCCCACTGGATGGGGATTCGAGAGGATGCAAGGCTGTCTGTGGTTGTGGTGGTTGGGCTCAGGGCGTACGGGGCACGCCTAAGCGACCGAGGAGCCGCGGCAACCGACAGCGAAGTCAATTAAGAGGCAGATTGAACCTCGTCCATTGACGGAGACAATCCGTGGTGGAAAACAGCGATCTATTAAGCCAGCGCAAGCCCTCTGCGACCACGAATGTTTTTCCGGGCGTCGAGGGGTCCGATTCGGACGGGGATGGTGGTGGGTTGAGGGTTGAAGCGGGTGAGAGGAGGAGGAGGAGGAGAGGAGGAGAAGCAGAGAAGTAGTAGGCACGAGTGGCGGGTAGTGGGTAGGAGGGAGCGAGAGAATGTGATGAAATGAAACCCTGGGCAGGTTGGAGGTTGGCTGGATTCTAGAGGAAGGCAGGGAATGAAAAGCGGGCGAGGGCGGCGCAGTTACAGCAGTCTCCAGTAGCCTCCAGCGGGCTGGTGGGCTGGCAGTCTGGCTGACTGACTGGCAGACCAGTGACCAGCATCCACACAGGCACACAGGCGCTGCCAGGCCTCAGGTGGGCGAGCGGCGCTAACCCCGGAACGGGAGTGGAAGAGTAGGAGGGGGGGATGGATGTGGAGTCTGGACGCCTGCGCAGGTGGAGGTTGGCTTCGTCTGTGACGCCCCCCTCCCTCGCGCTTGGACTGCCTTTTGGGATTCCTGGGATTACTGGGAACAGGCGGGCAGGGGTGACCCTCGCAGCCTCGTGCAGGGCAAGGGCGGCGGAACTGGAAGTGGGCGACAAGATAGGTAGACCGCTTGCCTCTCTTTGTTTGTTCTGCTCGGAGCTTGGGCTTTTGGCTTTCTCAGTCTTGGCCTAGGTCTTGGTCCCTGTCTGGAAGGGTTGAGTGCGTGCTTCGGATACGCTTCAACCAGCTGGACCACCGAGTTTCAGAAGATGAGCCCACCTATGGCATTCAGTCCGCGTCACCGGCAAACGGTGGTCATGACGGACGGAGTAGGGGGACGGTTCTCGGCACAGGAGAGACGGACTATTGATTTGCCTGTTCAGTGTTGCGAGTGATTAATCTGGCTGACCGACTGGCAGTGGATTGACGGAGTGAGTGGTATTATTGCCATTTTAACCCAGCACAGCAGCATCACCACCAACAAGAGCAGCATGAGTGTGGCTTGCATGGATGCGGGCCCAGACTTGTCATCAAGGGGGATCTGTGCCTGGGGTCGGGAAAGGAGCAGGAGGCACGGGTCTCACAATCCACGTCAGGGCTGGAAATCAACGACAGGAACAGTCAATAAAATCCCTCGACTGGGACGCATTATTATTAGTGTCGCGCGTGTACACGTACTGCACTGCCGGTAGATGTGCGGTCTCAGTCTTGAATTACCTTGACTTGGTCGGTGTCAAGTGAGTGATCTCGACTGACGGATGCAGTAGTCCGTCTACTGGCTGTCCTGCACTGTAGTTTGCTGATCTCGAATCTCTCCTCTCACCACCAGCCAGCCTCCGGTTCGGATGCAGCCAGTCAATCCTACATCCACAATCAATCAGTCAATCACTGACATCACGCATCTGCATCTCAATTGTGGGCTCCTCCCAAGACCTGGGGCCACCTGCCCACCAGTGGACAAATGACAAATGAGAAAGGTGCCCGTCACCAAGCATGGAGTGGGTCCGCCTGCAATCTGAGTCTGGGGAAAGAGCCCTCCCAAGCGGATAGCAGCCCGGACAGGATGCTACCGTACCGTACCTAGATAAAATGTGTAATGTTGCCGCATTGCATCTCTTTGCCCATGCAACACCACCATGCATGCCATTGACCATCGACACCGACATTGACCAACGACTCGCCTGCGCGCATCAATTATCCTCTGCTTGCAAATGCGCGCGAATGGCTTACGACACCATGCATCAAAGCTTATGCCCACGAGATGGAACTGCCGTCGCCCACGACGAGAGTCAGGTCGGCCGTGCCCTGCAGCTGAAGCAATCCTCGTGGGTCGCCGAGCCCGTCCACAGCTGACGGGACAGGGAACAAAACCTTTGATCAACAAGGAACGGCAACCCGTCCCGACATTGTTCACCAAAGTCATCCCAACTCTCCAACGCCAACAACCTTATTAAAGACAAAAGGAGCCTCTTGGTTGGGAATGGGAACCCTCGGGACCGAGAGCGGCGCAGGTAACAATAAGGATAAGCACGGTCTGACCGCAATCCTGGGCACGACCCCTTAGCCGCGGATGCAGGGCGGCTGCACGGGACGCCGCTCTATCTCTTGTCCCCCAACTTCTGAAGCAGTGCCCACCGCAGCTGTGCCGCAACATCAGACTCAAAACCCAAAACCGAATACCCGGCACCTAGTAGTGCAGACCGCTCTGCGGGCGTCGCAACAGTGCATCACCTGAGTGCCACAGCTGCTGTGCAACTAATCAGCCACGTCGTCTCTGCCACGCCTCGTTGTGGGAGGAACTAATAACAATAATAATAATAACAACAACATCACGTTGGTGCCGCGAGCTGACATGGCGCGCGGCCTATGCGGTCGGCCAACAGAGGAGCCACTAGAAAGCATCGTATATTTGGCACCATAGCGCATTTCGTGTGAGGTCGCATGCGACCAACAAATGCAACCTACTGTGCGGATTGCCCCTCCCATCCCCTTGGCTACGGGACTGTGCGTGCGGCGACAAAAGCCACAGATGGGCCAGATCCGCTGAATTATCTGTGAGATTGGGGGAAAAAAGGGTTCGCACGGCCTGGACTGCAATCTATCTCATCTTGAATATGTCGAATCCCACCATGGCCATCATCACGGCTGCACGGCTGTTGGTTGACGGTCACAGTCGGTCTGCATGGCGCGATGCCGATCCTGTACCAGGGATCGTTCCCCAAGTTCACACTTGACGTCCTCGAGTGCTCCCCCAGAACATGTGCTGCAGAGTACCCCCGCGTTGGATTGCCCATCACGGTAATGATGGTGCGCGTGCATCTCAACGTGGCGGTCCACCATTCAGCTCGTCCGCCGGGAATAACGAACCGCATTCCAAATAATGACTAGCCGACGAGAAAAAGTATCTGAGTCATGGAGGATACTTTAATTAAGATTCTATGACAGCTGTGAATCTACGAGATTTCATCAACACCACCCATGGAGGCATCTGAAGATACCGTGCCAGCCGCACAACCCAGCACCGGGTCACCCTAACACAGACCATGAGCTTACTACTGCACAAAGGGTGCCACCGGAGGGGCAAAATCGCATGGAATCCTGTTTCAGCGTCCACACATTCATACATGCCTACCCGCCAACAGCCAGTAAGCTCACCTGGCACGACGAACGAAGCACCCGCAAGCAGCAGGTCCACGACGGCGATGACGGCGACAAGCCGAACGTGGCGGGCTGGCAGTGCTGTGCCCCAGAGAGCTGGGCGTTCTGGGCCTTTGGGGAACGGCGAGAACGGTTCGTCAAGAACGGAAGGCCCAGAGCAGCTAGCATGCTAGAGCACACACAGCCCTATCATGAGGTCTGCGGGATGGCGCTTGGCAAGCTTGGGCTATTGATAAATAAATTGTAATTCCGTGACCACCAACACCCGGAGCCACTGCCGTGGCACTACACGTCTATACGCACTACACGTCACTACGTCTATACGTCGTCTAACTCTCTGCCCCATCCTTCCGCCATCGGGAGGGGCGAGGGCCAACCCGGACGAACAAGACTTCGCCCAGGCCGTGCAGGCCGTGGGCCGTTAGCCGTGGCATCCGCTAGAGCCGAAGGGCGCGAGCTGCTAAGATATATGGCACACTACCGCTCGTCACCGTGCACCATATTCACGCCGACCCCCTCTGAGCCTCTTTGTCCACGTCGCCTTGGAGGGGGCCCGAAGGAGCGGGTGCCGAGCATCCGGATTGTCTTGACGCAATAGAAAATGTGAGCGTGATGAACAGAAGCATGAAGAACAAGAGAAAAAATAAGTCTATGGGTAAGGGAGTTCTTGTCCCACCTTATACCTACCCGCACTCCGGGCCCAGCCACTCATCTTCCTCGCTGGCGCCCCAGAGCGTGTGGGCATGCCACCGGGGCGGTTCCGCCCACGAGATTTCGACATGCCGTGTTACCCATTGTGGGTTCACCTGTCGTGGTTTGCTTTTCGCGCTCCCCCTCCTCTAGTGTACACAATCGGGCTCGCGTGTCTAGCCCAGCCCCAAAACAAGCTTTTTTGTCGTTAATATCTGGTGCCGTCTATAACGCACGAGAACCCCAGCCGTTCGTGCGCTTGTTCCGTGGTAGGCCTTGCGACTGGCTGTCCAGGGGCCGGGTGGTGTGAGCTTAGATCAATAATCCCAATAATCCCACTCGGCCGGATGCGCTGGTGGCGCGAGTTTCTGTCTTCGGCAGAGTCGAGAATGACAGAATGAGGGAAGATGCATCGTCGCTGTTCATCCAGTGTGCGCCTGTCGGTGCGGCCGGCCTCACTTGTACAATGCTATTTTGCTCTGCTTCTGTATTTTGGCTTTTGCCCTGCGACGTTGGTCACCCTGAATGGCCCCGTCCCGTCCGGAGAGGGCGTGGGCCGGATGGCGGACGGACTGCTCGAAAAGGGGGGTCCGTCACTGCTTGACCTCTTCTTTTGGTCTAAGTTGAGCGACGGCCGCTCGTCTTTGTTGTACCTGGAAGGCGCCAAACCGCCGGGCAGACTTGGTGGGAGATGAGGCTCGGGCCTTGGAGCCTTCTAACCCTTTCCAGTGCACAGCTCGCCAGACGGGCTGTCCTCGTAGCGTACTATGCAGGCGCCGTTATGCCATTGTCTGTTCTTTGTGTCGAAGCGCAATCGGTATTCCCGCCGTAGATCCCGAGTTGCCGGCCCCAAAGTCTCGGTTCCCACTTGGGGCGGCAGCGGCCTGACGCAACATTGACAGAACTGACAGGACTGGTGTGAAGTGGGCCGCGGAGATCTGCCAAGCAAAGCAGCTGGCCGAGCACATCCATCATCCCGCAGAATGCCTCCGATTTGTCGATGATGCTATTCCCGAAGCATACTACAACGAAAAAAGAAGACAACCGCAATTGCCGTGCCTACGACTAACTGAATCACCTACCGACCCTGCAACACACCACACCCACCAGAGGTCTCAGTGAACCAGACGGAGAGCGCCATGGCTCCCACACAGCTGCCCGAGAATGGCAACCCACTGTGAGTCCAACCACACTGCACATGAACACGCCGCAGAGGGCACCACCGCATCACGCCATCATCCCACCCGGCTCCCCCCTCCTAGCCCCGGCCCAGTTGGCGCATCTCGCCTACCTCCCGCCAATCTCTCCGGCTTTTCTCTGGGCAGCCCTGCGAGGCTGAGAACCCTAACCCCACACAACTGCCTTCCTTGGACGAGGCTTCTACTTCCCTCCCTTGGCTCTGGCAGGGGCCACCCAACTTATCCAACACGATGCTAACACGCGAGCAGGGTCTTCTTTGACATCACACTAGGTGGTAAGTGCCTGCCGCCCACCACTCCCTTCCCCCACACAAGGCCATGCTGTGGTGCCGACGTTGTGACCGGGCCGTGCTAGCACCCGGGGTGGCATGTGTCCCGCGGCGGGACTCCCGCGACTCTCGGATGTTGCTTGGACGGGCCGGCCGGTGTGGACTACCTACTCTTCCGGGAGAGGCGGCCAAGAGGGAGGAGGCACGGTCTGCGCATAGACTGGCCCTTGCCAGTTTGACATCGGCAATGTCGGTGGACGGACTCGGTCCCTCCATCCCGCGCTTACCGCGTTACTTCGATGCGTCCCACCTTCACCGCCCACAACGGCCCGGCATGGACCCTGTGTATGGGAAGGGCGGCTGTTAGAGGAAGGGGAGGTGTTGCATTGTGTTAACTCTGCTGACGATATGGCTCCCACGCAGGAGAGCCACTCGGCCGGATCACGTTCGAGCTGTTCAAGGATGTCGTGCCGCGCACCGCAGAGAACTTCCGCCAGCTCTGCACGGGCGAGTACAAGGTGAACAACAAGCCTCAGGGCTACAAGGGCTCGCGGTTCCACCGCATTGTAAGTCCTCTCTCATCTTCTGGTCAAGATACTCAGCTTGTATTGTTGCTACGGGGAGGAGAACTCGAGCTGCTCCATGGCCGACAGCCATCCAATCATCCCGCCAGCCCAGACTAACCAGCACGACACCCCCCACAGATCCCCAAGTTCATGTGCCAGGGCGGCGACTTCCTGCACGGCGACGGCACGGGCTCGACCTGCATCTACGGCACCAAGAGCTTCGCCGACGAGAACTTCACGCTCAAGCACGAGCACGAGGGCCTGCTGAGCATGGCCAACGCGGGTCCCAACACCAACG
Source organism: Diaporthe sp. P3_1W (assembly GCA_037177825.1). Lineage (NCBI taxonomy): Eukaryota > Fungi > Ascomycota > Sordariomycetes > Diaporthales > Diaporthaceae > Diaporthe > Diaporthe sp. P3_1W. The sequence goes on from JBAFXB010000001.1 coordinate 6,808,255, forward strand.
GCTCGCAGTTCTTCGTCACCACCGTGCCCACCCCCTTCCTCGACGGCAAGCACGTCGTCTTCGGCAAGGTCGTCGACGGCATGGACGTCGTGCGCAAGATGGAGGCCACCAAGACCGGCCGCCGCGGCAGGGACGTGCCGGACCTGGACGTCCTCATCGCGCAGTGCGGCGAGATGTGAGGGGCTGGCTGATGGGGCTTCTTTAGTCATTCGGGATCATAGCTCTCTGTTCAGGGGCCAAGATTATCTTTTCCTCCCGCCTATTCCTCTCTCCTCGTCTTTGATTACGCGCGGCGCGTTTCGGTGATATGCATGGGAACAAGACGGATACCCTGTGAAAGACAAAGGCTCGTATGGCTTCGTCAAGACCTCTGGAGAAGCACCCAATCCAGAATCCATCGGGACCGAATTTAAGTGGCAAATTTAGATCACGCTGCCGTGATGTCCTCTTCGCCGTCGCCAGACCCGGTGCTATCACTGCTCTGCAGGCTGACGGCCTGGTACTTCTCCACCAAGTTTTCGAGGATCGCCGCGTTCAGGTCCTCCCCCATCTTGACCATGGGCAGGGGGAATCTCGACCGTGTGTGGAGGGCCAAGTTCGCCTCGCTCCCTTCTCCCTCTCCCTCTCCCCCACCATCGCCGCCGCCGCCGCCACCCTCGCCCGACGAGATGACAAACCGGCCGAGGATGTCGGCCTCGGCGGCGTGCATGCGGTCCCGCAGCAGCCGGAAGAGCACCTTGCAGACGTGCAGGTGACGGCCCTGGTCGTGGAGGCCCTTCATCGCGAGGATGAGCGTACTCCGGAGCACCTCGGGCCACCCCCGGCCCGCAGCAAACCGCGCCCCGTCGCCGCCGCCCTTGAGCGCCCGCAGCGAGATGCTCGCCAGCAGCGCCAGGAAGTACGCCAGCGAGCTGTCGCAAGCCTCGAACCCGTGCCGCATGTAGTACAGCCGCGCCACTGTCTCGAGGTTCCGCATCGCCGTGGGGCCCGTCCGCGTCACGAGCGGCGGCGCGCCGTCGTCTTCGTCGTCGCTGCTGGGCTCTAGGTCTTCCGAGGAGTGGATCTCGGCCTCCTCCTCTATCACCGTAGTGGCCAGCGTGAGATGTATAGAGAAGTACTCGAGGCTGGGCTGGGTGTCAGAATCTTGTAGGTTAACAGGCAGAGGAGGCTCAGCCTGGCATCGACGGCATCGAGGCGGGGTTCCAAGCTGAGCTCTGCAGTGCTTGGAAGTAAGAGAGGGGTCGACCTACTGAAGCCTCAGGTGGCTCGGGAAGACGGCCGTCTTGGGCTCCAGGGGCCCGGGCAGGCCCGCGTACCACTCCCGGAGCCGTGACTGTATCTCCAGCGCCGTGTCCCGCGGCAGGCCCGCCACCTCGTGCGGGTGGTGGTCCCGGAAGGCCTCGCGCGCGACCCGATTCATGATGACGCGGAGGCCGCACATCGCCCGGAACGTGTGCGGCCAGTGCATCGGCGTCGGGGCCGTGCTGGGCGGGTATACGAGCGCGAACTCGCCGTACCAGGCCGGGTTCTTGTCCGGGTCCGGCAGGCTCACCTCGGGCGGCTCGCCCAGCCACGCCCGCCGCATGAAGTAGTACCCTGCGGACCTTTGTGTGTCAAAACCCCGCTCCCCGGTCAGCGAAGCTGGTCTCGAGTATCGCGCGGGTGGGTGGTCGATGAAAGGTCCGCCTCCGTCCCGGGCTGACTCACGTTTGGAAGTTGAAAAAGGCCCACGCCGTGAACTCGCGCGCCCGTTGCGTCCTGTTATTCTTAAGAGCTGGGTTGGGCATGAATAGGCTCATTTTCCTGGCCATGGACACGGCGTGCCTGATGAAAATATCACCGATCTTGTCTAGGAGAGGACATGTTTCAGCGGCGGACGCACCCAGCATCTGCGTTGAGGGTCCTGCAGATGGGCATGGCTTGGAACAAAGGAGGGGGCTCAGGCTTCAGCTGCGCACATGGTCTTTGCACTCACCCATGCCGTGGCTGTTGTATGCCAGGCTCAATAGTATCGTCGCTTGGAAGGTGGTCAACTTCGGGTTCTCGAGATCCTCCAGCTCCCACAACCGTCTTGCCTCTACCAGGAATCTATAGCCGATGTTTTGGGGATTCCACAGCTCTGACCGGAAGGCGTTGCTGCGGTGGCAGTGCTGATGGGTTGCTTGGAATCAGTGAAGAACTCCCCACAGAACAGGGACGTTACATAGTGTCTGAGATGCATACGCTCGCTATCGCCATGACCGAGTTTACGAGCAGTGACGAGCACAATTGGCCTTTTCCACGAGCCAGGTCATACAGGAAATAGTCCTTCTGGAACGCGGGTGCCACGCAGTACTCGTGGACGAGGTACGCACGAAGCAGCCTCCTGAACAGGTTGTCGTCGGTCGTCACGGCTGTCCAGTCGGCCGCCTTGGCGGACGCCAGCCGGCCATCTACGAGCTCTGCGGCGTGGTACGGCTTCATGTAGACATGGCTGTTGCTCCAGGCTCGGACTGCCTCGGCTGCAGACGACGGCTGCTGGTGCTGGGACGGAGACTGAGTGAAGCCTTGCGCGGCGCCCTCGTACAGGAGGGACTCCAAGTACGGATTGTCAGAAGTCTGCAAGGCAGCAGGCATGAAGGGGAGGTATGGGAACTGGTATCGAAACCGCGACTCGGGCCTCAGGGCGAGCTGCAGGAGTAGGTCACCCTCCTGGACCTGACGGATGGTTGTCTCGACGTCGGTGCCGGCCCGCAGGCGCTGCAGGATGTCGAGGGCCTCCGGCTCGCCCACCGTGACGAGGAGCCGGTACAGCTCCCTATATATGTGGTTCTCGTGCTGCGACTCGTCGTGCTTCCGCTTGAGCGCCTGCACCTGGGTCTCGGCGTGGTCGGCGAGGTAGACGCACCCCAGGCCGCGCGTCTGGCATCGTGAGCAAATCGGGCGGGCGCCCGAACACCTGCGAACGGAGGACCTCGTGTCAGTAGCGACGAGCAACCTGCCAAGTCACCTGCTCCTATGCTGTTGCCCAGAGCTTGCATACTTGACCTTGGACTTGCGGCACATCTCGCATGCTGCTTTGATGTTTCTCCTGGGCCGTGGGAGCTGCTGTCGTTGTATTCCTGGCGGGCCATCGCTGGGTCCCTCGCCCTGATCCTCAGGGGACTCTGTTGCTTGTGTCGGTCTCGGAAGGATCGGTCGAGGTGGTGCAGGCATCGCAGTGGCTGCCTGGGTGGGAGTGGTTTCTCGCAGAGGTTCGCAGAGGCTGGTGAATGGTCGAGGTGTGGACTGGTACTCGGATAGACAATCTAGACATCTGGACGATAGGTACTAGCTCTGAAGGGTACTGTATCAAGGTGCGGAGCATAAAATCGACCCGCCTGCTATAGGGCGTAGGGCAGCTCGATTTGGCAGCTGCACAGTCACAATAACCCTGCGAGGATCCTCACCTGCTGTTGTGCATGCCTGCGGTATTAATTCCGGCCTGTCCACACAGGCTCAGTCTAGGTGACCTCATGTCGACATCATCCCTCTGGCACGAGACAAAATAAAAGCCACGAGGCTGGAAAATGAAAATCTCCTCGCAAACCTAGGAGACTACCATCGACATAGCGACGGATGGCTGCCATACCATTATGTGGATGCCCATGGCTGGCGTGTCACTCGAAGTTGGCTTGGCGATTACTCACTCCTTGGGCCATTATGCCCCCCGCTCTCGAACTCCCTTCTGTGGAATCAAGTGTCTGTCATCATTCAAAGATGCATGGCTGATGGGGGCTGCGCGTTGATATTCGGTGGAATGTGGAAACTTTAAGAAGCGAAAATCGAAACAAAGCCCCTGCCTGGACCGCCCCGACTCTGCTCGTGCTGAGCTGGCACCCCGATGCCATTCCGTGTTGCTGGATGGGGAGCACTGAGGATCTGCCGGGTAGTCCAACCCTGTATACAATAAGCCGCGAGCACATCCCCAGCGTCGAAATCCAAGGCCGGGAAGGAACATGACGCAGAGCCGCGGTCATTATGAGCACTTCGTTACGAAAGATGTCGCATTACGCCAGTGTTTAACATTTATGATCAAGGCATGAGTTCCGCCACCATGTTGCACATGTGAACACGTTTGGGTCACTTGTTCTGAATCTCAGGCTCGATATTCTTGCTGAATCTGAAGTTCTGACTTGATCCTCGGGCTGACCAAGGCTGATGATTGTCACCCAAGGCCTTGTATCTAGATACCTCCAGACCAGTCCAGATGCAAGGGCCGAGAAGCCTCGATAGAACTGTTTTCCTACCTAAGCTTTTTAATCCCGTCAAATAAGTGACGGTGGACATGAACGTGAAGAGTGGATTTAAATCATCAACAATCCACTTCAGATTGATGCACTTAAAAGAGCCAACCATTTGAAAAGCAAGACGTTGACGCTAGTTACTGTTTCCCATACCACGTTCAAATGGACATTGAAATGCAGTATGGTGAGCGATTAATGTCTTCTGACATCGTATTCACGACTGAAGTTGCAATAATTAAAACGTACATGGTAGTTGGTCGGCTTATTTGAAACATTATGTAAGACGACCTTTGGTAGGCTGACCACAATTCAGTCGAACACGCTACATGCCGGGGTAGTGCAACTCTTGTATTACCCTTCAGTGTAAAGTTTGGATTTTCTTGAATTACCACTGGTCGGAGTTTATCTGCCACATGATGAATTCGGTCTTCCAGCACTCTTAGTAGAGAAGTGAGCAGTGCGCAGCTCGACAACTCAACACCCAGGTGTCTTCATCATGCTTCATGCACCGTGGCCATTCAGACGACAGAGATTACAGGATCTATGAACAACGCCAATAGCTTCAACATAGGAATTAGCCACTATGTTTAAAATGCGCCGTACTCAACGCAGACCCTTTTCGGGGAGTTGTTGGAGTGCGTCGAATTTGAAAGGTTGGGGGGGGGGAGGTTCGAGTCGAGATAGGCAAGGGTTAGGATAACGGGCCTCGGCACGGTGTCGCGTCGTCCGTTCTGCTTACCACAGCACGACCGCGACAGAATTCGCGATTCCATGTCCAGATCCACCCCGAGGGCGGCGCACCCCAGGAGCCCAAACCATGTCGCTGAGCTCAGAGGAGGAAGAAGAGGACCCGTTCCTCTCCGACGGGGAGGACGGCAACGAGAACGACCTACCCAGCGACGTCGAGGACGACCTCGACGATGACGAGGACCCCTTCGGCCCCGCGCAGCAGCAGCAGCCGCCGCCGACGCAGTCGCAAATGCTCTCCTTCGGCCCGCCCTACTACGGCCGGCCCCCGACCCCGCTGCCGCCCTCGCCGTCCCTGACGTCGCTCCTGCGGCCGTCGCGCCCGACCACGCCGGACGCCAGCGACGACGAGGGCCTCAACAGCGCCGAGCCGGTGCCGCGCGCCTCGCCCAAGGTGCCCACCTACGAGTACTACGGCTTCGTGCTGTACCTCTTCTCGTCGCTCGTCTTCCTCATCTACCTGCTGTGGTCCTACCTGCCCTCGCCCTTCCTGCACGTCCTGGGCATCTACTACTACCCGAACCGCTGGTGGAGCCTGGCCATCCCCTCGTTCCTGGTCATGCTGCTCGTCTACATCTTCGTCGCCCTCGCCCTCTACAACACCGAGTACCTGACGCTCCCGCTCAACAACCTCGAGACCATAGTCGACGACGCGGGGAAGATCGCCGTCGTCGACGGCAAGGGCCGCATCGTCACCAGCGAGGAGAGGAGGAGGAACCTGGAGCGCGAGCGCGAGAGGGAGGGCCAGCGGGGCAGGGCGCACCAGAGGAAGACGAGCTGGAACGGGTACCCGTTCCCCAGGGACAGGGAGGTCGACTGGCGGGAGTGCTGGAACGAGGGGACGGACGCCGTGATGGATGTGCCGCTGGCGGGCGTGTGCGAGATCCTCTACGGCGGTGCCAGGGGCGAGGACGACTATATTTTCAACGCCAATTGACATAGATGTGCGAGGCCTGTCAATGCGAAATCTTTGTACCGCCAAATGTGATGATGGTGTTAGGGCACGATACCTTGTCAGAGCAGGCACCTGTTGGCCCCCTTCACCCCAGTTCTTGAGAACCAACACGTATTTTATGCCCGATGTTATCTGCGCAGTGGGCCACGCTTCATGACCAGTTCATAATCCTCGCAGCAGAGCTCTCCCCTCGTTCTCGGGCGGGTCCTGACCTGTATCGTACTGAGGAGTTCGCCCAAACCAGCCTCTACCTCGGCCATTGCAGCCCGGACTTAGATAAGTCCACCATACCAGTACCTAGTCTCTCCTCTTGACTTGGCAGCTGGAGGGGGACGACGGCACAGATATCGAAGGGGGCCATGGGGAATATACGTGCCTTGGCATGCAAGTACAGCAAGGGCGTGCGATCCCCACGGCAGCAGTCCCCTCTTTGTCGACTCGACCATGAACTGGTGAAAATGGTGTATCACACTATGTTCAGTTCGGCAAAACTCCTCAGTACCTCCACGCATCGAAGTGGCTGGAAACATGTCCCAATGAAGACTCGCGCATTATTCCGAGATATGAGTGCTTTAATGCACTTCACTGCATGTCGTCAGGGCGCTCGGAGTGGGATATGAGGGTGTGTCCGGTCTCTCATCTGGACAGTGACAATCTCCCCAGCAACTGAATAACGAGAGTAAGCACACAGCGTGACAGGCTAGTTTATATCCCTCACTTGACATGGGACAAAATGTGGACGAACGCCGGTGAGAGCCATCATGAGCGGAAGTAACCGCTTTTGGTGACGGAAAAAGCTTCCAAGAAGCGGATAGACTTGCTTTAGCAGTGGAAGGGATCGCTTAGGCGGCAGAGATGACGCGGGGATAATTGCTTTGCTCTCCTGGAAGGGCAGTCTGGACCCGCGACAAAGTCACGCTAAACAGGGAGACACCACTCCTCCTCACGTCCGGGGAAATGCCATTACCCACAGTCTTACCCCAGACTTACCCCAGACTGTCAACCCCGCAACAAAAACCCGGTATCCACAGCCAGCATCCCTGGCGATGCCTGTCTCTAGGCCTGGCGTCGGCGAGAGGGCACAATTCTGGGCTGGATTGTAAAGAATACCCGCCTCGGATAGGCATTGGCCTATAGAAAAACGCGCATTAATGTTCAGTAAATGTGCTATAAGAGGAGCTCGTGGGGCCCCCAGCATTCAACGATGTCTGTCAATGTGGGCTTCTCTCGTCACGAAAGCTTAGTTGCGCTTGTCTTGCCCGCTGTGAAGACATTTGCCCCTAATCCCACCAGTTAAATATCCTCTGACACACCGCCCAGCTATTGTGGCCATGGAATCCCGAGAAGTGGATGCGAAGCACCCGGAAGATGTCAAGGATCTTGGGGAGTACGATGGCGAGGTGTCGCACATCGACAAAGTGTACAAGATTGACAGGATCGCCAACTACGACGACTCCATTGAGAGCACCAAGGTCTCCACAGCCGTCTGGCTTATAACCTTCACCGTAGCGACGGGCGGGTTCCTCTTTGGTCAGTCGCCCCTTGTCGAGGTTCTTCAAGCACTTGACTAAACTCAGGACATACCAGGCTACGACACGGGTGTCATCTCTGCCGTGTTGGTCACGCTCAAGAGCGACCTGGGCCACGAACTTTCGTCGAGCGAGCAAGAGATGGTCACGTCTCTTACATCAGGCGGTGCCTTGGTCGGCGCCCTGATCGCAGGTCTCCCGGCGGACAAATACGGGCGCAAGTTTGGTATATACGCCGGCTGTGCGCTGTTCCTGATCGGCTCAGTGATCCAGGCCGCAGCCTTCTCTGTCGCGCAGATGGCGGTCGGACGGTTCGTTGTCGGCCTCGGAGTTGGCTCTGCAGCTATGATTATAGTAAGTGCCGCCTGTGTCCTGCCCCTGACACTCCCGCAAGGAGTTAACGCGTGATTGTCTTAGCCTCTGTACATCGGCGAACTCGCACCGGCTCCGCACCGCGGGCGTATGATAGCCCTCGACAACCTCAGCGTGACACTCGGCCAGCTCATCTCGTACGCCCTGGGCGCGGCCTTCACCGAAGTCCCCCATGGCTGGCGGTACATGGTAGCCGCCGGTGGCATACCCCCCATAATCCTCGCCTTCCTCCTTCCCAAATGCCCCGAGTCGCCCCGGCAGTTACTCGCACATGATAAGGTGGCTGAGGCTACCGAGTGTATCGCGCGCATCTACCCCGATGCGACAGAGGAGCAGGTGAGGTCCAAGGTAGAGTACATGGCCTGGACGATCCAGGTCGAGGCTCAAGCCGTCGGGGACAAGTCTCTCTGGTGGCAATTCAAACAGCTGCACTGCGTGCCGTCAAATCTCAGGGCGTTGATTACTGCCTGTGCGGTCATGGCAAGTGAGTATTACTATACTTCATCGGTGACTCAGGCGTGCTAGTCTGACATGCAATCAGTCTCTCAACTCGGCGGCTTCAACACTTTGATGTACTACTCCGCAACGCTATTTTCCCTCGTTGGCTTCAAGAAGGCCACCGCGGTCTCTATCGTCGTCGGTGGCACCAATTTCCTATTCACACTGGTAAATATGCTATTCATCGACCGACTGGGGAGACGCAAGATCCTCCTCATCACGGTCATGGGCATGGCATTAAGCATGGTCGTTGCCGCGGTTGCGTTCCACTGGATCCCCATCTCTCGCGATCTGGTCCTCGAGTCCGACACCGTCAACTGGGCCGGCATACTGATTCTCGTCACTATAATCTTCTACGTTGCCTTCTTCGCTAGCGGCGTCGCTACCATCGGCTGGGTGGGCACGGAGCTTCTGCCGATCGAGGTGCGTGCCCTGGGGACGATGATGAACACCGTGACCTGCTGGGGCTGCAACATCATCATCGCGTCGACGTTCCTGTCCATGATGAAGGCCTGGACTCCCAGCGGTGCCTTCGGTTTCTATGCCGCGATTTGTTTCTTCGGCTGGGTCTTTGTCGTCTTCCTATATCCTGAGGTCAAGGGTCTCCCATTAGAGGATGTTAGGCAGATCTTCGAGCATGACTTTGGTGTCAAGGTGGCAGCGAGATTGCAGAAGGAGCAGAAGGCTAAGCGTCAGGCTGGTATAGCATAGTTATTTACAATATGATGCCCTAACATGTTTCTCGGACTAAATGATTTCGATTTAGCTGATACTTCGATTCGTGAGACCCAGGACTCTGCCCTGCGCATGCAGTTACGTCCGATTGTGAATAGCTGAAGTGTCTAGGTCAAGGTCATTATGTCAAGCAGTTGTGTCCTGGGTTTGAGTCAAGACAATGTAATGTACTTTGCGAAATCTTTGTGTTCTCGAAGGTTTGAGCCTTCAAGTGCTTTTAAGGAGTGTAAACCCCCAGTCCTATGTCCTCGGCTTTTGGCAATCACAGACATTTGCAGGCTTGGCGTACTGCATTGATTTGGGACTTGCGCCCATGGCCTTTGCTTCAAGTGCTTATGAGTTTGACACATCAACACCATGACAACATCAACTATTTCTGCTGATTCGATGTAAACAAAAAAGTCATAAATTCAACGCGAATGCCGCAAGGAATAGATGTATCAACGGCTAGCACGGAGGCGGCATTGTAATAGTTGGCACTTCAAGTTATGGAAAGGTGGTCTCGTTTTTAATCTATATATATATGCCTCTTTAAGCAGTATATACTAGTCCCTTTATATAATAATAAATGCTTAAGCACCTAGCATTAAAAAAAATATAATATTAATAATAATAAGTTTTAAATATAATTATAACTTATAATTAAGCAAATAATAATAATTATATAAATAAGGTTAATAAGAATTACTTTTAATAATATTATAAATTAAAAAATTAAATAAATAATTATATAATAAAGATTAAAATAATCTTTTTATAAAATATAATAATCTTATAAATATAATCTTAATTAAAAACTTAATTTCTTTTTACTTATATTAATATATATTATATTTTTAAAAAGATCCTTATTAAATAAGCTATTATTATAATTAATATTTAATTTTAAAGCTATTAACTTTAATATAAATTAAAATAATAAATAATTTTCTTAATAATTATTTATTAAGATATTACTTAAGCTTATAATATAAAAGCTTAAAATATATATTAAATTATATAAATTTAAAAAATATATTAGCTTAAAGAATAAAAAAAAGAAAAAAAGAAAAAAGGGCTTTAAAAGAGCCCTTTAAATTATAGCTATAAGGTAAAAAGGCCTTATTAATAAGGGGGCTTATATAAAACCTTATATAAGCTTAACTATCTTATCTTAGCCGCTAGCCCTAACTACCCCTTCCTTTAAAAAAGATATAAAAAGTATTAAAGCTTAAAATTAAATATATAACTTTTATATTTTTTAAAAATACTTTATTTAATTAAAAATAAAAATAATTTAAAAAGATATATTATTATATTAAATCTTTATAAACTTAATTTATAATATATCTTTATATTTAATTTTTTAATAATTAATTTTATTTATTATAAGTATTAAATATAATAAATTACCTTCCTTTATTAATATTATTTTAATAATTTATTATATTTTTATTATATTTAGCTATTTTAATTTTATTTATCTTATATTAATAATTTATTTATTAAAAGCATTAACCTTTATTAAATATTAAATTATTATTATTATAAGGCTTAATTATTTTATTAATTATAATTATAATAAGCTATTAAATTAATTATATTAATAATTTAATATAATTTAAATAATAATTATAATATATCTTAAATATAAAAGATATATATTAAAAGTTCTTTATAGGGTATTATTAATTATTTAAATCCTAATCCTTTTAAAATATTTAATATTTAAATTTATATATTTTATTATTTATATATAAAATATATATTTTATTAACTTTTTATTCCTTTTCTATATTAATTACCTTACCTTTTAATTATTTTAATTTTTAATTAAAAAGAAAATTATATAAATCTTTATATAATTAATTTATATAAAATATTATAAACCTTCTTTATTTTAAAAATATTTTTAAATAATAAGAATTTTTATTAATATTAATATTTATAATTTTATATAATGACCTTATAAAAATAAAGTTTAATTTATTATTTAATTAATTAATAATTTATATTTTTTTAAATATAAAAATATAATCTTTTATATTAAAATTAAATATTCTTTAATATTAATTTATTTATTTTATTATTTAAATATTAATTTAATTAATAGCTATCTTAATAATATTAATATATTTTTAAATATTCCTTATTATCTTTTATATATTAATATAAATTAACCTTTCCCTTAATATATAATTATTAAAAAATATTTTATATTTTTAATTAAAATATATTTAAAGTTAAATATTAATATAAACTTTAAATAAAAATAATTTATTTAATATAATATATAATATTATATTTTAAATAAAGTTTAATATAAGGATTTATTTTAATTAATTATTTTAATAATAATTAATAAATATATAAAGATATTAATTAATTTATTAATTAAAATTTTTTATTTATTTTTAAGATTTTAAATATTTAAATAATAAAAGCTTTTAAATTAGTTTTATAATAATATAAATTTTCTTTAATTAAATAAAAATAAATTAAAAATCTTTATTAAAGGATATTATTTAAGAAAAATTAAATACTTTAAATAATTCTTTATAATATAATTTAATAATTATTTTTATTATAATTATTTTATAATATAAAATATATTATAAGATTTTTAAGAAATAATTTATAATTATTAATAAATTATTAAAGATATAATATTTTTTTAATATTTTTTTAAAATTAATTATAAAATATTATTAAATTTAATATAATATTAAGAATAAATAGAATAATTTAAATATTTTATTTTATTAATATTTAATTAATTTATAAAGATAATTAATAATAAATTAAATAATAATATTATTTATTTTTAATTATTAATAATAATCTTTAATTAAATAACTTTTTTTATTTTTTTTAAAAATAAATTATAAATAATTAATAATATATATTATTAATAATTTTAATATAAAAATTATTAAAATTTAAGATAATTAAATATTTTTAATTAATTATATAATAATTATTTATAAAAACTTAATTTACTTTATTTAATTTCTTAATTTAATTATAATAAACTTTTAAATTTAAATATTTTTAATTAATTTTTAATAAAGCTTTTATTAATTTAAAATTAAATTATATTAAAAATAAAATAAAATATAATCTTTTTAATTAATTTATATTATTAAATTTAATTAAATTAAAAGATAATATATTTAATTTTTAATATTATAACTTTTTATTAAATTAATTATATATATTAAAAATAAATATATTAATAATATTAAATTAATTATAATAAAAAATTTTAATTATATAATAAATATTATATCTTTTTTTAAAAAATTAAATATTAATTAAATCTTTAATTAATATATTAATTATATAATATTTAATATTAAAATAATATAAGATATTAAAATAAAAATAAAATATATATTTTATTTATTTAATTTAATATAAATTTAAAAATGTCTTTATATTAAAATAAATTAAAGCTTAATAATTTATAATAATTTTAAAAAGAATATTTTATATATTTATTAATTTTATTTTTTAAAATTATAATAATTAAATTATAATTAATAAGTTCTTATTATAAATATTATAATTTATTTTAATAAAGGTTATTATTTTAAAAAAATATTTAATAAATAATTAATTATTATTATAATATTAAAATAATATTTTAATTAATATTTTATTAAAAATATTTATCTTTAAATAAGCTTTTAAGTTATAATAAAAATAAGTTAAAATAAATAACTTAAATAATATAACCTTAAATATTTTAAAGATATTTTTATATTTTTATAATTAATAAAAACCTTTTCTCTTATAAATTAAATTAAATAAAGGCTTAATATTTTTATTAAATTTTAATATAAATTTATAATAAAAATTATAAAAACTTAAAAATAATTATATCCCTTTTATTATTATAAATACCTTTTATTAATTTATTATTTTAAGCTTAATTAATATAATATAAATAAATTAAGAATAAATTTATAATATATTTATTATAAATATTAATATTTATAATATTTTTATTATAAATTTATTATAAATATTAACTTTTATAATATATTTATAATAAATTTATTATAAATATATTATATAAATAAATAAATTAATAAATTCCTTATATATTTATTTTAAATTTATAAAAATTATTAAATTTTATATCTTTATATTTATTAAAATAATAACTATAATTATATATTTTAATTATATAATTACTTTATAAAAAGATTAAATAAATTATAATTATTATTATTATAATATTATAATATTTATAAATTAAATTATAAGATTTATAATAATTAATAAATTAAATAAATATTAATTTATAATTTTTTAATAAATAAAAAAAACCTAAATTTATTATCCATTTATAATAAATATATTATAAATAAGATATAAATTTAATATATAATTCTCTTTAATATTTTTATTATTATTTTTAAACTTTTAATTAATAAAGAATTTTTAATAATTATTTAAATTATAAGTTATAATATTTAAAAAAAAAATATTCTTTTAATTATAATAATTAAAAAAAATAATATTTAATAAATATTATAATAATATTTATTATTTAATAAACCTTATATAATTATTATATTATTATATATAATTTATTAAAAGTATAAAATATTTAATTTAAAATAATTAAAAAATATATAATAATTAAAGTTAATTTATAAATTTTAAAAACTTAAATATTTAATTTAATTTCTTTAAAGATATTTTAAAATATTCTTTAAATTTAATATATTATAAATATAAAGCTTATTAAAAATTATATTTATTATTATTAATTATATTAATTAATTTATTATAAAGATATATCTTTTTAATAATAATTATTAAATAAAATTTAATTTAATTAATTTTAATTAAGATATTTAAAACTTTTATAAAAGTTTTATTAAATTATTATTATATTAAATTATAAAATATTAATAAAATAATATTTTTAATTATTAAATTATATATATTATATTTTTTTAATTTATAATATATAAAATCTATATTTTATAAATAAATATCTTTATTATATAATTAAAAAATATTAAGAAAAGATTAAAAATATAAAATTTATTAAAAATCTTTAAAATTCTTTAAAATTAAATTTAATATTTAAATTATTATTAAATTTTTAATCTTTATATTTAAATTTAAAAAATTATAAAGAAATTTAAAATATTAATATTATATATATTTATTTAAAACTTTTCTTAGCTTTTTATAAACCTTTAAAACTTTTAATTTTTAATTTAATTAAGAAATATTTTTAATTAAATAAAATATAAGATTTTTTAAAGAAGTTAAATTAAATTTAATAAGTAAATATATAAATAATATTATTTTAAATATTTTAAATTAATTAAATAAATATTAATATAATAATTAAAACTTAAAGATTTATTAAGAGTAAATTATTATATTATTTATAATTATTTAATATAAATTTAAGTTAAGTAATAAACTTAATATTATTTTAAATCTTTAATTAAAAAAAAAGATTTTTTATTAATAAAGCTTTTTTTATTAAAAGATTATTAAATAAGAATTATATAATTAAAACTTTAAAATTAAATAAATATTATATTTATTAAAAATAATAATTAAAAATTAATAAAAATTAATAAGAATTAATATTATAATTATAATTAAAAATATTTAAATTTATTAAATAATAATTATTTATTTAAATAAAATAACTTTTATAATAATTAAGATTTTAAAAATATTTTTATTAAATAATTTAAATTATATAAAACTTAAATTAATTTTTAAAGTTTAATATAAGTATTTAAAATTAAAGAAAAGATAATTATTTAAAAAGATTTATAAGGATTTATTAATTAATATAAGCTATATTTATAAATTAATTATTATTATATATCTTAGCTTTATTATAACTTATCTTTTTAATTATTAAATATAATTTATTTTTAATTTTAAATAATATTTAATATTAATAAATATATTAATTTAACTTATAAATTTATAAATATTTAAATAATATAAAGAAATTATTTATTAAATAATTTTAATATCTTATATAATATTATTAAAACTTTATTATATTAATAATATTATTTTTAAATAAATATTTTTAATAATTAAAATATTTAAAAATATATTTAATAAATTTATTAATTTATAATATTAATTAAATAATTAACTTTTTTTATAACTTAAAATATATAAAATTAAATTAATAATATATTAATTAGTTTTTATTTTAATTATCCTTTTATTAATAAGAATTCTTATAAATTTAAAATTAAATTAAAAGATAAATAAAAAATTTAATATTTATAATAAAAAAATTAAATAATAATAAAATAAATACTTTGAAAAATATAGCTATTATTTTATTTTTTAATTTAAATTAAATTTAATTATTTAATATTTTTATTTATATATATTAATATATTAAATCTTTATTCTTAAATATTAAAAATAAATAAATTATATTAATAAATTTAATTATTTTATTTTAAAAATTATATTTTAAATTTTATATTTTAAAATATAATTTTAAAATAATATTAAAAATTATTTAATATTTATTAATAAATTTAAAATAAATAAAAGAAGTAAATAAACTTATTTTAAATATAAAAATTATTAATTAATAATTTATAATAAAATTAAGATTATTTATAATAACCTTAATAAAATAAATAATTAAATATATAATTTTATTAATAATTTAATTAAATAAATAATATTAAAAACTTTTTAAATATTATTATTTAAATATTTAATATAAATAATAATAAATTTTAATATAATTCTTAATATAATAATAAATTAATTATTAAAAGTTATTTTCTTATAAATAATAAATTAAAAATTATAAGGAAGAAATATTTTATTATAAAAAATAATTTAGCTTTTAAAAATCTTAATCTTAATAAAAGAATTTATAAATTAATAATCTTAAAGTTAAAATATAATTATTATTTTATAAATAAATTAAATTTATATAATTATATATAAATAAAATATAATATTTATTTTATTAATATTAATTTATATTTAAATAAATACCCTTATATTAATTTTAGTTAAATATATTATAAATATAATATTATTCTTTTATTAAAATTATTATTTAAAAAATATTTAAAATTTTATATATTAATAAACCTTTATATATTTATATAAAGAATTACTTAAAATATATTAATATTTTATATAAATTAATTATTAAAGATTTTATTATTATATAATAACTTTTATATTTATATTTATATATAAATTTAAAAAGCTATAAATAAATTATTATTTATAATTTATTATAATATTAAAGCTTTATAATATATTATTTTTTAAGATTTTTTAAAATATTTCTTATAAGTTATAATAAATTAAATTATAAAGATTAATATTTAAAAAATAAGTTATATTAAAGCTATTAATTAAATTAAATTTAATATATTTTATTAAATTATTATAAAAAATTACTTTATAATTATTATAATATATATTAAAATATAAATATTTAAATATTTAAATATTAAATTATTAATAAATTAAAAATTTATAATTCCTTATTAAATTAATATTTTAAATTTAAAAGGAAATATTATCTTTAAATAATTTAATAATATAATTATAAATATTATAATCTTTATTAAAATCTTTAAATATATATATATAATTAAAATTAATATTAATATTATAATATTATTATATTTATATTATATTATATTAATATTTATTATAAAATTAAAAAAAAATATAATCTTTTTATTTTAATTTAAATAAAAAGATTAAATTAATAATTTATTAAATTATAATTTTATAAGAATTATTATAATAAATTAATTATTATATTTTATATATATTTATAAAAACTTTTATTTAAAGATAATTATTTTTTTATATATAATAATATAAAACTTTTTAAATAAAAAAATAAAATATAAATATTTATATTTATAATATTAATTACTAAAGATAAATCTTTTTTTTAATATTTATTTTTTTTTAATTTTATTAATTTTCTTAATAATTTAAAATAAAGTTTAAATAATATATTAAAAAAAAGTTAATATATTTAAATAATATTTTTATTAAATTTTATTTTTAAAAAATTATTATAAATTTCTTTTAAAATTTTAAAAATAACTTTATATTAATAATAAATTAAATATATTTAAATTTAAAAATTTATTTAAAGTTAAGCTATTAAATAATATTTATATTTATTATTTTTTTAAATTCTTTATTTATTAAATTAAAAAATTAATTTAAAAATATTAATAAATCTTTAAAAATAATAGCTTTATTTTAATTCTTAAAGATTAATAAATAAATTCTTTTTTAATAAATAAATAATAGAATTAAAAAATTAATAAATATTTATATTATTTAAATAAATAAAATTAAAAAATAATAAATAAATTTATAAATAATCTTTATAAAAAAAAAGAAAATTAAATAAATTACCTTAGCTATTTTCTTTAAATTATTTATCTTTATTATTTAATAAATAATTTATATTTAATATAAAAATTAAATAATAATAAATTTATAAGTATTAAATAAAATTATAATTTTTAATATTTATTTATTATTTTTTTAATTTAATATTATATAATATAAAATAAAAGTTATTTATTTATATTAAATATTAATATATTCTTTTATTAATTTATAATTTATTAACTTTATTAAAATAAATTTATTATTATAAATTATTATAAATAAAAGTAATTTAAAATAATAATAATAAAATTTTATACTTTATTAACTTATATTTAAAGATATATAAATTATATTTTTTAACTTTATAGCTTTTTTATTATTATTTTTATAAATAATATTAATATATTTCTTAATTTAATAATAAAATATTTATAATATTTATAAATAATCTTTAATTTATATAAAATTAAAAATTTAATATTATTTTTTAAGAAATCTTTTTTAAAATATTTATTTATAAAATTACTTAAATTTTATATTAATAATTTAAAAATATATAATATTATTAATTATATTTAAATTATTAAAGAATTATAATTCTTTTTTATTTTATAATAATTAAAAAATTTTTATTAAGCTTATTAAATATCTTTAATATTTAATTTTATATTTTAATTAAAGAATTAATTTATTATAATATAAAATATTTTAAATATTTATTATAATAAAAATTAAAAATAAATTATTTAAAAGTTTCTTTAAAAAATAATATATTTAAAAAATTAATTTTAATTTTATTATAAAAAAATATTATATTTTTTATAATCTTTAAAATATATTAATTAATTTAAATATATTTTTTATTATAATTTTAATAAATTATTATTTATTTAATTAAATATTTTAAAAAAAATTAATTTTTTAAATATTTATTTTTAATTTATTAATAATTAAATATAAAATAATTATTTATTAATATTAAAGATATAAATATAATTAATAATATATTTAAATAAATTTATTAATATAATTAAATAAAAATATTAATTAATTAAATTAAAAATAATATATCTTATATAATTAATTTAAAAACTTTATATAATAATTAAATTTAATTATTTATAATTAATTTATATTTTATTTAATTATATTATAATTATAAAAATTATTAATTATATTTTTATAAAAATAATAAATAAAATTAAAATAAATTTTAAGCTTATTTTAATTTTTAAATATTTTAATTAATATTAATTTATAATATATTATATATTAAAAATAATAAATATTATTATTAATATATTATTTTAATTATTTATATATTAATTAATTATTAATAATAAAGAAATTTTAAATAAATTTTTTAATTTAATTATTTATATTTTATTTAAAATTTAATTTAATTTAAAATTTAAAAATAAAATATTTTAAAAGTATTTTAATAATAAAAAATAATTTAAAATTTAAATTTAACTTTAATAATTAAATATTAATATTTATTTATTATTTAAATTAAATATAAATAAATCTTTTTATTTTAAAAAATATTATAATAAATATTAATTATATATCTTTATAAAAATAATTAATTTTATTATAATTAATATTTATAAATTTAAATATTATTTTAATAAAGAAAAGATTTATTAAAAGTTTAAAGATTTATTTATTATTAAAAATTATTAATATTTAATATATAAATATATAAATATTTATTTTATATATATTATAAATTAAAATAATAATTAAAAATTATTAAATAAAATATAATCTATATTTTCCTTATTAATTTTATTTTATATTATTATAATAAATTTTATTATTAATCTTTTAAAAATATTAATAATATATATATTATAAGATTTATTATAAACTCCTTTTTTAATTTCTTTTTATTTATTATAAATAAATATATTAAAGCTATATTTATTATTTTAAAGAATATTATATATATAATAAAGAATTAAATAAAATTCTTATTAAAAACCCTTTATTTAAATAATTAATGAATTTTAAAATATATTATTTTTAATTAAAATTATAAATTTCTTTTTAAATTTTAATAAATATTTTAAAAAAGCTTAAATTTAAAATTTCTTTTTTATTATATAATATTTATAAATTAATAATTAATTTAAAATTAAGAATTAAATAATTAAAATAATAATATAAATAATAATTATTATTTAT
The DNA here is from genome assembly GCA_037177825.1 of Diaporthe sp. P3_1W. Lineage (NCBI taxonomy): Eukaryota > Fungi > Ascomycota > Sordariomycetes > Diaporthales > Diaporthaceae > Diaporthe > Diaporthe sp. P3_1W. The sequence goes on from JBAFXB010000001.1 coordinate 6,827,937, forward strand.
TTAAATTATAAATAAATAAATTTAATATTAATATTAGAATTTAATTTTAATAATATTTATAATAAATTAATTAAATATTTTATTAATTAAATATTATATAATTTTAACTTATTTATATTTTTATTATTAATAAATTAAGGATTTATTTAGCTTTAAAAATTTTATTAAAAAGAAGCTTAATTTATTATTATTAAAGCTTAAATAATTATTAAATAATATTATAATAAAAAATATTATTAAATTTAATTTTAATTAAAAAATTAAATATATATATCTTTAAAAAAAAAAATAATTTATTAAAAAAGCTATTATATAAATTTCTTTAATAATAAATAAATTTATTTAAAATTTAAAAATAAAATAAATAAGCTTATATATTATTTAATATTTTTATTATATTTAAATATATATATTATTATTATAATTATAATTATTTAGTTATTTTTAATAAAGCTATTAAGTTTTAATTTATATAAATATAACCTTTTATTAATAAATATAATAAATATTATTAAAAATAAAGTTAAAAGTTTTAAAATCTTTAAATATTATAAAATAAAAAAGATTATTTAAAAATAAAATTATAAAATAAGCTAAAATTTAATATTTATTAAATATTTTATTAAATAAATTAATTATTTAAAGTATTATAATATATAAATATTAATTAATTATTTATAAATTAAAGATTTAATTAAAAACTTTAAAATATAAAAAATTAATATAAAAACCTTTTATTATTAAATTAATTATAAAATAATAATTAATCTTTTATTCTTTAAATTAAAAAGTTTTTTTTAATTAAATTTATTAATAAAATATAAAAAATTATTAAATAAAAAGATTAAAAATAATTTAATTATTATAATAATATTATATATTAAATTAAATTTATTTATAAAATAAAAAAGATTATTAAATTAAAAAATTAATATTAACTTAATTATTATAGCTTTATTATATTAATATAATATATAAATTATTTAATAAATAATAATTTAAATATAAATAATTTATTATAAATTTATAATAAATTAATATATTTAATTAATTCCTTTTATTTATTTATTTTATTTATTTATAAATTTATAATATATTCTTTTAACTTTCTTTAATATTATTTATTATTAAACTTAAATAATCTTTTTATTTATAAATTATTTATATATTATTATAAAAAATTATTTTTTATTTTATTATATTATAATATTTTCTTTTTTAATAACTTAATATTATTATATTTATAAACCTTTTAAGATTAATATTTTTATAATATTAAATTTCTATATAATTTTATATTTAATAAATTAAAATTATAATATAATTTATTTATAATAAAATTATATTTATAAATATTATTATCTTATAGCTAATTTATATAAACTTAATAAATTATTAATAATAAATTATTATTAAATAATTTATTTATATAATAAAAAAATATATATATCTTTTTATATATATATTATTATAACTTATTATAATAATTTATTTATTTATTATTAAAATAATTATAATACCTTTTAATAATTTCTTTATAAAGAAAAATATAATAACTTTTTTAATTATAATATTAAATATAATATCTTTATTTCTTATTATTTTTTATTTAACTTTTTTATTAAATACTTTATTATTAAAATATAAATTAAATCTTTAATTAATTAATATCTTATTTTATATTAAATTAATTATAATAACTTATTATATTATAATTAAAATCTTTATAATATTATATAAAAAAATAAATAAATATTAAAAGATTTAAAATTAATAAAAAAAAAAAAATATATAATTATTTCTTTTATTCTTAATGAATATAAAAATCCTTTAAGCTTATTTATATATAATTTATTTTTTAATAATTATTATTAAAGTATTTTAAGAAACTATTAATTTAATATACCTTTTAAGGATTAAATTTATAATTTATATAATTAATTTATTTATTAAGATAAAAAATTATTATTATTATTAAAGAAGTTATTATTATAATATTTATTATAATTATTTTTATTTATAAAATTAAAAGTTTTAATTTATATTTAATTAAATAAATTATTAATATTAAAATAAATAAAGGTATTATTTTAATTTTAATTATTAAAATTAATTAATTCTTTAATAATAATAAGTTTTAATTTTTTATTAATATTTTATATTATTTTAATTTTAATTTTAATATATTTATTCTTAATTATAAATATAAGGTAATTATTAATATTTTTTAAAAAAATAAAAAAGATATTAAATTTATTTATTTAATTATCTTTAAATTTAATATTAATAACTTATTTATTTTATTTATAAAAGAAAAGCTAATATTATATAATTTAAAAAGATTAATTTAATTATTATTATTATCTTTTTTAAAATAAAGAACTTTTATATAAATATTATTATATTTATAAATAAATTTAATAAAATTATTAATTTTAAATTTAATTAATATTATTTAATTATTATTAATTTAATTAATAAATATCCTCTTTATTATAATAATATAATTAATATTAAAGATTAATATATTTTTATTATTTTTATTTATAATAAATATATTATAATAATTTTAATTTTATATCCTTTCTTTATTAACTTATATAAAACTATTAATATTTTATAATTTTTAAATTTTAATAATAAAATTAATTAAATATTTATTAATTTTATTTTATATAGCTTATTATATATAAATTATAATTTTAATATAATTAAAATTTATTATATTAAGAAAAATATAATTAATTATATTTATATTATTTATATTTAAAAAATTAAATATAATATATTTTTAATTATTAATAATTAAAATATTATATATATTTATATAGCTAGCTTAATTAATTATATTAAAGATTATAATATAATAAAGTATTATATATTAATTAATAATAAAATTAATCTTATAACTAATAATATTTTTAATAAAATAATAAATATTATTTAAAAAGCTATTATTAATATTTATATTAATAATAATATTATTAATATTAATTAAGCTATATAATATATTAATATATAAATAATTAAATAATTATATTAAGATTTTATTATAATATAAAATAAAAAAAGATAAAATTACTTTATTTAATTTAATTTAATTTAATTTTATTTTAATTATATTATATTATTATAAATAAAAATAATTTAAATAATTCCCCTTTTTTAATAATTAATATATTATTTATTTTATAAATTAATAATCTTATATTAATATAAAGGAATATTATAAAAAAAAGATATATAAATATATAATTATATTTATTTTATTATTAATTTATTATTATAAATTATATTTAATAATTTTATAATAGATTTATAATAATATATTAATTTATATTATTTAATAATTATAAAATTTAAATTTATAATCTTTTTATATTTTATTAATAATTTATTATATTATAATATAATTTATATATATTATTAAAATAAATTAATTTATAATTAATTATTTAAATTATTTTAAATAATATATTTTACTTTATTATTTATTTAATATATTAAAATAATATAAATATTAATATTATATTAATTAAAATATAAATTATATTTATATTAAAGATATATTATAAATATATAAATTTATTAATATATATTATAAATTTATAAATAATATATAATTATTTTATTAATTTTAAAATATTTATTAATTTTTTTTAATAGATTTATTATATTTATTATATTATTTTAATTTATATTATTTATATAATTAATTAAAAGATTATATATAAAAATAAATTATTAATTAAAAGGAATTTAATATAATATAAATAAATTAAAGGTAAATTTATAATAAATTTATTATAAATATTAATATTTATAATATTTATATTATTAATTTATTATAAATATTAGCTTTAATAATATATTTATAATAAATTTATTATAAATTTATTATATAAATAAATAAATTAATAAATTCCTTATATATTTATTTTAAATTTATAAGAATTATTAAATTTTATATTTTTATATTTATTATTAATTAAATTTATTATAATCTTAAAAATATTAATAATAAACTTTAAGAATTTAATTTATATTATATAAAATTTATATTTTTTAAGATTAGCTTAAAACTTTATATTATATAATTATTATAAAACCTTTATAATATATTTAATATATTTCTTTTTTTAATTTAAATAAATAAAAATATTATTAATATATATATAATAAAAGTTATTTAAATAATTTATAAGAATTTTATTAATATATCTTTAAATATTTAATGATTTATTAATAAATTTAAAGGATATAATATTATATTTATATATTCTTTATTATATATAAAAAGTTATAAAGTAATTAGTATTAAAATATATTTAAAATTTATAAAATATTTATTATATATTAATATTTATAAATATTAAAGTTTATTTTAAATTAAAAATAATATTATTAATAAAAGATAATAAATATTTATTTTTTATAATAATATTATTAAATTTTTAATAATTTATATAAAAATAAAGCTTATTCTTTAATTTTTTAATTATAAAGATTAAAAATATTTATAAAATATTTATTAAATTAATAAATCTTTTATTAAAGTTTTTTAAAATATAAAAATATATAACTTTTATTTTTTTATAAGATATTTATCTTAAAGAATTATATTTTATAATTTCTTTAATAATTATATTTTTAATTAAACCTTTAAATTTATATTTAATTAATTAAAAGTTAATTAATTAAATTTAATTTTATTAAATATATATAATAAATAATAATATTATTTAAAGATTTATTTAAAGGCTTAATATTAAAGCTTTTATTTATTATAAAATATATTTTTAACCTTTTATTTATTTAATATATATTATTTTAAATTACTTATTAATATAATAATAATTTTATCTTTTAATATAATTCTTTTAAAAATATTAAAATTAATAATATAAATATTTATATTATAAATATATATTTATATAATATTATTATTTTATAATATATAATACTTATATATATTAATTCTATTTATTTATTTATAATTATCTTTCTTATTATATTTTTCTTTTCCTTTTTAAAAAAAATAAAAGTAATATAAATATAAATAATAATATATTATTTAATATATTTTATATTTTCTATTTTTTTTTAAGTTTTATTTTAAAATAAAATAAATAAAATTTAAATTATTAAAGAATTAAAGGTAAATTAAATAATTATTTAGCTTTTAATTATTTAATATATTTTTATATTTTTATTTTATATATAAAAATATTTAATATAATAATTAATAATTATTTTTATATTAATAATATTAAAGATTTTAATAATTATAATTTTAAATTATTAAGCTTTTTATTATAAATTTAATAATTATTTTTATTAAAATTAATTATAATTATAATTTTATTTATATTAATTATTAAAATAATATTATTTATATTAAAAAATATAAAATATTTATTATAATAATTATTTATAAATTTATTATATCCTTTAAAATTAAAATAATAATAATAAATATTAATAAATATATTAAAATTTATAAATTATTATTTATTTATAATTACTTTATATAATATATTTAATATAATTAAAGGTAATTATTTATATAATTTATTTTAAATAATAAAGTTTTTAATAAATATTATATTTAAAATTTATAATAATTTATTATTAAAGCCTTTAATTATTTTTAATTTAAATCTTATTAATTAAAATAACTTTAGCTTATAATATAATTATATTATTAATAAAATATTTATAAAAATTAATTTATTTATTTTTAAATTTATTAAAATATTTATAATAATTATAATTAAATTTAAAGTTATAATATATTTAAAGATTAAAGGATTTCCTTTAAATATTTATTTTAAAAAATTAAATAGAAAATTATTTATTAAATCTAAATTCTTATAAGTTTTTAATATTAAAATTTTTATAATAAATATATCTTTTAAAATAAAATTTATTTTTAAAATTAAATATTTCTTTAATTTATTACTTAATTTATTTAATTATTATTATTAATTATAATAAAAATACCTTAAATTCTCTTATAATTATAAATAATATTAATAATTATTAAGCTATTTTTATAATATTCTTTATAAAAAATATATTTATTAAAAATTAATTTATTTAAATAATTTTTAAAAATATATCTTAACTTATAATAATAAAAATATTTATTAACTTTATAATTATACTTTAATTATTCTTAAGAAATATTATATTATTAAGTAATCTTAATTATAAAATAACTTTAAATAAATATATTTAAATATAATTAATTATTTATTCTTTTATTTTAATTAATTAATTAATTATTATTAATTAAAAAAATAATATTCTTCTTTTTATTAATTTTAATTTATAATTATTTTATATAATAAAAATTTAAATTTAATTATTATATTAAAATATAATAACCTTTAAAAATAATTTTATTATTAATATATTCTTTAATTAATTAATTATAAACTTATAATATATTAATTAGCTTATTATAAATTTCCTCTTTTTATATATTTTAAGGCTTATAAATTTAATTTATTAAATTAATAAAATAGTTTTTAAAAATTATAAAGATTTAAATATTATTTATTATTAAATTATTATATTTAGCTTTTATTTTTATTTAAATATTAAGATTATTATATTTATTCTTTAATTATTTAAATAAATCCTTTAAGTTTTTAATTTAATTAAAATAATTATCCTTTAAATAAAGTATAATATTAATAAATACTTTTTTTTTAAAAAAGCCTTTAATTATATTTATATAATTATAATTATTTAAATAATAATTAATATTATTTTTAAGTTTATTTATTAATTTATAAAATTAAACCTTAAAAATTAAACCTTTATTTTTTATTAAATTATTATATTAAATTAAAAAATTAAGGAATTTAAAAAAATACTTAATATAATATTTAATTCCTTTAATTAAAATCTTAATAATTATAATTCTTAATATAATAAAATAATAAAATTAATTATTCTTTTCTTAATTATTATTATTTAAATTATAATAAAAATAATTATTTAAATTATAAAAAAGAAGATTAAAACCTTTATATTTATTATTAATATAATTAAAGTTAAATAATAAATTATTATTATTATTTAGGTTTTAAATAAATATTATAATTTATTAAATAATAAATTTAAGTATTATATTTTATTTATATTATTTATTTTTAAATATAAAATAATTTATTATTAAGTTTTTAAATCTTATAACCTTCTTTTAAAAATCTTAATTTTTAATTATAAATTAATTATTATAAATATATTTTTAATTTATTTTTATAATTATTTTATATATTTATTTTAAAATATTAAATTAATAAAATTAATATTATTATTTATTTTATTCTTTTAATATATAAACTTTTTTATTAAAGTTAATTACTTTTTTATAAATAAGTTTAATTTTTTCTATTATTTTAATTTAATTCTCCTTAATTTCCTTATAAAATATATTACCTTATTTCTTTAAAGCTAATAAGTTATAATTTATATATTTATAAATTATATATAATTTATAATTAATTTCTTATAATATATTAATAAAAATAATAATAATATAAAACTTTTAAAAAAAGCTTTAATATTAATAATATAAAACTTTTTAAAATATTTATAAATAAAGATTTTATAATATTTAATAAATATAATATTATTTATTAAAATAAAAAAAATAAAGTTATTATAAAATATATTTTTATTTAATTATTTTATTTTTATCTTAATATATATATTAATTTTATTATTTATAATATAATATTAAAAGATATTTAAAATCTTAATTTTATAAAAAAATATAATATTATAAAATTTAAAGGATTTATTTTTTTTATTTCTTTATTTTAATATAATTATTATTATTTTATTTATAAATTTAAATTTATAAACCTTAGCTTTTTATTAAAGCTTATTTAAATTAATCTTTATTTATAATATTTAAATAATTAATAATATATTTATATTAAATTAAATAATCTTTTTTATTATTTATAAGGTATTATTAAAAGGACTTTTTATAATTAATTAAATTAAGGTATTTATTATTATTATAATAATTATTATTATTTTTATAAAACTTAAGTTATTTAATTAATATAATTAAGTTTATTAATTAATTATTAAATTAATATTTATATAACTTTTTTAAATTATAAAGTTTTTATATTCTTTAAATTAAAATATTATTTAAGCTTATAATATAAAAGCTTAAAATATATATTAAATTATATACATTTAAAGAATATATTAATTTAAAGAGTAAAAGAAAGGAAAGAAAAAAGGAGGGCTTTAAAGGGGCTTTTTAAGCTATAGCTATAAGGTAGAAGGGGCTTATTAATAAAGGGGCTTATATAGGGCCCTATATAAGCCTAACTGCCTTACCTTAGCTGCTAACCTTAACTTTTATAATTATTTTATAAAGCTATTATAAAACTTTTTAAAAAAAATAAATATAATATTTATAATAAAATAAATAATATAAAAGAATATAATAATATTATATTCCTTTAAATTTATTTTTTTATTATTAATAATTAAAGAATAATTTAAAGAATTAAAAAGTAATTAAGAAATAAGGATAGAAAGGGGAATTTTATAATTTATCCGTGAGAGGATAATAAGAAAATATATTAAGCTATATGCGACTTTATATATAAGCTTAGGGAGGGATAGTTGAAAAGCTAAGCAGATAGCAGCCAGATTAATGAATAGTTAATTTGAAAAATAGTGTGGCCGAAGCCTCAAGTTGTGGAAAAGTCATAGCCGTAGGCAAGTTGACCGTCTTTGCTCGCTGCCCTCTGTCAATATTTACATTTTCTTTGCTTCCATCCTACCGGTACATGAATAAATGCGTTCCTCTCTCGATTCAAACTGTCGATCCATTCTTTCTTCGGACAATTGATACGTTTTCCAACAGTTCCAAGGTTCCCGTTACGACATCTACCTTGTTACGCTGCGGGCATCCTCAACCTCCATAGCGCCAGCCTTCTCATCTTCAAGCTGGTCCTCTGTGTCTTTCGGAGGGCGATTCGGAGATCTCGCACCAGGTGCACCAAAGAGCGCGTCCATCTCTTCGATGGGAACACCCTTTGTCTCACGGATACACCACCAAGCCCAGACCCCCATGCAGACCATGAGAGCGCCGAAGAAAAAGTAAGCTGTTGCAACCAATTAGCAAGACTTTTCACAAGTCTACTGCTCAATCAAGTGACACTTACTGCCATATCCGATATCTGAGATCATGTAAGGCGTGGAACGAGAAACAACATAAGACCAGAGACGCTCGTCGGCGATGGTGAGCGCCATACAGAGGGAACGAATGTAGAGAGGGTAGATCTCAGAGGCATAGAGCCAGGTGATGCCCTGCCAAGTGGCACAGTAAATAACACCATAGAGATAGACACAGACGATGGCTAGATATCCCCAGCCGGACATCTGTGTTACGCCCGCCTCTGCTGCTGCCTCAGGGTCATTCTTCATGACGTAGCCGCCAAGATAGAGCTGCAAAGTGTTAGCATTGTAGAAGAGAGATAACTGGAAGGAGAGCAGTACCATTGGTACGCAGCCCAAAGCAGAACCCCAGAGCAGGCCCTTGCGTCTACCGAGATGGTCCGCAACGTAAAACGAGAAAATGATCATGCCGAGGGTCTTGGCGACACCATAGAACCCAGTCGCAAAAAGCTTGAGGTCGGTGCTAGCAATTCCAAGAGTAGCAAATATCCTGGGGGAGTAATAGGTTATTATGTTAACGCCGGTCATATTCTGACACCTATTCAGCAGTTAGCAAAGCGGACCTGATAAGGGCTTTGAGGAATGGGGGGGGGGGCGCCATACATCATCAAGCACAAGCCAATGCCGATACGGTTGCGGATTCCCTTTTTGAACAACTCCTTGAACTGGAGCCAAGTTCCAGGATTCAGTCCGGCAATATGTGCCTCGAACTCAACCTCGGCACGGATTTCACTCATCTCATTCATAACATAAGGGTGACTGGACGGAAGCTGACGAAGATCGCAAATAATTCTCTCGGTTTTCTCCCAGCAGTCCTTTTTGGCCAGCCACCGCGGTGATTCTGGGCAGAAAGGCACGACTGCAAGTACGAAGACGGCGGGAAACAGTTGAAGACCAAGAGGAACCTGCCACTGAGCCGGGGCTGAGACGGGTCAGTCGTGTTCGTCGGCATCTTGGGGTTCTCTGACACAACCAACTTACTGCTCGAGCTTATAGTTCTGTTGACGGCATAGTTGACCCAGAAGCCGCACATCTGCGCGCCCTGTGAGCCTATTTCGTAGAAACCAACCAACCGCCCTCGAATTGAGGGTGGGGCGACCTCGGCAATATAGCTGGAGCAGCAAGTATCAGGCAAGACTGGTCCCATTAACTAGAAAAGACAAAAGAAACAGCATGACTTACACGGGAATGACAGGTGCGGTTCCACCGATGCCGATACCCGCAATCGCTCTGCCCGCCATGATCAAGCCGACAAGTCCGTGCGAAGCAGTCTGCATGGAGGCGCCGCACATGAAGATGATTGTAGCGTAGAATATACATCTCTTTCGGCCAAAACGCTCCGAGAAGAAGTGAGACCCCAGTGCACCGAAGAACATTCCGGCTTGGAAGCAGGATACAATGTTGGAAGTAAGATCATCGAGTTCTTTTTGGCTCTTGTTCAGGAGACCAAAGTCGCGTTCGAAGGAGGGAAGGATCAATGTGCCACCCATAACAGAGACATCGTAGCCTTTGCTACAGTCAGCCTTCGCTGTACAAAATCAAATAGAACATTAGACCAGACCAGAATGATCAACTCACCAAGAGCAAGAGCACCGAAACAGACCCCGATACAGTAGATATTCACCTTCCAGTTCCTGACCTCTGGTGGTTCCGGAACCCTCTCGATCACTTGCTCGGAAATTGAGGGGTTTTTCGAGTGCCCCATGGTGACTCTGGAAGAGACCCGAAGAAGATCAGAGACAATGCACTGTAATGAATATTATATTCCAATTTTGCACCGCAAGAAAGACCTATAAGGACACAGCTCGGCTCTGCGATCTGTAGCACACTCTCGCCGCAAGGTGCAAGGCGAACACTCAACACACACGAAACGCCGGCGAACGAGGCCTTGATGCCTGCCTTATACCAAGACGAGTAGATCGCCATCCTTCCCGCCATCCCCTCAAACCACTGCCGGCCACAAATCTGGAGCAGTTGATCGAGTAATGGCCAAGGCTCTACCAAGCTCGACACCAAGAGGCTAACTAGATGCTATGCGTATCAAAACACTCTTCCCCGCGGGGTTGGACTGAGAAGCTTCCAAAGGAGAAGGAGGATGGTAGCAATGCGGGTGGGCCAACGGCAGACGCGTGACCGGGGAGACAAGAGTCAGGGGGGGGGAGGGCGAGTCGTTTGGTGCGGTCAAATAACACAAAACAGTGGTCAGTGTGAGGAGCGCCGAGTTGGCGAACTTGGCGCGCGTGTCTCCTCCTCCCCCAAAACCTCGAACGCCTAGACGGCTGGACCTCTCGGGTTGGTTAGAACATCCGTCGTGGGCGCTATCCCCGCACGGCATGTAAATTATATGATTTTGACTATAGTCGTTTGCAGCATCTCCCGTCTCTTGAGTTTTGCTGGGAGATCGCCTGGGCGAATATGGGACGCCGCAGTGGAGGCACACCTAATGTCGAGCGAGTGCTTCTAGTCCTGTGTATAGCGGCATCGTGATGCTCCCAAGTGTGGCTGTGCAATATGGTAAATGTAACTGCATGTCGGTACGTCTGAGAAGAAAGACCGAGAAGAGGGATTGATGTTGTTTTGCTGCGCTCATGTTCACGATAGTTCACTGTACTTGAGGGATTTATGATCAACCCGTATCCATGTCTCGCAACTCCTCAAGAGATGACTTGGCTTTTCGGGGGAGGAAATGACGTCCGCATCGCGTGACATTTAGAACACTGTTATCTGGTGTTTAGATGAGAAAAGAATGCTGCGAGGTCCTGACGAGAAAGAAACAGAGCGGCAGCAAGAAAGAGCTGCTCTCAAAAGCCAATCATCTTAGCACATATCCGCCCTCTCACTACACAGTAACTATCATCGGATGTGCGGCCCGGGGACGTTTTGCATTCAGCATGTGCATGTTGCTGACAATGCATTCACGACCCCATCTTTTCCGTCATAATGCTTCTCGAGTGAAGCAGACAAACTCGAGCCCCCAATCTCTCCATGGGGCACGAGGCTAATTGACTCGGAGATCATTGCGAGGTCTCCGTACATGAATTGCCCGCCTTGCAGCTCACAGACAGGCAACACACCGCATGGAGGCGGGCTTGACCCACGGTGGGAGCGTTGGCCACATTGATGAAGGCCCTCCGAACAACAGCAGGAAGACTGTAAGCAGGAGACCTGAATGAGGAAGGATCCCGACATCCGTTCGTATTCTCATCAGCCATCCCGTCCCTGAGCTATAGCCTTTGACCGGCCATATAGATGGATCTTCAAGGTGTCGATACGTGAAAGTGCGCCGACCCAAATAAGGTCATATTTCTCTCACTGGAATCCGCCGGTCGAATCCTCTAGAGTCAATCAAGCCACCAGTGCTACCCTTACCCAGGTTGCCTTTTCTCATCTGTCCACCTCGGTCTGTTAAACATTGCGACCATTCCGTCTTGGGTGGCCGATTATATGCTGTGCCTCACTACCTCGTAAAACCCGTATTCAATGCTGCAGTCATCTTCCATCTCACGTACATTAAGACTTCCTCTGTAATCCTTCTCTGGCTTGGCACAAGTAACACGGAGCCGGATAGCTGGAGCCGGATAAATCAATAAGACTCTTTACCGGTCAGAAGCATGAAGCCTATTGGGACTTTTGCTTTGACGCACCTAAAGGGCGACAGTATATATATAGGCAAAGTCGAGCTGCTCTCAGCCTGCAAACATTTTCCTACAGCAGGCCCACCAGTTTGATCTATCCTACTCAATCAAGCTTGGCATACCTCTGACTTTGCGCCAACCGCAGTTGTTCATTCAGGCATCATCATCATGCAGTCCTCCAAGTCACTTGCCGTCCTGCTCTTGAGGTATGACCAGACGATGGGCGTCCGTTGCCATTTTGGCGGAAACAGGTCGCTGACGTTTCTCACGGCAGCTCCATCGTGGCAGCTTTGCCCCAGGAACAGGTCAACCCACCACAAGTCACCCTGACCACCATAACAGTCGGTCTGCCTTCGTCCTGTACCTTGAGGCCCACGCAGACTATTACCGCCACGACCGGCTGCCCGACGCCTTGCAGCACTTACGCTGATAATTGCTGGTGGGACTGTCAGTCTCCCCCTTATCTATACACCCGTCACTGTGGAAGCCCTCAGGAGAATCTCAACTAATTCGATATAGATGGTGTTGAGCTGGAGTGCGGTTGCCCGAGAATGACAGTTGAGCCGGTTACTGAGACGGTCTGTCCCACTGTGACTAACTGTGTGCAATGCACGGTAAGTAGATATCCCTGGTTTATTGTCAATGAGCTTTGCGTAATCCAGAGTTGGCTCGCTGACTGCCTTTCCCAGACTGGATGGGGCATAACAACCACAACGCCCACTACCTGCCCAACTCCGACTCCCACGCCTCTCTGATTTTAGAGAGAGTTATAGCACTATTACTCAAATTAGTTTCAAGGCTTCCCTTGAACTGCAACAAAGTGGGAGAAGAGAAAGAAAAGGAAGAAAGGGATAAAAAAGGAAAAGAAGAAAAAAGGAGCCGGAACGCACTTGGCTTTTACAGTGACTGCTCAAGTTTGTCCACCATATTACAGATCACACCCCGACAGCATTAGATTACACATACAATACACGGTTCAGGTTCCGCATAAGTGAACGTGACAATATCCAAGCTAGGATTGGATATTGTGGACTCCCAAGCTCTCCCGTCGCTCCACCACATGTTTGTGAATGACCGACCACTCAGCTTGATCCGGTTTACACAGTATACTCCAAAAACAGGGTCCTTGGACTTCGGTCTCGCATAAGACTCAGCGGTCTGTCGGCGTTTCGCATAAGACTCCGTCCGTCGGCGTTAACGTCGCGGTCGAGTCATGCTATAGCGCCCATACCGCCCGCCCCCCTTTACAAATGATAACATTGCTACTCGACTGGCACGGAGCACAGGAAAACAATTGCATCCGCATCTGATCCAGAACAGATGGCAAGCTGAATAAAGACAAAACGATGCACTCCGTATATAAGTAAATTTTAGAAACTCCTGAGCTAGCTAAAGAATGATGAACCACACTCATTGCTGTCATCTGTGAAAGAACCAATCGACAACCATAATAACAATGTCGCTATTTGTTACCATCGCCGTATTTGCCATTTTGGCATATACGTTCCATCGCATAATGCAGATCGGTAAACGCCCCGCAGGTATGCCTCCAGGGCCGCCAACTGTGCCTCTACTGGGGAACAACCATCAAGTACGTCTTTGAGTCCTCAGCTACAACGGCAGATGTTAATGGACCCCTCCCAGATGCCCCCGTTCCACCACCACCTGAAATATGCTGAATGGGCTCGCGAATACGGACCTCTCGTGACAGTGATGCGCGGCTCTCACCCACAGGTAATAGTCAGCTCTCCTCAGGCGGCACGGGATATCTTCGACAAGATGGGCACTATCACAGCCAGCCGGCCGCCGAGCTATTTGATGAACGATGTAGCGGCCAACGGGTATTCCATGGGCTTTGCACCCAACCATGACTACTGGCGCCTAGCGCGCCGTTTATTCCACTCGATCCTCAACGTCGGCGCAACAAAGCAATACATACCCTTCCAGGAGCTCGAGACCACCAAGCTGCTCGTCGACCTGCTGGCAGATCCTGTAGACTACCGACGCCACATCTTCCGATACAGCAACTCGGTCGGCCTGCTGCTCACCAGCGGACGCCGTGCGCCGACGGCTGATGACCCGGATATCAGAGAAGTGCGAGAGAACTTTGACGAGTACGCCTCTCTCCAGCTCAGGGGTAGCCTCCCAGACTACTTCCCCATCCTCAGGCAGCTGCCCGACTGGGTCTTTCCCTCCATCCGGAGGGCGCGTGAGCACTGCGTGAAGGACGCCAAGATCGCACTCAAGCACTTCCTTCCGTGCAAGGACTCGAGCAGTGCCTTGCCGTCGTTCAACAAGTCTCTTGCAGAGAAGCAGGAGAAGGAAGGGTTTGACGACATCATGGGAGCAAGAATGGGCCTAGATCTTCTTACGGTAAGTATTTACCCTAGTTATTCTAACGTCTTTGGACCTGGAGTGATGGCTAACAGCATCTAGGCCGCCACAGATACAACTTCACATACGCTGATCAACCTCATCGCTGCTTTAGCATGCTTCCCTGAGGTGCAGCGTAAAGCACATGAAGGTACGGAGATGATGAATTATTCGCTTAGCTCCTCAGCTAACACTTGACAGAGATGGATCGCGTCGTTGGCCCCGATCGAGTGCCTAATGCTAATGACATGTCCACACTTCCCTACGTCCGCCAAGTAGTGCAAGAGTAAGCAACATCACCATCACCAATATCATACACGCATTCCTACTAACACCGCCCCCAGGCTTCATCGTTGGTCCAGCGTTACACCTTTCGGCCTTCCCCATTCTTCAACTCAGGACATCACATATGATGGCTACAAAATCCCCGCAGGCTCCATCCTCATCATCAACGCGCATTTCATACACAACGACCCCTCCACGTACGAAGACCCCCGCGCCTTCAAGCCTGAGAGGTGGGAGGGCAAGCTGCAAGACGTCAAGGAAGACTCGGTCGGCGCGCGCTCGGAGCTTTTCACCTTCGGGGCCGGGCGCCGAATCTGCCCGGGCCAGCATCTCGCGGAGCGGAACCTGTTCCTGACGGTGTCCAAGATCATCTGGGCGAGCGATATTTCCAAGAAGACTGAGAACGGGAAAGAGATTCCGATAGATACGGAGGAATACACGCCCGGCGGTGTCATCTCGCTAGCGCCATATCCTGTGGATATCAAGCCCAGGAGCAGGGCTCGTTTGGACGTGTTAAGACGCGAGTGGCAGACTGGGCGCGAAGAGTTCTTAGATGAGAACGAGCAGTGGGAAAAGGTGACTCCCGGTTTGGAAGAGTTGATGAGGAGGGTGAAATAGACTCGAAGAATTATGCGGAAGGTGGAAAAGAAGCAACATCAAAGTTGACTCGGGTACTGTATAACATTGTAATATTCTTTCGATCCCGTTCTTTATAAGGACATATATCCCGCAAGTGCAATCTTGGGCAGCCGTTATAGTCCATCGTGTTGTCCATATAGTGGAAGTATAGGTTACTGTACTGATCTCCCAGGCCTTTCACCTCAATATACTTGCAGCCTATATGCTTGCACAATTGTCTATCAATAGCTGGTTACGCCCCGTCCTCAGTCTTGCGGTCTTGTGGCTTCGTGAGTCAAACGTAAAATCAGAACACATCTAATCTTGTGGAAATTCTCAGAAGATGCTTCCTTGTGGAAATCGGAAACCCCAAATGCTAATGGCTCTATCTTCTTCCTTCTAATCTTGCTCTCGAGCGTTGAATATTACGCATCGCAGCACACTCCAAATTTGCGTCAAATCTACTCTGGATTATGGCATCCCTTCCTATTCCAGAGGCATTATGTCGGAGGGGCAGGCAAAGAATGAGCGAGGGTGTTGTCTTTGGTCCCGTTCACGGGAGCAGTTTCGTCGTCGGATGGCGGTTCGTTTTGATCCTCTTCGAAGACCCTTCCGATCTCTCCTCTGGCCCTCCCTCGCCTTTCCAACCATGCTATTAACAGGATGATCGGAATGGTCAGGGCCCCAGTTATCAGACTGGAAATGTACCCTTTGTTGTAATCGGGGGCATCGGTGACTGGGTAGAATACGATCGGCCACCCTAAAAGTTTGTCAGAAACATGTTCGCATCTCATCTGTAGCAAAGTAAGAGGAAAGGGTGATTGCATAACTATTATTACTTACAGCTCACAAAGGCAAAATCAAATGAGTTCATGAAACCGGTTGTTATGGCTCTCAGCTGCACATCCTGCGCTGTCAGGTCGGCCATCCAAGTATACCACAACGCCTGTGGCGCAAATGTCGAGCCAAGCAGGTAGAAGGCGAAGAAATACCCAGCATCGTTAGCAGGATGTGCAACAAGTATCGCACTTCCGATGACGAAAGTAAAGCCGATGGCCAGGGAACATTCCCATCGAGATCGGATTCGGTCAGATATGGCGGTGTACATTAGCGTCGCGACGATGGCCACTGCGTATTTGCCAGTTGGATAGTTGTTCTGCTGGATGACGCTGTACCCCCGCGAGGCCATCCAGAGTTGCATCACGTTGTTGGTCAGTGACTGAACACACAGGGAGTAGACTGCAAGCTGTTAGTGACCAGTGGCTGCTTCGATTCGGGGGTTCTTGGGGTCACTCACGCATGAACACGGTGGGAAGCAACCAGAATTGCCAGCTCAAAAGCACGCGCCGGAACACAGTGAGATCCCATGAGGTCTTTCGAGACTCGCCAAGACGCCGGACCGCGCACTCCTTCTCCTCTTCAGTCAGGAAGCGTGCGGACTTGTGGTGTGGCAAATCAGGAATTGCAAACCAACCTAGACGGTTGGTCAATGTGACTGAAGCGTTCATTTGTGACAAAATTCGAGCCGGAGGTTTAACACTCACCGAACAACGCAAACGGGATAGTCATAACCGAGACCACGATGAACATCCAACGCCATGGAGGCAATGACCCTTTGCCACTGAGTGACCCAAGCAAGGCGGCCTGTATCCAACCCCCGGCCATATTGCCCAGATTGCCGAAACCACAAAAGACGGCGGCCCGGGTCCCAAGCTCGGACTGCTTATACCAAGAGCCATATATGAAATGCGCCCCGACGCTGCAAGGATTTTAGTTCCCATTATTTCCTTTCTGGGGCAAAAAGGTGAAGGGACAACACACTAGGCAATGGCGGAAAACGCCCCTTCGAAACCGTTGAGCACGAAGACCTGCCATACATGCTCCACCCGAAATGTTATGAGGGTCAAGACGCTCCACACCGTATTGGCCAGGACGAAGACATATCTCGGTCGTATAATGGTCAGAGCCGCAGTCGAAGGCATCTGCATGACCGCGTAGCAGACCAGATAAATCGTGCTCATGTAGTTGAAGTCCTTGCCCTGGAAGCCGACATCCTCCTTCATGCCGCTGATGTAGGCAGTGCTGTAGCTGGCGCGGTTGATGCCGAACAGGAACCAGATGAGCGAGAAATAGATGAGCACGGTACTGTCCAGCTTGATGAGCAGGGACCGCTCGACCGAGGGAGGGCCCCAGATGGCCGTCTTGAGTCCGGACAGCGCCATGGTGCAGCGTGATGACTGACGTTCACTGAGGCATCTATTCAGGTTCTACGGCGACTTCGAACAGATAAAGGACGCAAGAGGCAGAGACAGAGGCGTCACGAAATGCCGAGGCGTAATGACAGAAGAGTCGACTTTTGGTGGCCGGCTCGGGTGGGTCCGTGGATGTCCCGCTTATCGCGCCATCGCCGGGTTGCAATCGCGCACTGCACGCTCCGTGCCACATTCTGCTGCTTACACCCCAAGATTACCAGCTCGCGGGGTAGAAATGAGCCTAGCTTCGTCTAGGGTCGGATTGCAATCATCCAAACAGAGCTGGCCATGCAAGACAAGCAGAAAACCCTCCCGGCCTCCCTGCGAGGTTGCCAGGCCAGCTGCAAGGGAAAGATCTTCCAAGGCCTTGCAAGAGCTGGAGCGAAATGTGCATGTGAAATTGAAATGACGTTGTTCTCATGAAGCTAATCGCATACTGATGCTAAACTGTGAACATTCCATCATCTGGAGAGAATAATACCTTTATCTAGGCACCTTTGGCGAGTCGTATTGAACCAACAAATCTCCCTTCTTCAACAGCAAATGCTTTAGTGGCCACCCACAACTATGATTAAAAGTATAGCTGTACTGCTGAGGGATGTCCAATCCACTTGGCTCCAAGCACCAGTGCCATCTCGATTAAATTGTGTGGACGGGTTAGAACTATTCACCCTGGGGACATACTAAGCTTGAGCTACATCTCGTTGACTGGCCGTGTGAGGTGTATTGGAGGGATGATTGTGATAAACTAATATCTGTTCAACTGCCTCCTCCTCCTCTCCATCTTCCACCAACAGACCTGCCATTTCAGGCAAGATTCAGTCTCGTGGTGTTGTAGACCCACATCTGGACTTTTCAGTCTCTTTAAGCCTTTCTCGTATGATGGATCAAACGATAGGCGAGTGAAGTACCTCGAAGTCTAGAGCTGATATCCAGGACAGGCAGGCAGGCCTAAGTGTTCTGTGGAAATCTCATAACACCAGATTACAGGCTCAAAGAGTGGCGAGGGAGTTTCAAGTGCGTTATCCGGTCTTGAGGCCATTAAGGACAGGGCACCCAGAATCAGCTGCATTAACAACCACAAGGTACCTAGGTAATTTTACACCGATGCTCTTGTACTTAATTTATCAATTTGATATGACGCAGCGGAGAAACATATAATACCGGCCAAGATCCTGCAACGACCTTCAAAAATATAAGGGCAGACGACTGGATCCGCTGTGTGGTCAACTTGAGCGGTAGGGGGAGCCTATTTTATTTATGCTGTGTAAATGGTGATCCTGTGAGTGCAAGGGCAAGGCATCTTCGCCCCCATCATATTTGTCTGCGCGGACAGTTTTGTAGGTCAACGTCCGGGTCATTTCCTCCGAACACACCTACCTTGTCCTCAACTACATGCTCATTGACCAGGGCAGGTAACAAGGTGGCTCCATCTTGTTGGAGCAGGACCGCGCCAGACAGAACCAGACCGCTCTTCTTCTATTGGGACCCATCTACCCGTTGCTTTCCAATCTCGACTTTTGTAGTACCGCCCTGTATGTGAGAAGTGCTTAAAGGTAACTACCTTTCTATAAGATACTAAGATATAAGTAATTATAATTTTCATTTTATTTATAATCTTTTTAATTAGTTTTAATATCTTTTAATTTTATTTATATTTAATAATAAATAAATAAATAAAGCTATAATTTATTAAGTTACTTATATAAATAAAAATTATATAAAAGTAATTACTTATAATTTATAAATATTAATATTATATATTTTAAATATAACTTAAGGAATATAAGGCTTATAGAGACTGATTATATAGGGTGGATCCTGAGTAAAAAGCTATAAAATCTACTTAATTTATTTACTTTTTTATTTTTTATTTTTATTAAACTTAGCTAAGCTATAATAATATATTAATATATATATAATATTAAAATTCATTATATTATAAAATATATATTTAATTAATATAATTAATAATATATTTAATAAAAATATTTATATTTAAATTATATAAGCTTAAAAGCAATTACTTTTATATTATATTATAAGATAAAAGTAATTACTTTTAATTTATTATAAATAATATAAATAGTTACTTATATATAATTTTATATTATATATAAAAATTAAATTCTATTATTATTATTATTAATTGAATTAAGATTTCTTATAAATTTAAAAGTAATTATTTTTATATTATTTTATAAGTTTAAAAGTAATTACTTTTAATTTATTATAAATAATATAAGTAATTATGTTTATATTATTTTATAAAATAAAGATAATTATTTATAACAAGTTATAAATAATATAAATAATTATTTATATATAAAATTATAGCACTATGACGTAATTAATCTTACGCTAAGCTACCGTCTGCCTTAATAAGCAAAGGGCATAGGTTTAAATCCTACTAGTGCCTCTTTTTTAAACTATCTATAAAAGTAGTTTAGCACCTATTTTCTAAGGCTCTATACTATTAATTCAATAACCTTCACACTTATTAATTAAGGCGGAGTTTCCCTACTGCTAAAAAGGCTCTTTAATTCATTAAAAGGTGTGGTAGGCACTGCAGGGCGTACGGTGAATGGGCAATTCAATAGGGCCAGTGACTGACGTTATGGAGGCTCCTATTTAAAGAGACAGCTGCCACCCATTCTGCTAGGAAACCTACTCCATAGACTGCTCTTCCAACAATACAAGCTACCAATTGCGACCCCCTTAGCTGTCTCCCACAAATGGTAGCTACAACGACGTTCTGACGAAGCGATCAAATCATTCTTAAAGTCAACCCCTTGCAGTCGCTGCGAATTTCAGTAGGGCGACCAAGCCGCGACCCTTCCTCGAGTTTTCCTCCTTGCGATGCGAATCAAGTAGGTCACAAGCGATCGGCGACCTGCCGTTTGGAACCTCGACCCTCCTCCTCTCGCCAACCTCTTGCAATCGCTGCGAATTTCAGTAGGGCGACCAAGCCAACCCCGAGTCGAAAGCGGACGATCAAGTACGAATTCAGCAGGCTTGAGCAATTACCTTCCGACACCCTCTTCTTTCTGACGCCCTCCTCCTTTCTGAGATGAGGTACCTCACCCCTCACCTCACGACAAACGGGACGCCTTGACTGGCCAAGTCTCGACCACCTTCGGTACATACAAACGCTCTAGGCGCGCAAGGCAGGAGTGTATTGGTTTTTGAACGGTTTGTGACGAGGACGTCACTCTTTCTCTTGAAGCGGGGCACTTGTGGCAGGCACTGCAGGGCGTACGGTGAATGGGCAATTCAATAGGGCCAGTGACTGACGTTATGGAGGCTCCTATTTAAAGAGACAGCTGCCACCCATTCTGCTAGGAAACCTACTCCATAGACTGCTCTTCCAACAATACAAGCTACCAATTGCGACCCCCTTAGCTGTCTCCCACAAAAGGAGTATAGCCCTTTTAATAGGCGTTATAGCTAAGTTACTATTTCTCTATTAGGTTTTTCCCCGCCCTATGGTTTTTCCCTAATAGGTATACCTAGGACCTTTTAGGAGGTACTTAATTATGCGGCTAAATAATACTATTCCTTAAGTTACTTATAAGCAATCACTAGAGTGTATATTAAATTAAAACCTCTTTATCCCTATTTATTATAAACCTTGCTTAGTAAGTAGGTAAGAATTATAGCGTAATAGCGTTATTTAATTTATATATAAGATTATATTATATATAAAAATTAAATATTATTATTATTAATAATAATTAAAATAACATTTATTATAAATTTAAAAATAATTATTTTTATATTATTTTATAAAATAAATATAATTATTTTTAATTTATTATAAATAATATAAATAGTTATTTATATATAAACTTATATTATATATAAAAATTAAATTTTATAATTAATATCTTTAATTAAAATAAAATTTATTATAAGCTTAAAAGTAATTATTTTTATATTATTTTATAAGATAAATGTAATTACTTTTAATATATTATAAATAATAAAAGTAGTTACTTATATATAAGATTATAATATGTATTAAATTTAATTTAATTAATACTCTCCCAGCTGAGACGAAGTCTCTCTACTGCTAGCAAAGAAGACCGCTCGACCAAAAGACCAGTAATTTCCAATTGCTATTAGAAATAACCTAGCAGTATATAAGCGCCGTACCATCACACCAGCTGGAAATTCCATCGGACTTATCAGTGGCGTGTCTGTCGGGCGTGTGCCGACCCAGTCTGTCATCGATATTCGAGATATTTTAGTTACTACTGGGTCACTCCAAATCTCCCACAACACCATGTGTATTTCTATGAACAACCTTGAATGCAGATTTGACACAGAACAATGTAAACGGCACACAAAATAAAATGACGCCACAAGAGGCAACGAAGCCATTGGAGTCATCAACCAGCCCGAACAACAGTGGCGGCGTTCAAAATTTGAACCGCTTGGTCTTTCAAGGATGTGCAGCGTGCCTGCTCTACTTAACGTAGTGAACATATTTGAGGAAAGTGCCAGCTCAATAAATGATATCAACCGAATTCCACTTGGAGCGGGCTTGGCTTCCACAAACGCGAGTTTCCGAATGAGAAATGCGCCTTCTCTTGTGCACAAAGAATGAAGTAGTACCTAGGTAGGCATCTAGAGGAAGAGGAAACTGCAATCATAACAAAGGCTCCAGGGAACGAATGATCAAAAAAGCCTCCGCACCGCTCTCACCAGATTCTGCTTTTCTCTCTCCTCTCCTCTTCTCTTCCAAATCCACACACCATTAACACTTCAATCCCATCTTCAGGATATTTGACTCTGAGCCGAATAGCCCACAGAAACACAGCACTTTCTCGTTTTCTGTCATTGGAACCCCAAGACGCCCGCATCCCACCGTGTTCTTGTCCCGGCACCGTTGGCGTCGGTCGACGAGACCCTGCGCGAGCTGGACAATTGCCCAACAGAATCGCCTCGTAACCCATTCCCGTCCCGAACTTGTTTGCCACAATGGCATTGCCTCAGCTTTGTTCCGCTCCGTCTCAGGGATCATCATTGGCAGCGTTCGAGGGTTGGCACCCATCCCTTGCCTCTGCAACAAGGTGGGTACCCCCAATGCAAGTTGGTTTGTCCACGACTACTGGCAGAGATGAGCGTTTTGGTCGAAAGCAGAAATGGAGGTTTGTGGTTTGACACACAAGTAGTAGTCTTTAGACCAACATTCATAATTTTGGACAATCTTATCGTTGCTCGACTCCATGCTAAACCCGCTGGCCCCTAATTAGTGATTCCTAGTGGCCACTCGGCTCAGACTTTACTCTATGTTCTAGGGCAGGTGCGCAGCCAAGCTTGGTCGTCTAAGGCAGAGCACGAGTTTTGGCAAGGGACCAGGCACATTCGATTGCCGCTCTGCCCGCCTAAACTGGTCACTGTCCTCTACTGACTACCTCCTCTTCGTGAGGATTGTTTCATTCTAAATATGCAAACCACGGAGCATGTAGCGCCTTTTGATCTGGTCCCCTAATCCAAGCACAGGCCGGTCAACTCCGAAGATACGGGGTCGATGCCCGTGCCGGGCTCGGGGCTCGGGGCTCTCGCAATTCCGCTCAAATATCCGACGCCTGAGGAAGGATCGTAAATAGATGCCTAGTCCCACCTCTTGTTTCCTCGCCTCTCACCGCTTTTGAGACATAAAAGACGAATTTTGAAGATAGAGATATCCCTCGCTCAAGTTCATCGTCCTTCACACTATTGGTCCCATCATCATTCTCACCTATCGAACAGACAAGTCATTGCTCTCGCAGTAAGCCCACCTGATCTCATATCTTGCAGACTGACGAGCCAGTCTGTAATAAGTATAATGGCGAATAACACTGTCACAGATGCGGCTCAAGCCGACGAGAAGGCGCTGCAGAGCGCCCCTCAGCAGAACCTTGGCGACCCTAACCTTGACGAGCATCAAGACCCGAATGCCGTGCCGAGGGACGATGACTACACAGAAGGGGGCGCGCAGGCCTGGCTTGCCATCACGGGCTCCTTCTTGGTCTACTTTGCGTCCTTCGGCGTCGTCAACAGCTTTGGCTTCTTCCAGACCTTCTACCAGCAAGACTACTTGAAGAATTACTCGCCGTCGGTCATCTCGTTTATCGGAACACTGCAGATCACTTTGATGTATTTGTCAGGATCAGTCGCAGGTGCCCTATTTGACGTTTATGGCTCCAAAGTAGGTCGTTATCCACTGCGTTTGATAGACCAATCTTACGGAATTGGCTAACTTTGACCGCCAGTGGCTCTACATGTTCGCGGCTTTCGGCGGCGCCGGCTCGATGCTTGCTACGTCTTTCGCGCAACCGAACGCCATATGGCAGCAGTTCCTGGCTCAATCTCTCCTCTTTGGTATCACTGTGGCGTACGGAGTGCAGGTGAGTAGTCCGAACCCTCCCAAGTCGAAAGCCGATCATATCGAAGTTGGAACCTCCGAGCGCGCTCCTGCTTTCAGCTCAACCATTTCAACACCCTGCCCTCTGAGACTCAGCAGTGCGTTGATGATAGAAAGTCTTCGTTCAACAGACCATGAATATTTTCAAAGTTGTTGTCCGCCATGCTGACGATGACTGTACACTTAGCCTGCTCTCACCGTCGCAGGCCAGTACTTCAAGCGCAAACGTGCCTTGGCCATGGGAATCGTTGCTTCTGGAAGCAGCATCGGCGGGGTCTGCCTGCCGATCATGTTCTCGAAATTGATTCGCACGATAGGTTTCGCATGGTCAATGCGTGTCGGCGCACTGATACTGCTGGTCTGCTATGCCATCGCCATAGCTATCTGCCGGCCTGCACGACCTAGGACGAAGCTCGTGGCCCTGCGGCACCTTCTCGATTACAGAGGCTTCCTGGACATCCGCTACGCGTGCCTCTCTGTGGGAGCAGTCATCTCAAGTCTTGGAGTCTATGTGCCATTCTACTACATAGGTGCGTCAAGACTGTTTATGAATTCATTTAGCATCGGATCTGACCAAGACGGGTAGAGTCATACTGCGTTACTCTTGACGGCAATACGGAGCTCCTCGCCTATCTATTACCGCTGATAAATGCTGCAAGCCTCCTCGGCCGGATCAGGTATGCTGGAAACATCTTTCATTTCTTACAGTATTAACTCCAGCTAATTCCATTAGCGGAGGGCACGCCGCAGACCGTCTCGGACGTCTCAATGTCCTCTACCCCATGGTCACTCTTTGCGGCGTATTCTGCTTAGCCATGTGGCTTCCTGCAAAGACACCTGCAGTACTAGTTGGCTTTGCATGTGTATATGGCTTCGCCTCTGGCATTTTCATATCCGTCATGCCCGCTGCCACTGCACAAATCACGCCAATGGAGAAACTGGGAGCCAGGCTTGGGGCCTTTGGAAGTGTGACTTCGGTCGCTTTCTTGACGGGTACCCCAATCGCAGGGTCTCTGATCCAGGGAGAAACTAGGGAAGGATATCAGCCTTTGATCATATTTGCTGTAGGTCTGAAATCATCTGGGACAATCGAACCTAGCGCTAATCTCTTTTATATAGGGGCTCTCCCTCATGACAGGGGGTTTTATAATCTTTGTCGCACGTCAATTTCACGACAAGGATATGAGGACCAAGTGGTAAAGAATGTGACACTGGATCGCAAATTGGCCATGATAGGTCACTCATGTAGGAGGGAAATCAGTCAATGTGTTGGCTGTATTGTCTTGTTTTGATCTGACCAATGATGAGAGACACCCGAAACTTTGGACATGACCAGTGGCTTTCCCCTAGGTCTAAAGAGAATGATACTTGTATTGTCTGACAGCAAGGGAACCAGCAGACCAGCCCATCATTACATTGAAACCGGAGGTCAGTACTAAAGGTCCCAACAAGTCCTTCCGAAAAGGGACGCCAGGGTCCGAATAGCCTTCGAGATCACCAAGGAGTACGGATACCCAGCTTGAATACGGATTATAAAGCTACACACCTAGTTAGACGGGCAATACGAGGCTCAGGTGGTCTACCGCGGAGGAGTGCTGAAACTAATATTCTGTCTGAGTGGGGACCACACCTGGGCACGCAGCTGTGCAACGCAATGATTGTGAAAGAAGAGGCGTTGGGGTCGCTGTTCCACAAAGCAATGCCGCTGCATGTGGTGAGCTGCCTCGCGCAACTTCATACGTGCATTTCAGGTAGGCATGCGTTTTTTAGTCCTATCATGGCTGATCTTCCACCACCTCCAAGCCATCGTGATGCCCTCAGTGGCGGCAGTTACACATAGGCTATGTCTGCACTGGATCAATTCATACGGTTTGTTTTGCCACGACACTTGTTAAGGCTCCTTATTGTTCTCTGTATATATTTGGACCCTGTATCCCACTCCGTGGCTGAGCCTAGTTACAAAATCAACCGAAGTCATTCTAGAGCAGCCCCAGAATGCTTGTGTCACTCATATGCTCTGGGGCTTAATGTCAAAGGAGGGTACTGGATCGAATGAGCGAAGATTAGTTACAAGCACAATGTCCCAAGAAGCACGGTGATAAAAAGAAAAAGGGCCAGCTGCATACAAGAATAAAAGCTCCCATCAGACAACCAGGGGTCTGTATGTTGAGCTCATCTGTTATGTGCTCGTATTGGTTTTTTTCGAGAACTTGTATTACTCCTTCATGGATAAAGAAGCGATATCCCTGAACCGGGTATCCGTGTTGTTTCACAAATTCCAGGCAGACCTCGGCGTTCCGTCGTCGGACCGGGCTTGATTCATTCTTGATAATACCCTCCACCAGGCTTATGTGGCCTTGCACCTCCTCGGCATCGTCTCTTGTGGCGCCAGTGACTGTGGCTGGAGACGAATCAGTTCCGCTTTCGGTGGACCCGCTTGGTGCCGTGGGGACAGGCTGGTCTTGAGGTTGCGATGGGTCGCTTGACATTATCATCGAAGAGGTCAGGTTTTGGGGCAGGTAGGCCGGGTCTCGTATCGAAACAATTAAAGATTTAGCAACGTGAGGAATGGTACAGAGAATTGTGGTTGACTTGGCGAGCGTTGGGTGATAGAAAGACTGCATCGAGTCTGATGACAGGAAAATTTGAACGCTTTATGTAGGATAGAATGCAGGCTTAGATAAGCCATTGAGCACAGCGGTTTGCAGCCTATGATCCAATGGCACCGCCTGTCTCAACTGGACGATATGGGGGAATGATTTATGGGAGAGGCTGGATAGTGTAAGCCGTTGCATACAACACAGAACACGCGAAACTGACTAGACGCTCAGCTCTAGCGTAAGAAGGACGGAAGGACGCAATTTAGGCAGCACTTCACAGAGGGGTCGAGGTGCATGTGAGTGCAAGACGGATTGCTGACTAACCCAGTTGAGACAACCCCATAGCAGAACAACATACTCTATAGGTAAGCAATCAGGCTGCCACCAAATGACCGAACACTGCCATGCTCAGATGCCTTTCTCATACTCTGATCCGTTATCTCTGACTCATACAACGGTATATCAGCCTGCTGCACGTCGTTGCAAAACCATCATCTCTTTGACAACCTGCTGTAAAATCACCCAATTGTTGCCATTTACCAAGTCTTTCCCATCATGGCCCCATTCAAAATCGCCGTAGAAGGCTGTGTAAGTCGCACATCATTCCAAAAATTGGCCTGCCTCGCAACTGACAACAAAGTGTCACGGCTCGCTGAACCATATCTACACTGCGTTGGAGTCCAAGTGCCAGTCTCGAGGATGGACAATCGAAGATCTCGACTTCTTGATCATCTGCGGGGACTTTCAGGTAATCAAGAATGCTGAATATACTCCCTGTTGCGGCCTGTCTGACAACCGTTTCCAGGCAGTCCGTAACGAACGCGACCTAAATTGCATGTCTGTGCCACGAAAATATCGCCAGCTGGGCGACTTTCATCTTTATTACAGCGGCAAGAAGCGGGCGCCAGTGCTGACGCTCGTCATTGGGGGCAACCATGAGGCTTCAAACTACTTTTCCGAGCTGCACTATGGCGGTTGGCTCGCGCCGAATATCTACTATCTGGGAGCAGCCAATGTGCTCCGCTTCGGGCCCCTACGCATCGCCGGGCTCTCAGGCATCTTCCACCGGGGGAACTACAGCAAACCACACCACGAATGCCTCCCGTATGATAGGGACGAAGTTCGCTCTGTGTACCATGTCCGGCAGTGCGACATCTCCAAGCTGTTGAACGTGCGCTCGGCCGTTGACATTGGTCTCAGCCATGACTGGCCCCGAAGGGTCGAGTATCACGGTGACTGTGAAAGGCTCTTTGCCGAGCGGCCCCATTTCCTGAAAAGCGCCAAGACCGACAACCTTGGGAGTGAGCCTGCGGAGCGAGTCCTAAATCATCTGCGGCCTCGGTTCTGGTTCTCTGGCCATATGCACATCAAGTTTCGTGCCACAATAGAACACAACGACGAGGCGAAGGTTGACTTCTTCCAGAACTTGGCCGTACCCAGAGAACTGCAGAAACAGCTACCAAGGCCTGTTAAGGCTTGGAAGAAACCTCGCAATCGACCACCCGGCATCACGAACACGACCACCCACTTCCTTGCCCTCGACAAGCCAAGTCCTGAAGATGAGTTTCTCGAACTGCTCGAGATAGATTCTTGCTGGGATGTGAAAGATCCTTCGGTCGCGCCATACATGCCAAAGACACCAGGCGCCAAATTCTCCTTGCATTATGATGAGGAATGGCTGTCGATCCTGCGTGCAACAGATGGAACCACAGAGACGGGCGGGACATCCCTTGGTGGGCACGTATCCCCGGCGGACGCCTCGCTGCAAGACGGAGCAGATGAAAGTCGTGCCTATGTTCGCGCCAACGTCACTGCAAAGGGTCTTCTAAGGATTCCGGACAATTTTAAGGTGCATGCTCCTGTATACGAGGGGTCAGATACCATCCAAGATGAAGAGCAGCCCTGCGAGTATCCAAACTCTCAGACTGAGGCTCTGTGTGAGCTACTCGGAATTGCCACAAGCAGAGAGGATGAGCCAGCCTCTGGTGAGGAATTTGTGGTCTTTGAAACATAGCCTTCTAACACATGCCTGGCGATTCCCATACTTTCTGGTCTTTCAGACATCATGCTGCTTGTCGCAGTCATTGTCTCGCCGTACGCAGATTGGGATGGATGCCGCGAGTTCTTGCGTTTAGAAACACAAGCGACCACATCAGAGAGTGGATCACAAAGAGAGTACAACTTGCCTGACTGTTGGCAGAGACCTTGTACGAATGAGAAGAGAATCTATATAAATTGCCAACACTAAAAAACACCGGAGTGCCTACTAGGCCAGGTCATGAGGTGGAGCAAGGCGTGGACGGCATTTCCGAGGGTGGAAGGCCAAGAGGGAAAAACAGGGAATCAAGGCATAGCTTCATCGATGTCTGTTCACGGAAAGGGTGACTGGAGACGGGATTCGCGTCAATGGGAGATTTGGTGCGGGAACGTTCGTGAAAGAAACTGTAAAGTCGGATCCAGTAACATTCACGAATCCTCTAGACACCAACAGGGGCAACAATAATTCAGATGAAAATCACTGCCTCATGAAGCTACCTCACGTGTTTATCTTTTGCCAAACTTGGCAGCAGATATAGATTCAAGCCGTTGTATATTCTCGTGCAAAGGGGGGGGGGCAGGACTCATGCAATTTCACCCGAAGCACCCATGATTGACCTTACTCACGAAGCTGTCATGATCCCAGCCAATTCAAACACACCGGCTCTCAAATCGTTTACACGGCATTGTCAAAATTAGCAGTTTATGTGTAGATATAGCCCTTTTCCCGGCTTGTGAGACAGTACCTCGACCATGTCTACAGAGATGGTTAGGTCAGGCAGACTCATGCATAGAATGTGATACATAAGATCTGTGTAAGCAGGCTGGGCAGGCTGCCTTTGGTTATACTACATCCCGGCTGCATATGCGGTTCAGATGTCACTCCAATCACAACAGGCCCATGGTCCTTTGGTCTTTGCATGTGGCTGCGCACAGCGGATCCTGCAAGCCTCATTATTCCATTGGGGTGGGGTTGCTTTCTTAATTACACTTCTGATGCTGTCAGGCTGTCAGAGTTTTCTTATTACCTGAACATCTGGAAAGCCTGTTGAAAACCGTATTGCTCGTCACTACCCAGAAATTGCCATGAGCATCGGTTCCATCGGACGCTTTCATGTACTTCCTGCTACTACTTGTGTCTTTTCAGAATGGACCGCGTGTCGAGGCAGCTCATCTTGTCAACACAAAGTGGTCGATTGAAGCCGGACGTTCGGCTTGGGGTCGCAGTTTCGGAGTTTGCCCAAACCCTAGACGACGATCGAAAGAGAGAATTCCAAAAGATGCAAGCGGCAGGAACACAACTGTCTGGGCGAGACGCCATACGCGTAACGGAAGAGTTAAACCGAGACAGCGAATTCAGGCATTCCACCTGGCGGCCGTATGGTACAAAATGTGGGAAATTCTTGGACCGCCTTCAGGTGAGCACATTCGTGTTCCTTTACGGATCCCCCGTCTTTGATTTTGTGGAATGTTCCACAATGCAACACCTTAGGCTCCGTAACAGGTGATTAACAAGTACCAAAGACACTGGCGAATATAGGAGATGTCATGATTGGAGGCTCTCAGAATGTAATCGCCACAAGTGTTTGGTGTGCTGTTAGGCTAGCGTTGCAGGTTCGCAGACACTCGAGATCGCACCGCCCGCATGTCACATGTAGCTGACTTTCAGACCGCTACCAACTATCGCGGCTACTTCGAGCGACTCTCCAGCCTGTTCATGAAGCTCGGGACTTCATGGGATCTCCATAACGACTTCGCCCAAATTTTTCCACAGTCTCAGGCTCTTCAAGCCTTTCTGTGCGAATACCTCATAGTCCTCATGCGATTGTGCCGCAAGACGGTTGCTTTCAGCAATAAATCTTTTGCTGGCCAAGTCTGGTCATCACTTGGGGCATCCTTTGACTCCGAGTTCAAGCCCTTGCAGGAAGAGATGGATAAGTGGGGCTGGATGATTCAATACAAGACTCAGCAACTCGCAACGGCGTGCGTGGTTGACGCCGGGATGTTCAGACGGAGAGACTACAAACAGCGCATGCTACATCTTCTGTCGCCAAAGCAATCCCAACATGTTACCACTTGGAGGAGACACCGTCGCAAGGGAGACTGCAAGTGGATATACCAGACAGAGGCCTACAAGTCTTGGTTAGCAGAGGATGCGTCTTGCACGTTGTGCATCAGTGGCAAACTTGGCAGCGGCAAGACAGTCGCATTGGCAAATGTTGTGGCTCAAATCAATATGCACCAGCCATGCGCGTTCTTCTTCTGCACATTCAAGGAGCCAGAGAGCCTAAAGGCTACGACTGTTCTGGGGAGCATGGCATTCCACTTGCTGGATAGTATACCAGGCGACGACTCGACTTGGGACGTCCTCGCAAGACAAGAGGACACTACGTCGCGAGTGCTAACAAGTACGGGAATCATCCACCTCTTGGCAGACCTCCTTCCAGAGCACACAAGACATGTCTTAGTTTTCGACGGACTTGAGGACTGTCCTAGAGACGAGATCAACGAGGTCATTCATGGCATTCGCCGCTTAATGGCACGTCGGGTAGTCCTTGTCTGCTACTCCGCCCGCTCAGGATCGATGTTCCAACGGCTTACAGTCCAAAAGTTGGCCGCAAAGTTCTCTCTCAACCTTGATGGAAAGATGCACGACGAAGCGATTGAGGCTTACATCACCAAGGAATTAGCACGACGAATACAGTCAAGCCAAACAGGACTCTTCAGTGATAGGCTTGAAGAGTTGGTGAAGAGACAACTCTTAGCCGGTGCGCAGGGAATGTAAGAAAAAGCATGCCTTCAGTTATCACGTTTCTGATACATATACTGAAATACATCCTTCTAGGTATTTATGGGTTTCCCTGCAGCTCGACTCGATCTTTCCCAGCCAGTCAAGAAGAGTTGTCACGTACGAACAAATCCTGAACTTGATCAATAATCTTCCAAAAGATTTACCCGAAGCTTTCGAAAGGGCATTGGAAGAGATAATTGATGACCGGTACGGAGAATCAATTATGAAGCTTGTCATGGCTGCTCCGTCGCCGCTTTCTCTCGACGAGCTAAAGGTTGCCCTTGCTGTGGTCCCCGGAGATCCGGTCTGGTGCGCAGCCAAAGTGCCAACAAATGCATCTCAGCTGATTTCACTCTGTGGAGGTAATTTGCTAGAAGTGGACGAAGAAGACGGGAGAGTTCGGTTCATACACTACAGCGTAGTGAGCCATTTGCTCCAAACTACGAAGAACCCTCGCACTATGCTTTACCACTTCACTTTACAAGAAGCTGAGATTCAGGCAGGTGTGATTTGTGTCACGTTCCTGAATATGGCAATTTTTGAAACAGCTGTCACCCTGACGAGGAAGATCGATGGGAAAAAGTTGGCTGAGGAGGTTATAGGGGCTGCGACTCACGAGCAGCCCCTTCTTGGTCGTCTCGCGCACCTGTTCAAGAAAACGGACCGTCATCATTCTAAGTCAACAGAATTCGATATTGGGCGCTTACTGGCGGAGATACAAGCTGCCAGGATGTTCAGGTTTGACCCACAATGCTTCCAAGACTACGCTGTGTCGAACTGGCTCCCACACTCCCGAGCATTTCAAAAGGAGAACCCAGTGTGTTTGCAAATCTGGCATCTTTGGATGAGGCTGCTGTGTGGAAACATACAGGTCGCAAAGCCACCTTTCCAGAGCCCTGTGGAAGAGTCTTGGCCAGCACTGTCTTGGGCGCTGAAGCATCATCACAATGTCTTGATTTACGCAATCTTCGAAGAGCCAACCATAGAGCCAACTGACGGTGAGACAATTTCTCAGGGAATTGTCGAGCTGGCATCGTCACCCCCTACCAGGATGTGCGATCGCTTCACTCTGGGCCTTTTTCTAGTACACCTGTTTCAGCTCGCTGCCACTGTCCTGATTGCTGATACCGGAATTGAGGACGATCACGGCATCGCGGGCAACACCAATGTCTCCGGACTGGAAGTGCCTTGGAAGTCACTATACAAGTCGTTACATCAACTTTTGGACTTTGGAGCCGACCCTACGATACCCCATTCTAGGAGCGGGAACAACATTCTTCAAATGCTGCTTGCAACACTTGGCTGCATCTCCGAGACAACGGTTGATGGGGTCCAGTTATGTGATCTCCTGACGCGAATCTTGACATGCGACAACGCGCCGCCCTTGCTTCGGTCTGCTTGGGTACCATATGCGCTTCGAAGAATTCTCGAAAATGACAATACTCGGATCTTTTCGACACTTCTATCACACCTTCCGGGCCTGCATTCAGAACTCGAGGAACATTCCCTCATCGGCGTTGCCGTCGCCAGAGGCAATGTTGAAGCAGCCAGAGGGTTGGTCGAAGCTTGGCCCATAGATGGTGCAGGCCCTGGCTTCGTGTCCAAAATGAATGGTCAGCCAACTATACAGCTTGCACTTGAAATCCAGAACAAAGAGGTTTTAGCACTGCTCGCCCGCCACGGCGGGCTACGCCATTCTACGGGTCGAAACAAATTCTCAGTATCTCTCCTACAAATGGCACTCGAACGGATGAGCGTGGAGTGGGTCGAACTATTGCTTCAGCTAGGTGCTGACTCAAATCTTGGCTATTACGTGTTTATTGAAGAACCACTTCCCCATACGGAATTTCGCTATCATCTTCAAATTGCTGCTGAGAGAAGTCAAACCCTGAAGTTCTTAACTCTCCTTCGCTATGGGGCAGATCCTTTCCTCCCTGCCTTCCCCACCCTCAGCAACATTGTTAGTCACCACGACAACCGAGTTCTCATGGCCAGACTGAAGGAGATAGATTTCTTTGAGTCGGAAAGACGTTCCAAATTTTTGGATGTCGGGTCTCGGGATGGCATGCCTCCTTCAAGCGCGCTCCTTGAAGCGAGTAAGATGCTTGCCCTGGATGAGAACGAAGACCAGACTTTGGGATATTTTGGGGTGGTCCAGTCGCATGATATTGGCAAGCAGGAAAATAGGCAAGAGCTGAAGCTTATTCTTCTGGATCTGGTCAAGACAACCAGACCTGATTGGCTCAATCTTCAATGTCAAGACGGGAACACGGCGCTGCACTACCTCACAGGTGGCACGGGCAGGTTTCATCACGAGGCACTTGATGTTGCATTTCAACTTCTGGCCTCCAAATTGGCACACCCTGGGTTGACCCTGCCGAACACATACGGCCAGACACCATTGCACCGTGCTATTGACAATGGGTCCAGAAACGATTGGCGTCAACCGTATATCGATAGCACTTTGTTCCTTGTGTCCCACCTTCGAGCACACAACTTGTTACAGGGACGGCTCAACGGAGATGACGGAAGTATCCTGGGATTTGCTATCTCGAAAAGCGCACCAATTTCTCCAGTGATCATAGTGCTTATCAACTCTGGAATCAACCCGAACGGCACCCTGCAAGGAGCTACGCCCCTAGAGATCGCAGTGAACATGCCAGCATTTCACTACGCAGATACGGTAACGGCTTGTCTATTATCATATGGCGCTGATCCATCAATGAAATGTTCAAATGGAGGTTCGCTGTTGGATGTTGTGACCACAGGAACGCGAGATTGGCTGCAAGGGTTGCTTCAGGAGCATCGTCCGGGTCAAGAATACGTGACCCAGCCCTATCCCTCCATTTCGACGGCGTCCGAAGCGTGTGAATGGATAGTGGAAGGAAGGTACGAGTTAGAGGATCCATATACATCGAGGTTAATGGATGATGCGGCAAATAGATCGAGGACAAGCACGCCTGATATTCGGGCATGCACGCCTGATGACCAGACCCGAACACGGAGTTCATCCCCAACATGCTGTCCAGAATGTAGCGGAGATGCCACAAGAGCTGTATGGAACGGGTGGTGTGGACACGCCACTCGGGGCAACTGAGCAGAGCATATGAGCCTCAACTAAGCCAATGCTATTGGTCAATGATCAATATTGAAATTCAAACGCTCCGAGAATATAGGCCGCCATATGGTCTCAAAAAAGAATACCAGGAAATGACGTTAAATTTGGATCAACAAAGGCATGGTAGACACGGTGCTGGACAGACTCGCGGCGTGCATACGGCGCTTGAATGGATCTCTATCGCGTTGGTCATTCCTGAAGGAGTTCGCCGTCTCGGATACCAACACTAGCAGCAGTACTGACAACTGAGTATAGTTCATACGCAGCGGTACCTGATCAAAGCGCCTAACAGCTGTTCCGCCAATCGTACGATCATCATACTTGGAATCCACATGAATAGGGTTCTCATCCCCTGACGTGACACCGCAGCGGCTCTGGGATAGCAGAATGCCCATTGTGCTGCACTGTTATTCAGTTTATAAGTGCAGCATGTACGCTCATGTCATCGGGCCATTTGATTTATTGTGTCGCTACCGACAGCCCAATACAACCTGTACCCACATCCTGCTGAGGGACGGCGTGCTTACGGACTTATTCCCGTGCACTATGCTGCATATGGCATGATTTTCATGTTTGCTGCATGATGCTACCGTATGATGGGGTTCTGTCAACATAGAGTCTCACTGCTTTGAAATTACTTCATAATTTCCATATCCTGCAACCTTGTTCGAATTCCGGGGCCTGACTTTGCGAATTGCCTTTTGTACAGGCCATATTTGGCTACCTACGCCGGGAAGAGCCTGCCCGTATAACTGCTTAGCAATACAGCACTCCCCGCAACAAGCTTGGGCGATAGCCCACACCGCCATGGATCCTGAGAAGGGCAAGGACGTTGCAGACCAGGCGGACAACAGTGACGGTGTGGTGACAAAGGAAACTCCCAATAGCGAAGATCAAGATGCCGTTGTTTACCCTAATGTCTTCTGGACCTCATGTGTATCTTTCGGGGTGGCCTTGGGGCTCTTTCTGGTAACATGCTGCACCTGGGGCACCGATTCTTGTAGCCTGTCTTGACCTACGTTGCTAACAATGCCCTCTCAGGTCGGCTTAGATATGGTAAGTGCGTAATAGCATCATCAGCTGGATGTGTTGGCTCGGCTCTTGTCTCCAAAACGCAGGGCATGTACCTCGCAGCAACTCCTAACGGCTCCAGACAATCATCGCGACCGCTATCCCCAAGATCACAGAGGACTTTCCAGGTGTTAATCTCATAGGCTGGTACTCGTCTGCTTTCTTCATCTCTTTGGCTTGCACACAGCCGTTCTGGTATGGACCCGTCTGCTTCCACTATATTCTTTTTATTTCTTTTCCCCTTGCCAATCTAGACCTTGTGCTGTACTAACTGTGATACGGTAGGGGCAAGGTATATCCCTTCTTCTCCATCAAACACACCTTCCTCGTGGTAGTCTTCATCTTCGGCGTCGGAGCATTGATCGGCGGTAAGCAGCCCCAACACATGCCATGGATCACATCCCAATGCCAGGCAACCCACTGACTGTACTGCAAGGCCTCGCGCCCAACAGCACAGTCCTCATCCTCGGCCGCGCCATCCTAGGCGCGAGCGCCGCCGGGATCGCAGCAGGCGGGTACGCGATCCTGGGCGTCACCGTCCGCCCGGGGCTCCGGCCCGCATTCACGGGCCTCATCAACACGGTCTACAGCCTCGCGAGCGTCCTGGGCCCCATCCTCGGCGGCGCCTTCACGCAGAGGTCGACGTGGCGCTGGTGCTTCTACGTGAACCTGCCCGTCGCCGCCGTCTCGGCCGCCGTCATCCTGTTCCTGTTCCACCCGCCTCCGCCCACCATCAGCGCCCGCCGCTCGAGGGCGCTGCCGCTCAGGGAGAAGCTGTCCCACTTGGACCCCGTCGGCATCCTCCTCGTGCTTGCTTCGCTGGTCTGCTTCACGCGTGCGGTCGAGGTGGCTGGCATTCATCGGCCGTGGGGCTCAGGTGAGGTCATCGGTCTCTTCGTTGGCTCGGGCGTCGCTCTCATAGCCTTCGTAGTCTCCCAGTACCTGCAAGGTGATCATGCCCTCCTCGTGTCGCGACTCGTGAGACAGCGCGGCGTGTACATGAGCATGGGCTTTGGGTTCTTCCACGAGGGTGCCTTCTGCCTCCTGCTCTATTACATCCCAATCTACTTCCAGGTCGTCGCCAGCATCTCGCCTAGCGAGGCGGGCTTCCGCAATCTCCCCATGCTCATCAGCTGCGGCGTTGGCTCGGCCTTGACTGGCTTCCTGGTGTCTCGGTTCGGCTACTATACTCCGTTCATGGTCTGGGCCAGCGCCGGCGGGTGCATCGGGGCCGGGCTTATTTACACTCTCGACGAGACCTCACCCCCGCAAAAGTGGATAGGCTACCAGGTTCTGGCCGGGCTCGCGATGGGAAGCGGGCTGCCGCTTGGCATCATCGCAGGCCAGGCGGACGCGGAGCCCGAGGACCTCCCTTCCAGGACAGCCATGCTTTTGTGTAAGTGTTCTTTCCTCTTTCGCGTATTGCCTGATATCTCGGCCTATCGAGGCGTGTTGGTCACTAACATGCCCTCTCCGCGCTCCCTAGTCTCCTTCTGCGTTGGCACCTCAACCTCCTTGGGAACTGGGCAGTCAGTCTTCAGCAACCTGCTTCTGAACAAGCTGCCCGCTCTTGCCCCTGGCGTCAACCCCATCGCAGTCATCAACACGGGTGCTACGGACGTTCGCAGTGTCTTCCCTGCCGACGCCGTGCCTGGTATCATACAAGCATATCTGTATGCCATGCGCGCCGTCTTTGCCGTGGTCATAGCCTATGCCGGAGTTGCGGCTATGTTCGCTGCTGGTAGCAAGTGGCAACGATTGAATCTCAAGGGATGAGCTGGACTGAGAACAACTCCCCGGGAATGAACACTTTATGGAGAATTGTGACGACTTCGTCCAGGAAGTCAACTTCTTTCTCACTTTTCCACTCAGAGCGGGTACTCTTTTGCCTAGTAAGCCGAGCACCAATAACACCAGACCACGCTCGCCAAACATACAATGATAGGGGTTTGAAAATCATTGATCATAAAAGTTATATCTGTTGCGAAACCTCTGACATGGCTCGGTGAATGTGAACGGTATTCGTAATCCCGCAATCATCAGCCGACACAGGATAGCGTGAGATTGTTTGTCTCCCTGCCAGGAGGACATCCGCCGTCTAGTATGAGGCTGCCACGGCTTCAACATGCTCCGAAAAGGTTTGCAAACCATAAACATGGGGAAATGATCACAGGGAGATGGTAAAGGACAGAGCATCTTGCGCCCAGAGGCGCTTGGGGTATCTCATGAAATTGTTTGTCGTCAAAAAAGATGAGTCTTCTTAGGCCCCGCTCATTGGAAGCTGACAGGCTTCTTGGTACGCCGAGATGACCGTCTCATTGGCGTCGGTGCCTCGGGTACTGGTTCGGGTTCAGGAACTGGTGCTGGTGCCGGCTCTTCCTCCTTATCCTCCGCAACAGCTGCGCCGCCATCCTCAGCATCCTCAGCCTCTGGAGCAGCATCGTCCTCGTCTGAATTATCCTCGCCGTCTTCCTCATCCGGAGCCTCCGAGTCCGAGTCATCGGAGATCTCGGGCTCGCTAGCATTGCTGAACCCATCAAACTCGTCCTCATCATCGTTCTCTGGGCTGCTGTCCTCTTCCACAGCTTTCTCTGCCTCCTCTGCAGCGTCCCTCTTGCGCTTCTTGAGCACCTTCGTTGGCGCCTTTTGTTCACCCTCGGCGGTGGCACCCTCTTTGTCTTCTCCTACGACTGGTGGTGGTACAAACCACGGTATCCGTCCGCGCACTGATGCATGTTAGCATTTTGAATTCCTGGCGACAGGGCTTTGCAGGTCACTTACTGAAATCGTTGAGCACCATCTTTGCTACACCGTCAACATCAGGCTCGCCGCCTTTCAACAGTCGCCCTCCTTTTCTGGCGAGAAGCTCTAGGAACAGGATGTGGTCGTCATTCCAGTCACTGATATCATAAGTCTTTGCCATATGGTGCTTCTTCACCCGTTTCAGCACGGCGGGTATGTACTGCTCAGGATGCTCTACTTTCTCGACCCGCACCACGCCTCGTAGGAGCAACTCCGTCGGGGCATCGTGATGGTTTTGTGGCACAATACCAGGACAGTCGATCAGGTATATCCTCTTCATCAAGGTGACATACTGCCACACTTTTGTCTCGCCAGGAATCGGAGCCACAGTGGCGACCTTCTTGCCTCTGAGGGTGTTGATGATCGATGACTTTCCGGTGTTGGGGTAACCGATCAGGCCAACTGAAACTTGTTTCCTGTCGGCGTGGAGTTTTGAAAATTGTCGGAGCAGGTTGATTAAAGAGCCCTTGCCAAATGGGTTGTTTATCGAAGCCCGAAAGGCGGCTGTGGGGTAGTCCTTTTGAAGATGCTTTACCCATTGGGCCTGTTTGTCGTCAGTCAGCAACAGCGTCAGACAAACATTGACTGACAGTAGTCAAAAAGAGCGATTTAAGCTCGGGTGTATGTGCGCCTCTCGTACTAAGAAATCCACGGCGAAGGTGCTCGAAAGAACGAGGTAGACTTCAACTCAAAATGGAGGCAAATCCAATCTCACGATGGTCAACCAAAACGGAGACCATCTGTCCTCTCCGGCCAAAGCCAGAGATTCTAAGATGTGGAAGTTGCTCTCCCCAAGCCGTAACGGCCAAATTCCATTGTTTGGCATGAAGACACCGGAAAATGACCTGACTAGGGTTGGGGGGACCCCGAAGGGCCTTATAAAAGACAAAGACAGAACTTACAGCAACCTTGGTCGGGACCAGATCACACTTGTTCAAGATGAACACGAGATGCTTGTGCGGTGCTTCCTCCTTGAGATATTTCTCAACAGACCGACAACGTGTTCCCAGCGGGTCACGGGCATCTAAGATGTGCAGGATGACATCCGAGGAATCAATAACCTTGTCTGTGAGATATATGTTAGCGTCGCCCCACGAATGAGAATCAAGGAGCAAAAGACGTACAAAGCTCGTTCCAGATACGCTTGGACTGGCCCTTGTCGAAGATGGGCTCATTCGCCGTCGTCAACACAGCCGCAGCCTCTTGATCTCGACGAAGATCGCCAGCCTCAGCCTGCTCGGCCCCCAGCTCGCCACTCAACAATCTAGCCTCCTCCAGCTTCTCGTTGTAGGTTTCAAGGCTCTTGACCGAATCGCCCGCCAGTTCGTCGATGTTGCTGACGCTCAGCTTCACCCTCTTCCGTGATGACTTGGGCCCAAACACTTCCGCAAACGGTGACGTCTCGACAGTCATCTTTGCCTGGTGCTCTTTGAGACCATTGACCCTGTTATCCTGACCATCGCGGATCAAACTCAGGGGCAGCTTGTTGCTCTTGAGCAGGACCGTGTATGGGTCCTTCTCCTTCTGTGTGACGGCGTCTCGGAAAGCACTAAGAGACTCCTGGCTGATGACTCGGCTGTTGGAGAACCATTTTCTGTTCGGCTCGACTCGGGCGCTGGGGACGTCGCGGCTCTGATAGGCGGCGGCTTTTGTGATCTCGCCATCTGCATTTCGCTGTGCCTTGCCCTCCTTGAAGATGTTGAGTTGCTTGACCTTCTTTGCGTCGCGGTAGAAGTTTTCGCTGGCGACGATGTTAGCCGGAACAGATGAAGGGGTGCGGAGGAAACTAGAAAAGAGAAGGCTTACCCTTTGATTTTGAACGTCGCACCGCCTGTGCTCGTGCCATCCCGAGCACGACGGCTCTTCTCCTTCTTGAAGTTACCCATTCTCGCCTCAACCTGCACTGACAAGCGCCTCGATATCCAGTAGGGAGACAATCGGGTCGAAGTTGGTCGTTGATCAGGAACACAGATGGGCAATCGACCTTTCCAATCCTCTCCACCTCGTTCAAGCGCTAGATAGTTGTAGGGAAGAAAGCGCCAGCGGGCAGGAGAAGATATGGCGGTGCGATGAATATCGCTGGGAAGAGGAGGAGCGGGAGAAAAAAAAGTTCAAAGCCTGCAGGGTCTAGTTGGAGACGGTGGGGCGCGGCTGGCAGAGCTCCAGTTCCAAAGTTTTAGTGGGTCCTTGTTGAACAAGGCTTGCTCGGCTTGCTGGCAGGCAGGCTTGGTCGCTCACTCTCTTGCCGCTGCAGGGCCGGAGCTGCATAAACCCGACTCCGCCTGGGAAAATCTGACTGGGGGCCGGCCGTAGAGCTGTCTGCTTTGTATACGATCCAGACATCATCGCCATTGCACGCTTCGCTTGGTTGATCGGCGGGGGCAGGACGGCAGCAAAATCTCGACCTTTTCCTCGGCTCCGGACTTGAACAGCCAATTCGTCTCACGTCGAAAAAGGGAGCAAAGCAACATACCTCAAACATGGCGCCAACATTACCAAGAGCGCCACTGCGCTCGCTATCGTCCACCATCCTCCCATCCGCGACCTCGACGCCATCCACGACCTCCACCGCCTTCCGAACATTCAGCACAACAGCCTCCCGCCTCGAGGTCGACATCCCCCCCGAGTCCCCGCGCTTCATCAACCTCCCCGAGCTCCCGCAGTCCTCCGAGGACAAGCTCCCACCAGTGAAGGGCGTGCTGCCCGTGCCGCGCGAGATCTTCCACCGGCGCAACAACGGCAGCCACAAGATCCAGGCCGGCTTCGTGGACGAGACGGCACCGCGGTCGCGGGCCGAGGCGGCAGGCGAGGCGCCCAAGTCGGACCGGGCGGCGTGGAAGCGGGCGCTCGCCGAGTCGCGGCGCAAGGCCCTGGCGGCGGGTATCGACCGGCTGTGGGCGCGCAAGAACACGCGCGAGGGCCGGGCCAAGCAGCGCGCCGAGTCGCACCGGCAGCGCAACCTGGGCGCCGCCAACGCGCCCGAGGGGCTGGACGACGTCTTCACGCGCGGGACGGTCACGCAGGCGACGCTGGACACGAGGGTGATACGCGACCCGGAGTACAAGGAGCGGCAGCTCGAGTCGCAGGCGCGCACGGCGCAGCTGCAGAGGGACCGGTCCGAGGCCCGCAAGGACGCCATCCAGCGGCTGTACGTCGAGGCGGGCAGCTTCATCGTCAGCGAGGACGAGCTTGCCAAGAGGGTCGAGCACATCTTCTCCGAAGCTTTCTGGAAGGGGCGTGGCCTGTGGCAGGGCAAGACCGCCGAGAACGTCTGGGATGCTAACGGTCAGCCCATCCCCGTCAGGGCCATGTTTGCAGGCCTGAAAGGGACGAGCAACAAGGCCGTTGAGAGGTATCAGAGTACGGTCAGCTTCACCACACAACGCCAGAAGATGGTCTCCGGAGAGCTTACTGGTGGCGCTGTGTCTACTGGGGGCGACAAGAACCGAGATGCCCGGTGAACACATAGGAACAGCAGAAGGGCAATCACACCCAGCAGATGGACTTGTACAATAGCAATGCATCCAAGATCTTTGAACATCCTGGTCACTAAGTTGGTGTACATGGGAAATAGTATCGAGTGTATCCCGAGGTCCCGGTTGCTAGCCACAAATCGACAAATGCCCCCCTAACGCCCCTGATCCGATGCAGTGTAAAAAGACAAAGATGGGCACCAGTGGCCCAGGCTCGTTTCTAAGGGAGTTAAGCATGGTCTAGATAGCGATTGATCTTCAGACAGATTCAGCGATTGTATGCAATGAACGCTTGTTTGATGGCTCAACACGCTTGGAACCCAGTCATTCCTCCTGTTCACCTGCTGTCCGGCGGCGATCACCGCCGCT
Source organism: Diaporthe sp. P3_1W (assembly GCA_037177825.1). Classification (NCBI taxonomy): domain Eukaryota; kingdom Fungi; phylum Ascomycota; class Sordariomycetes; order Diaporthales; family Diaporthaceae; genus Diaporthe; species Diaporthe sp. P3_1W. Next base: position 6,870,995 of record JBAFXB010000001.1, read on the forward strand.
CAACCAGTAGGACGTGCATGGCGGCGTATGCCAGCACAACAAAGCCAGCTGCATACGCTCCCAAGCAAATAACGTCCTTCCACATGGCGCCGTTGTCGAAGCCGAACGAGCTAAGAATGGCAGCGCCAGGTACTGTAATATCCAGGCCGTACTTTTTGTCAACGAGCGTCAGTTTGCTAACCTCGTTGACAATGAGCGACTCAAAGGCATAGTGGAAAATCGACAACCACTGAAGCCATTTGGCCCCATCTGGAATCTTTTCCGCGTTCAGAAGGAGACCCGCGAACAACAAACTGAAGAGCATAACCAAACTGCCGATCAGATTTGCCACGCCGTTGTCCTTGCACACGATACCGATGAAGAGACAAATGGCTGCGGCAGCGAGGTTGAAAAGTACCAACACGAGGAGGAAAAAGAAGAAGTGGGCCGCATCTGCCTTCAGCCCCGTCATTGGATAAATGATTATGCCCATCAGGATTGGCGGGATGATTCGTAGCGGAACGATGTCGAAGAGTACTTTGGAGGCGAAGTAGGTGACAGGAGAGTAGTAACCATTCGCGCGTTCTCTTGTGAACAGCAGCCTCTCAGAGGAGAAGACGTTCAAGCTGGTCAAGGTGCTGAATCCAAAGAGGGCCAGCACGAAGAAGAAGAGACCTAGCCGGTTCTGGAATCCGGGGATGTCCGAGGTCAACCCATAGAAGAGATAACCAGAGAGAACTCCGAGGAGAATGGCGATGGCGTAGTGTGTCAGCATCAGCAGTGGGTTGCGGTACAGGTTCTTCCACGTCCGCTGGGAGAGAATGACAAATTGTCGCCCGTAGCCGATGCGCGCATATCCTTTGCCAACAACGCTGGTGTAAATGTTCGAGCCGTTGACACTGTATCCATTGGAGTTGCGGCCGTTGGCATTCTCGGCGCTGGCAACTGCTTGCTGGATCTCGTCATGTGTCGTGCCGGAAATGTCAGACTCTGCGAATGAGTTCACCAAGATATCGAGGTTTGTGCCGCCATTCGCCGCAGGTGGGAGATCGTGTGGGTCCTCGATGATCTGGGGAGGAACATGACTAGGAGGCTGCTTGTGAAGTTTGTAAGCCCCTGTTTCCCCTTCCCCATCGGAAGAGGCTGCAGTCTCGGCATTGGTTTGGCGACGCGTGAAAAGCTCTCGCTCCAGCCTGGCCTTAACCGAATCCCGACGCTTGTTCTTGGGTCGAGAGGATGAAGCTTCGGCGCCACTGTCTTCCCCGATGCTCACATTCGACACACTAGCGATAGACTTGACACCTCTAACGCTGCTCGGCCCGACGCTGGCGGCATCAACCGATATGGTCCCATCATCAAAGGTTGTCGCCGCGCCGGCGTGCATAGTCAGGTCGACTAGGTAGTCAGCGATGTTGAAACCAGGGGGGCAAGGATACCCAATATGGTCGAAGTAGTCCTGGCACTGAGAAAACGGGCCGGAGTAGACTGGTCTACCTTGGGCGAGCAGAATGAGCCTGTCGAAGAGGGCGACGATGTTTGAGCGCGGCTGGTGGATAGTGAAGATGACGGTTCGCTTGAAATCTTTCGCAAGGGTCACGAGACACTCGACAACGTTAAAGGCATTATATGCATCCAGGCCACTGGTCGGCTCGTCGAGGAAGAGGATGGAGGGGCTAGTGACCAGTTCACACGCGATACCGACCCGGCGCTTCTCGCCACCGGAAATTCCACGGCCTTTGCCTTCCTCGGAGCCGATGAGGGAGTCCTTGATATGGTAGATTCCGAGTTGCTTCTCGACTTCAGTGACCCTTTGCTCTTTTGCGGCTCGGGTCATATCGCGGGGCAGTCGCAGCAAGGCGCTGTTGAGAATTGTTTCGTGGACTGTGAGGGTTGGCAGCATCGTGTCTTCCTGATCGACAAATCCAACCACAGCCTTGAAATCCGCGTCTGTGACCTTCTCGCCGTTGACGTAGAAATCACCACTGACGGTTCCTCGCTTGTTTTTGCGTGCAAGGATGTCCAAAAAGGTTGTCTTGCCAGCCCCGGAAGCGCCCATGATGGCAGTGAGCTCCCCGGGATACGCCACACCCCGAATTGAATTCAGGATTTGCTTGCCATTGAGGTTGTATGAGACTTCCTCGAACTGCAGCGACGCGGGCTTGTGGTCTGCCATGAGCTTGAGACCTTCGTCATCAGAGTCGTCGAGATGGATGGGGCCGTATTTGAAAGAGCGCCGGGACAGATACCAGGTGAGTACGATGACGGCAACGAGAAATAACGCACAGCCAGCGATGACACCAGCGATGAGAGGCGTGTTGATCTTGGGAACGGGCGGTTTGTAGTCGGGCAGCTCGGAGAAGTGCACGCATTCGCCAGAACGACATGTCAAGGTGATACTGGAGTCCCCGAACATCTGGTTGATCAGATCGTTCATGGCAGGCTCCTCAAAACTGCACCTGTTTGCGCCGCCTTTGATCTGTGTGCACTTGAATGCGCCGGGGCCCTTGATCTCCTCATCCAGGAAGTCAGTGATGTCAACACTGCCGTTCTCGCCACAGAGCATCCGGTCAGGTATGCATGAACATTCAACGGTCTTGCAGTTGTACGAGGTCTTGTTCTGGGAGGAGTCGCTGAAATCGTAGGCCGAATCGCACTCGCCCAGGGTACAGTAGAAAGACTCCCTCTTGGCGACCCAGAACTGGAAGTCGCACCTAGCCTCTGAGGCATCACAGGTAAAGGTGACTTGAGGTACTTGTTCCCCCAGGAGATCGCGGATCTTCTCGTTTGTGACATCGCACATCTGGTAGTTGTTCTTCAAGACGTTGCCTAGCTGGTAGCAAACGCCTCCTTCTTCCGTCTCCATCAGGGCGTTACACGCCCTATCGTCGGTACAAAGGTTGCAGTTGAGACCGTCCCAGCCGTCGTCGCATTCGCAGGTATCACCATGACGTATCTGTCGGTGCTCGTTGCCTCGGGCCAAAGAACCGCAGACTGCGCGTTTAAAGGTCAGCTACCACGGATCGCAAGTCGTTCCTGGAATGCCGGGACCAGGGAAACATACGAGGTTCGATACAGTCCACGCCACCGAAGCCGGCGGGGCAGGAACACTGTCCGTTGAACGAGTTACAGTCGGCATACTGCGCACAGCTGAAGGCTGGAAGGAGGCAGTTGAAGCTAGAGAGGCTGTAACATCAGCGCCTGGCTGCAAAGCTTCAAAGAGCTGGGCGAGGATATGGGACAACAGACCATGGTGGGCAGTCCTTGGGCCTGTCATCCATCAGGGCAAGTTGCGCGCGGAGAGCATCGATGCCTGGAGATGACGACGAGAAGTTCTGGGCGAGGGCAGCGCCCGACAGCGCAAGCGCCCCGAAAACGACGGCGCGGGCTGTCCGCGATGCCATGATGATGAACACAAGACGGCGCTGGTTCGGGTGCGTTCGAGAAGTCTCAGCGTCCTGCGAGAGAGTAAAGGAAACGGTGATGCGTGGTTTCGAAGAAGAGCTCTGGGGTGGCAGGTGGTCAGGTCAGAGGAGCAGCGATAAGGTGCCTGCTGGTCATACATGTATTGTACCTGGTCTACCTGCTCGGAGAGCTAAGCCGCGGCTGGTGAGATGTACCTACCTGTTTCTGCTTCGGCGCAGCTCCTACAACGCAGCTCCTTGGCGCCGGCTAAACTTCCCTACTTAGCTCCTGCTGGCCTCAGGTACCCAGGTGCTGGGTACCCCACGTAACGTCTCGCACCTGCCCCGTGCTCCTGAATCGGTCAGTTCCATCGGTTGGGAAGCTGCCCCGACTTCCCGGACTCCTGCTGACGCAATGCGGAGGAGCAAAAGCTCCACTCGCAGGAGGGTGTCGCGACTGTACTTTGTAGACTATAATTTGACATGCACACTTCTCAAGAGACTGTGTAGACTTTTGGGGATCAAGACACAACATATGGAGGACCTTGCTGGACGGTCTGTGACGTACCCGGCAGTATCGGGCCGAGCTTCAAGGTTGGAAGTGTATCTTCACGTCGGCAAGGCTTGGGATGAAATTGAGACTGGTTGGAGCTGCGGCTGGCTTCCCCTCTCTGCGTCGGTCGCCCATAGTGGGGGATGACTTCCACAGCACCATGTACATGACACCTCCATGCGGGCTTTAGCAAGTAGCACACCGTATCAGTCCACTTTGAATTATCAAAGATTTACCTACTACCAGTCTATGTGCCAGTATCTCCTAGCAAGTACGCGCAGGTGAGTGTACGCGCAATTGCGCACGCAGCAGTAGTGGCATATAAGTAATCAGTTGAGACTTAAAAATCTCGGCGTCGATTGCCATCAATTTTGAGTATTATACATACTGTACTTGCCTACGAAAATCAAGCTGTATTCAAAATGGTCAAGATCGAGCCCTTTGCAGTGGAGCAGTGGATGGACGAGTAAGCCTCACCAACTTACCAACCAAGCTCCTGCGCTGACGCTGTCCAATAGGTATGAGACCACGCCTGGCGTTCTCAATATCGCCGAGACGTGTGCTGCGTCCGTCTCCATTGACGACTTAGGGACTCTTTCCAAAAAAAGAGACGCCACAAATCCGGTGAACCTCTCCACGAAACTCACCTACGGGCCCATCAGGGGCTCAGAGAAACTGCGAGGGCTGGTCGCCGCTTTGTTCGACAACGAGACTGCTGCACCTCTTCCTGCCGACAAGACTTTGATTACCCAGGGAGCCATCGTGGCAAACTTCCTCCTGCTGTACACCTTGATTGGACCAGGAGATCACGTGGTCTGCGTCTACCCGACGTATCAACAGCTCTACGGCGTCCCGAAGAGCCTGGGCGCTGAGGTCTCCCTGTGGAAGCTCAGGCGGGAGAATGGTTATGTGCCAGACGTCACCGAGCTTGAGTCCTTGGTGAAGAGCAACACAAAGATGATCATTCTCAACAACCCGAACAACCCAACCGGAGCAACCATCCCAAAGGCCGCTCTCAGCTCCATCGTCGAGTTCGCCCGAGCGCGCGACATAATCATCCTGAGCGACGAGGTCTATAGGCCGTTATATCACAGCCTGCCGTCCGACGCAGATGTCCCACCATCCATCTTGTCGTTCGGGTACGACAAGACCGTCTCAACGGGATCCATGTCTAAGGCATGGGCCCTGGCGGGCATCCGTCTAGGCTGGATTGCCTCGCGAGATAAGACCATCATTGAAGCTGTAGCTGAGGCGCGCGACTACACGACCATCAGCGTCTCGCAGCTCGACGACCAGGTCGCGAGCTATGCTCTCTCCGACACGGTGCGACCTGCCCTGATCAAGAGGAACCTGGAGCTGGCGAGGACGAACCTCACTCTGCTTGGGGAGTTTGTTGACGGGCACAAGGGAGTCTGTAGCTGGGTGAAGCCGACGGCGGGCACGACGGCGTTCATCCAATTTACAGATGGTGGCAGGCCAGTGGATGATGTGGCATTTTGCCTAGACGTCCTGGACAAAACAAAAGTAATGTTCCTTCCCGGCTCGAAGTGCTTTGGTCATGATCAGGACTTCAAGGGTTATGTGAGTACTGTCCACCGCCAATTCATCCTTGGCTCTCTCTTGGCTGGGTGAAAAAGTTTGCTCTGCGTCCCGGGGTGATAGCTAATGCAAAGGTGCAGGTCCGGATCGGATACGTGTCGGAGACGGGTGTGCTGGTCGAAGCTTTGAAGAAGCTTGGAGAATATGTGAACAAGAACCTGTCGTCGTAGCACTTCGTCTTAGCCAGACCGCGCAGGTGCTGTATTCGTGGAGAATCTTGCGCCAACATGTCAGCCGTGGTGACCAAGTCATGTCAAGAACGGATCGGATGTAGTGTAACGCAAGAAATTCGCAGTATCACACTCTAGCCTCCACCGTACTCCGAACCAAACGGCATCCCCTTCCGCGTCCGTACGAAGACGGGACTTGGGGTGGCCGGGCGCCAAGAGCCAAGCAGTGAGCTACCTTGGGAGGATCGTCGGACAAGACAACGCAGCGATTCGTGAAACCAAGGCCAGGGAATCGTAATCTCATCGGCATCTTTGAAGAATGTCAAGTGCAAAGTGCATCAACAGCGTAGATTATGTAGTTTAACTGATTCAAGTGAACTTAAGTAATGCTGGCTGATTTGTCCAGCTTGTGTGTTGTAGGTGGCAAGACATGGTGCATTTCCACAGTACCCGCCAGTTCAAGCCGTTGTCTGCTGCTGTACTCCGTACCTAGCGTGGTAAATAGCGTGTGGTTCCTCGACACGGGCTTGGCAAAAGGGTAACTGGTACCCTGGATGTCTATTACCTGAGAAAGTGGAGGAGGGCAGAGGTAGGGTGGAAGAGAAGACGGATGGATTATCGCGTGGCCGTTGGTAGAGGTTTTCTCGCCCAGGATGCAGGTGAAACGGAGCATACGTCGACCCAGCACCTGGGCCATAGCTGGGCTGCTGGGCTACTGCTGGGCAGTGCAGTGCAGATCGGCCCGGGAAGGAGCAACGCTTGGAGTTGGCAGGTTGGCACGAAGAAGTCAAAAGGGAGAGTTCAAAGCGGCAACCCCCCTGTTGTTTCCATTAATAAGGCCAATCCCACAGTCCCGTCGGCCACCCCACAACCCTTCCCGGCTCACCCAGGGGCTCAGCCATCTCGTGCTATGCATGGGACGACAACTGCCTCCCTCCGCGGTGGAAGGCAGGGCAGACGACTGACGACGCAATCCGTCATCGTCTCGACCCGACACTCGACCGCTCGACGGCGGGAACCCGGCAGTGCTAGCTGCCATCTCCCAAGAGCCTCCAAGACTTTCGCGGCACCTTGCGCTCTCACTCATTTGCGACTTACTTATCTGGCCCTCGCGCTGCTTGGCCTTCTTCTTGGGTCACGCCTTTGCACGCCGCCGTTCTCTTGGCTTTTCCTTGGTTTTTCTTGCCTCAAACTCCCTTTCCAGCCTTTGCGCAACATGCGCGCCTCTCTTTCTTTGACCTCTTCCCAGCTCGCTGACGTTCTTTACGGACGCTTCTGAGGCTGTTCGTCTTCTTATGAGCCCCGCTCCCATCCCGCATTTTCACATCGACAAACCGCTTCGCTTGTCGATTGTCTCGTGTTTGTTAACGAAGCCGGGGTCGTTCTGAGCCCGGTCTGCCCTCCTTTCTCTCATTCGGCTCCTGTTCGGCCAATATTCTCTCCTTGCATCTTGTGGCCTTGGAGGTTCGCGCACACGAAGAGTCTCGTACCACAGCAAAAACCATTCGCCGTGGCAGTCATTACCTGCCGGTAGGATGTCAAGGGCATTCGCTATGTTGGCCGTTTCTGCCGGCTTATTACTTGCGCCAGCCGCCAATGCCGCCGGCACCGTCCAATGGGACATCCAGAAGCACCACCCCAAGGCGAGGTTCGGCAGACGCGCAGCAGACACCCACGAGGGCGTCATCACGAATGAGCTTACCAGGGGTGGCTACTTCGCGACGTGCTCTATGGGCACGCCTGGTCAGAACCTGACCTTGCAGCTTGATACCGGGAGCAGCGACATCTGGGTACCATGGAACCTAGCAACTGTGTGCGAGGAGGAGAAGTGCACTCTTGGCAACTGTGCGCAACGGTCCCCAGATTCGAAGATTGTGATGATCAGATGGCAGCTGACTCTGCCGGCACAGTTAATCCCAATGCCTCCTCGACCTACACCGACGCCGGGAAGGGCACCTTTGACATATCATATGTCGATGGTAGCTTCTCCAATGGCGACTACTTCATGGACACTTTCCAGATCGCAGGCGCCACCGTTTCCAATGTCACAATGGGTCTCGGCTTGAACACCACCATCGCATACGGGCTCGTCGGAGTGGGCTACACGTTAAACGAAGCAATAGTCGACACCGAAAACTCCCTCTCGGCCGCCTATCCCAACCTGCCCGTGGTCATGGTAAACGAGGGGCTCATAGGGACCAATGCCTACAGTTTGTGGCTCAATGACCTCGACGCAAACAAGGGCAACATTCTGTTTGGTGGCATTGATACGGAAAAGTACGTGGGCAACTTGACGAGGATCGACATACTGGAGAATAACAAGACCAACGTCTACGACTCTTTCCTGGTTCCGGTCACGTCTTTACTTGCTGTTAGCGCTAGCGGCACCGACGAACTGACATCAAGCGAGTTCCCCATCGAGGCTGTCCTGGACTCGGGCACAACCCTCAGCTACTTGCCCACCGACATAGCAGAGCAGATATGGACAGAAGTTGGCGCCACCTACACCCCGGAAGTCGGGCTCGCCCTGCTGCCCTGCCGGATGCAGAAGAGCGAGGGGCACTTTTCCTTCGGCTTTGCCGGTCCAGACGGTCCCAGGATCAACGTGTCGATGGATGAGCTTGTGCTCGACCTCGTCACCTCTGGACCTCCACCAACCTTCATCTCTGGACCGTTCGAGGGCGAGGACGCGTGCGAATTCGGGATCCAGAATTCGACCAAGAGCCCATTCCTGCTGGGCGACACCTTTCTTCGGAGCGCATATGTGGTCTACGACCTGGTGAACAACGAGATCGGGATGGCGCAGACAGATTTCAATGCCACCAGCTCGAACATCGTTGCTTTTGAGGGCAACGGCTCCACTATCCCGTTCGCCACCTTGGTTTCTAATCAGAACCTGTCCACCCCCACGACGGCCGCGTCCCCTTCTTTTGCGGCGGAGAGCGGTTTTGGGGCAGGAACGCAGGACAGCGGGTCCGCGGCCTCCTTGCCACTTGGCTTAGGACACTCGCTCTTCGTGGGCTTTGCCATGCTCATGTCCATCTCCCTTTCCGTGTAGACCAGAGCGCTACTCATGGTCTCGCCAAATTCACTTTTCGTTTCACGGCTCAACTGGCCCCTTATTTTGGCCACCCCCTTTTACAGCATATACCCATTTTATGGTGCGCAGTCACAAAACGGCAAGATTGGCACTAGCGTTACTACCCCCTCTGACACAAGTCACCTTTGTTTCACGATGATTTGCATCTTAGGTGTTGGGGCAAGCAAGCAAGCATTGGTTTGGAGTTTAAATAAACTTGTTTCCTCGTTGATGAGGCGAGGGGATTACTGCGTGCTACGAGGCAGGTAATTAGATACCCAGCGTTACTGTCGGTCAAAATTGGACATGTTAGAGTATTCTTCCGGTAGGGCGATATGCCCATCATGGCCGAGTAATGAGAAAATTGATCATATGATCCGCGCCCACCGGCGATTTCAATCGAACCAACATTAAAACGTTTACGGAAACCAGCTGCGAAGCCTGCTTCCATTCTTCTGCAGCAGGATCCAAGAAGCCATGTGAACTACCATTGATGAGTGTACACCGGCATGCTTGATGGTCGCAATCAGTTGATCGGGCTCGTCCTCAGCCCGGCCTTGGAATGAGCACGAATGGTAAACGCATTCAGGTATGTCAGTCCAAGCGATTCATTCTGTCCGAATTTGGTCCCTGGTACTCATATCTACTGACTATGCACATTGAGGAATGACCTCTGGTGATCGGACGACACCAATACCATTCTTGTTCCGTCAAGGCGCAACGCTCCCAGTCATTCTCTTGACTCATGGTCATTGCGCCCAGATCAAATCGTAACTATCATGTTGCAAGTCAGCGTGAAGCTGTCAGCAACAGAACCTGATATCGTCACAAGCCAACAATCTCTCACACAAGCGGCCTCACTTCACAGAGCCCCGCCCCCACAGCCTCTCATCTAGACTCGATTCAGCGCCCCAAGGGAACTCGGAGTCACATCCTTCACGGGCTTTGTCAACTTTGGCAGCGGCTTCCCGGGGTTCGTGTTCGGTATCCAGTTGCCGTGGACCTGGTTGCGCATGGCGAAGGGCAGCTTGACCAGGGCGACGGGCCTGGTGAAGTCGTCGGTGTCGAGGATGACGATCTCGCCCTTGGGCACGCTGGGGCTGTCGCACCAGAAGATGACCCAGCCATCGCCCTCGGGGGCGTCGTCGGAGCGGGGCACGAACACGGGCTCGGCCAGGCGGCTGCCGTCCTCGGGCGGCTCGAAGATGGCCGTCTCGCGCGTCTCGGTGTCGAGCCTGACGACCGAGTTGAAGCCGAACCGGCGGCCCGAGGTCCTGCCAGCGTCGCACGCCGCCAGGTAGACGACGCGCTGCCTGCGCGTCAGGAAGCGCTCGTCCGTCTTGGGGAAGTCGACGAGGCCCCGGAACAGCACGTCCGGGTCCGGCAGCCACGCCTCGGCCGGCTTGTCGAGGTCGATCGTCCAGCGCACCCAGTCGCCCGTCGGCTCCTCTGGGTACTTCATCCCCGGCGGGTTCCAGAAGGTGAAGACGACGTTGGAGGCGATGAAGTGGCTCTCCAGCTTCAGCTTGCCGTCCTCGTCCTCCCACGCGCCGCCCGTGTGGATCACGAGGCCGTTCTTCCAGTTGTACCGCCGCACCTCGCCGGGCTTCCACCCCGGGTGCTTGGGCGAGCCCGGGTGCCGCGGGGCCACGAGGAACCCGGAGGGCTTGTCGACCACGTACTCCCAGTGCTGCGAGCCCTTCTTCATGTCCTCGTCCGAGTTGACCTTGAAGGGCATGGAGCACATTACAATCCAATTCTCGGTGACTCAGGCATCGTGCACCATCGTTGGCTCCTCCTCCTGGAACCAGAACTCATTTGAGACCTTCCCGTACGGGTCAACGGTATATACGCATACGTCCGGTGTCCCCAGGCCCTTCGCCTCATAGCCCCAGGTCACCAGCTCGTTCGCGTACGGGTCGACCTTGGGGTGCGCAGTAAAAGTCTTGGCCTTGACCTGTCCCCCAAAGGGATCGCACCCCCTTGTCTCGAGCGTGTCCGGGTCGACGGCGTAGGGCAGGCCGCGCTCGCTGATGGCGAGCAGGTTGCCGCCCCAGTAGAGGATGTTCGTGTTGGCGGTGGAGTCGTTGGCCATGCGCACGCACGGGTGGTTGCTGTACGGGTTGCGGTAGATGTGGAACAGGCGCTCGTTGGCCTTGCGCTCCAGCAGCCAGCGCTCCGTCTCGACGTACTTGACCTTCATGTCGACGCGCCCGTCCTGGAAGCGCAGCGCGCAGATGTTGCCGTCGCCCTCGGTGAAGCCGTTGGCCGGGTGCGGCGGGTAGTGAGGGTCAACTATCAGCCGGCAGAAGGTGCCCTCGATCTCCCTGGGCACCTCGCCGTAGACGACCAGGTTCTCCAGCTCGCCCTCCCACCTGCCTTGCGCCGATGTGTTTGGGGGGGAGTAATAGTGAGACCAAGCGGAGCTGAGGCCATACTCGGGATCATGGGCCTTGGTCCCATTGGTTCCATTGGTATTGTTTTGTTTGTTTGCTATTGAGGCCATGTTGAGTAATATGAGAGCAGGTTCAACCGTTCGCTAGCCTCCATGGCTGGGCGTACACAAACAAGCGGTCCTGATGCCATTATATATTTATACACACACACGCAGCTTTGAACCTGCGACTGTCCTGTAAGTCGCTTGTGGTTGCCTTCCTCGCGTCATTCGAAGCGTCACTTACAAGCAGCACTGTGGTTTCCGCGGAGGTCTCCATGGAAGGATTTTCCGAGGGCAGTCCCATGGGGTAATTCGATAATCGTCGTCGCCCGTATCCCTGGCATGCGAATGGAGTATTCCAGGGAATTGAAACCAGATGCATCTCTTTCCCCAGATTTCCCCGCATTATTGATCTATTTCGCGGGCGGGACGGGGCGGACTGACTTGCCGGGCAGCCTTATGGTAGGTACCCATTTCAAAGCTTGTGGACTAGATGAGGGCGTAGCATCTCGGGCTGTAGTTTCTGTCCATATGTCCGAGTTCATGTGAAGGTAGAACGGAGGTTAGCTTCATGATCCGGGGGAACTCAAAATGCCTGCAATTTCTCAGTGTGTGTTGATTCATTTCAGCGGTCACATAAGTTATTCATGCGAATTTAGGCGCTTTTCCCTGACTCTTGGGATACAAGTCAGCGATTCAGTGGGTGCCACAATCCACCTCAGATCCAATGTTTGAACTCATTCTTTGTTGAAAGGCGGAGGTTGCAGAGAAGACGCACACTTCAGCCCTCTTATAAACACTTTCGATGTATCAGGACTAGTTGGAAGAAAATTACTCACGGGTATTTTATTTAACATTGGTGATGCTAATGAAAGCAGTTTACTAATTTCGGTGTGCACCCCTCGCTCTTATTTATCATGACACAAAGAGAACCATCCCACTGGGGCGGACGACGACACGTAGGCCTGGGAGATATCTGGATCCAAGTCGATGGCAGTGTCCATCCATCATTTATACATGCGCTGCCCAAAGGCGACCATACAATTATCAGGACCTTTCACATTGTAAACTGCGGGTTTGATGATGGTAGATCCCAAATTAGACCGATTTCCGGGAGAAAAGTGTCTCAGTATCAGTGCGAAGCCCACCTAGGTACGTTTTCTTTTTCTTTCTCGAGGCTTCACTGGCACTGTCTTTCCTGGTAGGAACCGCACGATAGTGACTTGACTTGCATTCAAACCTTTTGCCATTCAGCGCCAGACGCTTGGTCAAGGCCAGGCATATTGACCAGCAGCAATAACAGATCTCAACTTTTTACTGTCTGCCTGACCTTTCTTTTCAAGAAGTCCTCTCGTGCTGCTGAATGTGAGCTGATTGTGGATTCTCTCATTATCTAGTTGATTTTTCGGTACTCAGAATGTCAAGAATTGTGTTTGTGCTTCTACGCCTGTCCGGCTTCTCCCCGGGATCCTGGCCGATCCCGCCCGGCCAAACCCGAGTTCACGATGTGGCTTTTCACAGCACATTAAAAACCGCCTAAACCAAGAAACAAAACCGGCGAGCCAAACCAAAAACCCTTTCTTCGATAAGCAACTTCCAATACTTCCCGCATTGACCAGTTTAAATAATTTGTGATGGCGTCGTTCCCTCAAAATAACCGAACATATCAGATCCTTGACGCCGCGGCGAAGGGCAATTATGCTGTTGGCGCATACAACTGGTACGGACGACTCAAGAACTACCTTTGCAAAGCGATATTGAAAGAAGCCTGGCTGATGATTGTCCCCAGTTACAATGACGATGGTGTCATATCAGTGATCCGTGCAGCCGAGGCCGTCAGGTCTCCGGCCATCATCCAGCTCTTCCCTTGGACGGTCAAGTTCCAGGGGCCTCACTTTGTCAGATACGTGGTCGACGCCGCCCACGCCGCCAGCGTGCCCATCGCGGTCCACCTGGACCACTGCATCGAGGAAGCGGACATCCGGCAAGCCCTGGAGCTGCCCTTTGACTCCATCATGGTCGACGCGTCCGTCCACGACGCCGGGGAGAATATACGCCAGGTGAAGGAGATCACAAAGATTGCGAATGCGAAAGGTATTGCCATCGAGGCCGAAATGGGACGCATCGAGGGAGGCGAGGACGGGCTGCCGAGCGTGGATCTGGATGCGGTTCTTACCCAGCCGGCGGATGCGAAGCGATTTGTCGATGAGACGGGCGTGCAGTTCCTGGCACCTTCTTTTGGAAACGTCCACGGCGGCTACGGTCCGAGAGGCCCAGAAGCTATTTGGAGATGTGATTTGTGAGTATGACCTGGCGGTGGGAATGCGATATGAGGACGCGCGTCCAAGATGCATGGATGTCTAACTAGGAGAATAGGTTGGATGAGATACACAGGCTCATCCCGAATGTCCCTCTTGTTCTGCATGGAACGCATGGAGTCTCCGATGAGCTGTTCCGTAAGACGAGGCAGTATGGAGTCCTGAAGGTCAACGTGAACCGGACGGTCCGGGACGAATACACCAAATTCGTTGCTGAGAATGCAGGGAAGCTGGAGTTGACGGTGCTCAAGGTCCGCGCAGTCGAGATCTACACGGAATCTATCAAACGCGTCATGCAAGACGTGTTTGACTCGGCAGGAAAAGCTTGAACATGTGACTCAAGCGGGCAGCAAATCTAGTAGTTTCAATGACACTGAATTGTAAACCTCAGATGCGTGAGCTTGTTCGTCAAATCCATGTCAACTTGCAACGTCGTGTTCTATGCTTCTGCAAAAAGTGGACGAAAATCTACCTGTAAGCATGAACACAATATAATACATGAATACAGCTTCAATATTAGTCACGGAGGAATTAATTCATTCTGCCAAACAGTTATTTCGCGCCGCAACATCAAATAGCCTAATTGACCGGTGTAAGAGATAGAGCCATCGCCGGCACTCCGTACTTCTCTGCCAGCTCGTCAAACATTTTCTTCTCGGCATCGGCATACGGGATTCCTTGTTTTCCCCGCGCAAGGGAGAGGCGATGCTCCGGCTCGCCCGGAAACAGGACCTCCTTAAAGCCCTCGGATGGTGTCACGGCGTGTACCCGCTGGACCAATGTGTCCATGCGCGACTTGAACTCCTCCGCACCGATAAAGACATCAGGCTTGATGGCAATGAAGCAATGGCCCACATTCTGTGGCCTTGCCTCCTTGTACTGGTCTCCGACCTGGCCGCCAAACTCGGCTCCAGAAAGCACGCCAGACATGATATCCATCAGAATCGCGATACCAGACCCTTTGGGTCCGCCGATGGGGGCCATGGAGCCATTGAGGGCAGCCTCGGCGTCCTCAGTCGGCTTCCCGTCCTCATCATACGCCCAGCCGAGCGGAATCTTCTCGCCCCGCCTCGCCGCCTTCCTGATCTTTCCCTTGGCAACCACCGACGGGGCCATGTCCAAGATATATGGGATCTCGTCCTTGCTGGGTGCCCCAGCAGCAAACGGGGAAATGCCGAGGAGCGTGTCCTTCCCACCGAATGGAGGCATCTGTTTGGCCGAGTTTGTGAAGACGAGGGAGATCATGCCTGCATCCAGGGCTTGGAGAACGTAGGTGGCGGCCATGCCGAAGTGGTTCGAGTGATTCGCAGTCACGATGCCGATGCCGTAAATCTCGGCGCGCTTAATGGCACTCTCCATAGCCTTGGTTGCGACTATGAAGCCGAACCCATTGTCTCCGTCCAAGTGTGCTGCCACTGGTGTCTTCTCTGTGAATTTTGGCTCTGCCTTTGCATTGACAAGACCACTGTTTACGCGCTCGATGTACTGTTGGAGCCGCGCCATGCCGTGGGTGTCCTGTCACGACAATCAGCAGATAGGGACTTATTTATTCGAGCAGACGAAAGGCGACTTGCAACTCCCCGAGTATCAGCCTGCACCAGACAGCTGGCCATGAGCTCTGCATGGTCGTCTGGCAAGCCTGATTTTACCAAAAGAGAGCGTGCGAATGTCTCAGCATCGCTCTGCTTGGCAAAATAGCGACCTGCGGATGCCATTACTGGAGAGTCGTCCTTCAGGGTTATCGGTGAAGCTGGTCTCAGGCAGTCCTCTGCTTTGTTCGTAAATAGTGGCTGGTCAACAACATTTCTGAGATTATCAGTTTGACTCATGTGAATTTGTACTATCTAGACGGTCTAAATGAGACCTTCAAGCCGATCGGCATATTCTCGTAGATACGATTGAGGAGTGATGTATTTGAGGGTTTGGACGTGGGGATGAGAGTCAAATCGGCATATGCCGGGCGTGCTTTACGTACAGTAGCGCTGCTACGCGACTCCACCCCAGAACACTCAGAGCTTTTGGTGGGATCATAACCGGGGGAAAGCCGAGGAGTCGGCTGATGTTTTCTTCGGGCAACCTCCTACGTCGTACCAGCACATAACGGACCCCTCGCAAGTGACCACAAAGATTTTGTGCGATGTGAGACGGCTTTACCCCTCCAATCCGACACAGACGGACGATCGCTGTGCTGTGCTGCTCCAGGCGGCCGCGCAGAACCCTGTCGATGGATGCCAACACCGGCATCACTGCCGACGCAGCACCTGCTCCGCGACAGAAGCAGCCCCAACCTGGTGGCGGCCGAAGGAAGGGCACGGCTTGTGCCCGGTGCCGCTCACAAAAGATCAAATGTGATGACGAAACACCATCGTGTATGAATTGTGCAAAGGCTGGGCAGCCGTGCATCCGAGCGAATCCCGGGAATAATCCAGATGCCATCAGGTAGGTGTCCTTCAACGTACTTGTGGCGTCTCCATCAGGAG
This sequence comes from Diaporthe sp. P3_1W, assembly GCA_037177825.1. Taxonomy (NCBI): domain Eukaryota; kingdom Fungi; phylum Ascomycota; class Sordariomycetes; order Diaporthales; family Diaporthaceae; genus Diaporthe; species Diaporthe sp. P3_1W. The sequence continues at coordinate 6,887,011 of JBAFXB010000001.1, forward strand.
GTCCAAAAGAATGTGCCATTAGCCCTGCCTCGTTGTGCGATGCGGCCTGGCATTGACTTCAATATATAAGAACTGACCCATAGCACAGCTATATTACACAGACCGAGGCACGTCTGCGTGCGCTCGAGGAGTCGCTTCGTCGGATAGCACCCGAGGAGCTGGAGAAGGCTCCTCAGGTAACAGAGAGTTCTCAGCACGGGAGCATCCCGGCATCTTCGCACCAAGACTCCCGGTTTCAGCCCGCGAGCGCAGTACCAGACCTGACGCAGGGCTCGGCGCGAAGCCATTCGCACTCCCACAGCCTCTCGCGAACGCAGAGTGAGAACATCGGGTCCTCTGCCGCGGCCAGCCCGTCGACACAGATCGGACCAAGTGAGCCGCTTGCCCATGAGGTCGGCTTGCTCTCACTTGCCAACGCCACCGAACCAAAGTACATCGGACCATCTTCGGGCGTGTCGTTCGCGCGCCTGATCTTTGCAGCTATTCCTCAGTCTCAGGGGCTGTCGACGGCCTACTGGAACTCGCCGCAGCGAAACGTGACTGAGAGCTCGACGAGAGCCGCCTTGAAGCCGGCCCTGCCGTTGCCTCCGGACTGGACCCCCGAGGTGGACCTGCAGCACTTTATTGATGCGTACTTCGAGACGTGGCAGCCGCTGTACCCGTTCCTCAACGAAGATGATATTGTAGGGAGCCTTGACGTCTTGTTTACTCGACAAGCTCCCGCTGCAAACTCCCTCCAGATGCCTCAGCTGCGTGATATCGAAGCTTCTTTATCTCCATTCCATGCGGTCCAGCTCTTCCTCGTCGTCGCGCTGGGTGCGCGCATCCTTGAGGCACGTCTCTCGTCTGAATTCGAGTCCGCTCGGTATCTGGCGACGGCCATGTCCCGACTTGACCGGCTTGCGCTACACGATAGCCTGGAGGGTCTGCAGACGATGCTCTTGCTGACTTTGTCGGGGTTTTGTTTCGAGCATGGGCCTAACGCCTGGTTCCTGAGCCAGAACATCATCACGATCTGCCTCGATCTGGGCTTCCAGAGGCGATGGCAAGAGCCGCCGCCCCACAACGCGTCCCCAGAGGCACTCAGCCAGTATCAAGTCCGCAGAGACCTTCGACGAGCAATATTCTGGTCGGCGTATTCCATCGAGAGGAGATTGGCGGTCATTCTTGGTCGGCCACTCACTCTGCGTGATGAGGCAGTCGACGTGCAATTTCCTGGAATCGAGAGTGACACAACCGGTGAAACTTTAGCCGGGCTGGAGTCTTCCTTGAAGCCAGCTAAACGGATGCGAGTTCAGACATCACCATACAAGGCAGCACATTACTCCTTTCGATTTGACCAGATCACGGCAGAGATCAAGCTGATGCTCTACCGCGTCGTGAACAAGCCAGACGTATTCCCGTGGCCGACAGACGTCACCGAGTGGCAAGAAAAGTGCCACAAGCGCTGCGACGAGCTGTTCGAGAGCCTGAGCAACGACCTGAGGTGGCGGTCCCGCCGGCGCAGCGCCGACGGCATCGCGCAGAGGCTCGAGCTCAAGTACCACCAGTGCCTGATGCTCCTGCACCGGCCCTCGCCCGCGACGCCGCGGCCGCGCGCCGAGTCGTGGCGGGCGTGCTACGGCAGCGCGTCGCAGACGATCCTCATCCACTCGGACATGCACCGCTTCTCCAAGCTGCCGCACACGTGGCTGACGGCCCACACCATCTTCGTCAGCGGCATCACCTTCCTCTACTGCCTGTGGGTCAACGCGGCCGTCAAGGAGGGCACCTCGGTGGACGAGTTCGGCCGCATCGCGTCCGCGTGCTCGGCCCTGCTCAAGGTCCTCGGCAGGGCGTGGAGCGTGGCCGCCGACGCGGTGGAGAAGTTCGACAGGCTTGTCGCGCTGACCTCGTTGTCGTGGAACTCGTGGAAGGAGGCGCAGGCGGAGCGGCGCACCGAGATCGCGGTCGGAGCCTCCCTCGTGTCGCTGGCCCAGGACGGCGCCGTGGCTGATACTACCACTGCTGTCAACCAGCCTGACGTCTTTGACGATGTTGGAGGCTTCAACCTGGTCGAGCCTGAGTTCTTCCTTAGTGAGCTCGGGGATATGAGCTCATGGTTCGACTTGGACTGGATTGGGGAGGGGTTTAACTTTGACGAAAATAATACTGCATATCCGCCTTTATAGAGTGGAATAAAATTATAGGCACGTCCCTACTTGGGGAAAGACGAAAGCGCGACTACTCCATCGACGCTCAAGCCTGTTTGTGTCTCTTTTGAGTGCTTTCGTTGAACTTACTCTGTGGTTAACAGCCAAAGTGTTCTCATACATTGCAAAACACATGCAGAATATTCGGGAACAAATATGAAATTATTCCTTGAATTTTGCACAACCGTTGTCTGCAGTTGCGAATTTACAAGGCTTTCCCTTGGGAATTTCCTCTACCGGTAGGCTTCTGCGGGCGCATGACGCATCTCATCGGCTTTACTCCGTTGGTGGGGCCAGGCCGTCCGCCCGTCGGAACCGTCGTTGACGACCGACGTGTCGCATTTCTTCCGTATTACTCAAAAGCTTTTGACGAATTATAGTAGACTTCTCTAGGCAAAGTCTTGTTGTTCAGCTCCAGCGCAGCCTCATGCGAACATTCAATCTAACGTGATTCTCCGCCCTGCTATGGCCAGCGTCTGCGTGTTCCGCACCAGCCCAAGCCTCCCGACGGCCTATCGTCGGGTGAGAGGTCAGGCTAGGTTCTGTCGGAGAACGATACAAGCTACGCCATTTTCCACATCGCAAACCATCAAACCCAGAGTTGCCGTGTTATATCAAGCTCTTGACCCGCCTGTCATCGACGGCATCAAGAAGCCCAAGAAGCCCAACGGTTCGTAAGCTGTAGTCAGACCGTGCCCCGAGGTCCACGCCAAAGCTGTCGTACTCATTCAAACTGACTTCGTTTCAATCCTGCAGGCTATATGGATTCCGGGGCTGATATTGCATACAATCTGGGCCAGAAGAAGAGCCTCGATGTCATCACTCCAACGACTAATCCCAATCCCACTAGCGATGGCGACTGGAGCTTCCCAGACACAGAGGACGGCATACTCGAAGCCATCGACAAAGGGGCGACTCACTTATGGGCCAACACCATCTTGTTTGCCTCACATCCCCTGCAGACCTCGACACCAATAGGTAAGCACGCCGAAAGGCTCCGTATAGTGGGCCAGAGCCCATTGTGCGTTAGTCGATACGACAACAAGGACTGGGTGAACACCCTCCTGCGGAAATCGGGCGGTTTCACAATGCCACGCTCCTGGGACATACCCGACGGGCCTACCCCGAGCGCCGATGCCTTCAGAGGACTGCCGTTCCCCATCGTGGCGAAGCCGATCCGCGGTCGGGGGAGCCACGGCGTCAAGGTCTGCCGGAGCCCGGAGGAGCTGGCGGCGCATGCCAGGAGTCTCGCTGACGAGGACGCGGCGGTCATGCTGGAGGAGTTCCTCCAGGGCGAGGAGGCCACGGTGACGGTCATGCCACCCAACGCGGAAAATGGATACTGGGCGCTGCCTCTGGTCTCACGCTTCAATCACCACGACGGCATTGCGCCGTACAATGGCACCGTCGCCGTCACGGCCAACTCCAGGGTCGTGCCTGATTGTGACAAAGACCCGATATGTGCCCAGTTCGTAATAATTTTCCTCTCTAGGTCCATCAGCCTTTTTGCACGTTCCTTTACTGATGAGCCAACGTGCCAGGGTGATGAGAGAGTCGGAGCGAGCTGCCGAGCTTCTCGGCGTGACTGCTCCGATCCGCATCGATGTAAGACGCTACAGAGACTCTCCCGACTCGAGCTTCGCCCTCTTCGATGTGAATATGAAACCGGTATGTTGCCATTTACGGGGGCTTTTGAGATACGCGGTCATGTTTTTGAGACTGATAATCCTAACCCACAGAACATGACTGGTCCCGGTAGGCCTGGCCGTGACGACCAAGCCAGCCTCACCATGATGGCGGCCTCTGCTCTGGGCTGGGATTACAAGGAGCTCCTGAGACAGATCCTCGCGACCTCGAGCACTCTGGCGACATTGAGAGGGTTGAGGCCCAAGGAGATCCCATAAAGTTGAGCACAAAAGCTCTATACTACGCAGCATCATAGCATTTGGTCGTCTTGTCTGATTACAGATCCTCTGCCGAAGGCAAAGACATATTTCCGGTCATCGGCCTTCAGAAATAAACTCACCTGTATAAACTATAGTGGTCTTAGTACTCCTGAGGCGCGAATCCCTTTCTGCTCCGTTCCGAATATTCACATAGTGCAATAGTTGTCCCTTACCCAAGCACCACATTTCCCAGGTCGCAGACATTGTCTTGCTCCGAAGCCTCAGGCTGAAGTCACAGGCACCGTGGAAGGTCAGCAAGGTTTTTATTTCCTATCGATACCAACATCAGATCCGGTGGGACTGGGCAAGTCGAAACCCCAAAGATAGCACGTTATTCCCGAGATTTGTGTGTTGCGCATGGTGGAGACAAGAGGGATTATCCGAGTCTCGGGCTATTGTTGCATCCAAGTGCCGCGGCAGTAGTAGCCGGTGCTACCTACTACGTTTTCCTGGTGTCTCCCGCTTTCAAGGTTTGATGGCAGGTGGCCATGTTCGTGGAGACTCGGAAATCCCAGGCGGGGAAATGAAGTATAAAGGCGATAGGACCACATCAAGCTTCCGAAGTCGCAACTGGTTGCCGAGACAAATAAGTTCGAGTGAATTTACTAGGAATTCTGATCCACTTGGGCCGTTGTTGTAATTGAGCCACACCACAACAGCTATCATGGCTTTTACGGTAGATTTGATGTTGGTTGTGGGCTTGGCTTTTAGCCTCACAGCTTCTGCACGGAGATTGCCTCCTGGCTCTTGGTACTGTAAACTGTTGAGAGAGATATATGTCAGCCTCAAGTGACTAATAAGTCGATCCAGGGACTCCCATATTCACATAATAGATCCTGAGGGGTTTCCGTTGGATCCTGATAGAGGTATGATCAAGCTTTGTTCTTGATACCCATCCATGAGCTCCCTTCGGGATCTTCACCCGCCACCTGCGCAATACGGAACTGATCCCTCGAATTATCTCGAATCAGACTACACCCCAAAGGCGGCAAGCATTGCCAATGCGACGGATTTTGAGACAAGCCTCGGTGTCGACCACGCTTGCATTGTATTGCCCAGCGTGTACGGCACCAACAACTCAATCCTTATCGATGCCCTGCGCCGGTTCAATGGTTCATACCGCGGTGTGGCCGTCATAGACCCGGATAATATCACCAACACGACTCTTTCCACATTTCAAGATGCTGGCGTTCGGGGCTGTGAGTAGACCGTGTCTTCTTGAGTCAGCCTTACTACACCCGTTATTCCTATCTGCATATCCAGGCATGCATTCAGCCGCACAGAAATTTCCTTGGTACAATTAAAGTCCTCAAAAAGGATACGCTCTTCCCGCAGCTAACAGGGCATTTTAGTGCGAGTGAACCTTGATAGTCAAAACAGCACGGAGGTTTCCGAGATCGTTCACAAGAATACAGCAGTGGCGAAACAGATGAACTGGGTTTTGCAGCTTTACACGCCGCTCTCCTCACTCGTGTACCTACACGACTACATCGTTGGCTCTGGCGTCACCTTTGCCTTCGACCACTTCGGGCACACCCTGGTCGGGTCCAAGACCAACGTGAGCATGAACACGTACGATCCGTACCGGACACCAGGCTTCCGCGAGTTGATAGACCTCGTCCAGAAGAAGATCATGTTCGTCAAGATCTCGGGGCCTTACAGGGACTCCAACCAGGCGCCGCTCTACGAGGACATGCGCGTTGTGGCTGAGACTCTCATCAACGCCGGTCCGGACATGGTTGTTTATGGGAGTGACTGGCCGCACACCAAGAGCAAGGAGGGGAATGACCCGGTCGGGGGACGCCTGGAGGTGCAGGACTTCCGGGATATCAATGATGCCGCCCTGGTTGAGATCACGAAGGATTGGGCTGGGAGCGATGCTCAGATCCAGAGGCTTTTTGTGGACAACCCCAGACGTCTGTGGCAGTGGTACGAAGACTCGTAGATAAGGTGAGACGGCGGATCCTTTCCATATCAGAAGCCTCTCACTCCTCCTGGGACCTAGGTAAAAGGACTGATGTTTGGGGATTTTCGATTTGAATGCAGTTGGCTTTGGCCTGGCCTGAGCTTGCCACCACCATCGAAACGTGGCGCCTGAGCAATGATTTGGTTAGCTGCAAATGGGCACTGTGAAATTTAAGAAAGGTAGATATTAACTATTCTTGAAAGGTCATGTCGAAGCTGCCAAATCTGAATTGGTGATGTACCAAGTAAAGGCTGCCTGTCGTTCCGTTGCCTAAAGCTGTCGAGGAAATCTCTTGGCGCGCTGCGTAAGGAAACGGGATTGGGGCCCAGCCCCTCGCGTTTGGTGGTGATCCTGGCTGGGTTAGGGTCTTGACCTCGCGCCTCACGACTTCCAATGAGCTTGCCAGTGGAGCTTTTTCGACGGGTGTTGGAGCTTCCAACCGATTCCATCCATCCGCCAAATGCAAACACGGCAGAAGAAACACACCGCAACGCGACGTGCCTGATCCCGAACGCATTGACCCTGATCACAGCAAGCAAAGTTTCTCACATCGACGCGATCGATTCGCGACAGTCACAATGGCTTCTCAACAGCCACTCTCCTCGTCGCAGCAGCCGGCTGACGTCTACGGCGGTGGTGAGTGACCTTTGCGCATGGCGCAACCCCCCGCTGCCCCATTCAATCGGCTGACAATGGCATTGCTGCATTACAGATGAGATCTCTGCCCTCGTCCTCGACCCCGGCTACTGCCACACGCGCGCCGGCTTTGCGGGCGAGGATGTCCCCAAATGCGTTCTGCCATCCTTCTACAGCCGCATCGACGGGACGCTGCAGTACGGCGACGAGTGCATACGCCCACGCGAGGGCCTGGAGCTACAGAACTACATGAATACGAAGTCGGAAGTGGAGGACTGGAGTATCGCACCTCACCTCTGGGAGAACATGCTCGTCCGCCGACTGAACCCGACACAACCAACACCGGCTTCCAAGAACGGCCTGAACGATGGGAACAAGGATGGCGAAGGCGATGTCGCGATGGCAGAAATCGAAAACCAGGAGCTTCAAGAGAAGTCGCTCTACGAGAATCCGATCCTGCTCACGGAACCGGCGACCAACCCAGCCAAGAAGCGGGAGACGTCTATGCAGGTTCTGTTCGACACCTTTGGAATTCCAGCCGCATGGCTTAGCAGGACGCCCGTCCTTTCAGCCTTCGCGGCAGGGAAGGCAACGGCTCTGGTGATCGAAGTTGGCGGAGCGAACACCTCTGTCACGGCAGTGCACGATGGCATGGCGTTGAAGAAGTCGGCTGTTCAGTCATCCGCAGGTGGCCTGTGGCTGTCCCAGCAGATTCGTACTATGTGGGAGACCAACGAGCCGAAGATCGACACTGTCCCAACATTCATGATTGAGAACAAGACCCAGGTGGATGCCCAGCAACCACCGAACGCGAGGCTCAAGAACTTCCCCTTCACGATCCACGACTCTTTCCGCCGGTACGAGGAGGAGCGACTGTTGAATGAGTTCAAGGAGTCAGTGGTTGAGGTGTGGAAGGGCCCCGGGCGCTACACGACTCCCGGAAACGAGGACTTCATCAAGTCGCAACCAGGCCGTGTGTTTGAGATGCCCGACGGGTACAACCAGATGTGGCGCGAGCAGCGGTTCAAGGTCGCGGAGGGCATGTGGGACGAGACAGCAGCGTACCACGTTACGGAAGAGCAGTACCGCCTTGCCAAAAGCCAGACGTTGCCAGGACTGATCAAGCAGAGCCTGGATCTGGTAGATGTAGACTTGAGGCCTCATCTACTAGGCAACATTGTTGTGACGGGGGCCACAAGCCTGTTGAATGGGTTCAACGACAGGCTGAACAACGAGCTCAACCAGATGTACCCTGGCATGAAGATCAAGCTGCACGCGGCAGGCCTGACGAGCGAGCGCCGTTTCGGTGCCTGGGTCGGCGGAAGCATCCTGGGCAGCCTTGGAAGTTTCCACCAGATGTGGATCTCGCGCAAGGAGTGGGAGGAGATCGGTCCTAGTGTGGTCGAGAAGCGCTGCAAGTAGTGCAAGCTCACACGCGTGGCGAGAAAAGCGGTTGGAGCGAGGGTTTTGCTGTCAATTTAGGGAATGCGCGGCGGTCCACAATGGATGGGCGTCTGGAGTTGGCAGATGGTCTGCTGGCCGGTGGCAGGATCAAAAGCTGGGTAGGGCGGCTTTTCGGAAAGCTAGCTGTTTGTACAAAAAATGGAATATTAATCTAGATCTACTATCCGCGGCTATTTTCACCATCCGTTCCACCTTTGCCATACATCCACCACCTCGTCCTCCTTCCCTGTCCTCCTGCTGTCGACCACCAGATAGTAGTCGTACCCGGCACCGGCGATACACGCGTGATTCGGCCAGATCTTCACCCTCTGCCCAAACTTCAACGGCACCTCGGCCTCCCTCGCCCCTTTCCACGCGAGGATGCCGTGCTCCTGGCTGATCTTGCCAACCTGCCAGCCCCGATGCACCGCGGGGAACTCCCTCGGCGCCGGGTCCGACTTCTCGAGCCCTGCTTCCCCCCAAGGGGCTACGACCCCCCAGCCGGCGTAGTGGCCCTCGCCGTCCTCCTTGCAGGGCTCGCGCCCGAGGGCTAGCGAGCCGGCGTTGACGAGCGCCTCGGCAGACCCGCCCTGCCCGCGGCCCTCGTACAGGGACGCCACCTCCGCCACGACCGTGATGGCGATGTCGCCGCTGCTGAGCAGCGAACCGTCGCGGGCGTGCGTCGCGAGCTGCTGCAGGTCCAGGGTCGGGTAGACACCCGCGTGGACCTCGAGGCCGAGGCCGTCGCCCTTGAGCGTGGTGATGAGGGACGACAGATTGGCCACGCGGGCCCCGGCGTCATTGCTGCCGCCGCTGCTGCTCGTCCCTCCTCCTGCGGCGAGGTCTGGGTGCTGCAGCGCCGTCGCCGTCGGCGTGGCGCCGACGGACAAGACGAGTTGGTGGCTGGGGCTCTGGGCGCGGATGTCCTTCGCCACGTCGCTCAGGGTCACGAACTCGTCCGTCAGGTACATCAGGGCATCCCAGTCCTTGCGGGTGTAGTATGACTGGCCCGCGTGGGCGTACAGCCCGTGGAGGACGCAGGAGCCTTCCGCCTCGGACGAGAGGATCGCCTTGAGCAGGGACTGGTAGGTCGGGGTGCCGGGGATGGTGCCCGCGCGGTTGTATTTGACGTCGATCTTGAGGAAGGCGAGCGGCTTGTTGCCCCCGGACTGGGACTTGAGGGTGGCCAGGAGCGGGACCTGGTCTGGGTTGTCGATCATGACGGAGACCGAGTCGGTCCCCAAGTCCTTGGAGATGGCGGCGAGGCGGGAGACCGCGGAGGGGTAGAGGGGGAACGCGTAGAGGACCTCCAAGGAGTTAGGCCGATAAGTTCACATTCAGGGAGTTCTTTTCCATGGTGGATACTCACGTTTACCTTACGCCCTTTGTTCTGAAAGTCCTTCAACACAGGGGCGATTTTCTCTGCCTCGAGAACCGTCGAGACGATAATATTGGCCGGCGTCTTGGAGTTCTCGCCGACTTGAAGCCTTGTAAGCTCCTCCGTCTGTGCAAGAACCGGTCAGCCGTTCTAGTGTTCGAGAGGAGCTCACCCAGCCACACTGAATCTTGTGAAAAAAAATGGCAGAAGAGACTGACCTTGTGAGTCTTGATATGGGCTCGCCATCCAATACCATTCTTGTCGGCGGCATCGATCATCCGTTGGCAGTTGACCTCGAGCTTGGCAAGGTCGAGGACGATGCTCGGGGTCGGAACCTCGTGGAGGGTCTTCCCCACAAAGCGCTCCTGGAGAGCGGTCTTAGATGGTGTTGCCGACATGACGAGACGTTCCCACGAGCGAATCACGATCTACTGACTCCAGTTAGTATCTTGTTCTGCTGAACGGGGTGGAGGAAGGTCATCTACCGGTAGCTGGGTACACTGAGGCTAAATCACTCAAAGCTTCAAGGAGATCCTCTACTTCCACGGGACAAGCAATTTTCTAGGACCTGTGATGCGGACAATCTTGCGGTGTTGTTGATGCATGAGCGAGGAGTTGCTCACGAACGCAAAGTGCCAATCGGTGCCAGAATGTCTTTTGTAAGTCAGTCCCGTGAACGACGATATCGGCCTCGGGAGTCATCTCCACATGATAAGGGCGTGTTAGACCGTTGCTGAGGCGGCAACAGACGGGCAATGACAATTCCGCATCACGTCACAGAATGGTGTTGTTGATGACAGCCCAATGCATTCCATTCCACCAGATGTATGAGTCCACAAGAAACTAGTACGGACATCATAGTTTATGAACGTGGCGGGTGCTTTAGATCTTACGTTCTGCAAATGTCCAACACTATCGCAGCTGGCCGCTCACCTACCTGGGTACACGCCATCTATGTCTGGAATTATTCATGAATGAACGGGAACATCGAGTCTTCTACTTATGGTGTTTTGGGAAGTTCATGTTCCTGCCGAGCCATCTGAGGCGAGGTCGGTCTGGGTCAGTTCGGCGGACTTGTGTTTGCCCGGTCACAGCCACATTAGCAAATTCTGAGGCACGATGACTTCGGCCTCCATACTGCGGTATTCAGAGACTGGCTTGTGACTGGAGCCATACGTAACGGATGTGAGTGGAGGGCAACAAGAAGCTGGTCACTCTGTTGACACAGCTCCCAAACTAGCCGAGCTCTTGATCCCACCGTGGCCGAGTGCTGAACGTTGTCGGTTGTGAGAACAAACATCATCAATCATCACGTCCGACGCATATTCTTTTGTGCGATCAGTGACTTAGAGTGGAGGATACTGGTACTACTAATAGAGGATCGCAGGGCTGTGATTCCAAGTCACTCGGGCAAACCAGAGGAACGTTTGTTTGCAGCATCAGCGAGATCTGCCTCGCTTATTCCCCATGTCTTCAAGATGCAGGGTGAGGGAAACAGAGCCGCTGACACTGGTGTGCTAAGGGACCGTTTTGGCGGGGATGGCCCGTGCACCTCCACGTTGCTCCACTTTCGGTACGTACCCACTCATTTTAGCTCCTTGCTCCTCAGTCAAATGCGGCTCTCGCACCTGCGGAGGCACCTGCATCTCAAGTCACGCTGGGCCGACTACAACTTCCCCCGTGGTTCCCACTCTGGCCACGATCGAAGGCAGCCCAGTCAACTTTGCAGCATTCTTTCCACAACACGACGCAACTTTCGCCCCAAAGACAAAACGCGAGCGACGAGCGACGGGCGACGAAACAGCTTCCTCGTCGAATCCCACGCGGTCGCACCCCCCTTCTTCCCGACACCCCCGAATCGAAAACCAACCTCGACTCGAGGCGATCCGACAGCGCTATTCGCTCTTTCGCTGCGCGCAACGTCCACCGACTCTTTTCGCCGGCGACTTCACCGCTTCGACCCACTGGCATGACCTGAGCGTCTGCCGCGACGCGCGACGCGACGTTGCGAGGTGTTGTTGGAGGAGGCCGCCGCACCATCAACATACCTGAGCACCTCACGCTCACGCCACCCCCGGCTTGTTCGTCCCGAACTGCCCACAGATCTCCACCATGGCGACCGAAGACGAGGTTAAGCGCGAGTCTGCCTCGCCCCTGGCAGATGAGATCGACTGGGCGACCCAGGAGAAGGACGACGAGAACGCAATAAGGAGTCTGTTTGCCGCTGATCCCGCCCAAGCCCAACAGGACTTTTCCCTCGAAGGACCTATCGATCAGACCAACAAAGCCGACGATGCGCTCGACTTTGAAGATATCAGCGACGATGATCTTCCCGATGAGGAGGAAGCTGTCAACGGCGGCTCCGAGCAGCCCCCTGCCCTGACTAGCGATGGCGGTACCAGCAACGATAACGACGATGACCTGTTTGGCGATGGCCGGGAATCTTCGCCCTTGGTGGGCGAGCCCGCCCTGTCACCAGGAGCTGCGATCGCGGACGCTGACCAGCAGGACATTGAGATGACCGGCGGCGACGACCTGGCCGATCTGCGGGCTCTCAACTTTGACCCCGAGCCTAGCTACCCTATGGCCAACCAGGATCCTTCCATTCCAGCCGCCCCCGAGAACGTGCTTGATCTCTTGAAGCAGACCTTCCCGGACTTCGAGAGAGGCAAGATTCTCAACTTCAACGAGCTCTTCCCCCCGAGGAAGGCCAACTGGGTCGACAAGAAACCTCCCAGGAACCCCAAACCCCTGATACCTACAAAGCTCAGTTTGGACCTCGACGTCGATCAAGAGAAGCAGTTTAGGGTCCCCGGACCCGCCTCGCAGACGACCCTTCAAAAGATACAGACTGCCGAGAAGAACGGATTGATTTCCTTACTTGTTCCGGAGCCTGTCGACCCCATCGAGCTTGAGATATTCAAAGCGGATGACCCTGATTCTGAGATAGAGCTTATCGGCGGTTTCACTTTGCGTGATATCGAGACAGTCTGTGAGGACTGGGATGACATTATTGATCCTCCTATCCTACGGCTCGGTCACGATTCGCCTGGGCCTGCTGTTGCTGAAGAAGACGACGATTGGTTCCTGGAGATGGGTATCGACCGCCCTGCTCCTAAGAGACGCAAGGTCAATCATCTTCCCGGTCTCCCTGAGATCTCTCGATTCGTAGCTCCATCGTTTGACAACTTCGAGGAGGCGACGGCAAGAAGCGCGAAGCGTGTGCGCCTGGACATGAATGATCCATATCTTCTGATCGACGATATGGAGACAGAGCGTCCCGCAAAGCGACCCAAGACGAACCAGAAGATGAAGCGAATGGCTGACGGCAAGATGGCCCAAGACATCACTCAGCGGTTCAACGTGTCGAATGATGATGCGTACGAGGCTCTCAAGGAGAACGTGCGGGACAAGGTCAGGGCGACACTGGGTGGGATTCAGGTCGAGCACAGCACTCCGGCTCGCAAGCTCCTATGGCCATACTATCAGGTCAAACTCGGCGATCCAAGTGCATTTAGCTATCACCGACCCCCATTCCGGGTACTCAAACAGATTGGCAGGTCGCTGGGCTGGATCAAGCCTAGGTGGTTTAAGCGGAGAGAGTTCAAGAACCAAAGGGTGGGCGACATTTACAAAGAGTCGAGAGACGTTAGTCTCAACGATAACTCGACTGCTGTGCTCTTTGAATACTGCGAAGAAATCCCGACCGTCCTGTCAAATTTCGGCATGGGCAACAAAGTCGTCAACTACTTCCGCGTCAACCATGATGCAGAGGAGAAACCGGCTGACAAGCCATCCATTGGCGAGACCAAGGTCCTGCTGCCCGAAGACCGGTCTCCGTTCGCCAATTTTGGAGATGTCAACAAGGGGGAGACAGTGCCCACCTTACAAAACCAGATGTACCGAGCGCCGATCTTCAAGCATGAGCCCAGAAAGACCGACTTTCTCATCGGGCGTATCACAAATGCTAAGGAGGGCAGTCAATACTACATGCGCAGAATCGATCATCTATATGTTGTGGGGCAGAACTTCCCATCCGTCGAGGTACCCGGCCCTCATAGTAGGAAGGTCACCAACACGAGCAAGAACCGTCTCAAGATGCTGTCATACCGTTTGATCATGAAGAAGGGTCATGTGGCTCTTAATGATATCACAACCCACGTCAAAGACTCGAACGATGCACAGAATCGACAAAAATTGAAGGAGTTCCTGTCATTCAACAAAGAGGCTAGGCACTGGACTTTGAAAGATGGAGAAAGACTAATGGACCCGGAGACGATCAACTCGATGGTGCAACCCGAGGATGTGTGCCTTATGGATGCCATGCAAGTCGGAACATACGAAGTTGAGAAGTCTGGGTTTGCCGTTGATGCGCTGAATCCTGACAAGGAAGCTGGCGAGGGCGAAAGCTTGGCCGTGCACTTGACACCATGGAACACATCGAAAGCCTTCATCGATGCTACGACTGGAAAGGCAATGCTGAAACTTCGCGGCGAGGGTGACCCGACAGGCAGAGGGCTCGGTTTCAGTTTTATCAGAACTTCGATGAAAGGCGGGTTCCTCAATGTCTATCACGAGCAAGGCCCACAGTCTACGTCGGCAGATGCCCTCGAGCGAGAGCGCAAAGCCAACGGCGGTCATTCGTACAATGTCAAGAAGCAGAATGATGCCTACGCCGAGGTCATCGCGGACATCTGGGGCAAGCAGAAGGAGACGCTGAGCGAGGCGGCCGTCCACGATGACGCGGACGTCCAGCCCCAGGATGACGAGGACGACCGTTTGTACGCCCAGCCGCAAGTCGCTGCTACTCCCCGCTTTGACGAGGGCGTAAGCCAGGTCAGCCGCAGCGCCATTAGTGCTCGCAATGCGAAGCGGAAGCTGCGGATCGTCAGGACGGTCAAGGCGCCAGACGGCACGGAGAAGCAGGTGGATGAGATCATCGAGGATGCCGGTGTCATCGCGCAGTACACCAAGGCCAGGAGGGAACTGGAAGAGGCCGACATCGATGTCTACAACATCCAGTGGACCGGCGACGAGGAGAGAGACAGAGTAATCAGGAGCAAGCTTGAGCAGGAGGAGCTACGCCTTAAGAAGAACAGGGAGCGCCGCCAGCAGCGGGAGAAGCAGAAGGGTGGCGCCCGAGCCAGCCTCTCCGGCATCAGCGGAGCCGCGAGCGCCGGGGGCGGTGGAGCTGGCGGTGGCGGCTCGGGCCTGTCGCCGGAGCCCTCGATCGAGAAGAGCGGAACCACGCGCAAGTGTGCCAACTGCGGCCAGGTCGGGCACATCAAGACGAACAAGAAGCTCTGTCCGATGCTCAACGGTACCATGGCCAATAAGGTTGGCGGTGACGACACGACGGGTACGTATGGTGAGACTTGAAGACAGTCGAATGGGGAGAAAGGTGGGGTGACGCGGGATGAGAGAAAAAACACTGCAAAGCATAATCCCTGCGGTTTCCCGCCTCACGTGTGTTTATGTTTAGAAACAAACATGCAGTTTCTGGGAGTTGACATGCGGGGATGGACTGGGGGGGGCAAAGGGGCCAATTGGTGTTACATCCAGGTTGAGATTAATGCTATACTTACCACCCACCTCTCTCGCTTATCTGTGAAATGTGAAATGAGCGCAGCTGTGGTGCAATGTGTGAGAGGCTCCTTCGTGGTGGTGATCGTGATGATGATTCGTCCAGCTGGCGCGGCGGGTGGTGGGTGTGGCCATGGTTGCCCGGTGGTGTAGTGGTGGTGGTGTGGTGGTGGTGGTGTGGTGGTGCGCTTGGGGAGAGGGGGGAGATGAGACAGGCCATACGGACCATCCTACGTGTGGTTCTCCGGAATCCTGTAGGTTGGCGTGTGTGTATGTGTGTCTTGGTGAGTGTGAACCTTCTTTGGGATAAACCGAATTCCATCCTATGGGGGTGAAGTCCGTATACTGCAGGAAGATCTGCGGAAACACCGTGAGGAATACAGTGTAAGCCCACGTGCATGCGCTTATTTTCTCACTTCTCACTTCGCGATTTTCTGTGCACATGGGCGCCTCGTAGGTCTGTAAAGTCCTTGCGCAGGGACAAACGCCGCGTAACTTTAATGTCCTGCTTGCAGCGGCCGGCCCAGAGATGAAGAGAACACCCGCTGGTGCACTGTAGAGAGAAGCGGCACAGGCATGGACGTTGCTGCGCGTGTGTGCGCGCGTGTGCGCGACCCACGGTGCCATCAGGCAGATTACGTGAGTGATCGGCTGGTCGCCTCGTCTGCGCAGGTCAGGAGTGATGGGCTGTAAGACGGGCCCTGGCAGGGGAGTTTTAATTCAAATTTTGCGCATCCTCTGCCCGCGTCCGCGAACCATCGACAACGGGGTCTGCGCGTTCCGGGGGGCCAGACGATGGGCCCGGGCCCAGGTGGGAGTGGAGGGAGGGAGGAAGGAAGGATGGGTAGGTGGGTGCGTGGATGGATGGATGAATGGGGTGCGGCTCAGCCCTACTGGTTTGTTTCGAAACATCTGCGGCGTGGTGTGTATGACGGCGCAGATGTTGATCGATGGAGGGGGTAGCTGGGTGGGGGGAAGGGAACACAGGCACAACAGGCACCGCACGCCCGGCCAGAGGGGAGGGCGGGCGCACGTGGTGCGGAGGCGAGAGACGGAGTCCGACGAGGCTGTACCTCAGCCCGCTTCCTGCCTGTGTCGCTGTTTCATATCAAAATGAGACATAGAGGCATCATGCTGTTGCTGGATCTTGTATTCGTTGCGGGCGACATGCCAAGCGACATGCCATGAGGCTGCAAGCGGGGTGGAGAAGAGAGACAAGGTGCTTGCTCTTCAGTCGTGCGGTGTGCGCGCCCAGAGATAACCATCCGAAGTTGCATGCCTCCGAATAGAATGGCTTGGCTGGTTTTGCATGGCTGTTCCGTTCATCGCGCGGTGATCTGATCTGTCACTGACTCGGTTCAGAAGTCGCTTATAGAGACCAGACAGCGATGCACATAACGCCACCCTCCCAGGCCCGGAATATCAGCTGAACGGTCGTCGCACAGACCGATGGCATATAGGGCTGCAGGGTTGTGGGTTCCAGCCCCCCTACCTTCTCCTATCAGTGTGCATGTAATCAAAGCCTCTGATATTGGGGCACTGGCGAGCGTCACCTTGAGGAAAGTAGTATGGGCCAAAATAATCACCCACACACTTAGCCGGCTAGTGTGCTTGGTTGCCGCCGCTATCTCGTGCGAGGACCGTCCCTAGGTGAGAACCCCCTAGGTTCTCGGTATTAGTGGTGCCGTCCACCATGTTCGAGTCCAATTTAATCCTTCCTCAGCGAAGGATCGCAACCTTCAAATCGACAAGTGCGACACACCATGGTGCCGGCGTAGCTCTGTAAGTGGACGGGAATTCGGAGGAACGGGTGGGATTGGAGCAGTAAGCCAGTGGGGTAGGACGGACCGGCGAGTCTCGACGGCCTCGAGCACCCGTCGGTCGCGAGCCGTCCACGAGATCACAGGCGAATGTTCCGAGGTTGTCTTCGTGGCAGCACGCCAGCATACTAGCAGCGTCAAACTCGGAAGTTCTTGATCTCCTGATGCCCTTGCATGATGTGTCGTGTGGCTGGCGAAACGGGCCAGTCATGGGGGAAGGAGGTTGAAGATGGACTTCTAAAAATATCTATTTTTAACTGATAGCCGCCGGGCGCTTAGCTAGCGACCCCACTCCCTTGCAGAATGCACGCAAGATTTTGAAGAGCCAAGAGGCAGGGGTGAGCAAGGGGTGGGGGGGGGTGATAGGTCCAAGCTTGGGTGGTCCCGTAGGATCACCCGTCGTGCCGTGGATGCGCAGTGGGCCATCGGTGATGGCATTCGTGCCGTCGCTGATATCCTAATGCATTAGTTGGTGCTTTTGACAGACAGCGCATCGTTATTCGTCACGACTAATCCGGTCGGTCGTCCCGTGGAACGCTCGCATCGTTGCATCACGACGACTCGGGAACCCTGTCCCAATTAGCTTGTTGGGTTCGAGTGGCCGGGATGGTGGTTTGAGGTCTGACTCAATGACAGCTCCGACCGTGTCGACGTGCGAGGGTGAAACCTTCTAAAGCTTCCCCTAGCTCCTCAACGGCTCTCAAGAAAGTCCGTAGCCGGCATTACGGCGCGAGATACGTGTGCGACTTGAGAAAGAGCCTCAGAGCCTCAAAAGGTCGCGCAGTAGAGTTAAAGTTATTTCGGGCCGTGGGTAAGACATATGTAGCACGATGCCGGAGGCGGAGGCAGAAAAGGCACGGAGGCACGGAGGCACGGCACGAAGCTATCGGCCAAGGCTTGCCCTACCCGGGGATGAATCTCCCTAGCCCGCTTAGATTTCGCAAATCTGACGAGATTCAGGGCAGCACTCACAGCCCCAATTTTGGATCATTGTGCATGGCTTGCCCCTTGTGCAGATGATCAGGCGTGCGTGCGGGTGGGGAGCTGCACGGAGTCAGACGCCATTGACCAGTGGGTGCCAAGCTTACACACCTCGCGGAATTGGCTTCTGTACCACGTACCGTAAGGCGAGGCTGCCCTGACCTGCTTGTTCACCCCATCCGCCGGACCGCAACAACAAGCTCCATGACCTGCCCCTGCCAAGGTCACACGGTCGCCCAAAGAAGGTCGGATGTCGTCCAGAGTCGCCAATAAGACGTGGTTCCTGCATATTGATGCCCTTGTGTTGCATCTAATATCGGCGAAGAGCGAGCAGACGGCGGACTGACATGGGCTCTGGCTGACAAGGGTGAGGATGCAGTCACGACCACGTGCAGAAAGGATAGCGTAGTCTATAATAAATCTTGCGTTGCGTTCCTGGATTGTTCGTGGCATCTGCTTGTTGGATTCTGCAACGTGGCCAGCAGTATGTAGTGTACCTGACCGCAGATCAGCTCAGGGCGAGACCCATGAATGGGAAACGAGTCGTTGCGCGCTTGGAGCACGTACGATGCATTGACGGCCGTTGTGAATCTGTGGGGGCGTCCTCTGCAAGGCTGTGACAAGGGCAGGTACTGTACTACTCAGCAATCTCACGGACTTCTTGGCCACCGCATGTGAGGGTCGTGTCGCGGCAGATTGCTGTCGAGCTTGGGCTCGTAGGGCTGGCTGGCAGGGGCAGAGGCGCAGACGCGGGCAGACGCGAGCGCGGGCGTGGGCCAGGGCGCTGTAAAAGCGTAGTCTACACAGTATAGGTCTAGGTATATAGCGACTGCTGGTTGGCCACGTGCACCTGCATTGTCGAGGGCGGGCCTCTGACGATCAGAGTTTCGATATGCCAAGAGCCTTGCAACCGGGAGTGTCACGGATCCGGATGGGGCAGCCGTCCCAATTGGCAGATAGCGGCGTTGCCGTGAGGCCATTTCAGTTGCGAAGAAATGGACAAGTGTATCTAAAGCGACGGTGTGTTAATCATTTTGAAACCAAAGTCGATGTGAAAGATGCAGTGAGATGAAAACTATTAGTGTTGCAGCAGTCATCAATGGTGACAGAATGAGTTGGTGATACCACGCTCGGTACTCGGGAGGCTACTTGGAGGCTACTGGGGGGGCTAACAGGCGATGGGGCTTCATCTGCTGCATGGATTGATGATGGCGTCGTCGCTGGGATCAGGGGACACCCTGGATTTCGAGTGGTCCACCGGATGACCCTTGGCATAGGCCGTTTTTTTTCTTCGTCCTTTTTTTTCTCTCTTGATCACCGCTTCTGGGATGTTTCAACTGCCCTGATGTGGATCGCTGTGGTTGGCCGGACGGACTTTTGCCCACACTGTCGGCACCGTCTGGTTGTCCGATGACTGTCTGGCCGTTACGAGATGCAAGGTGCAATGCTGGTGGACTAGGAGAGTTGTGAGAATTATGCACTCGTACCAATAAATGTGTATGGGCTCGTTAGCAGAGTACGCTGTGCTGGGGCTCGTCCAGCAGCAACTGCCGGTCCTAACCGGGTCGAGCTTCGGCCACTTCTGGTGTCTGGGTGAGAACCGTCAAATGGCGATGCTCGTTCCGGAAAAGGCAAGGGTCCATGACTGGTTCTGTCTTTGATTCTAGACAGCACGAGGCAGGAACGTTGAAAGAACATTTTAGCGTCAGCCGAACGTCAGGGTCAGGTACCAAGGATGGATGGATTGATTGATTGATTGACCTGCCGGCTTGCTGTCCATCATCAAGTCGATCCCAGTCGGGTCGAGTCGATCGAGGCCGGGTCAGGTCAGTCGAGTCCTTGCCTTCTCTGTCCTGCCGAGTCC
The DNA here is from genome assembly GCA_037177825.1 of Diaporthe sp. P3_1W. Lineage (NCBI taxonomy): Eukaryota > Fungi > Ascomycota > Sordariomycetes > Diaporthales > Diaporthaceae > Diaporthe > Diaporthe sp. P3_1W. Next base: position 6,906,820 of record JBAFXB010000001.1, read on the forward strand.
TGTGGGGACGAGGCTAGTAGGCGAGGTGAGGTGAGATTCGGTCATGTCTGTCTCCCGTACGGTACATGGCCAGTACCGTCACTGTGTGCCTATCATGCAAGAGATTGCATGTACAAGTCCGAGTACACGAGGCAGGTGCAGGTGCAGGTGCAAGTGCATCCTGCCAGGGACTGAGTGATGCTCCTTCTCCCCCTCCCACCTCCTCCCCCCCCGAAAACGGTTCCGCGTCCCTGGTCCTCCCCCCTCACCCCTGCCCGCCCGCCCACCTGCTGCGCACCTGCCCGCTTCAGAACCAGAGCCTTACCCAAGTCTCCAACCACCCCCCAAAACCCGCAAGAGAACTAAAACCTGGCCCGCCTGCAACTCTCGTGCGCTGCACCCATACCTCTCTCTCTCTCCTTTCTATTATTAGCATCACCATCAACCGTTCAGCCCCATTAACCTGCACGCCATCGCATCGCATCACCACACACGCACAAGCGATCGAGTCCATGCTAATGCTAATACTCGGCTGCCATACAACTGACCTGCAAGTATTCTCCTGCCCGCGTACCTGCCACTCTCCTACCTTGTTCCTTCCTTCGCCTTGCCGTCGCCGTGGCTGCATCCGGCCAGGACACTCAAAAAGGCCCGCCTGCGCCGCCCGTCATCGTCCCTGTGTTTCGAGTTCACCCTGCCTCGCGCCTACTGCTCTTGCGATCCATCCGTCGCGGCATCCCACTGATGGTTTTCACCTGCAACTAGGCTCGTTCTTTCCTCCTCGATCTCCCTCGGAGCCAGGCCTGCCATCCACCGGCCCGTCCCCGTTACCTCTTCAAAGCAGTAAATATAGCTCGCCGTCTGCCCTCGACCCGGCCGTCTATAGCTATCTTTATCCTCCTCCTCCACCTTTTCGCATATTTTCCTACTCCTTCCCCCATTAGTCTCCGCCAGCGCACTGTCCGCATATACTCAGGCCTAGTTTCGACTCGACCCAAAGCTGGCTTGCACGGCCAGCGCCGCAAGGCCGACCCCACTGGAAATAGAGTCCTGTCTATTGTCATCACCAACTTCTGTTACATCGCTGCTCTAGACACCTAGTGTCGCAAGCCCTTCAATATGGGTCGCAGAAAGATTGAAATCAAGGCTATCAAGGATGATAGAAACCGCTCTGTGTAAGACTCCACTCCTCGCCAGCCAGATTCACTCGATTCAATCATGGGACCGCCTGCTGACGATATGCCTTACTCCAGCACCTTCCTGAAGCGCAAGGGCGGTCTGTTCAAGAAGGCACATGAGCTCTCCGTGCTTTGCTCTGTGGATGTCGCCGTCTTCATCTTTGGCCAGAACAAGAAGCTGTACGAGTACTCGTCCGGCGACATGCGAGAGCTGATCACAAGATACACCTATCACGGCGGGCCAAACGAGCACAAAGGGCCTGCCGACTTCAACGGCGGCGCGGATGACGACGAGGACGACGAGGGCGACGCCACGCCGCCTCATGGAGAGCGCATGGGAACCCCCATGATGCCCCAGCACTTCCAAGGACAGCCACCATTCCCGCACATCAGGCATCATACTCCCTCAGCATCTCCGCCCATACCAAACGGCGTTGCCTTTGCTCAGCATGCTGCACAGGGTATCCAGAGGGTACACACCCCTCAGCCACAAATCGGCTCACGGCCTGGCTCGCGAAACGACATGCGACGCATGCCTCCTCACATGGTCCCTCAACAGGTAGGCCCCCACGGGCCTCCCCAAGGCCCTCAGGTGAATGGTTATGCATACATTCCTCAGCCGGCCATCTACAACCCGCAGAACCCAAACATGCCTCAGCCCGGTCATCAGTATCCTTACCCGCCTCCTCCGCCTCACATGCAGCAGTATATGGAGAACCACCACAGACAATCATCTGTCCCTCCAAACTTCCCTCCACAGCCTCAGCAATCTCAGCAACCCCCGCAGCCCGTTAGGCACTCGCTCTCGCCGCCACAGCAGACCCACGGCCTCCCAGCGCAGGCTGCACCGCAACCATCACCGCAACCTCCGCACTCAGAGATCCGCAGCCCGCCGCCGCCACCTCCTCCTCAGTCGCAAGCCCAGAGCCAAGAAGCCCCACCAGTCCCGGTGCAGCCCAAGGCTGAAGCCAGTGATAGACTTATGCCACAGGCGCCTCTACTAGACACTGCCTCAGCCATCAAGAAGATGCCTCAAAGAAAACAACACAGCATCTTCACGCCGATAGATGAGAATCGTTCTGTCCTGTCCCAGCATCTGGCTGCTTTTGCGGAGCACAGTGGCAAGGCGGACCCCAATGGCAATCGATCGCAGTCAATGGACATGCCCTCTGCTTTGCGGAACACTACCTCCCCACCCCAGGCACCCAAGAGGGCGGAGACAGGCCCAGTCCCACCAAAGCGGCAAGTTTCCGTATCCTCCATACCTGAGGCAGACTTCACTCCACCTTCGCGCACCAACAGTCTGCGCACTGGCGGCGGAGCGCGGCCTCGTCTCAAGGTGCAAATTCCAGACGAGCCGTCGGATGCCGGTAGCAACACTGCAGAGTCCAGCTCCGCTGGCCCAGGTCACTCCACCGACGCTACGTCCCAAACGACACGGCCTGGGGACTCGCATTCGTCTGGGATCGTGCTCCCACCGCCCTCGCCATCTGCAACAACCACATTGCTCTCAGCCGGCGCGACTGGGCCACCAAACCCGTTCGCGCGGCCTCCCAACCCCAACAACCAGAATCATATGAACATTGATACCCCGGCCTCTGCCCTGCCTTCTCGATATATGAACAACGAATTCCTGCCCAGTCCAAGTTCCTTCTTCCCGGACATGTATGCACGAGGTCACGACAGCAACACGCTTCCTAGTCCACTCAATTTCGCAACGCCCGTTGTTGGATCAGGCCCCAGCTTTCTAAGGGAGGAACTTTCCAATACTGGCAAGAGGAAGAGCCCGGAGATAAGCAGCAATGGCCCGCCTTCGGACCCCATCGAGCCCAGCAATGAGCCCAAGCGACTGAAGGTCGGCAACTAAGGCGGAGTTCGATTGACGGGTCTCTTATTTGGTGGAATTTGTACATTATTCTCTACATTTGTCCAAAAGATGGAAGCTTCGCGGCATTTTCTTTGTCGGGTGATACCGATTATGAGGAGTATTGAAACTGTCTTTTGGTCGTCAGCTCCACCGCACGGTCTGGCATCCAATTTTGCTTTGTGGCATTGCGGTGGAGTCTAAAGGAAAGAAGGCGGTCGTTTGTATTTTAAGGGTATGGATGATGGCGGACGGGAGGCGGTGCGACACGATCTGGGAATTTGGAGTTCTCGTGTCAACTTGCTTTCATCTTCACGCGTGCGACTTGACGCATTGAATTCCGTTGCGGTGGGTGAGCTGTCTGCTATTGCGAGGTCCTCACCAACGTTGTCGACAGCCACCTGCCATCTTCAAGCACGTCGAGCCTAAATATAGGGTCAGGAACAGGCACATGGAAGTGAATGATATATAGACAAATGGAAGCCAACGTGTTACTCCAGAATTCTCTCCCTTACCTCCCGTGAATTAAGCGAAGTGTTCCCTTCAATCAAAGTTGGCCTTCGCAAGCCCAATGGAACATCTTCAAGCTGGGCTCTATCACGGAGAACTCCCGTATTAGCAGGTAGACTGTGTTGTAACATAGAATGCCCCCAAGTATGTGTTTGATAATTTCGGAGGTTGAGATGGCTGCGAGTTCGCTGTGGAGTAGGAGCAGATGACGAGTGAGCAATCAGTCACAGCTGAGCACGCACATTTATCCGAATCTCAAGGCATCTAGCGTTAGCGGGGGGAAGGGGGGGTCAAATGATGGCTTGAGTTGCAAGACTGATGATTGTCGAGATCTGGTGGGAAGCAATCCGAGTCCGGGGGTAGGTGGAGGTCGAGAGCTAAAAGAAAGCCTGGCAGGAAAATTCCAGAGCTTGGATCCCGGGAACGGGAGGGGAATATATTCATGCGAGACAGAGAAGGATCATGTTCATGTGACTTCTATCTCTCCGATCCAGAGTTCGGAGGCGAATACGAATGCTTGTTTTTTTCCGAACGGGGGAAAGGTAAGCGTTCATGGTGATGGGTTCTTTTTTCTTTCATCTCGACACAGAATCCATCTTTACCTTTCATTCTTTACATAGTTGAAGCTACTATGGGAAGTATTCTTTGAAAATGCCGATCTGTGGCCTCGGTAAATGATGTCCGTTCCCACCTGGGCAGACGCTTCGTCCGTGCAAGGTCAACAAGATTGCGGTATTGGGAAATTACCGTCGAGGAGTATGCTAGATGGATCACAGCAAAATCCCTTTCCCCACGAAATGCCCCTCATACGAATATCCCCAGGCTCTGACCTCAGTCCACGTAGACCTGGCCTTCACGAGACGTCGGTATCGCGTTCGTATAGGCACGCTCAGAGCTTACATGTAACGACTCTATGCGGGATCTGGGTGATCACTCAGATGGTTGAATGAATGGGCGAGTATCCATTCCCGGGCCTCTATCTCCCTGCGTCTGCCATCGTTGGCTGCCGCGTTTCAGGATCAGTCTCCCAGGTGGGCGAAGCCTCCTCTCGGAGTTTTTGTTGCGAGCGGAGCGGAAAGCCTTACAAGATTACCTGCATCCAGCGGTACGGCTGAGGTGGGACAAATGCCATGTGAAGAGGAGCGTGAAATGGGGGTGCTGCAAGTCACAACATGTAACGAGGACTGTTGTTGGTTCTTATGTAGCGCCCACCGTTATCGAGACATGAGTTTGTACCGCGAGAACAGACGAACAGGTATGTTTGCGTGCAAGGCAGGCAAGACTGCATAGGATGCTGATGTGTGAACAAGTGCGGCCTCATATGTTGACTTCTCTAGATACGTGGATTAAAGGAATTCCAAAAGGCTTTAGGCAACTCACTCTCAAAAGAGAAACGTTTCTTAACGCAACTCGGAGCCAGTCCACTGCCGGATCAACACACCTACATATATTGCGGCAAGTTTGTTGGCCAGTGCAACTCTCAGCCTTCGTCCGAAGCCCGCTCACTGCGCTGAGACGGCTTCCCGAAACATCGCGACGTCCTCTGCGCAGCCGCGATCTACAGACTTCCGACGTGCTGGAAATCTTAACGAAGAGGACGCTTCTCATGAACGGAGAGGACGCGATTGGAAGATAGAGTATTCAGTCTAGGTAATCGTAGTCGGGGGCGTTATTGGATGAAGCGGTTGACTGGTGATCTTATAGTCACCAGGCTTATATAGGTAGACGGTGAAACCCGTGTCCTTCCGGGGGGCATTGACAGATCAAAATGGTGGAGGCACGGGGTTTGGAAGATATAGAGTTCAGGTCATTCCCAAATCCCTTGCCACCAGTCATGTCATCCAATGCTTGCGACGATGCATATGCTCTGTCGGCCTTCAGATCTGCAGCCCGACATGACGGCCTCGACGACTTCAGAAACTGGCCTCGTTGTTAGTCTTGTCGCCACTTACTGTATCCGGAAAGAGGTAAAGAGCAGAATTGGGTTTAGGTTTTCCCTTGGAACACCTTGCGCTTGAGGATTAGTTCAGCCAGCGTCCGACTTCCACTGAATTGATGACCTGCATGTGCTGTGGCAATCGAGGGATCTCAACGAGGACATCTGGATAATGCGTGCGTTGAGTTTCCACACATGAGCGGGCCCCTGATTTTCGGTGTTGGCGATGGAGGCTTCAATTTCGGGCCGGGTCCGCCGGCGATAACATCCACTGGACGGCGGCGGACTTCAATATTGTATCCAGGTGGACAGGGCACATAGTCATGAGAGCGCGCGCCTCGCAAGGTTCCGCTCAAGGATGGACGCCGCTTGCGGCCGGGCAAGGGTCGCACCCTCAGTGGAGAACCACCCTTCTCGTGGGAGATCGTCCGAACAAGCTTCGTGAAACCTTGAAAGCTTAATGGACCCTCGCCCGCGGCCTAGATATGTGTTTGTCACCGACTTTGTTCCCGACGCCCGCTCACCGCGTTTACATTGGTATCGGTCTGGCCCCTGCGGCCGGATCTGTTCCTGATCATGATCTATGCGAGTCAAATTTGTTGTCGAGGTCCCGCAGTTGATTGATCCATGCCCTGCGGACCGTCTAGCCCCGTTCTCTATCGACCGGTCTTGCTGTGTGTGCAGCATGATAAGTTGTTCGTTCTCGTATTGCAGACTGGGGCCCTTTTTGCGGGTTAAGGTCGTGTCGATCCTACCCGTTCCATGCCATCCAAGCTAATATCTCGCACATGTGCAATGGGACGTTGCCGGGGAGGGACGAGCGGGGGGTGCAATCGGTTCAAATGCCGATACGCGTACCCAGCCAACATGAATACTTCGCCGTTGTTCTCTCCTTTCCATTAAGCTCTTAAGCATAATTACTCTGCCAGTCCTATCAACCCACCCCCTTCTCACAATTATCTCTGAAATCATGAGGCTCAAGGTTGGGGATCTATAAGTTAGTGTAGCGCCAATCTATACATTCATTGTTCAGTCTACTCATTACCACTTTCGTTTTCTCATTACAACAGGCACACACAATTCAGGAACATACCGTCAAAATTCGAATATGATCTCAAGAGCAGGATCTATCGCCCTAGCCGGGCTCGCCAGCCTGACTGGTCTGGCACAGGCTATTCCCTCTGGTCAACATCGTCCGAAGAGCGCACAGAGCTGTCCGTCTATGAACAGCAGCACATTCGTTATCGACGAGTTTCAATTGTACCCAGAGAATGCCAAATTTGATTTCAACCGCTGCTTGGTCTACTTCGGGTATGTTATGAACAGTTTAGACCTCTTACCACAGTCTCCTGAACAAATCTCCGCGCCATTGAGTGCGTCCACAAGTCTAATTGCAAATCACAGTGTCCTCTTCAACGCCTCGGTCGGAGTCTTCAACCCATACACCAAAGACCTGGAGACCATCCTCCTGCCGGGGATCTCTGGCGACCCAGCCCTTCACCTTGGCCCGGCACTGCCCGACGCACAGGGGCACCTGACCGTCCTCGTCGACGCCGGCGCGGCTTTCAACACCGCCGGGCAGGACGTCTCGGGCGCCAACATCGTCCTCAAGTACGACTTCGACCAGCGCGAGGTCATCTGGCAGCGCAACATCACGGAGCTCATCACCCAGGGGGCGTGGGGCGGGTTCCAGGACGTGGAGCACGACAGGGACGGCAACATCTACATCGTGGGCACGTACCCGGGGACGCTGCTGCGCGTGGACAAGGACGGCAACGGGCTCAAGCCGTGGTTCCTCCCGGCCGCGGACGAGCTGGCCAACACGACCAACGCCGGGTTCGCGGGCCTGGCGTCGATCCGCGAGCGCGACGTGCTGCTGACCAACAACAACGCCGACGGCCAGATCTACCGCTTCGACGGGGTCAGCGGCAGCGAGACGGGCGCGCCGGTCCTGATCCCGCGCACGGGGCCCAACGGCACGCAGCCGTCGGCGCCCATCGGCTTCAGCGACGCCGTGCTCCTGCCGGCCAGGTACAACAACACGGTCCTGCTGGTCGCCGAGGACGCCGCGGGCGTGTGGGTCATCAGGTCGCGGGACGGGAGGTGGGAGAGCGCCGAGACGCTGGGCCTGGTCTCCAACAGCGTCCCCGAGGCCCAGGGCGGCCAGGTCCCTGCTGCCGTCCAGATCGGGCCCGACGCCTTGTTCAGCCTCGAGGAGTTCTTTGCGGATCCGATCGTGGAGGGCACCAATGCTGGGGACAGGAGGGCGTTCCCGATGGTGAGCATCACTGCACAGGTGGATGACTTGGTGCGCAAGTCTCGATAGTCAGTCGTTGGATCCTGAGGGGTCGAACTGCGCATCTCTTCGTACATAGGTAATGTCTTGTACATATTATCCATATAAAATATTAATAACTGCCCGAAATCTAAAGATTTCCTCCTGGTTTGCTTTGTATGCAATAATGGAAGAATCGAAAAGATGATCATGCAATGCTAGACATTGGAAGAGAGATGGTGCTGGATCAGACCAAGGACGCATGAAATAAGAAAGGGGTCATGACTTGCTGCAATCAATATGCAGCCTACACTACTAGACAACACCCTTCTTACTTCTTATATGAAAGAAAATGGAGATAGATAACCTGCGGTGTTACTTGTACCGGAATGCGGAAGTATTCAGGTTGGCCAGATGACCGTGGGCATCAATCAGTCCCCTCTCCAGCCCCCCTCTCCCCAAGCCCAACCCAGCCCAACCCAACACAGCTTCTGACGTTGACTTCACGCCAACTCATCCCATCTCCTAAATTCTGCATATGGCAGCCGCTGGCTTCACAGCACCGAACACTTGATCATATACACAATCGTGCTTCAGGGGAAGTGAGAGAGGTGTTCCGTGGGGACAGCGCAGAGCAGTTCTGCGCCGATCGCAGCGCCCATGGCAGAGCCCCCAGATGAAGCCGGAAGTACAGGTGCTCAGCCGCCAAAACACCGAAACGACGGCGGAGGCACCATATCCCTCTCGGATCTCCCCCAGGACATATTCATGGGCATCTTGGATCAGTTGCGCCCGGATGGACCTCTCACCACGTACAAATCCAGCGCCCACAGACCCGTCGTCAGACTAAGCCAAGTGGAATGTCGGACCAGTCTCTCGAACGCCTGCCTAGCTTCAAAAGAGCTCCATGGCCTTGTTATTCCCTACCTTTATCGCAACTCGCTCATCAGGGACCGGAGGGAGTTGTTTCATTTCTTCCGCGCGCTCGCCAGACGACCAGATCGCCGCCCAATGGTCCGGTCTTTGGCTTGGGTTGGCATCTTGCGTGGAGAACCTGTCAACCCGGGCTCGAGCGCAGCTTTGCTACACGAGGAAGCTACAAGAATCGCGGAACGTTGGAATTCAATCAAGGACGAGTGGCCATGTGACCGCCTCGACCATGACATTGCTGAGCTCTGTAAGTACGCTGTTCTTGCTATTGACTATATAACTTTGATCGAGCCTATACTTAAGTACTCGCGAAACCTGCCCTTGCAACCTCAATCCCATAGGACAGGCTCTTTCTCGTTTTGGTGAGACCGGCGGACCTGTTCCAGTTTTTCCTCTTGCCCAAATGATACTCTGAATCGTCCAGTGATTTCTTCACCATATTGAAACAGTCAATTGCAGCACAAACGGCGTATCTGTTCCTCTACTGTCACTTCCCAGGTCTTGGAAATCGCTGATTCGTAAACTCACAGTGGACATCAGTGGCCCAGACACTCTGAAGGACTGCAAGCTCCTTGGCGCTGTGTTAGCACTGTGCCCGCGTATCAAGTGGCTTTTCATGCGGAGTGGGGGTCAGAGAGGTGTTCCCCTTGACGGTTTTAATGTCTGCCCTGAGTCCGATGCAGTCATGCCTTTTCTTCGGAGCTATGTGTTCGGCGAACCGGGGAAATCCCAAGGCAGCATTCGACCTTACGACCACCACTTTCTCCAGGATCTGCTGTACCTTACCATTGACGACCATAATGGTGAAGGTGACCGTCTTCGCACGGAGATCATCCTAGCTGGTCTTTTTATGAACTCGCCCCTGCTTCGCCGCCTCGAAGTAAAGCATCCTCCACAGTTCGCATATATAAAGACGAACTTCCAGACGCCATGGGAAGACTCAAAGCCTCTCGCAGAGAACTTGGAGGAGATGTTTGTCTTTTGCGGTGATAACCCACAGGACGACATGTCAGCCATAGTGGCATTTCCGAGGCTTAAATCGCTCCGGACTGAGTTCAGGGACGGATCAGCTAGGCACATTGACTTTTTCTCTTTTCCGCACCCGCGTCCGAAAATCTCAGGGGCTCTCCTCAATGTCTCCAAGACGTTAGAAACTCTATCCTTAACGACGTCTCCGGAGACTCACCCGGCCAAAGGCCGTTGGCGACGCCAAAGCTACCCGTCTTCGTTGTCGACCTTGAACCAGATGACCAGGCTGAAGGACTTGACGACGGAGTGTATCTGGCTCTTTGGGTCCGCGGATCCGGCCGTCGCCCTGCAGCTGCCGCACCTCCTGCCGCCGTCTCTTGTTCGCCTGCACCTGATCGACTACTGGGGCAACTCCGATCCGGCCGAGTTCTACCCTGAATTTCCAGACGGCTGGGGCGTGCTTGAATTCTATGTTCATGTCTTCCAGGCCCTCCGGAATGAGTGTCGGATGTATAATCGTGACTTAAGAGAGGTCACTTTTGCTTCGAACTACCTGACTTCCCCTGCGGAGGCAACTGCGCCTTTCAGAGGTCGATTTCAAGACGAAACAGAAATTACGCAGGCTCGTTTACAAATAATCAAAGTCTTGTTCAGCCAGGTGGGAGTCAATTTCAACGTAATTACTCACGAGGAAAGGACTGCAAGGATTCACGCGGGCTGGGCCAACATTGGTTGAGGGTTGGACTCTGGGGCGCCCAAGTTGGATCTCGGTCGTGCCTAAAAAACCCGTGTACCATCCTTCATCTCAAGAGGCCAGTATGCTACCGTAAAAGGCTCCACTGCATTTGAGTCTCTACCTGCCTGTGTGTGTGATATCAGTAGACCACGAGTCTCTTTCATTTCCCTCCTCTCTCACACTAAATATTGCTCATGTCGTGGCTGTCATGGCCGTCAGAACACAAGTGAAAGTCGGCGAGTCCAACAGAAATCAGCAATCAGTGGTTTCAGAGAAGAACTCCCGACTTGCTGGACTTGCCAAAGAAGTCTTGATAGGCTGGATTTGAGCAGCTTCTCTGCTATAAGCTCAAAAAGTTACCTCTTGGAGCGTATCGCCTAAAATCTGAGAAGGGGTACTAGTGACTGGCTACAAAGGCTCTAATCATTTCGTCCATGGAACAACCAGGGCTACTTGTTATCGCAGTTCAGTGCTCCACCTGCTGTTTTGGTAGCAATAATCAGGACAAGGTCGCTAATATGGTCAGCTTGAGCATTTGGACCATCGGTGACACTGGCAATCTGGAACGACCTTATTCAGCTTTGTGTCTACTACATGGCAACTCTGACTAGTACGGCATGCGATGCAGCTCTCCTATATCTTGAAGTGGCTACTGTCACTTCCAGGAAACCCTGTGTCGGCAAGGATGCGCCTGACCATGGTGGTCTATGAAACATTTGCGCAGGTTGAGTTTAGAATCAGGTGGAAATCCATCAAGTTACCAATGAGACCCAGCTTCTGGCTCAGTATTTCTTATTAGAGATTACGTGGAAATATTTAAAACGGGCCAAAAAAGAACCCAGAGCTTGATTGTTAAGGCAGCACATCGGACGGAAGGGATGTTACTCACGGTTGAGTTCAGCCGGAATACATCATTCTAACCCACAGGCTCCCCTCACTGTTCCCTCACATCTCTCTCAGTGATGTAATCATTCAACCCACCCACACTGATCAGAGTTGTTGCTCCGACCAGGAAATCAGCTGAATCATATGATCCAGCTGCCTTCTTGTTTATAAGATGCGTAGGATCTCCTACGACATCACCTCCCCTCTGTAGCACCATCTGTGTTTTTCTTCGACCACTTCCCACTTGAACACACGGCTCTGCGATTTTGTTAGTTTGGTGCAATTGAAATTGTGCCGCCTTGACAATCAAGCTACTGGGTTGGTAAATCAAGTGATGTGCTGCTCTTAAATGGGATGCCCCTTGTTCAGGCAGCCCTGTCGCATGTGCGAAATGTGAATGCGACTGCCCTCTCCCCGTGATCACACTTCACCCCTCACTCTTTGTCTTCCAGCTGCTGCCTTGAGCAAGAATCTGGATCTTGTCAAGACATCCACTCCCTGGTTCTCTACCGCCCACAGCTGCTCATATCAGGAACCAATGTTTTACTGTACTTTGTCCGACTCAATTCTGAATTGACTGCTAAAAATTCATTGTCTCAGTTCGATTCCTTGTGACAACTTGAGTCCTTGCATGGTTGTTGTACTTTTGTGAGGTTACTCTGAGGATTGACACAGCCTGAGGTGAAAGAAGCTCAAGGTTCTCAATTCGACTGAGACCAAGTCACAATGCCCAGTTTGCAAATCACTAACAGAAGACTACGTTCAAGGGCAACAGAGGATTCGATACATTAGCGGGCGCCTGAACAGACTGGAGCACACGTGCTCCTGGACAGCATCTTTGTTGATGAGTCCAGAAGTGTCCCATACTAAACCATATCAAGGGGACACTGCAGTACCGTTTTCCAGCTGTTAAGTTGCCAAAGGAGTCGACAACATTGCCGATAAAATTGAGAACGGTCGCACACCAAGCGAACCCTGAGAAGCCGACATCGAAAACTTCGTTACCATCAATTGATTCCTCCAGAAACCTCGCACCTCGAGCCAAGGAGAGTTTGCCAGCCCAACAAGGACACACGACAAGATGGGTGCCGTGTTTTCGAAGATTGCTAAGCACATCGGTCCGAAAACTTCTGCGGCTCACGGCAGCGCAGGGATAAAAGGTCCAAGGAATTCAGGTGATGACTCGATGGCCCCAGAGCTTGACGAGATACCGTCCAGACCTCGCAGCACATGCAGCCTCAAGCGTGTCACAAACAATGATGTCGGAAGCCATTCAAGGTTACTTTGGCCATACGTCAGTAGCCATGCTCATCATGTTGCCACGGGATCAGAACATCCTCTCAGCCTTCGTCGACCAGCGCTCTACGAGGAGTACTGGGCCTGTGAACAGAGACCAGCTTCTGGCTAGAAACGCTGCCAACAGTCAACAAAGCTATGGTCAAGCGAAGACTGTGGAGTAAGATGACTCATAAGTTCATGTATGGAGAAACGTACATTTCAGGGCCCTGTGAGATCTCCATCGAATAATGAAATCTTGGATTTTATCAAGAGTGAGATGTCATCGTGATTCAAACGGAGTATGCAATCTTTGTAGAGAATAATTTGCTGGCCAACTACCTAAGATTTCTATTTGACTTCAGGAACAAGCTGCTTGACTTGTCGAATGAATTGTTCTCAAGGCGGTGGAACTTATTTTCCTTTTATGACTCCCAAGATCTGGAGGCAAAATCAATATGAATGTTCGTGACTCCATCGCATTCAACCCAGTCCCACAAACTTTATGACAAACAGTATGATTGAACACTCCACTCTCGCTTCATTTGTCCTATTCATTCAATTGTATTGCCCAACTAAAATACAAGACATCCCGCTTGTGCATTTCCACAAAATTTCCTCCCCAAACGACTCTGCGCCATACACAAAGACTTCCCATCACTGGAAAAGACTCAATAGTCTGTACACGATGGATACTGATTCCACCTTAGAAGCGATGAGGGAGGAGCAGGATTTCATCAGACGGTTGTACAGCGCCGTCCACTCTCTTTCTTGCAATGACGCAGACTGTCCCTGGGCTGACCTTTTCAACGAATTCTCGAATGTGGACACTTCACCTCGCCAGGAAGCACTACTTCTCGTTCTCCTCGGCATTGTTGACAATATTGGCGAGTGTCTCGATTTGATCCGCATCTCGTTGGCGAGCAGGAACGACACCACCAGGCCGGAGCACTTGACGCAACCAACTACGGGCCGGGGCCGTGTGTCCTCCAGCACCGCTTCTCACCCGCAGAGCGAGGGCATTACCACCGGGGCCCACGGCTCCCTTCGCGAACCACCTATACCCAGTTTGTATCACGACCAGTGGGCTCGGTCTCCCGCAAACTCGCCGCCGGCGTACACCGCCTTCTGGCACAGCTGTCCCGGGAGCTTCCCTCGCGCGCCGGCGCCCTCGCCAGCTACCCAAGGCTCGGAGGCGACACCCCCCACTGGAGGGAGTCTCATCCCCGAAGACGATGAGGGAGCGGACTGTGGCTATTCGTTTGAGTAGCAACAGACCGGAACGCCGACCGAGACGTTCATTCCAGCGCTGAGGACCCCCGAGTTGTCAGGAGGTACGCCATGCCACCATGGCTTGCCGGCTGGCGGCAACGATAGTGAGCACCAGCCGCGTGGCCGGTTGCTGCCTGGGTTGTCAGCGACAGCGAGGATGGGATCAGGAGTGATTGTGGCTAAAGGCTTACTGATAGCAAGCTGGAGGGCAAACTGCTAGTGCGTTGTGCAGGATGTGTTTGTCGTGTTTTGACTCTGATAGATGCGCATCCATATAGCTGGTGTGAGTGAAGGTGTTATTTCTGTTAGGCTCCTGACTTAGAGTAGATCAGTTGCCCAGAACGTGACGAGTGGTTCTGATGATTCGCTGGTTTCAACCGCTCCATGTGTTGGCAGTCTTTTATGTTGCTCTGCAAAAATTCCATGCAACTTATCAGGTACACCAAGTTCGAAAGTTTTGGAACGATTGAATGCATATCACAGCTGCGGAACGATTGATTGCATATATGCAATCAATCGTTCCAAAACCACGCTAGTGCTGCGCAAATGTTGTACACCACCTAATTTGTGCGCGCACCGTCATGCCATCAGCATCTTTGCCATTGTAATGCGTTTACTCAACCAGCAACCGTCTGGCCATCCTGAGGCTCTTCGTCCCGCATATCTTGACTATCTTGCATCGCTTGGTACTGCTTTCGTATCTGTGGCATGCCGCCCGACCCTGGTGGAGCGCACCACAATCAGAGGACTGCGTAATATCGGCAATGCTTACAATGCCACCATCGCCATGGTTGTGGGTGGACCCGAGACTTGGCCACGTTGGTTGCCCTTCCCTGAAAGGGAACCAACAGCCCAATGCTCTCAGTTGATTGGCCTGCTATGACCCTGCAGTTTCATGGACTAAACTCTTAAAATTGTTACATGCTCACCTCCCGATGGCCTGACATGTCCAAGGTCACACTTCTTTTCATTCCTCTCGAGCCTGCTGATAGTGCGCCGTCGTTCGACACCTCTCTCGCTTCTGTTCTTCGCTTTAGTCGTAAAAATACCAACAATGGCGCCATCATTTGCCAGTCTCTGGGCGCAGATGTTCCCCAGTAGACCCGCGTTCACGGAGAAGGATGTGCCTAACCTAACAGGCAAGGTCAGTTGCATCGCTGGGCCCATAAAAAAAATCGTGGAGTTGACAACGGATAGGTCTACATAGTGACAGGCTCGACATCGGGAATGGGGTTGGAGCTTGCCCGGATCCTGTACTCGAAGAACGCAAAAGTCTACATAGCAGCCCGAGAAGAGGGTAACGCTATCGCGAGCATCAAGAAAGCCGAGCCTGCCTCCAAGGGCGAGCTGGTCTTTTTGCATCTGGACCTTGCCGATCTGAACTCGGTCAAGGCATCTGCAGAGCGCTTCCTCTCGGCCGAGACGAAGCTCCATGTATTATTCAACAATGCTGGTTACATGGCTGCAGACGACAAGAAGATGGAAACCACGGCGCAGGGATACGAGAAACAGCTCGGCGTGATGTGCCTGGGCCCATTTCTTTTCACCAAGCTACTTACGCCGACGCTCCAGGCCACCGCGGCAGATAAAGGCTCATATACGAATGAGGTTCGGGTCGTCTTTGTGTCTTCCCTCGCGGCCGAATTCTACTACGAGAAGGAGCGGGGTCTTGGTCTCGACCTCGAGAACCTGGACTACCACCGCCCAAAGCTGAGCATCGAGCGGTATGGCCTTGCCAAAGTGGGCGTGTGGGCGTGTGGCGTTGAATTCTCGAAGCGGTTCGGCGGCGTCTTGGGCGTGCCTCTCAACCCCGGAAACCTGAGGACGGATTTGTTCAGTCAACAGGGCCTCCTGTTTAGGCTTCAGGTTCTTCTCATGCACTACCACCCGGTCAACGGCGCATATACCCAGCTGTTTGCTGGTCTGTCCCCCGAGGTTGCGAGACCTGGAAGCTATGTGCTCCCGTGGGGGCGCGTCGGGCCGATCTGCGAGGACTTGCAGCTGGCGGCCAGGCCGGAGAGCGAGGGTGGCGCCGACCTGACGCGCAAGTTTTGGGATTGGAGTGAGAAGCAGGTTGAGAAATTCCTCTGATGCGGTGACACGAGGCCAATCTTCCTTGGGTTCTTCAATTGGTGATGGAGAATCATGTCGCAGTGGATAGCGGGCGTGAGGCTCCTCGATGCAGGCGAGTCTCCAGGCGCCTCGTGGCAGTACCTATACTGCAGCTAGACTTCGCTCCAAGATATGGTCCCATGCCACCTAGCAACTACATAAACAATAGAACTCGTCAGGCAATCACCTCCGGCAAGGTGGCCGATTTGGGTAGGCGTCAGGTTTCGACTTAGGCCGATGATCCCACATTCAAACCGAGCCGGCAACCAGTAAAATATCAGCGACGGTCTGCAAAAGACGGAGGTATTTTCTGACTCTTCGGAGGGTCTTTTTGGCCTTTTGTGCAATTTTGCTCCCCCAGCGAAAAGAGAGTACGCCTGCGATGACCGACCGTTTGTTGAAGCTCGAAAGGGCCGTTTGCGGTTTGTCTTGGTGATGTGTGCGCCACGCAAAAACCGCACTTCGACTGCCTGGTGTGACAAACCATGTTCTCACCACAGCATTGAGAGCTGTAGGCGATTTTTAAGTGCATTTGAGAAAGACACAGATGTCGACCAGCACACGCGGGCGATCGAGTTCTACGGGTCCACCTCGTCCATCGCCCTGCTCCGGGGTTACGAGCTTGAAAATATTGGAGCTCTTTCCTCCTCTTACTGCCCAGCCTGAAAATGAACCGCCCCGACCCAGCCTTCGTCCTTCAAAGTTCCTCCTCACCCTGTTTGTACTTGGCATGGGGCTTGACCTGACCTGATTGACCTCTGATGGTTCGGCCAGGGCGGAAGTGCAGACCCTATCTAAGTCATCTCTTATACCACAACCACCTGTAGATAAGCGGCCAAAATGTAAGAAAACCACAGGCTCTCGATTTTGAAGTTTCCGAACTATATTTTGAGCATGCTACATTCCCTAAACATGCGATGACGAGATTTCGGAGTTTCCTCTGGCTTGCTCACCCTTTTTGCACTTATTTCAAAAGAGGCTTTCCATCGGAGGTCGTTCCATCGGAGGCGTTGTGCTATGAGGTTTTCCTTCAAGAGCTAGTTCTAGTTGAGATTTTCCATGAGAAATTCTTGGGGAGGTTGATCAATTCCGGTTTCTGTAGTAGGCTATTCTATGGGGATGTGGAATTTCTCGGGAGATTGTTTCACTGAGGTTGCTATATATCAGAATCTTCAGTAAAACCAGGGCTTATCCCACAGGAGATTCTGGTGTCGAAAGCCAGGCAGCAAGCAGTGCTCACAGCCCTCCGCAGGGAGAAGACATTAATTGATCAAGACAAGCGGGCTTGTTACGTGCAGTAAGGCCGACATTCCACCCATCCAGCCGTACCTGCATCAGATTGATTCCCAACACGATGACGCCAGGACAGCAATTTGTTTTTGAATCATAGTTAAGTCTGGCTCCTCGCCATCACAATCTTCCTCTCCTTTTTACTTTTCCTTTCTCCTTCACTTCACTTCCATCCCGAATCGCCATCATCACAACTCCGGGTGCACACTCATGCCTACGCTTCGACTTGCGCAACTGCGTTCATCACACACCTCAGCGCGTTCGCGCAGCTCTCCCCACCACATGCTTCCTGTTCTTGCCCCTCTTCATCTTCTTCACTTCCAACTGGTGTCCCGCCCTTCTAAAGCTAGACGCTTGTCAGCTCCCCGGCGCGTTCAGCACACCCTGTGGCAACACGGTCTCAGTACACTCAGGCTGGTAGCAATGGCCATCTAGCCGTCTGCTTTTGCCTGCATGCTCCAAGGGCATGTCATCATCGAGCGTGTTCTGGCCACAGGTATGCATGATTGAAAGGCTTTTTTATATCTGACATGCGAAATGAGGGTGATCCCGATCGCTTGGGTGAAGAGAATTGTTACGATCTGAATGTACATACAAGACGTCAGCTTAGGCTGACGGATACTTTTTGCAACGTCTGCCTCTTTGAAATAGCCTCAGTTCAGATCTTGGCACAGAGACGGTACGATTCGTCTCGCACAACCCGTTCATAGTGCCGACGATCTCATCATCACTGGCTGCAGAGCGACGCCGGTGCCTTCTGTATATGTGGTTGTGGGCTGATTTCCTTTCTTTTCTTTCTCGTGCGAAGGGGTGAGTTGGTTGTGGAGAGAACCATAAGGAGGAACGGGCCTGGAACTTCTCGTGTTATTCGAGTGACGATGTACTTAATCTGTCGTCCAAGCCTTAAGCCTTAAGTATTATTCTCAACCAAAGAAATTCCAATCGTTGTCTCAATACGATTCAAGCATTTCGTGCGCATCATTTTTTGGAATGCGCGGCCGCCGTGGTGGCACAGCACCTCAGGCTGTGATGGCTCTGGCATCGGAGCTCCCGATGATCCAGCTTTTCCACATAGCCAATGTTGAATCACATCAGGTGGCCCGTCGGGGAGCACTTGCCTCAAGGGTTGAGCTTGGACAACCCCCTTTTGAATACTCGTGTCTAAGCCGAGGCACCGCTTTTAGTCGTCGTTACGGGGTTGCCGCAAAGTTCACAGCCAATGCCTGAAAGCAAAAACAACTTTCAAGGTTGTATGAGGTAGTCAGAATTCAAATTAATTTTCTTGGGTGGGACTTGGTGTCCGCACGACTCAAGTACTTTTGGCCCGGCCGCCAGAGGTACCCTAGGGCACCTAGATTTCATTACGGCCGTAGAGCCAAACACACTTGCGCCCCTAGGCCGGCTGAGCATCCATTTAGTGCTTCCAAGATTTATCAGAGATCACACTATCTTCTGGCATAATCACTGGGCGTGCATGGCAGACATATCAGATCTTCTTCTCCGCAATGCCTTTCTAGAGCGCCAGTATGGTGCTACTACGATACAAGCGGTGCTCCAGTTTCACGGTGTGAAGGCCCGGTTCGCCGTAAATTAACGTCGAGATCCATTTGTTCGTTCAAAGCTCCCTGATGCAAGAAAAAGGATAAGGCAACAATTTTGCGCTCTCTTTCCTTCCCCGCCTTCTGTTTCAAAGCTACTATTATCTGCCCAAGAGAGTAAGAAAATAGCTTATAAACATGACACAGCGCGCTTTATTGCCGTGCTTCACCATGTTATACTAAAACTAAAGGAGCATATAAACACTTTGTAAGTTGTGTGCATTCTTTCCACCCAAATCCCAGA
Source organism: Diaporthe sp. P3_1W (assembly GCA_037177825.1). Lineage (NCBI taxonomy): Eukaryota > Fungi > Ascomycota > Sordariomycetes > Diaporthales > Diaporthaceae > Diaporthe > Diaporthe sp. P3_1W. The sequence goes on from JBAFXB010000001.1 coordinate 6,925,873, forward strand.
TCTATTACCTATACCTGTTTGCACATCACCAACGCACTTTCTAATTCCAGGCAACAAGTAACAGTATCGTTAATTCTCAACATGAATAAAAACAAAGAGAAAACAAAAAATAAGACCAAATCATTAACATCAGGTGTGATAGTCTCGGTCCAGTCAAGTTGCAGGCCGGGCTCATTGCATGTGGACTCACCAATTCCACGATATGGGCTCTTCAACCCGACTTCACTGCTCCTCCCTCTTCAGACTACTCTCCAGCTTCCTCAAAGTTGCAATGCCCTTCTTCGTCTCTGGATGATCTACACCGTACACCTGTTGCGATATCCTAATAGAATCTTTGATCAAAGCCACGGCTTCTTCCTTGCGGCCTTGTGCAACGAACACGGTGCCAAGGAGACTCTGGCTGAACAGCACATCAGCATGGTCCACTCCGAGAACACGTTTCTGAGACTGTATACAGTCCATCAATAGAGACTCGGATTCCTCGAAGCGGAATTGACGAGCACGACAGACTGCCAGATGATACACGCTCTCTAGCGTTTTTGAACCCTCTGAACCGTACACATGCTTGTGAAGCAAGAGACATTCCTCGATAAGTGGCACCGCTTTGTCTTGATCTCCTTGTTCAGAATAGATCATTGCAAGATTTTCCATGCTCGATGATGTGCTGGGGTGGTCTCGCCCAAGAACCTCGCTCTTGGTTTTAAGGCAACGTTCTTCCAACTCCAAGGCTTGTTCAGGGTGATCTTGCCGGTTCCAGGTGATAGCAAGGTTATGCATCCGTTCAAGGGTATATGGGTGTCGGCCCCCCAACAGCTTGACACTGAGTTTGAGTGCTTCCGTCTCCAATTCTTCTGCTGCATCCAATGTTCCCTGCAAGGAATAGATTGATCCCAGCTTAGACAAGCTTTCCATTGTCTTGGTGTGCTCGTTCCCATTTATCTTTCTTTGAATCGCCAAATGCTGTTTGCTCAATGTTTCAGCTTGAGACAGCCGTCCGTGGTGCACATGTATCGAGATGAGAACCATCATCCCATAAATTGTCAGGTCATGCTCTTCACCCCATTGTATCCTTGCCGACTGCATCACCTCGTTGCCCAATTGCTTGGCGAGAGTGAAGTTACCCATGATCGACAAGACTCTGGCCAGGTTGCCTTTCCCAGTCAGAACAGATGGGTGAGCCTTGCCCCAGCTTCTCTCGCCGATTTCTACCGCGCGCTCCGCCCAACCTTTAGCCTTTTCAAACCTTCCAAGGTTCATATTTACCTTACACAGACAGACCATGACGTCAATCGTCACCAAATGCCGGCTGATCAATGTCTTTGTGGCATTTCTCGTGTCTGATATGAGTTTGTCAATGTTGCGCCATGACCTCTGCCTAATGAATAGCGCACATCTTGTGAATGCCCAAAGCATTGGCGATTCTGTGAGTGCCCCATTGTTGTGTGGACATATCAGCTCTGGATTGGGAGATTGTTGTTCAGTTTCGCCATAACCTCTGGTCTCCTGTATTGCGTCTTGGAGCGAAGCATCCGAAGACTGCTCGCCTTCCAGAGATGCTTGGTGCGATGCCGTCGTCGATGAATTGGCCAGTTGATGAATGCCTTCCTTCAGCTCTTCAGCGTCTGCGAGACGACGTTCCTCACGGTACGCAAGCACCAGACTGTTCATGATCTCGAAGACAACGTCAGCGCCACTATCAAGTCTTCTGACTGCGCTGTATGCTTCGAGACACTCGTGCAAAATCCTCTCCATATCCATCCACCGGCCCTGGAACTCAAAAATATCGACGAGTTGCCACTTCAATGTCAGGCAAGCCAAAGATGTTGGTCCTAGAAACTCTTCCATGCCATCTAGCTCGCGACTTATGACCTTGGAGGCTTGATTCAGCCGGCCCTGCGCAAGATAAATATGTATCGATGATTCTTTGTCTGAGTGGCCAGTCTCATCAGTAACTCGAGCCAGGGTGGACGGTAGTTCATTTCGGTTTGTGTTGAGGTCGCACAGTATTCGCTTTACGTTGTCAATGGTATGGCCGGCCTTCTCAAGAATTTCCTGGCCTTTTCTTTCGTTCCTCGGAAGTCCGAAGCCACTCAAGTAGCAAAATCCGAGGGGGACCTTGCAGGACCCATCGTGCTCGTATGCCTGAACGAGGTTCCGAGCAAGATGACGGCGGACTCTGTAGTCAGACGACAGTAATTGAAGCATTGAGTCACCAAGCTAAGCAGTGGAAACATCAACCTCAATGTCAACGACAAAACTGCGGAATGATCTCACCTTGAAATCGATTTGAGGACTTCTTTCAATATCAAGAGCAAGATCTTCAGAAAATAACGATGATCTATTTGATAGTCAAATGCGTAATTCAGTCTTCGAACTCTTGCTGAAGAGGGAAAATTCCAGTACCTTTCATTCAGAGAATTCTCAAAGTCCTGTATCCATACTGGCTTCTCTTCTGGTTTCAGGATTCGAGGACCTCTCTTATCAATCTCACTCTGAAATTGCTCCACCCACAGTAGCCGCTGGGTGGGTTCTTTGCTCAGGCATGACAGCAAGAGCTCGTGGAAGGTACTATGGTTCCCTTGCTTTGTCATCGGGCTGGCTTGCATGAGTTGCGAGGCCAGGGCCTGGATGTTATCCTTTATCAGGAGTAATGTGGACTTTGAATCCATCTCCGCTGTGGATGGTGAGTCTTTGAGGGGCCAATTGACCCCTAATGGAACTTCTGTCACCCCAGACAGATGCTCTTGGAATAAGATCCAGAAGCACAACAATCCAAAGGAATACAGATCAGCCAGCTTCGCCTGAGCCAATGTCCACTCTCGGTTGAGTCGATCGACTTCGGGGGCGTTCCAGGGCTTAGATATCGGCAACCTCAGACGGTCGTTTTCATTTGTGCAAACAGTTGAGAAGCCGAAGTCAATCAGTTTCGCATTAAACCCAGCTGATTCGCTGGGAAAGATGAGAACATTCTCCGGTTTGATATCGCCATGTATTATACCTGAATCCATCATTATTAGTTGTCTTGCACTGTCTCTTGTACGATAGAGAGGAACACATGATCTCACCGAGAGCGTGCATATCCACCAGGGCGGTTCCAATGTCTACACACAGTCTTGTCCGCTCCTCAAAGTCCATATATCCCCATTCAGATAGCGTAGTGAATCTACTCAAATCCCCTAACAGAGATTTCTGGAACACGAGAACAGGCCATGGTTTGTCATCCTCGGGATCTGCTTCGGCGGAGATATCCCAGCATATGCCTTGAAGTTGGGCAATGTTTGGGTGGTCTCTGATTGATCTGTGGGCGAGAACTGTGATCTCTCTGGACAAAGAATCAAATATCTCTTTCTCTGATCTGCTCAGATTGGCACGTTTGAATGCAAGGCTGATGTTCAGGTTGAGTGTCTCATGAACTCGTGCTGTCGCACCTGCACCAGTATCTTGGCGGCCTGGATCCCACACCATGGGCAGAAAATGAATGTTATGTCTCACTGCTTGGGAGAAGAATGACACGAACGCGTTGACAGGTTTCTCTTCCCTTTTCGTGACAATGCCGACATCAGAGGATGTCTGAAAGCTGAACGCAGACGGGTACCAGTCAGACATGGTGGCGTTTATCGAGCTGGTTCAATGCCTGAGAGTCTGAATAAACTGCAGAGAGAGTTTCAGAGGTGGGAAACAAGAAATTGGAGACGGTTATTGCAGAGATATGCTGGTGAACCGCTGCAAGAATACAAGCAGGCAGCGGCCGGTCAGGAAAGCTGCAACAGTGCAAACATCCATTCTGAAGTCAGCTGCTGGGTTCTCACCCGACTTTCCCCGCAGGATACATACGTCCGACCGCCTATATCTGTGCAATACGATGCAAATACTTGGTGGGTGTACAGCCTTTGGGCATCAACAGGCCACTCGAGTCCTGGGGTGCTTGCGGTTGTACACCCACACTGATACGATATGACTCTTCAGCTGCTTTGTTGTGGCAAATTCACCCAATCAATTGCTCTTATCACAGATAGATCAAGCGAATGAGACCATTATAGCAGTGTTAGCCACATGACGATTACATTCTGGGCCTCATGATCAATATAGGTGCGGTTACACGAAGGCCTCGTCCAGCCAGATTGAGGCTGCAAGGCAGACTGGCCTGGGTATTAGGCTGACAAATTCTGAGGTAATCATTTCTATTATTTTGTGTCCCGGTACTCCAGGGGGCGAAGGGGGGGAAGACAACGATGTGCGTCCTGGATATCATTTTGAGGGCCATTGGTGTGGTAGTACAAAAGCCCAAACAGAGCCTGCTGCCCCTGAGCCTGCCGAGTGTGATTATTGTCCGTTGGAGGGCACCTTGAATTTCATGACGTGGCATTCCGTTGAAACTCCGTAAACCCCGCTGCGCACCAGAATGGGAGAATGAATGATCATATCATCATTTTACGGATCATTGTCAAAGTTATCTCACCCACGGCTCACGCCTGTCAATAGCTTTTATCCGTTACGACATCTACCAGCATGGAAGACCTTTCGGAGCAAAAGCCAGTCCAAGGAAGGCCCACGGCCCAGAACCTGCGCTCGCAGTTGGATAATAACATGATCCGCTCAGAATCAGGACGATGGTTTCTCCCAGAGTCCATATTGCCAAGCATCTTTACGCAACGCGCTGTCGAGAAGGCGATAAAGGAACTAGCCTGCCCCCCAGCAGAGCGTATTCGTCTTATCGAAGCGGTACTTGAAAAAGCGATTAGGACATTTGCGATTCTTGTATGGATGGAAAAAGAGGATTCAATCGTGTCCTTCCGCGCCCATGGAGCCTTTGATAATCGCTTGCCATTCAATGAGGAGCTAGCCAAGAAGATTGTGCCGGAGTTTGGAGGCCGACTTGCTCGAGAGGAACAGTGGAGATTCCTGCCTTTCGGATTCCCACCCAAAATGCACGAACATCATGTGGAAGTCGACCAAGACATCATACTTCCATTCGTCGGTCAGAGCCAAGGCTTGGCAGAAGGTAGCTTCGGCCAAGTATTCATAGTGAACATCTGGCCTTCCCAACAAGGATTTGTTCCCAAAGATGTAAGTTCACTTCAACCTGTCAGACGTGTCAAGTCTTCGATTCTCATGAGCTAATTAGCCCTTGAAATCCAGTCAAGTTCAGTCCAAGTCATTCTGAAGCGACTAAAAACTTCGGCGACCGAAAGGGCATATCAGCAAGAACAGAAATGTTTGCGACTCTTGAACCAGGTCAATCATCCAAACATCATCCCGTTCTTTGGATCCTATACCTACTGTGGGCAGCAAAATTTCCTTTTCCCTCGTTTAGAGATGGATTTGAAGACCTTCTTCACTCTTGATGAGAGATTCGGGAAATTTAAACATGACTTCACTTTCTACTCGGCCTTACGCGGACTATGCTCGGCATTAGTCAATATGCATGATTTACATTTGAACCAAGAGCATCACGGTGTCGATTTCGATGGAATTGGGTATCATCACGATATCCGTCCGGCGAACGTGTTGCTCACGCGGGAGACATTCGTTCTCGCTGACTTTGGACTTGGGGATTTCAAAGATGTGGGTGCGCGGTCTCAGACAGACTGGATACAAACAACGGGGGACTATGTGGCTCCAGAGTGTATGGAAGGATTGCGCTCACTTCAAGTTGGGCGATCGATTGATGTTTGGGCGATTGGCTGCTTGATTGCTGACATTGCGACTTACATCCACCATGGAAGCAGCGGAGTCAGGAACTTCAGTGACGAGCGTTGCACCCCGGGCGTGAGTGGGTGGACTGACTGCTATTTTTTCACAATTGAAGGTGGTATCAAATCACAGGTGGTCAACTGGCTGGATAAACTCGCAGAATGCGGAAATGGCGAGATACCCATTTCGCCTCTTGTGGATCTCTCGTTGAGAACCTTGAAAGCAGACCCTTCAGAACGACTCACAACCTCGAAAATCTACCACAGGCTCACCTTCTTGAGTCTTCAAGCATACTACACAGCAACCGAGAGCAGAGTCAGCAAAATTTACAGTCACAATTCCTCAGCCGACCGGCACCTCGTCCACGACCGTTTGGTCTCATGGGGTCACGTTCTGGGGCTGGATAACCCCTGGGAGGATGCACTTGAACAATACTCAGACTCCATGGACAGTATACATGATGGATCCACCAAATTCATGATGGATTTATTTGTCTTGTTGAACGAGGGAGAAGATTTGGGATTCGACCGCGAATTCGAGATCCAAATTGATGGCTGCGTGACCTCACTCTGGAATCTGCTTCCAGCCGAACTCGCCAGGCGTGCTAGAGACTACTGGCAGTATATCGTTCTAAATACGGACGATATAACTCACTTGGAAGACCTCAAGCAGGCTCTGTCCTCGACCAGGTTCTCTTCCTTCTACACGACGAGGGCATTGGCCACAATGAGAATGGTTCGCCTGGCCATGCTGGACCCATCAACGCTCGACCACGACAAGCAAGAATTGAGCGGCGCTGCCGAGACGCAGATTATGGATTCCACAGACGTAATCATCTCCAATGGCAAAACGAACTCTTACGGAATCGGCAATCTCAGCTCTGACGGATCGCCTGTACTCGTGGAGTGGATGTGGTACGCTCTAAATTGGCAACATGTGTCGCCTGAGCAAAGGAGTCTCTTGATGACTCTCCGGGCAAGAAGCTTTGGAATCCCAGAAAAGCCCAAAGACCTACGAACATTAGATTGCATGGGCATATACGAGCACAACGATACCAAATTCGGTTACGGCTTCGTGTACCGGACGCCGGCGGCTATGGAGCCGGAGCCAATATCTCTTCACCAGCTCCTCGACCAAGATCCTCGTCAGCCAAAGCCACAACCATTTCTTGGTGACAAATTCAAACTGGCATCTTCCCTTGCCAAGTTTCTCAAAGAGTTTCACACAGTGGGATGGGTCCATGAGAATTTCAACTCTCATAATGTGCTCTTCTTCACTCGAGAGCCACGAGAGCTTCCTTCTCCCGAAGAGTTGTGCGAACCTTACTTTGTCGGCTTCCAAAAGAGCAGACCGGATGGAACTCTGTGGCAGACGGACGGACCCGACTCCGACTTCAGTTCGGATTATCAGCACCCAGATTATGCTAACAGCGTACGCTATCGCAATGATTTCGATTACTACAGTCTAGGCATCATGCTCTTGGAAATAGGTACTTGGCGCTCTCTTTCCAGCATACTTTCTGGTGAGAAACGCAAGCGCATGAGCGCTGCAGACCTTCGGATGGATCATATCGAGAGGTGCAGGACAAGACTAGGACCAAAAATGGGCAAGACTTACACAGACGTGGCGATAAAATGTCTTGATGGTACTCTGAAACAAACAAACACCGAAGCCACAGGAGTCGCCCAACATAAGCTCGATGTGGAAAACAGGACCGCTACCTTCGGAAGATTCATTGAGCTCGTTGCTGATCCTCTTGAGAGTATCGCTTTGGTCCCAATTTGAGCCGAGTTCATCTAATATGTTCATATGCTCTTCAACTCAAAATCTTATATGTCCACCATTGTCTTGTGCGCCAATTCATATCGCATGACGAGAGTCACTCAACTTGTCCAAATTAATGGTCGATTTTGCTCACAATGAGTGGAGGGAACATATCATAACACGTGGTCTATACTCCTTCGATTGCGTCCTGGCGTAATATCTCTACAACATTGAAGAAGGACTTTATATTTAAGTCAAGATCTACCCTGATGTCTGCTCCTGATTATTTGGACCGGCTCACTCGTACGATATCCTTTGAAGCTCTGCCTGCTCTGTAGATGCTGAAACAGGTTTTAATACTACCCCGGCCTATTGACCGTAAACGTCACGATCTCGGCCTTAGGAATTTCAGTCGATGCATGTTGACTTTGGAATGCGGGAGGTTTTCAGTGCAGCTCACCTCAGACAGCTTCCTTCCTGCATCTATCGCAATCAAATCACCCTGAAGCTTGATGACGTCAGTTCTGTGAGCAAGTAAATTCAGAGAACAAACTGACTTTCACGTTGTAATTGCCAACTCCAAAAACAGTCCGCAACAGTCCGTCCAATTTGGCTCGATCAACATACCTCGCCTCGAGGACGGTGGTACTGCTCATAGTTGCTGAAGAAATTTGTGCCTAGGTACCAAGTACTATTCAATGGATTACTGACTTTCAACACAGGTGCAGTTTAGCGGGTCGTAAACAGACGCAAGGATTGAGCACACAGTAGAAGCGGGGACTCGGTGGCTTTAATTGGGAAAAATGATCAGGGAAAGGCTCTGGAATGTGACGGGTCAGGCTCCCTTCTAGAGGCGACCCACTGGCGATTACTCACAGCCATGCCATTTGCACCACACCACCCCCAACTTTGGTGTGTGACACAACTTGTCACACAAGCCGGAGTGTTAACGAGGCGGTCAATCATTGAACATCTTGGCCTCGAAAGCGTCCGCATTACAACCCACCGCGGCACAACGGCCCAATTCCCCACCCGGTGTGACGAGAATGGTCCGGCTACTTTGAGGCAACAGCAAGATGCCTGTTTATCCCCCGCGACACTGTCCGGGGATACTTAGCCAATGAAGTTAGAATATGCAGCATTTTTGAGTCGCGCTGCGCCTTCTCGGGCAAAGCTTGACACCGCCACCCGGTGTAATTAGCCCAATATCAGACAATACAAAATATCATGAAATGCAAATAGACGGCAATTTTGTAGGCTCCCTCAACGTGGACATAACGGAACAATATGGTTGCTGCTTCGACGACTCTGGAATCGCACGAATTGAGTGACTTAACTCTACCTCATAGCAATTTCGAAGAAGCAGAGCTAGAAATAACCCCCATTCCGATGGACACAACACTGGACAATGTCTTCCTGCCAGAGCCATCGATCTCAAAGGTGGAAATAATCAGGATCGCCCCGATACCAGACAATCAATCATCTTCCTCGTCTGCTCCCCGAGAGCGTAGTGCCACTACTTTGATCTCCACACCAGTGGAGCTCAACTCGCTCCTTTCTGTAAGTCTTCGTTCTTAAACTGGTCACGCTGCTGCATCGGCTCACAAATAGCATCGTATCCAGCGTGATTCATTTCAATTTTGCTCCAGAGTTCTGTAAGTTATGGAAAATCTTAGGCCTCAAGATGAAACGTCTGACCAAAAGAAATTAGCATCCTGCATCGCTTCAACTCATGGAGCCACATCGATGTAACACCCTGCATGTACCAGGCAATCTGTGTTCTCGATCAAATTATCCCAAGCTTTTCAAAAATTCTTCGTGGATTTGCGAAGAAGGCTCGCTCCAAAGATGAAGATTTCACAGCTTGTTATGGCCAATTTTGCACACTTAGAGAAGGGGATATGAATGAGTCCACAGGCTGTGGCCCAGAGTCAAGAGAGAAACCTACATCCGGTCTGTCAACAGAATCCTCGAATTGTCGGATGGAGTGACAAATCGTACTGAATTAAATCTCCGCAGCTGTCTGCTACAATCTTCGATACTTCGTACGCCATGGCCGTGCCCTGGAGGACCCGTGGTCCTGTCGGCAATCGGCCATTCACCAGAGGCTCACAATTAAGTCAGGAATTACGAGTACCGTCCTTGTACAAGCTCCAGAAGAGCTCCAGAAACACATCAAAACTCCGCGTTTTAATGACACTCTCCACCCACTGCGAATTCACCTTGTAATTCTGGCTACAGGGCTCGCAGGCTGGCGAGACTATCTCTGTTATATTGCCGACAGGTTGAGAGAACTTGTAAGTCTCTCGGAGATCGTTCCATATTTTTGGAGTATGCGAAAGATACCACTTCGATAGTGTCTAATTGAACTGGTTTCAGGAACTGGAAGTATCGATATGTAAACCTTACGGAGAATTCAGCATAGATCTGTCCTCGAAGCAATGCATCCATGCACTACGACAGAAGCTTTACCATGCCCAGTGTATAGCACAGAATACACAGGAGACTATCGAATCTTTGAGGATTTATGCTAATAGAGTTGCAATATTATGCAAGATTCCCGCTCCTGTGCAGGAAGCGTTCGAACGGGAACTGGAGAACGAAGCCAAAGACTTAAAACATCATTCCCGGGTCGTGGCGAAATTGCTGAATACGTCAAAGGAGATCAAATCCATGGTAAGCCAGTAGATCGTGTGGACCACTGAGTCGTCACTTTGTATACCTAGGCTAACTTGAAAGAAAGTACGACGATATTCTCAGATCCCGCCAGCAAGAGCTCCTGCGTGAGAATGGGATTCAGCTTGCACGGATTGCCGAGGCGGACTCAACAGAAACCAAGCTTATGGCGTCTCTTTCTGATAAAACGTACCAAGACTCCCGGATGATGCGAATAGCCACGCTGATTGCATTGCTTTACTTGCCTGCGAATCTGGTCTTGGTATGCTGTCCCTAAAGCCATCGTGGCCGTCTCTTGATTATGATGCTATAGTCATGAGCATGAGCTGACAATACGCAGTCCTTCTTCAGTACCACTCTAGTCTGGTTTGATACTGGTAGCAATAGCCAAGAAAGCCACACCTCGGTGTTGCAGGTCCATAGTGAGGCGTGGATCGCCTTCTTGGCAACCATCATTCTTGCAGCGTGCACAATGCTGAGTTACTTGTGTTGGGATCGCAGGGAAAGCCGCCCACCTAGATGTGGATCGGTGTAATAGAGGAGCCCTCAGATACTCGAGGTTCCCATGGGACGTGACCCGTGGATGTATCTATGTATGCCTTCTATCACTAGGCGCAGAATATCGTATTTACTGTACCCTAATCTACCTGGGTACCTGCCTAGGTATCTATAGTGCAACGGGTGTGGAAACATCCTTGCTTAGCCGCAGCCTGCTGGCAGCCAACAGTTCAGCCCATGGCCGCGCACGCGGCGGCTGGTGCTGAAATTACCGTCAAGATCTCGAAGTTGCAAACAAGAACAACTGTCAATGCGGACATGAACCTGTCAGGCTCAACTTGAAGAACACATGTTTCCCTACAGAACAGCAAACTCTCTAGTAAATCTATCCTCTCACACGGTCATCCGCTGTAGGAGCAGCTGAGGCGTAGCTGACAGAGAATATAACACATCAATCGGATGCACCTGCACCTGCCCACCTTCTGGACTCGACATGGCTGGCCCAAGTTCGGACATGGCTGGGTTATCTCTCACAGAAAGTACGGAAGAAACCATATTTAGTTTAAATGCTAGTCTAATATAGGAGCCTTATGGAAATAGGTAAATATAATAATGTTTAGGAGTGCTGATCAAGCTGTTCAAAGTGCCAGTATGGAGCTATTTAACGGAGTCGTGGGAGTTTCGCTAATATTTCACAGGTATAATGATTACTGGTTTTTAGGTCTTTAAAATCATGTAACGCCTGTAATGTGGTCCAGTGTTCCTCTCTGTCATTAGCTGTGTCCAACGCTATTCAAGCTGCCTATCAACTAAGCCACGAGGTAACTCACCACTCAGCCGGCCATTGTCGCCAGCCTGCCCCTGTCTTAATAATTATGGCCTTTTAGCGCTTACACAGTCCCTTCCCGCACCATTGAAGCTCATGGAATTTCAATATGCTTACACAGTGCCGTTGTGAGGATCCTAAACACCGTGGCGCAGCATACAAATACGCGTCATTCCCACGCGAAAGCCGCTAGTAAAGAACTTGTGTCGACTGGATGCAGAACCCATCATGTCCCTGGCTTGACCTCTGACTGATCGACAACCACGACACGGGCTGCCTAGACTCACCTTGAATATTCAAGCTTCGAAATTCAGCCTTATCCAGTCGTCCTCTGTTCTCATTCCTCCCGCCGCCGGATGTCTTGGACTCATTGATCCTAGCAGCTCTTTAATGACGAGCCTCTTTCTCGTCGCAGTATCATATTATGACCCTCGGACTGGATCTTGCGCCGAAGAGAAGCCGAGAAAGTACGTCCAAGGTTCGAACCGGTTGCAGCACTTGCAAAGCTCGTCGAGTGAAATGCGATGAAGCAAAACCTATCTGTCGACGTTGCGCTGTTGGAAATCGAAAGTGCGAGTATAGCACCGCACGTGCAGCACCAACACGCCGAAATGTAATCACGGTATATATGCCTCCTGTGCAGAGCCAACCGACATTCTTCGTAAATGCTCGAGGCCTTGAATTCTTCCACCAGAACCTTGCTGCGAACCTGGACGGACAATTCGATTCGAGTTTCTGGAGCAGGCTTGTATTGCAACTATCACACTCTGAACCATCAGTTCGTCATGCTGTGTCCGCCATCAGCAACATTTATCGTGACGTTGAATCATCTTTACGACGTCCGGAAGGCTATGTCAGTGCCAACCCCGAGGCTCAACAGGAGTGGAACAAAGCAATAAGGAGCCTGTCAGTTCGGATTCAAGCGCGTCCCAACTCGAATTTGGTACCTTTGGTCTGCTGCATCCTGTTCACGTGTATCGACTTCCTCAGAGGCAATGTTGAATCTTCATTGCTTCACGTTGAAAGTGGACTCAACATCCTAGCTGCAGCCCGCCGCAACAGCCATGCGGACCATGACCTAGGATCCGATATCTCGAAGAGCGATCTGCAAACTATTGAAGATCACGTCGTTCCGGTGTTTGCAGGTCTGAGTGTCCTTAGTTCTCTCGCCGGCAGGACAACTCCGCCAATATACGCTCCAACAGCTGAAGAAGACTCTCCTCACAAAGACCTTGCCGATTCTAGACGGCGGCTCATCGAGGTATCAGATGTCTGTATCCGTTTCATTGGCGGAGCCTGCCTTAAGGTCGCAACCTTCCAAGTTGACGTCGATGACTTGGTTGAGCAGGCCAAACTTCAAACAAGGCTGGGCGCGTGGCGCGACCAGCTAGGCAGACTGGTGGATCGAATGCACGCCCGAGACAAGCCAGTGAAGCAGAACGCGCTCAGCCTACTTTTGGTACATTACAAAGTCATCTACATCTGGCTACGGGTCTGCACCACAGCTGGGGAAACGGCCACAGACTTCTACCTTGCCGACTTCGACGAGCTTGTGCACTATGCGGAGCAAATCGCCAAGGCACGTGCGGGCGTGAAAATGGCAAGACCGCATCCGCTGTCTTTCGAAGTACAAATCTTGGGGCCTCTATACTATACCGCGCTTAAATGCCGCGATCCCGCGACACGAAGACGCGCGCTGGAACTACTGCGATTCGCGCCTCTGCGGGAAGGACTGTGGAACGCACATCACGCCTACCTGACTGCCAAACGAGTGATTGAGCTGGAAGAAAGGGATTTGAAAGGGCAGGAGTTGCCAGACGAGTCTTCGAGACTGCACGGCCTCGTCCTGCCTGATGATATGTCGCGGATCGATGGGCAGGGCGAGATGCCTTTTGGTGTTCGGAGGTTCGACCACAGCATCGTGCCCAGCCCGGCTTACCCAGGCACGCTTAAAGCTGTATTTTGGATGAAACCGTGGGGGCTATCGCGAGAGTGGCAGTCAATCACGGAGTATATAAAGATATAATGAGGTGACTAATTGTCCGATATTGGTCGTCTCAATGTACAATGCGACAAGTATGACATGCCCTCAGGGGTTCCCAGCTTATGCTCCTACGGCCAGTACAAGTACAAAAGAAGACGATTGCTGTTCCTGATTGTATTGCCGATTGAGCTCATACATATACCTCGTCAGAGACCAGAGCACTCGAAGAATACCTGATTCGAGACTCTGCACTGCTCTCAGCTGAATGAGTTCAAGGGTTATGCTTCTGTCACATGTGAATGCCGTCTATGGATGAGCCGCTCATGGCAAATGCAGCCTTTCTGGACTGCTTGATCGACCAAGCCGCACTGCTCCACTGGCCGCTCAAGCCAAAGCCGGGATGCAACGCCGTCATTGCAAGCACTGCCAAGAAGATCATCGGCCCCTCCAAGATCATAAAAGACACCTCGTCATTCGCGATGGGCCCATTGAAACCTTGCTGCAGCTCTGCGACACGGTATACCGAGCGGATGAAGACGAGCACAACAGCCGCGCCGAGCGCACACTGGAACCAAGTGAACTTCTTCGTGTCCCTTAGCTGTGCGAAGCGAATGTCCCTGGCGCTCCCAACTGTCGTGCGGCGCAGGCGTGACACAAATTCCAAGCCCAGTCCCATGAAGATAAGAAGGGAGACGACCTGGAACACAACACCAGCGACCATGATGGCCCGTCCTCTTTCGCTCCCGGAGTGATCATCGGCTGTGGCTGCGAGCCCGCCACCGGCGCCTTGGAGGACCAGCGAGACGAAGTCGCTTGCCATGAAGACAATTGCATAGGTGCGGGGGCTGAAGCGGGAGATGTTCTGGCCGTAGACGATGACTATGCGGGACAGGCAGAGGTAAAGGGCGCCAGCGATGAAGGCGGGAGCAATTGTAAGGGGTACAAGATAGCTATGAAGGCGGTCAGGAGTCTTTTCTCGATTCTGAACGGAATGTACAATTCACCAGAGAGGGGGGGGGGCTTACATGATGAAGTTGTTGAAGTTGAACGGGTTGTCGTGCAGCATAATTCTGCCGGCATATCCAACAACTTCAAGAACGAGACCACAGATCATGCCGACCATGAATCCCCAGGTCTTGTACTTGATGCCGAGCCCGAGCTGCGCAATAAGAAGCAGGCCAAAAGCAGCAGCATAAACGGTATTGCCAGCACGCGTGGGCTGGTAGTCCACCTGAGCACAGCTGAGGGGACATGTTGTCACGGTGCAGTTGACAATAATTTGGAGAGGGCAAATGTCTGCCATCTTCTCTGTAGTTTCGAGAGATTTCTGGGACTTGAATTGTAGTTAGAGCGAGGAAGAAGAAGAGGAACTGGATTTCCGTAGCTATGTCACTTTCTAACGGTATGGTTGATTTGATGAGTTGATCGGGGCCCATCACCATGAAGGCCTCCCGCTCGTATTTATACTCCCTTCATTCGCGGCTTTGACATCGACTCTCACTATTCGCGTGCCATGTTCGATCACAATCTCAGTCCAGAAGGGGTTAGATACTTACGAGACAGCCGCACAGGCAGCGTGTCCAGCCTCAATCTTGGGATCCTCACAATCGAAGGATTGGTTAGCGAACAAGTAAGCAAGTAGGTACTAGTGATTCCGTTGCCCATGGGCGTGTTACTTGCCCAGCTCAGAGCAATCTCAACCTTGGCAGCCTACCTGGGCGGCGGCTCTTGATTGGCGGACGGCACAGCATCTCGTACCCGCCTAACCAAAAGTAACCTCGTAAACGACTAACTAGAATAGGAAGCGTGCCTTCACATTGTAGTTCTCGATGTGGTTGATCAAGGAAAATATCTGTCTTAACAGGCTCGCATAATACATAGTCAAGTCGCATTGTACTGTCGACAGATTAAGGCCAAAGACGCGCTCGCGCTACATGATCGCACACAATGCTTGAGCGATGCCACCGGCTACAAAATTTGCGGCTACATTAGACTGCGACAAGTCAGAAACTTTGCTCTTGAAGGTGAGATCCTGCGGGTATGTAACTCACAACGAATTTCTTTAGCCGAGAAAGAAACGTCTTCTTCTTCTCAACGCTCTGCTTCATTTCTTCAGTGCCGCCGGTGAATTGTATCTTCGCCTCCTGCTGATGAAGCTCATCCTCATTCATCTTCCACGCGAGACGACCTGCCGTGGTATTCTTCAAGACGCCACTGTTGCTAGCGAGCTCGGTTTGCAGCAACAGTGCCCTCGCAGGGAATCTCGACGCGTCCATGAAATGACGAATAATATCCTTGGTCGACGCGGGTGTGTTCTCGAAGTGTTTGACGGTCGCTTTGTCCGGCCCGACCATTTCCCCCCACAAAGCAGGATCCTTAACCCGATTGTCCTCGTTCCTTTGACAGAGTCTGTTTCCTGTGTCCCACATCGAGCTACCAATAACGACTTGGTTCATGAACTGGCTCCCAATAATCGACCTGACGAGCGCGATGCGCTCGCGTTCGCTTTTGCCTGCTCGGGTTTCTGAGACGGGCTCCATGTATATCACGCCGTTGAGGAGCATGTTGGATTTGTAAGAGGACATGAGCCAGTCGGTCATTTTGAACAGGGTATCTCCATCATTGTGGCCAGAGTCGTCGAAGCCTGGGGTGTCGATCAGTTCCACCTCGCGGCCGTCTACTGTGAGTCTGGCGGCTTGGAGCTTCTGCGTGCCTTTATAGAGAGGATGTGGTGTCAGTACATCTTGTTTGAACGAATCGGATTGTGCACTTACACGAGTCCACGCCGTCTCCTACGATGTACTCTTTGTTATCATCGTCAAGTTCCAGGGCTCTGGCGATGAAAGATGTCTTGCCTGCGCCCGTCTTGCCAACGATGGCCAGGCGGATTGGGGTTGTTGGCATTGCGGATGAGGAGGTATGGATACGTAGGTATATGGTCCGGATAAGTTTTGCTCAGACTGAGAGTACTTTGTGGGAGACAGACTTAAGGTTAGGCGCAGAACTCAACTTCTCCGTGCACCAGTGGTTGTCGAAGTATATCTGGTGGTGTAAGATAGTTGTCCTTTATACCACTCAGAGGGACAAAACCTGTGTCTGCTGGCCCAGAATATTAAAAGCTTGCGCCGGAGCCTCAGCTTCTTTATTGTCTCGGCAAGGCGCAGACACCCCTGCCATGGAGCTGGAGATGACTGCGCTCTGGAGATGACTGCGCCCTCAAAAAGTGCCCCAGGGTGCATCACCGCAGCTTGGGCCGTGTGGCCGCCAGACGCTGACATGGAATCGCAGTGTACAAAGTCCTAACAGGTTTACTGGTTATGTGACGACATGGCAGGGCGACTGCTGAGCAAGTGACTGTCCACAAAGGGTGAAAGGATTTTCAGCCATGCACGTTTGGGTTACGCAGAGCTGACCACCTAAGCATGTATCCGTTAGTGATCAGGCTACGGGGGCCTTTTGTCAGTCTGCAGCCCTGTCATATGAGCCTTCGCCCAATCTAAATATGTCTCTGGTGTTCCCGAGATCGACAACATTGCCACTCTGCCTGTCTGCCTAACAGCACACGAAAGCCTTGTGAGGCGGAGCGGAAAACCAGCATCTAATGCGGTGCATAGGAACTGGCTGAATGGAATAGCAGTGCCGTCATAGTCTACGTGTTTCTTCGTAAGTACGAGTCTCGCTACTTGAATAAAATCCTGTCACTCCCACTTTTGTAAGCCATCTTCCAATGCTGTCATGCATCTTGCTATCCTACTGGTTGATCCAAAGTCAAAACTCCTCCATCATTGCGATTCCATAAGCAGCAGTTGAACAAGATGTCCTCGGCCTCGGGCTTTCCAGTTGCCTCGTTGCAGCCAAAATCACCCACTCAGAAGAAACCACTACGTGTTCTGGTCCTCGGCGTAACAGGCGCAGGGAAATCTTCGATCGTGGCGGCGGCCTGTGATGAAACCGTGGAAATTGGAGACGGCGCAGATTCCTGTAAGGCAACTCATTACCATTGTTCCCGGAGGCCTCTATTCTCACCATCTGTTCGTAGGCACCAAATTCTGCAGGCCCTATCCCATCAAATACCGTCTGAAAGAAGGCATCGATTTGGAGATAGTCGACACGCCCGGCTTCGATGACCCAGACGCGCAGATCTCAGATCTCAGCATATTAAAGGAGATCGTGGGATACGCGAGCAGTGTCTGCGGCATCATCTACGTCCACCCGATCACCGAGACCAGGTTGACCGGATGCTCCAGGTTCAACATCGAGGTGCTCAAAGCCATGTGCGGTGAGGAGTTCTACCACCGCGTCATCATATGCACCACCATGTGGAACAATCAGGCCGACCAAGGGCTTCGTAGTCTTGAGGTACGCCAGGAAGACTTGTTCAGGCAGAATGGGCCTTTTGGCGACCTGATGTACAGAGGAGCCAAACATATGCCGTTTTGGGACGGGAGGGAGGACGCGGGTCTTGAGATTCTCAAGCACTTTGCTTCATTTTCTGAATTCTACCCCAGGATGGCGATTCTAACTCACTTGTCACAAAGCAAAGGGAAACTTCACAAGACGTCGGCCGGTGAGGTAGTTCGGCAGGAGCATGAGAAGCGCAGCAGGAAGCCCACAGACACCATGCCGCAGAATAATGCCGGTAGCTCGAAGTCAGGCTGGGGCCTGAAGAATCCTTTCGGTAAATGAAGCTAGTCAGCCTGCCTGGCAATCTTAGGAGTTGATGAAGCTCAATTTTGGTGACCCCAGGGTCGACCATGTGTACACAGGGTCCCAGTACTTATGCCAAACCTGCTAGACAACTAGGTCGTCTCTTTCCTTCCAAAGTTGCATCAGTCTCTCAGAATGCACCCAGCAAACAAGGTGGCTTCATGATCTTGGTTCAACTTCTGTGCGCAATTTTAAACCTTCATGGACGCCGAACCTATGTACATAAGAACTTATGTGGCCAATACGGGATCTGTTGGACCATTTAATCCTGGCTGTCGGAACTTGACGATGCACATCAACATCCTCCTCAAAGGTCATCAACTTGGTTTGCCCAACCGAGAAGACCACCTGGGACATCTCATCATAGTTGATTAAGCGTTGGCATTGCTTTCGTGCCGGTCCCGTTACATGACACACTTGATCAGTGAGAGGATTCACTTTACCAATTCTTAAATGTCCTATGTACTATTACTATTTGTAATTCTCCTCTTAGTCTTCTTTACTACTACATAAATTCATCTTTTAATGTTATTATTGTCACAGGAGACACAGGAGAGACGGAGCTCTCAAGCCTTGCTTAAAATTATTGAATTCGCATAATACTTAATCTGGGTACTATACCGCGCTTTAGTATGTCTAAGAAAGGGTTATTATAGCCCTCGCACGCTTCATCGCCCATTTTACCCCCTTAAAGCCCTCTCTTTTAGCCTAAAATAATTATTATAAAAACCATTTTAATTAAATTTTTAATTTACTTTAAATTATTAAGCCTATATAAACTCTTAATAAATTAAAATTATTTTTAAAGGCTAATAATAAATATAAAGTAATAATAAATTAAGAATAAAGGGTAAATTTAATAAAAAGGTAGGCCTTTTTTAAAAAAAGAAAGGTGCCTTCTTTTTAAATAAATCCCCTTTTAATTTATATAAAATAGCTTTTTTATTTTAAAATAAAGGTTAATTAAAATAAAATCCTTTATTTTATCTTTTAATAATATTTCCTTTTAAATTTTAAGCTTTTAATAAGCTATAAATTAAATTTAATATTCAATTTAAATAATTTATTTAATTTAATTAAGGATAAATATATAAGGAATTAAAGTTAAAGTTATTAAAATTAAAAAAAGAAATAGCTAAGTATTAAATAAATAGGTACTTTAATATATATTATAAATATTAATAAAAATAAATATTTAGTTATTAGCTTTTATATTTATTTTTTAGCTTTATAACTATTTTTTAACTTTATAATTATTTACTTTTTAAGGCTACTTACTCTTAAAAGGCATCTAAGTAGGCTTTTAATTACTTTTTAAAGGAATAAGGCTTTTAAATATAAATCACTACCAGATAGATTTATAAAAATAATAACTTATTAAGTAAACAAAGGCTATAATGACCCTCTCTCAAATACGCCAAGGCGCGGTATGGTAGGCAAAGAAGGAGGAAAGAAACCCTCCAACTAAGAGCATCTATATTCGACTATTTGTATTCTTTGAGTTCCTCTATTTTGGGAACAAGATGACTATATTTCTTTTTGGTAGTGATGAGCTCGTCCTTCTCCAGTTCAGCAAGGTCAGCATCTCCTATCAACTTCAAGCTGCCTATGCCAGCCGCGCGCGTCGAGACATGACGGCGTCGCCATCAGACACCGTACGTCCTGGCTGCCTGATGCTTTCTTTTCTGTTGCGACTTTTGATGGAATCATGTTTTGGCTTTCGGAAGGCTGAGATGTGATCTCCTTGATGTGGGGTGATCAGAGGTTACAACTGCCATAGAAGTAAGCGCAGATCCTTGGCAAGCGTGGGATCATTCCGCCCCGCACTTCTTGTCTGCTTGCTTCTCTTTCTATCCGGTGCAATCTCTGATCGTGTGACTACTTGAATTATCATGCTGTGCAACGTGTGTAAAGATGGGCTTGAGGGGATGTGGGATCCTAGTCGCAGCAAGCGGCTTGCGTTGCTAAAGGACTTCATGGCAAACTATCACGACGACGACAATGACGACGCACCAGGCTTGCATAGTGCCAGTAAGTATAGAGCTTTGTCTACCGCTGCGTTGATTTGAGGGCTTCGTGATAACTGAGTAGTTCAAAAAAATCAATAGGCACAGGCGACTTGACGCATCACGGAGCCAACGAGTACATATACGGTCATCACAAAGACAGAGCTTCATTTTTGGCCTCGATGCGAGAGAGATGCGCCATGTGCAATCGTTTCCGGTACCCAACCAGCGATGAAAACCCCATGTTACAGAATCTTGGCTACTTCTCAGTGTTCCACATGACACTTGATCAAGAAGACACCGTTGACGAGCCAATGATGTTTGTTAGAGTGGGAAATTCATCAGGAGGATTTGGGTTCGTCATATTTGGTAAGACATATTTGGCAACTATACCTAGGCAACCAGGGAGGTCAACGTTTTTGTGAATGGTAGAAAGAGTTGCAGAGACTAACCGTATCATAAACCTAATTAGACCCGGAGGATGACAATATGAACTTCGACTTCGGGCCGTCCAACCATGATTCTAAGGCATGGTCCATCATGGAGACCTGGATGAGGACGTGTGTCGAGTCTCATACTCTATGCAGCCCGCCAGAGACGTCAACTTCGTATCGACCAACTCGTTTGCTCAAGCTAGGCAATTCACATACATTCCGCCTTGTCCTAGGCACTGAGTGTCCCCCTACCCTTCAATACGTAGCGTTGAGCTATTGCTGGGGTACGAAGGCTGTCGAAGATCTACTACGACTACTTCAATCAACTGTCGAAGACTTGAGCCGGGAACAACCAGTCGACAATCTTCCAAAGACCTTCAGGGATGCTATAGATGTTGCTCAACACTTTGGCGTCCACTACATTTGGATTGATCGACTGTGCATCTTCCAAGATTCCCCCGAGGACTGGCAGAGGGAATCATCAACGATGCAAGACGTGTATCGAAACGCACTATTCAGCATTTCCGCACTTGGGGCCAAAGACGACCAAGGCGGGTGCTTCTTCGAGCGTGATCCAGCAAAGGCGGCGCCAACAATTGTCTCCTTCAAGCTGACAGAAGACGGCGAGGAGAAGGCATTCAGATTCGGTCTTGAAAAGGGCTGGTCGTGGCGTCTATCCTTTGAGAATGAGCCTCTGGTCCAAAGATCCTGGGTTGTCCAAGAACGACTTCTCGCACCTCGGACCCTGCATTTCGGGTCCAAGCAAGTGTTCTGGGAGTGCCGTGAAGCGAGTTGCTCTGAGATGCACCCGAAGGGTGTCTATTGTTTCAGAGGTGGCAAAGATGACGAAGATGATGGGATGCAAGAAGCAGATCGAAAACCCAATCACCCTTTCCTTTGGAAGCAGCTGTTAGATGCACCGGATCGAAGGCATTCCAACGACCCATATGAACAGCTCTTCACCGACTGGGATTTGTTGACCGACTACTACGCCAGTCGGAAACTGACCTTACCCAACGACAAGCTGGTTGCTCTGTCCGGATTAGCCAATAACATGAAGGCCAGACTTCAGCAATTGAGACCAGGGCCGCATCGGTATCTCGCCGGCCTTTGGGAAGAGACATTGATGTATACACTTGTGTGGAACGTCAGAGCCCCGGCTAGAAGAGCATTGAAGTATCGTGCACCGTCGTGGTCTTGGGCATGCCTCGATGGGAATCTCAACCTCATAGGATGCAAGCATGGTGATATGATTTCCTTCACATCCATGGTCTCCGTGGAGATGTCGTACCACGGCAAAGAGGATACAGGAGAAGTTGATGGTGGCATACTGACATTGGCAGGGCCATGTGCTCTGGCCAGAATAGACATGGAGAAGAATAGGCACCATTGGTCTGAGAACGAGAAAGACCTTCGGAGTATCCAAGGCGACGACGGAAGTATGCTTTACAACAAGGACGAGACCAAGGCCAGAGTTTTGTTTGATGCCATGGACGATCTTAGCGAGGAAGCTCTTCTTATCTGGGTGTGTGCTCATTATTTCCATGATGAGACATGGTATGGTCATGGCCTGGTACTCGCCCGTGTGGAAGAGGATAAGTATCGGAGGTTGGGTATGGTAAGCTGCTATTTTGATAACAAGGATGATGCACAAACGTTTAGTGCCAGATTTCCCCAGAAGCAGATCAAAATTATTTGAGTTGAGCATACGACTTGGGGGGTTTGATACCGGGAGGAACGGTCTGTTCAGACCTGAGTATTCTGAGGAGCAAATTCATTCACAACCTGGGTGGAAAGTTTCTCCCTCCAGACACGTCAGTACAACACTCAGACTAGATCAACTACTCCTCAAGGTCACCATTGTTAGCAGTAGATACCTACACAGATGCCTAGCTGGACAGCTACCTAGGTGGCCAGCATAAAGCCTAGTCTCAACCAACTAACAATCCCTTAATCTCTAAGTTGTAATACAATCTTAAACGTGAATATAAATAGCATTCTATAAATATATAAAAGGCTATATAATTATATAAGGTATAAGCAGTTATATTACTTAAATATACTTTATATTAAAGCTATTTATATATTAAGAGTTTCTTTAAAGCTTTTAAGAGCTATTAAAACTTTAAATTAAAAGATTAAAGATTTATACCGACTGTTTTAATATTTATATTAAGTATAAATTATTATATAAATTACTTTAATTATATAACTTAACGTTTAATATTATTATAATACCTTTTATAATTATAATTATTAATACTTTATATAGCCTTTATTATTATTTAAATTTAATATAATTACTTTATATTAATATTATATTAAATTAATTAAAAATATTATAATTAATAAATTTAATATTAAAAACTATTTAATCATATATACTTTCTGTCTTGACCTTTTCCCTCCACTTATACCTGCCATCATCCCTCCACTGCAGCTTCAGTAATCCTAACACACACATCTTTATGGTGACACGCCGTCGCCATGCTCTCACCCCGGGCCTGTCCTGGTACACAATTTGAACGTCAAACGGCATCAGCAACTACCACCACGTCACAATGAGCAGCGGTTTCCTGATTAAGCTTAAATTTTCAGCTCAACGCATAGATGTGGACCGCAGCGAATATATACCTGGAAAGATCTGATCTTGCTCAATTTCATTTAGGCCCTGTCCTCCTTGCGAGCATCAGACATCCACGCCCGAACGCTGATTCAACACTGTGAATTCTCGTCATCTTAATGGCTCGCCGCACTCTGGGGACTGCTCTGGCTGGAATAGCTGGCAGTCTTGGTTGAACGCATCCATCGGTCACAGTATCGCGGCCGTGCTGCTAACCGACAGCCATCCTAAGACGCCCGCCGCAGAGCATCGTTTTGCTGCTCCCAGGTGGGATGATTTTCTGCACGTAGAGGGGCGGCAATTGCCTTTTGTATACCTAGGATCGTGGATTTTGTGTAGACCGAACCGACAACTCAATTTTGGCGGTAGTCTAGTGCATGCCATTGTCATTTGGCAGTTGATTTGATAAAAGTTGGTACTTGACAAGTGAGAAATTGTCAAAGCCTCTCCATGCACATGATAGTAGTAAGACGAGCTTACTCCTCAGAAGTGGTGCACATGCAACCCCTCTCTTTGTGGAACCCGGCCAACATCATTGGTGGCACCAGCCGGAGGAAGAAATTGAGCTGTTGGTCCCGACATCTTCCAACCGTTTCCACCGAAGTTCCAAGCCGTGGTACTGAAATACTTGACCCAGTCTTTTGGTATTTTGACTCCTGATTGTGTGGTTCTGGCTCGTATCCAGTACATCATTGGCCACAGAGACCCTCCTTGAAATGGACGTGTCACGTATGTCTAATGTCTACCGGCCACGATATAAGCACCGGGGCCGGAATGCTGTGATTAGAACGAGCTCTTACCCACCATGGACTGATATGACCACTGGCCGAGCCGGCGATATTATAGCATCTTCCAAGCATATTCCCGACAGGTGGTCCTCGGCTGAGGCGTTCACGTTTGACGCAGGAGGGTCGTTCGACCTGACGCACGGCCATCAACAGCAGAAGCTCCAGTATGACCTTACATCGATGTATCAGTCTGCTCAACTAGTCGACAGGTCTGAGAATATACGCATACTTGACCTTCTCCCGGGAAAGCGAGATGATCCCATCCGGACACGGTTGCAATCCTGCTCATTAGGCAACCCGCCAAGCTATGAAGCCGTCTCATATGCATGGGGCAGCAAGTTGGATAACGCTGTGATCACTGTCTGCGAGGGCGGAGTCAATTACGATGTTAAGATCCCGCGAAGCCTCTACGGACTTTTGAAACAGCTGCGACACGATTCCACCCATCGCCTCATCTGGGCTGACGCCATTTGTATCAACCAGACAGATGATGAAGAGAAGAGCTGTCAGGTGCGACTAATGCGGAAGATTTACCAGAGAGCCACGAGAGTGGTTATCTGGTTGGGAGATGACTATGACACTGGTTGCGGAGCAAGGGCTGTCATCGATGTCATCAGCCGGATGAATAACCGCAATTTCCTCACGCTTCCACCACCCGAAGATCAAGACTTTTGGATCGCTCTTGGGCGGCTGTATAGGAGACCTTGGTTCTGCCGATTGTGGTGTCTGCAAGAGGCAGTCTTGGCCCCATCCGCTCAGGTCATGCTTGGGGAACACTCCACGCCGTGGCAACATGTTGGCTTCGCCGCGACATGGATCGGCGATTTGCCGGCACAGACGTTTCAGTATGACGATAGGGCCTTGATTGGTGTACACAATGCCTGTCTAATATATGGGCTGTCGCGTTCAAATGAGAGCCGGCAGCTGGTTTCCTTCCTGCAACTACTCACGCTCACCAGGCCATTCGTGGCGGGTGATTCTAGAGACAAGATTTACGGTATCCTGGGTATTCAGACAACAGACTCGGATCCTGATGTTGACGAACCGTTCTTAAAGCCTGATTACACCAAGACACTATCAGAGGTGTACATTGATTGCTCCTTAGCCATCATCCGCAAGACTCGGTCTCTCCGGCTACTGTCTTATGTCCAGCATGGACAGCTTCCTAGACGGGTGGCTGACGTTCCCGCGCTAATAGCGACGGACGAATCGCTGTTTAAGGTCCCATCGTGGGTCCCACGCTGGCGCCAGTACTTTGCAAGGACATTAGCGCCACCAGAGGAAGAGCCGAATACCTTCGAAGCATCTGCCTCCATGAAATCCCAGTCGGTGGCCAAGACTGATGTGAGAGGGCTCGAATTGATTACATATGGGGCTCGAGTAACTCGTGTCAAAACTGTCTCTCGCATCATCGGCTCCTCGAAGACACTGAGACATACTTCGGCGAAGACGGCCAACGAGCTCTGGGTAGAGTTCGTCGAGCCCCTAAAAGCATCAAGAACGGACCCAGCGGAACCATTTTACACACTGAGTACCCTGCTCACTGCTGGCAAAGACTGGCTCGGAGGCGTCATCGAGGACAGAGAACAACACTTTGCCGACTTCTTGGCCTTACTATACGATCCCATCTTGCTTTCTGGTGGTGACCCTGGAGTGTTACGAAGAAGCTTTGTGGGGGCAGATGAGGGGGATGAACCGCCGAAGTATATATCCTGGGCGCGAGGACCGTTGTTCCAGCAACCCAACGTGCTTCAGGATTCGCTTTTCCGGCCCCGGACAGATCTTGTGCTGCCACCCGTCACCAAGACAGGGCGGGCCCATTGCTTCCAAGAGGCCATGCGCGGTGCGTGCACCTGGAGGCGCCTTATTGTCACCGAAGACGGCCACGTCGGGCTCGGCCCCCAGGTCACTGAACCCGGGGACATCGTTTGCATTTTCAAGGACTCCATTATGCCGCTCCTGCTGAGACCCGAAGCCGACGGTGACAAATTCAAGCTCGTTGGCGAGGCGTACGTACAAGGCATGATGTTCGGCGAAGTCAAGATCTCTGAGGTGGAAGAGATCGTGCTGAGCGACAAGCCTTTCGTGGATCCTAGCGAATTAGACTCAAGTTTGGTCAATTAAGTGGCCTCGAGCTGTCTTGGGAGCCCGCCAGGGTGGAAGTAAGAGTGCGTTCCGTTTCAATATCGTGAGAGTGAGGAAGTTGTACACGTGGAAAGCTGTAGGTGCTATATACATGATGAATTGTGAGATGCATTCAATTTCTTCTCGGAATCATGAATAAACAAATACATCTACCTCACCGTTTCTAATGCCGTTTGATGAGATTGATATTAATATACACCTTGGCAACCGCGATGATACGAAAGAAGTATTTAACAATTTGCATGTAACTTAGCAGCAGGTGGTACCTTGACCAGTAACATAGTGAATGTGCACAGACACCAGTAATATGAATTCTACCTGGAAAAAAAAACGCCTGTAGGATGACAAACGAATTAATTGAATTAGGACGATCATCCGCGTTCTGTCTCTCGCTGGGAGCAAAATGTTTGCCTTGTGCCGAGCTCGAGGCACCGAATATATAGCACCAGATGTACAGCTTGACTAATCCATGAAGGAGGTCTATACCGTACTCGCGACTAATGCTGGTTGTTGAATATCATGTTGCTGCTGCTTGGGAGCCATGGTGCATGGGGGGATCTCGGCCAGCCCGGTGGCCCTCTCTCCCCAGGGGGTCCCCTCTCGCCCTGAGGCCCTCTTTGGCCCTCTGGTCCTATTCCTCCCTGTGCTCCTTGCTCGCCTTGCAGTCCTCTCTCACCCCTTTCTCCTCGCTCGCCTCGCATTCCTCTCTCACCCCGTGTTCCTCTCCATCCCCGTCCACCTCTGTCCCCTCGCGGCCCACGGTCGCCTCGTGGTCCTTGTTCTCCTCTCATGCCCTGTTCCCCACGTGGGCCTTGGGGACCACATACACCTGGCCACCCACAGGGTACTTGTTGAACGGGAACTGGTTGAGGGCAAGCTGTTCTCGGTGGGCATGGGGGGTCAGGTACGCCTGGCCACCCACAGGGTACTGGTTGACGGGGACCTCCTTGAGGGCAAGGTTTTACCGTTGGGCAAGGTTTTCTCGGTGAGCAAGCCTTTCCCGGTGGGCCAGGTGCTCCTTGAGGACCAGGTGAACCCCGTGGACCAGGTGAGCCTCGTCGACCCGAAGGACCTCGTGGACCTCGTGGACCCCAAATACCTTGTGGGCCTGGAGGTCCAGGTCCACCTTGACGTCCCGGGACGCCATCGCGTCCTCGGTAGCCCCTTGGTCCACGCGGGCCGGGACGTGTACCCAAGTAGAAGCAACCAAACCATATCAAGAACCCAAGGCCGACGGCGAGGAGAATTCCAAAGACAATGAGGCCTGTTTTGGCCGAGTCACTATTTGATCCACGTCTCTCCAAGGCCAGTGCTGCTACGGGAATTCGGGAGCCGCTGTTCACTGTAAAACCTGGATAGTCAGCAGCTGACCCATTCCAATGATTCAAAGACAGTGTAATGCTGCCACCTTTATGAAATTTCGGCATTCTGATCTCCAGTGTCTTCCGACCTCGAAATTCGTCACAAAGATAGGAGAAAGGCACAATCTCGAGAAAGTGCAGCGAAACGAGACCAGGGCTCGCCCACCTTTACAAAGACCATCAACACCCTTTACGTCGCGAGCCTCTGAGAGATCAAGGAGGGCTCCATGTGACTCGCATCCTTTTCACCGGTGTGTGTGGTGGCTTCCGAGCCCTTTTCAGCTCAACACCGTCAAGCCTTGTTCAGCCCCACCGCGGTGAAGTCTCAACCGATAATGTGCTCTCTCTCTCGACTCAGTCCGCCATCTGATGGCGTCCCCACCTGTCAGATAGTAAGCCGTCGTTCCGAGGTTCAGGTTGTTGCCTTAAAAAATAGTGTGGTCGGGATTTGACGTGGGAGGATGGAGAGAGGTGGAGGGACGCAGCCACAATACGTGCATGCATGCAATGAAAGGAGAAAAGAAAGAAAAGATGTAGATATCGCCAACTATTTCCGTGGGGGTCGGGACGCTGACGTGCATGACGTTACCCGGGTATGCTGCTTTTACCATTGGTGATGAGGCTCTCTGTGGCACGCCCAGTGTTCTTGGGCGGAGGTCAGATGGCAGAAGTTGTCATACATATCCGCGGATGACCCCACACACATAACATCATTTGGTGAGCTCTATAGATGCCACAAGCTGGAGACAAGAGACGCTATGCTCTCAAAGGATTACTTCTTATTATCTGAAGATCTTATGAGCAAATGCCCGGCCCTACTTATGGGACATCCTGGTCACAACCCTCCGTGCCCTCGCTCATCAGTGTCCCAGAGAAGCTGAAGCTTTGCTGTCCTTGGCTGTAACCTGCATATTAGGCGGTCAAGTACTATTGTGTGAGAGTGGCTTCTTAGGCTCTGACCTGGCGCCACATCAGGAGGGCACACCACCCTCGCTTAATCTCAGCTGAAGGGGGAGCCAGAGAAGGATTCCGGGGAGTGCACTATGGTAATGAGTATCAACTCTCTCCCAATAAGTGTGTAGATTCATATTATACAAAATGTGCTCACCAGGGAGACGATGCCACAAATTTCATACTACGAAGCAAAACTACAGCACACATATGATTAGGACATGACTCATAGTCACATGCAAGGACAAGAAATAAAGTCTCTTTCTCTCTCACACATATCTCTCAAGGTGAAATTTCCCCGGTTTTTCTCTATGACTGGATGGATAGACTGCCGTGCCCTCACCCGTTGGACCCTCCCTCCTGTTTCTGTCTTTCTCTCTAGCTTCGCAGTTATGAATCCTATCCCTCTCCCTCCCTCCCTCCAATCTTTGTTCCCACATGTGGAGATTACTTAATTTGTACAAAATACACCCCAGGAAAAAGGTACTAGCTCCTCAGATGCAGACTCAATGACGCTCTCATTCCACCTTCTTTCTACTTTTCCTCCCCTT
The DNA here is from genome assembly GCA_037177825.1 of Diaporthe sp. P3_1W. Classification (NCBI taxonomy): domain Eukaryota; kingdom Fungi; phylum Ascomycota; class Sordariomycetes; order Diaporthales; family Diaporthaceae; genus Diaporthe; species Diaporthe sp. P3_1W. Next base: position 6,954,881 of record JBAFXB010000001.1, read on the forward strand.
CCACCCCTCCCTCTCTCTCTTGTTCCTGATGGAGCTTCCCACTCTGGGGCGTTCAAGTCCCCTTTCAAATTCTTTTCGCGAGATCAAACGTGGCCTTTGGGCCTTGAGAGATGGTGGGGACAGATGATGGTGTTTGGGGGTATGGTCGGTGAGATGTGTGGATGTGTAGCGGATGGTATGGGAATAAAAACAAATGGCATTATCAGAATTGAATGTAACAGTGGAAAATCTCCCTTCTCCCCCCTTTTTGGCCCGCTCAAATCGTGGAACCAGAAATGACTGCTCGTGATCTCCATCACCTATTAACTTCCACCAGCACTCCTGCAGGGAGCTTCATGTCAACGGTAACAAAGGTAGGTGTAGTTGGTATCATCGAGCTCGAATCATCGGTCAGTATTTCGGCATTGAAGCCGGATATGGTGTCGCAGCAGGTCGGTCTGTGCTTCCGGATTGGACAATTATAGGGCCGTGATGGTGGTCGAGAGGAGCCACACGGTCGGATTGGTGTTGATCGGCCACTGAATCCATCACTCCTTGCGCCTCACAGGTCGCGAGTTTCGGAAAAGCAGACAGGATCGGCTGCGTGTGTGTGTGATATCCTTAAGCCACACCCGATGTTGGCCAGGCGGAATCCACTCTCATGACAAGATCTCAATCTCAGACAGCTGTAGCACTGCCCCCCTATTTGGGACACAGGTTATTCAATGCTCATCGCTCATCGCCGCCTCTGTCCTTCCCTCTCCTGCGGAAGAAATCCATGACCCTCCTCGCGGCACCACTACTACCGGCGTGGTCGTGGCCACCGTGTCGCGAGTATTCGTCCTTGTCGTAGGCGTCGACGAATCGTTTGTTCTTTTGCAGCATGCCGCGGGTTCCCCGGCTAGGGGTTCTCCTGTGGTCCTTGCCTGGCTGCTCTTCTGGATAACTTGTCTGATTCGTCGGTCGCTGTGCATTCTCAATGGACGAATCCGAAGCACTATTCAGGACTGCGCCTTGTTGCTGCATGTGCGACGGGATACCGCTCTGCCGCCTGCTCTGGTAGGGGTTTGAGCTGTTCCTGTTTTGCCGCTGACCCTGGCTCGGCTCCCGACGATGAGACTGTTGAGAACCCTGCAGTTGAGCATACATTCCGTCAATGTCGGCAGCTTCGGGTGCCCGGGGCTGTTCCACATAGCGTCCGTGGTCGTCAACCTGTGGGGGTTCCTGCATCGGCAGGCTCCGCTGCGAGTCACGGGGCTCTTGCTCGTACTCCTTACCGAGCCCAATAGCCTTGAGGGAAAATGAGCTGGGAAGCAATGAGAACCGCCTGTTTGCCTGCTTATCCAGCGACGTCTGCGACCCGTTCATGCTTCCGGATTTCTTCTTTCCAAGACCGAGTGAGAAAGAGCGGCGCGAACGCTTCGAGTCCATCGACGGGCGAATGGGACCATCGTCGGAGATAGGCTGGGTCATGCTGACCGGAGGGTACTTCTTGGACTTCTCTCCGGAAGAAAGCTGGCTCTTGCGGTTACTCCTACTACCGAACACAGACCCGCTTCGGCCGAAGATCTTGTTGCCGATATCACCGATCGTATTCGATCGCCTGTGGCCCCTGGAGTCGGTGCTATCGGCCTCCCCGGTGTAGCCACTGACTCTTGAGAGCTTGGACGGCGTGTTGACGCTTGGCCTACCGTAGTCCGAGCCCTGGTCCTCGTTGGAAGAAGGTTCCGGGTAGGCTGGTCGACCTGCAGGTTGTTGTATACTTCCATGCACGTTAGTATCAGCGACCGTGGGGGCGGAGGGTTGGCCGTACGTAGCTCTCCCTGTTCCATAACCCTTCGAACCAGTCGAGCCGCCGGTTGTCGGTCGCCCATGTGCTCCTGCAGACGTCATGTACTGACCGTCAGAAGCTGCCCGCATGGCTTCACGGCTCGGTCTCGACGGTTGCACCAGGTTCTGGTTGTTGAGATGTGCGCTCGGAGGCCTCCTCGAGGAGATTTGCGGTGGACCATATGACTCCCTCGTGACAGGCGGGTCGCGGGGCAGTGGCTTCTCGTTTGCGGAAGTCGACTGAACCTCAACAGGGCCCTGGCTGCCTGATCGGGCTCTAGTCTTAGATGATGAGCCTTGCGCGCTCGCCTGCTCGCCACGCTGTGTCTGAGTGTTGGGCGCAACATATTCAACCTGTACCGTCCTCCGCTTGTTGTCTCTCTGTTGTCGCGCAGAGTTCGCGGCCTCGGTATCTGGGTCAACAGTGCCTTGCTTGCTGGTCAGGCCGCCAATCGATGGTCCAACTGTGTTCTTCTTGTGCGCTTCTCGGACAGATGCGCTGCGGGCGACCATTGGCGTCTCGTCTTCAGCGGGTACAGTCGTGTTCTGAATCTCCCCGGGAGTAGTGGTGCTGCTCGTGATGAACTCGACCACATGGGCGTACTCGCTCAGCCAACTGTGGCGGGCCACTTCGAACAGATCGGCACGTTTCCGAGGATTCGGGACCAGTATTCTCCGCAGCAGGTCTCGTGCGTGAGGAGTGACATATTCGGGGAAGGTAAGCGGGGTGTTGACTATATATTTGTAGAGCAGGTTAATGTTGTCGCCTTCGGGGTTTGCGGGATCGTCGTCGAAAGGTAGATAGCCTGCCAACATGGCATACTAGAACAGTGTCAGTCTTAGGACGCCAATCTACGAAGAATGCAGAGGGGACCTACCAGAATAACCCCACAGCTCCAGACGTCAACTTTCCGACCAGTGTACAAGGAGTCGCTAACGACCAATTCAGGTGCAGCATAGCATGGGCTTCCACAACTCGTCTGCATGAGATCACCCTTCCTCATTCCGTTCGGCTTCAACTGGTTTAAGCCCATGCGCTTGACAAATTCTCGGTCGCTCAGGTTGTTTTCCTCTTCTTCTGACAGCTCCTCGATCGGGTCAAACGTGTTCGCGAAGCCAAAGTCGGTGATGATGATGTTGCGGTTGCGGTCCAGGAGCAAGTTTTCCAGTTTCAAGTCTCTGTGCACGATGCCCTTCTTGTGCAGATAACCCACGCCGGAAACAAGTTGTGCGAAAAGACGTCGGGCGGCGTTGTCCTTGAGGTACCGGTGGTTCAGGATGTAGTCAAACAGCTCACCGCCTGAAGCATACTCCAGGATGATGCCAAAGTGCCTCTCAGACTCTTCCATCTTGTGTAGTCGGACAATATTCGGGTGCGTCAGTTGCTTTAGGATGGCGACCTCACGCATGATCTTGGCCATTCGGGATGGGTTGCTTCCCAGCTGGTCCTTCTTGATAAGCTTGATGGCGACCTGTGCGTCCGAATGATTAGCGCCAATGGCTCTCTCTTTCTCTCTCTTTGCGAGGCTCATCAACATATTGTTAGTAGGCCTTACCTGAATGCCGCCTTCTTGCTTCCAACCAAGCTTGACCTTTCCAAACTCGCCTTCACCGATGGTGTTGCCCAGTATGTACTCGCCGAACTTGGTGTGCTTCTCGCGTTTGCTGAAGTCATGCCTGCTCCGACCACCCCGCCGTGTCTCCTCGCCGTGCTGTTCGGCACTTGCAACTACTTGTTGTGGGGCCGGATCCTCGTCGGGGGTCTCGGTCGGGTGTGGTTGTGCCAGCGCTTCGCGGGCGCGCGACCGCTCAATGTCCACCTCGGGCTGTGACACCAGCATGCTGTTCAGGATTTCGCTTGCTTCCCGAGAAGGCCCCTGGGGTGTGGATGATGAGGTCTGTTGCGACCTGATAGGAAGTGAGGTCGAGCCACTTGCCGCCCGGGAGTCTCTGTGGCTGCCGCTGCTGCTCGTCTTGTGCGATTGCTCCGGACCCGTGTGTGCCGACTTTCGGCTCCGAGAGCTGTGAACGGCGGCGTCATCTTGATAAGCCTGGCTCGCGCTCGCCTGGCCGTTCGCGTCGTTCCCTGCGTGCCGCTGCGACGCCGATCGATCGGCACCCTGTGCTGCAGATCTCCTCGAAGTCGAGGCGCCGCTGGAGCCGCCGGCAGTCTGCTGGGATGAGGTGCGAGGTGGCACCGTGGTGGCGGGCATCTTACGGCGGTCGGAGGAGGATTGCTGGTACTGATCGGAGGGGTCGACGGGGATGGGGGACGCGAGAGCCGCGCGTGAACTCATTGGGGAATTGCTTTGGGACGGTGCGTCTCCCTTGCCGCTGCCGTTCCCGCTGTGTTTCCTAGTCGGCCGTTTGGAAGCCGAAGGTGATGATGTGCTGTTCTGCGCGGTCGCATAATACGGGTCGCGAGCAGGCGAGGATGTCGATTGCTGGAACTGTTGTTGCTGCTGCTGGTGTGGGTGTTGGTGGCGGCTGCCAGGCGAGGCGGCGACCAAGGGCGGTGAGTTGATGGTGACGGAGGTAGCTGTCTGATGAGGCGCGGATTGCAATGCAGCCGACGACATCTTCCCACGCAGGAGCGCGGAAGGTCTGGAGTCGGTTTCTGGCTTATCGAAGGTGGCTGGTGACGTTGCCCAGCGAAGGGATCTGGGTCTTTTTCGTCCCCTTGCACGATAGATTGGATTGAGTGCTTGCCGTGCTCCTGGCTGACCAAGGGAGTTGACGTTTAAGGGGGTCGGTCGGACGTTGGGCTAAGGAGGATGTTTCGGCTCGGACACTAGCTCAGGTCGGATCGGGTTGCGGTTTTGGGAGGCTGGAAAGGAAAGGCTTCCAAGGTTTCCAAAGTTGGAGGAGCAGTAGTTTGGGGCAGAGATGGAGGTACGGCCAAGTACCAGCCCAAGACCAGGGCCTGGCAGCAGGGACGGAGGCTAGGGCTACCTAGGGCAAAAGAGCAGGGCAGCAGCGCAGGCGGTTCCTGGATTTGGAAGGCCCGGTTGTAGGAATAGAATAGCAATGAAACAAGAGACAAGAGGTCAAGTCAAAGAGCGAGGGCGCGTGGAGGGCGCAACCTCTTCGTTTCGCAGGGCGTGGGAGCGTGACTTGGGAGACTGTCCTGCAACGGCGGAAGTGCAACTGGACTTGGACTGGACTGTGACTGAACTGGTCTTGTCTTGTCTTGGGAGCTGGCTGGCTGGCGTGTGTGCTGAGCTGAGCCTTGCAATTAAGAGAGGAAATATGGGCAATGCAACGAGTCGCCAGAAGTGCCCAATGAGACCAATTGCCCAGTTCAAAACACCATGGCTGCTCTGCGATTTGTTGTTTCGATGCGGCGGTCAGTTTGACTTGGGCGGTTGGGTGGGATGTGCGTGCTGGGATGGGATGGGATGTGCGGCGATGCGTTGCGTTGCGTTGCGTTGCGCGGCGCTGCGCTGTGTTGTGACCGTCAGTCAGGTCGCTGTTGATCGATCGCCCTATTTTTTTGCCCCCCTTCGACGTTTTGTCTTGCCGTTGTCCCTGCAGCCTGGCTTCCGCCTGTCGCTCAGCTCGCGATTGATGCAGGCTCGGCTCGACTCGACTGGACTCGACTCAGGTCCTGTGAACAACACACATGCAATGCAGCCCAGACGCGACACCCGCAGAAGCTTGGGAGCGGCGTAGTGTTGTGGTGGATTGGGACTGTTTTGGGGCCCCGATCTTTTGGCCCCTTTTCTCTGATAGGTTGGCTGCTTGCAGGATGAGCGCAGTCAATGCAGGTCAGGGACAACAGGCCGGCCCAGGGTTTTCAATTATTCAATTATTAGGCGCTGCCGCGACCGACAAGACGAGACAGGACAGGACGTCGTTTGCTGTGCGTGCTCGCTGCAAAAGGTACTGTACCAGACGGCGAAGCAGGTGAGCGGAGCGGCGGGGAGAGTGGAAAGGAGTGGTGGGACGGGATGAGGTGTGGTGAGGTCAGTCAGGTAGGGTACGCAAGGTTCGGGGAAACGAGAGACGGCGAACAGGACGGGTCGACTGAGACAAACGCCGCTGATTGTCGTGGGAGGAGAGAGCAGGAGGAGGCGGGAGGAGGGAAGACTGGCGGTTGAAAGGTAGGGTAGGGGGGGTTGTGGTGAATGCCAGGCGACGATGCTGGGTTAATCCACTGCAGGTGAATTCAAAGGCAAGCCCAGATGCAAATGCAAATGCAGAGCGCAAATGCGACTGGGGCCTGGCTGGGATCTCGGTCGTCAAGCGAGAACATGAAGGGAGAGGCGCTGCCGGGTGGGTAATCTTATTTGACCCCGTCCGCGGCCTCGATGAATCAACCCGCCAGCGTCTGTGTTCCTCTGCTCGTCTCCCGAGGTGCTGCTCCTCTCTCTCTCTCTCTGTCTGTCTGTGTCCCTGTCCTGTCAGCTCAGTCTATGCTTGTGCCCCGTGCCTTGATTATTGTTCCCTGATTGTTGACTTCCAGGGAAACCCGCGGATTGGCCTCGCCCGAGCACCAGAAACCTTGGTCACGATATCATGATCAATGCTGCGAACTGTATGCGTTCATGTACGATGTAGATCCCGCCTGCTAGCAGCCAGCCTCCCCTCACTGGCAGACATGCATCCCGCAAAACAGGCCTGCTCCATCACCATCATCACTTCGAGATAATCTGTGTGCTTCACGGCTTCGCGGCCCTCGCGCAGCATAATGACTTAGTAAGACGGCAGACAGAACACGCGGGACGGATGTCCAGCCATGACCCTGCCGGTGCTTGGCCCCAAATGCAAGCTGGGGGATGCTTGGACGAGGCCGGCCTTGGGCAAATCATCACTTCATGCACCCCAACAGCAACCGCATTTCAGACGGAGATACTCTGATATAGCGCGGCCGCGCACACGCGACCTTGGCCCCCGAGGGCGAGCACCTCGTGCAAGGTCTCCGAGCTGGCGGGCAGTACAGATCACATACCCGGGCGGACTACCGAGATACCTGCAGGTGCTATGTAGACTGCATGGAATACGGTAGTACCCAAGTACTGTGAAGATCCATAGACACATGGACGATATTCACCACGGTATGACGCCCAGCCAACAGAAGCTTAAATTGTTTGTCCTATCCCACACATGAGAACAAGTCAGACGCTCCACCCGATCGACGTGTCTCAGCTCTTGAATGAGGGTAGCTCGCCCCGGGGAAAGGTTGTCTGATAACTACGGAGCAGGTACTACCTACCCACCTACGTATATTCTACAGTCCGCAGATGAACAGTTTCTTTGTCTGCCATCCGCCTATGTCGGTAAACAGATACGGTACTGATTAACAATTTACTAAATGTTCACTAGGGTCCCTGCAGGAGATGAGCTTATTTGGAGGTGTAGTAGTCTGTGAAGGTACTCCGTACCGTACCTATCGCAGGTAGTGCGGGCTGTGGTGGGATGCAGGAGGAGAGCAAGAGGGTGTTGGCTTGTTAATTGAGGGGCGACACCGCGGTAGTGTCCTGCAAGATGAAAGGCTGTTGTCCACCAGAGAACCGAGAAAACCACCGGGCACCAAGACAACCTCAAGATTCGCTTTCCACGAAGTTACCTCCCGTCGCAGCAGGGCATGAGAAGCGCAGCGCGGAGCAGCATGCCCTGGGGCGGAATGTGACGTGACGAGACCTGGCCCAAGCATCCCACAGATATCTCATCTCACTCACCTAGCACACACGGTACTTGAGTCTTCCCGCCATCAGCGAGATGAGCGAACCTTGCAATACGGACGTAGACACGCACACGCACACACACACACACAGGCAAGGCAGCAAGCCACAACAAGCAGCCCTGCATCAACATCACGAGTTTGCTGCTTGACCGCCTCGGCCCTTTCGTCTGATGTCGAATCGCGTCGTGGGACATCCACCCCGGGGCAGCAGGGGGAAGCGTCGAGAACCAGTCAACGGCACTGCCCCTGCCCTGGCTTCTGCGTCCTGACTGACTGCTGCTTGACTGCGGCCCCCCCAGGATGCCCAGATGCATGCCGGGGCCCCACTTTATCCTTCGACGAGGCTTCTCGAAGGATAAAACAGGGCGTGTCAGGAAAGAGGATAGCCCATTTCCATTCCAATGCGAAAGAGTTGAGGGTGCCGACTGACTGTTTCGGGACGCAGCTGGGATTTGGATTGGATATTGATGAGCCAGGCGGCACGCGGAACGGCAAGCATCACTTGAAATGGGTTGGGGTCGGTCGAGCCCCTCCAAGGAACCTGAGGACCTGAGGAACCTGAAATTACGTACTGGCACGGTACGTTATGGGCACCCGTCCGCACGCAGGCTAATCATACTACCTGCTGTACCTTGGTGGTAGTAATTGCAAGAAAAAAAAGGCGGGCGCCCCGTCCGCCCGCTTGTTCCTGAATTCCTAGCCCGCTGCACGAAGGGAGCCAGGGATCAGGGGAGTGGGGTCCCATGCACGGCCAGCCCTTCCTGCCCAGGCCCTGCCCTCTCTGTCGCGAACTCAAGAAACGGATGATGGGTCGTCACAGCTCTGGTAGCAGCCCAGCCTAGCCAGCCCGGCCAGCCCATTCAGCCCGGCCAGCGGGCAGGGGGAGCAGAAGAGAGAACCAGAGTGTGGGTGCAAAGTGCATCTTCAAAGCCTCATCGATCGGCCTGGGTGGAAATAATCCCCGAAATCAAGTCCTGGGCCCGCAGCCTGCAGGACGTCAGTTCATGAGTCGCCGCCCAACTAAGTGTCTCCTCCCTCGTGCATGTGTCTGGCTTGTCTGGAGCTGTCTGGCTCGAAAATGCTGACTGACACTACCAGCAACAGACCAACAGGAGCATCGTGTGCCATTCAGCCGTCTCAAAACGGAAACCCCACAACGTAACCAGACAGCCAGAAGGAACCGGGTCTTGGCATCAACCAATTGACGTGCCATGCCTTGCAAGGAACCCGACCAGTTTCAACCACGGCCTGTCTACAGCCAAACATCACCCAGACTCTCACTCTGTCTCCCATATCTCCGTCCTCCATCGCACACTCTCTCACACAGTTCCTGTTAGGCGTTTCGTACAGCGCATAAACTTTCCCTAGTTTCTGTTTCTCTCCCTCCCCACCAATGTTCCTCCCCAATCCAAGGCCAGCCCCAAACTATGTGCCTGCGCGCTAGCAGCTCCTCCTGTCCCATCATTGCTCGTCGCCTCCGCCCAATGCCCAAGGCCCAATCCCCACTGCAAGAAAGCAGCGCCATGCCGGCGCATGAATAGGCGGCGACCGGGCGACGCATGTACGCAACGCGCCACACCTCGGCCAAAAGGTATGCAGGGCGGCCAAAAACCCCAGACACGGGCAGCAGGAAGACTCGTGCGCGCCGGCATAGCAGCAGCAAGCATATGGGACGGGACGGGGGAGTCGGGGGAAGCGCTGGGGCCGGCGCATTGAGTACTGTACCTGCTTCCTGACTCCCACCACCTCCCCATCTGCCTCGCCGTAGGCGCATAAAGACAGAACAACGAGATAAGGCCATGGCGACAAGCCCAACAATGCCTCACCCGCGGACGGCCAGTCGTTGAGCCCATTCAGTCACTCAGTCCAGTCCCGGGCCCCGCAATTGGCGCCCGACGACGGCGCCAGAAAGGCGCAGAACAATCATGCCCTCATCAAGTTTGAATCTTCATGCCCTCTTCCCTGTGCCTGCCCTTCCACTAGCACAACCTTCAAGTTTCCTAGCACCCACTCTAGCCTCGTTCTTCCGCGGCGCGCCTCTCTTGTCGTTCCCCTTCCGCCTCGCCGCGGGAGGGACGTCGTGCATTGAGGCCGGGAAATGGACGTGGCGCTCGGTGGCAGGGGTAAGCTTGACATGCCGTCACCACCACACCCACTCAGCCCAACGCGCTGCTCTGCCTTGCCGCTGCTTGTTTCCAACAGGATGAATATGCCGGCCGGGTAGGTGCCCGACGACGCTTGACCATCTCTGGGTCACAACGCTTTCGTCGCCGTCATCTTTCTTTCTCCCGCAATTCTTCTCTTTGGCGCGCTGCGGATCCTGACCGCTGCTCCAAGCGAGATCCCCGGTCGTCCGCCTTGTGAGGCGGGCAAGTTCTGGGCTGAGTCACGGGTGGTATATCACAGGGACATCGCGTCTTCGAATTTCACGTTCACGTATTTTGTGGCTATGGATATGTCTGGGCACACGGCTAAATCCCATTGACGGATGATTAGGGTTTCATGATGGGCAATACCGTCACGTTGGTACAGTTCACACCCTCCAAGGTATCACCATGGACCCGGGTCGCCCGTTCATCTCAAGCAGCGGACGCGCATATGTGACTCGTGCTTCCCTTGTCTCAAACAAACCCGCGCATGCGCCGAGAACAGACACACACCTGAGCCCGGGCCGGCACACAGGTTGACCCCCGGGGACCTTTACTCATGCTCTCACCGACTTTATCGTAAGCACCGACTGCGTGATAACGCGGCATGGTGTTCCTCGGCGATGTGCCCGGATCGCTGGGACGTCCCCGTCCCGTCGCAGCGAAAGCGAAACCAGGCCCACCCGGACTTGGCCGACGGTTGAGATCTCCCGGTCACTCCGGCCGGACGGGGCTCGCAGGGGGGCACTAACGGACGCCATTGTCTACCCGTCAATGCATCAGGGAACCCGACGGGAGAGCATTAATGATATTCCACAGTCAAGGCCATTAGCCGCGTAATCTCCTGACTAGAACTTCTTCCCGATTCTATGCCGAGGCAGTCGTCGACCTCGCTGGACCGTGCTGTTGACGACGCCCGAGCTGGAGCTGCGACGCCTCAAGGCCGACTTGGAAGGTGCTGGAAGGGACCACAACGGCTTCGGTGGATCCCTATCCCGCCTCGGCGATGGAAGCGTGCGAACACACGACCGATCGCAGGAGTCCGCTCATCATAGCTTGATCGAAATGTTGTACGCATCCAAGGCCACAGCCACGCCCGTCAGGACTGCACTGTACGCAACCAAGATACCCACGCTTGCGACCGGCCCGACATCCAGAGTCGGAACTGTCATGTTGACCAGCCCCGTCAGAAGGTTAGCAATGAGGAAGACGGCAAGGCCGTTGCGGTTGTACGCACGCAGCACCCTGGGAGTGGCGATCTCATATGCTTCCTTCTCCGCCTTGGTGTCGGCCGCATTGTAAAACGACGGGAAAAACATCGTCTCGACGAGACAACAGGCCATGAGCTGGACCGAGTTGAAGGAAACCACCCCCAAGACGTACGGAAGATTGGCCAGTCTGCGAGACACCTGCAATCCCGCCCCGTAGTTGTAGTTCGTGGACAAGAAGAACAGCAGCAGCCAAACAACACTCCACACAGCCATCGTCATGAGCAAAGTGGTCCTCTGCGTCGCTGCGCTGGACCCAGTCCGGGTGATATTGCGAGGCAGCACATACATCCCAGTGTCCTGGCCGGCCAGGAAGATGGCCAGGTACCCAAAGAAGCTGAAGATCCCTTCTCGGTTCATGGAAAGGAGGTCGACCCGGGGCGCAGTGAGAATGTAAGCCTTCAGGCCCGTACTCTCCAGCAGAACCTGGTAGCTGACCCCGAGGATGAGGGCAAGGGCGGCGTAGGAGGGGACAAACTTCAGCGCGGACTGGAACAGAGCCACAAAGGGTGGCAAGAAGCCCAGCGTGAAGAAGAAGTTCCAATGCACACCGTACTCGGTGACATGTTCGGCGTAGTCGAGGCCCTTGACGCTAAGCAGGCGGATGACACCGAGCACGAGGAGTGGTAAAGAATGGCGCATTGAGTACAGGAGCCGTCGGAACAGAGGAGTTCCGTGGCCTTGAGCGCGTTCTTTTAATACAGGCCTCGCCGCCACGACTCCGGCCGAGAAGACAAAGGCGCCGACACCAATGTCCATCAGCGATGTGCCCCATGTCTCGACCTTGCCGAAGCGCCGGGGGAAAATGCGGAAATCGACTGCGAGGATGGCCAGGCACGTAATGACGAGCATAGACCCTCGGAATATGGTCAGGAAGGGCTTTGTCGAGAGGACGTCTAGGCCCGCCGCGGACCCCTTTGTCTTGCTGGCCTGCGCGGTAGCCGGGATTTTAGGCTTCTTTCTCCGGGCCACGAGGTTTGGTGGGAATGCGTAGACTAGCAGCGCGGGCGCGAGCAGCAGAACAATGAGGAGGATCGGGGTGTCGGAATATAGCGTGATTGCGAGCAGGACGGCCCCGACATTGAGGAAGTAGTCGATGATGAACCCGACAATCGTGTACGGCCTGAAGAAGGACTGGCGGCTCTGCAGGGCGGACCACACCAGAGCACCGACCTGGGGCGGAATTTCAGCTTGGGGGGCAGACGAGACCTCCGTCACAGGAACGTAGATTGACTCACGGGTAAGACAGCCGTGACCGCCGCGATCTCGCTGACTGGGCCTCCGGTCAAGTTGGACACGAAGTCCTCCTTGAGCTGCTTGTAACTGGCTGTCGAGTTAGACATGCTGAATCCCGTTGCGTCTGAGGGTAGCAGCGCGTAACAAAGAAAAATGAGAGACAGAAGTCAGAAGTCAGAACGGAGACTCTTGGAAGTCGAAGGCTGGGTGCATTGCGCTGCCAACACGGCGCCAAAGATTCCAGTGAGGCCAGGCTGGCAAGGGAGAGGAAGGGAGAGAGAAATGACAGCTCTGCACCAAGCTTGCCTTCAGCCTCGCTCGAGCAAACAGTCGTCACAGGCCAGGGTGGAAGGGTCCAGCCCCGGGGCCCAGAAGATGCGAGCGACCAACCAGAGCCGGGCACGCCGACCCCACCTAGCGGGCTCCACCCCGGCTCTGGACGTTGAGATATGATGTATTGCCATGTGGTGTACGTTTCCCGGGAAGGGCGCACCAGCTCGGGTGAGGCGTTCAACAGATGCGCCTTTGTTCTCTGGGAGTTGACAGTTTCATCGCGGCTAGGTCGCGCGCGCAAAACGAAACATGGCTTGGACCATGCTGCTGGTAACCCTTTGTCTGGCGCTGGGCCAGCAGTGCTTTGAGCCTGCTCTGCCTCTGCCTCCCGGTTGAAAGGGCACCCAGGAGCCAAACCGAGGCGCGCAACGAGAAAGGAGAAAGAAGAGATAAAATTGGAACGATGGCCGTCACCACTTGTGTCCAGAAATCCTCGCCATCTATCCTGTACTTTCGTACGTCGTGTCACATACGTCCCAGATCCAGAATTTCAGCAATACCCAACCTGCCAAAGTTGGCTCCTGGCCTGTTGTCGCCCACCTTCCCTCGTTTCACGTGAAGATTATACGATCCCCCAGCCGTGGATTTCTTTCTCTTTTGTGTTCTTCTGAGCGCCCAGCATCATGATCATGGATGCCCAGAGTCGTGGCCGGCCCAGTCTCGAAATCAAAACGGACTGCTCAAGGCCTGTCGAGACGCACCTGCGGTCAGCCTTCCGCAGGCATCGGAGCCCCTTACCCTCCGCAACACCAATCACCGCGAAGCCCCTTCCCAGTCCCATACAGCCCTCGACGCCTGGCTATGATGTGTCTATGAGGCAGCATGAGAGAGCCATGGTAGAGAGCCTCGACTCCCGGGGCGGACTGAGCAGGTCATTATCTCCCGTCGCGGAGCAGTCCATGTCAGCGAGGGTCAACCTCTTGACAATGGAGAGTCCAATGCGGTCAAGGACACCGGTATTTCCCCCCACAGCGCCCAACACGCCAATGCTGGCCTCTCCATCGGCGCATAGGCGACAGAGCATGGCGCAGGAGACCAGGTCGATGCTGCTGTCGGGCATGTCCCCATCACAAGCCAGCAACGTGGGTGCCGTGGCCAACAGGAAGCTCTCAGCACCTGCCGAGGTTATCCAGAAGCAACAGAGGCCGACCATGGCGCTCCTCGATCCAGACATGCTCCATACCTGGGGCCATGTGTATCTTGGCGATGTCACCAAGGCGGACGTCCTCGTGGCTCCGACCGCCCTGCGCCGCCTGAGCGGGACTGAGCAGCCTGGCAGCGTTGGCGAGCGCAACGGCCACTCAGATCGCATCGCCATCAGGGCCCGCGTGCGACCCAAGGGGAGGGAGCGCAAGCCGTTCCTGATTGAGCGAAGCTTAGACATGAGCGTGCTGAGGGCCATGGTGGCTTCGGCGGCCACGCCTGTGCGCTCGCCACGCCGCCAGGGGATAGCTCCTTTGTCCTCCGACACCGTCAGCTCTCCACGCCTACCAGCATCGCCCCTAGCCGCGAGCCGGCGCCGGTCTTCCGTGACCTCGTCCAGTCCGCTGTCGTCTCGGGCCAGCCATCAGCAAAGGGGCGGCTCGAGAGAGATGCCAATCCGTAAGTCAGAATTCGGCCATCTCCGGCCCGCGCAAGAACGGTCCCATTGTTTTGTGTTTGTGCCTGTACACCAGTGCTAACGAACGTTTGGTTTAGATCTCCCTTATGCTCGGACCTACCTGCCAGCATTAGCAGTTCTCATGCTCTCGGGCCATGTCAGGACTGGCGACACGATAGACCTGCCGATGCCGCATCCAGAAGCCTGGACTCAGACGGTGGCCTACTCGTACACTGGCAGGGGCGAACTGACCGATGCGATGAAGCAGAACATCTTACACCTGGGAGGAACGGTGTAGATGGGCTATGTCTTGATGACATCTGATGATATTGACGGTGGCAATGTGTGTAATGCTCGGGATGATTAATGTAAAGGGTCCTAGATTTTCTTTCTTCTAGATGTCTATATCTCTTGATACTGTTGAGTGTTTGCGCACTCATTCTTGGCAATTATATGGCCGCAACCAAAGCACATAGAACGCAATGATAATTATATTCAACAAGAAAGATGCTTGCTTTTGTTTTGACTCGTGTATAGGGTAAAGCCGACAAGACGACGGGGCTTCCCCATCAACAGATACTGACCCAGGGCAGTTGGTGGTACAAAGAGCTGAGTGGACATGGGAGGAAGTGATCTGAAGAAGTTGGGGCGTTGATCCGTGGAAGCAGCCCGAGCTTGAGCTACACGATCTAGAGCACCATGCTCAGGAAGACGTGGTGTCCAGAGGAAGGTGGAAAGCGCGTGCATGGGCAGCTGTCAATTTTGTAGCTCCTTCCCTGCCTGCCATGCAAGGGGGAGGGAAGGGGCGGCCCGTCTGCGATTAGCATGTGGCTGTCAAGGCCTGGGCACTCTCCGTCACCCCTCGAACCAACAGGTCAGGTCAGGTTAAGTCAGACAACATCTCATTACCTTTAAAAGCCGTTTCAACCGCCATTGAGTCGCCGAGCAACACGTAGCACATGGCATGGCAGTCACTGTGACTTGCCGTGTGTGGCCTGGCCTCTGCCCAACTGACGACGAAACCCAAGGAACCACGGAGATTTCCTCACGCGATCGGGCACCAATGCCAATACTGCAAGCCGGCCGGGGATTACTCGACAAGCACATGTCGTCTTGTGTGAACCTGTGCAGAGCCAGCAGCTGCCGACCTCAAGTCCACACTTGTTTTGGCACCAGGGCTTGCGCTTGTTGTTGCATCTGTGTGTTGTCTGTCTCGCGTGGTCTAGAACCCAACAAAGCAAAGTAGGCCATCACCACTCACCTTCCCGTTTGCGGCCTACAGCAAATAAGGTTTCGCTCTCGTTTCCCATCAACAAACAAACAACCCTCCACAGAGGCAACCTGCATTCAGCTGCCGTGCGACTTCGAGGTGTCAGTGAGTCAGTTCCCGCCCGAAATATGCCCAAGTACCCACCTGTTCCCGAAGGCCCGCACGGAAGGGGCCCAGACCTTTTTTCGTCGTAGCTATCCAAATCTCCTAATAAGGTGCTGATCGGCACTGACTACGACGACAGATATTCTCTTCCCTTCCACACATGTCGCTTGACCCCAACATGCTGGCAACGGCACTTGCCCAACGCTTTCTTTGAGGATAAGAGCGCCTTGCTTTCCCAGCACGGCAGAATCTCGAGACCTCCACGACCCTCTTTCCTCAACGCCACGAACGGACCAGTACCTCCCACAGGGTGTTGGACACTGAGGTTCACCCGGGAAGAGCGAGGACTGTCGTTCTGTCTCTGCAATCGACTACCAGTTGGGTCAATACCTCTGGCCTCACCTACCACCCGTGACCCTGACGCGGGGGGTAAAACCCATCTCCGATATCTTGGGTGAAGCCATCCGTCGGAACGAAGGTGCCTACTGCGACTTTTCCACGTTCTCCCAGGAGACCAGTTACGATCTAGGACTTCAATCAACAGGAAATTCTCGTCCAGAGCCTACAGCCAGGTATCACTCGGTCGACCAAGGAATTGTCCGCAGGTTAAGGCATCCCGAGACGCAACCTGCTCTTGTCGAGGAGCACGATCGACCACCTCCACGGTCATCACGTACCAGAAAAATTTTCATTCGAGGTTATCTCCAACTAACACGAGCCACTGACCGCCGCGCCGGAAAGCAGCGTCCTCACGATGGAAGCTCAACCGATCATACTCCTCAATGGCTGGCCAGGGGTGGGAAAAGACACGATTGCGGAGACGCTCAGCCTTCTGATCGGTGACAACAAAGCCTCATTGCTGGATTGGGGAAAGGGTCGAGGCGAGAGCTTTCAGACCATACCCGACGACGATGAAGTGGCACAAAAGGCTCAACGGGACGCATGCCTCGCTGATCAAGTCGAACACCCATCAACGTTCAGCAAGATGGTCATATGCACGGACTGCCTGTCAGACACGCCACTGGGGATGCGGCTTGCCCGGGACTTCGAGGTTGTCGCGAAGAGGACCAACCGTTTATTGATCCCAATCTATCTGGAGTGTCAGGTGGAAGAAAACATGCGGAGATTACAGGAGGCCGAGAGAAGGGTTAGTCTGAAGGACAAGAGTAAGTTTAAGCCCTCGTTAGTCTACGTTGCACATCCTCCAAGCCTCCAGCAACCAACGGGGACCCATCCAAGTGTTCCATCGAGACGGGAAGAACTGCACGTCGATCGATGAGTGCTACAGTGGAACGGTCACGGGTACGCGTTCGGACACCGAGATACCCGTCGCCGTGACTAGGTAGTCGAGTGTCTCGACGAAACCTACCAAGGGGTGACCTGACGGATGGCCCTCGCCGCGACAGTGACTGTTGTATTCTACGTGAGGTCGGTCCCAATATGCTAATATAACTTTACAACAGTTCGAAGCCCTAACGAGGCCAAGACGGTCAGAACCGATGGAGGCAGCCTGTTCATCTTCAAGGCACGAGAAGGCCTGAGCATCAACATCACCAAGATGCTGCCACATGAAGCAGCCCTGAAGATATTGTCATACATCAGAGATTCGATCGATCGTCGGAACGAAGAGCTGGTCAATGAGGAGACGACGCCGTTGGAGGCGTGCGAGCCGGCGTGGGGTTGAATGACGATGACATGGATGAAGTCCGTTCAAGGCTGGAACCACGGAAAGAAGTCACGAGTACCCTCTACATAGCCTCACCTATTGGCGAGTTTGGCGAGAACGGGCGCATGATAGAAGGACGACGAGCACAGGAGGATGGCGTCTCGGAAGGAGAGAAGGCCGTTTTGATATGATACCCCCGATTGCTTTGGTATTCTGGAGATCTGGTTCGTGGAAATAAGGCTGGCAGTGCCATGCATACTCTACTCTCCCTGAAGTTCACATGTCCTTGGCGCCGGCAGAAGGAAGTTGTATGACTCTGTCGCCAATGCACCTAGCAGTAGCTGCGCGATGCATCTCGACCAAGCACACAGACGCGTCACAGCAGTCTTCTGGGCCAGCTAGGTTCTTGACACTGCTCTACAGTACATACCTGAGACGCAGTGCCTCCCCGCAGCGTTCTCCACATACCAATATATGTGAGGGAGCCCTCTGTCACCAACCATTTCACATGTCGCTGCTGCAGCTGCCACTCGGTCCTGTCTTGCCTGACTCGCCAGTGACAGCCGCCGACGCAGCGCAAAGGGATCGGGTTGCGGCTCTTCATACACCCAGAACAGGAGCACATGTTGGGGAACGGGCACATGTGGCTGACGTTCCATCCGCCCTCCCTCTCGACTCGTCAGGGCCGCCGGTTCGTGGGCACTGCGCACTGGTGATCTCCTGCTCGGTGGCCATCTCGGAGATCCCGGGAGCTTGGATCTTGCTGGGCCCGTTGCCCTGGGTGTGAATATGCCGTGGAAGGATGCCACGGGGGCGGGAAGAGGGTAGCAAGGGGAAAAGGGAAAAAAGACAGAAGTAATATAGGCAGGGGATCTGTATCCTAGGTACGTAAGGCTTCTGATGGAGAGAAAATAGTACCCATCGGGTAATTCTCTTATTTCTCTCTTTTTTTTTCTTCTGCGGAAGAAAGCCCGTGTCCATTCAGAGACGACGCAGCCACATCATCGATGCCTCGACTCAGTCCGGTTGCCATCGACTAGTTCGTAGTTCGTAGTCTGTTCGGGCATGCCGGACACCCTCCCCATGTTATGGCCGGGACTACACACCACACACACGCATCAGCACATACGATGATCAGTCAGACGGAATGGGTGTAAGATGATTTGCCAATTACGCCCTCACCCATGTCTTACAGGTAGCCTGCCACACACCACCACCACCACCACCGGGCCTCAGGCTAGGCTTCTTCGTCCAAACTACTGCAGTGCGCGCGTGAGTGTGTGTGTCTGTGTAAGTAACAAGGTTCGGCTGGGCAAAAGGTAAAATCAAAAGAAGAAGCACAATGGAAAAGGGCTGGAACCAGGAGCCCAGCCCAGGCCCCGTCGGCAAATCCAGCAGCTTGGGACGGGATCAGCAACCCAGTCTGGTGTGTTACTCAACATTCATCAACCGGGTGTCTTTTTTTTGCTTTTGCTATCTCGATCTTGAGCAGGAATCAAGAGTTTTGAAGGAGAGAAACGACCAAGCAAAAGACGCGGCACAAACCGAGCGGAACCTCTCGCCCTTCGTCGTCCCCCCCCCCTCCCCCTCCACATTGCACCTCGAGCATCGTCATATCTCCCCGGTTGCTGGGCCGCCCGGGGGGCATCGCCGGAGACCCGCATTGTGCTGCTGGTTTGTCAAGATCAGAGGTTTTTGAGCGACGATGATGACACCAGGCCCGCTCTGCTGGTCTGGTTCCCTTCCCACCCACCCCTCCCCCCTCTCTCTCGCTGGATACTCTATGCAGATGCTTCGAGCCCACCAGATCGCAGACTGGTGGGGGGAAAAAAGACACAACACACACACATCCAGCAAACCACCAACACCACCACCCATCTCCACGGCGCAAGGGCCGGGGTCGCTCCATGGGGGGGTTTTGTGATGCAAGCAATACCTACTACGCTACTACTGTGTGCATGCTTGACTTCAGATACTAGGTACATGTGGTACATACTGTACATACCTACCTTTGCCCACTTCCTGACTGAAGCCATCGTCTGAGCGTACATATCCCATCCGTCGGCGCACACCCCTCCCTACTGGCGCCGCTCGGCCTACTCCCCCCGTGGGCGCCGACAGGAAAAAAGATACCTCAGAGGTACTCAGGACCGGAGCTGACATGCCCAAAGGAAGAAATCCTTGCTTGGATACTACGTGACCTGCAGTACCTGGGAGATACCAAGATACTCCATCGTGGGGTCACACCCATGGCCCAGGGAAGGGGGGGTTGGATGGGTGGTGGGTAGCTTACTTACTTAGGGGCGACAGGAAGGTAACAAGTTGGTGGTGGTGGTGGGCTGGACTGGCTAGACTGGCTGGCTTTGGTCGTCGCAGCAGAGCCAAGGCAATGCCGGAAATGGAAAACACCCCGGCCCAGTGCCGCAATGTGGTCTTATCACCCTGTCTTATAGCGAAAGGAGGGACGGTGTTGTGAAGATCCGGCACTGAGGCCCGGGGTAGAGCCTTGCTTTGCTCGTGTGTGTTGCGCTTGATGGGGCCAGGTCTTTATTTTTTGTGCGGATCCGCCGCATCCCGCATCAGCAATGCTTCTCTCTACTCTGTACAATGGTACATACGGCACAACACACACACTCTCACGCGCGACGTGACGCACGGGTCCGCCAGTCAGATGCGTGTTGGGGGGAGGACATGAGATTGCGACGCTGATCGTGATGATTGATGGTGGCGCGGCTTGCCCTATTGGAGCAGGCACGTCCGTTTCCCGTGGGCTGAGAAGTTGTCCTCTAACCCCGTTGTGTTATGCTGTGTGGTGGAGGATCTTATGCCTGGCATACGGAGGGATATGTTTTGTCCTTTCTGTGTTCCGCCCTCTGGCGGTGGTCTGGTTCCGATATTGAGGCACCGAAACTTATTAGAATGCGGATGCGGGTTCCACTGCAGGCTGGCCCGCCCGGCGTCCAAGTACCGTGGGAAGAAAAAGCAAAAACACCTTGGGGGTGGGCTGGCCAGGCTGTATGGTTTCAGATGGCAGTTCGCATGAGTCCACGTTTGTGGCTACATACGTCGAGGCCTGGCCTACGTGATGGTGTCAAGTTCATTTGTCTAGTTGATGACAGGGCCGGCACCAAGACACATTTGTGGTTGGGCTCGACCCTCCGGACCGGCGTGCTGTTCACGTTAGCCTGTGAGCCGGTGGTCGTGGTTGCTGACAGCCTGCACACTGGTGGGGATTCGAGATGGCCGTTGTGCTTCTGGCTTGAGGTCCAGATCCAACCAATATCGATCGACAGCGTGCAGCATTAGCAACAGAGGCGACGATCCCGCTAATCTGGGTTTGGAAGGCGTTTCGGCCCGGGTTGACGGATGGAAATACTGCTGGGCTGCCTGGGCTTTCTTTCTAATTTATTCGGTCTACCAAGTATGGTCTACCAAGTAATATTTATGCGGATGCAAAGTGGACGATGGTTTCACCTACTGCACAGCTCACGCGGGCGAGGTGTCCTGCAGTTGTGCGCGCTGCACAAAAGACTGCTGGAGTCTGCATAGTAATGTAAATACGCACACAGTGATCATCAGCGATATTAGACTATTCCAGTAGTCTACACGTAGTGTCTGGGGCCCGGGACGCGGAAGACACGGCAGCTCATCAGGATCACGACATCAGACGGGGTTCCTCCGTTCCCGATGCAACGGCCTCATCTCGTTAATCCCATCGGCCAACACACAACGCACACTGCGCCCCGTCGCGTTGCGACTGAGACATTTAGCAGAGGCTAGACGTGCTCCAGTAGGCCTACGGAACAGCGGCCTATGCATTGCGGACCCGTTTGCCCCGTCCGTCGCTACGTGAGCCGGCCGGGTCTGCCTCTCGCGTTCGGTATCGAGGATGCTCAATTTGGGATCGAGGAGGATCCGCTTCTCCATCTTGATCATCGCCAACTCGTCTGCAATCGATGTCTTGGTGGGCTCCAGGGACCCAGGGCGCCCCCACCTGCGAGCCAGGCAGCCAGGGTTTTTTCTTATTGCTTCATTCTCCCAGCCAGCCAGCACACAACACACGTACTGTACCATTGAATTCATGGCCCGCAGCCGTGCTGGGATGGCACGGTGCGAGTAATGCCGCGGCCGACCTCGCAGATCTCGGGTGCTTGACGCTTGACAAGAAGGCCCAGGTCAAGGTCCAGGTCCAGGTCGAGAGGTCCAGCCCCGGCTCCAGCTTGACATTGAGAGAGGTTCACACAGAGAGGGAGAGAGCGAGAGGGATATCCCCCGGCGATCGTCTGAGGTCGGTGGATCGGATCGGGCAGTGACCCAAGCTTTGAGTTTTTTTAATCCCGCTCATCCGTCGTCTCCCGTCCAGCCCAGGCCCGGCGCGCAGGCCCAGCTCTGAACTGCCGCCGCAGATCAAACAGCGTGTCGCTGTCCCGGGCCCCCCTTGGTGATTGCTGACCATTGATGATGATGCTGCCTTGCTGGTCGGCCGCCAGCAATCGGGCAATCGGCCCACGGGCTCGGCACTTGCCAGAGCACGGCATGCCCATTTCTTCCTCTGCGCCGGCCGTTTGTGTCATCACATCATTGTCGTTCGATGAATGATGTGACCACCATGACTCGGCCGCGGCTTTGCCAGGAAGTGCGCAGCAAGGAGCGTAGCACCAGAGTTCCTGCTCAGAAAGGCGCTGCATCGCGGTATCGTAGCATCGAGCTTTTAGACTTGCCGCTCCCAATGTCCAGGGCTTCCTGGCGAGATGAGATCGCCAAGCACTGCTTTGTGGGGTCGCGTTTGGAAGGAGCTGACCTACTGACTCTCGTGCCGTCGCTCCCAGTCCGGGAAATGACTCTCCAGGCATGGCAGGTCTAAGCACCTGCTCAACCATCGATCCCGTCTCCCAACCCCGCAGCCGTGAGTGGACGCACACATCGCGAGGGTGAAACAATACAACATATACAAGAGACCTCCTCGTCCTCACCTGGGCGGCTTGACGACGTCAGGGCCGATGCCAGTCATGCCCTGTCCCGGGAGGCGCTGACTCTCGATCCCCATGTGGCCATCCGAGACACTCATTGGCCCTCTCCCGAGCCAGCCGCCAGCCCGTGGCTCCAACAAGTCCCCCAACAAAGGTCCCTATCTCTCTCCCCTTTCAGCCTCTGGGAGCCAGCCATTCAATCCTACGGTCCATATGAGAGCTAAGGGACATCGAACCTACAGCGGGCAAGTGCCTCCTCCAAGCGTGCTCCTGCAAGCTCAGGAACAGCAGCATTCCCGGTCCGAGCTAGCCCAGGCCACCGTGTATATCCGCGCTGTCCTTCACATCGAGGAGCTATCTACGGGGCAGGGCAGGCTAGAGCAGTGCGTTCCGCAGTCCAAGATGGAGCGCACATCTTCAAATCCCACCTTGCCGACCATGGCATTGGGCAGATGCAGGTCCTGGCCAAAGCAGTCAAGCGCGGGAGGGCTAGGACATGCATGCTGGACTATGCAGCAGGTCCACCCAGTGTGGGACAGTCTGGCCCGGACTTGTACATGGGAGGGGTGAGCCTATCGCCCGAGCTCGAGAGAAGGGAGGCGCTACAACCCCACACTGCGATGGAGCATGTGGGTTCCTCAAATTCTGGTCACTCAACCTCACTGGCAACTGCTCTGGTGGTGCTTGCTCCTCTCCCGGCCAGAGCAGGCTGTTGTCTGTTGGCTCATTGTCGGGATATCTCTACATGACCGGTCATGAGGAGCCTCCTGCTCAGCTGAGCCGAGGGGTGATGCCACTTCTTCCCGTCGAGGAGGAGCTCGCGGGGTCCTGGCCTGACCTGAGCTGGCCTGACTCCCCGGCCGTCGTCACTCGTGCCAGCTCCAGCTCCCAGCTCCCAGCTCCGGCTCCAGAAAATCCTTGCGTGGATCACGACAGCGTCTCGGGCACCAGCAGGAACCCATCATCCTTGGAGGGAGGGGGGTCTCCCGGTCAGACAAGACAGCCAGCCGTCGTGCTGGGTTGCACCCAGGAAGCCCCAGCCAATCTTGAGATCGTCGAGATGGATCTAGCAGCGATCCCCAGTCCAGCATCATAATTGGTTAGGCGCCTGTCGCGACAGCTGCGGAGCCCGGTGCTGAGGATCCTTTTCGTGCGGGAATCCACCAGCCCGCCCCAGGTGTACGTATTGTACCAGCAGCAAATGCAATGCCAACAACATCCGACGACCCCCCTTCAAAGGTAACTATGTAGCTGTTGGGAAGGTTCCGTGCGATAGAAACATCGAGCCATCCTACAGCACCTGCCAGCCAGCCAGCCAGCCAGCCAGCCAGCCACAAGGGCGCGTGCCTCATCAAGACATGGAGGATTCTGAGACACCAAGAGCAGGAGGAACATGTCAGACCAGTGAGACATCTCGAGGATGGTGGTCGACGATGAGGCTCGGGTATCCTTGCGCCATCCCAAGACACTGTCTCGCCTTACGTGATGACTACCATCCATCCATCCATCCCAATCTTCCATCTGCCATACGATACCACCACCGTGGCAAGACTCGTGCCACATGCGGGAGCCTCGTGATTAGATTTTTTTTTCTCAATCTTCTCAACTGTGTTTTACTCCTTGTCATACACGTGGACACATACAATGCATTGTCCGTGTCAAGCCGCGTGGTGGCGAAGAGAGGTTAAAAACCTCGCCATGCGAAAATCCAAGAACAAGGGCGCATGTATTGCGCATGGCTGCTGACTTGGGTGTCGGAACTTCTCCAAAGCGGCGAACTCGAGCCGACCTTACTCGAGTCCCGGCGCATCCACCACGGCTGTGCTAGGTGGTCGGGACTGTCATAACCCGTCATAGCCTGTAGGTTCTTTTTCACTAGTATCAATGCATGCAATCCAGTGACAGGGAAAAAGTAAGTACAAGTCCCAGATCGATGTACATGATACATATATACATGCCCATGTACATATGCGGCCTGCAGACGGCAACGAGGAAACTAGCTTGAAAAGAAATCAACGGTCGAGCCACTTGCAATGGCAGGCAAGTATCTACACATATTTTACTAAAAGTCCCTCCTCCGGGGATGAAAAGCGGAATTAATCCAACATCGACCGACACATGATATGAAAGGCGAGAAAGAAAGAAGAAAAAAGAGCACCACAATAGAGAAATGGAAAAGGGAAGGAGTGTGACACCTGCCTGAGGGGCCCAGAACGGCCGGGCGGCCATTCGCCAATCACGAGTGCATCCCAATGATCGTAATCTTGCATCTTGGATCCCACTCTGGGAGGGGACATCCCATCTGCAGCCATTTTCGAAGGGGGTACCACTTCTTTAACCCAGGTAGGCTCAATGCGCCGGCGCCCACAAGCCTTTTTTCCCTACCGGAAACACACAGACACACACACACACAGACAGGCAGGACACACAGACACACACCCCTCCCGACAACAGGACCCCTCCTCGCCTTGGCCCCCTCCCCTACCTCCCTTCCCGTTGCTCGTCCGATGGTTATTGTGGGAACGCACGGATGTGGTCAAGGCCGGGTAGGTGATGTACAGTACTGTGTGCTGTAAGCGAGTAGGCCCAGGCCATGTCCATGTGCTGGGATTGGATTGTGCACAGTCTTTGCCTTGTTGGTTCGAGCTGGTGCCCCTCCGAGATGTCAGATGCGGCCGTTGCCTGCTGCTGCTAATGTCTAGCCCGCCCGTTGCGCACTTGGGGTCACGTCGATTGCGGGCGATATTCCTGAACTGGAACTCTTGTGCAGATTAGCCCTGAAGAAGAAAAAAAAGATAGATGTCAGATATCAGATATCAGACAGGCAGGTAGGTGTGGCTTTTTGTTGGCTGTGTGAACCCAGAACGCGCGCCTTTCCTGTGGTCAGCAAGAAAACCTGGCGATGGGGGGACACATGCAAAGAACCAAGTTCCCGGCCCCCGGGAGGTGGGAAAGGGAGGGGGCGTGAGGGTATCGGGGCGAGGCTCTCCGGGTACATAGCTTCAGCAGCGCAGCTGGGAATTACATATTCTTACATGCCCAGTGCCTGCTACCTTACCCCCCGATTTTCAGATGTCAGAGGATGATGGGGTGTGTGTTGTGCAAGCAGGAAGGGGAGAATAGGCAAATCCACATTAGCCCTCGAAGCTCCCCTCCCCCCTCCCCTCCAACCCCTCCAACCCACCCACACCCACCAACCCTGCCTAGGGCCAGCTTATCCAGCCCTCCTGCGGGGAAACGTCATCGTAGTCTGTCAAGTCAAGAGAGCCCTGCATTTTGTGTGTGTGTGCGTGCGCGCGCACGCTCGCGCGACAAAGATCATGGATGGATCGAATCTGCCGGTTCGCGATCATGACTATTTTCTGGCTCCTCCCTCCCCTCGTATGGCGGGTCTCACCCGCCCCGACAGTGCTGACATGTCAGGCTGGTTCCTCAGCATGACAGCCCACGGCGGTAGTTGGCCGCCAAAAACAAATCACAATATAACCACAACAACAACGGAAAGAACCTCCGGCGGCGCGGTGTTGGGTCGTGTGTGATCACTAGCAGTAATGTGTGTGTGTGTGTGTGGGTGATGGGACTAAATCACACACACACAATCACACACACACACACACACATTTCCACTCTCGGGCAAACCCCGGCACCTTATCACTCGCCTTATATGGGCAGAAAGGAAGGAGAAGAAGAAGGTTACTCGCATGCAGCGCAGCTGCTGCAATGCGCGGCGGCGGCAGGAGGAGGGTGACGCCCTTCTAGAACGTCTTGGGGTGGTAAGGAAAAAAAGAAAAGAATGCACCACCACCACCGTCTATTCCTGTCTCAACCCAACCCAACAACACCTTACATTACATAGCCGTGCTGATCCGGCCCCCGGATTTTCCCAATCCTCATGTACGTGCCTTCCTGGGGGTATTTCCCGGGGCCCTGTGGTGGTTGTGTTTTTGCTTTTTCTTTCTTTTTTCCTTCCCTCCCTTTGCGTGCGGGAGCGATCTGACAGCAGGAGTACTCCCGCAGCCCTGTCGCTGGCGAATCGCAGGCCACCCTCACGGCCCCCGGGTGTGGCAGGTTGTACGCCCTCCGTGGAGATCCGGTTGGACGGCGCTGGGCTGATGTGCATTATGTGCGCGTGAAGGCCAGAAGGGGTGTGGTGCTGTGTGTCTCAAATGTGTGCGTGTGGGTTGGTGCAGCACCGTTGACGTGTGATGTGGTGCGTCCCTCCGGCCCCTGCTGTGTAACAGGCCCACCCGGCCAGCCCTCGAAGGGGTGCGGGAAGCTGGGATGTTTCCAAGCCTTGGGGTTACCAATGTATGTGATCTTTGATTTTTTCTTTTTCCTTTTTTTTGCGGCTGTGCGATCTGACCTGTCTCGAACCTTACCGAGCTGGTGGGAAGGAAACAAGAACCATGTGGGTGTGCAGGACCCTCCCTCCTGTCAACTCACACTCGCTCGCTTCAATCTGTGTTGTACTTGGGGTGGCTTGCGTCTCCCATCTGCGCCATGTGCATTGTCCTTCACAATACGAGGCACATCTGACATCTCCCGCTGCCGAACCGGACGAATAGATCTTGAGGGTCTGGACAACCTCAAAATATCCCATCTCATGTGCGTGGACGGATTTGGAATCCCAAAGCTTGTAGCTTCGTGTTCAGCCCGGATCGTACATGAGACGAGGTATCACAGCGTTTCTAGGGCCCCCAAAGGATATTAGGTAGTCAAAGTGTATTTCGTTTCCAATGTCTATCTTCTGCCAGCCACAGTATGCCTCAAAATACGCATTTCTATGTTTGTCTTGCAGAGGAAAGCACAGCGCCGCGCCAAATCTTCTGGTGCGCTAAATGCCAGTAGGGAGTTAAAACCAGGAAAGCAATAGTTCCAACCTGCGCCGGCAAAACCCGACAAGACCTCCTCCCAAGAATCAAACAAAATCATCTTGTTTTGTCCCTCCCTGCCCTTGATCCCCTTTTGAATCCTTAGCCGGCGAGTCGTACATCGGCGGTCCACCTGCTGAACCCCCTCGTTATAGGACCTCCGCATACCCTTTTTTCTTTTCTGGCCCGGACTTTTGTTTTTGAAAGTGGGGAGAAGCTGACGAGAGGGCGGAAACAAGAAACCGGAAAATCAAAAGAATACCGTCCGTCCCAAACATATACACGGCCTCCGACGGCTTGCTTATCCCAGCTTTGCGGGGAATAAAGCGCCGCCTACAAAACAGGCGTGCCCGCAGACTGTAGCAGTGGTCGTGGAGAGTGCTGTCGAACCTCAAAAAACCGCCAACGCCGTAGTAATAGTAGTAGTAGTAATAGTAATAGTAATTCTTGTTCTCGTGGCCGTGAAATCATCAAGTCATTCCATCTCAACCGCGTGCGGAGGGGCTGGAGATCTGCCAGCCCCGTCGAGCAGGGGTTGTGCCGTGGCTCTGGATAGGTCCTCGAGTCGTGTCTGGAGCACGCAGGGAGCACAAGACTGTATTCGAGCTCGCTCAGTCAACGTCGTGCATCACTGGCTTTTCGTACCGGGACGGCAGTGTCATGCGGCGCTGAGTGACGTAGCGCACGAGCTCGCCCTTCCCGTTTGGTGTACTCATGCTCAGGCTTCGCTGGGGTCGCATAAGACGCTGTCGATCGTGGACATCTCCATCTGCTCGGCTACCCCATGACGTCTGCGGTACTGTAGATTAGTACCGGTCTTGGCGATTAAAGTCTTTGAGGGAAGATCCATACCATGTTGAGAGTGGCGAGGGCATAAAGCTTGATGAGGCCATGAAAATATCCGAAAAGGATCGAGACCGGCAGGAACATGATATCGCTTGGGTTTCTCATGAAGAGACCCACAAGCTTGACGACCTTGGTAAAGCCGAACACGAAGATGATCTGGGCCCAGAAGGCGTACTGGCGACTCGTAGGATCCCAGTTCGCGGTTGCCTTCCAAAGTGAGAAAATGATGAACGGGTCCATCACGAAAGCCAGAGACGTGAAGGTGGCGATGTGCAGCGCATATGTGCACCAGAGTTGTTGGCTGTGACAGGGTAAGTTAGTACGTAATCCTGCAGAAGCGCCAAGCCACGCCGGGAGTTGACTTACCGCCACACATATCGCTCAATCACCAGGCTGGTCCAGTTACTCCGCCAGTTGCTTCGTGCCCAACGGGAGCATTGGTACAAGAACTTCATACCATTCTCCAAAGTTGTCTCGAGCTCGCACTCCCGCTCGTACTGGATCCAAGTCTTCCACTGGTGGCTGACTAGCCATCGGGTCACAAAGTTATCGTCGTCCGCGTTAAGAATATAGTGGCGCCACTTCTCACGCTGGAAACCATCCAGGAACTCAGCGCTCTGCAAGATTTCAGACCTATAAGCCCCAGTGCGTCCGGACATGCAAGACGTGCCTCCATCAATGTTGTGGGTAGCGGAGATCTCGAAGTTGCGGCGCTCGATGTAGGCAGCTCCTAGCCAGTTGAAAATCCTTGTCTTCAGGTCGGCGTTCCATTCGCGACGGACACGCTGGCACGTTCCGACGCCACCAATCTTTGGATCTTCAAAAGGCGCCAGGAGCCAAGGCATCAAGGTGTTGGGCCACTCGACATCATCATCTGCCATGATCGTGATACGAGTCCGGACATGCGGCAGCGCGGCGCAGACTTGCAGACGCTTGTTTGCAATTTGGGTGAACAGAACCCGAACCCGGGGGTGGTTCAGCGAGTCGGCAAGCTTTTTCAGGGCATCATGCTTGGCAGCGGTGGTGATGAGGATGAGCTCGTACGGCTGGCAGGCCAAGATGCTCTGGAGGGAGGGGCGGAGCTCTTCCATGCGGTTGTGGATTGTGGGGATCACCACGGTCACATCATCCGGCGTAAAACTGGGCTTTTCCGGGATGGGTTTCGACTTGTAGGTCCAATGGCTGTAGCAGTGCACGAGTAGACGCACATATCGGTGTAGCCTGAACGCTTATCAGCAAAGGTGCTGCAAGGAGATAACACAGCCTCGGGCCGGTGCTGGAGTATGAGTTATTCCCGGAGCAACAGAGACTTACCAGCAAACAATGAAGACACAAGCCCAGAGAGTCGTTGAGTACCAGATCGACGAGAAATCGAAGGCCCCAAGGGAGCTCCACAGGGAAGCTGTCAACGGGATCATGATGTGGGTATCCAGAGACACACTAGGTGCTGTCGAGTTCGCCATTACTGGTAGAGGTGCTGGTGATCACAGCGGGGTTGCTCCAGCGGATCTTTCGAACGTGAAGCTGGGAGCAGGGTCGATCTGTGTTGAATTCCAATAGGGTTCGTTCCAACCAGGCCTGGTTGGAGAGGCCGCAGGAATAATCACCCTGGAAATGGGCAGTTCAGGGTTGATGGAGCTGCTTGGCTGGGAACTTGTGCACAAGGTCCCTGCTGCTTGTCTCGAAGGCGTTTCTCCTTCTACGGCAATTTTGTGATTGATTGCAGACAAGAATGCTCAAATCTTGTGGTTCTTTAGAATCTCGACGCGGTGTTACCACACCTGGGAGACTGGCACAGATATGGCAGACCGGGGGGTTGGTGGCGAGTCGAGCGCTTCGGGGAAAACGGGGTGCCCACGGAGCTGCAGGACTGCGTTCAACAACCTGTCAACGGCGATTGTGCTTGTACAGAGCCGTGTGAGCTCTCTCGTCGGTGAGACAGGCAAAGCTGGCTCATCTACACCCTCGAAGCCTTTTTCCTCTTTGGGGGCGGGAAATCAATTGGTGTGCAACGAACGACTTCGGATGAAGGACTGGGCATCGAGCACCACTAAAGCCCCTGACAGCAACCGGTGGAGGAGAGGGTAATGTACAAGTAGGAGACGGGAGAGCAGAACGTTATGACAAATCCATGGTACAGACCAATTGGGCCCAAAGAGCAAAGATAGAAAATAAAGAAATAGGTTGGAAAAGCAAAACGTCCTCGATTAGACATGGGAAGCGGATGGGGACTGAAGAGATATATAGTCAGTGGTGCCGGACGGGAGATGGACGGCCGAGGACACTTCCTGGGGTTGTTCCCAGAGCGGGCACGATTGCAGGGAACATGGACAGATTTGCTTCCGAGCTTGGGAGTGAGGAGAAGCGCCATAACAAGGAAGTAGTGTGAACAATGTGTTTACGAGGATAGACATGCCCACAACTGGGGCAATACGCGGCCAAGGTCCAGAGTACACAATTTGTCGACGCAGCGTCGAGACTGTGCAGATGGAAAAAAAGGCGCGAGAAACAGAGGGACCAGTAGGGATGGTACGTACAGTGCTGATCCAGCAATGCATGCACGCGCTTGCAAGGGGGCCCTCTCTAGACTGCTTCCGGCCTAGGGGTCCTCCCTGAGGGTGTGGGTGGCAGTGGTGAGGGGTGTCATTCCAAGATCCACCGGGCCTGCTTTAAGGTCCCATGGGGGCCATCACAACCTCGATGCGGTTGGGTGGGAGAGGGGCGTGTATCATGAGAACACAGTGAGAGCCGGCCAGGGTACATGAGCTTGACAAAGTACCTGCGGGTGAGGGTGGTGGAGACCTTGAAGCTTCAAGGATAGGGATGCTCCTGTACAGCTGTATATGGGGCGATGACCAGCCCCCTGAATCCCGGCCTACCCACCTCGTTCGCTCAGCGAGATGCGGAGTCGAAAACCCACTCGTTGGAAAGGCCCAGACACCGGAGAATGGGACGGACTTGACACTTCATTCGCTGCCAGACTTGGGCGTGCATCTCGAGCCTCAGGAAACCCAGCGTTATGATGTGATACATGCCCCAAACACGGACTCTGCAAAGGCACAACAAGCATACCAGCCCCATCTCAATGTGGGTTTTAGTCCCTGCCGGCCGCCAAGGGCTCATGCCATCGAGCTCAGGCCGACATGGATCAGCAAGCCACTGCTTTATGCCAGGAGGCTTCTTTGCGCAAATGCTCCCAGCTTATCGAACATAGCAAGTGGCCCTCATTACGCAGTATAGTCTCGAGGTGAGCCTTGCCTGCCAGCAGTGCGGGCGAATGGCCGGCCATGCCTGTCACAACGCCTTTGTTCGGAGCAGGGAAGCAGGCGATCAGATGCACAGACTTCATAATCAGTTGTGAGCCCCGGCTTCTGAGGACAAATGCCACCCCAGCCGAGGCAGGCAAACGCCGTAAGTATCTCAATGGGCAGGGTGTCAGGCCAGGAACTTTTGATGTTATTAGTCGGCTGCACTCGGACCTGGCCTGCTTGACTGGCTCGTTCTGAGGTGTTGGTATACATAACAACAGGCCACTCTGTGAGATGATTCGGGGGTGGCAGGGAGCCGGGGGGGTTGAAGGCTGGAGATAGCACCACAAATGAGCCTTGCCTGCTTGGTATTTTGAGATGCGAGCCGAAAAAAAGAGGCACCTTCTCAACTTAGGCAAGCTCGGGAGTTGCAGGCGATATCTGCTGGCGTTTGTCACAGAAGATCATTGAATGATGGGGGTAGGAATTTGGGCGGTTATTTCCAAGGTTGTGACTGCTCACCAACGGAACCATGGAATGATGCTACTGTCGGAATCCCCACAAGTAATAGTAGAGTGGCCCACTTTGGCCTGGGACGAATTCATGGGTGGTGATAGGTGACGCTTCGAGGACCCTTGATGGCCATTGCAGAAGCGCGGATGCAGCGAAATAACGTAGGTACCTCAGGAGGTCGAGACGAGGCTCTCGCTGAAAAGGAAGGTGGGGATACAAGGACAGTGCTGCATGTGAATCAGCAGCCCGCCTCTCTCGACTGATGGCGGCTGAGTGAGCGAGGCGGCTGAATGACGGACATTGGATCTAGGGCTGGAGTTGGAAAAGCACTGGCTCTGCATGGAGGCAGATTTGCTTTTGCTCCAGATCGCGTCCGAGAATGGGAGTGCCTACCGTCGGGACGGACGGACCTCAGGCTGGTCCCAGCTGGCGAATCCCGAGAAGACCCTGGGGTCTGCCGTACCGAGAAGAGTACTCAACAGGTACTTTGGGGGCCGCTCCCACCACATTACTATGCAGATCCCCCGACGATTGCCTTGTGGCGATTGCACCATCAGCGCCCAGAGAGGAGCCCTCAGCATGACGTCCTTTCTTAGTTCAGCGTGTGATGTTCGGATGCAGCAGTTCAGAGGAAGACGCCCTTTTGCCATGCCTTGGGAGTACGGATTGGGCATTGGAGCTCCGTCGCTGGCGAATATCTTTCTGTGGTCCAGGCCAGGCGGATACGCGAAAGGTGATGCAGGTACGGCGTCAGTACCAATGGGACTGCCCTACCAGGGCAAAATTTAGATTCGGGACGTCAGGTCTCGGCTCAAGGCTCGTTGAGGAAGTCCCACGGCTCATCCAAGCCCGTGATTCCGCTGCAGGGTCGGTCGTAATAAGACTCAGCATGTGACATGTAATTAATGTGCCCAGGAAGCAGTCTTGTTATCGTCGTTGGCAATATCGCTAGGAATCGAGATGGACCCAGCCACTGGAGGGCCAAATTTCGTAAACTGTGCCTCTGGTGATACATCATTCATGCTCGGCAAACTAGGAGCCTGATGTGTGTGTGAACGCGTATATGTGTGTGATCATTGCCCCATTATTGTCGGCTTGTCGGTCCAGACACGCACACACAGTAATTGTTGATGCGTTGCCATTCTGCTTCGAGTACCAGAGAGAGCGAACCATGGTATGTCGTTGGAGAGATTGTGGCTTGCCGCCACTACCGGGGCGAGCAGAAAGGTGTCTCAGCGCACAGACACGATGCCGGCTTGTACAGTACTTGTGTACTCGAACGTCGTTGCCTATTGCTCACAATGCAATGTGATTGTCATGATGGGCACGCGCTGACGGCCTACCGAAGAAGCGCAGCTGGCGTACAGGGGCAGTCCCATGACTTTGCACAAGAGAGCCTGGCTGTGCGCGGCTGTCATGCTACTGCTGTAAGCCTCGTGATGTGACGGCAGTCGGGCGAAGGTTCGCAGGAGGCGCAACCCCGAGCTGTCGTGACCACAGTAACACAAAGCAATGACTGTCGTGACGTCTTGGCGTCCTGTCCACAGCCCACCTCGGCCGGCGAGGCCATTGGCAACGAGTACCGTCTGGACGGATGCCACGGGCACGTCCAACACGAGACACAGCTCGAGAGCTCGTGGGCTGGCTAGTGTATCTGACAACCACACAGAGGAATTGACCTGTTCTTCGCGAGCCGGGGTCCATGAATGGTCGCAAGGTTCTGTTGACTTCAGTTGGAGATCGACTTGATCAACGCCTTCTTTTTTAGTATAGGCTAACTAGTAGCTGGTCACGGATGGTTCATCAGCAAAATGCAGCCACACATTCTTTGAATCCAGCTAGCGGGGATACTGGAGCTGCAGCTCACTCGTTTTGGAAATCAGAGTAGATCGCAAACAGGGTAGATCCTTACATCCCTGGAGCATGGGTGTCTGCTGGAGCAGTGCCCATACGTACCTCGTCGACGAGGAAAGGACGTAGCCTACTCGGTATGGCAAGTACAGCACCTCAGTACATACATGTACGTGGTCTACATGCGCGCCGGCGCTGTCCATGGTGCACGATTCGCACCCCGAGGAGTCGCCATAGACCGTAACGTCCCTGCCAACGTTCGCATCAAGCGGCCGTTGGTTCCAGCGACGGATATCGATGATGGATGGACCGGGTGGAGGACGTCTGGGACCGAAAGTGGTCGGGGCTCCTGCGTGCCTGCTACCGTGCTGTGGACTCCATTATTCGAGGTCATCAAGCTATCCAGGTCATGGTCAGGGTACCTTACCAACGGGCCCAGCCAACGTTGGGAGGAGCGAGCTCCGCCCGTTGAGATGGAGACTCATCATGAATTGATCATCATCATCATTCAATGTCTGTGGGCCGCTGTGGGGTCACCCAGCAAACGGGAAGACAACGTTGGAGCGCAGTCGGGCCCAGTTGAAATGCTCCTGCCACTCCTGCGCCTGCCTAGAAGATCCCCGACGACCCGGCCGGATAGGTACCTCGCTTCGTGCTGTTCAATCTTGGGCAGTCGAGGTATATACCTAGGCAGGTATTTTACCATGCAGCACATTTCTGCGTACATGGCAGACTAAACATTGACGTGATAGGCGTGCAGTCTGTGCTGGGCGAGCAATCGCGACCTTGCACCTTCCTGGCCTGCCCAGGTAATTTGGATGCAATCCGCACACCCACCTGCCTTGCCTTGACGTGCTGGCTGTCACCCGCGTATCCTACACTCGGCACACACTCGGCACACACACACACACGCACACACGCACACACGCACACACGCACACACGCACACACACACACTCATTGTTCAAACACCGTAGGCTTGATCATTGTCATGGCCATCATCATCGCCGCCCGCTGCCACCACCACTACCACCACTACCACCACCGCCGCCGGCTTGCAGTAAACTGAATGTGCCGGCATCCAGCATAGCCAATGACAGACACGTGGCAGGCGAGTCGAGCCACCTCCCAATTTTCCGAGGACGCTGCCGCGGACGGTTGGCTGCTCTCGTGCCCAGATGCGAGTCATTCGCACCGATCTGTATCCGCCCACTCATACAGCCACACTTCATTCATTAGATACCTATCGGCCTTTGTGTCGCATGCATTATTATCCATGATCAATGCAGTCCTTCTGCAGGTTCGTACGCCAAACTGCCTGGAGCTCAAGCTCGCCCACGCCCCCCCTCCACTCCTGAGAAACGAAGCCAAAGGTTCGAGGCCTGCGTCTACATACCACGAGCCAGCTCAACCTTCTCCTTCATTCGCGGCTGAAGACTGCATCATGATATTTTGAACCCGTCGCTCCCGTGCCCCGCCACTGTCGCCTGTTGCTGTCCTTTGCGACAATTCTCTGTCCGCAAAATGTGGCACGACACGCATTGGCGAGGTTCCTCTCGACGCCCTGGCGGGTAACACGACACTAGCCCTGCTTACGGAGTCGAAACTGTTCTCCGTGAACCTCATCAGCCAAGGGCAACGAGCCGCCTCTGGGCTCGACAAGCAGCTTCGAGCCCATTGACGCTGACTGGACCTGCATACGAATGCAAGCCCGCACGTCACGGGTTGGGTCCGATAGCTCTGCCGCCTGTTTCGCCGGGACTTACATCTGGGAACCTGGCACAAGAGGATCCCCAGGCCTGCAAATGAACAACATCAACAACAGTTTATATTCCTTAGCCGCTGATTCCTAATTTGCGTGGCAAAGCCAGATCACCGATCTTCTTGCAGACTAGCGACTCGCAAGCCTCCTCCGTTACTCACGACGGCGTTGTTCCTCTCGGCAACGGCGTTGTTGGATCCCTATCTGTATCTGCGACAGGTCATTCGATGGTCAGCATTGAGTAGGGGGCGTTGCATCTCTGCAACCATGCAAAGAACAATAGAGATCGGTTGTACCTTCCCTGGAGGCGGAAGATGCCGCCCCAGTCGGACCCTATCGGTGGCCTGGTGCGGACCTCTGTCTAGCTTCGTGGCGCCGTCCCTTTGGAGTCCATTCGCCAGCGTGCTCTTGACAATATTGGATCGACAGCCGGGAACTGATTTTACACCCTAGGCCTCGACACGAAGTCATTCTCCATGATCTGAAATTGCGGCAGAAGGTTAACCGAAACCGACCAAGTCATGATGTTGCAGTTCAAACCCGCACCGATGACGCTCAAGGCCAAGCACCGCCGCTCGCGCGCATTGGATATCAAAATTGTGAAGGTTATTGGATTGTGGCCATGACAATGCTGAACCATGTGACCCTGCCATGTCACTAGAAGCACGCCTGCAGCGCAGCAGTGTATGTCCATCTTGAGCCTCCAACTCTTGCGGCACTGGCAGAGGACGACTGCTGGAGCCGCCGCTCGAAGTCTCTTCACGAGTGTTATCTCTGTGCAGTCTGCGCGCCCAAGGTCTCCACGATTTAGGCGCTGCGGCCCTAGTCATTATCCGGAAGTGTTCGCCTCCACTCGCATGCACAAGTGAAAAGATTGTGCAGCAAAGTACCTCACATGTACCGTACCACAGTTTCTCGCGACTTGTCCTATACACTGTGTCGGGAACCGAGACCAAGTGGGCGAGGCAAGGTGCAGGCTGGTCTATTCTGTCTTTTCTCCCGTTTTGCCGTCACTGCATTTTTGTTGCGCGTAATGTTCCGGAGCCCCAATATACCTGTGGTGAGTCTGGCTCTTAGCCCGGCCCCGGTCGCGACTCTTGGAAACAAAGTGGGTGAACTTTGGCTGCAGTGATCATCTCTGCCTGCCCACCACCTCCATCTCTGCAGGCTGCATCTCCAGGCGCAATGGAACCAAGCAAGTGCAATCCACAAGCGGGAGACAAGGGACGGGGAATGCGCGATGGCATATCCGTCCTGGAATAATGTAGCAACGCGTTGAAGCGAACCTCCACTCTGGTAAGGATCAAAATCCACACAGGAAATTTGTCCGGGGTGCACAGCGGCTCAGTCTATTCCGCATTTCCTTCGCAACCTTCCCAATCCTTCAACGGGCCGGGCGACAATCTACCTTCCACCATTGGAAAACTGTCATAGGTGTGTTGATGCTGTGCCGTGCATTGTATGGCATGGGAGGTCGCGTCATCTGCGAGCAGGCTCGAGTCGTTTCGCCAATGGCTCAGAGCTGAATTTGATCGCCGATACTCCAGTCACGCAAGGCTATGCCTGAGGTGCCTGGAGAAGGAGGTGTAGCTTCACACCACCACACACAAAAGTCCAAATCCATCCATCTGAGATCACTGATCCCGCAGGGATAGAGGCATGTGGCCCTTGAGCTGAATAGCACGAATCTCGATAGTACACCCCCAGGCCGACAGTCTTCCTGCAGAAGGCGTGTATCTCAGGGGGGGAGGAGGCAGACGTATTCCAGTACTCCAGCACTTTTACAATGCCAGCAGGAAGTACTCACCACGCCTCACTCGCAACGAAGACCTGAAAAGACAGCCCACCATGACCGTCATGCTTCGTTCAAATTCGACCGGAGAATCTCATGCGAAGACATGGGTCATAACACTTGCGCGTATCTCTTGTCACTCGCTCTTCTGTGCGACTAGATCCTTTCCTTTCCCGTACAATATGTCACCTCAAACCTCCAGGTCGAAATGCCCCTTTTAGGAAGGCAAAGCTCCCTGCACCTCGATCCCCGGATGCACTCCGTCCCCAGGCATACATCATAAGTGCATTAGCCAGAAGACGCAACGGAGATCTCTGCATGATCTACTGCACTTCAATTTCTCAGCCTGCGCTCGAAGGGGAGCAGCGCCATGACACGGGAACAGGTGGGACAGGAAGGATGTGAGGACCCGTTCACTCACCTGACGCGCTCGGCAGTCAGCGCTCCGTTCTGTCATGACCGGTTGTGCATGTCATGACGACGTCCACGTCGTGTCCACGTCGTTTCCGGACACCCTGGACCCCTGGCCGCCATTCAAATACGGCAATGTTTCTGCAACTCCGAGCCCAGCGTCCCGTCGCTCCCAAGCGATCTCTTTCCGCCTCTGAAGCGCCTTTGACCCAGCATCTTTCGGACGCTACGGCTCGAAAATGCCTGCTCCGTCGGGAGGATCGCCTCTTTGCAGGAATGGGAGCACCTTGGGGGCCGAGACGTACTGCTGGTGGTAACGGCTGGACTGCGCCTGGCTCCCAGATGAGCCAGGAAAATTAGAGACTCGGACATGTCGTCACCGGCTCGAGTAGCTGCTACCTGCTCCCAGATCCGGGCTCCAAATTGGCTAATATCCCAATCATCACCACAGATCACACGATTGCCTGCCCTGGCAGGCACTCTCGAAGATGGCACTTGTAAGCCTGGGTGCCATGGCTCTGATCAAGAACGTTGCACAACAACCGTGCAGTCGCCTATCCTCTGGTCAAGACTCTCGACACAGAGTGCTGACGGCTCCTCATATTGCGGCCGCAGCATCGTACGAGCATGGCAGACTGCTGCCTCATACACCAGCCTGGTCTATACGTGACGATAGGGCCGCAGCATGGGCCCTACCAGATCTGGCGATCCATGGCCGCGGCTAGACCTCGGAGCTTCTCCCGGTGATTGTGATATCGCGGGCTCAGCACATTCCAAGAGATTGACTGATCATGTTCTCTTCGCCAGCCTGCATGGCGTGGCGCTCCCTCCGTTGTGGCCCCGACATGAGCCCGCCCAGTATTTTCCCGTGGGCTATGGGACAGAAACGAGGAGTGGCCGGGCCGATTGATACACCATGGGTGCTGTCAGACTTCTGACAATGCGGCTGTTTACGCCATGGTTGACGTTGGCAGAAAGGAAGTCCCTGTTCCACCATTCCATTATAGGAGGCAGGCCCATACCTCTCCTGGGTTGTTTTTCCAGAGAGATATCTCGTCTCAGGCTCTCAAAGGAAAAGGAAGTGATGAGGACTGCTGCCTTGCGGCGAGTCCCAGCTACCTACACCACATTTTACTCCGGGGAGTGTTGGCTTCCCAGAGTTGCTGCCGCGCTATACCGCTGTCGTCGCAAAAGCCTCACGCACAACTGCGCTTGTCGCCAGCTTCGACGATTGCAGGACTTTCAAGACAGAAAAAGGCCTCGTGGCTTACCTGTTGAAGCATGCTGCCGGCTGATCAGATAAACGCACAGGGACTGCGTGTATGGTCATCTCCAGAGCTACGTGTACGGCGGTTGAAGATGTCGTGAAGCGCTTGCTTCTTTTGAAGATGGGGAGGCTGATTGGGGGAAACCCATGGCAACAACGCATACATGGAAAATATGCCATGTAGTCAACAGACGGAAAACCCTCAGAGATCCCCGGTGACATCACAAAAAGTTTGATGCCTCATCGGACAGCTGGCTCTTCGTCACACCCTGAATGCAGGACAGTGTTGTCTCCTTCGCCAGCCTCAGGTCATGGACGACTACCGTCGACATGCGAAGACATTATTCACATATCGTCCTTCACAGACTCGAGGACTATTCAACCTGGCATGGACTCATTCACTGGTCGTCTCGGCTTGAAGTCAGCACCGTGGTCTCATCGAGAACATGTTCGAACGAGGCTGTATGGTTCGTATTGCAAGGATGCTCACAGAATTTTCAGGTGGATGTTCATTCACATCAATCCCTCTCATCACCCTGGAAACTGGCATGGCATTGAGCTTCAATGGCAGGCTTTGGTCAGGCAGGTCCTATCAATAGGCACCTCATGCATCTCTCTCTGACCGAGGCTGCAGACCGCTCTTCCAGCCGGTGCGTGAGCCCATGCGCTTCAAAATCCTGTCGTTTGTGGCGATGAGGCTTTGGACTGGACACACTCTCTTCTGACATCTGAACCAAGCACGCGTTCGAAGTCGCCTCCAGACCTTGTCCATCGAAACATCCATGCGTCGCTCCCAGCTCTGGCCAGCGTGGGAGTTACTGGGTTGGGACCTTGATCTAAGCGCTGAGTGATCAGTGACCCCGAGCCCGGCATTACGTTCGACTGACTGCCAACGAAGTCATATATGAGGGGGCAACCAGGATCGCCGGGCATGGATGAAACAGCGTGAGGCTGCCCGCCTCGCGGGTGACAATGCTGGCAAATCCTGATCCTATGAGGGGTTACAGTACTACGTGCACAGTTGTCTCCCGCAGCGGCCAGGATATAGCTACTAACGAGGGACGACCATTCGAGCCAGGTTTCTGTTATATAGCCCGGGATCACGTGCGACATCGCATACGCCATGGCCGGGCAGGCCAGAGCCCCGGCTCGAACTGCCTGGTTCATGATTTTAAGTTGCGGGCTCGACATGCGATGCTCTCGGGTATCTCTCTCACGCCATCACGCACCCCCCGTCGGTAACCCATCAGGTGACTCTGTGTTTGATTAGACTTTGCGGGAACGGGTGGCCCAGAGAACCACACGCAAGCAAGCAGGAGGAGGCCGCACCTCCCTTCCCCCCAAGACGGAGGTCAAACTCTGATCTCCAAGGGGGGGAGGGGGGGCCGAAATCTTGCCGTCGGTTACATCGGACTCCTCCCTCACTAAAAAAGGACGATCCCGCCAGAGCCGCATGCGACAATGCGGATAGGACGCGCTCGGGGATTCCGCTCCCGTTCGATGCTACCATGGGAAGCTTGGGGTTGGGGGGAGGCGATGGTCGGGAGGCAAGGGCGTTCCGGAGCAGGCGGGCACCTTGGAGGTGACCTCGACGAGCAGAGCGAGCGAGCACATGCAGGGCTTTCCCTCCCTTACAGGGAACCTCCCGGGGTCTCGATGGCTTCGTGCCGTCTGGGTCCACGTCTCCCCGTTCTACCATGGCGGCGCCACCTCGACACACCTGATGAAAGGACTGTGATTACGCGGACAGGTCGTGGCTTTGCGGCCGGGCGCTGTTGCAGGTTGACGTGCTCTGCTGGTGATAGGCAAGCCTTTCAGAGCACACCACATGTATTATCCACAGGGTCAGGTTTGTTATGGGCATCAAAGCTAAGCTACGTGCTACTGCAGACGATCTCGTGCTACCACCCTGTCCCACGATACACAAAGGGCCGTAGGTGAGGGAGGCAACCCCAGCTTTTTTACCTGGGCGTCCCGCGCCAGATTAGAAGCCTACGAGGCCCGGGAGCAGCAGTGGTTTGCCGGAACGCGGGGAAGGGCAATTGGGGGACGGTGGTGCGGTGCCACCACAGCGTCCTAGCCCGTGGCGGGCTTGGGCAAGCACCCTGTTGCAGCGCTGCAGCGGCCTCACTTTCTCCTTTGCCAGTGAACCCCGTGCGTGTCCCAGAGCAAGACGTAGAGAGCTCGCCTCCTCTCGCTGGGGGGGGCGAGCCGACAGCGCGAGTACCCATAGGCAATTTTGCCTCCCCTTCCAAAGCGAAGGGGCCGAGTCGTCCGTTGTTGGATTGCGGCCCTGATGAAGCAGGTGATCATTACCAGCAGCAGCAGGATGGAGACCGACCCGAAGTCTCCTGCGGCGGCGCCGGCAGATCCTACTAACATGTTCGGATAAGGACAGCCGAGCAAACCTACCACCTTTGTGGCACGGCAGGGTGGGGAATTGGGGGGAGGGGAGGAGCCTGCTTTGCTTGTATTGTGTTAGGAAGGATAGCTCGGTCGCTTCGCAAACTATTGTCACACGAGAGATCCGGGCCGATTCACAAGTGCGAAAGTATAACGTGTTTCGAGGCCTCGTTTCCTCTTTTTTTGTGTTTCCCTCTTAGAGGGAGAGAGAGGGGCGCACCTTGCGGCGGTGGGTGAGATCACACCAGGTCGGACCCAGCTCAGTTCCCTCACCGGAGCCCTGAGTGGCCCGGCAACGTTACCGTGGCAGCTATCACAAGCCAGAGCAGCGGCGGCAGGGCTTGAGAGGGGGGCACAATTGTTGATAGAACACGCGGCCCAGTGCACGGTGTGGCGTTTTTTGCCCTCTCTTTCCCTCTCTCGTCCCCGCGCCGCCTAGACTGCCCTGCGTGCAGGCCAAGGCACAGGCTGCCTCGCGTAACTGGGGGCGGGACAGGGCTCTCTCTCTCGTCAAACGGTAATAAACAGGGAAACAAAACAAACCGTGACGACAGGGCGGGCAGCCAGACAGATAGCGTAGGCAGATAGGCAAAAGCCCTGTCAACAATCAGATGTATGTAGACCGACCAGGCGACCAAGGACCAAGCAGCTAGCAGGCAGGGCAGGGCGTGGCAGGGCATGGCAGGGCAGGGCGGGACACCGATCTGACGTGACGGCCGCCGGTGAGGGGAATTTGTCGCGAATACATTGGCACGATCCGTCCAGCCGGCAAGAGGGGCCGGGACAACCGCACCACTTGGGGGGATGGAGGTGGGACATGGGCAGGAAAGGTTCCGAGCTCTGCTTCTCTCTTTGTAGGCCGACTGACTGACTAGAGTAGACTATATTTGTGGTGCTGCGGGAGCTTTGGTGGTGAGAGCGTGCTCCTACAAAGTCACAAGCCTCTTGCGCCTGCAAAAAAATGACCCATGGGTATTACAAACTGGCGAGCCAGAGGCTGAGAAGAACCAAAGACCGAACAATGAAAAAGAGGGCCCGGCCCCGAGGAGAGGGCCACAAGCCCACACCAGTTAGAAGAGGACGGGCGGTCCGGGCCAAGATAGGGCCGGGGTAGGGTACAGCGATTGCATGGCAGGCATCGTGATGATGGAGGGATGATAAGTCTAGCAGGCTATGTAGGCCGAATATCTACCGGATAGACATCACAGCAGACCAATTACCAAGGCTAGGGCCTCCTCCGCTCGGGTCCTGAGGCCGAGGTCGAGTGGCTCAGACGGCAGCGAGATGGAGGGAGGGAAGGCTTCTTTCAGCTGGGCCGGGTTGGTTTTCTTTTCTTTGCCTCACTCTCCTGCAGGCTGAGCTCCCGTTCCCGTTCCCGAGGTCCTGGTAGCGATTGTCAGCGAGGTTCCATCCCGCCGGTGGAATGACAAAGCCTCGGATTTCCGCGAGACAAGAAGGGAGAGGCATTTTTTCACCCAGTCCCCTTCGCTAGTGCTTGGCTTCCCCAGAGTTCCAGTTAGCCCCGGTCCCAGCTAGCCAGTCCCAGCCCGCGGTTGTGGTGGGTTCCAGGAT
Source organism: Diaporthe sp. P3_1W (assembly GCA_037177825.1). Classification (NCBI taxonomy): domain Eukaryota; kingdom Fungi; phylum Ascomycota; class Sordariomycetes; order Diaporthales; family Diaporthaceae; genus Diaporthe; species Diaporthe sp. P3_1W. The sequence continues at coordinate 6,997,507 of JBAFXB010000001.1, forward strand.
GGGAAGGGAAAAGCGCCGGCCCACACGGGCCCCCGAGGCTTTGGGGCGGACTGCCTGTCAGTTTAGTCAGTGTCAGTCAGACTGACTTGACTTGACTTTGAGACTGACTGATGGACTCGGCTTGAACTGGAGACCTGAGGTCCATTTGGCCCAGAGTATGCTAGCTCAGGTGAGACGAGACGAGACGAGAGAGGCAGGAGGACGAGGGATCGCGAGTGGCCCTGCCCCTCCAATCAAGCCACCTTCCGCGCTCCCTCCCCACGCATGGCTCTAATTCCCTTCTATTTCCACCTCGCCAGGCGGTCAAGAGACCGCTACGGCCTGTGGCCCAGTGGATTTCGAAGGGGCTGTGGGATGGGGTTTGAAAAGAGAAAAAAAGAAGTGGGCTCCCCTTGTCGCACATGCTCTCTGCTCCGGCCCAGAGTGCGGAATTGAGAAATTGAGGCTGATGATTTGATGGGCTCGCCGGGCAAGGGCAACGAGGATTTGCAACACCGCCTTTCGAGAAGGGCTGCAGAAGGGTTCTGTGATCTGCAGGCCTCAGGGGGGAAAACCAATGCCCGCCTGGGCCCAGGGGAAAAAGAGATGCCATGAGGAAGCGTGGGGACGCCATCATGAGGAGGAGGGGATGGGGAGGAGCCTCCTCGTCTCGCTTGAGCCCTCGCCTGTGCTTCCCCGGCCTTCTCTGGATGCTTCGAGACGTAGCGTAGCGCTGGGAGCTGGCGGTGCGCTGTTTTTGTGAGGCCTTTATTCCGGCGCCGGCGGTGGTCATGATGCTGATTATGATATGCTGCTGAATCGCTGGACTATGTTATGTACTGTGCTAGGGTTTGTGCTAGTCGAGTCTGGGCCTTCAGCTGGCCTGGTGGTGCTGCTGACGCTGCTTCCCCTGCTGCGGTACGGTACGTTGCGGATGCGGTTGCGAGGTTGTGTTGTGGTGTTAGTGTTGCGTGTGTCTGGGTGCAGTGCTGCACTATTGCTGTGCTGTGCCTCGTGCTAGATCCTCCCACACACCGACTAGCCCATCGACTCGGTGCGGGCAGACCGGGGAAAGAAGCAGGCGCATGGTCTAGTCTGGTTTCTACACACAGTAGACACACAGGACAGGCAAGACAAACCAGACACAACAGACACAGGCTAGACCCGGGGAAAGCAGCGTTTCCCATTCCTGACATCAAGACTATAATCTGTGCTGTCCATCTATTATCCATCTCCTCCATCTATCTACCCATACCCATACCCATACCCATACCAAGCCAGCCCATGCAAGCCGCATCCTTTCCCACCCACACCCCTCCTTCCCGCTTCCTATCTATTCTTACATCTACTTTACCTGCTGCCACTCCTCTACTCTCCCCGCCCTTGCTTACTTACTTCACCTGCCTTGCCTGCCTCCTCTTCCACATCCCACAAACCAGCCGTGATTGATTATTGATTGACTGGTTGACTGGATCGACTGGTCCAAGGTGCTGCTGGCTGGTTCGACCCGAGTAGGAGACACATGACGTGTAAATTGCCGCTCATTTCACGTCCCATCTAATCAAATCACCACCGTGACGAGGCAGCCCCAGCGACGCTCCAATTGCCGGCAACACCTCTCTCATTATGCCCCATTCCAGCCTCGCCCGACTCCTCTGACATACCTGCTGGCCGGCGGGTGTTACCGCCCACGATCGCCTTTACCTCCTCCGACTCTCCGTGGCCTGGGCCCTCGACAGTCCCATCTGATCTGCCTCTCCCGTCCGCTGTCTGTGTTGCCCGCCTGTTGTGTCTGTCTGTCTGTCTCGTCCTAGCATATTTCCTCCTGTGCAGGTTGGGACTGACTAGGACTGGGACTGTGACTGGCTCTTGACACTGGCACCCATGGTCCAGGCAATAACAGCCAACATGGCGCCCCTTGCCGGAGTGCCAGGCTCTTATCACCACCACTCCTCCAACAAGATCACGAAAGCACGATCCAAGATGGTCAAGCCCATGCTGAAGAAAGTCATTGTCACCTCGCCCAAGAACTCGCTCGACCTGGACCGGGGCTGGGACGACCACACCAGCGTCTATGACCCGCCCGCCCGTACGAGCATGTCGCGGTCCGTCCGGGACGCCGGCCTGCCCGGCTCAACATGGGAGCCCTCGACCTTTCCCAGCGGCCCAGGGGCGGGCTCCGGCTCGGCCTGTCCCTCGTCGGGCACAGCGACGCCTGTTGCCGGGCTCGAGATCAGGAGGAAGCAGCACACCCGCACCACCTCGGGCACCAGCTCGATAGGCACAAACGGGAGCGGCCACCGGCACGGCGGAGGCTTCGTCCACCCCTTCCAGCAACACCAGACACCGCGCACAAACACCCCGCCACTGACCTACGCCAACTCCTTCACCTCTTTCGAGCGCGACACAACCCCCAGGGACTACTCGCCAACCATCATTACCGAGAACGACGACGACGACCTCGACGTCGCCGGCTCCACCCCGCTCTCCACCTCCATGTCATCCCACCTGCACCGGCCCCAGCCCAGCAACAGCCACTCTACCACCAGCCTGAGGCGGCCGTCGCTCGCCAGCCAGCGCACGCCATCTCTGACAGACTTCAACAGCAACGTCAACAACAACCCGCCCCTGCGCGTCAACACGACCCCCTTCTCCCGCTCACACCCCTCGGCGCCCTCCCGGCTCGCACATGCATCACTCAACACCTCGTATTCGCACTCTGACCTGCACATCAACGGCGCCAGCCCCACCGACTCGCCGCGGCCCTCCCTGACGCTGGGGAGCCCCAGCACCTCTGCCGCGCCCATGTCGCCCCTGCGCACCAGCCTCGAGGGGACCTTCCGCATCCGGTCCCGCAGCGAGGTCGACACCGGCGTCAGCCGCGAGGACATCCGGGAGGCCAGGCGCAAGTTCGAGGAGAACGAGAGGCTGAAGCAGGAGAAATACGAGTCGGAGCAGCGCAGGAAGAGGGAGCGCAAGGACAGCAAGATGGAGAAGGCCGCCTCGCGTAGGGCCACCGGCGCCAGCGACATGTCCAGCATAGGGAGGCCGTCCTTCTCGCGGAAACGGACCCCGCCGCCCCTGAGCCCCACCGTCAGCAGCCGCCACACCCACACCCGGGCCTCCGAGTCACCCAGGCAGGCGACCATCAACGAGAAGGTCCAGAGGCCCGGGTCCGCGCTCATAGGAAGCAACTATGAGGGGACTGAGGACGGCACGACGGGGCCGGACATCAACGACGTCCGGTTTGGGACGCCAAAGCGCGCCCACACGGCCAAGAGGCGGACACAGAGCTACTGGACTTCGTTCATGCTTTGGCTTCGGACCCGCCTTTTGAAGCTGGGGAGGCGATAGCCATGGCAGGATCGCCAGTGACTACCGGCTGGACGCGTCGAATCAACCACTACAAGGCCATAAGGACCATTTCACTACCATACTGGCATTCACACCTTCAATTGCCAACTATCGCAGAGAAGGACCACTACACCAACAACCACATCGACACCATTATGGCAGGCAGTCCAGCCAGTGCTAAACCACTCACCACAGCACACCACTCAACATGAAATTACCATACGTTACACGAGACCTAGCGTTCTTTGCATTGCGACCGTTTTGACAGCATACATCATCCGTCACTCATCGCCCTGGTGGATTTTTGAACTCGGCTTACTCGCAAGGCGTTTGGCGACATACTCGGAATCCTGTTTCATTCCGAGGGCAAGAACAAAATTCGCGACCTATCATTTATCACAACTTGACTTTGCATGCATGCTTTCTGGGGCTGGCCCGGCCCTCCCTCACGGGTGGACAAGCTGGAGAGAGACAGGGGGTTTGAAAAGGAGGGGAAGGGGGTCATTGGACGAACGGTAGCCCGGGCAACAACAATACACACAGCCCAGCTCGCGCGAGGCTGAGGGGCGCCATTTCTCTCTGGACTGGGCGGGGCGGAGAGGGCATCATTTGGGAAAGCGGGGAGGGAAAGAGGCGTTTCTGTGGCTTGGTCATTTCCACCGTCATGAGTGTGCGAGGAAAGCAGCTCGTTTCTTTATGCGCGTATCGAGCTCATCTCACTCGTCGGACGACGGTTGAGCCAGGAGTAGACTTTTGGGTTTCTAGGGTCAGGGGAACACTGCTTTTCTTCGGTCTCTTCACGCGTTGGTCGGCTTGTTTGTTTTACCTTTTTTTGCAAAAACGGACGGGCAGTCATCATCGCCCCTGAGACGTCCGCGTGCTTATAGATAAGAGACAGGGGGAGAAAGAGAGACAGGGCCTTCGCCTTGCAGGGCGGGCCGGTGAGGCAAAATCGATTCTTTGCACAAGATGACCAGCCTGTTCTTCGTGGTGAAATTATGATGCTCGTGGACTGTTCGGTATGAGTTGTGAAATGGATCGAGCCTCGATTGCTGACAGTCACTGGCGCGAGTGTTTACCAAATTGCACAGCATCTGTGCAGAAGTGAGAGAGAGCTGTCGACAATGACCTCAAGGCTTTGTGGATATGTCATTGCCAGCCCAAAAGCCCCAGGAGAAGAAGAGAATATGTGCTTGCATGTGAGATCGTCTCATGATATCACCTCCAGGATAAACAACGGCTCCAATGCACCCACCGTTCGCTGCATGGGCGATCATCCAATGTGTGCTCCGAGCCGAGGCAGCGTCCATCATGCGCGCGGGGGGCGGCGGATGGTGACGCGCAGGTAGTCGAGGGGCCAATGGAAAACTACGCTACGCTACGGAGCGCAGGTGATGACCCGTCAATTGCAGCGAAACGTGGTTCGTAGCTTACGTATGGTATTAGGCTCCGTCGGGCTGATGTACACGCGCGGTACACCGGCCCGGCCTAGCTGATTGAGCTCCCTGGCCCGCGTGCTGTAGCTTCGCTCGTCGACCCGAAACGAAATAGAGTGCGAGCTGGGCGTTCGTGCGCGCCGGCTGTTGTTGGTCTGGCTGGACGGTCCCGATCCCCTCGGCCTTCCGCTGCTGTGCTGGGCACCAATTGATCTCGACTGAAGTTTCGTGGCATGAGGGCGTGAAACTCATAACCTCACCGGACGACCTTTGAACCCCCCAGGGAAACAAAGAGAGCCCCAGAATTGCTGCTGAGTGAGCGAGCAGGCGAGCTGCTGCTGCGTGGGCCTCTTTGACATCAGATGGTTCAGCTCGACGTCCGCTTTCCGCGCTTCCTTATAAACTCTATGAACCCAATTAATTAATCGTGTGCCCCCCCCCGTTTTATCTCATTTATTCTATTCAAATTTATTACACACATATTCATAAATATACAAGCGCCCCAAGATGTCGCCCACCCAACGTTACGCCGACTACCCCCCGGCCCAGGAGGCGTCCTACATCAGCTACAAGGTCGAGGAGGACAAGAACCCTGCACTTCGCGGCCTGCCCCTGGCCATAGGGGCAGCGATGTGAGTGATTTCATCATCGTGTGTGTTTGTGCTTGTGATGGCTTGCTTGTTTGGTTGTGCAAGCAAGTGGGCCGAGCCGTGCCAAATCAAACAAATGTGCCCGTAATATCAATGCAGTAGTAGGACTGACATCCACACAGTGTCACGAGGAGCACGGCCATCCAGCGCTTCCTGTACGGCAATGCCGGCTTCAGCAAGCTGACCAGCCTCGAGGGCCTGAGCACGCATCGGTGGAGGTTTGACGTATGATTCAACGAAAGCCCATTCGCCCTCTCGTCTGGCTGCTTTCCTGGAGCCGTGGCTTTGGAAGGCGGCGGGAGTGGCCTGTCAAGCCGGGACCAGAACATGTGCTGACCAAGACTGTCCCAGCCGACCGTCATACCACTGGCCGAACCCGGCACGGCGCCGGCACCGCCCACGTTCGAGGAGGAGCTGCTCCGGCCGCAGGACGCGGGGCGGCCGGGCAGCTGGGCGTCGTTCGCCGACTACCACGCGCTGTACAGGACGGGCAAGGTGACGCCGCTGCAGGTGGTGGAGGCGCTGCTGCCCGTGATCGACCGGACGGCGGCCCAGCCGACCGAGTACTCGACGGCGTGGCTGGACATCCACACGGACGAGGTGCTGGCGGCGGCGCGGGCGTCGACGGAGCGGTGGGCGGCCGGGAAGCCGCTGGGGGTGCTGGACGGCGTGCCGTTCGGCGTCAAGGCCGACTGCGAGGTCAAGGGCTACGTCAACACGATGGGCATGGCGGTGCGCAGGGAGTACGACTACTTCAACAAGCCCGCGGCCGAGTCCATCTGGCCGGTGCGCAAGCTCGAGGAGGCCGGCGCCGTCATGGTCGGCAAGATGAACCAGCACGAGATCGGCATGGACACCACGGGCTGCAACGCCGCCACGGGCACCCCGACCAACTGGTACAACAAGGCCTACTACCCGGGCGGCTCCTCCTCGGGCGCGGGGTCCTCGCTGGGCGCCGGAGTCGTGCCCCTGTGCATCGGCACCGACGCGGGCGGGTCCATCCGCATCCCGCCCGCCATCGCCGGCCAGTACTCGCTCAAGACGTCCCACAGCCGCACCACCGTCATGAACAGCAGCATGTGCATCGTCGGCCCCATGGCCTCCAACGTCGCCGACCTGACCATCGCCTACCGCGTCATCGCCCAGCCCGACCCGTCCGACCCGGTCCGGTCGCTGTTCGCGCCCTCGCGCCGGCCCCAGGCGGGCGAAAAGAAGCTCCTCGGCCTCTGCCACCCGTGGATCGCCCGCGCGACCCCGGCCGTCCGCGAGCACTTTGACCGCGCCGTCGAGTACTACACCAGGACGCTCGGCTACGAGGCCGTCGACATCGACCTCCCGCTCCTGCGCGAGGGCCAGGTCGCCCACGGCGCGACCTGCCTCGCCGAGGCGGCCGACCACGCGCGCGACCGCGTCCCCGCCGGCAACAACAAGGGCCAGCACTGGTCCGACCTCCTCTACCCGGCCAACCAGGTCATGACGGCCGTGGGGTCGCAGACCACCGCCAACGACTACATGAAGTTCGCGCAGGTCCGCGCCACCATCATGTCGCACCTCGCCTTCCTCTTTGAGACCCACGGCCCGGGGCTGCTGATCGCCAGCCCCATGATGCCCGACGTCGGGTACGCCGCCACGCCCGGCGACGAGCGCTACGGCTTCACGGACGGGAACCGCGCCCTACGGAGCATGACGTACGCCTGGCTCGCCAACACGAGCGGCTGCCCGGCGGCAACGGTCCCCGTGGGCTACGCGGACGCCGACAAGGGGGAGGGGAAGCTGCCCGTCGGCATGCTCGCCATGGGCATGTGGGGCGAGGAGGAGAGGCTGCTCGCCTGGGCCGCCGAGGGGGAGAGGTACATCCGGGACGTCCACCCGGGCGGCCGGCTGCGGCCCGAGGGGTGGCTCGACGTCATCGGCCTCGCGCGGGATGGCGGGGCCGAGTAGGGGGCTGCGGTCCCGAGCTGAGAGGGAACATTGCCAAAGGGTGGTTCGATAATCTGGCCTGATGTTACTGTCTAAGCCTTTTGATCTGTGTATGTTGTTTATCTTTGCTCCTGGAGTGTGTGAGATCCGTAAAACTTGGGCTATATGGAGTTGGCGAATCTGATCCAATTAGTACTCTGTTCCGCATCACGGTACTCCCAGAACCAGGTGTCTCCTTGGTCTGAGCGGTCGTTGAGTATGACACTCAGTGTATACATGGTCTAACTTAGATCACACTAACCTTACTGCACACTACATATACCAGCTATCAAAGACGCGTACAAGTTATTGAGTCATCCCAATCCTGTGGAAACTAGGGAGAAGGACAGCGTTCAGTGACAGGCAATACACACTGTTGTCTAGTCAAGCTCAGTTTTGTTAACAGCAAGCCCAGGATCACCTCATGGAAACTGTCAGCGTAAAGAAAACGACGCCAAATATCCAGATTATATTCTCATCTCCATTGTCTCTCCTGCCTGTGCTGGAGATGGGGGAAAAGATAGACAATACGTGAGAGACACAATCAATTAATTAGTCCCCACTCAGACCGAAGTACTCCAGTATGCTCCTGATATGCCCTGATTATATACAAAATAGACTCGAGAAAGAGTCGTCCCGTGGTGGTGGTATCTGTCCAAGATATAAAAAAACAAACTCAAGACATGCATGCTGCTGATTGTAAGTGGCATCGTAAAACCGACGATGTATCCTGAAATTGCGAAACAAAAATCATCCCCGCTTTCGCTGTTATGTCTGTGATTTTGTGTACTCTCTCGAGTCATCCGTCGTTATCATGCCGGGCGCGTAATCACGATACTGTCCCTATGAGTGTATAGGCCCTTTTTGAAACATTGAGGCTCTGTCCTTCTTGGCTCAAGACCATCTCCGGTCTTGCTCCTGGTCGTCCCTGGGAAGCGCGCTGGATGGCTCGACTACGATCTGGGGTAGCCTGTTCAGCCTCAGGCTTGGCAGCTGTGGCACACCGCCGACTCCTCTCGAGCCCGCCCTGGAGTGCCCTTGGCCCTGACCCTCTGCCCGCTGCTGCTCGGCCAGGTCCGCCATGTGTGCGCTGAGCCTGTTCTGCCGGGCCTGAGTCGGCCCCTCGGACTCGTGTTGCTGGCCGGGGTAGTCGGGCGGCGGCTCGGGGTAAGGACTGTTCGTCCCTGATGGATTGGCTGATGGGCCGGACTGGTGCGAATGCGCGGGCGTGAGTTCTTCTAGAGAGACGTCGTCATATCCGGGTGGCGAGTGAAGCGGCATATCGCTGCCGCCAATGTCCGCCTCTGCCGCATCGATCAGCTCGGGGCTTGATCCTGCCCGCTGTGAGAAGGCAGAGCCTGTACGGGGCAGTTCCTCGCCTAGCTGGCTCCTGGAACCCGCCCTGCTGTGTCCCCCACCGAAACCGGGCGACCCGGAGCGCGATGCGGAGCTGCCTGGGTTGCTGCGGAAGGTGTCGATGCTGAGTACGCTTTGCGAGCTCGGTTGCCTCCTGTGTTGCAGGGTGTGACTGTCGTGTGTGCTGAGCGCGATGCTGCCGGCATCACTCAGCAGGCCGACGCGCTCGCTCTCGGCGCTGTTGGCCCGCAGCCTTGTTCCATCTGCTCGCACCAGGCCCACGTCGGCATAGCTCACGCTGCTGACTGCTCGCTGCCGGCTCTGCTTGATCTGCTCGTGAGCGTCACGCAGCTCCTCGACCTGGCTGGTGGCCTGCTGAGACGCCACGCGCGCTCTATCCCGAATGTCCTCGAGGGCGCGGTGGTCGTGTCGCTCCCTGGCCTCCCGGCGCTCCTGTCTACGCTGTTCCCGCTCAGCGATCTGCTGTCGCCGGGCGAGCCGAATCTGGTACAATGCATTCATCTCATCCTCCCGCATGGCCTCGTCTTCTTCGGCCGTGGGCAGCTCGACGACGGTATCAATGCCGTCGCGTTCGCCCTCTCGACCGATAACCTGTTCCGTGTCTATTGCCTTGGGACGGTAGGCAGGGAGAGTCATGACTGAGCGGACTGATGTGTTCCGGTTGACTCCATCTTGGCCATTGTTTGCCCCTGGGCCGCCCACTATTGTCCGCTGGACATTCACATCCTGCAGTGCGTCTTCGAGATTGTCCTGGGCTTCGCGCATGCGGACTTGTCGGTTGAAACCATCATCGTCGGCGTCACCCGTCCGCTTGTATTTGGTCGAGCCGCTCAACCTGTTCCATACTTTCTTGAATGGCCCTGGTTGATGTTTCGAGGCAGGGTTTAGGCGCTTGCGCATTGATCGAAGTAGGACAAAAAGGCAGACGAGAAGAATGACGCCTACTATCGAGCCAACCACAATCTAAAGTCCGTGTAAGCAAAATGATGAAGACCTCCTCATGTTCGACTCCTCGATCACAGAAATGGGTAGACTGGGCTCAGACATACCATTGCCGTGGCATTCGTGTTCCCACCCCCACCACCACCCGAGTTGGAGCTACTAATGGCATTGTTTTCGAGATCCGAAGTACTCGGGTTCTGACTATCCTGGCCGTTGGCGCCTTGTTGGTCGGGACCTTGCCGCGGGCCCAGGCTGGACGAGGCGTGCAGGACGGCAGACCCGGTCGAGGGGTCGACCGGAATGCCGATCCGAAATGGGCGAGGCATGTTGGATGTCTGTCTGCCTTGGGCCAGTAATTTGGATTCAGGGTCTCCTTAAGCGCGCAGAAGATATGGGAGCTATGGCGAGGAATCAATTGACGGCATGTTAACAATTGGCGGGCTGTCGGGAGGCGAGGCGAGATGAGGCGCGGCGATGTTCGGATGGAAAAGGGAAGCACGCGGCACAAGACGATGCGATCAGTAGAGCGCAGCAATAGACACAGGCTTCGTCAGACGGGAATCCTTGGCGGCCAGCAGCAGCGTGTTTCGTCAGCCAGGGCTGTACGGATTGTGTGTGGCAGCTCTGCCACTGTAGATCCTTTGGCTACCGGTGCGGGTGTCGCCAACAAGATGGGGAGACGTGATATGGGACCAGGGATTCGACAGGAGAGTTCGTGGGTTGCGTAGGTGATCGACCTTGGCGCCAACGCTGCGGCGAGGAGGAAACAGAAAACTGCAGACGGAAAGATCAGGAGAAACGAATGTACAGCGTGGTAGAGAGTCAGAGCTGTGATACAAGTAGCATACGAGCACACACACAAAGTAGGGACGAGAGGGAATGCGTTCCGGGGGGAATGGAGGATAGAGACTGGAGAATAGAAACTAGACTAGGAGAATAGAGGGTGGTGGGGACGAGGCACTCGGAGGCGGGTTTCTGGTGTGGTCAGTGGCCCCGTCCGTCCAGAATTCTAGACCCGCGCAGCGCAGGGTCAGGCCCAAGCAGGGAGGTGCTGTCCTGCGTCCCAAGCAGTCTACAGTACGACCCGATATCGATGTGCTGTATCAAGGTCATCATCAAGGTTTGGCAGTTGTTCGCCCCTCGATCCCTGTGTCGATGTTCGATGTGGTGCTGCTGCCCTGGACGCTCGCTCCTCCCCCATGTGCCTGACCTTCTGACGTCGACGCCCCCAGAGTTCCAAGTTTGGATGCGTACCCAGTCCAGCCAGAGCGTGTGCACCACAGTACAAATCTGACAGCACAGCACGCTTGACGCCCATGATGTGGGCCACCACAGTTGGACCTCGGTGGGCGATCTGCCACTTGAACCTGTGCACAACCTGACGACCTGAAACCGTATGTGGCCGACCGACTTGCCGACCCGACCGACAGATCCTTAGACAGACCCTCTTTCTCGTCTTCCACTCTGTTCTCTCTGACGCCTCTTGACCCGACCAGGTCTGGCACATCAATCACATCACAGTCACAGTAGACTACGTAGGTATACGATCACACCAGCCGGCTGGCCTCTCGTGCTGCTCGAACAAGACCAGCGCATTCGAGGCCGGCCCCCGTATCATCGTGTGCTATCGCCGACAAGCGTAAATGCTCTGGGAAGCTGCAGGGCCCGTGAGACACGACCGCTTCAGCTCGAACATGACCAATGAATACGACTGGGTCCAAGACACCGCCCCGAGCCGCCAATCCGACCTCACAGCCTTACGCGTTATTACCGTACCAGCCGCCTGCCGCCTTTTCTAAGCAAAAAGGCCCTGGTCCCTGGCGACCTGGTCTCTCCTTCACCCCTGGCCCCCTGTTCCCTTGTGGCTGGGGGTGCTGGCCCAGCACCTGTTGGCGGCTGTGCCTTTCTTTTCTTCTCGTCGCCCAAACTCCCGGATCTGAACTGTGCCGGGTCGACGGCGAGGCGTAGCAAAACCGTGCCTATCTCGTGGAGATGCCTATCTCATCAATTGCTCAGCAGCAGAGCGGACTGGAGACGACCTCCCTCCGGTCTTTTGGCCTGTGCCAGCCTGCATTTGAATAACACGGGACACGGACCGGCCAGCAGTGAACGTATATGCATGCACGCAATAAATGCTGCATTCGTTTCTGCAAGCAATACCGCCAAGAAGAGGACCGACTCCCCCCCCGCTGCTAATCAGTAGATAGTCTATCATGGCCCACGTCCAGACTCGGGGTGGTAAGCACACAGGCAGACCTTTGTGTAAATCCTCCGGCAGGCCAGACACTATTTTAACAAAGGGACGCCGCAGTGCCTCAAGCATGAGCTGAGGTTCCACGGTGCCTAATGTGAGCATTTAGCGCTGACTGACGCCCCGTCTCTTGCCCCAAACGTCCGCCCTCCACCCTCCCCCTCCACTCTCACCAAAGGGCGCGGCCACGTGAGGTGATCCTCAGTGGTCGAGTTTCGTCTTGGGGTGTGGGTAACATGGGCAGTTTCTTGGGATAACGGCAGCAATGCGTTCCATACTAAGATTTTGCTGTGCCCGCCAGCGGCGGCCGATCCTTCCTGGGCTGAGGAATGATGCTAGTCTCTGCCATAAAGTCAGCCTTATGCTGTGTCCTGTCTATCTGGCACATGGCACCATCCAGCCGGCCAACTGATGGCCGCCGTCTTTGACGACTGTGACAACAGCAAGAGATGGGTGAGAAGAGCACTCTGATACACTGATACGTTGATACGCTCCCGCAGTACGTCTGGTGAGACGGTCGGTTGATGACATGCAAATAATATTACCCTAGTCAGTGGAGTGAATCAGGTACTGTATTACTGGAAGAGGAGCGTGCCTAGTTATCATGAGGCTAATTTGGGAATCCATCTGCTCTGTAGTTACAGATCCCGAGGGAAAATCTCACTGGCGTTCAAGGCAAGGGAAGGGATGGAAGCCAGTCTTTCCCACATCAACTAGCCACCTGTGATGAAGGGGAGGATCCATTCGTCGCTTGATCATATTGCTTTCCCTGTCTGAACACCATGATCACTGTCCCAGGTATCTATTATCCTGGTCCGGCTATCCCAGCCGGAAGACCCCAGAATCTGTCACATTCTGTATCTGCGACCTGCTGTGTATACACTCCAACATCTTCCGGGGAAAGAAGTTGAGTATTATGCTATCACCTCCCAGTGTACACGGCAGTCTCACCACTCAGCCACCTCGCCCGCCTTGGGCTTCTGCATCCGCACGACCTTGTCACAGTTCAGCAAGCATAGCGGGTCAAACGCCTGCTTCATCTGTTTCGTTCGATGGTGTGTTAGTATGTCGTCAAAGTTACGAAAGGAGAATCCAGGCGTGTAGAAAAAGAATGCCATGGGGAAGGAGGATGATATATCGTACCTTTCGCATGGCGTCTACGGTGGTTACACCCAGCTCGTGAGGAAGATAATCGCGCTTCCCCAGACCAACGCCGTGCTCGCCCTATAAGAAATCCTGTCGTTAGCAATAGTACACAAAAGAGAGCGTTCTCTACTTCGCGTAGGAAGTGGGTAGCAGTTATCTCACCGTCACCGTGCCCTCCATCTCGACCGCCCTCTTGACCATGCGGTGGACGACCTCCTCGGCGATCTGTCTCTCAGAGTCGTTGTACAGCAGAATGGTGTGGAAGTTGCCGTCGCCGACGTGGCCGACGATGGTGCCGTAGAGCCCGCTGCCCTTGATGTCCTTCTTGGTGAGCTCGATGATGTCGGGCAGGCGCGAGATGGGGACGGCGACGTCTCCCGTCCAGACGCTGTCGCCGTCGCGCTTGACGGCCAGCGTGCTCCAGAGGGCCTCCTTGCGCGCCGACCACAGGTCGTGCTGCTCGTCCAGGCTCCTGGCGAAGTCGAAGCCCGTGCTTCCCGCCCGCTTCGCCATCTGCCGCACCACGTCCACCTGCTCCTTGACGCCCTTGTCGGTCCCCGCGAACTTGAAGAAGAGCGTCGGCGCCTCCTGCCACGTGCGCGCCGTCGACCCGGCCTTGTTGATGCAGCTCATCATCTCGTCGTCCAGGATCTCCACCGCCGCGACGGGCACCCCGGACCCCACCACGCTGGCGACGCAGTCCGCCGCCTGCCGCACCGTGCCGAAGCTGCACACCGCCACGCTCGTCGTCGCCGGCTTGACCGTCACCTTGAGCGTGGCCTCGGTCACGAGGCCCAGCGTGCCCTCGCTGCCAATGAACAGCTTGGTCAGGTCGTAGCCGGCGGAGCTCTTGCGCGGGCGCTGCCGCGTCTTGACGACAGTGCCGTCCGCCAGCACCACCGTCAGGCTGAGCACCCACTCGCGCATCGTGCCGTAGCGGTACGAGTTGGTGCCGCTGCAGCCCGTGCCGATCATGCCGCCGATCATGGCGCCCGGGCCCGGGTCGGGCGGGAAGAAGAGGCCCTCGGCGGCGAGCTGCTCGTTGAGCCGCTCCCAGCCCACGGCCGGCTGCACCACCACGTCGAGGTCGTCCTTGTGCAGCGCGAGCACCCCGTCCATGCGCCCGAAGTCGACGCAGATCCCGCCCCTCGTCGCCGCGAAGTGGCCCTCGAGGCTCGTCCCGCCCGAGTACCCCGTCACGGGGATCCGGCGCGCGTGGCACACCTTCATTATCCGCGACACCTCCTCCGTCGAGGACGGGTACACGACGCAGAAGGGCCGCTCTGTCGGCGAGTGCTTGTGCGTCGACCAGTCCGACGTCGCGTGCGTCGTGATCACCTCGTCCAGCGTCGACACGTTCTCCTTGCCCACGATGGCCACGAAGTCGGCCCACGCCGCCTCGAGCTCCTTGGGTGACGTGTTGTGCCGGGGCGGCTTGGCGATCGCGCCCAGGGGCAGCGTCGAGGACGGGTCGACGTCGCGCGGGTAGTTGAGGCCGCAGTAGAAGGCGATCAGGCTTGCGCCGAGGACGACTGTTGCGAGCGGAGCGTTAGTGGTCAGTGGGCGGGTGAGGAGGATGGATGGGGGAGCAAGACAAACAGCACTTACATATTGTGATAGGGAGGGGACCGCCCCTGCTGCGCGCCTCTCTCTCTAGGGCCGACCTCCTCAGGTCATCCTTCTCCCTGGCTATCCGCGCTGTGATACTCTCGAGCATCTGGCCCTTGAAACTGGGCTCATTGGCCCGCGGGCCCTTCCCTTTCTCTGTGGCCATCCACCTCGCCTGGGAGCTGGCGACGCACGGTATGCGCCGCGCAGCCCTGGCAGTCGCCGCCGTGGGCCCTGGTGTTGCCGGGGCTCCCAGGCTCCTTTGTAGGGCCCTCCGGCCGAGCTGGGACGACATGGTGTGTTTGTCGCGAGGTCAAGGGGATGGTGAGGCGACGTCGTGGTTCTGCCAGGCGAGCTCGGTGTCTGCCCTTCTTTTTTTTTTTGGCTGCTCGTCTTGGCTGCAGAAGGAGATGCGATGCGACTGTCGCGCCACCTAGGCCGTCATCGGCAGCTTGCGAGGTAAATATATCTGGCTACCAAGGGCAGGATAGCATGCATTCGTCTAGTCCCATAATAATTATCCTGCATCGAAGTCGCGGGTTGCTGGACCAGGAAGCTGCAGCTAGCACGACAACCGGCAGGGAATGACGAAGACCCCACCCATCCCGCAGCTACGGGCGAGTGCCGCAAGGATCTCTAATCCCGGGCTCCACTCATCCGGCCGGCTTGCTCGGATGGGCAGAAGGGGAGGCACCCGGAAGTCAGGACGACGTGAGGAATCACATCACCGTTGGAGAGCACACGAGATTTTAATCTACCGCATGATCTAGACCAATTCGCTCTGTTGCAAATCATCCAAGGGAATGGAATGCGCATCTCATACCCGGAAAATACAGATGCAATAATTATATGTAGCTCCGTATTTCTACCGGGAGAAGGCTGCTTCTTGAGAAAGTCAATGGGGCGTATTTGGAAGGTGTATCAGGCTGGCTCAGTCAACTGCTTTTGGTTCACGTCTATAATGATTATCTCTTACACGGGCTGAAGCCCACTGACGCTCGCCACGGTAAACACGTCTTCAAATGCCAATGTACAGCTGGCTGGTGAGGCACTTCAACCCGGCGCAAACTCCCATCTTTCCAACCTGTAAAGGCTTCGTCTACTCCACCTTCAAGCTCTGTAGCCTAGCTTCCGTCTGGATGACCTGTAGTACGAGTGGCTGTCAGCATGCTGTCCCGGTAGAGTTGTGTTCTCAGTAGTAGACTTACCTCCAAAGCCTGCCTCACTTCCAGCACCTTCCTCACCTCGCCGAGCCAGTCCCGGCTCAGCGTCTTTGCCCAGCCAGTCAAGCCGTTCATCTCACGCGCAGCATTGTCCAGGTCGCCCTCCTCGAGGAACGTCTGCGTCCGGGTGAGCACGCTCTCAACGTCGTCACCGGCGGCCAGGCCCTGCTTCTTGAACATCACCTTGCTCAGCAGCAAGCTGGATGCGTGGCTGGCGACGCCGGCGTCCTCGGGCAGGAGAGAGGCCTTGCGCACCTCAGTAGCCACACGTCGGAACCTGTCGGTGAGGTCCTGGTGCGAGAAGATTCCTCTTTGGTAGGCCGAAGGGTTGATGGACGAGATAGCTGCGTTGACAACCGTGTCTTCCGCCGCGATCTCCCTCAGGGCGACCAGCTCCTTGATAAATGGTCGCGGGTGCGCCGAGTCCTGCAGGCTGGCGCGGACAGCATCGACAGCCACGTGGAGCTGCTGTGTGCGCAGGTTCGTGTCGATGACCTCGTTCCAGCCGCCAGCCAGCTTCTCGAGATCCTTAACAGACTTCGACAGCTCGTCCAGCTTTCCCAGCCTGCCGTCCCGCTCCTGCTCCACTCGCTGCTGAATCTCCTTCGCAAACAAGCGCTTGAGCTCGACGGCCTGCTCCAGGAGCTTGTTGTTGAGTCGCTCCTCGTTGACTTGTCGCTCACGCTCAGTCATGACCTTGATGCGCTGGTCGTGTACCTCCTTCAGCTTCTTGATTTCCTCATCGAACTCCCGCTGCCATCCAACTTCCTGTGCAGCCATGGCAGACTCAACACGAGTCACGAGATCGTTTGCGGCCTTGTCAAAGTCTTGGACGCGCTCCTTGACCCGGGCGGCAGCATCCGACTCGACCTTGGCCTTGATCTGGTCGATCTCCGAGGTGACCTTCTTCAGTTGACTCTTGGCCTTCTCGATACTGGAACCGT
This sequence comes from Diaporthe sp. P3_1W, assembly GCA_037177825.1. Classification (NCBI taxonomy): domain Eukaryota; kingdom Fungi; phylum Ascomycota; class Sordariomycetes; order Diaporthales; family Diaporthaceae; genus Diaporthe; species Diaporthe sp. P3_1W. Next base: position 7,014,376 of record JBAFXB010000001.1, read on the forward strand.
ATTTGCTATGCGCACCGTCGGCGTTGATCACGGCAATGATGTCGTTCAGCATGTACGCCAGATCCTGGACCACGGGCTCGTTCACATTGGGGAAGTAGATGGGCTCGAGAGGAGCAGTCGGAGGGAACCGGGAAGGCTCGTTGACCTCTGGCGGCTTAAAGTCAGAGGTCGCTGCAACAGGAGCGACAGCCACAGGGGCGGCCTTCTTGGGTTCCTCGGGCTTGGGAGTTTCCTTCTTGGGCTGTGCTTTAGGCTGGGGCTCCTTTACTTTTGCCTCCTTCTTCGCAGCGGCCGTCTTGTCAACAGCGCTGGAGTGTCTACCAGCTGGCTCGCCGCTGTCGGCTACCCTCCATGACATGCCGCTTTGAGCTGGGATCCGTACCGCCTCGCCAGTATCGCGTCGCGCTCCGGTGCCACGGTTTGAGATATTGGGGAACCGCTTCCGGAACTCGGCCTCCTCCAAGTAAAGCACAGCCTGCTCGCCATAGGGGATGTACTCTGTGAAGAAGTCGTGGAAGCTGTCGTTGATGCGGGAGTACCAGACACCACCGCCAAAGGCGACGGCGCCGAGGAATACCAGAGTCAGGACATAGTTTCGCAGGCTCCTGAAGAAGCCCTTGCCCGCAGGAGGTGGGGGAGGCGGAGGCGATGTGGACTTGTCCTCCTTCGTAACGGCACCTAGGTCTTCGGGGGCTGGAGGGGTCAAGGGCACATTCTCGGCGGGTATGCTTTTGGCGTCGATGTCGTTCTCGAGCGGTGGAGGGGGTGTTTGGCTTGTAGACGCCGTGTTTGTCTCTGAAGCAGGGGGTTTAGGGACTTGTGAGGCTGGAGTCTTTTCGTCGGCAAAGTATCTCTATGTGCAGTCCACAAGTCAGATATGGAATTCAATCGGTAGCAGCTCTCGTGCTCAAAAGGCAAGACTTACCCTCGCGACGAGCCCAGCAGGCCGCGCTGCCGCTGCCGCTTGCCATTGACGGCCAGAAGCAGCAGCGACAGACCTGCTGCTCAGGCCCCTCACGGATCGAAGCGATGTCCGCAACATGAGGGAAATCGAGTGGCCGATGGATGGGGTTGGGTTTGTTAGGTGGGTAGTAACAACATCCAGTACACTGGGTGGGAGCAGACAGCTGCGGGAAATTTCGCGACCTGCCCAGGTTTTGCCGAAGCTCTTCTGGCGGCCGGCAGGGGTCGTCTCGGGTGCCGCCAAAATCAAGGAACACCAACGTCACCGAACGCTCATTTGCTGCTGCGTACACAGTAAACGGCACCAAGTCCTACTAGCGGCTTCTAGCATTTATGAAGACAAAGATGAAAGAAAACGATACCTCGGCACTCCATATCTTACGCCGTCATCTGATTGCAGCACAGCGGTGAAATCGTATCAGCAATAGCACTGTGACAATATCTCAAAGTCTCAAAGTCTCAAAGTCTCAGCCTTCGCCTTAACCCTGAGGTGACGGTTTATCATACAGCTTTGTGGGTGCTCTCTTCAACAACGATGCAAACACGGACTGGCTTCCTTAGGACAGATTCTCTCATTCCTTTGGCGTCGTCTATGTTCGCGTAGTGTACAGCTCCGCATGGTGTTCACACCGCCCTTACTGCGCTCCGTATCCTCCGTCACCTTTCCCCCAGTAATATAAAATTCGTGGAGGCTAAACAATCTCGTCACATCAACATCATCCTAAGACGCCAACCGTTGCCTGTTCTTCCCTGGACCATGCCAACGATCGGCCACGAACAATGCCAAAACACCACCAAGAAGCAGCGTATCAAGAAAGAAAAAAAGTATTAAAGGGTTACCATCCTACTGGCAGGGGCTCTCGACCCGAACAAAAGTGCCGACTTTGCTGGTATTGTGTCGTGTCCAGGGAAGAGCCAGCAATCCTCCAATCTATGCCTCAGGCTCGTGGCCTGCTAATCCATCGCATCCCCTCTTACCTCGCAGAGCCGTATCGCCAAATGATCCAAGAAACAGGCTTGGCTGTATATCATGCCACGATATACAGACCTCTCGGTCGTATGTAGACTGCTAACGTGCCTGGCACTTAGCATGCGCATGGTCCGGCGCTGTTCGTGTCCGACCTTTCCGGGGCTCCAAGGCTGACGCCTGGCCGCTGTCCTACCCGGGAGTGTCGTGGCCCAGCCTGGTCCAGGGGCAGCTTCTTAGCGATGGCCGTGAACAGTTCCCTCACGTTCTCGGCAGTTTTGGCGGATGTCTCGAAGAACAAAAGTCCGGCCTCGCGGGCGTACGCTTCGGCCTCGGAGGCGGGGATGGCCCGCTTGTCAGGCTGTTCGGTGACGAGATCCAGCTTGTTTCCGGCCAGGGCGATGATGATGTTCTCGTTGGCCTGGCGTTGGAGCTCCTTGACCCATGCCTTCGCCTTATCCAGGGATGACTGCAACCGGGATGTCAGCAACGCCTCGGGTTCTGCCTGCGGGAGGGTTTAACGACGTACAGCTTGTGTGATATCGTAGACTACGACGGCGCAGTTCGCGTTTCTGTAGTACATGGGCGCCAGAGACTTGTACCGCTCCTGCCCGGCCGTGTCCCAGATTTCAAATTTGACTGTTGTGTTCTCGTCGAGAGAGATGGTCTGTGTGAGGAAGGCGGCGCCAATAGTCGATTCTCTGTACGAGTCGAATTGGTCCTGGCGGTCTGTCAGTGGAAAGGCGATAAGAGACCCGGATCGCTTTGAACCATGCGTACCTTTACAAATCGCAAGACTATTGAGCTCTGCAATGGCGTGTTAGCGACAACGATGTTGTGTGGTGTTTGATGGCAACGGGGACGGGCAGTACCTTTCCGACAGCAGACTCTCCTGCGGCGTTGTTAGCACACGCACCCACCCAACCTTCGGCCTCCGCCATTCTGGTTGGAGAAACATACCAAGCAAGACCAGCTTGAACTGCGCGAATCGGTTACCCATGCCTCGGGCGCCAGGGGGTCCTCGTGTAGCCATGTTGATATATTTGGTGGTATGCGAGGAGATTGTTCGTTGCCAGAGAGAGATGCAGCTCTTCGGTAGTCTGTCGCTGGGGTTGTTGAAAGGCCTAGGATTTCGTGATCCACCTGTGCAGGTTCGCGGGTTGGGAGGTTGACAGTCTGGGCTTGGAGAGAGTGTACGTCCGCAGGCGCCGACCGGGGTGATGACTGCCTGGAGGATGACGAGGTCAGGATACCGTAGGGTATGCGGTGGGTGTTGGGGTTCGAGGTGATGGAGGTGTGGATGGTGCCACGGGTGATGAAAGAAGCTTGGGCGGAGGACGATGATGAATTGGGCTGGGCTGGGCTGGCTGGGGCCGGACTGGCAGAAGGGGCAGGCTGCAGACGGAACCGACTGCACACGTCAGGCGCTGCATCACAGTCTTGGGGGCAGCCTGCACTGCCCTGCCGAACCAGCAGACCTTGGAATACACAGGCACAGCCGGGTTTCCCGCAGCCCGTCCAGCCCGTCCTAACCGGCTGCAGTTGATGGGGCCCAGGCCTGGGCTCAATGGGGCCTAGACACTCCTTAGGTAATCTGCAATCTGGGTCATCTCTGAATGAAACTAATAGCACAATCACCGTACCGATGGAGGGGCTAGAGGGGACACGGAACAGGGGACGGCGAGATCAAGCGGACCCTCATTCACAAGCCATTCGTCTGCTGCCTGACCACTGTGACATGACGACACCCCGGCCGAAATTAGAAGCGGCTCGGTTGGGGTCAGATTGGATACTGTAAGCTAAAATAGGTACCTAGGTAGCTTACCCCTACAGCAACGTGGTGTAAATATCACTGTCGAGGCAGTCCACCTCAACCTCCCTTACCTTGCTCGCATCCACTGCCTGCTCTCGTCGCGCATCTCCCCTACCCAACAACTACTGTACGACGTCTGCTGTGCCTAGACAACTAGCCTCTACCAGGAGTCCAAGTAGAGAAAGATTCATCTCGAGCTGCAAGCTTCGAGCTGTCTGCTCGCTCCCCCTGTTGCCCAGCATGGCCCTGCCATTCAGGGATATAAACGTCCAGGTCGCCTCCGACTCCTACATCTTCACCTCGCCCTCCTCCCCTAATGCGCCGGCTCTGACCATCGACCGGCCAAGCGGCGACATTCGGTTGAGCGACGGCGCCCTGGTGGCTGGGAAGAGGGTGTCGAGAGTGACGAGCATTGCTGGCATCCTGGGCATCATCCAGCTGCGACTTGGTACGTACTGCAGCCCTGCGACCTCCCTGCACTCGTCGCAATGAACTCGCTAACAGCCGACCCCGACAGACAAGTATGTCATTGTCATTACCAAGGCGCAGCCCGTCGGCCGGCTCAGGGGCCACATGGTGTACAAGATCGTCTCGACCGATATCCTTCCCATGCGCGAGCGACAAGTCCACGACCCAGACGAGGATAAGTTCCTCTTGATACTGAAGTCCTTCATCAAGTCTGGTCCCATGTACTTTTCCTACTCGATAGATCTCACCAACAGCTTCCAGAGGCAATCACAACACGATAACTCCAGACCGCTGTGGCAGAGGGCAGATGACCGATTCTTCTGGAATAAATTCGTCCAGTCTGACTTGATCGAGTTTCGCACCTCGGGCGCGAGAGGTCACCCAGGCCCGCAATCCGGTGCTGACCCATACATACTGCCAGTCATCTTCGGCATGCTCGAGATCCATCCGACCACATTCAAGGGCACTCCCTTGACCATCATTCTCATCACCAGGCGTGGTCGGCACAGAGGCGGCACAAGGTACTTCTCGCGAGGCATAGACGAGCAAGGCCATGTGTCCAACTACAACGAAACGGAGCAAGTTGTGATATTGAACGACAGCGCGACCGGCATGAGCGGCTTTGCCGGATCTGCCGACGTCCACGCGCGTAAATCGGACGGCCAAGAGACCCAGATCTTGTCCTACGTCCAGACTCGAGGCAGTGTCCCGGTGAACTGGGCCGAGATCAACACCTTGTCATACACGCCGAAGCTGCAGATCCGTGGCATCGACTCTGCCGTCAATGCAGCGTCGGCACACTTCAACGAACAGGTCCGCATCTATGGCGACAACTACCTGGTTAATTTGGTGAACCAGAAGGGCCGAGAGAAGCGCGTGAAGGATGCTTATGAGCAAATAGTTGAGAAACTGCAGTCATCGCCCAAGGAGGCCACGACAGGCGACCAAATCACCGATGAGAAATTCCACGTCATCGAGTCTGGATCGTCCAAGCGCACGTTTGATCGCGTGCACTACATCTACTTTGACTTCCACTCCGAGACGAAGGGCATGCAACTGCACAGAGCACAGCTCCTCCTGGACCGGATGCAGGACGCCCTTATTGCTCAGCAGTACTTCCGCGCTGTAGACATGCCGGCCGGCATTGACGGACGGCTCGAGCCTAGAAATTTCCAGACGTCCGTCGTGCGGACCAACTGCATGGACTGCTTGGACCGCACGAATGTGGTACAGAGCATGTTGGCGCGGTGGACGCTCGACCGCATGTTCATCGACCTCGGCCTGATGCAGCGCGGGACCACCTTCAAGGACGAGGACCCGGCCTTCGAGTTCCTCTACCGCAACCTCTGGGCCGACAACGCTGACGTTGTCAGCAAGAGCTACTCCGGCACGGGCGCCATGAAGACGGATATGACCCGTCTCGGCAAGCGCACCAAGGCCGGCGCCATGCGGGACGGCGAGATCGCCGTCACGCGGTACATCAAGAACAACTTCCTCGACGGGCCCAGGCAGGACGCCTTCGACCTCTTCCTGGGGATCTACGACCCTGGCGCGGTCGCCGTCGGGCCCAGCCAGATCTTCGCGGATCGCCGCCCCATCCTCATCCAGGCCATCCCTTATATCCTGGCATTCAGCATCTTCTTCGTGCTGGTCGGTCTGTTTACCAGACGGCTCCCTGACTCGGCCGTCCTGCCGATGCGCCTATTCATCATCTTTTGGACCCTCGTGGGCGCCTGGTCTGGACGGTTCATCCTCAAGAACGGCATGCTCTATGTAAGTCTCACCTCGTCTTCCGACAGGTCATCCCAGCACAGATTCACTAACACGCATCTCCCAGGTCAACTGGCCCAAGCTCAACCCTCGTCCATACGTGGCCGAGGGCTACCAGGAGACCATCAGCAAGGTCAGGAAAGACCCGCTGCTTGGCCCTCTCGTGGCCAGGCACGAGCGCGGCCTGAGCGCGGCGAGATACTCCAACGCGGAGGAGGGCAAGAAGAGGATCGAGTAGAGGGTTTCGCGGCGTATTGTAATAATAGACTTGATTCTTTTGTCCCGGCTGGAGTACCGGCTGGAGTACCGGCTGTCCTTCTTGTAGTTGGTATTCACATCTCGCTCCTAGGGTTGCTTATTCTGAGGCTCACCTGGGCAGGCCGGGCTTTTCTCTACATCCTCTTCTTTCCATTCCATCTTGTTCGCATCATGAGTCTTAACTAATTCTTCTGTTCTCTTTTTTTCCTCTTTCGGACTCTGTGGCCCGTGGACATCTAGCAAGTTTACAAGCTCATCACTAATTCAATTCTCCAGCGTGCACCACCACCTGCAGTTCGAGGCTCTCTGCCTGTGTAATTGTGTATCTTTTACACTGGTTGATAACCAACAAATCTTTCAATGTCTTGCTCCTGAGACTTCGTGGACGGACTCTAACGGTGGACCAGTCGCCAGGAGAGTTTGCGCAAAATGACACATTCGCGCGGACAGCCCTGATCGACACTCTGCTGGAATTCACCTCGCCAGATCATTCTATATCTCATGGCCGTCCCTCAACGCCTATGTCTTGTTTCTTGTCTTTTTTCTCTCTCCCTCTTCTTCCTATGCAGTGTCCTATGTGTCAGTTCACGCATCCCTCACCACCGAGGCCGACGCTATGGCATGATTGCGTCCAGATCATTTTTGATGGTATTAGTCTGTACCGGACTGTCGCCCAAATAGAACCGCACGCGCCTTGTATAGAATCTGGACCCCTTCATATCATAGTCCTCCGACAACACAACCTATTCCTATTCAACACCAAGACCAGACCAACACCTTGCCCCCCGGTCTCCCTCCCAGCGATGTGTAACCCCCCCCCCTCCCCCACTGCCGCTGATGTTCACAGCCAGCCAGCAACACTCAAGCCGCGACGAAGTCTGTCCTCACCCCATGCCTGGCAGACACGAACGCGCCCTCCCCCGCGCGCCAGATGAACCAGTCGTCAAACGACAGCGACCACACCCACCCGGCATTGTCCTGCGGCGGCAGGATCCCCGAGGCGCGGGCGCCCCGCTCCACCTCGTCCAGCACGGGCTTGATGAACCGCGTGGACTTGACCCCGGGCTCGACCTCGAGCAGCGCCGCGCGCACGCGCTCCACGCGGGCCAGCGCCTCGGGGCCCAGGCCCTGGCCGCCGTTGTTGCTGTTGCTGTTGCTGTTGTCGGCCGGCAGGAACGGCGCCAGCTTGCGCTCCAGCCTGTCCATCTGTGCGTCGAGGTCCCGGATCGAGGGGGCGTTCGAGAGGGCGGCGGGGATCTTGTCCTGCGCGCGGTTTGGTCCGTGTGAGCTCGGTGTCTTCTGGTAGTTCGCGAGCTGGGTAGCTTGCTACCTAGGCAGGCAGGTGGGTGGGTGGGACGAGGGAGATGGTATTGCGTTGGGGTGTTGGGGGGGGGGGGAAGAGAGCCACCGCCTACTGACCGGGTCTAGGGTGCCTGTCCAGCCGATGACCGAGTACCTCAGGGCCAGGCGGCACTCGCTGACCTGGTTCTTGAAGGAGACGGCCGCTTCGCGGCGGCGGGCCATGGCCTGGAGCTGCTCCTGCGTCGACAGGGGGAAATGCGCGGGTCCTTCCTCTTCCTGCAGCAGGTCCTCCTGAAACAATTCCTCCTGCACGGCTTGCTCCTCGTTGGCGACTTCGCTATTGCTTGCCTTGATGATCATGTCATCTGCGAAAGCGGGCGTGGCCATCGTGTCAGGGATTGGGCGAGGTAGCATGCGAGCCGTAGCAGAGACGACCTTTGTGATGGATCTCGATTGATTTGGATCGGTCGGGGTAGATTGAAGGCGTCGAGGGTTCCCAGAAGATATGGTGTTGAGAGCGAGAGATGTGAGGTGGGACGCGTGGTCGAGGCAAACGGGAGGCTTGAACGTCGCGACTGGACAAATTGGAGTGATGGCGGGTCACTGGGCTCGAATGACAGGCCTGTTCATCGAGTAGAACCAAACGTTAGTGTCGGTATGATTAGAGTGCAGGTGCGATTCACGCTTGCAAATAAGTTATGTGATGTCTTCATGGCAGCCACAAGTTGAAGTTTGTATGAACGTTCCTACAAACGAAACCAGGGGGAGAAAGAAAGAAAGAAAGAAAGAAAATTTGAATGTGAGAGAACTGACAACATACTACCTACGAATTACTCTGCGACGTCAGGGAAGTAGGCAGAATGGGTCCTGCCAGACTTGTGAAGGCACTGGATATGATTGAGAGGAGCGTTTCAGACTGAGGGATGATAGCACCGTGACCTGTATCTACGACAAACACATTATGGACTGAACATGACCTCTCGACATCAAACTGTCGTTGACCATACGCGCAAGTGGCGATCACAGCAGACGAAAACATCATCCGATGGAGGAAGTGTGTATGATATGTGCGTGTAGTATAAAGTATAGACAAAACAGAAATAGCGCAAGCCTCGAATGGACTCGCCCCTCTGCGCGGTCATTCAAACGACCAGTGTATCCCATGCCCACATGTGAAATGTCCAAAACTCGCTTTTGGGAGGGAGCAATACACAAAGTTGTAATCCCTTTCCCCAATCCCCCTTTCCCAGTTCCCAGCTGCCCCCATGCGTATACAAAGAAGACGGTATTACTAAATTAAAAATCAAAGAATGTAGACAGGAGAATATCCCTTCAGCGGGGGTATCAAGGCGCAGTTTAGCCCGCCATCTTTCCTCCTTTATCCAAACGACGGCGGACAGTGAATGCAGACGTGCTATGCTTTCGACAGGGGGGAACAAAAATGACAGACAAAAACTCCGTTAGGCTATGCCACATATTAAACAGGAATCACAGGAAGAGAAGAAGGATGGTGCAGGTGTTTGACGTAGTGGTTGAGGTGGTGCTCGTGGTGTCGCGACACGCCCTACAGCCACAGCAGCCACCTCACGCCCCGGACGAAGCCCTTGCCGACACCGAGGAACACCCTCGCGATCATGACGACGAGCCACACGTACCACATGAACCCGACCAGCGCCCACTCGAGCGCCAGCCAGCCCGCGCGCCGCGCCCAGCGGAACCGCCGCCGACGCCGCCGCGATAGCTTGTCGATGACGTCCACCACGGCCTTGACCTTGCGGCGCTGCCCGTCCACGAGGTCCCCGCTGACCTCGTCCGCCTCCTCCGCCGCCGCGCGCGTCATGGCGCTCAGGTCCAGCTGCAGCCGCGTCCGCAGCTGCTCGATCTGCCCGTTGATGTCGCTGCGGGTCCTGTGCCGGAACGACTCGGCCGCAGACTCCCACCGCTGCCTGGACGTCTGGATCGCCGTCCCGAGCACCTGCGCCGTCACGGGGAAGAGGTCTGCCTCCGAGATGGGCTTTCTGAGAAGCTCCTGCCGCTGGTCCGCAGGCGCAAGCTCAGTGATCTCGGGCCACGAGACTCTGTTGCCGAGCGCCAAAAGAACGTCGCTGCTCTCGTTGGCCGTCATGACATCGAGGACCTGGGCTTGGTGGGCCCGACGGGATATATTCAAGGCCATCACGCCAGAACTGAGCATAAGCGCCTTTAGACGAGCAACTTCCCGCCTGGTCAACGGCGCACGTTCGGGCACGGAAGGCTGCTCCGATAGAGAGAAATTACGGCTGTCCCTGTTGAAAGCCGCCGAAAATCGGCGAGTTTTGGGCGACAGTGCAGATAATGCCGAGCCTGGACGTCTGCCACCAGACATCGGCTCCTCGCGGATGTTACCCATGCGCAATTCGGAGTCTGAGAAATCGACTGCTTGGTCCTGTTGAGTATCCGTGGACGAGTCTGCAACCGAGATATCTATTCTGGGAGGCTTCAGGAGCTCGAACCGCGTCGACCGGCGGCTAGCCGGCCTCGACAGCGACACACCTGGAGGTGCATGGCGGCCGTCTGATGCAGACACGAATGGGGGCATGACGTCGAGGAAGTGTTTCGACTCTTGCTTGACGTGCCCTGGACGGCCTCTGATCGAGGCAGTCGGAGACAGCGATTTGCCCTGCTTGCGTCTTCCGCGCTCCTCGGCATCGGTGCCGTCGGAAGATGAAGTCGAGGAGTCGGAATCCTCAGCCTCAGATTCTTTCTTCCACAGTAGCTCGCTGACCTTAGAGACACCTGACTTAAGGACACTGTCGATCCGCGGCCCCTTGAAAAGACTTCGCAGTCCGGCGCCGGGGTCTCCCAAACGCATGCTGTTCGTCTTGCGGTGCGACTTTTGGCTGTCACCCGTGAGCCGTGATGTAATCATCTTCGGCTCTGGTCCAACAGAGGCATTCCTCGACCGCGATCGTCCTCTTTTATCCACCAGTTCGGGGGTACTAGACAGCCTGTCGGAGGACACAGCGACAACTTCAACACTATCCTCCTTCTCACTCGATTGGACCTCATGCTGGCGTTCCGAAGCTCGCTCCCGGCTGCGGTCGCGGAACATCTGCTTGACTTTGGAGAATGGATTCCTGGACGGAGATCCAGTCCTACTGGAAGCTGGGGACAGGTCTGTACCAATTCCAGGTATGAAGTAGTTGTCGCGACGCGAGGTACGGGCTTCGGGCGAATTTGGCGGAGAAGACTCGGATTCCAGCGACGGCCTTCCCCAGAATGGAGGAACTTCAAGGCTTTCACGGCTCGGGCGCTGCGACGAAGTGATCTTGGGTCGATCGGCGTAATCTTTCTCCTCAACACCGCCAACGTTGCTAAAGGATCCTCTCCGGCTGTGCTGACGACTGCCTCCAGTTGAATCCGAGTTCTCCAGACGTTCTGGCCTGGTAGAGTTTGAAGGCAGAGACTTGTGCTCCTTAAGCTCCGGCTCCTGTGACAGTTTTGCCTCGTTTTCTTGGGCTTCCTCCCGCGCAATCATTTCCATCATTTGCTTCTCAAGAATATCCTTATCGATATCTATTGTGTTCTTTCTGCTGCGTTTCTTCTGGCTGTCCGAATCAGATGAACTTGAGGAGGACGAGTCCCGTCGACGGAGTGGGTTGTGCGAATGGCCATGTGAGGAGTTTGTGTGCCGGTGAAAGCTCCTAAGCTCTTGCAACTTCTGGCGAGCTCTTTCACGTGTACCGCCTGAGGCATGTTCATGATCAGCCTTGGCCGCTTTAGCGTCCGCAGTTGACTTTCCTGGCCCGTCTTCTGCCCCTGATAGTTGGAGCTGTGCATGTTTAGATGCAACCGCAGGTGAAGCATCATTTGTGGCTTGTGAAAGCGGCCGGTACAGCCCCGAGTCTTGTGGGAAGACGCGCCGCCAGTTGCGGTCTTCAACCAGTCTTTTATGGTCATCCTGTTCCAGCCAGTAGATATCTGCCACAAGGTCAGCCGGATCGATGGTCCAGTCGTTCCTAGGTCGTTTCGGCTTCGTGACAGCGTTCGAGGTCCGGGACACGTGGGACGGCGGGGATGTCTCGACGTTGAAGACGTCTGCGCCAGCGAATGGTGGAAGGGCAGAGCTGCCCGAAGTTCGAATCTGGCGAGTGGCGACCCATTTCGCAACCTCGTCCACCCAGTCTGTGACCCTACTCACATCGCCAAAGCCTTGGCTCTCGCCATCGATGGTCTTCCTCTCCCGAGCCCTGACCTTGCGATTCCTGATATACTGTAATGGGTCGTATGGACGCCCAATCTGACCGGCAGTGTCGAAATTAAGCGGATTCGCAGATGTAGAGCCCGAGAGCGCGTAGTCACTGGTGGTTGACGTCTTGGATAATGTGTTTGGTTTCAAGGGCGGTAGCAGCTCGAGCGCTCGGCGGTATTGAGCAAGGAGATCCATGTAGTCCTTCGCCTTCTGAGCCCTCGCCAAAGTTGAACTAGAAAAGTGGTATCTGTAGCCACCACCATCGTTTGTAGGGTCGAAGGCGGGTTGTAGGGAGCTGGTTCTCCCGCTGGATCCTAATCTCGACAACGCTCCACGTTCTGGCTTTGGCGACATGGTACGTGAGACCCGCCTCTGTTGTTGCAGCTGCTGTCTAAGGCTTCCTGCCACGGCATTATCTGTGGCCAGCGGTACTAGTCTTGGCGGCAACGGCTGCGACGCATTCCTCCTCTGCGCCATGCGCCTCGACTCGCTCAGATTCAAGGCCATATTCACGATTTGCGTCGATTCCATATCCAGCGATGACGTGGACGTGCGAGGGGATGGTGCCCTCGGACTCTCCTGTAGCTGATCTTGCCTGGTATCGCCCCCAAGAGCTCCAGGGGAAGTGCGTGGCGGTCTTTCTGCAGAACCATTTCTCATGCTCCCTGGGTCTGGGGATAAACCTAGTCCCAGGCCCAGGCTTGAATGCCTGCCATTCTGTATGTGCTCATCGCTTTGTGTTGTTGCTTTGCGCTGACTTTTGCTTTTGCCCTTTTCGGCTGTGCGCCGCGAGCGGTGCTTGTGCGGTCGGGGGTCGTCCACGACTGCGTCCTCAAAGGGGTCGGAAAGGAGGAATGCGCCGCTGGATCGTGGTTTGTGCGGTCTCGGGTGATGAGACTGGCGCTTGTTTTCTCTCGCGATATCACTGCTCCTTTGTTGCCCGCCTGCTTGGCCGTTGACCGGAGCGTCGTCGTGGGATGGTCGCTGTGCCAGGGTGGCATCGGTGGTCCAGGCACTGTTCATGATGCTGCCGGAGGCGCTCGACTCGCCCACCTCTGGGCTGGGCGGGGCAGCATGACGGTCCTGCGAGGCCGGTCGGTGGCCGCGAGGCGGTGGGAGGAGGTGCTGCTGAGGGCTGGCATCCTGTTCCGTCATCTCGAGCCGTCGTTGTTCACATGCCAGGGGCCGACGAGCTGAGTAGGCCGAGTTTGAAAATGCTTCAGAGACGGTGGACTGCAGGAGGGTGAAACATCTTGGTGCACGCGGACGTCGTCGGGGAAGTAGAGGTTCGGCTGGTTGTGGGCATGCGATGATGGGCGGACGGACATGAGTAGGGTGCTGTAGATTAAAGGCGCGGGTGGTTTAGCAGGGCAGAGTCAGCGCCTCTGCTTGATTTGTCGGACGGCGCAAGTCGTCGCAGATCGTGGATGGCATGTGCTCGAGTCCCTACTGGCTGGGTCGGTGAGGGAGTGTGTGAGTGGTGTGTGTAACGTCCCTGTTTTCGCATGTGCCTCCCGCCCTTCGGATATAGGATTGGGGTCGGCAGGAAGGTTGGTGAAAGGGAGGGTTGGCGTAACGTCGGACGCCATTCGGACGGCCCAGGCCCAAGAGGCGCAGTGCGACTGACCCCTAAGGCATGTACCAAGTACCGTGCCTAGCACCTGCAGTAAATTGGCAAGCTTGGTCGGCTGCCCCACCTTGCCATCTGCAGCTCAAGATCCAGTCCCACGTTGTCGTCTCGTTTTAGAGCTCTTGCTTTCGGTAGTGGCGGCATGGCGCCCCACTGGGACCACCCAAAGGTGGTCCCAGGACCCAGATCTCCAGGTCCTCGGCCGGGCAGACGGTGGTACCCTGATTGCGCCTGAGACCCTCTAAATCGTATCTGGCCAAGATCCCCAGCCGAAGCGTCACCGTCTCGTCGGAGAGCGCGCTTGACCACAGTGCATGAGACCACACTGCCTCAGTTTTCCCTCGTCCTGGCTGCTTGCCTGCTCAACAACCAGGACTATTGCTTCATCCATTCCTTGCTTCCCAACTCTGAGTCTCGTGGGCATAGATTCTCCGACTACGTACGATTAAAAGATGCAGCCCACAGAGCATGTTTCGAAAGGAGGGGCCCTTGACCTTGATGACGATGTCTCCTTGATTTAAAGTTTTGACAGCTCCCAGAAGCCTTAGAGGAACTCTTGGTACGTGGGCAGCCCCGGTATAGAGTATGCTTGAGCAATGCAGCCGCCTGCCCCTTATGCAATTGCGTGGCCTGTCATGCACTTATGGAATGCTATCTATGTTCACACTCAAGACTGCATCGCAACTCAGAGACTAGGGGGGTGTCAGTTGGTTGAGAACAGGCTTTACGCTTGCCTACCTAGGTTGATCTGTACGTCTTGTAAACCTCGTCCATCTGCAGCTATAGTCTTCCCCGACTTTGCTCCTGACGCATCCTAACCATGTAAGTCCACGACTCAGCTTTGATCCCCCAACGCCTGACCCGTGCTTGATGATAGTCGGTGTATAAATCATCTCAATCCACCCTCCAGAGCTATACTTGCTGATCAGTTGTACGCGACTATCACCGTACTCCAGGGTTCAATAACCGCTGCCACAGAAATGGAAACACGCGGGCGGGGTACGAAGCCCGGCGACTGGCAGCCCCGGGTGCTTGCTCCGCCCTCTCACGGCGGCCCAGTGTATGACAGGTCTCCACAAGAAGAACAAATTGATATACGTTGCGCCTCAGGAAAGTGATTAACCGTAAACTCGGCTCCTACTCTACTCTAGTAGAGCGAATTAACACTGCCCTTCTTAGTATCTAGGGTAGCAGCTGAGCCTGGCTAAGAACAAGGAAATAAGCACACTAGGCCTAAGTACTACGATAAACTAGGATACTACTGGTAGAGGTTTAATCCTAATACTAGTTATTAATATATGAAAGTACACTTACTACTTGCAAGATTCAAATTATAAGGCTGAGTACTTTGATACTCCTGTGGTTTCCCTTGAATATGATGCTCTGGAGTTGTGGCTAGGGAGCGGACAGAGAACAGGTCAGGGGAACTATTTCCGAGTTTTCTCATATACTTCAACGGTGGAGCTGGCCTTTCACCGTCTGTTCCAGTACAGTTCTTCCTGTACCACTAATTTACGTGATTTGGAACACACATCGCAATAAGTTTCACTTAACAGCAAAAGACCAAAAAGTTAACTTTAAAGGCCATTAAGCATTAACACTATACAGACAACATTGTACACAAGAAACTCAGGACACTACTATTACTAGTTATATGAATATCACATACACTATACCATAATAATATAATACATCTTTATGCCTAGGTAAACCTCTTAGTAATAATCTTCCAGTTAGCAATATTCTAGATGCTCAGCGATGCCCGACCACCACAGCTCCAGTATGCCTGAAATTCACGTTTCTTCTTCTGAGAAATCTCAACATTCGGCTACATCACCGCGCTGAACAACCCATGAGGGCTCAACGTGCTGCAGCCACACTTGTCCAGCGCCCGAGGCTCGGTCACCAGGTTAGCAAAAAGAGTCCTGCTCAGGCTCGCAACAACATGCATCACAGCAGTCACTTCACTGACGCTAAAAAAGTTCTCCTGGTCCCGCCTGGACATCGTCTGCCATACCCCAGGGACTTATGGCTTCAGCAGCATAAGCCTGACAACACCGGGTCCATCCTGACGGCGGTCTTCCTCCCCGTGCAGCTCAGTGCGTACCCCTGGCCTCCAGTAACTGGCCCCTATTCACTTGATCCCCCAATGACTGCCATGAAAAGGTTATAGTTCAGGGCTAGCGTTGAATATGGAGACATGTCTTGAGTTCTTGGTAGTTTCAAAAAGTCACGGTAATGACAGGAAAATTGGTTTTCACAATGTGAGCTCCATCACGCACCATACGAATTTGAAGCACCTCATTGGAAAGTTTAGGCCTCCTGAGCATCTTCTTCTGCTATTTACCTCGTCAAATATAAGAGAATTCCATCTGCTCCATGGTATTTAGTCGGTTCTCGAGGAAGAGACTCAGCTGAGTATGTAGGCAACCAAATTTGACCGCCATGGCAAAGCAAGAGCTAAATGCGTTAACGGATAGGCAATGTCTGTGAGAATACTCCATGTCGGGAAGAAATACTGTGACGTCTCTTGATTTATCTCTTTCTGCAATCTATTCCAAAGATCTTCATCTTATGTAAATTTCCCTAGCAAAACCCGAGGCCCTTGGCTTCATAGAGTTGTATACTGTGGCAGGCACAGTGGGGTGTAAATGGGTCAATTCAATGGGCAGAAGGAGGAAGGGCCTCCCCAGTGACTGGCGTTATGGAGGCACCTATTTAAAGAGACCGCTGCCACCCATTCTGCTAAGAAATAGCTCCTTAGACTGCTCTTCCAACAATGCAAACCATATAATTGCGACCCCCCAGCTGTCTCCCATGTATACCACGCTTCTATCTTGTCCATCATCTTGTCCTATATGCAGAACTCTTTAATATATATATCGAACTAGCGCCTGCCTCTTCCGCCTCTCATCTGTGAGGGGCATATGTCTTTCCTAGACTCGTGATGCTCTTCTTCCTGCGGTGGAGGAAGCATCATAGGAACACCTAGGTCGATCAAGCATATCAGTTATTAATCGCAATTTTAGTAGAATTATCTGATCTTATAAACGTACGACTGTTTAAGCTGAACCTTCTTTGATGCTTCCTTCCTCCATATATATCTTGGAAGGGCCTAGTTTTTGAGCATGGAGTTTCCGGTTCAGAAAAGGTACATGTGAGGTACATACATATGTATTGTCCTTGGAATACCGGATTTGCCATCGAGTGAAGCTGCATCACAAGTACTGTCAGTAAAGTATTCAATGGTCCAATGGCGAGATAGATCGAGGACTAAATGAGAGAAGGCCGGCAGGGCTGCAATCCTGACCTTCTGTCTTCGATCTCCAATTTGTGCAGTAATCCCTGACAAAATGCATTCACTCACCCTGCTTAATAATACGATGAATAGTGATTGACATATCGAGAGTCTCGTTAATCATGTTTCTCAAACTGGTGGCTAGTCTGGTCTTGAACTTTCCAATGATCATTGGGCGGCCCAATTGAGCAAAATCACCTATGAGCATAAAACACAGTATGAACACTCAGCTACGAATTGTCTTCATTCTCACGATTGGTGACGTACCTTTAAGCCAGTGGAACAAATGAAGTTGAAGTTGATGCTTGAAACACATTGCGTGTTCGAAAAGGTTCACCACGGCCAACTGGATCTGTAGAGAAATTGCTTGTGGGCAAGAGAGGTTTGTGACACACTCGAGACCAATTTCACCCACCCTAACAAGACGCCACATGATTTCTGCTCTCTTTTCTAGGAATTCAAGCACCTCACAATTCCCGTTGGGTACCTATAAGAACCGTAAGTTCTCCCATAGACAGAATCTGGGATTCATCAGCCGAGGTGACATACCTCTAGGAAGCACCGAAAGGGACCCCAGGCCATCGCTATTTCGCTCGGTGTAGAGTCATGATGAAAAGCAGGCTCAGATGGAGATGCATCCAGACGACTGGATCTTGGGTATGGTATGACTCTGTTATGCCTGACTTGGAGCCACGTCTTCATTTCGTCTTCGTTGAAAGCACATCTCTATTGACAGTCAGCTCAGCCATATTACTTTGAATCCTCTGTGCAGAGGGGCAGGCTGAGGCACAACCTTGTGGGCTTCTTGCCAGCACACACGTATGACTCCCAAGGCATCGTTCGTCGGTGCCTTTGGGACAGATGGTCCGCCCATCGGTACCTTCCTGTATTTACTCGCTGCTGTGAACGAATATGGATTGCTCTACTCGGCTTGGCCTTGAAGTTTAAAGAAGACATAAGAGATTTCAAGGACTCCCAGGCATCTGCCTTGGAGTTTTCATCTCTGGCTGACACCGCGACTGAGTGATTGGCCAATGGACGCGTCGAGCACTTCGCGGGTATCAATAACATGCACGCGGCGTTACACAGCATAATAGGCAACTGCCAAGACCAAATGATTGGATTCACATGTTTCTATTGAAAATGAATTGTCGGGAATTTTCTTAATTTTAAGACAATCCCACGTTTGGGCAATGGGCTTCATTCGATCTGTTGAAGATGACGAGCTATCGAAGACGACGAGAATCCACACTGTTGAACTAGCCTTTGGGAATGGGCGGGGGGGAGGACAATAGACTTGATAGCGTTGGACAATATCTTTTTTGAGGCATTTATTCGCTCCTGTACGGATCTATGTGTGGAGCGGAACATGCGAGCCCAACTAGGATACGGCTGCTCATTCTGACGTGTGACATCCAAATTGTGTACCAGGACAGGCCTGGCGTGAGGGCGTGATGACTGCGCATCACCATCAAGATGTGTGGGGATTACTGAAACTGCAATGGGGAAACGATGGCAGGAATATGTGGAGCGAAACGGTCACAACAAAAAATATATAGGTGGCCTAGCCAACCAGAACTCCCTCACGGCTAATGTTAGGCTGCAGCCTACATGATACCTTGACGGCATTGTGTCCATCCAGACTCAAGTACTGTGCTACTCGCTCACTCCAGTGAGCTTCAGGCTCACATCCCAGAGCTTCTTCTCTGCGGGAGGGTCAAAGGCCTGTGGAGCATAGCCGCCATGGTAGTACAACGCATCTGGCGGGGTGAGCCATCCTTCAGCAACCTCATCGAGGTAGACTCCTCCTTTACCTTCCCACTCCTTGGCCACAGCACCCCAAACGGTAGTCGCAGCGCCCTGAGCAGGGTCCTTCAAGGTCCTGTAGAGCTCCTTGTCGGCCTTGATATTATCAGTGGTCGGCAGGTACCTCGCGAGGGGAGTGAGGATTCCGCCCGGGTGCAGGCTCAGAGCCCGGAGGTTCTTGGACTGATACCTCCGGTCTAGTTCATTTGCGAAAAGTACATTGGCGAGTTTGGATTGGCTATAAGCCCCAAGCGGAGTGTACTCGGTGTTTTCGAAGTTGAGGTCGTCGAAGTTGATCTTGCCGCTCCGGTGGGCGCCGGAGGACACCGATATGACGCGGGAGTTGAATGAAGGGCTTACTGAGGCCAGAAGAGCATCCTTGAGAAGCTGGAAGAGCAGGAAGTGGCCTTAGAAGATGTCAGATTTTGCAATACCTCTCACTGGGAGGCGGAGAACATACCGAGATGGTTGGTGCCGAACTGCAACTCGAAGCCATCTTTGGTTTGGCCCTTTGGACAGGCCATGATTCCTAACCAGAACTTAGCGCATATGTCAAGAGTGCCAATTCTTGGGTACATACCGGCATTGTTGATGAGAACGTTGAGTTTATTGCCACTCTTCTTCAGAAACTCGGCCGCACCAGTTCGAACGCTGTCCAGCGAGTCCAATTCCAACTGGACGACGTCGACCTTTCCAGGCTTACCATCCGCCCGGATCTCTTCGGCGATCTCTTTTCCCTTTGCAAGGTTTCGAGTGGTGATGTAGACATCCGCGCCCGTCAAATGGATGGCCTTTGCTGTCTCAACCCCGAGTCCTCCAGGCGAAACACCTGTGATGAGAACAACTCTGCCGGCCCATTCGGGGCTGTCAACAAGGCCCTGATCTTTGATTATCTGGGCAGCCGTTGGCCGAGAATCCCCTGGACCTTGGACATTCACGAGCTTGTGTTGTTCGTAATAAGGTGCGAGACGAGCCATCTTGACACACTAATGGTTTATACTTCGAGGGGAAGACCGAGGCCCTGTGACATTCTACAGAGCATATTGTAAGGAATATTTAGAAGAAACGCATGGGTGGTGTTCATGAGTCTTGGGAGGTGATGTTCAGGCTGCAGGCCTACAATCTCTATTTGTAAGCACAGCTATCCTCACACCATCACCTTCGTATATCGATCCTTTGCTTTCCCACCTTGCTCCCGCCCCTTGCTTCCGTCCTTCCCGATATTTGGTGTACACGAATAAGGCGGAACAAGGGCAAGCCTGTGGGTCCCTCGGGATGGGGTGGGTGTTTCCAAGGACTTGGCGGAACATGCAAGCTGCCAGTTGGTGAGCCCCACTGGGTATATTCCACTTTACTATCTGTGTAGATAATTGTGTTTGAAATCTATTGTTATCGACATTGTATTTTTTTAATGCTAGGTGTTTAAGCGTTTATCACTATATAAAGGGACTGATGCATACTGCTCAAGAAGCATATGTGTACAGATTAAAAACGAGACCACTTACCAGATAGTCCGCAGCACACATGGCCGGCACAATGACTTAGACGAAAGTGATTTCTAGAAGAGGATATGTGTTGTTGAGAAGGGATTCTCCTGACATAATGCCGTGCAGATAGCTTCCACGAAATTAGAGCCCGTTGTGAGAGTTCGAATAGAGGAAATATTTACCATTCGCCCACGAAGTCATAATGAGTTGGCATTCTTCCAGATCCAGATGGTGTTGAAGGCATCGCGTGCATGGCGAACGGAACCTGTGCACCTTGGAAAACACCTATAACGTCTTCTGCTCGAGCCGAGTTGTCCACGAGGCCGAAGCGCCCATGCTGAGAGACGAAGAATGCGCGTCCACAGAGGGCGCTATACAATGCCTCGTTATACCATGTTGACAGCTTTACGTTGCATGGGTGTCCTTCCATTTGGCCACACCACTCGTTCCACATGTCATCCGCGGAACCGGGGCCCAGAACGGTAGCGTCGTTCTGAGGTCCACGCTCTCGAATTCTTGACGCAACAAGAGTCCTTCGGAACGCGTCAAGTAGTTGGGTTAAAGAGCGCCCGCCCGCGTCTTTTACGGCGGCAGCCTGGAGTTCTAGGATTTCTTTGTATATGCTGCCCATGTTTTTGAAATCGTCTGACTCGAACTTTTTCAACCATAGAATCTTGTCAACGGTTCTTCCTTTCAAAGTAAGAAGCCCATCATCAATACGGGCAAACGCTGAAACTCTTGGGTCGCCGGCCGCTTGGTATTGATTCGGCCACAGCAGGATCCTCTTCCCTCGCATCACTGTCCAGTCCGGACACCAAGTCGGTAGTCCTGCGAGACCAGAGACCGATCTGTTGTGATGACAGAGTACGTGAAGTGTGCCAGTTGATTCAATCATGGCGCCGACCACAGCAATAAAGAGTTCCCTCACGGGCTTCGTATAGTCGGGGGCAAGCTTCTCATTCTCGGCTATCAGTCTGTAGAGACTACGAAAGATTTTGATCCGCGGAAGCGGTAGAGGATGTCCATTGCGTTCGGTCGTGGACTAGAACCCGACGCTTGATAGGCGCATCTTGTCGACCACAGGTGATGAATAGGGGTCAATGCGACGTGCCTGATGAGATACTCGTGCTGTTTTGGAACGAGACCGCTGAACCTGTATTGGACAAGGTTCTCGAGAGCCTTTCCAAACTCTTCACCATCCAGCTCCTTTGATCCACAAACGAAGGAGACCATGCCGGCCACAGCGTACTCCTGTATAATCCAGGCTCGGCTCCACCACCCTCGGCGCATCAAGCAGAGCAGTGCACTCCAAGAAGCGGCCATTTTCTGCTCACTAAGTAGCTTGGTGATATGGGAAACGCCATTGCTGGCTTGGATCGGGGACAAGACGGACAAAAGCCTGAATGCCTCGTCACTGTCGTCGGCTTCAGGGCCCAGGAAGACCACGACTTGGCGGGCGCGCTCGTATATAGCCCACATTCTCTGAACCTGAGTATTGACTTCCGCTACGTTCGTCTGGTTGATGCAGATCGAATCAACCCAGAGCAACCGCTCTTGACTTCCGCTACGTTCGTCTGGTTGATGCAGATCGAATCAACCCAGAGCAACCGCTCTTGACTTTCGTGCCGAAGCCGCATTAATGCTGCTTCAAGATTTCTGGTTGCGAGGAATGGGCGTTTATCGTGAAAAATAATTTGCTTGTCTGTGGCATCGCCCCAGGTGTAGGACAAAGCCTCGTAGCGGTCCTCAAGTTGTCCTAGAGTAGAGTGGAGAATGGTGCATTGAATTGCGTCCCTCTGTCGTCCTGGGTGGAGGACTATACAACGCAAAGCCCACTGGTCGGGAGTCGTAACGCCGTTGTTTTCGGGAGGCCCATCTTCCAGAGCGCGGTAATAGCTTTCGGAAGTATTCGCTGGATCAGGATTGCTCATGCTCGTGAAACTTTGATACGATACAAACCAATACGAAGCAGAGCTGCGCAAGTGCTGAAGGAAGATCTGAAAGCCCGGAGGCGCGGGGTACGACTTATTGCTCTGGATGCCACACTCCAGCCTCATTGCATTATCGTAGTATATGTTGTGCTAAGACGTGCGGCTGATATCAGCGCTAGCAGGACTCTCAGTATTAATATACATAGGTACCTTTCCTGTGCCTAATGTGTAAGTTGCCGCAATGCTGGGACAGTTCCCAGGCTCTCTTCCGTTCCAACCCTCACGGTTTACGGCTCCACATCTTGGTGGTCGCTGCCTTCTCCCGTGAGCTGCTCCTCAAATTCTAGCGGCCAAATCCTCGTGAGTTGAACAACTGCTGGAAGGGGGAGGGGTGAAGAAGAAGAGCAAAACAACCCAAAAAAACAACCGGAAACTAGGGTCCGTCTGAGGAAGAGAGGAGGAAGGTGAAGCGGAGATGCGCCGCACTTGCGATCTTTTTTGACATGATAATTGGATTTATGGAGAAACACTCGGACAAGAGTAAATGAGAAGAGTCATGACTTCGCAGATATCATTGTTTATCAATTACAGCCTTGGAGGCCTAAAGCAATGCCCATCACCGATTCAAATTTGACTCCTTTCCAAAGCCCAGATCTGTCACGAGACCCATGACAAAACCATGACCACGTCCCTGTGACGGTGGAGAGTGGTGCTGACGGCCACTTTGAAATGTCTCCTATGCAATACGCTGAACTCCTTCCCATCCGCCTGCAAACCGAGTGACTGAATTCCACATGCCCATCGCTCAACAGCTCCATATGACGGCGGCCTCGGCCATGAGGCCGCAATTGATAGGTTGTTGACAAGGCATCAAAAGACCGTCAGGGCACTGACGTACCCATTCTTGAGCACCTCAAAGACGAGACCGGGGAAGCCGTATAAGGTAGTCGTAGAGTCCTCGCTACCATCAGCACGCCTGGCACCGATGCCTACGTTCGTACTATCACCGCTGTCTTCCCAGCCCCCAAGAAGCTCGCAGCTACTCCCAGGACTGTCGCCCCAGCCGCGGTTGAGAACCATACCTCTCTGCTTCTGGAGGGCTTCGGCCTCCGAGGAGTAGATTGACTGCCATTCTTGTCGCAGGTGTTTCGAGATGTCGGCAAAGGGGGTCTCAGTGCCGACTGGTGCTTCCGGCGAGGCTTGATCCAGGTAGGAAATCTCCCATCTACAGCGTCGGTGCCGGTTGAATGGGTACGAGCCTGGTACATTGGCGTGCAGAATAAGCTTAGTTGCCACCAGACGATCTGGTGATTCCGACTTGATGGTCTTTTCTGGGAATCCAGACTTGTCCTGGGAGGGCGGCGGCTGAGAGGGAGGTGTCGGTGTAGACACAAGAACATCGAAACCCAGGTAAAAGTAATTGTAGAAACACTCGCCGGATACATTGCCAGCAAAGTCCTCCTCGATTGCCTCGTCATCGTTGGAGTCTTCAGACATGGTATTTGCGGAAGACTGATCCGTGTCCGTCAGATCACCTGGTCGTCGCAGACCATCGCCATCTGGCCGCGTTCGGCTATTGCTGGCCGTGCGAATTTGGTGGATGTACATACGCTGATCGTTCTTGCGGTAGATGGCATCAGGTGGTCCTAGTTCCGCAACAAGCTCCTGCGGAGTCGTGTCGCCCAAGAATATCCAAGTAGAGCTGCTGGTCCACTTCTTGAACAACTGCAATTTCCCTCCTCCATGGATCTTAACGAGTGATATCTCATCTGGACAAACATCCTTGCCCTTTGCAAGTGGTGCGAACGACTTGACACTGGGGAGGACCTCGGTCCACAGTGTCTCCCGAGACTGGGCCCAAGAGTCCCCGCTGAAGACTGCCATCGACGTAGCGACTTGTGTGGAAGAAGACAGTAGCGTCACGACATCCTTGTCCGGCGAATAGGCCGACTGTGCCAGGGGAAACGTGAAAGCCACGCCTGGGTACGACAGCATGTAAATCCCTTGCCCATCGGACCCTGGGATGAACTCGCCATCGTAGGTGGGGCCAAGGAATCTCTGGTATATGTGTTTGAAGGTAGGCTCGGTGGCAGGTTCTCCCGAGTGGGAACGAGTTGCAGTATCGGGTGGTGGTTTCACCAAGTCGCGATCTGTGCTCTGGTCCTTGAAAGTGATGTGGTTCTTTGTGAAGTCGACGACTTCGACCAGGCGAAGGCGCTGTTCAGGGCCATCGAACCGTAGACGTACGCCGTTCGCTGGAAGTGTGACTATGACAAGCTCTTTGACCGGATCGGTTGGCGAGTATACCAGATCGAGCTTCGGGAATCGCTGGGGCTCGGCCTTGAGACGGGTCAGGATGTCGTGGAGGGATGCGCCGAGGACTGTGGGAAGGCGATATCAGCAATCAAGACGGCGTAATGGATTTGTGGTTACAGGCAGCATACCAAGAAATCCCAGTGCGCGTCCTGGATGGAGTTGAGCACTGAAGAGCGATGCCATGGTGGAAGCTGAGGACATGCGCACCCAAACGGTACCTAGGTAGATAAGGGATTCGCGTGGAGGGAGGGCGGTCGGCAGGTGCGCTCAAGTAAACGGAACGGCTGGCTGAGCAGCTTGATACGTCTGGAAGTGATGGGCTGTGTGGTCAGCCTTACGAGCTTGGTCTGCTCTGCAACAGATCATGTTGTGGAGAGCGACTGCAATTCTGGTTCACGATCGAAGTTGGAGCTCTCCGCAAACGTACATCGTCTAGTCAGCCTTGGTCTCAGTGTCAGTCACGGCCTGCCACCGCCGCGTGATGCGTTTACGGCGGGTGGACAGGGGCCCAGGGGGGTGAGCGGAAGGGAAAGCGCGGGACACTTCCAAAACGTCATCTGCATGTGTCACGCCCGGCAAGAGGGACCGTTTCGACAGGGGTTGACGGCCGTGCCTGCAGGGTCCTATCGATAGTTGCTGCAGCAACATCCAAGTCGGGTTGAACTGGGGCCAACGGGACCTGGCAGGGGTGCCGCTGCCCCCAGACCCATCTGCCCGCTTGTAAACAGGAGCTACGCGCAAACTTCATCTCATGCTAATCAACCTTGGAGTCTGCGCCCCTCCCCCCAATGGATCATACTGGACCCTGTCTGATAGAGCTCCGAAGTGCTTGCTATCAATCTGTTATACCCTCACACCCTCATCATTTGCTTCTGCATTCCGACGCGCTGAACACGTTATCAAATTGCCTCGGCTCCCTCTCGCGTCTAACAACAATCACGAGAAATTGATTTGTTTGATCCATTGGCTTTCAGCTGCTATTATTCCACCGCAAGGTCCTGCGCGTACAGCAGCATCCAGTTCGAATACCAACATCACCCTATCCCCGAGTCACCACTGGTGCACGCCTTCACCCTGGATTCCAAACGAAAGGCTCCCCTGAGGAGGGGCGCCCAATCCTCAGCGCCCATGCCGCCTCCATCTCGACCTGGCGCCGTCGGTCGTGCAAGCATACGAGCCGGATCGACGACACGCGCCCCCAGCGTCAGGCCCCAGAGCGCCGCCACCGTGACATCCCGTTTCGACAGGTCCGGTGCCGCCTCACGCGCGGAAACTGCCTCGTCCACGAGGGCATCGCCGGCTGCAGGCATGAAGCGCAAAGAACGCGATTTCGAGACGGACTTCAATGTCGAGACAAATATCACTGTGGTAGTACGATGCAGAGGCCGGAGCGAGCGCGAGGTCGGCGAAAACAGCGCTGTTGTTGTCAAAACAAATGGAGTCATGGGACAGCATGTCGAGTTGTCTATGGGGTCAAATGCACTGAGCAACAAGACCTATGCTTTTGACCGCGTCTTCTCGCAAGCAGCAGATCAATCAATGGTTTTTGACGACGTCGTAAAACCCATCTTGGGAGATGTGAGTTAGCCACGGTTCCGAATCTGTCAGTACCAGGCCGCTGACTCTAACAGATGCTTGCTGGCTTCAACTGCACTATTTTTGCTTATGGCCAGACCGGTACTGGCAAGACCTATACCATGTCTGGTGACATGACCGAATCATTAGGTCTTCTTGCCCCCGAAGCTGGTATTGTTCCGCGCGTCTTGCAAGCTTTGTTCAACAGGCTCGATTCCGATGGCACCGAGAATTGTGTTCGCTGCTCGTTCATCGAGCTTTACAACGAGGAGCTACGCGACCTGCTCACCCCGGACGAGAATGCAAAGCTGAAGATCTTTGACGACCTGTCGAAGAAGGGCCACATGTCAACTATGGTCCAAGGAGTGGAGGAGCGACACATCACCAATGCTGCAGAAGGTATCGCGCGATTACAGGAAGGAAGTTTGAGGCGACAAGTCGCCGCGACTAAGTGCAACGACCTGAGTAGTCGAAGTCATACCGTCTTCACCATCACAGTCCACGCCAAGCGACCAGGTGGCAGTGGTGAGGACTTCATCAGTCTTGGAAAGCTGAATCTTGTTGATCTTGCTGGAAGCGAGAACATCCAACGATCTGGAGCGGAGAACAAGCGTGCTGCAGAAGCGGGCCTAATCAACAAGAGCTTGTTGACACTGGGCCGCGTGATCAATGCCCTGGTTGACAAAAGCTCTCATATCCCATACAGAGAGTCCAAACTTACCCGACTCCTGCAGGATTCTCTCGGCGGGAGGACAAAAACATGCATCATCGCAACCGTATCACCTGCCAAAAGCAACCTCGAGGAGACCATTTCTACACTGGATTACGCCTTCCGAGCAAAGAATATCAGAAACAAGCCGCAGGTCAACACTCTTATCAACAAGAAGGCATTGTTGAAGGAGTTCACGGCTGAGATTGAGAAGCTTAAGACCGAGTTAATCGCTACAAGATTACGCAATGGCGTGCATCTCACCAATGAGGCCTACGAGGAAATGACTGCTCAAAGCGAGTCTCGCCGCATCCTTTCCGATGAGCAAGCTGCCAAGATTGTGACGCTGGAATCAAACCTTCGCAACAAGGTGCAAGAGCTCTTCTCCTTGACTTCGAGCTTTATGGGACTCAAGAAGGAGCACGAGGGCACGAAAGCGCAGCTTGACGAGACGCAAGGTGTTCTTGACCAGACCGAACTTGTTCTAGCAGCCACACGGAAGACGCTTGCCGAGGAAACCCAACTTCGCGAGGCCCATCAGAAGACGGAAGAAAAACTCACAACGGTGGGCGGAGAGCTCATCAACACTCTCAAGAAAACCGTCGGGGATGTGAGTGGTCTGCGAGCCAAGAACAAGAGGAAGTCGGATTTGCAAGATCTCAACCGAAGCACATGGGCTATGTCGCAGTCTCAGGTATCGGATGTCACCGAACTCGTCAAGAGCCGCGTACAAGAGTTCCGAAACGATCAAGAGAACCACATCTCTGGCGTTTCTCAGAGAATGCAAGACTTTGTGCGAGAGGAACTGCAGAAGTTGTCAGCTACTCAATCTTTCCTGGACGAAAATCTTGAAAAGTTTGTTGCATCGAGAGACGACCTCGTAGAGCAGAAGCAGCGCTCCAAGGATGACATGGACAATGTCTTGGAAGAGATCAAGGTTGTCAGGGACAACATCAAGGAGCGGGTTGGTGAGAGTCTCCAGGCCATCGCCGCAGCTGCCGAGAGAATAGCCGCCGACGTGATGAGTGAGTTGGATACATTCCATTCTCATCTCCATGCGTCCTATAGCACTCTTGGCAAAGACTTCAAGACCATTTTCGAGGACTTGCTTCGCCACATTAGTGTTCAGCGAAGTGAATCCGATTCCTTGAGAAGGCAACTGGAAGATGCGAGTCAGACTATTCTGCGATCGAACGAGTCCACTTCAGCCCAAATCGAGACGGTTGTCAATGAGGAGAGGAGACAAGCGGCGGAAGATCGACAGCAGCTCCTAGCACAGATCACAACACTTATCAACGCCCACGCCGAGCAGCAGGAGACTCGTCTGGCCGGCAAAGCTGCCAGGATCCAAGACCGTGTCAAGGGCGCCACGGAAACCTTCGAAGGACAAGTCACGGCGTACTCAACAGGCATGGATGCGTGGGACTCAGACGAGGAGAAGCTACTGCAAGATGTGTCCGAGTCTCGCGACGTATTGAAGACAAAACTTCAGGACGACTGGACTGTGAGTTTGATCCCGTGTGCAAGGTGTGATGAAATTGGCGTGCTAATAGAGTTGAAACGCAGGCGGCGAATGAACATAGTACCTCGATCCAGAAAACGACCAAATCAGTACACGCCGAGACGGTTCGTGTGGTAGATGAACAGATGAGAGACTTGGATATGCAGATGACAGAGCTCGATGACTTCGTAACTCGAGCTCGATCAGAAAACGCGGGGCACCATGCACAACACACAATCTCCGTGGCTAATTTGTCGGATACAGTCGACTCTTCATTCTCCAACATCTCGTCTCATTATAAGGGTACATTTGACAGAGTGCATGACCTCGGGGAGAAGATGGGCACGGAGATTGAGAACCTACATGAAGACCTGCAGCCCCTTGACGACAGCCTCTGCCAGCCTCTGAGCAAGCTAAGGGAAGACATCTCGAGCACCGCTCTACGTGAATACGAGCCCACCGGAGAGACTCCTAAGAGGGTCCAATACCATTATCCTACCGAATTGCCCCGGACTGCCGCTCACGACGTCGTCATCGCTGGCATTTCCGACGCTACTTTGCAGACACCGAGCCGACCAACAGCCACCCCGAAAGCTACGCCTGCACATCCTATCTTCAACGATCTTGATACATCTGAAGGGGCCAAGTCTCCGTCCCGGCCAGCTTCCTCCGACTCTACAACCAACCCATTGAGCCAGAGTCTGCGAGAGGTCAACGCAAACCTCACAACCAGCGGGCTGATATTCGACCCAACTGCAAGCACAATGTCTGCCCTTCCTCCGGCCGACGATAACACCGTGCCTCTCGTCAAGAAGAGCACGTCTAGGATCCCCTCTAAGCAGATCAAAAAGGTTCATCTGGACGGCGTTGAAAACATGCCACCATCAGAGTTCTCACAGAGTGCGCGACGACGGAAGAGCCCTCGACTGCACTGATGTACTGATTCAAAGAAGAGCCAGGGTGCAAGCCAGGCATCGCTTATTTCCTATGTTTGATGTTTGCAGTTTGCAAGGAGCTTGGTGGCGAATTGGTGCACGTAGGGACTTGAAGAGTACGGGGGCGGACTGGACCCAACACATTGTGCGAATGCAGATTCTTGAACGGCGCTGTGTAGGTTTTACTCTGTATACTCGATACCCCTGAGCTAGTGTTTTCGGGCTGCTCACTTGAATTGATTGGTTCGAAGTAAACAGTGTACTTCTTTCTCTCTGTGTTGTCAGATCGTCCACAGCATACGCCCTTTGCCAAAGATACCTTCTGTAAGTATGCATGCATGCAACGTGACGAAGTGGTGCAGCGACAAGGGCGTGTGGGCTGTACTAAAACAGCCCAAAGCGGCAGGATTCTGGGCGAGCCGTTGTCAATGCACGCCCTGTGGGCGGGGAATAAGTGCCATGGTGAGCAGAACGTGAGGGACTCTTGAATCTCATTTGGAGGAGGACTCCGATCCTGATGGCCTCATATAAATTGTGAATGACCCAGAAACCGAACAGGAATCTCATGGTCGTCCTTCTAGATATATTATCAAAGACCAACTAACCAAATCCTAGTCCGCCCATAACCCTCAGTCCTAGTCCTCGGAATCAAATAAAACATGGCCGAGATAGACAACACCAAGGACCTAACCAAGTTCAAGGCACTAAGCTTCGACTGCTATGGCACACTGATAGAATGGGAGCCCGGCCTGATCGAGGCCCTCCAGCCCGTCGTCGGCAAACTGCCCGCCGACCACCCCTACGCAAAGGACCCGAGGCAGGCCCTCCTGCGCTTCGACGAGTTCTCCAACGAGCTCGAGCACAAGCAGCCCGCGCTCAAGTACGACCTGAACCTCACCACGGCGCTCAGGAAGCTCGCGGCGGACGCCGGGCTGCCGGAGGGCTCGCTCTCCCAGGGGGACCTGGACGCGATGGCGCGGGGGCCGGGCCGCTGGCCCGCGTTCGCGGACACGATCGAGGCGCTGCGCACGCTTAAGAAGCACTACAAGCTGATTATCCTGTCTAATATCGACAATGCCAACATCGGGGCCACCATGTCGGGGCCCCTCTCCGCCGTGCCCTTCGACGCCGTGTACACGGCCGAGGAGATCGGGAGCTACAAGCCCGCGGCGGCAAACTTCGAGTACCTGTTCCGGCGGGCGCGGGATGAGCTCGGCGTCGACGCCGGGCCAGGGAGGGAGGGGCTGCTGCACGTCGCGCGGAGCCTGAGGGTCGACCACTCCGCCGCCAAGGCGCTCGGGTTTAGTAGTTGTTGGATCTCGAGGGGCGGGGAGAAGAAGGAAGGGCAGGGGATCGGGGGTGATTACGAGGAGATGGTAAGGGAGGGCAAGGTCAGTTTCCAGTGGAAGTTTGATACGCTTGGGGACTTTGCGAGGGAGGTCGCGAGGCAGTTTGGTGATGAGTAGGCTGGGAGGTGGCACCTGCATGAACGGGGTCGTCTCACCGCGCTGTTCTGCGCTCAATGGGGATTAATCTCTGGTAGTATTTCATGTTCCATTGACGCATTGCCTAGGAATCCTTTTTTGCCCTCTTCTTAGTATCCTCAGCCCTCCAGCCTTTCTGAACTCGTATGGGCTCAAGAAATCCGTCACGATGAACACCTCCAATCATGTCATCCGTGGCAGCTTCCTCCTTCTCCTCGGCAACCTCCAGGTTGTCTTGGCCGTGGACAAGTTTCATATGCCTCTTAAGATTGAAGGGCCTGTCGAAGCCGTCCAAGGCTCTGTCGCAGTCTGCGTACGGGCAGAAATGTTGCCCTTTGCCGCGGGATTTGGCTCGTTTCTGAGACTTCTTGGGCGAAGCCGGCTCTTCATCGCCCTCTTCGTCTGATGTCGGAGAAGTCATCCTGCTCTGGGCCGCGCTGGAATGACGACTCATAGATCGCGCCTGGCGGAGGTCAAGATCGCCGACATCCTCCTGGGCCTCGGAGCTGCTCGAGGGAATTTCTCCTCCGGGCTGGTACGTCGTTGTCACCACCCCACTGGCTCCTGACAAGTGTGCCGTTTCATTGATCTTATGCATCTCCATTCCCTGGCCGAACAGGTTGGCGCACCTCTGTGTCGCCCGGGCGACGACATCGGGCGGGAATCCCGCCAGCGCCGCCGCGCCCATGACGTCCTTCCAGTCCCGCGGATTGCAACGCTTGAGCTTCTTATGCTTTCCGTGCTCCGTGTCCTCTGTCTCAGATTCGAGACGTCTTTTATGGCCCGGCCGGCGCTTGCGTGGCGAATTCTGGCTCTCGCGTACGGCCGTCGTGGCTTTGTCGTCGTTCTCTTCGTCGGTCTGTAGCATTCTCGCTCCCCCTTTGAGGGCTTTTGCTCGTCTGATGAGGAAGTCCCTCTCACTTTCGCCTTCTTTTTGCACGTACTTGCGTGGTCGGCCGCGGTTGGACTTCTTTTTCACGGTTGCATCTGCTTCGTCTCCTGTCGGCATTCTCGACCTACTGGGAGAGCGTTCTGGAGAGCTGCCAGGTCGGGCGGACTGTCGTAATCGCGGAATCCTCTGTGACCTTTCATCGTCGTGCTCGTCCTCGCTTTCAGAGGATGACTCTTCAGAGTCTTCAAGATGTTGAGCACTCGGCATTTGAGCGTTGTGCAGAATAGTCAAAGTATGATCAAACTTCTCGAGAATCCTTCGCGTGGAGGGCCGTATGAGGTCGTAAGAAACGTCATCATCCGTAGCGACCACGGGCTTGAAAGTCCTCGCGGGAGCCTTCTGCTTTCGTTTTTGTCGACCTTCTGATTTCTCGTCAATGTCCATGCTCTCTTCATCCTCGCCGTGGTCCCCTGATTCGCTGGGCTGGGACTCATTCTCAGATGCGAGGGGCTCCGTCTTGACAATGCTCTCGTCGCCTTGATGAGCTGATTCGGAAATACCCCGTCGCCGGAAGCGTTCTTTGGCAAATCTCAGCATGGTCGCCGACACGACCTCCTCGAGTCTGGAGCGGGGCGATTGACCGTCTGGACGCCGGAAAGTGAAGACCTCATCCTCGTCTTCCGTCATCTTCATGAAATCATCCGGCGGAAGCAGATGCGTGGGGAGAGGCCAAGCAGTCCAATTTTTAGGTGGTGCCCATTGGCTGTTACCGACAGGTTGGCCTGTCTCTGCGTCAACGTCCTGAATCCAAAAGTCAGTAAGTCTCGAGCGTCTGGTTTCGGGTATTGGGAAGGTGCGACGGACCTCTTCCTGGCTAGAGCCCTCACCTGCAGCTGCCGCCCGCTGCTTAAGGGCCCAGGCATTGTACAAGTGCAGCGACAGGTCCTGATTTCTCAGTCTTACGAAGGCATTGTAAGTAAGGCGATCCTCCTCCGTGATGGTGCGCCAGCTCTGTGGGAGCCCTTTCCAGCGGTTGGGCCGGTTCTCGTGCAGATCGTCCGAGTCTTCAGACTGGATTTCGGATGTGCTCTTGTCCCATTCTTCATCATCGTGCGAGCTTGCCATTGTTGGTCTCGCCCTTGTTGGCAGTCTCTCCGTTGTTACTGCAGTGGAAGACCCCTTGGGTTGAATAGCTGTTGGCCGACAAGGAACCGCAAGACACAGGCCAACCGTACATATTTGGGGAATCCGTAAAAACGTAAGGAGGGCACGCACTTAAAGCTGGCCAAATGAAGGAAAAATAAATGTCCTGACCCAAGACTTTGGAGTATTGAGAAATCCGGCGCAAGAAAACAAGGGAAGAAAATATCAGATAGTTTGAAAGGACTAGAGACTGCAACTTGCGCCTCAGACTGAACCCCGAAGCAAACTATTTGCGACCTTGTCGCCTTAGACGTGACCCCGAAGCGAAGTAAACTGGGGCTAAAGCTAACGGTTGGGTCAGATCATTTAATTTTGCAGGTTGTCGGTAGTCAGGTTACAGGCCGTGGCTCAGGGCATTGGCGCTAAAATTGACCAAGTGCAGAACTACCTAGGCAATTGGGGACGCGCCCATGGATGACGGGCTAGGGTGACTTTTGCAGGGAGTCGGGCAAAACAACGCAAAAAGGCACTCACTCTACCCGGCTGTCCCACAACAGGTTACGCCACAAGAGGTCTTCCCATAGGAGGCAGTCCCATAAGAGACAATCCCATAGGAATCATCTCACGGAAGGTCATCCCACACGAGGTTGGCCATTGGGCACTGCCTAGGTGGTCCACTACATGGATGTTGTGGCTGCAGAGCGGACACCCGAGCGAAAGCTCGTTTCAACATCAGTCCTCGGAGCAAGTAGGCACTCTATGTGTGGTTCTAAGGCTTAATTGAATTCATTAATGGTATCCTCGACTCCGCTGTTTTCCCCTTTACGCCCGTTTGCCCTTTTGCTTCTCGATCTTCCTCCTCTTGGAGCGCAGCTTCTCGTCCTCGGCGCTCTTCTTTGTGTTGGTATACTGCATCTGCTCGAACAGCTTCCTCTTCTTCTTGCTCAGCATACCCTTGGCCCTCTCGAGTTCTTCAGCCTCCTCCTTGTTCTTCTTTTCCAGCACCTTGCGGGCCTCAGCCTTCTTCTTCTCCTTGGGCGTTTGCTGCTTGGACTTGACTGGTTTGCCTGTCAGCTCAGCCTCCAGCTCGAGTTGCCTTTGTGCTGCGGCCGATTCTTCCTCGTCCGAGTCCTCCGCTCCGTCCTCCTCTCCCGAGAAGCCTCCGAACGTATCGTCCTTAGCATCTTCCTCGTCCTCCGAGTTGTCGGCATCCATGCCAGTTGCTTCCTCGTCTATCTCCTCAGCATCGCTGTCAGCCAAAGCCTCGGCCTCAGTCTGTTGCTCCTCGAGGGCGATAGTAGGATCGTACTGGCCCTGAACAGGCTTCACGAAGGGGCTCAGATGCGGCGGCAGCTCAGCTCCCGGGGCATAGAGGTTGGTGTCCTTCAGCTCCTCCTCGTTGATTGAGTCCCAAACCCATTGCGGCTGCACGTAGATCCGACCAGGTACCCTTTGGTTTGGCGCAAGCTTTTGAGAGGTCTGGTTGTCCTCTCCGTCGCCATTGGCCTCCACAGCAGCTTGAATTAGTGGCCTATCGACAATCTGGTGTGTAATCGCGGGGTCGAGCTCATTCGTGGTGAATGCGCCCTCACCCAGCACCGAGTCCCATCCTATGCGCTTGCAGCCAAAAGATCGCAGAATAAGCTCGAGTGGTTGCCGCGGTGTCTCACGCCCGAGGAAGAATGTACATTTCGAGAATAGTTGAGCAGGATCGTTTGTGCTGTATGAGGGCTGAGGGAGGAGATCGCCGCCAGGGACAGCGGGCTCGAACTTGTCAATGGCGTCCGTAGGCTCCTCCTCATTCTCCATGTCCGCGCCCTCGCCATTCTTGTCGTCGCCATTCGTCTCGCCATCCCTCATTTCTCGCACCAATTTGTTGACCTGAGCCTGGACCTTGGGGTCGGGGCCGTGCTCGCTCTCTCCGTTCGTCAGTTGCTTGGGCTCATCTTGAGCCGTTGCGATGTTGGCGCCCTCCAGGGTGAAGGCACCAAGCTCTCCACCTTGATCGTCTTTGGTCTGGTCGAATTTTGGTGGGTATTTCAGACCGATCGAAGTGTACAGCCTGTAGTTGACGAAGCCCAGCAGCGTCATGTAGAACTCAACAAAGGTACCCATGATACGGAAGTCGACATCTCCAACCACTCTCTGGTTGAACTTGTACGGCACCAACCAGAGCACGTCCTCGCCTTGGATGGTGGCCTGGTAGTATATTCCCTTGATCGACAAGAAAGACTTGCGCAGGCTGTGTGACACGATGAGGTAGTGTTCGAATTCCAAGCACAATTTCTCACAGCGAGCGATCATCTTCGCGGGAACGGTCGAGGTGGACGGGAGGTTGGCGAAGAGGAACAGCATCGACAAGCAGTCGTCAAGGTCTCTGAGGGCATCAATGAAGGTAGGATAGCGTTCTCTTATGACATGGTCTAGAGTATAGCGCGGCTTGCCGTTCTTCTCTGGGCGGACCGCATTGCGCTCGAGACGGGCGGCGTCACCGACATCTCCTCGACCGAGGGCACGTGAGATCTTCTTCTCAAGGGCCTTCTGGTCACGGAACTTCTGGAGCAGCGGCTCATGGAGCAGATACTGGATATCCTTAGAGTAATAGAAGGTGGTCGAGGGGGTGGATGTCTTGGAAGCCTTCTTCTTGTCCCTCGGTTCTCGCGGGTAGATGCCTTTCCAGATGCATAGCTTTCGAAAGTCGGGCAGGCTGAGCTGCAGTTTCTTGATCGCCTGGTTGCGGCTGATGAAGTTTTTGGCGTTTCCAGCCTCTCCCTTCTTCTTGATGCGACCCATTTTGCTGCTTGATCTCCAATTGTCGACCTGGAAAAGTAGGGTGGACTGGCGCAGCGAGAGACAAGGAGAGACAGCGAGAGACAGCGCCTCCAATTTTCCTAGGGCGTCTGCTCCTCTTAACTTTTCATCGATAAGGAACTTTTTCGACTTCTGCCGCATTCACCGCCCGCCCTGTTGCGGTTAGCGCAGAACCTGGTGCAGGGGTAGGCAGCGGAGCTCTTGCGCTTGGTCCAGGGGTCTGATGTACCCGGGTACCGCAGCTCAAGTCAGCAAGCTCCAAAGCCAGCAGAGCTCCAGTCGAACTGCCCAGCCAGACAGCAACGACGGCACGACTCCCGGCAGTAACCCGCACCTTTCACCTGGAGATGGCCCAGAGATGAATGGGCCAAACTCAAGCCTGAAAAGGCTACAAGGCCTCTACCTGGCTGCCGCCGTCCTGCGACTTGTTTTGTTCTTTGCCTTCCCAGGTTTACCCGAACTGGTGGCCGGGCGCGTTGAGGTGTCGACTCCCGTCACCAGCTTCAAACGATGTATGGCACCCCTTTTTCGCCAGGACCACCTCCATAGCTCTGGCCGCGCTGACCATCGTGACAGTACAAGAGGGCCTTTTCCTCTACAACCATAATGTTTCGCCCTACGATGGTGGCGTCTACCACCAAGCGCCCCTGCTGCTGCCCGTCCTATCCCTCCTGCCGAGCTTCGCCTCCTGGCCCGTCTTTACGTATCTGCTATATATAGCGGTCGACCTCCTAAACGCCAATTCTCTAATAGCCATCGCCGATTCTGGGGAGGCCGGCTCGACCCTGCGGTTTACGTCTCCGAGGAGGGACAAGAGATGGAGTGGCTTTGTGGTCGCTGCACTGTGAGACTTCACCTGGGCGCATTTCTCGGACTTGCGGAGAGCTAACCTGGACCTTGCTAGCTTTCTGTTCAATCCGTTCACAATTGCGACTTGTATTGGGAGACCCACGAGTGTCTTCACGTCATGCGCCATCCTACACGCTGTGGCAAAGGCAACCACCGGTGCGCCATACAGCGCCGTGATTGCCATGTCTTTCGCCGCTTACTTGTCCATGTACCCGGCCCTCTTACTTCCGCCTTTGGCGCTCTTGGCTTATGATCGAAGCTATGGGCAAGGGAAAACGCAGCCTCTGGCTTTCGTGGCCAAGATTGTTGGTGTTGCGGCAGCCACCGTCTCGGTTCTCTTCCAGATGTCATACTTCATCACTGGATCATGGGAGTTTCTTTCCTCCACCTACGGCATCCAGCTCACCCTCACTGATCTAACACCAAATGTCGGACTGTGGTGGTACTTTTTCATTGAGATGTTTGACTCCTTTCGGTCATTCTTCTTGGCTGTCTTCTGGCTGCACCTGTCGTCCTATGTCGCCGCTCTGAGTGTGCGCATTCGATCGCAGCCCCTGTTTGTGATTACGCTGCTTCTGGGTATCTTTGGCATATTCAAGCCATACCCCAGTATCAGTGACACATCACTCTTCCTTGCAATGATCCCGCTATACAGGCACATATTTCCCCTGATGCGGTATACATTCGTGGTTCCCTCGACAATACTGTACGCGACGTTCTTGGGACCAGCGTTCTACTACCTATGGATATATGCAGGCAGCGGCAACGCCAACTTCTTCTATGCGATCACTTTGGTGTGGAGCTTGGGCCAAAGTCTGCTCGTTAGTGATCTCACTTTCGCAGCGCTCCGGGATGAGTGGGAAGTGGACAGACCAGAAATGGTCGGCAAGGAGATTAGACAGATTTAGAAAGCCACAACGCGGATCTCATCACGCCCCCGTATCCTCCTGCCCATCCCGTCAACCAACTCGCAAGGCAAATGTTGGCTAGACCGTGTGGTTCAGCCAAGCTGGGGCTTCTTCGCTGCAATGATTACGGCGTCATCGAATCTGGTGTATTTCCTTATGTCCTTGATTCGCAGCCCAGCTTGGTTCAACAATCCCCGCCAGTGAGTCTCACGCCTCTCCTGTGCGTCAAACATCACCTTCATTGCGATGTTCAGTGCCGCCGTGTACTCGATGCCAGGCGTCCCAGCCGGCGGCTTGTTGTCGGACAGAACTTTATCGTCAATCACAATGACACTATCAGGTCCGAGAGCCGGCACCTGGGACTCCAGAATACGGACGCACGCCGCATCGTCAAAGTTGTGGATAATCTGGCGAAAGTAGTAGACACGAGCGCCTAATCTGTCAGATTCGGCGGACTTGCTGCAATGGAGATCTTCTGGGCTTTCACACCTACCTTTGACGGGCTGCTCTGTGAAAAAGTCATAAGGCATCTTCTCCATCCCTCCCACCTCGAGCGCCTTCTCGAGTACGTAGGAGTGGTCCTGCAAGATAACACGGCCTCTGAGCTCAGGCAAGGACCTCTTGAGCGCCGCGCACTGCGACCCGTTACCACCACCGACGTCGACGAATACAACACCGTCGGGCTGTGAGTCTTGTGCGAACTCCGCCGCAAATGATACCACGTCCAGCCATGTCGGCAGACTGGCGAATTGCTCCTTCATGAAGTTATGGAACGCACGTTGTTGGACAGGGTGCGTGTCCATCCAAGTGTAGAAATCCTCCGAGCTGTTCTGACCTAGCTTAAAGGCATTTGATCTTCCGTCGCCTTCGGTCAGGGCGCGGTGGAGGGCGGTAAACCCAGGGAGACAATTATCATGGAAATGCGTCACGCCGTCAATAAACACCGGCACGAGAAGCGTGTGGGTCAGCTTGGTCGCAGCGTATTGCCCTTGTGATACTTCCGCCGCCATGCCTTGCACGCACGCATAGTCCATGATGGAATCAAGGACGCTGGGTTGAAGCCCGCTTGCTGTGATCAGCGTGGCAGAGCTGACCCCTGCGACGTTCTCGTCTGCGGCCAGTGTGGCGAAGACGCGGCGATCTTGACATATCCTGGCGACCACAAGGGGCAACGGCTTTGTGATATGTCAGTATTGGGCCACGCGGCGGTGGGTGAACGCAATGAGGCTGTACGAACGGAGTAAACGAGCCTCTGCAGGGTTTCAAAAGGCGACTCCAGTACAGCTGCAGCCTGACGGCTGAGTTTCAGGAGTTCCTGTTTCTGGGATTCATCAGCTTGGAAGGCATCGGGACTCTCTACAAGCAGCCTCAACTGCTCCACCAAATTCTTGGGGTCCGCCATTGCTGGTTTACTGTTCAACAGTCGTGCAGTCGTCGGCTCTTAAGAGCCTTGCTAAATTGAAGTCAACGAGCACGGCGAGGTAATGCCGAGGAGCCTTCGGGACAGGTGAAGCTCACACATAAGAGAGGAGTTCGAGAAAGTGTTGACTTGCGGCCGTTTTTTCCGAGACCACCTGATGCATCTGCAGTTGGACTGCGACCAACAACATCGCAGTGGATCCATTGCTGTGTCGAGCTCGCACCAAACCACTCTCAGTAAGACGAAATGAGCACATGAATATCGGCCACAAGATCCTTCCGCACGGCTTCAATCCGTGTGGTTACAATCAATTTCTCGAGCTCCAGCTTCATGCATAATCCGGCTGAGCTTCGCAAATCCAAGGTGTGTTGGTGGGTCTCCAGCAACCATGCCAAACAATCCCAAGCGAGTATCACAGGCTTCACACAACCTCGGCTGGTGGAAGGAATATCTTGCAACGACCATAACAACAGGAACTCGTAACTTACCAGCGGGCGAGATGGCCCTGCAAGGAAACATCAACAAATGCTCTGCCACCATTATCTGCCATGATACTCTCCCGGACTTCGCACCCACCATAATCCTCTCGGGTGCCTGCTCTGGCCTAGGAAATATTTTTGATGCCTCCTCATGATGGTTCCGACGGAGCGATTGCGGATCGCGGCCCTTTCCTAATCGGCCTTATGTGGCCCCTGACCGGAATTTCTTTGGTTACGGTCATTCTGCGCCTAGTGTTCCGTTATCGAGGGGGAAAGTTCAACTGGTCGGACATCTTCATGGTCTTTTCGATGGTACGCAACCCTTTCCAGGCCTGTATTTCATGAAATGGAGGATCTGTGGCGCTGATATCCTTCACCCAGCTTGGTATGTTTGGCTGGAGCATCTGCTTAACCATACTCTGCGTGAAGGGTGGCGAGAGGCACGTGTGGGATGTCGAGAAGCTAGGCGTGGATAATCTCGCCCAAGTCCAACTGCTGAACTGGCTCAGCCAAGTCTTTGGAATCCTAGGAATCGCCGCGGGCAAGATCTCAGTCTCTGCTTTACTGCTGACCATGTTGCGCCTCACTGATCTGAGATGGCATCGCATATACCTGTGGATCGTCACCATTGGGCTGACGTCGGCCATCGCCGTTTCATGCTCATTCCTCACCATGCTGCAGTGTTCTCCGCCTGCAGCTCTTTGGGATCCTAGGATTCAGGGCAAGTGTGTCGATTCGAGGGTTATGTCTGGCTATGGCATCTTCACTGGAGGTACGTGGAACTCGAGGCCTCCTCCTGCCCCCACCGTATGCGATCAGTGCTAGCAGATCTCACAAAGCTGATCCCAAACAGCTTTCAACACCTTCGCAGATGGGAGCCTCGCAATTCTTCCTACCACCGTTATTCTCTCTCTGGCAAACAGCCCAATCAAGAAGTTGCAACTCACCATCGTATTTGGTCTCAACATCCTGACGTGCATATGCTCTGGCATCAAGACCCAGTACCTGGCGCAGCTGGCGAACCGAACCGACTTCACCTGGGCAACGTTTGACATATTCGCCTGGGTGACCGTCGAATTCTTCCTCATGATCGTTTGCGGTACGATACCAACGTTGCACGGCCTCCTTATCGCCATCCAGTCCACAACCGAGGCGCTGAAGGATGCCTGTTCCTGCGGCACAAGGGGGAACTCCAATGGCAACACAGGCGATGGAGGTCTGAGAATTGAACAGGAAGGTGTGGCTCAATGCGACGAGCAGGTCACTATTGGGAGGATGGCGACACGAAAACCTGGGTGGGATAATGCGCAGGGTGGCCGGAGCTCAGAATACCTGTTTCAAGACCTCTAAGAGCGCTGTTCAGGTGAGGAAACTCGTGTGAAGAGGCAAGGATGGTCGTGTGACTGTTGGACGACAGCAAAGAGCTGCACGATAGGGCGAGGCCACTCGTCAGCACTTTAATACAACGGCAGCGCCAGACCATCCCTCGCGACAATATAAGGTAGACATGAGCCTCAATATCTTATCTGATGTCACCAGGTATATGGCCATCCCCAGCTGTTTGTAGGCCGGGGACTTGGCATCAATCATGCCATCGGATGCGCAAATATCTAGGCAGCGTAGCCTTCATCTGCTGAAGTCTAGAGAGTGTGAGGTAGCGCAGCGCGAAACCACCATTCTCACCCCTCAAAGAACAGAAGCAAAGAAAGCAGTGTGTTGAGACTGCAACCTCAGAGCGAATGGAAATTGGATAAGACGGTTTTTTAGAATATTACGGGATACAAAAATTAAGTCTGAAGCCGTTTGGTGGTCCTCTCCTTTCTCGCTATTCCAGGCATTGATAAATTCACTTCTCATCCTTGTCCTCGAGTCGCAATGGCTCCATATATGTGACCATGTCACCATCATCATCATGGTCGTTGTCCATCATGCTTATGCCACCGCCATAGTCGTCGTCTTCGTCGTCCTCGTCATCTGGTTTTCCGTACAGCTTATCTGCCACTTCTGGGGGCAGAGTGAACTTGCCCGGGCTGTACGAAGGAGGGGGCTGTGACATCGCTGGAGAACTAGCGTTTGGGGCATGGGGCGGTCTGCGCTGCCATTCTTTGGCCTCGGGGTACCCAACGAGGGACTTGGGCTCGTGCGGATCGAAGGCCGTCTGGAGCTCAGAGCTGAGTGGGCCAGAGGCTGGCGTTGACTGGACTTTCCTGACCACGGGACGCTCATCTGTCTTGGGGAACCCGCTCGGGAACGAAATGTCCCGGTGTGTCTTCCTCGACAATGGCTTCACCGCCACCGGCGTGACGGGAGGCTCGTCGAGGTCGAGAAGAGTGCCCGTCTTGCTGCTGCCGTCCATGTCCTCGAGCCTGATGTCCTCCTCCTTCTCGATAGGCTTCTCGCCACCGCTGATGTTTGGGAAGCCGCACTTCGTGAGGATCTGTGCGATCAGCCCCGGGTATCTCAGGTGCCCCTTGACGTCTTCGGTCAGATCGAGGTTCTCGACGCCCTCGATATCCTCCACCGCTTGCAGGCCGGCAATACCGAGCTGGATGCTCGTGGCGCGGTAGAGGAATGCGAGGATGTAGTCGTTCTCTGAGTAGACGTTGAATAACTTCCCGGTAACAACACTGCGGATCAACTGCCACTCGTCCCGGTTCGACGGCGTTGGCGCTCCGATGAAGACGACAGTGTCCACTAGCCCGAAAGCCCTGCGTTCCGCGAGAGTCTTGAGGCACACGTAGATA
The DNA here is from genome assembly GCA_037177825.1 of Diaporthe sp. P3_1W. NCBI lineage: Eukaryota > Fungi > Ascomycota > Sordariomycetes > Diaporthales > Diaporthaceae > Diaporthe > Diaporthe sp. P3_1W. The sequence continues at coordinate 7,056,066 of JBAFXB010000001.1, forward strand.
ACTCGGGCACCCAAGGAGTACCCAATGAGTGTGACTGGCCGTTCGCCTTGAATTTTGTTGATCAATGCATCCGCCAAGATGCGGCCGGCCTTCTCAGACCTGTTCTTGGCCAGGTTGAAAGGGTTGTCGACACCAGCTGCCAGCTTGAGGAGCTGGATGGGCCAGAGTGCTGCCCAGAGGGTGGCCAGTACGGTGCGCTTGAGGATCTCGATCTTCAAAACGCTCCACGCATACGATGCCACCGTATCCTCGAGGGCGTGTCCCAGTTCCAGGAGGCTGTTCATCTCATACCTGAGGGCAAAGGCCTCTGTCTCATCGCCGAGGGCGCGCCATGGTTTGGTCACTTCATCTTCAGACATGAGCCAGCCATTGATACCAATAGAGACCCTCAGCCTTCGGATGTCCTTTTCTTCCTTGCGAAATCCGCTGCCCCATTCATCCTTCAGGGGCAGAAACCGGAAGTCTTCGACTTCCCTTGCGTACTTGTCTGCCATCTCGCCCTATTTCGGAGTTAGTTGTCGAGGTCATTGAGAGGAAAGGAATCTTGAAGTGGAACCAACAGTCATCCGCGCCCCAAATGCCCCAAAAAGAGTCCCAACCAAGGCGCCGTTCATCCAGAAGATACCCAGGAAGCTAGCCAGCCCTCCCAGTCCCACAGACCCCATCAGGCCCCCGATAGCACCAGCTACGACAGGTGCAGCAAGGCCGCCAGTGACCCCGATGATCGCGGCACCAGCCACCGACGCGAGGCCGACTTTCCAGAACCTGCCCACCTGGCCCTGCTGCTTGCGCTTCTGCGCCTCGGCCTCGGCGGACATGGTCTCGTCCTTCTTTGCCTTCTCCGCCTGGGCCGACGCCTCGATCATGGTCTTGGCGATCTCCTTCTCCTCGTCGGTCAGGAAGGACAGGGGGAGCTCGAGCGCCGAGGTCAGGTAGGTGATGAAGGTCCTCGCGTAGGCTGTGTATTTGCCCGTGGAGAGGAGCAGGATGAGGACGGCGCTGACGACCTCTTTCCGGTCCTCCGCCGGCACCGTGGTCAGCCGCGTGGGGATTGGGTGGTAGATGGCCTGGAGAGACTCGACCGCCTTCGCGGCGTCTTGGGCTGCCTTGTTTGGCGAGGGTCCGCCGCCGAAGTCGATGAGATCCTCGCCCTCGGCGGGACTGTCCGCTTTAATCTGGGCCATCTTCCTCTGCCGTTCCGAGCGGGCTTCCAGGACCTTGTTGTCGTCGCTGGCAGCCAGGATCTCCCTCAGCTTGGTGTGGAACTCTTTCTTCCACTCGTCAAAATGCGCCAGGGCTGCCTTGCGCAACGCAATGAGCTCTGGGCTGGGCGGCGTGTGCGCCTGTGAGACGGAAGCCTCTGCCTTGGCCTTCGCGGCGGCGGAGGCGGCAGCGGTAGAGGTTGAGCCCCGCGGTGGGTAGTCGCGGTCAGACGGGGCCTGCGGTGCGTGAGACGGAGGCCGGGACGCATCCTTGGTCCCCTGGCCGTCATCTCTGTCGTGGAGCTCCAGCTGGGACCGCATGTACGCCGTGATCTCGGTCACGAGCTGATACAGGGCTCTCCGCCTCACTGGGTTCAAGACCACCAACACCTGGCGAGGCTCGGAGGTTAAGGGCGCCATCTTGCGCCTACGGTTGGCCGCCCTCGTCCGAGATATGGGATGCAGTTGGTTTGAGGGGCACTTTCAATGGTTCTTGAGCCTTTGAGAGGGATGAAGGAGTCCCCTTGGTCGTTCTGACCAAGACGAGGGGCGTGTTGGGCGAGGCAGACACCGGTGCCGTTTCGGTCAGCTCATTTTATCTCGGTGCCTGGACTGCATATGCCAAGACTCCCGGAGGATCGCAGCATGTGCTGAGTGGTGGTCTGGTTGAATGAGCCGGGCTGCGCCTCGCTTGAACGCGTCAAATATTGTTCTGATACGTAGGCCGTGCTTCGTATTCCATGTTTGGTGTGCTCTCGACGTTTGTGACCGGCCCATGGTTCGTGAACAAAGGGCCCCTCATGGTGCCCTCGGTCGACTCACTACTGCACCTAAACAACGACTTACACCCACCCGGCCGGGCTAACCACAGTCAGCAACACATCTTTGAGGATGACATGGTTGCATCACATAAAAGCGAATAATGTCGACAAAATTCCCACCGGAAGTTTTTCTGCTTTTCTCGAAAGCTGTTCAGACCAACATTGCCTCCCCATTATTTTGGAATTCGGTTTGTGAGCTGCTCTCTGCCAACGACCCCAACACTACCTGTAAATAAAAGCAATCAAGCCATGCGGAGCCAAAGGCGACAAGGGCAGCGTAGCAGCACCGACACATCACTCCTGAGGACATGCCAGGTCTGCTCTCACGCAAAGCTCCGTTGCGACAGGACTCAGAACTCCGGCTCGTGCGACCGTTGTTTTCGGCTTAAGAAAACATGCATCTTCCCTCCTGCGCGGCGAGGCGCTGCGCCAGCACAACGGGTAAAGTAAGAAACATCTGGGGCCAAGGTGGATTGATAGTCCAGGCCATGACGCTCCATGGCTAACCCGCTATCGAGACAGTCGTATCAGCCAACTCGAAGCCAAGATAGCCAAACTTGATGATATTCTGAGCTCTCAAAAATTGGGCAGTGGAGGCTCGACGGCATCTCCCGCAAGCGATCGTGGTTCACCGAGGTCTTCATCCACAGAAGCTGGCGAAGCAGCAGAATCATCACGGGCCCAGCCAGCCAACGGAGTCTCGCTTGACCCGTTTCAGCTGGGCCTCCTGTCCATCGAGACCGGAGATCTGCTGCTCGACCGGTTCAGAAGATCTTTAACGCCGTACTTCCCCTTTGTGATCGTACCCGAGTCATCTAAAGTGGCAGACGTGCATAGAGAGAAGCCCATAGTGTGCCTTGCAATTCTCTTCGCATCCTCGTATGATGATGGGGCTTTTCAGGCGCGCATCTCACGGCTGTTTGAGCAGATGCTGGCCACTGCACTTCTGCAGGGCAGGGTTGCGTCTCTCGAGAACCTGCAAGGTCTGTTGATATACACTGCTTGGTGAGTTCGATTCGGTCTCCGGGCTCAGTGATTGGCCGTTTGTTTCGCCGTTTACACCTGGGCGCTGTCTGAAATGTTCTAGGATGCAATATCAGCCCCGTCCCCGCAAGCACACTCAGAATATATTCCTTGCTATGAGCATCATATATGACATGAGATTTCATAAGCCTAGAGAGCTGCCGATGCGGGAAGACGAGAATGGCCAGGGGTTCTTGACCGGGGGTCTGAGAGCAGATGAGGTGCGGGCACTGGTAGGTCTATACTGTGTTGCTTCATGGTGAGACACATTTCAATTCCTTGTTTGGCTGCTGTGACCTGACTGTTGAAAGTGCCTCTGTCATATTGGACAAATTTCGCTGTTTCCCGACGATACCTCTTCTGGCAGAAAGCTGTGAAGCGCTGGCTCAACGAGCTGAGTACCCGACGGATCCATATTTGCCACAAATTGTCGGCTTGTTGCGCATGATTGAGGACGTGGACGGTCTAGCCAAAGGCACTACTCCTCAACAACGTGATGAGACCTCGGCCGCCCGGATCAGTTATCTACAATATCAATGGCAGTCTCTTAAAGAGTCATTGCCGCCCCATGCGGCATTCTCTCGTTAGTAGTCTCTTTATCTTCGAAGGCGAGTCAGAGTGTGGAAAGGCTAACTCCACGGTGAAAGCTTTCTTGAGGTTTCAAACTCGTGCCGCGGAGCTTCTCCTTGGAGAGATAACTCTGCCCGGTTCTCCTTTCAGTATCTCAGAAGATCCTTCTACCAGCCTTGCCGAGACCATCTCCGCCGTCAAGTCTCTAATGGAAACATTGCTTTCTGCCGAGCCAGACCGGGAACTTTGCTTCACCAATATGGGCTGGGTCACGCTCGGCTACGGCCTCTCGTTGGGGGTAAAGTTAGATATACTATGCACGACATGTGGCATAAGCTCCGCGATAGCAATCGAACTCCGGCGGTCCTTGGATATCGCCCAGACCTTGAGGGGACTGATTGAGCGCCTGCGCATGTCCATATCACAGCGCAAAGATACAGATGCCGAATCGCATCCTCTCTTCCAGTTCCTGTCTCGGGCTGAAGCAGTGGAATCCTGGTACGCGAGACATGGTCCCCCATCTGTCGCGTCCGATCTTGCCACATTTGGGACCCAGCATGGTCTTGGGTCGGTCTCCGGCACCATGCAGGAAACTCACCGGCGGGATGCATTACCCGGCTACTCACATCCGACTACGGAGGGTGATGTTTCCTTTGGGACAACATATAACCAAGACGTTGAATTTGCATATGATCCCGAAATGCTAGCATTTGAAGGGTTGGACTTTGAGGGCATGGATTTTGCCATGGATCCTCAGGAAGTCTGGAATCCATTCGTCTTTCCTGACGGCGCATAGTAGAGATAATGCTGCCTTCGTAATTTCTAGTTTGGGTGATTATAGCCAAAATTCGCCATGCACACAAGTCATGGGGGAAAAATGAGATTATTTCTACAAATCCATCCCATAGATACCATGATGATTCTAACGAGATGAAATAAACGGAAATTCGTCTGGAGCTCTGAGAAGCAACTTGGATTTGATCTCTTAAGAAGCCTCGTGTAATACCCACTCTGCATTATTTCGAAAGGCCAATAATAGTCCCTTCCGCTAGAGCTTTTAAATTTGCGTTGGTCCATCTCTGTGTCTATTCATTACTGATACATAAAAAGCCTCCAAATAGCAGGCAAAACTGCGTCAAATTGACATGTTGAATTGATAATTCATGTTGGTGCAGACTACGGAACCCATGGTAGAGCTTGGGTCCATCTCAAGCATGCATGTATATTCGAAATGACTAGGTGATCCAGTGGATATGCGTAGATATAATGGGAGCTCTTCTCGGAATAATACAGGCCATCTGATCAAATGTGTCGATTCGATACATTTTGACGATGACTTAACGCTACTTCTCACCTAGACAAGGGCCTCGAGATTCACCACATCGTCCTCCACGAAACCAGCCGCCTGCGCGAAATAATACCCCCGTTGATTCGAGTAAACAACCTTACCAGTTCCCTCATCACGAAAACGCCCAAAATTATAATGCGTATGCCCAAACGCCCACAAGACCACATTCCCGCTCCCCCAGCACCCCTCCCCGCTCAGGTCCGTCGCGAAGCCCGACGAGATCTTGCTGCCCGCGAACCTCGGGTTGACGGTCCTGGCGTCGACCGTGGGGCTGTGGTGCGTGAGGACGACGACGCGGCGGGCCGGGTGCTCGCGCGCGATGGCGGCCACGCGCCCGTTGAGCCAGGCGACGTCCCGCCGGTGCGCCGCCACGTGCTGCTCGACCGTCCAGCCGCCGCCGATGCGGAAGAAGTCGTTGAGGCCGAAGCTGACGTCGGCCGTGGAGCGCGCCGGCACGTCGGAGAAGAGCGTGCAGCCGAGGACGGTGAGGTTGTGGGACGGGAGGTGGAACTCGTCCCGGTCTAGGAGGACGTACTCGCCGACGCCGGAGCCGCCGCGCGACCGCGCTCGCTCCTGGCGGTTCTGCTCCTGGAACGAGCGGAGCGTCTTGATGGCTGCGTCCCAGGTTGAGTTATATGGTTCATGGTTGCCTAGGAGGTGGAAGACGATCCGGAATCGGGCCAGTTGCGTGGTGAGGAATGTGAGGTAATCCGGGTCGCAGACGCAACCGATATCACCCAGAAGTGCCAGATTGGGGGCAGAAGGTTTGATCTCGTAGAAGTCATAAGCCTTGGGGCTCTCGAGATGGAGGTCTGATACTATTTGGATTTCCATACCGAGATAATCGCCCTTGTGTCTGCTTTTTGAATCCCAACGAATCTGGTTTCTAGGTCACGAGTTTTCTTCTCTCTTTCTCTTTGCCCTTGTCCCAGCCCTTAGAAGAGCCATTCAAGTCCACATTGCATAAACGGCGCAGCTGTTGGCACCTTTATTCCGGGCAGGTTGTTTGTTGCCTAGACGCATGCTGAGTACCTATGGACTCCATAAAAATGGCCAGCGGAGACTCGCTGCAGGTGATTTGCAGGATCCACACATCTCAGCAGGGATCCCATAGACTGGCGTACCTTTTCTTGGGAGAATCTCATATGCAAGGCAAGCTCTCATGTCCTTCCGAGCACTCTGTTAGCCATAACATGAGGGTATGAACTCGTATACAATTTTGCCTGATTCCACATCAGATGAAAATTTACCCCTCCGAATGAATCCAATAGATACCACAACCTAATATCAAAAGAAGGGCTTTTGTGTGCTCGTGCGTGTAGTGGATCACGCCGCCACCTTTCGGGGCTTCCGGACCACACGGGTGACCCGCTCCACGTATGACACACGACCATAGTATACGAGAATTCCATGGATCTCAAGGCAACTTGGCCGAGTGGTCTAAGGCGCTACGTTCAGGTGGAATCATCTTCGTAGTCTCGAAAGAGGCGTGCGTTCGAGTCGCACAGTTGTCATACCTTTTGTTTTTGCGTGGTTGTGAGAGTGGAGTAGTATATTTTTTTCTTCCCTAGGTGGACCTGAGGCCTTCCTATCGTTTGCAACTAGGTGGGGCGACTTATCAAACGTTTATTTTGCCCGTGGCCCTATTGTGGAAGCGTCCATCTAGACGTTGTAAGTGGTTAGGAATGGTTCATTTCTACGTATGTATGGACCTCTTGTAGCTCGTCGAGTGAATTTCCTGTGCATCTTGGGCATGAATTTGCGAAATTAGAGATCATCAGCAGTGGCCTCGTCAAGATCCTTTTTGCGTGGCATGGCATGGCATGGGATTTTCCCTAGACCGCCGTTACAAAAGGACCTCTGCGTTCGGCGGGACGGTGGGCTGCACCGGACCGTTTGGGGCAAGCTCGACACCCGGCAGTCTGGATCAGCCAGCGCCTCCCGCAAGCCGAACCACTCGGTAGCCTAGATTTGACCAGTGATGGAAAAGACGGGGGCCCGTGTGCTCGCAGTCCCACCGCAGTCCCGTTGCAGACCCCAATCTGTTTGTGCTGCTGCTCTTGGCGGGGAGACAGAAGTACCGTACAGGCCCTCGGGAGGTCCAGCCCGCCCACGCCCACTCACGTCCCAGCGCTAGAAACCGAGGGAGGGTGGGGCTCGCAGCTGGATGCTACAGAAGGTCCGCCTCTCCAAAAGTTCACCACATTTGAGGGATTGACATTGTGCTTGTGCTTGCCCGTTGCTGACCGCGGACCTACTCCGATCTGGCCTGGTTTGATCTGATTCGATCGCCAGTCAGCATCAAATCTGGACCTTCCCTGCCATTTGAAGGAAGTGATAACTGAGGCTATATAGGCTTACCTGTGGACAGAGACGGCTTTACTCTGCACTGGACTGCCACTCACACATAACAACAACAGAAACTCAAACCACAAAGTCGAGGCTCAGGGCAGATGTGTCGAGCTCTCATCGGCTCCAACATCCTCAAGACCTCACCTCTGCTCCTGTCTGTGTCACTGAGACCAGCACCCTGTCCAAGCCCGATCCTCACCCTCAGCGGTCTCACCTCCAGAAGGCACAAGTCCCTCACCACCATGGCCGCCTCAGACAAGCTTGTCCCGACCTATGACAATGCCCTCCACCTCTTGTCCCTGCTCCAGTCCAACAAGAACATCATCAACCTCTTCACCGCCGACCCAGCCTCACAGGGAGACATCAATGCCTCCGCCATCCCCGAGATGACGGCCTGGCTGTCCAGAGCCGGCTACAGCCCCGCCGATCTGGCCCGCCTCCGCTGCATCCACGTCTCCGGCACCAAGGGCAAAGGGTCCACGTGCGCCTTCACCTCATCCATCCTGCGCCAGTACCCCGAGGTCGCAGGCCGCGTCGGCACCTACACCTCACCACATCTCGTCACCGTGAGGGAGCGCATCTGCCTGGACGGCGAGCCCATCTCCCAGGAAAAGTTCGCCGCGTACTTCTTCGAGGTGTGGAACCGGCTCTCCGACGCGGCAAGGAAGGCCGGGGACAAGCTGCCCGACGGCGACGAGCTGGGCGCGGACGGGCCGTCGACGAAGCCGTTCTACTTCCGCTTCCTGACGCTGCTGGCCTTCCATGCCTTCCTGAAGGAGGGCGTCAAGTCTGCCGTCATCGAGTGTGGGATCGGGGGTGAGTACGACTCCACCAACGTGCTGCCGGCGGAGGCTGTCACCGCTTCGGCCGTGACGCAGCTGGGCATCGACCATGTTGCCATGCTGGGTGATACGGTGGAGAAGATCGCATGGCACAAGGCTGGAATTTTCAAGAAAGGAGTGCCGGCGTACTCCCAACAGTATGGGAGATCCGACGGAGACGGCGTTTCCAAGGTGTTGAGCGAGCGAGCACATGAGAGAGGCACCACTCTGGACTCGATTGACAGGCAGGTGCTGGAGAAATGGGCGGGGGTGCAGAATGCCCAGCTGGAGGGGGCCTTCCAAAAAGCCAACATGGCTCTCGCCGCAGTCATCTCGAGGCGGCATCTGCAGGCCCTGGGCCATAAGTTCGAGCTTCCCTTCTTTGAGAGCGGGGGCTCACCACTCCCCAGCAAGCTCGGCGACATGCCCGAACAATTCACCACCGGCCTGCAGGCCGCATCACTTCGGGGCCGCTGCGAAACAATCACACATGACCGCATACAGTGGTATCTCGACGGCGCACATACCGAGGACAGCCTTGTCCAGGTGGGCCGGTGGTACGCTGGCAAAATCTCGGGGGAGGACTCCATCCGGGTCCTCATCTTCAACCAGCAAGATCGTGACTCTGCCGCGCTCCTGCAGACGCTCCTCGAGACCATCCTGGGGGAGACCGAGATCCCCAACCAAAAGATCTTTCACCATGCCTTCTGCCCGACAAACGAGGCCAACAGTTTCATGAAGAAGCCAGAATTCACCGTCCAGAGGAAGAACTGCGACGTCATCCGGCAGTTTTGCCCTTTCACCGCGGCACTACCCGCGGACAGCATATCAACGGCGCTGGATATGGCGAGGAACGTGATGCTCGGGTCAAAGAAGAGCAAGGACAACTTCAAGGTGCAAGTGCTGGTCACTGGAAGCTTTAACCTGGTGGGACCGGCGCTGAAGCTGTTGGAACCAGGTGGTGAACCTTAGTCTGGATATATGTACCGGGTGCGTTGAGCACAGTTGTCCCTCTATCATATCTAATCCTTGCTTTCTATTTTCCCCAGAGGATATCAAGAGGAGAGAGAGGCAAAACAAACAAACTGAGCCCGCGGGCTTCTCCCCGTTCATAGAGCATCAGCCCCTTCCAAGATACCCAAGGCCCCTCCCACGAGGTGGAGGCTGCCAGTTATGAAAGCTTGCACCGTCTCGCCCTCCTCGAGTGAACCTGTGAGATCCCGCGCCACGTTGATGGCTTCCTCGATGCTCGGGATGACAGTGATCTTTGCCCTAGGGTCGAGGGATGACCACCGCTCTGCAAATGTCCGCTGCACCGTGAGCTTCTTGATCGCCTCGGGGTCATACTGGTGATTTACAAAGTCTAGGGGTTGTCAGTGTCCACATCCGGCAGCTCTCCCAACAAGAGCCATCGACGTACCTCGCTTGTAGCCTGTCGTTGCGTGCGTGACGTTTGTGCAGAACACCACATGGTCAAAGGACGAGCCGTCCTCCCTTTTCGCGCCGGAGTGCAGCCCGTCCAGGAAGTCGATGGCCTCCGTCCTGCCCTGCTGGTTGAAGATCAGGACCCTCGGCCCCCGCCGGCCCTCGTTCGCGCCCGCGAACCACCTCGCCGCCATCTTGAGGCTGTCTGTCGTGTGCGCCCCGTCAATGTGCCACCTCAGCCGCCCGCCCTCCTCCTCCTTGACCTCGCACCGGCCCCTCCACACGACCTGCTCGATCCCGTCCTTGAATTCGGCCGGCAGCCGCTCCTCGTCCCTCCGAAATCCCTCCGGGTCGACCCTCGCCAGCGCCGCCTCGGCCAGCGCGACGGCGAGGCTCGCGTTCCGCCTCTGGAACGCCGCGTCCGGCCGCACCGCGACCCCGGACGCCGCGAGCCGCGCGTCGACGCCCAGCACCCTCAGGTCCACGCCTTTCTCCGCCGCGCGGTGCCGCAGCACGCCCTCGGCGGACGGGAACGCGGGCTGCTCGACCGCGAAGGCGGGGGAGCCGGCCTTCATGATCCCGGCCTTGTGCCACGCGATCTTGTCGACCGTGTCGCCGAGAACAAAGACGTGGTCGATGCCCAGCGTCGAGATGCCCGCGGCGGCCGGGCGGGCCACGATGTTGGTCGCGTCGTACTCGCCGCCCACGCCCGTCTCCACCACGGCGACGTCGACGCCCTCGCGCAGGAACACGTGCAGCGCCATCAGCGTCAGGTACCGCGCGTAGATGGGCCGCGACCCGGGCTCCGCGTCGTCGGGGAGCAACGAGGCGCCGGGGGCACCCGTCAGCGCGTCGCTCACCTCGAAGAAGTAGCGCGCAAAGGACGCCTCGGAGAGCGGGGCCGCGCCGACGCGGATGCGCTCGCGCACGGCGACCAGGTGCGGCGACGTCAGGAGGCCGACCTTGAGCCCGCTGCCGCGTCGCTGGTACCGCCCCAGGATCGAGGCCACAAAGGCGCACACGCTGCCCTTGCCCTTGGTCCCCGCGACGTGCACCACGTTGAGGCGGTCCAGGTCCTCGGGCGTGTGGCCCAGCCGCGCCCAGTAGGCCTTCATCTCGCGGACGCTGGACTCATCGGGCCGGACGCCGGCCTTGCGCCGGGCCTCGATGACGGCGAAGGGCGTCTGGAATGTGTTGAGGGCGTCGATGGCATCCTTTGGTGGGGGTTTGTCTCAGCGAGGGGTTTTCTTCAATCTGATGTATCTGTCCCCAGGATGATTGGGTTGATATCAATTTCTTGTGTTGGGACTCACCTCGTAGGTCCTCCCTGGGGCGGTGCTGCTCATCTTGGATCGGCGAGGGCAGCGGCAGCCTGTGACAAGAAGCCGGGATGAGTGTAGCGTGGGCTTGGCAGTGAATCTGGTTATTAACAACGCATGGCGCATCGCAGGTTGTGATTTGAGATCTGCATGTGCACGATGTGATCTCAGATGCCCGGGTCCGAGAGGCTCAGTCGCATTTTGATGGTGGATTTAGTGCCGCGGCGATCCGCTGTCGCTCGAGTCGCTGCTGGCCCGAAGTCGGGCGCCGAAGCACTTTGGATGACGGGACGGCCGATGATAAGCAGAGCGCGCACTCCCGGCAGGTCTGCCCAAATTGAACTACGCTTTCAGCCGCACTACAATCTCTATTCCTCGATGTTACGATCCATGGAATAAGTTGGGCTCAGGCAGGACGCGAACATTCCAGCGTGTACTTTGGAACGTTGGACCACACAAACTGCAGGAAGCATGAAACAACGGCGGCACCTCATCACGCTGCAGATTCGGAAGGTGAGGCAGTGAGAGGACTGGGTATCTATGGAATATTCTACATTTTTTACTGAGTTGAGTTCCAGGATTTAGTCAATGTCGCCCTGCTCAACGACATCCTCACACCTCCCGCAGAGCTGGTCTTCCTGAGGAGCAACATAGCGCCAGCACCGAGGACACTTGTGCGCCCTCGGAGGCAGCACCCACGCAGTACAGGTCACACCACCAGGCGAGGCCTCAGCCTGGACGTCGCCACCCTCACTGTTTGAAGGAACCGCGATATCCCTCCTGCTCGGGACCTGGAAGTCAACCAAGTACCCCCATTCCGCATTTTCAAGAACGGGCTCGTTGATGCCCACATGCGAGACCACGAGGGAGCTCTCGAGCTCATCGAAGCGCGAAAGGGTGTCTGCAATGGCCCGATCCGGGATCTGCAGCACGACCGAGCACTGGAGCGACGAGCCCACCTTCTTGTCCCTGCGGGCCACCTCGGTGGCGGATTTGATGCCCGCATTGACGGCGAAGAGCACAGGCATGACCTCGCGCAGCCTTTGCTCCCCTCCTCCTGGTAGTCGCGCTTCGTCGATGATAGGGGACGCGTAGAGCTGCCGCAGGGGGTGGGTGCTGTCCTTCTTCAGCCACTCCGGCGCGTAATCCCAGGCCTCCTCGACCAGCATCGGCGTGATGGGCGCCAGCATGCGCATGAAGCCCCAGAATATAGGCTCCAGCACGCCGCCCCCGTCACCGCAGTACAGCCGGTCCTTCAGGGCCTCGAGGTAGAAGGCGGACAGGTCGTTGTTGACCCACCTGTTTAGCAGGCTGAAGCCCTTGTAGAACTCGAAGTTGTCGTAGGCCTTGCCGACTTCCTCCATCGTATCTCGAAGCTGGATCATGGCAATGTGGTCGGTGGTCGTGAGCGGTGCGGTCCGAGCGTTTTCGGTCATTGACCCGAGCAGCATCTTGGTGATTGTCCGGTACTTGATCAGGGAGATGCGTATTGACTTCAGGACTGACTCCCCAATCACCACATCACGGGTATAGTCGCTGCTGGCCGCCCAAAGACGGAGAGCATCTGGCCCGAGAGCATCGTAGTGTGGTCCTTCTGGAGCTTTACTTGTCGTGTCTTTCGGTGCGCTCTTATCTTTTCTCTTCTTGACCGGAGGCAGCAATGTTCCGTCCATTACCTGGTTGGGGCTGATGATGTTGCCCAATGATTTGGACATTTTCTTGCCGTCCTTGTCCAGTGTGAAACCATGCGTAATAAGGCGTTTGAATGGAGCAAGACCAACAGTCTGTTTGATCAGGCTGCCGCTGTCGGAGTCACCCGCGGCGGCAGCTGCGATTCTCGTCAACAAGCTGGATTGGAACCAGCCACGGTGTTGATCAGAACCCTCGAGATAGACGTCCGCCTGGACATCGCCCTCGTGAGTCCAGCTACTGCCGCTATCGAACCAGACATCCATGGTATCTGTTCCCCGTCGGTACTCCCCTTGCCCCCTCAACGACGGCGCTATCCAAGCCGGGTCGTCAGGCTTGTCAGACCACCACGCATCGGTACCTCTTTCACGAATGACGGAAGTGATGTGTTGCACACTCTCTTCGGTCATGACAGCGTCGCCGTTCTTGTCATACAGCGCAGGGATAGGAACTCCCCACGCCCGCTGCCTCGAGATACACCATTCACTTCGTCCTTTTACAAAGCTCTCCAACCTGGTCTTTCCACCACTGGGGATGAACTGGACGTCTTCCAGGGCTCGGAGAGCTTCGTCTTTGATACCTGCGACATCGGCAAACCACTGCGCCGTTGCTCTGACGATGATTGGCCGCTTGGTGCGCCAGTCGTAAGGATATTTGTGTTGGTACTTGTGAACGTGCAAGACATGAGGACCCAGTATTTCCAGCACGGCCGCATTTCCTTTTCCTTGGACGAAGAGGCCCTGTAAACGCTGAGGATCTTGGGGATAAGCCTCCGCTGTGAAGTGTCCGTCGTTGTCCACAGGTGCAGAGACCTCGAGGCCCAGGGACCTGCAGACTTCGTAGTCGTCGTGGCCATGGCCAGGGGCGATATGGACCAAGCCGGAGCCAGACTCGGCCGAGACAAAGTCTGCGTGGATGATAGGCTGCTGCTCGACACGATTCCCGTGAAGTGGGTGCCGGTATGTGAAGCGACGCAAGTCGGAGCCTTTGCACGAGGCGATCACGTCGTTTTCGCCTACTTCGGTGCGATCGAAGCACGTCTTCAGTACTTGTTGGATACACCCTTGGCCTACAATTAGAGCATCGTTCCCGTGTCTTATGATCATGTAGTCAAGCTCGTCATGCACAGCGATCGCCTTGTTTGCAGGCAGTGTCCAAGGCGTGGTCGTCCAGATGACAGCATACAGCTGGCCGGAAAAGTCGTCACCGAGGAGTTGGCGAAGTGCGGCGTCGCCATCCGCCGAGGAGGTGACCGGGAAAGTCACGTAAGCAGCATTAGAGGTGTGATTATCCTTGTACTCGAGCTCCGCCTCAGCGAGGGCAGTGCCCGAGGACGGGGACCAGTACACGGGCTTGTACCTCCGGTATATCAAACCCCGTCGGACCATGCTGAGGAACAGCTCGAGCTGCCGGATCTCAAAGTCCGGGTCCATGGTCGTCCACCGCCCTTCCCAGTCGGACATGACAGCATAGGACCGGAACTCGCGCATCTGCGAGAGGACCGTGTTCGTGGCGAGCTCCCTGGCCGCGTTTCGCACGTCAACGGGCGCCATATTCTTAACGCCCAAGGCCTCGAGGGCCTTGAGCTCGATGGGCAGGCCATGACAGTCCCAGCCCGGTACGTATTTGACCCTGTGGCCCTGCTGCACCTTGACTCGGAGGATGGTGTCCTTGAGGATCTTGTTCAGGGCGTGGCCGACGTGGAGCGAGCCATTGGCGTAGGGAGGGCCATCGTGGAGGATGAACTGCTTGTCTGCAGGTCGGTTCGCTGCCTGCCACTCATAGAGAGCGTCGGTGCATCTCCGGAGGTAGTGCTCTTGCAGCTGTGGTGTCGGCCGAGGTCTGGTCGAGGTGCTGTTAGACTCGTTTGCTCGGCGGCCGGTGGGGCGGGGAGTTGGTGGTGGATGGAAGGACAGACTTACGGGATCGAAGCCTTTGGCAGTCTCAGCGTTGACTGCCACGACTTTGACATGGTCCGTCCCTCAAGTTTCATGCATGCTTTCCACCTCTGGAATTGCTGACGTCGTCCCCAGAGAAAAGTCGCGGTCACAAAACTCGGGCGCGTCTTAGCTCCCCCACCCCTGTCACGCTCTGCAGGGATGACCTTCTGAGATCCACTGTAGGCAAATCTTCAAAGTTCAAGGTTTCTTGTAGGACAGCCTTTGGGACAATCTTAGTGGAATGGTGATAGCTTTACCTTTCGTCACAATTGTGACTGTTTAATGTGCTGGAAAACAAGTTCGAGATCTGCCTTTTCCCCATCTGGACTTGTGCTATCGAATTTCAACAAGTCGGTACACACATGGTCCTGCAAGTTCATCTACCAATAACGGAAACTGACACCTCCAAACAGTACCTGCAACTAGCCAATACATAACATACAAGTCTTCACCATCGCCAGAAGAGTCCTCAGCAAGGCAGACCGTCTATTGCATCCATAAATTCTCAGGTACCTGGGTGTCTTAGGATTGGCTAATCCTGCCCCGGGTGATCCCGTTCATGGGAAACGCACGGGCCCTGCTTCTGCAACTCCCGTGTTAGCCGCCCCGCCAGGTCTGCATATCTCGACCAATTTCCGGCCCACCTGTGAGAAATTTGCATTGCCACACCGACAAGAATTCTGTTTTGACTCGCAATTCAACAAGAAGCGGTCCCGTAGCTCAGCTGGTTAGAGCGTGGTACTAATAATTCCTTAACAAGGAATCATCGGTGATGCCAAGGTCGCGAGTTCGATCCTCTCCGGGACCAGCTATTATCTTTTGCATTTTTGGCAGATTTATTTTTGCTCTTGATATGGACCTGTCAAGCTCACCCGTCATCTTCCCGAGTAATCACGCTCAAGCCCTTCACACAATGCTGTGTTGGAGCTGTCCGAACACTGATGACAACGAGGTAAATGTGAGTCTGCTGTGAGGATATTGTGACGAAGACAACTCGCTGCCACAAAATAGACGGGATGGATTTTTTTGAAGTGTTAGAATAGGAATCATTCCGTCATGGACAGGGCAATGTAAACCGCATTCTATCCACGTTCCACATCCGGAAGAAGAACAAGCTTTTGTGACTGGCCTTTTGTTTCCGCCAAACGCCACCTCTGCATTCCAAATACGTCCATAATATCCTCAAGAGAGCAGAGTCATTCCACAAGACTCAAGTACATATGTAGAAACACCCCTCAGGCTTTTTGGAAACCTCTGATCCCTGAGCATGTACGCGTGAACAACCCCAGCCCGTCACGCAATAAACCCAAGGATCGCAAGTACTTGCATGCAACACTGTGTATTACCAACCAAGAATGTCTCGCGAAGCATACACCGTCCCGACAACCACCCAGGGGAACAGCAGCCCAAGCAGGACAGGCTCGACCAGCCAGCCGCCCAGCCGCCAGACCGAACACACGAGTCCGCAACAGCCAGCGTACGAGAGACTTCCGCGCGCGGAGCCCAAAATCACGTACATATGCTCTGCGTGTGCCTCAAAAGTGACAAGGAACAAGAGCGAGCGTCTACAGTGCGATCACTGTGGCGGTTGGATATTCCACAAGATGAAAACCAAGGCCGTGTGCCAGTTTGAGGCGCGTTAAGGTCCAGGAGGAGCTGCCGCTGTGTTGTTGAGGGCGGATCGACTTGTAGATGGCCTCTAGTGTGGGCGACTTGGGCCAATAGTTGTTTGGGGATATGATAAACACGATAGCTGTGTGCAAAGCAGTCAGTGGGAATGAGGTGTGGTACCTGGGTACACTAAGTGTTTTTAGTTGATCGCTGATACAGGTGCTCACAGGGTGAATTTTTCTTCTGCCTCCACTCTATGTTCACATATGCAGAACGTTGAATAGGAAGTGGGTGTATAATTTCAGCACACTTGCTGAGACAGATACTGTGCTTAAAATTGTTGCACCGAGGTAAATTTATGGCCTGGTTGCCTAGTTCTCAACAAGGAGTAGGAATCACAACTTCTATTTGTGTGTTTACTTTAACTATTTCCACTTTCGAGTTCTGTTGATCATACTTCTAATCACTTGTACACCTTGAATTGTTCTTGTATCTCGATGATTATATCATACACATTGGATTCATTCTTTTACAAAAGTCCATGTATGACCTCTCTTTAAATCCATGAGTACGCGTCTGTCGTTGAGTCCTACCTAAGGAAGCCGAGAAGCTCTCTTTGCAGAACCTTGGGTCTAGCTCGATTTTCTCACGTTTATTTGAGCAACAAGCATTATCCAGCAAAATAAAGCCCAGCAAACATAAAATATTAATCTGGACGTTTCCTTTTTTTATCCCCCTTCTCCTTTCCTTTCGGTGAAACTGGCCCTCGTTCTATTTCCAACGTATGTCATAGTGAAGACACTCAAATATTCAAGCCTCAACATGAAGACCACATATTGGTTCGGCCAAACATGGTATCACAGTGGACCTCAATGGCACAAGCACGCGCCTATATTTATCTGATCAATGCAACTCTGTAGCTGGCCAGCTGATATTGACCGATTGTGCAGCAATCATTGAGCTTGGCGGGGCGGGTTAGGAAGAATGGGGAAGGTCGTTGGTTCGTCGCCGGGGTGTCAATACGACCCAAGCCGCATTTCGGTGGGCAGTGTCTTGGCTTCCCCTGCCTGGATAGTAGTATCTCTTCCTTTCCAGCCAGAGCGATACGAGGTCGAGAGAGTTGCAGAGAACATCCATTGTGATTGTCTTCATGTAAACTTGATCTCAGAAGAGGACGTGATGGTGAGGCATTCGAAGGGAATTGGCCAAGATGGCATCCGGCATGCACTCATTCTCAATGATCCCAACTCAGGCACGGAGTCCCGGGCCAGCACCGACGAGAAGGACCGGCCGGGGCCCGGATCTGCCCCCGGCGGCTCGCCTCGCCGAGGATCTTGAAATGGATAACGACTCCGTGTCACGATATGGCAGTTGGCCATGACCCCTGTCTACTCGACCCAGCAACAGGAGTTCCCCCATTTCTCATGGCGACAGCATACTACCTATATAAATCCCCAAGGCCAGGTCTTATCTTGACGGAAGAAGGCTTAGCCCAGTGCCCCTTCTCTCAACCCACCGACCAAGATGAAGACATCCTCCCTGGTCTCTCTCCTCACCGCCGTCGTGCCCGCCCTCGCGGCGCCGAACGGCCTTGCCCGCCGGGCTGACCCACCAACCTTCGTCGAGGGCAAGTACATCGTCCAGCTCAAGCCCGGCACGAGCCCGGACGCCGTCACCGCCCACCACAACGCGGTGCGCAGCCTCCTGCGCCGCCGCGACGGGTCCGCCGGCGCCCTGGAGCAGACGTTCCAGATCGGGGACTTCAACGCCTACAGCGGCAGCTTCGACGACGCCACCCTCGCCGCCATCTCGGGGCTCGACGAGGTGCTCGCCGTCGAGCGCGACCAGGTCATCCGCGTCGACCAGACCGAGGGCGGCACGTCACACACCCTCCCGGCGGCGGCGGCGGCGCGCGCCCTGACGACGCAGGCGGACAGCATCTGGAGCCTGGGGGACCTGTCGCACCTCGAGGCCGGCGCGGCCGAGTACGTCTACGACGAGACCGCCGGCGAGGGCACGACAGCCTACGTGCTCGACACGGGCATTCGGCTGTCGCACGACGAGTTCGAGGGCAGGGCCAGCTTTGGCATCAACGGCGTCACGGCGTCGACCACGCCCAACGGCACCAACTCGGACACGGCCGGCCACGGCACACATGTCGCGGCCACCATCGTCGGCAAGACCTACGGCGTGGCGAAGAAGGCCAAGGTCATTGATGTCAAGGTGTTTGAGGGCGATACGGTAATAACTCCCTTCCTTTCCAATCTGTCCAGTGTGCAGGGGATGATATGCTGACATCTCCCAGGGCTCCACCTCGGCCATCCTCACGGGAATCACCTGGGCCGTGAACGACATCAAGTCCAAGGGCACACAGGGGAAGTCAGTCCTGAACATGTCGCTCGCCGGCAGGGACGTCCCGGCCCTCGACAACGCCGTGCTGGCCGCCTACAACGAGGGCATCCTCAGCATCGTGGCGGCCGGCAACGACAACCAGCCCGCCAACGAGACCTCGCCGGCCCGGCTGCCCGAGTCCTTCACCGTGGGCATGACTCAGCCGGACCGCGCCCGCGTCAACATCATCGACGGCATCTACGGCAGCGCCTACGGGCCGGAGCTCGACGTCTTCGCCCCCGGGCGCGACATCGTCAGCGCGAGCCACCTCTCCGACACGGGCTCCCGGTCCGCGACCGGCACCAGCATGGCCACGCCGCTCGTCGCCGGGCTCGTGTGCTACCTCCGCGGCCTCGAGGGCGGCTTCGGGACGCCCAAGGAGGTCACGGACCGGATCCTTGAGCTGGCCATCCCGGATGTCGTCGCGGACCCCAAGGGCTCGCCCAACTTGTTGGTGAATAATGGGAGTGGGCGCTAATGTTGAGTGACTGTGGTAGGAATTCAGAATAGTCTGGACCATTTGTCAGTCTGCATAGTGGACTGTCTATATGTTCAACTAATGACAACCCTTAGTTTTCGCCAACATGTAACTACTTAGCTGGAACTTACAAATGTACCATAGTCCTCAATAGTAGTATATTAAGGAAAATCGAATGGCTGTATATACTTGTATACTTTCAATTACTGATGCAAGCTGTTTTACGATTGAGCATAGTATAACGCCCACATTGTGATCTTTCAACGGCGTTCTCTTAGCCTATCAGCCAAGTGCATGGAGTAGAAGCAATCGTCGTCATCGCCAGACTGCTCCGAGGTTCTTGGTTTGCAAGTACAATCCTACGGTAGCGTGCCGGTAGACTCTAGTTGTGCCTAGTCTAGAGCGGTAGCGGGAAACTTGTTGCCTCCGGTCTTCAATAATTCAACGGCTTAGTAGCCGTAGCTCCGGCATGCCCAGTGACCAGGGCGAGAGAAAAATTCTCGAAACGGCTGGAGGACAAAGTTAGTGTTTCCACTTCGAGAGCCATGCGTCGTTCCCGCGAGGGTAAAGCCACGAGGTGACGTGCCTTTCCCATCAGCCCACATTCCGAGGGCGCGGTCCCCCTCGCTCCAGCTTGGCCGAGACAGTGCTCTCTCCCGTCCACACCACATTAGTTTCCACTCTATTGAAACACTTGAGCCTTGACAGGTTGAGGATCGAGATCCCGTCGGCCTATCGGACGATTTCTGCGGCAGAAACAACACGAGCCCCTCTCAAGGTGTGGCGCCAAGGATCTTGACAGAAATCTAGTGAGACTTTTTCACGAGATCCCGCCGTCGACGGTCGCTCTCGCTTCACCATCCCGGAAACGGGAGGCTCATGGTTCTGCGTGGTGATTGGCGAGCGCGGTCTCGTGTGGTCCAAACAGCGCCATAATCTACATGAGGTGCCGCACTGTGCGCTTGACACCCCAGCAAGCCATGCGATGATCTCCTCAGCCTTATCGTCTCAAGATCACGATCAGAGTTCGAGTGACACCGAGCAGACGGACATTTCGGCCGGCCGGAAAACACCGTAGGTCCTTTTCCGCAGTTGTCTCAATTAAACTGCAGCCTCAAGACGCCCCTGGGATGTCGTCAGGGGCCACCTCGGGCATCTGAGTGGATGTGATCCAGTTCTCCATCACAGCCTGACCACCACCAGGCGCAGCCGATTGCCCGGCCCTGCGCCCGGTCTTGGCCGCGGCGTTGTTCCTCCCGGCGCTGAGACCATCGCGCTTCTTGACCACGAGACAGAGAACGCGGCCGTAGATAGAAAACCCCTCGTACCGAATGTCCATCGCTAGCTTCTTCTTGTCGTCCCGCTGGGGTTCGTGTTCGGCAGGGCTAGCGGCGTCCTTGCGACGCTTGGCCGGGGGCGGCGCCGCTGCCGAGCCGTCAGAGTCATCGTCGCCCACGAACAGGTCGTCCTCGCCGCCCTCCACCGAGCCGTCGTCCGAGGTCAGGATCTCGGCATCGTGTTCGCCTCCGTCATCGCCGCCGTCCCTGGGTAGCCCTGCGCCCCTCCCGCGGCGGCGTTTCGATGGTCGCATTGATGGTGGCGAGCCGACGCGTGCTGGTGTTGTTTCATCTTCGTCCATTGTCGGGACGTCAAAAAGGGCCACTGCGTCATCGGGATCCTCCTCGCGCACTACCGCCGTCCCCTCGGTACCTGAGCCCGGCGCCTCGACATCGATGGGCGCCTCTCGGGACGCACCCGTTAGCTTGCTCGAGTTCGACGTCAGCTTCGTCTGCGTCGTGTCGCGGAAGTGCTTGTGCTTGTACAGCAGCGAGTGCCGGGTGCTCGTCTCGGTCAAGAAAATGGACACCTCGAAGTCGTCTGTTCAGCAGCGCATGGGTGATCAGCATTGGCAAAAATGTTTCGCGACCCGCGCAGCCCGCCCTGCGCCGCAAATAGACTGCTGAGAATGTTTCAAACAAAAGAAGGGGGGCGGGAACGCACCCTCCACCACGATATCCTTGATGCCACGCTTTTTGGTGCTCTTCTTGCGGCTGCGCTCCCGCTCTTCGCGCAGCTTGGGAAGGACCAGGGGCCGCACGCTGTCGATGACCTTGGGCAGTACCGGGCTGCGCGGATTGAGGAGCCATGAGTGTGCTAGGGCGGGATTGTCGAGGTAGATGCGGCACTCGAGCACCGAGTACTTGGATATCCTGAGGTATCGTCGGATGGGGGCCATGGCTGTCTGGCTGTGCTCCGACAACTATCCACTGTCGTACGTGCAGCAGCGCAAGTTAGGTGGTGTGGCGTCTGGACTATTGCAAGTGGCCTTCGGGAATCATCGTGATGGGTTGGTGTACGACTTCGGATCGAGATGTCGAGCTTTCAAGGGATGAGGG
Organism: Diaporthe sp. P3_1W; assembly: GCA_037177825.1. Taxonomy (NCBI): domain Eukaryota; kingdom Fungi; phylum Ascomycota; class Sordariomycetes; order Diaporthales; family Diaporthaceae; genus Diaporthe; species Diaporthe sp. P3_1W. The sequence continues at coordinate 7,077,452 of JBAFXB010000001.1, forward strand.
AGCTCGGTGTTGATGGGATGAAAGCAGTCTGGACGACGAGTTGGAGGTGAGGTCATAGCCTCTTTTAGCGGTACCTGGGTACTTGGGTACCTCGGTACCTCACCCCCAGCATATCGTGTAAGTTGCGAGCTTGGGCCTCAGAAGCAGCCATGTAAATCCCCGAAAACAAGCAATCCGGAGTAAAAAGGACGCATGTGTCTCAAGCCTCTCATTAAATGGAGAATGGGAGAAATTCTTCAGTATCAGCCTCAGCAGAGACGCGGTATGCGGGCCTCGACATGTGGATGTCTGCTAGGCAGCCGCCGTCCTCATAGGAGCCCGCCTTGGGATTCTCATATCAACTGCTAGAAAAACGTCGTCACTTCTCACCACTCTGCAAGGTTTGTCCTATTAAAAGAAACTCCGATCTTTTGTGTGGTTGAAGCAATACTAGACTACATTCCAACGCGGGTACATGCAAGTCGAGTATCAATCTCAACGCCATCGCTTGTCCAATGATAACTTTGAATACATCCGAATTCTGACGGTGACTAGCAGCTGCAGAGAATGATGGATCTATCCGCACCAATACACTTGACACACTGTCCAAGTAGAATATTTGCTCTGGTAAGAGGCTCGTTGCTGTGCTCATCCCTGGCCCCGGGGAAAAGCAGAACGAGCTTGTTCGTCTAGGTTGCTGGGACTAGTCCAGCTTAGACATAGACGAGCCCGGTCAGTATGGTAGGAAGACATAGAGACGCCATCCATGCTCGGTGATCATGTCGGACAGCATAGACTTGGCTGTGGTTGAAACGGATGACATACATAAGGTTAGCTAGCAAGACGCGTGGTCCTCCTTGTCAGCGCCTCGTATGTGGTCTTACAAACATCGACATTGACGCAATGAGGATCGATTAGAATATCGCCGAGTCCCCGGGCGCTGGGAATCACACTCGTGTGCAAGAGCCGGTCGCGGGTAGGGAACCGTAGGCCAAACTAGTCACAATAGTCTTTTAGCAAGGGAAGCGGCTCGGCGTTCCTGGGGCGTGGTAACCAATGAGGTCAGGATCCTGCGATAACTTTAGGTTCAAGTGAAACATGGCCTCTCAGACAAAATTCTCCCGCCGCCATTGCGGTCATCTCTAGCCTCACCTAAGAGCTAGCTGTGTGTGTGCGTGAGAGAGAAAAAAGTTTATTTTCAGCCAGCCTCACCAGCTGCGGCGCGGCGGCTTGGAAATCGTATCACCGAGGGAGACGAGTGACGAAGTAGTAAACAGCAACAGTGGCAAAAAGGCCCAGTGTAGAATCTGAAACAGTAGCTGGGAGTTCTCACTTGCGCACGCACTGCGAAGAAGGTGCATATTCCCGACGGAGAAACCAGCAGGCGGGCACGAGCAAGACCTGGGGGACAGAACAACGGCCGACGTACCCGGTGGGCGGTGCCTCGTGACCCCGTGCGCCGGGCGGCCCTGAAGCGCCGGGGCCCGAGGTCTCGTGTGTTGTTTTTCCTTCTTTCCTCCCATGCCCACTGCCGAGGATGGGTCGATGTTGAAGAAGCAGGATTACCCCGCGTTGCCTCGGGTTTCAGGAACAAGAGAAAAAGCAGTGGGAATCTAGGTCATGGGAATTCCATCCACGATCCCGACACCCCTGTCAGCCAATGCTCGCCATGCCTACCTAGTGTTTCCCGGTCCCTTGGAAGCGGGTGAAAAAAGAAACAAGTCACCGCCGGCCTTGTGTGGTCGGGTGTGAGCCCAGCATGGCATATGCAGCTTCGAGCGTGAGTGCTTGCAGGACGGGTAATCGAGCGGGTACAACTCGCCAATGTACCTTCGCCCCCATCCCATGCCATGCCGTGCACCCCATGCACGCGGCTAGGAATGGAAGTGCTGTTATGTGTGTTGGACCAAAAAAATAGAACTCCCAGCCCGTATTGGCCGGCCACCTTGGCCGGCCACTGGATGCCCGCGGGAATGACGGTGATGCGGCCAAGTACCTCGGGAGACGACTCACCTTTTCCCACCCTGGCCTTTGCCATGATGTGTTGATTGATAACATTGGTTGCCTACCTCGTATCTCTCTGTTGCTTCCCATCCCTGCTTTGAGTCACACTCACCCAGAGCCAGATGGACACGCAGCCTCTCCCACGTGGGAACATCCCCCGGTCATGTCTTTTTTGGGAAAACATGGCAAGTACCGGTGGTAAGCATGCAGGCGTAGAGATAAGAAGGCAGCACGTCGATCAACACGTCTATTGCGTTGCAAGCCCTGACCACCATCAGGCGAGCCGGGCAGGCTGGGCCCTGGGCAGTAGACACTGCCCACCAACCCTGGCCTGTCAGAGACGGCCGCGAGGCTTGTTGCTGTGGCTCCCCGACGAGCCAAGGTGACGACACACCCTCGGCCCCGTCGCGTAGATTCTGCATGAGCCCGTCTCGTTGTGCTGCATCTCGGCCACCCGCGATCAAGCTCAGGCCATGACAGATGTTTCCCGTCTCGCCGAGTCCCCGCGACCGTTTGATGTTGATGAAGGCTGTAGAGGTCGGACAGATATCTGGTGTGGCTTGGACGGGCTGTGACAGCCGTGCAACCGATCCTAGTGCGGCGTGCGCAGTCGTGTTTAGCCGCCCGTTCCAGGGCCATCTTGAACTTTATCGGGAGATGCTGCAGCTGCCTGCTGTCAGATGGGACAAGCCCCTCTCCCCACCCACACCACAGTGACGAAGATGAACCTTGTCTGGGCGTCATGTCGCTCCGAGGTCCCGTGAGGGAGGTACGCGGTGATAAGGTCCATGTCCGATGTGGGAAAAAGAAGAAGTGCTGTCGTAAGTTGTCAGGTGATATTCGCCATTGCAAGCATATTGCCTTAGTAAGAGGGCTCATGCTGCCGCCCACGACCTGTGCCACAGCCAGTCGCTAAGCGAGTCTGGGGGTCATAATAACCCTGCTATCAATATTGTATATGCAAGCGTGTGTGATTTGGGAATCTCCATCCATCCAGATGGGGCCACGCGGCAGGAAAGCGTGAAACTTGGGGTCGAAGGTGCGATTCTATTGATGGAGAGGATAGAAAGTGCATGCACTGAATAAGTGGTTGCAGATTGGGTTGCAGGCTGATGAGATGGTGATGGTCAGATGATGTGTGATTCGACAAAGGCCTGGCAGGCAGGCAGGCGGGCGGCGCGGACCTACGGAGCAAGGGAAGGGAGTGTCTGGTCCGGGGTGTGGCAGGAAACTCGTCACCAGCATCATGTGTTGCCGAGACAGCAATGAGCAGGAAGTGGGCTGTACAGGCCCTCAATCCGGTTGCAGGAAAAGCTGAAACATCAATATTGGCTCGCTCCTCTTTTTCATTGCTCGACGCTCTCAATCGATCCTCTCATCCCGCTGCTTCCGGAACAGCGTTTCGGTGTGCTGCTCAGCTGAGTGATGATCGAAATGCGCCGCAGCAGGTACAGCACTGAATGGTACCGTATTGCATGTCCACGGCACAGCCGCACTCCCCAGCTTCTATCAGGGTACTGCGTACGAGCAAAGCTGACAGCTCTAGCTGAACTGGGCGCTGGCGTATTCTGTCTTGCAAGGGAGTAATGGACGCACCCCAAAGCAGGCTGACAACCCTCGTGATCTGCAGGGGTCGCCGCCCTTGTCGATACGGCACCCTGGCTACCACGTGGGATACGGTTTGGCTCGCGTAGGCGGGCGGAAGAAACCCCCCCTGCTTCTGTCTCTGCTGGCTGCGCTGGCTGGCGACTGGCTGGCTGGGAGTGAATGATCGCCCGCACCTTTGCCATGCACTGGGGGACGTCATTGGTGCTCGGGGACGCGAGCTGCGCCCAGGCACCGCGCTGAGTAAGAATCTCACCAAGCCCATCCCGACAATTCGGGACGGGCGATCCACGGGGCATGTGATCCTTCGAGAAGGAAAGACCAACAGCAGGGCGGCAGCCGATGGATTGGATGGCAGACGACGCCTCGCTCGGTATTTCCCAATATGTCCACAGTCTTCTGGAGAAGATCAAGCCCCAGACGAAGCACAGACCTTGAGTGGGTGTCTGTGTTGGCGTGGAGAAAAGTACCCGTCCATCGTCATTACCCAACCAGCCAACAGATCGCAATGGGCGGCCTGCTGCTTAGGGCTGCCTGGGCTTGATGGAGCCTGGGTTCGGGCTAACGGCCGCCTCTTAGATTAGAAATGGCTGTGCGGGTAAAATCTCATGGTAGTGTAGCGAAGATAAGATGGGCGCACATACGGGCCTAACCAGTATCGGGCTTCGCAGGTTGCAGGGTGCGCAAAGCGGTAGATGAGATGCAAGGCTTATTCCGTTTAAGGACGCGCACCTCTTGCCTCCATCTCCCGGTCTTCGTGGCGTGGTTGATCTCGCGATGCCCGGGGTCGCTGGCCAGGGCTTGGAAACGAAGCCTGCGTCAGCTTGATAGTGGGTGAGCCGGACATGGTCCCAGTCATACTGCGAGTACCCGTGAGTCGTCCGAGCCGGGCGTGCACGAGATCGCCGTGTACTGCCGCCTGCGGGACGGGTCAAGTCGGGCCCCATTCCCAGCCTCAAGATGGACAACCCCAGATTGACATCGCTGGGAAGTACTGGATGAACAGCCTGTCCTGCAGCCTCGCCAGGGAATGAGGAGCCTTCCCGTGAGAAAAATTTTGATGTTTTGATGATGACGGCACCTTGCCGAGCTTTCGTGGCGCTTGGTGTAGATGAAGGCGAAAATCACCACTTTGCCATTCGCCAGGGCTATCCGGCGGTGAAGACGGTGAAGAGGACTGCCGTCGAAGCAGGCTGTATCTTTTTTGTTGGGGCCTGAAGTGGATCGGAGGGGACCTTCTCGGGCCCATGTCCTGTCTTGTCAGGGCCTTTGTCTGACGTCCCTGTGCCAGCGCCGGCGCCAATGCCAATGCCAATGCCAGCGACGGGCCCCAGAAGGCATCCACAGCTTCGAAAAAATGTTCGCCGAACGAACCGTGGAGACGGGAAATTAACCGACCAGCTGGCGGGTGGCTGTGCCAGGGCAAGCAATTGCCAACTGCAGGGCTGCGTTTGCGGCGAGCCAAAAGGTCCCATGTCCCATGTCGGTCCTGCGACAGACCCACGATGCAGTCATCATCGAAAATCCGTCAGATGACTGTTTTTGAAATTGCATGGTACTGTATCAGAGCGACGTTCGGCGCCCCGCACCGAGCGCCCTGCCTTGTCTCGTAGCCGAGTGAGAGAGAGTGGGTTGATCCATCGATTGCACCATTACCAGTCAATCGCAGTTGTTGTCAGCTCGGGCCGGCATGGGGCTCGGTTCAGGCGGCAGCACGGTCGATTGCCTCAACATGGAAAATGATAACCTGCTATGTATGTTTTTTAGAGGGGCAGATCTTGAGGCCCGCCAAGAAGCAGGATCGGGCTAGAGGGCAAGGTTCCCAAAATGGCCAAACAAGGCTGGCAGAAACATGCTCGTGTGGATATACGAGGCTCGGCGAGACACGACAGACAGAACAGGCCTGACAGGAGCACAGAGCAGGAGAGAGAAGCAGGTTACGCAGAACAGACCGTGTCAGCAGCAGTATCATGGAAGGATCCAAGCTTGACGAGGGATGCGTATGTACCCCAGGCTCGGCTGATGGTCATTCCATCCTCGTGGCCCATGACTCCCATGGCCTGTCGATCCAAGGATTCTGCGAATCTGCGCTGCCGATCCATCGTCCCCCAGCATCACATTGCTGCAGCTGCATATTTGGCTGCATGCTGGCTGCAAGCCCCCATCACAGGTGGTGGGCGTTGGTGGTGATGATGCAAGTGGTGGTGGAGGCACAGATAGTTGCCGTCGCGATGATATCCGGCAGTATGCATTTTCCAGCCAGCCTGCCGCCGACGACCGTAATGATGTCGTCGTTGATGAGCAGTAGGACCCATTCGTCGGTGAGCGTACCATGGATCAGATCCTTGTTCCCTGGGTCGTGGCTGTCGTGGTTGTCATCGTATGGGCAAATTGCGTGTGGGCCCGTCTTTCAGCCTCGTGAGAGGCGAGGACCAAAGGACCATAGGACCAGGTGACCAGGTGACCAGGCTCGGCACTGGCCAATTTTGCCAATTTTGGTCAGGATTTCAATCAAATCTACATCTTGGTTCCAAGCTGCTGGGACCTGAGTCGCAGGCCACACTCTCTCCACGCCGTACCCTTCCTGCAGCTGGGTAAGGCAAGGTTGTGGTACTGTCCTGCCCGCTCACATGCACAGTACGCACGCACCACATTACCTCTGGCTGCCTACTATGTATCCACGTCCCCGTATTAGGTTCGCGTACTAGGTTCGCCGTCACCTATGCTCCCGAAGCTTGTGTCGGTCACCGGCAACCCTCCAGCCATTATTAGAGTTGGGACTGGTCTGAGCGCCTTCTCGTCTCGACCCACTGGGGCCCGCCTTGCTACAATGTAGGGTTTGGCACGGAAGCCAAAATAGAGATCGCGTGGTGTCGTACGTGCCCGTCGTCCAATGAGCCAGCTGCCGCCGATCCGGGAACTGAATCAAGAAGCTCACTGAGCTGTTGGCAGAAACCGTTATGGTGGCTGCAGGGCGACTCAGAAATGTCCGACTCGGTGCGGCGTCAGTCCCTGGAGGCAGGATCTGGGGAGAGCTTCTTCTAGCGGACACAGCAGGTGAGAAGCTTCGAGGGCGAACGGGCCGTGCTCGCTAATCCTCCCGGCACTTGAACTCTGGCAAGCGAGGAGGAGGAGGGCGTGGAGGGGCGGGCACGCAGAGAGATGGAGACGCGGAGAGACAGAGAGAGAGTATCACCGCTCGTGCAACCTGTGACTGAAACAAAATGCGGTCCGTGGTTACATTGGCATCGAGGTCAGAGCTCCCGCTCACACTCACACGCCCAGCACGCACACGCACTCAGGCACGCGTACGGGTACGCAGCCAGGCGGTACAGCGCTGCAAGTACAGCACAGTCATCAGTCGCCAGAGGGCCCACGGCAGATGCAAGACGCAGGTCCTAGACACGACTCAGCTTACCCAGATCCTCACCCCAGCCATCAGGTTGAACAAGCTCACAAACCTTGCCGCACACCACCCGCCCGTGGAGACTTGTCTCATCGCGATCTGGTATAACCTCGTTTCGCGTCGCACATTACGCTTCACCGCAGCGCCGTTGCGATCGATCCAATCCATCACAACGCCCCGACGCCGCCGAGGGCTTGAGTCGCTCACCGAGCCCGGCGGTCAGCTCCTCCCCAAGCTCCCCAAGGTTTCCCGCTCGGCCCAGGCGGCCCTGGGCTTCGGCGATTTCCTCTTGACAGGGCTTGGCACCAAATGCTCTGTCATCAACTGTGCGGACACACAGTCACTCGGCCCCCTCGGGCAACTCTAACGCACAGATATCCCGCTGAGAGGCCAGGTCTGAGGCTATGCGTGATCGCAAGCTTTCCGGGCTCGTTTTATCAGCCGCCGATGCACACACGCACACACTCGCACACCCAATGGGCACGGCCTCTGCGTATCAGCAATAATAGTAGGCGACAACTATACGCTACAGAAAACACAGTTGGTGTGTAAGACATAAATGTCTTACACTCTTACTCAGCCGTGCCTGCCCTCGGTCCGCATCCATCAAGCACTAGAATCCTTCCGGGCCTGTGAGGCTCTATCACAGCGTCACCCCAGCGATCCTTCGCTACCGTTCAGGTCTGCAGCCAAGTTGCTAAGACTCCACACACATGCGCGTGGAACAGAGGAAAAAGCAAGCAGGCATCCAAGCTCGAGGCAGCTAATGCTGCCAACGCATCGCGACGAACCTAGGTGTGAGTCAGAAGGGCAGCTTTATTACCTGCCTTGCATTATCAGGAAGCACACAAGTACCCACATAAGCTGCGAGGCACACCTCGAGTGGAGCCGCCCATCCTGTCCCACAGACGGCGCTCGCCCAATGGCGACCCGCAACACCCTGGAGCCCGCTCGCCTGCAGCCCAAGGCTACGAACCCCAGGTAAGACGCACGGCTGCTAAAGCGGTGGCCCTGCTGATGGGTTCGGGCTCGTGATGCTCGGCTGGTGAAAGTACAGCCCGATGTGGAGCTCTGCCTCTCGTCTGTCCTCGCCCGATCACCGCCCAAGTGGACCGCCTTGCTGCACCCTGCCGAGCCTTCCACCCCCACGGCCTGGAGGAGATCATGTATGCGCGCGAACCCGTGAAAGTCCAGTCACGGGACGAGTCAAGGGCCCGTCGCCGTGCAGTATCACATCACACCAAGATGGGCGAAAGGAAGGCTAGTCACCTGTAGGCGCACGCTTTCGGAATAAAAACATGCTGCGTGTTGGCTGCTGTGTACATGTGTAAGTCTTCACGCATGCAGGGTGGCACAAGGCTGGCCCCAGAGGCGGCCAAGTCTCAAGCCACGTTGTCGCCAACATCGGCGCGGGCTTTTCTTCCCTCCCTCCGAGGTGCATGGCGCATCGGGTGTAATCGCTGCGATTATCAGGTAGGCTATTACCACCTAGCCAGGTTGTGGATCTCACGGCCGCAACCTTGACGACTTGGGACCATCGACCATGCCAAGGATGACTTCTGTTTTTAAGCATCAGCACTTTGACGGCGGTCAATCTAGCTGGCACGAGGCGCGAAGGTTTGGGTATGCCCGCACAACCGGGAACGGTGAAGCTTCCATCGCGCGAGGGACCGACCGACCGACCGACCGACTATCTCCAGTGTCCCTACGCGAGTGCGGGCAGGTGGGCCGGGAAACTCTAAGGCCGCCTGAGTTCAGCGCTGGGCCCAAATGGTAAACCTACGCAGCTACGATAGGGTTGGCAGCTGAAAAAGTTAAAGTCGCTCTGACCCCCCCTCCGCCGGGCGGGAGGTTGTGCGGGTGCGACTCGAGCCAAGATGGGGATCCTCTGATGCTCGCACATGGCGATGTGGTTGCAGAGCCAGAACGTGAGATATCTCGAAGTGGAGGGGGTGACTCCGCGTCCATGTACCTGTTGGCTTGAGTAATGTCTGCAGACGGCCATACTGTGTGGCTTGGTCTAAGACTGCGGCGGCGGTGGTGGTTGCACACGGATCATAAGACATGAGTTGATGGGGTGGGTGGGATCGCTGATTGACAGGCACAACCACCACCGTAATGCGCGGTTGCTTACACAAGCTTTTGCTGATTACTATCTGTTTTACGAAGGGGGGACCTACCCGAGACCGAGGCTTCTTGATATCTGATCATCATCATGCGAGTGCGGGAGATCCAAGACCGTTGTCCAAGACCATTGTCGTATCGAAATATGCTTCTGCGGCCATGTCGCTTACGAGTGATCACCGCTGGAGGCACTGCCCGAATATGGAAACCGATAACAGGGGCGGTGGACGGCCAAATAGTCACGGGCCACGCCCGAAGCGGTGGATTTGATCAAGATGGGCTGCCGATTCCATTTCCAGGGTCGTACTCCGTGGGTAGCAGTAGCTTATTAGGCGAGCCAGACAGACGAGGTGCAGCGGAGCCATTGTCCGATATCTAACACACCATGTGAGCCAAGACATGTATCAATTCCAAGAAGGTTTTCCCAGCCCGATGATTGAATTGAGATTCCCGCCCAGCGGGCAGAAGCCTCAAACCCTCACGGTGTCATTGCAAAGCGCGCCGGTAGCCTCGGGAGCTGGGGAGGTTGAGGTTCAGGCACAGCTGACGCATCAGCCCAAGCCCTCGAGGAAACACTCATGGTCCTTGGCGCCGGGGCTCAGGAGCGCGAAACAAGCCCGACTGCTTACGAATTGCGTCCGTTTGCGATATAGACACCTATTGGGCCAGCAGGAAAGGAGAGGCTGAGCAATCACCCCCAAACAGCCTTTCCGTCTCCGTGAGATTGAGTTTCCTCGAGGGCGCGGCGACGAGAAACGCGTTGTTGCCAAAAATGGAAGCTGGAAACACGGTCCAGGGTGAGGCTTGCAGAATCCCCATGACAAGATAATCTCACAAAACGATCTGGCAATTTCACAATTTTTCACAAGGAATCGTGGTAGGGCTCATCAAAGCCCGACGGCCTTCCATCAGGAGAGAGTCGGATTCGGACGAGTCCGGAGATGATTATGGTCCCTGAACTGTTTGCCTCCCCCTTCCCCTTACCTCCCACGGTGACAGCGCCCCCCCTGGTCACGCACGAATGCACGAACGCACAGGCACGCCGTAGGGCCAGGCGATGCAAGGCTGAGGAAATGGTCGTGGGACCGTCATGATCAAATCTCCAGCGTCCCCATTGTATCGTCTGGGGAAGGCCCTGGAGGCTTAAAATTGGGGATCTGCCAGACAGGCCAGCCAGGCCACGGCGACACGGTGAGGGAGAGGAGGGACAGGCTAATTTCACAGTCTGACAGCTTTTTTCTTCTCACGTCCGACGGCAGCTCCGGAGGCCCGGCGATGCCAGTTCAGTTGAATCTCAGGCGCTGTGGGTCGCGCGTACACCCTGGTGGAGTTACGAATTGTTCCATGGAAAATTCCATGGGTGGAGAAGAGATCGCGCCAGACCGCACGATGGGCCCTGTTTTGTGGCTGAAAAAAGAAGAGCGAGAGAAGAGAAGAAGGAGGAAAAAAAGAGGGCTGTCAAGGTTTCCCCAACCATCGAGTTTGATGAAGAAATGGAACCGGTGGGACTGTCACCGCAACTCATCCTCGGACAGCAGCGATGTCGCCTCATCGGCCACGGTCGGTCGGTAGTCAAGAGTAGATGGATTGTGGGTTTGACAGAATCCACCTTGGAAGCTTGACGAGGGTTTGACAGCGTGATGACGGGCAAAAACCTTTCTCACCGTCCGCCGTATCCTGATTGGGACGACACCATTCCTGTTTGCGCCCACTCAGCAAACCGGGTACCGCACATGTGTTGAGGTAGCATTGGGGGCGCTGGGCAAAAAAAGAAGAAGGAATGAATGCAAAAAAAAAGGCGGCCGGCGGACCAATGCAGCTGGCCTCGTGGCCATGGCCCACGGGAACTGGCCGACGAGGCAGAGAAAATTTGTTGGCGGCCGACATCACCGCTACTCTTTCTAGGCGCGCAATGCAACAACACATGTCATCAGCGCCTTGCTGCTTTGGCTCGGTGAAAGTGGGCATTACCGATTGCAAAATGCAACACCAATGCGAATGATGCGATGCTCCGCCGCCGTGCCCGAGCCGTGTGTACTGTTTCATTCATTGATTGTACAGCGTCCTCCGAGACTGACCGACCGAGATGCATTTGATGCATTTTTACTTTCGGCCCCCTTTCTCCAGCCTCGTCAGATATCTGCGTGCTTGTACGAGTGCGTATTGTATGCCCGGCCCAATCTTGCTGCATAAATGCACAATACCACGCAGATGCCGCGACAGGGCGGGCGCGCGGGGGCCACCAGGTGGCATCTGCCCTCTGCCATCTGTCATCTGCCTCACCGAGCAGGGTGATAAGGCGGAGGCGGAGGCAGCGACGACAACAACAAGGACGACATGGCCATGGCTCGCTCGGTGGGTGGGTCTCCTGTGTGCAGTACAGTAGATGGGGTTTCGGTAATAACGAAAGGTGCGCGTCTGTCATTCTCGTCGTCAATCATGCTCGCCCATCAGGCCAGCAGCAGGCCAGGAGGAGGCGCTTCAGCAGGGGTCAGAGCACTCCACCAGCCCGCGAGCTGTTTCATTTTTGATGGGGACCGGTGGTACGTACCTCATGTACCCTCGTACACAGTCTCCACCGGCCCACCCCATCCCACATCTGGCACTGGGCAGCAGCACCACCACCAGACCAGACTTGACCGCCGTCGGGCCCACCCAGGAACAGGTACGTACCTGGGCAGCGGTACGGGGGTACATGGCCCTCCCACCCACACGGCCGCCCAGGCTGGCTGCGTCACCGCCATGTTTCCTGCTCATCGCCCACGGGCACTTGGGAAGTATTTTTGTCTCGTTCCTGGCCCCGTCAAATCACGGCCGTGCAGGGATCATGCGGTTACAGCGGTACAAACGCCCGAGGTACCTCTGGCCCTCGTACCTGGGCAGCGCCGCCCACCCTGCTGATGCCCTCCCTCCTCCCTCCCTTGCTTCCCACCTGCGACAGGGCATGGCAGCCCGTGGCAGAGCACTGACAGACAGGCTTACTCCCCTGCAACACGCCTTTTGGCCTTCGTTTTGTCGAAATGGGCAATCTTGGAATGGACTGCCACGGCGCGCACACCACGGACATAATTATAAGTGTCCGCCTTCCCACCTCTCCCACCTGGCTTCTTTTCTCTGTTCCATCATCAGACCAAACATCATCGAAACAATTCAGTTGTTCTTGCCTCACAGCTCCCAAACATCTGTCCAAGATACAAATACAACACTCCAACCCACAACCACCCAACCACAACCAGCAACCACCACACACACACAAAACACTACCGGCTCTCCACTGTTTGTCCAGCCCGCCCACACCAGTGCCAACAGCCTCGTCAACCGCAAGGCTCGCTCAACATATACCAACGCTTAAAACCACCGCGTCAAGCAAACCCCACATTCGCAATGGCCGCCGTCAGCACAATGTCCTCTCTGGAGCAGCGCCCTTCGCAGCTGCCTCCTTGCCCCGGCCCACCACCAAACCGCCCTCTGCCTGCTCTCCCCAAGCAGAGCTAAATGGCTTCGCATCGATGCTACTTGACAACTGATACCTCCCTATGAGGAGGCTCAACAACAACAACGCAGAGCATGCTGGTCACGATTCCAGCCACTGCTACTACCACCGGTTGACTCACAGTCAACCTCGCCACCACCGCCGCGACACCCCCTCGCCGGAACGGCACTCCACACCGACGCCGGGTACAAATGGGAGAATGGCAGCCTCGCCTGGGGCCGTCTCGGGAACAGGCTGCCGCTCCAACCCAGCTTGAGGTCCTTGGAAGGGTTCCACGACAGCCTGTCACATGGCGCCAGATCGGAACAACACAACTTACACCAACCAATTACTACCACCGCCCACCACAAACATCATCAACCGACAAATCATCATCTCGTTGGTCCCCGAAGAGCCGGCTCGACGGGAGTGATGCCCTTTCGCTACTGAACCTCGCACCAAACCAACTACCAACCAACACCAAACAAACCTGGGCCAGCCTTCGCGGGCACCCTGTACCACCACATCTACTACATCTTTTTAATCTACATCCATTTTCGGGAAGCGAGGTCACGATATCAGCCATTTCCATTCGGCTTTTCACAACATTTTCGGGTCTAGACGGGGCAGGAATACGATTTTCCTAGTTTCTTTTTCTCATGTACCACTACCAACACAGCATTCACGGCGTCAACTTTTACAAAAAAAGAAGGGAGGATGCCCGTTGATGATACCCCCGAGGGAAGGAAATGAGGCGAACCGCCCTTTCTGACGAGTCTTTTTATTTTGGGGGGACGGGCAGCATTTTGGATAACGGGGGGATACAGTCATGAAATGGAGGGGAACATTCTTCACCTGGGAAAGAATTACGAGCGAGCACGAGACAAAGGACCGGACTATCTGGGGCCAAACAGCAACTGGCAGGACAGAACAATTCACATCAGTTAGAGTGGACAAACACATCATACAAAACTAATTGTTCGAAACTTTCTCAAAAATCACTTGCCCAACTTTATTCCTGAGTGCCCAATCGCGCAAGCCGTCTCAAATGTGAATATTCTCCGGCCGCGTGCATCAGACTCAATGATCAAACGTGTGAGCTCAGCCTTGTCGTCGTCCTTCCCCTGGGTGTTGAGACGAACTGAGGATACCGACTTTCTAATAATACGCAGGGGGGGGGGGGTGCTGACTGATGGACTGACTGACTGATGCTTCCGTGTTGTTCGCCACCCATCCACCCACCCACCCACCCACACATAACACAACACACGCTGACACAACAGCAGCTGCAGTCAGCAAATGATGCGTGCCTTTCTCACTCACACAGACTACTTTGGGACTACGCAGATGGAACAGACAAAGGTATGACAGCCACCATCCGCAGATCTGCGACCGCGTGTCTGACTTGGCCCCGTTGGGCCGTTGGGGGGTCCCTGATCTGCAAAGCCAGGCCGGGCTGAACGATTTCAAGTTCAGCCCAAGGGAGCATGTGTAGCAGCAATTACCAATCCAGAAACAAATGCGCACACCAGACAAATCCAAAAAAAAAAAAATCTTCAAAATCCAAAATCGAAATGCTAAAGTTGAGATGGATGTAGGGTTGCATCCGCCGCCGTGCGCGCGTTTGATAAATGGAGGGGGGAGGGCAGCACGGCCAGCACGGGTAACCAAAGAACCAAAAAAGCAAAGCAACAAAAAAAAAAGCACAATTCGGGAGGCGCACCCGATTCCTTCCAAACTGTCTAACACACCTTCCGTCGTCCAACCACCAACCACATACCTAACATCCCATTAACCCTCGGAAACACTATAATATCAGACGCAACGATCTCATATGATGCGCGCGCACGGGAAGCGAATATGCACAACACACCACACACGCGACACACACCTACACACACCTTGTTGCCGACCCAATCAGTGCCCTCCCCCTCCAATGGTCCCAACGGCAAAGTTCCGTCGCGGTTAATGCGCCCAGAGTGGAAAGGAAGTCAAAAGAAGAGGAAGGAAAATTTTCAATGCCCTTCACTGTCTCTCACTATCTCTCGTCTCGTCTCAAAAGGTAGAGAGGCCATGCAACTTCGGCACCCGACTGTAACATAGGTCCGCCCCGAGATGGGGAAACTCCACGGGCGAACAACATCCACCCCGACTGCTCTTCCCCCCCTCCCTCTACTACGTACATCACAGCATTTTGCCCTCTTTGTGTTGTTTTCCCTTGTCTGTCCTCGCTCCCGATGTCACAGCGGGTGTGGGACTTTCCCCTCTCTTCTTCTGTGTGTCTGCAGGTCAGGTTCGGTCGTTCAATGCATGCAATGCATGCGCAAGCATTGCATGCAGGGCCACCTGTTTTTCTGTCGCGCCTTTTTCCCTCCTCTGCTGCCCCGTAGTACGACACGACGGAACCTCCCGTTGGGGCCAGCGAGATGGTACCATGCCCAGGCCCGCCAGGCCGGGCAGTCGCCGTGAGTTGAGGAGGGGAAAAGAATGGGAAAACCCCACAACTCGGTTACGCTGGGTGGATATGCCCTCGCGATGGACCGCCAGCCTCGTACTAGCCTCAGTCACAAGCGAGAGAGGGAAGGGTCCGACTGCTACAGTCTACTGCCTACAGTATGATGAACCACGACAGATGGTCCTTTGGCTGCGCCTGCCTGCGGGGCGGGCCTCACTTTCTGACGAGGGTCGTACGGCCCACTTGGCGCTGGCAGGCTGCTACCTTTTGGTATCTAAGCGACTTGCGTGATAATAAGTCTGACATATGAGTGGGAAGGGGATAATCTGTAGATTGATGAGGATGTTCCTCCCGCTTGCGGGCATGTTCGGGTTCTCGTGGCTGAGACACCATCCATTGGGAGGGGCGAAGGGGGGGTTTGTTCGCAAGACGACGTTGCGCGATTTGCGGCGCGCCCGGCGCAGGTGAGACACGTGTGTGCATGTGGTGCATATGTATGTGTGAGTTGAGTGTAATGCAGCCTTGCAGCCGGACCTGTGACAGGAGAGAAGGAAAAACACAACACCAAGAAAGCAAAAGGGTAATGTTCGGCTTGTCATCAATCTGCCTTGGGTTTCTCCTCAATCTCGCAGGTCTCATCTCAAGTCCAACCCGCCCCTGCCCGTCTTTGCCCGTCCTTTCCCCACGGGAAGCGAGTGGACGGGTACGTGCATCACGAACGAACGAGATGCAGAGACCGGGGTTTGGGTTTGGGGGGTGGTGGTGGTGGTGCGGGTGGGCGGCGTCGCATTCGAGTGCCAATGTTGCTGGGGATTTGATCCTCGCGCGGATCAACAGCGTTGTTCCCAAAGAGGTCACGGGCGCAACCAAGGCACGACACGACAAATGATATTGCAGTACAGCACAGCAGATGTGAAAGAGCGGGCGCGCGATGGAGCCCGCGTTTTACCTGTCTACATGGGGAAGGCGAGGGGGGGTTCGGTTGATGAGGCATCTCTGTCGTCACGTCAGGATCATCATCATCGTGATCATAGGGCTGGCCCGCCCGTCGTGTGTCCTGGCCTGTCCCTCCCCTCTGCGCGGTGTGTGGGTGGATGTGCACATCACGATCTGGTTTCGAGGTCGGACCAGGGCCGGGCAGCCTGGCAGCACGCACGCACCAAAATAGACGAAAGACGAGATGAAGGAGAGTTGGATATTGGGCTGGCTGGGGGTCGTGCACCAGCGATGGGTCGTGAAAATTTCATTTCGATTTCTTTCACGGGCCCGAGTGAAATTTTGTTACACCCGTTTGGGTGGGTCTGACATATATATTGAGGTACCCTAGTATTGGCTGTCCCGGGGTCCTTTAAAATAGCTGAATGGGTGCCCCTGAGCAGCCGATTGGTGGGCTAGTTCTGCCGGTCTTTTGGCTGAGATAAATTGGCTCTAGACTGGTGCGTTTTGTGACTAATCGTTTCTTCTGAGGGATTGCTGCGATTGAGAGGAAAGCAGCCTAGGACTAGGGAGGCTGGGTTTAAGGTTAGTTAGGCTATTTGAGTGTGTTGTTAGGCTAAAATGACCTGATAAGTCTTGTCATTGACCTTTTGTGTTCTTATTGCCCTTTAGAAAACGAGCCTTGAGGTTAATTATTGCTAATTGATCTGGCTGTGGCGATAGGGGTGTTGAGGGTGTTGATTTAAGCCGCTGTAGTATCTGAGAGTTGACGTATATAAACGCCAACTTGTTGACGTTTGATTGCTTTAGATGATTGTGTGCTTTTGTGTGTATAAAATTAGAGGCTGAGAATGACCTCTTGCTGGGTATACTATTTGCTAGTGCTCTGAATAGCTGGCTGATGATGTGTTTAGCAAGAGGTACCCTGATGGCAGCCAATCTATTCCACTTTTCCTTGAGTGTGCCGTCGTTGTAGTGAAACGATGAGCCTGGGCTATAGTGATGTCCCTCGCCTAGCCTAAACTGTATATAGTCGGCAACAATGGCATTGTGTAGCTCTGGTGGTGCGTGGGCATGTACTTATTGCAGGGCATTGTCTCTCTGGTCTATAGTTAATGCCCCTGGGGCAAGGGATTTAGGGTTGAAAGAGAAAGTAGCTTAATGGACCTTAGTAGTCTGCTTTGTAAAATGGGTGGCGAATTGCTGCTGAAGTATAGACTAGTTTACCTTGGGCTATTTGCTGGTATTTTGCAGCTCCTTTTAGTGCCTCTAAATGCCTTGCTAGCGAGGGATTACGCGGTGTATATAAGCACGATTGGTCTTTGATTGCTTCTGTGCTGATGTGATTGGCTAGAGGATGGCTAGAAGGCATGTGATGGCATGCTAGAAGGAATGATTGGTGAGAATATTGAGGACTTTTTGTAGCTGGGAGGTTGATTTAGGGGGATTGCTTGACTTGGAAGTATTAGGGAAGGAATGTTGTATGCCTGCTTTTGCTTGAATGACTGGGTTAGTATAAAATATCAAAAGGGCTGGCTTGACCTGTTTAAGTGATTGTAATGCCCTCTGCTGACTGCCCCATCTGGTGATGGCTGCAACTAGAAGACTATATGTCTTGCCGTTGTATGTAAGTGGCATTATTTCTTAGAGTCGAGCATATTGCTTCTTTGAGTGACGAAAGTATGTGATTATATAGATAGCTTGCTTAAGGACCGACCTCTAGGGGCTGAGTGTGACAATATCCTTTACTAGAAGCTGTAGGTTATGCGAGTCGCAGAGTATGCTGATGATGTGGCTAAGGTTTGGGTGGTTCTTTAGATTGGTTTGATACTTGCGTTGAGTGGTATTTATATTTGTGTAGACTGTGTTGACCTTGCTTAGATTACCGTTAATAGCAGCGTTAATTGAGGGCAGGAGTAGATTGACTTGATTATGAGCTGAATGTGCTGTAGCTTTGGTGTTAATTGTCTCTTAATAGAAGGCAGCTTGACCAGGGACCTTTACTGAGAGGTTGATTACTTGGTTGAAGGCGACGTTATTAGAATTGTTAAAGATAAGGTTTAAGTGCTTTGTAGTGTGTATATATTGCTTGACTTTTTGCAGAGTGTTGTTGTATATCTCGTTAAGGAAGGAAGCAACTTGATGGCGATCAGGGGGTATAAACGTGCTATTGAGTGCACGGAAGGCAGCAGCTATTTTCTCGCCCTTGAAGACGTTGAATGGTTTGCCGCTGATAAAGCATGCCTTGGCGAACTTTTTTTGTAGGGCTTGATGGCGGCTAGCTGTTTTCTGGGGCTTAAAGAAGCTGTTGACGCCCTGATGCTGCGAGGGGGAGTAGTTGGCTGTAAAAGAGGTATATTTTTTTAGAAGGTGGTGTTTTTTGCGTGTGATATTGGAAGTGTGCGAGTATGGGCACTATTTGCAGGTGGCGATTTCGCCCTTGCTGACCTGTTTATAGGTAAAATGGTCCTTGGGATTGATTTTTAGGGTTGAGAGAGTAGGGGAAGCCATTGTTATGGCGAGAAAGAGTGTTATTCGTGGTGTTGTGGAGGAGTGTTGATGATGTGTTGGTGGTTGGGAGGGTGACGGTCTTGCGAGAGATCTGTAGATTGGTGTTGAGTGCGGCTGGGCAAAATGACTCACTGCCTTCCTAATCGGGTAAAGCGCCGACGATTTTATTGTGTACGGACCGTTTGGTGGTCTGTGCGTTTCATTTCAGCGCAATTCAGGCAACCCTTCTGAAATTGCAGATTTCTTGCAGTAGGGTGTGTGGGTCTGCAATTTCACTATCGCTGTCGTGCACTGTCTGCGTCGTCTCAGAAGTTGTCTGCCCTCGTACCCTTTGGAAACCGGTGCTATGAAAGGCAAAAAGAGGGTTTGTGCCCAAAACCGCCCCGGAGGAAGGAGGGATTGGCGGGTGGGTACGCAAGTACATACTGGCTGGAGCCTTGCGACGTCCATGCACGCCATCATGCCACATCTGGCATGCGACACAGGCCGTACCCCATACATATCCCATGCCATCCCATGCCCTGCTCCAGGCTGCTTCTGAGGGATCATACCTGGGTTTCTGAGGGAGATTTCGTCCGATGCTAAAACCTCACAGGACGTGGGTGATACTCCATCACCCTGAAACCGCTAGGTGCCGAGAGAGACCGAGAAAACCGAAGCAGGGAGGGGATAGGCCGGGAAAGGTTCAAGACAACATAACATGACCGACAGGCACGCAGGGCAACGCCGGTGCAGCAGACGCGCAAAGATACTTTGTGTGCTTGTTCCGTGTTGACACGAGGAGCCATGCTGTGGGGCACGAAACCGGTGCTCGGTGCGCAGTGCTCAGATGTACATTCCAGAAGGTTACTCTGTCTAATTTCACGGCCCTGATGAAATTGCGAGAGCGGCAGAAATGCAAGCTTTGGTTGGGCCCCATCAAAACCTTGTTTTGTCCGTCGGAGTCGGAGTCGGTGACACTCATCACTCATAATAATACTGTGCTGTGTTGTGCTGTGTCTGCGTTGTATGTGTGGGCTTGCGCCTGTGTATGTGTTGTCTGTGACGGGGCCACGCGAATTGGCATACAGCAGATACCCCTGAGGCTTGACCGAAAGGAGGCTGGGGCTGGAGGGTGATGCAGTGGTGCTGCATAGGCATGTAAGGAAAAGGGAGCAATCAAGCTTCTTACTGCAGGCGCAGCGTTTTTCTTTTTGCCACCACGCTATCGTCTCGGTCATCTACGAGCCTACCATTGGCATGCCAGGCTGGCAGGCTAACTTGTCGGATGCCTCGCGACTGCCACGTGCCAGACACGCACGCAGTCGGTCACATCACATCGTACCTGCCTCCAATCTACCCGCCACCGTCAAAATCTGGTACCCTATCCCTTTCCTCCCTTTCGTCCCCTTATTCCCCCAGGCCAATGCCTGCACTGCTGGGAAGTCAGGTTTAAAAATGAAATTGAAACAAGCTGCCAGTGAGGCAGTGAGGTAGCCCGATTGTTTCAACCAGGCTGTCTACTAATAACTACCTGGGCATGCATGTACTCTGCTCCTTGTACCTACTGTACCTGGCACCCAGGTACGCGGTCTGGGGGGGGGGGTCCTACGCAGCAGACGGGCAGTCCCTTTTCCCTACATGAAACGGGGCAACGTTCAACTCGGGCCAATTCATCCATTCCAGACTCATCCGCCATCGCATGAGGCGGCTCGTCGTTGTAATTCCGATTATTCTCACTGTGTACTAGTCTGCTCTGTACATTTTCCCAAGTACAAGCCCAGCCTGTCTCCTTCTTCCCCTTTCCGCATTCGGTGTGGAGCCCGAACAGAATTGGACCCTGAATTTTTGGTGTCTTCTCGGCCGACGCGCTGCCCTGGGCCCTGCACAGCCTGGCTTGCCCTTGCTTGGCTTGGATCAGTCATCCACCCAGGCCAAATCAACCCAAATCAAACCAGCCCAGCAGCCCAGCAGCCGCAAGGCAAGATCAGAGATCCCACGCAGGCCTTGCACTGACAGCCCCCTGCGTCGATCTAGATCGTGCAGCCGTGAAACAGGGCCGCTCAGTGTGCTGGCGAACCTCCTGGCGAACCTTTTTTCGAAGCTTTCGAGACGTGCTGTGATCGACGCCGTGAGGACACAAGGCCAAAGCAGCGGAGCCAGACGTGACAAGATAGTTGTTGGTCAAGGCGAGGCGGGCGAAAGACACGCGCCTCATCGCCAAACACTCTCTACCATTCACTACCTCCCGTCGTGCCTGATCAACGGCCCCCTGGCACGTTGGGTTGGAACGAGAGACGCAAACGTCTATAGTGCGTCCTGCCGACGAACCTTAACCAGGCCTGATCTCCCGCCGTCTACCTGTCGAACCCTGTGAAGTCTGCACTAGGTTCGTCATCGTCGTCGGCGGCGGTTGCAGAAGTCGCCTGACTGCAGGGGCCGGCGCGGACGCGGACGCGGAGACACAGGTAGACAAGAAAGACGGCCGATCGCCGTGTTGATCCCCTCCCCTTTTCACCGCCTCAGGGTCAGCAGCCCGACTATCCATTCCTATCGGGGCAAGGCCAGCGGCTGCAGACGCTGCCATCACACATCATAATCTTTGAGCGTTTCATGCGCATGCGTGGGCTCAACGTCTTCGCGGGGTCGGATCAGCCATCACATCATCAACGCAACACCAGCCTTGGAATCTGGTGCTCAATTTCGACAATCTCTGTCGACCCTCGCCCGATAGGGTTTTGCGGAGAGCCGCCCTGCACAGCATCCTCCTGCCTCATTTCGTTTCCCATCCACCCCGGCGCTACCGCCTGCGCAGGTAACTGGTCACTGCCTGTCAACTTGGGGGCCGCTGCATTTCCGCATTACGACCGCCACGAACACATCATCTGCTTTGTACAGTAGATCCTCTTCGCCCCCTGCCGAACTCCGTACTGTACCCCAGGCCCCTCCCCTACCCACGATCACGGGGTACCCGTCGAAATGGTACTCTTTCGTCTCCACGTCTGGGGACCAGCTTTCGGGCTCGCCAGCATCGACGCTGAGTGCCTCGCCACAATCACCTACCTTGCGAACGCCCTGCAAGGCGATCAGTGGGAGATTGTCGCAACTAGCCCCTCGGGGGTTCCAACGCGTGAGTTTAGTTAGTTTTCGGATCTTGAACCTTCGAACACACCTCCCTGCCCCTTTCCCCCAAACGTCCGTCCGGCCTGTTAGCCGTCGTCCCGTCCGAACACATGCCGTCCGGCGGTGTGTCAGGCGTTGGGCCATCAAACGTTCGGCCCGGCGCCCGGCACCTGTTCTTGCCGTCCCACTTGGCCCCCGGCTACGATCTGCCGAAAGTCTAATATCTAACCCGTGTGCAAGACTCCCTCCCCGCGCTCCACGAGACCGGATCCGGCGTCTGGTCCTCGGGCTTCACATCCATCACCGGCCGCCTCCGGGACCTGGGCGGTGATGCCTGGGACCTCGACCGGGACCTGGATGTCGCCCAGCGGGCTGACTCCGCCGCCTACGCGAGCTTCCTGAGGTCCTCCGCTGCGCCTCTGGTTGCACTCTCCCTTTACGTCTCCTCGGCGAACTGGGCCGCGACTACCAGGCCAGCCTACAGCAACATCCTGCCATTCCCGCTGACATGGACGGAGCCGCTTTCCATTCGCCACCGGATGTGCGACGCGGCTGACCACCTCGGCCTGTCGGATCTCAACGTCGACGACGACGGCGGACGGTCCGCTCAAGCGCAGCAGGCCTCCTCCGCAACGAGCGAGTCCACCGACGGTTTCCTCAAGGTCCCAGAGCGCCTGAAGCCGCTCCGCCGCGGCGTCAAGGCCGCACTATCGCCAGAGCAGACGGCCGTGTTCCGGCTCGAGGCCGTCGCCAACGACTGCCTCGCCGTGCTGGCGGACCTCAAGGCGGCCTCCGAGATGGACGGGCCCGGCGAGCGCTTCTTCTTCCCCTCCCCCACCACCTCCGCCTCCTCCCTCGACTGCCTCGCCTTCGGCTACCTGGCCCTCATGCTCGTGCCCGACGTACCACGGCCCTGGCTCAAGAACCTGGTGCGCCGGCGCCACGAGTCCCTCGCGCTCTTCGTGGACACCACGCGGGACGCCATCTTCGGCGGCGACGTCGCCTCCAGCCTGCCGTGGGCGGACCCGTCTTCGCGCGGGGCCGGCGATCAGCAGCAGCCGTCGGCGCTGACGCGCTTCGTCAGGGACCTGGTCGCCGCCTCGGTGCCGCGCGCCTGGGCCGTGCGGGATGCTGCTCCATCCAAGTCAGCGGCGGCATCCTCCACAACAGCGGGGCGCGGCTCGTCCGTCCTGGCTGCCCTGGGCGGCGGCGCCGCCGTGGTGGGTATCTTGGGCAGCGCTGTGCTGTACCGCCACATGCCACCGCTGGGTGCGGCGCTGTACCGGTGGGAGATGCCGAGGCGGCGGGCCTTCGGGGCTGCTGGGGCGCTGTTTGGGGTCTGAGCGGGCTGAGGAGGAGATGTTGGGATAGAACTGACTGGCCCGAATGTATGGCGTTGTGTTGTATGAACTCTGAACGTAGGATGAAACGACCATGTTAAAGCTGGTGGGCAGATGTGTGGTCGACATGGGGGGTGCGGAATGTAACATGGCATGATACCCAACTCTAAAAAGGACGTACGTAGCAGACGCGTTGAATATGGAAATTCAAGGAATTTCATCGGCATAATTGCATTGGAAATGTGTATATCCAATCTTTACTTTTTCTCAAGACTCCGTTTCTTATGCATGCAGATTGGCTATAGAATGTCCGGGACATCATTATCGTTACAGAAAGTACGTCGGCCTGCCTGGTGCCATCTGTCACCATCTCGGCAAACCAGATGACCTTTTCTATCTACTCCACCACATCCTCCACGAGCAAATCCTCCGAGACCGCGACGCTCGACGAGCTCAGCTGACTGTCACCACTGTCGCTCTCGTAGTCGTCGTCATTGCTGTCGTCATCGTCGTCGTCGGTCTCCCAATCCCCGTCACTCTCGTCGTCGTCATCATCACCAACCGGATGGCCCTCGGGTTCCCTCTTGAACCATGCCGTGTAGCCCGCCTAAGGTATACAAAAGTCGATCCACGTCCCCATGTAGTCCAGCCGGTGCGGCCCGCTCTCCTCGCGGTGCCAGATGTCCTTGAACTCGGCCAGGTCCAGCCGGCCCCAGCCCCCGCGCGCCTTGGCCTCCTTCTCGGCCGCGTCGTGCTTGCGCCACTCCATCAGCGCCGCCTCGGGCGGCCTGGTCAGCGGCTTGGGCGCCTTCCTGCCGGGCCGCGCGGGCGTGTTGCCGGCGCTGCCGTTGATGATCCGGAGCTTGCCTGGCCGCCGGCTCTTGAGGGCCGGCTTGGGGTGGTGGGCTGAGGCCGCCGCTGGGGCGCGCGCCGGGACGTCCGCGTCGCTGTTGGGCCGGAACTGCGGCATCGTCGGGTCGCGGTAGGAGGTGTCGCTCGTGTTGTTCTCTTGCTCGTCGGCTATGGATGACGCCTCGACTGATTCTTCGTCGTCGGAAGTGGTTTCTTCCTCGTCCTCCTCTTCGGCCTTGAAAGCCAGTGTCTCGTCAACGGTGTATCCCGAGGTGGCGAGCAGCTCATCCAGGGTTCTATCTTGGATCGGCTTCTTCTCGTCGACTTGGATGACTGAGACCTTCTCGGGCTCGTCTTCATGCTCCTTTGCCGTCCCCCTGTCCTCCTCACTTCCATTGCGGTTCTCGTCTTGATGCTGCGACGACTCCTTGCCCTTGTCTTGATCAAAGGAGTCGAGCAGATCCCGGTATGCCTCTCGGTATTCCCTGGTTTCTGCAGCTTTGACGGCGAGGTCTTCCTTCTCCTTGAATAGGACATCAAGAAGCTCGTTGAACGCCTGTTGTGTGACGACGTAAAGGATCTCCTTGCCCATGTCCCTCTCAGCATCGGGTATTTCCATGCCACCCCATCGTTCAGGAACGCTCCTGGAGGAAGTCGACGGGTTGGATCTGACTTCATAGTCGTCGGTGTCTTCGGCAAAGCGAACCTTAGAAGACGACCGTGACCGAGCAGATAGTGGGGGCTGTCCTTCCTTTGAGCTTCCTGCTGCCTCAGTGCCGTTTATGTCCGCGAGGACGTCGTCTTCTTCATTCCATCCCTCTGGCGGGGTGGTTCCTTCCTCTTCGGCCAGGTAGAAGTTTCGTTTCTTCCACCTGTCGAACAGCTTTTTCCGCACAGTGACTCTGAGCTTCCTATCCATTGTCCGCTTCTTGTGAGCCTCTAGGCGAAGATGCTGTGCGCGTAGCTGGCTATCAGTGGGTGGACGGTTAGTCCACCGCTCGCTGCCGACCTCTCTGACCACTTGGGGAACGGAGGAGCTTCCGCGAGACGCGTCCGCGAAAGATGGAAAGTAGTCAACGGGCCGGCTGACGTCTTCCGTTGCAGACTCCTCTTCCTCCTCCTCCGCCGACGTCTCTTCCTCACTAGGCACGTTCTCTTCACCATTTTCTTCACTGTCGTGCTGTTCGTCTCGGTCAACTGGGGCTAGCTCGCTTGGCTGGATGTTGCGCGGTTCGCCGTGCAAGAGAGACACGAGCTCTTCGACTCTTGTCGGAGGGTTCAAGAGAGCCTCGTGGTAGATGCGCGATACGTCTTCGTCTCCCGTGGGCGACGTAACGTGTTCAGAAGCAGGTGTGAAGAATCTGCGGCCATACGCATCGTCGCTTGGGCCAGCGTGGTTGAAAAGACTCGACAGAATCTCGCCGCGGTCACCAACATCTGGCCTCGTCTCGTTCACAACGCCGCTCTTGTCGTTGACCCAGACATCCCCGTTGCCATGGAAGATTTTGCCTTCCATAGGACGCCCATGGTCGGCTTCGGGAACTCTGCCCTCGCGGCCGAAGTGACTGCTCAGTGGCTGCCTGCCAGTGACCAACTGCTGTGTGTCAGTGTTGTTCATGACCTGCTGGTCCAGGCCTTCCAGGACATCGCCGTGCATGTGCTTGTAGAGCACATAATAGGTCCGGAAAATGCGCAAGCAGTCTCGTCGAGATATGTAGCCGTCTCCGTCGACGTCGTAGCCTTTAAAAATTCGCTCGAGTCTCTGCTTGCCTTTCTTGTAGGACAAGCCCATCAGGAACTCCGGGAAGCTGATCAAATCATCGCCATTGGTGTCGTAGAAAGCAAACATGCGGTCGTGGATGAGGTTCGGGGCGGTCCGTCTGTGACCACTCGAGGGCACGAGATATCTCTCGAATGTCTTCCTGTCAGCGGCCAAGAACAGCTCATCCGGGTCATCCCTCCATTCAGTGTTGGCGATGAACGTCCATTGCTCCCACAAAGCCTCCAGTTCTGGCCGCTCAAAGCCCGTTTCCTTTGCAAGATGCCTAATCAGAGCACCAGGCAAGTTCCTAAGAGCGGTGTCTGGGTCACCGGGGTACCAGACGGGCTGCATGGACTTGGGGCCAAAAGGAGGGGCAGGAATCTTGACTTTGTAGAAGACGTGTGTCTTGATGTGAAGGCCCTGTGATTCGCACGTCTCGCAGAGGTCAAAGTCGGCGCAGTTTGCGCACCGGTAGCGGATTCCGCGGATGGGTAGGAGCCCACACGAGTTGCACATGCAGCCTCGATGGACGTAGGCATTCCTTCGAGCGTTATCTTCGGAGACCCTGAACAGAAGGCCCACTATGTTGTGTCCTGCTCTTGGTGGTGGAAGGTTCCACGCATCATCGTGGGCCCAGTCGTCCTCCATCGTACGCTCCTCGCCAGCCACGGTGTCTGCTTCACCTCCAACGTCGCCGGGGGTCGCTGGCGGGCGGGAATTTGTGTTTTCGGCGTTTTCATCGTGATGTGTGTCGTGATCGGGGGATTCTGAGTCGTCGGGGCCGGAGGTTGGGCCTGGGTGGTCGGCAAGCTGTCTGCCGAAGTGATAGTTGAGGATGTGCTCGATCTGCTCCCTCTCGTCGGCCCCAAGACGGTGTTCGACATCATCCAATGCGGCCTGGATTTGGCGTCTTGTGCTGCGCTCTGTCCTGCGAACGGCATTGCTCCTGTGCAGGCCACTGCCGCCTGCAGAGGCCGAGGCTGAAGCTGAGGACGAGGTCGCAGGCTGCAGGCGGAACTGTTGCCAGAACTGCCAGGCGATGAAGACACCTGTGACTCCGGCGAGGACCTGGATGACAACCCTTGGTCGCGTCAAGGTCGCGGCGGAAGAGCTTGACACGTCCATGGCGGCTGGCCGGCGATCATGTTGGTCGAGGTGGCCAGAGAGATGGACAGTGCGAGGCCAAGGCGTATGTATGGATGTACAGGGTCGTTGGCTCGATCGATTATTGACCCATCTGGGTAGTGATGCGGTGCCCTGCAGCAGAGCACGTAAGGCTGGCTGGGCCTGAGTTGGTGATGATAGATGACGGGGCGGGTCGAGCTTTGGCCACTGCGAGTAGCTCAACGGTGAAAAAGCGTGAGACGCTGCTGACAAGGAACCGGAGCTCAGCAAGTGCTACCGGGCCGCTGATCGACAGACCCACCTTGTCGCCCCACACCAGTTCGTCTTACCCCAACCGTGAGCTAGCACTGACTGCAACGGGACGACATCGATTCTACTACTATTCTGGTATTCTACAGTGATGTGGTACAGGTACAGTAGCTAGGTTGACTGATCAACCTCGACTGTTGGTCGGCTGGACCGGAGCAAACGGTCTTCATATCCATGTAGTCTTGTCTAGAGCATGCCAGGGACTCTGCATGCTGTGCATCATCATCGTACTGTGATGTCTTGAGATCCCCCACTTACGAGAGTGGCTCAAACTTGACTTAGACCCCGGGCCGATATCTTGAGGTTCAATTTGAAGTATGGTCAAGTAGCCGTTGGATTTCTTCAGTTAAACTCCTCCTCACGTTCTGTCCTCTCTCACCCATTCGTATCAGACAGGATGGCCTCCCCAGATACCAAGGATTGGCTCGTCTGCACGGCCTGCGGCACCCAATATCCCACCGCAGACCGCCAGCAACAGCCACGATGCTTCATATGTGATGACCCCAGGCAGTTCACCCCGCCCTCGGGCCAGAGCTTCACCACACTGGGCAGCATGGTCTCCTCCCTCGCGGCCTACAAGAACGTCTTCCGCCGCTACGACAAGGACGACCGCCTGACCTTCATCTACACCACCCCCAAGTTCGCAATCGGCCAGCGTTGCGTCCTCGTTAAGACATCCGCCGGCAACATCCTCTGGGACTGCATCACCCTCCTGGACGACGCCACCGTCGACGAGATCAACAAGCTAGGCGGGCTCAAGGCCATCGTCATCTCCCACCCGCACTACTACTCCACCCACCTGCAGTGGGCGCGGGCCTTCAACTGCAGCGTCTACCTCGCGGCCGAGGACAAGCAGTGGCTGGCCCAGACGGACCCCTCGCGCCAGGTCTTCCTGGGGCCCGGCACGACGGAGGAGCGCGTCACCGTCTCGGGCCAGGACACGGGCGCCGTCGCCCTCAAGCTGGGCGGCCACTTCCCCGGCAGCCTGGTGCTGCTCTTCGGCGGGCACCTCCTCGTCGCCGACACCCTCCTGACCACGCCCGCGGGCATCGGCAGCTGGGAGACGGACGCCGTGGGCAACAGGCGCGAGGGCCACCTGGGGCGGCCCGAGGGCGCCAACTCGTTCGCCTTCATGTGGAGCATCCCCAACTTGATCCCCCTGTCGCCGGACGAGATCTCGGGGATGTGGGACGTCCTGGGCAAACATGACTTCCGGAGCACGCACGGCGCTTTTATGGGGCAGGATATCGAAGACGACAGGATCAAGGGGAGGGTTCTGGAGTCTGCGAAGATTCAAATTCGTGGGATGGGTTGGAAGGACCATGCTTTCTTGTCTGTATCTGAGTAGCTAGTAGATTCTGGCGGCTGGTGAAACCCCCAAGCTGTTTGTTCATAGTCGAGCAAGAATGCAAAAAGAGAGCGCGTCGCCCAACACTCTCCTCACGCCCTGCCACCCCTATAAGGTGCTACAGCGCGTCCCTCCTTTCGGTACTTCCTTTTGGTAGGAGTTTCGGGATATTTTTTGCAGTGTCTTATTCTCCACCTGCCTGTGTGTTTATTGGCGTTGCGGTGGGCACTGTGTCTGAACTCGTGGCTTTCACATTTCGTTTCCCCCACCTACCTGTGTGTTTATTGGCTTTGCAGTGGGCGATGTGGCTGGACTTGTAGGTAAATTCGAATCACTCGCTCTGCTGACCTGGCCAGCTTGCCTTTAAGTTGTGAAATGTAGGATTTGGGGGGACTATGAATGTTGGGATGAAAGATGAAAGATGGATTGGCCTGGGAAGGATGCGTTTGGGGGACGGGCGGGTACTGAGAGATTGCCTTGATATGACGCCTGATTGATGCGAGACTCTCCCCTTTACCACGACTGCCACGAGGTACAGCCCTATCGCTGACATCTAACTGTAGTAACCATTCAGGTCCCCATACCCAGGACGCCAGGTCATCTCCATGAAGAATACGAGTGCTCCAATAGTTGACAGCATGACCCAAGCTTGCTTGAGAATTAGCGACTACCATAATTCATCATCCTTCCAGGTCTCTCTCCCGTCCTTCTTGTCAAACGGCTTCCATATGACTTCGATTTCACTGTCACCTCCCAGAGACTCGAACAGTATGATGATATCGTCCCGCGGTCTCCAATCCCCGACTTGCCACTCTACCCGCCCCTTCGTGCCATCCTTTGCAGGAACATATCTGACCCCCCACTTCCAGCTTCGCCTGTGGTCGTTGTGTAAATCGTCACTCCCGTACTCCTGTGCCCTCTCATCAGACGGCTGCCACGTGAGCCACGCAAACAGTTCCGCCCTCTCCAGGCTGGCCATACCCCTCAGCGCCTCTCCAAACGCCGCCAGGAGCGGCTCGACCTTCTCGGTCACGGGTTCTACGCGGAAAAGGTCGTGCTTACGGGCATCGTGCTCATAGCCCTCACCAAAGCCAGACACGTCGTCGTAATAGTCCTCGTCCACCTCCTCGTCCTCCTTCGTCTTGAAGGCAGGCGGGTAATGCTCGTCGCCCACCTCAAAACCCTCAGGATTCGGGTCCTCCCCGAGCGGCCCGGCAAAGTACCAGCTCCCGTCAGGCCGGCAGGGGTGGAACTCGACGCGCAGGCGCTTCATGCTGCTCGACCACTGCGTCTGGCCAGCAGCAGAGAAGGAAAAGAGGTCCGGCGTCACCATGGCCCGCAGGTCCAACACCTCAAGGCGCGCCGCAAGCGCCCGCAGACCGACCGAGACGGGGTCAACTGCAGCCGGGCGCACCAGGTCCGGCATGCGCGCGACCTGGTCGTCGTCCGGGAGCCCCCCGTCCGCCCGCCAGAACCACAGGCGCGCCGCCCTCAGCGCAGCCGGCAGCCCCCCTCCCACCAGCGCGGCGAACGCCGCGACGTCGCCGAACTCGTGCCGCGAGTCCCTCCAGGGCCCCTCCCACACGCGCGCGTAGTGCGCCATCGGCGCGGCGAGGTCCCACATGGCCGGCTCGGCGTGCGGCGCGAAGGCGGCGGGGCAGCGCTCCCAGAGCCAGGGGCAACGCAGCTCGCGGAGGGCGGGGAGGCGGGCGGCGAGCTGGAGGGGCGCGAGGGGGGAGGTTGGGCGCGCCCCGGCGAAGTGTGTCATGGCCTCATCGTCATATTCTATGGCGGGTTCTATGGTGAGCTTGGTGATCCACTGCAGGCGCGGGAGCGCGGCGAGGTCGCCTGGGAGCAGGCGGAGGCGGCGCGAGTGGTAGACGCGGTGCAGGCATGAGAGGGGTTGTTCGTCGTAGGGGACTGTGATGTGCTGGCCGTGAAGCTTGATTGTCAGGTCCAGGCCGTCCGGGTGGATGAGCGGTTTGTGTCCCTTAGTTCTCCTTTTATGCCAGTCGATGTAGAATTGAAGGGATTTCAGGTCCTTGAACAGATCGCGTATGCCGGCTGAGAACTGCCTTGTGGCGGCCTCGAGCTCCTCTGGCGTCTCGCGGCAGGGCAAGGGCGACTTGTCCGAGTGATGCAGGGGAGGAAAGACGAGATCCAATGTGTAGCTTTTCCATGGCCGGTCATGATCTCTTAGAAAATCTTTGTGAATCCGATCCCTCGCATTGTTAGGCTCCATATTCTTGAGTGGGTTTGTTGACATGGCACGGTGGTGTTAATCGATTTGGCGCCTGCGGTTGTCTAGGTACGGTAGTTGACTTCAACGACACTACCTGCCTAAGTAAGCCATTCAAGAACACAATTATATGTCCTCAAGTAAGAAGCGCCTCCTTATGCACAAAACTCAATACAATTATATCCTACAAGGGCCCTTTCACGTATACCAGCTGAACCACCCAAGAACTCCATCCATTGCCCGAGTGAAATGCATCCCATGCCCCCATGATCTCAAGACAATACCTTGCTCATTCTAATATCCAAACGCCGTCACCACTGTATTGCTACGAAGGGCAACCCCCCCTATCCTCCAACACCTTCGTTACTGACCCATCCCACCAGTAACTGGAGCGGAACCAATCCAAAATCCAGTCGTGGCATAGACCAGCCCTTACTCTCCCGCGGCGTAAGATATTTCATGGTAGGCCCTTTACTTTCCCAAATCAAACCCCATCTCGTCCCGCTTGTCATTAACCACCCTGCCCCACTCGAGAAGCAGCCGGAACAGGTAGACCTCGGCGTCCTCCTTGCGGGCAACCTTGGCCGCCCACTTCTTGCCCTCCTGCGCGATCCACTTGGCATTGTCGACGCGCGACTTCATCGGGACGTCTCGCCCGTTGATCAGCCCCTTGCCCTGCAGCCCCGTGAAGTAGGCGAGGGTGCTGTGCAGCGCGTGGAAGCGCATGTCGACGGGGACAAAGTGTAGCCACGGCATGAGGCGTTCGCTGTACCATTCCTGAAAGGGCGGGGTTTGTGTCAGTACGGTGAATATTTGACGGGGTGGTGGTGATTTAGGGGGGGGGTTGTTTCGCCAGAGAGACGAAGAAGGGGGGGGGGGGTATACCTTGAATACCGAGGCCACAAAGGGGACGCTCTCGGACCTCAGGATCTTCAGGAAGTCCCGCGGCGGGCCTTCGTCGCTGTCCATGACCAGGATGTACCGGCTGTTCATCCTCTCCTTATCGTCCTCGTCCTTGGGCTTGAAGCCGAATTCCCTCTTCGCTACGGCACATTCGGGGCTCAGGCATGTGGAGTAGTCACTGATGCCGGCGTCAATCTTCAGCGCAGAGCTGAGCTCGCTCAGCGGTACCCTCTCGTACCGGAACTTCTCCTTGTCTCCCGGCATGGCAAGACACATCGTGACATACTCCGTTGCGGTGGCGTTGTTAGCTAGGTGACTCATGCGTTCCTGGTGACCACCGCTGAGCAGCCGAAGCGGCACCATACCAAAGTCGGTGCCGACATCGCCACGCCAGAAGAGGCGTGCTTCCTTGTTCACAAGTGACTTCTCCTTGCTATCAGTGCTGTATGTGTCATAGCCTCTGCTCAAAGGGATGAGTATGTCGCTGAATCGGTCTGTCTTCGAGCGGCTGAACATGGGCACGAGCTCGCTGAAGGGCTTCAGTGGCAGTTCGCTCATGTAAAAGCCATGCAAGTTGAACATGTCTGGCTGGTGGCAGAGATCTTGCGCCAAACTCCAGTCTGCAAGAAATTGCCCTTTCGCGTGAATTTCGACACAGCGAGAGCAGAAGTCTCGGTTATTTGAATAGAACCCTGACCTCGACAACGAACCAGGAGGACAGGCTTGGCCCAAGTTCCGCTGGTGTTCCCAGGCAGTCGAAAATTGCCTGTCTTTTAATCTGTTCTGCAGCTCCTGTGAATCCTTGCCGCTTTCTTGCTCCGCCCCGTCGTCGGCAGGAGTTGCCTGGTCGCCGTCCCTCTTGGCCAATCCAGGGGCAAGCAAGTTTTTGACTGTCCCGCCTTTTCGGTATCTGTTCCTGTCCGACCAGGTCGCGAGCACCCTTGGACGATCCAGCAAGTTAATGGGCAGGTCCATGTCTTGTAAGTGCTGCGCAAACGGTTGGATGAGGTCGACCAAGTCATCCATCACGGCGTCGTTGGACGAGTCGACCGCAGGCTGGTGGGTGGCGAAGCCCTTCCGTATGCTGACAAGGCCAATGTCTCTGTTTGTCCCAAGCTGGGTGATATCCTCCCGAATCTTGCTGGGACTGAGGCCCCAGAACGGCAGAATGTCATCCTCGATCTGCTGGAAGTGATCAATGACCACGGAACCCCTGGATTTGGCAAATTCAAACCAGATTTCAAAGCCGAGAGGCGGACTGCGACCCGAGTGACGCTCACGGTATTCGTCAGCCGCAACCCTCACACTCTGGCTCGTTGAAGCTTGTACCACCCAGCGATCTGCGCTGGTCCTAGATTGGTAGATGAGCGTATCCAAGGGGTGTCGAGCCAGAATGTTGTTCGCTAGGAGGCAATAAAAGGAAATACCGATGATTGCGGCGAGTAGGAGAAAGGCTAGGATCCCGCGGTGAAGGACGAGGCGGACTTGGTTTCGAAATATGAACATGGTAAAGCCGAAGCATAACGCGTAGAGCGGCAGTGCAATACCCGATCGAGAGAGCTGCTCGTAAGTATTGAGCAAGCTCAACTTCCCATAAGTCGCCTGCGCTCCACAGAGGAAAACAACAATACCAGTCGATGCCAATGGGGAAGACTGGCATGTGAACAGAGAAAACGAAATGAACAGAAGTGAGAAGACCATAGCATCATTGAAGACGTCAAAGAAGTAGAGAGAATCCACACCGTACATCTCGGCAAAGTGGAAGTATCCTCTGAGCCGATAACTTATGAGACTGGGCACGAGGACGACCAGCGCAATGAGGACTGAAGATGAGACCAGTATCGCACTAAGACTTCGGAGTCTGTTCGTCGTTGTACGGCTAGAAGTGAGTATCCGCCAGGCGAGGATGAGAATTGCGGCGTCAAGGAAGACCCCCAGGTACTGTAGGGCGAGAATGGTCGTCTTGTTCTCCGACTCGGGGCAGAAGGCAGTCAACTGCATACTCGGTTGAAGTAATAAGAAGGCGCCGTAGCTGAGTAGTGAAGCACCTGTGAGTTGGACGAGTTTTGAGTTCATGAACCAGAATGCTATGTCCTCAAAGGCATCATTCCCCATGTCATCGTAGTCATCATCGCCGTGATCATTCTGTGCCCTTCGTTTTCTGGTGTTGAATGAATCATAGATGGCAAGCAGGACGGGCAACAGACACTGAGAACATCAGCCCAGGGTCCAGCAAGTAATGGATTTCACACTGACCTCAACGCCTGGTTTATTGCATAAGAGGCGAAACTGAAGCCACCGGGACAACTCCAGGCGGAGGGCGATGAGAACGAGCAACAGAGGCCAGAAGTACCTGCGAGGCCTGCTATGATGGCCCGACTTTTCTTGTTCCCCAAGCTTGGAGTAGGCAATATCATTATCTGGGCAACTGGTCAGCCGAGAGGAACATATGTGTTCATTTGGGGGGCTTGTGTACCAAACCGGCCACTGGTCCCTGGCAGCCACCTGGAGACCAAGCTGACAGCCAATGTGACGAGACCAGAGATCAAACATATCAGCACCTCGGAGATTCGAGGTCGCTCTGGGAGGCCTGTTAGAATGACATGCCAAGATGCTACGAGCCACGGCTACGAGACATACCAAGCAGGGGATGCCGGCCGATGTTGTCATAAAGGTAGAAGAAGGATGCGAGGGCGCTACATTCTTGTCAGATGGACCTGTATTACACATGGAGTGACCTGAGATACTAACCATAGAAGCGCAAGTTGAGAGGGTTCGGCCATGGTCCATCTAGTTGGCGCTTGAGATGTGCTCAGGGACGAGGAATTGGATGCTTTTCACTCTGGTGCTAACCCTGGAAAAGAAAGGGGTAGCTGCAATCCTGAGCCCGTCACATCCGGCCTTTACGGGTCAACACAGACAGACAAAATGAGGGTCAAAAGTAGGTCTGGGCTGATGCCATGTGAATTGTAATATCAATGAGCCTGCAGACCAACCCAGCGACAAAACGAAAGTATGGTGGTGGCTTTGCAGGTCTCAGGAAGGGTTCAACGTTCGAGACTGACTTGCCAGAAGTCGCAATAGAGCAATCACCGCGTGGTTACGTCAGCGGACCCAGGGTCCTGTCCTGTCCAGATTTGGCGTCTTGTCTTTCGAGAGGACATCTCAACTCTGCAGCCAAATTAAAGCCCTGCTGAACCTAACAAGACTATTTAATGACCCAAATGTTTGGACAGCCGGCAGGGGCCCCAGAGGTTGATGTATAAGTTGACCTTCACGTACTTTTAGTGGAATAACCGCGCTTACGAAGTACCCAGGTACCCAGGTATATACCACTTACAGAGTAAAATAACCTCTGCAGGATATTATGCAATGCCTATAGTAAGACCACTACATAAATGCCTGACTAGACCTTGATCAGGCGGTACAAGTTTTCTCTTTGATGGGTACTTTATAAAGGCCTTGAGTACGTGCATGACGTGGATGTATTGGCCGATCAATACGGGGCTCTTCGACGTATTGCCATTGTCGTTTAAGTCAGCCGCGGTTGGCCCCTGCCTCCAAGCAGGGATCCTCGAGTTGCCAAAAACTGACGTCGCGTCCCCTGAACGGACTGGGCGGAAGGCTGATTTCCAACCACAATGCATGCACGGCTGACGAGCAGAGCGGACCACCTGTTTGCACCATGTCGACCTCGAGATAATACGAGCCGCAAAAGTGCGCGCGCCATGCTCGTTTTCTCTTCCGTCACCTTACTTCAGACCCCTCCTCAATGATTCAACACTGATTGGGCATTCCAAACCCAGGCATCTGACAGTAAACGCCCTATTCATAACGGCCAGTTCATAACGGCCATGTTGACCTGTTGACAAGCACCAACGCTCTCCTCCCACCCGGCCCTGCCTCTCTTTGAACACGAACCATGGCTGGCCTACTCACAGGCCCGGCTTCCACCGACTACCAGTCCTTTTTCGTCCCCGCCGTCTGTCTTCTGATCTTCTTCCTGGGCTACACGTCACAATGGCTCTTCAACACGGCAGAGAACCTCGAGCCAGGCCCACTGACGCAGAGGGAGACGGCCATATTCAACATCCTCCTCCTTTGCCTGTGGTTGACATACTACAAAGCATGCAAGGTGCCTCCCGGGCGCTACGACTTCCCACCCCCGCCAGAAACACCCAAGAAGCCCGATGAACCACAACCGACCAGCAAAGACGGCGAGAAACCCTCGAGCGAGACAGCCGACACGCCCACGCCCCAGCCCGAGCCAGACACCAAGGCAACGGCGGCGACGGCGCGCTGGTGCAAGAAGTGCGACGCGCCCAAGCCGCTGCGCGCGCACCACTGCCGCCTCTGCAAGACGTGCATCCCCAAGATGGACCACCACTGCCCCTGGACCAACAACTGCGTCTCGCTGCAGACCTTCCCCTACTTCCTGCGCTTCCTGGTCTACACCAACGCCGCGCTGGCCTACCTGATCTGGTGGCTGCTGTACCCGCGCCTGCGCCTCATCTTCTGGGATAACTCGGCCCTGCCCTCGTACCTGGGTCCCAGCGTCCCCGCCCTGGTCCACCTGGTGCTGCTGGCCATCGTGGGCGGGCTGGTCTCGTTCGCGCTGCTTATCCTGCTCGTCACCACCGTGCGGGGGTGGGCGCTCAACATTACCATGATCGAGGGCTGGGAGCAGGAGAGGCACGACGCGGTGCTGCTGCGGTCCAGGAGGGCCGGGTGGTGGTCCGGCGGCGACGGCGGCAGGGTCAAGATCGAGCGTGTCGAGTTCCCCTATGACATCGGCTTCTTCGCCAACATGGCGCAGGCCATGGGAACCAGGAACGTGCTGACGTGGCTCGACCCCCTCATCGGCGGGGCCCCGACCGTCTCGAAGGAGGTGGGCAAGGGCGCGGGCTGGGAGTGGGAGGAGAACGGCTTCAACGACCGCGAGGGCATGTGGCCGCCGACGGACCCGGAGAAGCTGCGCCGGGCGGCCGAGGGCGGCGGCGGCGCCAAGGGCTGGCCCGGGTCCGAGGCCGCGCGGCAGCAGCAGGAGGCCGAGCGCGTCGACAAGAGGTGGACGAGCCCGCAGGAGGAGATGGCCGCCTTCCGCGCGCGGCAGGAGATGGACCTGCGGCGGCGGCGGGGCACGTCGGGCGTCATCGCCGAGCTGGGCGAGGACGAGGAGATCGAGGACCTCGGGTATGACTATGTCGACGACGGCGACGGCGACAGCGCCGGCAGCGGCGGTGGTTACTATGACGACGACGAAGAGGAGGAGGACGGAGACGGGGAAGACACCCCGGACAAGGCGGTCCCTGTAATACCCGGCCAGGGCTACTACGAGCGGGGATTCGATGGCGAGCCGGGGTGGACGAACTCGGAGGGTGATCGTCTGCGTGACTTTGGCGTGGACGAGGACGTCGAGGATGACGATGAAGACGTACCCCTTGGCGAGTTACTCCGTAGGAGAAAGGCCTATGGTAAAGATAGATAGAGTGAGCCTATTATAGATGCATGGTCGAATCCAATGATATGAGCCATCTATCTCTCTACACAGTCTGTGGATGCTCGCAAATCGTGGCTCTCCAATCAATTGGGGTCTGATCCAACCCACCAACACGACTTATAGAGTGCTTGAGCCCACTCTCACTCACTCAGTTGTTGATGGGAGGGCGAGCTGCGGGCATGGTACGAAACCTACACAACTTCCAAGATCACTTGTCCGACAGCCAGAAGGATGCTTAGGTGATATCTTCCTTCAATATATACTATGTCAATCAATACTGACGCCTCTTGGTACTTCAAAACACCGGGCGGGGCCAGATCTAGCCGGCCCGCCCGTCTATCGAACAAACAAGAGCAGGGGACAGATCGGCTTTTCCCCTTGTCATCATCGCCATTCTATCCTCGCCAGTTGGGGTGAGACCAAAACCAGGGCTATGCACTGAAACGAAGCAAACCCACCACACACCCCCTTCACCCACAACATTGGGCAACCGGACAACGACTTAATTCCCGTTTTGTTGGTAGCGCGCTTACCAGTCGTCGTCGTCCTCCTTCTTGGCCATCGCATTCTTCCTCGCCAGTAGAGCGTCCGCCAGGCTGCCCGCCAGGCTCGGCGTGGGCGTGTTGCTCCGGCTGCTGTCCGAGCCGCCGTTGAGGCTCATGCCCGAGTCGCGCGGCTGCGGTGCCGCCACCGGCTTGCGCCCTGCCGCGGGTCGCTTGGCCGGGGGCTGGGGCGCCGCCGGCTTGGCCCTTCCGTTTGCGACCGGGGGCGGGGGCGGGGCCCTCGGTGCTGGTGCTGCTGCTTGTTCCTCCACGTAGGCTGCCGGCACCCATGCCTGGCCGTCTCCTTTCTTTGCTAGCCACCATCCTGTTCAGAGTCAGCCATGCACTCAATTTGTGGACCGAGCTACGAGAAGGTTATATAAAAAAAAATATCTTACCATTGGTCTCCTTCTGGACTACTTCGATCATGTCGCCCGCTTTGATGGTCAACTCGTTCTCCCTCTGGCCGGCGAAATCATACAGGACCTTGGCCATGATCCTGGCCCTGGCCGGGGGTGCGGCAGGTGGTGGAGGAGGCGGTACACGAGTTGCGGAGGCAGCCGACTGGTTTCGGGTATGCGAAGGGATGGTGACAGGAGCAGGTATTGGTTTCGGAACGGGCCTTGGTGTAGGATTGGGCACCGCACGTGGGGCTGCCGCCGCGCCGGCGCCGGGTCGGGGCTGAGGCGTTCGGTTTCCTGTGGCTCTTGACGGCCGGCCATTGGGCCCGCCGGGCTTGATGAGCTTGCCCTTTGTTATGGGCCTCGGTGGTACGGGCTTAGCTTTTGGCATGGGTCTCGATCCTGAGTTTGGTGGCTCGCCCGGCTGTGTGTGCACAGCACCGCTCTTGTAGAAGTCCACCGGCGAGGGGGAATCCTTGAGGACTTTGACCTGCTGCATTTTGCCCGGCTTTTTGGCATACTCGATTGTCTCACCCATTTTCAAGTTGAAGCCAGCCGGCATGACCCGTTGCATTTGAGTAAACATTTCCGTCTTGAAGACGCAGTTCATGAGCGGGTCCGCCTCCTGTTGCGAGCCAACTCCAAGCGAGAACCAGTCGTCACGGGCGGTCGAGGCGCCGACGAATTTGACGGCCCCCAAAGGAATCGCTCGTTCGACAACGATCTGAACCTGGTTGTTGGCGAGCATTTGAGACACGGTGTAGTACTTGCTGTTCGTAACAATGATGATTCTGGGACTCGGCTTGCTGGAACGGCCGAACTTGGCCTCCAACAGTTCACCGCGGCACGAGAAGACCGCTTTCTCGTTGCTTCCCAGTCCAATAGCATTGCGCACTTGACTTCCAGGCCCGGTGGTTGCGTTGATACCCAGATAGTCGCCGAGGAATCGCCGAGACCCAAGCAGACTCATGCGTCGCCTTTCCTTGCGGCCTTGAAGGACACGATGCCCGTCATCCCTCAGCTGCAGATACTCAGCACCCGTGCGCTTCTTGCGCCAGAATCGCTGGATACGTGTGGCGGACTCAGCCCTGTATGCAAGGTATGCTCGCCACATTCGCTGAATGCGAGTTGCCATGTTGTGCCAGTACCGATCCCTCATATGTTCCAGAGCAAACAGAGTCTCTGGAGACTTGACGAAAGCCTTTGTTACACCAAGTTGCCACTCTTCCTGCGGGATACTGGTGTCCTTCAGGATTTGCTTTACAGCAGCATCGTACGAGCCAGTCCACGTGTACTCTCCTGCATATGATGTTGCAGGGGATAGCAGGAAGAACCGGTCAACAAATTTCTCGAAAGACTGACGGTATGCGAAACCAGCTCGACGGATTCTCACGTTCTCTTGAAGACCTAGGTACTTGATCTGATGGAGCACGTTTGGCACATTGTACTCGGTCGGAGACTTGTTCTCGTTTGGCTTGATAGTTCGGATGTAGGATGGCTGACACTTCATGAGCGTTTCGACAAGAGCATTTGCCGAAGTTCGAATCCTGTCACCGGCAGATGGCGGTTGTTTCCTGTTATCGGTGTCGACTTGGTGGGGGAAGAGCGTGTGGATGAACTTGTTCTGACTGATCTGGAAGAGGTTCTGGACTCCCTTGAGCAGCTGATCCTTGCACTTGTCCGTAATGCCATCGACCGTGTAGCTCACGTCACCAGCATAATGCCTAATGATGAAGCTGCCTTGACGCGGCGTCAGATGGGCATTCGACATGCCGTTGATGCTCTGCATGAAGGTCCGATCACAAGCAGCCGGGTCGGCGTGCGCAGTCTTGGTGGCGTCTTTCATGGCGGAGAAAATGCCCACCGGGCGGACCTGCTCGATCAAGTCACACACAACCTTGTTGTCGAAGTAAGAGATTGGCGTCCACTTGATCTGCTCCCGGGCGTATTCCTCCTGCTCCGCCTTGAGCGTCAGCTGGATGAAGATCTGCTGCAGCTTCTCGTTGACATAATTGATGCAGAGTTGTTCGAAGCTGTTCTTCTCGAAGATCTCAAAACCGTAGATATCCAGAATTCCGATTGAGTTCGTTGTCGGCTGCCTGGCCTTCAGCGACTGGTTGACCCTCTCTACGATCCAGTCGAACAGGTTGTAGTATATCGCCTTGGCCAGGGCGTCGCGGGTGGCCGTTGCTTGCGCAATGTTGGCGGGTGACTCGATGACCTCGCCGTTTCTCGGCGTCAAGACACGAATGGTGATGGCCTTGATGAGCGCTTGAGGGTCGACCTCGAGCAGGTACGCTAAGAAGTCGACGACGGACGAGTCAGACACGGCGGCATAACCATCATCGTCTTCCTTGAAAACCAGGTTGCCAGTCCACAAGATCGCAGACAGCATCCTGAAGATGTTGTCTTGCTCCCCTTGGGACAGACCGATCAGGTTCATTGCATTCAGCGTTTCTCGGAACTCGGCCAGATCGTCGATTCCGTCAACATCGAGGCACTTGGATCTGCTTGTGTAAAGATAGGTTTCTGGCTTTTGTATACCAAAGATCTCCCTCTGTTGCTGGGATGCGCCCTTGGCGAACTGGTAGAAGATGTGAAAGTTCCGCTCGTTTTGGATTTGGCCGACGACTCGGGATTTCTCGAGCAGGTAATTAGTGATATCGGCGCCGATGGGCTCGCCCTGGGTATTGAAATGCATCTGCAGGTACTTTCCGAAACGCGAGGAGTTGTTGTTCCGCAACGTTTTGGCATTTCCGAAGGACTCCAGCAGAGGGTTGGTTGCCAGCACCATGTCCTTGATCTGCTTGACGTCGCCCGACTCGCCTCCCGACACGTTCGCGATGTACTGCATGATGCGCTTCGCAGCCTCTGTCTTGCCGGCACCGGACTCGCCCGAGATGATGACGCACTGGTTGTCATGGTATGCCTTGAGGTTGTAGTATGCAGACTCGGCGATGGCGAAGACGTGTGGGGGCACCTCGAGACGGTTCTTGCCCTTGTAGCTCTCGAGGACCTGGTCGGTATAGATTCCGAGGTCGCGGAAGGGGTTGACGGAAACCAGCACATGGCCGATGTATGTGTAGATCTCGGCGCCCTCGAATCTCTTCTTCAAGTTCTCGTTGATGGCCTCGTTGGAGACCTTGCTGAGCAGTGTGAGGTCTGACACGCCGATCTCCTTCTTCTTGGTTGTCTCGAAGGTGGCCTTCTTTGGCTTCGCTCCTCCTCCGCCGGCATGGCCGCCGCCGGCTGCGACGGCTCCGCCCTGCTTGGCCCCCTTATCCTTTCGGCGGTTGGTGATACCCTGCGATGTGAGTGTGAGCAAGACCGGGTGCGCATCGCGGGCGACAGCGACAGTGCGCTGGGGCGAATCTTACCATGGCGGGCGACTAAGGTGTGGAAGGGACCGTGACGATGTGGCGGTGGACTGGGTGGTGGTATGCTGTGGTGTGTGAGGGACGACTCAGGGGCGAACATAGGGGCAGGCGAGCCCGCGCAACGATGGGTCTATTGTGATCTGCGCCTGCGAAGATGCCAGGTCGACGATGGCCAGGCAAGGCGCACAATTCGGGAGGTGAGGGAGGCGGATTATCGTCGTCGTCGTCGTCGGGTTGATCGGCGTCGCGAGGGATTTCGTAGTGGGGGATTGCCGCGTAGGACGGGGGGATGGCGAACGGGAGAGGATGTTTCGAGTTTCGCAATACGGACTAACAGCTTCTGCACACAGGTAGCCCGTGCCAACGGTAAGGAGGATTGCCGGTGCAGCCTACAGCCTACCACGGAGAGGAAACAAGGTTGCTTGGCAGAACAGCCCGACGGTATGCAGTGACGAAGCTCCGCGCCCTGCCTCCAGTCATGGCCAAGTGTACTTTGCTAAAAAGGGACGCCCCTCCACCTCAGGCTCTACCGCAATCAAATGGCCACTCCAACTGCGCTGCCAGGCTGTACGGAGTACGGATACGCCAGTATGCACGCGATATGAGTGGGCGGATCCGCTGACGTAACTGCCTGCCTGCCCAAGACCAAGCCCAAGCCCAACCACGGCAAAAAAAGCAGGTCTTGGACAAACACAGTCACCACCAAGTCACTGCGCCTCACTCGGCCGCGCAAGGATTTTGCCTCATTGCTGACGGCCAGCTCACCATGCTCACAGAAGGGCTACGGCCACATTTCAAGCCTGCCTGGACGTCCATGAATAATGCCTCATGCACAGACTCGACGCTACGGCCCTCCATCATGCCGTTGGGCCTCTTCTCGCCGCGCGCTGCAGGGACACTGCGAACTCGAATAGTCAAGTCGACTTAGTCCCCTTTACAATCTCTTCACGATGCATTCTGGCTGCCGACCTTTGCAGACGTGCTGGTTGAAGCCGTCGCCCCTCCGTATTAGCGGCCCGATTATGTGAGCAGCGCCTGGGGAAGGCACCGAGCGCAGATGAACCCACGATGACGACGACCACGCCGGATCAGCTATTCCAATGGGAAGGAACACCCATCTATGCTCACGGCAATCACTCGTTCTAGCCGATGAAAACATTCTGTGAGGAATTGTAGTCTGGTCAGCAGCACGGATGCCTACCGTTGGAGATGGGTCCCGTCCGACGTCACCGGCTAGATCCCCGGCCGTCATGAAGCTTAAATAATTAAGCTTCACGTCTCCAGCGTGTCCCAGACGCACAGGACTGCCCTCCTGGGACGACATCTGGCCCGCACCAACTCGTCCATCACCTAGCAAACAGTGACTTGAGTGTCGATAATGTATCGGCCAATTATAGTCCTTCGATAGAACGCTGATTGGATTATCGAAGCGATATCAACCTCGATCGCAAGCGTCTTCTGGCCTGTTGTGATGTCAGGCAGGTGGGGACAGCCACAAGCACGATCACAATCAGCATGCTCATGATCCAGCTCGAACATCTTGCGCGGGACGCCTAAGGTGTTCTCAGTGCAAGCAACAGGAGACGTCATGAAGGCGAAGTCTGAATTGTTGGATCACAATAGCACGACCATCTGCAGTGTGCTTCATCGTCGCTATCTGGCACCCACGGAGCCCACATCTTCCACAATTCGGAGGCACGTCTGAAATGCCTTTGTCCCACATAATTTGGGACTAGTCTGGGAAACCGTTCCAGTATATATACTCGAGGACATGAGCTTACGGCAAGGCTGATGTAACGCTACTGCACGCAGCGATTCGAAACTCAACTCTAAAGGCCCGTATTTTTATGAGCCAGACTGCACCTAGATGACGCACCCCCAACACCAGCCAAAGATTCAACCTTGAGCTTGAGCTCGTTGATCTTGGTCCCCCACTCGCGGGAACATCTACGTGCGAGCAAGCATGGTGTTGCTGCCTCCGAAAATCTGTCACCGCCACGCAATTTCAAGCAGGGGGGGTTGTGGCACTTCCTGTCTGATCTCGATTTTACCCGCTCCTCCTGCCCCCCCTCCGGAAAGGCGGGTGGCGGCGTCCCAACCATGCGCCCATCTACAGACGAATGGCAGGATGGCACTTTGTCATCTAGTGTCGAGAAGTCGTAGTTGACGCTCTACCGTGGCTCGCGCGTTCAGCCCGCCGGCTACCCCAGCCAGGGGTGTTGTCTCCAGCCGTTTGAAACCCGCATGCATGACATGGCGCTGCGCAGGAGCGTTGAGGCTCCAAATACGCTTAAATTCTGGCGGGCGAGCCGGGACCCTACCGCCAAATGCTGCGCTGGACACACCCTTTCCGAGTCCTACCCCTGCATCAACTCGACAGATTCGACTGAGGGGTGGAGGAGTGCAGAGGGCATTTCTTCCATCCGAGGGAGACGATCCAAGGCTTATATGATAATCGAATGATCTGTGTACAATGTGGCCACATTGATGATGCCACTCGAGGAGGGCCAAACTCACTTCCAAGCCTGCTTGGCGGGCGGATGATTTGCTTGGTTGTTGTCCTCACACACGGCGAATTTCAGACACATTCGACGATCGCTGCCCATCATCAGTCCTCGTGCTGCCTGGCCCTCCCCGGCCGGTGCAAGGACCAGTCGATCTACATTTGCACCACAGTCGCGAGATCTGGAGCCTGATGTCTCCCGATGATTTCTGCGCACCGGTTTCGATGACGAGAGGGCGGCCAAGCACCCATGGATCTCTACCAGCTAACAGCGGGCTGTTGAAGAATGCTCGTAGGAGGTGAGGTTTGACTAAGGTTTCTGGCGGTTGGAGCCGGACAGCCCGGCCTAACCCAGGCACAGGCACAATGTATCTACCGCCCCGTCGTGCAAAGATGTGGAACTCCCCTGATCCGTGGGCACAAGCCGCATCACGGCACGGGGGTAGCATGGGCCCCCTGTCGTGATGGGAAGCTCTCCGTGCTGATTGGGTTGAGGCTCGGTCGAGTGCCGCCTGGGTTGGGTTTAGCGTTCGCCGTCAAGTCGTCCCAAGAGTCTCTCTGGCGAATCCCAGCTGCCCCCGGCGGCCCTGCAGCTCTCAATCTTGCCTCTCACTTCTCCATCCTAAGCGCCGGCTTCGTGGTGGTCACACCTCTGCAGGTCGCACAAATGGCTATTCTTAGGCGGCCCGATGCCCAGACCCCAGACCTCCTTGATTGCACCGTGGAGGTGGAAAACATCTCGCTCTCTCCTCCTGAGCCTGAACCGTGAACTTCTCTTGATGCATTTTACAACGACCTCGACGATACCATGATGAAAAGGACA
The DNA here is from genome assembly GCA_037177825.1 of Diaporthe sp. P3_1W. Taxonomy (NCBI): domain Eukaryota; kingdom Fungi; phylum Ascomycota; class Sordariomycetes; order Diaporthales; family Diaporthaceae; genus Diaporthe; species Diaporthe sp. P3_1W. Next base: position 7,122,070 of record JBAFXB010000001.1, read on the forward strand.
GCATTCGCCTGCTGACAGATAACCCCAACTGAGCGCCCCCTCAACGCAGCACTGCCGTTGCTCAAGTTACATGCTATCGGATCCTGGTCCGGGCCGAAACACCAGATCAGCCTCGCTGCACCCCCGGTTCTCGTCATCTCTAACACGGCTCGTCTCAACTCTTCCACTACTAGTGTGTCGCATTGCTCTGCCAATCTGACAGCACCAGTCTTTGGTCCCATCTGACACGGGCTTTTTCCTAAGCGAAACCCTTTCCAACGTCTGATCTACCTCCTCGGCAGGGACACCTCCCAGACTACGGCTTGGCCCCGGCCTCTGCCCTGACCTCGTCCCAAAACCCTCGTCAACCCGGCAGTGGCGGGCGACTTTGCTACCGTTGACTCGATCTATGGGACCAAAAGAGGGCTGGAATCCGCAAGTGGATTAGACGTTTCATGGACGAACTGACATCCGAACACTGGATTTCAGGGTCATTGAGACTACCAGAGTCTGATCTAGAGGGATAGGCCGTTTCTGTGCTCTCTCTGTATTGGGACTAGACTGCTCCCATTGGTCACCCGGTCCACACAGGACGTGGTGTTTCGCCCTCGGGCCTTTATGACTACCCCCTCCACCCACTATCAAAGTCTCGGCAGCCTTTAACCTCTCCCCTCCCCCTTCGACGGCACCAGGCTGAAGTACTGTCCATTTACCACGAGCCTTTTTTCCTTGGCATTCTTTCCTTTCAGTCGCTGCTGGCTCAGATCGCTCTTTAATTCATCATCATCATCGAGCCGACTTGTCTGTTCGAGTCTCTTGTGCGGTATAGATTATTGTAATAAGGGAAAGGTGGATTCAGGGTCGACTCGCTTGGAATTCTCGCCACGACACGCACACGTTTTCGAGGTCATCACCAACCAAAGTGACAGCGAGCCGCCCATACGTCGCCGGTCGACTAAGTAATTCGCTTTGTTGGGGAAAGAAGAGGGAGGAACCTCGACGGCATTCAAGATGGGCTACGGCACGCTGGTCAAGAAGCAGTTTACTGTTCCGAAACTGTCCTTCTACGTCATATTTTGGGGCATCCATTTTTTCCTGTTCGGATTTGGATGGTATGGCTCTCATTCCCTTCCCGCTCACGGGGGTGATCTGAATGCTGACGGAAATACAGGTACAAACAAGCGTCCGACCCTAGGCTCGCGGGCCTCAACGGGCTCGAGTTCTCCGTCTGGATTTCGCGTGGTGCCGGTCTCGTGTTGAGTTTCGATGGGTTGTTCATTCTGCTCCCAGTATGTCGGACACTGGTGAGATGGCTTCGGCCCAAGATCAGGTTCTTGCCTCTAGATGAGAACCTTTGGTTTCATCGTCAGGTCGCATATGCGATGCTGACCTTCACCGTTGCCCATGTCACTGCTCATTACGTCAAGTAAGTCTTTACCCTGACGGCGCTCCGCAAGCATGCACTCATATGTCTCGTAGCTTTTTCAACGTCGAGCGGACGCAAATCCGACCGGTCCTCGCGCTGCAGATCCACTACGCTCAACCTGGCGGTATCACTGGCCACATCATGCTTCTCTGCATGCTTCTCATGTACACGACTGCGCACCACAGAATTCGCCAGCAGTCGTTTGAGACCTTCTGGTACACCCACCACCTGTTCATCCCTTTCATGCTTGGACTGTACACGCACGCAGTCGGCTGTTTCGTGCGTGACTCGGCCAACGGGTTCTCGCCATTCGCCGGGGACATCTTCTGGACTCACTGCATCGGTTACCAGGGCTGGAGATGGGAGCTGTTCGGCGGTGGAATCTATTTGATGGAGCGGCTTTACCGTGAGATCAGGGCTCGCCGCTCAACCAAGATCACTCGTGTTGTCCGCCACCCTTACGGTAAGTCCCGACGACTATTATCACTCGAATGCAAAAGCTCGCGCTAACACCTTCCCAGACGTCGTCGAGATCCAGTTCTCGAAGCCCTCGTTCAAGTACAAGGCTGGTCAGTGGCTGTTCCTGCAGCTGCCTTCCGTCTCCAAGTACCAGTGGCACCCGTTCACCATTACCTCGTGCCCTTACGACCCCTACGTCTCTGTCCACGTCCGCCAGGTTGGTGACTTCACGCGATCGCTCGGTGACGCTGTCGGTGCCGGAGGCGCGCAGGCCAAGCTGTACGAGGGCGTCGACCCGATGGGCATGTACGAGGTGGCATTGCAAAACGGCCAACAGATGCCGGCTCTCCGGATCGACGGGCCCTACGGTGCACCGGCGGAGGACGTGTTCGAGAACGAGATCGCTGTGCTGGTGGGCACGGGTATCGGCGTGACGCCTTGGGCGGCCATCCTCAAGAACATCTGGCACTTGCGCAACAGCCCCAACCCGCCGACCCGTCTTCGCCGAGTCGAGTTCCTGTGGATCTGCAAGGACACCAACTCGTTCGAGTGGTTCCAGACGCTCCTGTCGTCGCTCGAGCAGCAGAGTACCGAGGCGGCCCGCATCCCCGGCAGCTCCGGCGTCGAGTTCCTCAAGATCCACACCTACCTGACGCAGAAGCTGGACCAGGACACCATGAACAACATCGTGCTGAACTCGGTCGGTGCCGAGGTGGACCCTCTCACCGAGCTCAAGTCCCGCACCAACTTTGGCCGGCCCGACTTCTGCAGGCTCTTCACCACGATGAGGGACGGAATCCTGGACCGCTCGTACCTGAATGGTCTCGAGGGCAGCATGAGGACGACCGTCGGTGTGTACTTCTGCGGTCCCTCGGCAGCTGGTAAGTTTATCCCGACCCCATTGTTATACTCACAATGACCTTTGTACTGACAACATATTCAGCTCGTGACATCAAGAAGGCATGCAAGGCCGCCACTGTTAGGGAGGTTGATTTCCGTTTCTGGAAGGAGCACTTCTAAGGGAAACCTTTTTTCTTGTCTTTTTTTCTAAATACTAAACTAAGTCTATGGGAGTGTCGCCACAATCCACACATTTCCAAGCAATATACCACGACGCATGACTGGGTGAAACCGGGGACTACACTCGAAGGGCCGAGACGGCGAAAACCAGAGGATTGGGGCGGCCGTTTGGGAGGGGCTACTGGGGGGAGCCGCATGGCCATAGGCACAGGCAGCATTTGTTGTGCATCAACACGCACCCCGAAATGGAACTGGTGTGTGGGGGCCGAGTAGATGATCTTAAACTGGTGGGCACTGCCAGACTGTCAAAAATATCACGGTCTCTCGACCCGAGCTGGGGGAAGGGGAGATCTGCGAGTTGATTTTCCTGGATTTCAAGGTCGAGGGGATCTCTTGTCCATAATGTTCTTCCTATCAATCAAATCCTCGATTTTTTTTCTTCTTCATGATCTACAGGAAAAGCGATGATCCGGCACACGTCCGGTTTGGCCTGAGTCAAGCTACAGCGAAATTTGTCAAGCACCCGCTACTCTGAAGAAGTATTCATCAGAGGGGCGTAGGGCAGAAGAGGGTGGAGAGCGGAAAGAAAGAGGCACGGTAGCTCCCAACGGGCGGAGCGGGACGCAGCTTCCTCCCCTCCTCCCTGTGCGCTTGCCGCCCAGCGAGGAAAGCCAGGCCCCCAAAACACGGCTTGAGACTTAGGATCTGCCGCCTGCCTGCCTTGGGCGCCTCTCCCTGGAGATCATTTGCTTGTCCTGTGAGAGAGAACCCGGGGGAGAGTAAAGGCCAGGGTAGGGGTGGGCTGCTCTGCTTGGTGGGCACGGCCCCCAATCACCCCGGGCGGCTGTTCTCCCTGGGCCTCCTCGTCAGACGAGAGCCGTTCCAGATCGGATCCGACCCCGGTCGTTGCTGACCTCATCACCATCATCATTGTAAAGCCACCGACCGCTCATCACATCTTTGCAGGCGCTCCTGGTCCCGGGCTGCTGTCCTGCTTTGGGCCGAATGGCGTCGAGAGTTCGGCCGAGATATGGGGTTATGCCTGCCAGCCCCCATACAACGCCTAGACTCCACTACATACTAGTAAGTACGGAAGGAAACGCCTGGAAGGTATCTTGGGATGAAAAGTGGCTCACACACAGATGAGATCGAGGAAGTCTGTGAGAGAAATAGCTGTCTCCTCTTCATTCCCTGCGGCTTTAGGTACTCAGTTCCTAGGATCGGCCTGGTCGACCACCATATACAATGCACACTGCCCCAGACCAGACCCTGACTGCCTCTCTGTGACCTCCTCAGCGGTAGGGACGCTGGTTCCGGGGCCCAAGATGCCAAGAGCGGGCGAGACGAGTAGTCTCGCCCAGTCGAGACGCAGCCCAGAGGAGTCGACACAGGCGACAATACCTACCTACCTACCTACCTAGCCTTGTACTGAGCCCAGACTCGCTTGTCGAACAAATACCTCTGCGAAAAAAATGTCTCTCCTCGTCTCGGCAACCTGCACCAGTGCTGTGAAACGGCATGCCCAGGTCGGCCCGTAAACGCCACAACGTAGCGGGTGTATTTGAGAAATAATCAAGACGCTCCTCACACACGTGCACGAGCACCATGTATCCCCGCCCAGCAGGCCAAGGCCAGCGTGCGGCCTCGTCAAGGCGTGATCCACGCGGGCCAAGCGCGATCTGCTGCAGGAGCGTCGAGCATTTGAAGCTTCCTCGGCGATAGCGAGGAGGGCACGTGTGGTGTATGTGCCGCCGCCCCCGGGAGGTCCTTGAGGGCACGAGGATGATGCAAGACTTAAGCTCGACGTTCTGGAAGGTCTTGTTGGCTGGGCAAGTTGAGGAGGCCACGGGACGACAAGCAGGGTGGATGGTTGCTTGTTCATGGTTTGGGTTTTCTCTGGTGGGAGGAAAGGTACATATAAGGGCGCATGCGTGAGCCACCTCTTTCACCCGTTGCATGCTTTTGTTGTTGCCGACCTTGTCTTGATATTGACCTTGGTACTAGTTGAATCCTCCAACTGAATTGCGCTCTCAAAGCCCTGTCAGGTCAACTTCTCAGCGAGAGCCGATTGCGAACATTGCTGTGAGCATGTGTAGCACCGTCATCTCCCAGTCCTAGCTGGAGAAGGCCCAGAACAGTCCAGATAGCATTGCCACTTGTGCAGCGTTATTGACTTTGTCCAAGGCCCAACCGACACGGAGGAGAAGGCGGCGAATACAACCTTCACTGTCATGAATGAGGCTAATAAGTCTTGTGGGATGAGATCGATCCGACCAAGAAAGGGTGTCAGTGAGGCCCGTCGGCGTCGGCGTTGGAGCCGGAGCCGAACATGACAGTCAGAAATACGATGCAATGTTAACACAAAAGGAGATGCCGCATCTTAAAATAAGGACGGGAAATTGAGTTTGCCCAACCCCAGATTCTCAGCTGTCAGGGTCACGGCTGGTCAGTCTGTGCGCCCGGGTCGCTGTGAGCCTGTTCGGGCTTTGGCTGAACCTGAGACGGGGCGCGCTCATCTACCTGGCCGGCAGAGAGAAATGCCAGGTCACAGCAGACTGCATGTGTGTGTGTATTGTCCTGTAAATGATCGATACGCGGAAGGTTTATTCTGAAGATCAAGGTACAGAATTGGAGGTAGTCTAGACCGGATAGGACAGAACTAAACTGTGCCTGGGTCCAATGTGCCCAGGGTCCTGGGGCAATGTAACGGTAGCTCGACCACAACTGCTCCGCAATCTTAGGGTGATTGTCCTCCGAGGCAGTCGGGGGTGAGCTGCCAGCCAGCCAACCGCAATGGCTGGGAGCAAAACCAAGAGAGAGAAAGAGAGTTCAGGACAGCAAGCTTTCACTCCCGCATCCCCCAGCAGCAGTGACACATCAGCAGCAGCATCGACAAACGGGTTCCAGGGACAGGCTAACCAAACCTCGCCATCCGTTACGTTTGTTTCCGTCCAGCCAACACAGGCCTGACCAACCACCTACCTGGACATAAACAGACAGCACATCCCTGTCCCTCACTCATCCTCTTCAAGATGCTCAGATGGTGAGAGCCTCACACTCCCACTCAGCCTCAATGCGCAAAACGTGGATGCTAACACTCGTCCCTTCACCCCAGGTACCAAGCTAAGCTGGTCAAGCGGCCCCTGCTGACCCAGGTCGTCACCACGGCCGTCCTCTTCGGCGCCGGCGACGTCATCGCCCAGCAGGCCGTCGACAAGAAGGGCCTGGAGAAGCATGACCTCGCCCGCACCGGCCGCATGGTCCTCTACGGAGGAGGTGAGAATTTTCTGTTTCTGACCCAATGTTCCCTCCTGAGACGGCCAGCCAGCCAGCAGGAGCCAGCCCACCCCTTCCTCGTCCTCCCATCTCACCTTCCCGCAAAACACCAAAACAAATCAACACATGTACTGACATCAAAACCAAACAGCCGTCTTCGGCCCGGCCGCGACGACATGGTACAAGTTCCTAGCCAAGAACGTGAACCTCAAGTCCCCCAACGGCACGATCCTGGCGCGCGTGGCCCTGGACCAGGGCGTCTTCGCGCCCGTCTTCATCGGCGTCTTCCTGTCGTCCATGGCCACGCTCGAGGGCAACCCCGTCAAGGAGAAGCTCGACAAGAACTACAAGACGGCGCTCACGTCAAACTACATGCTGTGGCCCTTCGTGCAGGCCGTCAACTTCAAGGTCGTCCCGCTCGAGCACCGCGTGCTCTTTGTCAACGTCATCAGCATCGGGTGGAACTGCTACCTTAGCTACCTGAACAGCTCCTGAGGTGTTTCCTCTGCGGTCCTGGAAGGAGAGCGTTGGGTTTTGGGGGGGGGGGGGGGATTGTTGGTTTGCTGTGGTGATGGTGGGGGGCGGGGCCTGTCATTGGTGGAATTTGGGCACTGGTAGACAAGCAGCGGCAGATACATGTGTGGGCATGTGTGAGTTGACTAGAACTCTTCATTTCTGAGGGCATCTGGCATTGATGAGCCTCTGCGGCGATTTTCTCGGCAGGGAGATACGTTAGAGGGATAAAACACATCAGGGAGGGCGTTCTAGGTTGCATTTTCAAATCCATCCATCAGTACACAAATATCGTGCTCTAAGGCGGCATCAGCTCAGTAGCTGTGGCTGTCACGATGTGATTCCCACAATTTTGGCGCCTGGGTCTCATGCGAGATAAAGGTAGATAATCTGCCTCGCCCGAATACGGCTGTGGGCACCGTCCAGGCTCGTCAGATGGAGCTGCTCCTTGTGGACATTCAGGACGTACAAAATGTCGACCATTGAGCTGTCTTCTTGTTGATAAGCTTTGACTTTTATGTCTACCTTATCTATATCACTACCCATATTGGGGGTGCGCATGGCCGCTGTGATATAGTCACTGCCGCTGTGCCTCTGCCGAGGTCAATGGACAAGAGCCAAGTGAGTATTTCGCTTCAAGATCTGAGCAGCGCCCCCCCCCCCGCCTCCATCCTCGTCTTTGGGCAAGCACAGCGAAAACACTGCACCCGACACCTGTCCGACTTTCTCGACTCCAGAAATGGAACCACAGATTTGGCATGTTCGCAGCTTGTGTCGCCCGGTAGGTCTTTACAAGAGAACGGATGGTACACCCATACCTACATCACTCACGCCACAGCTACAGCCCAATAGAGCGTATCGCCCAGGCCTATTCACCCAACCACCCAACACCTAGTTTATACAATTATTAGGTATGTATGTCCTAGGTGTATGGGTGTTGGGTGTATGGGTTGGGTGTATGGGTTGGGTGTACGGGTTGGGCATATGGGTATTGGGTATATAGGTGTTAGGTATATGGGTGTTGGGTGTATAGGTATTAGGTATGTGGGTGTATGGGTGTTAGGTGTATAGGTGTTAGGTGTGTTATTGGGTGTGGGTGTGTTCATGAGCCTGGTGATATGTTTTAATTGGCTTTAGCTGTAGTGCGAGTGATATATGGGTGTACCCTGTATTTTTACGGGTGTGAATATCTGATTTCTTATCTATAGCACTACCAGTCCTGATGACCTATTTCTCACCCGGGTCTGCCACTACGGCGGGTAGACCAAACTCCTTCCCCTTCAAATGGCCAAGTCCCTCACCGCCCTGTAATTGGACGTCAGTTTTGCTCCGTATTCTCAGAGACATAAGGGGAGAGGGCAAACTCACATAGCTGATCAGAGGAGAGACCTCGACACCGGCATCACCGTCACCGGTGAGGATGGCACCGGCAGACTCCAGCCACCTCTTGCCCTGCGAGGTGATGTCCTTCTTACTCGTGTCGGGGTCATCCTCACCGGTTCCGCGCGCGTTCTTGAGTGGCGAGAACTCATCTTCGCGCTTGACCTCGAGGCACGCGAACTTGTCGAGCTGCAGCAAGGGGAACACGTCGAAGACGAACTGCTCCAGCTTGATGCCGTTGGGCTTCTCTGGCTTGACGGTCTCGCCGGACTTGAGATCCACATGGGGGATCTTCTTCCTGGCGACGTGGTGGGGCAGGTCCTTGGCGAAACTGGGGATCTTCTCCAGGAAGCCGATGCTGTAGTAGTGGTTGACGATGTTGGCGGCGCGGAACTTGAGCACGTCAGGCTGCTTGGGGTCCTTGGCCTCGGCCGTCTCCTTGTCGATCTCGCTGTACTCGACAACGTCTGGGCGGCCGTTCTTGGACAGGATCAGGCCGACCGACTCGGTAGCGTTGCGCTTGCGCACGACCTTGGTCGCGATCTCGACGTTCTTGGAGGCGGCGAATCCGGTGAACGTCGGGTCGGCAACCCTGACCAGGCAGTTGTCGACACAGTAAGAGTGAACGTGCTCGATGCCTCGCTTGCGCAGGTCGCCCAGGACGGGCGAGGTGACCAGGGCCTGGTAGATGCCTCCGTTCCCGTCAGGGGCAACGGCGACCTTGCCCTTGCCCTCGAGCAGGATCTTGCCGTCGTTGGAGATGCATGGCAGCACGCCTTGCTCGAAGATCAGGACGTTCTCCTTCTTGAGCCCAAAGTAGTTTGACTCCTCGAAGAACTTCTCGGTCGGCCCCCTCGTGGGTCCGCTAGTCATGACGTACCATGGCACCACAACCTCCTGGCCCTCGGGGAGACCGGCGTGCTTGTGTGCCAGCACCTGCAGCCGCCGGATGCGCTCGGCTTGGATCTGGAACAGGGACTTTTGCGAGGGCAGGCCGATGTCGAAGCAGCCCTTGGGTGCAGAACTACCCAGTCTTGTGCCCTGGCCACCAGCCATAAGAACCACGCCGACCTTGTTCTTGGCGGTGAGGTCTAGGCCGGACTCGTACCATTTCTTGAGTTGATCGGCGTCCGAGTCCAGGACGCTGGCAGTCGCGGATTCGGGCAGGGGCTCGAGCTCGGCCTTCTTGGACTCGGCCTCGGGCGGGTTGAGGGCCTTCTTTGTGATGGTGTTGATGTAGTCGGGGTCGAAGCCGGCGAGCTGGTGGTAGAGGTGTGCCTGGTCCTCCTTGGAGAGGGAGTCGTAGAAGGTGAAGACCTGTTCTTGGCCCGCCTTCTGGTACTTGTCCTGGAGAGACTTGAGCTCGTCGGCCGAGGGGGATCGTGGAGGGGCAGCACCAGAGCTGCCGATGTGGAGGGCGTTCTTGATGGTCTCCATGATGGCGAATTCCGCAGTGACTGATCTTTTATTGGTGAGAATGAAGTAGAAATGGTCCAATTGGGTATAAGAGGACAGCAAGAATGGGAAGGCCAGCAAGCAGCGTGGTGGTGTTCGGCCGTGGGCAGTCAGCTTGCTTTGTATTAATAGCACGGCCGGGATGAAAGCTGGAGCTCCCCTCCACTGCTCAGCTCCCCTTCAGCCCCGCCAACCCCTGATTCCGACTCCCCAGCTCCCCTGCAGGAATGCGGCCAGTAGAGGGGCTGGCCCTGCCAAAAGCCGGCTTGTGACGTCGACACGCTCCCGATCAGCCACCTCCTATTCGTCCACGAAGTTGCTGGGGCTCGTAAATGCCCTGTGCTACAGCTAAACACGCGGGTATCAGACTAGACTATTTGGCCTCTACAGCAATGCACGGGCGAGGCACTTCACAGAGCACAGAATACGAGCTATCTGCATCTAGAACCCGGATACAGAAAGCGCTTCTTTGTTCGACTTCCTGTCACAGATGGGCCAGTCGCTTTTCTCCTGACTTGCCAGCCGGCGGTCTGAAGGCCTAAAGCTGCATGTGAGAGGCCAAAGCTAACCAGAAAGGACGAGCAGGATGTTGACTTAACCGAGGAGCTGTGAATGGTATCTGTCAGTCTTCTATGAGAATATTTGGGTATTAGATTTGGGTATTGGGTATAGGTGTTAGGTATGGGTGAGTTGGGAGTATAGGTGTTGAGTGTGTTGGGTGTAGGTGTTGGGTGGTGTTAGGTATGGGTTTTGGGTGTGGGTGTTTCGCGGTTGTAGTGTTTGATCTCGCCCAATCCTTCTCGCTGGATACCCAGCGGAGTAACAACCAAAAGCGAGTAGTGACCATAACACTAACCAACGGCAAAACTCTCGACCCCGTCGCACTCAAGGTTCCAAGACACGTAGACTCTACGGACATGGGTCGTTTCGTCGAGAAGTTGACCAAGTCGTCCCCCAACCCTCTCATACGCGTCACCAATCTTGTCAACTCCCTTAAAGCCTTGGCAAATATAATCCAGTCCATGGCGCAGACCACTGCTCAGATATCAGGATTCTCATATATATTTGCAGATGACTGAGACATCATCCGGAGCGACGAGTTCCAGGACCGCCCGTCGATGAAGACATCCCGAACCTTCGTCCTGGCCTTTCCACCCAAGAGTCAGCTGATGCCACAAGCAATCTACCTGTCGATCAATTCGCACTCCTGCTTGAAATGATCGGCGAAGAGTCCTGTGGGTGTGTTCAGTGCAGGTTTTGGGTGTGGGTGTTGGGTGAGGTGGTGATGTACTGGTGTGCCCTCTGTTTTTGCAGGTGCGAATCTCCGTATTCTTTTTAAGTTTCATATCCCACACTTATACCCAGCACCTACACCTAACACACCCACACACCGACACCCAAAAATCCATACCCAACACCCATGCCGAACACCTACACCTAACACCTACACCACACCCACCCATACCCAATACCCATACTCCCAACTCACACACCCAAAACCTATACCCAACACCTATACCTAATACACCCACCCATACGCCTACCTATACCCAATACCTATACTCCCAACTCCCATACATAATTTACATGCCTAAGTTACCTTAGGTGTACAGGTATTGGGTGTAGGTGAGTGGATTAGGCTTGGGTGATGTGCTCTGATCGGCTATAGCTATGGTGTGAGTTCATGTACTGGTGTACCCTCCGTTTTTGCAGGTCGTAGTATACCCGGGCGAAGACGGAGGGGCCGACCTGTAAAAGGCCACTAACACCAGTTTGGGGGTTTCAGCCTCAACTCCATATCATTGATAGAGCTCAGACAGCCAAATTTGAGGCTGTCAGTGAATAGTTTGGGTGAGGCTACGTGACTTGCAACTGGGAAGTTGTAACATCCCAGGTGGCCAATTCTACGTGGTACCTACGTATTTCAAGTCCAGGCAGGTTGCCTGACCTGCCTCGACGCAACCCTCCGGGCCACCAAGCAACCTTGAATCACCACTGCAGCGCCTGCCCTCAAGGAACCACCGGGACAAAACAAACGCAATGGCATCCCTCGACCATGAGACAGCTAATATTTCGGTCCCGTCCCCTCAGTCATCTTTCAGCGGCAGACTGAACATGGAGAATTTCAAGTTCAAGGCCGAGCCTCAGTCGCCACAAGCAGCAAACACACCAACCCGTCGGAGTACTCGCCTCTCATCCACTCCCAGGAGATTAGAAAGCCCAAAACGGACCATGTCAACACCATCAGGCGATAGCAGAAAGCGCAAAGCCGCCGTCATGACAGGCGACAACGCCCGTGTCCCAGCCATACCAGACGGCTCAACAGAGGCAGAGGCTGAAGCAGAAGCAGCCGCAGCCGACTCCTCTTCACCGTCATCAACACCCACCCCAGGCAGCACCAAGAAGCCCAAGAAGAAAAGGAACAGGCCAAAGTCAGGCTACCAGCCCCCCAGCGTCTACGCGCACCTGCCGCCCCTCCCCGACGCCCTCGCGCCGAACCTGCTCGCCCTCTTCTGCGGCCTCAACCCGGGCGTGCGCACCGCCCAGACGGGCCACGCCTACAACCACCCCAGCAACCTGTTCTGGAAGCTCATGTACTCGTCGGGCGTCCTGCCCGTGCGCTGCTCCGCCGAGGAGGACCGCACCTTACCCGCGCGCTTCCGCCTCGGCCTGACCAACATCGTCTCCCGGCCGAGCCGCAACGGCGCCGAGCTGAGCAAGGCCGAGATGGACGCCGGGGTGGGCGACCTCGAGGCCAAGGTGCGGCGGTGGCGGCCCGAGGCGGTGGTGGTCGTCGGGAAGAGCATCTGGGAGTCGGTATGGCGGGTGCGGCATGGGCGGGCCATCGCCAAGGACGAGTTCAGGTACGGGTGGCAGGACGAGGGCGAGAACATGGGGGTTGGGGATGTGAGTGACGAGGAGAGGGAGGACGGGGTCAAGTACCGGGACGGCTGGAGGGGCGCGAGGGTGTTTGTCTCGAGCTCTACGAGCGGGCTTGCTGCGACGCTGAGCCCGGCTGAGAAGGAGAGGATCTGGAGGGAGCTGGGGCAGTGGGTTGAGGCGAGGAGGGCCGGCAGGGACGTGGCGCCGGGTCTCGTCGACGATGTGTCGTGATAAATTCTACGCCATCATCGAAGTGCGAGGCAAGTCATACATAGGAGTGAATCTTGCGGACATAGTAAATGCCTGTATCCATATTTGCTCCGAGCTATATCGCAATCTTCTGCTCCTGAATATGATGAAGACCAACCCAAATAAACCGGTTCCAATGGACTTCGCATGAAATTGTGTCTCTCCTTCCATGGAACGCTGCCTTCCAGTTGTGCCTAGGTGGCTTGAGACACATGCCCTCCTCTCCCTGGGTGAGGCTGAATTCGACGGCCGCTGGGCTGACTGCATTCCGTCCCTTGACAGCCTCATCGGTGATAAATACACCTGCTCGCCCTACCGATCAAGCGACCACGCACACTCAATACCAAGCCCCCTTTTTTGATCTCAAAACCATCCAAAATGCCTTCCGCAGAGGGCGCCTTTCGTGTATTCCGGGGCAGCAGCGCCATCGCGGCCACCGGCTTCATAATCCTCATCGTTCAAACACTACTAGCGAAGTACAGAAAGCGCAAGAGCCAAGCCAAGTCAAAGACCACGGTGGCATTGTCAGCAGTGACCTCCGGCGATGAGCCCCAGAAACCCACCACCGCGGACGGCGGGTCGTCAGGGCATGGGAAGGCAGAACCTGACCAAGCCTGGAAAAAGCCTCTCCATCAAAAGATTGACGCCCTGATCTCCCAGGCTCGCTCTCAGGGGGCCGACGACACCGCCCCAGAGATCGTCCGCGCCGCGGCCACCTACTTGCTGGCCGCGGAGGGCCTCTTGAAACTACGCGGTGGCGGGCCGGGCCCAGCGCCGGGAAGAGCCCTCGCGAAGCTCTACGCCACCGCCAGCATGCTCGTGAAGGACACCACGGCCGCGACCGCCTCGCTCCAGAAGCTGTTCCCTCGGGACGTGCCCGAGCCGAGGGCCTTCGACGTCGCCTTTCTGACCGGAATCATCTCGTTGTTGGCAGCCATCGTCGCGTTCGGGGCGGCGGCGTCGGCTCAGACCATGGTCTTCGGGGGCCAGTCCGTCGACCTCACCCGCTTCACCCTTCGCGGGGAGCCCCGGGCGGCAGGCTTACCCCCCTACCTGCTCGGCCTTGCCATATCCGCGGCTGCGGGCGCCTTCCGCCAAGTCGTCGCGGGCCTGTGCACGGTCATCGGTCTGGTCAGACCGGTCGTCATGTTCCCTGCGAATGCTGCCTTCAACTGCCTGGTGTCGAGTCTATTGCCCGCTGGGCTCCCGCTGGGAATTACAGCCGTGTCCTACATTTCATTTCTGGCTGTCGTGGCGATGATGGCTTTGGCGTGCGCCGCCTCAAGCGAAGCTGAGCTCCTGGCCTTGGTGGAGGACGTCGATAGGCAGAATGAGACATCGATCGAGAGCTGTGTGGACTCAAATAACGTAGGCTTGGAGTAAGCGGAAGCAGGTAGGGGTGGTGGTGAACAAGGGAAACCCGCTCGAGACTATTGATTGCTATAGTTCCAAAGTGTCAGCATTGGCTCTAAGTTTTTCGAGTCCTGAGTATCTCGGTGTGTGTAACTCGGAACTTCAAACGGGTCTATTCTGGCCTGGTCCAAAAGCATAGTCGAAGGTTCGAATTAACCTCAGATTTCAACTCATCCTAGGTGAGCAGGGGTATATCTAAACGTGTGTGATTCGCATTTAGTCCATCCGTCACATAATCGTACACCGTCATCAGCCAACCTGACTTATACAGCAACGTCCCATTACTCCCATCCCTCAGAACCATGATCAGCCAAGTTGCTGACCGCACTACGGCATCTGATTTTCGTGAGGTATGCCCCAGGGTTGGCCTCATGGCCTGTCGCCCATAACATAATCGAGCGCGTCGTCAGCGGCACGCTTCTCACGGTTGGCACTTGCTGGCTTGTCGGATTCTCGAGCCGCGGCGTCAGCGTCGCCGAGGGCTGTGGCGCTCTCCGGCTCGATGACAAGCGAGGGCTCGGCCCTTCCAGCCTTCCACCCCTCGCGTGCCACCTCGCCGGTTGGAAGGATCGTCTCCTTGCCCACCTGGGCTGTTTGTTCGAGCTCCTCTCTCGAGAATATCTGTACTTCAGCAGCTCCAGAAAAATCGCTTGTGGGTATAGAGCCAGAGTTGCTGTCCATGTCTTCCCCCTTGCGCTCTTGGCCCTGCGGGCCGGTCGACGCGAGCCCAACGACGTTCTTCAGATTCCCAAACGGCAACACTTCGCTGATTCTCCCGGCACCCGTAAACATCATCACTAGTCGGTCCACGCCACAACCCCAGCCTGCCGTTGGCGGCAGGCCAGACTCCAACACGGAGACGTACTGCTCGTCGATTACATGTGCTGGCTCGTCGTCTTCGTCGCCGAGTGGCTGTTCGCCTGGAGCTGCGTGCTGCTGCTGAGCCAGCTTCGCCTTCGCCTGGTCGACAAATTTGAGCCTCTGCACGTATGGGCTGTTCTCTTCCTCATACATATTGGCCAGCTCATTGCCATCGAAGAAGACTTCAGCCCGGGCGGAGACAAATTGCTTGGTGAAGGGGCAAGTGAAAGTCTTGGCCAAAGGCGACATGCAGGCCGGGTGTTTTGTGATGAAAATCGGCTTGTCCTTGGACTGGGGTTCAAGAACCGCGCCTGCAATACGGTCGAGAAGTTTCGAAAGGGATGGGTTGGGTGGCAAAGACTTGTGCCAGTCTTTGCCGCGGTCTTCGAGTAGCTTGATGATCTCCTGAACGGCGTTTGGATTATTATCCAACCTCGGGAGAGGACTTCCAAGTTCTATGTTAATCGCCGGGATGAAATCAATCACCTGCCAATCCTTAGCAAACACCTTGGGGTCAAGCGGTCGCAGAGTCTGGAGATTGTGCTCGTCCCTGAACTTGGCAACGGAGGTAGCGAGATCGTGAAACATATCCTTAGTCTCCTGCATGACCTGTTCGAGGTTGATGTGGGAGACATAAAACTCGCACATGGTGAACTCGGGGTTATGAGTGAGGTCGAGGCCTTCGTTTCTGAAAGCTGGGCCGATCTCGTATATCCTGTCGAAGCCCGCAACAACGAGCCGCTTCAGCCAAAGCTCCGGTGCGATGCGCAGAGCAAGTTGCTTCTCTGGAAACTCGGTAGCGTGGGTCGTGAATGGGCGAGCCACAGCCCCACCGGCATTCGCAGCCAAGATAGGAGTCTGGACCTCAATGCACTCCAGTTTGAACTCCAGCCACTGTCTCAGTTTCCTGATCACACACGACCGAACACGCAGAGTGTCTGCAGCTCGCTTGTTGACAAGGAGGTCGAGATGCCGTTGATTCATCCTGGTTTCCTCCGGAAGGTTGAATGGAAGTGGGGCTAAGCCGGGCGAGACCATTTGCGGAAGGTGTATAGCCTCGATAGAAAACTCCTTCGTCGGCGTGCGAGAGGGTTGCCCAGTTATTGCTACATAAAACTGTCAGACGATACCAGCCACTTGACTTCCGCATGAGGTCCGCATGTGGAGGAACTACTAACAGATATGGTCCCCTCGCTTTATCAAGCGCACCTGGTCGACGAAATGCCTCATTTCCGTGCCGTCTACCAATTTGTTGATATTCAGGACCGCCTGGACGGTTGTGCCATCCAAAACGAGTTTTATAAAGGCCAGCTTGTTACCGACTTGACTGATGGAGGACACGCGGCCTAGAAACATCAGTCCCGTGAAGAGCTACTGGCAGAGAGGACAAGCATACCGCCGACCGTCACGATGTCACCGAGAGTTTCTCCTGGAAGTTTTATCTTGTCTTCATATTGCTTTCTAAAGTTCGATATCGTGAGAGGCTTCGCATAGCGTTTCAAACGGGGATACAGCAGAGCGTGGGCCTTCTGGAGCTGCTTCACGCGAGCCGCCGTGAGAGCACCGCGGTCCTCGGGATTGTACGTCTCTACATCGCGCTTCACCCATGGGCTGCTCGACCTGATTGTGCTAATGGTCTTGGGCAAGGCGGTCGAGTTGTATCTTTGACAGACAATCTGAGGGTTTCGCCTTGCCAACTCGTAGAATCGGAGGTATGCAGAGCCAGAAGAAGATGACCCTGGCGTCAGCGGCTGGAACGCATACGGACGCAGGAAGTGCAGAGATGGGGCCATCTTCAGCCGATATCCCTCATCAGTCTATTTTAATTCCAGTCAGAATACATGCGAAAGCCACAAAGGTTCAGACGAAAGAGGCAGTGGAATCGTGGTGTAAAAAGTGGGTGTCAGAGAGTTGGCAGTTTTGATCACGCACGACCGAGGTCGTGTCAGTCGCAACGGTTCTAAGGTTTAATGCATCTCATCATGTGGGAAAGTGTCGAAAGAAAAGAGAGAGCGGTACTTACAAGAGCGCTGCTAGGCGCTGGTTCCGAGGGCACACTGATCTGCAGAAAACACAGCTCTCGTGTTGAAGTGGGATGAAGTCGTCGAGGTCCAGGAGCTACTCGAAATTTTTGGCAGCATGGGAAGGAGCTCCCACCCAAGGTATCATTGACCAATAGAGCTACTGTCCGGGGCCCACTCGTCAGCGCAAGCCCACTGAACCCTGCAATACCAACGTCACTGGCCGAGCCGATTTTTTGGACGACCTTCTCGAGGGCCGGCGCCGACCTCGAGCTCAAACCAGGAACCAGTTCGCACGCCGGAACAAGACCATCTGCACAGCGCCCCCACGAAGCCGTCACCCTTCCACCCCGCAGTCGAACACTCTCGCGCATCCGCCTATATCACCGCCCAGCATGTCGTTCCTCGGATTCGGCCGCCCGCAGCCCTCGTCGGCCGAGAAGATCGCCGCCGTCGAGGCCGAGATGAAGCTCATGGCCGACATGATGAACCGGTATGCCGTCGCCCGGGGCCCCTTCCACCCGCGCTCACCTCTCCCTCTTTATGCATTTCCAATGGCTAACCCTCACCCTCGTGCCTCCCGATCCACAGTCTCAACAAGGCCTGCGCGAAGAAGTGCATCCCCAACAACTACCTCGAGGGCGAGATCAACAAGGGCGAGGCCGTCTGCCTCGACAGGTGCGCCGCCAAGTTCTTCGACGTCCACCTCAAGGTCTCGGACATATTACAGCAGCAGCAGCAGCAGCAGATGGGTGGCGGCGGCGGGTTCGGTCGATAAGCGGGACGGACTCGAGCCCTTGGGGATTTGCAGGGGGCCGCGGGAGGAAGCGGGCCCGGTCTGTCTTGTGTGCAAGGAGGAAGCACAGGCGTGAATAGCAGATACGGGCTGCTCGATGGGCAGGGTCACAGCGTTCGCTTTTCGACCCGAGGGTCACTCTTGAAAGTCGATGCATCATCGGGTGCTGGAGACTCTGAGGATGAAATCACCAAACTGTACAAAAGCCGAATGGAGTACGGCAATGGTCTATGGTTGCGAATGCGCATTGTTTCTGAGCATGGGGTTCAGATATCTCTCATGCGGTGTGTTGAATTATGATGATATAGACAATCTCCCTTCTCGGGAAAAACCAGTGGTTATTGGCCTCTTCGCCATTCCAAACCAACATTTCTAAATACCTAGGTACTGCTTGGGGCATACAACCCGGAAACGTGTCAACTCCATACGCCGAGGCTCGCAAATGCTCTAGTCAACCTGATTAGTACCCAGAAAGAATGCTGCTAAACAGTAAGATGAAGGCCATTCAGTAGCTCTTCTTGTGCATGACTGGGGCCTTTCAGTTAGCATTATCCTTTATTCTGCGGGACCCCATTATCAACCCTGCCTCAGGATGTTCGGCCCGGTCCCGATGCCCGTCAAGGTCCTGACGGCCCAATGTACCCAGCTCTCGGTCTCGAGCTGGCTCTTCAGCTCCTCTGCCCTGGTCTCCACGTCGACGACGCTGGCCTCAAAGTCCGCCACCCCGTCCTCGACGTCCTGGACCTTGGAGACCAGCGCGTTGATCTCGTACTCCAGCTTTGCGACCTGTACCTCCACATCCTTAATCGCTTCGGTAACCCTCCCCTTCTCCTCGGCGATCATCTCGGCTGAGTTCTGCTTGACCCTCTGGTACTCGTCCGACAGCGCGTAGTAGGCTTGCTGGAGAGTGTCCTGCTGTGTAGCGTACGTCTCCTCGAGGGCTTCGACGGTATCGATCTTGGACGACACCCACGGTGAGAGTGACTGGGAGAGGTTGAATATTTGCGCGTGGAGGGATTGTGCCAGTTCGGCGGAAGCCAGGTGCTCCTCAAGCGTGCTGGGCTCGTCTTGCAGGTCGACGATCTCGTCCCAGCGGAGAATGGCTTCCGAGGCAGCGCTGAAGGACATGCGTCGTGGCCAGCGGTCCTCGTTCAGGAGCTGCTTCTCTATGGAAGCTGTCGCCACGGCCAGACTATGTCGTCTCTGTAGCAATGAAGAATGCGTGTCCCCGCTTCGTTCAGGTAGTTGGAAGAGTCTGTGGAAGTCATTCTCATCAACAGTTGATGGGGCCATTGATATGTCGCCGGCCAGGTCTTTGCCTGCGTCTATGGCCTCCGAAACAGAGTTTCGTGCCTCCTGAAGTGGCGATAGTTGGGCTCCAGAAGTGGCCCTTGGCCCAGGGGTGGCTTCATCGATGGGGTGTTCAGCATCAGGATGCTTCCTCTGGAAGACGTTCGCGTATTCCTCGGGCTTGTTCTTCCATGTGAAAGCCCTGCCTGACATGACGGGACTGGACAGAGCACCGGAAGACTGGATCAGGCTTCCTATGCTAGGGCTAGTGTATCCGGTCTCTGGAGTCTCGTCTCTGGACGGCCGGCTCGAGTGCCCCTTTCGGTTGCCGCCTACGGCATCTCCAATGCGGCCGAGTCTGGAGCGGGCGTCACTCACTCGATCGGCGACACTCCTGAAGACGGCTTTGTGCAGGCCCGACTCGCCGCCAGGGGTTTCTGCCATGCTAAGGCTTGAGCCCGGCGTGGGTGCCGAGTACATAGTACTCGATTGTTCTTTCGTCCGCATGGTAGGGTTCAGCTCTTCGTATCCGAAAGATCGTGTTGTAGTGCGGCTCGCCTGTTCGAGCTCTTGCGGTTTCTCTCTGTCCTTTTCTCTCTCCTTCTCCTTCTCCTTCTCTTTATCCTTCTCCCTCTCCTTGTCCTTTTCCTTATGCTTCTCTTTTTCTTTCTCTCGCTCCTTTTCATCCTCTTTCCCAAAGTTAAGCATGTTGGTCATATCTGGTATCGATCGCTCAGAGTGCTCCAGGGCGAGTCTTCGAGGCTTGCCCTGCCATAGCCATTTTGCCCGCTCACCAGACACCAACTCTCTGAATTTGTCGATGTCGACCGTCTCGACCTCACCGATCCCGGCCTTTTCGCGTGTCCCAATGACGCCGCTGAGAATCTCACCTCTCTTTCCGAATTGAGACACCGTGGCCCCGATTGCCTTCTGCACGCCCCATTCCTCACCAGCGGCGGCCTTTGCAGTGGACTTGTGCAGTTTGAGAAGCGTCTGACGGTCGAGTCTCCTAGTCCTCTCCAGTTTCTGAGACTTCTGAAAATGCCCAATGCCACGCTTGGTGCTTTCGATCTCGAAGACATCTTTGGCTACAGTGACACCGTACGAGCTCAGGCGATTTCTTGCGCCTATGAGCATGCCAAGCAGTGCGGCTACGGTGGTTGGACCCAGGATGCCGTCGGTTGGCTCCATGTTGTAGTACTCGGATCCGACCTCAGTCCACCAGTTTCCGATTGCTGTCTCTGTGATATCGCACAGCAGACCGTCGATGTACTCTTGATCCAGCATGCCGAAGACAAATAATGCCACTTGACACAGCTTGATCAGCTCCATGACGGCTTCGAAAAAGGGGACTTTCTCGTGGATCTTGTAAGTGGTGTAGAATTTGGCCTGGGTCGCCGGAGTAGGATCTGACAAGGTCATGCCGGATCGACCCGAACAACCGGTCCTCTTCAGGTCCTCGTTCACGATGAAAGCCTGCCTGTGCCTCTTGATATCCCCATTCGGCACAAATATGACAGTGAGAGCCGAGGGGAAGCTGCTCAGGTTGGTGACCATCAGCTCGCCCAGCTCCGTCTCCTTCGGTCTCGCATGGTATATCTGCAGGGCCTTGAAATAGACCTTGAGTCGTGGCGACCACTCATCCTCATCGGCCGGCACAGAGAGCACACCCACAACCACTGAAGACTTTGGGTCGCCTGTATAGGTGACAATCACGAGGGTGGGAGACAGTCGAGAGCATGCCCATTGTTCGACAAGGTAGAGCTCATAGCCGCCAAGTTCGCCTCGGCTCTTGACTATTTGGACTAAAGGGTCTTCAGAGAGGTACCTGGAGTCAAGAGATATGTGTCAGTCCTCGGCCTGGCCAAGCTCGAATATCATCCAGGCGTAGTGGGAGGCAGCAGGAGGTCGGGGAGCGCACCTAAAAGCAACAGGATCTGGGAAGACAACATGTCGGCGGCCAGGGCCAGGCGACAGAGCAGGCGACAGAGCAGGCGACGAAGTATCTACTGAAAGGGAGCTGTCGAGCCTCATATCGCCAGGCAAGGGTGTGCTTTCTCGTGATGTGGTAGCGGCGAGGGTGGAATTCCTCATGGCGGCCAGTCGGGCCTGGGTGACATCCTCCTCTTTGTGGGCGCGGCCATCGGGGAGGTTGAGCCTGAAGGACATGGTGGTATTTGTAGCTGTCCCTAGTGGAGCCAGAGCAATGTTATACGTAGTCTACCGTCATGTGAGACAGCTTCTTCTGGTGCAGCCACCAACGAATCCCGGCAGACCTCGAGCACCGGGACAGCGAATGGTGCATGTTGCAAGGCAGTGGTTGGCTTCTACCAAAGGTGTGCCAGCTCCATATCCTTGCAAAACGGCGAGGAAGCTTGCAGTGTCTTGCACGGTACACGCAGGAGAACGCGCGAGGTTCAAGGCTGAAGTGTTTTTGACATGTGATGCGAGCAGCAGGAGCAGTGGATGGTGATGATGTTATTTATGTACTAAGGTCGAGCAAATAGGGGCCAGGGGCCTGGTCCAGGTGTGCAGGTGGGGCATGTGGGGAGACCGGATTGTGACTGCGGACGCTAATGAGCTGCCCAGGTGCTATGCCATATGCTGAGCAGTGACGACAGCAGGACCCAGTGAATCACACCTAATCCGCATATCCACCCACGTATGGTCAATGTATCCGGCAGCCTTCGATGAGAAGAGCTGGCAAGAATCAGACCGTACAGGCAGTTTACGGTCTCCAAAATGAAACAAACAAAAGGGAGAATCGTAAATGAACAACCTCGGCTGGAAGCATGCAGGTATTGTTGGGTTTGGAACTAATGGGCCAGCTGGTCCGTGGGTCGTGTCTTGCTCTCGTCAGGGACTGACGGACCATCAGAAGTGACTTGCTCTGCACCTGCAGCTCCTCCCCTCAAATGCCGAGTCGGCGGCTTTGGAAGCCACCCCATCACCTCCTCGGGACAACAACATACCACACACCTTGAATGAACCACAACCCAGCTGCCGCATCTACATTCCCATATTTGACCTCCTGCAGAACCTCTCTTCCTGAGTATCTAGATATTCCTACCGAGAACCAGCCCCTCCTCCCTCTATCACTCGAGTCCTCAACCCCATCGGAGCTCCTCCTCCCACCATGGCTTATAAGCCAGACGACACCGATATTCCAGCCCTTCTTAAGGAGCTCGATCGGCTAGCGAATAACACCACCGACCGTCTGAGCGCCGCCGTCGACGATGTCGACAAGATAATAGACATCCTCACACAAGCCCGGGAGCAGATCGCTCAGTGTGCGTGACCGGCCCAGTCGTCCCCACCAGAACCCCATGACCAGACCACTCCGTACTGACGCTCGTCCTCAGCTCCCGACCCCCATACCTCAAGCCTTACCCTCGCCAGGCTGCAAAATCCAGTATCTAAAGGCTTCGAGGCTATCGACCAGGACCTGAGGAAGGTTGACAAGGTCCGAAAAAACTATGGCAAGGTCCTCGACAAGCACTTCCCCCCGAGGCCGCTGCCCACCGACGATGATGCCATGGCGAAACACCCCAAGTTGATTAATCGCGCTATTGCCATGCACCTGTTACGGGAGGGCCAGTTTAATGTCGCATCGACATTTATACAAGAGACCGAGGCGCTGGGTCAGTTCCAAGAGCAAGAGCCAACACATGAGGCGAGGGCACCAGAGCCACCATCACAGCCCAACGATGACACCGACATGGACGCCGACCACTCCGGCGCAGAAGAAGAAGGGGGCGACGACGACGACGACACCATCCCAAACCAGGACTCACGGGGCGCAGCGGAGGCGGGATACGAAGGCGGCGACGATGAGCCAATGAGCGAGGTCCGCTCCCTGCAGTCTACTGAGCTCCAGGAGAAGTTCGCAAGCATGTACCGGATACTTAAGGAGCTCAGGAACCATAACCTTCTGCCTGCCATCTCGTGGGCGCACGAGAACAGCGCCGAGCTTGACGCCCGCGGCTCCGACCTGGAGTTCGAGCTGTGCAAGCGGCAGTACATCTACCTCATCCTGCAGAGCGGCAGCGGCGACGGCGAGGAGGACGAGGGCCCCGCGCAGGCTATGGAGTATGCGCAGGCTAACTTCCCTCGATTCGCGGACCGGCACGCCAAGGAGATCGCGCAGCTCGCGTCTGCGCTGGTGTACCAGCCGAACCTGGGCGAGTCGCCGTACGCGCACCTGTTCGCGGGCGGAGGGGACGTGGGCGAGGCGGGATTCGACGAGATAGCGAGCTCGTTCACGCGCGAGTTCTGCTCACTGCTGGGCCTAAGCGCCGAGAGCCCGCTGTACGTGGCCGCGACGGCCGGGGCCATCAGTCTGCCGCGGCTGATGATGTTCGTCGGGGTCATGACGCAAGCCCGAGCCTCGTGGACGACCGCCTCCGAACTCGCCTTCGATACGCCGCTGCCGCGCTCCATGATCTACCACTCCATCTTTGTCTGCCCCGTCTCCAAGGAGCAGACCACCGACCGCAACCCGCCCATGATGCTCCCCTGCGGCCACGTCCTGGCGAGGGACTCGCTGAAGAACCTGGTCAAGAGCCACCAGCGCTACAAGTGTCCCTACTGCCCCGTCGAGGGCCTGCTCCGGGACGCGAGGCAGATCATCCTTTAGAACGGCCAGATCCTCGCGTTCAAGTGGGACGACGCCTCCGACTCCAACAAGGTCTGGTTTTTCTCGCAACCGGAACACGCGGACCTCCTGCTGGGCGTGCTGGGCGGCCCCATCCCTTCAACGGGCAGCTCCGCCCTTTCAATGCTTTTGGGCAACAATTACCTCCATAACAAGGGGTTTAGGAGGAGGGCCTGAAGACGCGGCACGAGTGTCAACGTCGAAGGGTTACGGGACCCAACAGAGCATAGGGCGAGTTACGTGCGACTGTCTGTCTATCTGTCAGTGTTGTGTGTCAAACAACCATAGCGCGTTGAACCGAAAGCGATAATCATGTGTTAGAATAAATCAGCACTGCCTTGTTGCCGGTATTCAAGAGTAGCCCAGCAGGCTCACGTTGATGAACACTTGGCCATATGTTTGCTACAATGCGCCCTCACCCCCTGCTCAGGCATCCGAGCAAACTGTGCACCAGTGACTAAAAGCGCCATGTATTTCAAAGTCTCTTGATATGTGACATGGCCCCTACTGCGACATCTGCGGATGTCATAGAAATGGAGCGAGGGGTTGATGCCTCCTGGATACTATTTTTACTCTCCCCCAAAGTGCGCCGTTCTTGTTGTCTATCCAACGCCGGCTGTCCAACGCCGGCTGTTGGCCTATCGCGAGCTGTGACTTTCATCTCGCGTATCCTCAGCTTAGCTGGAAAGTAGAAGACAACAACCGACAACACCACGACGAAGCCGTCCCCTATTCCTATCGCAAGGCGCAAGCACATGCGCACGATAAACGTCGTTCGCATACGTGAGCACGTTACTATTGGTGTACCAGGAGACGGATCTCAATGACAAAACATATTTCCAGCAGTTGTATCGGTCTGTTAGGGCAGACAATTTCTCCGTTACTCATCTTTATAAGATCAAGAGCAAGATTGTGCTACAAAGCATTTGACTGTCCTTAAGCGAGACTGACCAAGCAGGTGAGACAAGAAAAGAGAAACAACCAGGAAGGATCCCTCTCCCAGCCGGTGAGGTGAGGGCGGGTTCTGGGTAGATCAAAACGCCCCTTCACCTCGGGGATATCAAAAGATGTAGAAAAATAGCCCGCTGTAAATGCTCAGTAGCCCTTTGTGTCGTGGGGAAGCCCTGTCCCTCCTCTCCCAGCCCGTTTCGTTTGGTTCGACATCCAATATCCACCTCCTCTTTATCTTTTCACTTGTCCCCAGAGAGCAGGTACGGGCTGGCATCTCTTTCCTGGAATGCCCCGTTACCCCAAAGCAAAAGGACCCTGAACACCACCTCCGATATCCGATCGGGGCAAAAATGAAAAAGAGAACCCTCAAGAACGCCATTAGATGTAGAAGGGCAAATATGGTGTATCCGCAGTGATTTATATGTAATTGTACCCGGTTCGTACTTCGTCTCTGTGTTTCGTGCTGGACCGAATTGTCTGTCGCCCCGTCTCGAGCCAGCGATCCAGTGGAGGTTGAGTAGCTTCCGGACAATGCGGTCATTATCTCGTGGACCTCGTATTTTGCGGCCAAGGTGAATCGGCTTTAGTCGATTGTCATGCGCGTTGGCACCGACGGTTTCAGGGCGTGCATGTCGACACTGCTACCTCCGTCACCCTTCTCTTCGCTCGGCTTCTTCTTGAGTAGGTGTGTCTTGAGGCCGGCGCCGAAGTTGTTCATGCAGTAGAATGCATTGGTAATGGTGCATATCAACAGCATGATAGCCAAAACCGCAAATGCTGTCAGACTCTTGCGCACCGGCATGTAGAAAGCAGCGTGGCTCGGTTGGTAGATGCGCACAAGCTTGAATATGAAGTAGGCAAGAGCACCGACGTAACAGACAATAACACAGATGGTTCCGATCTTGTTCTCGTGTCGAGTGAAGTACGCCGCGGCGAGGAGGATGATGATGGTAATCGGGACAGCAGCGGCTGTTAGGTACATCTCAGTGTCGGTGTAGCCAGTGACGATGACGATGAACTGCACGGTGAACCCGAGGAAGAAGAAGAAATCGAACTTGAGCAGCGCGATGTAAACCTGAGGGGACTGTTAACTTCTGTCTCTTTGGCATTGCTTGCGCAGATCCCTGGGACTCACCTGGTAGTGGAGAAACCTCTTCTTCATCCTGTAGTCGGCTCCGATCTGCTTGAGGATGTCCCATGCGAAGACCTGGTACAGTTTCCAGGCGATGAAGGACATGACGATTGTGCCCACTGCGAGAATGATGGGGATGGCTATGAGGAAGCCTTGTACTTCGTCCCAGAGTGCTTGCTGCGGTGTTATCACCACGCCCTTTTCGTTGGTAAAGCCACCGTCCAGCCCATTGTTCTGGCCCAGAAGGGTGAGAGCGTCGTGGATCTGATCTATCTGGATTGCGGTGTATACGAGAAGGGCCAGGTTCGCGATGCAGATTCCGATGATCTGAATGGTGTTCTTCAAGCGAAGGGCGTCATAGACCAGTAATAGCTCGTACAAGAAGCCGAAGATGAAGAGGGTGAGGAAGGTCGGGATC
Organism: Diaporthe sp. P3_1W; assembly: GCA_037177825.1. Classification (NCBI taxonomy): domain Eukaryota; kingdom Fungi; phylum Ascomycota; class Sordariomycetes; order Diaporthales; family Diaporthaceae; genus Diaporthe; species Diaporthe sp. P3_1W. Next base: position 7,148,246 of record JBAFXB010000001.1, read on the forward strand.
GTCTTGTACTGTGCTTTGGTTTCTTCGTCGGTATTCGATATGTCCAGCAGATGTGTCTGGAACATAGCAAATGTATACCTATGTTGCGAACGGTGAGATGGACGGTCAATGAGGCAGCGAAGGGAATTGGGGCCGCTCACGATTCGAAGGCCAGACACACTATGGCCTGTAGTGATGCGGCAGCCATGAAGGCCTTGGGCCAGGGCCCAGCCATGAAGTCCAGGCTATTGCGCTTCATACTTGCGCGACTTGAGGGAGCGATGCCCTCTCTGTGGAAATATCCTCCTTCTTGAAAGGCCTGAGAAAAGCCCGGGTCGGCGGGCAGGAGGTTCCGCCGAGATTCAGTCCGGAACGCCAGGGCGGGCAGGCGTGTCGACTCCTTCAGAGGAGTCAAAGGAGCCGCAGCGGTTGTCTCTTGTATGGTCTGCCAAGACAAGGAAAGAGTGCGGAGAAGGACCTAGAATGCGGGCCGGGCGGTTGGTGGCGACGAGTACAATTTTAGGAGAGAAGGATTGGAAATGTCGCGGCTGTCGGTGGGCTGAAAGAGTGGCCGTCGGCTGCAGAGGTGGGGACGAGAAATGAGGGTCGCGATTGGGGCCTCCTCCGGCGAGATGGTGTGGTGGTGTTGGCGGTTGTGTGGGAGGGTGAGAATGAGGATGATGATGATGATTGACGATTGATGAGTAGCGGAAAGGAAAGAAAGCACGGAGCGTCGAGTCGGGGGACAAGGCGATTGAGTGTGGTGGTTGATGGGCCCGAGTCCTGGCCCTTTTCTCGGTTGGGATGGTGTGCTGGGGGGGTCCCAAGGACCCAAGGATGGCTTGGTGGAGGATGGGAAGCGGCGCGGCGGCCACAGGCGGAGAGTCTCAGGTCCACAGGCCCGGGGTTCAACGTGCGTGCGGGTTTGCTAGAGGAGGGCTGAGCACTTAGTCTACTTCGTGCAGTCGCAGGGCAGGGCAGTGTACTGTAGCTCTAGTTGCAGCCCACTGCGAGTCTGACAAGTGAGAGCGACCAGGGCCTGCCAGGGCTGCGAGCAGGATGGGCCAGCCTCGACTCGCAATACCTGGCACCGGCTGGGCAGGACAGGCAGAATTGGCTGTACACGCGACGACAAGGCGCAGGAAGAGGGAGATTTGAGATTGGGGGGTTGTCCACACGAATCCACAGACCAGGGGGAGAATGGGGCGCTGGATCCAGGCCTTTCCCCACAGAGAGGATACAGTGGTACCTGGTGGTTGTACCTTGTTGGATACTGTGGTGCCGTCCTGCGCCGTGCTTGGCTGTACAATCCGAGCTTTGCAGAGAAGCAGAGAAGCAGCAAGAGAAAAGATGGTGCGTGTCGTGGATCCCAGTGCCTTACACAATGTGCAGCCTTGCGAACCGGGAGAATCAGACGAAAGAGGGGGAGAACGTGAAACAAGTTCGAAGGGAGGGCTTGGACGAGGAGGAGTAGTGGAAAAAGAAAAGGTGAGGGCGAGGATGAGGCAGTGAGGACACGGGAGCGTGACAGAAGTGACGCTAAGGAGCCCCTTCTGGGATTTCAACCTTTCACACGCAGCCGCGGCAGCAGAGCAGAGCACGTTCGGTTTCGCCAGCTGCCAGTGCCTTTGCCAGTGCCAGTGACGATGATGATGGAATGCTGGGCTCGGGCTGGGCTCGGGCTGGGCTGGCCCTTTCGCTGTTACTCGAGCAAGGGGACCACCGTTGCATCGCCGCGTGCCGAGCAGTTGGGGACAGGGCGTAGGGTAGGGATCCGTTGGGGACATGGCACTGCTAGCCTGGCACCGAGGATCGATCTGTCCACGGGTCCGTAGGAGAAGCGTTTCGATGCAGGCAATATCCAGCCAGGGTCCTGTTGCTATTGCACATCACACGCTTGGTACCTCCGTACTCTTGTCTCCCGACCTCCCCTGCCCCTTGCAGTACTGTGTATTTGTGCACATCCAACACTCCCCTCTCCGGTGGGGGGTATTTTGCTAAATCCACTCTGCACCCAGTACGCAAATAAAAGACATAAAATTACTAAGTATTCCCATAGAAGTGCTTCCCTGAAACATAACAAGGCATTCTCAAGTACTTTTCATATTCTGCTAAAGGATATCTAAAATAATATAATTATATGTAAACATATATAACAGGTCCAGCAAGGCAACAATGGCCACAGAGACCTTGTTGTCACAAAGGACTTGCTCTTGAACGTCGAAGCTGTGGTCCAATAATGTGGCATAGAAAACCTCGTTGATATTTCATGCAAAGGGCACCGTGTTCTATTTCGCAGTAGCCCAATACCTCTCGACCATCTCCCGAGCAGTCAACGGCTTGATCTCCGGAAACATCTCGTTCAGCGTCCCCTCCCTCGGCACGCGGCCCCGCCCCGTGGCCATCCACAGCTCAAAGATGGCAAGGAACCACTGCAGCCGCTCCCTGGGGAACTTGTCGTAAGATGCCGCATGACCAGGCAGCTCCGTGATCTGCGACACCCTCAGCTTCTCGACGCCGTCGTACGCGACCTCAAATTTGACCCCTTTGGCCTCCTCCGCGATGGCAACGAGCTCGTTGAACGTCAGCTCGTCGCCCACGACGCGCAGCTCGCGCGGCCACGCCCCCAGGTCCAGCGCGGCGACGACGAACCGCGCCACGTCGAAGGTGTACGTGAGCGTCACGGGCTCGTTGCCGTCGCCGGGGATGCCCGCGGCGTTGTGCTCCATGTCGACCACTAGGACGCTGTGGGGGTGGTGCGTCTTGAGGCTCGGGGGCGCGAAGTAATCGAGGAAGGTGCCGTTGTGGACCACCGCCCACTCAAGGCTGGTGGCCTCGAGGGCCTTGAGCGAGGTGAAGTAGTGCTCCAGGGGCGGGAGGATGGCGACACCGCTGCGAGAGGTCAGCCCGACTGGGTGGGACAGGGGCGGTTGGTAAGTGAGGTGCTTACTCTTCGGGATATGGAATGGCAAAAGAACTTGGGATGAAACGCCTCGTCACACTGGACGCATCCGCGGCTTTGATGAGGTTGACTTGAGAGGTCGCCAGGGATGTGGCCGTGATGCCAAAAGCGCTTATTACGGTGTGGACGTTGTGCTCCTCCAAAAATGATTTGAGAGCGCCGATGTCACTGTAATCGACATCGAACACCGGCGCTAGGGAATTCTGTTCTCTGCTCGAGTCCTGAGGAGATCAGCACGATTTTGTTTGACGGTGTGTGGATCTCAAAGCTCTTCATTGTATACCTTGCGAGTGAGAATTATCGCATGATGCTTGTCTTGAGAAGCCAGAACCTCCACAAGTGTGCGTCCAACGGCACCCGTCCCGCCCGCAATTGCCACATTTACCATCTTGACTCAAGACTAGAAAGGCTCCAAAATTTGAAACGCAAACTTGAGAGCAAAAACTTAAGATGGTGTAAAGGGGTGAGAGGGCGTCTCCAAACCTAAATTGATGGAGCCAAGAGGCACTCAACCATGCGGCATAAGCTCGAAGACATCAACCAAGGCTAGGCAGTGAGACAATAGAGTCAGACTTTTTCAGGCCAACTAACTGATTCAATTCAAGGAGAGTGAATAAGTACCAGAATTGGCTGGTGTTGACTCGGACATTAGATATATCCGAGGCATTAAGTGGACCAATGGAATTAGAAGGACTTAACGTTTGACAACAAGAATGCCTAAATGATAGAATATCAAAACTTGGAGTTATTTGAATAGATATACTTTTGAGACAGCCTCCCTGCTTGAGCCTTACTTGAGTAAAACTGCCGCTTCTCATTTTCTGCCTACTGTCCAACTAATAAGTAAGCACGGCCCCAGATGCACTTCTATCTGATTTGGTCAGCAGTTGGATGATAACAGGAGCATACGTCCCCGGTGCACGAAACTTATTTCCGAGGACCCATATTCTGTGATGGACTCTGCACACATACAGGAAGTAGGCCTGCAATTACGGCCTGGCAACTTGTCCTTGACCAGGCGGATGAAAGTCTTTCGCCATCTAGAAATCTTCCAGCCATGGTGTCACGTGTTTCACTCAAATAGCCAACTGGAACTGGAAATATTTCATCGTGCTCGGTCATTTACCAGCAACCTCAACGGTGGCTGCCATCTTTTGAGCCCGAGACCTGATGCCTATCCGTGCCGATATGCTGTATAGCAAGTATTCTGCTTGTATAGTCATTGTGAGCAAGCCAGGCAAAAATGTTGGCGCGGCCGGGGTTGAACCGACATCTCCTGTATGATAATGAGACCAGGCATGCTACCATTACACCACGCGCCATATTTGAAGTTTATGAAATGTTGACACCATGCTCATTCATATGCTAGTGTCACTCTAGTTGGTTCCCAAATACTTTGCTTGAGACGGCGCTCTCAGCCACTGCACTATGACTGCAGCAACCACCAAATCCAGAGCGCTCTGGAAACTCGCAATACTCTCGCACAACTACGTTACCAGAGGATCAAAAAATAAACAACGGTAAATTATGAGATCTAGTGTAAGTAATCTAAGTGCTTAAAGATAATAGTATTGGCAGTTTAATTTCAAATTTGGTGTTTTCTTGTTTGAATGATATTACTTTATATGGCTAGCTATGGACCCTGTGTATTTAGTGTTGTTGTCTGGTCGAAAAGGACAAAGACGATTGACGAACAAGATGAGATGACTGTACTATTGTTAGAGTGAGCTGGGCGTCAGGGACTGCCGACCAGCAAGCGGCAACGCCAATGCAAGGGCCTCAAGGGGCTGACACTAACAGCAGAGACAGGCTGACGTGCATGTCTCTGGGTTGCGCAACGGCGGGGCTCCACGGGCCCCATCAGATCGGAAGTTTGGACTCACAGCCACGCCGACAACGACAGGGAGATCCCGACTCGTTGAGGCCAACTCTCCCTGGCTGCCCTGGCTGCCGCATCCGCTACAGCCAATGCCTTCTTCCTGCCTTGCTGCCAGGCCCTGCGAACCATGTGCCTGCATAGTGCCGTGCCATGCGGGAGACACCCAGTTGCCGTCATCCCCTTCCTTTCTCCTTGGAAGGGCAGTTCAACCGAACTGACACCGACACGCTGCCAACGTCATCGAGACCGTACCCCATTCCCCTTTCCATCGGCTGGGCATCGGCTGGGTGGAGCCCTGTGATTGCTTCCAGACCGAGCTCTCCTTTCCATCAAAACTAATATTCTTCTATACGAACATTCCGTACAGGTACATTGCTGCATGCAGTACATCTACACGTGTAGTGTGTCAAACACTGCAGCCAAACACCCCTAGATAAGGGTGATACACGCTCAACCAGATGGCAGCCGCACAGAAGTGCCGCCGAGAGGCTGCCCAAAACCCAAAACGAGGCCCAGTGCCTCGTTCGTCCGATATCTGGGTTTGCCTGCGGCCCCTTTCGCTTCCAAGTAAACCCCACGGAAGGTGAATCATCCGCAGCGCCAGAATTGGACTTCAGGGGCTGGGTCTTTGTGAGTGTGCCGCCGCCCCATTTCTTCCCCCACAAGGCTGCCCGGTTGGCCATGCGGGATAGTTGGGCATATTCCCAATAGAGGCGGTCCAAAAACTTGATCGTAACAGGCCAAACTACTCAATGGGAATGTCTCACCGTCGAGGGTGGTGTCAGGCGAGGGAAGCGGGAGCGGGCGAGCGGGCGTTCAGATAAAAATAGCAATGCCGGCGCATTCCCTCCAACACGACCTGCAAGGCGCCGATCATGATGACAGCGCTGCTGCAGTAGCGCTGGACGACCAGGACGGTGTGGCAGGACTGGGAACAGCTGTAAGTGCCGATCCTGCCAAACTTAATCGCAACGACCGCGACGGCCGTCCGACATGCCCACCCCCGATAAGGGCTCGACGCATGAAAAGCAAGCGGCAAACAGGAAACATGTCATGATGCAGACGGGCTGGGACTGCAGATAGCTGTACGGATATGGACTGGACTGCGAGGGGTGTCCGCGTATTCTCGAATGTCGCTCCCGGCTCGACGTCCGAGCCCCCGGGCCCCTCGGGCCCCTCGTGCGGGAATGACAATCTCGACGCACGAGTCGGAACTCATCAAAAAACACCATCTAATTAGTTCATACTTCTGCTGGACTGTGAGGCCTCTGGGCTGGACTTGAGCTGGGCTGAGCCGCTTCACGCCAGTCATCCGATGAATTGCGCTGTCGCACCACTGGCAACGCAGCACTGCAGGCCTGTGACATGAGCGTCCAAGCCGGCAAACAAAAGCTGTCAGCTGCAAAGGCCGTATTCAGGTAGGGGTTGACAAGTGCGAATCTGGCCAGTCCCTGGCGGATTGAAACGAATGGTGAGCTTGTGCCCAGAGTCTACAGTCCTTGGCCAAATTCGTGATTCTCACAAACACGAGCTTGTCCCCAGGAAATGGGCGACCTCCTGGCTAATCAGACGGACATTTGTCCGCGTACGTACAATGGGATCGAACGTGAGGGATGGATCAGTTCAGTGCCCAAAAACAGACCAATTCTCAATTAGAGATATTTCTCATTCATCGGAAATAGATTATTACCGGCAAGTATATCCTACCTAGGCAAACATCTAGAAGCATGGGGCAGCACACGACCTTTCTATCCTCGCCTCCTGGACCACGGCTGGACATTGGGGCCCACAATCAAATTGACGGAGCTACATATGTATCATTCCCAGTGTGGGCCAAGATGAAGCGTGATTTAGGACCATAGAACCTAGTTCACGTGTGCCTTTCATTAATTTGTGCAGTACGGAGGACCCATATGTAAATTCATACATACCTACGTAGGTACCTCAGGCAAGACGAGGCTGTCCGTCTCAGTGCTGTGTAGTAGGCGAATACCCACATGGAAGCTTGAACCGAATGTAAACCTGGGGTCGATCCGCAGGGAGCGTGGGGCCTAGAGGAGCCAGAGCGGTGGGCGCTAGCGGCCGGGGCTGTCCACCTCCCACCTCCCAACCGCGCTAGCAAGCAGCAGGCCGACGTCCTATCAGGTGGCCCGCCGAATCCCAGGTCGCATCGCATCGCACTGGGCAGCTTTTCCATCGCGCAAGGCTGAGCGAACATCGCGCCCCGTCACGTCACGTCTCCACTCCAGCTAGCTATCGAGGAAGCCCCGGGCTGGCAGACCACCATGGAGATGGAATCCGACGATGAGACCCTGCGCGAGCTCGCAGCTGGCAACTCCATGGACTAGTAAGTTGTCTGGCATGCACCTGCGCTGTCGCGATAGCTCCTCGCGACCGCCACCGCCAAGGCTTCCTGACTGACATGTGCCCGCCTTCACAGCTCAGCATGGCCGCTCCTGCTTAGCACCATTATATCGCGTCTCGACAAGGTATGGACCATCGTGCTGACAAGACCATGCTCTTACTGTGTTGGCTCACAGCCAATAGTCACTTGGACTGACGTTGACCTGCCTCTCCAGATCGCAAAGAACGACTTCCCCATCCCACGAATCCCCGAACCAGCCTCTCCAGTCGCTCCCTCTCCCCAGGAACCTCGCTTCCTCGCTCCTCTCCCCTCCTCCGACGCCCTTGAGCCACCGCCATCATCAGCCCCAAACGAGGGCGCCAGCTCAGCAGACTCATCCCAAGAGACCAACAAGGAGAATGCCGCCCCCACACCGCCCACCTCGGCCCCGGCGCCGACTCCCACTCCCGCTCCCGCTGCCGCGGCCACATCAGCCCCCGAGCCCGGCACACTCCCGCCCCAGATCATCGCCATGATCGCCGAGATAAACGGCGTCCTGAACGAGTCCTTCCACACCTACCCGCCCCACACCATCCAGAGGCTCGCCGAGCTCGTGCTCCGGCCGAGACAGCACTACAAGTCGCTGCCGTCATATCTGCACGCCGTGGACAGGGTCGTTCACGTCACCAGCGGGAATAACACATACCCCCTACCGCCTGCCATCCCAGACATGTCGTCCATGTCGCTGGGCGGGCCCAACGGCGTCATGGACCAGGGCCAGCCGCAGGAGAACGGGTCGGACACGTCCATGGCCTGGGTCAGCACGAGCAACGGCAATGCCATCGGTAGCGACGAGGCACTAGGCGGCGCGCTGCTAACTCCCATCCCATGGCTCCAGAGGCGGTCAAGTGGGAATCGGGACGGCGATGGCGGTTCCGAGTCCGGGGAGTCGTCCACGCTGGGCTCTGACGGAGGGCCATCGCCTCTGGCGGCAAACCAGGGCCCGGCATCGTCACAGAGGAGCTCTTCGCAGCAGTCCTCGAGGCAGTTCGAGACCCGCACCGAGAGCACAGAGACGATAGACGGGCCTAATGGCGTCGGTAGCATCGAGACGGTCTCCATTTCTGTCAACGGCATACCGCCCATGGGCTCGGCCGCCCAGCAGCGCGTCATCACCCAGGGCGAGCTCATCCGACAGGAGCAGAGGGCCGGCGTGGTACCCGTCAGTCAACTACAGCGGACCGGGCCGGTCGTTGTCACCTCCTCGTCGGAAGCTTCGACGACCACGGCGGCTGATGACGGCTCCCCGTCAGCAGAGGCTGCCGACAACGACACCGCTATGGGCGAGGGCGAAGGCGAAGGCGAAGGCGAACCTCCCAAAGACACCAGCAGCGAGAAATCGGACGAGGAGATGCCCGATGAGGAGGAGGCGCCGCACGCCCGCGGGCCAGACATTATCGGCGCGGCAGACATGGGCCCGCAGGCGCCGACGTCCAGCAGTTTCAGCCTCAGCACCGGCGGGAACATGGAGGTCCGCGGGATCGATGTCGAGGCCGCCGTGGGGCGCAAGCACGAGGCACCCGCCCCCGCCGCTGCAGATGAGACGCCCGACTCGAGCGACGACGGCGCGCCCATCATGACTCCCGCGTCGTCCGAAGAGGGCGGGGAGGCCAAGACCGCCGAGAAGGCTGCGGACAAGGGCAAGGATGCCGCCGACTATGCCGACGAGATGGATGAAACGCACTGCGGCCCGCTTCCCGGCCCCGCGAGCCCGACGCCGTCGTCGAAGCGCGGCGCGGAGGACGATGCGGACGCGGAGCACGAGGGCAGCAGCAGCCACAAGAGGCTGAAGGAGGATGTCGGCGACAGCGAGGGTCCCGAGCCCGAGGCGAAGGCTTCCTCCGCCGGGGAGGCGGAGACGTCGCCGGCGGACAAGAACGGGGCACAGGGCGAGGCGGACAAGGATGGCGGCGCCCCTCCGCCAGACCGTACTTCCCCGGCCGGCGACGATGGCGGCTCCGGGGCCAGCACCACCACGGAGAAGAAGGAGGGAGAGGCCGAGGGTGAAGGTGATGAGAAGGCGGAGAAACAGGAGAGCACCACCGAGACCGGCGAGGACCCGACGGCCTAGGAGGGCGCCGAGGAGCGTTGGGTTGAATGCATGCCTGTGCGTCCCAGCCCGAAGAAGGGGAGGAGGGACGCTCAGGACTTTGGTAGTGGCGGTGGTGCTGTTGATAAAGATGATGATGATAACGGTACAGACGGGCCAGGGGAGGAGGAAGAAGAGCGGGCAGACATCGAACAACAAAAAGAATCAGGACGTCCCCTCGGGGACTGCGATTTGATATGACCTGGTCTGATCTGGGGCAAGTCATGAGGAGTTTGTCGAGTTCCTAGACACGCGCTCACTTGAGGGCGTAAATTGTATCGTGATAAATGGGCGCAGTCAGAGAGCCAGTGAGAGGGTCACTTGAGTATTACTCCAAAAGGGGAACACAGTCATAGCAGCCGGTCGAGGCATTCTCATCAAATCAAGCATGGTAGAAAAGCCACAACATTACACGGAGCAAGTCCGCTGTCCGCACCATGTGAATGTCATCCAAATTCCCGGCTGGAATCTCTTTACTCGTCTCATCATGCTATGTGCGTAGCAAACAAAGCCAATCGTAAATGCTATCCCTTCCGTACCAAAAAACGCCAGACTCGCCCCAAATTTTCTCACGCCCAAACATATACATCCTCAGGCTGTCCGTACTGCGCATGACCCTCGTTCATCACACAGATGGACGCCAACACTTGTCCCACCTACTCGGTGATCATGGTGATATTCTCCTTGGTGATGGTACTGCACTGGTTCTCGTCGCGCTTGACGCGGAAGAAGGAGTCGCAGAAGTCGGAGCACCGCATGTACCGCAGGAACTCCTCGTCGTGCGTGATGACGATGAGCTGGAAGTTGGCCTGCGCCTGCCGCGCCCTGATGATTCCGTGCAGGCTCTGAGCCAGCGACCGGATGTTGTCGCTGTCCAGGTTGGTCGTCGGCTCGTCCAGCGCGATGACGCCGCAGTTGACCCCGAACGACTCGGCCAGCGCCAGCCGGATGATGATGCTGGCCAGCACCTTCTGCCCCGCCGAGCAGCGTCCGCGCATGTCCATCTCCGTGTCCCGCTTGACCATGATGACGCGGTAGTTGTAGCTCCGCCGCGTGCTGTTTGACGTCGGGGTGTCTTTCTCGGAGCGGATGGCAATTGTGTCAACGTCGGTGCCTTGGTACGTCGCGCGCCATAGATCACCCGCGATGCGGTTGATCTCTTCCATTTTGATAGAATGGAATTGCATGATGGCTTTGTCGAGCGAATCGCCAAACGTGGCCAGATCAGCAATGGCGCCCTTGGTCGTTTGCAAATCAATGCTAGACTTTTGGAATTTCTCCTCGGCGCCCCTGTATTCCTGGTCGTAGAGCTCGATCTGCTGGTGCAAATTGTTGTCTGTGGCCCTACTCTTCCCAATCAACTCACTCCTGTCGGCTGTGAGAACGCTAATTCTCTTTTCGTGTTTCTTGGCTTCGGCGATGAGGCGGTCATAGTCCTTTTCTGCATCTTCGGACTCCAGACGTTCGATCTTCTTGGCCAACTCCTCGAGGGCAGCCTTGTTTTCTCGATACTTGAGGTTGTCCCTGATGTTCTTTTTGTTCCAATCGCCTTGGGACAACTCCTCTTTCAGCGAATTGATGCGTTTCATGAGTTCCTCCATCTCGCCTTTGAGGCGGGTAAGCAACTGCTGGAAGTTCTGGATGGATCTCTCGACCGAAGTCAGATTGGATTCTCCGCCGCGATCCAGGTAGTCCTGTATGTCATCCTCGATGATCTTTAGTTGGTTGAGAGTGCGTGCAACAGTATCGCGTTCCTCAGCCGCCCTCTCTGCCTTCTTACGCCCCGTTGCAAGAGCATCGTCACGCTGTGCCCTCGCAGCATCGATCCTTGGCTGAAGTTCAGCGAGCTGGGCGTCAATTTCCGAAATTCTCGCATCCTGAGTGTGATTGTCCTCTCTCAATGCCTTGATCTCGTCAGACAAACCCCGCTTTTTGTCCATAAGCTGCCTTGCTTGAGCAATCTTGCCATCAAGCTTGCTGCTCTCGAGCTCGAGGTTGCTGACGAGATCGCGGCTTCGTTGCCTGTCCGCAGACATGTTGTCAAGTCGTTTCTTGACTTTCCGCGTCTCTTCTGTGCAGATCGCCCGAGCTTCATCCACCTCTCCGGGGGTGCGTGTCGATCCGCCAGACTGCCTCTGAGACCTTTCCAGTTGCTCGATCTGCTCCTTCGCATCCGTGATTGCCCTAAAGAGGTGAGAGATTTCAGAGACGACGCTAGAGACAGATTGCAGCGACTCCAACTTTTCGCTTGCTTCCCTCCGGTGCTTGTCTGCTTCCTCGAGCGTTCCCAAGACGTCGTCCCTCTCCCTCTTGGCCTCGTCAATCGCCTTCTCGCTTGCCGGCAGCTCTTTAGCTAGCCGCAGGGCGGCATCATGTTTTGGACGGACTGCCCGCAAACGCTCCAGCTTCTTGTCGACGTCGCGGAATTCTTGCTCCAGTTCCGCCTTTGATTCGTCGTTGAGGTGCTTGGTGATCTTCGCCACAAGTTTCGACTTGGCGCGGTCCTCGTCAAAGGCACGATCGCACATGTGGCACTTATTTTTTGTTTGTAAACAAGTCTGCGCCAGGGTCCAGTACGACTTCATATGATCAAACAAGCTCAGATCCTTCTCGAGCTCCATCTTGTTCGCCTCCAGATCTTCGAGTTCATCATTGTATGCATCAATGGAGATTGCCGATGGATCTTCTGCCGTTTCCTTGAGGACATCCAACACAGCTGTCTCACTGCTCGTCTTGTTGTCCGCCAACTTTTGATGCTGCTTGCTGGCTTCGGAGAGCTTGTAGTCCACTTGCTTGAGCTTTTGCTGCAGCTGGTCACAAGCTTCCTTCTTCTCGTTTAGAGCAGCAGTCTTCCCGCTTAATTTCGCTTTGAAATCGGCCTCGAGGGACCCGTGCTCCCAACCAGGGCGAACCTGCTCACCGAGCATCTTGCTCCAACGCGTGGTCAAATTGTTCAGGCTTGCCTCACGGTCTCGGGCTTCTGTCTTGCGAAGATCCAACTGAGCAAGCTCAGAGGCCAGCCGAGTACAATTGACGAGCTCGCTGTTCAGGTCGTCGCCCTGCTGCTCCAGCTCGCGCAGTTCCTTCTGCGTCACTCGTATCTTTTCGTCCCAGTCATTGCTGGCAAGTCCGGCCAGAGCTTGTTGGTGGCGGTCGTTCAGCGAGATCCTGTCACTTTCGAGACGGTCGACGAGAACTTCGTCGCATTTCACCGAGTCCATCTCCGTCTGAAAACGCTTAACCTTGCGATCATTCTCAGCTTTCTTCTGTTTCGCAAATGCTCTCTCCGAGGTTTTGGCGTTCTTGTCATTCTCCATCTCCGAAATGCCTTTGTTCGCCGCGTCCGCCTCGTGTGACACTCGACCTTGCAGCTGCTCGTGCTCCTTCTTCTTGCTGTTGAAGATGCCCTGGATCTTGCCGTTGAAGAGTCGTATCTGATCATCATCCAGATCGCCTTCAAATCCTCGTATCTCGTGGGCCCGTGCTGCAGCCTGGATCATCTCAACGCGGGTCTGCAGCTGGCGTTCATACTTGTCCTTGTCTGACTGAAGCCTGCCCTTTTCCCCGAGCTTCAGGTTCAAGTTGTGTTCGGCCTTGTTGATCTCACCCTGTAAGCTTCTATATTCCGAGGACTTCTGGTCAATATCAGTTTGCAGTTGCCCTAGGCGGTCCTCGTATTGCTCAAGGGATCTCCGGAGCTCATCATCTCCCTCGGTCATCATGTCGATGGACTCGCGAAGCTCTTCGACATTGTTGTGCCTGAAGTCGTACTGGTCCTGGTTGTACTTGAGGTCGTTCATGACACTCAAAAAGTTGTTGGCCTTCTCACGCGACTCTCTCTCTTTCTGCCGAAGTTCGGTCACTTCTGTTTCGATGGCCTCGACCTTCTGGCGGTATTCCTCAATCTCCTCGGTCAGCTTCTGGCACAACCTTTCGTTTTTCTGACCTTTGTTTTTGTTCTCCTCGTTGTGCATGTGATGAACCTGGAGATTACGAAGCTTCTCGGCCTGTTTCTTCCGAACCACCTTCAGTTGATCGATGGCCTTGGTGTATTTCTGGGCGTCAAAGATCTCGTCGAATTTCTTCTTCAGGGCAGACGGCTCGCTCATTGGCCAGAGTGAGTCGTCCTGGTGGCAGAAGATGACAGACTCAAGGATGGCAGGTGCCACTCCCAGGTAAGTGGGAACCATGCTGTCGACATCACCAACCCTGGACGAGCTTGTTGATTTCTCTCCGTTGGAGGCTTGCTCTCGAACCGTAGTCTCGAGGGTCTGGAATTTGCGTTGTTTGGTTTTCGTCAAGGTGACTTTGAAATGGCGATTGACGACGTATTTCGCCCCATCTAGTCCTCTGAACTTGAGAACTACGCAACCTGGGACAAGGTCTTGCGTGTGGAGTTGAGGATCGAACACGAAGGCGGCACCATTTTTGCTGTTGGGTGGCAGCTGGCCTGTTGTGGCATACTTGAGACACTCAATAATGGTTGTCTTGCCCGAGCCGTTGTACCCGACGATCAAAGTGAGCGGGGTGTTGAAGGTGATGGATTCACGGAACAAGGGTCGGAAGGAACGGACTCCCTGGACCGTCATTCCCTCGATGCGTGACATCTTGACAAGGGATGGCGATGCTCATGAGAGCGGCCACTGATCTGTTGATGGTTGTCTCGGTTGAAAGGCAGATGAGATAAAGGTAGGTGGGGGACGAGTATGGTCAATAATAGACAGTATGGTTTTGTCGTCGAAGAGGTCAAGCAGAGAGACAGAGACAAAGACAGAAGATGCAGCTCGAACTTGGTCGGTCGAGGCAAACGCGTGCCGTCTCAATTAAAGTCAAAGGCAGGCGCGTCTGGCTGCATCGACAAAAGTGGGGCCGTCGCCAGGTCAGCTGGGCAGCTGGGGAGCTGCTGCCTGTCCCAAGCACCCCACCCCCAGTTGGCTGCCCCAAGGGTTTCTATCAACCCTTGAAAGCTTATCTGCTTCTCTCTCATCGCAGCACATATATAGAGCTTACTATTGCTCGCCAATTGTTGCCGAGCAGAGGTGGAGTTTCCTGCCGATACAAGTACAATAAGACATCAGCCAAGATCAGAAGAAGTGATTACATTTACTTCCGAGGTTGTTAGACTGCGTGCGTACTTGACGCAAGTTCTCGGGCTCGAATCGCCTCGAGTGAAGCAATTCTGTACAATGCGATATTTGCAACCAGTCAAGTTCCTCATTTTGGCTCCACATGAGAGGTTCAGTTAGAATCGATGGAAATCCATGGATGTAGGTAGATTCCTCGACTAGCAGTACGAGTGGGCTTCATAATGTGTTCTATGAGTAGGAGAAACAGCATAGTGCTACTCACTCTTGGCATCGGACTAGGTGCCAGTATACCTAACCGAGAGACAGAAACATGGCCCGATATCGAGCCGACAGGTATCCTGCACGAGGCAGCGTCGCTTGCTCAAGTCTTAGTGTCGGCACAATGTATGGTTTGACTCAAGTAGTGCCTTGACTGATCAACGAGCCCGGCAGTGAGCCCGGAATTCGAGGTGGGCAAGGTTTGAAGCTACGAATCAATGCCCACAAACCTTGCGGAGACCGGAGCTTCTGGTCCGGGACCCATTGTTCGAAGACGGGAACTTGGAAGTTGTCCAGATCACGGAGCTGAAAATCCCACCGCGGTAGACAAATTCCCAGGTGTGGCCGCCAGCATTTCAAAACAGGTGAGGCACTTTTGAATTGTGAAAATCGCTGCAGCTGTGTCTGGAAGACGGATGAGGAGACTGGAGATCAGACGGGTGCTCGTCCCCAGATACTGTGCTTATCAAGGGTCCTCTGCGCCAGCCAGGCCATGTCAGCACATCATCGGCTGGGGAACGTTGTTCGTCCCGCAGTCGCAGGGGCCATGACAAGTGTGAGGGTGTCTTGGGTTCCGGCCGTCCCTTTTTGTCACCCAAGGCTGTGCTCCTGGGAGCGGAGGAGGAGGGTTGTGTGACTCCGAGCCGACAGCTTGCTGATCCACGTCAGGGACCGTCCGTGGGGATCTAGGATCTGGGATCTCAGATCTGACAGACGGTCATGGTCGTTGCTCGTGGATCAACACAACAGCAGACTTAGAGAGCCTGGCTTCCCAGTCGTATGTTGAAAAAGGCTGACAGGACAAGGTGTTAGAAGAAGGGGTCCAGGAGTGAGCGCTGGACGGGCATTTGATCGTCTTCACATGAATCGAGCACCCAAGTCTAGACGCTTAGAATGTTCAGGCTTGGGCAGCTTTTTAGTGGGGATCTCGCGGACCTGCAGGCCTGGGACTGGATTTTGCAATTCCCCATTCCTGCAGCCCGAAATCCCATGTCCCCTCCCCTCCCTCTCTCGCCCTCCTCCGAGCTCCAGCCTAGCTCCTCCTTGCCCTTCTTGCCGCCGCCCGGATGCACATGCACACCCGCCTACGCCTCTGGACCCTCGACCGCCTGTACACCCTGCGCTACGCCCGCGCATGGATACCTTGGATAGCACCATGTCTCGTTACTGAGGGACCACATGCACTGCACCGGACCTCTGCAATCTTTTCTGGCGGCTGTCCCCGACCCCGTCCTGTTCCCCGTCCCCCTGGCCTGGCTTGTCGGTTTTACATAATATAAGGATACTGCTAGTCGGCCTGCGTACGCCATAGAAGAAGGGAAAAAAAGGGCTGCTCGGAAAGACACCACTTCACCTGACCATAGTTCTCTCTCCCGAGGACGACCGCATGTCCACCTGCAGGCTCCTTCATTCCCGAGCCCTCCTCCACCAGGGCGTGTCTGTTTATTCCCGGCCATCTGCGCCTGTCTCCTGGCTCCTCTCTGCTGGCTCCTTGATGCGGCCCTGCCAGCCCCGGTGGAAAACGCCCTGAAATACCGCGACTCAGCGTCTCCAGCGCAGCTCTGCCCACCGCACACTGCCCACTGCCCACCCGCCGTCCGCAAGTCTCCGCGCTCGTCCGGTAAAGAGGACAAGGACAGCACAAGGACAACCTCAGATGCTGCAGCCGCATGCTCAGCAGCGCCCTGTCCATAGCGACGATACATGCCGGACTATATTGCTTCATACATGTACGGCCGGCATACCCACCCACCTCTACCGTGCAGACCCGAAAGCTGCGCCAGTCATCCGTGCCTAGGTCCTGCTGCAGGCAGTCTGCTAGGCCGCGATGTCTCAAGGGCCCCCGCAGCCTCCCCCGGGGCCTGCGCCCAACATGTTCGACTTTGGCAATATGGGCATGCAAGACATGAACGGAATCGGGGTACGTTCCTGCTTTACATTCCACTCACAGCCCGGCCCAGGCCCAGCGCCAGCCCAGCTGCCCCACTCCTCACTGCTGTTATTCCTCTGCAGTAAACCTTGATTGTTGCTTCTGCCGCGCACGACCGGCCAGAGACCGACCGAGACCGACCTCGTTGCTCTGAGTGCATATCGTCCTTGCAGCTGCAGCTGTAGCCGCCGAATCGGGGGTCCGGGGGTCGCCCTCTCCAACGCCCGCCCGCTTGCGCGCCTGTGTTCACGTTTACCTTCACGTTTGTTTCCAATCGCTCGATGTCTGGCTGACCCAGAGTCCCTCGACTCTTGCAGATGACCGACAGCCAAGACATGATGGCGCTCCACGATAACTTTATGTTCAACCTCGATGCGACCATGTCCATGAGCCTGGACCAGCCCGACGACCCTGGCATGGGCATGTCCACCACCTTCAATCCCCAGCTCATGGGTGGGGCCAGCCCACAGCACGGGTCCTTGGCCCAGCAAAACGGCCTCGGCGCCGGCTCGATCAGCATGCAGAACTACCAACCCTCCCCATCCGAAGATAATGGCCCTGGAGCCGGCCCGCAGCCCATGACCAGCTTTGCCATGACCCAAAACACGCAGATGCCCGGCGGCTCGACCCTGACCGAGTTCACCAAGAGGAGGAACTGGCCGGCAAAGGTTGTCGAGGAGCTCAAGGACCTGCTGATGATCCTGGATGCAGACGGCCGCGTCAAACACGTCTCCCCGAGTGTCACCGCTCTGACTGGTTACCAGCCCGACGACATCCTCGAGAAGTTCCTCAAGGACTTCACACACCCAGATGACCAAGGTCTACTCCTGACTGAATTGAACGAGGCTATCGCGTCGGGCAGCCAGATGAGATTGTTCCACAGGCTGAAAAAGAAGGATGGCAACTTCGAGATATTCGAGTCCGTCGGCCACGCACACATCGCTGCAGCCAGGTTTGCAGCCAACCCAAACAACCAGTCAGCCTTTTGCCAGGCCGTGTTCTTCATGGCGCGGGCCTACCAGCAGCAGGAGAACGCCACCCTCCTCGACTCCTTCCTCGAGCACAAGATAGAGAACGAGCGCCTCAGGAGAAGGATCGCTGAGCTGCGCAGGGAGGAGGAGGCAGAAACCGAGGAGGCAGCACGCAGCTGGCGCCAGAGCCAGGACAGCCGGGGGGACATGACACCATCCGAGGCGACCAACATGACCCCTATCGGGCAAAGCCCCAGCTTCTTCCGCTCCAGCTCCGACGCAGCAGCGATGCCCCCACCTGAGAGGCCAAACCCGCTCAACATAGCCCTTACAAGAGAGAACCTGGAGGGCGTCACAGCGGGCAGCCGTCCAGACTCGATCAGGGACAAAATGGCCCGCTACGAAGGCACTCACGGCGACACGAATATAGAGAGGCTGACGGGCCTGCGCTACAACGAAGGCGAGCGAAGTCGCGGCATCACGACGGGCAATGCAAGCCCAACGCTCATCAAGGGCGATGCCGGCATAGCAATACCCATGGACAGAGACCCAAGAACCGGGGAAAAGAAGAAGAAGCTCAAAGTGGCGGAGGAATACGTCTGCACAGACTGCGGTGAGTTCGCGAGGCGTAATTGGAAAGCTGTTATTGTCCAGATACGGTCTCTGACATGCTAATTTAGGCACTCTTGACTCCCCGGAGTGGCGCAAGGGCCCCAGTGGCCCCAAAACACTGTGCAATGCTTGCGGCCTCCGATGGGCCAAGAAGGAGAAGAAAAAGAGCAGCTCCGGCCCAGCAGGAGGGGGAAGTGGCCACGGCATGGGAGGGAATGTGTCGTTACTGGACCACGGCCAATCATGATGGGACCATCGCAGCGACTTTTCGCTGGTCCCACTATCATGATCTGTTTCAACAGATTCTCGCATGTTCTGTGGACTGCGCCCTGGCCAGAATGGCCCGGGTCGTGTGCAGGCATACATATTGTTGTAGTCCCTTACAGGCGTTCTTGGGAACCTGCCACATCGCTGGCAAAATTAACCACTACGGATAGATCCTCGCGGAAGGCGTTCTCTTTATTGGGCGTGCGGTAACCCTGAGATTGGGGCACGAAATCACGAGCCACGGATCCCTCCTATGGGGAAGATACATAGGTGCCTGTGGGCATATCGGCCGACTAATGTGGCGGTGGCTCAGAGATGGTGGTGTTTATGATATTCTTGTGCCAAGATGCCGGGCCGTTCTGAGATTGGTCCTGGAGATACAAGCGGCCCAAGGGCAAGACAGGGCGTTACGGAGCGAATATGCGCCAATGACCGGTCATTGAGGCGCACTCGCATGCATCCATGGAGTCAGCTAGAAGGGGTCGCTTTCGGACGCCGACGAGGTGGCTGGACCTTGCGGTTCATTCCCACCTGGTCGCGCCGGACCTGCCCTTCTTAGGGGACCCATTGGAGCTTGGGTACTACTGGGGTTGCCATATCATCGTGGCAATTCTCATGAAATTTGCAGATATGGTTGGTTCAGGTGACGACCTGTCTTAGGAGGGAAGGATGAAAAGTGGTGGTGATGACGGTGGGGAGAGGACAAACCACAAGCCGGTGGGTTGGGTCTGGACATGTGTCTGATGGGATACGTTCAGAATTATACTTGTATGAGCCTTGTTGCTTCTTCATGTATGAACCGGAGGCTCGGGCAGTCGTGAGGTCTTGGTCTCCCTGCTCTGAGGAGCCACGCGACGGTGTCAATTCTCAAACCATCCTCCTCCTTCCAGTACCTGCCGGCCTTTCCAAGCGAGACACGTATACGGTGCTCATTGTTACCTCACTTGCACCCAAGCTACGATCTAATATTCCGTGGGGTTGTATGCCAACAGGAAGTAGGACAAGGCAGGTGAGGATGCGGGCATCAACACAATGTGGCCAGTCTCGTCCGCAACAACTCTATACCAAACTGTGATCTCGGAAGAGCTTAACCCAACTCAGCTGACCTTGCATTTGGGGGATCGACCGACCTCACATGTTTGACACACAAAATGGGAATGACCGCTGAGGACTCCCTGCGCCAAGCACACACATGATTGCTGTTGTGCGCTCGCATAAGTCGTCGACAGCCTTCATGCGGCCATGCGGGACGGTAAAAGATGCTTCCAACCAAGATCAACACCAGGGACCAGAGCTCGGGCAAGCTTCAGACCTCGACCCCACACTCAGCACCACAAGCACAATCACACACACCCTTCCCGCAGTAGCGAGGCGATGGTGAGCATCCTGCGGCATTAGATCTCATTGGCCTCTGGGTGGACTAAAATAGAGAACTTGTCCATGCCACCCACTGTCAAACAGCTCGAGAACCTGGCGGATCTTGATGCGCCCAGACTGGGAGAGAACCAGGGATCTCTGGCTGATCCGCATTATTTAGTCTGGCGGTCTGTTACCAACCCTGCAACCCGTGTGAGTTTCAGCATGCGCAGCGCTGTCTAGATGCCCCGCCCTTGTCACTGCGCACAGCCAGCCAGCGACTGGGCCAAAAGGGGGGGCCGAGTGGGTGACGACGGCTGCCTCACTCTGCGGCGTCTATCGTCGATAATCAACGGGTAAGGTGACGTATATTTATCGTCTCCAGAATTCCATTCATGATAACAGTCCGTCTTTGATCTTTTGTTCTTTCACATCTACCAATTTCCGAGAAATTGTTCCCTGCACAAATAACACAAAATCAAAATGTCTGACCAGCCTGGTAAGTACAGTCCCATCGCGCTCGCTGCGGGAGCTACCCCGCGTCGTGAAGTCCCCTGCCAAGCCTCGAGCTTGGGGAAGCTTCACGATGCTCGGCACAGCTCCCGGCTCTGCTATGAGTCTCAAACTGACGACCGCTTGAATGGATAGAATTCGGCAGTAAGACTCGACTTCCTGATCGTGACGATCAATATGCCCTAGACTAACGCGCGTTGTGAATCCCAGGCGGTAGCTACGGCGGCAGCGGAGGCGCAGGCGGTGGACGCAAGTAGAACCCAGTCCTGTCAGCCCAGAGGAGCAGCCCCGACTAACACGACTTCAGTCCCTCCCCGAGGAGGTCAGGTCCCCTTTGACGACGATGACGACGACTTCACCGGTGCCGCCGAGCACGCCACGCGCAACGCGGGCGGCTCCGGCGGCGACCTCTTCTCCTCCGTGATCGGGAACTTCCTGGGCAAGAAGAACCAGCTGGCCAATGAGGAGGTCGACGAGCAGGGTATGCACCCCTCCAAGCCTGACACCGTTCACATCCGAAAGGAAGACAACATATATGAAGGAGGGGATGTATTATGAGAAATGATCAGAGACACCAGTGCTGACACAAAGACCCCAACCAAAACAGCCGCCGTCAACCAGCACAAGAAGCTGTACGGCGGCGAGGACGACGGCAGCACCGAGCACGACTCGTCGAGCATGGGCAACGCGGCCGCGCTGCAGGCGCTCAAGATGTTCACGGGCGGCGGCGGCAGCAGCAGCGCGGGCAGCTCCAAGAGCGAGTTCATCGGCCTGGCCATGGCCGAGGCCAGCAAGCTGTTCGAGCAGCAGAGCGCCGCCGGCAAGGTCAGCTCCGACACCTCCAAGGAGTCGGCCGTGCAGCAGGCCGGCGAGATGGCGTTCAAGATGTACCTCAAGAGCAAGACCGGCGGCGGCGAGAGCGGCGGCGGCGGCAGCAGCGGGCTGCTGAGCCTGGCGAGCAAGTTCATGTAGATTATTGGTGTGCGTTGCTAGCTATCTTCTCAACCTGGGCGGTGTTGACTGCAGGGAGATGAGATGAATCGATACTTTGGAAGGCCTTTTCCCTTGTCATTTTGTGGTGAGATGTCATGTCTATATCCATACTCACTCTCCTGCCGTTCAGCCACCTTTTGAAGAAATGTCTCGTTTCATTGGCCTCGTATTTGCGGAGAGTTACGTATCTGCTGGAAAAGAAGATGGTATTGACTTTTTTATGCTGATCTTCTGTACTCCTCACGCCTGGACTTGTCCGTCGGAGTTCATACGTGGTCCCGGTCGCAGGTCTCTGATTAGTCTTTAACTCTCCGCTCGACCTCGGCACGACACTAACACTGTGACAACCCCTCTCAATTGACTGAGGTCACTTACACCGGGATATCGACGGTAATTGGGTAACTTCCAGAAGACTTGCCCGAGGTCTCAATTACAACAATGAGAACGCGCATCTTCACTTGCTATTTCCCCACGATACTTGGGATTTCCAAAGCTCATAATTCGAAGTAAACACACACTTGAACAAGCACAATGACGAGCCCACCAGACTCATACGAGGCCATCTCCCTCCCGGCGGTGCGCCTCTCGCACCACCCGCCCTCCTCCAAGTCCGTCACGCCCGTCGTCATGGTTATCCTCAACCGCCCAGAACACAAGAATGCCTTCAACACCGACATGATGAGCTCGCTGGAGAAGGCCTTCGGCATGCTCAGCTCTGACCCGCGGGTCAAGTGCATCGTCCTCACCGGCTCCGACCCGCAGAACAAGATCTTCTGCGCCGGCATGGACCTCGCCGGCTCTCCCTCCGGCGGAGGTGCGAACGACGGTCCCCCGGACGCCTCGGGGCCGGTGACCCGGGACACACGTACGTATAAGTCCTAGACCAACCCCCGCCTCTCCCAACAACAACAGCAACAACAACAGTCTTTCTCCGTAACACCCGGCTAACTGACGGACCCGCCCCACAGACCGCGACGGCGGCGGCCGCGTGAGCCTCGCCATCTACAACTGCCGCAAGCCCGTGATATGCGCGCTCAACGGGTCCGCCGTGGGCGTCGGGCTGACGATGACGCTCCCCTGCGCGATCCGCGTGGCCCCCTCCAAGGCGCGCGTGGGCTTCGTCTTCGCGCGGCGCGGGCTCGCCATGGAGGCGTGCAGCTCCTTCTTCCTGCCGCGGCTGGTGGGCACGTCGCGCGCGCTGCACCTCGTCACCACGGGCGGCACCTACGCCGCGGGCGACAGGCTCGTGGACGGGCTGTTCACGGAGCTCGTGGGCGAGGGCAAGGACGTGCTGCCGAGGGCGCTGGGGATCGCGGAGGGGGTGGCGAGGGAGTGCTCTGTTGTTAGTGTTGTTACGATGAGGGATATGATCTACCGCGGCGGTGCGAGCCCGGAGGAGGCGCACTTGCTGGAGAGCAAGGTGCTGTATGACTTTTTCCGTGGGGTGGACGTGGCTGAGGGTGTGAGCAGTTTTCTGGAGAAGAGGGAGCCGCGGTTTAAGGGGACTATGGAGAAGAATGCGCCGAGTGTGTATCCTTGGTGGGAGGACAAGTTGAAGGGGCCGCAGTCAAAACTGTAAGCTGCAGAAGCGGCATCACTTGCTGGGAGTTCATTGTGGCCTTATTATGCAAACATAGTCCAGCCTATAAGAGAGCGTCCAGCATATGTGAAGCAAATAAGCATAACATGTTCGTGTGCATATACCCATGGTTTGTTCGTTAATTTCTCAATTGTTTATATTATTTGGTGTCTCATAGAATAGTACACTTCTTGGGGAGCCCACAGGGGCCCTCGCCATCCTTCTCCTTCTTGGCCGCGCCGCCATTTTGTTGCTGGGCAGCGGGCGTCGACGCCGTCTCCTTCTTCGCAGCAGCCGGGGCGGCGCCAGCCTTTTCACCCTCTTTGCTGCCGTCTGTCTTGCTTCCATGTAGTCAACCCGTGAACTTGGAGACGGTCTCGTAGAAGGTCTTGCCCTGGATCCCGGCGACCTCGAGCTCCTTGGGGGATGGCTGGCGCGACCCGTCGCCAGCGGCGAAGGTGCCCGCGCCCCAGGGGCTGCCGCCGTGGACCTCGGAGAGGTCGGTCAGCTGGGCGAAGGTGTTTGCGTAGCCGAGGGGCACGTAGATGATGCCGTGGTGGGCGAGGGTGGACATGGCCGCCAGGGCCGTGGACTCCTGGCCGCCGCCGGGCGAGGCCGTCGAGATGAAGACGCCCGCCAGCTTGCCGTGGAAGTCGCCGCCCTGCCACTGCTTGCCCGTCTTGTCCCAGAAGGCCTTCCACTGCGCCGGGAAGTTGCCGAACCGCGTGGGGATGCCGAGCAGGAAGGCGTCGTACCCCGCGAGCGTCTGCGGGTCGTCGAGCACCTTGATGTCGGTCGGCTTGGGAGGGGCGTGCATCTTAGCCAGGACATCCTCGGGCAGGGTCTCGGCGATTCTGCGGGCGAGATGTTAGTATCGTGGGGTCATATGAGATTAGGAGTGAGGGCGGTTCAGTCGTACTGGAAGATATCTGCTGTGCCGCCAGCAGCCTCGATTCCCTTCTTCTCAGCCTCGGCGAGCTGCTTGATATGCCCGTACATGGAGTACTGGAGTGGAATTGTCAGCCATTGCTTCGTAAGTAGAGGCATGCAACCTTGACGGTTATTATAACGCGTGTAGGTATGTGACAATATTGTAAAGCCACCATAGGAAAATGGCTAGTTATGAACCACGAGATATAGCCCTGGAGGGAGGGGCAAGTGGGTACTCACGTAGACAACTGCGATCTTGGGAGCCATCTTGAATGTTTTGTGCTGGTCTGGCAGTACAGAAGAGATATCAATTGGAGTGTATAAAAGCTAATCGAGGGCACCAATACGGTCTGTTGTAAGGTATATGGAGTACGGGCTGTTGAGGTGGTGAGCACGGATAGGCCTGGGAGTCTGGCCGCCTTATATAGAGCTCTGTCAACGGCTCCAGTTGTCTTGACGCAATGGAGCGTCTCGAATGCGACGGCAGGTGTTAGGGCAGGTTGCTAGGGCGGGAATGCGGCCGTCCCGCCGAATGTTGTCAGGGCAATCCACCCAACAGGGAAAGCTCTAGAACATCGTGCTATTAGGTATTCTGCTCCGTAGGCTGCCCGTCTGTCATGTCTCAGCTCATGATGGTATAAGCAGACCAGATGGTGTGGTGGGGCCGCATCTCCCCAGCACGGGCACACTGCTGGCACGGCGCAGTTACGAATTGTGGACTGGAGCTGCGGTCGTATCAAGCTCGCTCCATCGAGAGGAGGCGGGACACGGTACAGCTCGCATTGCATGCCGCACAGGTGACCAGACTGGTCAATTGCGTGCAGAGGCCCTCGTCCATTCCCATCCAAGGCGACCAGCATGTCGTTTGGCTTCGATGAAGCTTTGGTAGCATCGCAGCCCGGATCTCCATGTGGCAGTTGATGTTGCTGGCGCTGCTGGGTGATAGCTTTCTCCGCAGCAATCGGGTCGAGGCAGGGGTTGCTGCGTTGCTGGGCTGCTGCAGTGTCATGCTGGGACAGGTCGGCCTGCAAGGTGCGGCCAAGGCTAAGATGGTGGGGTATGTACCCATGTACCTTGTTGCCTCCCCCTGGAGCCGGCTTAGACGCCCTGCTTAATCATGGCTTACTGCTACTGCCATCAGCGACCAGCAGGTGGATCAAATGCCGGCTGGGTTTGTCGTGTCTGACAAACCGTTGGCAATCAGACAGGTGCGCTCTGATGTGCGATGGTGCTGAGCACTGATCGAGATCCAGACGAGTACTATGATCAATACTATTGCTGCTACTGTGTACTGCTAGAACCTTGGACTCCGCTGTGTGCATGCAGTCAAATCGTAATCGATGGAGACAGCCGCACAACCTCCACAGCAGCCTCTCCATGGGTTGTGATGTACTGAGTCAGCACCTGCCTGGGCACACATCTACGTTCAAGCAAGTAGCTGTTTTGGGAATCAAGATTCCAAAGTGTAGGTCATCGGGAACATTCAAGGATGAAGGACGCGCAGGCATGCAACTGTGGATTTTCCCGAAACTATGAGACGTGCATCTTGCGCACATTGCAGGCTCGCGGTCGGGACATTCCTTCCTCTATACCACGAGTTTTAGCCCCCCATTGGAGAAGGAAGCCACAGATCCACTGATACCTCGAACATCTCATTCTTTTCTCTATCAGATGTGATGGCACTTCATCTGACACCTCCGACTGTCCCATGTAGTGAACGCCCACAAGTTACCACCATGACTGGCTCCTTCTAATACCCAGGATGTAAATGCCACAGGTCAACCTGCTTTGTATGCCTCATGCAGCCAATTTCCCATTTCTCCTGTACAAGACGAACCTGGAAGCCGTATATAAGATCGAACCAAGAGTCAGCCCGGCCGCCGAGTAGCCAATGACCCCCATCCACTCGCGCTCGCTGTATCCACCGAGGATTGCTCCAGCAATCGGCGTGCCCACCAAGATGGAGAAGCCAGTCAAGGTGAACGTCATTCCCATTCTCGTTCCAACCCGGGACATATCAGGCGACATTGTCAGGATCGCTGAAGGCGTCACAGACACGATTCCCCCTGAGAACAGGCCGTATAGCAGCGCAAAGACCACCAAACCGGCCAGGTTGTGAATACCCAGCCAGCCATAAAGCAAGATAGCTGACACGGCAGCACATGCGATAATCACGTTCACACTCCCTAGCTTGTCGGCGAGGTAGTTTGGCACGATCCGGCCAAACACACTGCCCACGTTGAGCAAGGTGACTGTGTACGGGGAAAAGTCCAAGCTCGACAGATGGTGCATCTCGCAGAAGAGCTGGATGTAGAAGAAAGCCGTATAAAGGCACAGGAACATGAAGGTGCTAGCCACAACGAACAGGACGAATGCTGGGTCCCTCAAAGCACTGGCATCGATGAGCGCTCTCTTCCGGCCAGATGGCGGCACACGCGTTTTCATGAATATGATCGGGATCACGCTCAGTCCCAATAAGATGAAGGCGATGACGCGCGTGGCCCAACCAAAGCCTATCCCGGAGACGAGCCGACTGAAGATGATTGGGAAGACGATCCCCGCCAACGGACTCCCGCTGCTGGCGATACCAATGACAAACGCCCGTTTCGTGGTGAAGTACTGCGACAGGATGGCCGTTGAGGGAAGGAATGTCAAGCCCATGCCTATACCGATGCAAATGCCTTGCGCCAGCAGGAGGTGCCAGTACTCTGTGCCCAGGGATGTCATAAACTGCCCAAAGACGATGAGAAGGAGTCCGCTGATGAGCAGGTGGCGGAAGTATCCCGCATCGTATAGAGGTCCAGCCACAACACCAACCAGCATCAGCAGGGAAGCTTGAAGCGAACCAATCCACGATATAGACGACGAAGACGACGACGTAAGCAGTGTCGTCTCGTAGTAAGTTTGGAACACCCCGAACGTGTTCACCAAACCCCAGGTTGCAACCAATACAACCCACGACCCGAGTACCTGCAGCCAGGCTTCGGTCCCGCCATCGGGGATCGGGCCGTGTAAGCTTTGAGCTGCGCTCTGCCCCGGGCCCGGCGCAGTTGGCGAACTCGAGCCAGCTGGTTTATCAGATCCGGAGCTTGGCTCGATATCTTTTTCGGGGTCCACTCGTGGCTCTCTTCCTTCATCCCGGTCCGAGACATACGGCTTTTCGGAGTCAGATGGGACCGACAACCCCGTTTCTCGGTCCATGGCGTCCCCGCCGAGCTCACTAGGTTGGAGTACAGAGTGCCAGTGACACTAACCGGAATAAGGACGGCTCTCTTTGACTGCGCAGAAATTTCCGAGTATCGATGACGTTTCGAAGGAGTAAAAGATACGACTGAAAGCCCCGTGTACTTACTCGCAACTGATATGGGCCGGGTAGGTAAATGATGACTCGTCGAGCACTTGTGCACTGATCAAGGCAGGACGCAAGAGGATAAATCCATATTCCCTTCTTGCGGATTTCTGACCGTCACGCGGGCACTGTTATTACGTCCCTGGCCAAAAGCCGAAGACGCGAGGGGAAGGCGTCCCGTTTCGGGTGTAGACTGGATCGGATATAAGGCGTGATTAGTAGTTGTATTGTTTCTGCGGTTAGCGTCCTGCGGTGCTCCTACGGCTTGCTCTCCTGCTCCTCTGGGTAGGGATTGTCAAAAGCCGCAGCTTGCTCTGCAAACACCGCCCAGTGGCGCAAACTGACTGCCATACCTGTAGGAAGCCGTGCTCTCGGGATCTGAATGTGATCTGGCGCCCTAGCAGCTAAGTTCAAGGCCTTGCCTGGCTACATGGTAAC
This sequence comes from Diaporthe sp. P3_1W, assembly GCA_037177825.1. Taxonomy (NCBI): domain Eukaryota; kingdom Fungi; phylum Ascomycota; class Sordariomycetes; order Diaporthales; family Diaporthaceae; genus Diaporthe; species Diaporthe sp. P3_1W. Next base: position 7,175,842 of record JBAFXB010000001.1, read on the forward strand.
CACTTCGCTGTCTGCAACCCATGAGGGACCAGCCCTCGCTCGCCGGGGAAGATCATCTAGGAGCGGTCACACGTGAGATTTATCGCCGAAGACATTCCTACCTGCGGAGACTGATGGGACAAGGGGGCAGGGGTCGGAGTAACGAGGCAGCCAAGGGTGGGATATTGGACGTCTGTCTTCTGACAACTCGCCCTCACCGCGCCCGTGAGAGACCACGGTTCATTCACAAGCAAGATCGGTGGTGGAGAAAGTGGCATGTGGAAGGCAAAACACGTCTTGGTATTCTTCTACTGAGGCACCGAGTGCCTCCGCACTCATACCTCTTCCAAAAAGTTGGTTCCTCATCAAGAGCCCATCGTTGTCAAAAGTCCCCCCCCCCCCTTCCCGGGCCTACGACCGCACGTTCGCAAATAGGTCGGCCTCCTGGTGCTCGCAGCCACCGCAGTGGCAGACGAACCCGTACACGGCCTTCAGCACGTGCCGGTAGTCGCAGTACGAGACCAGCAACTCCGCCCCCTTCTCGATGTCCCTGGTGGCCGTGAAGGTCATGGCCTGCTCGCGCTCGTCCCACTCGTACTTGGTGTTCCTCTGAGCACCGCACGCGTGGTTGAAGTTGGACGCGATGGCGAAGACCGCGTTGTAGCCTCTCGCCAGGTCGAACCTGGAGGTGGGGAGAAATGTTAGTGCTTTATCTTGAGGGCTGGGAGTGAGGGATATATTCTCTCTCTGTGTGTGTGTGGGTGGGTGTGTTTATGCAACTTACGAGTTCGCGTTCCACCTCTGGCGCACCGGGCACGCCTCCCACTCGTGGTGCGCGACCAGCCCGTCGTAGACGGCCCTCTCCTCGCCGCCCAGCCGCGCGTGCTTGGCGCAGAGCTTCTCCAAGCCCCTGGCACGCAGCAGGGGCGCCTCCACGAGGACGTCGGTGCCGTGCCTGATGTCGGCCGCCGCGAACACCCCGTAGCCCTGGAGGGCCGACCTCGCCACGGCGACGTGCTCGTTGGCGAAGGTGCGGTTGGGCGGGGCGTCGCCGGGGGCCCAGCCGGCACCGAGGCACGTATCAGGCCGGCGGGAGAGGTACTGCCAGCCGTTGTCGTCCCTGAGTGCGTTCGAGGTTGGTTAGTATACTATTCCCATGTGGCTGGAGTATGTGGTGGGAAGGGATGTGTTACTTACTCCTCGGTCTCGCTCTTGGAGCGGGCCTCTGCCCGCTTTGAGGCGACGGGCTCCTCCTCTGAGGAGTCGGAGTCGGAGTCGTAATCGGAGGATGAGTATGGATATGCCTCTTGTGGGCTATCCTCGGTGAAGGAGGTGTGAGGCGAGGAGGAGGAGGAGGGGAGGGAGAGGGAGAGGGTGGAGAACTCGGCCGTCACATCAGGGGTGTCTGGGCCTGTGGACGGGGCAGAGTCTCCGTTGACGACTTTGTTGTCGTCGTGTGCCTCTTCTGCGAGGTCTTTGGTGTTGGGTGATCCAGGGGTGTCGGCCTGGTCAGGAGGGAGTAGGTCCCTTTGGACCGTTTGGTCGACGGGGGTAGGCGTCGCCATGTTGGGTCGGTAGGTGGTGAGGTGAGAGAGAGTCGGGTTTTGGGAACGTCAAAGACTGTAGTATGCTGGAGACCACTGTTGTGGTCTGCCAGAAAGGTTGTATGAGAAACGTTCGAACACAAGATCCGAGTATGAAGTTATGGGCTGGAGATAGAAGTTGGAAGGGAGCAGAAGAGGAGCTGGGAGGGAGGGTTTAAATATGTTTGGCCAAGATTAGGCTCCTCTGCAGAGTCTGGTCAGTCAATTGTCTCCCATTCAAAGTCATTCAGACGAAGCTCTCCATTGTGCTGGTTAACTTCATCCGATTCTTCTGGTGGGATTGTCCAAAGGGGTTAGCGCGTAGCCAGCAGACTACCAATCAACAGACATAGTAAGTCATGAGCTGGGATGACAACGCGTGACAATAGGGCTCTGGAGAGGGGACTATAGGATTATACTTACAGGCTTGCCCAGAGTGATTGTCGAGGTCAATGTTCGAAGAACACAATATCTTGGCCTTGATTCGAAGCGACACAATGCTGTTCGCTGTGTATGTTGTGGCAATGGATGCTCACTGGAGTCTGAATGCAACGGTTTCGATCTCCGTTCCGCCGCCGTGAGTACCGTATCAGCCCCAACAATGGATAATAGGGTGACTCGTCAATAGTCCGAGTTATTTGGTGTGTGTGCGGTAGAGATAGCAAGATCGATCAGTGCGATCGCTGGCTTTCTGGTAGCCAGGTCTTTGCTTGAGATATGGTCGGATGAGCGTGTGAGTATGTGGTGTATGATATGATTCTGAGATCACACGTTTGTGTGATGTATTATGGACAGACTTTGCTGATCCAATGATCGATGTATGTTTGATGCCTTCTATCAGGCGCACAACGGATCGTTGTTGAGAGATATGTTGGCCGGAAGATCTCGGACCAAGAAATAAAGTTGCCAGCGGCAAGTCGGGAGGTAGTTTCCTTGAGAGTGACGGTAAATGGTGTATCTAAGGAGGAGGTGTGTAAAGAGTAAGGAGGTAGGAGGTAGAAGTGGCCGAATATGTGTTCTTGGCCTTTTGCCGTTGAGAGGCCAATCTGCTTCGTAATATGAAGATAGCTTGCACCCTGGGTCATGGACTCAGGGGTAAATTGGCAAGCACTGGTGCTCGATATGCTGCTGTTCCGCAAAATTCCGGCCGGGTCGAAGACTCTCAGTCGTAATTGCCGAAGAAGCCCGGCGACAGTATGAGTAGAGGGAGAGACGTATCTGGTAGTGACAAGCAGACCGAGTGATGAAAGGAGGCAAACGCTCCGGCTATGGTATGCTCTCGAGCACGTCTTCGGGCCTTGGCACTTGAAGATAGTTCTCAGGAACGTCAACTGGGACTTGATGATCCGCTGCCCAGTTTCTGACCGCTTCAAAGTTACGGCAGATGTGCTCTGTGTTGAAATCCGGGAAGGCTTGTGGGTGTTCTTTGTCCCACCAGATCTGACCGAGGAGTCCAATGTCAACTGTACACATCAACTGCTGCCGAAGGATGTCCACACAGTGTGCTGGAAGAGATTAGTGAGAGGGTTTATATATCGTTTTGAGAGAGAGAGAGAGAGCATCAGGTCTGCTCACTGATATGGGATCGAAGGATGTGACCCTCGTTCCTGAATGCACTTGTTCCTTGTTTGAGATAATAGTGGTAATTAAAGAAGAGTGCTTGTCGAATCAGATTCTGAGAAAGGTCAGTGAGGATGACCGGGTATGAGAACAACTGTGCCGCGGTGCTTTGAGATGCGAGGTTCTATGCAATCCTTCGGATGGAAACGAGCCTTTAGACAAGACCCGGGCGAGTCAGAAGGCAAACAGAGAAACACCCATGACGGAACAATGTCTATGTGATGGGATCGCGATGTGATGGGATCGCGCACCAAGCAATGGAGGTGGTGTAAGCCCTCAACGTTGGCTATGAATCCACCGCCGTATTCAGGAGATACCCTCACATGTGAAGATCGAATTCCTGATAGTTCCGCATATGCCTCAGGAACAATGCTGGGCCGATCTATGATATGCAAGTAAGTATCCTGTTTGCAGTGCCAAGGGATATCCGGGCAAGCACAGAGGGACCTCAAGTGCTTTGGGGGGGGGGGGGATGTTGCCTCTGACAATCAACACCCAAACTCTCCCAAGCTGCATCCACTTCGGGATTTGGTTCCTGTCGAAAAATGCTCTCACGGAAGAGAGAACCGTTGAACCTGGCCACTGCAAGATCTATGTTCCCTGACTCGAGAATGGGGGCTGAAGTGGTCAGCTGGATGTACGTGGCTCTCTGTGTTAGCAGTACTGAGTGTGTGCAACTTGCAGTTGGCGGAAGAGCGACGAAGACAATCCCGGTCGGTGACCCATACACGAGCTGTGCAGATACCTACCACCCATGAAAAGAGGCAGGCGGTGGCTGGACAGGAGAGGATGAGTCGCGGGGGGTGTCTGGGCTGAACTTCGGCACTCGGGTAAGGCTCCTCATCGGTCACTGTTTGTGGCACTTGCGAAGAAAGAGGAGTGTAAAGCGCCCCACTGAGGAATTGCATCATATTGGAGAATCACACTCTGCGGACGTGATATTGCTAGCCTAAGACTAAGATTTGTGGTCCATCTGATCAGTGAGCCGCCGGTGCATTTGCTTAAAGGGTTGGCTAGATGTGCAAGAAGCCTGGCATCTCGTGTACCATGTCTCAGACAAAACCACGTCATGTGTTCGTATGACGGGAGGTTGCCTATTTCAGCCGCGGACATTTTATGCCAGGTCTGCTTCTGGCTTGGTGTTCCTGGTGTAACTGGCAACACAGAGAGACAGTTCTTGACCGAAACAGGTCAGGCTGAACCAAGTGGACTGTTGCAGGGCTCTGGCTTCAGGGACGATCAAGAATTCGTCTGGGAGAGGCGTTCATCGCCCCTTGTTCCCCTTGGTCTGCGGTCCTTACCGCCTGGGTGTAGCCGCAAGGGATGGAGACGGCGCAGCCCGTCGACAAGAACCAATGAGCTGAGAGTTGTGGGACAGTCCTGGTGGGCAACCGGTCTTCCGTCCTACCACTCTCACAGATTTTGGCTTGAAAGCCAAGCCGTGTTACAGGTGTATATCACACAAGAGTGGGGACAAAGACGTGCACGCAGGGTCTTCAGCTCACCTGCTGAGGTTGATTACAGCAATCAAAGCCGAAGGATGCGGTCCAAACTGCTGACCTGTCTCACTTTGCGGTTCTCGAAGTGTGGTCTGACAGCGCCGTCAAGACACCATGTGAGGCAGTTTGTCAGGGTCTGAGACATAGTAAGGACGAACAAGGCTCCAGGCCCTCTCTGCATCTTACATTTCACATCAGCGGCATTATCCCTTGATCTGGATGCCGTGGTTGGTAGAAAGGATTGGTGGGTGATCCCGGTGACAAAGGCAGTGACTGGGCTTAGATGTCATCCCAAAGCTCAAGCCGCAGAAGATATGAATCGGCCCTGGACAGCCCGTTGGCTTGACAAGTGTCAGCCCAAGTCGCCACTCTGTTCCAACTTTTGTTCACAGAAGAGTGCAAGATGCTCTTGATTCGACCCTTCATAACAATTTGTCTCGCTCAGGTGGCTGTCACCGCACCAGCACCGATCCCTGGCCCTATCCCACTGGCAGATCACCCGGATCTTGGTCAACTCGTCCATGGGATCACTAGATTTGTCAAGAGGCTTGTTGGGATTGCCCCTCGAGCTGAGGTCAACAACTACGGAGCTTATGGATCCTATGGAAAATATGGTAGTTACGGTAGCTACCCGGACGTGGGCGGTGAGGTCAACAGTGAGACGAGTAGTGAGGTCAACCCCGAGGCGGAAGCAGAGTCGTTGACGACTTTGACGACAACGATGCCTGTTTTCACAACCACCATTACCCTGAGGTCCGTGAGCACAAGCACGAGCACATCCTTGCCGACCATAACTGCAGTGAGTACAGCTAGCCGCTTGTGGCAGATGAGCACTAGAACATGGCACCATGGACATCAACCATCGGCAGGATACCATGATCCCGTAGCCCATCTCTGGTGCTCATTTCTTCTTTGATCAACGTTCGTCTGACTGACCTTGATGTTGGCCAACTTCTAGTACTGCCCCATGCTGGACACAACTTCTGTTGCTTCCGACAACCCCATCATTTGCACAAGGATCAACTACCAGTGGCATTGAGTGGTGTAGGAGACTGCTTGTTCACTTTACTTTTCAATTTTTGAGAACAATTCACAATATCACGTTATGAGGCCAGGATGCATGGAACAGTTTTGATGGTGTTATGTGGGCATGGGCAAAGAGCTGGCAAAGGAGTGACACAGAGTGGGCGGCTGCTTCAGCACTGCATTCTCATTTTCCTTACGAATTATGCTGCTTTCCATATTCAGAGTCTTTGCATAATGGTGGAAACTTTGAAAGCATTGAGGCTTTTCACGATTTAGGGCTGCTCGCATTCTTCTCGGAAGATGGCTGCGTCTATCATCACTGTGGATAACAAATAGACAAGGAGGGAGGCAAGGGCGGCAACTCACACGAGATTCGATCATTCAGCAGAGAGTAGCATGTTTGAAGCATTGCAATGTTTAATCATGCACATATCTACGAGATCCACGCAGCTGTGATGACTGAATCTTTCTCCTGGAGGGCGACAGAACTTGAAAAGAAAGGGTTCCCACAGCATACTCATGTCACCTTAGGCTACATAATTTCAAACTTATAATCAAATCTAAACATAATTGAGAGCCCCAAAAGACAAGTTGATTATTACTATGAGGAAGATGAGTCATAGGTGGTTTGTCAGATCCAAGTCTAACATCATGCTTCACGGAGGTAATACCAAATAAGAGCCTGTACCCTTGACACACACATTGATTGACCAGTCCGTCGAAGTCAACTCAGAAGTGGACATGAGTTTCACATGAATTTCTATACAAAATCTCATTGACATATCCTCTCCCTGGGGTCCATCCCTTGATGGCGACCTTGAGCCTAGAACCTCAACCAGGGGGCGGAGCCGACCGTTGGAGCCGCCTGTCGGCATCGCACCACCCGCGGAAAGTTCGATGGTAATTATTTCTATGACATTTGTGCTTTCAGAGTACTCGTCGTAGGCACACAGAGCCTGGAAATGGTTTCACTGGATCTGCCACAGATACTCAACCGGCTGCCAACTGTACAAATTTAGACGGTCTGTCTGACATGAAACTGATACAACTTTGAAAAACAGGTCGGTCCACTTTCCGCAGTCGACAGGTAATAGTAGACGAGATCAGACCACCCTGGGGCTTTTATCAACCGCAACAGAAGCGGCGAAGCTTGACCAGTTTCTCAGATACAGCCAACCCGTTTCAGAGGATGTCGGTTGAGCCCAATGCAAAATTGAGAAATGACACATAGTTTTGTCTTTGTGGAAATGCCCGAGCCCAATATATTTTCAGGCGCACCAACTGACACAGGCCGTCATGGTGTGTACCCATGGGTGGCGAAACGGGGACTTTAGCAGCCAGCCACCGTTGACCAACAAGAGGGACCACGAGATGGTGTTGTACTCCGAATAGTGACAAGGACTGTATCTTCAACGCAACAAACACTGTACACATGGATCTGGGGGCAGACTGAGATCGCAAAATACATAAGTCGTGAAAGTGTTACACCTCGCCTCAATTAATCGGCACACACCTATAGCAGATATATAAAAAAGGCAGGGGTCAGATGCAGGAGGGTGGTTATCCCTGGCTTGTACTCATGAAGCCCGTTGGATAAGTTCTCTCCCCCACCCCTTCCCCCCCTGCACATGAGCGGTCACATTATCTCTCAGGTAGGTGGGTGTGAGGCACTTGTTGGGGGGCAGAACATGCGCGTGCCCGGCCGCGCTTCCCTTGTTGCTGCGGCCGCGAGATAAACCTGAGTGGCCAAGCACAGCCAACAGTCTCGCGGCTGTTTTCTGCGCCGGCCTGCCAGTGGCTGAAGTCTTTCTGATGGTGCGCCTTCAACGGGGATATCATACCCAGTCGGGGGTGGGAGCGATGACAGCCCTATCTCTGCTCATCTGACAGCCGTTGAAAAATAGCTGCGCATTTGGCCATCGTAAGGCACGCTGACGTTGGCGGTGTTTCTTGGCATGGCTTATGTTTACTGAACCGAGACTGATGGTACTTTACTTTTTGACACTTTTTTGCACATTCTTTTGCACAATGATGAGGTCGGGGAAGCCTGATGCTTGGTGGAGGGACCATGGCTATGGGATCTCGAGACTTGTATGCTATTGGAAAAGGTTGGGGAAGGCAGGTTTCGGCAAACCGATTCAGTATGGCGCATGGTCATCTCTGGCTGCTCAAAGACGTGCCTTGTAGAAAGCCTTCACGTTGTGACTTGGAATAGACATGATCTACCAACAAGGTCAAAGTCTAGACTCAGATTGGCATCTCCAGTCGTCACAAAACACCCCTGTTTCCAGGAAGCAGCACCGTTTGACTCGCACAGTAAGAGCGACAGGGTGTCGAGGTCAAAGGAAGTAGTGGTTTCGTATCAAGCAGGCCTTAGCCCCCTTGAACTTTTTTCTCGGGGTGGGGGAGGGGGGTTGTTCCGGAATTCCTGATCATCGACGATGAAAGGAAAGGTGTGGTATAACTACGCATTCTCATGTGTGTTGGTAGCTCAAACGGTGATAGCACACCACAAACAGACGGTTTGTTGCAGAAGCTGAAGATAGCCACCAAAAGGGGACAAACACTAAAGAAAGTTGGGTAGGTGGAAGACCATATCCCTACAAGGATTGGCTGTCTATATCAGGCTTAGTGGTCATCATCACAATTTCAAATAAAACCAGATTGTGTGTACGGCTCAAAATACATTGCTGGTTTTCAGTTCTTGTTATCCTGGAGAATGAAGATTACATCACCATAAAGTTAGAAGAGAATACTAATGAACGCCACTGGTACCTCCTGAAGACCATGATTAGAGCCACAGCTCCTGAGAAGCCAGCACGGTCGTACGGAAAAAGACGAATATGACAAATATCTGAAGATCTCTGAACGTTCTGCTGCGTCTCTCGTCTCAACCGTCTCTCAACCGCCGCAGCTTCAAGTCCAATGACACAGATGCGATGCACGCATAACGTTCCCCTGCTGCCAACAGAGAGTCTAATCTTGGCGATGGGCGGCCAAACCTGAGGTTACCCAAGCCCCTTTTCAGCAACCGAGATTGGCGCAGCGCGCAGTATTTCCTATTAGGTTAGGCGTCAAGGGCATGCAACGGGTACCCGCGGGCAGCTGCCTGTCCGCTCGGGAAGCATTGCCCCAGGCGAGTTGGCACCTGGGGGCCGTCCCCGGCCGACTTTGTGACCGAGCTGCCCTCATCCTTCCCGAGCCCGGACGAACCATATCGGCCCGCTTCCTTCAAAACCTACCCGTCCGTGCCGCCGTTGGTGGCGAATGCTTGGCTTGGACGCATTAGGCTGTGGTGCTGTTGGCAAGCACGAGTGTCATTGGGCCGCTTCTTAAGCCTGAGGAACAGGCGCAGTTGAGTCCAGGCTCCTCTAGAAGAGACTACTGAAACTCGTAATATGGTGAATATTGTGTGAATAGATAGCTAGACCCAAGCAACGTTCATTTCACGAGGAGCAATCCATGGCGCCAAAACCACTTGAAATTCTGTGTACAACTTGGCCCCAGCAAAGAGAGAAATCAAATATCCCACCCAAGAACGCTTCACAAAATCAAATAACCTCCCTCATACGAGATAGATACAGGGAAATTCCGGCCCTCCTCCTAGTAAATCACACTCTTACCGCAGTCCGGACAGTTTCTGCCAACGCCTGCCTGCCTGACCTTGCGGCAAGCGCAGACCCACCACCCTTCCTCCGTGACCTTGCTGATGATCTTGCGGTTGCACTCTCTCGTGTAGGCCCCGTACTTTGCACCGCAGAGGATACAGAAGCGCCGAAGAGCAATGAACTCCCTCAACTGCGGAGCTGGGGCCGAGAGACCCAGTCGCGAAGCATCAGACGTGGCCTGCTGCTGCGGTTGGCAGATCCTGGTGAACGGTCTGATGTGCGGCCGCCCCTGGATCACGCCCTCGTCTCTCAGAGAGTTCTCCGGAATACAGATCTCGTATGTGTAGGCGCTGCTGTCCACGCCTGCCCCGGGGGTGTTGCCGGCGTCGACCTGGTAGACCGGGCGATACGTCTCGCACCGCGGGGGCGTTGCGGACGAGGAGGCCGTGAAGAATGGGTTGACCCCCCTGACCGGGGCAATGCAATGCGTGCCTGAAGTGATGTCCTTGTAATGTAGACGCAGGTCGTCGCAGCTCACCCCCTTCTTCATGTACTCCGCCACGTACGACTCGACGTCTGTCGCCCTGACTTGTGCCTTGTCCTTGATGAGCCACTCCGGGGGCCGGCTGGGGTTGACTGAGATGACCTGTACGTATTCGACGCGCGTGTCGACTTTCTTGTCTGACTGGGCGTTGTGTCTGCGCTTCTTCTGGCCTTTGGCCGTCCCGTTGGTCTTGGTTTCTAGGTGCTTCCCTTCGAAGTAATAGGCTGGGAGTATCTTGAAACACGAGTAGCATGCAAATTTGTCGATATCGTCTTGGAGGGATTTGTCCTTTGCTCGTTGCTTTGCTTTGGATGAACCCCTTCCCTGGTTCCTCTTCCCCTTGATGGCCTTGCTCAAGGACGGTCCCTCGTCATCCGAAGAGGACGCAGCATCTGAGTCTTGGGCCCCTGAACCAGTGTCATCCTGGGTTCTTGAATTTTTCTTCTGGAAGTTCTCGGGGTTGTAGTTCTCCTCATGTAACAAGATGGCCGTCTTTGTTTCCCAGGGGATCGCATCAAGCTTGACCATGTCGTACATGTTGGAGTTGCAACGCCTGAGCAGGATTTGTTTCTTCCAGTCGCAGTGAACCATGATCCGCATGAATATCTCCATGGGAAACCTTTCGAGAATTGACTTCCTCTCCGTCTCTCTTGGTGCCAGATTAACCTGTGGGACGTCGTAGATTTCCTCAAAGGTCGGCATCAAGTCGCCCGGGCCTGCCGAGCCTGGGCGGCTGCCAAATTCTGAAGTGGTAGAGGCAATGGTTGGGCTAGTAGGAGGCGATCCGTAGCTGCTGGGAGCTACAGTACTCCGACTTGCTACTGGGCTTCCGGTGACTGTGCTGCCAGAGAACAGAGACGAAGGTCTCCGCTGAGATACACCTGCGTAGCCCAGCTGTCTGTTATTGTCATCCAGAAAGTGGGGAGGACTGGGGTAAGATGAAGTATGTTGCTGCCAGGTACTTGTCTTGCGCGAGTGGCCCAACCCTAGATCAGGGGGAGGTGATTCTGCCGAGGGGTTTTCCAGAGTAGCCCAAGAACATGCTGGTCTGTCTGCCAAGAAGCCTTGTTGACTTGAAGACTGCCTAGATGCTTTCTTGGACTTCGCAACAGCCAGGGCGTCAATTTCCCAGGCTCCTACTTCAAGCGATGTAGGCCAGGTCTCTGATCCGAGCCTACATCGCTTGGACTCGGGCTCCCGTGAGTGGATGGGTAGTGGGTACTCGCCAGCCTGGGGACATGACCTAGGTAAGCTTGGGGTCATTCGCGTAAAGTCGTTGCGCGCACGTGGCTGGTCGAGCCACTGTGGGTGTTGGGATTGTGGATACTGGTCTCCACAGGAGGCGACAGGAAAGTCGACGATGTCTCTTGAGAAGTCTCGGGGCAACATCCTGTCGGCTTTGTTGGAGTACGCCGGGTAAGTTCTGGGTGCCTGTAGCTTCTGAATCGGAGGCAGACATCGAGGAGTTGAGATTGACGGTGGGCTCGTGCAAGACATTGGATGGTATGGAGGGTACGTCTGATGAGGCTGGACAAAGGTAGTACCCATATTCCGCGCTGATGGCCGGCAGAGGTCGCTCTCGGACGAGAGACTCGGGGTAAACGGTAGGTTTCTCGATGTTCGGTCCATTGTCACACTTATTTCGGGGGAACCGATGGAAAGTGAGTTCGCAATCGTATGGCGCAAGATCCAGGAGTGGTGTTCTTGAGAAGGGTATCTCTGAAGGAAGACTCGTCTTGTGGGTTCGTCTGAGGCAACAGAGCGACTGATTACTTAGAGGAAGGGAGGCAAATCAACGCAGCGGAGCGAGAATTGTGAAGAACAATAGACTGGTGTTCTCGGCTGTCTTTAAGTTATCAAGACAGTCATCTGGGCAAAGTCCCCCAGAGTCGATCAGTCCCCGCTGAGGGAAGCAGTGTTGCAAGGCGAAGGAAAAGGGGGGAGATGGGAGCCATGGTCCTGCGCCCCGCAGCTTCTTCAGACCTTGCCTACTGCGTAAAGAAGTTGTCTGTTGGGAGGAGATTACCAATAAAGAACACAGTTTGAAGCGCCACAAGACCTGTCGACATCGTTTCCAGAGAACCGGGACAGGCCTTCGAGCGCCATTGGAGGGGACAATGAGGGGACCAGTCGTTTTTGGACTCACAGGGCCGAGTCTCTGAGAGCATGCATATTAACGAAAAAGCTGCAGTACATGTTGAAGCCCCTGTCGGTCTGTCCTGCCTGGTGGAAACTGTTACCCTGTCCGCACCTGGCTGCAGGTGTAGGCTGCATGATGCACCTCAATCAGACACTGTGCTGCAGCATGTCGAAAGTGTGGCCCCCTTCGAAGCAGGCTGCGTGATCTTCCAGGGCTCGGCCATGGGGCGTGGGCTGGTCAAGATTCCCGGATGCCTGCACCCACACAAAAGTACTTCGCAGTATAGAATGGGCCGAAGCACGGTGCATCCCACTCGAACTTGGGCTTGGATCGTGGGAGTCCCCACTCGATCTTGCAACCCCTGAAGGGTTCAGACGCATGGAGTCTTAGGCAAAGATCAGTTCCAGGGCACGGAAGAAAGCCTCAACGTAAATATCTCTGTCATAGCGCAATCAAGCAGATAGCCGAGGGTATAGCAGATGTCACTGGCCCCAGTTTGTTCTGACGCATCCCACAATCTTCCCGGATATATCGAGCTGTAATGTGAACGATGCCCAGATTCCAACCGGAGCAAGATCCTCAAGTTCTCAAAAGTGTCGAATGACCAAGTGTTCTCTTTGGAAAACCTGGTCCAGAGCCGAAAATATGTTTGTGCGCGTCATATTCTACAGCCACTGAGATAATCGACAGAGAAAGCTTTATCAAGTAGGTGGAACCAGACAAGAAAGAAAGGAAACGATAGCATTCTGGTGTGTTCCAGTGCAGTCTCGGTAAGAGGAAGGTCGCAAGACCACGGCTCGCAACTACTTGTGCAGGCCCCAGGCAAGCGGGAGGTTCTTCCGCCAGTTCTCGGGCAGGTCGGGCAGGGAGATTCGTCGGCGAGTCGGAATGGCCAAACGGCCCAGGCAGCCAGAGCAAGAAAGGTGGTGGAAGGGGGTGGGATCGACGCTGACACTGCGTCTCCCCAACGCACCAACCCGGTCAGGGTTGACGCAATAAAATGGGATTTACCAGACTGTCGGGACGGCCCTTACTGAGTCTGTGCAAGCGGACGTGACTGAATCCATTCCTGGCCACACAGAGAAAAGGCGCACACAGTGTACGTGACGGGCTGTTCTGTGCCCACGGCGGGGTGGCTTGATGATGGACTTTTGCGCAAGGTGTGGTGCAGGTTGCAATCGGCCCTCACCAACTGGTGCCAGATCAAGGCTGACACTCCGCGGAGTAACTGGACCCTTGGCCAGCCACCCAGGCATCATGTCGCCATGGCGCTTGATGAACTCGGCGAGTTTCCTTGCAGTAGTTTGCTTAAACCAAGTGCAAAGGTCTCCATCACGGGTGGGCCGAGGGCCCACAGCAACAAAGAGACCCATCCGCGGAGTCCATCCGGACTGGCCCAGGTGGGGTCTAGGATCTTGTTGCATGTCACCATCGCCAACGTCGACCGTAAAGTACTCGCTTTCAACGAGGATTCGAATTTGACAGAGAAACGTCACCCGGCCGAAGTCTCCCTTTTCTGTGCTGAATCTCCAACATTGGAGCCAGGTCATCGTAGAAGGAAGGAGGAGTCCGTGGTCGTCGATGCATAGGTGCCCCCGCATGACCGAATTTCCGAAGGCAACCAAACGCTGCAGTCATGCATGTGTGGAGCGTGTCACCACACCACCCGGAGTTGAGAACTGAGTGCTATCCAATGCGACGCCCGTTTGTTGAGTCTAAACCAGGTGTGTCCTTGATTTTATTCCCTGGTGGTATCTTACACTGCAGCCTCATAATAATAGTCAAAATGTTCACCTTGTTGATGCGATTTGAAAATGGATAACAAGGTACATAGTCAGCACAAAAGACCATCCGACTTGCCAAGGATCAACACGACCGTTGGACTTGCCCAGCTCACATGATGTGGATGTGATGCATGTAATTCCCAGGAATAACCCAGAAATCCTCTCTCCCCTGTCGAGATTCGATGATATGTTGAGGTTACCCGCCAGGCGCGGCAGCCGACGACCCGCCAGCCAGCCAGCCAACACAGCGGGTGAGTGCTCGCTCCCCCGACTCGACCACATGCGTCCATGCAATGTGATACGTGGGGACGATATGCGGCTCCCTCGAATAAGGCCAGCCAGATCGCAAGGTTTACAGGGACCACGGGTTGTGACGGTGATCCTTCAAGTCGTCATGGCAAGCTGCGCCGTCGCCGAGGGAGGCGCTCATCAACCCATGATCCCGGCGCGTCGATGCAAGGGTCTGGTGAGCCCTGCGTGAGTTATTGCGGGCGCAGGTGATAACGCGGTAATACCGTTGCGGGTTTAACGGAACATGTGAAAACAAGCGAGTGCGAGATGCAGCGTCGTCAAAATAGACGAACGTCCTGCTTGTTCGAAACTTTTAGGGCTAGGGGTTGAGCACCACGCAATAATCCAGTGAGTTGTGCGTCCTCCTGAGCGAGAGGGGGGGGGGGGTGTTTGTCGGATCAGACTACTTGAAAGGAAAATTTCACGTTCGAATAAATGAGCGGCCTGACTGGAACGTTTTCATTCCGCCTTGCAGAGATTGGATTGCGCTTCGCGCTCATGGGAAGGAGGAGGCTCTAAGAAGGAGCCGGTTTGTGGGCGATGTTATCAACCTCCTACTTGTCAGCCATGATCGGAGACACGGTTTTTGAGCATATGCAGATTTAACAATGAATCACTGGCACATCTATTACGACGCCGCCTCCGAAATCATAGAAAGCTGAGATTACCAAGTAAAGATGTCGTACGGTAGAATTAAGCATCGATGGCTGGCGAGCTCCATCACTGCAGTATCTGTCTACACTAACACCAGAAGCAAACTTGAGATTTTGAAGCCTCTGGATTTCTGTACTGGAACATATCCGTTACATCATACTTGTTTGCCGCCGCCCGGGTGAGCTTGACATTCTCCCGGCCGTAACTACCTAGGTACCCAGCGGATCTTGATATTAACCATCATATTTGTAATATCGCTATTTGATATCGGACCCTCCGGGCTTCACGGAGCCGCCCACGCTTTCCACCCACGCCGACATCTTGGCCCGACTGATCAATTTCTGGTAGGCCCACTTGACAGCCAGAGTTGCGAGCTACAGCACTACGTTGTCGGTGAGCATGTCGATACCGAGGACGTTCCCGCCGCGCGGGGTTCCGTGCTCGGCGAGGATGGTTGGCAGAGGCTGGAACATGCACTGATGCTCCACAAGCTGCTTGTGCGATGACGCTGTGTGCTCGAGAACTCGTGCGTCGTCCTTTGAAGGAATGTGTGAACTGGAGATCACTGCGCAGCAATTTCCTTCTTGCATTATTGGATGAAACCCAGACACAACGGTTGCACTCGTAAACCTCTCGGCACACCCGGGTTGTCCACTACCATGTAACTTGGATTATGTGACTTTCACTTGCGTCTCATTAATGCCGAGGTATTTCGAGTGAACAGCACAATTTTGTACGCATGCGTCGTAACCCAAGAGCCGCACTTTGCGCACCCAGTTTGGATGTGGAAATGGTACCCGTTCTCCAGGCTCGCTTGGGGAGCAGCCAACAAGTTTCCTGGATCAGATGGATGTGTCCCGCACCCCCATTGCTGTTGTTGGCTAGATCGTCCGTCGTGCGGTCGCGAGACAAGGACAGAAAGACCAGGCATTCCACTATACCGCGGGGCTCCACAGCCGGAGACTGTTGGTGTTTGCTGAGGTGGAGATTCGGCTATGAATTCTTGCGCTCGACTCCACCCGGGATGGAGGCCTTGGTTCCCCGTTGGCAGCCCAGTAGACCACATGGATACATGTAGGAAATATGAACACAACAGCTGGTCTCTATACAGTCACTTATGCCATGGCTGAACAAAAGTCGCCCGGCTGAGTCACTCTCCAAACTCAGCCACAGGCAGATGTTAAACCATTTAGGCCGTGACAATTACTGAAGCACGTGAGGCAAAGGAAACCCTCGCATCCTCACTTGGTAACGGACGTCCGTGGGGTAATTTGAAACGAGATTTGGTTCTTCTTAGAGCTGACAAATGCAAGGATTTGGAGGCAAGTTGGTGGTTGCGGAGATCCACTCCGATGTGTGACCTTTTGCCAACTTGTTGCCCGTTGTTTATTCCAAGTATCTGCGGGTATTGCGGGTTCTAATTCCGCACTCTAGTCCAAGAATATCGTGAGTGGTACGTATTCCCATGCCTTCGTGGAGAAAAGCATTTCCTAAACTATCATTCGTCGTTCATGAACTGTTTCGTCAGGGCAGTGCACAGTCTTCAACAGCCTTCTCTGATGTGCATAATTGAATCACGTGTCTTTCCCTATTATTGCGGAATGCTAACAACTTATGATGGACTGACCGTCGCACCGCCACCTGAAGGCTATGTGGTCGACTTTTCCTCCTCGGAGCTCCGGGCACAAAAGCTCTACACAGAGATTTGTAAATATAAGCGCTCCCAACTGGACGATGGCAAGGTGTCTTGCAGATCCGGAGTTTCCTGGAATATTCATCTGAGGAGTGCCAGAGACAGAAAATATGGCACAACTCAAACGACTACGGCAGCCGTTGAGTATGGAATATCCAACGAGCAAGTATCTTCGACAAATCAAGATGCATCAAGGTCGAAGGGAAGCGACGGTCAAGCCGAAGAGAGATTCAGCCTGGCCCTATCAAGATAGCAGAAGTGACGAAAAGACAATTCGTTGTACACTGATGACTATTGATCGTAATCATAAGAAAATCGCCTATTGCCAGAGCCAAACGCAATGATTCAACCCGGGACAAGGCGGTGATTAGGCCAGGACGACTCAGCTTCTTAAACATCGGCCAAACGTTTCCTAGGACACTCTCTCTACAAGTCTGTAGAAGCTAGGTATTATACACAAGCAAACAGATCACTCGGGATTTTTCAAAACCAACCCCATATCGAATCAAACAATTTTACCCTTGCACATTTCTCAAGCACGGCGTCCGGAAGGCAGTAGGGTGGACCCAAGACGAGCGAGTCAGCCCCGCCAGGCTCGCAGCCATCCAAAAAGAGAATACCCACAGCGATCCGGCTGTGAACCACGGAACAGCAAAAGCTATGCGCCAGCCCGGAGTCGAACCGGGGGCCCATCGATGGCAACGATGGATTTTACCGCTAAACCACTGGCGCTTTTATTTGATGCTTGTTTGCCAAAACGTGATACTATATTCGCAAGATTAAGGATTTTCGCTCATTTAATCAACTTAGATTTGCAGCTCCTTCTCAATTGGGAGTCAAAAAATAGCGAGAGCATATTAATGGGACTCCGGAGGTATAATAGCCTGTAAAGTGTCTCATGGATCGTCAGTATGCGTTTCATATAGGTTTGTCTTGAGAAAGTTGATCGGCAGATATTTAGGTTTGACCGTTTACCACTGGCGCCGTTTTCAGACGGCCATGGTCATGTGCCATTTCTAGGAAATCTTATTGCTCCCTACAAATGTTGCTAAAGATCTACCCACGGGTGGCTCATGCGGGCGGCCTGGGCAAAAGTACCTGTACTTTCTGGGTCCCATCTTCAAGTACCTCGGCGCTGGGCTCTCGACGCTGGGCTCTTGGCGGGATTATTGACTTTGACGACCTCGGATTTCCTGTTTCCACGATGTGCGAAATCCGCAACCTGCACGCCAGCCTCCAACGCTGGTCGCAGTTCCCAGAAATCTGCCTGCGTTTAAATTTTTCTCAGCCTCGCTGGCCATGGGATAGTCGCTCAACGACTAGATATGGAAAGCGTTGCTTTGTCTTATATTCAACCTTTCTAAACCGTCGCTTTGCTATCCAGCTCACTGGCCCTCAAGCTTGGTCGACCGACGGCAAAGTTCAGCTACAGGGCACAGTTTTGTGTTTTCGCTTGGCAATATCACATATCTGCTCTTTCATGGAATGAGAAAAGTTATTCTAGTTTTCTCAGCAGGGTGAAATTGTTGTATCACTTTTCGCTGGCGCTACACAATGCTCGGGCATTCTGCCACCTCTGCCATATAGATGATCACCAAGGCTGTCCACGAGTTGAGCAGAATATGTGCTACACTGACACATTCCAAGTCCATACAAAGTACAAAAATAAATGATTTGCTCACTCTCAAGACTACATCTGCTAACAGCATATTCAGGTTATCTTTCATCCTTCAGCGGTGGCCTTAGGCACAGGTGCGTACTTTGCAGCCTTGTCCTTGCGTCCAAATTTCTCCTGAAGCCATTTCTCATAGCCTGGGAAAACATCCGGCACCCAACCATCGAATTGCATTCCCGCCCCGCCACGAAAGAATTGCATCGGGTTCATCGGCAGAGGAAGCTTCTGGTGAGAGTGCTGTTTGCGCCGAGACAATGGATATACAATCGAGTTGGCATAGTCAATCAGCGTAACCCGTTTCACCTCTGGCTTGGGGTCGTTTGCCGCCGACGCGGGTGATACAATCACATTGCGCGGCGCGAAGTCATTCTGATCTAGACCCTTATGCAGTAACCTAACCTGGCCGTCCAGCAGGAGTGCATATACCTCAAGCCGGTACTTCTCAGGAAGATGGAACGCGTCGAAGTGCTCCTCGTTTCCCTTGCGGTACCGGCGGTGCAGGTTGTACAGACTCGTTCCGCGGATCTGCTCGTATAGAACAAGGCGAACCGGTCTGGTCGCCTGGGACCCAGGGACGCGGAGGCTGAATGTCCACGAGCCATAGTACTTGGGCACGAAACCACCCGCCAGGCCAACTTTCTTGGCGTAGGACAGAGCAGATGCCTCGCGGCTGTACTCGCGGTCGGCATTATAGCTTACATTCTCGGGATGGCCGGGAGACTCATCTCTCTCGAAAGGATAGTACATTGGGTCGAAAATCTTTGCCGTGGCCGCGTAAGGCGGCTGGCCAGCGGCCTTCGGGGGCGTGATGCGGACGAAAGCGACCTGGGATCCGCGATCGTGACCCGTGGCGATAGGCTGAGTGATGATCAGCTCTGCGGTCTCACGCGGCCCTTGGGGGCGCGCGGTCTCCATGGGCGGGTCCGAGAGGACGAGCTTTGTCTTCGTCATAGTTTTGCGTTGGTCTTCGTCAAACTTATCCGGCCGGATGTCGTTGTTGCTTTTGTATTCCCTGTGGCCGAATGGCGGCGGAGGAGTGTGGGCCTCGATCGTCACCCTGAAGTCCGTGACATATGGACATGCTGTTCTGTCAGGATCTGCTGGTGGGTGCCATTGCGTCTGCGGCGAAAAGAACGACATAGCTCCCGTGGAAGTGATCGACGAAGCTGAGGGATAGAGGAGTCGTGACAATTGAAGAGATGGGGGGAGGTATGGACTGTCTTGCTCCCTAGTGGGGTTTTAGTGCGCGGAGGTCCTGATCTAGCGGAAGACCGAAACCGTTTGATCGGAGAGCCTAGGAAGGAGCTGATGCACGCATGAAAAGAAACAGGCTTCCTGCTCTCTTATGAGATTGTTTGTTGCACAGCACTCTCAGTCGCAACCTGAAGGGCGGTTGTTTGGTTTCTGGTTGTTGGTTGTTGGCTTGGGTTCAAGTTACTCTCATATGCAATCAATCGTTCCATTTTAGCGCTGATAACTTGCATATAACCAACCATATTAAAATTTATATATATTTATTATCCCATTAAATAATACCTTTAATATTATTAATTTATATATTTATAAAGGTTATTATTATTATGAAAAGCTTATAAATTAATTATTATTTATAATGATTACTTTTAATTATAATAATTTACTTTTTAACTTATTATTAAAGTTTATAAAAGCTATTAAAATTTTATTAAAATCCTAAAAATAATAATTAATATTAAATTATATTTTATAATATAAAGTAATAATAAATTTTATTATTAAAATATCAATATTTTTATTTAATATTTAATTATTAAAAAATTATATTATAATTATAAAAGTAATAATTTTTATTTATAAATTAACTTAAATATATAATTCCTTTTTAATTAAAAATTAATAAATAATAAGAAATATATTAAGGAGATTTTAAAGGTATAATAGCCTGTAAATCGTCCTATAGATTGCCAATATGTATTATATATAGGGTTGTTTTAAGAAAGTTGAGCACTAGATAGTGAGGTTTGACCGTTTCCAGACGCGCGAAGAGCCGTTGTTCGGCCGTTGGACTGGTCCTAGTGGGAAGAACGCCTGATTGGATGATAAGATCGGCCCCAGGATGTGAAGCATTGGTGACTGTCTTCTCCTTTCTAACATACACGAACGACTACCCTTCGTCCGTAGCTCGTGTGACTTAGCTGTAACGTACATCGGTCCGGAGTACATACAGTGAAGCAGTCCCTGAGTCGACCACCGGAAGAACAAAAAGATATGCAGACATCCAGAGAAAAATCTGAAACGATTGATTACGCCAGGCATAAATCAAGGGGGCAGGCAATCCTCATTCACCTCATAGTCTAAGCTGTGGCCACACCAAGCAACGCATCGGTGGTCTCCTTATCCCCATCGGCGTGTGTCGATTCTACACGCGCCTCGTGAATCGTCGCTCCTCCATTACCGCCGTCGCCACTCTCGCCGTCATCTTCATCTATCACATAATGCCCTGCCTCCGCCCCAGGCGGCTGGTCCCTAAAGATAAAAGCACCCAGCACGTCCCTCTCGGCGTTGTCCCCAGTCTCGGCAAACGCCTGCCCGGCGACCTCCTTCCAGTCTTTGCTGTCGGCCACGCGGTGAGGCAGCCCGGAAGACCCCGCCGCCGGGGCCGCGCCGCCGTCGTCATCCTCCGAGCCAACCGACATGGCGCTCGCCGAGTCCTCGTCGCTGTCGCCGCCGCCGCCCGCCGCCGGCTGCGCGGGCACGAGGCCCAGCTCGATGGCGAAGATCATGGACTGGTCGACCTGGCCCCAGTCGGCGAGCGTCTGGTTCTTCCTCGAGGTGTTGTTGTCCGGGTTGCTGGAGCCGGACTGCATCCGCGAGGACCCGCCGGCGGCCGAGGCGGGCGTGATGTGTTGTTTCTGCTGCGGCACCTGGCTGAGGAGCGCCTTGATGCGGTTGACGCTGTCGCTCGAGAACAGCCTCGCGATCCCCGCCGACAGGTCCCGCGTGTTCAGGGACTTGCTCCTCTTGAGGTCCGAGTCCATCACCAGGGCGAGGCGCAGGTGCACGCTGGGGTGGCACGCGAACTCGGACGTGGCCGCCGAGGTGCTGTTGTTGACCGCGCCCAGGTTCTCGGCCGTCAGGGACGGGCTTGATATCTGGCCCGGGTCTTGGAGCTGGGACAGGCTGACGATGCCCCGGACTGCGTCGTACATCCAGTCCAGGCTGTCCGGGGCCGACTGGTAGCTCCTCACGGCCTCGACGAGGTCATGGAGACTGGGCAGCTTTGGGCCGACCTGAGACGGCATCTTCGCATCGACGACGTGTAGTATCAGGGGAAGTGATGTGCAAGAAGTTCTAAACACACGTTAGCTCCGGATTCACGAGAGGGCGTCAAGGACGGCTTGTGTACGTACGAACTGAGCGGTAGCCACCTCGACAAGCGAAGTTGTATGAGCTCCCTGAGACACCGCACTGCTCCAGAAGCTGCTTCCCGTATCTCCAATCCATTCTTGGCCAATGCAGATGGATCTGGCAACGTGCCGCCCGATCTCGTTGATATTGCAGCCAGTGTCAACTGAAGACACTCAAGGTGACACAGCCGTGTCATGGCAGAACTACCACCGGTCTGTCAGCTGCATAAAGTCGACTCCAGTGCTCGGTCCACTTACTGGTAGGTAATGTACATCAGGTTGGTGTACAACACGACTGAATCGTGGTGGAACTCAGCCCCTCGCCCACTGCCGTCAGCGGCACCCGGTCTTGCTCTTACTCCGTCTCCTGGCATGGGGAACCTCGCCGTAGATCGTTGATACCAGCTCCTCAACTGGCACTTGCACCGCTCGATCTTGGCTGCTTCTTCTTCCCCATATCTCCTCGCCCACTGCGGTACTTCGTCCAGGGGCCAGACGAGCACCAGCAGGTCTGTGAGCGCCACCATGAGCTGGATGTGATGAGCCAGCATCTCGATCAGAGACTTCTTGGTCCCCGAATTGTACACTCGGCTCCGCTCGATCTCACTCGCCAGGTCCGCGAAGCTGAGAGGTGCATGCGCCTCGGCATCAAAATCGAACTGTGCTCTAGTTACTTGTATACATGTGCGATAACTCAGAGATAGGATGCGGTCACGGAGGACGATGCACCACCAAAGCCTCTTGAGCCCATTCTGGTGCTTGAGCACCCGTGACCGCTGGGACTCGGGCCATTGAGTCTGGTGCAGTGACGAGTACCGATGCGCACCGGCGATTTTCGCTTGCTGGATCGATATGCTAAGCCAGCTGCTGCTGGCACGGGTGTTGTTGCCACTTGGATTTGGTGACCAAGATGACAGCAAAAGGGTCGCTTGGGCGACGGATATGGGACTGTACTCGCTTCCGAAATCGAAGAGAAGCTACGCGCAAGTCAGCCACCCGAGCTGCCGGGGAGAAACCCTCTCTTACTCACCTTTGCTCGGCGGTAGAACGCCGTCCTGGCCAATTTGACATCTGGGAATCCCAGCGCCTTTATGCTATTCCGAGACACATACTAAGCAGGAAAGGTTAGCAGCGGCCGCAGTGCTGACCATGTTCTCAGACTTACACCACAAACCGAGAACAACATGGCATGGATCATGAGAAGTGATATCCTCGTCGACACGTGTGTTCCCTGAGACTGGGAAGCATACATCTCCCAGAAGTCCCCCTCATTGAGCAGCGGCATGATCGGATGCACGTGGAGGAAGAACTGCTTGACAAACTCATCCAGGATCGTCTTGGTCGGCACTCGCAGGCAGCCCTGCAGGTCCAAGTAATTGACATCCTGGGGCGGGATGGCTGAGAGGTTGTTCACCTCGATGAAGGGGTAGTACGTGTATGTGATGTCGGCGCCGAACCTCGTGCTCTGCTCTCCGCTCCACTGGAGCCCTGCTCGCGCGGGAGGATAATGCTGTAAAGGTGGCGCCGGCATTGGAGCATATTGCATCGGGATCATCCGTTGTGCGGTGGTGTCCGCGTAGTGAACAGCCGGCCTCCCGCCGTTGCTTCCCGTCACGGTCCCTCTGGGAGGCTCATGATAGGCAGTTGGGCCGCCGTGGAGGTTTTCACTCCCGGCGTCTGACGCGGTGCCAGGGGACATGTTCGCGTCTTGGACCTGTTCCACGGCTGCCGTCGACTCCCCCGAGCCACGCCTCTGCGAGTCATTAGAAGGCTCAATACTTGTCCCTGACGCGCCGACATTGCTCCCGTCATCTTTCTGCTTTCGACTGCACGTATACCTTCATCAGCGGTGTTCCCGTCGGCGACAGAAGATGTACATACCGCCGGGTTGCCCGACTGGTGACAACACATGTCTCATTGTCCAGGTAGCAGTTCATACACGGCCTGCCCCTCTGCGAGACATCGCAGCGAACCTTGTGAGATGGTCAGTGGTTGTGAGTTGAAGCAGAGGTCCGAGAACCGACCTTGCGTGCTCGACAGGCGAGGCATGCCTTTGCTGCTCGTTTCCTGATCTTGCTCGGCCCTCTGAGGGAGTTGTCCATGATGAAAGCAGCGGCCGACGAAGGGCAGCCAGCTTCCGGATCTCCAGGCCCTACCGTGGTCGTGTAGAGGCCGAATCAGGCTCGAGCTATGTTAGGACGCAGGAAGAGGGATGTGGAGCTGTGGGGCACTCTCAGGGGCTAAGCTAAGCGTTTGCCCACCCAGATTCTGGGGTAGACCAGGATCAGGGACCCGGGAAGCCTCCACGAAACTACACGCGTATTTAGAGGCGCGTCCTTGCTGAATCTTGGAACATCGACGCCTGAGATTGAGAAGCAGTGGACCTCGATGCTTTTAAGCTGCAAATAATTCAGGCATTATTCCATATAACAAATCCGCATGGAACATGGCCACTTGGACCAATGTTTCGATAATATAAAAACAGCCGGGTGGTCCTGGAATGACTGTTGCTGCTTGACCCGGCGGGTAAAATAGGCTCGGCTACCAGCCTGGCCGCACCCCATCTGGGCTTAGCCCTTGTTGAGGAGCTGGGATTTACCAGAGCGCGTAGGGACACCGGATTGAGACGGATTCATAAAATAGCGCCGCCTTCACAGGAACATCAAGTCTATTCTTGCTGGGCTGTCACGATGTGTCAACGTCATGAATTGGGTTGCTCGGCTCGATAAGGTTTCCATATCTATGTAGAGCAGTGCACACATGACAAGCTCCAAAGCGAAGGCAGACTGCGTTATATCTTGGGCCAGTTTAAGATCAGTTGGAACTACTGTAGTGTAGATAGTTTGCTCATGCAAGCCTTTAATCCTGACCCACATCATTTGCCGGAAGTCGATAGTCTCGCACTTATCGGGCAGATGCAATCGTCATACGCGGGGACTCTGGCTCTTTTTCCAAGCCTGGGTCAGAGGATGTGCTGAGAAGATTGGCGGCACTGAGACCTTCCAGGTCACACAAAGACGCCAATCTCACCATGAGTCCTGCAGCTTCACTCAGGCGGCTGGCTGCCCTGCTCGGAGCAGCAGCAGCATCAACCACGGCTTGGCAGCTGCCCCGCAACAACATCCCGCCAGAGGCACTGGGCTACCCCCACGGGAACGGGCAGCAGCACCCGCTGGCCTGGGCGCCCGTTCGCGACGACGACATCGACATCGTGACCGGCTCCCAGTTCCACGGCCTCAAGACCTTCGGCAACCTGCCATATGTGAACTGCTTCTCGGACGAGGAGGCACAGCGCCAGGACGCCAGGTACGACATCGCCGTCCTCGGCGCCCCCTTCGACACGGGCACGACCGGCCGGCCGGGGGCCCGGTTCGGGCCCCAGGGCATCAGGGTCGGCAGCCAGCGCATGTTCCCGGGGGCGACGAGCGTCTACACCGGGGAGAGCCCGCTGCAGTCGTGGGCGAAGGTCGTGGACACGGGCGACGTGCAGACGACCTGGCTCGACAACACCGTCGCCCTGCGGCAGCTCGACAAGGCGCACAGGATCGTCTCCGGCAGGCCGGCGGCCAACGCGAGCGTGTCCTCGACGCCGCGCATCCTCACCCTGGGCGGCGACCACACCACGACGCTGAGCGCGCTGCGGTCGACCCACGAGCGCTGGGGCGACGTGTCCGTCATCCACTTCGACTCCCACATCGACACGTGGGACCCGGCCGTGCTGGGCGGCGGGCTGTCCGACTACGCGGGCGTCAACCACGGCACGTTCCTGCACATCGCCCACGAGGAAGGGCTTATCCGCAACACGTCTGTGCACGCGGGGATCCGTGCCCCAGTGATGCGGCCCAAGGGCGACATCCGCAACGACGCCCGCTGCGGGTTCGACATCATCACCGCGCGCGCGATCGACAAGATCGGCGTGGATGGGATCATCGCGCAGATCAAGGAGCGCGTCGGGGACTCGAACGTCTACATCAGCGTCGATATCGACGTCTTGGACCCGGCCTATGCGCCCGCCACGGGAACGGCTGAACCGGGTGGGTGGACGAGCCGCGAGCTGCTGACGATTCTCGATGGTCTGGCTGGGCTAAAGGTCATCGGTGCGGATGTTGTGGAGGTTGCCCCGGCCTACGATAATCCAGGGGAGACGACCGTGCTGGCTGCTGCTGAGGTCAGCCTGTCGCTGCTTACGCTCATGGTGGACACGCCGGTCCAGTCTAAGGCTGATAAAGAGGCGTTGAAGCAGGTCGGAAAGATGGACTAGAGGGGTATCGTGCCTGAAGTCGTCACAGGTTTAGGACCTCGCCGTTCGATTTGCTAGGTTTACATTTTGAGATACGTGAATGACGAGCATTGAACACTCATATAGTCTCGCACTGCTGAACGAGATCAAGACTCCGTGGGTTGGGGGCAGATACCCAACGAATGATTTCGCCGCAAACATCTAACCCGGTTTGATATGCTTGTTTCCGCGTTGTCCAAGCGAGGCCACAAGTCAAGCGAGAATGCAAACCGTTAGAAACCTTGGTGGGAGTACCAGAATCTTTCAATAAGCGAGGACGTAAGACCTTCGCAACCGCCTGAAATGCTGGAATAAACCTTTTCAATGTGAAGTTGACGCAGGAAAATATCCCAAGGCGCTGCATGTCATCTGGCACCAATGCTATGTGCACCCTCAGATCTTCCTTCCAAGGCTCTATCGGTTCTGAACCCGTCCCGTTCCTCAACTGCCTGGCACACCCACAACCATTGGTCGATATCACGTGTCCAAGAGCTTTGGCAAGCGTGTGGCTTTTAGAAGTAGCCCAGCCCGCTCCAACCCAACACACCTTCCAGGTCGGCCCTCACCTCCTCGGACCCCGAGTATCCAACACGTCCCGCAATCTCAGCCC
This sequence comes from Diaporthe sp. P3_1W, assembly GCA_037177825.1. Classification (NCBI taxonomy): domain Eukaryota; kingdom Fungi; phylum Ascomycota; class Sordariomycetes; order Diaporthales; family Diaporthaceae; genus Diaporthe; species Diaporthe sp. P3_1W. Next base: position 7,202,213 of record JBAFXB010000001.1, read on the forward strand.
GCCTTCCACTCGCCAGCTCCATCCACCTCGCCAGCACCACGCCGTCGACAATGTTACGGCCGCCTCCTGCGTCAACACCGGGCCCCATGCTGGCCTTCGTCTGCGTCGCCGACGGCGGCATACGGTAAGCCTTGGGGTTGAGGCCGGCCGGGTGGGGCATGGTGTTGATGAGCTGTGACATAAGTGATGAGAGGCGCCGGTATGATGTTTCGGATACAGATGTAAGTGTGGCCAGGGAACCGGTGGGTGACGCAAAGAGAATGGTATGGGGAGAGATGGTATTCGCTGTGTTGCCGTTGGTGAGATGCCCATTCTCTTGCGGCTGCGAGTTGGCGAGAGGCACCCGTGGTAGCAGCATTGACTTGACAGGCAGGTGCGCCCCCACGTTGAATGATGTTCGGTGCAAAAGAAGATGGCCTTGGAGGGATTTTGGGTCTGTCCTTTTGGTCAGCAAATAATCACGACACGGGAACGAAATAAAGACTTACGTTCAGGATCGAACTGGAAGATGTGGATATTCGCGTCCACGTCGACAGCCAGGATGAAAAGATCCTTGCCGTCTGGCACGAATTCACAGTTCAAGACCTCCAATTTCGTATTGCTCTTGCCAAACAGCATCATCTTGTATGGCTCTTCGGTGTAGCCTGTGAACCACACCCCCTTGAAGGCATCTGACATCGCCAGGAGGCCTGTGCTCGGTATCTCCTTGACGCTCGTGACGTAGTTGCTCATGTCCATGAAGGCAACTGGAAGTAGTGATCCGTCTTCCTTGAGGCCGCGCACTGTACACTTCTGGCCATGCACGACGAGGACGAACCCCTGAGTTCCCACGCCAGAGATAGCCGTGACACCACCCCTAGGTATGTCTTCTTTGGCAACCAGCTTGAATTTCTTGTCTGTCTCTGGACGTCCGGGCTCAGGGATAACGGTGGCAACATCGTAGACATAGATTCGGCCGCGAATCGGGAGGTCCTCACCCCGAGAGATGGCGGTGCCGACGACAATTAGCTCACTCCGTTCGTGTGTTGTTTCGGAGATCTCCAAGTTCAGAGCTTTGACGCAGGTGACTATCTCGCACGGCTCCATCTCGACCTCGTCAATGACAGTCCAAGTATGCGGTGTGATGAGCTTCAGAGCGCCGCGCTCAGCTACTGGCTTGAATGTGATCTTCTCCTTCATCCAGGTCGGAGCCTGTTGCGGATTGCTGTCCTCGTCTTTGGGGAGCTCGAATTCCTCTTCAACATTGCATCCGATGGCGTACACCTCAGCACGGGAGTTGAACGCTACTGAGTCCGTATCGACCGCCAGAGGAACCTTCTGAAGTGACATCCCTACCTCTGAGAAAGTGCAGTCAGTAGGTAGTTGTGTGACACGGGACATGCCTTCGGAGTCCGCGTATATGAAACCCCGTTCGCAGCCTTCAGTGTGAAAGGAGCTGAGCGTCCTAACGCCTGTTCCCTGAATGCCGATCACTTTCGGCGTCGATTTCGAAGATTTAATGATGAAGCTCGGTGAGGAGCCGGGGAGAAAGACAGTGCTATAGCCACCGACGTTGTCGATCGCCCGCAACGGCATTTTCCGAGGCTCGTCGGTGGTATCATCGTCATCTGTCGGCTCTTCAATGCTCTTCGCAAAAGACTGATTGGTAACTTTTCGGAAGAACAGTGAACTCGTGAGGTCATTGGCGTTGGATTTGGAATTTCGGTGTGGCTCGTAGATCGTGAGGTCGTCATTGGCATGACGGAGCTATGAATACAAGTCAGAGCAAGCAACACAAGAGGGATAACCAGCCTGAACTCACTATGAGGTGGGGTGTCTTGGAAGTCGTGTCTCCTAAATCTGCCACCAGAATTTCGGTCACGGTCTCCTTCGCAGCGCCTCTCCGAACAACCCACTCAGGAGTCAGTATCGGAGGTATATAGCACAGTCCCTCAGTACTGTACACCGGCGCAGACAAATCTGGAAGAGCATATATCTAGGTCATGTTAGTCGTAAGCCTTCAGAGCCAATAGTAGCGCTTGGCAAATTACCTGGAAGGAGCCAGTCGAACTAAGCAAGAACATGAAGATTCGTTTCTGTCCATTTTGCTGTTGTGGATCACCGAAAATTCCAGTGTTGTCGGCGTACAAGCAACCAGAAACCCATTTCGTCGATCGGAGCTTCCCCTCTGGCTTCTCCAGCTCCTCGAGCTCATCGTCAGAGCTCATCTCTGCAACAAGTGCGCTCGAGTCGTCCCTGATGAGAAGAAGATAAGGGTCACAGATGCTCGCACTCAGGACTCTGGGTTCGGCTCCAGTTTCTTCGTCCTCCATAGGGAGAATCATAGCCAACCCAAGATCTAAAACACGTTAACAGAATTGTTTCGATTACTCGAATTTGTCTGCCAGGAGTCAATTATCTCACCTCCATCATAAATGCGGACTTCTGATTTCAACACTTGTATGATCCGTCGATAATTTGCCATCATTCCAGCTTCGACAGTAAAACCTGCAGCCGGCTCGAATTCGGTACCAGTCAACGACTCGAAACCAGCGGCAGTCAGAGCGTAGACATCTGATGTCTCGTAGTTGTCGAGATCAACTTTCGCCACAATCATGAATCTGTCGTACTGTGCAGAGGGATCATAGTCGTTGCCCACGGCTGCGCCGCCCTTCTCTGCTTGTAAGGATTTCGGCACAGGCTTTTGTGCGTTCATGGTCCATACACCCCGTGCTTCAGGGAACTCAAATCGACCGACGACCTTGGGCTGTATTTCGCGGTTCATTATTGCCAATGACCCAGCACGTCCAGTGCCCACAGCTGCAACGAGTTGCAGGTCGCTCCGCACCCCGGACATATTCTGCTCCTCTTCATCGTCGCTCGGGAATGATGCTTTTCCGTATGTGATGTCTCGGATTGGTGCAATACTCGTGAGCGTGTCATGAATCCTGAAAACCGCCTCGCCACCTTTCGCCGTAGCAAACCCGTTTGCGGCCTGGGTAACTGCCGGGGTTTCCGCGTAGAGGTCGTCTTCATCATCGAAATCATCCTCTTCCAGGTCCTCAAGGTCCAATGACGCGTCCTGAGGTCGTGGTTTCCTCCTTGAAGCCAAGCCCTGTTTGCGGGTCCAGCCAAAAATAACCGAGTCTCCTTCTTCGCTGCCCGCAAAAATTGTGTTTTTGCCCAGGCGACTGAGGCAAGATACTCGATAGGGAATGATGTTGCCCCCTGATTCAGGAGCGACGAGCTTGAGCAGGAGGCCAGACACTCTACGTCCGTCCACCTGGAAATCCAGAGTCGCAAGGCAGCCATCAGACAGAACAAGAAGCATTTGCCCCGTCTCAGGTGAAATGAAATCGAGGGAGCATCCTTCGAGGCGCAAACCAAGGCTGGACTGGTCGTTCAGCGTAAAATCTGTGCACTGCTTCGTGAAGGGGTTCACTCCCACCCCGTTCGTTGCGCCTGACTGATCTATGTGGATCAGCTCATTGGCCCCGACAAGGAGCGCGCCACCAACGGGAGCGGGCACAGCAATGACCCTGAACAGGTCTTGAGGCAGCCCACCGACGGACAAGATTGGGGTGTGGGACGCTTGTTGAATGTCTAGATTGAACACCATGAAGGAAAGATGGTCCTTCCGGCCCACTGCTGCTGAAGGAGCCAGCTTCGAGGATAAAATGCCAAAAGTTGGCTCTCTATACTCGTGCAGGAAGGCGAGATCAATAGGATGGATCAGGTTGGGATCGAGACGGGATGTTCGAAGGACAAATGACGGTGAATACGGGGTGTCTTCTATGTTGCTAATGCCATTTACAACCGCCGAGGGCAGGTCTTGTTTCACCGGTCTTGGGCCATCAAGTTCCTCATCCCAGTCATCCATTGCAATGTCTTCCTCATCGGCCTGCTTGAAAGGCAAGATGGCGAGGTTTCTGGAGCCAAACTTCAGGGCGGCGCACCTGCTCCCAGGATCCGCAGCCAGGAAGTTGACGCAGTCATTCAGCGGCGGAGCCCATGGGCTTCCTTGGAGGTCCTCCTGCTCGTAGTAATGGATTGAAATGGTCGTCAGGTCGTGCCGCTCCGGGTCCCATTCCAGCAGACTCAGCTTGGCGTCTTTGAACAGGACCAGCAGCGCTTCGCCCCCTGACACAGTGCTCTTGGTCTTGATCCTCGCCAGCCCCGTGACCGTTCCAGACACAGAGACCTCTGCGACGAGAACGAGCTTGGTATTGTGGGCGCGATCGGATTTCTGGAAAGCAGCATCGCCGCCAAGGAAGGAGGACTCGAGTCCCTCGTCATCGTTGATTCGACTGTCGTAGTGGGTATTGGGCTTAGTCGAGTGCAGATTCGAGGCTTGAGGGACGTCGACTTCGGATGTGACGGTCTTGGTCTCGAATATCTGGAGTACCGAAGCTTTTGCGACGACGAGGTTGTTGCTTTGCGCCGAGAGTAAAGGGAGGGCGATGGAGTGGGAGACGGCCGTCGGCGGCGTCAGTTCTGAGTAACACTGCATTGCGGCTCGCAACTTCTCATATTATATGAGAATCAGCTGTCGACGGCATGGGGGTCTGGATTGATCCCAGGCTTCTAATATCTAGAAGTTGGTGATAGATGAATGTTTGGCATCAAGTCTGGGCTCTTTCAGAACAAAAGTAAGATGCGACTCGAATATGCTCGCTCTCTTGTTGATGCGATTGGAAACAGCTGAGTTGCCTGCCGGGATCGAACTTGTGAATATCTCTCTGCAGCTAAGCACCACCCCTGTGCTTTAGGTGTTGAGCTAGACGAGAAAGGGTCTTGGTGGCCCAAGCTCCCTGTTTCTGGTGGTGCAGTGACGTCTCAATGACCAGGGTGTGGCGTTGTAATAGAAGGGGGAGCTACCGAGCAACTGACGCTGGAATGCTATAACTCGCCATCAACACCACTCCTTTTGTCAACCTCTGTTTACTTTCCTGATCTCCTTCCAAACACTCCATGCCTCATCCAAAGAACCACTCATCTGACATCTCAAGGAACTAAGAAAGCCATCACAACATGGCTTCTGCAGGCTACCTGCAGATCAGCCTGATCTGGGTCGCCTACGCGATCGCAGTCGTCCTTGCCCTCATCGCAGCCGTAATTACGACCCTTACCTGGCAGGCCCCTCGCGAACGATCCGTTATTGTCACCATCGTCGCCATCATCAGCATCACCTCCCTACTTGCGACCGTCCTGCTGCTGCCAGTCGATATTGCCCTGGTATCCGCAACGACCTCGTCCTCGCTCGGTGCGAAGAAGGACTGGGCCACCCCCGAACGGGTCCAAAACATCCTGTTCACCCTCAGGGTCGTCTACTACTCGCTGTACAGCTTCGACGCCCTTCTGTGCCTTCTGGTCATCCCGTTTTCATACTTTTATTACGAAGAATACGACGAGGTCGAAGAGGAGGAGGGCACGCGAGGCGTTGGAGCTAAGCTCTGGGGCGCCTTCAAGTACACTCTGGGATTCATCGTGCTCGTGGTTATCCTGTTCCTCATTGGCTTCTTTGTCCCGGCCGCCGGGCGGAAGGAAGGCCGTCATCTGGACCTCGACTACTTCAAGAATCTCTTGTCGGAGAACAATGGTGAGAAGGCGTTGACATTCGGCCTTGGATTGTTGATAACACTCGGTACACTGATATACGTCTTGTACACCGGTGCCGGCCTGGCGCTCCTGCCAGTGTCTCTCATCAAGTCTGCCCCCTCGATCTCTGCTCCACAGCTATCGGAGACAACAGAATCACAGCTGGAGGCCAACAGGGAGCGACAGAGACAGCTGGAGTTGCGCAATACTGGCAATCCAGATGGCCTGCCCCCAAAGGACCAGCGCGAGATGGATATCTTGATCCGGGAAGAGCAAACTTTAGTGCGCCGTCAAAGACTTGCTTCCGAAGCGCGTGGCGAAGGGCAGAGCTGGATCTACCGGGCTTGGCTCAAGACAGAGGCTGTCTTCCGTCCCCTCAAGCTCATTGGTGGCATTCTGCTATTGCTTCTGGCTGTACTGGTCTGGGTTTCCATGCTCATCACTGGTATTGACAAGGCTGCAAATTCTATTTGCAAAGCACGATGTGGCTACATTCTGGGCCACATAAACGTCTTTCAACCCATCAACTGGCTCTTTGTCAAGACGGCCAACGCATTCCCTGTCGACTATATCCTGATGGCCCTCCTCATATTGTTCTTCTTCAGCAGCTCCATCAGTGGGATCGCGGCTATTGGCATCCGCTTCCTCTGGATCCGCATCTTCCAAATCAAGAGGGGTCGAACCACGCCACAAGCCCTGCTGATCGCCACCGTTATGTTGGCGCTCATCATCCTCGCCATCAATTACTCCATATTCGCCATGGTCGCACCCGAGTATTCCACATTTGGCACCCAGCTGTACTGCGATAACCCACCTCGCCACCCTGGTGACCAGCCCGATTGCAGTGACCACAAGGAGCTCATCAAGCCTTGCTCGGAGCTCGACGACAGTCAGGCCTCCAAAGCAGTGTGCACGCCCTCGATTATGTCGACCTTCCTCAACCGTGTGACGCTCAACTGGCCTGTCTTTGGCGCCGTGGACTACTGGGCTCAATTTGCCTTCCTGGGTGTCTTCCTCATTGTCTTCATCACGTCTCTCTTCCGAGCGCCCAAGCTGGATCTCGCGGAGATTGATGATGAAGCCGAGGCAGATGAGGAGGAAGGTCTTCTGGCAAGCACAGGCCGCCGCTTTGGCGCCACCTGGCAAGATATCACAGGCCGCTCCAGAGGCCAGGATTCCTCCGGTGACAATAGGAATGGGACAGGCAATGGCTACGGCACCAACTAGCGATCGTTCCTAAGCAGGCAGGGCTAGTATCTTCGTTCGTACTGGTATTCGCGTCAGGCTCGTTCGTTCTTGGAGCAGGAAGGCTAAATTGCAAGACAAAAACGGAGAACACCACACGGTACTGGTGAGCTGGCGCAAAAACGGAGGAAATGGATACGAAGTAATGGGTAAAATGAACGGTGGCATTGAAATTGATTGCTTGGTTTTGTAAGAGTCGCTTGCATTGTATTGTATCAAGCGCGTTGAGGTGAAGACACGAGGAACGTTTGCATATTGGTATACCTCAGTTTGTTGTTAGGGTGAGCACGTCGAGGCACGTGGTAATGCATGAATTATTTCCTTAATTACGATCCTGCATACAAGATCCCGTCTGCAGGACGCACTCAAAATTGCCTCCCATCGAGATTCTCCCAGTCGCTTACCCCTTGCTTTAAATGCCGTGACATTGCTCCCCGTGCCGTGATCCGGGGGCAGTGATGCCCCAAAAAGAAATGCCTTCCTGTCTCTGAGCCCCAGCCACAATTCCTGCTCTGCATGCTCTGAACGTTACCACAAGGCCACGCATATTGCACCAAGCCTAATGTCATAGGATGGTGCATCTATTTTCACATCTCTTAGCAAGACCCTGGCCTCATATGTACCCGGTGCTCCCGTATCTTTGCGTTTGATATCCCCGTTCTCAGTAATAGCTCGCTATACATCGCTAGCACAGAACTGTCCTCCAGCCATCGCAACCCTCATTTCCACCATCCTCTACAACGTCTTTCTATATATCACGGGTGAATCATGAAGCTCACTACCATCGTCGCCGCCATCGTCGCTGGAGCGAACGTCGTCGTCCTCGCCAAGAGCTGCAAACAAGGCGGTGTATACTGTGGCCAGTCCCTACTTAATAGAGGTGAGTGGGCTGGCTGTCCCCAAGAATGAGGTTGGCCTTACGGCCACCAGATCTCCTGGGGTGCTTCCAGATGTTCCGTACAGGTGTCAAAGGTACTGCGGCTAACCTTTTCTTTTCGTTTTCATCCGTAGGAAATTACCGTGACCACATCATCGAGGCTCTCAAGGCCGCCAAAAAGCCCACCGACGAGCCTCACATCGTTAGTTCCTTATTCGACTGTCTCAAGGACGGATTATCCGCTACCGCGACTAATGTGGTAGAGGCTGTGGTGGTGTTGGCAATAAAAATGCGGACTATTGCCTGTAAATCACTTTGTCGGCATCAGTAACCTGGGATCAAGAGCAGTTCGCTAGTCCTGAAAGCTCGGTTTGGGTTCTGAACTGAAAGGAATCAGAAGGAAGACAGATACACGTCGGTCATTCGAGGCAGCCTTGGACAAGCGTCACTGCCTTCTGTTCACACTAATGTCCAAACCTAACGATTCAAGGTGCCGACCATATACAAGCGTTTAGGCAGCTTACAATTATTCCTGAGCCCAGAAAGTCTTGCCAGAACTTGAAAAATGAATTTCACGCTTCTCGTCTCACCAAAAGCTTTCCATGATTTTGAATAATGGAATCCATTGAGGTTTCCTGATTTGATGTTTGATACTTGGGAGTATCAAAAAGAGAGATGGGGTTCAACTAACCGTGCTGTTGACAAGTAGGCTCAACAACATTATTTGGGTTCAGAAATGGAGTTTACATATCCTACATATGTTGCCATCTGGAAGTCTTTTCGTAGACACGGCTTCTTGGTCATAAGTTAGTTGGCATTGGGGTTATGGTATTCATGCTCTTGATATTTCACATTCAATGGAAAGCCCGCCGATAGAGTACGTTGTCTTGTTTTTTCCTCTCTTATTCTGTAGCAACGAATGTAATGGTCCAGACCTGCTGTGACCAGATTTCTTTGTCCCAGGTTTCTTTCCACTATACTAGATAGCTACCATAATATTATAGTATCTCAGTTCCGCGAACACAGTTCCCTTCCCCAGGCCACGTTCCCCTCCATAAGTCAGTTGAGATTTTGCCCGAGGGATATTACCATTTCTAGACCTTTTTCCGAAAGTCATGAGTGGATCGCATCATCAAATTCGAAGCTGCCCCCTGATGATCAACGCTCACTTGAGCACTGGATCAACGTCCAGAACTTCCGGGCCGGCTTCGATTGCTTCCAGAACTTGCTGGACGACCCCCAGCGCTTCCAGGCCGACCTCCAGCTTGATTTGGCGAGTTTGAACGGCTCCTGACTTCGTCGACGACTGCTCTGAGGTTGGCTTGTTCCGTGGGGTGGCCACGCCTCCCCAATGCTTCAGAAGCATGATCGACAGCATTCAATACCAAGGGGTTGTTCTGTGCCTCTCTTCTCGTGATATTCCTCTGATTACGATCTGCGGTCCCTTGCGCAACGTTAAAAAATGCCTTGAGCTGTTCCGACTTTACATACGCAGCGACTGCTGCACTGGCCAGTCCGGCAACTTGAAGAGCAAACCCGAAGTCCGATTTGAATTCGGTCCAAGCGATAGGAGCCATATTGGAGTGATGTTCTGAAAGATGTCAGTACCTCAAGCACTATGAAATCAACAGAGCTCAAACCAACCGTGAAAACACCGGATTGAAGCCGGTGATTTAATCCTCGGGTGGAACCGGTCAGGTAGAACCTGTGAATTATCGATGATCTAGCCAGGGGTTGATCTCTCCTGGATGTAAACTATAAACAAGAGTAGACTATTATAAATTGAGAAGGTAAATCATTCAAGAGCGTGTGCTGTGTGTTGATGAAGAGTCCAGTTATGCCCAATACAATATTCCGAAGATCAGACATGGCTTTATATAAATCTTTCACTTTGCTTGAGAACTACTAGTACCGCAGACTCGAATTCAGGAAATATGATCGAAGATGAATGTAGAGATTTGCCAGGTCTTGCTTGAAACACAACAAGGAATAATAACTGTGGTTGTCCGACTACGAGACATTGTTGGGCGGTCTCGCCTGGAGCGAGCCTTGCTCCGATACAGATTTCGTGCTGTCACCATCAGTCGCGCAAAGAGGTGGTTGTCGGTCATACACAACAATCGAGAGACAGCCACAGCAGCAAATGTCCAGGCGAGTCCAACCACATTCCTGGGGTCGTCAACCTGACTTGGGCCATGCTACAGGATGACCTTGAGTGCTACTGTGGTTGACTGTTTCAGGCCTCACTTCTTACTTGGTCATCTACCAACACTTGCCCAAGATGAGAGTCGACAACTTCGGAGTTCCTGGTCTGATCGCAGGCCCCTACGAAACCCGTTGGTATTGGTACGGCCGGCCTATCGTCACCAGCACCAACACTACTAGATGTGCACTTTATTGGTGGTTCGGGTTGAGCTATAAATAAAGACAGCCAATGACACTGATAACGCCACCAACAGTTCTTCCAATATTTGGTTGCATACGACATCACCCACCACCAACCGTGCCTGTGTCTTCACACCAAGACACATGTCTCATCTGCGGCCTCATCAGAGAATATACTATTGCTATTTATGGATATCAACACAGTAGGGCGTGCTATTCAACTGCTGGCACGAAGCAAGGTGAAACACGAGGCCATTAACATGTAGCCCAGCCGGAGCTCTGGGTCCGATAGATGCTGTGAATTGGCAAGCCTACAGCAGTTGAAAAGTATGGAACTGAACCATTGAGTGATTTCCAGCGTCCGGTTTGGCTACTTTATGGGACCTGCAAGGAGTCAACAGTTTCACCAGGGTATTTTCAGCTATCGGGTGTTACCAGTCTTCTGCGGCACAGCATTATAAAAGCACCAAACCACGCACCACTCTACAATGGCAGCCTTCGTCCCCGCATCATTCAGTCGGAAACAGACGTCATATCCTGACATTACCCCTTTGACAACAAACGCAATGAAGGAGACCACCGCAGACGTTATCAGTGTGAATCCCAGAGATCGTGTGTGCTATTACGCTTACTTCCTCTTTGAAAATGTAACCCCTCTTCTTCGGAAAGAGATAAATCATGCAACCAAGGTGCACTCGGAAGCGTTCCAGCAACCAGATGTCGACTCAGACCTTCTCAAGGCACTCGATAATGTGCACCTTCGACTTACACAACACTGGGCAAAGGTCTTCCAGGAACCCATCTCACGCGCCCTTCTCACACAGCAAATTTCCTTCTTCCAACGATTTCTGACCGACAGACTGCTAGAAGTCTACACGGGGAAGCCTTATCAGGTCGACCAGTGGCACTCAACTGAGTTGCGGATTTTCCGTCAGCGCGATGATCTAGGGCAGATGTATTATGATTTCTTCACATGGCCGTTGGAGGAAATGATGCTTGACCAGGATCATGTTCAAGAGACTCTCGTCACAGCGGCAGCAGAGCCACAAAGTGCCGACCGGGCTAAGGACATTCGGTCTTTAATTGCACGCTGCGACTGGCCGAGCTTGGCGAGAGCCTTGGTTAAGGATCGGGAGCTTGCCATCGCCCTCTTTGACGAAGAGCCTATCGACCCGGAATATTACAACACGAACACGCGCAAGAAGGTCTTGCGAGGTATTGAAAAAGTCAGGGACAAGTACTTTGAAGACCTCTCGGACCCCGCCAAGTACACAATCAGCAAGCATGCCATGGGGTTGTCGCCTGTTCAACCATCCGCCGATGAGAGATTAGCCTCCACGTCAATTGACGAGAAGACTGTTGTGATAACGACCCGTGAGACTCCCGAACCAACAACAAAAGCCGGCCAGCAGTCAAAGACTACTGCCAGAGACCTGATTCATACGCTTTTGGGCGGCCTAGGAAGTGGAGGATTGGGGCAGCGCCTGAGGCCCAGACTACAAATTAGCTCTCCCGGCAATAGTGGAAGTGGCTGGGATGAGACAAGCCCGTTGGTGAATTCGAAGAAGGCTGAATAGGGGAGTGACTTTAAAGAACATTTTCGGGAATAAACGAAAATTGAAGACGCAATATTGGTTGAGAGCATCACAGCAGTGACACCCAAGCGTACACATAAAAGGAGGCCCCAGTAGCTCCGTGACAGAGCACATTTCACTCGCCCCAATTCAACTGACACTGGGTCTTCTCGTCTGCAGAAAGTTGCTCAGTCTATGGTCTTTACAGCCTACGCTCCATGGGCAAGGCCAAGTCAAAAATCATTGTATTTGCCACACGCAACACTCAATGGTGGCTGTGGCCTTCTCACGTGGGTGGTCTGACGGGTCGATCGCAGTTCAAAGTACAGACAGCAATGCTCCATCACTAGGCTCGGAGATTGTCATAGAACGCTGGGTAGAGCGAGGATCAGGTGAAGCAGGCACAAACCTGAAGCCAGAGTTTGATTCCAGTTAAGAGCCTGTTCTACAGAAATGTGACGACCGCCAGGAGCCAGAATTGAGAGGCCCAGAAAGGGAGCAGACAGGCTATGTGGCTATCTAGTCACCTAACCGGTGGCAAGGCATACTCGTACTCATACTCACACCCGCCTCGGGTCAAACTTCTCCCAGGCGTGCCCCCGCTCATCATACCCAGCCGACGGGCCAACATGCATCTCCTTCCAGCAGCGCGCGCAGTAGACGTCACCGCCGCCGCCGTCATCGTCGCACCCGAGGCACCGGATGGTCCCGTCCTCGAGGCAGACGATGCACCACGTCTTCTGGTCCGCGTCCGTGTAGCCCGACCTCGCCGCCAGCCGCTTGGGCGCCGGCGCGTTGTCCTCGGGCCGGAAGGTCGGCGCCGAGGGTAGGCCCAGGGCGTCGGTGTGGATGATGGGCGCGCCGGCGCCCCTGAGGGCCGCCAGGCGGGCTGCTATCGAGGACTCGAAGGGGTCCCCGCCGCTGGGGACTGGGCCTGAGGTCGGGGCCGGGTCGACGAGTTCTGTGGGGACTGCCGGGAGGGATAGGCCTGCCTCACCGTCGTTGTCGCCGTCACTGCCTCCTGGTTGGGGAGGCTTTGGCGAGGCATCATGCTCTTTGTCCCCAGCCGCATCCTGCGGCACTGTTGGGAGCGCAAGCTCATGGTCGTCACCCCTCGTAGCCCCAGCGCCCCCGCGCGCGCCGTCGTCTGCCTCGCCGTCTCCGGTCAGGCCCGCCGTAGCGTCAGGCTCCGCGGGATGAGAAGCGGAGCCGTCGAGCTCTAGCTCGTCCATGGCCCGGGAAATGACATTTTCCACTTCGCGCGACATGACCTCGCCCTCGGAGTCATCGTCGTCGCTGCTCTCACCCTTGGCCTTGGCTGCGTCGGGCTTACTCTCGGCAGGAAGCGGAGGCTGTGCCCCTGGGTCCGCCTTGAGCTTGGCCAAGAGGTCCTCTACCCGTTTCGAGCTCTCGCCTCCCGCGCCCTCCTGGCCTGAGTCGTCCTCATCATCCTCCAGGTCGAGGGGCTGCAGGACGTCATCGAAGTAGTGATCATAGTCGCCTGAGGACTGGCTACCTCCCTCAGCGGCCTCATCGTCGCCGCCACCAGATAGATTTCTCCCGGCCTCATCCCCGTGAGGAGCCGATCCGGTGACCCGGTCAGATGTCGAAGGCGGTGGCTGTGCGTGTGCGGCAGACGATGATGCGGTGTACGGCGGAGGGGGATCGCCGGACTCTGATGCTAGGCGGTCCCGCTTGTTCCGCAGTGACCGGAGCCGTTCCGCCAGGGCATCCTCCCTGGACAGGGGCTCTGCGGGCTGGATACCAGTTGCGGGAATGCTCAGGGCGCTTTTCGTTCCAGGCAGCAGCAAGTCAGAGTCAGCCTGAGGCCGCCCGGGGACAAAAACGGTGTAATTACTAGGGGGAAGAAGACATAGGCTGTTTTATTTACTTGGAAGAGCGATCAAGGTTGACACTGGTTGGCTTTAGTGCGTTCAGTCTGTCCAGGAGACTCCGGTCGCTGGAATGCGCCATTGGTCAAGCTCCGAGAGAAAAGGGGCTGAGCGGTTGTGCTCGAGTAAGCCGGCCTTGTCACGTACGATTTGGGAGGCGCGAAGGATTTGAGATGCTCCAGTTCTGCGGTGGGTTGAGCGGTGATCACTCGTGGGGTGACATTGAGGGTGGGAAGGAGGAGGTGGACGTGGTGAGAGTGAGGTTGAGGTTGATGCACGCGCGCATGGCAGTGAGTGCAGTGCCCTCGAGGAATGATGGATGAGTGGGAAGATGCCGTTGGTTAGGCAGACCAGTTGTGCGACCCAACCACGCGAGGATCTACTGTGTCAGTGTGTATCTCCTGCATTTTGACAGGCATCGACAGGCACTGGAGCACCAAGGCACAGCCTACGAAGCATTCCAGAATGTTTCGAGATTCCTGCACAGCCTCACCTTCTCATCCTTGCTGCCCTGCAACTAACCAAACAAATATCATTCCACCCTCAGATCTTTTAGATAATCTAGGTGGCGTACATACACAACAGCACAGTGCAGCCTTTCCCCAGATCGGCGCGATGAAGGCGAACTGCAGGCGAACTGGAGTCGGGACAAGCTTGCTCAGTGTGACCAGCCGGTCGGATACGCGCGAAAGCGTATGCTTATTCGCTAGCGCAAGGCCTACGCCTCGTTCCCTGAGCAGTCGGAGTCAGCAGTGGGCGGACTCCCGAAGTGCTTGCACCTTTTTTCCACAGTAGGCTTTTATGCTTCTTTGTAGGTTTGCAGGTAACGAGTCCCCTGGATCCAAATTCCGACGTCATCCAACGCCTCCCAGTGTCACGCAGGTCACACCCATCTCGATGCGACGATGATTGATGTCTGCATCCAGCACGCCCTCTACTAACGACCGGACTTTCTTGCTTCCAGACGCAGCACAATGACGAGGGAAGCAAGTCGCCGCAAATTGAGTCCCAAAGCGGCCGTGGCGGCCTCTGTGAAGGCCGATCAGGCAGCGCGATGATGCAATTAGCAGCCTTGGCGAAGCACCACCAAATCCTCCCCGACCATCTGCGGACCTTCCTTGCTGGTGACAGCACGGCAAAGATGTGTACTAAACCATTAGGCTGTAGGCATGCACGGTACCTAGGTATGCAGTCAGACCAGCAAGGCCCTGCCGTCAGGATCTCGGTAGGCTACCTAGGTACCTACGGTAGCTATGTGCCTGTGTGCAAGGCGCAGTGGTCGCCATGGCGCCGACTGCTAGCCCCAACCGGGAGACGGGGCGGGTGACGAGCAGACTGGTAAGACTGGTGTTGGTGGCCACATTGGCGATCAATGACATTGGCTATGCGCGCAGGCGATGAGTATATGATGCTGGGATAACGCCGCTTGTGCCTCGGCGGTCTCTTCGGATGATTTTGTTTGATCTCACGGCTGACTGACCACTTGACCTCCATACTTGGCACTCTTGAAACACTCCGACTCTTGGTGTTGTTGCCCAGCCCATAACTCTTTTGACTTGTCTTGACTGCCCAAGACTCTAATCCTACAACCTTTTTTGTGATCAATCACCCAACCAACCAAACAGCCGATTCTACCCCCCAGACGTCGCACTGACATCTGCAATCGCTTCGCAATCTTCGTTTACCATCCATCGCACTTTTACTTTTGGATTCGCATAACCTAACCATCCACGCGAAAGAGCCATGAAGATCGACTCCCTCGTCGTAGTAGGCGCAGCCCTACAGACAGCCGTCTCGGCTGTTGCGATACCCGAAACCTCCGACCTCACATCATCCACGCCACAACACCAACAGCGCGACTTCGACGACTCGCTCTACACCGACCTATGGAAGCGTAGAGGCGGCGGCGGATCAGGCGGGAGGGGTGGAAGTTCGGGATCGAGTTCATCAGGCAGCAGTTCGTCTTCAGGATCTGGCAGCAGCTCCTCTGGCTCTAGTTCCGGAAGCTCATCGTCGTCCGGCAAAACAGGTTCCTCGGGCAGTTCGTCCTCGTCGTCAGGCTCCTCTTCAGGCTCATCAGGGTAAGCAAGCAAGATCCGTTCCGACAACCCCTCCAGAAACCAATTTACTAACGCAAATGTCCTCCCAGTGGCCGCGGCGCCGCCTCCTCGTCCTCCTCCACCGGCGGCAGAACAACAACCGGCTCGGGCGCGGCACCCGCGTACGGCGGCGGAAAGTTCTACGGCGGCGGCACGACGGTCCCCTACCGCTCCGGCTCGCGCTCGACGGGCGGCATCGTCCCCTTCGTGCTGGTGGGCGGCCTCGCAGCATACGCATTCTGGCCGGGCGTCTGGTACCACCCGCCTTACATGTACCCCTACGGCCACCCCTGGAACTACCACAACCAGTCCTCGAACCAGAACGAGACGAAGCCGGTAACCTGCGCCTGCGACCCCTACCAGGTCTGCGGCTGTGACGACAACGCGAACCAGACCTACATCGACAGCGTAATCGGCAACGGCTCCTACAACTCCCTCAACCGCAGCCTCGTCTCCCTCGGCGACGTCAACGGCACCGAGCACATCCTGCTCAACGGCACCCTGCCCAACGGCACAACCGCCAGCGGCGGCACAGAGTCGCCTAACGCGGCTGCAGGGCTGAGGAACCTGGCCCAGGCCGCCGGCTGGTGGCCCCTGGTCGCCACGGCCGCGGCCATGGCCTTCTTTGCTTGACTTCCGATTGTGGCTTTGCTACCATAATTATCCCGCGTTGTACCTTGACAATTCGCTTCTGGGACAGAACGGGACTGTCTTTATTATTTTGGATTTTGTTTCGAGCTCTGACGAAAAGAGATTATGTGGCGCCAGGCGTTTTTGCTTCCACTACGGCGCTGATACCCTGGAGACACGGCAGGTGCGGTTTTGTTCATCACTTGGGGATGTCCTGATAGTGGGTGGTAGCGATTCGATGACTTTTGCGGAAACGAGAGATTCTGAATATCAAAACACATTGCTCACTCTTTTTGTCTCGTGTATATAATTCCACGTGAAATGTGCGGACATGTCAGGTGTTCGAACGTCACAGCTCTATATCTTCCGAAGCTTTACATCGCGGCGAACCCAACTCCAAAACGATACTGGACTACTCCCTTGACGACATCCATCTACCCATCGGTATGTACGCAGTTCCCAATCCAATAGTTACAAACCTGACGTCCTGCCAGCCGCCAGGTCCAAGTCCACTGCGAGAGGCAAATGTAACGTATTGCAATAGCCAATGCGCCTAAGGGGAGGACATTGGTTTAGAATATATTTGAGCCTCACCAGCCACAACGGTGCCTGGATAGATGTTACAGAAATGGACTGTCAGAGCCACCCCTGGACCCTCCTGCCGCCCCCATCATCGACTCTGCCTCTCCATGAGAGCACTCGCAACGGGGCAATTATCCAGTCCGAGCCCAACATCGCTGCCTCCCAGCCCGTGGGGTCCCTACCTACTACAACACGGCGCTTTGTGTGGCACACCACGCGAATGTCACGACCCCCCCCCCCCCACAAAGCCGCCAATTATACCAGGCTGAATCTATATAATGTGGCCCCCACCCTCCTAACCTATAAGGAGGCGCGGGGGACAAGGGGTGCCGGCCAGTCCTGAAAACACAAAAGAGACGTGCGACACCAGAGAGCCTCGCGTCCCCGGCCTCCCACAACCTCGTGCAGCTGGAGGAATTCCCAAGGCACCCCGATCACCAGCGCAGCCAGAATGACGGTCGGCAACGGCGGGCGGCAGTGGGCAGGCCTCAGGGGCGGGCGCGCGCCTCCTTCGGCATTATGTAGTCTAACCTTGGTCAGAATCCTGCGAGGGCCGCGGCCAACAAGGCCTCTGGGGCGAGGCACACCCAACCCAAAATAGCTACGTGGTGTTTCAACTGGAGGGAGGGGGAAAACGAAAGCTGAAAAAGAATTAAAAATCGGTTGTCTTCTAATGGAAAAGGAAGGCAAGAGGAAGAGGAAGAGAAACAAGCGAGGGGGAGCGGAACATATGTAGAAGGGTGGGCATTAACAAGATATGCTTACCTCTAAAAGACAATAAAGGAACAAGGGAAAAAAATCGGTAAACTATTACACCATGGTCTGGGTCTTCGCCCAACGAGGCGAGATAGTCACAGCGCCCTGGCACTATAAACAAGCCTGCAGGAGCAGCACAGAGGAAAGTGATTGACAACCGGTGTTGAGCGTCCACCACCGGCAGGAGCAGATTTCCAGTTCCACAACGCGTGCGAGGTCACTATATCGACCAAGCTCACGATCAGATTTCCTCGCTTGCGCGAAACGTAAATGTGTCAATAGGTGTGTGCGTCATCTTCGTGAACATCTCTGGGTATCGATATTTACATTATCCTTCGCCCCACAAAACAGAAAGGAAGATTCCACAAACATGCTGACCAAAAAAAGACCAAAATAGTAGCCAAACCAACAAGTCTGATGCCTTTGTGACAAAGTCAGATGAACACAGATTGCATATCTGCCGCCACGCCTGCCCGAATTTCGGGGCCATCCCCACGACGCGATGCCCGCATTCCCAGAGAAAGAGGTGACGCCAGTGTCAGTGACATGAAAGGAGACCAAGTACAATGCCCGGACCCAACAATCAAAGATCTTTTATCCCTCCCGCTCTGTTTTGAAACCGCATATTCAGATCCGCTCTGGTAAACGCCAAGATGTAACCATGCGATGTTGTAGTACTCCAACTCCGAGAGATGAGGTCCGTGGAAACTAGCCGTCTGAAACCGTCTTTTCGTGGCTCCTGTCTCGTCTTCACCCGTCCTCTCAAGTCATTTATTTCTCTGTATTAATATTTGCATCTGTAATAATGCATTTGTTCGGGAAAGCCCCTAATTCGTCGACGCGCAGCCGAAGTGCCAACCGAGAAAATCCTCATGTGGGAACACTGGAAGTGTCGAGTCACAAACCGGAATTGGCATCTATGGAGGCCATAGACAAAGGCGAGTACGGGGTTTGTCCAGTTGGTGGGTTCAGCAGGAGCTCCGTGATCTTGGGCGTCAGTTCACGGGCCCGGAAAGGCTTCGACACGACATCGTCCTGCATGAGGGGGCATTACAGGTCAGCTTAGGTAATCGAGAACAAGACCTCCCGAGATCCAAAAGGCTTATACATACCATCCCAGAGGCCCTCGCTTCCCCAATCTGCTCAGGCCTCACGTACGCAGTGACTGCTATGATCGGGATGCGTGCAGTGAGCACGCCCCGCTTCTCCAGCTCCCGAATCGTGCGCGCGCACGTCGTACCGTCCATGACAGGCATCTCCAGGTCCATAAGTATGATTGAGACATTGATGGTCTCCTCATCTTCTCTCAGACCCACCGGTCCGTAGCCCTCGGCAATTCCAGCCTCGTGGTTCCAATGCCTTGAACGCTGGAGCTTCTGGATCGCCTCGCCACCATGATTCGCCAGGTGTGCCCTGAAGCCGGAGTTCTTCAGCAGACGGCCCAGCACCTTCTGATTGACTTGGTTATCCTCGACAACCAGAACATCTATAGTCCCATGATCGATAGTCGGTTGTATCGTGAGGAAGTCAGCCCCATCCTTGTGCAGAGATGGGCTGGGCAGCTGCGGCTCAGCAGATTTGCGGCTCTTGATGTAGAAGGCGAATGTACTACCGACGCCTTTCTCACTGATGACGCCGATCTGTCCGCCTTGTAGCTCTGTGAGCATCCGCGAGATGAATAGACCAAGCCCAGATCCTCCATACTCGACGTGTGTTCGAGGCGAGGTCTGCCGGAATCGCTGGAACAGCATCGACCGCTCCTCATCTGTCAGGCCAGGCCCAGTATCCGCCACACAAACATGCAGGTTGAACTTCTCGCCAGCGCCCCAATCGGGCTTGTCCGTGATGTCTTGCTCAGTCTCCGGCCCCTCGTCGAAGAACTCGATCCCACAAATTTGTGACCGGCACGCCTCCTTGGATGCTGCGAGGGTGATGATGATCGACCGTTCCTCTTGCTTCTGAATGAACTTGATCGCATTGGTGAGAAGATTGATGATGATCTGTTGTAGGCGAGCCGGATCAAGTCTTGCAAGCTCAATGCCCATGTCTCGGTAGGACTGATCGATGCGGAACTCGGCCTTGATATTGTTCGATGCCAACTCCGTGTCGAACATCTTGAGGCTCGTTTGTATGACTTCTACGGGACTAACAACAGTCGGCGTCACCTCTACCATCCTGGAATCGAGCCTCGACAGGGTCAAGACATCGTCGACGATTCTTTTCTGGTGATTCGAGCACAGAGATATGGTGTTGGCGGCTTCGAGACAGGTGTCAAGCATCTTGCTCAGGCGCTCGGCTATCTCGGGCTCGCTCTTGCGGTATGCCGCGATGCTGCCGATGATTTCGTCTGCGCACTGACACAATGCGCTCAGTGGGTTGCGCATCTCGTGGCTCGTCATGTCAATGAAATTTTCTTGCTGTCGCTTGAGCTCCACTGCCTCTTCTCGGCGCTGGTTCTGGAATGCCTCCGCCCATTTCTGTTGAGAGATGTCCGTTATCACGCCAAAAATGGCTTTGACCATACCATCGCCGTCTTTCTCGGGATATGCGCTCATCAAGGCCCATGTCTCGATGGGGTGGCCATTGAATTCGCGGCTTGCCTTGAAGCGGAGCTCCTGAACAATCGATACCTTCTCGTCAATCAACTTCCGCCATGCAGCCTTGACAGCTGGCCTATCGCTAGGCAATACGCTCTCCATCCATGAATTGATCGAGTTGATTGTCCGGGGATGCCTCGAGATCTCCCACCATGAGTCGTTGCAGAAGTTAATGTCCCCTTCTGCATTGGCGATGAAGATGCCGACAGGAGCAAATTCCGCCATCCGAGTAAATTTGTACTCGCTCTCGACGGCCTCCTGTGTCCGCAGACGTAACTGGATTGAGAGTTGCTGGCGGTCCAGTGCCGCGAGGCGCGCGGCCTGTTGGCCACGCTTGATTTCCTCTTCGAACAAAACGACAGATGCCATTGAAGTCGCCAGTTGTCGGGACAGGAGATTGATGAACAACCGATAGTCATCGTTGTACGGCCTCCGGGGATTGATGCCCATCACGACGAAACCCACGACGCTTTCGCCGGTCGTCGGATGCACAGGAAAAACGACGATGTTTCTGGAAGGATCGCCGAATCCTCGCCATTGGATACCCTCAATAAGGCTCTGGGGTAGTGTTCCATCGTCCTTTGACAGGACAATAGGGACCGTTGGTTGTGCCATTGACCTCCTCATGTACGGCGCAAACCCCTCCTCGCTGGTCTTCAGATCGATCGATGGCGTCGCAGCTGGGTGGTCGGCGGATATTCCTATCGAGCCCTCAAGAAATATTTGCGGAGGATTGACCACGCTGCCGGAATGCATCGATGAGACCTCGCTTTCCGAGTCTTCGGTGACGGAGTAGATGAGGGCGAAGGGAATGTCCCACTCGTTGTATTTCATACTGTCGTGAACCTGCCTCCAGAACTGTCGCACGTTGCGAGCATGCGATGTCTTCTCGCCAATCTCGCGGAGCGTCAGCATCCTCCGCTCATTAACCTTGCGGCGAGTATTCTCGAACGCAGGATTGTATAGAGCCACCACGGATCCATCGCCGCCAAGCAGTGGGACGATAGACCAATTGAAGAAAGTCTCCTCCAGGAAGCCGTTTCGGTTTAAAAAGAGCCGATCATCATTTTTCATTGTGGCCTGCAGGTAAGAAGGTTAGTCGAAGAGTACCGAAACCGCGCCTGTTGTATAACGGAACTTTTGGCAAAGGAATACACTCCAGCACTCTTAGTTCTGGATTCCTGGCCGTCTGACAGTATCACAGGATCATGAAAATCCTGGCCCTGCGTCTCCTTCTCTTATGAGGTACAAATACTGAAGCATGCATAGTGTGTGTCGGGGGCAAAACAAGGGAATGATCCCTACCTGGCCATGGCTCCATGCAGCGTCGAAGACTGGCTTGATCTCGTCCCATATTTCCGCCCAGGCCTCCATGTAACTTTGGCCCATGAGCTTCGGGTGCTTATTACCTGCCAAATCTAGATACGCCTCGTTGTAGATCGCCGTGTATTCCGGTCCCCAGTACATGGCAGCAGGGTGCGGACTGCCCATGATCATATTTGACATGGTTCGCAAATCTGGTGACCATTCTTCAATGGGTCCGAGAGGGGTGGCTTCCCAGTTCCTCGACCTGGCGAACTGTAAGTGTGGTTGCATGCCGCTTGTATCGGCTATCTTGGTCCAGTCGAACGAAGCCAGCTCGAGAGCAGCAAGTGGATCGTCCAGGCCGTAGACATTGTCTGTCAAAACAACGGGTGTTTCCGGCCTCATGTCCCTCAAGTCCCTAGGCTCCGAGTGTGCACGGCGTGTGGCAACCAACCCCTGATCCGGCTCAGCATCACCGAAATAATCAAGGTCGCTGAGGGCTCTTTCTCGGCCAGGGGTCTGGGAATCTCGGCCGGGGGTCTGTCCTTGAGAACGATGTTCGAGAATCGACGACGCGCGTGCGATGGGAGCCGGCGAGGTGGGCGTGATTGAAACCGCGGCACTGTTTCCGCTGACGAAGCGGAAACGGTTTCTCACCGTCGAACATGTCCAACTGATGCCTCCGTACGACAGAGACGGTAAGCACACATCCATGGACCTCTTTTCCTTTACAAAGCTGACGGCCCATGCTTTGAACCGGGAGAAATCGATGCTGTCCTCCGGGGTTTTGTCGATCAGATCGTTTACCCCAGTCGCCGCTCTCAGTGATGCATTCCGCCAGACTATTTTCAACGGGCCAGGGCCAAAATTTGACGAGTCCATCAAGTCAATAATAAAGGTTGGTCGCTCATCATTATCCAACAGCTCAATCACGCCTACGCCTTGCAGATCCTGTACTTCTGGTGACATCAAGCGGCTGTCCAGGCCCCTGGAAGACGAATGACTCTCCGCGGACCCACCGCTGCCAGGAGTGCTCATGCTTTGACCTCTGGCGGGACTCGCAGAGCTAACGTGGCCCCTGGGAAGCCTGACGGTTCTGACGGTGCCTTGCTCATCGCGCAGGCGATGTAGCATGGCAGCGGAGGGCTCCGAAGTGGAGAAGCTTGGTGGACGGCCCGTCATGTGCTTCGAAGACGAGTTAGAGAAGAATAATGGCGAGACACCGTTGGATAAGGGCAAGTCCTCGGGAATTCGAGGAGGAGCAAGCTTGGGGAGGTCAAGACTGCCTGGTGGAAGTCGCCGCGGCTTCTTCGCTGGTGGGGTAGCAAAAGCGTTATCGAGATCGCCCTGGTCAACTGGTCGTTTTGTCGGACGCGGCTTCAAACTCGGGATCGCGAAGCCTTGGTTATCGGGCGGTTTCCAAGTTTGCGCCGGTCTACGAGAGGGAGGAGCGGCCAAGGCAAAAGATGCTGAAGGGAGGCCTTTGGCAGAGGAGACAACACCATCAACTCCCGATTGATCACGAACGGCTGCAGCAGCTGTCAGACCATATCGGCTGATGTCGAAACCACGCCCTGTGACCAGCTGGGCAGCAAGTCTAATAGCCTCGTCCGAGGGTTGGTGACAACTTCTGGTTGCACCCGTCGGTGGTTGAGGTGGATATGGGTGCGGAGGCGTGGCTAGAATGCCAGTCAAAGGCCCAGGGGGTATCGTGGATAAGCTTGAGGCCGACGCGAAGGAACCAGACAGGTGGGTGTGTGGTGCAGAGGCGGGAGTCGAGGCAGAGGCAGAGGCGACAGGAGGCCGAACCGCCTGATTGTCGATAGTGAAAGCAGATTTACGCAGCGAGGCTTTTGGTTCCAGAGTCATGAAGGAAGAAGAAACCGAAGGCTGTCGAACCGACGTTTGTCAGTCAACGGCCCCCGTCTTCGTACACCGGATAAACTGGCAAGGGTAGGAGGAAAACAGCTAGCATAAGTATGGCATTGGAGGAGCGTACCCGCAATGCAGCGGAAAAAGCAAGCAGGGAATGTCGGACAAGGCGTGGGTCGGCCAGTGGAGAAGGAGAAGAGATGCTGGGGAAGATCGAGATGCGGCCAGGGCCTGTGTAGAAGAGCCAGGGGTACTATTCAGGGGGGGGGGGTGTCTAGTGCAGGTCTCATACAGGACTTGGGATAGCTGATATCCAGGCCATCCCCAGAGGAGCGAGGGCGAAGGCGGGATGTAGTTTAGAGGTGTTCGGGAAGGACGAGTCGTCTCGGATAATGGATGATGGACTTGGCAACTTTTGCGGGAGCCAGCGCAGATGCTGTACAGCTCCACGGGCGCTCGAGTCGCTCTGCGACGAACGCAAAGGCGGTAATAAGGCAGCGCGAGTGAACGGGCTTGCGAATATGGATGGCCTCGGATGGGCGGCGACAAGGGATCGTCACCTAATCCTGGTTAGCTAGAGTCTGTAGCGACGCGCCGGTGGAAAGAAGGCGTTTGGGTCCGAACGTCGCCCCCGTCGTCCCGCGCGCCCACCGGTCCGCCCAAGCTGGCGGAAACAACCTGTGCGGTTAGGTCGATGGGAACGACTCGGACGAGGAGATAGATCCGTGGACCTACTACCAGAAGACCGAGGCAGTTGGATGTATATTGCGAACCACGGACACAATGGCTTGGGCTGGTGGGGGTGGGGGGAGTGGACAGTACAGTATGCGACTGCCGCGTGGCTAGAGAGCGCGCGAGCAAGCAAGCAACCAAATCGGGAGTAGGAAGAGCCGTGAAGATGGACTGACAGGACCAGATTGGGGCTAGATTGCAGAGCAGTTGAGGGCGATGACACGGCACGAGACGAGACGAGACTGCCGAGGAGGTGCTCAGTTGATTGCACACTGGGCAGGGCGGACTGACAGAACGAACTGGCGGGCTGGACGGACTACTGGAGAGCTGGGCAGTCGAGAAACAGACGCGCATTGATGAGCCGAGGACTGGCCTGGCTGGCCCGGCTCTGGATGAGACGAGGTTCGGTGACGGTATGGTATGAATACGATCCAGCAGGGGTCTGAGATGGTCTCCCGAAGTCTAGATCCCCGGGTGCTTGCTTGAGCCTGTGTGTGGTCGTCGTGGGCCTGCACTGGTGGTGTGGATGGGTGGGTGAGCGGAGTGGAGCAGGCTGGACTGGACTGGTCGATTCTCGAAGGATTTATTATTATTGTGTGCGTGGTGAACACAGCGCGGCGCCCCATGGAAGACGACAGTGTGCGGTGAAGACTACCGTCATTTATGATTCTGTTGGTGGCCCGAAAGGAGAAAGGAGAATAAAAGCATGTCTCAGAGCCAAGGATGCTAGTTGGTAGGCAGTGCGTGTAGCAAGTGCGTACTGGATACTCGAGCCAGAGCCAAGTCGAGGTACGATCTAAGGATGGCCGGGAGGCAGGATGGCATGGCGCAGATGTGGTCGCCCTGGGCGATCGTGATCGACCTGGTCGTCCTCAGAACTAGGGCCAAGCCCTTCAGAGCCACGCTGCCTACCTGGTGGGCTCCGTACTTCGACAAGTGGCATCAATTGCCCAGCAATGAGTTGCGTGCGCATGAGCGGTAGGTAGTATGAGCTCTGGGTGTGAGTGAGTGAGACTGACAGGAGTGAGAGGGTGAGAAAGGGTGGATCTCCAAACCCACAGTGATCTGCCCTGTTCCCCGTCCTCCGTACCTGCCTCGTACCGGAGGACTTTCAACGTCGTAGTGGACAGTGCCTGCCCGTTGTCCGATCGTCCCTTCCCAAGGGCTTGGGTCCATGGGACCTGGAGACTTATTATATCATTAGTGTCTGTGTATTCATCCCCATCATGCTGTCGAACATGCTGTCGGACGTCCCTTGGAAGTCGCACACAGGCCCGTCCACGAATCCGGGCTCCCTGGCCAGGTACCTGGGCAGGTGGACTTGGACTGCATGGTGCAGTGTACTTGTACTGATCAGATAAGCTGTGCAGCAACGGCCCCCGGGCAGCAGGTGACACCCAGGTGCCGATCTCAGGTCTAGAACGGTCCATCCCATTCCGTTCTTGCCAGGCTTGCCCAGCTGGGCTGGCGCAACTGGCGCACCAGAATTTGATAGTGTCAACAAGTGGGGCCCTTACCTCCCAGCTCCTTCCTCCTCGGCCTTGGAGCTCCGGACTGCTGTCTGTCTGTTCATGCTGATCAAAGTGGTCGTTAATAAGCATGGGGGCAGTCCGACAGAGCCAGTGACTTGATGATGTTGGCCGCGGCCAGACAAGATGGGACTACATGTCACTTCCATGTTCTCATTAGTCTACTTGAAGCACAACACGGATGTACAAGCACTCCACCTGTCAATTCTTCTGCCGACCAATCGAGTCTGACGCGCTCCCGGTGACGGGCCGCCTGCATTCCTGCCGTTGGCGTCCAGGGCGGCTGGGCGGATTTGGTGCCCCGAGGTCTCATTGCCCCTAGGACTCCTCAGACCGTCAAAAGGTGGACGACAGAATTCGATTGTTGGCTCAGAAATTCCCATGACGACTACATGTGTCTCGGGTTCGCTAGTGACCGATCACCAGCACTTCCAAGGGGGTCAGCCATTGTGGAAGATGGCGGAAGTCTCCGCAGGCATGCCGAATCCGCCAGAGAACGTACACTTCCTTTGTTCTCCTCACCGGCGGGAGGGCGGTGGAGGGGCCGGAAGGGCAAACGCAGGCTGGGTCTTTACCTTCACACGGGCGGCAAAGCCTGAGACACCACTGCGAGGCGAGGTTGTGCTGCAAGCTGTTCCCCTCGGGGCCACCATCGAATCATACTGTTTTCAGTGACGCATTTCTGGCAGAGCAGCATCCATATTCAAGGACGAGGTGCTCCACAGACAGCTTCATGCCGATGCAGATCTGGTGGCCCGCGACGCGGCCCTCGTCCTATTCACCGGCCGGGCCGCTGATCGATCCGAGCGGGCAAGCTGGCAGGGTCCAACATGACCACTTCCAAGCAGCCATGTAAGTGGTCATGACTTCGCAAAGTTGAATCTCGTAGCTGGAATGGATGGCGTCGACAACATGCATCATCCATCATCTTGAAACCATTCCTTGATGCCCTGCCCTCTAATCGAGTGATTGGGCCCATGCCACCGCCCGCTGTGTTTAGCACTGACTTTAAAGTTCCACGTTGCTGGGCCTTGTTCCTCCTACCAGACTTTGCGTGTCGACGGGCCGCGAGTCGAACAAGTGTTGCTAATAATGAGTGCAGGTGCTCCCACACGTGTGACAACAGTCTTCATTGCACCGCTGTCTCCAACGCTCAAGTGCTTGCATGGCGATCTGCACGGGTTGCCTTCCGCTCGCCAGCTCTCACGTTCAGCGTCCCAACTTTCCACGGCAGGGCAGGGGGGGCCGCGTTCGAGCAGCGCGCAGGATGGCTGAATGTGCGAGAGATGATCTCCCATCCCAATGGCTGGTTGGTTCCCTCAGGGTCTCATCACTCCCCAAAATGGGGGCCCCTCACTCACCCACTTCTCTCGAAGCGCCCGGGATTGGCTGATGACCAGCCAATCCCATGCGACAGCGCCCATCCGCCCGGCGGCTACACAGCTGGGTCCGCTTCTCTCATTGGGCCAGCTGCGCCAATCCCACCCGGTATCTGCGATTTTTGGCCCTGGGTCACACTCGCAGCTGCATGTGCATCGCTCACCACGGCGGCATTGGCTGGCTGACTGGGTTGGTGAGAGGGCGAGCGCCTCTGTAATGGCCTGTCGTAGCATTGCGAATTACAAGGGTTAATCTGCTGGTGGATGGGTGAGCGCTTTTTATAGGGGCGTCGCTTCCCCTCTCCTTCCCGTCCCAGATGTGAGTCCGAGTAATAAGTGATCGATTTCCAGTGGAGGAGTCTCTGTTGCGTCCAACCCCATCTCCTATTGTCGACGAGACTATCCGAAAAGGAGGATTTGGCTCCATTTCTACGAATCCGATGTGAAGCGTCTTTGTTGCGATCGCTGCCAGTCGGCATAGAAACTCAGCAGAGCGCCAAAGCCGAACAAGGCTATCGTTGCAGCGATTTCAAAAGAGAAGGGTCTGGACAGACGAAAGGGACGACATACCCGAGTGCCCCGTGAGCCCGGGAGATACATTTCGAAGACACATAATGGCAGGACGAATCGCGAGATGGAACCCGGAGCGGAACTGGAGCTATAAGCCCTTCAAGCGGGCATGGCGGAAGCGAGCCCCCATGTTCTGGATAATGCCACTCGAGCTGGCCGGCACTGTCGCCCTGCTGGTCCTCTTCGGCATCGCACAGCCGGACCTGTTCCGCACGCAGCTCTGGCGCATCGGTTACGTCTGGGGCTTCAACTCGAACCCGGCCATCATCCTCTACGCCAAGGCGAACCATGAGCCCGCTCCTAAACTGCCCCTCGTGTGGGCGGAAACGTAAGCACGATGCCCTACCACAATGAGCATCTTATGAAGACATAGAGAGCAGTCGATGGCTGACACGGTTCACTATGTCCCAATATAGTCTCACGAACTTCAACGTTGCTATCTCCGTACTATCACTCTTCGTCCTCGTCGCCAAGCTAATCGGCTTCATCATGCGCGTCTGGACACCCATCGTGGGCGTCTTCTTCAGCCTCGCCATGACCATCTTGTACACCGTCAGCGTTTACGGCCAGATGGGACCCGACTACTACGACCCGTTGCGCCCGAGCCCAATCGCGTGGTACATTCGCTACGGGTGCTGGCCCGCAGAGGGCTTCCAGAACGACGCGGTGCGGAGCTGCATGCTGGCCAAGGGCACCTTTGCGACCACCGTCATTCAGCTGTAGGTTCATCTCCTTGTCAGACGTGTTTTACTTTTCGCCCAACGACGATGCTGATCTGTGTCTGTCCTCAACAGAACCGTATACCTCTTCTGCCTCGGCCTGGCGATCTACAACATGATCCCCACCAAGGCGGAGAAGGAAGAGATGCAACTGCAGAAGATGAAGGGCTCCGACGACGATTCCGAGAACAGTACCCCCGTCGACAAAGTCGTATTCGAGATGCAACCGCCGCCCAAGACGCAAGACTACCAGAATTACCCGACCTATCCGACCTACCAGAGCTACCAGCAAAGCCAAGGGCCCTTCACGCCGAGGACCCAGGCCTTCAACGCGCTGGACCGGCAACTTCCTCTGAGGGGCTACCAGCAGTGAGCCCGTCTAACAACGGTCGATTAAGGAGAGAGCCGGACGTTACCCTCGCATCTAAAGCATCTGAAGCGTATGCGCAGGGGCCAGACTGGGGACAATTTCCTGCCATCGCCCGTGAGAGTGGATGATGGAATTGGTCGATCGACTTACTGTGTACTATGATGGAGTGACTATAATTTCTATTTTATGTGGGATGTTCAACGGGATACCAGGAGGCGTTTTGGGGCGCAATATTTGCAGCCGAACTTTCAGTTTACAGGTGGCCATCCACCGAATACAAATATTGCCACTACCACCACATTATGTGCCTTTGTGTCAAACACGTACTTTGTCACTGATGGATGTTTCGTTGCCAACCAAGGACTGTCTCGATCACTCGCAGGGACAGGCAAGGCCGTCACCTCTGATTTCTGAAAGCCCCGTGAAGAGAAGCTTTTCAAGTAAAAGGGACTGCGTGGAAGGAGTCTTACCAATGGTGTATCGCTTGGCGCGAGGACTGAGAGTCACTGTGTTTCATGGTATTTGGCCGCTGGGGCGAATCAACAGAGTGTCTGTCATATCGGTCATTTTACAAATTTTGGATTTATCGTGCGCCGGTGGTATATCATATGTACAATACAGGCGTCCCCTCATGATGCGCACATCTCTGAGGTTTGGCAAACTCCACTACGTTGTCTGTCCATCTTTAGATCCCCGCCTCCCCTATGCCTGCAGTGGCTTGCCCATACCACCGAAAGTAACCATCTTTGTGATCTGCAGGAAGAACGAATGTTAGCGACTACATGTATACACACACGCGCGTGCGCGTTCAAGGCACAACAGAACAAGGTATCAAACTCACCAGGTACTCATCAACGCCGTACTTGGAGCCCTCCCTGCCGAAGCCGGACTCCTTCACACCACCAAACGGCGCCGCCGGGTCGGAGATCAGGCCGGTGTTGACACCGACCATGCCGACCTCGAGGGCCTCGGCGACCCTGTACACGCGCTGCAGGTCGCCCGAGAAGAAGTACCCGGCCAGGCCCACGGGCGTGGCGTTGGCGAGCTTGACGACCTCCTCCTCGGTCTCGAAGCGGAACAGGCCCGCGACGGGGCCGAACGTCTCCTCGGAGGCGATGGCCATGTCCTGCGTCAGGCCGGTGATGACGGTGGGCTGGAAGAAGTTGCCGCCGAGGTCGGGCAGCTTCGCGCCGCCGACGAGGACCTTGCCGCCCTTGGACGTCGCGTCGCGCACGTGCGAGTCGACCTTGTCGACGGCGCGGCGGTGGATGAGCGGGCCGTGGGTGTTGGACCCGTCGAAGCCGTTGCCGACCGAGAACTCGCGCACCTTGGCGGCGAAGGCGGCCGCGAAGGCGTCGTGGATGCCCGCCTGCACGAATATGCGGTTGGCGCACACGCACGTCTGGCCCGAGGACCGGAACTTGGACGCCACGGCGCCGGCGACCGCGACGTCCAGGTCGGCGTCGTCGAAGACGATGAAGGGCGCGTTGCCGCCCAGCTCGAACGACAGCTTCTTGAGCGTCCCCGAGGCCTGCTTCATCAGCAGCTTGCCCACGCCCGTCGACCCCGTGAACGACACCTTGCGCACCGTCGGGTTGGTCGTCAGCTCCTCGCCCACCTCGGGCGTGTTCTGCAGCGTCGTCACGACGTTGAACACGCCCTTGGGGATGCCCGCGCGGTGCGCCAGCTCCGCCAGGGCCAGGGATGTGAAGGGCGTCTCGCCTGGCGCCTTAGCGACGGTCGTGCAGCCGACCGCCAGGGCGGGGCCGGCCTTCCTTGTGATCATGGCGGCGGGGAAGTTCCACGGCGTGATCAGGCCGCACACGCCGACCGGCTCCTTGATTGTAATGACCCTGTTGCCCGGCACGGTGGCCGGTATCGTCTCGCCGTAGATCCGGGGCGCCTCCTCGCTGAACCACTCGAAGAAGTTGGCCGCGTACGCGACTTCGCCCTTGGCGTCGGCTATCGGCTTGCCGTTCTCCCATGTTATCAGGGCCGCCAAATCCTCAGCATTCTCGTTAACCAAGTCGTACCACTTCCGAAGCAGCTTGGAGCGCTGGCGACCGGTTTGTGTGCGGAAGGAGGCAAAGGCGGCCTGGGCGGCTTCGACGGCCTTGGCTGTGTCTTTGGCGTCGAATTCGGGGCAGGTACCGATCAGCTCGCCGGTGGCTGGGTCGTGGACCTCAAAGGTCTTGCCGGAGGCGGCCTTGACCCACTCGCCGTTGACATAGCAGACGTTGGTCTTGAAGAGGGAGGGATCTTTGAGCTGGACGGATTGGTGTGAGGCTTAGCTACCGTGTATGGAGTCGGGACTTCGGCTGCATTTTGAGGAAGGGCTTACCTTAGGCGCCATTGTTGAAGCTGGACGGAACGAGGACAGCGATAGTGTAGGTAGGGTGCTCCTTTGGAAACGGGCGATCCTAGGGGCGAGGCGTGAGGCAGAGGAAGTCCAGGTCTTGGACAGGAGGGACATGGCTGGTGATGTGCTTTGAATACCACGCGCCTGGGGGCAAAGTTCCGGGTAGACTTGTTATATGGGAGGGGGCGATTAGCTATGGGAAACCGATTCACGACCGGGCCGGTGCGGTCATGTATTAATCGGAAAATGGCTCCCGGGCAAGGTGGTAGAGAGTCCCTGAGTGCGCTCCGAAACACGGCTGCAGTGGAGTCCTGGATGGTGTGATTGGGGCTCAATTAGTCTACAATCTTGACAGACTCTCTGGAATTCAGATAATGGAAAAGATTAGATTGGTTGTGAGATACCGGACAGGGAAGACGGCGACGGTTCTAGCTCTTGGGATCACGGACTGTGTGTACGCATGGGGGACTGGCGATCCCTACAATGACGTCTCCATAAGTCTGCCGCCGCGGGGTATTGTGCCCTGCGACTCAACTTTGGATTCCTGCAACTTGCGGAATGAAGGTTATACTCTATTCTACGCATCTCGCCGTCAACACAGGTCTTATTTTGTCACTGTCGTCGCTTGTCTTGTCTTCTTTCGTCTGCCTGAGATATGCTCTAATTGAACTTGGACCGGGACCTGGACCTGAACCTGAACCTGGAGCTTTGGCCATCAATCGGAGCTGATGCCCCCACTTCTCAAGCTTTGCGGGGCGAGTTCGCGTGTACCTTCCTAGAGGAGACAGTATGTGGTTTGCGTTCAGTCTTCAGTTATCTAATCTTGTCCGCTCGCCGACCTCTTTCCTTTACTGTTTTCATCGCCCATCTTCTGACCGCAGAATACCGTTGTCATCATGGAGAGACATCTTCAGTGCCATGGAACCGTATTTGTGGCTGCTCAACGCCAAGTGTAACAGTTCGGGTGCCGCCATGAGACAGCACCATTCAGCGTGGCGCCTCGATTAGACGCATCTGTCCGCGTTCCACCATGAATGATGAAGCGTAACCTGGGCTCACTACAAACTCTCCTCATCGTTGTCCCAAATATGGGCCAATAACTTCCATTACCAGTCAAAACATTTGGAGCAAGTCTCTGTTTACATGAAGTCGGGTAGCCGGCCAAGTTCTTGATATCACTTCCCGGCCATGCCTGCCTGACAAATCCTACACCTTCAGTACGGACTCTTGCACCCTCTGGGACGGCAATGCTGCCCACGGGTAGCGAATCTCAGCCAGCATGCGAGACATAAACGGAGAATACCATACGAATCCTCGCCAAGGCCAAATATTGGCTCACGTGTTACCTCCGTGGTAGCCTTTGTTACGCAATGACTGGCGAGGCGCATCTCCTCGCCCTGCACCCTACTCCAACACATGCGCAGGGAAGCGATTCAAGGTTGAGACGAACGCATACAGCACTCCCCTCACGTCCGGCCAGGTATGTCTGCGGGGAACACTCACCGGCTTGTCAATGGTTCCTGTCCCTGATGCTGTCTCCCGGGGAGATCTGCGCTTGTTCTCCGTTGGCAGCACCCGAGAGAACAGCCGAGTGATCACGGGCGACTTCCAAGCTACATCCCTGACTTGCGATGCCCTCACCACCTTGGGCTTACCCCAACCAGCCAGGCCGCCGCAGTGACGTTACGTTGTGACTGGTCAATGTCTTCTGGCAAGTCCCGGGCCCAATTACACCACAATCGGGTATTTCGAGGGTCATTAGTCCGAGGATGCGGCTTG
Source organism: Diaporthe sp. P3_1W (assembly GCA_037177825.1). Classification (NCBI taxonomy): domain Eukaryota; kingdom Fungi; phylum Ascomycota; class Sordariomycetes; order Diaporthales; family Diaporthaceae; genus Diaporthe; species Diaporthe sp. P3_1W. The sequence goes on from JBAFXB010000001.1 coordinate 7,235,041, forward strand.
ACATTCTAATCCCACCTTGCGGGCGGGCGGGCAGTGCCTCATTCAGATGTCCCAAGACGCCATTATATATCTTGTCATTTGCTCCTGCCTGTCAATGTTCAAGTCTCTCTGGATCGCGATATTTGCAAACCCTCTTGCGAAAACACTGAACGACATGGGCCCTCAGAGCTTCCTCCCCTTGGCCATGACGGCAACAGCTGTGGGAGCTGTGCAATATAGCCTTCAGGGTGCTTCTATCGATGCCAGCCAGCCTTTCAGCGAGGCTTTCGTGAGCTATTCTATCGAGTTCTCGTCTTTCCCGGATTTCGCTGGTGAGGATGATCTACTTGATACGGCAAAACTGCCAGTGCCGTTCACAGAAACTTGGGGGGCTGACTGCACACAGGAAACGACTCAAATCCAAACACGTTCTCTGATAACCTCTTGGACAACCTTGGGCAGCTTCAAGGCACAAAACCACATGTCCGAGTTGGCGGCAACACCCAGGATATCTACCTTTACAACGCATCCCTCGCTTATGGGCTCAATGGCACCTTTGACTACTCCCGGTCGGCTGACTACCCCACTATCATTTACATCGGACCATCGTATTTTGAGTCGTACAACCAGTGGCCTGGGGTCAAGTTCACGCACGGCTTTAACCTGGGCCAGGGTGGTAACAATTCAGCCGGTTGGCAGACGCTCGTCGATACTGTCCCTTTGGTGTGTAAGGCGCTAGGACCCGAGAAGCTTGACGTCTGGGAGTATGGCAACGAGCCAGATCTATTCTCCACCGGGAAGCAGAACCTGATCCGCCCACCGGATTGGAATGAGACCACGTATGTGAGCCAGTGGCTCAACGGAACCCGTGAAATCCGGGCTCGTCTTCAGGACGCTTGCCCGGAGCTATTAGAGAACAACCTGTACGGGTACATGGCTGCCTCGATCGCCGGGTTCAACAATACGCTGAAAGTCCCGATTGTATGGGACAACGGCATCAACCGAGACGGAACCATCACGCTGTTTTCCACCCACAAGTGAGTCTCTCAGCTGTACATATTAGAGTGAGGCTAAAAAGTGTGTGGTGATAGTTACATCAGTGGTGCCGATTCACCCGGCGTCACCCTCCAAGGAACACTCATGAACCACTCGAGGACAGTTGCTTCTGTTGACCCGCACATTGACGAGTACAACAGAGCCACGAATAACACTGGCTCGCCACCTCTCATCTTCGGCGAGACGAATTCCCTCTTCCGACAGGGCAAGCCAGGCCTGTCGAACACTTTCGGTGCTGCCTTGTGGGGTATCGACTTCAACCTTTACAGTGCCTCGGTTGGTTTCAAGCGAGTTCACATGCACCAGGGGACCAATTATCGGTATGGCTTCTGGCAGCCCATACAGACTGCCAACGCCAGCATTGGTACCAAGGCGCCTTACTATGGCAGCATTGCTGTGGCCGCTTTCCTGGGGAACACTACTGAAACCCCTGTGAGCGTTGCGAATGTGCCCCTCTCCACGGACACGGAAGCCAGTTACGCCGCATATTCCTCAGACGGCGGCGAGCTGCTGCGAGCGATTGTCATCAACATGAATGCCTACAACACCACGATCAACGGCACTGGCCTTGGTGTCAGCCCCAACATCACCGACCGCATATCACGGAACTACACCTTCGACGTCTCGGGCGGGAAGCTGAGCACCGGAGATAGGGTCGCCGTCCAGAGGCTGTACGCGAATGGCAGTGACGCCATCACGGGTATCACGTGGGACGGGTGGAGCTACAACTACGAGCTAGACAATGGGAAGCCGGTCAGGCTCGCGAATGTGACGATTGGCGAGTATGTGGTGGTGGATGAGAACGGGACGGTCGAGGTCAGTGTGCCCGACTCGAGCGCAGTGCTGCTGAGTCTCACAGGCAACGGAACAGTGCCTGGGTCTACCTAAGTGTACTGTGGAAGTCGTGGTGCGGCCGCCAGGGCGGATTATGGCGGTCGATTGACCTGATTGTGTCCTAGGCAGTTAATGGGAGTCGTTTCGAAAGCCCATATGAACGAAAACTATGCCTATCGTTCACGAAGATTCCCCTGAGATTGGGAAATGGACCTGACTTGCTCGCCTAGACGTACGGGCATCGTGACTCGGACGGGCCCATAATCTAAAGCTTACAGACATGCAAACTCACTTAAGCTTCCGGGGAGACGCAGGCAAGAGCAGCTCCCCCATGCGTCAAACTCTTCAATAGGCATATAATGACATTGTGTCAGAATGTTGGTTGAGATTCAAGCCCGAAGAGCGACTCGGTAAAGCTGCGTCCGTAAGCCTCTGTCCGTACACCCTGGGTTAGACTGGGGCCCCTTCACACACCTGGCTTGCATGAGCACTTGAGGCCTGCAACGCCGGATTCTGATCGAAATAATTTTGCAAACACCTTCTGGCTCCTCCTTGTTCCTCAAGAAATTTACCAGTGCGCAAAGAGTCACCATCTTGTCATCCAGACACGGATCTATCTCGCAGCCGCCATGAGTCGCCCATTTGCGCAGATGCGCACCCCGGCCCCGTTCCGGCGCCAGGCGCAAGTTTCAACGGCGGCGCGGCCGCTAAAAACCCCCCTTCCCGCCCTCACCGTCCGAGGCCTCCTCTCATACAACGAGTTCCACACGGACAAGCCCAGACATCTTCTCAACACACACGCCGGGAGGAAAGCACCCACTTCTCCACTCATCATCCCCACACATCGCCACCACCACAGCACCACCACCATGGGAAGCGTGGCCGCGCCCCCAAAAGACCCCGCCGGGTTTCAGATCCGCAAGGCCGCCGCGTCGGACAGCGAGGCCCTGGCGGCCCTGGGCGCCGAGGTCTTCACGGCCACGTTCGCGCACTCGTGCACCAAGGAGCAGCTGCAGGCGTTCCTGGACGAGGCGTACACGCCCGAGGCGATCGCGAGGGACATCGCGGACAGCTCCAAGGACGTGCTCGTCGCCACGGAGGGCGACGGCTCCTCCAGCGACGACTCATCACCACCATTAGAGACGCCGGGCGGCGGCGGCGGCAGGCTCCTCGGCTTCATCTACCTGACGCGCGGCAGCTCCGAGCCCTGCGTGGAGCACCTCGAGCGGCCCGTCGAGCTGCAGCGGCTGTACATCTCGCTGGGCGCGCACGGCAGGGGCCTGGGCAAGGCGCTGTCGCTGGCGGCGGACGGGCTGGCGCGCGAGCAGGGGTTCAGGACCATGTGGCTCGGCGTGTGGGAGGAGAACCACAAGGCGCAGGCGTTCTACCGCAAGATGGGGTACGAGCGCATCGGGGAGCACGTCTTTGACGTCGGCGGGGACCTGCAGACGGACGAGATCTGGTGGAAGGCATTGTGATGGGGCGGGCCACACTGCTGAGGGTTGACCTGCAGGTGGCATGTCCTTTCATGCCGGTAGGAAGACTGGGGCGTGGCATCAGGGTACCGTGTCTCATGCTGGAGGGGAGAGTCCGGCTGAGGCAGGCTCGTCGGTGCGACATGGACTACATGTCAAGATTCGTATTTCACGTTGGGTCGGGTATAGATCACAGGCGTTATTGGGAAGGAAAACAAGTACACTGCTCAGGGCGATTTAGTTCCTATGTTTTCTTGATTTCAGGGGAGCCTAGAAGATAAAGTCGTTCGCACATAAAATACATTCCAGACAGATACACGACGCCGTCCCTCCCTGCAGCTTGGTGGTGCAGGAAGTCCTAACCTGACGATGGAGTGGTCGAGCCACAGCTTTGTGATGACCCACGCCCTTCCTCGGACACGCCAAGAATTTCCATTTGGCTGCCAAAGACGTTGGTAGCACTGCTGACGTGAGAACCAGGCCACAGCACGCGTTCAGTTCAAATATTCGCGCAAGGGAGGGTAGAAGGACCCGGCCGCTGCGGTCTTGGGCTATGCGGGCGATTTCACTGCTACCGTTCACGCAGGGACTCCTCCAGATAATATTGAGAACGGATATTCGCACCTGTGAAAACAGATGGTACACCGGTACATCACTCGCGCCACACACCCACACCCAAACACCCACACCCAAACACCCAAATACTCACATACCTCATACCCACACACCTAATACCTATATACCTAATACAAACATACCAAATAATTATATTGCTTATATAAGGATTAGGTTTATAAATTAAGTGTATGAATTAGGTGTATACATGTTGAGTATGTGGGTGTTGGGTGTGTGAATCGGGCGTGAGTAGTGTTGGGTAATGTACTGGTGTATCAACCCTTTTTGCAGGTGCAAATGTCCGTTCTCATAATATTTACTGGGTCCCGACGATGACATTTGAGCACAAACATGAGGACCGGAGCATGTATTGCAACTAGTCTGCCTACTGAAGCTCAGAACCACGCTTCATCTCTCAGGACAAGGTCTGATGCAGAAGATGCTACCGACGCGTATCATCACAGGTGCGCGCTCTTCCCACCCGGGTAATACTCCGGCAGCTTCGTAGCAATCCACTTGACCAGGGCCGCGCTGAGCTCACGGGGCTTCTCCAGCGTGGCCCAGTGGCCGCACTCGAGGCTGACCTCGGTCAGGTCCTTGCAGTAGTCCCTCATCGGCTCAGACAGCCGCGACAGCGCCGTGTCGCAGACGGAGTCGTACTTGGTCTCGACGAAGAGGACCGGGTACTCGAGGACACCGCCGTTGGGGGCCTTCTTCATGTACTCGCCGTTGATGCCGTGGTTGAGGTAGTAGGCGTTGGGGCCCTCGAAGCCGTTGCGCTCGAACTCGGCCACCATCCGGTCGAACGCGGGCTTGTCGTCCTTGAGGAGGCACGTCTCGAAGGGCGTGTCCGGGGCCTCGGGGAGGGGGCCGAACCAGCCGCCCGCCTTGCGCAGCGATGCCATGAACGAGGGCTGGCCGAACTTCTCGGGGCCTGAGCCCCTGTAGAACGCCTTGACGGTGTTGGCGACGTTGGCCTCCAGCTGCTTGTGGCTGAGCTCGGGCTGCTCGACGTGGAAGGCTTGGTAGTCCCCTATTTGTAATAAATTAGCATCTCCGTCTTCGCAATGAAGAAAGGGCAGCAACAACAGCCCCATCAGAGCCGATTTTGGCGATTCGAGAGAGTTGCACTGAAGGTCAACACGTACATTGAGCGAGTGGGTACTGGTCCTTCGGGTAAATATCCCGGTTCGACAGCGAAACCAAGAAGTCGATGCCGCCCTCCAACACACGGTACGGCACAGAGATGCAGCTGACACCGACGCACTTCTCCGGGTGCTGCGCCGCAAACGACCAGACGAGACCCGCACCCCAGTCGTGGCCGACCCACACGGCCTTGTCGCGCTGCAGGTGGGCGAGCAGGGCGAGCATGTCCGAGACGTGCTTCTCTAGGCGGTACTCGGTGGTGTCGCCCTTGGGCACGCTGGAGCGGCCATAGCCCCGCGTGTCCGGGGCGACGGCGTGGAAGCCCAGGGAGCCCAGGGCGAGGGCCTGGTGCTTCCAGTGCTCGCCGTTGGAGGGCCAGCCGTGGATGAAGATGACCAGGGGCCCGTCGGATGGGCCGGCGGACTGTGGGTTTGAGGGTTAGCCATTGGAACACCAAGGATGACATCTCACAAGAAAATGACCTGGGCGGCGATAGAGAAAAACAGCAAGGAAGACTCGGGCCATGGACATGGACTGCTGTATGAGGAAAGAGCGATTTGGTGGTCTGAGGGGCTTACCCAGTAGAAGGTCTTCTGGTCGCCGCTGTGGCTGAAGGTGTTTTCTCTGAGTGTCTCTACCGCCATGGTGAAAAGGTGTAAGTCATCAAAATCAAAATCTCACCTCAGAGCAGAGCATCCATAGGGGTTTATATAAACATGTTAGACCCCAGTGGGTTAGGCGTTGGGTGGTGGTGGAGACCGGATCCCCGGGGCCACAGTTTGGGCTTACTCCGTTCGACCCCTCAGCTGCTGTGGGTAATGCCGAGGCGCCTGCGGCTTACACGGGGAGGTCGTCTCCACCGCGTGCGTGCCTGCGAGCACAATCGGCCTGGATTTATAATCTGTGCTTTACTTGCCAATGTTCGAGATCCTTGAATAGACTTTGTTCACCGTACTGAGGAGGGTTGCATCCAAAAAGTCACTTCAAACTGTGTATTCGCGGCCAACAGAGCAATGTTGTTTCTAAGTTGATATTTGACCGTCTTGCTTTATCATGCCTGTCAAAACACTAGCAAACAGCTCTCAGTATTTGATGGGGATTTTGACTCATATACATGATGATGTAGTATGATCCCCAAAAGGATTTCCAACATGCTTTGAAAGCTTTCACCGCCACTGCTGCCTGTTGTGCGGCTTCCTGAGCTGCTCGCTTCGTCAAGGGCGCGCTGTCCCCCATAATAAGTCCTGCAGCAGGTTTTGCTTGGCACCTGGATTCGAGACCGTGTAGAACCGTGCCTCAATCTTTTCCTTAAGAGATTCCACATAGTACAAATCCTGCCCCATCAAATGGCCGATGCTTAGAAATGTATCATGGTGGCTGTCCACGCGACGCGACTTTCTGACGTTGGACCTTTCCTCTTTGCCGACATGCTTCTCGGACATATCGATCGCTTCTCGAATTATGTCCTGGGGAACACGTTGACTCAGCCCATGGGGATTTCCAAACTTCGTCTCTTAACTCCGTGTGTTCCAAAATGAATGAGGCTCCATTGGATCGCCGCTTGAATTCCGACGAGCATCATGTGCTGGCAACGGTATTCTGGCTGAGAACTTCGTTGTTGGGCCAGATCATATGCGCCGTCATAACTGCGGCTGGGGACTTCGGGTACCACAGCATGGCTGACCTTCGATATCGGTTGTGGACTGGCGACAGCTGAGTTCCCAGGAGGCAGCCATGTGCGTGTTCCCATTGTCAGAGGACGGAGGATCAGGTGGAGGCTTCCGCCGGATTGTCGTAATGTTCCGGGTTTTTGGCCAATGTCGCCGACGAGAATGATGAAAAATGCTGTATATTCCCATGCTGGAAGACCTGTTCAAGCTGGTAAATTGATCTTAGCCAGCGCTTTCTGCCTGTCTGCTTCAGCCTGAGCGTCGGAAATCTTCCACTTTGCCTCCGCCTCCGAGGACTTGCTCTGGCTCTCTCTCGACTTCCTCGCCTCGTCCATCTTCTTCTTCGAAGCCTGAACAGCGTTGTAAGATTTCAGCTTCCGCTGGCGTTCCTGCTCGGCCTTCTCGCATGCCTCAGGCGTGCATAGCGGCCCCGTCGCCGCGCTGCTCGCGCAACATGTCCCAGGTACGCAGATGCTTGAGACCCTCCATTCTTTCCAGTCCTCGCTGTAGGATTCGACTATGTTTGGCGCCTTGCACCGGAACTGGAAGACGGCCATTGACCATGTTGCGTATGCGAGCGCCGCTGACAGTGCTGCTGTGAAGAACGAGGCCAGGATGAGCGACAGTAACAATATTCTCGGGAACATGATTGTCGATCAGGATGGCCGTTAGGCGAGGAAGTTGAAAAACTTGGTTTGCCTGCTGAAATTCGAAGAAGACCGATTAATGATTGCCAGTCTGTGCTCAATTGGTTCACCAGATCGTCAAACTGCCATCGTTTCGGACAAGTGAGATTCGTCCTCGGTGTTGGTATCTCTTGGCGGGGCCCGGTGAAAGAACAATATTCCCGCAATGACGGCGCCGATCGTAAACCTTAAATGTACACAGAGGGGAAAAACTATTTGCAGAAAGCGAGTTGAAGAAATCGAGTTTGAAAAGTAAGGGGGCAGCGGACCGGGATATAAGGGTTCGATTCAGACGCAATTAAGGCTTAGACGACGTCGTAAGTCTTCCTGTCAGCCATGCTAATTAAGGCATGAACCCACAAATTTCTAGGGCCAGGCATTGGTTTCGTCGGATCATCCAAACAAAGCATACGTCACCCTCCACCTCGGCCCCAGCGACGGCGGCGACATCCGGCCTTGATCACTTACAACACTCCTCGGAAATGCTGCAGTCCCTCTGTCATGAACAACAATGAATTCCAGTTGCGCATATGGATCTTGCCAGCTATTTGCCATAATGCGTGGCATGTTGCAACAGCGGGTTCTCACGGCTAAGCGGCAACGCGAACGTCAGAAATCTAACACGATGTTGCGCGGGTCTTGGATCACCCAGGTTGGGCCACACCCTGCGTGGATAGGTTTCGCCAGGGAACCCTTGCACAACCTGTGCGGGACCACTTCTCTGTCATGGCTTCCGAAGATCCCTCCAGGACAGTTTCTTTCGACGACGTCTCTAGGATGACTTCTTTAGAATTATTTCTCTGGGATAACTTTCCAGGAGAATTTCTCTGGTGTCACTCAAAGAAATTCTTCCACTTCTCTTGAGCCAGCAGTGGACGTGATATGGCCTTGGGAAGTTCGCACTGCCTTACTGAAGCAATTGCACGACTCCATACGGTTTTCAACAGAAGGGCCTGGACAACTGATACCAGGAATGAACCGGTCGACACCTACTTGTTCGTGATCAATCACCACCTTAATATCTCAATCCTTCCAGAATTCCCTGTTGCTCGACAACGGGATGGAAAATATCGTGGCGATGGGCTTCAGATTCAATGCTGAAACCATTCCTGCGCCTTACTTAGAGAGCGGATATTTGCACCGGTCAAAACTGATGGTATACCGGTATTTACAGCCCACTTTTATTATACCTACACCCTAATTCACATACCTAATTTGCATTAAATATATAATCTGGGTATATATAAGCATTGGGTATATAATTAGGGGGTGTATAGGTATTGGGTATATGGGTGTTAGGTATATAGGTGTTGGGTGTATGGGTTTTAATTATATAGGTATTAGGTGTGTGGGTGTTGGGTATATGGGCATTGAGTGTTTGGACTTTTAGTGTATGGGGTATTGGGTATATAAATTGGGATTGGGCGTTGGTTTAATACTGGTGATGTATCGGTGTACTATCCGTTTTGACCGGTGCGAATATCCACTCTCCTTACTTACTAGAGTCAAAAACAGTGTGGTGGGTACCACGTCCGTCAATTCCCGCCTTCTTGAGCCCTCTCCTGAGCATCCCGGTCCTGTGTCAGGAAGTATCCAACGGCCCTCAAGACCCTTTCTCTTGATCCGTCTCCCTCGAGATGGCACAGATGACCAGCTTTGGGGAACGTCGCTCAGCGTACGTGAGGCATGAGCTCTAAGAATGGCTCCTAGGCTATATCATGCGAAATGTCATACTCTCCGTTGTGAATAAGAGTTCGTGCAATGATTTGAGGCAGCTATGGAATGCTCTACCAGCTGAGGATTGAACTGTTGGTGACATAGATGGACAGTCCGAAACCTAGAGGTTAACATGTGAGTTGAGAGTGTCAAGCAAAGAGGAGGCGAATGGGTTATAGAGGAACTCGTCAGAGAAAGAGTTCCGGATAAATCCAAGCATTCCACGTTGAGAAATACAATACTATATCATGGACGGCGAAGGAAAGGAACGTCCTCGAGATGCTTGCAGGAACCAGATGGCCACAGACAGGCCGAGACGAGGCGCGTATAGACAGGGAAGGAATAACAACGTATACAGCTCCATACACTGTCTTGTCCTCGCTCAAACTTTTGAATGCAGGCGTCAGCTCGGTAGACAGTGATTCCTCTCGGCAGACGAATTTCTTGTCGAAGAACATGAGCGCCTCTTGGTAATCCGGACCCTTGTAATTTCGTCTCTGCTCGTGTTCCTCCATCAACTTGACAACATCAGGCCGTAGGCCGCCCCCTAACCCAATGCTGCGCATGGAGAGTTCTCTGCTGGCCAATTCGTTTCCCAGCACCAGCCACTGCAAGCCCGTTGGGCGCATGGCTGCGAAGGTGGCACCGAACACTAAAGAGACTTAAGTCAATGTTTCACGCAACGCATGTTATATTGTGACCAGCCACTTGCGTTTCTAGAAGGATTCGTATTGAAGGTGAGAAGGGGATTGGGTTAGATGAAGAAAGGGCTTGCAAGGATATAAGCACTGCTGCCCCCCCCCCCCCCAACTTTGCCCTAGAAGGTAAAATTCAGGTCCGTCCAATCTGAGAGAATCAACAAGATTTTCTAGCTAGGCAACAAGGGAAGACTCCTATCAGAACTCCTTTTCACAGGCAGTCTGGGAGAGGCATTGAAGAGGCATAGCCGATCTGGTCGTTGAAGACCACTGGAAGGCCGTACTTGGGTGTTAGAGATCCGCAAAGTGGAGAAGATACTCATTGCCGGCACCAGGACCGCCGTGGAGTACTATAACGGGTGGACCGCCGCTGCAGACATCTCAAAAGATCCTATTGTAAGTGAAGCAAGTAATGTCATCATTTCCGGCAATTTCCAAAGGAGCAGTGCCTTCCCTCGAGGGACTCTGCGTCATGGCCTCGCATTGGAGGAAGCAGGACACGCTGGTAAAAGAGTCTAAGTCTAGCGATGTGGCCTAATACAAAAGACTTTTGTCTGCAACGTATATAGTGAGCAGAAAACAATAAATGCCTATCGATAAGCGAGCATTCTGCAGGTGAGGCCGTTGGAGTCCAAGGCGGCCAACGGTCTGTTGGATGATGGTTGACAGAACAAAGTTCATTTACCGCGCTGTACCTGCAGCACAACCCTCTCGAAATCTACCCACACCTATTATGGCAGTGAATAGTATGTATCAATGAATATTACATACGTACTATGTGCATTATTCTTTGGGAAATGTGCCCAGGGGCCACTTCTGCACTCAGAATATGGCCATTATGCGCATTTCGAATACAAACAATTGCAGATCCAATTGAGCCTGCCACAACTAGATTTCAAATGCACATAGTGCATGCTATGTCGGCCAAATACCCATGCCCAGTGGGAAAACATGTAGTCAGTCACCTCTCAATGTCTGGGGAGAATATGATGAAGCTTTTGAAGCGCACAGCGCATGGCGGAACATGTCATACTGCTCCCACGTATCTAGAACATTGATCACCGGTAAAGCGGAATGGATTGGTTGTCTACCCAGGTAGTGCACTTCTAATGTCCTCCGGCCCAAAATCTTCTTATGCCTTTAATTTCGCGGCATCGTACCCTCTGTACCCTTTCTGTCACTCAGCTCGCCAACATGGCTACAGAAGAGGAGCGACATGTCTAACGGGGCGAGACGAAGCCTGCGACCTGGCCTGAAGTGGCCTGCTTTACCTTCTCCTGAGCGACCTCATCCTTGGAGCCGGCAGCCACGTCTACCCAGCCCTGTGATCCCTACATGGTAGCTGTCAGTTTTAATCCCCAGAAATAGGTCTGTCTGTCTTGAACGAACATCAGGGTTGTAATCCCACTTCATCTTGACTTGCACGAAGTAGGTGCCATTCCCCTGGCCTGTGATTATGCCCTTGTATTTCTGCCCTGAATCATCGTTAACAGACATAAAACCAAACTCAATGTATCTCAGTGTTGAATAATCATACCATGGTGGCCCTCCCACTCCACTGTGGTGCCGTTTGCATAAGTCGACATGATGAATGTCAAAGAGATGAATTTGTTCAGATTGTGCTGTATGCTTCTGCGAAATCGTTCTTTCTAGGCTGAGTGTTGACCTTAAGATTCTGGTCGCTCTACAGCCTCGTCGAAATACAGGGTTTGTATATCTCCTGTGATCGGCAGTGAATCTTCATTCTTTCATAAATCACAGAGCCTGCCAGTCACCTGTCAGTGACCAACATTCGACTGTGGTTATTGGACGCAATGTGATCAGCCATGGACCAGTCATAACAAAACGCTCCAAATCGTCCAATTTGAACGAAGTCACCGTCGCATATGTATCACACTTGGCTCAATCTACCTCGCTTCCCAACTTCATCAGGCAATCTATGCTCAATCTGCCTGTCTGAATCACCTCTGTGAAAGACGCAGAGGCCCTACGGATGTATTGTAGACATATCACAGCCCCCAAGTGACTGAAAAGCACAAAGTAATCCAACACCTTCATCATATGCAATCAGTCAGCCTATCCCCATAATACCACCAATTTACGCCATGCTCGGAGCAACAGGCCAGACAGGTGGCTCAGTCATACAAGTCTTCGCTACAAAGCGGCCAGACGTCTAGCTTCCAGGCCTTTCTCACTCTCCAACCATACTGGCACTCAGGCTTCACTCCCTCTCATTGCTTCGCACACAGAAAATCACCGGATTATCAGTTGTCAGGCAGAGCACTTGATGCGATCACCACCAAGGCATCTAGAAAAGACGTCCCTGTCCGTCTGCGGGTGCGTCAGAGGATTCAGGTGCAGCTTTGTCCCTTTGGTTATGCAGTCAGCTGATTCCTCCTCACATTTCTTCAGGATTGTGTGGTGGCACAAGCTGTCATCGACAGGCTCCTTGGTGAAGGCAGGGTTGTTGGCTGACAGAGGTCGAACGGTATTCATGACTTCGCCGTCTCTGAAGCGAACGCCGTCGCGACATTCCTGTTGTTATCCAACGGGTCAGAGGGCACATTCGAGCTGTTGAAAGGCAGCCATTAAAGCTGCTGGATGTGAAAATTGCCGTAATCTAAGTGCTTGAGTTCGATGCCGTTAGGACGCTGGTATCGGGTATGAAGCCGTCGGAGGTGGCGCTTTCCCGTCCTCGGGAGTGTCCCACCACTCCTGACTGCGGCCGCTTCATCTTCTTCCAGTCCTTTTGCCCTCCTGCTCAAGTTGTATCTGGCTGTCACTATCCGCCCAGCAGGTCACCTGTGCGCTGCATAGCGCGAAAGCTTGCCCGAAGCGACCCACGGTTTTCAAGTTGGGATAGTCGTTACGTCCATCGAACCTGTCCTGTAGCTCTCCACTGGACACCCGGCTAACTACATGTGGTAACACTTGACCACAGCGCCTCTCGTTGTCCTTGCGTGGCGACATTTGGACATCCTTCACTGGCTGGCTGTAAGAAGTGATGTTGTGTTTGAACTCCAGCCGTCCTGCGGACCACTCCTCGACCGTGGCAGTCTCAGCCTTGAGTTCTTCCAATCTGCCCTTCCGCACGTCCTCAGCATCTTCTTTCGTCTTGTGCACAGGACTGTCTGTGGTACTCAGCTGGCTCAAGAGGGCAACCGACGACACCGTCTGCCATCTAGTGAAGATAGGTACATAAGATACGAAATCGTCAAATACGCTGTCACCAGATAGTAATCTCTCTGCAAGCTCCACTAGCGTCCTGTCTCTTGAGCATGCCCACTCTGTTTACTCTTGTCAGCGCGGTGACACAGCTCCGCACTTCTGCCTGATCTACAAGGCAGGTATGCACATATTGGAATGGAGAATGGCTGTGATGTTTCAATTTTACAATGTGATATTCAATAACTTATTTCCGTGCATTCTTTTTACGTGCTTTTGTGGTGCATATGTGTTAGAATAAAAACATCTAAACGGAGAACATTGTCATCTCTGGAGCTATATCTCCGCATTTTAAATACCTTGCCTAAACATTTCTGCTGCTTATGTAGAACTTACCCCTGCTGGAAGAGAAAACATTAAGAAATACGTGTATAGCGCCACCAAGTTCTGCCTGGACGGCACTTTGGAGGCTTGGATCGACAGCTTACTATACATTCCCACCTGAGCAGCATTCGCATACATAGAAAATGCTCATTCACTACGGATTTTGGACTCCCAACAATCATGCCGATTGGCTTTGAAGACGAATGTCGGGGAGACATTTCCACCACTCCATCTCCCAGGAAATTTATCTCTGAGCTTCTAAGTCTGTCTTTGCTTGTTGGCCCCTTTGATTGTCGAAAACCATGTTTCTGTTAGGCTATGCAACCTCAGCTCGTTCTGTTTTCAAAGGGATGGGGAGTTGGGAAAGGTTTTTAAAGGGACGGTTGGATTTCTGGTGGGAAGTCTGGAAGTCTAAAGAAGTTTGCAGCCTGCGCAAATGGTCATTCCCATTCGGTAGGGTTGGGCTCATCCCCCATTAAGTTCAAGTCAACTAAGTAGAATTTAGGCGCGGACGTATGACTTTGTTCTTGCGTTTCTAGACTTTGATAGAGATTAAATGAATGTTTCTGGGAAACAATAGCTAGCGCAAAGACATTGTGCAGTTCGTTGTGATACCCGTACTGAGTCCTCTGATCGTGTGGTTCCATGACACCATCAATGCAGAAATAACATACTAAAAGACGTTTCAAGATCCGTCGTTAAGCCTGACACAAAGGCTTCTGGTTTATTGACTATATGACCTTTTATAATATTAAAGAAAGAAAATCATCAGCGTAGGTATATAAAGGCGAGAGGTTCTCTTCTTCTGTTCTCTCCTCATTTCTGGCCTCCACCTTTTCTCTCCAGCATCCCAATCAGTAAAACTGAACTTTAAAAACCGACCCTAGTGGTGTTCAACTTCATTACTACTTCCTGGCAATCACTATGTCCGACGGAAACAGAACCCATGAGTACCGCCGTAGCAGGGGTGGTTCTCAGCGTATGAGGCGTTTTGTTCAAAAGGTGCCCTGGATGGAGATCTTCCGGGTATCCGTGGAGTTGACTCTTGATATCCTCCAGTGCTTGGGGTGAAGGACGAGGCCCACTACTACTTGCTGGAGCTTGTGACTAGGCTCAAGGGCAGCCATTGGAATGGATCTTGCAGTGGAGGTGGATGTCTGGGCGAAGGAGAACCAATTGGAATGTATATGGACTAAGGTGTTTTCTTGACGTTTGATTTTCTTCCAATGTGACAGTGCAAGGGTGTCACAATTCCGGGCGTGAGGTATTCATTAGAGCAAATTGACAAACTTCCTATGCTACTTGCAGTAAGCGGAGGAAGCTTCTTTTCATAAACAATGGATCACCGGAACAGTGGGCCGAATTCGTGAAAAAAGGAGGGCATAACTCATTTCTTAATTAAAGTGGCGCGAATAAAGAGGGCTGAGGTTGATCTGTTGCAGGTAGGATAGGTTGTATTTACAGTCACACGATTGAGTTCAAGGTTGTATGCATGGGTTAGAACCAAGAATTACTGTTATAACTGAGTTTTGATTCTGTGGATATTTCATCATTAGGTGATCCAGGTCTCATGGATATCAAAATTTCGAAGCCACCTTACCGGCATGATTAAGCACCGTGGCTTCAAGCCAGCAACTCAAAACTGATTGAACAGATACATATATTAGAAGGTTCAGGGGACACCATTCTTCAAAGGGAACTGCTCCAAGAATGCCCCCAAGAAGCTACTTGTGCATATCTACGCTTGTATAAAGTTTACGAGAAAGAAGATCGTAGTCCCGACTGAGGCACGGTTTTTGTCCATACTACTGTCATGGTGACCACAAGCATCGACAAATCAACAGAGGTTTGATCCTTGAGGAGAGAGAGGAGACCGAGGACCAAGATATACCAAGCAAATAATGAGCAGCAGGTACGAAACCACTACCCCGGTTTAGGCGGGATGAAGGTGGTGAGTTTCATCCACACAGGTTGCTTGCTCAATTATCCATCCAATGATCACGGATCAAACAGCACTCCTGAGTGCCTCTAACGGTAACCTTCTTCTTACCTTTGACATCTGTGATATACATGATTGATGGCCATGTGGGCTTTTGTGCATACGAGTATTTAGTGAAGTGCTCATTTCAAATTCTGGTATCCCAAGGCCTTGAACACTGCAAGACGGTCACAACATTGAACTCATGTGGGAAAGAGTGATGGGCCACAGGACCTCTACTCATGGAAACATTTAGAATCATGAACAGGTTGTTTGTGGCTGACGCGTTTTATTGTCAACGCATTTTGTGGGAGACGCGTCAGAACGCGTGCTGATCCAGGTTCCCAGGGAAGGGGGGGTCACACTGCATATCACCACCAATAGACAGATACGCTGGGGTTGTACATGGCAGTGATGTGCAGATGGTGGTCAGCACAAGCTGCTTAGGCGAGGGCGGCGCAGCATGAGAAGTGGCCGCCTGGCTGGCTGGCTGGATGATTTTTCATACATAACATTAAAGTTGAAAGTTTCACACATGCCGGCAAACGGCATGACTAAGAGGCGGAATGTCATAAAACACGTGTGTGCATCTAGGCCAGAAATGGTACGGAAATATCTCATCGCCTATATTAAACTAAAGACAACCTGGTCTCTCATCCTGATCCAACTTGCTTTGTTTTATTACTACGGTGTTTAAACCCCGAGGTACATCGCTCGCAACCGACTTGCCTTCTACGTCAACGGCGGACAGCAAAACAGGGTACCGACGCCGGGGACGATTTGAAGAAGCACTCCATCCCATACAAGCTGATCGTAATATGGACGGATCAATGATGTCGATCGTATCGGTGAGGCATACAATCAGGGGGTTGTTTTTGTCCACGGTCTCGAAGAACGTGACCCGCTAGTTGTAGACTTCAGGACGAGGAGTGGACGGCACTCCCCCAACCGGGCGCGTGCGGTAATTCTGGGGACGACCAAAGCTCGACTGGCAGCCAGTTGACGCTGCCATTCTCCAGCTCCGCCGTCTCCTCGGTCATCCTGTTTTGAACCTCCGACATGATTAGTGTGACATTGTGAGCGTACCGCGAGTAACAACCTTTTTCGAGTCCGTCGTTCGGGAACCTGGCTGGAGTCGTTTATGTGCGTAGAGAGTGCTGCTTTGCTTTGGATGATAGAGGGGAGAAACAGATTCGGTACGGTGTCTAAAGCTCATTTTCTCGTTAGTGGTGTAGGGTACGATAAGCGTGGGTGAGATGGATCAACTCTGCAGAAAGTCCTTCCCCTGGGTATCGCAGTCTCTGCAGGATAACCATCTGTGGGACGCCCTCCTTTTGGACTACCTCCTGCTTCCTGTGGGATAGCCTCCTGTGGGACAGTCTCCTATGGGATATTCTCCTGTGGGACAGTCTCCTATAGGATAGTCTCTTGTGGGACAGCCTCCTGTGAGATGGTCTCTGTACGATACCCTTGTGTCGGATGACCTCTGTTGGATGTGTCAGTGACACGGGTTCTGAGAAGTCGACCCAGCCCCCGACCTACCTCCTCCAGTCAATCTGCTTGAATGAAAAGGATGCGAGTAAGGTCGCGCGTCCCCAACAACACCGAGTGGCTGCTATGAGAGTGACGACCCGTGTCGCCGAAACAAACGGCGTCAACCTGGGCGTCGAGGTGGGCTTCACGGTCCGCTTCAACTCGAAGACAAGCGGGGCGATGCGCCTTGTACGTGACGGACAGTCTGCTCTCAAAGAGGCCGAGAACGACAGGTACCTGTCGAAGTATTCATTTGTCATCGCCGACGAGGTCCATGAGAGGGGCATTGACACCGACCCTCTCATGGGCATCCTTAAGATGACCCTGAAGTCCCGCAAGGGCTTCAAGGTGATCATCATGTCCGCAACCTTGGTGGCGAAGTTCGACGCCCGTTCCAGGGCGCGGGTGTTCTTTCTTTGGCGGGTCGAGCTTTCCCCGTTTCTCTTTCTTACATCAAGGAGGCAACTCCAGGTTTTCTCTCTTCCTGTCTGATGGTGGCCATCAACATCCACTAGAACGAGGACAAGGATACCGCTGAGAAAGGAGGAATCCTTACCTTCCTCCCCGGTAAAGAGGACATCCACACAGTTTGCAGTGTCCTGAAGAAAGACTGCCCTGACATGGACGTCTTTCCTCTGTACTCTGGGCTTTCCGCCCCCCAACAGAGAAGGGCCCTCGAGCCCAGCACGTTTCCGAAATGCGTCGTCGCGACCGACATCGCGGAGACGAGTCTGACGATTCTTTAAGCGAGCATCAGCGAGCGATCACAGCGAAGCATCACCCACCACCCTGCCACCAATCTTCAAGCACGAAGCGCGATCCAATCCCTGCGAAAGCGAGCGAAGCGAGCGAAACAATCCCATTTTCTGAGCGCGGAGCGCGATCACCCACAGCGGAGCGAAGCGAAGCATCACTCCCCACTGCCATTCTTCAAGCGAAGCGATCACAGCGAAGCGTCACCCAATCCCACCACCATTCCCTAAGCGAAGCGATCACAAACAGCAAAGCGTCACCCCTCGCGACCATTCTTTGAGCAAAGCGATCCAACTTGTAAGCGAGCATCAGCGAGTAATCACAGCGAAGCGTCAACCACCACCCTGCCACAAAGCGAAGCGATCTAACATTTAAAAGGGCGCAGTGAGTGATTACATTACCGCCGTAACATTCTTCGTGCCGGGTCCCTTCATGGTATCCCAAGGAAGCGAATCGAACCAATGCCATCTACGGTCTCCCAACAGATGACATTCAGTCCACGCGCTGGTATGCGTGGCCCGATTTCCAAGGCCCCAGCCGTGCAGAGGATGGGTCGCGCCGTCCGGACGGGCCCCGGAAAATGCGTCCGCATTTGCACTAAGGACGCATACGAGCAACACACCGTCCAGTCGCCTGTGCCTGCGATGGCCCATTCGAGAATGTACGCAGTGTTGCTCAAGCTGCACGAGATGCGGTTTGATGACGTTCTGCGCTTCCCCTTTGTGGACCCTCCGGCGGTGGAGGTTTTACTCCGGACAAAAGAAGATCTGACGGACATGTAAGTAATATCACTCACCCATTCGTCAAAATTGTGGCTAAGTGGTGTCTACAGGGGATTGATAGACCAGTTCGTCATCACCGAGGCTGGCGAGCTTGCCGCGAAGCTACCAGTCGATCCGATCTGGTACTGTGCTCTCTCCGCGGGCGTCAAGTACGGATGCGTGTCTGAGATCGTGTCGTTAGCGGCCATCTCAAGCTTCCAGGGCGACATCCGTGTTCGGCCCAGATCCATGCTGGCAAGCAGGGCTTCGGATATCGCGTGGTCCCATTTTGCCCACCCGCTGTCCGACCATATCACGCAGCTCAATGCGCTGCATGCATTTATGCAGACCAAGGCAGAGGAGACCATTGACCTAGAGAGATGGTGCTTTGATCATTTCATCTTCAAGTCCGCGATGGACGAGGTCTGCCAGTTACCCGAGCAGATCAAGTATCTGGACTCGAGATTTAAAGCAGAGCTATCTCAGTCTGTCTCTAGCGAAGCGAACTGAGCCAGACTACTCCACGTCTGTGCGACGAGCATTGGCAGAGGGGTTCTCCACTCGCACCGCGGTCTGCCACAGAGGCAGGTATGCCAATATGCACGAGAAGCGAGACATCGGATGACTTGAGTCAATTCAGATGAAAATTGCACCAGTGTGATTCTCCTACAATTATCTTTGCAGACTGCACGTAGGCCGATTCTTACTTTTCATTGCCTTTGCCTACTCACCTCGGCCGTTCTTGAGAAACTCTGCAAAGTTTCCAAACTTTCTTCTACTCTCGAGGGGATCAACTCGACACCGAACCTCACGAGAACCTCATCTCGCACGCACAGCAGGCGCCACTCTTTGTCAAACGCACTGACACAAAGCAGACAAGTAAGTGGCTTACACTACCCATAGCTACGTCCAGATCTGACGAAGAACATAATGGTGTTCGAAGACGACATCGACGAGTACGAGGACAATGTCCCATCCCCACAGGGACTTGCTGTCGAGAACCTCGCCAGCAACTCGGCGCCGCGTCACGCCCTACAGTTGGTCGAGGGGCGCAACGCCTTCGAAAGCCTGCTCGACGTCCCTTTTTCAATGTACCGGGAAATGAGAGACATCCTCGAAAAGCCCATGAGGATCCATCTCCAGGGCACCTCGCGATACAAGACGCCCAACCGTCGCGAGATCGAGAAGCTGGTGGAGGCGTGTTTTGAAGGTGGCCAGTGGAAGACTGGCCAATACCACGGGCTACCTTCCCCGAAGGACCTCGACGCCGGGGTTGACAACGTCTGCGCCGTAATCGGCACCCTCATGAACGACATGGGAGCCGTGCCGCGCGAGAGGGCCAACAACATGCCCGCTTGAAAGGAGATCAAGCATCGGGTGATCAACCGGGGCGAGACTACCAAAGTCACCAAGAAAGCCCCCGAGAAGCAGGAGACCAGCCCTCATCGCGAGGCTGGCAGCAAGGTCCTTATCGACATCGTCAAAGGCGCCGACAACAGCTTCACGTTCAAGTACTACGATGGAGCCCACCGACCCCTGCCCAACTCCTACAGGCCCAAGAACCTGGCCGCCGACTTGTCTTCGATCAACGATGCTAAGCTCGCTGTAATGCGAGCTTACGCGAAGTATTGGGTTTCCTTACATGCAAGTTGAAACATTGCCACCGCTCCAGCCTCTCCGACTCTACCACTGACTTGACCGCACCAGCATGTTGACTTCTTCGGATTGGCACCAACAAGCGACCGCTTCTTACGGGGAGGAAACTATAGATAGATTTCTACGAGATTGCCAGGAGACATGACCTAAACTTGCTCGTCCAAAGACTGGTCAATGGCGGGCAGAAGTTCCCAGTGTAAAGTTAGTCTGCATGTGTAGCTTGTTAAAAAACGGAAATGTGCATCTTCTTTTCCAGTTGGTTATTGGATGTGTTGATGCCACAGATTTGTTTTAGCAGTAACTGTCGCTACGTACTCAGGGATCAAGTTACATCTACCTCGAGGAAATCTCAACCTGTGTAGACTACGGGTAGTCATTATCAAAGCTCGTGTCTGGTGAAAACTCAGTCACACCGTATTTGACAAGTTGGAACAGCTACTGCCCAAGGCTACTCCTTGGACAAAGGCTTAGGCTCAGGGACATGATCGAGAGTACCACCCACGGAAAGAAGCCAGACGGCGCCTGGGTTGTCGGGGAGCTTCGAGCCATATAAGAAATTGTTTGGGAACCCAATATCAAACGGAACGGCATCCTCAATCTCCTTGATATCATCGTCCGACAGCTTGATGTTCAGGGCCTCGATGTTCCCCTTGAGATGCTCGACATTGCGGCCGCCCACGATGGGGAAGACGTACGGCGCCTTGGCTCTGACATACGCCTGGGCGACGCTCGTGACGAGGGAGCCCTTGCGCGTTGCAACAGCCTCCAGCGCCTTGCTGACCTTGATCTGGGCCTCACTCGGCTGCTTCACCCGCGAGCGGCCCTCCTTTTCTGTCTTCTGCCGCTGCTCCTCCGTCTTGAACATTCCGCTGCCCAAGGAACCCCATGGCGCCAGGCTCATGCCCTCGGCACGGCACATGGGGATGATCTCGCGCTCGAAGTCGCGCACGGCCGCGGACCACTCGCCCTGGTAGACGCAGAACTGGCGCAGGCCGTTGCAGCGGGCGTACTCGTTGGCCCTGGCCACGACCCAGGCGGGCGAGTCCGAGATGCCGAGGTACAGGACCTTGCGGGCGGCGACGAGGTGGTTGAGCGACTGCATCAGCTCCGGGATGGAGGCGGAGAAGTCCCACCAGTGCACGTACAGCAGGTCTATGTAGTCGGTCTGCAGCTTCCTGAGGCTGGCCTCGACCGAGGTGTGCAGGCTCTTGGTGCCGTTGCCGTTGAAGTTGACGATGATCTCCTCGTCACCGCGGCCGGCGCGGAAGTTGGTCGTGTACTTCGTGGCGATGACCATCTGGTCACGCACGCCTCGCTTCTTCATCCACTCGCCGATCCGCTTCTCCGACTCCTCGGCCTGGTAGTTGCCAGAGGTGTCGATGAAGTTTCCGCCCTGCTCATAGAAAAAGTCCAGGATGCCCTCCGTTGTCTTCTGGTCGCAGGCGCCCACTGTGACTTGTAAGAATATACATTCCCAATCAAGAGTTGAGATTGGAACTTACCGTAGTGTGCCCAGGCATCTCCAAAGTTCGCACCACCAAGGCACAGGGGGCTCACCCGGACCGAAGCCGTAGGTGACAACAAGCGGTAGCGAGCCAAGGGGCTCTTCGCGGGTGGGGCCAGCGGTAGGACTGACGAGGCCATGGTTCTGACTTTAGCCGGGATTCTGTATTGAGAGTCACTTGGGCGCAGGGCCGATATGCGATGTGTGCTGACGTGAGTGTTATGATGAAACGGAACGAGTGTTGTGTGGATAGTCGAAGCCGTGAGCGCTCCGCGTCGAGAAGTATTGTAGTCTGGGATTGTACATATATGGTGCTGACGAAAGTATCGCCCGGAATTTGACCGCCATCAGGGCTTAAATCCGAGGAATATAATAACGAAGAAATTGGTTATACAAGACAACGCACGTGCTGTTCTCCGTCAGGGCCTAACTCCGAAGGTAATATGAAAGAACGTGGCTTTACAAGGCATGACACCCTGTTCTCCGCCAAGTCCGACGTTATGTCCTAGACTCCTAGTAAGCATGCAGTGAGAGCGCACGGCACTATGCGGGGCAGCGGTACTGTATCGAATGGAGTCACGCCATGTTTGGCTGTAGCACTGGGCAAATGTCTATGTTTGATTAGCCGTTTGTATCCTCGAACACCAGCAGCGTGCTGGTACATGACCTATCGACCCCCTGATCCTTCTAATAGAGGTTTCCGCGCCTGGATTGGTCCGTACGCAGTCTGCAGGAGGCGTCACAGCTCTCAATCGTTCGTGTCCATGAGCCCACTCACTTTGGTGTCGTCCCCCAGCATTGGTTGGAGAATGGATTATTCGCTAGCTAGACTTTTGTGTTCGCTGTCTTGAGAATTCTTAGCGGAAGAAAGCTGAGGTTTAAGGCGTCATCTCTACCAGGTGCGTTTTCTCCGGGCTTCTCATGTGTCTGCGTGCGGGTATCAAGTCGAAAAGAAGTCGATCAGGACGTTGTCAGAACGCGAACAGAAAAAAAACGATGGAGGAGCAGAGCAGAAATCCTGATTTGACAGCGGGCACATCGAGACATCAGTACCATGATAATCACTGGCATGGAGCCTCTCTATCGCGCGGCTCATACCCAGTGTTGGAAACGGACGCCGTCGACTGCGGTAAAAGAAATCCAGTGCATGTAATTGCGTTCCGAATCTACGATTGAGATTCAGTGCTACAGCTGTGGCTTCTTCCGTCTGGCCACGACGCTGTACTTCATCCAAAAAGGTGAAGGCGAATTTTAAGTGGCCTCCAGCGCTTGTTTTCCAGTGTCTGCAGTGCTAAGGGGGATGGCAACACCGTAGGTGACGGTCTTCGTGCTGTGGAACATTCCCACCGTGTGTCTACCATGGGTCACGGCTTACACCAGATAGATATTTTAGCAGGACCATTGCCGATATCAAGTAATACGGGTATCCGGAAGGTTTCTTCACCCCCGGATCAGGCAACGTGGATGGGCTTGGCGAAGCGGTTGACGGTACCGACGAGGAGATATCGACTGCATCGAGCAAGAGGACATGCGTTAAAAACTTGTTGGTAAAGTGCTGCGAAATGGTGGCTAAAGGTCATTTGATGTGCTGAAACGTCGAGCTGTTTGTCATTACAACGAGACTGACGACCAAAAGCCATGTCCGTCGGGGGGTACCAATGCAATCAGCTGTAGGATAAACGAACGTGGGAAATCAACTGTATAATCAACTGTGGGATAATTGATTGTGGGATACCTGACTATGGGATAATCAACTATGGAATAACTGAGTGTGAAATAATTATCTATTGGATAATTATCTATGGGATGATTAACTATAGGATAATTAACTATAGGATAATTGATTATGGGATAATTGATTGTGGGATAATCAACTGTAGGATAATTAACTATAGGATAATCGATTGAGATAATCAACTATGGGATGATCAACTATGGGTAATTGATGGTGGGATAACTAGCTATGGGATAATTATATATAAGACAAATACCTTAAATGAATGCTGTTGTAAAGTTATTGGAGTATAGATTAGTTTATATTATAATTAAAAGGTAGTAATTCACTCTTTACTTTATACTATATATAAACTGCTGTGAATTAAGGTATAAAGATAATTATTTTTTTAAATTATTAAAATAATAAATTATATTTTATTAACTTAAATTAAAAGAATATAAAAAATATATTATTTAAATATTTATAAAAAGATATAATTATAATATAATAAATATATAATATATAAAGTTTATATATTAATATATAAATTAAAAAATAATAATAAATAATAATAAATATTAATTTTAAAAATAAAAAAATAAATAATATATAAATATTATTAAATTTAAATTTAAATATTTTAAAAAAGATTTATATAATAAATAATTAAATATAAAATTATTATTAATATAAAATTAAATAAAAAGATTAAAATTATAAAAGAAAGTTTAAAAATTTTTTTAAAAAAAGATTAAATATAATTATATATTTTTAAAATTATATTTCTTATATTATATTATATTAATAAGATTTATTAATAATAAAAAGTTAAAAAAAGGTAATATAAAAGCTAAAGCTAAATATATATTTTATAAATATTTATACTTTTAAATATTACTTTATTTTATTAATAAGCATGAATTTCTGCACCTCCCAGGCACTTATGAGGCACTTATTAGGGTGCCTGGGGGGCATGTGATTACACAGATGGAACCTTTGGGTGGATTCTCATATATAATGCTCCGGACGCCGAAGCAGGACAAGAACGTAATTTGCACCAAAAGCAGCCCCACTGGCGCAATGGAAGCGCGTTAGACTTCTACGGTTTTTAAAGACTACAGCAGTGCATCTAAAGGTTGCGGGTTCGAGCCCCGCGTGGGGTTTTTGGCAATGTTTTTAAATTTAATTTAATTTTTAAATTTTTCTACAAATTTTATTTTTATTGAAATGAAATCTTAGACTATATCTAGAGTATTATAAGGCAGACTCATATGCTTAGTGAAATTTATAATGATTATGTTTTACATACTGTTGATCTGGTGTAGCTGGTGCTGGCGTTAATATGGAATCCACTAGTATCACTATAGCGGCTGCTAACGGGAGACTGTTGTTCCAAGCAGCACACCAGTGCGTAACGCGGTGCAAAGTGCTACTGGTAGGACCACATGCACCTGACTCAACCTTGACCAATTTTCCAATAGCCTCACTTAGTTGACTCGAGTTTATGGAATATTGAATTTGCTGGCCAGAGCAGCATGCTCAGCGAGACACACCGCCTAGCCTTCATGAATCCAGCATCTCATGCAACCTGGCTCCCTCTACAACTATGATTACATCGTGGGGCGGTTGGAAAAGAAGCGTGAGACGGTGCTTCTCGTTTCATGTCTAGGGGATTCAGCATTAGATGCATGCTATTATCTGCATCCATGAGAGAAACAGCTTCGCCAGCACATGTAAAAATACGGCCCTATGCTAGAACTACCACACATGTGCATGGACACAGAACTCGGCCCAAAGACCAGCTTACGACAACAAAAAGAGAAAGAAAAAAAAAAGAAATGGAAAATGAAGCTATTACAATTAGCAGGGTGATCAGATACTGATTTGCAATCAAGCTATGCATAGCCCTGATCGAGATCTGGGGCTTCGAGACATCATTTGGTGATTTAGTGAGCCGCCGAGTAATGAGACCTGCGAAGTCAATTGAGGACTCCTTGAACACTTGCATGTGCGCGGAATTGGCCGCTCACGCCTCCACCCAGTACCATTCTGGAAGAGAAACTTATGTATAATTAGAATTAATCAATAATAATGAGATATTATAGAACACGTATAAGCTTGTTAATGACTGTTGTTCACTTAAGGGGCTGCTGGTATCTGTAGCAATGCAATAATACTGCAGCTAAGAAGGTTTAGGATGAAGACTTAGTCTTTGCAAGAAGACAGCGTGATCCGGCCGTTGTGAGAATTCTGTCAGCCTCGGCACTCTCAGCTCTGCAACTGCTTAAACTCTGGTGTGAATTGTAAGGGGGAGAGAATGGTTCTATTAGATTTCCTAGGAAGGGTCTCCTTGGGATACTATATATGCCCGTTTGCTCGGGGGCCGTCTGCGCTCGTAAAACACTCGAAGTCTTCGGGTAAAAGACTCGCTGTCTCTTATCACTTTCAAGTCGTGGGTTGTCGTTGCCGACCTCCCTGGGCCAGTCCGCTTCTAATAGAACTGCGAGTATATGCACACAGTAGTGCGCTGGCGTCTTAAATATCGAACAAGGATTTCCAGGCCGGCGATATGTGGCTGCCCGATGAGATACAGCCTGGCGCACCTCATCGTCAACGAGGCCGGAGAGCGCGGTGCTGCGGTCGCGAAGAAGCCATTGAGCGCATGCTGGTCCGATAGCAAGTCCTCCTTCCGCCACCCTCCGTTCTTCATTAAGGTCTTCATCTGGACTTAAAAAAGCCCAATCATCAACAAAGTCAGGTCTCACTGCCAGACACGGTCTGATTTCAGAGCAGTCCAGGCGAGTCCCAGCATTTCTGATCAGCCACCTGTTTTGGATCCACCGGACCTCAAGGTCGCTCATCAATCTCAGGCCCAGGTCAGCTACACGGTCGATACCGGCAAAGTTAGGGCGAAATGTCTCCAAGATCGAGCCGCTCCTAGCGAGTGAGAATATTCCGGCAAAGGAGCTCATGTGGGTAGACATCGCGAGCCGGCGAAAAGATGCAGTATCAATGTCTCTTACGCGGGTTCACGCCAAATCCGGAGCTCTCATCGTTGTGGATGTCGATAAGCGTAACGATGAGAACAGGCCTGTTGACATATTATATGCCTAATGCTCTTATACCCAACAACACCTAGCCGTAATTTACACACCCACACCCAATACTTACACACTCAACACCCATACACCCAAGACACATATATCTAACACTTATACACCCAACACCTATACACTTATACACCCAACACTCATTCACCTAGCACTTATACACCCAACACCTATACACCCAATACCCATATACCCATATACCCATATACCCATATACCCATACACCCATACACCCATACACCCATGCACCCATACACCCATACCACCCATGCACCCATACACCCACACTCAATAGCTTGATCAAAACGTAATTCACTACAGACAGCGTAGCCTAACCAGCTTAAATGTTTCTTCCACGCTCAACAACTCAAAGAACTGGTTCAAAGCCGAGAACACCAGCAACAGTCAGACCTCATTCACTCCCGCCATCTGCGAGCAACTCTCAGATTTAGCTCTGCAATAAAACACTGAATCTATGCAGAACATGCTTCGTGCTGACTGACGTCTACGGACTTGCACCAGTTTGCTCGCTGTTGTTGAGCGGGTGGGTTTGGACATTAGAGGTGCCCGCCCATTTACAGGGCACTGAAGCTGGGCGTATGGCGGGTTGCTTTGACAAAGAAAGCACAGCTTGGACCGAAAGTGCGCTTGACGTGATCACTGATGCGAATATGCCAAAGTCAGGACTGTTCTTTGATAGTGGGGAGGGGGAAAATATAAAAGAACATTGTGGTGTCACCACCAATTCTCCCCATCATACACACCAGACAAAAAAAAACACATTTCGGTGTCGCCACCTGTTCTCCTCCTCGAGTCCCACAAAAATATCACTCTAGTCCGATGGCTTGGCACGCTTCTCGTACAAAGCAGACTGTGCATGCCTTTTCCTAGGCTTTGGCTTAGCACGAGCCGCGGTTCGTTGATACGAAGCTGCAGTATCCTGTGGCGTCTCGTCATCCTCGCCGGCGTAGTCGTCCAGGTATATGTAGTCAGTTGGGACGACCTTGGAGTGTGGCACAAGTTTGGATATTGACTTCCCGGGGGCTTCGCTCGGGGCTTCGATTACAGGCTGCTCGTCGGCGTCGTTGTCCTTGCCCACTTTCCAAGTAACACGAGATATGTCCCATGTGGCTGTGGGGTGTTCCTTGGCAAAATAACCCTTGAGGGTTCCCAGTTGCGTGTAGCTGGATGTGCAAGCCTTTTCGGTGTCAAGATCGACGTAGTAACAATAGACTCGCTTTTTCGTGTTATCCGGGGGTTCCCGGCCGCCTTTGTCACCCCGTTTTGCCAATCGCTTCTTGGCGTAGTTTTTTCTGGTTTAGAGGGCAATTGATGGGAATGAATAGGATGGAAGGCCTAATGGTGTGTATGCGTAACTCAGGAGATGGTAGAACCTGTCTGAAAGGGATGAACGGTAACATTGTGGAGAGGAAGGGAGGCGCCTTATAAACAAGCAGTTTCTCCTCGCAACCATCGGTCACACGCATCAGGCGGGATCAAACAGGAACTGATAAAGTATTCCTGTACCTAGGTACAACTCTTCTGCTGTCTAGGATTCGGCCCCATTTCCCTGTAAGCCTTCCAAGTCGTCCGGAATATTCGCGAATGCGGAATGCCCGTCACTGACCGAGAATTCATTCAAGACAAGGACAGCTCTCAACTGATGCTGAAGGGAAGTGGGAAACTCTGGGTCAATTTCAAACACACAAATGTCTTTGGGATGGTGGCCCTTCTCGTGTGGTAGGTCGTTTTATATATGACCTTTGGACTTTTTGTTGAGGAAGATTTGTTTCTGAAGTTGACGAAACGGATGAGAAGGGGCTTTCCAGACAGATAGATCAGACGTCAGAGAGCTTAATTGGTCATTTATTTCGATAAATTTGTACCCGATGCATCCACTACGCGCCGGGTATCGCCGTCAGACTCCTTACACCTGCCTCCGGAATTGCAAATGCGGCAACAAAGACCACGTGTGGAAAGTCCCCAGGAAGTTCACGTAGGGTTTGGTATGTATTAAATATCTACACTGAGGGTAAAGCCACTTATATAACATCTATATTGAGACATTAAGCCTGATACTTGAGAGTGAAGGGCACCGTCCTATGCACTTCGTAGTCATCGGGTGCTTCACGATCCCCAAATATCTTCAGTGCCCGGACTACAAATGCGTAGGTACCCTCCGGGACTATCGTCCCGTCTGTCAGCATGCCAGTGAATGCATTGATGAAATAAGCCCGTGGCGCATATTCCAAAGGGAAGATACCAAACGTGCCCAGGGCCTGTGCCTCGTTTACCGCCGCCGTCATGTTGCTGCCAGGAAGGGCAGGCACAAGGTCACACCGCAACAGGGCCGTGCCGACGTTGAGTTGAATGATGGTAGCCGGGTAGCCGATCGCGGCGCCGGAGTTGGTAACGGGTGTTGTGGACGTAGGCCTGGGCACCACGAATGTCTCGTTGCCCACGGAGGGCTTCAGGCTGCTGTCGTCCCAGTGTGAGAGGAAGACGTAGTCGTCGTCAAGCACCTTTGCTGCGTGCAGGCTGCCAACGGCGCCAATGTAGGGGATCGACAGTGTCTCATTCGCGCCATTGAGCGTGACATAGCCGCTGTACACGGCTAGACGGGCCTCGTCCACCGCGGGAGGCTCACACGATACGGTGACCTCGACCGAGCCACCGGCAGGGACAGTAACCTCCGACTCTGAAAAGCTTAATTTGGCGGTGCTGTTTGTTGTGGGGTTTGGAAAATAGGCCGGGAAGTCGTTCCCTGGGTTGAAAGTGAACATTGTTTCCGCCTCGACCGTCCTGAGACTGTATGTCACCGGTTCAGCGCCTTGGTTGTTGATAGTGAAGTTTCCACTGGGAACAAAGTTGGCAGTGTCGTTGAAAGAGATGCTCGAGACGCTGGCCAACGTCGTCGCGTGTGCGGCCCGATGCGCCTGTGCCAAACCACCTCCCTGTTGCGTCGGCGGAGCGAGCACATCACTGGATATCACATTCCCATCATACCAGTCAACCGGCGCTGCTGTTGTCGTGACCAGGTTGTTCAGGGTCTGGGGGTCAAAGTCTTGTCGGGCCTGTCCGATGAGCGCAAAGATAGCAGCGACGAAGGGCGTGGACATGGACGTGCCGGATTGGATCGCATAGCCGCCGAGGGCCAGCGGCCAAGTGGACAGGATATATCCTCCAGGCGCGGAAAAGGTCGGCTTCAGGTCCATCTCCCACGTTGGACCCCATGATGAGAACAGGCTCATGGCTCCCCCGCTCTTGCTGTTCGGAGTCGATTCGACGACGTTGCCCGCTTGCGCTGGGGCTACAATATCAATACTCACGACGTTACCCTGGTTGAGAGAGTCAACCCACTCTGCTGCTTGTGCTGCGGTGACGACTCCAGTTCCAACGACCCGAGGCTCCTCTTCTCCTACCCATGGTCCGTTTAGAGAGGTCCTACATGTGCAAAGTTCAGCCAAAGAGGTCCGGGACCCAGCAGTACCAACTTGGGCATTTTACTTACGCGTCCTCATAGTACGAATACGCCAGCATGTACCGTGCTCCCTTGGCAGCAATGTTTTGTGCCTTGATGTAGTCGCTGCAATATCCCTGGCGGACGAGCGTGACATATCCAGAAAGGTCGGGAGTACTGTCGGGAAGCGGGTTGCAAGCGTCATCCTCAACACTCGTGTTGTTGCTCAAGGCGTACAATGGCAACGACACATTTCCAAAGGCTGGCGTGCCCGGTTCCCATCCAAATGGCTCGGTAGGCTTGGATCCATTGCTCAAGTCCTGGGTGGCAAACGACCCGCGCACCAAGACGAGACCAAGCTCAGTCGAGTCGACCGACCCTACCGATGTGACGCCTTTTCCGGTCGCGCCGGCGCCGGTCAGGAAGAGGCCGCCCGAGCCACTGTTCCCGGCCGCCAGGACACAAGGCACGCCGGCCTCGACAATTCTTTGGGCGGCCACAGCAACGGGATCCTCGCTCCAGCCGGACGTGCGGCTGATGCTCATCGAGATGACATCGCTACCGTCTTCGTACGCTCGGTTCAGCGCGGCCACCGCGATATCTGTGTCGCTGCTGCCCGTGCAGCCAAACACCTTGTACATGCCCAGCGTGACGTCCGGCGCCGCGCCCGTGAACCCCATGTCGTTGACCTGCGCCGCGATAATGCCCGAGACGTGTGTGCCATGTCCGCTGCAAGAATCCATGGGATCCGCATCCGGTTGAGGCGTATCGGCGGCACCCGTATAGTTATCGCCAACAAAGTCGTAGCCATACGAGACCAGACACCCTTCGCCAAAGCAGCCGCCGAGCGCCGGGTGCGTATAATCGACGCCGACATCAATAACGCCGATGCGGATGCCCTTGCCAGTGTAACCCTCGGCACGCAGCTGGTCTACTTGGGTCATGACGTGAGGGATGTACTCGTCGGCCGCAGGTGACGACTGACGTCTTTTCAAAACGGGCGGCACGGCACTGCGGTTGTTGCCAGTCCAGAGCACCTCGTCGTCGGGTGGTGGTATTGACCGGATCGGCCACAGGTTTTTCACCCCTGGTATGTCCATGATGCGCCCATGTGCCAACTCATCGGGCACGTCTTTGAGATGGAATGAGGCGCCCCGGAACAGGGAGAAGGATATATTCATCCGCCCCGTGACGGACAGCTCCCGCTCGGCCAGGCCAGCATAGAAACTTTCCGCATCCTGTATCCGGGCCAGTCAGCATAGGGAGTCACTGCGCCTTGTCTCTGAGCCGCTCAGCAATGCCTGGCTTCTCCGGACGGGGCTGGTAAACTTGCATGGTCGTCCGTGAATTCAATCATGTAGGCCCCCGGGACCACCGCGTCCTCGGTCTTGGGGGTCGGCTTGGCGGTGGATGCTCCGATGAGCAGCGCACCCAAGGCACATCCGGCTAGGAGTGGTAGCATTTCGTCTGCCGGGTCTTCGCAGAGCCTGCGAGAATGACATCCATCTTCAACAGCTTTCCCTTCTGTCTGCTACTGCTGGTTTATATTCTCGTCATGCGCGTGCAAAGTGCCCAAGTGGATATTTTCCCGGCAGTCCCACTTCACAGGGTCAATACGAGCTTCTCCGTCGATCGAGCTTCCGTATTCAGTATCGCCAAGAATGCTACCCTTCTGAACCCGGGTCCTGACCGACATATCAGGTGCTCGCCACCATTTGAGTAGGCATTGCTTTCCATGTCCTTATCGTATGTTGATCATTAGCGCCCAATAAATATTTTGAAAAGTAATCGTGCAGATGTACATTCGTGTCCCAAACTATAGAGCATGGCTGTTTTCAGAGAATCAGAGGATTCAATCTTACCAATGCATAGTGTGGCTATAAAGCCTATATGATCTTCCTACAAGTTTATAAATATTTAACGGTAAAAGGGTTGAGGGAAGGGAGGAGTGGTAATATATCCAGTTACTGTGTGCATTTAGCTGTACGGCTATGTACTCTGACCCGTTCCAGTGTGCCCCAATGATGGATGGCGCACAAAAGAAGCAGTGTAAAGGTCCTTCAGGCCTGTTGATACCGCCAATTCCGTGTTCATTTTTCTTCAGGGGCTTACCTGTCGGAAAACGTACCCGAAACTCGCTCACGGCTCTGAATATTGTAATCCCAGCCTGGTGTCGTCTGCCAGTGGCAATCCTTGTGAAGCACTCCATTATTAATATCAAGACATACAGAGAAGCATTACTCATGGGTCGTTTTGAATCCATGGGCATTAAAGGGAGACTCTTCTGAAACTAAACAGTACCCATCCAAGGGCAGGCCCAAATAGACACAGCTTTGTATGGGGAATTGTGTGGTCACTTGTTTGCTTCAGTGTCCGAGGATCAACTTTTGCTCACTACCTCAGCCCACTTGTCATCAGCATCAGCAGTTTTGGAGATATATAAGTTCTCAACATGCTTATGGCAATTAGGGTGATCCTCTTTTCATCGTATAGTAAAACGGTTACTTTTCTCAACAGCAGCCACATGAAGCGTGATGAGGAAGAACGGGCCCCAGTTATATGAGACTACGGAGAAGGTCTGAGTGCGATGGCTCATGATGAGGACAACGTTGAAGAGGGAGAAGAAGAGTCAGAGGCAAAGCAGAACGATAAATAACAGGCACAGGCACAGAGGAGGCAGCCACAAGCCAAAGCATTGCTCCAATGGGCGAGAAAGGGGTATGTCTGGCTTTTAGTGCAATGATTCACTAGCTGCTGGTGAGCCATGAAAGTCTTTTCATCATGGGAGATTCAATGTCGGCTGGGTAAGCTGGCTGACCGTTTGGCGAGGCAAGACTCGTGTTTACGCAGTAGTTCTAGAGAAAAAAGCAGTAACATACTGGTCATCATGACACAGTCTAGTCAGGGCGGGAGGCATGCACCTATCTTCTGAAGAGACTAATCCCCAGCCAGCCGTTGAGCCCAATGTGTTGAAAGGGTTCACGTATTGAGCATGGTGAACTTACCTCAGGTGTTTTCCCAGAAATCATAGGAATTGAGAAAATGCTGTGATGTCCACCTCGGGTTGTTTATTCACACAGTCATTGTCTGGCTGCTAAGGTTCTTCCCGAGCCGATGGACACTGAAAGCTCGGATGATATTTAGAGGGAGCCCGCAACAGGCCCAGAATTATTGGTTCCGTTCACTTTGGGTTGCGCTCCTCCCGTCGTCGTGGAGGATTGATCGGCTCTAAGACTTCAGATGATAATCAAACCAGGTGGCTCTTGCCATCAAGGTTCTTAATATCAATTCATGGCGGACGAGGTTCTTCTCAGCCATCCCCCCCTCCCCTCAAGCTCTTGCCCATAAACATTCGATTCCGGACTCTCTGAAACTTTTGCAAATGGCCCCTCAAAACCGGCTTCAATCTTACACAAACTGCTGACCTGCCACCAACCTGAGCCAAAATACACTGGGCCAACTTCAAGCAGCTCTGGTGTCACCTTTCATTCAAGAGCCAGCTCTCCACAATCCCGAACCCGTAATACTGCAAGAAATTCAAGTCAGTACTTTATATTACTCACAGGTCATCATACGTACCTAACAGAAGATATCAAAAGTGATGAAGTCCAAGCGACATCAATGATTACGAGGACCACGTCCCGGTTGCGCAAGACCTCCTCGCTGCCCGCCCGGCCAGCAAGACCGCAATCCGTTTCATGTTGAAGCTGCTGAGGGATATTAGCCGTTTGAGACAAAAGTTGATGTATCTCGCTGGATGGGAAAAGCCTTGAGGGACATACTGAAAAACCAACCCTGAAGATAGATTCAGGGCACAACCAAGTACAAGACGGCCGGATGCCGAGGGTCGACAAGCTAATGAATATGGGCTTTGAGAACGGTGGCTGGAAGATTGAGAAGAACACTCGCTGCCACCTAAACGATGAGTCACTCAGCCAAAGGTGATACAACTGGAGGTTATCCCACAGGAGGTTATCCCACAGGAGGTTATCCCACAGGAGGTTATCCCACAGGAGGCCGTCCTATATGAGGCTTTCCACAGGCGAGTATCCCACAGAAGGTGACATAGATATCCTACGCGTCATACCGCAGGAGGCATTCAATGAAGATTCTTGAGAAATGGGTCAAGGAGAATCAACAGTGTGTGCTACCGTGATGAAGTCTTCATTTCTCTGGCTGGGTTTCGACTGAACCAACTTGTGGCTGAGCAGTTCTCAGGCGATTTGGAGGAGATTGATTGATTTGATTATGGCCAGCCTGATAATCAAAATGTTCGATTTCAGCATCAAATCATATGGCGTGGTATCAGTAATTGGAATAGGTTCTTGTCTTAATGCGGCTCAGCCCCCCCCCCCCCACCGCCTTTCCCTTTTTGCTTTCTAAGAAAATTAAATAAAAGACTTCCATTCCGATGCACCTGAGTCTGACCTTTAATATAGCACTGCCTTCATGAGAAGATGGAGTGTGGCCAAGCATTCAAGTCGTCCTCGAGATACTGCATCTATTTCGCAGTATGACCCACAACACGGCGAGGCAGTACCAGTACTTGAAATACCGGCTGTCAAGGCGCAGCACATGCATTTAAGTTCCCCTGACATTAGCTGCAGTCAAAACAGTTACACACACTCGACCGCTGAAGTTGGTACCAGGCATGCTGATCACAATGCATGCCTTGGCAGGTGAGACAAGGCGGCGGCGCGGCCGAGATAGAGGGCGCGACACTGATGCAAAGAAAGTTGCCGAGGGCACGCAGGCAGCGGTCGCGTCTTCCAATGCAGAGAGATCCAAAACATGCGTTGACTGCAAAGGAGTGTCACGACAGGCTTGCATGCAGGAGGCCTTCGTGTGCTTCCGGACACTGCCTCGTCGTCTTTCGGCAGAGAATGGGTGGCCCTCGTCAGTCGTTCCCAAGCCAGCGTCACAATTCTTCATGCCGAAGAGAGACTCGCCAGTGTGCGCCATTGTCGGTTGTGAGCCACGGATTTTCGCCCCAGCGATGCCACCAAGTCGTCCTGGAGACCGCTGACCGGTTGCGTTGAAAGCGTCTGACGACAGAGCAAGGCACGCAGCATATTGTGTGCATGTCCAGTATTGTGGTAAAACGAAATTCTCAGCGCCATACTTTGTTTCTCGTGCCCGCCTGCCCAAGTCCGGCACGCAAGGCGTCAGCCATGTCCGGCCTTCAGATAAGACGTCGAAGCACAACTGGGTCTCATCTCGATGGGACCAACCCATCTCCCCACACAACTGCATAATAGGCAAACACCAAGCCATGCTCCTCAGGCAACGGGTTAGCGCTCGGGCCCGAGTGAACGGGGCGCCGGATTGGCGCTTGTAAACGGGGATATAACCACGGTCAGACCGCAAGGCGACCCGCCGCAGGTCATTATGCGGTCCGCAGCTAGACAGACCCAACTGACCGGCCGTCCGTCTGTCAATTGACAATTGCAGCCCGCTCAGGTGCGTTGCATTGCGGTGCCCATGTCGCCATGCAGTGGGCTGGACACTCCATCCGGCGTCAAGGCAGCCCGCCTAACAGCGACGGCACGCTCCGACGAGACCCGGCACCGCTCTTTTCGACTAGCCCAGAACTGACACGGGCATCGCAAGCCCTGGCCCGGCCGGCGGCGAGTCGAGCGCCGACAGGCGTGCATGCACGTCATCGAGGAACCAGGGCAGCAAATGAGACGAGAAGAAGGGCTCCGTCCTGTGTGGTAGAAATCCTCTCGGTGGGAAAGTCGTACCATGGGCTGGCAAAACTCTGTCAGATTATTAGCGGGGGGTTCTTGGTCTGTCAGGGGAGTGGACTTACACGCGCAGGACAAAAAGGCTCCGGGGTTAGGTCAGGATGATGCCTGCGGCCGAGACTCCCACTCTTTCCAGGTCCAAGACCCATCAAGAACCTCAATCAGGCAAGTCTTAGTCCGCGTAGACCAACCACAGTCGGCACGAAACCAGGTGGATTAGATACACCGAGGCGGGAGAAGAAAGCAGCACACATCAGACGACTCGCCAATCTCCCAATGCCAATCAGTTAGGTAGATTCTCCAGGCCTACCGTTTGGCCCTAGACCGCCTCGGTCCAAGCTTTTGCTTTCCCGGTCGTGAGCAGGGAAAAGGCGACGAACAGACGGTGAAGCAACGGTCAGGAGGCAGGAGCTTGCTGAGTCGTGCCCATCCGCCCATCAAGCCGTGAAGGGACGCTGCTGGCTCAGGCATCAATACTACCTACCAAACTCCGTGTCAGGTAGATGAGGCAGGCAGACCAAGGGACCCAGTGCATTGCGCTCAAGGATCAGGGGCCGAGGCCTCTACCCAGCTCCGATACCGATGACGATCCACGCACGATCGATCGTCAAATGGTCGACCAAGCAGAGCAGATTGTGTGGTGGCTGCTCTCCCACTACATGAACACACATTGCAGAGCATACCCTAAGGTGTAGCTAGCACGGCTTCGCGAGAGTTCAGGGAGATGTCAGGTGACGAGGCTCAACACACGAGAGTTTATATTAGCTATTAGTGAAATGAATGCTCTAGGCCGCCCAGCGCATCAAGATCCTACGTGACCCGACGCAAGGGAGCGAGACCCAAGAAGCATGCACCGTTCCATCAATCAACACATCTCGAAACCAAACCTTTCCCATCTTTTGTTGTTTTCCAGACATCTCTTTTTTTGTGCGGGTTTTCTGGTTTATATCCACCTTCCATCATTTCATCCCCCCTTCCAAACGACTGTCTTTGGGTATACTTCGGGTATCAAAAACAAAAGACATTGAGTTGCGAACGCGGGAACTCGATATTGCGGACGGAGTCAAAACAAGGAAAGTCGGCCTCCCCCCAGTCGATAAGTTGCTCCGAGACAAATGGGAATTTCGTTTGGGTATCTCGAAATGCAAATCCGATCCCATACACCCAGGGAGTGGGTATCATAAGTGGTGTGATGCTCCCTTCATGCGACGCCTTTCGTGTCATCGACCTCGCTCTATAGTGTTGTTTCGTCGATTCGCATGGGGCAAGATGTCATGATTGCCCCATGCCTGCTGAGATGACTCTTCAGCTTTCTTTAGGCGGAAGCTGTGACGACCGGGGTGCTGGAGACGGGAGCGTCCTTGGCAGGCTCGGTGGCCTCCTCGGGGACGGTCTCGGGCTTGGTCTCCTCGGCAGCCTTGACCTCCTCGGAAGGCTTCGCAGCCTCCTCGGCGGCACCCTCAGCGGGCTTGTCCTCGGCCTTGTCGGCGGGCTTCTCAGCGGCCTTGCCCTTGTTCTGTTTATCGGGTCAGCGAGCAGGTTCTTGAGTCAATGCGGGATGTGTTACAATGTTCACTAACCTTGATGGTAGCGCGGAACTTGGAGAAGGGGTTGGGGCTCTTGGCCTTCTCAGCGTCGGGGGAAGCGGCACCCTCCTCAACAGCAGCGGGGCTGGTGGGGCTGGACTCGGTCTTCTTGCCGAAGGCGAAGGGGAAAGACGACTTGCGCTTGTCGGCCTTGACGTCCTTCTTCTCGCCGTTGACGGCAGGGGCAACCTCAGTGGTCTCCACGGGCACGTTGGCCGGGCTGGAAACATCGGTGCTCAGGGGCTCGACAGTGTCCGGCTTAGGGATGACAGGGGCGTCCTATTCGCCATGAATGTCAGCTTCTATGACCTCGCCATGAGTGTAGCGTGCAGGGCATGTTTACCTCGGAGACGGGAGGAGTGTCCTTGGCCGGGGTGGCAGGGGCCTCCTCAGGCTTCTTCTTACCGAACGACAGGCCACCGAAGAGGCTATAGACATGTTAGTAATGCGATCATATAACGATTCTTACATTTTAATACACCACATACCTGGTTCGCTTGGTAGGCGTGGGCTTCTCAGCAGCCTTGCCCTTGGTCTCCTCAGTGGCAGCAGCAGGCTCGGTGGCGGCGGCGGTCTCAGGCTCCTTAGCAGCCTCGGTCGCGGTCTCCGTGGTCTCGGCGGCGGCAGCGGGGGTCTCGGTGGTAGCGGCGTCAGCAGGGACCTCAGCGACAGTGTCCTCCTTCTTGTCCTCGGCCTTAACGTCCTTGGCAGCGGAAGAGTCGCCCTTCTTGTTACCGCCAAGGAGAGCACCGAAGATAGAGGCGCGCTTCCTGCTGGCAGAGCGCTTGCGCTCGTCCTTCTTGGTGTCAGCGCCCTCCTCCTTGGCCTCCTCCTTGGTCTCGCCCTCGGCGGTCTCAGTGGTGGCGGCGGCAGTCTCAGTGGCGGCGGCGCCCTCGGCAGCGGGGGTCTCCTCAGCGGCCTTGGGGGCTTCGGTCTCGGCCTTCTTGTCCTCGGCCTTCTCCTCCTTCTTTTCCTCCTTCTTCTCCTCCTTCTTGACGGCGGGGGAGAAGGAAGCGAGGGTGGCCTTGTACTGCTCAGACTCGGTGACGGTCTGGGCGAGCTCCTTGGCCTCGGCGATCCTCAGCTTGATCTGGCTGACCCAGTTGTCACGCTCGGCGGCGCTGCCAGCCTTGAAGGTGTGCTTGTGTCCCTTAGAGGACAGGACGAACTTGTTGGGGCCCTCGGCGGTGGGCTCGACAGCATCGTGCTTGATGACAGGTTAGCAGGCTAGACATGGAACATGTGATAGCATGGTCAACTCACCAGTGCGATGGCGCTGGTGGGCGCGGCCTTGTCCTGGCCCTTCTCGTTGAAGAACAGCAGACCCTTTCCGGTCTCGCTGGCCCATGCGGCGAGATGGTGGTCCTTCAGCAGCGCGGGCACCTTCTTGGGGTCAACGGCCTCGGAGCCGAACCAGAAGAACTTCTTGGAGTAGATGAAGTTCCTGGCGCATGGTTAGCAAGAGATCCAACAAGCTGTCTTGCCTGAGACGTCGGTGCTACATACTTGGGGAAGTTGCTGCCCTTGTGCTCGAGTTGTCCGTCCTCGACGGGCTCGGCCTCCTTCTTTGCCTCCTCGGCAGCTGGTGCAGCAGCGGTGGCATCGGCCTCAGCAGCAGGGGTCTCGGTGGCAGGCTCCTTTGTTGCCTCTGTGGCTGCAAGTGGATGGTCAGCAAGTCGCGTCCATGTTCATCGTCGTGTTGAAGGCAGGGAGTTGGGTCACATACCAACAGGGGCAGTCTCCTCCTTAGCAGCCTCGACAGGTGCAGCGGCATCGGTGGCAGCAGTCTCAGTGGTGGTGGTCGCAGGAGTCTCCTCGGCGGGGACCGCGACGGGCTTCTGTTCCTCGGCCATTGTGATTGGGGGTTTGTGTTGGGGGAAGGAAACTGGGTATCTCTAAAAACCAAAAACTAGAAAGTGGAAGACAAAAGAAGACGGAGTTGGTGAGGCAAGAATGTAGATACAGGGAGTCCCTGACTGAAGATGCCTTAAGCTTAAGGGTATTGATATTCCCTTTGTTGCTGATGGAGATTCCAAGACGGCGGAGAGAGGCAGTTGACGGGACGACAACAGTAGAAGTTTGCGGAATCAGGAGAGCGAAGGGATGGGAACTCGGGCTGGGTCGCACTTTATTTGATTTGGGAGGTCTTGGGAGGGAGGTCAGGGAAAGGGTGACTGGGCTCTTTGTATGGGTCAGCCAGGGTCGACATGGGTCAACATGGGTCACCCAAAATCAACGAATCTTTCTTCCCTGATGAGGGAGCATTGACCACAAGGCCCCTTCCCTGCCCGCGCCGCCTGGAAATCACAGGGGTCTCAGGGGGTGTGCGGCAGCAAAACGGTCGACAAGACGCGGGCCACCGTTGCCATGAGAAGCTGGGCTGCCAATGTCGAGGGACGTACCCAGGTACGTACCTACTACTCTTGCTCTGCCTTGTGCACTGCACACTGCAGCACTCCTCTGGCTCTACGCAGTACCACGGAACAATCAAGTGTAATTTCGCCCGGCCACCTTAAATTGAACCCTCCCAGACGCACAAGCTGTCCTCTGGCCCCCTCGGCCATCTAGATCCGGCATCACCCACAGATTGTTTATAAACGGACCATGTCCGGCTTGCTGACCTACAGCAACAATCTCTCATCCCCGTGGTGATGGTGGGGTCTACGGGAGTACCTAGTTCAGGAGGAGGACGACCAAGACAAGGGAGGAGATACGGTGCGGTACGGTGCGGTACGGCGAGGCATGTGCCTGAAGTGAAGTATCGGCGACGGCAGGGATAGGAGGTGCTTCGAGGTGCACCAGGCAGGGGTCCATCCATACCTCATTTCAACTTTCTGCAGCACCAGTACCCAGTACCATCGCGCACTCTGTGCTCGCTCGTTCGATTGTGACGCCTGAAGATGATTCCCAGGGCCTACAGCTTCTGTTCTGGGCATGTGTGTGCAGAGGAAAGGAATCCCTTGCACGCACCGCACCGCCCTGCTTGCCTCGAAATGCACCAGCATGATAATGCACCACGCTGTGTCATGCTGTCAGGTTCGGAAACGACGTCATCTGGCCGCTATTCCTTCTGACATTTCGAAATTTCTGACGAGATGAACTACAACACGCCTCCCAGGCCGACGAGAAAAACAACACACAGCCAAAGCGAGGATCGCGATATGAAATGGAGACGGGACTGCAGAAAAAAAGATTGCCGGCACCAGACAAAAACCACAAAGGTCTCCACCCTGGCACAGGGTTCCTCGCGGGACGCTGGCGGAAACGGATTCACCGTGCAGGCGTTTTGACACTGTGTCGGCCAGTGCCGGCACCCAAGCCCACCATCGAGTTCCTCCTCCTGCTTCTTCGACAACTCGCCGCTGGCTGCCCAGCATGCACGCCTCGCTGAAGCCTCAAGCGCCCTCGTGTTGCAATTCCGTTCCCAGACCACCACCCACGCCGTGACAGTTCCCACACGCAACAGTTGCTAGCTGCAGGACGACTCCAGGCGCCATGCCACTTCGAACCACGGGGCTCCAAGGCCTCGCCGAATGGCATCTCGTCTACCTCTGTCGATCTCGCCAACGGCTGATCGCCTCATCAGACCCCACGTCGAACCAGCGCACCCTTTCGAGTGGCCGGCTGCCCATCATGGGATGCGCTACACACAGAACGATCCCACCACACACATCAACAGGAGCACAGACAGGCAGGCAGGACTGGCACAGAGGGGCCCTGGGGGCCAGCCTCTGTCCTTGCGCTGAAATTACCACCCGGGGCCAGTGTATTGGCTATTGAATATCGTCGCATCTGTGCTGCCGACCGCGGCCAGACTCGAGGCCACACAGACGGGACAGACGGCCAGACATGCACCTTACATTGCTACCCAGAAGCCGCCCGCGTCAGGGGCAATTCTGTACCGAAATCACTGAGATACTCTCCTCTCCATCCTAATCTTGGCTTAAGGCCTGAAGCACCGGACGCCCGAGCCCATTCCATTTTCGCGACTGCACTCTGGGAAATCAGTCAAAATTTGGGTTGGGCGCCTCGTCGTCGCAAAGCAATCAATTAGGACTCCACTAAGCCTGCAAGAGGTATGGCAGCGTGGCCCGGCACCCACTCCACTGTGTTGCTCGAGCCAGCTGAGGGCCTCAAACGGAGACTTTCTCTTAGATTGCATTACGGACACGGACGCTACTGCTCCACTACAGATGGCATGTGCTTCTTGCATGTCTGTCCCGGCCACACCT
This sequence comes from Diaporthe sp. P3_1W, assembly GCA_037177825.1. NCBI lineage: Eukaryota > Fungi > Ascomycota > Sordariomycetes > Diaporthales > Diaporthaceae > Diaporthe > Diaporthe sp. P3_1W. Next base: position 7,276,502 of record JBAFXB010000001.1, read on the forward strand.
TGCCCAGGGACAGGGTCCCCTGTCCATCAGATTGGGAGGGTGCCCCTGAGCTCGATGCTGAACCGCTGAACCGTCCACCGTCCTCGAGGCGGCTTCATTTTATATTCATGGTGGTGTCCCGCTCGACGACCCTCGACAATGCGAAGCCGATGACAATCCGCTTCCTCTATGTGGTGCAGTGCCAGAGTAGGCAAAGCATTGCTAGACAAAGTGAGCTTGCTCACCTGCCCCGAGTTCGGGCCAGCAGCCAGGGCGGGCGCGAATAGTTAATTCGACTCTGCCGACCCCTCCACCTCCTTCTATCGGACAAGGCCGCGCTCTTCGACAGCTCAAGGGCCATCGCTTCCGCCCCCGGGATCCATTGATCATCAACCAAAGCCCGCGAAGAGGATACGATCAGCTTAAGGGCCGAACATGCAACTCGGGATTCATCAACTATCCCCCTCACGATTGCCCTCGATGGGCTGTCCGTCACACTGCTTGCTCATGCGACCTTTCATTTGAGCGGCTGTGGTGGTGCCTCGAGTAAGCCTCGCAACGTCTACAATTTTGAACGAGTTGGGCTCGGCAAGACCTTACCTTCTTCTGCGCCACAGCAGTATCATTACACGCCATACGAAAGCACTTGCCATGCGATTACCTGCAGCCTGGTGGCTCTTCGTGCGTCGAAAGCAATCCTACCTGCGTCTCACACCCGAAGATGAAGCGGCACTGCGCCCAGCTAGCCATAGCGACTGCGCGGCCACAGCCATGCGGAGCTGCATATGCATCCGATTCGATTCACAACGGAAATTGACTGGGCCTAATGCAAACCAATTCCGGCGGTTGAAAGAGAGCAATCCAGACGCGGCTCGCATCCAGACTTGCGTTTCGAGCTAAGCGATTGATATCCATACAACTTGAGGGTAGACCGCCAGCAACTTGGCGACCTGTACGTCCGTCCAGGCCGCTCGGCCGCATGTTGGAGACACTCCCGACAGCTGTTGTCACGGCGGCAGCATCCTCTGGTCTCCAGCCATCTCCCCAAGTTGAAGCCAACCCCGGACAGAGCCTGTGCTCTGCCCGGTGCGCTCCCAAAAATAGCATCGGCATACCAGCACAACGGACGATCCCTGGGACAAACTGTCAATGTCTGCCGTTGCATAAACATCGTTCAGCTCTCCAACATATGTGCTGCACACCGCTTTACATCAGATGACGGAACCTCATCGATATCATCATGCGCTCTCACACTTTTGCCCCCGATCGACCTCTGGGTCCTGCAGCACAATAGAAAACAAAGTGCTTTGTTCCGAGGAATTAACCAGCAGGTATACTCATCTCACATTGGACCGGTCCTCGAGGCCTTCGCGGCTGGACTTGCCCCAGTGCAATTGTCAGTTGACAACATTCTGAGACTGCCGCGCCTAGGGTCCAGTGTGATAATTGGACGGAGGCAAGCTGCCGTGTCCTCCCGTTGTATTTTGTGCATCGTACTGCAGCCAACCTTCCCAAACATGGCTCAATTAGCGGTGGTTGCCGCTCCAATGGTGCCCAGCCTCACATGAAGAGCGCCACCCATACTACAGCGAGAACTTTTCGGTTGACACGCTGACCAATGTTTAAATCTATCTTCCCAGGCCAGCCTACACGGTGACCACGAAAGGGGATCGTACGCCGTAGTAGCACGCCGTCTTCGTTTCATTTGTCACCACGGACGACGAGGCCTGTGGCCAATTCCTCAATGGAACTGATCTGAACACCCATTAGGGATGCCATTGCGGTCAGTACTGTTCTGAGGCATAAGAATTACGATCTTGTTTCCACTTAAGCCACCCCGAAACATGCCTTCCCCAGCTATAACACGACCTGCTTATAGTTCATGGTGTCCAGAGGTCCGTCCCCAGCTTGAGGCCGACCGAGATCACGCTTCGGATTATTAGATGCTGCAGCATTAAAGTGCCGTCTTGGCCCCGGAAGCCCACCCAGGTGAGCGGCGTCAGGGCCCTCCACCTAGGTATCCCGGCCACAATTGAGCACACATCGGCGCGAGGAGCGTCCTTCGCCGCTTGCATTATAGCTAATCAATTATAGTGTTTCCCTCTCTGCTTGCAAGTTTCACATTTCGCATGATCAAGTCGACTTGAAAATCCTCCGCAGTCACCGTGCCAGCGCTTTCGGTGTTCGAAATGCTGATCAGGCCATCGCCTCCGTTGCCCTCGTGGTCGTACGACCAAGGGAAACCAGGCGCTTGTTTGCTCCGTTTTTTCAATCTACGTGTACTGCCGCATCAAGGCTGTGTCCGTACTGTGTAAACCTTTTCTGGGCCCCTGTCGTCGTTTGAGTTCGGTGGGGTCGCGGGCCACGGAAGACCTCCAGGGGGCCGCCCTTGTCCAACTGCGGCCGCCCAATGGCGGCTATCTTGGCCAAATGGGAGTCGCGAAGGGCGGATCGTGCTTATCTGCTTGCGGCTTCGCATCTGATGGAAATCGATGCAACGCGGAGCACGCATGCAGGTATTGGCTGACAAGTGCCCACCGGTATTTGGCGAGACCCTCAACAGACCAGTTGTCTGTATGCAGGTCGAGGCCAGGAACTGTCACTGGTCCCCATACCCGAGGGTTTGCGGAGCGAGCAAGATTCCAGAAGCGCTCCCGGTATCAAGCAACATGCTTTTGAGGAGCAGCTTCTGATACTCCTCAGAATGGGCGCGCCAGAGTCACAATACGGTGGAGGAGCTGCCACGCAGCACCGGGCCACCTCAGAACTGCATGATGACATTGTCACTTGAAGTTTCTCCAGATGCTACCACGTCAACCGCCTGCTAATAACGGGACCACAAGCACACTTCCCATTGCTGCCGAGCGCCGCAGCCGTGTGTGTCGCTTGCCTCCCGGCTCAGCGCCTGTTCCTGCTTGGCCGTTTTGCCTCGAGAGCGATGGGACGGCACCTCGAAGCAGAACCCGGCTGTTGGTGTGCAAAAGTAACGTGAGCTGCAGGCCCTCGAAATTACAGCCGCAGATCAACCAGATCTAGACTGGTCTTGGTCCGAAATATCTCCTGCGCACCAGAGGTTGGCTGCTGGTGAAATGAAAGGGAGGAAAAAGACTGCCGACTTTGACCGCTATTTCTTTTTCGCTCCTTACAGATTCAGTGTATCTGCGCCTATCTTGGAACGAAGAGTTTGCAGCCTAAGCCCTGGGCAGCAGAAGCTGCGGCAAGTCATGGGAAGTGCCACGGAAGAGGGCTTGGTTATGCTCCTTGATTTGACGGCGGGACAAGGTCACAAGTCTAGCCAGCTGACCCCCTCCACGTTCATGCATGCAGCCCATTCCCCACCATCCATCCCAATCATCGCTGGCCCTGCATGGCGAGGGGAGTGATCGCCGCCAACGACCGTTTCGTCCCGGCACGACGACGAGGTTCCCAAACTTTGGGGCCGATGACCCGATTGCGCAACGATGTAGATAAAGTACGAGTTTTGCCTCCCTCCGCGAAGGCCGTCTCTCCCGGCTGCTGTCAGATGACCGCTCACTCGCTGACAAAAAGTTACGTCCATCGAGACTGCAAAAGGCGTGTCACAAGCCCCGTCTTCCGACCTCGACACTTCTAGGCTGGCTAACGTACACACAGTATAGAGCTTGCTCCCTACATCCCGAGCTAATAGACAGCAGCTTGACTCGTCACTCGTCATCCCACATGGGAATGATGTCGCCCCGCAGCACCCGCTGTAACCAAGTGGTGTGCAGCCTGCCCCGTGGGCCACCAACCGGATCCGCCCAAGCTTCGCGGTTTCGCAGATGGGGTTGGATGGCGAAGATAGTGTCCTACGCAGCTCAAAGGCCTAGAAAGACGAGACTAGACTGACAGACTGCCTTGTGCAGCTTCTTGGAGAAGGTAGTGGTGGTGTTTCTGGTGATGGTGTGGTGGTGTCGTGTCCGGGCGCCGCTGGTAAACGGTGGAACTCGCGGCAACCTTGTCGTCGTCGTCGTGACCCCTCAGGACCCCAAAGGCCCACGACGTTATCGGCCGCTTCGGTAGGCTTCGACAGGTGTACCCATGCACCGATCGAGGTCATCCGACGGTCTATTTCTTCCCGCAGGCGAACCAAGATACCTCATCTATTTTCTTTGCTCCTTCCTGCCCAGCTCGGATGCCGTAGCGGCCACCGTCGAGTACTCTTTGCCAATGGTAAGCGGGAGTGTTATCTCGATACATGAGCATGAGAGCGGCCCGTTCAAAAGCGTCCCCGCCCCCGTCCACCGTTCCGTCTCTGCACTGACCGTTTTGAAGCTCTCGAATCGGATCAGTTCGAGACATACAAGGCCGGCTTTGTTCCACTATTCCGCCTTCCCGCCAGGTCTTGGTCTTCTTGTTTTCCCAGATCTCGCTGTCGCGGGAAGTCCCGCCAAGACTTTCTGCTCGAGAAGACAACCGTTCTTTTTTTCTTGATTTTCGGCCCCGGAACCGGACTAGAGAACCGCGGGGTGGGGCTAATCGGCGGTGGTGACAGGGCAGTTTTCGCTTTTGGGGGAAGTTATAGGCGGCCATGTGACAGCCTGCCAAGTCGAGAGCAACGGGCGCACCAACGCTCGTGCTAGTAGATGATAGCGCTCTGTGGGGGGATTGTATCCGTAGGCCGCCGGGAACCTAGTGCCCTCGGAGGCGTGGAATGGGTGTCTTGGTAAGACATGGGGGGTCTCAGTTGCTCGTTTTTGCGTGCTCCGCGAGCGAGGTGTCGTCGATGATGTCGCCTTTGTGGTCATCCACACTCGGCTTGTGCCACTGGGTTTCGCGGAAGAGCGCTTCCATCCGTTGCCGCTTTGGGTTTTCTGTCTGGCTCTTCTGATCAGTTTGTTAGCCTTTCACAAGTCCTCAAAGATGTTTTCCTTGTACTCCGGGTCCCGTTCGTTGTTCGTTCGTCGTTGCTCATGCGGGAGGATGATGTGATATTCCGTGACCGCCGGGCCACCTGCCGTGCGCTCTGCGCCTGACTCCGGCCTGTCGCCGGGTTCAGTCTTCCCGTTCCCCGGCCACACCTCCGCTGATGTTGCTGTGTCTCCAGACAAGCCAAGGTCGTTAGCAGTCGCTTCGTCATCTCGCTATACCTCGCCGGCGACCATTCCAGCGAGCTCGTGTCCCGGTCATGGCTGGAGACTACCCGCCGTTTCATACCTGCCTGTCGCCCGCGTCGCCCGCGTCGCCTCCAGTCCTCATTTCCTTGTAGTCAACGTCCGTGCTTCCCCTACCAGCGGCCTTCAGTGCCAGGCTGGCCCATGGGCTCTGCCAGCACCCAGTCTGTCCTCCGTAGAGCCTTCCCTAAGGTCCGTGTTGGGCGAGCCATCCCGCGGATGGCCAGGCGTAGTACCAAACGTCGCTGTCGATTCTGGTCCGTCTGTCTGCCGTTTCAGATTTGTTGGAAAGGAGTTATTTCATTGATCTGCACTTTGTTATTATTCCTGCCGCCCCTGCCTGAGGTCTGCCTGAGGTCTGCCTGAGTGAGATCAATGCCGGGCGCAGATTGACGCACCTACCAGTCATGGCTGCTTGGTACCTAGGTAGATAGACCACAAGAGGGTAGGTAGATCATGAGAGGTTATCCCGGAAGAGGTTATACAACAGCAAATCATCCTATGGGAGGTAGACAGGAGAGTCCTAGGGGCCGTTGTCGTTGTCTTCACCTAGCAAACAACGAACTAGCTTGGATAACAGATGGTGGTGCTCCTGTAGCTGCCTCGTGGGTACTGTGAAAGCTTGTTCGGATGCTCTAGAACATGTTATTATGTTGTCTGTGTGGCGTGGCTCTAAGAATTGCAGTCATTCGTTGAGGTCTTGCGGTTCCGTATCCGGCATCTTCCGTGGTGTTCTGGATCAAACTCATGGCAGGCTGTTCATCATTCAAGGCTTTCACCAGGCCCCGGTCCCAGCGCAGGCATCCTCCTACAAGCCCCTGAGCTGCACCTAGAGGAAGGCCTGTGAACTGCTGGGCACATAGCTGTCCAAGGACCCCTGCTGACACCATTTCGCTGGTCTTTTCCAACTGGTCTGTCTGTACATCACTGTCCCGGAGCATATGAGAAACTCCTTCAAACGGGCATAATCCAGGCATTTGTCATAGCCATTCCACTAGAGATTGCATCTTAGCATGCCAAACAGGAGAGGGATGCAATGATTAATCATAACATATTTTATTGCAGACATGTGGAGTTGTCAATGGGGACAAACAACAACGAGACCCTCGAAACATACACTCATTCAAGCTTTGGTCATCTCAAACTAATTCTTGCTGCACAACAGCTGTCTAGGTAGCTGGAAGTGCCATCAATCATACTCTGTCCCTTTTCCCAACGGCAGGCAAGATCTGTTGATTGAACAAACCCCCAACAGTGAACATCTTGTTGTTCTCAACATTACCTGGGTAACTAACAAGCACGGCTGGCCTTTGAGCTGCGGTGAGAAGGCTTGAGGGCAGTCCATCTGAAAGTCTTCAGCTGAATCTGAACACCTTTGATCTTTCACCTTATTTGTGGGAATGTGTACCGTGGTGAACTTCCGGGGACTCTACGCACGTGATCAAGTGTTGACGTTTGTCTCCATACACGAGACCGGCGGGATGATTAACAACTCTTTGAGAACCCACCACTCCCCTCGTATCATTGCATTTAAGGCGATGGCGGAGCATTGTTTGTACAGTGATTGGTATTACAAATAAAATCCGCATGCTTTGGCACTCAGACTCCATGGGCTACAGTGATCGATCATTGATGAAGTGCATGCCTTGCTTTCACCATGAGAATGGCACATATATTGGAACGAGGTTCAAGTGATATCTTGAAGCAGAAATACCAATCTAGACCCTTACAGTCTACGGTGTCTGGGGACTGATTCCGGAAGGCTGCTTCTGTTGTTTGCATTGTTGGGATCCGTCAACCGTGACTGGCCGTAAGTAATTCTCCAGCAAACGATCTTCATCCATGGACTTTGGACAAAGTACACACAATTACCCCAACAATAAGAACAATTCAACACTTCCCAGCTGGCCGGATCTCTACCACCAGGAGACCAGAGCCTCCTGGACTACTTGAGCCCGACCACCACTCCCAAGCTTGACCCCCTTTCCTTCTCCAAACCAATCTTTTGTTGAATCAACACAACTTTGATACCTACTTGGAAAATCCTTGATTACCATTGCCCCGGATTCCTTAAAAATCACTACAGTTGATCACTTGCCCAGTGCTGGCTATCCGCCACCTGTTTCACCCTCTTGTCAACTCCCTCCTGTCTCCCTTATCCAACCCCTTTCAGCATCGCCAGTGGTCCTCTCGGCTTCTTCTGGCAAGTATCATTGCTTTGTCTTGTGATTCAAAGCATACAAAGGTATGTACGCTACTTTTTCGTGGACCCGTTTCGTTTCGCCGGCAGCACAAGACATCTCGCATTCCCTCCCCTCCATGAACGTACTCCGTCTTCCATCAAGGTTCCTTCCACCTGTACATCTCCTTCAGCCGCGTTTGAACTCGCGGAAAGTCGGGATAGAGTTGCCGCAAACAGTTACGTTCCTGAAAAGCAGCGGGTCGACTTTGCCTGCTGATCCGAGGGCTCCCCATCTTTCACGTCGTCACTTCTACAGCACACTCAGAGATTGCCTCACCACGGCAAGTTCTACATATTTTCCCCTTTGTGATCCATGTCCTTGTCGTTTGTGCTCTTTTCGTGCCTTTGATTCCTTCTGCTCCGCCCTCAACATCAATTCGGACCCCGTTGTTCATCAAACCACATCCCGGGACACAAATACATCAAACACATCAAACATTCCTTCCCGTGAGTACCTAGGTACTTGAGCAGTTGAGGGACACCATTGTACTGGTAAAAAGAACTCAATCTTCCAAAGCACTTGCCTAAAATATGTTCAATCAGAGCAGTTCCGAAAGGAAGCAAAAAGGGGAGGAGGTGGCGTTTGTTCTTTACTTTCTCCTTCCACGAAGACTCAAGAACCCCTTGCCCACTACGCTTTCAGAACAGTTCAGACACATCACACGTGCTATCCCTTAGCCGAATGAGTATTCCGGCGCCAGCTGTGGCATCTAGGCATCTGGGTTTCATTCCGTATGGCTAGACTTCTCTCTACTGGTACATTGGACTGCTCCTGAAGTCAGGCTAGTTTCTACCAGCAGTGGCGGCATTCTTCGGCTTGTTGGGCTTTTTAACCTTTCAAACAGTCCTTCCAAGGGTGTCTTTCTTTCTACACTCCAACACTTGCCCTTTTCATGTTTGTTTCCCTCATACGATCTTGTCTTCTGACATCGGCACAGCAACCATGAATGGAACTCGCCCCAACCGCCGTCTCCACCAGTACCGTGGTGGCCAGGCAAACAGGAAGCTTACCAAGGCCGAGAATACCGAGCTATTATCCCCGGACTACTCCGTTTCGACAAACGGGTACCGAGACATGACACGAATCCTCCCATTCAAGGAGACCGGTGTCCCTTACACCAAGAACTACGTCCAGAACAAGAAAGAGTTTGATGATCTTCGGAAGGCCCGGTTCGAGAACAAGGTGCCTGTGTGGCCGCGCAACAAGGATGGCAACCGTATGAAGTGGGCGGACTTCCAGGTGGAGGAGCGCCCTTCCGGCGATGCGAAGGATGCCGCTGAGGCGGAGAAACTGAACATGTTTTACCCTCATCAGAACTACGCTGGAGGACTGTTCTGTTCGGTACGTGCCTGACTTCATCGTCTGGCCGTTCGCCGGTCTGCCCTCGTCGAAAGATCCGGCGAAGATATTGCATCATACGCAGAGACAGTGACTCACCGTGTTGTAATCTATAGGCTCCGTTTTCCAAGGGCGAGAAGAGCTTCCGCTTCGAGTCCGCTGTCTCTGATCCCAACAAGGACTTGCCGGTTTCCCGGGCTGTGGCCGTTGGCGAGGTCCGCTTCAAGATCATGCAGTACCTGTCTTACTATGACATCGCCGCTCTCCAAGGCACCTGCACCTTGGTGGCAAACCAGATTATGGGTACTCCTGTAAGTCATCGCGACCAAGACCACGCGGTATCATGCTAACATGGCCTAGGCACTCTGGGATATGTCCAACGGCAGATGCAACTACAGTGAGTTCACCGAGGACGAGTTCGAGCTCCTGAAGGAGGCAGGCGATGCCGGGGCGGACGAGAAACAAGGCAACCACCCGGTCAGTATATGCTTTACAATTCCGTCCGAACTCATATTGCGTCCCATATGTCTCGTGTATATATACGCAATAGCACTAACACCGGTGTAGTTCATCATGATCAGCCCGACGCACATGGAATATAGCAAGAACATGTACCTTCGACTCTCTGCCTGGAACGTGGCCCAAGTCCAAGGCGTGCTGTGCGTCGGCAGAAGCCTTCAGCTCAGGGGCCACACCATCAAGCGGGTGTGTTTCAACCGAGTGGGCTTCTTCGACGAGGGCGTCTTCGCCACCTATCTCGACATGATGCCCAACCTGGAGCGAGCCGACATCACGAGCTGCGACCAGATCCGCTACCACCACGTCCCTGCCCTGCTCGACATCGTCCAGGCCCACAATGCACGACACGGCGGTAAACTGCTGTTCGATATCGCCCCTCGCTATAACATCGGAGCCTCGTGGGAGAACGGCGACGTAGGTCATGACCGGCAGGGTGCCTACGGTTTGACTTATAGCAACCCGGGCGTCAGAATCACGACAGCTGTGTGCAAGCTCTACATTTACGATATTGCTCCGCGCCTGGAGAGTGAGTAATCCAAGCCGGGCGAGACTTTGCTCTCCACCCTACTAACCTTTGAAATCTCTTCACAGGAACCGGCCAGAAGCACATGATGCACCACAACGCTCTGTTCCGACGCTTCCTCGAGAAGCTCCCCCTTCACAGCAAGACGGTGCCTCGCATGGAGGCTGTCGCCGAGCACAAGGAATACCTCAAGCGACTTTTCGCGAAGGGCAAGATCAGCGAGCAGCAGAAAGCCAAGCTGCAGATCCGCTGCACCTTTGCCGAGCTGGTAACCATCTTCGGAAAGGAGGGCTGGATCCAGCTGTACGAGGACGGACCAGTGTCGACCAGCCAGCAGGGGCACCCGGCCAGCTACGGCGTCTGGGGCGACACGGCCGACTGCAACTCGTGCGGCACCAACGTGCCCCTGATGTACTGCAGCACCGGATACGTCTGCGACAGCTGCCAGATGATCGCGGCCGTGGAGCGCGAGGACTACCACCACAGGCAGCTGAGGATGGAGGGCACCGAGTACCTCGGGTGCGGCCGCCCCGGGCAGCCCATGGTGCCCCTGGGCCAGACCAACATCGACTTCAGCATCCTCCGGAACGAGGACGGAACCCCGCGCATCAAGCGGCTCGCCCAATTCGAGCGGATCCTCGGCAAGGAGATCCCCCAGCTCCGCCGGCTGTTCAACCACGCCCGCCACATGGATCTCAACCGCAAGGCTGGGCTGTGCGTCCGCGACATGCTCGCCCAGAAGAGGCACCCGTACGACCGGGGCTCGAGGGCTAGCGACACCCAGCTCGATGCCATGCGCATCGCGTACTACCGCAAGGCTCTCCCCCTCGAGGAGATCCAGAAGGTGCCCAAGGGCAGGGTCTACACTCTTGTCGGTCAGTTCTGAGCAGGCCATGATTCGGGGGAGCCTCAAAATGAGGTGATGTGCAGAGCAACTCATGGCCGTCTGGCGGAGGTGACACGGGAACATTTTCTTTTTTGGACGGGTGTCCGGTAGAATAGGGCAACCTAGGTACTTCATGACTTGATCAATGACACCGCGAGAGTCAGCGCGTTGCATTGAACTCATTGGACTTTTACCCTGTGCTCGCTGTGCTTGCTGTGCTTGTCACTAGATGGATGCTATGCCTGGTCAACGCCGTTGACCACCAACTTGGTAGATCTGTCCACCCTCACGCGAAATTGACTGTCGAGGGCAATATTGTCTCGACGCCATCATTGCTTGCCAGAGCAAATTCCGGGCCTAGAGATCGTCAGTATCATCAAGGATATGTTCCTCTTACTGTCGACCTTGCCCTGCAACACCAAGATGCTCCACGGGGGCGGATGCAAAATGATCTGCCTGTTCTTTTAAAAATCCAATGGACCCTTCTATGTTCTAATGAGATGCTCATGTGCATGCTCATTCTAGTTTCCTGGACTTCTTGATGCTCATGCTGAGACGGCATACGCGTGACGTTGGGACGGGGAAATCGTATGGGCCAAGCTTAGAGCACCAAGTGATGAAAGCTCGGACCACCAAGCTCTAGATGGATTTTGTGACTGGCGTGCATTTCTCCCGACAGCTTCATCGAACTGCAGCCCACTGATCTCAGCGGCCCCAGACTGGCCATCCATTTCAGGTCCGTCCCAATGCCTCGTCAAGCAGTGCGGGTCGTCCTCGGACGTGGCGCAAAGGTGCCCCCAACAACCAGACTACGCCCCTTCTCGACCACGCCCAAGCGCCGCGACGATGATGCGAGCAAACCACCCAGCCGCCTCGACCGCTCCGCGGCAGCAGCCTCGGCCATCGGCGCCATGAGCCGTCCCTCACAGTCCTCCGAGGGCCCTCAAGGCTCCTCGAATGCCTTCACAAGGCAACCCGTCGGCTCCCGAAACGCCGCGAACCTCCCGCACACGGCCACCCTCGGCTCGCGACTCGGCGCCAACGTCATCAGCGTGCGAAGCCTGCCCAAACGAGATGGCGGCGCGAATCCCTTGATTCGCAGAGTGGATTTTGGCAGAGATGGAGCCCAGGGCCCCCAGCGTCCTCCTCGGTCGGGGCCAGGAGGCGCCGGTGCCGTGGGCGGGCGCTTCGCACCTGACCCCAACCGCCCCCGGTTCGCGCGGCCTGGCAACCAGGGACAACAAGGTGGCCGTCCGGCGTCTCGTTTTAGGGCGGCGGCGGCAGGCGGCGGCAGCAGGCGGCCACCTCCTAAGCGCGCGGGCGGTATGCAGAAGAAGCGCCGCAGCGACGACGACAAGAAGAAACAGAGGGACGAGGCGGCCAACTCCGGGCTGAACTCCTTGGACGAGGAGGTCCAGGCCTACGTGCGCGAGCAGCAGGTCGGCGGCCCGGAGAGGGCGTACAAGCCGTCCGTGACGCTCGAGTCGCTCGTCGGGTGGGGGCCTGCGGTGGCTACCAACACAGCGCTGGGCCAGGCCGACATGGCGTTCCGGAGCGTCAAGGTCCTGGGAGGCGGTAGGGGAGCTGGCGAGGAGGAGCAGTCGTTCAAGATCGACGACGTGAAGAAGTGGCTCGTGGCGAACAAGCCCATCTACTTCTCCAACGTTGAGCAGAAGAAGGCGGTCATCCAGACCCTGTCGCACGAGAAGAGGGACAGGCTGGTCCAGAAGTCCATGGACGCCATAGTTAAGGGCATCCAGAAGAAGAATGGCAACAACTGGGGAGCCTTCGTGGAGTCCTTCAAGGCATGGGCCGCCAAGCTGGCGTCGAGCGAGGAGGGCAAGCAGCTGAGCGAGTCTCTTGTTAAGAGCAACGCGCGGCCCGAGGACTGGCTCAGGGCGGCGGCTGAGGCTCGCGCCACTGCCAAACTGGAGAATATGGCGAGGAGGTACAAGACGCAGAACACAAACAACACCAAGGAGGCGATCCAAAAGTACGTTCTCAAGGGAGAGCACCCGGAGGTCAAGTACGCTGAGGACGTCTACGGCAAGCTGGCCACATATCACGCCCAGGGTTCTACCTACACCATCGTGGATGGCGTCAAGTTCGACGAGCGGATCAGGAAACTTATCAAGGTGCCTGCGGCTGGACAACCCCCCCGACCAGCATAGTCTACAGCATGAACAGGAGTGAAGGACGAGGCACGAAGATGGTCACCCTTCCGGGTTGTACAAATACAGTAGAATATACAGAACTTTTGTCCCCCAGGTATCTTTCAATTGTAGTATAGACCGTGCCTGCAGCTCATGACCTCCATCAGGATGCCGGACTACAGCCGTGTTTGCCTCTTGGCCATCTGCTGCACGATCTGCTTCTCGCTCCGGTCGACCTGCTCGATCTTCTTGTCCTGCATGGACTTGACCTTCTTCTCCAGCGCCTTGACATCGTCCTTGGTGACGTGCTTCTCCTTGAGCCACGCGGCGTGCCTATGCTTCCTCGCGGCCATGACGCCGCGGACGGCGTCCCTCCAGGCGGTGATCTCCGCCCTCAGGCGCCTGAGCTGCTCCTCCGGGTCCTCGGGCTCGATGCGCAGCAGCAGCTCGAGCTCGTTGTCCGGGTCCCGCTGCGGCTGCTGGTTGAAGTCGTCGCTGTTCTGCACGGCCGACATGATGGGCTTGACGTACTCGGCGTCGCTGACCAGGATCGACACGCTGCGCCCGCCGCGGTGCACCACCTGCGCCAGCTCGCGCAGCGGCCACGACTGCGCCGACTCGCGGTCGGGGCGCACCCGCAGCTGGCCCAGCATCTCCGGGTTGAAGCGCCCGCCCACCTTGAACTCCTGCAGCCGCTTCTCGAACCGCTCGTCCACGCGCGCGTACTCGGCGTCCACGTCGCCCAGGTCGAAGGCCGCCTCGCGGTCGAAGTCGCTCTGCGCCTGCTGTGCCGCCTTGTCCTTTGCGCGGCCCCTCGACGGCGCCGCGGCCGCATCCTCATCCTCCTCTTCCTCGGCCGCTGCCTCTACCCGCTCTGCCGATCGCTTGTTGGCTCTCCTTTCCTTGCTCTTCTTGCCGTCCAGCACGGCGGTCTGGGAGAAGCATCTTGAGAGGGCGTGCGTGCGCGGGAGAGTCGTGGGGCGAGGAAGGATTTGTAGTCCCGCTGGTGGGCAGGCTGGGGAGCTTCGAGCTACGGCGTGAGCTTTGGTTGCGACGGTGCGCCTATGCGTGGTTTTTGTTAGTTTGGGACCGTCAAATGACCGGATATGGGCCTCTTACTTCGTGGAAAGGACACCGCCATTGTGCGTGCACTGCCGCAGTGCGGTTTGCGCTCTGTTAAGCCCTCTCATGGTCGCTGTATTTATTTACTGTGAAAGGTGTTGTTGATCGGCAACCAAAGAGCTCGAGTCCTTTCCGCGTCGGCCCCGCGCGGGCCACTCCCAACCCTGCCGAGCATGATCCCCGGCTTTCACCGTACAAGCACGACAAGAATTTGGCCATGTCGACAAAACACCAAGAGATTTGCTGTGCAAATTGCGCTACAAGAGCTCAATGTCATGAGTATCACGGGCAGGCAACCTCACGAGACGGTTGTGAACAAATCCTTCAGACGGCCCCCTTCAAGATTGTAGATATGGTTTTGCCTTTGCTCCCTCTCACTCAACCGCGACAGGCACTGCGTTTCTAATCACTGGCGCTTCAATCTGTGAGGTACGTAACCTTCGATTTCGTATCATGTTAAGCCCTGGCTCCAGTACATCATCAATCTATTGCTCGCTCGCCATGTGTCAACGTAAGGAGCGTCTCAAGGAGGACATGCAAAGAAAGGCTGTTCGATGCGCCGCCCCGGTCCCCTTTCTCGCCCCCTTCTAACTGAAATATTTACGCCAACCATTCTATACGTCTCACCGAGATGTCCAGCCTCGAGGTAATGGCTTCCCATCTCTTACTACAGCCCATCAACCACCACCCACTCTTTGGCAGCTTGCTTTCCGCCACTTGACGATACCCCGTGGTAATCGTAAACCTCTGCGTCAGCCACGTCCTCGTCGTATCGCGGGTACTTATGGATCGTCCTGACAGCATGAAGCAGCTCCTTGCTCAGCACAGGAGGCACTCTTCCATCGCCCGTCAGCGTTCCCAGGCCGGCCAGCCTATACAGGTACCCAAGCCACTTGAACGAGTCTTCGCCCAGCCTGCCCGGCTCGCTCTCGATGTCGTGGAACTTCTTCCCCGTGGCCTTGACCCACTCGGTCCTCTCCTCCTCCCACCTGCGCTGCTCGCGCGCGGCCGGCAGCGGGATGGCGTTGCGCCCGCTGAAGAGGCGCGCCAGCGCCACCGCCTGGTACTCGAAGCTGCGGAAGGTGAGGCCCTTCTCGATGCCCACGACCGCGAGCGTCGGGAGGTCGTGGAAGAAGGTGTGCCAGTACGTGTTGACCAGCTTGCCCACCTCGTAGTCGTAGATCGGCCGCCCGTTGGCCCGCTCGTTCCAGAACGGGAACGACGGCCGGTACCCCGTCGCGTAAATGATCTTGTCCACGTCGTCGGCGCCCAGGGTCGTGCCGTCCTCGAACTCGATGGTCCCGTCGGGGTGGTATTTCGTGATTATGGGCTTCCACTCGACGCCGGGCTGTGGCTTGTCGCCCTCGAACGGGCTCTTGTGCCGGCGGGAGCTGTACACGGGCAGTTGCGCGGTCTTGGTCAGCTCGTTGAAGATGTCCGAGCCTGATGCCGAGTTGCCGATCGTCAGGACCTTCTGGCCCGAGTATACCGTTGGTGAGCGGTAATACTTGGAGTGGACCACGCGGTCTGGGTACTTCTTAATGTACTCCTCCAGCCCGTCCACGTGGGGAATCTGTCTCGTGTCAGCTCATGCCCAAAAGGAATACAGCTGGAAGTGCTGGATAGCAACGCACAAATGGTACTGAGTAGTGTCCGTTTGCGATGACAAGGGCATCGAACTCCTCTGTCCACCACACGTCTACTCGCCGCAGCGCATCGTGCTTTCGCAGCGTCAGCTTCCACCTGTCGAGGCCTGGTTCTGAGCTCGAGGGTGGGATCCGGGAGACATCCTCGACAGTGGTGCTCAAGACCAGATTTTCGTCCAGCTCATGGGTTGCAACATAGTTCTCTAAATACTGCCGAGGGACATGATGCGGTGGGAACGGTCCATATGCGAATCGTGCATCAGAGAAGCACATCGCTATATCGGGCACATTTGTTCTGTCTCGCACATAAGCCTGTGGGTATGGGTGGTCGGGGCTTTGTTGTACTTCGGTACTTACGTCAAGGAATTATATACTGGCGTCTTGGAATACCGCTCCTGCTCAACAGGTGCCGTCACCCTAGGGAGTTGGTCCGGAATCTGGACAGGCGGATCGATCTGCGGAGGCAGCTTTCCCGGATTTATGGGAAGCTCTGGTCCTGGAGACGCATCGAATATCCTACTTAATGTCAGTTCTAGTGCACTGGCGAGAGTCGATGGTGATGAATTTGATGAGACTCACCATGTTCCACCTGCAGTTTCACGCCGCTCAAAGATTCGTACTTGGTCAAAATAGTTTTCTGCCTTGAGCGCAGCTGCCGTGATAGTCCCTACATATTGCTATCAGCCCCGTGTTTGGCCATCAACATAGCGAGGGCTTAGATCCAGAGCTTGGTACATACCAGAGGCGCCGGCGCCAACGATTGCGACCGACTTAATGGATTTCTCGGCTCCCATGATTTACACTCGGACTGATTCAGGACCTTGTGGTCTCCGAGTCGTGTTGTTGAGTGCAAGGTTGATCATCATCTTAACGGTCTAAAGCGTCTGCGGAGAATCGAGACATCCGTCGTGCCACACCCTCATGCGCTCGTCATTTAGCACGCAATGTCGACATCTCGCTATCACGTGTTTCGGCGACAGCACTCGCAACTCACCAGAATGATTACAAATGCTATTGCTCAAGCGGTCTATCATACAGATAAGATCTATGAAGGATTCAAAAATTGTTTGATTCGGGTCCGGCATGACGAACGCACACTGGCCGTCGAGACGCCCGACGCCCAATTGCGCCGACGCATACCTACTCCTTAAGAATGCCGGCACGCGTGTTCAAATAGAGTTTAACACATATATTTGCAGTGCAGCGTCTCAGTCAGGCGAAAGAATCCAAATATACTTTCCAAAAAACCATGCCCCAGCCTTCCACCTTTTCCAATATTTTGCCTCGAGGGGACAGTTGGTCTAAGACAATTATATGCTAGCTGTCCTAGCAAACCGGCATATGTTTGTACGACACTACTAGTACGGTATTGTCAATTTATCATCCACATGCAGTCATCACAAGGCTCCTCCTATAATTATAGAACTTATCAAAAGCCATGTAGAAAGAACAACAAGAATAAATGGCCTCCTACTCCTCAAATTTGATTAGCGCTTATACACACTTCACAGTTCCGGGATATCTTAGTTTGATCAGCTATCTGATTGAATAACCCATACCCTCTGCTCTTCGGATCATAGGCCGATAGTATAGCTTAGCTTTAAGCCACATTCGAAGCCCCGCACGAGATTTCCTGTCATCTTCCAAGGTCGTCAAGATTTACCAACCAAGCGCATGAGATATCACATTTTCTACTTCAGCTACACCCATGTCCACGTGGAAGATTTGTTCGTCTGATCTTGGCGAGACCATTTCTCATCGTAGACCGCAAACTAAATCGGTGTGGCCTAAGTGGTCTCGTTTTTAATCTGTATACATATGCCTCTTTAAGCAGTATGCATCAGTCCCTTCATACAGTGATAAACGCTTAAGCACCTCTAAGGATGCCCATAAACGAGCTGGCAGACGATACGTCGGTACAGGGCTTCCAATACCGACCATTAAGACCGGATAAACAGGAAATTCGTCTCATCCATCTGTTATCTCTCACGACAGATAGATCAAATCTAGTTTCTGATCATCAAACATTGGTATCCTGCCGGATAGAGCATGCCAGCCTCGCAGACAGACCCCATTACACAGCATTATCCTACACTTGGGGAGACCCGAGCGCCACGCACGAAATCATACTCGATGGTCAACATGTCCGCGTGACTGAGAATCTGGAGTACGTTTTGAGGCATTTCATCACCGAGATCCAGAGCCATGGAGGAGGCGGCCAGAATTCCATGGTCCTTTGGGTCGACGCCTTGTGCATCGACCAGCATAACGAGGCAGAAAGAAACCAACAGGTTTCTCAGATGAACGAGATCTTCGAGACAGCAAGGGAGACCATACTCTGGATCGGCCCGGCCAGCGAGGATAGCGACCTTGCCTTCGAAGCCCTGCGCAGATTAAGCCAGTCGGCGATCCCGGCCGATGTTCAGTCATGGTCTGAAGTCTCGTTCGACAAGACCTCGTCCGACCCATTTGTGCAGGCTATCCAGAGAGTACTCGACGAGATAATCCTTGTCCTTCGACTCGACAACTCAGCGCGATTGGCCGCGATTACCTCTCTGTACCAGAGGCCTTGGTTCCGGCGCGTTTGGGTGATCCAAGAGGCCGTGCTATCACAGAACGCCGTCGTCTGCTGCGGGCGGGAGTGGGTACCATGGCACGTATTCTTTCGGGGCTTTTGGGTGTTGTGTGGCGTGCGAGACTACCTAAATCTCGCAGGTGCCGGCCAGCAGGATAGCTCGGCACTCGCAGACGTGCTCACATTGGCCTTGGACCGTGTTACGCCTGTCGCCTTCACGAAGCCCGACCTGTCCCTCCTAGAGCTCCTTTCTCTGCTATCTCGGATGGCGCCGCGGGTACAGCTTCAGGCATCGGACAAAAGAGATTACATTTATGCCCTCCTGAGTTTGATTGACACCCACCAGAGTCCGCTGGTTATGGTTGACTATACAAAGGACTGGGCAAGCATTCGGACAGAAGTCGGGGTGGCATGTTTGGCTTACTATGGACTCTGCATGCTGTCCTTTGCAGGAAATTGCTCTGGAGGTGAGGTTGCTGCTCCCATGCTGCCAAACTCACCACCGTCGTGGGCACCAGACTGGTCGTCGAAGGATTTGCCGCAACCGCTGTACACGACACCAATCTTTGTGGTTCGGGGCGGGAGGAGGCACTGCCCATACTCTGCAGCCCAAATGTTTACCCAAACCCTAGCACAGTCGTTCAGCGTCAAAGGAAGACTAGATCTGATAGGTTTGTACGTCGACGAGATCGGACACCTGGGCCAGCCCTTCACCGAACACGGTGACACTACGGACGACGCAGCTCGCGTGGCTAGGCTCTCGACTTGGCTTCACGATCTCGACACCACCCTACTCCCCTGCGCAAACGGGGTCTACAAGACGGCGGAAGAAGTATATGATGCCCTGTGGCGGACCCCGATCGCGGATCGCGCATACGTGCACAGCTGGGAAACAGCGCGGGCGACTGAGGAGACCCATCAGGCGTATCAAGCTGTGAGAGCGGGCGGTGATGTCGGTCAAGGTGTCAAGTACGCCAAAATCGCCTTCAACAAGCTCTTGCAAAGGCGCCCATTTCGTTCGCGGAGTGGATATATCGGGATCGGGCCGGTTGGAATGTGCCAGGGTGACTCGATCTGGATCCTGCCTGGTGCAGACGTGCCGTTCGTCCTTCGCCCTGCCAGGGACGGCGGTTTCATGGTCGTGGGAGAGGCGTATGTTCACAAAATCATGGATGGGGAATTCTTGGAGCTGACAAAAAGCCACCACATTGTCAGTTTGGTATGAACTGGCACCGGCTGATATTGGAAATTTGCCGTGCCTTTTGTCGTCGACTGATGAGCGGCTTGTCCCGGCAACACTGAACTTGAAGTCGGAGCCATTTTGGATCTGCGTTTAATCTGCTTGAAACAGACCGGGCCGGGTAGCTGACCTGACATTATGATTGAGCCTCTTGCCTTTATGTGTGTCATTTTCGGTGCCGGTAGCACTGCACTGCGTTTCCGTAGCATCCGAAAAGGTTGCTACTTCGGTTGGAAGAGCCGGTTGCGGTGAGAGCAGTTGGGTCAACATAAGAGGACTGACGGTCTATCCAAGGCAATATTCTAGATGAGAACGAATATTTACACCGACAAAAACAGAAAATATATCCGGATATCGCCAGCACTAACACCCACGCTAATTCACACACCCAATTCGCACGCTCAATTGATACACCTAACACCTATACACCTAATTTATATAAGTATTCAATATATAATTGTCTGGGTGGGGTATGTTACTGTGTATAAGTGTGTAAATAGGCTTGGGTGATATGCTTTAATTGGATGTAGCTGTAGCGCAAGTGATATATGAGTGTACTTTCGGTTTTTACGGGGGCGAATATCCGTTCTCTTCTAGATTGACCGATATTGCATATTAAGACCATATGGTCGACCAAATGATCTCACATACAGTAGGTATGATTGCGCCTAAATTCACTCGTATCTATAATGAACTGCGCTCAGTGGGTTTCGCGAGCATTTACACGGATCAGATCACTATTAGTGGAGGACAATCGAGAGTCTTGTGATCCAGACAACATGCTGTATTTCAATTCATACGCTAGGTTTGTAATACAAGCGCTGATAGTAATATTTTACAGTGAAGAAGCCACAACATCAGGCACCGGGTATAGTGCGTGCCTTTTGCTGTTACATCGAACCCAAAGCCACCGCTTATGAGCCGAAGGTGAACTCGGGGATCTCGAAGGTGCCGATCTCCCAGGTCTTGCCACCGTCGCTGGTGGTCATGGAGCCAGTGACGCCCTCACCAATGCCCAGGGTCTTGTCGTAGCTGGCATCGGCAGCGTCGAGGATGATCTTGGCGTCGGTCCACTTGTGGGCGGGCATGGTGCCGCAGTTCTCCTCGGCGCACTCGACCGAAGAGCCCCAGCCCTGGGCCTTGCCGCTGCTGGTGGACAGGGTGGAGACGACCTCGCCGTTGATGCTGACGGTCTGGGTGTAGTTGCCGCTGGCGTCGTCGAACTTGTAGTGCATGGTAACCTCATCGCCAGCGCCAGCCTCGGTCGGAGTATCATCCTGGACAACGGTCTGCCCATTGCCCTCTCCCAGCGACACGAGGGTGTAGGCGTAGATGGACCACTTGTCGGAGTTGTAGTTGTCCGAGATGGACTGGATCAGGTCGCCGTTGGATGTGCCCATGCCGACCCAGAGGGAAGCGTCTCCCTTGTTGTTGGTAGGGACCTCGGGCAGGACGAGGGTGGCGGTTGACTCCCGGATGAAGGTGGAGTCGGCCACAGGGCCAGTAGACAGGGCAGGGCCCATGGCAGCGTTGACCGACGCAGCGGCAGCCGCAATGGCAGAGATGGTCTGGAGGGTGGAAGGCATTTTGATGGGTGTGGGTATGTGGTGCTGGTACTGCCGGCAGTGAATGAGAGACAATGAATTGAAACGAAAGACTTGTGTGTGGTTGGATGAGAGGCTTGCTGACACAAATAATATCGAGTATACCAAGTCGAATTGTGCAGACTACTTATATCTCAGGGCGAGAGACCCCACTACGTCAGTTGTCATGTTATACGACCAAGTGCTCGAATCGTCAACCGCTGTCCCATGATGGGACTTGACTAAAGCCCGTCCATGGGGCCACGAAATGCCTCCACCGGCACTTGTATTAAACAAGCTCATTAGCTTCGGAGCCTCACTGTGGGGGTAGATCAGCCGGTCCCATTCCCGATGTGGTGTTTCATTCATTTCCGTTGCCTTCTTGGCGAACAATTCGCCCGAAACGTTTGTGGGGCATCACTCTGATTGAAACCGACTCCCCCTGTGCCTCCTTCAATTTTTAGTCCACGAAACGAACGGTGATAGCCGGGCCACGGAGAAATCACCCGCAACCGCCAGTTCATTGCTGCATGATGATAAAATTATCCGCCGACTCCCGGGAATGCTGGTCAGCCTCGCGCTTCCAACCCTCAGCCATCTGCCCCTTTTGTGGGAGCCATCGGAGCCTGGACACCGAACACGAATCCAGCCCAACGTCTCCTGAGAAACAAAACGCCTAGATCCTTGCACGGGATTTAACATGGATCACAGTGTTTCTTGTAAGTCGAAGCCATGATTACCGATATTGTGTTCCTGATGCCAGAGTCAACGACTTTCTCTAAATAGCGACCGCCGACTGGGCGTGCCGTGGGCTTACTACATGGCGAAACGAACAGGGGCATAATTATGTACCTTGCTCAAGAGTCTTGTCCTTGATTCGCTGTCACGATCTCAAAAAGTCATAAGCTCACTCAGTACCTCCCTCTTCGAATTGTGTTGATCGAGCCAACTGCCAGTCTATTAAATTCCTGCCTACAGATTCCGAGCACTTGAGGTTCATAGTATGCTTACCGGAAGCCATTCGAGTTCATGTTGTGTGTCTGCAACTGCATGAGCTGCAGTTCCCAGTGTCAC
Source organism: Diaporthe sp. P3_1W (assembly GCA_037177825.1). Classification (NCBI taxonomy): domain Eukaryota; kingdom Fungi; phylum Ascomycota; class Sordariomycetes; order Diaporthales; family Diaporthaceae; genus Diaporthe; species Diaporthe sp. P3_1W. The sequence continues at coordinate 7,298,515 of JBAFXB010000001.1, forward strand.
AAGATCATGCCCGTCAAATCTGATTGGAATGACATCTCCAGCCGGATTGAAATATATTTCCGCTGTTTCTATTGAGTTTGAGCCCAGAGGAGATGGCATACAAGATCGCGCTCAGCAAGCAATAATCTCAAACCCAGCCGCGCTCACCAAAGCGTCGAACTCCGCCGTGGAGTCGACAAGTGGGAAGCTGGCACGGTCGCCAGCCACATCAAAGACCCCGGTATCATTGAAGAACTCGTTGTTGACATAAAGCGAGTTGCCTATTTCCACCGTGGCCACCACGGTCCCAAACTTTGCGACCTCCTCCGTGCCGTTATTCGCAACCTGGCCGATATACCGGACAGAGGCGAAGTCGTCGCTCGTAGCCCACAGCGTGGTGGCAGCCTGGCCGTTATCCGAGCAAAGGAGCACCTTGCGCCCGTACCGTGCGGGACTGACCAGGCCGTCGCAGCCGAGGCCAGGGTAGGAGCCGTCAGCGGGGCGTCCGGTCATGGCGATGTCTATTGGCTCGGGCGTATAGGAGGCAACGTCGAAGGACTGGAAGATGCCACGGGACCCCGCCGTCACGATCAGCTTATTGGTCGCCTCGTCGAACACGAGTCCGCCGTAAATGTATGGGACCGGGTTTGCGTCGCCAATGTACCAGGGTGTCACGTCCCCCGTCTTCGAGATCTTGGCGATGGCCCCGACGTTGAAGGTGGTGGTGACATAGGCGTTGCCCTCGGTGTCCTCGGCCGAGTCCTGGAAGCCGCCGCCGGTCGAGTTGCCAACCCGGGCCTGTGCCACAAATTCGGCAAGGTCGGCGGTGTCTGAGCAATCCTTGGGTTAGTACGCTCACAAGAACACGCACATGCACGCATCATCCTTCCCTTTTTCTCTGTCTTGACACCCAGAGGCCCGAGACAGGTCTCGGTGTGACTACTGAGACCACCGTAACGTAATAAATGATGCCTGGAGAACTTGACCGAGAAGGAATGGCATGAAAGAGATCGTTTACATACACGCAATTTTCTTGAAAACCGTGTCGTATCGGATGACTTTGTTGGGCCCAGATAAGTCGGCTCCGTTGGTAACAAAAGGATTTCCGCTGTTAGCCTGAATTATGATGGACCGTGTCGAAGCATCATAGTCTATTCCCGATACATGGTATGGCTCCGTGTCTGTAATGCCGTCCAAGGTCAAGATGTCATAAGTCGCGGTATACGGGTCATACACCAAGACGGAGGCGTTGAAGTTGGCGCTATGTGCGACATGTCAGTTTCTCCTGCTCCATGTCGATCCATTTAGAACTTGCCTGAGGTATAGCTTGCAGTGTATGGGATCCCAGTCCAGGTTCTCCGGGTACAATCTGAAGTTTTCGATGGAGAATGTCCCATCGACGTCTGGACACTTCGATGCTGCACTTGGTCGGTTGGCATTGGAAGGGGCAGCATTTGCCACGGCCAAGAGGCCAGAAAGAGCTGCGAGAGACACAAAGTGCATGATTGAGCTTTTCTGATGGGACAGTCTTCAAATAATGACTATTGGTAAGGAACTGTGGCTGTAAGAAAATTCAGGTAGTGCGATGAGCGGTGCTACTCATACTAACATTCACGACGGCAGTGTCCATCATGCTTTATATATTTTGAGCTCATGAGCCGCAACTAGTGCACTTTTGCCTTTCACGTTCTCATCTTTCGGTGGCGAATGAGCCCAAGTCCCCCCTACCTGTTCTGGCCCGTTGGCCACGCTTACAAAACTGCCTAGGTAGGGATGAACGGGTGTTCGCAACAATCAACAACCCGGATGTGGACACTCCCTTGCATTCGGCGTTCATTTTCAACACGGAAGTGGGTCGTCATCGATGAGGATTATGCACTAGGGCATGGACAGAAGCTTGTTTTAAGCTTACCAGCGCGCGGGATATAGAAATGGTCTAGATTCATGATTCCCTAATGTGTATATGTAATCATGTTTCTATTCAATTACGGTCAATATTTCATATCAATCCACCCGGAGACAACTGTGGCTCTATCGCCAGGGTTCGTGTTGTTTAAACGGCATGGTCGTGAACAGTTCGGCCTTGGTCAGCATTGTTCGCGATTTGGTAGCCCTGCTCCATTCAACAACACGTACAGCCAGGAGACTGTATGCCTTGGTAGTGCTCTTCTTGTCGTGGGTGTCATGGGCCAGGCGCCGCGGAACAGCCGCGGAACAGATTCAGCCGTATTAATGATTACCAAACCCGCGCGCTTGACCCAAATTGTGCCTCAAGAAGTAATTTCTAAAACTCAGGTAGTAATCAACAGGCCCCGAAAACCCGGTGAAATCGCCTAGACTGGCAGGTGCGCATGGCTCTAAGTGAGCCATTGATCTCACCCGGGCAGACCTTGGTCAGCCTCCGGAGATGGGCCAGATTAGGAGGTGATTCAGTAGTATTTATAAGCATTTGTCTTGAATCTGAATGACTGATATGCGTACTTATAGACTAGCTTATATTTGCTATTGCTGAGGGCCATACATATTCTTCAGGTCTATAAGAACCCAGAATGTCATCTGCAAAGTTACACTAGAGAACACATCACCAAAGGATGCTATGCTGGTTTTAAAATGAGGAGGTTTGCTGTTGCCTATCGTTGCGAGCCCGCAAGCGAAGTCCTTGTTTGCATCCACAATACCCGACGCAATATGATTCTAGTGGTGCATCTAATTATTCCTCTATGATTGGAATATCTCTATCTAATAAGTCGTGTCGCTAAATTCCCGAACCCCGTGATGTGTCTGGTGGATTTTGATCCTGCTTCCCAAGGAATTTTATTCGCCCAAAACGACAGGCATACGCGAACTTCTAGACCACTACACATGACGTGTTGCGTTCGAGGACGAATCGAACGCTTTGCCATCGAAGTGCTCCTCGTTGATCGAAGTCGCAGCCGAGCCTTCCACAGCGAGCGTCTCCTCTTCTTGGGAGTCCGTCACCTTCCAAGCGCTCCAGGTGGCCGTCGGCGCGGAGGCGAACCATACCACAGCAGCAACAATAAGATTTGTCATGAGCGATGCTGACTTTGAGGCACCCACTGCGTAGCTGAAGGTCGAGCCGAGCGATTCACCGCTGCGCAGGAGAGAGGATGTCAGGGCGAGCGTGTCGAAGTGCGTGTCGTAAGTTCCGAGGAGCCAATACATCCAAGTGCCAACGGCTTCGTAACCAACTCTGTATATTGTCAGTAAAGGGTCAGAGGATATCCAGGAGAATTCGTCTTACCGGTAGAGCAAGTATGCACAAAGTCCCCGGGCATAGCCTGGGGACGACCAGTCGAAGACTGTGTCTTCTTTCTGGTAGTCGGCCTGGTTGATGAATTGATAGATCCAACCAGCAACGTAAATCACCGCGACTGCGATCCACATTCCCCTCGAGCGCGTAGAGCGGCGGAGGTACTTCGAATCAAGGAACCAGCCGACGGCGAAGTTGACAACGATGCCCACTATCGTCACAATAAAACCCGCGAGCGTACGGCCCCGGACCGAAAAGTATGCCGCGAGGTAGTTGCCGTTGTATGTTTGCCCCCACTGTGCCGTGACAAAGATTGGCACCAACATATAGATATGCTTGGTCTTGCACACTGCCCAGAAGTCTCTGAACCCCTGCTTGAATGTGGTCTTGTTTGAGCGGGCTGTAGGCTTGGTCCCATCCCTGCGAATGAGCTTCTCGGGGGGAGACAATAGTAACGACAAGGGCAGGCCCGCACAGGTCAGTCCGACGAGAACGAGATAGGTCTTCGGGCTGATGCTGCCGGCCTCGTTGTTGCTGGTATTGAGGGCAAGCTGGATGCAGCTAGCAATGAGCGAGCCGATCTTGTTCAACGCAAGCCAGATGGCCACGCACCATCCTCGACGCGAGGCTTCCGGATAGCCAACGGCGATGGCTCCCTCAGCCGTCCACAGGGCCGCAGCCGAGAAACCACAGGTTGCCGCGCCGAAGATGAGGAACCACTGCGTCCCGTAGACGGTATTCGTGTATAGGGCGGCGCAGTATGGGACGTAGCCGATTGTTCCGAATACGAGGACCCATTTGAGGCTATAGCGATTGCCGAAAACTGCGCAAAATGGCGAGAAGACGACCATGATCGCGAAAGTCACCACATTGGCTGCCAAGCCGTCAGAAGGGCGTCAAAATGATAGAATTCAGCATCACTCACCGGCATTGACCACGTATGGGGATGCTTGACCACCGGCTCCAAGGTCTGTCTTCTATCAGTGTCTGCGAATGTCTGACATCCAAAGGGAAGAACTCACTGTTCAATGCTACCCAGATGCCTGGTTGGGTAAAGCTGACCAGACCTAGTATGATGGCCTGGAACGTGATTCCGCGGTAGAAACGGCGGAGCCGCTCGGCGACGCCGCCATGGTACTTTCCTATCTCTTCGGTAGTCATAGCCTCAAGCAGCACTCGTCGAGTCCAGAAGAAGCTTGACAAATGAGTTCCAAAGAACGTAAGTCACAGAGATTTGCTCTGGTCCCAGCTCAATGGATATATGAAGTAGAAACATGGGAGTGTTATCAAGCTTTTCGGAGGCGATGGCATCATGGGACACTCAAAGCTCGTGAAGGCTGTTGTGGATCATTTCTACGGCCTGTTGTGGATCTTCCCAGGGCTCTGGATCAAGCAGTCCTCTACAATGCAACAATTTCTACATGGATTAGCGTGGGCGAAGATCCCTATATGCTAGATTTGAGTGGGACATGCAAGGGGAATGCTTGCCTTATCATTGTTCCGTATGCCTCGACGTAACCTTACCTTGCGTGGTCCGCACGTGCGCTGCTGGGATACGAAGTGCCGTATCTTGTTACCACTGGCTTGTGCACTTACATGCATTAGAGACGATCTCAAGGGTTTGTGGAATAGTATTGAGGTGAATTCCAAGTATAATAGGGGCTTTGCTGGCTCTATATCCTCCGGGGCATTGTTCACATAATGCGCAGGTCGAGGGAGTGTTGAAGACGCCCGGTACAGCTGACAAGACGCTTAATAACTTCCTCTCGGCATATCGGGCATTCTCTCGGTAGTTGATTGTTTGATCAAGTTGGATTATGGCCGGGTCGGTCCTTTTACAATGTGGAACTTTTAGCCATGCTTACTGTGGTAAACTGCTTTCAGTCTAGAGGATAGCGCCATAATTATGGATCATTTCGGAACCATATTCGGCGGCCACAGCAATGATAATGCTAATTAATGTGTGTGGCTCAAACGATGCGATTCCATGTTTGAAGCTAAGCAGGTCAGGAAATGCTAACTGAGGCGGCGAAGTAACCTGTCAGCCAAAAATGAGTTGGTCTAGTGCCCGGCCCTGCCTATTTGAACTACATGTTAACGTGTCTTTGAAAGAAGCCCGGTTTTATCTAATTCATGTCCTTACTCAACCGACATTAATTACACTTCGCCTCGAAAAAAAGGTGCCGAGCGAAGTATGTGTCGTCAATCTACTCATGTCGATGAATAGCGAGGTCGAACTCCGGTAGTCGCCGGCCCCTCAAGCACGCAATCTCTCGCCATCTATCCACTTCCAAGCAGTTTGGCAACACTAGGCCGGGCGGAACTCAAGGTATGCTAGGCCATTCGCAAGCTGTACAACCAATCCCAATAATCTGATTCGGTGATTTCCGTCTTCCCCCGACGATATTATCGTGCGATTGCGGCCTGCCATCGGCCAGTCGCCGGCCATTCGCGTCACGTGAACCCATCCCAGCACATGAAATCTCGGGAACTACTCCGCTCCTCACTTTAAGGCAGTCCCAGACTCCAGAGCTACTTTGACATATTGACATATTTTCAAAATTCTGTTCCCTCATACCGCCAGACATACAACCAAAATGACAGAGTCTACCCCGAACAACTCTTCGCGGCCATGGATAATGAACGCGTTCGTCATGAGTGCACCGGGTCACCTGGCGCCTGGTAAGCTAAACGTCGAATCTTAACATACGGCATAATACTGACACATTCAAGGTCTTTGGCGACACCCGGACCAGGGTGAGCTCACTGTGGACCACTGGGTGAGGCTGGCGAAACTGCTGGAGGAGGCAAAGTTTCACGGTGTATTTTTCGCAGACGTCTTGGGCATATATGACGTCTACAATGGGCCATCAAACAACGCGCCGGCGTTGCAGAGTGCTGCGCAGATCCCAATCGGCGATCCCAGGTACATACCCATGACCGTCTGCCTCGTTCGCGAAAAAACTGCTAAACTTCCCGCAGCCTTCTCATCTCAGCTATGGCACACGCGACACAGTCACTCTCATTCGGCGTCACTGCATCGACGACATACGAGAATCCGTACGCGCTGGCGAGGAAGTTTGCCACTCTGGACCACATCAGTCAGGGCCGTGTGGGATGGAACATTGTGACTTCTTACCTGGACAGCGCGGCTAAGAGCTACGGTTTGGAAGAGCAAGTCCCGCACGACGAACGATATGCGAGAGCGGATGAGTTCATGCAGGTCGTTTACAAGCTCCTCGAGGGTTCATGGCAGGAAGGAGCCGTGGTGAAAGACAAGAAGACTGGCGTATACGTCAATCCGGAATCAGTCAAGCGAATAGATCACAAGGGGTATGACCAACTGCGTCTTTGTGACCGCTGAACAAATATTGACAGTCGCATAGGAAGTATTACCAATGCGCTGGTCCGAGTCTGCTAGATCCATCTCCACAACGTACACCGTTTCTGCTGCAAGCTGGAGCATCAGCGTAAGTGGCCCAAAACTTCGGTACAGGGACACTGCTGACCAATGTATAGGTCTGGACAAAAGTTTGCTGCGACCCACAGTGAGGCAATGTTCCTCCCGGGCTTGATCCCAGAGAAGACACGCAAAATTGTGGACGATACCAAGTAAGATTACTACATGCAACTCCCATACAACTATGCAGCAGCTAATCTGTTCTGTAGAGCGCTGCTCATTCAACAAGGACGGAAGCCCGACAGCGTCCGTTTCCTCACCGGCATCTTCATCGTGGTGGACGAGACAGACGAGAAAGCCCAGGCCAAATTCGAAGATCTTCTCCAGTACGCAGACCTGGAGGGGACCGCGGCGCTTTTTGGCGGATGGTCAGGCACGGACCTGGCAAATTTCTCCGACGACGACGACTTTGCGTTCACGGGCCCGGGCGCGATACAGTCCATGGTCAAGGCCTGGACTGCCACTGTCCCCGGCACGGAAGGGCTGAAGTGGACGAAGCCCAGGGTCCTGGAGCAGCTTGCTATATCCGGGGCTCACGCGAAGGCGATCGGGAGTCCCAAGACGGTTGCCGACATCTTGCAGCGCTGGATCACCGAGGCCGGCATTGATGGCTTCAACTTGAGCTATGCGACTACGCCGGGCACGTTTGAGGACATGATCAAGTACCTCTGGCCAGAACTTAAAGCGCGAGGTGTGCTCCAGGAGGATTACCCTGTCGCCGGAGGAAGCATGCGCGAGACGTTCTTGGCCGACGGCCAAGGGCCGCGTGTTAGGGCGGACCACCCTGCGGCTGCATATACGTGGAAGCATGATAGCTAGTAACTTAGGGCTTCATAACCAGCAAAAGTTAATACATTGTGTCACTCTTATGCTCATCCCCTACACTAAGGATTGACTTGATGTTAAGTGCGATAGGAAGAGAAGATATCATGCATATATACCAGTGATGCTGGTCCGAGTCTGAGAGAACAATGAGACACGAGTCTTGCTTTTCCATAAGTAGAGGCGATCTTTTATCCTATTGACATTTAAACGTTCAAGATTGCAGTGGTACAATTGTATATAGAACACAGCAGGGGTCTCCAGCTTATCAGGCGAGCCAAAACTATACGTTGTAATATTATCCTTTTGTTCATTCCGACAGAAGCCGTCATATAAAGCAGACAACTTGACTGTCTTGTTTTGTGTGAAGTAGTGTCACAGGGAGTAACCGCTACATTATAGCAACGCCGTGTCCACTACTAAAAGGTACAGAATTCTAAATACTCACTTTTTAGTTCTAACTATTGCAGCAGCTTCTCGCCAATCGATGAACACTATATAATAAACCTGAATTGTGTAGAAGCTGGTTGTGGCAGGCACCGTGGGGTGTGAATGGGTCAATTGAATGGGGCCCCAGTGACCGACGTTATGGAGGCTCCTATTTAAAGAGACAGCTGCCACCCATTCTGCTAAGAAACCTACTCCATAGACTGCTCTTCCAACAATCCAAACCACATAATTGCGACCCCCCAAGCTGTCTCCCACACTGGTTTAAACAGTCACACACTTATATTTTGTCAAGCCCAGAACGCGACCTTTCTTGATATAAAATCCTTTTAATCCGATTTTTTGTAGACTACGTGGCGCAGTGGTTATCGCGTCCGTCTTACATTGTTCTCTAATTCAGGGAATATGCTTTGAACACGGAAGATCGCAGGTTCAATCCCTGCCGTGGTCACTTTTGAAACTATCTGTCAGATAGGAATTAATTTTGCTCTAAACTTCATCTTGTTATTGGTGTTACCAAGGAGTGTGGCCATTTATGCATGCGTGAAGTTATGGGGATTCACGTGTAGCTTGTGTTTAGATTATAGAGTTGACTAATTTATAACTTTAGTGCTAACATGCGTATATGATTTTCAAGCACCCCCTGCGTGCACAGTCTCACGTGTGCCCAAGTCTCGATCCATTTGAAGGTCTGAAGACTCTTTCGTCACCTTGCCATATTCAATATGTCGAATCTGAATTGCATAAGACGAACATGACGTTTAAATTGCCTGTAATACGTCGCCTTATGTGCGTGTGCCGGTTGGTGCTTCAAATGGGTACATGGACTTACCTAGGTCCTCATACAATGGAGTGCGCCATTGCCAGCGCCTCGACAAGCACCAAACACATGAGGTAAGCTTCAACGCCAGGGAAATGCACTCTCTTAAAAAAAGAGTATCAGTGGAATTTCACTGCCCGCTAATCTTGGATGACTAACAACATATCAACCGCTTCCTCACCACCTGAGCATAACTTTTCCGGAACACCGCACCCAACACACAACCTCCAGACCCTGTCACGCTCCACTCAGTCCTAGATCTTCTCATTCGGCCCGGCAATCAACATCTTGATAGCCTGTCCCTCCTTCGCCTTCTCAAACGCCTCCAGTGCATTCTCGAACGGCACCGTCTGGGAAATCAACTTCTTGGCGTCGATCTTGCCGCTCGCCACCAGCTCCACGGCCAGCTTGTAGTCGCCGCTGCCGTAGCGGAAGCAGCCGTGGGCGGTCGCCTCCTTGACGGCGAATGCCATGATGGGGAAGGTGATGTCGGCCTTGCCCATGCCACCCTGGACGTAGTGGCCCCCGTTCTTGAGCACATGCACAGACGCCTGGATGCTGGGCTCCGCGCCGGTGGCGTCGATGACGACGTCGGCGCCCTCGGGGAGCCCGCACTCCCGCTTGATGTTGTCGGCGTTCTCCTCGGCCGACACGCGCTGCGACAGGTACGTGTGGGTGGCGGCGAACCCCTTGGCGAACTCGAGCTTGGACGGCACGATGTCGACGCTCACCACCGTCGAGGCGCCGAAGGCCCTGGCCACGGCGGCGCAGAGCAGGCCCACGGGCCCCGCGCCCATGACCACCACCGACTGGCCCGGGTACAGCTGCGCCATGCGGGCGATGTGCACGCCCACGGCGAGGGGCTCGATCAGGGCGCCCTCCTGCAGGGACATGTTGTCGGGCAGCTTGTAGCAGAAGTCCTCGGGGGCGGCCCAGAAGCCGGTCAGGGTGCCGTGGACGGGCGGCGTGGCGGCGAACTGCATCTTGGGGCAGAGGTTGTACCTGCCGGCCAGGCAGCTGGGGCAGCGGCGGCACGGGTAGCCCGGCTCGACGGCGACGCGGTCGCCGACCTTGAGCGTGGTGACGGCGTCGCCGACCTGGGCGATGACGCCGGCGGACTCGTGGCCGAGCACCATGGGCTCGGTCAGGGCGAACTTGCCGATGCCGCCATGTTGCCAGTAGTGCACGTCTGAGCCGCAGATCCCGGTGTATGCGATGGCGACGAGGACGTCGTTGGGCGAGGTGAGCTTGGGGACGGGCCGGTCTTCGAATGAGACATCTTTCACCTTGTTGAGGACGAATGACTTGTTCTGAGGCGAGGGGTAAGCCGGGTCGTTCGTCCGTTGAGAGGCAGAGACGCGTTACAGAATCTACTTACAGATTTTCCCTCCATTTTGAAATGAGTATGCTGAGCCCGATGATTTTTCAAAAATGCAGTTCGCGAAAGGAATCGAGGTCAAGACAAGTCAGGAAAGATGCGTAGAGTTGACAGTTGGCCGTGATGCAATGGTGACGGAGTTCAGGCTGGGACGAAGTTTAGGTTGTGAAGAAGACAGGAATCATTAAAACAATCCACTCGACGGATCAAAAATGGGCACACGTCCGGTATATCAAGGCTAGCAGAATAGTCGGGAAATGAGATGAAGGCGACGGACACGACCTCAAGACTCGCGCGGCTGTAAGGTAATGCTGGAATCTTTCGAGGATCGTGACCCCTCACCTCCCCAGCCAAAATTGACGAGACAGCTTTTGGAGGTTCATCCCACCTTGCGCGGGGCAGTTCCCCACCGGCTGGCAGCGCTGCAACGGCCAACAGCGCAGCGGTCAAGGGGGCGCCTAGAACCCTCGCTAGAAGTAGCCCAGAGCCGCGGCCGTCGAAACTGCTTCAGCCGACCTTGGAAATTTACCCTGATATTTACCCGCACCAATCGTGTGCAGGCCGCCCCGGGGACCCCCAAGCAGCGGCCGGGCCACCAACGGTCGAGTGTTGTCCGCCAGGTGGACAAGGCCCCGACGTCACCCGATGGCATTTCCGTTATCAGCGCATGAAAACGCGAGGGCGGGTAATGTGTTGGCTCATCACGGATACGAGGATCTTCTTTTTCGACCGAGTTGACGGACAGATGGGCCAACTCTGTCTCTTTCTCTTCGATTGCCTTGAAAGAGGCATCCCTGTGGGCATGGCCTTCGCGTGCAGGAGCACGACGAGATGTTGTCTGGGCGGCTCGGCGCCATTGGCCTGGTGCCAACGGTTCCAGATGAATGCGATGAGCAATCAGCCCAGGAAATGATCTCAGCTCAAGCCGCACTTCTCACACCGGCCCTGAACGGACAGTCTGTCTCTGTGCTGTGATGTTGGATGCTGGATGCTTTGCAGCGCCTGCAGCGACTTCCTTTGGGCACGGCCGACGGCATGCGTCATGATGGCCGGTGGATGGCCGATATTGAGCCCGGCCGCCACCATCACCACCAACTCCACCGTCATGTCCAATCACAAGAATGTTGAACACTAATCACTGAGAAGAAGCTTCAGCCGTAGACCATTGCAATACAGTTGCAATGAGCCAACGTGGCTTGTGCAAGCTCAGGGTCAAACAGACCCTTTGCTTCCGAGCGCAAAAGACGAAGTTGGACGAGTCCAGGAATGGTCGATGCGACATGTCGATGCCCTTGGCTATCAAAGATATCGCGAACACCACCAAACTCAAGCTCCTTGAGCATCTCCTTCCAGTCTCTTGGCCGCCTGCTTGCCGTCTGGGGTATAGCAGACGGGAGCAAACGGCTTGACGTCCCAGCTCATAAGAAAGCAGGCGTGAGACTCCCTGCCCTTGATGACAGCAGCGACTATATATGTCGAAGCCCCCGCGACGTCGTCGCGCCCGACCGCTCGCGGCTGAACTCGGTGCCTCTGACGAAGTCCGGGTCGGCCAAGTTGACGATCGCGTCTGCGGCAGGCACGCATTCGGCCAGCTCCCAGAGGAAGAGCTGTGCCGGCAGCTTGGAGGCGCTGTACTTTTCCGTGAGGTCGAACTGCGAGGCGTCATCGAAGGACGCCAGGAGGGCGGATTCGTTCTTGTGGGGGAACTTGGCAACCAGGGCCAGCGAGGCGTTGCTGATCGTGAGGCGCCCAGGCGTGATCCGGCCTGCGGTCTTCTGTCTCAGAACGAGGAGCATGAGGAGGGCCAAGAGTATTGTCGACAGGTAGTTGGCCTGAACCATTTCTTCGTGGCCCGTCGAGGGGTTTTGTCGAATTTGAGCTTCATGACGCCGGCCTTGAGGATGACGATATAAAGTCTGGTAATATCTGCCTTGGCGCGCCGGGGAAAAGACTGGATGGAGTCGTAGGAGCTCATGTCGAGCAGCCAGTCTCCCCAACAAGCATGGAAAATAATGCTATTGGAACTGCAGGCTGGGACAACCATCAACAAACAGTCTTTTCGGGGGGAGAACAATCACCAGCCCCTAACAGTCTGACAGCGCACGCTGAAAAGCCCTGTCGAACTCGTAATGGCGAGCATACCTTAATCAACTGGGCCGCTTTCTTTCATCAATTTCGTGGGAGATTTATACTGCGACTCCATGAAGCGTACTATGATACGAAAGCCTTGAAAGGCAAGAACGTGGGAAAGGTTCTCTCTGCAAAAGGTTTCTTGGAATTCACGCGATGGCGTGGGGATACCAGAGTTGTAACTGCTTAAGGATGTCTAACACAGATAATCATACGTGTTTCATAATTTGATACCAGCTCAATATTCTATGATTACTACTAATTTGCTTCAAATTCCTACCACCTAATTAATATGAGTTTAGCCGGATAGCCACGTCAATCAAGTAGAGGGACACCCGGTCTGTAATTGACTTCTGTAGGCGCCAAAAAAACTCTCGCCACCTTAAGACATAATCGCAGGAAGCTCTTCTGCAGCCACAACAGGAGGAAAAAAGAAAATAAAAAATAGGGAAAAATAAAATATATCGTTCCGTTGAAAGTCAACCGCTTCAAGTTAGCGGACTTCTTTCTGCTGGTCTGTGAGACCTCAGACAAGGTGCGTTTGTAGCGGCTGCTCCAAGCTTCGTTGACCCTCGAGAACTGGATCGTCGGAATCGAACACTCAAGATCCATGATACGTGCTGGGTCAAGATCGGCCCCAGCATCGATAGCCAACACTAACAAATCCGTGATCTGGTCGTTCGTGGGGTGCTTTCGGTTGAATTGCAGCGCCAAGTCGAGCAGAGAATCCCAGACCTCCAGTGCTGCAGGAGATTTCACAGAGGCACCAGCATTAATGAAAGCCTTCATGATCTGAAATCTCAGATCATGATTGTCTGGGTACCGTTTCGTACTGTCCAGCGCGTTGAAAACGTCGAGCCATAGGGGGTAGCCATCGCTGGACTGAACATTGGGATCTGCGCCTCTGTCCAGCAGCATGATGATCGTGGACACATCTCCCGGTAAGATGCAGGCCGTCCTAGATGGAGATTCCAGCTCATATGGTGTTTCCTTGGCTTGACTCTGTCGTGGAATTGCGATACAGAGAGCAAACAGAACAAAGGCCCACACGGTTGAATAGCCTGCCAACGTCTGATTTATATCAGCACCTTTGTTCATCACAGCCGTCGTAGATCCTTGTATATCAATTCCGTACTCAGGATGATGCAAGTGAAGATAGGCGATGCACACGAGAAGAAGGGAGGCACCGCGTGCGGTGTACTGCGGGTGCTTCGAGTCGGCAAAGTACTTGGTCAGCCCGCATCGGAGAACCAAAACATGAAAAGGATTTGGATTGGGTCCTGGATCGTGGGCCATCTCTTGCCTCACACCTGGCACCCCGGTGACCAGTTCGTCCAACCAGGGCAGAACCCCGCCTTCTATCCTCTTGATGTGATCAAGAGTAGAGGCGAGTTCATTCAGCACGGCGTATTCGACAGGATTCGCGTTATCCTCTGCCGGGTATGCATATGAGAGAGCGTCCAGGACCAATTCTTGAAGGCCTTCACTAGCGCCCCCAGTCCCAGGCCGGGAGTGCGTCTTCACCACTTTGATCCCGGCTAAGTAAGCCCGCAAGATTGATGAGCGAGGGTCGAAATCTTTTGCCCTCTCGTTCAGGAAATCAGTAACCTGTCGATTTTGGAGGAAGTCCCGCGCTGACCGGTGAATGAATTCCACCCGTGGCTTGAGACATTCTTCTCCGTACAGCGGATCTTTGCTGATGACAACTTCTAGTAAACCTTTGCAATGCGCTTCCAGCCGCTTTGGTACTTTCTCGATCCTTCTTTCAAGTGCCTCCTCACTAAATCTCTGCCTTGGAAGGCGCAGGGCATAATTTTCGTCCTCTGCTTCGTCATCCAAGAACGTGTAAAGTAGAGTAGGCAGTGGCTCGGACGCTTGTAAGGCAACATGGAAGACCCTCGCCGTATGAGGAAGGTAAAGAGGGTCAATAGAATCCATCATACGAGAAAAGTACCTCTCGATACCAGGAGGGGAATCGCGGACCCTTTGTTGCAAGACTTCGACTGAGTCCCCATTGGTAAGTCCCTCGCGAAGCTTTCCCACGACGAGATAGATCCAAAGGAAGACACCTTCAGCTTTCTCAAGAATTTCTTTAAGAATCTCTTGTCTGGAAGCGGCTATGAGCTCGGTCCAGAGTTGATGCTCCCCTAGTTTATCTCGCACGTACGCAATGTGGTCGTTGTGGGTCAGGTCCTGCACCGAAATCTTCTGCGTATGAGTGTGTCCAAAGGCATCGGCGAAGACGTTCCATGGCCGGCTAGAGACACAGACTTTGATTCTCTCTGAGAGAACCAGTTCTTCAAGTGTTCTGACCATGTCTAGATGATCACCTTTGTACTCATCAAGCCCATCGATGAAAAAGCAAAACACTGTGTCATCACAATATGCTTTGAGATGAGATATTGTGTCCCTCAGAGAACTCCTGGACCAAATTTGATCAAGGTCTCTCTCGGACACGTTGATGTTTGCGGCCTCCTCCCAGAGACTGGGACACAAAGCCTCCACCATCTGCGGCCGCGCCCTGAGTATTTCATATAGCAATGAGCGGAATAGGCCCTCTTGGGACATTTGCATCGCGGTGCCAGAGATCCAGAAGAAGTGAGACGCGGTAACGCACGTCCGTGTCCCAGCCCAGATCGCTAGAGCTTCCTTGGTTCTAGAGTTATCCACAATGAACTTCATGAGCGTCGACTTCCCGGATCCTGGTTTCCCGGACACCCAAAATATCCCGGTACCACTTTCGAGCCAACTCAGGAGTTGATCATGCGGGGATCCAAATACCCACTGGAATGTCCGTACATGTGCGTCTTCAATGTCGTCATGACGAAGCTTCCTGGCCTGATAGTTGAGAGATCTGATGACTTCTTGTTCCCTTCGGATCTTATCGCCACTCTGAAATAGTTGTGTGAGCATGGTGCTGATTTGCGCGAGTCGTTCTGGGTCCCACGATGGGGCTCTCGCTGTCTGCTTGATAGTGTTGCAAAGAGAAAAGATGTCGTCTAGCCTTTCCTGTTGATTTATGCGCCATGATTCACAATTTCTCTTGAGAAGACGGATCTCGTCCAAAATAGCACTCTGTCGGTCGCTAGGAAAGGTCAACAACAGGAGCGATCACACATGTTGGGAAAACGCCGCAAGTGGGTCAGAGCGGTGATTACCTTGTTAAGAATATGATATGATCAGAGAGATCTCGCCTGTGGCTTTGCAGCTTCTTGTTGAGTTCTTCCACCTTGTCCTTGCCCCGGTATTGAACAAAAGCTTTGCGGATACTTTTAAATTTCCTTGCCTGATCCCCTCCAGACGACGATGATTTGAGTCTGTTCAAGACCGTAGTGATTTCACCCGCCGTTTCCAGGCAGGAGTCGGCAAGTGTCTGCAGGCCCTCGTGATCCGTGGCGTTGACTGTCGACTTGATGGCCTCGATCAGTTCCTTTGACCTATCACAAGCATCCGAGATCTCCTCGAAGTCTTTTGTGAGCCCATGTGATGACCGGTAGATCTCGTGAGCTTCGCTAGTGATTTGGCAGCCGAAATCGATGAACGATATGACAGCGGAAGCTAAACTGATTGCAGATAATGGATCCATCGTTACTCGACTGAGGTGAGAGAACTTCGAGAGCTTGTGAGGAACCGTTCAAACGTCAGCACGAAAATTCGGGAGGGTCCAGGCTAAATACGGGCACTCACCAGGGGCGCATGTGGTACCTAGGTAATTCGCACAGCCCCTCAAAAGGTTGTTCAGCTGTTGCAAATTTGCATGCATGCATGTGGCACGAATGCATGAAGTCCTGTGGCGGTCCAGTGATGCTGCCTACTCGCTAAACTCCATGTGCTGATAGAACAAGCTAAGCCACCCATGCATTGAAAAAGCTGGTATTGCGGCAGTGCTTGTGATACCACAGCTACATGAGCTGCACTATGATATCCAGGTAGTTCTGCAGAGTTCAACGTTTTGGCAAACTATACGCAAATTCAAGTTAATTGGGCATTATCTTTCCAAGCGAAATGGAGGGCATGCAGAGGGCCCTGGGGCGCTGCGAATGTACGTAGGTAGGCACCCAGAGAGTAATATGGTGAGGGCTTGTCAGCCGCTTATGGAAGCAGGCTGCATTGCCTCCACGCACCCACGCGCACCCTCTCAATTGCTGGTAATATAGCTTTAGCTATTGTAATAGCACTACTTTGTGACAACTTAGAGGTCTACAGGTAAAGAAGACTGCACATAAGAGCCGTGCGTACACATACTCAGGCTAAGCCAAATCAATTTGGTATCCCAATCTGCGTCAGTCTTGGTCTCTATTCTAGAGGGGTGTCTATGTTTGTATGAGTCTATATTCTATGTTCACACAACACTTTGCCCCCTCCACTGGCGAACGCCTTTTCGCTCAAGGCTCAGGGGCTGCCGTCCTCCGACTCCGATCCTCCATTACCATTCTCCTTGTGGACAACCCTGCCCTTGACATCAGTACGGAACCGCTCTTCCTCCCGCGCCAACTCCTCCTTGAGCGTCTCGTTCGCCTTCCAGATCGGTTTGATCTCGAACAGGCGCTCCATCTTCTCCAGTGGGATGCCACTGGTCTCGGGGATGAGGAAGAAGGCATAGAAGAATGCAAAGAAGGACAGCGTGGCGAAAAAGAAGTACACTCCGTAGCCCATCGCGGCGAACATCTGTTCGGTGAACCGCGACACGAGGAAGTTGAACAGCCAGTTGCTGGCCGTTGTGCAGGCCTGGGCTATGGAGCGGAAGTTGGGATCGAAGAATTCCTGGTCATGCCGTGTTAGCCTGATTTGCTCAGGCGGACAGCACTGATCTGATCATGGAAAGGGGGAGTACAACTTACCGAGTTGATCACCCATGGTGTGCCGTTCCAGGTGGGAGTGTAGACGGCTGTCCAGAGGTAGAAAAAGACAACCGCCGCGATGCCGCCGCCGGTGAGGTGGTCGCTGGGGTTCTCCGTGGGCTTCGCAACGCAGATGTAGGAGCCTATGACCCACATGCAGATGGAACCGGTTATGGCACCGATGAGCAGGAGTTTCCTCCTCCCGAGCTGATCAACTAGGAACAGCAGCCATACAAATGTCATGATGGCCTTGATGACACCAAAGATGCCCGTCATCAGGTTCACCGTGTTGGACTCGATGCCAAGGCTCTACAACAGAGGTCAGTATGCAGCCCCACCGGAACAAAAGAAGGCTCGACAGGAGAGAGAGAAGTTTCAATAAGACTGACCAAGAAGATCGTAGGCGAGTAATAGTTGATAGCGTTGATCCCGCTTCCATTCTGCCAGAAGAACAGCATGCATCCCAGGAATAGACGCCACTGCATGCTGCGATCTTTGCTAATCGCCTTGAACGGCTGGAACAGGCCAGTGCCGACGACCATTTTCTGCGACTCGACGGCGTTGTCGATGCCCGCGACCTCCTCAATGATGTACATCTCCCCGGCGTCGAGCTGGCGGATCCAGCAGAGGTTCTCCATGGCCTGCTTCGGGCGGTTGTGGAAGAACAGCCACCTAGGCGACTCGCGGATCCACAGGGAGCCGACGAAGAGGAGGCCCGAGGGAATCAACTGGATAGCAAACGGAATGATCCATTGCGAGCGGCTCGGCTTCATGTGCGCTTCAACGCCATACTGATTATTCGACGATTGCAGGAGTCAGCCATCTGCAAATCCTGCAGGGGAATTCCAAGGGGCATGACTCACGTTGATCCAAAAGCCAAGCAGGCCACCGATCTGCCAGCCAAGCTCGTACAGGCCGACGAGCCGGCCTCGGATGGCTGGCGGCGCCAGTTCCGATAGGTAGATCGGAATAATGTTCGAGGCGACACCAGTGCCCAGCCCGGACAAGACGCGGCCCGCGTACAGGATGCCCAGCCCGCGGGACGAGTTGGCGCCGCACTGCAGGCCCGACCCTAGCGCAAACATGGCGGACGCGATGGCCAGGCAGTATTTGCGCCCGATCCAGTGGCTGAGGACGTAGGTCAGGAGGGCGCCGAAGAAGGCGCCGGCGATGAACAGCGACACGATGTCCTCGCTGATGAGGCTCCTCTCTGAGGCGCTCATGGCGTCCAGGCCGAACTCCGCCTTAAAGGACGAGAGGGTCACCGTCGTGCCGATGAAGGCGCTCGTGTAGCCGATCATGTTGGAGCCGCATGATGCGATGACGGCGAGCAGGTAGACCCGCCAGTTGTAGACCGAAGGTGGCGTGGGCCGGTCCTCGACGAGCGTGAGCAGACCCATGGCTGTTTCTCTGGAGGATGAATTTAGGAAGAACAGGAACAGCTGAAGGGTAGGGTGTGCTCGAGGTGACTATGGTGGTCGAGGGAGACGACGACCTTTTTTTGAGGATGGCAGATATCAACGAGCCAGGCCGGGAACGGCATGTGGGTGGGAAAAAAACCTTGTGGATGTTCATGTGTCCCCCCTACACGACTCCTAGACGGTTGAGTGAGTGGGCCTGGCTACTAAATCGCGCGGGTCTCGAGTGCTACCTCTCAACCTGCCCCGTCCCCAAAATTTACGTCGCCCTCGCCGTAACCCACCATCTTCTCTCTGGGGAAGTATGGGGGTTGAGTACGAGGCTGAGAGCATTTCCAGGATAACATGCTAATCCCCGAGGTCTCTCCGCGCCTTTTACATGCGTGGGGGAGGATGGGGCGGAACCCCCATCCGGGGTAGTGTTTTCCCCCCAGTGTGGAGGAAACGTTCATCCGGGGAAGACGAATGGGCGCCAGTATATATGTAACAAAACCATTCCCACTTTTTTGGCTGTTCGGATTTGTGTGCGTCGATGCATCTTGTCTGGAGGACGGCGTTTACTTCGCTCTCGTCGGCGGTGGCCTGTCACCCTGCATTGAGTCTTGAGGCGATGATGTCACATGGACTCGCGGCTCGCCGGCAAAATCTGTTTCCAATGCAGAAGACTGTGCCGGAGCAACGCTGTCTTCCTTGCCACACAGATAATGCGTACAGGTATGGACTGCACAATGACGAGGCGAGAGACCGTGGCACGGCTTTTCCGGATTCATACGAACAGGCCGCCGGAGCAAGAAACAGGCAGGCTGGCAGGGTGCTACTTGGAATCTCTAACATTGCTAATATTCTGCTGCCCCATGAACCTCCTGTGTGAAGCTTGCGAGATAGGTTAAGTCGGATGGAGTAACGGTCTATTTGATATGAATTGGGTATATTGGGCGATCAGACTCCAGGACACATATCCCTAAGCTTCATCGGAGAGTTCCGCGGAAGGCAACTCAAGCGTGGGGAGCAGTACAAAAGCCATGCGGAATAATGACACAATTCCCGACCTGCGTTCTGATTCACCAACAGACGCACTTGCATCCGGGGTCCCCAGGGGGCATGGAAATGCGTCACAGACGCACGGGTGAACCCTTAGCCAGGCATCTTGCGGCGAAGCACGGAAGTTGGCCGAGATCGGCCTGGAGCTAAATATAAGAAGCATCAACTTGACATTTAGTACCTCGAGAGTGATGAAGCCTTCTCCTCCTTCTCCTGAATTTTTAGGCTTTCTGAGGGACGAAGGGTTCCCCAGAAACACCGTGGTAGCCCCCCTCCCCTCCAGGCCTTCCACGCCTTTATTCCCTGTAGACTCAGATGCAGAGCAGATCCCAAAGCTCAATTAGAGAGCGCGAGGCACGTATATATTTTCGATTATGGAAGAAGAAGTCTAGGTCTTGTAATTTTAGCCTTGGAATGAGGGCTCGTCCGAACTTGATCAGTAGGACCATCACAACAAGCCACTCGCTGCGTCCCGAGGCTTGATGATTTGCCACTGAGACACGGCGTCGACGGCATCGTATTCAGTCAGTGACACGAGAAATACCTCCCAGCGGTCGTTGTTCGGTCCCCTGTCCAATGTCGTCCATCAATGTCTTCTGCCTGGCCCATGTCCTAGCGACAACAACGTAATTTTTAGATAAAGGCAGATAAAAGTCACCGGCGGCGCTGACGACGTGCCCTAAACCCACTTCGGCGAGTGCTGCTTGACGCTCGTCTTCCGTAAGCTTATTCTCTGGGTCTAACAACGACTTATATGTTTTTCCCCCCTATCAGGAACATTTTGTCCTGGAATCCCGCGATGACCTTGTCCTGCATCGTTTGCCATTTGATTCGTCGAAGCTACAGACTGTCTACTGTAGTACCATCAGCAGTCTCCGGCGTCGGATCAAGAATACGAAGCAGCATGAGCAGTGGAGTGAGCTTTCCACTTCCAGGAGTTGATCATTTGGTCCCCAATCTTTCTCTGCTGGTACTGCAGTGCATCACAGCAAATACATACTTTCGGGGCTTTCCTATAGCAGCGACCTCCACTCCGGCCCCAATGCTGATATTGCCATCGTGGAGCACAATCTTTCCGGCCCCTGAATCGGTCGCCTGGCTGTATGATTCCGTGACGCCGGCAATTTGCGAGCTGCCGACACAAGGCCAGCACGAGATGATGGCACCAGCTGCGTCGACAGGCAAGTGACGGCCACAAACACAATTCCAATTCTCAGATTCAGAGCCAGTGAGGTTGAATGTCATAGGGAAAGCTAAAGTAGCTTATCCAGAAGCAGAAGGTATTAGATTGCCATTGGTATTAAAGACATAATTAGTTTTGGTGACTGCCAGTGTGAATGTAATCTCATCTATTTTACAAAATTCATCATTGCCATGGTAAAAGTTTGCCTCTCAGCCCCAAAGCTCTCCGTTGAATGCTTCCACCCTGTTTACGTTTTTTTCAGTATGA
Organism: Diaporthe sp. P3_1W; assembly: GCA_037177825.1. Taxonomy (NCBI): domain Eukaryota; kingdom Fungi; phylum Ascomycota; class Sordariomycetes; order Diaporthales; family Diaporthaceae; genus Diaporthe; species Diaporthe sp. P3_1W. Next base: position 7,319,572 of record JBAFXB010000001.1, read on the forward strand.
CGCGGTCGTACGACGCTCGTAGCCGATTTCAGTTGCCCTGTTCTTGATGTCGGGCCTTTGATGGGACAGCTGTGGTCGCAGAAGGTGTTTGCAGTTCCGTATCCCGCTCGTTAGCCCTTTCATGTGCATTTTTCCATTGCCTGAACTTTTTATTGTCCTTGAGCTGAGGCATTCCTCTGGCGAATCTGTACTGGGGCGATGGCGACTGGAATGGCCACAATACAAGTCGTTTCGCTAGCCATTTCAGCTCTTCGAAAGCGTGGTCAAGATAGACCGAGATTGGCGGACTAAAGACTTCCCCCATCTCTTCTAGGCGAAGACCTTTTGTCTCTCGGACAAAGCTAAAGTGGCTAGCAGTCAGCATCTACATGTGAAAGATGGAGCTTTTCGTACTCACACCAAAACCATGAACCAGCCGACAACACACCACCCTCCATACCATGAGAATGCTCCTGCCTGTTTGAATTTATCATAGAACACAGGCCAGGTAACTGCGAGCAAGAAGTTGAAGATCCACGTCACGCTCGTCGCAAGCCCCATTCCCAAGTCACGATGATGCAGAGGGAAGCATTCTGAGGCATAGACCTGCACCACAAAGACTTTGTTAGGGTCTGTTTGGTTGAATTTTGGCTTAAAGATCTTTCTGGAGCACTTACAAATGGAACTGGACCTTCACCCAATGAATAGAAGGCACAAAACAAGTACATAGCTGCAACCATGCCCTCTGTGCTTGATAGGGCTGCCAGTAGGAATTGGAAGAGGGCAAGAAAGGGGAAGGAGGCCAAAAGAAGATGCCTGCGTCCAACCCAGTCCATAAGTGGCACAGCGATAAGTGCAAAAGCGAAATTGATGACTCCAAAACCGAGTGAATACTGACGTCTGTAAGTTCTCTTGATTCTTCAAGCTCAAAGTAGTGAACTTTACTTGCCTTGGATGGTAATGAGCTGGTAAGGTCTTTCTTTGCGATTGTATCTTGTATCAGATCTGTAGAGTAGTATGCCAGGACATTGATCCCACAGAGCTGTTGCAAGAACATGACCGTAACACTTGCTAACATGGCATATCGTGTCCGCGGATGGGTCCACAGCTCAGAGATAGCTTTGAACCCTTGGGATGTCCTGTGCATCCTTTCGTTCTTAAGGCTATGGTAGATTGTGATCAATTCTCGTGTTGCCTGAAGTTCTGTCTTGTTGAATTTGACGAGCGCTTGGTAGGCCTTTCGAACGAGCTTGGCTACTTCACGACTCTGCTGCTTTGACTCTTGCATTTTAATTGCTCTTTGCAACAAGAATCTTGGTGACTCTGGAAGCGTGAATACATAGGCCATAGGAATCAGCGGTGGTATAGCCTGTACATATGAGCGATATTCTGCTCGTAAGGGGCTTCAGAATACTTACAGGAATGGCAAGCATGTACCTCCAGTTCCGACTCTCCCACTGCATGCAATTAGTATCTTTGCGAACCATATTGAACGGGAATAAACTTACACATGGAAGGCGGTGATCAGGAGGTGATTCTAAACAATTGGGACCGATGTTCCAGAAAGCAAGACCAAACACATAACCTAACATTATTCCGAATGCCGTCCACATTTGCCACATCATCACGAGCCCGCCTCGGAGACTCCTGGGTGCGCACTCTGACGCATAGATGGGTACAGTAGCACTAGAAAGTGTGGACATCAGCAAGTATGTAATGCATAGCAGCGAGATGGTTTCCCTCCAGAATTAGGAAAAGGCTAGCTGCATTCGCCAAGCATACCTCTTCGGCCCAATTCCTAATCCTAAGACGAGTCTCACCACGAAGAGAGCCTGCCAGGATGAAACAAAAGCCTGACATAGACAAGAAATAAATGAGATAAAGCAAGTTATGAAAATCACTCCTCGCCTCCCACGGAAAATCTTGTTGAGCGGGTTGACAAAGCTAACGCGGCCTGATCAGCTAAGTTATTGATTTGCTACTGGACAACCGACACGGGTCCAGCGTGTGAGACACCACTATCGAGAGCTTCAACGTCGTGAGGATTTCCGAGCTACTCACAGACATGAAATGGCGCTTATAAGGTATGGAGCGGAGTTGACAAGACCCAAGAGGATAGGTCGATTACGGATGGCTTCCCCCTCAGGCTGTCCGGTGTCGGAAAAGGCTTGGCCATAGAAGACCTGGGCTGTCGATTTCATCAGCATGCTTATGATCGTGGGATAAGGAAATTTGAAACGAACCTCCATTGACGGCAGTTTCATCAAAGCCCTGTACGATGGCCCCGAGTGAGCAACAAACAATGACCAGATACGTTGTGCGTGGGTAAGACTTCAGCCTGGTGAAGAAGTTGCCCGTCTCCTCGTCCTCTCTCTCAAGCGTCAGCCACTTGTGTTCCTTTTCATTGACAAGTACAGCATGGTCATCTGCCAAATCTGGCCGTGGAGCAATGGAACGCTGCTCGTTGCTCTCGCTAGGTGCCTGGGAAGGGCGCTTTCTATAGTGATAGGGAGCTGCAGCTAGGAAGGTACCGCGTTGGAGGTGTGGAATTTCGTGCTCGTCTAGGTATGTTTCTTGGATGAAGGCGTCCATGAGCTGTTTGAGCTGCGTAGGAGTGCGGCCAGCAACAGGCTGTGCTATGTGTCGTTCAATGCTACTGGTATCGCGCAGAATGCCATTGTTGGCTTCCATTTTCATGTCTGCCATACCAGACTTGGACACTCTATGAGCTTGAATAAAATAAGAGAAGAGAGGGAACTGTGGTATTTGCAGAAAGTGGGGAAAACATCTGACCTGTTGAGATGTGAAGAGCAAGGCTCCGAAGATTAGAGTCAGATGCAGTCTTCAGGAGAATGTGTTCGGGCTGGCCCAGCTTCCTTGTCAGCCAGCTCATTACCACCCAACAGGGGTGAAGGGAAAGGGCACCCGCAAAGGATGTACTTCCCCGTACTCATACTGAGGGAAATGAGGCTGACATCGGAAGCAACCTCCGGGGGCTATGACGGGATCGGCACATTGACCGAATATGGTGAGCTAGAGTGGCGTGGCAGGTGTCTGACCATGGGCAAGTGCATGCACCTCATGTATTGTATTAAGACATGACCAGTCGGTTCATTCATTTATATTCTCACAATTTAGCACCGGCTTTCTTTTTCTGGGGTTTCAATGGCTGACTGCTGAAAAGACACAGTATTCTTATATAATTGAGCTAGATAGGGGCTTTGATGGGCAGTACAATCCAGCCTGGAATATGTATTCTGAGGGCGAGCAGGCAATCTGTTGCAGAGTCAGGTGATGGGATAAGGTTCACACCAACGTGCAGTCAGTCACACGAGACAATCCTAATGTGCACATTGTAAGTAGAGTTCATGTAAGCTGCATGCAAGCCGGGCTCACCCTTGCAGGCAGACATCATAGCAAAGATTTTGCCCTGATGACAGATCACTTTATTTCATTCTAGACCTTCTAGATTATTATTGATGTTGTGCTACCTTGTTTATGACTCGCTTAACCCTGTCAAGCCACATGCTACCCGCCGGTAGCCTCGTCTCCCATCACCATGAAGCCTGAACGGTTCTACCACAAAGAAGCAGGCAAGTTGGTACATCTGAGATAATCAAGCCCCACCCCCGCCCCCCTTTTTCCCCAGAGGGCTAGTGAGAGCCGGGCGGCTCAAATGCCATATGTGTTGTGCCACGTCAAATAATACTCGTTCTTACTGCCAGTGAGTGTCCGCCTGCCCCAGCTAGGCCCTTGCCGAGTTTGCCACCTGCAACAAGTCGACACGAAAATGGGTGTTGATGAATGAGTGTGGCGCACCGGTGCGGTAAGACAAGCTCCAGCTTACCACTCCTTGACCTATGCCAAGTCACCAACAGAAGTACCTGGGAGCCTGGGTAGATACTAGGCCAGCTTGGGTTGGCTCTCTCCTAGTACATAGACTTGTAAGCAGATTACCAAAGAAGGGAAGTATCTTTTTTGTCTGCTGATTGAAACACTTCAACTACCCTTCACAATTCGGCCCCCTCCCCCTCCCACACCCTGGCCCCTCTGCCCCCCTCTCAAATCCACCTTCCCCGGACTTTCAGCAAGGGTATGCTCCTGGAAGTCACTTGAAGTAGTTGGGGAAGTGGGTTGCAGGGGCTTAAGCAACCATGATTTTATGCTATTTTTCAATGTATATCACCTCTTCTCCTGTCACCTGCTACATTGGACTAAAACATCATCCTTCACAGTTTTGACAAGGAGCTCAGTTTTCTGCACAATGAGTAGCACCTATAAGGGCTACCAAGACATACTGACATCAATCGAAGGTCACCTGTCAGAGAGACAAGGAACACTCATTGATTCGTTCAAAAAGGCCCGTTTCACAAATATCCTCCTACCTATTCCCGAAAGTGGAGAAGGCCTGCCAAAAGAGTTATACGATCGTCCCACAGATAAGCAAAGATTCCTCAAAGAGCAGAAGAGGGCTTTCGACACCTATCCAGTACAGCCCGGAACTTTGGTCAAAGACCAACAAGGCGACTTGCAGCATTACCGCGTACAAAGTTTTGACGCTGTGGTCAATGATCCTCAAGGCTATCTCAACCATTGTCATGTTGGCAGCAAAGTCATCATGGAGAGATATCTTAGCAGAAATGCTGAAGACGAGGACACGATTGTATCCACTTATAGGGGGCGTCGCCACAAGCAAGATAATCGCTTGAAGGGCAAGGGCGGATTTGGCTCAGTCTTCAGGGTGGAGATAAGTGGCGTACATTTGGCTATGAAGCTGATTGTCCGACCCAGATCACGACGCGCCAACAACGACCTCAGCATCTCCTCGGGCTCAGACGAAGAATCGTTCTGGTCCGAAATAAAGATTCTTGGCAGAGAAGGCCAACACGGGCCCATCGGATACCCGGACAAGCAACAGAAGTCTTTTGAGGATGAGGTATTTGTCCTTCGGAGCATTCGGAAGCTCCCACTACCAGACAGGAGACTGGCCAGAATCCGAGAAAATCATATCATCGAAATTCGAGCTGCCTTCACCGATCCACAGGCATTCGGAATGCTCATTTCGCCAGTAGCATTTTTCGACCTGCATACACTTCTCGACCGGATTTCGGACAGCGAAAAAGGATCGTTCAGCGAGTCGGATCCAGCCGTGACATTCGAGAGAAGCCAGCTGCTAAGATGCTTAGGATGCCTTGCCGCGAGCGTGGCATTTCTTCACAAATCCAATATTCGTCACAGGGATCTGAAGCCAAAAAACGTCCTCATTGTCCAGAGCGATACGAACAGTGTTGGCTGGAAAATATGCTTGTGCGACTTTGCAACCGCCATCATTGCGCCGGAGAGTGGCGGACCACGCCGGGGAGCCGACACAGAACGAGCTGTCATCCATCCAATGACCCCAGACTACAAATCTCCGGAAAGGCGTTCTGGACACCCTCGTACTATGTCAGAGGATATGTGGCACCTTGGCTGCATCTTCTTGGAGATCTTTATCGTGATAAAGAGCACAACACGGAAGGCTCTGCAAGAAATCTTTGAGGATAGAGAAGCGAAACGCGACACGGAGCTGCAACTTTATGGCAAGGCCTGCAGCAAAGATGACTTTCGAAAATGGCTAGGCGAGCGGAAGAGCGATTCCGGGGAAAAGATTGACTTCGTTATCGACTGGATAGAAGACCTTCTGGTGATTCAGTCCACAAGTATCCCTCGGATGTGCTCATTCTGACCGTAAGACCCATCAGCTTGCAGAAGGGCCAGATTACCTTCGGATGACGAGTTACCAACTATTGGAGTTGATTCACCCAAAGAGCGCTCATGGTCGAATTCTTTTCGAGGAGTGCTGTCGCGACTTCTTCAACTGTGACGAAGTCCACGTTCAGGAAGGACTTGCTAGGGAAGATGAACGTGCCATTTTCTGTACAGAAATTCAAGAAGCAACACTCACCCCAGCAGAAGACCAACGTTCCTTGCAGCCCAGACTTCTGGCTGTAATCAGTCCCAGCATGCCGACTTTCGAACGTCGACTGGTTCTGTGCGACAATGCTTGGCCGTTTCCAAAGCCTGATAAATTCAGGGAAGCTTGTAAGTATTACTGCCAGAATCGATAGTAGGATTCGACATGTTCTCATTCGCCTGCTTCTTCATGTCTGATTACTAACACGATTGAGGGCTGCCGGTGACGGGCATATTCATCACGCGCAGCGAAGGACTCACGTCAAGGAAAGTGATCGTGAGATGGTCAGACTTCAATCAGCCGTGCGAGCGTGAGACGGGTAAGTGTTAACTTTTCCTTTTGCAGCCTCGTCATCTGCGCTCGTGCATGATTTCCTTGATATTACAGACTGACATAATTCACTAGTAAACTACGAAACTCAGTACTGGCTGGTAAGTCACACATGGTCAGAGATGACGACTATTTACGGCCCCTCAGCCTTAGACCGATGTTAATTGTGTAGGGTTTCAAACCGTGGGATCCCAACCGTGTGTTGGATGTCACGTTTAAAAGGCCAGATCGTAAGCCTTACTCCGAAGCGCAATAATGCTTTTCACGAATGAGAATAAGTTTTTCAGCACAGAAAGACTAACTCGTGGTGACTTTAGACGCTATTCAGTTCATTTCTGTCCTTACTTCCGCCGAACATGTGGCCAGAGGCGCCCAGCAGCTGCCGATCAACAATGTCACAACGAAACACGATTTCGATGCGCAGAAAATATCCATCCACTCATTTGATCGAGACAATTTAAATGTCTATATCAATTCTGTTGAGTTGTCAAATCAGAATGATAGAATGGGCAGCGAAGGAATTACCCCTGCTTCAAGCATCACTCGAGTTCTGACGGTTGCAAGCAGCCACCCACAAGATCTTGCTATGCTTCATTTTCTCCAGGATGAGCATATTCCCACCAGGTTCGGCGTCTTTTACTAAACGCCTTTCTGTTGATTTAGATTGCACTTCCTGGTCGACATTATTGCACATTGTTTAACCAACTAATTATCCTGCATAGTGCACACACGCTCTATCTTCTGCGGAGCAGACCTCAACTTCTTGACTTCCAGGTCCACGAAGGGTCCTTAAAAATCGCCGGATTCGAATCGATTACTTACGCAAAATCTGAACCAATCACAGGTCTTATAGTTCCTCCGGACGAAGCTAGCAACTTGACCGTCGCGACGTTCAAACGGAGAGAGCGACGGGAATTCACAGTGCACCTGAGCACCTTCGAAAGCAGTGGAATGAATAGGCTCCGCATCATCAGTCGGCCAGCCTCTAATGTGACGTCTTTCTGTGAGAGCTTCCACGGACTGGTCAAAGATTTAACTGGTTGGAATCTGTTGATGATGTGTAGTGTGTCGGGTTTTGACACGATAAGAAGCATCCGGGCCAACAAGCCCCAAGGACCTGGTCTCCTGACGCTGTGGAAATCGGAAACACAGAAGACATTATGGCTTGCAGCAAGGCTGGATGACTCTCGTCTTGGACATGGAAAATGGTGGTATGGGCAAGGTGAGCAGCTGATGATACATCAACCGCGACCGTTCATCGTTGCTGACACTATACTCTATCCTAGTCAACAAGATTCCGGAGATGAAACGTCACGAGAAGAAAGTCAAAGTCAAAGTGGTGAATTTCCAGAAGCACGGATCCTACCTTGACACAGAGCACTTTAACCACATCGGCGAACATACCAAACACATCGTAATCACATTCCATGAGGAAGAGGGTAAGTCGATAAGGGTCTTGTTGCTTTTCATGAGCACGCTAACGAGAGAGTAGAATGCATATTTGTCGGAACTGTCAGATTCCAATGATGGGATCAATCTGGTTTTCGAAACGTTGATTTCCCTGTTCTCTTCTCATAACGCGGGACTGTATGTGGAGGATCAATTATGGATTTCCAGCCTGTGGATTCACGTCATATCGCCCCTGTGGAGGAGAGGAGGTTAGAAGTTGTACATAGGTAAGGCTTTGCTTTCTTCAAGTACTCCAGTCCCAGAACACGTTTTGGAAAAGAAATCAGAGATTCGCACAGGCAAAAAAGGAGAGTACACTGGCACGTCGTCGGCACTAGAACATACGAGACTTCGCACACTCAACACCTAATTTGCATAACCAATTAATACAATTGATCTTAAGCATGTCAATTAGCTGTGTAGATTGGGTATATAGGTGTTATGACTATAGGTGTTGGGTGTGTGTGCATGTGAGCGTATGGGTGTTGGGCATGGGTGCGTGAATTAATCCTGGTGATATGCTCTAATTGTTGCAGCCTTGTACCGGTGTATCCTCCATTTTTGCAGGTGCGAATCTCCGTTCTCCTGGAAAAGGTCAGCCCTCATCCATTAGGAAAGTATCACCCATCCCCCAGAAGGGGAGCATCCTGCCCCACGTGCATTGTTCACATTGGTGGTTGAGTGTTCATTGGTAGTCAAAATCTACACTGGCACTGAGGTAGACGACTTAGCCGCTGCCTACCCCATTAAGTTAGCCATGGCCTGTCTGGTCCAGCACGTATGAGCATGATCTTTCCCCAGTATTCTTTCCTGCGCCTCCAGGGCCTGCCTCTGTAATACTAGTGCCTGATCCACATCACCTAGTGCCTGTCTGATGCTACCTAGGTTGTTCATCGACCAAAGCGTGTCTGCATGTTCTGGGCCAAGCGCAATCAGGCGTCCATCTAAAGCCTTTTGGTACCATACCAGCGCAGAGTCGAACAGATGTAGGTCTCGGAAACATTTTGCAACATCTCCACAGGACCAAAGCGTATGGGCATGCAATGCACCGAGACACCTTTCTCGTGAGTGATAAGCTTGGAGATGAAGCGTCAGGGCCTCATCCAGCCTGTTTTGCAGGCGTAGCGTGGTGGCCAATGTGTTGATCGTCCAGGTAATCTCTGAATGATCCTCAGGAAGTTTCGTCATCAGCTTAGTCAATGAATGCCTGTGCATTGATTCAGACTCCTTCAACAATCCCAGATGTCGATACATCCTTCCTATCTCGTTTGTCGACCAAAGAGTCTCCATATGATCCCCGCCACGGAGTAACTCCTGTGTTGATTGGGCCTCACGATGTTTCTCTAGAGCCAGCTCTGTGAGCCCTTGTTGATCAAGAAGGACTCCCAGAATATTTATCAGAAAGATATTTTGATTCAGATCTGCGGCCACGCTTCTTTGTTCCAACAGCTGCACAGCCTCAGCCAAGCGGTTTTTACGATTCAGCCGCCTGGCAAGCCCCCTTACAACCATCATTTTCTCGAAGTAAGTAACTTCTTTCCTGTAATCGAAATAGGATGTCGAAGAAAGTTTGTCATGTGATGACTGAGTATGGCCCCCTAAAAATCCCAGTAGTAACTCAAGAACGTCCATAGACCAGTCATTCTCAAGCAAGCTGGCGTTGAGACCAGACTCGAGTGGAGATGCCGATGCCCACTTTTCGAGACTTTCCTGCCATTTGAAGATAGTCGTAAAGGCAAATGGCTCTCTGTATTCAAAGAGCATACAGTAGAGCCACTTCTGTCGATTTCTCTTCATTGAGAGGAAGTGGCACACCTGCATCTCAAGCTCAGAGTCGTAAGATCCTAGCGTAGTGTGATGACACCAGGATGTCATTGCATACCCCCAGAAGGATTTGCCAGATTGCGAGGGCTTTGGTCTCCGCCCAACATACTCAAGGCACCTCAGAGCAAGCTCCGTATGGCTACGGGCACTGATAAAAAACTCAGAAGCTATGCTCTGGGCACTTGAGTTTGCTGCTGTCAAATATTCCCGGAAAGAGTGATGAATTGGTCGAATTTGGTCCCCACCTGCACTGACACACAGGAAAGGATGACAGATCTCAGTAATGGCGGCTCGGAATACGGTGTGATCCGTGCTGATAATGTGAGCGCTATAACGTCTCTCAAGGCATTGTACCGACAGAGCATGCTCGAGCTCTGATATTGACAGAGGTCGGAAAGCACACAGAACCCATTCAAGAAGTTCCCTGGCTGTTCGACGTCGATGAGCTGGTTGAGAGGCGAGACCCAGGATGAATCGATCATAGGTTGCGGCCAGACCAGGAGGACACCTGAGAAGCATCTCTTCCACGTCTGAAATTGTAGTTGCTGTTTCTAGATCCTGCATTACGAAATTTGCCCAAAGAAACATTCCGTCAACCTTATCTGTTATGACTTTGACAAGGTTTTGTCGAGAAACGTCATCCTCAAAGGGAAGTCTCTGCGCGCGTTCTTGGATGTATGTCTCTATGTCGGGTCTGACGTCTAAAGAACGAATGGCAAGGTGCGCTGTTCCATCGAGGCATCGCATCAGGTCTCTTGAGTCCCTACTCAAGATTGCAAGTTGGAAACCCGGGCCGAACATCGACGAGGCTTCCATGAGTTGCCGAACAGTGGCCTCCGGCTCGCTCATCTCGTCCAAGCCATCAACAACCACCATGAAGCGTTTCGTGGCAGATGCCACCGCAGCCAGGATTTCCATAGGAGAGTCGACCTTGGAAATAAATGCACGGCCAAACTGGGACGATCTTTCATAAGCTTTGACAAGCTTCGGCGGCAATTTTCGAGGCTCCTCATGGTCCAAAACATTCGTGAGCGCTTGAGCAATGAGAGTCGCAAATAGCTTGGTACTATTGTTCTCGAGCGGTTGACTCGCGTCCCCGTAGAAATATGCCACGGATGTGGAAGATCCTGCTGACTCCTGAAGATCCAGTATCATGGCGGCGCTAAGGAAAGTCTTCCCGATGCCAGGGGGCCCTGAGATCCATAGGGTATTGCCTCCGCCTCCATGCTTCCAAGTTGTGTATTTTGAATCCTGAAGTAACCAAGAGGATGATCCTTTTTGATGCGACTCTCGGAGCTCGAGCAGTCGTTCGGCACAATCCAGTGGTGCGAGCCACTCGAGGACACGCTGGTCGCGCATGCATCAGTGTGTTGAACGGTAGTGAGACTTACTTTTTTATACAGACGACTTACCTTATTGAGTTCCTGCTGTGACACAGCTTCAGTACCGGGGAGCTTTGGAGGTCTACTACGCGTGACGAAAGTATGCACTACGCCGCGATGTGCCAGTGTCGCTTCGCTGTCCAGGATAGCCAGGTGTTTTCTAACAGCGTTGAGATCGTCCACAAAGTCGGAATCGAAAGTGGCTCGTAAATGATGAAATAACATGGAGATTTCTGTCATGTTTCGTGAGTAGAGTTACTCTCCATTGCCAACGCTGTCTGACACATTGAGTAAGGAAGACGTACTACTTTTTCGGAGGGCTCGTCGTGCTTTATCAAGGATTGCAATAATATCCGTATAGACCACAATCAGGGCCCCCTGGAATCTTGGATTCTCGAAGAACATGTCCTCATATGCACCATAGAGAGAAAGAGCGAGACTCAGGTCCTCCAACAGCCGAAATAGGCTTGTGAAATATCGACTCGCCGACGAGGTCACCTACAAAGCAGTCAGTACCTGCCAAACAGCGCCATATTGCTGTAGCTTTGGGTTCCAGACCTCTATAAGGATCCGAATGAGACCCCATATGAGTGCTGCTGGGTTGACGACAGATCCGGAGCAAGTTTGTACCAGGCAGTCCATGGCCGCTGCATACCGGTCGACAAATGTTATTAGACCAATCAAACGAGATTTCAAGTTTCCATCGATAGCCTTTTTTGATGTTATCTGATTCATCTCCACTCGTAGCAGCTCATCGATGACTTGCTTCAACGAGGCCTGTTGCAGCTCGAAGCTCTCAACGGACCCATACTTCTCGATGTACTCATCCAGGGCCACCTGCGAGGACTTTGTAGAGTGTTTGTCGTAAAATATCATTTGGACGTGCTATGCTATGCAAAGAGTATTAAGGGGATTTCTAAGAACCAGAAGTGGCATTGGATTAATGTATTGCAGGGTATTCAACTTCATGTAAGACAAGCCGCTACTCTGAACGATCACGGAGTTGTATATGCCACCACAGTCCTCATCCCAAGCACAGAATACTTATAAGACAATTGAAAAAAGTCACGTAGGCATATTTCCACTCATAATGCTGTTCTAGCTGTGTTGTGCCACTGCTCCATCATTGCCACATTCTAAGAGGCTGAGCTTCCAAGTACCACTCAGGTACCTCCTGTGTAACAGGGCAGTGAGGGCATTGCGTCGAAACGTTTGTGGCACCTTAAATTTGCCCAACGTTAGTTCCGGTCCTCCAGCCAAGACATGAGTGTAAAATCAGGTATCAGTGTTGACAGCCCTCACCTGCAAGCCCTGTTGCCAGTCTCACGTCACCTCGTATTCGACCCTGAACTAGAGCCACCCTTCTTTGAGCCCTTTGAACCTGAATCGCCGCTGTCGTCCATGACGGAAGGAAGCAAGATGAGTCGTTGATAGATAGATGTGGCTGTTTGATGATGGAATTACTGATTGATGAGACTTTCTCTGAGCTAGGGCACAGTCGCATGCCACGAGTCTCCCGCAATATATATCTACAAACATCAACTTGACAATACTTCGACCACAGTAGTCGGGCGCGGAACCAACCCCGCTATTGCCCGTGTCCTGACACCCTTGTACAACCACACTCGTCGATATTGGGGCGAAATTGCATCAAGGATTGCCACCGCCTACCTCGGACCTGCAAATACGCTCACGCCCGATTGGCCGTTTCGTGACACGTGGGAGCCTCTGAAACCGCAGAAGTGTGATAGAGGCTGACATGCATTCTCACCATTTTGACCAGCCTGTCGATCCACTGCAGAGGTAGCGTGCCATTTCGCCCGGCGAAAGTGTGGAACGCCTGAATGGATCGACACAGCCTCATATTCACCGAGTTGCTACCTGCCCGTGCGATCACAGCCGACAGTACGTGATCATGAGCCAGCTTGATCTAAGTATGTATCGATAGGTGAATGTTGAATGTCCTTCTGATCCCACTAGGTCTATTTACTCGATACCTAATCCTGAGTCTACCCTGTTTCCAAAAGTGATTCCCTCGATAACACCCTTGACTGGCTCTTGCGCTAATTGTGCCTGAATACGCCCTTCCACTTCTTCCAAACGCCTAGCGGTCTTTTGCACTTTCTCATGTGATTCCCCGAGGACTTTTCGGCGAACACACAAGGCTCTGCGGAAGAGTTCGCAGGCTCGCTCGTGTTCCCCGGAATACCTGCACGTCAGTGCCAAGTTCTCCAAAGCTGAGGCTGTTTCGAGGTGCTCCGTGCCGTAGAGCCTTTCCTTTCCCTCTAGTATCTCAACCTCTAGCATGGAAGCATCTTTGTACATATCCAGATCGTAGTACGTGATGGCCAAGTTCCTCATTTTATCCCAGATCTCCACACGGTCGGGATACTTCCTCTTGTAAATCTGAAGCACTCGCTCGTCTATCTCGAGGGCTTGATGGAATTCTTCTCTCTTGGCGTGGATCCTTGCCTGACACGACAGCTCGTGTAGTGTCTCCAAAGACTCCGACCCGAAGTGTGATCCTGTGTTGTTCACAACATCGACTTGTAATCGAAGGGCTTCGTCCAGATCACGGAGATCACGGTGTATAGTCGCCAGCTCTCCCTCCGCTCGTAAGCGTGCACCGATGGTATCAGTCTCCGGCGGCAAGCCATTGATCTCCTTCAACGCTTTTCTCTGAACCATGAGAGCTTCTGAAAACTTCCGCTGCCTCCTGAGTGCCAAAGAGTGGACTCTTAGTGCTGAAGCTTTCCAAGTCATGTCGATGTCATCCTTGTCGGTTGCTATCTCAAGCATTTGCACGGCAGCATCGTAGCTCATCTCATGTACCAAGAACATGGCAAAAGTGACAGAGCATTCGATCGGCACAATTTCCGCGATATTCGTTTTCAAGACGTTGAAAGCAAAATCTATGCATGAGTATGCATGGCTCAGCAGTTGACGCTGGTATATGTAAGCAGCCGTTGAGTCCCGTGGCGTGTTGTGTTGATACAGCAGCTTTTCAGCGCAAAGGTGAATCAATGAAGATGCCATCGAGAGGTACTTCTTTTGCTGCTGCGATTCCAACCTGAGGCGGCCCCATTGCTGAACCAGTGGATGGATTGATGACGAGACATAGCCATCGTCATCGGTGTTTGTTTTGATCATGGAAAGGTTCTTCAATTCCAGCACGTCTGAGTAAAGCCGTGTAGTATTCCAGGACTTGATGGATGACAGGTTTCCATAAAGCCACTGGATCTGGACTTGTGCCGCGGTTCTCTCTTTCCCGCTTCTGTCCGAGAATATCAAGTACTCGCGAGCGTCATCGAAGAGTTTATGCGGGACCGTGTTGTCTAAGAAACTGCAAAGTGTGAACCATTTCGCGGCAAACGGTTCGTTTGTTTCGATTCGTGCCATGCTATCCTCCCATACCGTCAAAATCCTCTTTTCGCGCGGCATGAGAGGCGAAAGTTCATCAAGATACCGCAGCGTGAATCGCGGCTCTTGTTTGAGTTGCCCCAGGAACTGTTGGGGATGTGTATCCGTGACCTTGATGTATGAAGCAGCCTGAAGAATCCCTAGTGGCAAGCACCCAAGAGCACTACATATGCTGTGGAAGATCTGGAGTGTAGAATGGTTTTCACGGACAACTCCTGACAACTCCATGAGAAGCTTGGCGGCATTGTCGGGGGGGAGGGGCTCGACAGCAGCGTGACTACCACCTGACTCGAAATTCAAAAACCGCCGGTCGCGTGTAGTGATCAAGACTTTGGAGCATTGCGTCTGAGCCCACCTCGAATGATGCTCGGAAAGTATCACGTTCATGAAGCCCCTGTCGTCTGCCGGCAAACTGTCATAGATCAACAGTATCCTCTCTGAGCCGTCAAGCAACTCCGTCAAGACCTGCTTGGTAACCGTGTCTTCGTCGGTGGTGACATCGTTGATTCCTAGTGACCGGGCTACCGATCTAAAGCTCTCATGCATACGCTTTGAAGTATCTGATTGGATCCAGACGATCTTGTGGAAATGCCGTGAACGAGTCCTAGCAAATTGTAGAGCGATCTGTGACTTGCCCATCCCTCCGTTGCCATGGAGGACAAAAACCGGATGAACAGCTGGCTGCGCGAAGAAGCAAAGTTCGATTTGCTGAAGTGTGTCCTGCCGCCCAACAAAATTTGCCTCCAAGTGCTGTAAAGGCACCTGAAAATATTGGGCTCCTTGGTTGTCATCTTCAATGCCGGAACTCATCTGCGCGATTCATGGTCAGCCATTGTTGCCATGCGGCCTCTTATAGCCGGCTTGATCAATACTCGGTCCAAATGACATACTATTCTTGCTCGTCGATCTTTCATCTCTTTCCCAAAAATGTCCACAAGTCGTTGGAGAACAACTTGGTATGTACGATCATCCTCGCCGGGGAACTTGGCAAGATTTGAATGATTCGTGAAAGATGCTATATTGTCGCTGGGGATGCCACAGGTGCATGCTGAATGTTGGGGCACCATTCGAATTGGAGGCCCCGTTCGTGACCATCGTCCATCTTCTTTTTGCTTTCGCGGACGTCAGGTCATGAGTTCTTAAAAACAAAACCGGGGGAAAAGAAAAGTCTTCGGATAGATACCTCTACTGTATTACTGTCCTTGGTCTCATAGACTGCAATGACAGTAAGATTGCGCTGGCCAAAGGCGAGCCCAAAGTCTTTGTTTAGCTCCGGTAAATACTGAGAGTCGAGTCCCAAGTTCCGAGAAAACATTTCATTCTTGCGTCCGTCCGTCATGGAGATTAGGGCACGGTTTTCAAGGCCCAAGTTGGGAACACCAAACATGACGAGACCCACGCAAGATGTGTACACATCTCTTTCTGCACGGTCTTTGCTTGCATGAGCGTTTTTGAGCGCCTGAAACTTATCAGCACAACACTACCTAGGGAGGCACAAAGCTTATTCATCACTCAATAGTACAGCTACCTACCTGCTTAATGAGGAGACCACCCAGGCTATGGCCTATAAGGATTAGAGGCTTCGATCGTCGTGCCTGTACACAACAGCGACATGTCATTCATCTGAGCACAACGCAATTTCTCCACGATGGGATCGACGGCCGGGGACGGAACAACTTACCTTGAACTCTTTCCGCCTTGCTGTTGCAAGTGATGCCAATAGATTTGCTCCGTAGTCGTGTAGGCTTGCATCATTGTCGCTACGTGCCACAGTGGAAGGATAGCCATACGTGAACACACGAGCCGCACAGCCTCTGTCGGCAAGGTCTCGTCCAAGCCAGTCGCGAAGCCACACATGTCGACTATTCTCCGGCTTCCAAGACCAAATTGGCTTGCCATTCCAGCCGGTCACAGCAATTATACTTGGTAGAGTTAGCACGGATACGAATGCTGGGGGCTTTGTATGGCACATGGGCAAGGCACGCACTCAATATCCCAGCGCTCTGGCCAGTGCAAAGGGGTGAGGTCGAAGAAATGATCATCCACCGCAACATCGAACGTGCCACCGTCAGACGTAAGGTTAATGGTGCAGTCCACTTGATCCTTCTTCTGCCAAATCTTGTCAAGGAAGGAAGCATTCCTGGCGAAGCAAACCGTTGCAACGTGCGATGCTCCGATCGTTGACGGGGCCCATGACATTCCGATAATGCTTTCGTCCTCGTTTCCTCCCACAGCTCGTCGAAAAGCGGCTTCTTTGATTCTGTTGGGAATGTGGCGGAAGCGAAGAGTCAAATGAACGGGCGGAGATCTCTCTGAGATGTTGGCCTCTTTCCTCGTACTGGCTGAGACACTGGAGCGCCGCCAAGTGAGGAGCAAGAAGGCACACAGGGCGAGCGCGCAATGGAAGAGAACGGTCTGAACGAACGCGCCAAGAGACATTGCACCGCTCATGGTGAGACTGTCGGTTGTGGCAGATTTCTGCCACATGGTCAATACTCAGAGATGGATGGCGTTGGTGCTGTTGGCAATGGGAGCCTGATGCGCGGGCAGGCTGGGGCTGGGGCTTACCCGCATGCACGTAATAGGTACCCCCGGTGATGACAAGGATTAACAACCAGCGGGTATTATATAATGATGCAGGTTGTTGCACCCTCAGTGTGTGTTTATAAGAAGCCTATTGGGTAATAGGAGAGAGCGTCACAAAAGGCTTGCCAGCTGCACCAGAGAGACGACCTCTAGACATCACAGGGAAAAAGCAATACCCCATAGGTGGACAGTAACAAATCACTGTAGTACGCAATATGAGGTAAACATTGTACTCGCCCGGCCTATCCTCGGTTTCCCGTCTGCGATCCGGGATTCAAAGCCTGCTAAGCCCGACAGAGGAATGTCAGAGGCCTCAAAGAGATACGCCAAAGGAACTTCACAACAGAGCACTAACTTATCTCAGAAGTTCTGACGACAAGGCCAAAACTAAAAGAGCAAACGGTGAGGTGATTATCGCCGGGAATTGAGTCCGACGAGGGTTGAAGGCAAAACTATCTGGGCTCACCAGGCAAGAATGTATCCTAATACCATTTATCTCACAAGCACCTGTTGCTTCAAGAGGGTGAGATTTTATTATTCGTGATCTTGAATAGTAAGATTCTTTGTAAGACTTTGAAATAATTTTCTTCAGATTCTGATCAGAATTCGAGATCCTACTTAAGATGCTCACAATTCGAATGAACATTTGGACGCTTCGAGTCGGCGGTGACTGTCACGATGATCTCGATGCTTCTTCTTCTTCTTCTTCTTCGCGGAGATGCCTCAGCCTCCTCGGATTTTCAAGAGCCTTTTGTCTCCTCTCTACCCTGATTTTCTCATCCGGGCCTCGAGAAATAGACTCCTCCGTGTTCTGATAAAAGTCTCGGAACTCGCAGAACTTATTCGCTTCGGCTGCCCTCCACGGTGCTCCATAGTTACTCTCTTTAATCCACTCCTCCAAAGGAGGATACGGTGACTTATTGAACACCACACGCAGTCCAAACCATATTTCTGGAACATCTTGTGGAGGGCTGGATGTTTGCCCTTCCCAGTGTAACCATTCAGGGATAGTGAATCTGCCCTTGGCCAGCTCCACTTTATAAATATTTGGTCGAAAAGCAGGATCGATGAGATGCGCCTCATTAACATGTTCCAGGCCAATGTGTGGAAATATGGGTAGGGATCGCTTTGTGAGAGTTATCTCAACATCAAGACTGACTTAGAAATCAGTTTTCATGTCGATTTCCCGGTCCAGAATTGTAGAAGAATCCCCCAAAGGTTTCCAATCAATCTTGGCGGCACTCAAATAGCGTATTCAACACCGCACACCAACTTAAGGCTGGTCAGTCAACGCTAATCAAGGAGATGGCAGGGTGGATCAAATTACCCTTCCTATACCATCCTTCTTGAATTGGATGTAACATCCCAGGAAAATGGGCCATGACCAGTCTGTGCAGAAGACAGACCTCAATGTTGTCTCTGTAGCCATGTGGACAGTTTCTCTTTTTTTCTTTTTTGGCACTGAAGTAGAGACGGGGCGGGCACGACATGGGAGGCTGTGGGAAAATGATGGACCGGAGTGGACACAGATATATATGGAGCAGCAACACTACAGCTGGGAGCCAACCAAAGACGATCCAGTGATACGTATGTGGGGTACGGAAGGATTATTGAAGAATGTGGATATTCGTACCGGTTAAAACGGATAATTTAAAACTTCTTTTTAATTATTTAAGCTTCCTACCTTATTTTCTTAATTAAAACTTCTTAAATTAAATAATGTAAACTTTAAATCTTTAGGTTTTCTTTTTTTTAAGCTTTTAAAATTAATATTTAGCCTTAAAATTAAAATAATATAAATATCTATTTTTAAAAAATATTTATTTAATTTTATTATATATTTAATAAATCAAATTTAAGTTTATATAATAATTTTAATAATACAATTATTAAAATAAAAAATTTATTATAATTATATAATTTAAATATAATTATAATATTTATAGATAATACATAATATAATATTTAGATAGGTGGAGGTACTTAGAGCAATGTATCTTTATGCTGGTGGCGGCCCGGTGCTATCATCCGTTTTGACCGGTACGAATATCCGCATTCTTATTGAATTGCTCGCTATCACCAACAGTTGATAGATGACCGGGGCTTTTTGTTGGCAGCTGCGAGGCTGGCATCGACCCAGAGGCCAAGCAGCGAGACAAAATTATCGCAGGCTGGGAATCTTTGGACCCGTGAATCCATACAAGCCTTCCTTTGCTTCGAAAATATGCACAAATCAAGAGGGAATTCATTCTGCGCTGAATCTGGAATATGACTTAGAGAGCAGCAGTAGGAGCTAGGCCATCATCAAACAGTTCCATCTCACACGAGTCGAGTGCCTCAAATTATCAAGCCATGGGGTCCTGTCGAAACTTTATGAGTATAGGAGAGAATCCTCGGAAATAATTACTAGCAAGGCTGGATGGGCTGTCATCGTCTTTTGAGCATTTCTGCCCATAATATAAGCTATTCCGTTTCTCTGAGCAAAGACTTCAATGGGGGGAAGCAGCGATATTAGGGTCAGCCGTATTGATACCATCTCCTGATGGCTATTTGTGTGCATCGAGTAACATGACAGCCACAAAAAAAATGTTTGTCCTTAGACCAGCGAGCAGGGCTTCTTCCTTACCTGCGAGAAGCGTACGCTTTTCCATGTACCTGGATATAGGTCCTTATACACAAGGTAACTAATATTGGCTCGTTTTCAGAGCTAACTTAAAGAAGAACCCATCAGTCAGATTAAGATTTGCTTGTTACTTCACAAATCAAGGCAAAAACCATCGCCGAAAGCGTTACGTCTAGTTTCTACGACAGCTCGTGGACGAGTGAAAAGTGGATGAAGTATCTAGACTGTTTTCCGTTTCTCGTCCCGAGCCCCCTCCCTCCGCAGGGGCCGGGTTTCACCGAAGAACGCAAAAAAGAAAAACGAGGCAATAATATCGCCGGGATTGAGCCTACAATGGCCGAGCTTGTAATCCTCAACAACTGACCTGGTGACACCGATGGGCTAACTCTTCGCAAATCCCTGAAACGTCAGCCCAGGGGATGCATTGCAGCACCAAACCTAGCTCACTGTGCCAACCTTGATTGTTAAAATGCCTCAAAACCGCTTCTGAATCACCAAGAGAAGCGGAAGCCGTTTCATAAAAAAACGGCAAAAAAGAATCAGGCGGTGATCGCCGGGAATTGAGCCCGACGTGGGGGTCGAACCCACAACCTTGAGATGTATCTCTTGTCAGAATCGTGAGGTTCTTTCTAAGAGTCTCACGCTCTACCGATTGAGCTAGCCGGGCGTCTGTTAGACGCCAGTTGTTGGAAAACCGACAGCCGGCGGGTATTGTGTGGGCGGAACAACGTGCTGACTCGCTCGATCGGACTGGGAATCGCCTGCGGTACCGTCCACGGTCGAGACGGCAGGGGATTGCCAATCATCGTTATAGTCTGTGCATCATTGCCTGCTGTGTTATGTTGTGCCTGGCCGGATCGCGCATCATGGAAGGCATTGGTCGGACGGGGGCGAGGGGCAAAGGGCGGTAGCCGGCAATGGGCGGAGTAACGAGAACGGTAGAGTCGGACGGACGCTGAGGCAGCGTGCAGGGAGCACATGGGCATCCTGAGTGCCGAAAGGGACTGGCCGATGGGGTTTTGTTTCGCGACGTAAGCTGTCAATGGTCCAGCATGGCGAGTTCAATGGCTGTGTCTGTTGGTGCTGGCGGTTGCCAGATAATCGCGCGCAGGGCCAGGCGTGATCGGGCAAGCGTGATGGTCGTCACGTCAAGGGGGGTCGAGAGCGGTGTCATCCTGCTGCTCATCGACAGCTTGGAAAGGTGATCTGCCCATCGTGAGGCGTGAAAATGAGTGAGCAAGCTCGCTGCTGGGATGAACTGTCGTGAAGCCGCTCAGGGAGTGCAGCTGTCGATTCGATGACGTTGGAGGACGGGAACAGAGTGTCTCCTTGGGGCGAGGGTAGGTAGCAGGCGGGTAGGCGGGCAGGTAAAGCGGGTTGGGAGGGAGCGAGCTCTGAGGGGTAGGAGCCCCCTGCCACTTCCGTTTTGGGCACGCATGTTCACACTGATTGGCCTGGAGCTTCGCTGGACACTCCCCGGGCCCACCCGAGCATTGGTGCATGCATGGGCACGACATGCGGCAGCATTTACTGCCGTTACGGTCGGCGAGAGTGAGAAAATGGACGTGTTTGCTTCCTCGATAGACGCGCCAATGCTGATACGAGCCTCGGTGAGCAGATTTTTCTGACTGTTGCAGCTTTCGATTTTCGTTATGACTATTGACGCGGTGAGCACGACTAGCCTGGGGTCTGCTCCTCCTCCTTCGCGCAGACACGGCACGATGCCTTCTCCTCATCCATTCCTCTTTCGTCGCTGCACCGATCCTCCACGAACTGTCCCACAGACCCGCAGCGATGAATTTACGCGCATCGTCAGACTATGCAGTCTAACCCAGTCCAGTCTTTCTCGTGCCTCTTGCTCATGGCAAACCAGCGATTATGCCGCCGGAAGAGTTGGAAGAGGAGCGGGAGTCTCCGTAGGGCATGTCGTCGGCGTGACGGTGACAATGCCCCAGCCGGTCCGGCACTGCGTGCAAACCGTTGCGGTGGGACAGACAGTCACCGTGGTGGGCTGCACGGCCATGCTCGTACAACCGCATCCCAATGTCACAGGCGCTAATGACACAGGGAACTATGTCAGCCTGCGATCCTTCCACCTGGGCAAGCCAAGGCGCCTTTTCGCCCGAGGATCAGGATGCGGGTGATACGTACCGTCGGCAAAGCACAGCCCGCTAGGTGTGCACGTCGTGGCACAGCCTGTTGTCGCTGTGATCGTTGCTGTTGGCCGGAATGTGCAGTCTGGAGTTGGGATTTCGATCATTGTGGTGGGAAACTGTCGAGCTGCGATCTCGATGGGGTTCGCAGCCACCAGAGTGCTGTTCTTGTCAATCTTGCATTCGCGGTTCCGCGAACAATGTCCCGGGACACCTGCGACTCACCAGGAAAATAGAGCGACGACGGCCGTGAAAGACTTCATGTTGGCGAGCAGCAAATCTAACGTATAGAGCGTGGTAATAAGTATCGAGAAGTCGGATATCTTTAATATGAATGGAGGCAGATAGGGCTGAGGACTTGGACTTCCTAGTGTGTCGTTCGTCTGGGACTGACAAACACGTATTTATATTCCTGTCCGGCTAAACTGCTCCAAGGAGCCGCAAGCAACTCCGACATGAAGCACAAACATCGCCCTGGTTCGGATATCGGGTCTCACGAGGGAGCCCTGCCAAGACAGGACCCCTCTAGAAAATGTACATAGCTGCATGCATTGCATCGGACCACTGTGGGTAAGCTTAACCGTAGTCGACCCAGATCTCTGGCCCACAGCATCTTTATTCGGAAGCCGGATGCATACCCTGGGCAATACGGGCCTTGGCCCTGCTTGGCCATCAGCAAAATTCTGTTCGATACAGAACTAATAACGAGATATTTTCTCCGGAAGGAACAGTGACTCTTCGTCACCTGTCAGCCCATGGAATTTTCATTGGCAGATCCCGTGAAAGGAAGCGGCTATTCAGCTGCTGCAGGAAACCGGTGACGTTAGAGGTCTCGGCTGGGAATGTCTCGTCAGATCTTTGAACACCGGTAGACCGCTTCGGGCTTGCGAGCCAAGGGAGGAAGATGGGGTGAACGTGATGTCTCTGGTTTGAGACACTCGTCCAGCTGCTGTCACTTATGATGTAAGCATTTTTTGTCACCTGTTTTCAGTGTAGTTCAATCGGCAATGGAAACGACCTCGGGACTCTCTGAGAGCCCTTGGGACATTGCGAGGCTTCAAACGCATTGCCTGGAACTTCAAAGATTCTGAGAAACCATACTCCGCCTTCCTCTCAATCTGGCCTGTAAGGATAAAAGAACATGTCAGGCGCGATACAGAGTCCACTGGAAGGCACAAAGCCAGGACTATCACATAACGACACTCACCTTTCTGTACTTCTCATCCATAATGGAGAACTGATGTAGTTACGTGTACCGTACATACGTATGACAGCCTATTGTTTCCCTTGCAAATTGTTCATTTAAAATCTGTTCTGGACAGCGATACCGCCACAATTTGCTGGGAATCAACAAGTGGTTGAACGGTGTGTCACTGCTTTTTCTCAGTCGCTCGTGATCACAGATGGCAAGACCTCTTCATGAGTGGTTTACAAGGCCTGGCCCAGGGACTGAGTTTTGCAATACCAGATCATCGAGTTCATAGAGCCCCTGAATGCATGCTGGGTCGCAGCCAGCTCAGTCAGGCAGTCACTCATGGCTCCTCATCACCGACTAGGTCGAGTCCGCTGGTACGAACCAAAAGGGTTTGGAAAAGTATAAAATCCCAACCCAATCAACCCTTGTTGTAATTCCAGCCTGGTCTACTTAAACCAACTTCCGCATAAGCAAGACTTCGACAGAACACGGACTTCTATCAAGATATCAAGCAGCCAAAATAAAATAATACAGCATCATGCCGCCGAAACCCCGGCCCTGGACTCCCAGGCCCCGGCCGTAAGTGCTCATCCTTATTATCTTGTCATCTCGATTTTCGCTGCCCTTGTAATTCATACTAACTTGTTAAAGGCCGCCGCCGGACCCACCCCCATGCCCATATCCGGGCTGAGGGCAGCTATAAGGGGGAGGAATGAAGTGGAAGTTATCTGGCGACTTAGACATGAAACCGAGGTAGCCAATAAAGTATATATCTTCTACTTTGATTCTCTAGCCGAGGTCATTTTATGCGTGCTATATGATCCTTGATACATCTAGACAGTGAAATGCTTGAAGCACATAGTGTTTCTGCTGCAGATTCTGGATAATGTGTGCTTGCAGCAATTTCCCAGAATCGGCACGAAAATCCTGAGGTTGCCTGAGATTTGAACGCATAAAAAGAGTTGTTGCAATTATGAATACGGAGATTCACACCTGCAGAACTGGAGGGTACACCGGTACATCAGCACCTCACCCAGCACCCACACCCAAAACCCATACCCAACAACACTTACACCTAACACTACACTCATACCCACACCTCACCTATACCCAATAGTCATACTCCCAACTTAAATATCTAATTCTCACGCCTAATTTAATCTGGGTGCATAAATGTTGGGTGTGGGTGAGCAAATCAGGCCTGGGTGATATATGTAAGTTGAATTATCTGTCTACCCTCCGTTGTCACAAGTGCGAATCTCCGATTTCATAATTATATGCAGTCACCCAGGTGATTCCACCGTTTTCAACATATCCTTGTAGTGATCTAAAAGGCTTCGCAGTCTATACAGTACTTTACGTCGTTGTAGTGATAGACAAGCCGACAGTGATGCGTCAAGTCGACTGAGTATCGTCCTATACACGAAGCAAAAGAAACGAAGACCATGCTGACAAGCAATTTTGGAAGGGCGTAATAGTATCAGGCCCTTTGTTATCTTCATATGTGATCACCGCAGTTATGCCCAATTTCGAAGGGGCAGATAAAGACCCACGCGAGCACCTCAGAACGGGAGTACATATGGCGTAGGAAACGTGGATATCATCCTGTGTCACATGAACCTACAACAGCCAGGAATAAATATAAGATGAAGCCTAGCCTGAGCATATCAGCACTGTCCTTGTAGGCTCCGGTTAGCTCGGCAACTTTTCCCAAGTTGGAGGGCTCGACCCCTAGTTTGTTTATCGTCGCAAACATGGTTCATGCCGTTATACTCTTGTTTCGAACCTTGCTATCAACGCATTGTAGAATAAGTGGCAAGTTTTATGTGGAGTGCAGCAAGTGATATTGAGATGCTTGTGAAACCACGTTGGAGAGCACGAGCGGGTGTTGATCGCGACCTTTAGTCGAACATATTCTTGATTCAGGCCAAATATCATTTCAATCAGTTCACATCACCAGACTCCGCCAGAGCGCTTCTCGGTCTCAAGAATAGTGACGTCGAGTCTTAGTTGAACACTTGCCATCGTCATCAGCACCACACTGTCCCTATATGACTAAAATTCTTCTAAATCATCACTCCCGTCTGAGACTGAGCCCCCATCCGTGGTGGTCTTCATTCTTTTGCCCTCTATGGCGTAGTGATGTCCTTTGGTGCACCCAGGAGCCGTGCCCACCTGGTCACAGCAGTTCCAGGTGAAGCCCTCGGGGAACTCTTCCCGCATCTCGTCGGTGTCTATTTCTCCGTGGCAATCCTCATCGTGGTCGGCCCAGAAGTCCTCGTCGTCGCCGCCTACCTCCATCTCCCCTGGATGGTGTTGGTCAGCATGAGATTGGGCCAGTCGTCCCGCCTCCCGAGGCCTGAAGCACACTTGCCGTGGTGGTAGGTGCAAGCCTTGGAATCGTTGGCTTCCTCGCTGAAAGCCTCCCCACAGCGGACGCATATGAAAATTTGGTCCGAGGCCTTCCTCTTCTCGCCAGTGTTCGGAGCGCCTGCCTGAGCGTCTCTCAGCTTTTTGATGTGGCCCACGACTTGCAGCATGACCGGTGTGTCCTTGCATAGCGCCAAGACGACGGCACGAAGCTCGTCCCCAGAGGCCGATTCCACGATATCCATGGCTTTGTAGAAATCACGATGGTCAGATAAATTCACAAGGCGGCAAAGAGAGTATGTCGGCATCGACGACGCGACTGGACGCGTCGAGCACCATTTGACGTCAGGGTCGACGTGGGGCAGCCTGGGGATTGAGCTTGTCTGCCCGGGCGCGTGTGGAGTCCTTTCGCTGATCTCATCGGTTCCACAGCGCCGGGGGGCTTGCAGACCAGCAAGCGGCCAGGGGATGGGAGATAGTTTGAGAAAGCCTCCCAGGAAACAACGACGCGGAGCGGGGATTTTTTTTTAAAAAAAAAAAAAAAACCTCAGGATGATAAACTCATTGCCCAATGTCACACATGTTGACCTGCAGGTATCGGGCCAAGCCACCACGCAAGCACGCGGCACCCAGCAACTTTGCTCGGTGCACACCTGCATCTGATACTCAGAACTCTCGCCCGGCCAGCTCTGGACTCGGTGGCCACAGACCGACACGCAGCTTCACTTGTTTCGTGCTTGCGGTGAAGCATCGTGGCGGAGTCCCTGGCGTAGATCAGCTCTATCATGACTTCAGTAGGGCACGACCGGAACAGAAGCGCAGAGCGAGTCTAGAAATCATCCACGCGAGATCTGCCTAGTTCGTGTTTTACACCTGAGAGGTTTTAGCGGCATCCGAGCATGGGCCGTTCAATGCGTGAGGTTTTGGGCGTCGGGGGCGTTTCGGTCTGAACTCCGAGCACTCGGGGGCCCGCGAATAAGCACAGAGGGAGGGCATTCAGCATCATCTTCAGTATATCAAAACCGTCAAGGAAAGCCGCCGTGTGGGAGACGTTGGACACCATGGCTTGGACACCAAGGCTCGTGACCGATTGGGGTATATGTGCGATGCTGCAGATCTGCATCATACTTGTGCCTGCCTGCGTTGTAAAAATTAGGACGGAGTTCACTAATAAGTGAGTAAGAATGTGCTATGCACCTTTTCAGCCCAGAGAAACCTTATCTGTCGCCAAGAGTCGTCTTGAATATGGGACGAATCTCTACTACACAGAAAGCAGACGCTGTGAAACAACAAGCGCCCCATCGCTACATGGGGGCCACTGGCCCGGCACGAGTACCAGAGCGCGCTGCAGATTCGCAGCCCCAACCTGGTACTCGGACCCAGGCTCGAGCCAGGTGCCGGTTTACAAAGTTCGACTCCTTGGCGCTGATCAGGAACCACAGCAGTCGGCACCAGACATCCATCGCGCCAGGAGGCGATCAGGATGGGCGATGCATTAGCGGGCGGCAACGCTTGAAACGTAACCACTGCCAGTCGCATTCATCCAATCCGTCTGGTCGGCGTGATTCGTGGGACACGAGTGTTTGTCGAAATGATCTTCGCAGCCAGAACACCTGGGGAAATCGCAAGCTTTCCTCTTTCGGTCTGCCCTCGCCCTGGGTTGGGCTAAGCCGCAGCGGGATGGACACTCGTATCCAGCCCTGACAGGGTGGCCGCGGGCGCTGGCGATTGGCGTGGCTCACTGTCGTTGACGTCTGCAGGCCCAGTAGCTCGAGTTGAGCGCTGGAACTTCCAGTCTGGACCGAGCTAGTTTGGCGTCTATTAGGTGCCGAGGTGCACAGAGGCCTGCCTGTGAACCTTCTTTACGGCCGTTGCCAGACATTTTCCGCCAAATCGGGAACACTCCGTCCCTGTCCAACCCCAAAGGGTTCGATGGATGCACACATATCGCGAGGCGTTATAGGCAATCTGACCATTTCATGTTTTCGAAACATACCTCGGCGGGAGCAGGGTGCCTCCTTGCTCGCAAGCCATCTCAAGGACGGAATGCAACACATGAGCGCCCAAGGATTCGGAAAACGGCACGTTTCTTGCTGAGTCTGATGTTTGAAGCTTCTTTCATCATGGGCGCTCTTCCAACTGTATATATGGGGGAAGGCCATGCGAGTATAGGTAGATGTCCCTGCGATGGTTCCCATCCCATTTTTGTCACCCAGCCTCGTCGTCATTCAACTTCTCCTCTCCCCTACTTGTTAAGCCTTCTCTCCCTATAACCACCCGCCCCACGACCACGCCTCTCGGTCCACGGTTCCAGGCGAACCAGCACAGACATCCCCGATGATCAAGCCATTACTCCTCTCCGGCCTCACCGCCGCGGCCGCGGCCCAGACCACCAACACGAGCTCGCAGGCATGCGTCACGGGCAACGCGGTGCACCTGATCGTGGCGCGGGCCTCCCTCGAGCCGCCCGGGTTCGGCGTCCTGGCCAACATCTCGACGCGCGTGATGGAGCAGCTGCCGGGTTCCAACGCCGAGGCCGTCGTCTACCCGGCCACGCTGGACGGCTACCAGAACTCGGAGGGCCAGGGCGTCGCCGCCATGACGCAGCTGGTCAACAGCTACGCCCAGGCGTGCCCGAGCAGCAGGATGGTCCTCATGGGGTACTCGCAGGGCGCGCAGGTCGCCGCGGACACGGTGTGCGGCTCGACCATCAGCGGCTTCGCCCAGACGCAGGCTGTCTCGACGGCTGTTACCGACAAGATCGCCGCCATCATGTTGATGGGCGACCCGACGCACGCTGTGGGCCAGCCCTTTGACCAGGGGACTTCGACGAAGAATGGGGTGAGTTGAACCCGATTTCCAGGAGTTACAGGCCTGCCAAGCGTCATAATGCAAGTTGACTGATGACTGACCGTGGTGATGTACAGGTCTTCCCCCGTGTCGATAATGCCGGCTGCGCCGCCGTGACAAGCAAGATGGTCTCGTTCTGCAACGCCAACGACACCTTTTGCGACTCGGGCCAGAACCTCACGGTGCATCTGTCCTACGTCCAGGACAACGGGACCTCGGCCGTCAACTTCATCACCGAGAAAGTCAAGGCTGGGGCCGGTAGCAGCAACAGCTCGGGCTCCACCTCCGGGTCCGGGTCCGGGTCCGGGTCGGGAACCGTCACGACCAATGCCGCTTCGCGAGCGAGGGCAGCCCCAAGAGGCTTTGCGCTGTTGGCCGGAGCCGCGAAGATTCTGGCCAACTAGGTGTTATAGAACGACGGAGGAGTGGTCCGAGGGATGGGACAGTGTCATGCCAGCAGCTGAGCTCTATCCAGGTGGAGCTCACTGCTGATGACCGAGCTCCCGTAATAAGCTTGGTGACTGCGCGGAAGTGCACCATGCTCTACATGTCCATATGGCTGTTTTGGTTGCCACTGCGTCTGGACACATAGATCGGCACCTCTCTGGCTTCTTTTACTGTACATAAGCACCTACATATTCCACATTACAAGCATGATTTAGAGTTTCACGTTACACGAGATACGCTATACACCAAGCACATATACACATAGCCACGATCAAGTCACATAACTATGGTACTTGGGGCGCGGTGACACCAATTCCACAGGTGATGCCGTTGTGACAGGCAGAGAGAAGGTCACGGCTCACCACGGCTGCTTGACCACGGTCTCCGTGTTCGCTGCAGCAGTCACGCGATCTCGGAAATAAATCGCGAGTCGTGACCCGGCTCTGTGGAACGACTGAGCCCTGGACGAGCACCTGCCGGGCAGCGGAGCCCTATGGCTTGAAAGTCCCTTCGACGCCATCCGTTGAACGCCGATCTGGATGTGACGTACTTCAGGCACAGATATGATATGCGCCACCGACCCGAGAGCTGGGAACCATTGTCCCTCCATTTCGATCCGCGAGCTCGGGATGAGCACTCAAGGATGGTCAAGAAGGAGAAAAGCCACATGATCACACGCTTGCGTCTGCCCATCAAGGAGCGGCTGCGGAGTCACCGCGACGGCGCGGGTCAGAGTAGCTGGGTTCGGTCAAGTTCTGTAAAATCCCCCTCTGCCAAGTCGCGGCCGTTGTGACTCTAGCACTGGAATTTGTGGGGAGAGACAGGGAAGCCCAGGTCTTTGCGGGGTTGGACGTGGGTTCGACTTGGGGAAGAACCATCACGGTGGAGCCCACTGCGGGTCAGGCCTGTCGGGCGGTCGGGGTAGAATGCTTAGGCAGGGGCAAGCAAAATTAAAGAAATCAAAATCCGTCGGGAGAAATGAGAATTGGACCAGTCAGGTTCTTTTCCGGTGGATTTCTGACGGATATGTGGGAGAGTATAATAAGTTGACCACGACCTCCTTCGTGTCTATCGCCGAACGCGTTGTTGTTTTTCAGCGGCCATACAGTTGACAATACCACCATGTTGCGCGTAACCAGCACTGTAGCATGGCTTCTGCTGGCTGCTACATGCACCAGTGGGGCTGACACAGTGCAAGACTTCACCAAGCATGTGAATCTCTTCATCGGCACAGAGGGCCCGATTCCTGGTCTTGCTTGGAACGCCGGCAATGTCTTTCCCGGAGCATCTTTGCCCTTCGGCGCCGCCAAGGTGGGCATCGACACCACCAGGTCAGCTACTCCTCTTCTATGCTAGTGACAACTATTCTAACCAATGGCCCAAAAGGTTCAACTACTCCTTCTCAGCCAATGCAGGCTATACGCCTGACGGCAACGTCACTGGAATTTCACTGCTGCATGTTAGTGGAACCGGAGGAGCGCCCACATATGGCTTGATCCCACAGATGCCGCTCACGACGCTCGAGAATGTAAATCTGTTGGACAATCTCACGTACATGCAACCGCGCGTGGTGAAGGATGAGGCTCAAGTCGGATACTACAAGACGCAGTTGCAGAATGGAGTGACGGCTGAGATTAGTGCTAGCATGCACGCTGGCATTGTGAAGTACCAGTTCCCTGAAGACGGCGACGAAAAGTACGTCTTGGTGGACATAAGCCACTTCCTGCCAGGCGTGGGCAAGAAGGAGCAGCAGTACAGCAATGGGTACCTCGAGCGCAGCGAAGACGGAGCCTGGTACTCTGGCTACACAGTCTTCAGAGAGGGATGGGCCTGGGGTGAGCTTTTCACGACGAAGATAAAGGGTGTTTGTGGTATACTGACACTGAAATAGGCGGAGACTTCCGGGTCTACTTCTGTGGACATTTCGACACCACTCCGTCAAAATCTCAATTGTTCTGGGGCAAGAACACCGACCCATTTTGGCCAAACACAACAGACGTCCAACCCAATTTCACAAATGACACCTTTTTGAAAGCTGGGGCGGAGAATTACCAGTACGGAAATCGGATTGGAGGACTTTTCGAGTTTCCCGCAGACGCCTCTACAGTCACTTCCAAAGTAGGAGTCTCTTGGATCTCTGCAGACAAGGCTTGCAGTTTCCTCGATGAGATCCCTGAGTGGGACCTCAACGCCACTGCGAAGGCTGCCCAAGACAATTGGAATTCCGAGGTTCTCTCGAAGATCAACGTGACCACCACCAACGATACCCAGCTGCAGATGTTCTACACGGCTTTGTACCACTCTCACCTCTTGCCCTCAGACCGGACTGGCGAGAATCCCAACTGGGACTTCGAAGAGCCGTACTATGACGATTTCTACACGCTCTGGGACACATTTCGAACTCTCCACCCTTTGATCACCCTCATCCTTCCCGACCGCCAGACCGATATGGTTAGAGCTCTGATCGATATTTGGCGCCACGAGAGATTCCTGCCCGATGGCCGCAGCCGAAACTATAACGGCAGAGTCCAGGGTGGCTCGAATGCCGACAACGTGCTCGCAGACGCATACGTGAAGGGCCTGAAGGAGGGTATCGACTGGGCGGACGGCTACAAGGCCATGAAGACGAACGCTGAGGTCCAGCCTCCCAACAATCTCGACTGGGAGGATCTCACTGGGAGCACCAAGGAGGGCCGAGGCGCCTTGTCGGATTGGATCAAGTATGGTTATGTCACCCCTGACAAGGGGAGATGTCTGAGCAAGACGGTCGAATATGCGTACAACGACTTTTCCGTCTTTCAAGTCGCCCAGGGAGAGGCTCCCCAAGAGGCAGCTAGGTACCTGAACCGGTCAGCGTAAGTATTCCCCGATTTACCCAGACGAATTCTACCTCACAAATGCTGACACCATCATGACAGCGGCTGGCAGAAGACGTGGTCGCACAACACCACAGCGCTCAACTTCACCGGATTCTTGGCACCGACCTACGGCAACGGCACAATTCAGCCGTACAGCCCCCTGACATGCGGACAATGCAGCTGGAGCGCCATCACCTACGAAGGAGTCCCCTGGGAATACAGCCTAGGCTTCCACTTCGACATGGAGACCCTAGTGTCCTTCATGGGCGGCGCAGAGAGCAGCGAGGCGCGCCTGGACACAATGTTCATCAAGGGCCTCTCCGAGTCCGAGCAGAGCAACAACGACGCGGGGACCACCATCTTCAACCCGGGCAACGAGCCGAGCTTCATGACCCCCTTCCTGTACAACTACCTGCCGCAGAGGCAGCACAAGTCGGTGCAGAGGTCGCGCGAGGTCGTCGACGAGTACTACACGGACGGCCCGTCGGGGATCCCCGGCAACGACGACGCGGGCTCCATGAGCTCGTGGCTCATCTGGAACATGGTTGGGTTGTACCCTGTTGCTGCTCAGCCTCTTTATTTGATCTTGGCGCCGTGGTTCGAAGATATCAGCATCAATTTGGGTGACTCAGGGGGTGTGGTTCGTGTCTCGGCTGAGGGGCTGGAGAATGGCCCGTATGTGCAGGAGCTCAAGGTCAATGGACAGCTGTGGACCAAGAGCTGGATTAGCCATAGTGAGCTCACTGGGAACGGAACTGGGAGCGTGTTGGAATTCCAGCTTGGGCCGGCACAGACTGAATGGGACACTGGAGACGTGCCACCCAGTCCGGGGCACTTGTTGCTATGATTCTGGCCCACTTGATACCGCATGGTCTCGAAGCTTGAGCTATAATCTACGAAAAGTTCTCATGAAATGACTTACAGTTATAATAAGCAGAATGTGATGTTTCTACGGTTCCATACCCTGTCATGGCATGAAGTGCAAAGATATTTTCACCCACGACACGAATAAAAACCGCGATTGTATCAGTGCAAGTCATCGGGAATGATAAGCATACGTATTTCCAGGACTGTGGCCTCGAAGCCGCCTTTGCTCAGTGAATATGAAGCGAAGCAGCAGAAATAACCACAGAGGCCCCGCTGCTATACTGTGAAAGTCATTGTCTGTCCGGGGTTCGACTGAAATATCGGTCGGTGCCGTGGACAGTATCCTGCGTGGTGTCTAGACCTCTTCGACTTGAATCACTTGTTTCCTCAAAAGCTAAGGTTTATCATTTCCTAGATTACTGCATAAAGAGAATAGCCAAGTGTGAACCTAACATACAGATTCGACTGCATCGCACCTCCATCTGATCATTTAAAGTCAATACTACTACAGGGCACGGCCTGACACTAAGACTTTTGGTGCGAATTAGCAGCTTCTAACGCAACACTGGTTTGCAGAAGCAGATTGAATAGTCACTGTCTGAAGCCATGCATAGCGAATTTGGCTGTAATTGCCTATAACTTCCATTGTCTCTTGTCCCACTAGGACAATCATTGTCGTTCCAGCTTAGTAGAGGAACTCAAAGAATACAAGTAGTCTTTTAAAGCCTATACTACGAATTGATCCCACCTCCAAGGTTGATGTATCAACCCTCAGAGAATCTAATCTAGAGCAAACCAAAGTGAAGATCAGCGGCGTACCACTGGCCGTATTCACTTGCGAGCCCTTTCTCCGTAGCGCGGACACCCCGCCGGTTTCCAGTATTCGCTTGACACATATGAAAGCGTGGAATATAAAAGCCCTCGTCCCAAGAACCAGTAACCTTTCTCCCTTCCTCATTTCTTTCATGCCCATCTGGACAAGACGTTTTGCAAAGCTTGGTCTACCTCCAGTTTTCTCTCTGCACCACTTTTTTACCAAAGCCAGCGTATCCCCATCTTTGATACGTCCACCGCTTCGTCACCTAATTTATATCGATTCCCTGACCTCTCCTACTCATCAATATGAGTCAACCCACGAGCGCCTCCTTGGGAGACCTGCGAGTCATCGCGCATGCTCTTTGCGAGGACGCTAACATCAAGAAGACAATGATCGACTATCTGCGAGCCTCCAGAAACTCCTCGACCGGCAAAGACTGTGGCGAGGCGACCGATCACGTCGCCCTCATTGAGCAGGCGACCGCTCGGGAGCTGTACACCATCCAGCTCCATCACTGCAAGAATGAAGAAATCAAGAAGCGAGTCGCGAACTACCTCCAGGTCTTGCTCTACACCAAGCCCGCTGAAGTGGCCCCCGAGATAGCCGACTCCCCCAACCCCATCAAGACCGCGACCCCGGAGGAGCTACACAACGTCATGCTTGGTCTCTGCGAGGAAGATGACGCTAGGGAGCGGGTCGCCAGCCACCTGCGAGTCTTGCGCCGGTCCAAGGCTGGTCTCGCTGCCACCCCGGGAGCCGATGCGGTTGGGCTCATCAACACGGCGAGCGAGATGGAGTTACGCGCCATTGGCATCGCCATGAGCGACGCAGACGAGGACATGAAGAAGCGCCTCTTGGAGTCCTTACACGTTCTCTCAATCTTCGGCGAGCTCCGCCGCACCGAGACCAAGAGAGTCATCTTCCAGTGTCTGAGGTGCAAGGAACACGTCCAGGAGAAAGACAACAATGCCCAGTCCTGCACCTACCACCCTGGTGAGTTTTCTTGCCTCCTTATTACTGGAAAGGAAGGTTCGCGGAGAGTTACTAATTCTATGACAGGGCGAGTCGAGCAAGGAATGATTCCAGGAATGGATCTCCCTAGAGCAGTTGATCGATGGTCCTGCTGCTTTTGGCCCCCAATCAACCGTGGATGCAAGACTCAGAAGCATCAGCGCCAGTAGGGCATACGGAAGCATCGCTTCGTTCTTGGCCTCGAGGCCAGAGATGGCTGACGACAGATCGGAGACACGCATGAAGTAGAAGGGTCCCAGTGGAATGCTGGCTCTTTCGAGAGGCGTTAGGTGACGGGCTGGTTCTGATGGGGGCGGAGTTGTTAAGAACAGTCTACATGTTGAATATGGACTGGAATATGAACGAGGTTCTTGTCATTGAATATCAACTATTTCATAGGAAATCACGAGCAAGCAAGCACTGCCATGCCACTCAACTCTCCTGTACTATTGAAGCCCCATTTAGAAACTGGAAGAGCCACCGTATTTCGGGTAAAAGCTATGTTCAAGTACAGAAATATCAACCAGAGATTTGGAAGGTCAAGTGCTGATGCAGACTCGGCAGTCACGCCACTCATGTCCATGTCACCAAGCCGTTCACGCCATCACCGTCCATCACGTCTGAAGTTAGGATGCTATGTCATGCCTGTGAGCTACTTACAGGCCCTCGTTAGAGCAGCAGAGGTATTCTCACCACTGTAAAGCCATATCAGTGTTATGCAACATTTCCCTCTTGCAGTGGAGGTTATAGTGAATTAATGGCGGACGACGGTGATCTTGAGGACTGGGACTGCTGTTGCAGCACTTGATCACCCTCAAGCAGCTTCTTGAACCGTCCTTGAAGCGAAGTGATGTTTAGGACTCCAGCTGGTGGGCGCTGGCTCCGTCAAGACAAGCTGCTGTGCATCCCCTAGCCGACACATGGGAGTGTCTACACTTACTCAGTACCGATGGGTGACTTTCGAGAGTGTAACTTTTGTGCCGATTCCTGTGTAGGTAGATACAGCTTGGTTGCTGATTGACTTTCGTTGAATGCGTTTGCGTTGGCCGACTGGCCAATCACTCGAATTGAGGCTGGTCTGATCACTTTGGATTTGTGCACCTTTTTGGCGTTTTCACTTCCACTTTCAGCTCACCTTTCCAATGACCAGTTCCTACCATTTCTAGCCGACCCAACTTTTATGTCTCCCTGCCTTTCGCATTGAAGGTGCTACGTTTCCTCAATGCCGCTGAGCCCAGTCTTCATCAATCGTGGGTGAGGTCATAGCCACA
Organism: Diaporthe sp. P3_1W; assembly: GCA_037177825.1. NCBI lineage: Eukaryota > Fungi > Ascomycota > Sordariomycetes > Diaporthales > Diaporthaceae > Diaporthe > Diaporthe sp. P3_1W. The sequence goes on from JBAFXB010000001.1 coordinate 7,354,957, forward strand.
TCACAAGCTTTCTTTTCCGCCCCTCTTTGGTATCGGGCTAGACAACTTAAGTTGTCACAAAAAGTTGTGAATCGGACTGGTCTCGTGCAAGCGCCTGCAACGACTTGCCGCTACTGCAAGACGTTTTCGATTTCGTATTCATCGGCTTTTGCCAGCTGGCCTTTACCTGACCACCAAGGTTCGTTGCCTTCCCAAGGTCGGTCCACCATCTGGAGTCTGCTAACCTCCTTGACCTACCAGTCTTTTTTCTGCGGGTTTTGTTGCAGGAACTAGTCGTTGGAGCCAGAAACCTCTCCTTTCACACTGTTTATTTGCGTCACGTGCCTCGCTATCCTGTTCTGATTCCCCCAACTCGCGATCGCAAACGGTTCACGACCCCACCATAAAGCTCTGTCGATTGTGCCTGTCGCTCGTCATTACTGCTATCGTCTCATGGCAGTCAATCGCCTGATCATTCGTTCTTGGCCCAACCGAACACTAATTGTCGACCCCCCAATCATGGACACAATTGACACCACCGAGCGGGCACTGCTCGAGAGACTCGAATCACTGAGACAACAGCTCAACGAGGCTGAAGAGGGCTTCAGGGAGGCTGAAGCCGGTCTCGACCTGTATCGAAGAGACCGGGAGATCGAGCGCCAGGTCGCCTTGGACCACGAGCTAGCTCTTACCTTACAGGAGACAGACAGCCAGGAGCAGCTTTCACAACTCGACGACGAGGAGGACGAGGATGCACTCAGTGAAACCAACCATGAAAACGAGGCTCGCGACGGCTCTGGTGAGAGGACTTGTGTCACCTGTCTGGATGACTTGAGCGACCATGATGCGCATCGCAGCCCCTGTGGCCACTACTGGTGCCGGACCTGCGTAGTCAACCGCTACGAAATGGCCGCAAAGAGCACCCATTTGTTCCCAGCAGAATGCTGCACCCAGTTCATCCTGCCTGACGATGACGCACTCGTCGCCCCGGAAACCTGGGCTCGGTACTTTGAGAAGAAGACCGAAGTCGAGACTCCGAACCCGACATTCTGCTCCAAGCGCGACTGCAGCAAGTTCATCCCACTTCAGGACATCAACGAAGGCCAAGCCAGGTGCATCTGCGGCCAGATCACCTGTGCGGAGTGCAAGGCTGTGTGGCACGCAGGCGAGTGCGTCATAGACCCTGAGAGGGAGCAGGTCCTCAGTCTGGCTCGGGAGCAACAATGGCAGATATGTTTTCACTGTAAGGTGATGGTTGAGAGGCTTGATGGCTGCAACGAAATGGGTACGTCCAACATGCTCCCCCGGATCAAATGTGTTTGTTTTGAAGCCTCTACTGATGGTTTTCTCCAAGATTGCCAAATCTGCAACTCCACGTTCTGCTATGCGTGTGGCAAGGAATGGAAGACGTGTCCCTGCCCTCAGTTTGGGCGCGCCGAGCCTGCCGATCAGCCGCCTGCCTCGCCGCTGCGTGTCTTCGAAACCCCTACCCGTACGCGGGCAGAGTCGCTCAGAGCACTTACCCGACTTGCCGCTACTGCTCAGGAGGTTCTCGAGACTGTCGATCCTGTCGAGGTCGATAACACTGACGTCCCCGTCGAAGAGACGCTTCCCCTGCGTCGATGGGTTCCCAGGCATCTTCGGCCTCGTGAGCCTGTGGAGTCTGTCGAGTCTGTCGAGTCTGTCGAGCCTGTCGGGCCTAAGGGGCTCACTGGACGCGCGAGTCCAACCAGTGCAGGCTGCGATGCGCACAGTTGGCGACGTATCAGAGGTGGTGGAACCTGTCAGAGCTGCAACACTGTCATGCCAAACTTCCTGTTCCAGTGCAGCGCTTGTCGTCATACCTCTTGCCTACGATGCAGGTAAGATGCGACTAGAGCCAGGTAGCTCGCAGGAGTCTTTACTCTCCCTATTGTGGGATCTTTGAGATGTCTACGGACTTCCTGGAACGGTGGAAATGGGGTACAATATTCTTGTTTGAGATAGGCGAGGGGGGATGGAAGCAGCAGCAAGGCTTTTCTAACTTGTGTTCGGAGGTCTCCCTGCACTTGCATTTACCTACCTAGGCAGGGAGGTAGGAAACAGGCACAACTTCTCATAGAGTTGAAGATACTTGCGGTCTCCAAGACAAGGAGAACTTTGTTACATATCTGGTCTTAGGCAATAAATTTTGTACTTCATGTTTGCCTTGCTCTGGCGTTCCCTTCAGAACAGTGTTGACTACTTCTCCTCTTCTTGCACAGCAGTCATGACACCTGGCTGCCCTGCTATCATGCCCCTTTTCTTAGCTTCGCCCACAGAGTTTCACCTCGCCTGCACAAAGTCCACTGTGCCTATAAAATCGAATTGAACCGTTCGAGCTTAACGGGCTGCTGGGAATTGGAACGGTGCTTGTCGTGGTTTGGCGAAGCCTGGACTTGGAAGGAGGGACGGACCCACAATTTCGCTGCCTCCTTCACTTTCAGCCACCACCTACCCACCAACAACTTGACAAGTGCAGTCAGTACAGACAAAGACGCCCAATCTTTGTGGCAAAGTCCACCACTGTCATCTTTTTCCCCCTTGACCTGACACCCCAGAAGATCATCAACTCATTCCATCATGGACATCTGTCTAGACCACCTCGACCTAGAGACGCGCAGCCTCGTCATCAAGATACTGAGGCAGGACATCAGAGAGGCCATGGAAAACATGAAGGGGAAGCAAGGTCAGTTCGATTACGATTCTAAGGTCGCGCTTGACGCCTACCTTGCCGATCTCGAGGCGCAGACTGCCCTCGCCTCGGACAGAGCAATGGCACAGAGCATGGTCCAGGCCGTGCACCACGACGAGAGCATCATTGCTGGCGTAGTAGCTCAGGAGGAGCAAGCTGCGAGCGACCGACGGGCAGCTTTGCAGCTCCACCGACAGGGCCACCTTCCCAGACAACCCGAGCCCTCGAAACCCGACGACAATGAGATCATTGACGACGAGCTCCGGATGAAACTCGAGGCTCGTTACAACATGCGTCCTCGAGATGACAACGACGACGGCCATGATTATCCACGAAAACTAGCCAAAATTCGACCGTGCCTAATCTGCGAGCAAAACATGGAGTACGATGACCTTGTACGACTCCCGTGTTCGCATGAGTACTGTCGAGCATGCCTCAGTAATCTTTTCACAATGTGCCTTACCGACGAAACTCTGTATCCCCCGCGGTGTTGCAAGCAGCTCATTCCCGAGACGGAGACCCAAATTCGGGTCTTTCTCGGTGGCGAGCTTCTGGGAAAGTTTCTGGCCAGGAAGCTTGAGATGGAAACCCCGAACAGGACATACTGTCACCGACGTGACTGCGCCAGCTTCATTCCTCCCCAGGGAATCCAGGGAGATAGCGGAACTTGCCCCAAGTGTCAGAACAAAACCTGTTGCATTTGCAAGGAGGCGGCTCACACAGGTTCTGACTGCCCCCAGGACGAGTCTGCCCAGACTTTGTTGCAACTGGGCGCTCGAGAAGGTTGGAAGCAGTGCTTTGGGTGCGGAAGAATGGTTGCGCTCGGTTACGGATGTAACCATATCAGTAAGTCGAGCTGCCCACGATCTTACGTCTCAAGACACCAGATATTGACTACTTTGTTGCAGCCTGTCGATGCGGCACTCAGTTCTGCTACGTATGCGGCGCGCCCTGGAAGGAGGAAGGGGAGCCAGGAAAGTGTCGGTGCGCCCTGTTTGACGAGGATGAGCTTGCCCGGCAGGCCGCACAGGCAGCCGCCGAACAGCCAGAGTTCCACCAGCAGCCTCCGGCCAGACAGGAGCAGATCGTGCAGCAGCAGAGGAACCATATCGTGCAGAATTACGCGTGCCAGCATGTCCAGTGGTGGTTCAGGCGGGGCCACTACAAATGCCGCGAGTGTGGCGAGCGCAAGAACCGATTCATTCATGAGTGCCGGCAGTGCCAGTTCCGTGCCTGCAGCCAATGCAAGCGCAATCGACTGTAAGCACAAGCTGTTGCTCAGCTTTTGCGATTGAGGACAAGCACAGCGCGAGGAGACCTTCTGTCTTGGGGTCAGCACCGCGGTTCTTGACCACGGGAGGAGAAGATCATGGCAATGCCGTCTAGATATTCATAGGCTTGAGCGGCCATCATCAGGGACGGACATGGTGTTGGCGACGAGGATTCGGATTGGTTATCCATTAGCACCGACCACACTGACGGCTCACTTGAATCGCGAAAGGAATCAAGCGGTCGCCATCGATTCTGCCGACACTTGTTTCCTGCCGCACTACTGTACTCATAGTTGACCTTCTATGCCGATCAAGCAGCCGAGCCCGACATGCAGGGACTAATTATTTTCGGGAGGAGGATGAAGGATGTTTGGGCCTGATCATAGCAACGCGCTATTTCTAGACAAATAGGCCAATAATACATGTACAACATTTCGCATGTCCCTCTACTATCCCTGGGTTGCAGCTGACATCTGCGAAAACGTGGTGGTGCGTTTTGTTTCGTGTCACGTATTCATTCCACACAATCATACTCTACACCTCAAGCTGATCACAACCATAAAGTTACATTCACTCAGCTAGGAGTCACTTCCCTGGCCATACAGGGCGAGCATGTCACCCGCCGCAAATACCTGGCTAATGAACTCATCCGCCTCACAGATGACCCTCACACTCTGTTCTACACTGGGGGAGCTCGGACCCCCAGACACCTGCTGCCAGCTCGTCAACAGCCTCCTGAGGTGGTCCCCTGCCGTGAGCAGATCGGGCCCGATGACGCCGCGCAGGGACGGCACTCTCGAGGCGGCGAGGAGGACGAGCATCGCACCGGCCATCCTGCAGATGTCAGTTAGCAAAGTCCAATAATGTTATAGCAAGAAGCAGAGGACTTACGACAATGAACAGATCCACGTGTCCACCAACACCGTGTGGGCAAATCCCCGCAGGTTAAGAATATGCAGCAGGCAGGCCTCCAAGCACGCGCGGCATCCGCTGAGCACATCAGAGCTCGGCTTATGTACGCTCAGTCCGTCGCCTCCGGATCCGCTGCCGCTGAGCATCCACATGAGATAAGGCCGGTAGATGACGCTCCGGCAGGTGAGGTATCGCTGGCGCAGGAACCCACCCGCCTCGGTCTGGGTGGGGCGGGTGTCGAGGGTGAAACTAAAGGCGGCGGGGAGCACGTCGCGCCACTCGTCGAGCTGGTGGTTGAGCTCGGCGACGACGTAGGGGAACCGCGCGGCGTCGAGGCTCGCGCCGGAGCCGCGCGCGTAGAGGAGCTGGTGGACGCGGTTGAGCAGCCGCCGCATGGAGATGCATGCCAGGAAGTAGAGCGAGGACTGCTCCTCGACGGCGGGGCGGCGGTGGGTGGAGTACGCGCCCGGCAGCGGGATGGACGACTCGATGCGCGCGATGCCGGACTGCGGGAGGGCCGATAGCTCGGCAAGGTAGTCGCTCTCGAGGACGTAGCAGGCCCAGAAGATGCGGCGGATGCGCTCGGCGTCCTCGGCCGTGTCGCCCGTGGGCGGGTACGACAGCAGCAGCAGGCACTTTGCCGACGCGGCGTTGATGTACTCCCACGCCTGCAGCGGCCGCCGCAGGGAGGCGAAGTACATGGCCGCGAAGAAGAGGCACTGCGTCGCGGTGGACCCGACGTCCATGTGCACGACGTGCAGCCGGCGCAGCGCGTGGTCAAAGTACAGGTCGGCCATCTCGCGGCGCTGCGCGCGCTGCTTCAGGTCCTCGTCCGAGAGCGCCGGGGCGGCGGGGCCGGACGAGGCCAGCCCGGCTATGGCCTGGCTCGCGCAGCCCAGGGCCATGGTCAGGAAGGCCAGGCAGCCCTCGACGCTCTGCTCCTCGGCCACGCCGGCGTTGAAGCACTTGACCGTCAGGCGCACCTTCTCCAGCTGGTGGCGAGACATGGTGGGGTACCAGAAGTTGACGCCGTGCTGGAAGGCATCCAGAATCCCGTCCATCTCGTCGTCGTTTACAAAGGGGTACATGATGGCCGAGGGCCGCATTTTGATAGGCGGACGCGACTGCTCCAGCTCGAAGATGGAGACGTAGTCGTTGCGGAGGGAGGGGAAGACGTCGAAGTGCGGCCACTGCAGGACAGACTCGGTGGTCGAAGTATGCATGGAGTCGAGCACGGCGTTGTCGAAGCCGTTCTGGCCATTTGGCTGCTGGCCGCTCTGGCTGTGATGGCTCTGCTGGCTTTGATGGCTGTGTTTGAAGTCCGGAGGAGGCTGGTGTGCGGTCTCACTTATTGGTGTCCGGGGCGGACAAGCTGTGCGGTAGGCGTGGGCCTCGGTGATGGGTGATTCATCGAACAACGGGCTGCCGGACTGAGGACCTGTAGGTTGTGAAAAGAAAGACGGCCGCCGTTCGGATAGGGGTGAGGCGATCTGCCATCGTGTCAGAGGCACTGGTCATGAGCATGAGAGAGGCTGGTTGATGGATGGTACTGACGACACTGGCGTTCAGGTCATGCAGGAACTTCTCTACACGAAGGACTCCCTCCAGGATGAGATCGCTCTTTCCTCGTCTGCCAAGCTGGTCAGCATGGTGCTATGCCTGGCAACATTTCAAGCAAGAGTCATGGAGCTCACGAGTTGGCTTCGGATCCATAGGTGCAGTCCTGCTCCGAGACGGAACAGGATGTGCACGGGTTGTTACCGTCGCATCTGGCAGTCGAACACGATCAGTACCCTGTTCTGAAGGAATCTCCACACCGGCCGCGTCTGGACACGTCGCGTCGTGCAGCGGACAGCCGAACCTTATTTTGCGAGCCCGACAGATGTCGCACTGTCAAAGGGGTCAGCCATTGATGAGTCTATGCAAGGCTGAGAAGCATGGGGGTATCGAGGAAAGGGCTCACGGCATGGGATGTCCTCAGTCTCTTCCTGGCAGGCTGTTCGGACCGTTCAGATGACGGCGCAAAGTCCTTGTCATCATCCATCGACACGGCCAGGAGTGAGCGGTGCGTAGTAGGTACGGCGTTGGAGCAAAACAGACGGGGGTCACGCGACGTCGTGTGGCTTTGGGCCAGGTATCGATCGATTGTGTGGTTCTACCTGTGCCTGCTTGCTACAGGATTCGAATCTCGGCCTCGGTAGTGCTCAGCAGCCTCGGATCGATCCGAGGCGGACCGGTAGGCATAGGCAGGGCGAGACGCAGACGCATAGCAGGTCAACACGTCATGTGGGTGCAGGCAAAGAAGATGCGCGATGCAGCTGGGTTACGGGACCTGAACCTGGGCCGGGACCTGCAGGAAAAAATGAGACAGAGGGAGAGGGAGACGTTGCAGTGGAGATAAGGAAAGGATAAAACGGCGTGGGATGAACACCCCCCAGAGGGAAACCTGGTCGATACCCTGGGTCTGGCCTGCTGCCACTTTTTATTTTAAGCAAAAAGAGAAGCTCAATTGGAACACGGCCTTGGGATCCCAGAAAACGCGGGGAAATTGCGGGGGTGGGTGGCATGAGGCGTGTCAGGGCAAGCAATCCAGAAAGGGGCAGAGTCCAGGGGAAAAGAGGGCGAGTGTGTGTGCATGCGTGCATGTGATTGCAGGTAATCCTGGGACGGAGATATATTCTTTTCGTCATGCCAACCCAATCCACCGCCTGCTTCTCTCTTCTTGAACCCATGTATCTGATGAGTCTGCTGACTGCCGGAACCATGAGTTGCCCCCAGGTCAATGACTAGGTTCGCCTGGTCGCTCCAAGATCCAAGCTCTGTGATCGGTCCTTTTAAGGACGTTCGGCTTTTTCGAAACCCATGCGCACCAATGGTTTGGTTCCTTCGATACGACCTGGAAATCTTCCGAGCTGCCACTTCCGGAATAGACCTCCACCAGCACCATGATCCCGTCGCTTTGCTGCTTTGCTCCCAGATCTCCGGGAGCTTTCAGATAATCTTGGTGTGTTGTTCATTTGCAGCAGTTTCTGCTTGAGCATGCATGCAAGCTTTTGGACTATCTTGACATTTTAGCATTTGAACATTCTTGAAACACCTTCCGCTCGATAACGAATTCCCGGTACACACCACCCAAAACCAAGATGGAAGTTGAATCCATGGTATCATGCCGATTTCCCTTAACCAGACCGCCCCGGAACCAAACACCGTCTCGGCACCCCGGCGATTCATCCTATCGCCCCATGCACGACCTCTGATGCTGTTGAAATGCCACAACTCCGATTTTCGTCCCCCAGCCCCCGGTTAAGACGCCACACAGCTCCGTTCTGACAAAAGCCACCCCCGCCACTCAATCGACTAGAGTCTGGGTGCTTAAGGCTCGCCCCAGATCTCGTCAGCAATCTGCCTCACCAGCCCCAGCTTCTTCTTCTCGTCCTCTAGGCTCAGCGGGTAGCCTGACTCGTGGGTGCTGAAGCCGCACTGCGGGCTGACGGCGATCTGCTTGAGGGCCTCCTCCTTGGTCTGGCCCGTGCCCTCGGCGACGTACTCGGCGGCCTTGTATATGCGCTTCTTCATCTCTTCCTTGTCCTCGAGGTCGCGCAGCTTAGTGCTAATAACGCCCACCACAACATTACGGTCCTTAGGCAGGTACTTGAGCGGCTCGAAGCCGCCCGCCCGCTCCGTGTCGTACTCGAGGTAGAAGGTGTTGACCTTGAGGTCGCGGAACAGCTTGGACGCGATGATGTCGTACGCGCCCTCGGCGAAGTGCCGCCCGCCGATGAAGTTGCCGCGGCACAGGTGCACGCCCGTGTGCATGTCGGCGGGGACCTTGGAGATGCTGTCGTTGTAGAGCTTGATGTACGCGTCGAGCAGGTCGTCCACCTCGCCGATGTTGTCCTTGTCCTCGGCCCAGCCCTGGCGGAACTTTTGGGAGCAGAAGTCTGCCGCGCTTGTCAGTTTGGTTCTGTCTTGCAACCAGTGCCAGCCATGCAAAAAGCGCGGGATTTATTTCACTCCGAGACACAACTCGGAGAGACCAGCAGACTCACATGCCAGACCAGGGTCATCGAACTGCACGTTCCTCAACCCGGCCTTGTACAGCAGGTCCAGCTCGGCCTGGTACACCTTCGCGACATCCGCGAAGTACTCGGCATCGTTCGCGTACACGCCCTCCTTCCAGGCCTTGCCCTGCTTGTAGCGCATGTGGAACCATGCGGGCGTGATCATGGTCAGCTTGATGTCGCCCCACCTCTCCTTGGGCAGCGCGGCCTGGACCAGCTGCAGCTCGTGCAGGTTGCTCTTGCTCTTGGCCGCGCTGTGGCTCAGCTTGGAGCCGGCGATGACGCTGTCGCCGGGCATGACCTTGCGCTCCTTCTCGATGAGCGAGACGACGTCCGGGTGGTAGAGGCGGAACATGCTGGCGTCGGCCTCCTGCAGGGCCACGGTGCCCTCGAACTCGTCCCACATCAGGCCCCAGAACCGCGTGCGGTTGTACTCGCCCGACGTCACCGCGCGGAAGCCCAGGTCCGTCTGGATCTTGGCCACCTCCGCCACCGACTGCTTCTCCAGCCCCGGCAGGCCGGCCTCCTCGGGCGTCTTGCCCTGGCGGATGGCCTCGCGGGCGTCCAGGAGGGGCTGGGGCCGGAGGAGCGAGCCCATGTGCTCGGCGCGGAAGGGAGGGGCCATGTTGGGTGGTGAGGTGAGCTAAGGTGAGTTGAGGTGAGGTTTTGCGGGGTGACGGGACAGAGTGAGGAGCAATGTTTCACAAGGCAGAGAGTAGGTTGGGGACTTAATCTACTCGTGAGGATAGAGTTGGGTCAAGACGTCAGCTCTGCAACGCTCAATGTCTGGGGCGCGACCTAGCAGATTTCTTTCGGCGCCCGTCCGTCCAACCCACTCTCACCAGCGGTGGTCAATAATGATGCCGAGGACGATCGCTAGTGCGGGGAACAGTGGGCATTCTGGCATCGAGGAGGGACCCCGAGCCAGTGCGGGCCCATCCCTGCGCCACCCAACCGCGTTCTTGCTGGCCGCCGTTGGAGAAACTGGGGAAGCTCTGCTGGGCCCGGACTTGCTGACCTGCTTCTTGCTAAACCGTCCAATTGCTGACCAACGCCATCTTCGCCAGCTAGTAAATATTCATGTAGAGTAAGCTCGGATTTCAAGAAAAGTTCGCAGATTCGCTCGCCGATGGACCTAAGTGAAGCCCAGAAGGACCAGGACAGACCCAATTTTGCCCCGGTACCCACATCGGATTTAGTGTCTAATCCCGTGCTTATCTGTGGAGTGCACTCCATTGTTACCGGAAAGTATTGGTTCTAGACGTGAAGATCTCCAGCTTAAAATCTTGCGATGAGTTTTGAAAAACATATCATTGGCTAGTTGTAGCATCTGCCAGGACAATTCTGTTAACGAGGGCACATATTAATGGAAGGGAAATATATAGGTAACCATACCCATTAGCATGTTCCAGTAATCTTTCATCGAGAATCCAGCCCGTCACAACTAGGGCTCTGTTTCTCGAGGGGGAATTTGTGTCCAGTGCAGAAACTGAGGCCGAGAAGCACGTTTCACGAGGTAATGGACGATAGATTCGCTCTCCGGGGCAAACGCCACTCTAACCTGGTGTCGCCGGGGTCGGCAAGGCTCTTGGTCGCTGCTCTTGTCCACAACTGTCTCTCCAGGCAGGAATTTCCACGTTAATTTCGGTGTCGATTCCTTGACTTGAGACTATCAAATTGTCGCCTGCCAGGCTGGTAAATCATTTCCCCATCCTGCCTCTACTTCTCTATCAGAGGCCCAATGTGCAACTTCGTACTTGGGCTCCAGGATCAGCGAGACGGCACCTCACGGAAAAGTCTTTTTGTTCCACAGCGTGCACTGCATGTCTGTTTTCTATGAAATATTACTCGGGACTCTGGCGCTATTCCCAACTTGAAACAAAAACCATTTGTAGTACTGACCCGTCGCTGAGTAACCGCGACCCACTAAAAGCATGTCCTTAGATTTGTAGTTGTTCAACTCACGCCAATCTTTCTGTCCTGGTGGAAAGGAAAGTACTCTGCACACACCTTACTGAGTCTTTGTGACACATCTCGACACAGTAGAACATCTGAATGAGCGGTACGAGCGAGCTGCAGACCGAGGGCTGCTGTTGAAAGGTGTTAGTGCACTGCGGTGAAATTCTCTACACACACTATCAGATTCCAAGGTGAACAGGAAGGACGCAAGCAATTTCAATATGCAGTCGGGTAGAACTTCGAACCCGGCCCTTTTTATTAGTTCAGCTCCAGGCAGAGTGTTTACGCTGAGTATCACTCAGTTCGGAAAGAGGTGGGCACGATACGCCCTTAATTTTCGTGCTGACGCAGCTTGATTGCATTCCGCGCAGCTCGCTCAACTCGTGCGGAGTCCAGAACTGACTCAAGTGCGAGAAAACGCTTGCGGTTCCTGCTAAAGAGTTACCTTGGCCTCGGGAGCTAACGTGCTTTTGGAGTTGGATGTTTGTTCGTCCGGGGAACTGACTACCCCTGGGGAAGTTGCCCCACAAACCCCGTGGGGAAATCTTGCAGATGAACACATGAGAGGAAATACAGGGAAGTCTGGTAAATGTTTTCCCCAGTCGCCATCACGTTCATCACGAAAGCACCCAATTCGTGCCAATGTCGGACCGACTCTCATATTGTTTGTTGCCGAGGCCCCTTTCCTTCCAAAAACAAGATGTTGCCTCCGCCGTGCCTATAAATACGAAGCCGGAGAGCGTGCTTTTGGGAGGAGGCCATGTCTTGCTGCTCCCTTGATTTTTCCATTGTTTGTGTTCAATTTTGACACACAAGATTGTCCTCACACCATGGCGTTCAGCTGGAGACATGTGGCGGCCATGCTGGTGGTTCACCTGGCCACCTTCGCTCAAAGTGTCACGGCCCAGAGTGATGCCCCTCTCACCGTTCAGACGACGGGCGGCGAAGTGACCGGCTTCATCAACGCAACGGCACCGCTTGTCCGTCAGTTCCTCGGCCTCCCATATGCTGAGCCTCCTGTGGGATCTCTGCGTTTCTTGCCTCCTATTCCTCCGACTAAAGAGCCCGGTCCGATCAACGCCACTACCTACGCTCCGGCATGTAAACAACAACGCAGCAGCAGCACGAGCCTGTACACTGAGGTCCTCACCCAGTTCCTGATCAACGGGCCTGACTCTGAGGACTGCCTCTACGTCAACGTATATGCGCCTCTTAATCCGGTGGGCGAAAGCCTCCCAGTCTTCATCTACATCCCCGGCGGCGGCTTCACGTCAGGCGGCTCGAACTCGCTCTACAAGATCCCGGACCAGTGGATCCAACGGACACAGTCACACATCGTCGTGATAATGCAGTACCGCGTGAACGCCTTCGGATTTCCCAACGGCGAGGCAGCCCACGAGAACGTCGGGCTCCTGGACCAGCGCCTGGCCGTCGAGTGGACACGGGACAACATCGAGGCTTTCGGGGGCGACATAGAGCGGATGGTCCTCTGGGGCCAGTCTGCCGGGGGCATGTCATCATCCGTGTACGGCTACGGTTACCCAGACGACCCTATTGTAGCCGCTACGATCTCTGATTCCGGGGCCGCTTCGCCGTCAAATCTCGGCCGTCAGCCTGGTAATTATACGACTTTCAGCACCCTTGCCAGCCTGGTAGGCTGTGGCGGTCTGACCGGAAATGGCTCTGCGGAGCTTGAGTGCGTGCAAGGCGTGGATGCGAATACGCTGCAGGACTTTGTGTCCAACACGTCGAGCCTCAGCTTTGGACCGGTCCTGGATAATGTGACCTCTTTCTCCAACACGACGGATCGCATAGCGCAGGGCTTGTTGGCCAAGATCGTAAGTGCTGCCAGAGATTACATTTTACGTTGCCAGACACTGACCTGTTGACTCTGTAGCCGGCTATTCTCGGACATAACGCCAACGAGGGTGCGTCGTCTGGAGTCTTCAACGAGACATCAGGGCCTTCGCAGGCGACAAAGGACGGCTTTCAAGCGGCGATCGGCTGCCCCGTTGTCGCTGAAGCGAGGTAAGTCACTGCAGAATTTCTGGACAGAGCCTGGATTTTCTTTTATTAACAGTAGCGTCCCTACTCCTAGCAATCGAGCGAGTTTTGGATACACAACATATCGTTACTTCTACGAGGGAAACTTCACCAATATCTCACCACTGCCATGGGTCGGTGCTGCACACAGCTGTAAGTGTTTTCTTCACATCATCAGTCCTCTAGCCTACAGTACAGGGATACCGTCTAACCTGGATGAAAACGTCACAGCTGAGCTCCCACTCCTCTTCGGGACGCATTTTGAGTACCGCGGAAACTCAACCGAGTTCGAATGGGAGACAAGCTACGGAATGGAGGCGCTCTGGCTCTCATTTGCCTCCAACTCCTCGGCAGATCCCACAGACGGGATCTCGGTAACGTGGCCCAAGTACAGTGAGGACACAAACTCTCTGGCTGTGTTTGCTGCGAATGACACCTGGGTCCAATTCTCGCCCGGCGATCTTGGTGCCGGAGTACAGTGCACCTGAGCACTTCATGGACGGGAGCGTTGGATTGCGATCCCTAACATGCACAGTATATTGATAAGCGGATACAATCTTTGACTTCTCAATTGCAGCTTAGTCGTGAAAGTGGGGAATCAGTTACTAATTCTCACGCAAACTGACTTGAACATATTACCGTAGAGACTAGAGAGGGCTCCAAAGGAACGAAGAAGCTAGAAGCGGTTGGACCCCCTCAACTACCCCTATCTGCTGTCTCTGTCCCGTCAAGTCCAGTTGTCTTTTCCTGTCAAGATCTGCAGCCACCCGATCAAGATACTCGTAGCAATTAGCGTCGGCTACAGCCTCTGGCCGTGGCTTCACGCAGTCCTCGCCGGTCTTCGCGTCCAGTGTGATGAATAGGTTCCTGACCAGTAACCCTGCCGCAAACCCCAGCTTCTCATTCTCAAGCTCCGCGTCGAAGAGCGCGTTGTTGGCCATGGCCAGGGTGCACCTCCTCATCATCGTCAGGAACGACCGTCCCCCGCCGTCTGTCCGGTGGATGTCGGCCCCAAATTCGAGCAGGATTCTGAGGGCTTCCGGCTTGGCGGGTCTCAGCTTCTCGACGAGGGTGAGGAAGTGCAACAGTGGCGGCCTGGTGCAGTGGTCACCGGAGTTGGGATCCGCTCCCTTCTCTAGTAAGATCCTCAGGGAGTCTGGCCAGGCGAGGGCATAGTGGATATAACTCAGAGACCGTGGGTCTTGCGGCATCGGTGGGAGCTGTGTGTGCCGCAGTATAAGCTCGAGGGGACGTGACAGTCTCTCGCTGGCATCCGCCTGGCAAGTCTCATGTGTGTCGTCGGCATGACGATCCAAGGAGTCAATGGCTCTCATGAAGGGAGTTCGATAGCGGGTATCTCCCAACGCCAGATGCTTCAGGTAACGTCTAGGAGGGGACTTGCGGACGTGTGCATCCCAGTCCTGGTCTGATGGTGCCGAGTGGGGATCAGCGCCATGGAGCAGCAGGTACTTGATCATGGGCCGGCATCCAATGTCCACGGCGTAGGAGAGAGGCGTCTCCCACTTTGAGTCGAAGCTGTTCACCTCTGCGCCTCTGTCTAGAAATAGCTGAGCGATAGCGACCTTTGAATGATACTTGCAAGCTTTAGGGAGGAGCCAAGAAGCGTCTTCTGGGTTAGTCGAGTCGATTCCTAGCCTGTCAAGCAAGTGTTTGATCACTTCCGTTGCATCCCCTTCGGCATCTTCGTAGTGTTCGAAGACCATCTCGAGCATCTCGGGTGCCGTGATTTGATATGGGAAGAGATCGAGATGGAAGTTTAGCTGCTTGAAGTCTTTTCGGTCGAAACCGTTGCGGATGTCATCGTATAATTGGTCGTCTGGTATCTTGAGGGCTGCTCCATGGCCGATCAGAAGGCGACACTCGTTGAAGAGGCGGGAGGCGTATGAATGAGCGACCACGCGATTCATGTATCCAACCCCAAAGTTCGCGACCGAGCCATGCTGAAAAATGAAGTCGATAACCGAAGCATCACCCGTGGTTCGCGAGATCTCCAGCGCACGATCGAATGCGCAGTACCCACGGTCGGCGTATATATCGAGCCGAGCCCCATAACGCAGCAGCAAATCGACCTTGCTCGCCACCGTGGGACGGAAAACGTCAACATCAAGAACCATGTAGATGGGAGTCCTGCCGTGAATATCCTTAGCATTCACATCGAACCCCATGTCGAGGAATACCTGCAGCGTGCGCGCGAGTGATGCGTCGTCGGCCAAAACATGCTCAAGGGGTCTCATTTTCGCAAGCCACCCATCACTTCTTGCCCCAAGCTGGGCAAGCCGCCGGGCGAAGTTCTCTCTGTGTTCTTCCCAAGTGGCACGTTCTTGCCCGTCTGCAAGCGTAGGCGACGAATTACGCCAAGCAAAACGCCAATATGGTTGCGTGATCATGAGTTGAAGTTCGTACCATGTTTCTGAAATATCGAGGGGCAGACCTTTGTCAAGAAGCACGACGGCGGCCTCAAAGAAGCCCACCTCGCAGGCCAAACTCAAAGGTGTTCGGCCAAAACGGTTGAGTTCTCGGGTATCCTGAGACGCTCCTAGATCTAACAGCATTTTCACGGCTGGCAGATTCCCGGGTCGTAAGCAGGCGTAATGCAGAGCGAGGCCGCCTGTGCTGTCAGGCTCATCCACGTCAGCCAACCCGCTGCCAACAAGGAATTCAATAGCCGCAGTGTTGTTACAGAGAGCAGCCGTTTGAAGTATGTCTGGTTGGTGGGAGAACTCGTCTCTTGGGGATCGAATAGCAGCGCCGCGAGATATGAGAAGCTTTGCTGTGGATAGGTTGTTGCTGCAGACTGCTATGTGGAGCGGTGTCCACGTGAGCCCAGCCTCCGAATGTCTGCTTCCAATGTCATGGCAATGGCAAAGATTCTGCGCCAGTGACTCCAGTCTGGCGCCGTGCTTCAAGAGCCACAGCACGGTGGCATCTTGCCCAAATCGTGCGGCAACATGAAGTGGCAGGAAGCCGACTGCGTGTGTGGCACGATGCCATGGATGCCGGGCGAGGCGCTGGCAGACAACGGGAAGCCGTGAACCACTGCTGTCGTTGAGCTCAGCGCCGCAAGATCGCATGCGCTCGAGGGTGTTGATATGGCCATGCTCAGCAGCCCAGTACAAGGCGCTGTTGCCCTCTTCCTGCACGCTGTATCGGTGGAGGACCACAGTCGCCAGGTCATTCAGGCGCCGGTTCGCCCGGGCGAGACACGCCTTGCCTGGCACGTCACACGCTTCAGCAATCAGGATAATGATCTCGTCTGGAAGATTGGACAGGGAAGCCATGATGACGATACCTCAGTCAGGCTTGTTATGATGGACATACGCTGTGAAGGGAGTCTCTTCGACACGTGCCGCAGAAGAGGTGGAGTTGCTTGCCAGGCGGGTAGTGTACCCGGGGACTTGCCCTAACCCCGTCATCTGCTGCCAAGACAACAAGGAGCATCCTAGCATGCTCCGTCTAAGTCATCTTGGTGTATGCAGATGCGTAGCTCTGTTAATAGCCTCAATGACCAACGCCTACGGAAATGGTCGGCGATTGCAGGGCGTTTCATCATCAGAATCACCTTCATCATCACCCATCTTACCTATATCCGATAACTTACTCGTTTTAAATTTTCGAATAAAGATTACAGCTGCACTTCCATGGAGTTGATATGCGAAACAATGCACTCACTATGTAGTCCACGATACTGAGAGGACGGCTGTTCATGGCGCTGAAGGTGTGGTGCCTGGCATCGCACGTTCATCCAGGTCTTTGAGGGACGAAGCCGGAGAGGATGATCTGGCTCGCCTACAACGGCCCTGTCAACAGTGGACATTGGAGAGGCATGCAACACGGCCAGGGCGCTCCCGCACGCCCAGACGTCCTCCAAACCACAGAAAATCGAATCCTTCGATCGAGAGGCACATGACAGAGGCTGGCGTCAGATGGAGGGATATCAGGGAAACGAGTTGTTGAGATGGGCACAGGTACCATCCGAGCAGCTGCGGGGTGGAATTGCCCGTTGGAGCCGCCGGCTCGAGGTTTAGAGAGCTTGTTAATGATATTCATAGCTGGAATCAGACGATGTTTCTTAAATAGCGTACAAGTATATTGGGGAACCGTGCCATAGACATCTGCATCGTAGACATCTCTGGCAAAGTCGTATACAAGGTTTATAGGTATGGTATCACGGCCGCACTAGTTGGGAATTAAGCTTCTACGAGACAGATACATTGTCTTCTATTTCTGGAATGAAGCTTTCGGGCATCAGATGAGCAGGGGCGATGCTTCACGCCATTGCACCAAGTAACAGCACGAGTCATTCAGCTTGTCGAAATCGGCGGTCCAGCTTGCAAACTATATTCACTGGATGACCATGCGCCGAATTGCTTCATCGTATAATTTACCCCGTTGGACGGATCCGGACAGGTACAGACAAGAGAAATAGAAAGGCGACGGACCCATGTCTCGATCAGTTGCACCCCTACTCTATGCGGGCACATTCTACTAGCTTACAACGAGGTTATGACTATGTGTCTGGGTGGGGATATTCTTTGGGCCTGTCATCCAGCTGTGGCCTCTTGGCATCCAATCTTCAATGTAGGGCGGGCTGATTGGGTACCGTTCTATAAGTGCTGTGAATCGGGGCCGCATTAGCCTCGTGATGCTTCAATCATTACTTGCTCAATGCGAAACTGTAATGCATGTCCTAAACTGGCCTTCACGGACTCTCAGTCTCCACTATAGTGCTCATGTTGTGTGTGGCGGAGGTCAGGCTCAAACCAATCAGCACTGGTCAGCTTCCGACGATATGCTTCCCGCTACGACTCGCAACATGTCGTTGAGACCACATGATGTATAAGGGTAGGATGCTGCGGCCCTCGGTCAATATGCGTCTGGCTGAGACGGCAAGAGATTCGAATACAGGGCTGCCGTATGCTGCGGTGTTCATCAATTTACTACACAATCTGCGGTTTGTGTATTTCACATTCCTTTTCAAGATGAAGCTCGCTGGACTTTTTATAATCTCGGTTGTGTCTGCTGGGGCCAGTGCCGGATACATCGTCTCGGATCTAACACGCCGCATCAAATCACAGTCCGGGGCCAGCTTGAGGCGAACCCAGCGCCTGGCGAGGCGACAGTCAGCTTCGGTCGAGACGTTCCTGCCGCAGGACGACCACAGCCAGTACCTGATTAACTTCACCGTCGGGACTCCGCCGCAGTCGGTGGCCGCCATCCTCGACACGGGCTCGACAGACGTCTTCATTCCATCCACTGCACACCCGAAATGTCAGGCCGGCGAGTGTGTGGCCGGTGCTTTCGATGCTGCCACATCCACGAGTCTCAACGTACTCATAAAAGATGGGTTCAAGACACAATTTGTTGATCCTGCGGATACGGATAGCGGGGACTGGATCGATGAGACTATCACTATTGGAGGATCTAAATCAGTCACGAAGGCCATCATGGCAGTGTCGAACTCAGGGTGAGTCATACCTGGGCAACTATGCTGTAGTCACTGATCCCTATAGAGCATATGATGGCTCTTGAACAACTCATTCATAATTGCCGTGCTGACTGGTACATATAATCTGCCCAGATTCGATGCGATCGGCGTCTTCGGCCTCGGCTACGCCCAAAATGAAGCCGTCCCGAATCCAAACGGCAACGGAACCTACCCAACCATGTTGGACACCATGGTATCACAAGGACTTATTGCCCGACCAGCCTACTCACTACACCTCGACTCGGTCGACCAGGCAGGCGGAAGCATCTGCTTCGGCTGCATCGACGAGTCCAAGTTCACCGGCCCGCTGACGGCGCTCCCCATACAACCAGGCACCTCGACTAGGGTCCCCGAGTTCTACGTCACGCTGTCATCCATCGTCCTCACCGACGCCGCGGGCAAAGAAACGGCCTTGACACCCGACGGCTTCGCGCAGAGCGCGCTGCTTGACTCCGGGACGTCCACGACCGGCCTGCCGAACAGCGTCTTCGAGCCTATTGCCAAGGGCCTCGGCGCCGTGGGAGTTGATGTGAGCGACAACCAGGACGGCAGCCAGGTCATATATACCGTGCCCTGCGAGCTCAAGGCCACCAACGCGACGCTGACGTACACCTTTGGCGGCACCGATGCGAGTGCCTCCAGGGTCGTCGTGCCACTTAGCCAGGTCATCGGGAACACGGGTCAGGAGTTCAACAAGTCCGAGTTTGCCAGCCCTGAGGGCGGCTGTGACGTGGGTCTCGAGGGCCCGATAGCTGGCGTTGCGATACTGGGCGACACCTTCATGCGCAGCGCGTACATGGTGTTCGACCTCGCCAACAACGTGGTCGCAATGGCCCAGGCGAAGGTAGGCGGCGTGGGCGATAACGCTACATATCCGAGTGGCGCCTGCATCAAGGAGATCCCAGCAGGCACGGGATTGCCGGGCGTCAATGTCACCGCTTCGGCCCCTGGCACGCAGATACCGGCTGATCTTGCTGATGCGAGGCCCAATGTGACGGCCGCTACTCAGGGGCCGGATGGTAAGATACAGCCAGGGACGCATACGTTTAACCTTCTTTGTTAAAATACTACTCTTCTATGGCGCTGGTCGTCGTGTACAGAATTCTTGGATCAGGTGTCGTTTGACAGTACACTTAGTACGCTTACTATCCATTTCCATTACAAGCAACTTTACGATCCCTCTCCCGGGCGCAGTATATCATTGACTACAAAGACGGAAACCGGGATGATAAGAGAATCAATGAAGCCCTGCGTTTACCACTCAACCTTCGACAGCCTGACATAGCACTGCGTAGGCTCCCTAGCAAACTTCTGCACAGCGTTATACGAACTCAACTCAGCAGGGCACCACCTCAGCTCAAAGTGCCACACCACAAGGGCGATCTGGATCCTCAACGCCTGCATCGCAAGCCTCTTACCAAAACAACCTCGAGGCCCAGCCCCAAATGGCAACGATGGCCCAGCCATGGGGTCGAAAGTGATGCCATCCGCTGTCGTCTTGAGCCACCGCTCCGGCCGGAAGGCACCGATATCACCGTCCTCCCAGGCCCCAGTGAGTGCCTTGGCGTTAGAGGCAACCCCCCTCCGCGCGCCGGGATTGCGCAGCCTGTCCTCGATGGGCATGTTCGGGGTCAGATATCCGGCACCATTAGCCATGAGGAACACGTTGGTGTCGCGCGGAACATGCCGGCCCAACACCTCGGTGTCGCACATGGCTCGTCGTACCACGAACGCGATCGAGTTGGCGTGCCGCAGGGTCTCCTCGACCACGGCGTCAAGGTACGGGACATGCGCGCCAGCCAGCTCCGCGTAGGTAGGAGCCCGCTCTTCACTGGCGGCGGCGGGGATGGCAGCCCGCAGCTCGGAGCGCAGGCGCTCCTGTGCTTCCTGGTTGTCGGACAGCATCTTGACGCTCCACGCCATGGTCGTCGCCGTCGTGTCGTGGCCCGCCATCATGAAGCCGATGAACTCGTCATTGATCGCACGGCTGTGGTACTCTGGGCTTCGGCCCTCCTTGGACGCTGTCTCTCGCTCGCGGAGGAGGACAGAGTGCAGAGCGCTGCGTGGCTGGGAGGTGGTGCTAGGGTTCTTTTCGTCGCCCATGGCTTCGATGAGAGGGATGCACTCGTCGACCTTCCGGCGGACGTACTCCTCCTTGATGGCGATCGCCCTCCTCATGTATGGGAACTTGCGCATCACCCATGAAGTGAGAGCCGGCAAGGGCGAGAGCTGGTTCTCCGTAAGGGACATGGAGAGGGTGATGATGGCCGCAGAGATGGGCGGCACGGTGTCCCCGTCCTCAGGGAAGGGCACCGGCTCGTCGCCATTCTTGGAGGATTCGACCCCCGGTGTCCATTTCTGGACCTCGCGGAGGCGCTGCACAGTAATGTTCTCTGCCTCGGCCAGGCCAAACACCGCCGCGAGGATGGCGTCCAGCGCGAGGTACGTCAGGTCGTGGTGGGCCGAGAACGGCCGGCCGGCAGCCTTGGCGCACTTGACCTCCCACACGCGGATCATCTCCTCCGTGGCCCTGTACATCTCGGGCGCGCTGACCTCGCGGATGAAGGTGGGCGCCATGAGATGGTTGACCAGGGCGCGGTTCCTCCGGAACTGGTCGTCGGTGCTGAGGAAGTGGGAGTGCTGCTTGGGGATGAGCCCGCCCACAATCTCGCCGAAGAAAGGCGCCCGGTCGAACTCGCGGTTGCGCCGGAGCAGGATGTCCTGGCTCTCGAATGGGTCTGTGATCACGACCCAAGGAAGCGAGAAGGGCTTGATGAACACCTGCACGATGGGGCTGTTGTGGCGGTCTGTTAGGGAGGTGAGCCAGCACTGCAGAGTGTTAGCACAGTGATAATGTTGGAATTCTGATCGCTTGAAATCAAGCCCATCAAGACACGCACAAATATTCGCTTCGTGCGCCTGACGTAGCCCATCATCTCGGGTACATCACCAAAGAGCTTTCTTGCCGCGTCGCGATCGTATGGAATGCCGGGCAGAGGCTTCGGTAGAGCTGCACGGTAGCCAATGTAAAGCACGGCAAGGACGCTTGTCCATAGCAAGGTACTGTATAGAGATATGAAGGTTGCCATGATATCTGTGAAGGTGACTGTCGACTGGGCAGTTAAGGGTCTGACGATTAAGAAACAATCAAGCGAGATATGCGAGCAGGTTGATTATATAGTGGTCGACCATGCAGGTCATGCTGCGGAGGCAATGCAGATGCGAGGCACTTTCGGCAGCATGCGAAGGTGACCTAGTGCTGACAGAGTCACATTTTCATCGGCGAATTGAGGAGGCACGCCTATCATGCATCATGTTCTATCATTCGTGATCTACGATGTGTCCATCTCCAACCAATAAGAGACTAAGGCCATACGTGGTCATTGCCCAGACACCCCAAAAGACGCACCTACAACCCAACACTCTCCAGCACAAAACCAAAGCTTATCTCCTCAGCCTTCACCAGCAGATCCTCCCTCACGCCAGGTCCACAAGCCGCCGTGCCTACTCCAGCGACCTGGTAGTCCAACCTCAGCAGCGTGGCGTCCTCCTCGACCAGGTCAGGCGGGTGCCGCGCGCTCTGGATCGTCTCGGCAGAGTGGTTGCTCGCCACCCAGCTGAAGCCGCCCTCGAAGCCCTGTGCTACGGCTCTGACACCGGCATCGTGATTGTCCGTGAGAGTCACGTACCGCGCCTCCATGCGGTTCGCGTTCTCCTGCGGGACCTCGTACGGCGTCTGCAGGTCCTTGACCGAGTCGACGGTCCAGACCCCGGTGCGCTGCGAGTCCTTCTTGTCCGGGTAGCTCTCGCCGGGGCCGAGGCCGAACCACTTGACCTTGTCGAGCTTCTTGCTCAGCCTCAGGTTCAATCCCGCCCGGGGTACATGCGTGGGCTTCGCGCCTGTGGGTTTGGCGCTCTTGACGTCGATTTGCAGGGTGCCGGTGTTTGTGATTGTGTACTCGATGTGGCACTCATATCCCCATGCCAGAATTGGTGGTGTGATGAAGATGTGAGACTTCAGGACGGCTTTGTTGGGATCGGAAGTGTCGACAGTGAACGAGCGGCCTTGACTTTCCAGCACATCCACACCGAAGCGCTGCCAGTAAGGTAGCTCGCCAGGAACGTCGTTGTCCGTGGCAGGGCGCCAGAAGGATGGCTCAATAGCGACACCGGTGGTGGGGTCGGCCTCGAGGATAGACACGCCATTGACGGCCCAGGAAGTCGGAGCTCCGCGAGCGCGGTCGAATGTGAAGCTATAATTGGGGCCGGAGACGTTGACCTTTGCACCCGCCGAGGTAACTTTGACCGGAGACGACATCTTGTTCAGAGCCAGAGACGTCGTTGGAGAAGCCGCCTTGGATACCTGCCACTGCTTCCACGCAATTTCGTGGCCGGCGGCTGCCCATGATGTCTCGTCACGGAGGGTCAGCGACACAGTCACATACACCTCCCTGCTGCTCTTGTACTTGGACAAGGGCCCGCTCAGATCAATCTCGCCCTTCTTGCCAGCTTTAATGCCAGGAATTTCAAGCTTGCCGGATGCAAGGAGCTTGGATCTAAAAAGATTTATTAGCGAACAAATCTTGACTGGGCGGCGGGCAAGACCACTTACTCCTCCCCAAACTCCTCCACCTTGTAGGATGCTGCGAGGTGCTTGAGGTCGATGAAGTCGTAGTAGTTCTCCAGAGTAAGCTTCTGGCCGTTGACGGAAAGCCCCACTGGCTGGATGACCTTCTTGTACTCGGTCAGACCTGGAGTAGGCTCATGGGTGCTGAAACACAACCCATCCATGACGAACGTCCCATCATTAGGAACATCGCCGAAGTCGCCTCCATAAGCATAGTATCCACCCTTGCCGGTGCCGTCACCCTCCTCCTTCCAGATGCCGTGGTTTGCCCACTCCCAGATGAAGCCACCTTGGAGGCGAGGGTGTGTCCGGAAAAGCTCCTCATAATCTTCCAGCCAGCCGGGACCGTTGCCCATGGCGTGTCCATACTCGCAAAGGACCACGGGCTTTTCAAACTTGCCATCCTTGACGCCTTCGGTCTGGGACAGCTTGAGCAGCCGCTCGATGGGTGGATACATGTAGCTGTACATGTCGGCTGACTCCGCATGCACATCACCTTCGTAGTGGATCAGCCGTCCTGGGTCGACCTTCTTGCCGTAATCGTACATGGCCTTGTGGTTTTGGCCGTAGAATGCCTCGTTGCCCAGGCTCCACACAATGACAGATGCGTGATTCTTGTCACGCTGGACAAGATCCCGCATACGGTCTACGTATGCCTCCTTCCAGGCCGCGTTGTCGGTGGTGAACTTGGCGGCTTGGGGGAAGGTGAACTTCTTACGCTCCTCGTAGTCCTGGTGCTCAGGGATGTCCTGAGGCCTGGCGACCGCGTCATAGAAACCATGGCATTCGAGGTCAGCCTCGTCCATGACCCAGAGGCCAAGCTCGTCGCACATATCCAGGATCTTAGGGTGAGAGGGGTAGTGAGAGCAGCGAAGAGCATTGACGTTGTGCGTCTTCATGAGAAGCAGATCATGCTTGATGAAGTCAAGCGGAACAGCCCGGCCAAAGTGGGGGTGGTGCTCGTGTCGGTTGACACCCCGCAGGCGGATAGGAGTGCCGTTGACGGTCATGAGCCCGTTGATGAGCTCGACCTTGCGGAAGCCAACTCTCTGTGTGACAGTGTATGGTTTCGAAGAGGAGCTGCTGAGAGCGAGCTCGACATTGTAGAGATATGGCGACTCGGCAGTCCACTTCTCCGGCTTGTTCACAGGTATGGAGAGATCGACTTTGGATGTACCTGACCCCACAGAGACTTCTTTCGTCTCGATGACCTTGCCGCCGTCCTTATCCAGCTCTGAGAGTGTGAGCTTCAGAGTTGCCTTCTCTTTGCTAAGCACATCCACTGAAGCCTCCAGTGTGGCATTCTCATAGTTGGAGTCGAGGTCAGTCCGCAAGAACCAGTCGTCGATTCTGGTTTCGGTGGGGAAAGCAAGCAGATGGACGTCTCGGAAGATACCTGGGGCGGAGTTCAGCATGAGGGACGTATGGCACGTCGGGGATAGGCATAATTACCAGAAAGCCACCATTGGTCCTGGTCCTCGATGTATGTGCCATCTGACCACTGGTAGACGCGCACAAACAATTCGTTTGGCCCGTCCCTGGTGACATAGTCGGACACATCGAACTCGTGCGGATTCCTCGACCCCTGCGCATAGCCTACCAGCACACCGTTGACAAAGACATGGTACGCGCTGTCTACTCCGTCGAAGCGCAGTCGCAGCTGTGCTCCTGAGTCCCAGGTGTTTGGCACGTGGAATGCCCTCCTGTAAGTGCCGGTAGGGTTGTCGCTGGGTACGTAAGGAGGGCAGACGGGGATTGGGAACTGAACATTGGTGTACCAGGGCTTGCCGTGTCCCTGGAGCTGCCAGTGACCAGGCACATTCAGCTTTCCCCAGGCTGTGGTCTCGCCGGCCTCTGGCTCGGGGGCCTCGAGCGGGTTGGGGGCGTAGTGGAAGTCCCAGCTGCCATTGAGCAGCAGAGAGGTCTCCGGGATGAAGTAGGAGCGGGCAGGGAGACAGTTGCGCCTGAAGACGGCCTCGTTGATGTAGTCGGGCCTGTCCTTGTGCTCCTGGAGAGCGATGCCGCTAGGAGCCATCCTGAAGTTCTGTCCCATTGAGGTCTCTTCACGAGGTGGGTGAGCTGGGGAAGAGGTGGGAGTGTGGGTGGGGAGGGGAGGAAAGTGCGAGCAGTGCGAGCTTTATCTCAAGCTCTACCGGTAGTGACACGAGCTTTAGCTAGAGCTGCAGTGACCACAACAATGAGACCTTCGAGACGATGATGCATGCAGTGACCACGATAACAATGTGACTGTCAACAGTGGGCGGGGCGGACAGCTCCCGAGACGATCTCGCTCCTGCTTGGATGAGGAGGCCGAAATATGTTACTCTGCAGGGACGATGATGCTGGAAGTCCACAATTCTGCATGGGGCACGTCTGCGATTGGAACCCGCACATGCATGGATTGCCTGTTTCTGAAGAACGAGTCGGTAGTGATGGGAATGTTTTGTTCTCGTCGGGAGCGGGCAATTCTCGGTTGAATAGACCAAGCCAAGTGAACAAATTTGGGACTGTTTTTATTTTCTCTGCCCGGACCTGACGAGCAATGAAGCGCTTTCGCACATGTCGTGCCTGTCCATGGCGGGGTCAAGCTCACCCCAATTGACTCTCCCTTCTTACCCCGCATTCTCCGCAACTAAGCCAGCACTCACATGCTGACTGACTGTTGCTCAACGGCGATAATCTTGAGCACTGCAGTACAGTGTTACTGTTGTAGGCCGGTCTACTTGCGATCTTGGTTTCTCTTACGCGAGACAATTTCCTGACAATGTGCGAATCTAGACTATCTGGTACAATACAAGAGTTACCTCGCCAGGAGTTTGATCCCGGGAAGAAGACAGTGCAATCCAGATTTTGGGCAGCTGATCTCGTAAAAGCATCCTGCAAGACAGGAAAAAAAAGTCTAGATGGTGGCACTAGGGGAGAGGTATCTATGCGCTTCGTTTCTGAGTGAAGGTACATGTGCAGGTAGCTGCCGCACATAGACAGTAGGACCAGCCGGGGAAGACGGAGCCGAGCTTGGGGAAAAGGGTGGGTCAGTCAGGCAACCCCATCCTCACCCCAGATCAGCCCAGGCCCTGCCCCGGCTTGTGCAAGCCACGAGATGGAATGAGTGGGGCACGGCACACCCAGCCAGTTCTTGCCCGACATACCGAGCTGCCTTTCCTTCTTTTGTACGGCGTGCATTTACCCGCACCTCTCTCGAGCCACACTGCCCGGATTGCCTGACTTCTCCCTTGCCTGGCTGCTTCAAGGCAAAACGAAGCCAATGGGCCGTCCGGAGCCGACATCCAACATGCACGCCTCCTACCACAAGCAAGGGTCCGTAGCGCACCAGGCTGGCCATCTCCGGCCATTGTCTACTAGGGCCATCGCGTGTCGTTGCCCATGGGGTGCTGTCTACAGACAGCACCCACCAATGGCAGTAATGCGGGGGACCCAGGAACCAACCACACCCCCCTGATGCCCTCTGCTCACTCTGCATCTCCGTCCACATGCCCATGGGCCCGACGTGTCGGACCAGTTCTTCGGTTCACCACCGTTCAAGCTCACGCCAGCATGGGTTGGCCGGTTGGTTGGTTGCCTTGGTCGACTGTCGGTCCATGCCCGCTAGGCTTGTCTGGACGCCCTCTGTCTGGGCCCAATGTTGCCCTGCGTCTCGCTTATCCTGCCCTCGAAGTGGTGCACATATAAAGTTATGCCTCCTGCCTCCACCCACCCTCTCGCCCCTCAGCCTCTCGGATCACGCCAGGTTGGGTGGACTGCAATTCTTCAACATCTCTTCAACAGCCGCTGAGATACTCGGGCAATCATGGCGACCATGGACGAAAAGCCTACCGGCGTTCACAATGTCGATCACCACGACGACCCGGCCAATATCGACCATGTCGTTCACATAGCCCATGAAACAGACGGCAAGACTTCTCCCTGGACATGGCCAATGTTCCGGCTCTACCTTGTTCTCGCTGTTGCTTACCTCTGCGGGTACGTTGCCACTTTTGCGAAAGAGAGGAGAGAGAAAGAGACAAAGATTCTCTTTTCTTGCCAAAAGGTGACATTGCTGACATGATCCTAGCTGCTTGAATGGCTACGATGGGTCGCTTATGGGTGGTCTGAACGGAATGAAAGCGTATCAGCGCTACTTCAACATGTTTGTACCCTCTTCAGTGCCAGACTCTCTGGCAAAGATGCTAATCATGTCCGAAAAATAAAGGACCGAGGCAGGATCCGGAACCGGCCTCGTCTTTGCCATGTACAACATTGGTTCGGTCGCAGCCGTCTTCCTCACCGGCCCTACAAACGACTACCTCGGACGACGCGCCGGCATGTTTATCGGCTCGGCCATTGTCATCATCGGAACATGCGTGCAAGCCCCTTCCACCACCCAGCGCCAATTCCTCGGCGGTCGGTTCATTCTCGGCTTCGGTGTCAGCTTCTGCTGTGTCTCCGCGCCGACGTATGTCAGCGAGATGGCCCACCCGGCCTTCCGTGGTACCCTGACCGGACTCTACAACTGCACTTGGTACATCGGTAGTATCATTGCTTCGTGGGTCGTGTATGGGTGTGCCTATATCCCCGACCACACTCGAGCATGGCGAATTCCCATTTGGTGCCAAATGATTACTTCTGGGCTTGTCGTGATCTTCGCCTTCACCTTGCCGGAGTCGCCTCGTTGGCTCATTGCCCGAGACAGGCATGAGGAGGCCGCCAGAGTCCTGACCAAATACCATGGCGAGGGTGACGAGAACCATCCCTACGTTCAGCTTCAGTTGAAGGAAATGGCGAATCAAATCTCCAGTGAAGCGTCGGACAAGAAGTGGTGGGACTACCACGAGCTTTGGGACACTCACTCAGCCCGCAGGCGTCTGATTTGTGTCCTCGGCATGGCTTGCTTCGGTCAACTCAGTGGTAACTCCCTATCGAGCTACTACCTGCCTACCATGCTCGTCAACGCTGGCATTACCCAGGAGCACACAGTCCTGGCCCTGAACGGTATTAACCCTGTGCTCTGCTTTTTTGGCGCTTGTCTCGGCGCCCGTATGACCGACGTCGTGGGACGACGGCCTCTGCTGCTATACTCCATCGTCTTCTCGTCGCTCTGCTTCGCCATTATCACGGGCACCTCAAAGCTGTCTATCGATCAGCCAGACAACCACTCTGCAGGAAACGCCACCGTCGCCTTTATCTTCATCTTTGGCATTGTCTTCTCTTTCGGTTGGACACCCTTGCAGAGCATGTACATCGCCGAGACGCTACCCACAGCCACCCGTGCCAAGGGTACGGCCGTTGGCAACTTTGCCTCTGCCGTTTCAAGCGTTATCATCCAGTACAGCTCCGGCCCGGCGTTCGAGAAGATTGGCTACTACTTCTACATCGTCTTCGTCTTCTGGGACCTGTTCGAGGGCGCCTTTATGTACTTCTTCTTCCCCGAGACCAAGGGTCGCACTCTTGAGGAGCTGGAGGAGGTCTTCTCCGCGCCGAACCCAGTCAAGAAGTCCCTTGAGAAGAGGAGCGCGCAAACGGTGCTGAACACGATGAATGTGCAGGCTGATGCTAAGGAGATTGAGGTTTAATGAATTGCGGCTATGCGTGTATGATAGGTGCTTAGCACTATAATGAGACTCGCAGCCGATTTGATGCTGAGAAACCCACGTTCATGTGCTGCCTCTGCTGTGTGATAGACGACTACATGCCACCAACAAAGACGTGCTTCGTAGAAATCGTGTTCTGACCATGTGGAAATGACAGAGGTCTGCGTTTGTGGGCGGGCACAAGAGGACACTCGGCTGCGACTGCGCAAGGATTGGCAGCGCAAGGCTATTTCCGGGTTAGACCCTGAGACTTAATCCGAAGATGTACAGCCATCGGATCTTGGCATCAGCATTGTTCCAAATCCGACGCGCCAACGACAACGCCGGAGTCGCGCTCCGAGCCGCTCTTACCTCCACCCGCCCGCGTGGACACATCTGGTCCGCATATTGTTCCTCCGTCGGCTTTACGACCACATCTTGCGCTCACTTGTGTTCGCCCAAGAATGAAATGCAGCCCAATTGATCAGCACCCAGGACGTGGCGATGCGCCCACCGGTCGGTCATCCTGCTGAACCGCATTTACTGGAGATAAGAGATGGCTAATGCGCGCTGGATGAGGCCGGTGCGTGTTAGCGCTGGTGGCACGGGTATGATATAAACGTGCTTCTCTTGCTCTCGTCGAGCTGGACTTATCTCGCTGGAGACTTGCCATCTTTACATTCCAACGGATCCGTTACACGCACCATACGCATTTCAACGCATCTAGCACTCCGCACAGAGTCAATTACCACCAACAGCAAGCGCCATGTCTCTATCCGGGAAGGTTGTCATCGTCACCGGCGGCTCCAAGGGCATCGGGAGGGCCATCTCCCAACGGCTGGCCAAAGACGGCGCCTCGGTCGTAGTCAACTTCTCCAGGGATACCTCGGCCGCGGACGAGGTTGTCCAGGCCATTGGGCAGGACAAGGCGCTCGCGGTGCAGGCGGACGTCGGCTCCGTCGCGGGGGTGGAGAAGCTCGTCGCCGCGACGGTGGAGAGGTTCGGCAGGGTCGACGTGGTCATCCCCAACGCGGGGATCATGCCCATGAGGACGACCGGGAACACGACGGAGGAGGACTTCGACCGGGCTTTTGCACTGAACGTCAAGGGGCCGTACTTCCTTGCGCAGGTTTGTCTTTCCCCGCCTCTGCTCCACCAACATTCCAGATGCTGATCTGTCCGTAGAAAGCAGCCGCACACATGGCGCCAGGAGGCCGCGTGATCTTCGTCAGCACCGGCATCGCAAAGGCCAGCACCGTGGCGCCGCCCTACCTGCTATACGGCGCGACCAAGGGCGCCGTTGAGCAGATGACTCGGATCATGGCCAAGGACCTGGCGGCAAAGGGCATCAACGTCAACGCTGTCGCCCCCGGGCCGACGGGGACAGAGCTCTTCTTCGAGGGCAAGAGCGAGGCCATGCTGGAGGGCATCAAGAAGGCCAGTCCGTTTGGCCGGCTGGGGGAGCCTGAGGACATTGCGAATGTGGTGGCTTTCCTGAGCGGTAAGGACAGCGCGTGGGTTGCCGGGCAGATTGTTCATGTCAATGGAGCGGCTTTTGTTTGAAATGTGGGAGGATGCTTGTGATGGAGTATAATACACTCGGTTCTGATAGGGAATAGTACACAAGTATGCGGTACTTGAGATACACAATAATAATACAAGATATGAATCAAATTCGCTTCTCCAAGCGGCTCAAATGCTCAGTTAATGCTGTTTCCTCGGCCGCACATGTTCAATGCACCGCCCCATCACACCCTTTACCATCACCGGCCTTACCATCACCGCCCTTCTTCCCATCAACAGCACCCCCAGCAGCGGAAAGCGCATCCCCGACCTTGCCCGCCCCAGCGGCAGACGTGATGGCCCCAGCAAGCTCGAGGGCACCGCCAGTCGCGGCGCCCGCCGCCTCCTTCTTGTCTCCCTTGTCGTCGTCTCCCTTGACGGTCCGCACGCGGTGGGGCTTCTTCTTCTCCGCGTCGCTGCCGTCTACCGCGTCTCCGGCGCCCGTGAGCGCGTCGCCGACCTTGTCGGCGCCGGCGTCCGAGGTGATCCCGCCTGCTAGGTCTAGGGCACCGCCGACTATGCTTGGGACGTCTTGTTCTGGTGGGTTCTTAAGGGAAGTTGAAAGTGTTCTGGGGAAACTGTGTCAGCTACGGGTTGCGTTGTGATGTGATGTGTTCTGATTCTGAGGCACTCACGTTGGTGCGGCTGAGACTGTCAGGGCGAGGGAAATGAGGAGGGCTGTGGTGCTTGTTGTGAATCTCATTTTGACTTAAAGAGATTTGAAATTATTTGAGGTTGGTAAATGGATAAAAGCTTCAATCTGTGGTTTGCTGTGCAACTACCTGCACAGTGACCTTTCCTCAGACTTGAGGGGGCTGGATTTTATATCCCAAATGCGCCGTCGTCATTATAGAGTCCGCAGGAGCATCATAAGCCTCATATGTTTCCCAAGGCATGTGAACAAGTTGTATATGCTTCGTCATTTTCTGCATTTGCAGTGATCCAAGCCAAACTTTCTGATCCAGAGTTCAACGGACGTCCGCCATACTTCAGCCGTTGGCTTGGTATTCAGCTCGTGAACGTTCGGTATTGCCTGGCGCAGAATCTTCCAGCGCCTTTCAGCTGATTTCGGACCAGATCGGTAGATTGTTTAGCTTCTGTTATTTTGAAATGCTTTGTTGACGATGGAGCCATGACGTGAACTTTCTCGAAAGCAGATTCCCATCTTGGCAGTCTTTGGGCGGTGCAGGTCAGCCTTATGACGTTTCGTCCCAAGTGTCGCGTGCCCGTCTCAGGGTCCATCCTCTTCCACTCCGGTAGCCGGCTAGTGCGCCTTGCCATAGAGGGTAATTTTGATATTCTTAGACTTGTAGAAACTTTCACCATCGTATTGACCGTCATACCAAGGCGGTGAAAAGGGACTGAGCCGAGGCATTGCATTGGACCAAGCCAGTCCGTCCCCAACATCGAGCTGTCGAATGACTTCATTTGATAGACCAGCACGTAACGCTCCCTTCACCACCGTCAATTTCAACATATATTTGTGCGTTGTCCTAGGCAAACTCGATGACGATCCTCATCACCTGAATTCTCGCAATGATGTCAGCCCTTGGTGTGTGACATATTCAACACACACACACCATTCTAGTGGGTCTAGATATCCATCTATGAGAGCTCGCATTGAATTGACTTTCTTACAGGTGAGTCTACAGATCATTGTGGGAATAAATGCGGAAAGTGCTTGGTTTGGTTTCAGAAAGTGGGCTTCGAGGTCGTCCCGCCAACTTGATTAGAGGAAGACTTCCTCGATTTTATCATGGATGGCTCGAGCAGCGTTTGCAGAGAGGCTTTACGTCGCAAAAGAATGCGCGATTCATCTATCGTGGAATATTTTAAGGATCCTAGAGGAGACCGTGTTTCTCACATGCATTACACTCGTTGGTTCAGCTTGTAAATGGTTGGTTCAAACCAAATGTGTTGTATATGTTACCCAAAATATGCCAGTCGCATCTTCAAAGTGTGAACATCTCAAAATGAGGTTGCCCTGTCACCTTGAGGTGGAAAATAGTTACATGAAAAGTCCGAGAACACCGTCTTCCCAATTTCGAGCCCTTTTCGCGCCTTGATGATGATTTAGCGAAGTCGCCGTCTCAATATTAAAGTGCCTGGTCCGTGGAGCGGTCGAGGAAAAATGATGCTTGTTCAACCCAGGAACCAATAGCTTAGTTCTGGGACTCGCCACCCTGAGGGGATCCAGAAGGCCGGGCGCCCTCGCCACCGAAAGAGCCGGTGGGCTTGGGGCCCTGGCCGCCGAAGCCGCCAGTGGGGGGAGGGCCGGAGGGCTTGGGGCCGCGGGTGTGGGTCTGGAAGCCGGACGGGGCGCCGTCCTGGAACTCCTGGCGCTTCGCGTAGTCGCTTGAGCCGAACTCGCCGAAGCTGCCGGAGGGAGACGCGCCAGAGCCGCCGAAGGAGCCGGTAGGCTGAGCGCCAGAGCCGCCCTGGCCGCCGAAGCCACCGGTGGGCTGGGACCCGGACTCACCGCCTCCGAAGCCACCACCGAAGCCGCCGGTAGGCTGGGCGCCGCCGGACTCGCCACCGAAGCCGCCGGTGGGCTGGGCACCGGAGTTGTCGCCGCCGCCGAAGCCACCGAAACCACCGGAAGGCGAGGCGCCAGAGTCACCGCCGCCGAAGCCGCCGGTAGGCTGAGCACCGGATGGCGCAGAGCCACCGAAGCCACCACCGAAGCCTCCGGTGGGCTGAGCATCGTCACCGCTGCCGGAGCCGAACTGACGGCGCTGGATGGCAGCACCAGTACTGTAGAGTAGCATGTTAGTGATCCTGCTGCTGGAGCTCAAAATACGGGTGCTTTCACTTACGGCTGAGGTCCAGAAGGAGCGCCAGACTCATCGCCACCGAAGCCACCGAAACCGCCAGTGGGCTGAGCACCCTCACCACCGAAGCCTGAATTTGTCGTTAGCATTGGAACATTGGTACTGGAATATCCGTCAGAGACTTACCACCAGTGGGCCTCTCACCACCGAAGCCGCCAGTGGGGCGGGGACCACCGCCGGAGTGGTGTCCGAAACCCTCTCCGCCGAATCCACCGGTCGGGAAGCCGCTGGGGAAACCGCTGGGAACACCAGAGTGGTGGTGTCCGCCGGGGCCGCCGAAGCCGCCGCCGAAGCCACCGGTTCCGGAGGGGAAGGGCACGGCATCAGTTCCGGTGGGGACAGGGAAGTCGGTGCCGGTGGGGAACTGGGCCTGGTCCTGGGCGGCGACCATGGACAGGAGGATGGAGGCGACGAGGGGGGTGATCTTGACCATTTTGATTGATTTTTTGGATTTGATATCGAGATTTTCTTTTTGTTGTCTGTTATAAGTGCTGGAATTCGAGGACTCGCGTGATTTTGCTGGTTTTCGACGTTGGAAGAAAGGCGTTGGAAGTTTCGACTTGCGAATGAATGTCTGGTCTGGACCGAGAAAGAGAAAGAACCTGAAGACTAGCTTCGAAATGACTGGAAGGACTTGAAAGTTTGGGCTGAAGAGCGGAATGAGGAGTGAGAGCAAACACAACTGTCGACGTCGAGAGTGATGCTCTTATATCCTGTGTGACCCGGTGGATAATCAAGCAGCAGCCACGTCCAGCCTCGTGCCGCTCCCGGAATTCTAGACTTTCGGACGTTTGTTTCTTGCCTCTAATTTCCTCGAAACATCCCGCGAGGGATCATATCATGTCGGGGGTGGGTCCTTGACTACCGCGATGGAGCCAGCGGGTATCCATAGGAGCTGCAGGAGGCAGGGAAAGTGACGTGAATAGACCCTGCGGAGATCCAGCCTGCTGGCATCATCTCTGTCAAGGCCATCTCACCCCTGATTTCGTTCGGCCGGCTTGCGACTTCTGAGCCCTGCATGTTGACAGTCCAAGGGAATTGTTGCAGGTCGCATTGCTTGACCAAGTCGGAGAATGATGAAGTGTTTGCTAAAGGGCAGAACAGTCACGGACGATGATTCTTCTCTCGGCTTTCAGCCGCTTTCAAGGTCACTAGCCAGGTTCCGCTTGCATCAACCGCAACAGGCGTGTTCCCTCTAAGGGGCTCTGCTGGTCTTCCATTCAATTCTTTCATTGGATATGAAAACTTGAAACTCGAGGGAATTGCCTGCACAAAGAATTGAGCCTCGTGGCTAACTGTGCCGACAAACCCAAGAGCAGGGATGCGCAAGTGCAAACATTGAAACATGCTTATCCGCATCTGGGCCGATGTGGTGACGAAGCCTCGCGTCCATCTTCATTTGTTTTGAAACGCCATCGTTTGCTGGCGGGTCGCCCCAACCCGGCCTTTGACGAGTCGTCGCGAAGGCTGGCGTCTGCGCTCCCGGGGGCCCGCAATTTATGCAATGAAGCTAACGCTTGTCTGATTCGCGCCCGGATCGGGGCGTGGCTCAAGCCTGGCCACACAATGATGGAATAGTGGGGAGGCGTACGTATGCCACCAGGGGCTCGATTGGTGGAAGCGCGCAAGCGACGGAGGTAGAAAGGAGAGGGACTGGGGATTTGCGTAAAAGAATTGAATGGCAGAGATGAATTGTTGTGAATCTGAGATTGAGAGCCCTGAAAAATAGGAGTCAAACTTGGATAGCCTACATGCTGCTGGGATGATGATGCACGCGAGGATGCTCTCGCTTGATTCTTGACTCCTGTCTCTGAGTTCCGGCCGTTCGGAGGCGGGGAGCCTTCAGGACGCCATTCCCCGAGATGCCTTGGCCGCGGCGTGCGAGCAATGGGGCTGGCAGGAAGGTGATCGACGGGAAATCCAACTTGTTTCATGTTTCTATGTATGTCTGCCCACTCCTGAACTGTCAGTCCTCGGAATTTGTTGCCATGGGACAAAATCGCCGACTTACGCGAGTCGGAGCCGGGGATTTTCCTCGACCCAGAAGAAACCACATACCCGAGTGTGCCCACATGCCGGAAAGCAGTTCGTGTCTGCCAAGACGCCAAGCTCAATTACCATGAGGCTCTGTGGAGAGCATTCGTGGACACATTCTACCGCTGTCACTCACAAACCTGTCAGCCTGCTCATCGTCAGCATCTCGAGACGAAATGTGCAGCCATGGGATTCTGTGCCAGATACATAATTTGTGCAGATCCAAGACAGGGATAATTGTGCACGACAGTATGCATTCTTGTTCGCCGTCATAGGCTCAACAATGACGATACAAGAAATCCTGAGTTGATGTGAGACTGTAAATATCCACCAAGTCGGCAGTGGCAGCAGTCCAAACACAACCACCACTGTTCGACATGCAGTTCCTCCTCGATCGTCGCTCATGGGCGGATGACTTCTCAAGTATCTTCCCAGTCATCGTTCTTCCAAACTGGCTGCTTCTTCCCGGGTTCATCCCATCCCTGGTGGCATTTGCCAGCGCAGGCTTCAGCCCTGTTATCAGTTTAACGATCAGGTTAGGGGCACACTCTGTGGCCGTGTTGTCGAGAGCGAGATTCTCGTAAGCTGGAAGTTGCCTTCTGTGGCGAGAAAGTGTGTCCCTCGTCTATCTGGGGCAACAGATCCACTATCACATGGTTTCCCTTGTCGCTTTGGACGAAGCCACAGCGCACACTGACCCACATCCAGAGGAATAAGCCACTGCAGTTCCTGTTCGCCTGGGTAACTGTTGCCCGCTGGGCCAGGATTCGAGGATCGCAATCTAGCAGCAAAATACCTAGGTAGTGACAATAGTATCGAGATACGTGGACGCAGAGAATATACCTTAAATTTACTTGGCTTTAATGCTAATTAATTATAATTTCACTGCTATTATTATATGTTGGACGAAGTGTTGTATGAACCCTTAAGGTTCACATTATAACTAAGATGGAGAACGGATATCCACCCCCGCGGCCCGCCAAAATGGATAGTACACCCGTACATCACTCACGCCATAGCTGCAGCCCATTAGAGCATATCGCCCAGGCCTGTTCACACACCAACCCAACACCTTGTTTATATAAGTATGAGGTATATATATATTGGGTATATAGGTGTTGGGTATATGGGTGTTAGGTGTGTGGGTGTTGAGTGTATGGGTGTTCTAAAGTTACCTAGGTAAGTATGTGGGTGTATTGGTGTTGGGTTTGTGAGTGCTAGGTGTCAAGGTGTATGGGTATTGGGTGCTTTATGGTTGAGTGATGTATGGGCGTACCCTCCGTTTTTACGGGTGCAAATATCCGTTCTCCTAAGATAATTGCAGTGCACTGTTAAGATTGGGTAACAAGATTCCAACATTATCTAGTGGTTCATCCTGACAAGCCACCTCAGAAACGAACAAAAAGTCTTCCGATCTTGGTTCCCTCTTCTATATCTGGTTCCAAATTCCCTTCCACGAACAAAAAGTCTTCCGATCTTGGTCCTCTCTTCTATATCTGGTTCCAAATTCCCTTCCACGAACAACTTCGGGGAAGGTTGAAAGCACAGTTCCCACCCCATCTGATTTATGTTTAAAAAAAGCAATGACTGGGAAGCCCATTGTTGTTTGCTATTTGGCTCGTTTGCAGGATCTTGCTGGAAATGGCCACCATTGTCTGCACTGTAAAACGCACACACCCTCCTCTTCATGATATCCCATCTTGAACGGCTTTCTATGCCAGTGTAACCATACAACTCGGTCAGCATCGTAGTGTTGGTACCCTTTTCCCACGCTTTGCTGTCCTGACCCCCAAGACAGTGCCATTTACCAGCCAATATGCCACTGGCAGTTGGGTCTTCTTGCTCATAAACGTCCAACCCTATATTCACTGCATCAAGGATCTCATCTTCTGATATTTCGCTGTTTTTAGCAGCCTGTTGGTATGCAGGTAATTGTGACCCCCAGTTTCGAATCCACTTCGAGTAACCGGAGTTGTAGTTGTAGAATGCCCTGATGGACCCCCAGCCAAGCAGCTCTGCCATGGCCTGGTAAATTAACATGGCTTGCATGCAGACAAGAGCCAAGTCTTTATGTGTTTCGAGTGTGGCGGAGCTGGATGCAAAGCTCTGGAGTCCCTCGCCATCAAGGAGGCAACCTGGTATCAGAGATTTGCACAACGTGCGGATTCTCTCCTTGTTGGACGCGAAACATCCGTTACTCGTATTGTATGGCCATCCATCTTTCCGATGATAAAGCCCCAAACCAAAGACTAGCTCCCAGAACAGTCGAGCCGATGTCTTTGTGTAGTCCGCCTCGAGAGACTGGGCAAAGGATGATGCATCTTCCTCTGAACACTGTAATAACCCAAGCAGCCCGTACACCTTATCAAGGCGCTCAGAGCTGTTGCAAGTCATTCCCCAAAGTAGTATCAAATCAAGCGATACACTAGGCATAGAGAATCTCGCTTCGACTGCAGCTGGTCGGATACAGGCCTGTCCAAAGTAGGCAACCCACGCCTTGTAAGCGACGAGAAAATCGTCAAAGTCAAAGGATCTGGAGCCAAACAAGATCTCTACCTTATTTGCCAAGGCTAGCTCCTGAACAACCCAAACTCGTGTCCAGTATGGCTGTGAGAAAATGATTCTCATGGCTTGATCGACTTTCCCAGCACGCAATACACGCAAAGTTTCCTTCTTGGGCAGTTTGGTTGTCACCCGGGTAAGTCCCACATACTTGTAATATGAAGCGGCCGGGAATGACCCGAGCAGTTCCTCAACTGCCTGACGTTTCTCCATAATCCAAGCGGGTAGCATGTCCATGAAGTCTATCTCCATGGTGCTTAAGTTGTCTGTGCGGCCAAGCCAGGCAATGGTGCAAAAGGCTTCGGAGAAGATTGTGCCCATACGTGGCACTTGCTCTCTTTTCTCATCTTTGGAGTCTTGATTGAGGCACAACGCATCCGTCCAGTAGTAGACCTTGGTTCTCTCCGTTGAGCGTTGCATATGATCCAAGAACTCCCACAGATTCTCGTGGACACCTTTCTGGTGAAAAGTTTGATCCTCCTCGTATCGTATGCGGATGCTTCTTGCAGGCGGTGTGTCTGGGTCGAAGGTGCCCCAGTGATACGACAAGGCATTGTATTCAGGCGTTGATGTACCATCTTTGTGGAAGTGTCTGAGCGTACATGCTATTTCGCCATGCTCTCTATCTGGCAAGATCTTCAGAAGACGGATGGTGGTCGAGGCTTCCAGGTCATTATAAGCGAATGTCGTTGATGCCATGTCGTGCGTGGCTGAGTCCTGCTGAGGCAAGGCTTGGGTTGAAGATCAATGGATTGCGGATACAGAGAGTGCAGAATGTTTAGCATGAGCGCCCAAACGAGCTGACGGCGGAGGCCGAGGAGCTGGGGGGAGCGAGGAGCTGGGAGGAACACCTCGGCATATGTACTTAGTCTCTCCAGCAAGTCTCGTGTCACCATGCAGTGGAGCTGTGGTAATCCCGGCGCCAATGCACTGCCCCCAAGTATCCAATCTGCGTGGCTTGCGGCGACGGCTAAGAAGATCCTGGGCGGGAGCAATAGTCGACCCAACAACCACTCCGGATCAGGACACCTTCATGGCAGACAAATCATCCCATTCAGCAGGGTCTATGACGGCCGAGAACCTGCTGAAGCAACACTAGCGAAGCCACAGTGTGGGGAATTGCGCGCGGGATGCCCAGCTGAGTCTACCTAGGTACCTTTGCCGCCCAGCACTACTCAAGCTGACTTCAACTTGTCATATGTAAGGGTCTTTTCCAAATTAGCCAAAACGCACAAACGAACGTGTTATGGAGGCTACTGCGCGGTACGGTAGCACTAAGCCGCTCCACATTTGCAAGAGTTCATCCTTCTCAGCTTCAGCAACCTCAACTCGGTTATAATCTAACTGTAGTTATACCGGACATGTCCTGCTGGCATATCGTCATGCACTTGTCCTCGGCCCAAACAACAACAGTATCTATAGTCTGGCTTTGAGAGGCTTCCTTGAAATCCAAAAATTGTTGAAGAGATACAGTACCGCGCTCAAGCACGCAATCGCCGCATGAGTAGCGAACCCCATCACGTACCGCGGACTGTCGCTATCTGGCCACAAGTAACTCGTGGCAATCTGTGCCGCATTCGCATAACCAACCATGATGGCCAAGGCGACCGCCCTGACCTCGGGCTGCACAGTCGCAAATGCCGTGGTGGCGAATGACAGCACCAGCGGCACAGAGCTATAAAGGCCGATGTTGAGGAGGCACATGAGGGCATACCGCGCGGCAAAAGGCCGCACGCCTGCCGTTAGGGCCGCAAACAACGCAGCCCATGCCATGACGCCCGCGATAAAATACGCCCTGTACTGCGGCCAGCGGTCGCCCACAAAGGACATTGTGATTGCGACGGGCAGCACGACGACGTACAAAGGCGCGGTCATGTACTGAGCCGTGACCGAGTCGTACCCAAGCGCCTCGACCAACGTGGGATAGAAGTTGTTCAGGGTGAAGCTTCCATCGATAGTCATGAAGGCAATATAGAAAAGCCAGAAAGCGGGCGTCGTCAGGGCACTCCACAAGCTGCGCGCCAGGCCGAGCCCGCGACGGCTCCTCTCCGAATCGCCGACGTCGAAGCCGTCCGCCTCGAGGCGCTCGATGGCCAGCTTCTTCTCCGCGGGCGTGAACTTGAGGCACGTGGCAGGGTAGTCGATGAGGACGAACGGGGTTGCCAGGGCGACGGCGACAGTGACGACGCCCTCAACGATAAAGAGCCAGCGCCAGCCAGGAATACCGTGCGCGCCGTCGAGCCCGCCGCTGATGGCGCCGGCCAGGATGCCGGCAAAGGCGCCGGACATGATAGACGCCGACCAGAACACCATGAATCGCCTGGCGGTCTCGCGCCGCGTGTACCACATGCTGAACAGGTACATCACGGCGGGCGAGAAGCCGGCCTCGAAGATACCGAGCAGGAAGCGCAGCGCGTACAGGTGCCGGGTGTTTTGCGCAGCTGCCATGCAGGCCACCACCGTCCCCCACAGGAGCATGATGGCGCTGACGTAGCGCGAGGGCCGCAGGCGCGGCAGGACAGTGTTGGACAGCGGCGAGAAGACGATGTAGCTGATCTGGAACATGTTGAGGGCCAGGCTGAAGTCCGTGTCGCTGAGGCCCAGGTCATCGCTCATGCCTGCTACCCTGGCGTTGCCGAGGTTGGCCCGGTCCATGTACTGTTGTGTTCCGGCGCTGTTGTTAGTCAAACCCTCTTATATTGTTGGAGGCTATGTAGTGTTTGGGTTTTCGTACCGCGATGAGATACAAGAGCCACACTGCTGGGAGCAGATGCCAGTCGATCTTCTTGACGAGCCGCTTCTCCTCGGGTGTGCCGCATGTGTAGGACGATGACCCCGTGTGCTGCACTGTTGATACGGCATCCTTCTCCGGCGTCTCGGCGGTGGCACGATCTGGACTATTCATATCGAAGGCGCTGCAGTGCTTCAGAAGGCCATGTGTCAACTTCGGAGGCAATGAAATCAGTGCTAGATCACTTGTCGCAGTGCCCTGTTCGCGGGGTAGGATCTGAAGAATGGGAATCTAATCGAGTCAAACAGATTTGCGGAGAACGAGTTCATAGGGGCCCTCCAACTAAGGTGCCCAGACTTTAACTTTGACTAATCAAACTTTCAAAGCATCCGTACACTTGGCACCAAGCTTTCAAGTGAGTCCCAAAATCAAAAAGCTTATCGTGGCCTCAGGGTTTGCGCCGAAACAAAACTTACAAATTTGCCCGACTTTCTAGTCTATGGCGCCGCCAGAAGCGGTTCTCGCTAGCCTCGTCTGTGTGGCTGTCACAAGGCTGTCATTATTTGCTTAGCCGCAAGCTATAATTGTGTTCGAAACCTACTGTTGTCGGCATTGTGTTTTTTTTTTAACGCTAAGTGTTTAAGCGTTTATCATTGTATGAAGGGACTAATGCATACTGCTTAAGAGGCATATGTGTGCAGATTAAAAACGAGACACTCCGTCAGTCTTCGGGATTCGGTTATCTTCTTCATAACGATTCCAGCTGAGACTGGCGAGATCTTCTCGGCATCTCCTATACCCTGCCCAGGAACCTGGACATGTAAATGGGCGTTGGCTCCTTGCAACATAAGCCAAGCCGGGCACTTGATATATTATACTTGAAGAGTGATCAGGCAGGACTGAGGAGTGAGTAGATCTTGCCCCCCCACATCGGGAATCACGCATCCAAATATTCAACACCGCTGACAAGCCTCCTGTATGCATGAGAGCGGTCGCAGCAGTCAAAGCTTATTTCGATTTAAAATTTGTCAATAGTTGTGTAGGTCAATACTATCGCGCAATCAAGCAGCGTAGTAGAATCAATAGATTGATTATAGAGTAAAAGGAGCACTTAAAAGAGTTATTTTTGCGTAGAGCTATTTATAGAGCAAATAACCCCTTATTATATAATACACCCCCTTACATCTCGCCAGCTCAATAAGTATAAATAAGCCTCTTTTGTAATACTTAATCTTTATATAAATATACTTTTAATATAATATTTTTAATTTATTATATTTAGTTGCCTTTTTACCCTTTAAATAAAGTACTCCTTAAATAAAAAAAATATTTAAAAGAAGTATGCTAGCTATACTTTCTAAGTTTTAATTATATAATTAAGCTATAAATTTTATTAATATTTATTTAATTATTATATTATAACTCTTATAAGGCGTTATTATGCTTAATATTTAAGTTTTTAAGGTAGTAAATATATTTTTTAAGTACTTATTTTCCCTCCTTTAAGCTATTTATATTATTAATTTCTTTAGAAATAAGCTTATAATATTTTTATCCCTTATTAATATATATATTTTATTAGCTTAAAGCTTAATATAAAGATTTAAATATTTTTCTTTTTAAAAAAGCTTATAAATATATATATTATTATCCTAAATATCTTTATAAAGCTTCTTATATTATTTAAAAAAGTATTTATATAAGTTGCTTAGTACCCCTTAATATAAATAGATATATTAAATTAAGTATAATGTTTTTAGCTCTTATTTTTAAAATGTAAATATCCCTAATATTATATAATTTATTATTATTCTTTAATATATTTAAGTAATAAAGATCTATCTTAATTACTTAAATAATTATAAAAGCTGCTTATTTTAAGAAAAGATAAGGTCTTTAAGCTGCCGTTATATTTAATTAGGTATAAATTGCTTACCTATAGTAACTAAAAAGTTTTATATAATAAGTATATTAATCACTTTAAATATATTTTAAGCTTTATTATATATATATACCTAATATTACTTTTTATATTAATAAAATAAGTCTTAATTCTCTATATTAATAAGAATCTCATAATATTTACTCTAAATGCTTATTTTAATTATTATCTTTAATAAAATATAATTATATTTAAGGAAATAAATAATTATTTAAAGAGATATTATATTAAGCTTTATAATTTTAATATTTAAAAGATATAAAATAAGCTTTTTTATAATAAAGAAGAATAAATTATAATTTATAAAATATAAAATTTAATTTTAAATATTTATTTAATATAAAAATAAAATATTTTATTTAGCTATTTTAATTATATATTCCTTTTAAAGCTTTTTAAGGTACTTAATATTAATATTATACTTTATAATTAATTAAGAAGCTAAAGGCTTAGGGCTTTATATAGCTTTTAATAAAGCTTTTTAATAAGATATTTAATCTTTATATTAATTTAATTAGCGCTTATTTTTAATATTAATAAGTTATTAAGTTATTAAAATAGTTAATAGTGAGAATATTCTTATTTATTTTAAGCTTTTAAGATTATTAGAGTTAACTTTAGCCTAAATGCTCCTAAATATATAATTATATTAAAGCTATATATATTATAATATTTAGCTTAATTATAACCTTTAAGAGAGTTTAATTATAATAATAATTATTATAAAGGGCGCTAAATATATATTAAAAGCTATAGTTAGTAAGTAAATAAAGCTTTAAGGGGAGAAAATAAGTATAGAAATATTAGCTATTGTAATTACTTATAGTGTAAGGAGAATTAATAAGATAACTAGGCTTATAATTATTATATAATTAAGTAGTGTGGTAGAATTAATAGATTGATTGTAGAGTAAAAGGAGCACTCGAAAGGATTACTCTTACGTAGGGCTATTTATGGAGCAAATGATCCCTTATCACGTGACAAATACTGTTCACAGCACACTTCTATGTAGATATCAGAGATTCACAATTGCAAAAACAAAGGGTACACTGGTACATCGCCAGCACATCCAACGCCCAATTCACACACCCAACGCCTAATCCATACACACAATTAGCATATTTAATCAGCCATATATATATTAGTTAGCTAGATGAATGGGTGTTGGGTGTGGGTGTGAGGCGATGTGCTCTACTTTGCTGCAGTTGTGGCGTGAGGGATGTACCAATGTACCCTCCGTTTTTGCAGATGCAAATCTCTGTATTCTCTATGTAAATGCTTTTGTGTTAATCACTGTTCTAGAATGGCCACTTCTTGTCCCCCACCCCTTTCTTTTTTTCCCTTCTCTGAAGCCGGGGGTGAGGGGGGAGCGAGTTACTACGGTTTACTTAAGCAGGATGACCGCCATAATGCAACTTACAGGTGGTGAATCAATAGAGCAAGATATGATAAATCGACGAATTGTTTAAGCAGGCACGCAAGTTTGTAAGGCTAGTGTCCCCGCCCCCAATCTCAGCGCGGTGGTCGTCTGCGCCTCTTGATTGCAGACCTGCTTCGCCCGCTTGCAAATCTCTCGCCCCCAAGGCCTTCCTCAGCTTTACTTGATCAAACGCTCACAAATTCTGACCGGCTTCCAATAAAAGAAAAGCGAGTGTTTCAGCACCGGATATAGACTCCGAGTGGGCCGTAGTTGGGTCATTTCTGGCCGGCCAGCCGCTCTCAGTGTACTGCACTATTG
Organism: Diaporthe sp. P3_1W; assembly: GCA_037177825.1. Taxonomy (NCBI): domain Eukaryota; kingdom Fungi; phylum Ascomycota; class Sordariomycetes; order Diaporthales; family Diaporthaceae; genus Diaporthe; species Diaporthe sp. P3_1W. The sequence goes on from JBAFXB010000001.1 coordinate 7,398,996, forward strand.
GGGGCCACCAGTACAGCGGAGCTCACTGTGATGGTACTCCCCAATATTGTGTGGGAGGATTCTTCGACCTTCGATAATATTGTGTCGTCTACTATATTTTCGACTTTTTATAGTCTCATCTTAGCGATTCTTCCCATCCATTCCGCTGTTGTATCCCCGTCTCACACATCCACCTAAGTAAGTAAGCAATTTTGAGACTAGTACGATATATCCTTTATAATTCAAACCGTCGAAATGACGACAACCTCTACGCCGGGACAGTCGCGTACAGTCCTCGGTCCCCTTACGACTTCCTTCACACCGCCCGCCTGGTGCGGGTATCTTGCTATCCCAGCGACGTCCTGGGGTGGTTCGCGCGGATATCAGGGGCATTCCTGTAAATCTACCCTCCCATATGGCCATGTAAGAGCAATTGTCTGACCTACTATTCCTTTCCCCTTTGTTCTGTAATGTTGCCTGTCCTTTTTTTTTTTTTCCTTTACTCAACTATCGGTTGCATAATTATACAGGTAGATGTGACAAAGTGCTGGCCCCCCACAACGGCGGGGGCTCCATACCCATCCATTCCATTTGGGAGATGGGGTTTCTACTCACCTGGTACTGTCTGCCCGTCTGGCTACACTGGCGCCTGTACGGCTACCGCCAGTGGCAACGCGCAATGGCCTGTACAATATGAGATGGTGAAAGGAGAGACGGCTGTGGGGTGCTGCCCAACGTAAGTAAAGGTTTCAACACCAATTAATATCAGGCCAGTATGTGACGTGCTAATCAGGGACACTGTTCTTTCACTCAGAGGGCTCACATGCTTCTTTAACGCGGAGAATGCCGCCATAAGCTGCAGTCGCATAACCACATCGACAGTCGTTACTGTCGCGACATGCAATGGCGAGGACATCTTGATAGAGAATTCGGTGATAACATATCCGTATGTCTATGCCGTAACAACTGCCGAGGTTACTTCGACAGAGACAATGAATTCATTTACTGTATGGGCACCGATGATTCAGATCAACTGGCAATCGACGGATCTGCAGACGGCGTCGACCTCAGAAACGTTCCATTCCACGACATCCCAAAGCGCTAGCGCAGACAGCAATAACTCACCTGCGGGGATTTCGACAGGCGCCATAGCCGGCATCGCCATCGGATGGGTGATAGCAGTAATAGCCACGGGGGCGGCATTTGTCTTTTTGATACGTCGGAGACGACAAAATGGGGGCGCTCAAGGCCTGCAGAACGTCGGGGGTGCAGACCAGGCTACGAAACACGAACAGCAGCAACAAGGACAGCAACACCAGTATCAGACTGGCACTTCGGAGCTTGACGGCCGTACGGGACCGTCCGAACTACCTGGAACACGAATTGTCGCTGAGATGTAGGCTATAATCATAGAGTTGGAACTGTTGCACGCTCTCCTGGCCAAAGATGTGTTGGGTGAATGGTGGGGGCATTTCGCGTTTTGCGAATTAGATCCGGGTAAAATGAATCATGATACCATGTGGTCGTGGTGGCAGTCACTGATTTCTCAACACTGAAGAAGGTAATATCATCCTACATGAACAACCTCGAATAATGTCATCACGAGACTACTGACTAATGCACTTCTCAGTCCGAAGAGCCAATTACTTGTGTATTGCTTTTGAGGTCTCCATTGCCACTCACTTATATATGACCTTCAAAAGCACTGCCATGCCTCGGTACGGAAGAGTAGAAACTTTATCACAGCCTCGTGGTCCTCGCCTTCCGCAAAATGTCTGCAGTGTCCAACTCTTGTCTCCTTGAACCCTGGGTCGTCTCAGTTGAGCTGCCCGGCGACTCTGAATCCAGCGCGCCGCCGTCTCTCGATAGTTTCTTCCTTCCACTGAAATGCAGCATCAACAAGTGGCAGCCTATAGTAGCCGGGCTCCCATCGCTCATCCTTTTCCCATGACAGCTCCTCGAGGATTTCTGAGAGGTCGAAATGCTCATAGGGCTCCCCATCGACTTGAATCAATATTTCCCCGACCAGTTCAAATAACACTCGGCTCATTTTGAACGTGACATCCGAAAGCGCTCGCATAAGGATTTCCAAGTAAGTGTCGAAGAAATTCGCAAGAGCGAGTGCTGCCCTTTTCTGCTCCGGTAGTGCAGAATCTTGATCCCGCGCCCAAAGGACACGTGAGTATGGCCATCCGTTGGAGTTGAGAGGCAGTATGTTCTCTTCTTTTGAAGAAAGACAGTCAAGAACAAGCCGGTTGACAGTCATCACGCCGGCGTTATTCCTACGTCCGTCTCCGTGCCTTATTGGGACACCGACTTCCCTTGTGCGAGAGAAAGGTCCGATGATCCCTTCGAGAACGCCCATCAGAAGATTGTAAAATCCCCATACACCGATGGGCGGCCCTCCGCAGCCACCCCGCCACAGTTGATCCCTGAAGAAAGCTGGGTCCAGAGTCTCTGGAGCATTGAATGATCGAAACTGGGCGTGCACAGTGTCGGCATTGCTCAAGAATCGAGAAGCGGACAGCCAAGTCGTCCACAAACCGACATCCTTGACGAACATCACGTCTGCCTTCCACGTGGAGCGATCTGCCTCTTTGTCCAGAATTCTCTTCGTTTCGGCATGAATCTGTCGGTTCACCAGCAAAAGTTGAAGCGCCGTGTCCCTGCACGTGCCTGGCCTGTAGAACACAGGCAAGGAACCGAACCATCCGCGCGTCTCCTTCAAGAGGATATATTCCCCTGCTGTGATTGTTGAACGTCCCTTTCCGGTTTCGGCGTCCTCTTCAAGCTTCACCTTCCTCAGTTCCCGTGTCAGGTTGATGGCATCGTTAGGCGGCTTCGTAGAGTCGGGCAGGAGCGCCATCTCCAAAATGGGTTCCCTGATCTCGATGGGAAATTCCATGAAAGCCATGATTGCCGAATTTCGTGAGCAAAATTTGTTTGGGCTCGTTTCTTAAGTATCGCAATGACACAATCTTAGGGGTTTGGACTTAGCAGCAACAAAAAGGTCTGCGAGCGGTTGCAAGTTAACGTGTTGTTTCTGTGAATCATGTAATGCTCCGAACCCTGAACGGCGAATGCTTTGAATATGGAGCAGGGAGTAAGTGAGACAGTGCTTTGTCCGATGAGCAAAGTGATGCAAAATTGTGGCCACCTCAGAGACTAAGGGCAGGCGTGTGGATTTATTTGGCCGACTCACACCATTGATGCTAGCAACCTGCTAGGAGGTCCAAAAATGACCGGCGCCACGATCCGTTTTCTGGCACGTGCAACAAATCATAGATACTTGTAGGCAGCATCAGGCAAGCAGCGACAATGCTTGTTTTAGCTTGTGACGTGGCTGCTATGGCATACGGCGGACAAGTGCAGGTAGGCAGCCGTGCAACTCAAACCATAGCCATGGCTAATCAGAGCGCATTACCCAGACCTAACATTACTCACACCTAAGACGTACTCACAACTTGAACTAACACTTACACGCCCAACTAAAATTAAGCGGATAATTTGGGATATAGGTGTCAGGTGTAGGTATGGGTGTGGGTGTTGGGTATTAAGTGTAGATGTGGGTATTCGGTGTAGGTATGGGTGTGGGTGTTGGGTATTAAGTGTAGATGCCAGTGTGGGTATTCGGTGTAGGTGTTGGTATGGGTTTTGGGTGTGGGCGTTGGGTGTGTGAACTCTGATGTGGCTTAGAGGTGGCGATGTATCGGTGTAACTTCCGTTCTTGCAGCTGCAAATCTCCTTGTTCTAAATAGGAGAGAACAAAAAGACTGTTAAGCAGTGATGTTCTTGCCGTGAGATACAGCAGACTACACGGGCATACGGGATTTTGGCCTCCTTAAAGCATAATGAATTTCAGGGAAGACTTTGCTAACTGCGACTGTGATGCTGTGGGGTAAGTGTATTTATCGCAGGATCTGGAAAACCCAAATTTCTTCGGTAAGACCCATCCGCAAAACAAGCCACAAAGCAAGAAAATACAAGCCGGGCACGCATTGGACAGAGTAATCGCGCCGCGCCGTGACCCCTCATTCGAAATCTGTGATCTAAGAGCAATATATGTTATGTGCCTTCGAAAAGTCTTCAAATATAAGCATGATGTACATGCACAGTCCCGATGAATTCTGCTACCAGTCGAAATCCATGATGACATCCCTGTCCGTCGATTTCCTAACCGAATCCACGTCTGCCAATGGCTCAATGTCAATTTCAACCAACACCGTCTTATCACACGGTGTATCCGCAATGCAGCCTCGAATGAAACCAACGAGGTGTCGCTTCAAAGCATCAAATTGATCCTCCCTGCCGCGGCAAACCAAGTGTTCAGCCCGCGCGTTGGGAGCGGTCACCCGAAAATGCAAGTGCTGGAATTGGGACCATTCCAGGCGGATTGGAAGCTCCTCCTCCAGTCTGGAGAGCGTCTTGCTCCGGAAGCTTCCCTCTGGCTTCCAGGAAAAGCTTTGGTGCTCGGGATAACGGCAGAGCACGCGATACAGGAACTCAACCCGGACTTGCCCTACCGGCGGCGCCTGGGGTGCATGCTTGTTCTCAGCTGGCCTTTCATCAACCACCTCCCTGCTTTCAAGCGGGACTGAGGAGGAGATCGGGGGAATTGGAGATGACTGCCTTGTGGCAGGCTTCACCTCAATTGAGGGCTGAGGAGCTGCCTCAGTCCACGTCACCTCTGTCGAGGGCCCCGCATGGCTGGTACTGTTGCTTGGTTCGGTTGCGCCAAATCCAGATTCCGTGTTCAGCTGGCGTATGAAACCATTTACAGATACGTCTTCATCTGTCACCTCGCTAACAGTGGCCCTGAAGCGATTTGGTGGTCTTTGAGTCCAAGGTGGGAAGATGTCAGAAGTGATTACGCCGCTTGTTTCAGCCGGAGCAATGTTTTCGGTAACCTCTGGACTAGGGTTGCGCTCCGGAGACTGGAGTGCTACCGAAACTTCCTCTTCTGTCGCACGACCGGTCATGTTGCGCAGCTTGCGCTTACGGGGTGAGACTCTACTTATCCTTGGAACAGCAGGCTGTTTTCCAGCTCTTTTTGACGACATGTGACGAGTCGAGGTTATGTTGTCACCTCTCGGCTGCTTGGTAACTGGTTCCATGTTGGCAACGGGGGCGACTTGGCGACCATCGCTTCCAACACCTGTCGACATGACTGCAAATGTGGGTTGATCCTGCCAGAATGTCAGAGAGATTGTGTATGCCATAGAGGAGTGGAGCCGAAGCCGAAGTAGACTTACCTGTGGAGGCATGATGCGCGGGTCTGGGCTGTCAGGGACACGGTATAGGTCTTTGCTGATCTCCCGTTCGTTCGTAGGATGCGATTGAGCCTCGTGCATGACACCCGTATGAGTATCAATGGGTGAGTCAGTGAGGTTGATGAATGTTCTTGATCTGCAAGGCATGTGAGACAAAGAATCATGCTGGAAGAATAGAGACGTGAAGCATACCTTGGAGTGCCTGGCGTCCCGCAAGCATCACGGCTGGCGGACCTAGCACCGACGACATCTGTATCTATCCCGAGGTCGTGACTGGGGCCTCTTCCCCTTTGCGCCTCAAATTCGTCCGCCTTGTCCTTATTCCTCTTGTATTTGACGTTTCGATATTGCTGAATGTTTAATCGCCAGAAAAGCTGCCGCATGATTCTCCTGATTCTGGAAGATGATTAGCTTGTGAAAGTACGTAACTGGTGAGCGAATGTTCTTACCGTGCACCATCAGTTGAATACTTGTATTTGTTGGCACGACTCTGGGAAGTGTCGTCGGGCCAGAATACTCTTCCGTTTCCATGCAGTTCGAGATATGATCGAACCATCTCGCCCAGAGCAGTTTGATGTTCTCTAGACTTCCAGTCATGGATGGAGCTACCGTCCCATCCTTGACTGCTGATGAACGTCTTTCGGAAAACCCGAACGCTATCGTAGAATGCTTGACATCTTGATAGCTGAGGGTCACCGTAATCAAGTTCTTTTCGTAGTGTGGTGATAGGAGGGATCGATGTTGGATTGATTAGAGATGCCATGATGAGCAGACAACTCTTAGAGGAATGCAGTTTCAAACGAGAAAACCAGGGGAAAGGCGGAAGAGGAGATGGGGGATGGGGGAGGAGGAGCGCGGGAAAGAAGAAGAAACGAGCAGACCAGGAGATGAAGACACAGGAATAAAGCAAGGTTTGGAGACCAGGAGAAGGTGTAAAGAGGAGAAAATGAGTCGAGAGGACGGGATGTGTGAGAGGCGAGGAGGCAGGAAGACGACAACAGAAAAGCCAGGAGCGAGAGCGCGCTTGCCGCTTCGAAAATCTGGAAAATGGAGCACACCCTCCATGAGAAGAAATCTGCACCCCATTGGTCATGTGTGAATGACCATATCAAACGACCAGGTGTATATGGACAGGGCTGAAAGCAAGTGATTGGCTGTGCAAATGCTGTTGGTTGTTGTGTTTTCTGATCTGGGATCGATGTCCAATTATTTCTAGGCAGCACACCCAGCCTTCGTCTGACCGCCTCTGCAGGAGGGTTACTATGGCCATTCCTTACATCCGGATGATACTGCGAAATTGACGGAAAACAGTTTCTTTTTCTTGTTTTTAACCTGGAACGTTCCAAATGTCTGTGAAGTAGAAAAAGTCGGAAGGGTGTGGGGCCGAGTCTGTTTGAGTGGTTTTCGAGGACTATTTAAAGTGGCGGCGTCTCCCAGGCAAGCCCGACACTTCCTTTGCTCCAAACTCTTTCTCTTTCGCATGAATTATTCTCGTGAGAAAGAGAAACCACAAATCTTCTACTCGGGGCGACGCCGCGGGCATCATGTCAAGTCTTGTACCTCTTCACAGTGGATTCATTTCGCTGTTTCCTGTCTTGATAACACTACTGGGATCGATGCTCATCTACGTGCTTGCCCTGGGTGCAATGATTGAAATTTCCCGACACTGTTACTCCTGGCTAAGGCCAATCGGTACGTGAACTATCACTGTCTCATTGCTGCACACAAATCGATCCGGGTCTAGGGGCTAAGACTTTGCAGGAACACAGGTGCGAGAGCTGTCCGAGACAGCGATCTCGCAAGGCCGAATGATCGAACCGTCTACATACCCACCAGAAGAAAAACAATTTTACAGCGTTTCACCAGATGGGCGCTTCCACGAGTGGAGCAAAGACTCGTCAATCAAGTTCAATAAAGTTGGGGCCCATGTCCTTCTACATCACGCACATAAACTGATCGATTCTGCCAGTGTTCCACAGTGATAACGCCGGCACGGATCGAGGTTGTTCGCAAATCGTAGGTGAAGGAATAAGTCAGATTGTGCATATACGATGTTCAGAGTCTGGATCTTACCAAAATTTTATGGATGTAAGAATCTCAAGGTCAGGTGCTGCAGGTGCATTTTTTGGTCAGCGAGATGGAGGCTGTAGACGATGATTGATGTGAAAGTTTGGCGTTTCTTTGTTTCCAACACATCTTCCACGTAGACAGAACGGATGAATGGGGCTGAAGTCCTTCGTCTGACAGAATTTTCCAAGGTTGCAAACTGCTGCGTCCATTTTGTCCCAGCCAGCTATAAACGTAGGTGGGGCCGTTGCTTATCCTGCAGTCCTACGAAGTCTGTTACCAGTGCGCTGTAGGCTTGGGAATCTACTTCGTGAGGCATGATTTTCTGGTTCCGCAAAATTCATGTGGTAGTACGTCGAATCGCCGGATCCACCGTTAGGCGCGTGTTAATGCAAATAACCACGATGAGCATCGTTCTTACAGCCAAACAGTGTTCCCGCCACGTTTCCTAAAGCCGAAACACATGTTCAGTGAAGATTTCTTCGATATCTGGAACCTTTATCAGCCACTGATAAATGACTGTTTTCTTGGCACTCGGCCAGAAACCCCTATCAAGACAGGACTCGTGCTCAGAACCAGGGCACCAGTGCCAAGAATCAACCTTGGAGCGGTCGCCTAACTGTGCCACCCAACAACATCTGGTCCGAAAACCTGCTTTGCCATCCCAGAATGGCTGGTCGTCTCAGACGCGTGAGCCCCTGCACTGCCTCTCATGCGTCGGAAATGAACATTGCGGCTTACGGAATGATACGAAGATACCCCAGACAATGAATCTACTTGCACGGTCTGATGGTGTTTCCCATCATCCAGCTCGCTCCTTACTGTTGTAGTTCTGGCACCCCGGTCACATATGGCGTTTCCCCAAGTTCCCCTTCCGTTCAATGACATGCCGAGGGTCGACGAAGATACAATTTCGCTCCACCATCTGCTCAGATCCCGCTGGTGCCATCGGACCGGGATTGTTGGCCACCAACAGTGCTTACTGCATGAATTTGGGTGGTCCGCTGGCCCTGGTACGCGAATCAGGTTACGATTGGCCCCTCGCTTGGCACTCGACACTCTGATAATTAATACCACAGACAGTTCGACTTCCTTCCTCTTTGGAGTTGCGGCGCTGTGGTGTTCCCATTGCTGTAGTGGTTGCAAAGCATAATTTCCACATGAACATGGTCTTGCCTCATTGCGGTCCTTTTCGTACATACTCTGGTCGAGTAGCAGTGTTTAATTATGAGAACGGATGGTGCACCCGTACATCACATATCCACCCAACACCCACTCATCCAATACCCACACCCAATGCCCACACATTCAACACCTACACCTAACACCCACACACCTAGTTTTTAAAAACATTCTGTTAGTTCAAATGATAATTATGTTTCATTATAAAGTTTTAATAATGGTTATGCTACGTAGGTGTAAGCTTGGCTTGGTAGGCTGACCCTGGCTGCCTCGGAACCTTGCAGATAATTAGTTGTGAGGTACGTCAAGTCATTTTCCTTTCCTGGTCTCTACTTGAATCTTCAACTTTTTCACAATGCTGCAAGCCCAAATGACATCTTTGATTATTGGTCTTGGGATTTGGCAGAATTTCACACCAGTTTGAAATGTCTTTGTACATGAATAATCATAGACCCCAATAAGCTGGACAAGAAATGAGAAGAACTAGCGGACGCTTGAGCTTCCTTGCTCCCTCCCCTCATAGACTGTCTATTGTGTTCTCTCTTTCTCTCTGTGTCCTAATGCACCCCGAAAGCCCATCCGTCGCTGCTACGGCCGCCGCAGCTACGGCCGCCGCGTAATCCCTCTGGTGTGGAGGAGGAGCGCCTTCGTCTAAGTGGCTTTCTTTGAAGAGAGACTTGAACTCGAAGCAATTGAAAGAAGACAAAGTATAGCTAAATGCGTAAGTGAACAAAGATGAATGGGAAATATTATTACGGTACTAGGGCAATGACTAGAGCAATTGGTCTAGTTGTACGGGTGAACCAGCACCCATCTCAACATTTGAAGAGGTGCGTTTTCCTCAGTCCCATTTCGCCTTTTTCTTGGTTGTCACCACCTCTCCGAATAGCCCTATCGCAATAGACTCAAGCGTACATCCTAAGAACATCGACGGATCAAAGTCAAGCATAAACGCTTCTACCATCTCTGTCAGATCTAAAAGATCCATCTCTCCAGGAGATTCCCCAGGTAGTGTGCGTATGTACAGCTATGATGATAAATGGCTCCGGCCTGGTATGTGAGTGCTCAATGTTTTCCAGGACCTTCTATGGAGTATAATGAAGACCATTCTTCAAGTCCAGCCTGGCCAAGCCTGGCTCTTATGTTAGGCTGCTCATTTCAAATAATGGAATTCGCGGCCCGTAGGCTTTATGAGGTTGTCAAAGGGCAAGAACAAAAAAGCTTGCATTGATGCGTCCGCAAGCTTGACAATTATTTGTTGTCTGCACGTGTGGGTTCCGTCCCGGGACTCTGGGGGCGCGCTCTAGACCTCAGTGGCCCCGACTGCAGAAGAAAGCTGCCGACTAAGCTACCGATGCTTGTGTGTCGAGGCATCCAAAAATGAAGCTGAACCCGGGGACCATGACCAACCCACCAAGAAAGGATCTTACCTTGCGGGATGACGTACATCCATACCGCGCTGCGAGAGCCGTTCTTGAGCCGTCGTCCGGAAGATTACTGAGCATGGCGCTCTAGCTGCCGATGTTTCCGACCCCCCACGGGTCCCCGTTGCCAAGCTAAGAACGTGGCTTACTGCCGGGATCCAATCTTAGTTGTTTCCTGCGTTCGGTCCATCTCGCGCCGGCAGGGACCAGGGCACGTGGATAAATCACAATTTGTTCCCCCCAGGTTCTACTGCATCCCGAGCGGACAGACGGAGCAGGGGAAACAACGCCATGGCCCTGTACGGCAGTGCGGTCGAACGGCTCACGGGCATCATTGACGTTGTGATCAAGCCCCAACGGCGAAGATCCGGGCGGCGCTTTGACGAATCGACAGGCTAGCGGCGCGCCTTAATGCACGCGATCTCGTCCGAACCCCGCAAATTAACCCCTGCAGCGTCGACACGAAGCTTGGGCAATAGGGTTGCAGTTCCCCGTCAGCCATATTTCACAAGGTTCAACGTCGTGTCGGAGACAGAATTGGTCGAAACCCCCGACTCTATGGGCTTTGACTTTCGGCAGCGGTAAATTGTAGCTCCTCGAGGCCCTCGAGCCCCTGTGGGGTCCCGATTTGTAAAGTAACTGGTCCCGTCCTGCCCGCGTGTCCGCGTGTTCCCGTGTCACCGCTTTGGATGTGATGATGAGGGGGATGTGCATGCATTAGTTTCTAGAAGTTCAAATATACTTATATATGACCTGTCTTGGGCCTTGACCTGCTCGGGGTGACATGGTCTGGATAGGGAGACGTTCATCTCAACATCGTCTTCCACCCAGCCAAGAAGCCACCATGCTCGCGACGTATGCAGTCTGCCTGCTAGCAGGCTTGTCGGCCGCAGTTGGTAGTATACTCCCCCATGTTCGCCAGGAGAATACGTCTTCGCCTACCGTGTCCCTGGACTATGCTACCTACAAAGGCGTCAGACTCCCAGCAGGAGTGGATCAGTATCTCGGCTTGCGCTATGCGGCAGCACCACTGGGTGATCTCAGATTCCGTGGCCCTAAAGACCCTGAACCAGTGTCAGGCGTTCAGGATGCATCGAGCGTGAGTGCATCCTTCGGGCTATATACAGTCAGGTTCTTGTGTCCCAGCTGACAAGGACGATGACTCAGTTTGGCCCTATCTGTGTAGGGTCCAACCAAAATGCGTCAAGCACTCAGGGAGAAGACTGTCTATTCGTGAATGTGTTCACGCCTTCAGGCGCCACGCCAGACTCAAAGCTCCCAGTTTGGTTGTATATCCAGGGCGGCGGATACTCGGCCAATGCGCAAGCCAACTACAATGGCACTGGTGTGGTCGAGAATTCTGGTCATCACAACGGCACTGAGATGGTGCTTCAGTCCGACTATAACCTCGTCTTTGTCAACTTCAACTACCGCGTCGGAGCACTGGGTTTCTTGGCCAGTGAGGAAGTCCAGGAAGATGGTGACCTGAACGCGGGATTGCTGGACCAGAGGAAGCTGCTTCACTGGGTGCAGGACAATATTGCCAAGGTAAAACCCACAAGTTGAGCATGTGAGTGTCCCATATCCGCTGACAGTGTGACAATAGTTCGGCGGCGATCCATCGCACGTTGTCATTCACGGTTCTTCCGCTGGCGGTGGCTCAATAGCACACCACTTGACCGCCTACGATGGCGAAGACAAAGGTCTTTTCGTCGGAGCTGCACCCCAATCTCCCTTCTGGCCAACCCAACGAAACCTCAGCGAGCTGGAGTTCCAGTACGACCGCTTCGTCGCCGACACGGGCTGTTCCAACGCCACCAATGCCCTGTCATGTCTTCGCTCCGTGGACCTGGCTACTATCCAGAAGGCGAACATCGTTCAGCAGTTCCCTCAAGGCAGTGGTGTCCCGCTGCCCCTATGGTACTGGCTCCCAGTTACCACTGGTCCCGGGACGCTGGTTCCTGATAACCTATACGACTCTTTTGAAGCAGGCAACTTCATCAAGGTGCCTATCCTGATCGGCGACGACACAGACGAGGGAACTGTTTTCGCATACAACGCCTCCACTCAGGACGATGTGTCACGGTTCTTCAAAAACAACTACCCGCTCCTCGACCAAGCCGAACTGGACCAGATCAACGAGGCATATCCGAAGACCGACCCCTTGCCGAAACACGCGGCTTACTTCCCCTCCGCAGCGGCAGCATATGGCGACGCCACGTTCACCTGCCCGGGAAACACCATGGCCGAGACGATGTCGTCTTTCTACGAGCCGGGAAAAGTGTGGAACTATCGGTACAACGTCATAGACCCCGGGAACGTGGCTGCAGGACTAGGGGTGACTCACACCTTTGAGACGGCCGCGGTATTCGGGCCGGGCTTCGCGGGCAACGTGGCAGACAGCTACTACACGACGAACGCCGAGATAGTGCCTGTGGTGATGAAGTACTATATCAGTCTCGTGAGGGCCCTGGACCCGAATATCTATAGGTATCCGGGGACGCCGGTGTGGGAGACGTGGGGGGACTTCGGGGCCGGCAGGGGATTCAGGTTGAAATTCGAGACAAATGACACGGTAATGGAGGAGGTACCGCAGCAGCTGGCCGACCGTTGCGCCTTGTGGAAGGATCTGAGCAATGCGATGGAGGTATAATGGTGTATATGTCCCTGAATCAGTCAGACAATAATAGCAACAAGACACACACTATTGGATGCTACCCATTGATGATTCAGCATCCCGCAACCGGTTCCATGTCGTCCTTTGTTTAAGGTTCCGATCCGTGACTGCAGGTCCCTGGCAGGAGGGTGGAGTTTTTCGGACGATTACGCCGCTGGCGGGTGCTGCAAAGGAGGCCCAATCAACCCGAATTACGAAGAAATGCACCCCTGAGTCAAGTGGGCTCTGAATGAGACCACTTGCTCCTGCCACCAAGACCGACGACCCTGAACAGCTGTTGCGGCATTTGTGGGGCCGACCGGCCAACTCACCGGCGCCTTGTCGCACAAGTGCAAGTGGACCCTGAGTCAAACGAATTTACATCCAAGTTTACGGCTGCTGGCATCCAAATATGTAACCGTAAACTTGAATATTGGGTTTTGTCTCGCCTGGGGTCCCACAAGCGAGTGTTATGCAGGATTCCGCTGCCCGTTCGTGTCGGGCAGCTAGTGCATGTGACCGTGTGCATATCAAGAAGGTCATCCTCCCACTAGGTTTGCACGCGTGATTGTCGAGCCGGAAGGATTGAGACCTTTTGCCCTTGTGCCTACGACAAACCACCATAATGCCCCATCAAATCGGTCAGCTGCCCGTCGACATTCAATCTCGCATTCTGCACAAGCTTGAAAAGGCGTCCAAGCCCAAGAACAGTGGTACAATTCACTCTATCAAGGAGGTGCATGTGGCAGCGCCATACGTGGATCGACGAAAATGCGTGACCGAGAAATCCAATAACAAAGAAGCCTTGCTTCACACTCTACAACAACATGGAAAGAATCCCACCAAGGATTCAAACTTCAGTGTCCGTCTCAAAGAATTAGACAACCAAGACAGCAGCATCGGGCCCGGCAAGCCTGGTGTCTCGACGGCAGCTGAAGAGATGCTCAATGATACGCGCACGCCGAAGATGGGGAAGATCAACCTGGAGTACGACGTCGAGCTGGGGACATCAGGTGGGACCGCCGCCGAGCCGGACATCAAGGCGTTCGAGCAGTCGCGAGACGAGGAGACGCTTCTACAGCTCGAGAACGACCAGACATGGCGGCGCCTGCTGGCCGACACCTGGAGCGCGCTGGCCGCGAACCACACCGCCACTCACCTGTCGATGAAGTCATTGGTACCAGTGTGGTCGTCGGCCTTCCACTCCACCGAGTTCCACCGGTTCCTGGCGCGGCTCGAGGGGCTCGACATCCACGTCGCGGGCATGAGGAACGGCCACCGGGCCATCAACACGGTGCCGGCGTACAACGACTCGCTGCAGGCGCTGCTCAAGGTGTACTTCCTGCACGCGAGCTCGGTGCGGCGGCTGTCGCTGCACGCGTCGCAGCAGGCGCCGCTGGGCGCGAGGGGCCACTACCACATCCCGCTGTCCCTCAAGGCGACGCAGCTCCCCGCGCTCGAGCACCTGTCGCTCAAGAACTGCTTCGCGGGCTTCGAGCTCGCGCACTTCATCAACAGCCACGCGGGCACGCTCAGGACCCTCGAGCTGCGCAACTGCTACGCCTTCCGCGGCACGTACGACGGGCCCGACTCGGGCAGCGGCATGCAGTGGGCGCGCTTCTTCGCCCTCATCGACAGGCCCGGCATGGCGCTGCGCAGCCTGGTGATATCAGACGACCACATCCCCCTCACGATCGACGACCCAAGGCTGGACAAGTACGACCCCGACACGGCGAACGAGCCCAGCGATGTGAAGAATGTGCGGCGTGCGCAGCGGAGGGACCCGAGGAAGAGGCTGTTCCTGTACGCGTACCTGAGGGACTACTCGGGCGAGCTGTGGATGAACAAGGACGCCATCGTCGGGGCGTTCGAGACTGGTGACGACCAGTTGGCGTATGACGAGCTGATGGCGAGGGTGGACGGGAATGCGGCGAGCCAGGACGTGGAGGTGGAGGACTGCATCATCCCCAAGGGGTGTATCCCAAATGATCAACCCGTGGGGTTGTTTGAACTGGCTGCATGATGGAGCATCATGGCGAATCGAGTGGGGAGGAACTTTTGCATCTTATGTACGATACCATCTGCCTTTTTTTCTTTCTTTTTCTTTTCAGCGGTCGGGCATTCTCTCGTACACCAGATTTTAATTGTACAGGTCGAGGAAGAGAATACAACATTATCCCCAACAGCTCGGCTCGACTGTTCATCGCCGACCCTTCGCCCAGTTCTCCCCCGAGTTTTTGGGGCACCAAGCCACCGAGTGGAGCCATTTCGCCGATGTCACCGTACCCCAAGCTTGCCCTGGAGCTTCCCCAAATCTGGCATTATATCCGGCCGTGACGGGGAATCTCCACACTGATTAGCGCCTTCACTGGTGCATCGTGACTCCATCAACCTCATTCTGGAATCTGGACTGCAAACTTGATAACGGCGGATCCCAGCTGGTGAGCCCTGGAGTCCCTCAGCTGAGCTATCAGCTCCTCACAATCAATTGAGACGTTACTTGGAGTAGTGCTGATTAGATGCCATGCCGGGTTCAATGTTTGGTCGGAGATGATGTCGACTTGGAAGAAGACAGTCCCGGCATCTATCGCCTAGCGCTGCCGGTCTTGACCCCAACCTGCCAACCTGCCCCTTGGGCTTGCCCCAACGCGTTGAAAGCGCCGTTGCACTTATCATCGACGCCAAGGGGGGGCCCATCATCACCGCCCCATGCCTAGCCATGAATATTGCGGGGAAAAGCGCGTGTCGTGACCAAGGCCTCGGGTGGAGGTCGTCTGCCCATGCGAGGGAAAAAGAATTGTAATATAAAGAGAGGCGGCGGGATCGCCAAGGCGTCAATTGGCAATGGAGGTTTTACTCTATCTCTCTCTCTCTCCACCGACCGGGACCAAGAAGGGGACTGATCCGTCAAGATGCTGTGGTTTCGCGCGATCCTTGGTGGAGCCCTCGCCGTGGGCGGCGTGTCTGCCTTCACCGGCAACACGACGGGTTACATCGACGACCTGTTCGACCAGTCCATGAGCTTCCTCGACCAGATCTACGATCCCAACGCCGGCTACCTGTGGTGGTTCTACTACCCTCTTGCTGCGGGAAAGCATGAGACTCGGTCGACGGTGTGGTATGCCGCGGGGCTGTTGCGCCGGAATGAGGGAGACGATGTGGACAATGCCGTGAAGATCATCACCAACGTCATTGGTGACCAGCAGAAGAACGTCAGCGCTCAATGGTATGTAAATCACCCGAAGAGCCCCAGGTGCCAACGGCGAAGCATCATGGTGCCGGGAGGAGGCCATTGTGCCAATTCGCTAACTGGTAGGGGTTTTCAGGTTCGGTGACTACACCAAATATCCCGAGGAACCGACCGTCGGCTCGGCTTGGTATCCAGAGAACGTATGCCAATTCCCATTCTAATCCGTCCTACATCCTGCGAAAGATGGTCGCTAACATGTAGATATCTCACAGATTTACAATTCCTGGGACCCCAACTGGCGAGGCTTCATCGGCACCACGCTGATCGTGATCTACGAGGAGTACGGGCACCTGCTCCCCTCGCCGGTCAAGACGCTCATAGTCGAGAGCATGCGCAACAACACCATCGGCGACAGCTACCGCGTGGGCGGCGTGGACGGCGACAACCTGTACCCGGCCTACTCGAACCCGGCGCTGATGCGCGCCGTGGCCTCGGGCTGGACGGGCCGCAAGCTCAACGACAGCAACATGACGGCGGCGGGCGAGGCCTACGCGCAGGAGGTGCTCGACCTCTTCGACCGCAACGGCACGCTGTCCGAGTTCAACTCGGCCACGTACGCCGGCGTCAGCCTCTTCGCCCTGACGCTGTGGGCAAAGTACATACCCGACGACGGCTCGTCGGTGATGGGCTCCAATGGCGCCCGCATGGTCGCCGACATCTGGACCTCCATCGGCGAGCTTTACAACGCCAACCTGCGCAACGTCGCCGGGCCGTGGGACCGCACCTACGGCTGGGACATGAACCTCTACATCGGCATCCTCAACGCCTACATCTGGTCCCTCGTCGGCGCCGACCGCGCCCCGGGCATCAACACCGTCAGCAAGGGCGGGCGCACCCCGGCGTGGGCGACCACGCACGCCGACGACTTCGAGATCGCCCCGCTGCTGGCCGCGATCCTGCCCTACCACCACACGCTGATCCCGGACGCCGTCGTCGAGAAGCTGGCCGCGTTCCCGGGCGAGCACACGTACGCGGCGTCGGCGCTCTCGCCGCCGTGGGACAACGCCCCGCGCAACATCAGCAGCTGGCTTGCCGAGGACATCACCATCGGCGCCGAGAGCTTCGACCAGACCGTCGTGGGCGGCGCGTCCATCAACCAGGAGCAGTGGGCGCCCGCCGTCGCGCAGTGGCTGCGCGCCGACGGGACCGTCGGGTGGTTCTCGTACTGGGCCACCGAGTCCGCGATGCAGGTTGATGTAAAGCCCTACCGGCTCGAGCTGACGTACCCCAGGGGCAACGAGAGCAGCGTCTTCACGTTCATCGTTGGCGCGAACCCGCTGGGCCAGAAGAGGGATGTGTTGGACTGGGCTGATGTCATGGGGCTGAATGTGAATGTCAGCGGGACGGTGGACCCGAGCCACGAGGTTGCATTCTGCGGCCTTAACGGCGGCTCGTGCGAGCCTACCCACGGATTCGAGTTCTGGAATTTCACCTACGTGATGCCGGCTGGAAGCACCGAGACGCCAAACATTGTGCTGGAGCTCGAGCTTGCATAAGGGCGGCGGAGTTGTATTAGGGTAAAAAGTCATGGATATAAACCTATTTAGAACGCTGTGCATAAATCAAACTGTATATACTCCGGTCAAGGGAGGACCACTACTAGTTCTCCAAGGTTCCGACCGTCTTCAGCTGTCCCTTGGCCTGACGGCTCGCAACTTCCATCGGGGTATACTTCAGTGGACGATATTCCGGGTTCCACATCTGCTCACGGATCCACTCCTTGAGATCCTCTTCGTTGTCAGGGATGCCCTTCTCCGTGGCCAGGCCGTCTTTCACCGCGGCACGAATGACCTTGCTCGCGACGTTGACGCTGACATCCCGCACAATTTCCACACCAGGCAGCAGGGGCGCCGTGCTGTCCTTCAGCGCCGGGGACATCTCCGCCACGGCCTCGACGGCTGCCACCAGCATCTTGTCCGTGACGAGCTTCGATCTCGAAAGGACAGAGCCGAGCCCTATCCCGGGGAAGACGACGCTGTTGTTGCATTCTGCCACCTTGATCGTGACCTCCTTGCCGTCTTTGCCCCACGGGCCCTTGACGGGTTCGAATGGGGACCCAGTAGCGACCAGGGCGCGACCCTCGGTCCACTTTAGGATGTCCTTCGGCACGGCCTCGTGAAGACGAGTTGGGTTGGAGAGCGGCATGATAATCGGACGGTCAACATGGGACGCCATCTCCTTAACGACATCCTCGGTGAAGGACCCCGGCTTTGTCGAGGTGCCGATGAGAACATTGGGCTTGACTTCCTTGATCACCGCCAGCAGATCAGTTGACTTGCCGTCCCACTCTTCTTTAGATCTAGCGAAGAATTTCTGCGCGCCGTTGAGAGGAGTTTCGGTTGTGAGCAGGCCGGGCTTATCGATGAGCCTAAGTATGCGGTGTCAGAGGAAGGCGTGCAAAACATTTCAGCACAAGAGCAAGAGCAAGACATACCAGAGCTGCTTTGCAGCATCCTCTTTGCTAATCTTGCTTTCTGTGACAATGGCATCTCGGATTTGATCAGCAATACCACACCCAGCGGATCCAGAGCCAAAAATGACTACCCGCATGTCGCTCAGCTTCTGTTGGGAAACATGCAAGCCGGACATGATCGCAGCCAAAGTCACACAACCCGTTCCCTGAACATCGTCATTGAAGCAGGGCACCTTGGGGCTATAAAGATCAAGAAGGCGTCGTGCTGTAGATACGAAGTTAGAAACGGACGGCATTAGGATGAGAAAGTGGATAAACTCACCATTATCGAGTCCAAAGTCCTCGAAGTGGATATATGCGCGTGGGTAGAGCTTGCGGGCTGACTGAACGAACGAGTCGACAAACTTGTCATACCGCTCGCCCCGGATGCGTTTCGACCGAAGGCCAAGGTACAAATCGTCTTTGAGAAGCTCTTCGTTGTCCGTACCGCAGTCTAGGACCACCGGGAGGGTCCTATTGGGGTGGATGCCAGCACACAGCGTGGTGAGGACCAACTTGGCTACAGAGATGAGAATACCACCACAGCCTTGATCACCGATGCCCAAGATCTCCTCGCCGTCTAATCGCAGTTCAGTAAATGGCCTCTGGTTGGGTGGAGAAAGGCGAGAGTAGACATACCAGTAACAACAATGTAGTCGATATCTTCAGGTCTGCCCCACTGTGCTAGGTCATTGTGGACACGGTCGGCGTCGTTTATGTTCAAGAAGCAGCCCTCAGGACGCCGGAACAAACGGGAATAATTTTGGATGGCATCACCCTCCGTCGGCGTGTAAATGATGCTGAACATTTCCTCCAGATGGTCGTACAGAAGCTGTCACATGTCAGACATGGGCCCACAACCAGGCACTCTTGTGATGGGCACGGGTCTCACCTTGTAGAATAAGACCTCATTCTGCTCCTTCAATGAGGTCATAAAGGTATTCTTGGCCAAGTCGTTAGGGCGCGTGGAGTATTGCTCGTATGCACGGTTGGCTTGCTGCTCCAGGGTCTGGACGCTCTGGGGAAGCAGACCGGTCAGGTTGAAGGCCTGGCGCTCCTCCTTGGGGTGCGCAGAACCCTTGTTGAAGAAGGGGTGGTTCAGCAAGGTGGTGCCGGTGAGAGCACATTCGAGGGGGCCACTCGTGCTGAGAGGCAGATGTCCATACTTGGGGGTCTTCTCTTGAGGAGCCATCTCGTGGGGTCCTGACGGTGGGCGAAGCTCTGCTCGATTCTATTCAGGGGATGCGAAGGTCTGGCAATCTAAATCTGTACGAAAAGGCTATGTGCAGAGCGTTTCTAGATGGGATTGTAGGGGAGGTATGGGAAGCAATGAAGAGACCTAGATTGCCAAGAAATCGAGGGGTGCTTAAGAAGATGCAGGCCAGATCCACTCGATATGATGTGCCATTGACATGCGCATGTGTCAAACAGAGGGGCAGACTTATCTCGTCACCTTGTCTGGGAGCTTGAAAACGGCCTGGAACAGGCCATGACGTAACCGCGGGGCCGTAATCCGACCGCTTGTCGCTCAGTAAAACCGGGAAGCTTTCTCTAGCTGATGTAGAGGCAACAAACTTGCACTTAGGCTTTCATCTCCAATAGACTATACCATGTGGGCTTACTGTGCGCCCATCGAGTTACGGAAGCAGACCCATCAACAGATGTTACACCCTTATCAGCCTTATCGTGCTAGCTGTGCTTGGCTGCGTCCAATTTGCAAGACGATCGGCTGCCATTTCACGGCAGCACACTCGGCCGGTCCTCAGGCTCACCAGTCAAGCCCCACAGGGAGTAAGGCATTGCGGCATGCTAAGCTATGCTAGCTGGCGGTTGGGATTGGGACATGTAGGAGCTCTAGGAGCCTCGCCCGGGTGGAGGAAGATGGCCACAGACGAGGACTATGATGGTCCAGGAATAAGTTGTTCTTGCAGTTGTTCCAGTCATGATCGCCCGAGAGGACGGTCATGCCCGGGTCCGATATGCCGGCTCCCTCTATGGCCCCAATGCAAAACGCGTCGGGACCGAGAGGCCACCCCGGAGGGCGACTCGTCGAGGAGATGGGTGCGAGTAGACGGCTCGAACAGGCTGCTTGCTGGTTTGAGTTACACCGTAAGAGAAACACGACCTACCTTGAATGATGTTACTGGGTCGTGATCATGCCCTTCATTGAGGCTTGCCAGTGTGACATTCTACCTGGAATTGGGGGAGGAAAGAGAGACGCGAATGCAGAAAATTGAGAGTTGAGATTTGCTGAAGAGCTTGGGCCAGCCCCACCACCAAGTGCCTGCCACCTGGTTTTGACAGTGGCCAGCTGTGCACCAGCTGCCATTCGCCTCTTGCTACTTCTACCTCAGACGCAATCATTGGGACCTGGCCGACTGACCATCTCATCCGCACCAGCTTTTCGAAGCTTCTCCGTCTCATCCAGCAACCAATCGTTGGCTATGACCTTGAAACTGAACGACCCATCCAGGGCCCTGAATACAAGTCCCTTCCGCTTCAGAGACGGATGTCGTTTCTTAGTCGCGTCCGACACACAACTGGCTCCTTGCGCCTTCATCATCAGCTCGTCGAGATCTTTCGCAAAGGCTGACAGCCTGATTCTTTGCGCGAATGTTGGAACCTGGTCCGCTGACTTGATCCACGGACCGGAGTAGTCGTCGACTGTCACCCAGACGTCGCGTCCGTTCTCGTGGCCCCACACCGAATAAAAAGAAAAACAGCGACCCCCGAGCATGTGAGGATTCCCCGAGATACCCTCGCCGTAGAGTACCCCAGCCATGGTAATTCCTTCCTTCTCGGCGGTTTCTTCGACCATACCTTGCTCTCTAACAACTTTCCAACTCAAGGAAGACTCGGTTTCCTCATAGTCGTGCTCTCCGATGCTGATACCGTACAGTGGGCGTTCGCGAAAGCTGTTCTCTGTCCCGTCTCCAAAGTGCAGACCTGGCATTGTCATCCACTCATCACCAATGGTCTCCCTCATGTCGTAGTAAATCATGGGCATTCCGTTGATAAGCTCAGTTATCTGAAATTCTGTGCTGCCGTATGTCGTCCACGGATCTGGTATGTTCTGAATTCGTTCGGACTTGGGTGAACAGAAGTAGCTTGGCGGACGTCCGAGGCTGACACCTCCATCGCACGGGTCTGGAAAATCTCAGCCATGTTCCTTCAGCCATCCGTGATAGGTCTCGGACTACTCACAGATTTCTATCCACTTCCTGATTTTGAGGGTCTTATGGAAGTCGACCCCTGCCAGCATCTTTTCAACCCATGTCCGCTTGGCCGAGGGGTCCATCCACTCGCAGACTTTGCTTGACTCGGCTTCTGCCTCAATCTTTTCCTTCACACGAGCGATCTCAGGAAAATCATCATCCATGCGAAACACCATTCCTTGCGAGATGTGGCCTTGGACCTTGACAGTTTGCACGACCCAGCCCTCTTGCCCGTGCAACTCGATTTTGAAGTGCGACGACCTGTAGGACAAATAGCGCGTGTCGTCCAAAGGAAGGATGCAGTCAATCGCGTAGTACAAGACCTTTTCATCCACGGCAAACCGGCCCTTGCTCACAACGACAGGCCAGCCATCGATCATGACAACCTCATGAGTTTCACTGGAGGCGAGAGGCTTGATCTGTGAGACGTGTCGTACAGAAACGAGCTTCCGGTACGGTGGTGGAGGCGCCTGGAGAACCATGGTGAAGAAGAGGCGTTGTCATTCAAAGAGTTGGTACATTTGCAGACATTCGTTCCCGTTCCATGAAGCAATTCTCAGGATTTATATGTCCTAGGAGACCGAGTGGGCAGATACTTGTTGCCAGGTTGACACCCGCGTGCCTTGCCTAAGGCATCTGAAAATTGTGCACCTGAACCACTAGCCTTGCCCTCCAGTTTGCCTGTGGGACACTTCGAACAAGTTCTTATTGCTGGATGGCCCAACCGCGTCTCTTCTGCTTTGTTGCGGGGTTTCAGTAGCCTAGGGCATCAAGACATCCCTCGCATTTCCCGGCGCATGTGAGTGGAAAGAAAGGCTGATTTCAAATTCCCCAGATTGTCGTTTCAGCTATCTGGTACAAGCAACTGTCTTACTAGCGAACGGCAGCTTCCTAACTCGCGTGGCCCTTGGTAAGTTTCAGGAGTATTTGGCCACCAACAATTCCATGAAGTTAACATTTGCCGGCCACCTTTTGCGAAACTCTTCAGCACTCAGCACCACTTCCCTGAAAGGCCCGACTTCCAGTCGAGACTGTCTCTCACGTTCGCTTGCCTCGTTTTCATCCTCCGTGAGCGGTATCATCTGATCCTGGAACATCCAACATATCTCCTCAATGTCTCTGCGAGAGTCCGGGTCGCCAGGGATCAGCTCGGGTCCCCAGATACCTGCCCGCGACCTCAGTTTGAAAGGCGGCTCCACCGTCTCGAACCACTCCTGCAGCTCCTCAGCCACCTTCTCGGAGTACTCGTCTTTACTCATCTCGGAAGGTAAAGCGAGCGGCTCTTCGTCGTCCCACCGCCGACCAACCGGGGGCTCCTCCCGTATCCACGCCCGCCCCAGGATGACGGAGATGAGCTCGAGATTAGGGAGGACGTTGGGCGTCCCCAGGCGCGACAGCAGCCTGGCGAACCGCGGCCACTGTGCATTGCAGAGGCACCGCGACTCCAGCGCCAGGTGTCGTATCTCCATGAAGGGCCCCGTCTCTGCGGGGTCGTGGATGCTGTTGTACAGCTGGTCGACGGTCTTGGAGGAGAGGTAGGCTGCGTCGATCTCGGGGTTGAACTGCCGGCACGGGACCTGGATGCGCTCTCCGCGCTTGGTTCTCGCCCAGGTGAACGACATGTTGCGCTTGACGTGGTCTCTCGTCTCTCTGCACAGGTGCAGAAGGGTGGGGAGCGGCAGGATGACCCTCCAGCAAGGTTCTTCGGGCCCGTAGGCATCACCGGACTGAAGGTCCTGCTCGTGGAAGAAGTAGATCCCGGGCGACACGGTAGCCAGTGCAAAGTCCCAGATCTGCTCGCGGAGCTCCGGAGGCAGTGGATCAAACGGTCGACGTTGGTACTCAACATCAACCGCCGCCTTTTCGGGTGTTGCTGATCTGAACTGCGAGCTGTTGTTGGTGGCGGGAGCCTCTGCAGTGGCCGCTTCGGCCTTTTTGCCACCACCAGCATCGAGCGTGAGCTCACTCATCTTGTTTGTTATTGCTGCAATACGGGTCATTGTAAGCGTAGCCATCTTTTGTGACGTTTCCGTGTCATGAAGGTCTGCAGAAGAGTCGGTACTCATGGTGGCAAGGAGTCGATGAGAGGGTGTGGGGGATATATAAGATTCCGTTTGAGCTGCTTCGGTAGAAGGTGAATGTCGTCGACGACTACGTCTTGGCAAGTCGGGGCCGTCGGGCGCGATTGGCTAGAACAAAGTTCTACACCGCAGTGGTACCCGCTCGGGGCAACTTGTTGTTTCAGTTTGTTTGGATGACTGCAACATGAGCGACGAGCTACCTAGGCAGTTAGGCTGACTCTGATCGGGCCACACGTTACACATAGGCATGTGTTTCTGCTCAAGGCATATTTCTACAGCAGTGTCAATCGCCTCTCTTCCATTTCCGCTGTTTTGGTCAACGGCTTGTGCAGTTCAGATGAACCTCTCGTAAGAGTTCCAACAACAGCGGAACAGCTGGCAGCTGCCTCAGAGGTTTTGGCTCGGCAGACAGATCTGTAGCCGGTAGATGGGTGGTAGCCTTATAAGCTTAAGTTGCGAACTCTAATGTGACTTGACAGCGTGGCTCAGGTCAGTTGTAGCAACTGCCGCCGAACCCTAGCGTTAGCATCGAGGTTTGAAGACGGCAAGCCACAAGCAAGATAAAGCAGATCAATTCCATCCGCATGTTAATTACCGTGTTTCCCATCAGAACTTTACAGGGTTCGTCCTGTCTGAGCATTGGAGTCTGTTCTGAGGACATAGTCTTGCATGTGCCAGGCACATGCCGGGGAGGAGGATGAGGCGACAATGACTGCAGGATCCTACTGTGTGTTGTGAAAACAGTCACCAACATATCCCGCAGCCACCTCGTGTGGACCTTGCAGAGAAGAATGGGTCAACTTGCATGCTACAACTTGCATTGAATTGCAACAGTCAGCTGATACTGCACTGAAGAATATTTTAAGAGTATATTTTGTGCACGTGACGGCTGATGTGGATTAAGAGAAACCAGAGAACACTAAAGACATTCGGCTAGGCTGTCAAAACAAGTAGACTAGTTCTAGTCTTTGTACGCCGTGTAATAGAATATTTCGCCTCAGCAGGCAGTATCGGTCACTCACAGGTAAGGCAATGATGTATTTTTGTCTCTTCCTGGCAATGCCTTGATATTGATGCGGCAGCTGCTTGGGACCCGGCATTTGGTATTTGATACAAACATACAAGTAAATGCATGTCATACAAAGGCGTTTACTCAAGATTACATAGAAATTTCGCTCGTAAATCGTTCCAGGACATCTAGCACTTAACAATACGTATTTCATTCATACACACGCGCAGTGGAAGTCTTTTTGGTCTTCAAATTTGAGTGACATCTACATATAGTGGTTCTGGTACTACCTGGAGCTGACGTCGAGTTGTTTCATGCGGATTCTTTTCTTACTGTGACAAAGTCGTCTTCGACGTTTTGTTTCCTTTGGCCTTGAATACACATTCTCCACGTATAGCTGTTCGGCTGCACGGACTGCCTGGCGTGGCAATCTCCGCAACACTGGACACCGCTGTGTCTCAGGTGTTACAAGGCTTCACTGTTTTAAATCGCCCCAATCTTTGTTGATAACTACAGGCCGCATCTCTACAGTCCAGTTCAGGCTTCGCAGCCTTGCCTTACCTACAAGCCATAAGTCACTGTCTTGTGCTACTAGATCAAGATACTTGACCCACACTTCCCTTCATCTCGACTTACCAATCTCTCAGATCTCTCTTGCCTGGGTCAATCTTCCCGTGAATAGACTCAGCTGAACCTTTTTCTACACACGCTTATTGGACCTGATACTCGTAACGAGCTGGGACTGGTCTCCCAATCTTTATCTTCGCTCACCTAGCTCTCATCACCCATAAATCATCAGGTTCAGACTACCACAAGCAAGATCTAGGTCATTTGCCAGCGCCATGGACGATTTTCGGGATACGTGCCAGATGGTGACCACGTCCCTCGGCCCACGAGTACAGGAGCACCTCGAGAAAGCCGACCGTCTCAAGGGCCAAAGGCCAAGTGAATCAACGAAGCGGACACGACAGCAATTGGTGGAGGACTTTGCCGAGCCGGTAAGTCTGAACGCTTGAGTTCCTTTGCTGCCTGACTCTTCCCTTCATCTGGAATAGTCTTGACACTGCTCACATTCATTATCAACCTTTCTGTGTTCAATAGCTCCCCAGTTATCCTTTTCTTCGCCAATATGGAGTACGGGACTAACATATCTTGGTTTTGACAGTCGCAAGCAGCCGATTCGTACGAGCGACTTATTACACCAACGGGACAAGAAATGAGGATGACATACCATGGCGAAGCATATCCGCCATGCATCGTGGCTCTGTCGAGCCTGAAGACCATCTCCTTGCGTGATCTCAAACTCGAAATTCACCACCGGGGCCGTGTCCTCGTCGTGAAGACGTTCTGCGAACCTAAACGCCTGGCTTCGATCATGAACGCCGTTGAAGACCAGAATGGCGATGTCGATCGTGTTGCTCTTTACAACATCCCCATCAACAAATCGATAGACAGACTTCTGCCGAACAACGCGATGGTCGCCGTGAAAGAGCCTTACTATACGTCCTCAATAGACGGCGGAGTTCTCATCAGAATCGATCATCCTTCGGACTTGATTCAGCTCAGTTCAGACAGCAGCTTGATACCTCCCAGCATGAACCCCGCTTCGAAGACAAGTCTGAGCCCTACCGAACTGAAACAAATGGGCAACGAGGCTTTCAAGCGGCATGACTGGGAGCTAGCTGTGGATTGCTACTCCACAGCTTTGGGCGTGAGCCAGGACTACGACGATATCCGTCGCACTCTGCATAGCAATCGCTCGCAGGCTCGCATAAATCTTGGGCACTATGAACTAGCCGTCCAGGATGCTCTCGTAGCCATAGAACAGGGAGATCATGTTTCCGACGAGAGCAAGACGCTGAACCTGAAGTCACTTGAGCGTGCGGGCCGAGCTGCGTACGAGTTAGGTGACTTCTTGGCGGCCAAGCAGTACTTTTCCCGAGGAGTCGAACTGTCTCCCGAGCACAAACATCTGTTGTTCCAGCTTCAGCGGACAGAGAAACGCCTGGTAGAACAGAACTTCGGCGAGTTCGACTTGATAGCCATGTCAAATTCGGTGACGGAGGACAATACAATCCTGGATCATGCCTCATTCCTCGGAGACACTAAAGTTGGCTCTGCAGGTGATCACGGACGCGGACTGTTTGCCACAAAGAATCTGGCTCCAGGAGATGTCATCCTGGTCGAGAAGGCGTTCTACGCTATATTCGAGAGACATGTTCCCAAGGAGAAGTCCGTGATCGTCGACGTGGAAAAGGGCCGAATCAGCCTGGAAAAGCAAGCCGAGCGTATTCACGGTACGATTGACAAGATACTTCACAACCCCAAGCAAGCCAGCCGGTACCTGGATTTGTATCATGGTGACAAATTCCAGAATAAGGTTGTCAGGTTCGTGGACGGAATGGTCACTGTCGACACATTCCGCGCGGAGGCCATAGACAGGCTGAACGGCTTCGACTTCCCCGGCATCAAGTCAACCAAAGACGGTTCAGGAGAAAAGTCCATAGCTTCTGGAATATGGCTGCACGTGTCTCGTGTTAATCACTCCTGTGTTCCCAACGCTGACCGCAGTTTCATTGGCGACATGATGGTCGTTCGTGCTACCAGGGGCATCAAAGCTGGGGAGGAGATCACTTTCAGCTACCTGATTCTCAATCACTCCTATATTGAGCGTCAACAAAGGCTTTATTTCTACGGCATCAATTGTGACTGTCCGCTGTGCGAGGTCGAGAGATTCATGCCAGCACAGGTGCTCAGCAAACGTGCCAAACTCGTCGGTGAGGTCAATCAATTCCTCTCCACAAATGGCACTGGAGCTCCATCAACGCTCCCCGCCGCTACAATCAAGAACGCGGAGCAGCTCATGACACAGTTGGAGGAGACATACCCCGAGGCGCGGTACCGGCATCTTCCACGCCTGGCCTGTGTCCGTCTCGCCCGTTGGCTGTGCTTAGTTGGTGGTCCACCAGAGCAGCGCCTCGAGAGGGCGCTGCGAGGACTCCGGAGCTATGGGTACTTTGTCGAAATGAAGGCAAACAGCATCACGATCGATCGCTCATCTGCGGTTGTCGTGTCTGAGAGCCTGGCCTTTCCCACCATTGCAGCCTCCGCATGCATGGCGTCCGGGAAGACCGAGGCTGCTCGGCAGTTTCGGGAACTCAGAAAGGAGATGTACATCATTCTCTACGCCTGTGAAAATGGACTTGACGACAAGTAAACCCACAAGAATGGCTGAGCTAAACCCCCCTGGGCTGCACGCCTCCAGTCAGGACTGTCGACTCGGGGCTGGTTGATTCAAGGCAAGATGGTCAATCGATCCGCGCAGGAGCTTTTGAACTGCCATTAACCGGAGTCGTTTGGGTGGAGGAAACGATGTACGCTCAATGATAACCCGACGGGTGTTGTGGCTTATTTCTTTAATAGTTCATGTCTTTCGCCCATCCGTTGCGTCTCGGATGCAAGGTCGTCTAACTAGATAGTCCTCTGGACCGTGGCCCACGAAGTCTGTCTATTTAGCGAGGCCTGCGTCGCGGTCGTCCATACGACCGGCCCCAAGGTCTTCTTACAAGGAAGCAATGAAGTCAGAGTGGGCCTGAGGAGTGGCCTTTGTCGGCTGACATGACATGACAAAGAGACCTAAATTAGCCAGTTCAGGCCAGAATACCATGATTTGGAGTATGAGACACCGTAAGCCTCGAACCATTGATTATTGAAGGTGACTAAAGAATGTATGCCTGAGTCCATATCTACTTCAGACTGCTATGGTGGCATTCTTTGCCTTGCATTGGTGTAATTAGAAATTGCGCCAGAGTAAGCAAAACATTCGCCAGCTATAATGATGGGAGGGCATTCAAATTCAGTTGTACGCAATGTCAAACGGATGAATTGCAATATCAAATTTGAATTTAAAATTTGTAGGTTTCTATTTCCCCTAATCTTTGTCTCGCGACTCTCTGGTCTTGTCAGAGTATCACTGCAGAAAGTCCACATTCAGGCCATCAGGTCGAGGGATCTTTGACGACCGTGGCGCACTCCTTAGGAGCAGGCGGCGGATTACCAGCAATCTTTTCCACTCCACAAGGAGATGTGAGATCAATCACGGGCTGCGCCGGGCTTAAGAGATCAACCTTGCTGCCGACAGCCGTGGGACACTTCGCCGTGCCTGTGACGGAATCGAAAGTACAGACCTCGTCAACCCCACGCTGGCATTGAGGGTCGTTGATGTTCCGTAGTTCGTAATTCTGAGCCACCCAGTTGCTACCCTCACCTACACACTTATTCACCTGATTCGGGCTGAGTGCCATAAAAGACAGCTTGCCCGTGTCTGAGGTGATGATGTCTGCACAATGTGCCATGTCGACGATTTCGTAATCGACTTCAAGCGCACCGTCGCTGGCGGGGTTCAAGAAGGCGGGTGATGCGGTTGCGGACGTACCATAGGCAAGATACTGGTACGTGTCGAAAGAGATATCGTGGGCTCCACCAGAGACGTCCAGGTGGAGGACAGTGCGGGACCGAGAACCAAAAGTGAGCTTGATGCACATCCCTGAGCAGTCTGGCCAGTCTGGCCAGTAGGCCATGCGATTGACGTCGACCTTGCATCCGTGGACACCAATAGTCGAGCTGTACGAATCGTGGGGTGTAACTTTGACTGATCCCGAGGGGGACAAAGCAGCTGCGTGGGCCGCAAAGGCGGTAATGACAGGAAGTAGCCAAAACATTGCAACGGCAGAATGCGTTTGTGGTAAAAACAAAATAAGGAGTGGATGCTGTCTTCGTGAGACTTGCGGTGGGATAAGCCCAAGGGTAAGGAATGTCAAGAAAGTTGATG
This sequence comes from Diaporthe sp. P3_1W, assembly GCA_037177825.1. Taxonomy (NCBI): domain Eukaryota; kingdom Fungi; phylum Ascomycota; class Sordariomycetes; order Diaporthales; family Diaporthaceae; genus Diaporthe; species Diaporthe sp. P3_1W. Next base: position 7,428,412 of record JBAFXB010000001.1, read on the forward strand.
GTGCAAGGGACTGAAAACTCGAGAAATTCTGTATGGATAGACATTTCTTTATATTCAAAGGTCGGCACACTCCGAGATTGGGGGCGAATCCCAGGGACTGTTCATTGTCCTAGATGGGGCGGGCGGCAGTGGCTTTGGCCAGGCTGACTGTTGTTACTATTCTGGCCCGGTTTGAGATCCTGCGACCCGGTTGGCAAAGGTAGTATTCTCTAGCTTAGTCTGTAACCCGGCCGGTCTACACATAAGCCAACTATTCAAGCATTAGTCGTAGCCAATTAATTTCCTCAGGATTCGGCAGGCGACAAAAGCAAGGCCCGGCCCAGCACCACGTCCTCGGCCACAACTGACGATCTCAACGTGATCGGAATTGGCTAGGCCCAGTTACACAAGTTGACGGTTCATTTCACTGGTTCAGGGCTTTTGAAGACAATAAATCGTATGAATAAGCGATCTCAAAAAGTGAAGTATCGGGTCAAGGCCTATCGAGTTGGTCTTAAACCCAAACAACAAAGAGAAACAGATGCTCACGCCATCAGACCTGATTACCACCTGCCAGTGTTAAACCCCCATTCTCCGTCCATCTCAGCCAGTGTACGTGCAAGTGACGGTAGACGAGGAAGCAGAGCAGGAGGTCAAGATCTCACTGTCCTGCTCAATATCGATGATAGTCGCTCCAGACGGTCCGACAGTGGTGCCGCTCTTAACAGCCGAGGCACCGGTGAAAGTGACCGTGCCGAAATCCGCGAAAGGCACGAGCTCGCAGTCGCCGGAAGAGGAACATTCTGAGAAGTCCTCTACAATCCATTCTGCGTTGTACTCGCACAGAGAGCCGTCTGTCACACCGCTAAAACTGTGCGTCACAGTGGTGCCTGTGGTCAAGTTCTCGATGACAGCACTGCCCCCGGTCTTGGAAGTGGCCGTTACTGTCATTTGGATTGAGTCACCGGCGGAGATGCTAATGCCGGAGAAGGTGTCTAGGAACGGAGTCAGAATGGTTGCGAGTGTTATATTTGTGCAGTCCCTTGCGTTCACTTACATGCGTAATCCGGATACCACTCATACCAAGCATCGTAAGACACGCTTGTGCCATCAACGTACCAGTCGATTCCAGTCTGGAGGATGGCAGTCTGGCAAGTATCGCCGTCGATACCGACCCACTGCAGTGGTTACTAGTCAGCAAATGTATCCCCATCACAGGGGTGCAGTTTGACTTACGGCAGAGCCAGCAGACTCGGTGCTGCTGCTCGAGCTCCCGGTGAGCGTGGGGACAGTGACAGTCGCAGTCACCTCGGTGTAGCCCGTGCCGATCAGGACGGCGCCAGCCCAGTTAGTAGAGTACTCCACATTGCTCTGGTTGGTTATGCCCTCGATGAGATTATCAGAGGCGATCTTCGGCTGAGAAGAACGAGAAGCACCAGATCGCCGAGCAAGCTGGCGTGCCTCACGGCTCTCGCGACGCTTCTCAGTCAGTCGGGCCCCAAGCGCTGCTTCAGCGCACAGGAAGGCTGTAATGACGGAGGTGAACTTCATTGTGCTGATCAGGACGAAGACTGAGTGAGAGGCAGGAAAGAATGAGGTGATGACGTGGGTTAATCAAGCGAGAGAAGAGTTGTCAGGCGGCTGCTAGTAGGCAAGAGGCTGGACGTAGAACAGATGGGATCATGGACCATTTTATACCCAAAGGTCTCGTTCATGAGGCCAATGTAGTTGTATCATAACTCCCTAGGAGCTAGCGGAGGGTCGGGTCCAGTAAACAACATGTTAAGTCTGGCCAGACAAGCCTGAACAACTGAACGTCCAATGGCAAATCGACATGGAGCTTGATTCGAATAAGCCTGCCCACAAACCGCATCGAAAGGACGCGAGAGGCAGGGATGAAATGGACTTTGGCCCCGCGAATTTCGATAAAGGTTCCATGCGGACACCTGCAGATTGAACCACCTTCCAACTTGGACAAAGATCTCCGTGTAAGCAGGTATTCTTCCTCTGTGACTTGAGCCTACAGCTGGGCTTATCATCCGCCGGGTGTCATCGCGTGGGTATCAGGTGAACGTTCGGGTTGCTACATGCATTCAAGCTTGAGCTGGGGCAGGGGTTAGAGACCGGCCAGGCTTGGAGGAGGTGTTGACCGGGCCCGAGCCCGGGTGTCGGACGCGGTTGATTCGATGGCAAAGGCAGGAAGAACGATACGTACTCTGCGGGTCCCATATGGGTCACGGACTGGAATGTTGCAGCTCTGGCGAGCCAGTGAGAGACCGTCAAGTTGATCGAACGTTGATATGATTTTGGCGCACTAAGTGCCCTTAACGAGCCTGCCCAAATAACCAGACTTCGTCAGCCTGTTACAGGATGTCCATATACACCAAATATAACGAGAATCTGGAGATGCTTGCTGATCGAAGTTCTTTGTACAATAGGCGCAGTACATGCAAGTGGAATAATTATCATCCAAAAGCATGGCGTGTTGCTGTTACTGTTGTTTCCCGAGATAAGGCTTGGCACAGCAACCCCGGCGCAGGACGCGTGGCCTGCGCACTTAGGTCGTATTTTCGATCTCCTCCCGGCATTTGTCGACTGATAATTATTCCTGTTCAGCCCTGCTATCAAGATAAGCAGCATGTCATTCTCTCGACGAACAACGAAAGTGGTGGTCTGTGTCGCGCCGTCCACGGGCCCCGAATGTTCCATTTGGACTTGATGTTCTGCAAAGGAGGGGAGGTGGCAACTGATATCCCATCCTTGCAGGTTGGCCAACGGGAATCCAGCTTCGCCGCTAAGTTGATTTACACGCCATTCCCCCGGATTCTGTCACTCTGCAATGGAACACACCAACTGCACGGGTTGGTCTACCTATCTGGATACCGGTGAGTCGCCTTTGTATTCTCACGTTGTCTGACTCAGACACCTGTGCTCATACCAAAGTTAACGCCAATCCTGGAGCTGATGCGCGTCTCTGATTTCTCAAGCAGAACAGATCGAAGAGAGATTTGGGTGAAGTATAGGTTGAGTCGCAGGGCGATAGAAGCAATCGCATCTATCTTTCAAATCGCTTTGTCTACCGTGATGAAAGAATACGAGACTGCCCGAGTTGCCTGACCGTCCCCCCGTAGTAATATAAGTGGCTACGAGCTTGGAAATGCAACTCCCAGCGGTTATCGGGAAGTGGGTGAGCAAGGAGGCTTGACCGAGATACCGGCCCCGACTAGGCGCCACAAGCGGCTGCATAAACTGATAGCCTGATATGATAGGACCAAGGACGTAGGGGTACCCACAACAGTTGACATGTCTGATCTGTACACAGGTTAAGCAGCGTTCCAAGACGCTAGATAGGCAGACTTGAGGCAGGGGAGTTGTCACCAGTACGACGGTCTCCAGAAGCCAAGCCAAATAACGTCATGTCTCCTCTCTTGGAAGGGAATGTTGTTCTACGACAAGGTACTTGACCAGGCCCTCGAAGCGAGGTGCGAGTTGACAAAATCCGCCATCAGGAGAGAGGGTTATGGAGTCCTGAATTAAAACAATGTGGAATCAGATCTATCCATGACACGCCCGTGTACCGCGTCTTGTTGCCTTGGCTTCTGATCCGGTCTATAGACAGCTCGATTCTGAATCCTTGTCATAAATCAGTACTACGAGAATCCACACTATCGCTTGGCAAGATCCGTTACCGCCTGGGCAAAGCTTGCTGAAAGCTTGAGCATCTGGCCAAGCACGGACATGTGGGACACATCTCCTACTAAGAGCCGGGGAAAGGTTTCTCGCGGATCTCGCCTGGGAAGGGATAACTGCACAGCTTTACAGTCACGTGTTGGCACACACCATTCTAATCGAAGTACTGCCGCTTTATCTAGAGAACGGATATTCGCACCTGTCAAAACAGATGGTACACCGGTACATCACTCGCGCCACACACCCACACCCAAACACCCACACACCTAACACCAACATACCAAACAATTATATTGTTCATATAAGGATTAGATTTATAGACGAAGTATATCAATTGGGTGTGTATATATTGAGTATGTGGGTGCTGGGTGTGGGTGTTGGGTGTTGGGTGTGTGAATTGGGCGTAGGTAGTGTAAGTAATGTACCGGTATATCATCCGTTTTTGTAGGTGCGAATATATGTTCTCTTTATCTACGTGTTTGTAAAATCGCTTTCTTCTGAGCCACAATGCCTTCATATATCTGTGGTTCGGGGGCCATTTCGAGCCGCTTTCCCTTCACACGGCGCAGCGGATCTGCGAATGTGGCTTGATGGCTTGCTAAATTTGGTCGTTCACCACTAGTCCAAGACTGATTGATTGGCTTATGTTTCGTATATGGAGCCATGGCATATGCAGTTGTCTGACCATGTCTCGAGCATGTGTCTTAACTTATTCAGCTCTTGTGTAGCCAACCTGAAGTTCCTTCAGCTACTGGGTTGACGTGATCCTTTTCGTGGAGAGTGAAAATATTTCAACTGTGTCTGCTGTTCTCACGCAAGAATTCTGCACTGTTCTATTTCTTGTATACTATGGCACTGTAGCCGAGCAATCGAGATTCTCTGTCCCGGGCATTCATACGCCTATTCGACAACAAAGACATGACAACGATACCCGCGACCCCAACGCTGCCGGCTAGCTGGCAACCAACCGTTGCCGGCTGTCTCAGCACGGGTGACTTCTGGCAGTGGGACTACGGCTCTGCAGAAGACATGCGGACGGTTCTTGGAGGCCCATCGCAAACGACAAACTGCCTTCCAACAGCATGGGCGTCCGACGTTGTATATAGCGGGACAGAATGTCCGTTGTACTACACCCCTGCGTGCCAAGGGAACGACTCCCTCAGCGCAGTTACTTGTTGCCCATCGTAAGTTCTGCTCTCCAGGATGACCTACTGTGCGTGTTCGAAAGTCACCGACAGACCATGTTTCATGGCATCGCAGCATTTACGAATTCGAATGTAAGACCTCGATCCCTGCGGGATATCACGGCTCTCAGTTTCGATGCGTGTCTGCGTGGGCGACCTCGGGAGCCGTCCTCGTGACCCATACCAACTTCGTCGTCAACACCTTGGCCGTGGAGACGCAGGGCGCGCGGACAAGTCTGCACCTGTTCGCTCTTGCAGTTATATACGTCACGTCGGTATGTTCGAGGGGGATTCATGGCCTCTGTGTTGCCCTTGTGACGGCTAATGATTCCCATGGCAGACTTCTGAACCATCAGCAACCCCTAGCAAAGGGTCGAACGACCTCACTATCACTTCTCCTCGAACAGAAACCACCTCTCAGTCCTCCAGTCCTACCTCACAATCGGCCTCTGAACAAAGCTCTTCAAGCACTGGAATCGGTACAGGTGCTTCTGCTGGCATCGGCGTCGGGGCCGCTGCGGGCGTGGTCCTTCTGGCTGTAGTGGCTTGGTGGTTATATCATCGGAGAAAGTCTCGGAAACAGGCTTCTAAGCTAAGCCCTGATCATTCTCCATACGCTCCCGAAGTAGATGTACAAGAAGCACCCAACAACGGACACGAAAGCCCGAAGGCTGTTCCACAAACTCGCTCGGAGTTGCCCAGCAGTTTTCCGGCAGCCCAGGAACTGCCGACCTATCCACAATAGAGTACTAAGAAATACGACCAACACTAAAGCCCACTATTAACCATTCGAAGTGAAATATATTCTGTTTTCGTCTTGTCGAAGATATCAACCTCGGTCCGAAATTCTTTGTCGATACCATAGAGGGCAACCACGAAGAGGGACCAATAGTCTAGCCCTGAGTTTGGAGGATCAAGTGAGGAATCTCGCATCTCTGGGGCAATGAAGCCTCTTGCGCCGCGCCGTGGCGAACGATCACTGCCCAAGCTAAGATCCTTGACCAGACCAAAATCCGACGGATACAACTTGTAGCCCCCCTCCTCTTTTACATTTTTGAATAATATGTTCTGAGGCTTTATGTCTCGGTTTATGACATGTCCTTGAGCCACGTACACGAGAGCCGGGATCAGTTGTTGAAGCAAAGAATCCGCTATCACCATCGCGCGCTCAGCTTTCAAATTCGGGTAGTCCATCCCTAATGGTCGCCGTCTGACCTGGGTCTTTTTAACAGGTCCACGAGGTTCCCCGTCTTGCGTAGCATGAAGATGTGTATAGCGGAAGAGCCAGCAGCAGGCCGGATCCAATCTGTATGCGGATATATAGGTAAGATGTGAGGCTGTAACAATTACTTCCCGGTCTCTCGATCCAGTGTTGTAATTATGGTTACGACTTACATGTTCCAAACATAGTTGTGACTGGCACTCAGCTTGCGCTGAGGTAACTGTCTTGAGGTTAGCCTCTATGGCCTTGACCACACGTAATCATGTTGCATCGTTAAATAGACCTTTTCATAGTGCCCTTCGTCGAGAAGCACATCCTTCTTTTTCAACTCCAAAGCTTATATGCAAGGGGAGGGACTCTGACTGGCGTGATCAGGCAGAAGGATACAATGAACAGGGTTAGGGGAGGGCCTTCTACCCTTGAGTAGAAAAAGAGAGGGGTGCGGAAAGCTTCCAAGTTGGGGAAGGGAGAAGGCGCAGCAAGAGACCAGGGTCAGATTATCGCAGTTCCGTTTAGGACTTACTCGGACTTCCAATCAGCTTCAGCGCGACTTCCGTTTTCTTCCTGCGGATCTGACCGATTCGACGCTACACACTTCAGCTGCGTCGTGCGCGTGACGAAAAGTGCAGAAAGATGGTTAGTTCTGTGTGACCCATCTCCGCGAGGAGCCTTGTTTTAGAATCCGGAGATTCGCAGGTGTTTTATCCATCTCTACCACGGGGCACGTAGAGTCTCTGCCATCAACCCAGCTCAAACAAACAATACTCTGCACGATTACTAGCTTTCTCACGTACACTGGCCATGAGGCTCCTGAACTGTCGCACCAGAGTCCTCGAGGTTTTCGCGGATGCCGTTCCATACTATGCCATCCTCTCGCACACTTGGGAGGAAGAGGAAGTTTGTTTCTGTGACTTTAATGATCCCAACATCGACCACATGTCCATGAAAGGGTGGTACAAGATCGACAAATCATGCGAACAGGCCTTATTGGATGGTCTCGAGTATGTCTGGATCGATACAGTCTGCATTGACAAGAGCTCTTCAGCTGAGCTCTCCGAGGCCATCAACTCTATGTTCGGGTGGTACTGCAACTCAACCTTGTGCTACGCCTATCTTAGCGACTTGCCAGCTGTCAAACTGGAGGAAAGCCGTTGGTTCACTCGGGGCTGGACGCTCCAGGAAATGATTGCCCCGAAGGAAATCAAATTTTACGACAAGCATTGGAGGTCCCATGGCACCAAGTCAGGGCTCATTCGCCAGCTCAACGAGATCACAGGAGTCGACAACATGATTCTCTTGGGAGGGAATCTGCGGCTGATTAGCGTCGCCAGGATAATATCGTGGGCTGCCAAGCGGAAAACCACGAGAGTGGAGGACATGGCATATTGTCTCCTAGGACTATTCGATATTTCGATGCCGATGCTGTACGGAGAAGGGAACAAAGCATTCCGTCGGCTCCAGGAGAACATCGTGAAAGAGTACGACGATCACTCTCTGTTCGCTTGGAGGGCTACCAGTGCGGGTGATCACGCAGGATTATTCGCGGAATCACCAGCGGATTTTGTCTCCTCCGCGAACATAGTTCCGTGTCTAGGTCGGCGATCGGAGCCACCTGTCGTGACAAGCCGTGGGGTACGGATATCGGCTGTCTTGACAAAGGGCCAAGACGCGTCTCTGGACGAGTCAGCGGTCCTTGGGGTCCTTAACTGCCGCTCCCTGGACTTCGATATGGAGAAAAACAAGAGGATCGCAATTGCTTTAAGAGAGAGCTACGATACGGATGGCTCTGGTACCATGAGTGGCTACGTTCGAGTTCGACCAGGGGACTTGTTTTCAGCATATTCAAAAAGACAGGAACGGAAGAGCCTGTACATTTTGAAGAACAACCACTTCGGCGACCTGGCTGGGTCCCGTATCTACTTCATCCGGACATTGCCTCTGTGGTCTAGGAAAAAGCCATTCGAGTTCACCCACGCCCATCCACAGGAGCAGTGGGATGAAGAGAACAGCCTATTCCGTGTGCAGAGACTCGAGTGCGGTCTCGCTCAGTTTGCGCTGGTATTTCGTCAGGTATTCCCTAGCCCGGATGGGGAAACTCCCGGTTGTTTTGTTGTCTTTCTCGGGGTCTCTAGGAAGGTAGACCCGGTAGATGTTGGCAGCAGCTCATCAGTACTACAGAAACTTGTCGACCTGAAGTGCCATGTCGAATTCCGTCGCTGCAGCGACGTAGCCCAGAACGATCTGGGCCGCTCGTGGCAAGACAAGTCGCCAACTTATACTGCCTCCGCCCAAGGGGCAGGCGTGGCACTGAAATGTTATGCCTCGAGGGTGGTAGTGTCTGGTCAAGAAGTGTATTGTGTTGATCTACACGTGAAGCATGTGCATGAGGACGAGCCCCATAGTTGATAGAAAACAGGCCACCGTCAACAATGGAGCTTCAGGCTGAGATGCCACCTGTTCCGGTACCAAGCACTTAGAAAGCTCTCCATATGCTTTTGTGAGGTTCATTTGGCAGTAAGGTTCGTTGCTGATAGCGATCCTTCATAATAAAGTTCGTCAAGAATGGCAGCAGCAGTCTCATTGTCCACCTTGAGCCGCAGGAAGTGCTGGTTGGTCCTGCTCTCGTCCCAAATCCACTGGTTTGTCCCGTTGGGATGAATGAAGTTGTACCCGTACTCGTTCTCGAGCTCAAACAGGTCACCGAGGCCGTGAATGGCGTACAGTACGGTCAATGGGTCCCAGGATGACCGTCCGGCAAAGAACATATAATAGATGTAGGCCATCCTGACGGGATCACTCTTGGGACCGTTGTTCATGAGCAGCCCACCAGTCACGACGTTCACGCCCACCTCGTAGCCGAGAAAGACGATGGGGCCATCCTCAGGCCACGAGTGGATGACATGACGCGTCAGGGATGCGTTGAAGCCGCGGAAATTCCATTCGTAGCCCGAGGGATACCCACCGCCCATGACCACCAGCTCCGAGACCTTCTGCTCGACGAGCTCCAGCCCGCTGAGCGGAGAGTAAGAGTCGCCCGTTGAGTTGAGTAGACCCGACAGGTTGTTGAGAAACCCGATGGACGCGATGGTCACGCTGGCGTTTTCAGCTTCGGCCAACACCTTCCGGTACAGCAATACAGGGTCCCATGCGTTGTCGGCGAGACCCCAAGGGATACTTCCGTTCGGCCAGTTGTAGGCGATCTTGCTTGCGTACTCGCCACGCGCGTAATACCGGTTGTCGAAAAATGGAACGTCGGTGAATGGGCGTGCGAGGCCGATTGGAACGTCACCAAGACCGTAGTGCGCCAAAATCGTGGAGGTGGCGACGGCTGAATAACTGGAGGGATAATTTACATTGACGGCGAGAAGCTCCACGTCTGGTGACGTGGCAGCTAGCAGTAAGGCACTAGTATCGCTGTCACGGAATCTATATCAGCCTGGTAATTACTCGGCCGTGTTGAAATGTTAATATCAAGGTATCAGACATAAGAGGCCTTACTCAACGTCGCTGAAAAGATCCGTGTCGATGATGAGACGTTTCCGAGCAGCGAAGACGCATGTGGCGCTGACAAGCAGGCCCAGATTGGAAATGAAGAGCATATTCACTGGCTATTGTTAGACCGCCCTCTCTTGATCTTGGGATAGACGTACAAGGCCAACGTCGCAAGAGTTGCATTAGTAGCACATGCCCAGCCGGTAGGGGGTGGATAACGCGCTTCAGCCTTCAGAAGAGCCTCATAAGTGGTTTTTTGTTTTGTCAGACTGTCCCGAACAACGAGCGTTGCGGGTTTGCAAATTTTGCAGAAAGAATCCTTAAGTAGAAAAAAGAATTCGGCTCGAGAACCGAGAATGATATCAGACGGCAGTGTCTGTTGGTCATCAGATCACTACTCCGTATTCACATTACTATTGTACCACCCATTTCCCCGCGCTGCCCCCGCTCCCCCCAAGTCTGCATTTGTGGGACCAACTGCCCATTTTCTTCCCCTCATCGAATGCCATCACGTTCACCGCAACGTCCTTGCCCATACCGAGGTCGATGTTGCGGCAGTGTACAGAAGCTGCCCCGCTGATACTTCAGTAAGAAAATCCGATGGCTGTTGAACAGGGATGGCTTTCAAAGGTGCTACTATGCTCTCTTCCTAATGTATCCTAGTTCTAAAATCTTACGGGATCTGCTGCTTTCATTGTGCATTGCAAAGCATCCTAGGTTTAGGTATGCTTTGGGCAACTGAAATAAGTAAGACCGCCAAGAACAGTCATGTGGTAAAAGGTGCTATGATGAAGATCAACTTAGAATCACGTACAAGCTCTTCTCGTTGCCTGAACTTACTTGTTGATGTGGAAGTCTTGCATGATTAGCACCAAAGCGCATCTTGAGATAACACAGCTAGTCCTACTTGCCACGATCGTTTAAATGTAGAGGTAGACTACTCTTGTAACTTATTGATTTAAGTATAACTCATAAATAGTCCGCGACGGCTTGACAGCGCCAGCACGAAAGGGCACGGTCTGACATTAAGAGTTTTGGTGCGAATTAGCAGCTTCTAACACAACACTGGTTTGCAGAAGATTGAATAGTCACTGTCTAAGGCCATACATAGCGAATTTGACTGTAATTGCCTATAACCTACATTGTCTCTTGTCCCACTAGGACAACCATTGTCGTTCCAGCTTAGTAGAGGAACTTAAAGAATACAAATAGTCTCTATAACTCATAAATAGTTAAATTCAAAGAGTTTAAAATTACAGAACGGATTTTCGCACCCGCCAAAACGGACGGTACACCCGTACACCACTCACGCCACAGCTGCAGCCCATTAGAGCATATCGCCCAGGCCTGTTTGCACAACCATTCAACACCCACCCACCCATTACCCATACACATAACACCTAATTTACATAAGTATTGAATATATATATGTCGGGGGTATAGGTATTAGGTGTATATGTATCGTGTGTATAGTTAGGTATGTGGGTGTTGGGTATCAAGGTATTAGGTATACGGGTGTTGGGTGTGTTACTGTATGTGGGTGTGTAAATGGCAGTATGAGTGATGTATGGTAATACCCTCCGTTTTGACGATTGCGAATATCCGTTGTCTAGAATTATATGTGATCACACATGCTGTCCTGGCCTTGGTCTGCCATTCCATCCAGTCCATTCAGCACAGCCACCAATTCTAGCACCTAGTCGAGCGAACAATAGCAACCGAAAGATAAGCATCGGTGTTGCTCTACCACACGTTGCCCTTAGTCTGGCGTCCTCTCTCCTGCTCGATCTTCTTAACATTGATGTCACGCCAGATGAAGACGCAAATCGCCAGGAGCGGGATGAAGCAGCCGCCGGCGATGACCATCTTCCTCTGGACGTCGCTGTACGCCTCGATGATGGCATCCCTAATGGGGCTGCCCATCGGGTAACTGAGCTGCGTGGTCAGACTGCCGTAAATGCTGGACGTCAGGTTCTTGCTGCCCTCAGGTAGGAACTCCTCTAGCTTTTGCGGCAGTACGTTGGTCCAGATCGCGCCTGAGATGGCGAAGCCGATGGCTGCGCCGATCGAGCCAAACAAGCCGTATATGGCGTACACGACGGCGATCTCTTGATGCGACACGGTAGAGAAGATAGCGATGTGGGAGGTCATAGCAAGAATGCCACCAGCGGCACCGTTGAAGATCTGGCACATTGCCAAGTAGCCGACGTAGGCTCCAGGTACTCGGAAGTGCGTGAGAAGTCCAGTGCCCAGGGCGATCAATGGTATACCGGTGAGCATCGCGATGTGTTTGAATCTTCCGAATTGGGCGATGGCCACACCCACGAATGGCGAGAGGAAAGATGACATGAGCGAATAGGAGTTGAGAATATAGCCTGAATGAGAGATGCTGAGGTTGTGGACAACTTGCAAGTAAGAAGAGTAGTATGTATCCCAGCAGCTGGTTCCAAGAATTAGCACACAGAAAGAGCAAAGTTCTGGTGTAGCAACAGACTTGGTGAAAGGGGAACACCAACAATATCGAGATAAACATGACTCCATAAGTCATTGAGGCACCCAAGATGGTTCTGTCTTTGAGGAACTTGAAGGGCAAATATGACACCCGAGCGAAGTACTTCTCCCAGACGGCGAATAGAATCAGGGACACCACTCCAAAAACTATCATGCAGATGGGTCCAGCATCAGCCCAGCCTTTGGGGAAAGATTGTGCAAGACTAAAGGGCAGGAGGATCAAAGCAAAGCCAGCCATGGATAAGAGCATGCCAATGACTATATTCGAGTTGAGTCAGTCATCAAATCAGAGAACATAAGCAAGTTAGTTGCAAAGAGGGGCTGAGACACACCATCAAATTCCCAGAAGTAGAACTGGCAGGACTGCCAAATCGACCTCCCGCTGTCCTTCTTGACGAGTATGCCCACTTTCATGGCCTTCCTCTCCTCAGAGACGAAAACAACAAACATCGGGACCGAAACTCCGGCCAGTATAATAGCGAAGGATCCAAACGCCCATCGGAAGTTGACGTTGTTGTAGAACAGCTCGGCAATCTTCGGTCCAGCAAAAGTCGTAGCGATCGTCGGGGTAGTATTGAAACCGATCATGATCATACGGTTCTTGAGCGATGTCATATCTGCAATTATAATGTCGAGCGTATACAATAGACCGAGGTGGCCGACCCAGAAGAGAGTCTGGGCCGCCGCATATGTCTCCACGTTCTGGCACGTCGCCTTCATGATCATCCCGAGGATGATTAGCAACAGCATGATGGCGAAACCCTGGGCTCGGCCCCAGATATCGATGACTTTGGCGATGGTGAGCTTGGAAACACCGCCCACGATGGTGGAGACGACGCTGGTGGTGGAGAGAAGGCCGTGGCTGTTGAAGGCGGACGTCACGTAGGGCACCAGCTCGGACTGGACAGCCTGTAGTAGCATATCGACAAATGTGACGAGGTAAATCCTGAAGTTGAGGCCATTAGCTTGTAGCCTCTCTTGTTTTTGGCTTTTCTGTGGAAATACATTGCAAAGATGACCCAGAGCATTTTTCTGGACCACACGGATGCGGTAGCTTCTATCTTCTTGACACCTGCCTGCTTGCCCTCATCGTCGGAATCCGGCTTCTCCTCGGAGGGATCGCGAATGTCTTCCGTTGGGGAGACCTTCTCAACATCGTGTTCCGGCTCGGGTCGAGTTTCAGCGACATTCTCAGGCACTGTTTGAGCCGTCATATTGCCGTTGGGTGTGTACGACGTTTGCCAGAATTAACACACGTAAACAAAGCAAACCCGTGCCTCCAAGAAGAACGACAACGGAAGTAGAGAAAGAGGCTGCAGGAGCACTTTTGAATTCTCTCGGATTTCGGCCTGACGAGACAATATCTATATACCTGCGTATCTGCGGTCCTACACACATCACTGCACGAGTCTGCAAGCCAAGCCATTCGGCCCGCCCAGTACTTTTCCTACCGCGGAGTCGACTGATGCCGCTCGAGCGCCGGTTCTAGACGCTGCGTCACTTTGCAACGATCTCAGGCCTTAGCTCATGAGGGAGAAAAAAACTTCTTTCCATAAGACCAGCATCCAAATCCTTCATCACGGGTTCAGACAGGCAACAGTATAGGGTATGTCGGCATTACTATGGAAAGAGATTCTTTCTCACCAAACTCACCCAGGTAGGAAAAGAAAAGCCCGCAGGCCGAGTCCACTGGCGCCGATATCGCCACCCGTGATTTGGCAACCAATGCCGTGGCGTCTCATCACGAGAGATTATCAGACCATCAGATAAGACAACGGGTGGAGTTCTGAATGGACCGGTGTTCCGGCCATTACGTACCGAGATGGGGCCAATGGAAACGAACTCTCAGTTCCATTACTTCCTCGCCTACCTCGCCAAGCTTCATGGTTCCCAATCCTTCTGGAAGGCCTGGAATCAGGTATTGGTCTATGGCGGAGGTATTCACCTATCACGAGTTTTTGTTCAACAGTGGGATCGATCGTCTCGTGACATCCCGGCTGCAGGTAAGGAAGCGCTGGAACGTTGCCTACCCGCGCCGGAGGGTCCCATCCGGCCTATCCTGTTCTATGGGAGGGGCTGCTTTCATGGATGTATGTCGGGTCTACATAGGTCGGACTTTGATCACATGCAATACTATCCAGTGACAGAAGGGATCCGGCCTCCTGGTACCGGAACGCTTGCTGTGGCTCCGGCACAAGGCCCAGGCAGTCTAGCTGGGCATCCTCGAGCCATTACATTTGTACTCATTCGCCCAATAACACATATTGAGGCAGATATGGACAGCGTTAGACTCACGACACCTAACCAGAAAAGATCCGGGAGACACAAAATCATCATGTTCCTCGAGTACATCTCTACCCAGTTTGAGGCTAATTGAGAGTGAAGCAATTCTTGCTTATGAAGCAGTGGCAGCGACGCCCAGCACCCCACCGACTTCCCTTGGCTGTAGAGGCAATGGAGTATAAATTGTCTGTAAGGGTCCTTAAATATAATCAGAGTGATTAGAGATATAGAAGTCGACCAATTCTTCGCTTCTCCAGCAGCGAGTTTGTTCTCCTGGAACTTTGGAGTCTCTTTTAGTGATGTGGAAGAGGAGCTGCTGGTCATCCGAAGCGAATGGGATAGCAGTCGAGGAATCCCGAGGCACAGCTTCGATTGCAATAATGAGTATTCCATCAGGCAAACCACTGCCCATAACCCACGAGTTCAGCTCCGCAGAGCATTATGTGAGTTCACTGCTGGACTTTGCTTGGAAGAATGAGCCTTTCCGACTCGAATTCTCTGCAGCAGGACTTTTATGCAGCCAAAGCCATTGCTTTTTGACCCTCTAGATTCGGATGTGTATAAGGTACTTTGATAGGGCAGGACAAGAATTCCTCCACCATAAGACTTATCCAACTGGTGTATCAGTCTCTTTCACTGATATATCACTGTCTCGCTGAAGCGCAAACTCGTCATGTGGTGATGGATAACGGGCAATGTCTTCGAGGGCTTTGCTCTTCCACCTCCTCGGAAGGCATATATTCCATGGGTGACCGGCGGGGTTATCTGTGCTTGGCGACTGATAATCCATGGCCGCCAATGTTGGGCTGGGAGGAACGCGGTGTTGTGAACCTTTCCGCATATCCTTTTGGACTTCTGGCAGGGCCCCCGGTAGCATAGCAATGAAAGCCAGGATGAGCATAATCACGCTGAACACGAATAAATACGCCACCAGTGCCTGATATCCATCGCCCGTGCGAGCTACAATCGCTCTGATCACGATGGCGCCGAGTTTTCCCGAAGCAGCTGAGATTCCGTAGAAAGACCCGCGGAACACAGTTGGAAATACTTCAGCCGTGATAATAAAAGTAAGTGTGTTTGGCCCAACGTTGAACATGAACTGAGCTAGCGCAAAGAAGACCATGCTGAGATAGTGTGTTGGCCCGGCATACGTTCTTACAACGCTAGCTCCCGTAGCGATGAATAGAAGTGAAAGCGCCACAGATGTGTAGATCAGCAATTTTCTGCGATTCGCATAGTGGACCATGGGTATAGCTACCAGACTCCCAGCCAGTGATGCAATCGAGGACAGCAGTAGTGTTCGCACCGCGTTGTCGTTTAATGCCCTCTGTATAGTAGCATTGGGTAATGCCGGATCGGCGTTCCAAATCGGTAGAGTTGCGTTCCAAACGGCCACAGTGCCGTTGGCAAAAGGCCCAGTTGTGTCGAACACTTTCGTCTCAAGCCACAGTACATTCAATGTGCCTGGGCTGTCCAAGCTGGTTCCATAAAAGCATACGTCCAAAAGGAACCATATGCTCGAGATTCCTAAAAGAGGTTTCCAGCCGCCGTCTTTCAAATATCGCTTGGCGGCTTTAAACCATGGCGTTGGCTCATCATCGTCTTCACGGTAGCTCCGATATGCCTCCAGGGAGAAAGGTGTTTCCGGTGGTTGATTGGCACTGAGATCCCCGCCAGCCTGTTTTACTGCAATAGCTGCCTTGTGGAGGTCTTTCAGAATCCCCGAATAGTACCTGGGTGATTCTGGCATAGTAAGACGAAGGCCAACAGCGATGAGTGCAATAACGCCGCCCATGCCAATAACAGTTCGCCAGACAATATCGATAACCACTTTCGCTTTTATCTCGGCTATCCCAATATTCGGCTCATCCATATGTAGGTCGTATTGCTGCATAACGCTCCGCAATGAGCCCAGGCCGATGCCAATAGCTAAAAAGCGGCCGACACTTTGCATCAGGAAGATTGAGGCCATCACAACAGCCCTAGTATCAGTAGACGCAAACTCAGCGGCTATAACGGCCGAGACCGGGTACTGGTTGGACAAGATTAGCCTATTTATCTCGCTTTTCTCCGTGGTACTAGGTTTCAGATAACTCACCTCTGCCCCGATTCCGAACCCCAGTAGACAGCGAAAGAAGATGATCGACGCGTAGAAGCTCATGGAGGACTCAGTCTTCCCATCTGCGCCCGGGCTCATGAATCCTTGAGAAGATAAGACTAATCCGACTGTTGCGAGTATGAGAATAATAAGCTCCCAACCGTAGAGTCTCTTCCGCCCACCCCGGTCCGCGAAGTGCCCAAAGACAACCATGCCAACCAGGGTAAAGATCAGGGTCGTCAAGTCGAGAACTTCTCCAATATCATGCCGGGATTCGTTGCTCGGCGGATAGACGTAGAGGAGAGCCGGCTTCACAAAATTTGTGGCGAACAGACTGTATGAAGTTGCGAGGAAGCCAATAGCAACAGCGCAGAAGACGGGCCAGTTAAAACCGATAGAATCGAGAATGCGGAGAATGGCAATTTCCCGCTCGTGCCGGTCCTGTGGAACAGTAAGCGGAGTGAGCATACATAGTAAGTGGGTGATTGGAGCTACTGCCCATCACTCTAGGCGTCCTACGGTGATGTGGTCTATGTCTGGATGGATATCAATCGGCCGCATAGGATCCGGCAGCCGTAGGCCGGAGAGCCGCCAATGTCGGTCGGCTCTGTCTTCGTGGTGCATTCTGTTGGCAGTGCAGTGCGTTGCAACCAAGAGCTCTGGAGACGGGGATCGGTGATGAGCTTGTTTCCGGCACGGTTTAGATGCGGGAGAAGCTTGTAAAAATGAACCGCGACCACTCTCCCCACCTTGAGTAAATCATTCGCCTAACGCTGTGTAGCTTCGAGACCCGACTTGACTGTCAGTTCCGCGGAAGCATGGTGAGGTAATAATTGCCTCATCAGGACGTGGATACGCCGATCTGTTCCGGAACATGCCTTTGCCCATGATCTTTCACCCTGTTCACCTGTTCTCGTTCATGATTGTGCACGCCTTGTGCATGCTGCGGTTGGTGCTAGTGCGAGTTGGGAAGTTCGGCAATAGCACGGGGAGAGCTCTATAACGATGAGGTGGGCCGAAAACGGGCCGGCGATGAGATCCACCGACCTTGATTGATCACTGTCGGAGTGCTAGATACCTGCTCCACAAGTTTCCCTATGTTCGAGCCTCTCCATTGGCCCTGTGAAGCTCGACAACAAGCCATTGAATGTAGCTAAGGTCACCAACATTCATGCTTAAGCATGCGAATTTTCACCCGTTCTGATATGTCATGTGGAACTCGGCTGACTTCCGGGATTCTAGAAGCCCTACGGACCCCGGTACCGTCTACTGTATTGCGCTTCTGCAGGAGGGTTGCGCAGCGGGGCTGGTAAAAATTCACTGACAATTTGGAAATCTATTACGTTTCACAAAATCCTTCGACAACCAGGATCACGTAGATGTTGCCTCTGTGTCGAAGACACAGAGAGTTAAATCCACTTTGCAAATGGTGAATGCCCAAAGCCTCGGTAGCTGTACCTTGAAAGGTGCGATCTATGACTGAAATCGCGTTGCGTTTGACGCATTCGTCCTTGCATACATTTGTACTTGATGTGTATTCAGCACTTTGGGTGTCCGATTTTGAGATCAAATTCGGACATGTCATATTGATGCTAAATGTTTCTTACGTCTCCTGAAAAATATTGTAAGATTCAGTTTGTAACAGATTCTTTAATTTTCAGTTCAGAATACTCCATTGAGTGGCCTCAAAAGACGTAGTATATGAGCCTGAGCAACAGCATTGGGACCTCATTCAAAACAAAGACAAAGTGGTGGGGAAAACAGCCCGCTTGGAGTACCACACGAGGAGAGTTGGTGTTTTGAGACCGTATCATCTGTTTCTTTCTTTGTCCTTTTCTTTTTTTCCCCCTTTTTTTTTTCTTTCCTTTTTTTCCTTTTTTTCCTTTCTTTCCTTTTTTTCCTTTTTTTCCTTTTTTTCCTTTTTTTCCTTTTTTTCCTTTTTTTCCTTTTTTTCCTTTTTTTCCTTTTTTTCCTTTTTTTCCTTTTTTTCCTTTTTTTCCTTTTTTTCCTTTTTTTCCTTTTTTTCCTTTTTTTCCTTTTTTTCCTTTTTTTCCTTTTTTTTCTTTTTTTTCTTTTTTTTCTTTTTTTTCTTTTTTTTCTTTTTTTTTCTTTTTTTTCTTTTTTTTCTTCTTTTTTCCCTCGGGGGGTTTTTTTTCTCTCTCTTTTTTTGTTTCTTCTTTTTTGAGTTTGCAACCACTCACGGAAATTGGGACCGACATTGAGAGAACTGGAACTCTCCTGCTCTGCCGAGTCAAGGAGGTCACTGTACACGTGAGGTCGATTTGGTGGCAAGAAGATGCGATGGCGTTTTGGGGACGTCAGGTGCTACTCGCATTATACGCCTCATTGGCATGCGTCAGCAGAATGCCTGGACCAAGCCGGGGCCGTCGCCACTTCAACAAGATATATGATGGCTTGTCTTCCCGGTGCTCTGCAGGGGACCAATTTCTTGAAATTTGGTACATTTGCCTGCTTGCCATTACAGATTGGTGCTTTACACCTCCAGAGACACCACGTCCCTGGGGTGTACGTCCATGTGGCAGTCTGGATTCGCACCAATCGGGCTTCGTGTGGAGGAGCCGGCTGACGGAGTGGCTGACCACCTTGGCGCTCCTCCGGTCAGCCGGGAGCCCTCCGGCAGCGAACGACCAGTCAGCAATATTGAACGGGACCAAAATTCGTCAATGTCAGTTTTTGGATTTTATGTGAGTTCTGCAAGGTACTGAATAGCAGGATGGCCACATCCTCTGACGCCATAAAGATGATGCTCCGCACTTTGCAGGGTAAGATCATCCACGGATACCACTCCCCGTCTTGTCAGGCACATTGTGTTTCTTGATCCACAAGTACCTTTTTTTTCTTTCGATTTCTGTGTTTTCTGGCTAGGAAAGTCGAGCCATCGCCGATCCCAAACATGGATGCTCAGTTGCTGTCGGTGCTGCAGTTGACGGCGTGGAGCAGCGTCCTCGGCAAGATCCTTGACTGGCTCTGCTCATTTCTTCCAGGCTTCGACAATGATGAGATGTACCCGCTGCATGCCTTCGACGACACCAGGGAGAACAGAAAGATACTCTCGTGGACTCTTCGCTTCGACAGTGTACTTGATGCCGATCTCCTCCATCTCTCTCTCGTCAAACTCATAGACCGGCCAGGATGGAGGAAGATGGGTGGCCGGTTGACAAAGAACAAGGGCAGTAAGCTGGAGATCACAGTACCTGAAAACTTCACCTACGATCGGCCGGCTGTGAGGTTTTCAAGCGAAGAATTCGATCTTGATATGGAGGAGGAACCTCGCGTCTGGAAACTTCCGAGAAGCGACAGCACGGGCAGACCTTCGATACACGATGGGCCTCCAGCCTTCCGATATCTCACCAAACGTCCCGAGCTGCCAACCGATTTCTCAGACTATGTCGACACAGATGAGCCAATGATGTCCATGCATGTGGCTTCTTTCGATGACGGCACACTCGTCACTATCACCTGGCCTGGTGTTGCCACGGACATGATGGGTATGCATGGATTCATCCAGGCCTGGTGCGAAGTCCTCGGTAACCGTGAGGACAATGTTCCGGAGATGATGGGGGTACACAAGGACCCAATGAGATCCCTTGGACGACTGAAGCTCAGGGAAAAGTACGTCTTTGCTGGTGCTCATCTGCAAGGTCTTCAACTCCTGCAAAGCATGTACTACTCTCTTATGGACAAATGGACACATGGCGAGATGGAGTCAAAAACACTTTGCCTACCTGCATCATCTATGGCAAAGCTGAAGCGGGAGGCCGGCGTATCTTCGAACAGCGAGAAGTCTCTCATTAGCGACGGCGATATCCTGACGTCTTGGTTGGCGAGGCAAGCCTGCTCAATTCTTCCGATTTCCTCCGACCGGCCAGTTACAGTGTTGATCCCTTTCGAAGCCCGGTCGAAACTGCCCATGGTGTTCCCACAGCAATCAAATAAGGAACAAGAAGTCTGGGGCGAGATATGTCGACCAAGCCCTGTGTACCTGGGCAACGCGACATTCACAGCGCACCTGCACATCCCTGGATCTGCTCTCCTCAGCGCGCCTATCGGAGAGGTCGCGTACGCCACACGAGCTGCGATCCTACGGCAGACAACCGAATCACAAATCAAAGCTGCCTCCCGGGAGATTCGTCATCGTCAGGAGGAAGTCGGTGGCTTTCTGGGCCAGATGAGGCTGCCACTCAAGTATACCACACCGGACAGCATGATGGTGACGGTATCGAACTGGAGCAAGATGAACGTCTTTGACACGTTCGATTTCTCTCCTGCAGTCATCAACAAGAATATTGGCGTTGCGACAAGAAGTATGACCAGCCTCAAGGCTGGCAAGCCGACGTATAACCATGTGGATGTGCTGAGGCCATCGATGGGCGATAGGAATAAGTTCCACATATCTGGCAAGGATCACCACGGGAATACATGGATCACGGGCAGAATGGCAGCTGCCGGGTGGGAGGCGCTCAGAGAAGAGCTGGCTTGGCTATAGACGACCCGTTGTAGTTGCTGGGGCGGATGTGCGGCAATGCTAAAGGAATGGCGCATAGACAGGCGCCTGTATGCAAGTCGTGGCATAATTTGTGGATCAAACACAGGCCCAGATTTTCCTTGAGGCAATAGCTTTGGCGTCATGGAGGACTTACTTCCCATTGTATTTACATCCGCAGTTATCCGGATTGGTTCCCATTGTTCAATATCAATACATCACAATCTAAGATGTGTCTTACCTGTCGATTGGTACTAACACACAGTGGACCTTGCTCGACTCTAAATTTATCGAGTTGATCAGTGTTCTGGATTCAATAAAAATGCAGAATTTTCATGGACGATCTGAGCAGTCCTTGCGACTTCATGTTGCCCAGCAGGGAACATAATTTTCGAATACATACGTCCGGCACAGCGATACATACTAGTAGTCCAATGAATTGATGGATTGAATAATCATGTGAAGATATTATAGTCAGAAACTTTGGAATCAGTTATATAGAAAATGTGTAAGGGTTCGCCAACTTCAATTCCATGCCGTCGTTGAAAACTCTCATCCCATCCTATCTTTGAGCTTTTTGGGCAACTGCATAGACCTAATGAGTCCCAGAGCTGCAACGCAGCACTCTCTGGACTGTTTTTGTCGTCCTTTGCAATTCATATTGTTCTGCCAGAAGAAGCTGAATCTGGTCGCAAGGACTCCTTAAAGCTGACAAAATTGCCACCCACAGTGCTTACGCCTTAGTTCGGGAACCTCTTGGCACATACTTTGAGTGCTGTCAGGCCCGGTGTCAGCTTTTGGTCACCTCTTTTGCCTCGTGCTTTGAGTATCGACCAATAAATTCCGCTTCATTTCGCATGGCGCCTGGACATAGTACCAATAGGTTCTGAGAGCCGGAAAAGCAGCCAAGATGTCACAGACGTTCAGCACAGACGATGTTGCGACGCACAACACGCCTGACTCACTGTGGGTCATAATTAACCAGGTCGTATACGATGTGACAAAGTTTCAGAAAAATCACCCAGGTCAGTCTCAAAATTCCCCATCAATTAATCAGCTAGTAACGACGACTTGCCATAGGGGGGAAGAAGATCCTTCAGAAATTCGGGGGCAAGGATGTGTCGAAGCAATTTCAAAAGTTTCATACAGAGGCCGAGAGCATCTTGCTCGAGTACAAGGACGATTTGCAGCTTGGCAGCCTTGAGGTTGAGGCAAAAGCTGAGTTGACGCCAGTGGAGCCGGTTCCGGAAGTAGCACAGCCTGTGGAGGTTATCGCTTGACGGAGATATCCTGAAGTCGACACAGAAAGGCAAGGTCAGACGCCGAATCAAGAATAGCGGTGTTTCTCTACGAACTGGGCCTCCTGAATTGTTTGCTACAACAAGACACAGTGGAGCACGGACGTAGGGCGTCGGGGGAGGAAGGAGGGCCAGGGCTAACCGAGATCTGGACCGCTTATTAGATGCTAGTCTAGACTGGTTGGTCCCTTAAAAAATGGAAATTGGATCGCCTTATATGGTGGATCACAGGGTCCATGCGAAATCGAAATTTGCGTACAATAGGAGAGTGGCAGCTACCAACCCGCGAACATATCGAGAGGCAGCTGCTGGTGGAGAAGGGAGATCTTCCCCTGGCAAAATGGATTTTTGTTCGAAATTTTCCATGAAGCGAACTGAAAGACGATTTCAGCACTCGGTCTGCAAAAGAATACTCGCATTAGGATCTGCAAGCACGGTCGTACGATCGCGTTCTGTCCCCTGAAACTTTAAAATATATTGGAAATTGTTGAGGGTACAACCTCATTACAATAGTGCAACCTTTTGCGAGTGGAGCGGCGGAAGCTTTCCGGATCCAATCGCGGGGTGCATATGCATGTTCGAGCTTGCTTCGGGCGATAAGAGCTTCGATAAGGAGCCCCCTGTTGTTTGCGAGGTAGGAGTGGTAGGGAAGTGGTGTGTTTCAACCTCGACGAGTCAACAATCCCCCCAAAATTGCTACCGGACAACAATAAACAGCCACACCAACCACTACAGTCCAGTCCAGTCCAGTGCCAACACATCCATTCACTCTTTCACATACCCGTTGTAAAATGGCTGACACGACAAACGTGGACGCCTCCAAGGTGGAGGAGACCAAGGTGGACGCCACTCCGGCTGTGGAGGACAAGAAGGTCGACGCCGCACCGGCGTCTGAGACCGCCCAGGCCGACCAGGCCGCGCCTGTCGACGCGCCGGCTGAACCTGAGCCATCTTCAAACGCCACAGCCACCGAGGAGAAAGCCACTACCGCCGATCAGCCTAAGGAGGAGGCTACAGGCAGTACCGAAGCTGCCGCTCCCGCTCCGGCTGCTACCGAGGCCAAGGCAGACGAAGCTAAGCCTGCCGAGGAGAAGGAAGAGGCAGCTAAGGGCGAAGGGGAGGCCGAGACCAAGCCGGCCGCTGAGGAGGCTGCCGCGGCTAAGGAGAAGGACACCGCTGCCGTGACCAAAGAAGTGACCCCCAAGAAGACTCCGTTCGAGGAGTTTGACGCTAAAGTGGCCGACATCCTGAAGGAGGTCGACCACGATGAGATGTGGGGTGTGAAGCTTGTCACACCGGCCGCGTCTCACGTCCCCACCCAGATTGTTATCCAGAAGTTCCTCAACGCCAACGACGGCGACCTGGCCAAGTCAGTCGACCAGTTCAAGGGCGCGCTCAAGTTCCGCAAGGAGAAGAAGCCCCTTGAGCTGATCAAGAAGACTTTCAGCGCCACCAAATTTGGGGAGCTTGGTGCCGTCACCGTGTACACTGCCAAGGACAGCAGTGTGCCCGAGGTGTTCACCTGGAACCTGTACGGCAATGTGAAGGGCAAGATAGAAGAGGCGTTCACGCCGCTCGACGAGTACGTTGACCTGAGGACTGCATAGTCTTGTTCTGAGCCAGCACTGACTGACACTTCTGCGCAGGTTCATGGACTACCGAATCGCCCTGCAGGAGCTCGGCATCCAGCAGCTCAAGCTCTCAGAGGCCACTGAGCCTATCACAGCTGAGAAGGATCCCTACAAGATCATGCAGGTCCATGACTACAAGAACATCTCTTTCCTGCGCCAGCCCCCCGCCGTCAAGGCTGCCAGCTCGGAAGTGATCAAGAAGTTTTCTCTTGCGTACCCTGAGCTTCTGAAGGCAAGACACCACTTTCCACCCCATCCAAATTCCGCCTGTACTGCATTCCGGACGGACCTTGCTAACGATTCTGATTGAACAGGAGAAGTTCTTCGTCAATGTGCCTGCAGTGATGGGCTGGATGTATGCCCTGATCAAGGTGTTCATCGCCCCGAAGACGGCCAAGAAATTCCACCCCATGGCCAACGGTGGCAACCTGGCCGCCGAGTTCAAGACTAGTGGGCTGGACGAGAAGCAGTTGCCGAAGGAGTACGGCGGTGAGGGCGGATCTGGTGACGGGAAGATGAAGGACGTCCCAGGCCTGATTAGCGAGCTGAAGTTTGAGTAGACAAGAAGCATGACAGCGTCTTGGCCCCCAACCTTGGAATACCTCCGGGTGCTTATCTAATTAATTCCCGACATTCCATCAATCAGTTTTAACATCGACCAAGGCAGCCGGCGTGCACAGTGTTCTACATCGAGGGTTTTCCTCTTACATCAATCATTCCAACCTTACCTCTTCAAAGGTCACTCGATCTCTCCTATCAGCTTGCCGACTTTGGCGCATTCGGGATTTCTAGACGTGTCATTATAAACCACTGTGTTGAAGAATTGTTCAAAATCAATTTGACATTACATATTAATCTCGGGATCTATACTGCCGCCCAATCCCCACTCCCACATGAAGCGCCTTGACTCCTGATGTTATGCGAAACGTGACCAATTAACAAACAAAACTCCCACCCTTCACACAACCTGAGAGCAGTCCGTCAACTCGTTCAGGTTGTTAACTCCCAGCAGACTCATCCTGAAATATGCAGGTGCATAGGCCTGTTGGGGTCAAGTCAGCAAAGTGCCTTGGATAATTTCAAGTGAATGGGAAATTGAAACCACTTACCGCCTCCCAAGCGCCCTGGTCCTTCGCAAACGTCTGCCACGTCCCGGACGTCTCAGAGTCATTGGACAGGCTGATGTCGCTCTGGAACTTGAACACCCCGTCGGGGGTGTCGGGGCTCGCCGTCTCGCCGTAGTAGGTGTTGTCCCACACGCTGTCGGTCGTGTCCTGGCTCTTGCCCGCCTGCGACGGGTCGACAAAGTTCTGCTGGCTGACGGTGTGCGCGCCGATGAGGGCGACCAGGTCGGCGGCCGTGAAGGTCTTGGCCTCGAACAGCGCGATGTTGGTCTGCGCGTCGGCAAAGGGGCTGGGGATGAGGCCCGCGGGGGGCAGCGCGTTGTTGTCGACGCGCCCGACGTAGGCCTTTATGCGCGGGCCGCCGGGGCACGCCGCCGTCGCGGCGATGGCGTTCATCTGGATCAGGTCCGCCATGGTGATGTTGTACTGCTTGTACTGGTCGAACCAGGTCTGGGTTTGTTTCGCGACGTCCTGCAGCCCGCGGTTCTCTATCCGGGCCAGCTCGTCCGCGTTGAGGACCACGCTGCCGTCGGCGCCGCCGCTGGAGAGCGAGGACTGCCAGGCCGCCGCGTCGTGGAAGCCGAGCCGGATGGCGCCCCGGGCCGAGGCGGTGCACCCGTCGCCGTCCGTGAAGCTGCCCTTGATGTCGGACACGATGTGGCTCCACTTGCAGCAGGTGTCTGCTGCGCACTCGGGCGAGTCGATGTCACCGGGAGGTGTGTAGTTGTCGCCGTCCGCGAGGGCGTCCAGGACACCTGTGAGGATGGAAGAGATCTCGGCGCCCACTGCACTGAGGGTGCTTGATGCCTCGTTCAGGAGGTCTCCCAGGAGGGATGTCGACCGAGTTGCGAGGACAGGTGTGTTGCGGAGATCTGCAAAGAGTTCTCTGTTGCCATGATAGGGGCTGGCGCTGACCGTGGAGACAGCCAGGATGATAGGGAGGAGAGAGTGCATTGTGATCGAGATGGGAACCGTCTCACTCAGTGAGACAAGTGCTATTAATGTGTAGGGCTCCGGGTGAGGTAGGGGAAAAGTGAGAGTATGTTCTGACCGGTGGCAGATAGATGATGAACGAAAGCAGGCACAATGAACGACGACGATGCTGGGTATGAGATACAAGACGAGCCCCAACGCCGAGGAACATCGACGACGATGAGGAATATTATATCCATTTCACGACAGCCCTCAGGGCAGCCCTCAGCACAGCCATGCTCTCATCCGATAATCAGGCAACATTGTTCTCTCATGGCCCAGACGGGAGCCAGACCGCCACGAGCCCCTGGGAGCTTTGGGCATGTGAGCCATGTCGGGCTGTCAAGAGGGCCAATGAATCATCCGAAAAATTAAAACACCAGACTAAAGATCACAATCTTTTCGAAGGCGCCGAGACTAGATCCAGATATGGTATCTCACCTGAAAGTCTCATCGTGGCATCACACCGGGCGCCGGTGTGTGCCCCGGTGATCCCTTCGCTGGCTTTTTCCTTTGCATTAAGATATCGATAGTCGCATCTTGCTACTGTAGAGTTGACAGCTTGGCGCGGTGTTGTCGCGGCACAGCTGAGCAAAACCAACAACTCTATTGGCCGGCCCGAATAACAGGGTCTATGCATCTGATGCAAGCTCGCTCGAGATCATCCCATACCCTTGCCCGTTGCTGGGGTTGAGGATAGCAAGGTAAGGAGGCCAGCGCGGCGGCGACATGCGGTTTCTTGTTCCCAAACCCTGCGCGAAGGCAGACATCGCAGCACTAGCTGCTGCAGGGCCCGGCAACACGGTCGCTCGACAGACCTAGCGGCTGCTTCGGACGTCCGCTGGCGTGGCCGACCGTGCCAATGAGACGGGCGCCTGTCAGCCGCAGCATGCCCACGCTACCGACTAGGCTCCCTCAAGTTTGCCGGCGTCGGTGGGCAAGCGGCACTGGAGCGGTGGGCGGGCTGAGGTTGTTGTGTGTGAAAGTCGAAACATCATACAAAATTGTGCGTTTGCTCTGGCGGCAGGCGCAGAGGTGTGATCTGCACAAGGTGGAACAAGCCATTTGCCCCCACACATTTGACCTTTGTTTCCGGGCTGCTGTGAATCCGGGGGACTGGTGCGGGTGCTGATTGTGGCTGAGCCCCCCTCCCGCGACTGAGGCTCGAGTGTTTGGGACCGTGAGCATTTGGCACGTACGGTAGTAATCCGATGTGTCAGGAAAGCTCACGCCTGCCCTTTCAGTGCTTACTCAGACCGTGCCTGGACAATTATAGTCTGGTAAGCCCATGCCCGCGGCCCGGCAACTCAGGTCCATCAGGGCCCAGGGGTCATGGGGCCGTCGATCATGCCGAGTTTAATTCTGAGGTGGTGAAGCTGACAAGATGCTCCATAGGCCTCGATACGATGTTGCATCTCTGCGTTTTGGCCTCGACTGCTTTCTTCGCCCTGCAGCCTGCAAGGAACTTTATGCGTTGGCCGTGCTGATCTGCAGGGGGTGTCTACCTCTGGGAAGAATTGCGCTGTGACTCTGTCCTTGTCGTGTTGTGGTGAAATTAATGTTTTCGTATTCTCACATGCCATCGTGAAGGAGGACGACGCTTCTTTGATTTCAGGAGCGGGAGGCGTGCTGTTGCGGTACGCGACTATATTAAATGCCACGCGGTCCCTGCCAAGCGATCGGATCATGTTGTCATCGTAGTATCTCCGACCGGCAGTCAGGGAGCACAGCATCTGTGGCTAGAAAATGCGATTTGGGGTTGGACAAAAGTTCGTCTCGTCTTCCTGATCAAGAACCGTGCATGGATCCTGTCACTCCCGGTGCACGCCAAGTAGAAACTGCATGCAGTACTAGTAGGCATGCCTACATATACATAACTATGTAGCGCCCGAGGATGCCGTTCTGTAGCACGTGGGAGACTACCACGACATATGCCCGCCGTCGATAACCAGGTTGTTCGCCGTCATGAAACTGCTCGCAGTACTACTTATCAAGAACAATGCTGCGCCCTTGAACTCGTTTGTATCCGCAAGACGGTCCATCATGTTCTCGCGCTCCCATTTCTCCTTCAACCCGGGGACCTCCTCAAACTTCTTGCGCACCATGGGCGTCAAGATGTGTCCGGGTGATATGCAATTGACGCGAATACCCACAATCCCGTCTCTTTGAGTCGGGCTCCATTCCATGGCCAGTGATCGGACGAGCCCGGAATACTGCGGCCTTGGAGCTGTTGTACACCGGAGATACGAGACCCTTGTTTGCCACGAGACCGGACATGCTTGCTATCAGGTAGATACTGCCTTTGCATTTGTACCTGAGCATGTGGCGTGCTGCCGAAGTTGCCGTCATCAAGACTCCGGTGTGATTTATGGCCATCATCCGCGCGACGTCGTCCTCCTGATACTCAGCTACAGGGGTGAGCTGCTGGATGCCAGCGGCAGCTATCACCCTATCTAGTCGTTGGTTCTCCTCGGCGACGACCGTGATTGTCTCATCAAGATGTGCTGTGTCTGTGAGATCGGGTTGCTTGTAATGCAATGAGCGTCCCCATTTAGTATGAGGCGGGACTGAGCTTCATCCCATGCTTCGTCTGGTCTAGGGGCACGATCGAGGCAGTAGACTGCCATAGTCAGCGGTGGCGTCCCCACTTTATGTCTGGCACATGTTGTACTTATGACGGCTCACCTTTTCCACCGGCGTCGGCCAAAGTCTCAGCCATCGACACGCCTGGTCCCTGAGCGCCACCTGTGGCTTTGAAAACCCGGCCGGGGAGTTCATAGTCCGCAAATTGTTTCCGGCAAACGCCAGTTCCACCACATGTGCATGTGTTGGTGATTCCGTGGTAAAAAGTTTCCTTGTGAAGAGAATCGCTTACTCTCACTCGCTCTTGATATGAGGGCGCGGAGTGGAACAACTGAGCAGACAAGGGTCGTGTATCAAAGCCGTAACGCTAGACAAGTATTAAAGCAGGAACTGCATCATGAAACCATCTTACGCCACTTGCAATGGCGAAGCGGTTGAATCCCACGTAGGATCGTGATATCAGCCGTTAGAAAGCAGCCGACGTGGCGAGGTTTGGATAACTGCGCAGGCATAGGCAACAAGTAGT
Source organism: Diaporthe sp. P3_1W (assembly GCA_037177825.1). Lineage (NCBI taxonomy): Eukaryota > Fungi > Ascomycota > Sordariomycetes > Diaporthales > Diaporthaceae > Diaporthe > Diaporthe sp. P3_1W. Next base: position 7,457,509 of record JBAFXB010000001.1, read on the forward strand.
GATGGGAGATATCAATTTGAAGAAGGATATCCCACGTGAAAGCCAACAACAGATTTGCACACCATAAAATAATCACAGCTTATAACCATTTTATCCTGAACCCATGCAATCGGTGACGGCGGTCAAATGTGCGGCAGGTCATGGCTGCGTCAAGGGAATACCGCCCCTGCACTCAAGTACAGAGTCTTGGTGTTTCTGTGAGATCGACGGAATCAGAGCATGTTTGGACTACGGGGCTTCGGCCACACTGTTTTTTAAATTAACTATTCATTAGTTTGGCTGCTGTCTGCTTAGCTTTCTGACTATCTCTTAGCAGCCCTGAGCTCGTGTATAAAGTCGCGTATAGCTTAGTATATTTTCTTATTGCCCTTTCGCGAATAAATTATAAAATTCCCCTTCCTACCCTTACTTTTTAATTACTTTTTAATTCTTTAAATTATTCTCTAATTATTAATAATAAAAAAGTAAACTCAGAAGAGTATAATATTATTATATTCCTTTATATTATTTATTTTATTATAAATATTATGTTTGCTTTTTTTAGAGAGTTTTATAATAGCTTTATAAAATAGTTATAAATAATTATTAAGAAAATTATTTATTATTTTAATTTTTATTAAAGTTAATAATTTTAGGGTTAAATATTAATTATAGTGGTAGCTTATTTAGTGAGGGTTTTCTTAAGAATATATGATTTTTTAATTTTTTTAGAGATCTCTTAGATATATATTGATGTGGGTGGAAAGAGATTAAGTTTTTAATTAAGATTATATTTATAGGATTTATTTTATAAAGAGATTATTTTAATCTTTGCTATATAATTATTTGCTTAACTTTTTAATTTATGGTATTGTTAGAAGTAATTCTTGCTAGCCTTATTTATATGGCTATTACTGTTTATTTAGCTATAAGCTATAGATAATTATATTTAAAACTTATTGTTATTAGTATTATATTTTTTTTTAATGTTAGGTGCTTAAGCGTTTATTATTGTATGAAGGGATTGATGTATATTGCTTAAAGAGGTATATGTATATAGATTAAAAACGAGACTACTTTGGACTATGGTCTATGGGCGTATAGGGCTGCCGGTTGTCCCGGTCAAAACTGTGATACCGCGGTTCCGTAACTCAAATCTGAACAAACCACGCCCTAGATAAATATAGAAGGAAACGAATGGTACACAGATGCCTCTTAACTTACGTGATATTCACGCAGCAAATCAGAGCCTGATACCCATACCCAATTTCAAAACTCACACTCAATCCACAAACGAAGACCAATTTACGTACTCAAAGCATACGCCTAATTTAAATATTATATAAATGAATGAGCGTATAAATTAGGCATATAAATCTGGTATGCAAAGTGTAGTGGTATGTGAATTGGGTGTGGGTGTACTAGGCGTGTAATGTATCTGTGTACCATCCGTTTCTTTCTGTGCGAAGATCCGTTCTCAGAAAGAATCTCTGCCCTGGGTTTGTCGTTTGCCGTTGAGTCATTCCTATGGAACTGACTTTGGTTGTTCGTCCTTGTGTATCGAAATACCTAGGTATACAAAGTGCACAGAAAATTGAGCTTAGCCAGACCGTTTGCAGCGTTTAGCTTATTTAGGATAACTGTCCTTACATTGATTAAAATTTCGTATGATTCAGTGCATCATCATGATTGCATAATGCTGGGAAGTAATCATGTCCTGTCATCGAACACGGCCTGAGCAGCCAACTGGCCCCATCCGCAGGAGCGCCACAGACGGAAATTCCCTTTGGCGTTCAAAGATTAGTGAGCTGGGTACACAAGTGACAGAAAGCGGCTGAACTCTGCGATCGATACCATGTGCTGGTTCGTGGCGACCTAGGCAGGTTTATCGCAGGATGACAAGAATACCTGGGGACTCTCTACAAGGAAGTCACTGGGCGTACATGCCTGTTGGTGTTCTCAAGATGGCAGTCAACATAAGAGGCCAAAGCTGTTGTGGGGCCGCGGATCTACACGAAGCTGGTCGGAGCAAATGCCCCGCCACCGCCCTGGAGCCCCAGGGCGGTGAAGGGTAGACCGCCGAGTGAAGTCGGCAGAATCGCGCCTTCACCTTCGCCCTTCCTCCGCCTACCTAGGTACTTGCTCACTCTCTTGGGGATCTCCACCGCATAGAAGCAGGCCTGCGCTAGACCTGGCGCAAGCTTCCATCGCCGGATACCATCACCCAACCCCAACCAACCTGGCTGTTGACAGACAAGACCAACTCTTCTCCTCGAGCGCGGAAACCAACTGTCACGAGACTTGCGCACGACGAATCGCACGAGACGGGCCTTACGATGGCCTCATCCCCTTCACATCCTCAATCCGACTGCGGCTCGACTGGCCTCTAGAGGAGGCAGCGCGACGAACACGCGGACCAGGACACAACTAGGGCTGGACCAGAGAGTTGGACACTTGGATATGAGTTGAACTCTTGGATAGGCAGCGTCGTCATGTACAACAAGGACAAGATCATGCGGAAACTCCTTGGCAAGGCTGCCGTCGAGTCGTCGCCGTCCTCGTCACTCCCAGACAACAACTCGAACCTCGGCGTCACCTCTGCCCCCTTCACACCCACGACCATACTACGACCGAGCGTGTCACAAGATGCTGCATACAATGCCGGCGTGCCGATTGACTGCATTGATCGGTCCCCCGACGGCCAAAGCGCCATTCTGGCGGGGAGGCACATCCTCAAGACCGTCAAACTCAATGGAAACACAATCCAAGATGGCATCGACATACGCGCTGCCATTCTGGCCCAGCCTTTCATGAAAAACTCGGTAAACTCGAGTTCCGACCAACTCTCCATCAAGGATGTCAAATGGCTCCGTGGTCGAGGCGACACCACGATCTTTACCGCTTGCGCCAGTGGCAAGATCTTCCAATACGACCTGACGCGCCTGGGCGGAGGGGCTGACGGGTCGCCAATGGAGGTTATACAAATGAGGGAGGACTCGCGACAGATCAACACTCTGGACATCAACCCGCGGTCCTCTTATCTTCTCGCTGGGAGCCAGGACGGCATTGTGCGCTGCTTTGACATCATGAATCCTGTCCGGACCCATACTGGACACCTCAGCTTCAGGGCAGTGCAAGCGTTCAAATGCAATGCCGGTGGGGTTCAGTGTATACAATGGTCACCACACGCGGATGGGGCTTGGTCTTTTGCCTGTGGCACGGAGCAGGGCGTTGTTCTGAAATGGGACATCCGAAAGGCAACAGCCCCCGTGCTGAGGATAAACGCACACGACAAGGCTTGTTCGACTCTTGCCTGGCACCCAGACGGTGACCATATCGTTAGCGGTGGTTGGGACAACAAGTGCCATGTTTGGGATGCATCCACAAAGGCAGACAAGAGGCAGAGACCTAAATGGAGTATCAGCACTCCAGCACCTGTGTCCGATGTGTCCTGGCGACCTGGGACATGGTCCGCTACGGCCCAGGGCAAGAGGGCCGCACAACTAGCAGTCGCATACGAGGGGGGAAGCCATGGTCGAAATGGAATCAATGCGTGTCACGTATGGGATCTTGCCAGACCTACAATGCCGTTTAAGGAGGTCTCAAAATTTGACACCTCGCCCGGCGCGCTCCTCTGGCATGACCAGGACCTACTCTGGACGGCTGGCCAAGATGGTTTGTTCAACCAGTTCGACATTGCCTACGCCCGGAAGGTCGTGGACCGCACGACAATGTCCGTGTTGTCCTTCTCGTCACGCGGGGACATTGTCAGCTTTCTGGACGAGCGGCCTCAGGTGCGGCGACCCCACAGGCCCGTGGTCTCTGCCGAGATGCTACCGAGCCGTGCTTCCTACACCTCCAGCCCCACCGTCCCAATGCTCAGTATCAGTCGCAGCGACTCAGAAGATGAAGTCGCTGGAAACTTCTTGGGAGCACGACGGGCCAGGCCCAAGCAGAGGCGAGCTCCCACTGCCAGCCGGTCCGTTCAGTCGCTCAGCACAACACCACCCGGAGGACCGGATGCACCAGTGATGGCTCTCGAACAGTCCATCAAGGCTTCCGGGCTTTTCAAACCTCAGCAAGCTATGACTATAGGACGGGTCCCATCTGCGGCAAACGTCAATATGTACGAGTATCTCTCCACTCACTACCTCGAGACACTCCATGAGCTTCTGCCTTACAAACGGGGGGCAGAATCTCTAGATCTCCGGATTCAAGCTATCCTGGAACACTACGCCGTGGCTGCAGAGACCGTCGGTCAGTTCCGCCTGTCTCAAGTCTGGAAGGTACTGGCATTCGCTATGAGACTGCTGCTAGAAAGAAGGGCACAGCACCACCTCGACCGACGCACCGGTGAGCTCGAGAGGTCAAATAAAGCGACGGCAAAATTGCTGTCGAAATCGCCTGCCACTTTGAAGGGACTTGACGAGATACCCAAGCTTGGTCAGGTCCAACTGGCCCAGTCTGGTCTGGCTGAGCCGGAGGCGGCCTTCGGAGGCGGCCTCAAGCCTCCTGCGAGCGTTGAGCGAGCAAGCCATCTTCGCTCATTACTATCAGAGGAGTTTGAGAGCACGTCCCAGGCAACTACTCCGCTCGCCCGGCCTGTAGATGGCGGTAATGAAGGCGGGATTGACTCAATCGACCATATCCGCGAGCTTGAGGATCACCACTTCGAGTATGGGAAGAAGCTCACTCCCGTGCAGGAAGGTGGAAGCTTCACGCTCCCTCCGCCTGTCAGACGACCCTCGCAACGACAGCGACTTGATTCTGAACCCCTGTCTACATTCAGCCATGACAGCGACGCTCACGCAAGCACTGAAGGCTACGATTTCTACGACACAGACGCTATCAGTCAAGCGATCGATGTGCCTGGCGCGAAGAGCAATTCGGACCAGGCCCCCGCCTTGGGTACTCCCAGCAGTGCAAGGAGAGTCGTAACGAGGCACGACTCGGATGAGTCGTTTGGGCAAATGTTTTCGATCTCGAGCAGCAGCAGGCAAACAACAGGCCTAACTGGATCATCTTCTGGTTCCGTCCAGCGACGAACTCAAAGGATCACAGGTGTGGGACCGTCGAACCCACAGCTTGCTCGCAGCGCTAGCACTGGCGAATATGAAAGCAGAATCAGGGGATCCAAACTGGAACCCAGCAACCCTCCGAAGCTTCAGCACCGTGGAGCCTCTGATCCAGCCAGACTCGATGACAGTACAGTGACTCAGTCCACGGATGAAGACCCTATGATCACCCAAACGACCATGGACAGCATCGATTCAGGGAGAGGCTATTCACACCCGAGGCCTGATAGCTTCCCCCAGTACACCTCTCAGACCGTGTCTCTTGGTGTGAGTCCGTTAGATTCGTTCGAATCCAGCCACGACCCTGAGCAGCCTCAAGAAACCGACTACCTGCCATGGTCAGATGATCCACGCTACCCACATCCTATTGCTTGGGAAGACGATGGACCCCACCGTCCCGGTCCCCTCGATCCGTATAAGCTCGTTTCCCGAGCAGTCAGCTTTGAGGCCACAAAGTCGGCACTCAACGCATCAGCCATGGTCCTTCTTCTGAGACCGCTGGTCTACGACGTGGACGATGTCATTGACAGTTTCCAAGCCGCCGCAATTATTAAACAGCAACACTCCCGCCTCATGGGAATGAAGCTATTCCCACAGGCGGCTCTTCTTAGGAACCTTTGCATGAAGGGTTGGCCTGGTGGGCCACTCCAGCAATGGGGCGAGGACTACCCATCAGTGTTCAGATCTGCACAGTCGAACAACAAGGCCGCATTTCTGTGTCAAACCTGCCGCAAACCAAGAGAAATTGATCGGCGCAACATGGAGACTCAATCAGCTAATCAAATCTGGCGTTGTGAGCGGTGCAATGCAGTCATGGCCCCGTGTGCCGTATGCCATCATCGCGAGGTACCAGAGATTTCCAGCGAAGCGACCGAGATCTCCCCCGAGCTGCTACGCACAGTAGCGGATGGTCAAGACGACGAAGCTTCCATGTCAACATGGTGGTACTGTAACGGTTGTGGGCATGGCGGACATGCGTCCTGCATCGCGGGATGGCATTCCGAGGTCGACGATGATGAGGCCTCTTCTTTTGATGATGGCCCCGAAGGGCTTTACTCGGATGGATGCTGTCCCTTCGACGGGTGCGGACACGCCTGCCTTCCCGGAAAGTACCGCGCCGAGAACAACATGGCCAGGACAGAGGAAATCTCACGTGCTGTGAGAGAAGTCAATCGGAACACGTCACACGCGAGCGGGACCGCATCGCCGCGATTCGGTGCAGGGCGTTACAGTACTGGAGCACTAGACGACCTTGCCCAGCGAGCGGCGGGCCGGCGTCGAACCGGTGAGAGTAGTCTTGAGGGCAGTGTCCACGGTGACCTCAACGATATCCCGCAGAGCAAGGCCGTGGAATCTGTCAGAGAGAATCTAGCCAGCGGGCATGCCAGTCCCATGGGGGGCATGGGCAGGGCTGCGAGCGCAGTTCACCTCGGTCCCAGCAGTGAGAGACCGAATACCTCAACGACGAGCATACTGAGTTCTAGTCCTGGCAGAGGTGGCGGTATCAGTGGGGACAGGGAGCGCAGGAAGAGTGTCAAATTTGCAGGCAGCACCACGGTCGTCTCAGCGGATGATGGGACGCCAAGGAGACAGTAGAATTGTCGACTGACGCCATCAAGATCAGTGCTCAAGCATGAATCGCTGCAGAAATACTGTGCCCGCAAGCACCGCGAGCCAGATAGGTCTGGCTGGGCGAGGTGGATCGTGGGCAGTGGACAGGCAGAGGTCAACAGACGGAGAAAGGACGAGGATCTGCTGAGACGGGCAGATAAGAGAAAGCGGGAGACGGAGCTCTACTCTTATGGTTCAAGCTCGGGCCCTTTCCGCCCTCATCATGAGAGGGGCGGCTACTGGCAAGAGACGGTCAGCTGGAAAGGCTGGGACGAGTGGGAACAAAGCCTGCGGGCTCTCGACCCCTCGGAGGAGGAATGATGCCCATACCCGGACGCAGTCAACAGTGATTGGAGGGTAATGTGGACACCAAGGTGCTGGGAGATGCGGCAATGAGGGCGTACAGCGATAATCTCTTCAAGGTCTGACATGATACCCATTTACATGAACAATTGAAAGCCCTTCGCTTTCCATACTTGTCTAATCCCCCGCTTGTATTTGGCTGTGCTGTACACTTCCAGTTTTACTGACTCATCCAAGAGACTTCAATAAGCTGCTGCGGGTGTACAAGTTGTACATCAGCTTCCGGTTCACCTTGCCGAAAATATCTACACTGTTGTCAGCCTACCATGCACAGCTCATTCCCTTGAGGATGGTACTTACACATCGGGATGCAAAGGGCAATCAGGACGAGCGAGACGATGCCGAAGACTCTGAATACCTCGCCGCCACCGGCCTCGCCAGCCCAGGTGTTGATAAATGTCGAGAATGCATAGAACAGGAAGTTCTTCAGCATCATTTGCAGCACGAATACTTCCGTCGATTGTCGAGGGAAGGAGTCCCTGAATAGCAGATCATCTTTGTTAGAATCTCTCCGGTAAACAAGGCCAAAATAACAACCTGACTCACAAAATATATAACCCAGCAGAGGTCGAAGGGACAGAGATCCCAAAGCAAGCACAGCCATGGCAAAATGCGCCAAGGAAATATCCGTCGGGGCGCGGGTTCTCGACGACCCACATAAAGAGGAACCAGCCCAGTCCGCAGAACAGCGCCCCGAGGATGTTGACGGGGATGCGGAACTCGGCCTCGTAGACGCCGCCGTTTGCGCGCGCGAGCGTCCGGGCGGACCAGTCGCAAAGGGGGCCGACAAAGACGGCGAGGACGCCGCCCGCGAAGGCGCCGGCCCAGAAGTAGCCGTTCTGCGCGACGTTGAGGTTATACGGCGGGACGCTCCAGATCTGCGAGAGGATGTAGGCCGAGACCACGAAGAAGGCGACGAGCACGGCGCTCACCATCAGGATCCAGAAGACGGCTGGGTTGATGAGGTGGACGAATATCTCTGAGAGGAGGTGTGGGATGGACTTTGTCGTGTAGCTTGTTCGCTGCCAGGGGGCGAGGGTCTGCGCGTAGGACCGCCTTGGGATTTTCTGGGCTGGGCTCGGGGGGTGGATTGTCTCGGCCTGGTGGTCCCAGCTCTTCTCCTTCTCGGTCCCGTTGGGGCTGGTTTGGGCCTGCGGCGTGTCTGCCACCTGCGGTGCTGCTCGGATAAATTGAGTTTCTGGTAGGAGAAAGATGGTTGCCAGAAGCCCGATGATATCGAAGGGAAGCTCTGCTACGAACAGGTTTTGATATCCGTGTTCTTCGAACATTACGCCGCTGATAATCGAGACCATCGACGCCATACAAGCCAGCGAACAGACAATTAGCGCCGTGCGCCATCCGCGTTCATGCAGGTAGAACATGTCTCCGACCGCGGCCAGAGACAGGCTCTCCCAGGCTGTCACTCCGAGGCCCTGGACCAACCGGCCGGCGAGGAGGGTGTGGTAGTTGTTCTGTTGGGAGCCGACGATGCAGACGATGGTTCCCAGCGTGCCTGTTGCAGCAGCGAAGAGAAACTGGGGGCGTTTGCCATACTTTTGGGCGAGAACTGAGACCAGGGGCCTTCACAGAACAATCCCGGTCCATTTTCAGTACACATCTTCATCTGGTTTCGGAACGTGCCTTTATACTCACCCTAGAGCGGCGACGAGCAGGAGCTGGTAGCCTGAGAGCTCAGCGACTTCTGTCAAGGTGACGCCTAGTATCGGCGCAAGTGCGAAGGTGGCTGGGGCTATGATGGGTCCGGGCAGAATGGCGAAGACGATCGCGTTGACGAAAATCACATAGAACGCAGCCTCTTTCTGCCATCGTGGCCAGAGCTGTGCTGGGTGTCAGCACGCAGGCTATGCGGGCCATGTCTCCAGGATGAGCCTTACCAAGGGATCGTTTAAATCGTTCTTGGATGGCTGAGGAACGAGGATTGTTTCCACGCCCTACCATTCGTTAGTTGGCTCTGTTCCTACGAGGAGGAAGTGTGGCCAATACGTACCCTGTACGTGATGCGTTCCAAGTGAGCGTCATCCACCTCGGCTTCTACACCTGCGCGACTGCCGCCGATGAGCATCTCCGTGCCCGGTATCTGCCCGCCATCCTTCAGCTCCGCGTTGATGATTCCGAAAGGCATGTTCGACTGAGGCGGGTGACGGGCTGCTGTTCCCAGGGAGGATCAAGTGAGAACAGCTGTACAGGGACGACCGGAGACGTGGGCCGCCTCCAGGACTTAAAGCATACATCTATAGTACCGGATCAATTATGGGACCGCGGCCTAGAGACTCAATGCTACATCGTGAGCGGCTGCTAGCACACGACTGCCGCTCCCCGCACCAGGGGCTGTTCGGAGACGTCAATCAACCTCACTATGTGTCTTGGCTCTTCTTACTCCACCTTCTAGACCCTGGCTTCCCCATGGGGAATCGTTCGCCCATCTGCTTGGTAGCGAATGAGAGCAATATAGCCGGCTTATTACTCGTGGTGGCTGGAAGGGGGCCCTTGTTTCGGCAGTCAAATCATCACGTTGCTTAAAAGTCTGGACAGGGTTGGCCTTCTGGGCCTGCCTTTGCAAGTACTACGCGACAGTTTCCCATTCACCGGAAGTTTACTTTCCCTTGTTTATTCAGAAAATTGCTGCTGCTGCTGCCTTGATACGTTTTGTGCTCTCGATGACTGAAGTCAAATCCTCTGAACTATCAGTCTTCTTTTTTGAGACCGCCATGCTCGCACGCGATGCAACCCAATTCCTTCCGGGAGCGCTATTCCTGGAGATGATGGATTCACCATTGCAGACCGGAAATCATGGGTTTCTAGACAAATCATGCAGAACACAGATGAATCTTGCCTCAGAGTAGTTACAAGACACGAGTTTCTGTCATGGAGCAACCTCAGGTGGCCTTCAATTTTCCTGACAGGCTGTCTTCAGGGCCATTGATATGACTTCAGGTGTAACACACCCTCTTAGACAACGTAGATTGGCACTCTTACGCAGTAGTGAGAATCGAGCTTAGTATTGTCCAATGCTAGCAGAATAGAAAACCCGGCTGAGGTGTGTGGCTTCTGGTGGGCATACAACTTGGAAATTCCAGTTCAGCTACTGAGCCACTGAGCCGGTCCGGTATCACGGTTACTAAGCGACATCAATCCTATTCCAAAGTTAATGTCAGAACTCTTCTGTGGCTGGCTGGCTATCAGTCTGGACAGAACAAAGCTGACCACCATATGCAGACAGACCAGTAAAGAGTCGAGCTGGATCTCATCTGCCTAGGACACGAGACGCCCGGTGTGGAGTGCTAGAAGTATTGCACACCGCCGTGAAATATATAAAGCACTGCCTTTCTATCCTAAGAACAAATCACTTGAAACTATGCTACTGCCACCTTCATGCAAGTTGTTTGCATAGCAATATCACAACATGGCTGCACCTGATGCTGCAGCCTACAACTCCATGGTAGTAGAGTCACTAGTCAATGGTGTCTGGTATCATGTAATCAGCCAAGTTTTTACATTCCCCAAGTACATCATTGCTCCCGAGTACAGGACGGGGGGTGGAACACTTCGTGGCGATTTGTTTGTCATCCGGGTTAATGCAGACCCCAGCAAGAATAAAGCAGTCTTTGCCTTCGAAGGCAAAAGAGAAGGCACGCTCTCAGAGTTTCAGGACGCTAGAACTCAGCTGTGGGGTTATCTGAAAGACATCACACAACATGGGACACGATGTACGTGGTAATGATGATCTGGTACTGTTGATTGACAAACACTGATGACGAGAATAGCCTACTCGTTTGGCATCGTGGCAGCCGGACCAAAATACGCCATTGAACAGAATAATGGCACAAACCTGAATCGACGAGTAAAGCCAATTAAGTTGATGATAGAGGAGGGACTGTCGGATAACCCGGAGTATGGTATCATTTCCACTCCAGGTGAATACAACAAGGTCTTGGAGATTCTAACGACCGTTGAGAGGTGGATCGATAAGAACGTCTTCTAACCTGGTTATAATGAATGCTCAAATAAATGATATTAACACCATATACTGTTCACTTTGTTTGATTCCACTTCATTTGTCCTCATTCCTAGATTATGACCACAGAATACAAACAAGTGGGGAACATGATGTTGAGTCAGTGAATTAGGCCGGCTGATATTGATATGACATCTTCTGCAAGCGAATGCAAAATACCTAGGTCAACAGCTTCTGATACAATCTTTCTGACACTCGCTGTCATGTATCTAATAATGCTCTTCATTCTGCTTCATCTTCTGGTCATACTTGAGCTGAGAAGAGAGGGAATGAGTGGTTGAGATCTGACGGCAAAGAGAACAAGACGCATCAGCAATGCCTTGAACTCCAGAAAGTCCTGCTAGCTTCCATTTCTGTTACTGCCTTTGCAGTAGAAATATTTCAGATCTGAATGACGTCACTGTCGCCTTCGTGGAATCCGTTCAAAGTGAGATACATGAGTACACACAGTACACTGCTGGAACGACGTTGATTGTATTCACCATTGCAATGCGTTCATTCACTTGACTCTCCAGTAACATTCCACTCCGATAAGCACTTATCGCCTTGATGGCTGGCTATTTGGCCTCTTCCATCTTTTTCTTAGGTACTTGCAATACAGCCATTGACTGCCTGGCTGCCCTGCTCAACATACAATCTCAAATCCAACAATACCACCTGGTGTTGCTTTGAAATACTTCATGCACATCCAAAGACGACTGGTCAGGCCAAGATGAGCGAGTCCATCATCAATAGCCCCAGCATGGAGCTACATCCTGAAGGCGATAATAACAAGAGTGCCCTACTCGAGCAACACGTCGAAGGTGACGCGATCGCGCCGACCGCGGCAGCCGCGACCGCGTCAATGACAATCCAACCTGCGAAACACCACCTACCTCTTGAGCTTTCGGCTGGGGACCAGCAAACGGCGTGGCCTGGAAATACCGACACTTCCATAAAGCGAGCCCGGCTTGACCTGGTCGACCGTGAAACTGCAAGCGATCTACAGGTTTCATCTCCCTCGATCATCATGTCCTCGTGTCACCAGCCGAGCTTGCATCCACTCAGCCAAACCAATGAGTCTAGAAATACCAGCACTTACCCAAGCCTTGCAGAGAACGGATTGATGATAGCATCGCCACACGTTCCTCATCCGTTGCAGCTACCGCGATTTCAACAGTCGTGGACCCCAAGCCCTCTGGCAGGTCAGACCGGAAATCACTTCGGTCATCATGCCACACCCGTTCCCAACACCATGGACCGCGATTATAATGGGGAGCCTGATCTGGTCCGAGAGTGTACGCACCCAGATCCGCGATTGGAGTACGGCGCGGCTGTTATTGGGAGCATTCCAACCTCCCCGGCTAAATCATTATCCTCATGCCAAACCTCGCAGCAGAATGCATCTGTTGCGAATTCCGACACCCAGCGACATCAATCACAGCCGGCAACACCACAGGGCATTCTCCGCAGCTCATTCCAAGAACAGAACACACTTTCGGTTGCCAACACCGAAGTTGTCACGCAGGTCCCTCCTCAGGCGGACACCATCGGGAAACAGATACGCCATTTCACATCCACCACAGGAAACACCAGTCTTTCGCTGACATTGTCGAAGCCTGCACAGGCTAAGGACCTCGACAGCTTTCCCTGGAACGAGCGACATCTTATCGCGACTTATGCCAGGACCGAGCAAGGCAAGAAAGATGTCGACTTCATGCAGTGGCATACCGGAATTCGGCGACCCTTTTGGGCTCACATCATGAGCTCATTCGGAAAAGGCGTCTCCAGCTCCATCTACGACCGTGTTCTCGACAAACTTTGCGCTAGCCACCCATGCCGCAGAGACCCATGGACAAGTCATGATCTCTACAGGGACTTACTGGGCAAGCGCAGAACGAAGAGTCTGTTGGCTTTGGAAGATTGGATGTACGGTACAGGCACCACGACTGATGCGACATGGCGAGATACGCTGAGCATGAAGACTAGCTCCTGCTACAGAAAGGTGCCGTGGGTACAGAGAGAGAAGATCATCGCCCTGTCTATGATCCTCGCCTGTGCAGATGCAACGTCAAAAGAGATGAGATTAAAGCAAACAACCACGCAGACGAAGCAAAACATTCAGTCGAAGTTTGGGATTCTGGAGAAGTGCAAGCTCACCTACCTGCTTTCTGACCAAGATCACGTCGTCGCAAGCGAATACTGGGACGGTTTTGCGGAAGAGCTCGAGGAAGACCCAGGGCAGGAACATCTCTACGACAAAGTCGTGCGGGCGAAGCAATCTACAACCCCTGGAAACAGCATGCCCTGGTCGGGCTTTCCAATTTACGGCCAAGAGGCTCAAGAACAGGGAGACCAGAGCCACGTTGGCAGCCCTGGGCAATCTGAGGGGGGAGGCCGCAGCGGCCGAGCGGGGCCTGGTGCGATCGGTGACTTCCAAATTTTGGCAGAGGTGAAAGAGAACACCCCCCAGTATTCGGGCAGTCATGAGCCGTTTAGCCCCGCCCAGCAATATTTCCCGCCCGCAGAAAACACCACCCACGAGACAGAGCACGCCCTGAACATGATCACTCAAGAGACATCGCTCCAGGACAGGGTGCGACAACTTGAGGGCGAGAACGCAGAGTTGCACAGATACATCGAATGGATGCATCAGCAGTTACCTGGGCACTTTTCTCCACCGCCACAGGCGTCGTCCCAGCATCAGCCGTAGGTGGAAAGCAGGAGGATGCGGCCACCAGAGCCATGACGGGCCAGAGTCTCGGCTTTTAGGATTTTCCACGGGTGGTGCTCGTGCAGAGAAGACACTCTCAACTCCGCTTGTGATAATGGATTCGAGGTAACATATGGGGCTATGAGTTGCTCATGGTACCTTTAACTGTTGATTGAGTGGTCCAGGGCCGTCTGTATCACCGCAGACGCCGGAATGTGTCACTCAAGGTACAACGGAGGCGGACCAAGACCTCAGGATACCTACGATCAATGTACTTCAGCTTTTCCTTTGGGGAACTCTTAAGCCCTTTAAATATTGGCATTGACATCGTTGTAGTCTCTAGTAGAAGCCCTCGAATGTATCGATCTTCCCCTTTCCGACCTCCTTCACAGCCTCGGCGATGATGTCTTCCCCTCCAACGACATCAAATGCAAGTCCGATGGTATCGTCGTTCTTGATGGACTCAACAACAACCTTCGCCACATCTTGCCTCTTCACCATCCTCCCCAAGTGCACCTTCCCGGCACTGACAAACCCATCGCCAGGGTCGTTGCTGAGCCCTCCTGGCCTCACCATGGTGTATTTGAGGCCCCGCTTCTCATTTCCTGTCCTCAGATCCTTGTCTGCTTCAAATTTGGCCTTCATAAAGTTGCCAATGGCCTTCCAGACCCCATCGCTCTGCTTCTTGTTATCATCGTTGTACCAGTCCGGCACAGGCTTATTCTCGCGGTCACGCAGGTCAAGCGCGCTGATGCTCACGAGCCTCTTGCCCGCATCTCCAGCCTGCGACGCAATGCCCAGCGCGTCCATGACCTTGACGGCCGCCTGGTGGTCGACGGCATCGATGCGGTCCGGGGGCGAGCCGTAGCCGGCCCCGGCGGCCCAGACGACGACGTCCGGTTTCACGCGGCTCAGCGTGCCCAGCAGCTCGGGGACGGTTGCCTTCTCGACGTCCTGGACGATGGGCTGCGTGCCGAGCTTCTGGAGCTCGCCCGACTGGTCTGGGTTGCGGATTAGGCTGTAGACGGAGTAGGCTGGCTCCTTCTCCGCGATTAGGATCTTGGTGATCTCGAGGGCCACTTTTCCGTGGCCACCCACGATGAGTACAGTAGGCATAGTCAAGTCTTCAAATAGGTCGCTTCGGCTGGAAGAGACGTTGTTGTTTGAATGTTGCTCAAACTGTTTGGTGAGTACCGGATGAGCGCGGAGCCAACGAGTATCTGTGTCTCATGTGGAGCTTGAGGGGTGATGTCACTGACTCCACCATGTAGTCACATAACCGCGCTGGAATCTAAGAACGCGTGCACAACCACACAAAGTCTATGTCGATACCATAAATAATGGTTCGTAGCAAATACTCCGCCTCTTGTCAAAAAGTTTGTCATTTTGTCATGTAGTAAGCACTTGACTGGTGTTTTATGCTGAGGGACCGAGATCAGCGGGGATAGTGCTGCACATAACTCGAAACCGCCAAGTACATCGTGCCAAAATGGTGTCAGTCCACGATTTGCTAAGCTCGGTGTAAACATGGCGTTCGTCTCGCAACGCGGGAAAACTTCGGGTCTGAGTAGAGGTAGTTCTGGGACCCACAAGCTTAATCTCACCTCATTCTGCAACGGAAGAGACAGCACCAACCCCGATGGCCAAACCGTGTAGATGGATTCGTTGTTGGCTGCAACAAAGTGTTCCATGCGCCGTGGGCTGTTTCAGACCTGAAGACCAGAAAGTGTGCTAATTTGCTGCTCAAAGACCAGGCATCCACGATATCGGTAGGGACTTGCTGTATTTAGTCACAATTAGGCATCCAAGAGACCGACATCCATGGCATCATTCTGCCTGCCAAGCTGATTCGAAGTTGCGTATGTATTGCAGCTGTATCGATTCAATTCTCGAGATATTCTTTTCGGGTAAAGAAATTGCATGCAAGTCAATTGACCAGAGATAGGTAATTTCGTAAAAGGATTTTCCACTTTCTATCCTTCACATATGAACAAGACCTCTACAACCTTCCAAAGGATCGGCCCTGATCTCGCTAAATACAGGGAGGGTGGCTTCGCCTGCGGGTGCCTATCCGGGGAAGCTCTCATTCGTTAGCCGTATGCAGGCTGCGGCGGGTCATCTGGTCGCTTACTCCACGCGCTAATAGCCCTGAACTGATCGTGGCGCAGACTTTATCTTGTCGTCTTCAATCGACCAACTCGGCATCTGCCAGGTTTTGGTTCATCTACATCGAGCCGACGGTCGCCCCTGAGTAGCCGCCAGAGCCATGGACTCGGCGAAACAAGCCCAACCCGAGCTGTACAAGAGGTTGGCATCAAAACGGAGGTGGATCCGACTCTTACGAGTCCTGCCAGGAAAACCGGAAGACCAGACAATACGCTGCCAGCTGCGCGAGAGTTCCTTGCTGGATGCCGCAGGACGTTACAAAGCACTTTCATATGTCTGGGGGAGCGATGTGACAGGTGAAAACAATGTGGTGTACTGCAATGGTGTCATTGTTCATGTCACCATGAACTTGTACTCGGCTTTGCACAATCTGAGGGATTCAACGAGCGTTGTGACCATGTGGGTCGATTCATTATGTATCGATCAGAGTAACGAGAAAGAGCGTACGCAACAGGTCAGAATGATGCGGGAGATCTATTCGAACAGCAAGGAGGTGATCATCTGGCTCGGGACGGGTGGGGTTGAGGCGATGAAGACTGACCGGGTGGACATACGGTTTTGCGGCGACGAGAGAGACGTGCCTAAGATCGAGTCACACCTGGGGAAGCTATGGAAGGAAGAGCTGGTGTTGCCGGAAGATGGACATGACATTTTTGGTGCTTTTTGCGTAATCTCAATGATGGCTCAGGGACTCCTCGCCTCTCGGATCTGGTATCTCAAGAACTTGAACTACGCCGCACCAATCATCCGGGGGCTTCTTGCTCTGCTGGATGAACCTTGGGTATGTATCCTTACCAGTCATGGATTTGATAAATCTACTGATGCCACTTAACTTGCAGTGGAGCAGAATATGGGTTGTCCAGGAAACCGTTGTGTCTACCAACGCCGTTGTTTACTACAAAAACATCTCGATGCCATGGGATGCTTTTTCGAAAGCTTCCTTATGCTACCTGACAGGGAGGGTTACGGAGCAATTGGGATCTGTGCCTTCCCAGACATATGGGCCTCCGTTGGCCAGGTTCCATCGACTGGTGAACGAGATTGACACCACCAAGAGAGGCTGGAATGCATTCGAGCCCTCTGCACTGCTTCCACTGTTGAGAAAGTTCCGAAACCGAGACGCAAGTGACAAGCGAGACAAGGTGTTCGCCCTGGTTGGTTTGGTGAACTTTTGGGGTCAGGACCAGCCCTTGACCCCCGACTACGGACTCCGGCTTAGCAAGGTATACTGGAAGACGACAAAGCACCTAATACGGAGCTCCAACACACTCGCAGTTCTTTCTGGTACGACTGCGAGTAGAAAGCAAATCAGTGCCGGTTTTCCAACGTGGGTGACAGATTGGAGCTATCGCCCTTCTTCTGATGAGGCAGATCGGCTAAACAGCCAGCACTTGTACAAAGCGGCTGAACAGGCCATGGATGGAGTCAATATCCATGGGCAAACACTTCTTGAAACCAAGGGATTCTGTGTTGACCAGATCTCGATGGTACAAAACAGCAATGCTACAACCGAAGATCTCCAGGCAAGAGTTGCAAAGTGGAAGTTGTGTCTGCCATGGCCTGATGACGCACCTTATACACACGGGGGCTCAGTCAAAACTGCATTTTGGAGGATGATCTGCGGCGATGTTATGTACGTTCCAGAGGCGAAGACCGAACGGGAGAGGTTCAGAAAAGCGATTGCTCCAGATGTCAAAGCCTATGAAGACTGGTGCAAAGTCGACAAATCCGCAAATCGCCGGACCTCGATAATCGGGGGCACCTGGCAAGGAATCGTCAGCCCCGAGGAACAAGTTGCACACAAGCGGCGCAATGACTACAAGCTGGCCGTCGAATGTGCTGCGAATGGGCGATCCTTCTTCATCACGCAAAAAGGACGTCTGGGTATTGGTCCACCAAGTCTGAGACCAGGATGCCGTTTACATACTGCACGGTAGCAGAGTTCCCATGATCCTGCGCAATTCAGGCACATCGAGGTCCTGTCAAGACAAGGTTGTGGAGAAGTTGGTGCTCTCCACCGATGAGGCACAGGCGAAGATCAGCGCCGGGGACCAAAATAAAGCGAACATGGCAGCAGGCCGAGAAACATCAAGATTCTCAGTATGCAACGAGATGCATGAAGATTGTTACAAAGTGATTGGGGACGCTTACGTTCATGGAATTATGGACGGAAACATGATTTGGGAGGACGCCTCGCGGACAAGACTGAAGCAGAGTGAATCTGTGTACATTGTGTAATGCTGATAATTGCTCACATACCATGGCGAAGGGACGTTGATGCGAAGAATGCTATGGAAGCGTCAAAAATCCATGCAAATATGTTTGAAATTTCATTAGCTCCGTGCGTATTAAATCTGGTATCATGAGAATTTGTGAGAAGCCATTTGGGAACGGAGAACAACCATTTCATGCTCAGATGATGTCTTAGCTCGATGATTTGAAAAGTCTGGTTGTGTATTATCCCTCAAAACCCCGTCCCAATCATAGCAGTGGACCGCTGCTACCAGATGCCCTTTCAGTGCTTCTTCATCGATGACGACCTATGTATCTAGGCACTTGAACGAAATCAGACGGTACCTAAATTGTCTAATTTCACACGGGATCGCCTCCTCCACACTTAAAACCTCAACGCATCGATCTGCAGGGTGGTACCTTTCTCATCTCCTTCACTCTGCCCGGTCTCAACTTGCAGGATTCGGGCGTCAAGCCAAATACTGATCACTTCCCCTGGGCAACCACACAGACAACAACCACCGTGCTTCATAGAATTTGAGGTGCAGTCTCTAGGGCAATCCAGTCTGCGAGCTATCTCCCCTTGTTTGTTCTTCGGCCGATCCATTACGCTCTGCTTGCGTGCCCACATTGACTTTGCAGCCTGAGCTCAGGAGCTTCTACTTCTCTTTTCCCCTACAGAGAGTTGATTCCGAACCAATCAAGCAAAGTTTTGGGACCAAGCATCTTTTCTTTAGACTTTGTTGGAAACAGCACGCCCTTCCCAAGCTCGACTTCCTCCGTGCGGACTTCGGTTTTCAGGTTGCTTCAGTTACTTGACCTGTCCAACGCAGGAGGAAGTCCCCACCAGGAGAACTTTTGGACCACCTATCCAGGTACAGCTGATCCCTTATTTGGCAAGCAACCCCGTACCGTGATTGGCCGAATACTAGAATCCTAACGCACCCAAGTTCAGCACCATTTGGTCCAACTACCCTCACCGCCACCTGAGCAATCAAAATGGACATCAACCGCAACAAACAAGGACTCAGCATGTCCGGACAACAGTGCCACACGTCAGCGGGAAGCACGGTAAGTTGCTTGTTGGCAGTTGCCACCTATCGCCGCGTTTGCGCTCAGCTGTTTGCTAACCGTTGTTTCCAGCCGAAGAAAGTCTTCGAGTTCCTCAAGCTCCCCGCCGAGATTCGTAACATGGTCTACTGGAATGTTCTGGTCAAGAGACACTCATGCTACCGCTTCGCCCAGCCGCCGCTTACTCTCGTTAACAAGCAAATCCGATGCGAGTCTCTCCCTGTCCTCTATGGAAATGGCCTGTTCTTCGCGCACTTTGGACGAGAGTTTCCGATCTCTGAGCGGTTTCGAAAGCTGCCAAGACTGGTACCAGCGATTCCAAATCTTGCCCACATCACGAAGCTGGACATCCGATTTTCATTTGGCATAATTACGATTCCAAAAGTTACAAATGTGGGAGTATTCATCTACATGAGGGAAGACAAGTCGGAGTGCGGCTCCCTAGGGGACAAAACCCTGGTTGGTGAACCTGGTCTCGAGTGGATTGACCGAGCAAAGATCGAGGCTCATTATCGTCGTCTCTTGGAGAACTTGCCCATGAGCATGGGCGGTTTCTGTAGACATATCGCAAAGCTAATGGCCATGCACGGGATGAAATCAGTGGTCAGCGTCCTGTTGTGCTTCGCAGAGAGGTGCCCCGCGGCCGCGACATGGGTTTGGATGGCGCTCGAGTGGCGCGAGGCGTAGCCTGAAGGTCATGTTTATGTTTCGCGATGGATCCAACGAAAACAGCGGATCGAGTTGCAGGAACAGAAAGGATTGATTTTACTTCAAAGGACCAGAACGGCGGAAAGTTGGTGAATGCAGGGCTTTTGGTATCATCACCTCTGGTGGAGCATTACACGAGGTCTAGGAAAGACTTTCTCGCAAGAACGGGCAGTCGCAGCACAAAGCTACATGACTCTACCTGTGGGTTGGAGATGGTCGAGTACCTACCTAGGCACTGCAGTAGGCAGATATCACAAGCTAGGTACGCCAGTCATGGGACAGTGCTAGCCAGAGCCGCATGAAGTCTTGAGACGGAAACCCCGCCCGGCAATCTGATAACAACCACGTTACAGATATCCGTCCACTACGCATAGCTATTCGTTGATGAGACTCACTTCCATCCATTAGTCCAGGCCGTGGATCGGTGTTTCACTTGTAACGTTCTATTTACAAAGCAATTATCTTATCCTACCTCGTTCGACAATCAAGTGATCCTCGGCGGCTTTTCACCAAGCAGGCAGCTTTGGATTGTCCGCCCGCCCAATGGCGTCCCCGATCTTCGTAGCCGCACTCACTGTCCTCTTCATCCTCGGCATCTACCGCTACCTCGTGCACCCCATCTTCATATCACCGTTGCGCAAGATCCCGCCAGCTCACTGGAGTGCACCCATCTCCCGATGCTGGATCCTGTACACACGCCGCCGCCGCAACGAGAACACTACCATCCAAGCCCTCCACCAACGCCTCGGGCCCCTGGTACGCCTCGGCCCCAGCGAGATCTCAGTGAACTGCGTAGACGGCGGGATCCGCACCATCTACGGCGGCAGCTACGAGAAGGGCGACTGGTACGCCGTGTACAAGAACTACGGCATGAACAACATCTTCTCGTCGCTGCCGCACGGCCCGCACAGCGCGCGGAAGCGCATGCTGAGCAACGTCTACGCCAAGTCGACGATACAGTCGAGCGCGGCGTTCCACGAGATCACCGAGGTCCTCCTGTGCCGCCGGATGCTTCCGAGGTTGCACGAGACCTCGGGGAAGGCGGTCGAGGCGTACGAGCTCTTCTCGGGTGTGGCGATGGACGCCATCACGGGCTATTGCTTCGGCCTGAGGCAGTCGAGCAATTTTATTGAGGATTCGGAGCATTGCAAGCGGTGGGTCGTGGATTACAAGGCGAGGCAGGCGTTCATATTCTGGCCGCAGGAATTGCCCGGTCTCACGGCCTTCGCGAAGGCTTGGGGCGTTAGGCACTGGTTAGTGCCCAAGTGGGTAGACGTTGCCAACGATAACATTGCGTCGTGGGTGCTGAGCCTGTGCGACAAGGCGGAGGAAGCACACGCGGACAGGGATCGGGTGGACGCCAGGGACCGGGCGACGGTCTTCAACCAGCTGCGGGGCATGATCAAGAAGTCCAAGGAGGACGAGACCGACTCGCCACTCACGGCGGACGAGAGGCTGGAGATAGCCTCCGAGCTCCTCGATGAAGTCCTCGCCGGGTTCGACACCACCGGGATCACCATGACGTATCTGGCGTGGCAGCTGTCCAAGCCCGAGAACAAGGAGATCCAGCAGGCCCTGCGGGAGGAGCTCCGGGAAAATCAAGCCATGTACTACCCGATCGTAGGCGACGGACGCGTGGCCGACAGCCCCGACTTCAAGACCCTCGACAGCCTCCCCATGCTCCACGCCATCGTGATGGAGTCGCTGCGCCTCCACGCCGCCATCCCGGGCTGCCAGCCACGGATCACGCCCGAGGGAGCAGAGGTCGGACCCCCGGGGTCGAGCGTCAAGGGCCTGCCCGCCGACGTGCGCGTCAACTCGTACGGGTACTCGCTGCACCTGGAAGAGGACGTGTTCCCCCAGCCATGGAAGTGGGATCCGCGCAGGTGGCTCGACGCGCAGGGCGAGGTCGACGGCGGCGGGGAGAAGGCGAGGTGGTTCTGGGCCTTTGGGAGCGGTGGGCGGATGTGCATTGGCTCTAACCTGGCCATGATCGACATGAAGAGCATCGTCGCTGCCATCTGGGGCAACTTTGAGACGAATATCGTCGACGACGCTGGGATGATACCGAAGGGGGGATACACCTGCGAGCCTTTGGGGTCGCCTGAGGGTAATTATCTTTTGCTGAACTTCCAGTCGCTGCAGAAGGGCAACATGTAGTGGGTTGCATTAATAGTAATTGACTTCCACGGTGCGTATGAAAGTGACGGCTCGAGCACTGGGGGCCAATTCTTTTGTGACGGTAGTGTGTGTCCTCCGAGCAGGCGCGTTTATGATGCAGAGCGCCCCATTGATAGGGCAGCAAGCTGGGTATATCTCACGAATGCTGGAGTGTATGCTTATCGCAGTTGGGTATCTTAAACGCTATACAATATATTAAGCCCTGGACAGTAGTCGCCAGGGAGTACTCTCCTCACTTCCCAACATGCTCCCTCATGCCTTTAGTCCGGAGCGTCAGCTTGCTAAAGTCCTCCTCGAACGGCACCCCGACGTCAGAGATCTCAGGTACTTTCGAGGCGTCGTCATCCCTGGGAGCCTGACCTCGCACCCCCTTCATCTTCCTCTTCAATTCGTCTCCCGCCAACCGTCCACCGGTGGGCTGGTCACTGTCGACACTCCCGCGGCGGCTGGACATGATGCTGTCCGCATCGTCCGCGAGGCTGACACCCCTGCTCCTCATGATGCCGGCGCGGAGACCCCTGACGCCGCCCTTCTTACGCTCCGGCAGCTCGTCGGTCCCCGCGCTGCAGACGTAGAGCAGGTACTTGAGGTTCGGCAGCGTGTGGCGGATGTCCATCACCTTGAGGCCCTGGGCGGCACACAGGGTCTCGATGTTCTTGTTGAGGATGAACCAGCCGTAGTCGAAGCGGAACTGCGCCGCCGAGCCGCCCCGGGGCAGGTACAGCGGGAAGTCGCGGATGGAATCCTGGATGATAGATATGTCGTCCGTGATGTAGCTGCGGCTGCCGCAGTATGTGATTGGGTACGGCAGAGGAACGGCGAGGTAGAATTGCAAGTGGTGCGTCAACAGGGCGACGTGGCCCAGAGCGGCGGACAGGGCGTCCTCGTCCGCGCCGCTCAACACTACACCACCGTAGTCCTCCGCGTTTGGCAGGGATATGCCGCGGATCTGGAACTGCAGCGGTTTGCCGTCTGGCACGGGCTCGATCCTGAATATGGTGTTCAGGTCCTCGCATATGCGGCGCCGCTGTCCGCGGATATCATCCCTTACTTTGCTGGACCGCTCCTTGTCCGCAAAGAGCTTTTCCAGGGCGCTGTTCATGTCCTGGTCGGTCTTCTCCATAAGCGACCTCCCCTGAGCCATCTTTTCGCGACGACTGGCAATGGATGCCCGCAATTTCTCCACCTGCTCCGAGGAGTTCTTGACCGCCTTCTGCTCGGCAGTCACGTACTTCTCAACCAATTTTAATCTGTCTCCGGCCTGGTCCAGTTCGGTTCGCTCATCGTGGGTCTCGGCTAATAGGTCATTAATCTGCTGCTTGAGCGTCTCCTGGGTAACCAGAGCATCTTGTATGGAGCGCTCGAGTGTCGACAGGCGCATGAGGGCATTGTAGGAGGAAGTCGGTTGCGGTTGCCCCTGTCTAGGAGGGAAGGACTTTTGCGGCAGCTCGAGAGTATAGACGCCATCGGAGAGGTGGAACACTAGGCAATTGGGCGGGAAATGGGTTCCGATAGTGGTTCCAAGAAAGTTGAGCGTGCGCAAATCCACGAGCTCTTCGAGATGCAGCGACCACGTCCCGTGCCGCTTCGCCCAGAACTTGACCGTGACCTGGGACAATCGTAGAGTCGGCGAACAGGCACCCTGATCTAGCTCGAAAAACCGGAAATCGAAGTTCTATAAGTCGCAAAGTCAGCAATCGCGGCAACCTCTCCGAGCCATTGCGTCCGAGCAGGCCCCTCGTGACAGCAGAGAATGGTCAGGGCGCATTCGTACCACGGATCGTTCGACAGTCTCGCTGATATACAGAGGCTCCTCCTCGTCCTCGGCATGCAGGGTGAAGAAGGAGTCGGCCACCCGGCTGTCAATGGTGAGCTCGAGCCTCTTCTGCCTGGTGACGGGGCTCGCGCTGCCCAGGTTGGTGCTCCTCCTGCGGGCGGTGGCCGGGCGCAGGCGCAGGCTCTCGGTCGAGGCGGAGTGGTGCAGCTGGGCGTGCTCGCGGAGTGAGACGACCTTGTCCGACGAGTGCTTAACCGCCGAGTCGTCGGTCGTCTTCCCCCGGGGCCGGTCGAAGCTCAGGTTGCGCAGGTAGATGCCCCGGAGGTGACGGATCCTGCGATTCTGCGGCAGCAGGAGAGGCCGGGTCGTTTCTGCCATTGGCCGTTGTGGGACGGAGCTGCAGCTGGCAGCTTCAAGCAGCGAGGAACATCTATGCAGCGACGGGGAAGGGGGGTTCACAGCATCATGGCCGCTGGCGCCTGTTGTTGCTGCGGTGGGCCGAAAAGGGAGCTCCCCAGGCCCATGGTCTACGACGTAAGGCAGTGGAGAGCTTTCGAAGGTTGGCGGGGGAGCTCAGAGTCCACTAGCGCCTGGAGAGCTCTAGCGTGGAGGCTGTCACGTGTACTGTGACAGCCTAATTGGGCCTGTGGCTCTGATGCTTTCGGGCGTGTCTCCCTTAAGCTCTGCCTGTAGTGGCTTCCAAGCTTGAAGATCAACAAGATGAATGAAGTCACTGCGTGGCACAGCTTGTTGGTTGGGTTTTCCATATCCTAGTATTAGATAGGTTTTTTTTCTTGACATGTTTACATATTTACCAGATTGTCCGCATTGTTCCATGTCAGTCTTGTCTTTTCTGTGCAGTCATAAATGACCTGCTGTTTGACAGGTGATCCCAATGCCCCAATGCATGATGGGTGAGCCCATTCCTGCCCAACACTACCCTCGCCAATCTGCAAGGGCCCGGGGAGGAGCTGGCCACCTCAACTCCTCGTTGCCTCTGAGTGACGGATCAGAGGCCACTCGTTGGTCCACCCAAGAGGACCGTAGCAACCAGTGATCAGTATGGCCAAACAAGACGATATGGCGAGGATGATTGCGAAAATCTCGAGTCCGATATGCTAGGCGGGAGTCTGGGAGGATGCAGATCCGGCACAGTGGGCAGAGTTGGTAGGAGACATAGAGGATCACTAATGGGCAGGCTTCTGAGGTTATTCAATGAGGTTGATGGTGTGGTGAGGGAGAACAGAAGTCCCAGAGTGGGCCCGACTAGTCCAATAGTCATTGACCCGAGGGAGGCTTCTCAAGTCCACAGGTCGACGGTGGTCTCAAAGGCATCGGCATTGAGACTTCTCTCAACCACCAAACCCGAATGTCGATGATGTGCTCAGTGATAAATCTCGGTCGTCAGATGCGTCGCGCAAGTCCATACCGCTAGATCGTCTTCCGGACTTCCTGGCAATCTTGGCTGGTTCTGGCCTGCTCACGTAGCCGGACGAAACCGGCTCTGGCGAGTGACATCGTCGCTGGCGGGCTGGTGACCGAATACCGCGTCGCTTGCAACCTCGTGAGAAAGTTTGAAAATCTGATGCAGAGCTTGGTTCGAGTCACCCAGGCTCGGTTGGCTGCGTCCTTTTCGCCATTCGTATCTTCTTGCGCACTCTCCCTTCGCGACACTCGCGCTGGCCTTTGCGTTGTATCCTCTCAGTCCTGAGGGCCGTTAGCAGAAATCACGAGCCCACCGTCCTAAGGCGACTTACTTGATGCGGGCTGCAATCCTGATCGCCTCAAGGTGCGGGTCGTCCTCCGCGTTGTCGCTGCCGTTGACCTCGAGCTCGACCCGGAAAGGTGAGCTTGTGTGCTTGCTCTTCGGGGAGGCGGCCTCCCCAGAGTCTTTCATGAGAACGTCTTCATGCTGGCGGTAGTTCTGTGCATGCGTCTCGAGCGGTGTCTGGCGGGCTGTGACGTGTCCGTCGATGGGCCAGTTGGAGGCGTGGTCATGCCCGCGCATCATGAATGCGATGCGCTCGTGTCGCTGCTGCTCGTGGCAAAACAGCTCGAGGGGGCTCTCGGGCTTTTTCAGGCTCGGCCTGGTGCAGGCCACCACGCCCGACAAGCCTCCCGACAGCGCGACCGGGAGGTGGCTGGAATCATCAGGTCAGCGTTGTGTAACGCGAGTTTTACGGGCTTGTGAGCTGATGGATGGTATGGTCATGGTGTCGGGCTTACCGCCAATCCTGATTCTGGCCACTGTTGTCATCCAGCTCGACTTCGTGGCGGCCAGTACCTGGTCCGGCGCGGCTCCGCCCTGGATCAGTGCTCCGGTCACTCATCACTCGACAGCGTCTCCGTAATCTTGCAGGACGAGGTGTCGAGGAGAATGACTGGAGCAGAGCAAGCGGTGATATGGAGTTCCACGAGCTGAGGCTGACAAGTCTCACGGCGCCTGCAGGTGGGTCATTCTCCGCACTATCACAGACAGCTGAGGAGGAGTCCAAAGGACCCGAGGCTCTGGTGCACAGTGCCGCTGTTGGGGCGGGGGTTGGTCGAAAAAAGGCGATCCTCGAGAAGGCACAATCAGCTTACTGGTTTCCGTGGGTGCGGACCCGACAGTCTGGGTCGGGCTGCATGCAAGGCGCTGCAGGTAAGATCAATGGTTATGTGATCAGCCTGCGTCGCTCCCAGATTGGCTCGAGCGGTTGGGCGGCGCAGCAGAGCTGAAAAAAGAAGCATAAGAAACGAGAAGAGAGAACGGGCAAAGAAAAGGGAGTCAAATCCCGACAGACGGGTTCGCCCAGACCAGAAACGCCCACGCAACCCCCATGCCGCATTTCCGTGTTGGCGTCACCGGGGAGTTCTCTCTGCCTGTCCACGCTCCACGCCATGTAACCCTGAGCTCCTGTGCCCGCCTTGGCCCAATGAGTGCGCCACTGGCCTGCATCCACCTGCTTTTTCCTTCGGGCCTGCCAGCCCTGTAATCCTGTAAATGGGTCGATGGCTGCGTCCGTCTTGCAGGTCTCTGCAAGAGGACAAGAAGGGGGGCCCGTGTAGGCGCTGCACCCGCGCGTTCGCCTGTTGCGGACGTCGCCCCGAGCAAAATGAACAAAGGAAGTGGTTCTAGATCCCGCCCGCGGCGCCAGATCAGCAAAACACGAGCAGCCGAGACGCGGGATGGTCCTGCGCCGTGACTGCGTGATCATCGCTCGTTTAATCCATCCTCGCCTGCTGGATGCTGGAGGGACAAGCTCGAGACAAGGTCCTGTGTTGCATTGTGGCGAATGCAGGTGCGGCCGTCTTTCGCGGGCTGGTCTATACAACGCCATGTTATTGGAATGATACCCCAACTCGCCCCTTAATATGGTGCCCAGATACTTTTTTCTCTTTTTTTGATAACTGGCTGCATTCCATTGTTTTTAATAATCTCTTAATAATTTTGCCCTTCAGCGATGGCACCAGCATGGATTCACTGTTCCTGGCGTAGCGCATTGCCCAGCCGAGGTCTATTTCCGCCTCCTTGGATGAGGAGAATAATATCAACAATCGCTACTGATATTTCAATCATGGATGGCAATATGGCACATTCATACCCGCACGCTGGAACTTTCAATGATAAAGTACATGCATGTCCAGTGACCAATCCCCCAATCACGTGGCAGAAATCTCCTCCTGGGTGAGCAGCCTCGAGACGGCCTCTATGTCCGCCGCCGTCGCGTTCCTCTGGTCGGCAGTGCCGTAGTACTCGGCCGTGGTGATGACCCTGACACCCGGGTTGGGCGCGATCACGTCGGTCGGGCCGCGGTGCGCCCTGCCCAGCCCGCCGCCGGGCAGTGTGTCCAGCGCGGGAAAGTACGGCGCCTCGTTGTCCGTGAGCTGGATGTTCCTGCACGTGTCGAACTGCACCCTCGCAAAGTCGGCAAAGAAGTCGTCGTATTTCGCGTCCATGGCCTGCGCCAGCGACACGAGCGCCGTGCCGTCATCCGGCTTCAGCTGCGCCCACGGGTCGCGGCACCGGTCCTGCTCGCACGACTTGGTCACCATCAGCAGCGCGTTGAGCCGGTTGGCCACCTGGCGCGCCGAGTCGGTCACGGTTGCGGTGCTCGTGTTGCGCGCCAGGTTGGTCAGCTCGTACGGGTCCGCCGTGACGTTGTACAGCTCCGTCTCGCCGTTGCACCAGACCGCGTACGCCCAGTTCTGCTCGTCGCCGATGGTGCGGATCGTCTTGTACGTGTTGTTGTAGAAGGGCGCGCCGAGCGACGCCGCGCTCGGCGCCTCGATGCCCACCAGCCCCCAGTACTCGACGTTGATGCTCTCCTTGCCGTTGCCCTGGCCCGCGCCCGTCGCGTTGTACGACGTCGGCTCGTGCCACTGCTCGAGGAGGGACCGGCCGTCGAAGAACTCGGGCCACTTGGACTCGTCCAGGCCGGCGATCTCGAGGAAAGTTGGCGCGAGGTCGAGGTGCAGCCCGGGGATGGTTGATGTCACGCCCTCTGGGACGTTGGGGCCGCGCACCACGAAGGGGATGTTGACGTCCTCGTTGTAGAAGAGCGACTTGCCGCCGGGCACGCGGTGCTGGCCCAGGTGATAGCCATTATCGGACGTGTAGATGACTGTGACAGGGTTAGAGGTGAATGAGAAAACAGGAGGGTATCTCCGTAGTGTAGGACTCACTGTAGGTGTTGTTGATGACACCCTTCTCCTCCAGCATCGTAATGACGTCCTCTACAATCTCGTCCACGCCCTGCAGGGCCTGAAGCCGTGACCGATACACAAAGTCGGCGAAGTTGACAGCGGAATCGTTCATGGGCGACAACCACTTGACCCATCCGGACTTGCCCTCTTGTTCTTCATCAGTAGGGTTGAAGTTGGGAGGATGCGGCGCTGTGACGTCCGTGAACTGGCCAAAATGTCTCTTCTGCGGGATGGGCCTGGCGAGACAATGTCAGTTCATGGACACTTATGTTAGTACTTTGAGGACCTCGGGATGTTGCATACCTGTGTGATGGTCCTTGCTGCTGAAAGGCGATGTGAGGCGTGAACGGCGTTATTCCCAGAAAGAATGGCTCAGATCGGTTGGTGAGGTAGTCCAAACGGTCAAGCCTGCAGTCCGTCAGAATTGATCACGAAAAGGCTTTCTCTCGGGGGAATCGGTACTTACGCCTTGATCCGAGTGATGTCAGTCTGGTGGTAGCCAGGGTAGTATGTTGGGCGTTCGCCATTCTTAGAAAACACGGGCACGTTGTAACTATTCGACGTCTTTTGTCAGCAACTCTACCAAAGGGCAAGGGACAGCGCATTTCTCGAAAAAGATCACATGGCCGTGGGAGTAGATTTCCTGGCTTGTGAAAAGGCTCAAAGCCGGTGAGAAACGTACTCGTCGATGTAAGGCTCGAGCTAAGACGCAGTGTCAGCAACGGGTAAAGTCTCATGCACAAAAATCTGCGCCATGCCTAGGTGGTCAACTCACCACACAGTCGGCGTGGTCCCATCCCTTCAATGTGACATTGTAATTAGAAATTCCATAACCGTTCATTATTTTGCCGACATCTATAATGGGATTATTGATTAGCCACTCCTCTGCGTGCGACCACTATCAAATCATTGCACACTTACACTCCGTCCTGTACCCTGCTTCTTTGAGCCAGTGCGGCAGATAGTCCTTGTCTTGGCCCGACAGAACCCATTTGTTGTACGCGCCGCTACAAATTGGTCAGTATATTTTCGCAATCAAGATACTCAGCTAACGACGCCACTAACCCAGGTTTTACAACGTTGGTTATGTTTGTGTTGTGAACTTGTTGGCCTCGGAGCAAGGACGACCGGCTCGGGCAGCAGAGAGCCTGAGTAGTATAGTGATTGCTGAACTCGGTCCCCTTGGCCACCAGCTCCCTCTGCACAATGGGCATGTAGTCCAGGGACCCCAGCCGCTTGTCCTGGTCGTCTGTCATGATGAATACGATGTTGGGGCCCGAGCCAGTTTGCGCATGACCCCCGCGCGTCAGGAGGCCGGCCAGCAAGCCTATGGCCAGGATTATGGATGCAGACATTATGATTATGAGGATCCAAGCCTTTTTTGACAAAGATTTGTGAGGAGTAGAAGGTTCTTTTGGAGGCCCAACGTCCCCTGACGAACTGTCTTGAGGATCGAGAGGAGTCGTTTGTGGTGCGTCCTCTTGTGGCGTGGGGTTTGTCGACCTGGCTGGATCTGTCGACGCCGTCGCTGCCTTGCTCCTCGTAAAGAAGCCGGGCAGTCCTGAGAACGTGCCATAGCCGTTCTTAAATGCTTTGCCCGTCCCCATGTTGGGCGCGCGGGCTTAGTCTCGCCGTATAGTGTGCCCAGGTGATCTCCTTCGATATTGCCCCGTCGGCCGTGCTCTGCATCCGAGAGCTTGGGGTGTTGCGCGGCTTGACGTGAGGGTGTAGCACGCAATCCTGCAGGTTCGTGACGATGTGAGTGTAAGGTCGAAAACATCGAATCGGCTTCACAACAAACAAGTGAGCTCAAGCCACCTCGGAGTGCCAATGTGGGTATTGATCTGTGGGCCTGCAGATAGTCAGGGGACCGGGAGATCGACATGAACCCCCCGGCTCAGGGCCCACTATGCGGTCTATACTCAAGACGCTTCACTCCCTACGCAGTCTTTGCTCTGAGGCTGAATCTTTAAACGCGCAGCCCTGTATCTGATCGATGATTTGGCGCTCAAAATAGCCTGTACCTTGTTCCTCGTTTCCAAATTTTGGCTCACTGGTAGTTTAGTCGAGCCCATGGAGGTCCCTTATCATGCGCGAGCTCCTGAGCCACGAATGCAGCGCGGCGTCGATTCAGTGTGTATCGCGTATAGCGGTCAGCCAGGGGCCACACTGCAATATCGAGCAGTAAGCACGCAAGTCCCTGGCAGGTTGACGTTCTGGCGTATCTAACATTTCCTCACTGAATTTGACTTGTTAATTGTTATCTAATGCCCATGGCCACCCCGGGCACGTCATCAAGGTCAGCCCAGCTTTCGACGTAGCGATCGGCACGGCCCCCGCTGCTGTTGGCGGGGAAGGACATGGTTTGCAGCGAGTCAAAGTGGTGAAGAAACCGACATCCAGTGTTTCTCCGATAGTACGCCGGGGGTGGTGTGGGGGTCTATTGGATACCGGACAAGAAAAACCTGCTGGAGATTCCAGTGAGGGCGCGGGTGTCGGCCAATGTATCGCCGAGAAAGCAGGATGCTTGTGTGAGCCAGGCGTGCCAGGTAACTCAACATTCGCAGTGCATGAATCACATACGCAGGCTTTAATTTCCACGTTCCCCGTGTTGACTGCCATTCAGCCCCTTTCAGCTTGTTTTTCACTTGTGTACACTCATTATTGTTTCTTCATCTGTCTCGAAACCTAGCACTTTCAACTCTAATTTCTGTTAATGTCCAACGCACGCATGCACGCGCACCGCCCAGGTTGATTTTGGAGTCACTGGAATTGAACCACTTGCGGGTGCGTCTATCAAGACCTGCTGAAGCGAAGGTCTCATGCAGTGATACGAAAAGTTGTCAATTCATCGCTACGAGACTGAGCACAACAATTATCCTAGACAGCAGCCCCCAGCTACCCCGATTCACAAGTTCAGTAGGGCTCGCCATGCTGGACCTGTTCAATGACGGTGTCGATGAGATTCTCGGCGATCATTGCACCTGGCCAGCTGAACCATGTCTTTGAAGTGCACTCTCCTTTATAGATGTCCACAGCCTCGGAGAACGTACCGTCAAACTGGGCCGATCCCACAATCTGGCTCCATGCTTTGTGCTCCCGTCTCTCGTCTCCGACCATCTGTGCAAACTTCCACTCCTGAAAGAAACCAAGAGTCCATGGACCGGGACTGTGGTCACTTCCGAGCCCGTGAAACGCCTCGGTGCCATCTCCCTTGTAGCCGGGGTTGAATCCTGCTTCAGCGGGAGCGGCGTTGAAGGCCCATATCATGGTGTTCGCCCACAGGATTCTCAGATCCGATTCATCTTCGTCGTGATCATAGCTGTTTAGAAAGCCCCACTCCGGAGCGTACAACGTCGGCATGTCGTTGCCGTCGTGGTAGTGACGGTACCGCTGTGGATCGTCGAGCTTCTTGTCTGGATCAATTCCGTATGCAAGAATATCCCAATCGATTCTTTGACCGTCGTAGCCAGTGAAAGCTTTACGGCTTCTGAAATTTCTCAGGATGCTCTTCCTGATCTCCACGACCAGACGTCTCAGATATGGGATGTACACTGTCGCTGATGCTAGTGGTCTAAATTGCGAGTATGAAAGAAGCTCGCCCAGCTTGGACAGGGTGTGCCAGAGCAGGATATTGCTGGACAGGTGGAACTTGTAGTCGCCCAGGTCATCATCGGCCGGGGTCTCGTCCGAGGCGAAGAGATTTGTGTTGACATCTCGCCGAGACAAGAGATCCCGGAGGATATTGGTGAAAGAATCAGTCCGTAAAATGGACTCGATGACAGCCTCGGTTTCGGGCTCGTGTCCATACGTCTCGAAGTACTCGCAAAGTTCCAAGAATGGATAACACTGCGTATCCAGTTGAAACACGTCTCCATCCTTGGGTTGACCATTGACCAAATATGAGCGTCGCCAAAAATGACGTATCCTGCCATCCATCTCGATCTCCGTAACGGCCATCTTGAACAGCCAAGTAAGGTGAGTAGCGAGCACATGGTGGATCTTCACATCATACTGCCTCGCAATCTCCCAGTTGTAAGGCAGTAGATTGGCAAGGTTGCACAAGTTGAGCTTTCTGAGCAGTCTCATTTGCCAGTAGTTATCTCGAGGCCAGCCGAGATTCAGCGCAAAGTGGTCTGCGATGCAGCAGGTGCCGTCGCCTTTAGGGCCTGACATGGGCACGCAGCAGCAGCCGAGGATGTAGTTGACGTTGGCCCAGAGAATCGTGCTCTCGATTGTCTCGGCAGAATCCCAGTTGACACCCCTGAGCTCATCCATGTGGCGTTTGGCGATCTCTTCGGAATCGGGCATGCCATCTTGGTGGGAGAATAGAAAGTCAGGAGCAACCTCGTGTAGTTTCATCACACCCGGGGAAAAGGCGGGTGGATCTGCCAACGAGATATCTTCCGGACGGAATGCAACTGCAAGCTTCAGTGTCTCCCGAGGGCCCAACCAAATCTGTTGGATCGCCCTCTCACCCGACCTGTGTGACGGGTTTCGATTCTCGCCTCGCTGCGCATACAGCGACCCCTCCACTCCGATGTACTCATTGGTCGTTTCGTTGCAGAATATGATATGGGCCAACACTCGGCCACCGAGGCTTCGGTTCTCGACCACGAGCACTCCATCACCATAGGAGCCTGTGAAACACTCGAGGGAATTCGAAGGATCGGGCATAGCAACAGCTCCCCGATCGGTAAGCTGCCCATATCCAGCTCGAGACACGGCGAACGCCAAGTTCAGTGTGACCGGGATAATTTGAGCCGTATCGCTCATATTCGTGACTTTGCTCGCGTGGGTTACGGTCCCGTCGTCATGGACCTTCAAGACAGTCCGTACGAAGAGTGTATTATCACCGATGAAGTACTCGAATTGAACGTGGCTCCCGACGCTGTCTCGAATGGGTCTGATTACCACCGGTCCCTTCGGCCCTCCGAAGTCGAGCCCGAGTCCATTCCTTTGTCGCTTGAGAAGCTCCTCAGGGATTTTGCGGAACTCCCGAACATAGTTTTGACTGAGACGTTGAGTGTCATCAAACTGGGGCCACGGCGCCGCAACCATAATACCGAACTTGTTTGTTGCGGCCAAAGCAGAGCTGATCTGGTAGATCTGACCAAGAGGGTTGGCTGACACCGTGACGCCATTGGCTCCAATGTCGATAGTCTTGAGAGGCCACCGATCCGGGTAAATGGTGCGCTTCTTGAGCTGATCGCTAGCTGGGGAAGACATCGTTGCAAATCGACGGGGGTGAGTTCATGTAAAGATGCAGCGGTACAATTTCAGGGACAGGTTGCTCCGGAATTTCTTGATGAATGGGTTCTCAATGAATAGAATGGCCGAGAAAGGTAAGATGGAGACTGGAAGGCAGTCCGAAATTTTGAATTTATATTGTTTCTTGAGCCACGTGAGGCTGACATACCGACTAGTCACCGGCCTTGAGAATTACTGTTCTTTGTCTGGCACCAACGCCCTCCAGTGAATGGGGCACAAGAACCTTCGATACTCAGCACATGGTAATGAAATTGTTCAAGTCACATAGCTTTTTCTTGAATTCGTCAATATGCAAACTTCTTCTCCTTTGTGTGGTATTGGTTGCCTGCAGTGAATGGGAAACGACTACTCGTACCTCGACAATGCCAATTGTGACGGACAGAGGGAGGATCGCAATTTTGGGTGTACTTATGATTTGACCAAGACAATTGGTGTTCGTTGAAAGATAGGCTCCGGTCTCAATGGCATTCTCAGTACTGTCGTATTCGGGGCACAGCCTTTCTCACATTGCGATTCGGGAGTACATCAAAAGACAAGTTCTGTTGGCTGTCTCTCACAATCGTTACACATTCTACGCGACCTCCTGAGAATGTCTTTCTTCAT
The DNA here is from genome assembly GCA_037177825.1 of Diaporthe sp. P3_1W. Classification (NCBI taxonomy): domain Eukaryota; kingdom Fungi; phylum Ascomycota; class Sordariomycetes; order Diaporthales; family Diaporthaceae; genus Diaporthe; species Diaporthe sp. P3_1W. Next base: position 7,491,960 of record JBAFXB010000001.1, read on the forward strand.
TGATACAGCGATAATCAAATTACAAGACGAGCCTCCGAGCAAAATATGAGTGCATCAATGTCTTGTATCATGACGTACAGTCACTAGCCAGGAAGATTTGAGATGGCCACATAAGTTGCAAGCTACGTCAATCGTGGCAGATATCTTGATATGTTGTTCAATTTTATTGAGTTCATAATATCCTTGTTCCCCTCTCAAATCCTAATTATGATTAACAGCCATATTCGGCAATATGCTTCCAGTAGCGCCAATCCAAACAAGGACATGTGTGATTAAAATTTCCAATGACGTGCGACCAGCTGATAACCCAATTCAAATCAAATGCCATGTGATAATAGAAACGATAACCCAATCCAGCAATCCTTGCAGTCCACTCTCTAGACCGCAACAGCCTTTGAGGTTGGGGGCTCCTCCTCTTCCTCCATCATGGGCTGCAGGCTCGTAGGCGTCATGGGCGTCATAGGTCCGATCTGAGAGAGCGGTCGCCCCTTGGAGCTGTTCGAGCTGCTCGAGCTGTTCTCCCAAGTCACATTGAACCGGGGAACCGTGGGGCTGGAGGCGGAGGAGCTCTTGTGGTCCTCATCACTGCCGCCCGACGAGATGGACAGGTTGCGGAAACGCGCGAGGGCGGCGCCCATCGAGGCGCCACCACTGACCGAGAGGCGGACCGACCCGGGGCGCGAGCCGCCGTCGCCCTTCTTGGAGAGCTGGTAGGCCGTGTTCATGACGAAGTTGTTGTAGTCCTCCTCGCTCTCGAAGAGGCTCGACGCCACGCTGGCCCTGCGCAGGTCGTTGGCGCTGCCGCCCGAGAGCCCGGAGAGGGTCGACATGCGCCGGAGCACCTCGTAGCCGCCCGGGTTGGCCGCCGCCCAGTTGAAGACGTCCTCGCACATGTCCTGGAGGTCGAACTCGGCCTTCCAGTCGAGCTCCGTCGAGGCCTTGTCGGGCGATGCGGTCACGGTGCCCAGGTCGCCGGGTCGGGCGGCGTCGACGGTGAAGGGGACGGAGGTGCCGGCTGCCGTGGAGAAGGCCTTGATGATTTCGAGCACGGAGTAGCCTCTGCCAGTTCCCAGGTTGTAAGCATGGTAGTTGGCTCCCGGTACGTGGTTCGGGAATGTCGGCGACGTTGGGGATTGACTGGGTGATCGGTCAACGGGGTTCTCCATAGTATCGGCGACAGCCTTTCGGAGAGCCGCGAGATGGCCCTTTGCAAGGTCAGACACGTGGATGTAGTCCCGGACTCCAGTCCCGTCGGCCGTATCGTAGTTGGAACCGAACACATGCACCCTGCTGCGGCGCCGTGAATAGGCCTGCATGATGACTGGGACGATGTTGTTAGGAGTTCCCTTGGGGTCTTCGCCGATGAGACCGCTTGGGTGAGCTCCTGTTGGGTTGAAGTACCGCAAAGAAGTGGCGTGAAAGTTCGGGTGAGCGACACAGAAGTCGTTGATGATCTCCTCAGATATCCACTTTGATCGTCCGTAAGGGTTGGTGAGTAGTCCGCCACCGCTTCCTTTGCCGGCAACTTGAACGGTGTCTTCCGTAATTCCGGCCTCGTGCCCTTGGCCGTAAACAACAGCACTGGACGAGAACACAAAGGTGTTGATGTTGTTTTGCTCGATGGCTCTGAGAATCACCAGGAGACCGGTGATGTTGGTGTCGTAGTAGTCGAGAGGCTTAGAGATAGACTCGCCCACTGCCTTTAGAGCAGCAAAGTGAATGACAGAGACAATCTTTCCGTGAGTCTCGGCGTGGTGGGCCAGGGGAGTAATTTGCGACCGCTTCGTGGGGTCGATCTTGTACTCCAGCATTGGGTACGCCTTCTTAGCCACCATTGCTGCAACGTCGATGGGAAGCAGCTCGGGTTCGAGAGCGGCTTTGGCGTTCTGCCAGAAAGAGAAGACTGCGTTGACGCTGTGTGCGTCCCGGATATCCACTTTGTGGAAAAGAATGGGAGGGACGGGCCGAGAGGTGTCTCCGCACCTTTCAAACTCCTTTTGCACAATGTGGTGCACGCGGCAGAGAGACTCGAGGTGGCTGTTGCAGAGGTTGTCAATGACGACCACGGCAAACCCGGCAGTGAGTAGCTCCAGGACCGTGTGCGACCCGATGTAGCCAGCGCCGCCAGTAACCAGGCATATCGGAAATGCAGCGGCTGTGGTCTTGCACTTGTCGGCGTTGATGCGGAATGTCTGGTGGTGTACCGACTTTGGCAGGTTGGAACCGGACTTGTTGATGCTGAGGGTGCTCATGTTGAGAATGTCGAAGTAAAATAAAACGATTGTAAAGTTTTTGCTATTTCTGGAGTTGTCAAAAGTAGAGTTAACGAATGAGAAGCTGTTGCTATTGTTGGATCTGTCAAACAACGGGAATGCGGGTTCCAAGGCGGGTGGCGCCGCCTTGATATACATCAAAGTCCGGCAGAGCCAGTCCTAGTGATCCCCTATTTTCCTTCCATATTCCTTTGTTGTCTGCCGAGGACCGAGGGTCGGTAGTGCCGCCATCCTGTAGCGCACCGATGGTCGATTTGCGGATCGCCCGACGCTATAGTCTAAATCGAATGGGAACTCGACTGATCCGGGAAACCGAGGCAACCTGCACGGGCTTCGATTTTGGAGTGATTGGATGCTTAGCTTAGGGGCATGTCTCAGCTCATTCAGGTAATCGGCCGCTTTTATACTGGCCCAGTTCTTTTTGAGGCTCGCTCGGGACCATTGGAAGCGTCACATGCTATAGCTGCAAGTAAATTCGTAGTAGTCCCATATTCATAATTTCTCTCGAAATCTCTCTACTCGGAATTAGGAGCTCCGATGTGAGCCTGCAGTCCGAGAGTATCCTACAGCTGGCTGTGTAGTAGCGCTTAGCTCGAGTGCTCATTCCAGCACGGAGGCACCGGATCTGAGACAGGAGACCTTTCAGAATGAGGACGTGTGGCAGTTGGTGTCACCCATAGACAACCACCGCTGCCAGATGAGGCTGAGGGGGATCTAGGAACGTTAGTAAGGCGAACACGAATTCGGACACAAGGATGATTAACTTTAAGAAAGTTTAATATTGAATGTAATAAGCTACAAAGAAGTGAAGCCAAGTTCTAGGTCAAGCTTGCTTAAAACCTATGCTTTACCTTTACAGGTGCGTTCGGAATAACGTGACAAAATATCAAGAGGGCCAAGATAGTTATGTTTTTGCACCTGGGCAGCCAGATCAAATTTTGTTTCTGATTTAAGCAGTGGTGCCCGGCTACTATACCCTGCTGGTCCACTGCGTTTCAACAAATCACATCCTACAAGTGAGTGTTGAGATGTCCTCCGTTGCAAAAGAGCTTGTGGTAGAGAGCGAAGCCTGAAGATATACGAGTTCCACCGTCCAGATCTGTAGGACAAGAGTCAGTTTATGTGGTGAAATTACTCTCTCAGTTCGAGTGCCTAACAAGATAAGTTGTGAGTTACATGCAGTCTTGGACATCAAGCTGATTTCGGCGCACAGCCTGGTACCGTAAATTGCACATGATATGGCCAGAGTATCTGGAAATCTTAGCGCTCTTCTCTTGAGTCTTTTGCACAATCCTGGTATCGACCACCTGATTCAACTGTCTGCTAATTACATAATGAGCATCAGTTGAGTTCCCCGCGCCAAAGGCCGTCTTGCCAAGCCTTGATTACGTATAATGAGCTCCACGAGCTAGTAAACTTGCCTGGAGGTTGAGGACACTTCACGTCTCTTGTGATCCTACAAACACCACAACACACATAGCACCACAAGAGACGACATCCACGAAGTATGGCAAATCAAGGGGAACAGACTGCAGACAAGGCTGCAGGACTAAAAATCGAGGTCATCAACCAGGCCGAGGATTTCACGAGCGCATTTGAAAGCGCAGCCAAGTGCTTCGGGGATCAAATTCACGATGCAGTGTGGACGGCCATGAATCCCGGATGGGACACAGCGGAGGGGAAGGCGGCGGGAGCAGCCCGACTAGTGGATCGATGGAAGTCAACGACTACGAACAAGGATGGCAATCCAAACACTGTGTTCCTCAAGGCGACCTTGCCGGACCCGCAACAACCTGACCGGCGCATACTGGTCGGCTTCGCTATCTGGGCACAACTCTCATTTGTGGACGGATATGGCGACAAGCCATCCACCGACCTCAGCAAAAGCGTCGACCTCGAAGCTCTTTATCCCGGCGATCTCGCAGAGCAGCGGTTCCTGAGCCAGGCCAATGGTTCTCTTCTCAAGCAGCGTGTGGAAACAGTCCAGTCAAAGGAAGGGGCGAGCCCTCCAGCTACATTTGTCTTGGACCTTTGCGTTGTGGACCCTGCATTCCAACGCAGAGGCATCGCGCTCAAGCTGGTGCAGTGGGGAGTGGAAGAAGCCAAGAGACGGAACGGGTTGGAGGCTACAACGGAGGCATCAGCCATGGGACGGCATGTCTATGCAAAGTTGGGGTTCAAGCCCGTGGCAGATGTTGAGTATAAAGTGGATGAGGATGTCCTCAAGGGTCGCACCTTGCCGCCAAACCTGTTTATGCGCACCGGAGGAGGAGGCGCGTAAACGGTTGTCTTTTAGACACAATACAATGAGGTGTCCTCACAAATGGTGATCTTGCGGATCATAAAATGACTTCACCTGAACTTTGAAAGTGACTATCAATATGTGTTTGAATCCATTCCCCGAGACCTTTTCCTGATCCGATACCGCAGTTGTATCTCAAGCCGACGAGACGTCCTCGAAGCTAGTCATCTTCTACCACAACGTCGCTCGCAAGGAAGCACCGACTTCAAGTTCCCCGGCCGAGCCGCATTATCATTGACGGACTGTACCCCCACACTCCGTCAAATGATCTAACGGCCGCGTTAAAGATGCGCTGTCGAGTCATTCTCGCCGAGGACCGAGGTTCAAAGTCGCAGTTCCAGACCGTTCGTTCACGGCGTCCCAACGTCCGGGCCGGGCCTACTGCTCGGGATTCCGATTCCCGAGAAACCGCACTGATCTGTGTACCATGACCGGTTTGTGTACCATGGACGGCTCAACACCATTCCGCAGGCGATGGCTCGAGTGCCATGGGCAGCCCAGCGCGGAACCTTGGGGTCCGACAGGTGCAGACGCGTCGACTACATCGTCCCTATCGCTAATGTCGATTTTGAGCTGAAAAATATTCCCGGACGATGGAAGAGCATCAGCACATCGGCGGGTTTCGTTCTTCACCTATCAGTGCGGCCGGCCATGTCGGGAGGTCCGAAGCCTGAATCAGACCCGAAGACTAAGGAGGCCAACCGCTACACCTCGGCCAATTCTTTGCCGGGAGTTCATTTCTATGACTGCCCCTGACGCTGGGCGATTTACGCTACATTAGCTCTCCCGTACTTGGTCCGAGGCTGCGTGGTCATGTCTGGCCTTTCCATTTCTCCTGGGCAAGTGTTGCCATGTGCACATGAGTAACACGGGAACCTGTACGAGGCCACGTCGGTCAATTACCAGGAATACGGAGTTTCGTACAGACTGAATCGGGAGTTATACAGATACTTCACATCAGAGCCTATCACCCAAGGCCAATTCGCAAACCTGCGCACCCCCAATTTGCACACACAATTTGCATACCTTATTAGCTTCAAGTGTGGAAGTTGGCCCTGGTACGTGAATCAGATCTCAGTATGTAAATCAGCCTTCAGAATGCGAATTTAATATGCGAATTGGGCGTGCAAGCTTGGTGTGTAAATTGGGCGGGCGTGGGTGTGCGAATTCGTCCTAGGTGTGCAAATTGCTATGTGGTGCACCAAAGGTGTTATGTATCTATGCACCCTCCGTTTTAGTCTGTACGAATCTCCGCGTTCATTAGCAGCATGATTCAAGCTTGAAATGTAGTTGAATTGGTGATGGCACATTGAAGAGAGCAGTTGCTCATCACATTGCATTACCCAAGATACTAAGTAATCGCTGGACTTTCTTCCATGCATCATTGAAGTAGTAGTATCTCATCTACACCAACTCAACACAGTCAATGGAAACCCCACCGCTCAAATACTTCGTCCCCGTGCTGCCAGTCACCACATTGATCGTCAGAACCTGCCAGTCGCTGGTCGAGGCCAGCCATGCCGTCGCCGGCACAGTGTACTCCAGAACAGCATTATTGCCCCGGTATGTTCCAACCGTAAGGGACCTCGTCGACGCCTGTGTCGTCGCGGCAGGGATCTTGCTAGTCCAGCTGTTGACGGTGATCTGAGGGCGGCCGCCAATGTAGGCCTCCGTAATCCCAATCCGGACCGTATGTGCCTGGGTGAGCTGCTCGGCGTTCAGGCGGAAGTATACCACGTGGCCGTTGTTGACGTCTTGCCAGATGTATGACGGGAAGCTCGAGACTGCCGTCGTGCCGACGATGAAGTTGCCAACGTCCCATGATGCGATGCGGCTGTCGGACGGGTGCATGTACGTCGGCTTCCACGGTGTCGTTTCGAAGTTCAAAAAGCCGGATGGTGTTCCATCCCAATCGCCGATGCGCCAGATGGCTGTCGTGTCGCTTGGGTCGACTAGAGCAATAGTGTTCAGGGCTGCTTTGCCCCCTGCAGTGATTGTCGCGCTGCCGGTGTAAACCTCCAGCTCATCTTTGTAGACCGTGAGGGTGTACGTCCCTGGCAGGGCTTTTGTGATCTGCCAAGCACCGCCAGACGCGGCCGCTGTAGCCCAATATTGGGCGTTGGCATTCGACAGGCCTACGGTATACGTACGACCACTCTTCATGTTAGACAAGCCCACGCCCGCTACTGCGCCTCGCCCAGAGGCAGGAACCCAGCCGTCGATGCCGAGGGTGTCGAACCAACCCCAGTCGGCGTTCCTGGCAAACAGCGCGGTGTTGGGTTTTGATCCATCGGTGAAGGACAGGACAGAGGGGCCTTGTAAGCCGAATCGCTCAGGGTCGGTGTGCCCCATGTTGTACCAGTAGATATCGTAGAGGTCCTCGCCGCCGGAGTCGGCACGGCGCTGGAGGCTGCGGAAGAAGGGGCCGCCGGAGGCCTTCTCGTGGTTTGACCGGATCATGTACACACCCACACCTGTCTTGGACACTCCGACGTAATCGACTGGAACGTGTTAGCTGGAAGCCATCCAAAGCTCTGATGCAGCTGCCATTCAGTGTTCACATACAGTCCTTGACACGGCCGTATAGCCCTCCGTTATAGTGCTTGGACCACGTGGTTCCATCGCTGAGACCCGAGACATCCGACGCCTCGATGAACGAAGAGCCGTCTGGGTAGAAGTCCGAGTCGCCGCTGCTGGATCCGTCGGGATTGTAAGAGAAGCTGCCGCCTTTCATGCGAACAATGTATCGGTGAACAGTGACGGAGGCATCGGCCTTGTTCGTGAAGATGTAAACGTTGTCGTTCTTGTATCTGACGAACAGATAGTGCTTAAGGGTTCCGTATGTGACTGAGACCTTGATAATGTAGGCAGGGCTGGAGAACTGCTGGATGGTGACCGTGCTGGCCCCAAGTCCAGACTCTACATGGGTGTTCTTCCCATCATAGCCGTTGTACTCGACACCCTGCAAATATAACGTCGATCAGATCACGGTCGCCTTGTCGGCTCGGGCCGGGCCTGCCAGGGTGGGCATATATCAGTACTTACATTGTACTTCATAGAGGTGATGTCTCCATTGGTCTTGCTGACCTGGATTACAAGGCTCGCTCCGGTGTCGATAGTCCAGTAGGTTCCCTGATCCGTGTAGCCGAAGGCCGCCAAAGCGACCGAGGCAAAGAGTGACCAGCAAAGGGCGAAGAGAAGCATCTTGAGGCTCGCCTAAATGGCACACACCAGGCAATGCTTTCAAACACCCCGTGAGCGATGAGGATGATGCAGATCGACGAGGCCGTGATCCGATCCTTCTAGATTCATGGTTTCGATTCAAAGGAACAGCGACTTATATCTCCTTTCGCGCGGCGCGCCCGGGCCGGAGCATCGCTCGAGGACCCATCACCAATTTCGCATCCCGCTCCGTGAACTTCAAAAAAGTGCGGTGACATTCCTTGGGTTGCAGCCCGAGAGGACGAAGAGTCGTGCACTGTGGTGTCAAGTTCGTATCCATCCAATAAACTCTCGAGATAGGAAGCTTAAAGGCTGAGCTACCGGGAAAGGGGGACAACGGAGCCCGGAGCATGATAGGTCGAGGGGCTGAAAAGGGCACTTATCTCCGTTGATATTGGCGACAAAGCCTGGGCGCTGTGTCGACGGGCCCATGGTAGCACCAACCAAGATATGAGGGCCCGTCGGCGGGGGAGGGCTGTTCGTGACAGCTTCGGCTGTGAAGTCCGGACAACCTTCGCGGAGCTCCGCCGAATTGGGACTGCCCAGTCCCCTTTGCGAATGTCGGTAGATTTATTTCCGGCTGCGACGGTGGATCTCGCAGAGCGTAACTCGCGCGATTAGGAAACGACATCATACCCCTGGCCCATTGGTGGAGATAAATGCCCGCAATTCTTCCCTTCGAGAAGGGACAGGAGCACCTGTTCATGACCGTGCTTGACCTTTCCAGGCGACTTCATACCAAAAGGTCTTGGCTCAGACTCGGTTGGCATCTGTCGCCTTCCCACATGACCCTGAATTCCAGTTCATCTCGAGTGACTTCATCAGCTACTCTCAAACAGCGGCAGCTTTGTTGGGAAGCGTTGCCAAGATATTGGACCCCTGACATGGCCGCTACAGGCATTGAATGATGCAGGCCGCAACTCCCTTAAGCTCGTGTGAATTTTATGATTTGACAAATGCAATGCATCCAAGCATGATTTGAAGTATGCTTGGTAGCTGCGGTATCCCATGATGATTCAATTCTAGGGTTTTTTCTTCTTCCTTGCCCGGTCCAACTTTTCTTTTTGAAGGAAATCCTAGGGTATGACCACTTTGCAGTGGTACTGACTCAATTGATCAGCCGAAGTGTCCAGCTACCGTGGGATCTCTATGATATTGTCCTTCCCACAAAAGAACTCGGCAGAACTCCTCACTAGGAACCACTTGGCAAGACATGTTCTCGGCTTAGAGATCCACAACTTCAGAATCTCAGTGTTCAATTTATTCTCATTCTGTTGTGCGAGGATTCCTAGCAATCTGTTTGATTAGGTTCGGTTCCGACACTCTCTGCACCTCTCTCAGCGACCTTTTCCGGCATTGCGCACGAATGGTTCCAAGGGCAAAAGCTCCTTTTCCGAGGTTATGCCCTCATACAGCTGTTTCCACCTCCACTCGATTACCTCAGGTGTCTTCCAGGCATATTCCGGATCCCTCAGCCAGAGCCGGAGGAGATGTCGTCTGTTCTATGTCAGCATTGTAGACAATTGGTCGTGGCTCGGTGAATGCACCTACCGCTGTTCCTCTCCATCAACGAAACCGTCTCTAGCATGGAAGAGTGCGAGATTATTCACATATTGGATATCGCCCTTCTCGAAGTGGGTGTTGACACAGAATTTCTCTCCCAGGAAGTGCAGCGCATCAAGAGCCTCAGCCTGTGCTTCGCTGATCGGTGGTATCTCAGGGTTGCGAGGAAGCTGGCCGAAGCCCACGAAATAACGCCTGCCGTACTGGAGAAGGACCCGCTCCGGTGTGGTCTCAGTGGCAGGTTGGTGGAACAGCAACGGTCGCTCCGCGAACTTCTTCTTGGCATTCTTTTCAAATCTGGACAAATGTACATCAGCATTGTGAATAAGCTAACGTAAAGCATTGTCCCCGGATTTAAAAGTGGAAATACTTACACCTCCATATCCCACGGCTGGCTTAGTGTGTGGATTAGGTCGGGGCGGTTGGCTGCGAGTTCGTTGTACACCCGCCAAGTCGAGGCCAGCTTGCTTGCACCCCCTTCAAGTGCGGTCTCGAGAGCGAACAAGCTCACAATGTCTCCCGAGTCTGTGTGAAACACTTGCTTGTCGGTCGTGTACGCCGGTGAGCCAATGCTGCCTTTCAGTTCGGGCAGATTGCTGAGGTCCTTGATGTGAGTGAGAACAACGTCTGCCGGACTGCCGTCGAAGGGACTGAATTGGTCCTGGCGGCCGCGTTGGGGGGCGATGTGCGAGGACAGTCCGGCATAGGTGATCACGTTTTCCTCGCGGGTGTGCTCATCAACTCTTAATCCTCGGATGACGAAGAATCCATGACCGAAGTGCAACTCATGGGAAAGACGGCGAAGCTCCGAGTGCAGTTTTGGGAGAGGGAAAGTGTCCTTTGCAACATGCGAAATAGGAAGTCCAAGTGCTGATGCGATGGATTAGCAAATTAAATAAGCACCTCAAGCTGGTTCTCATTCGATGCATCCATGACTGACATTTGAAATGCTTGACAGCCTCATCGATCTCGGCCAGCTGGTCCTCGCTGAGGACGTAAGTCCAGTCATACGTTTCTGCGAGAGTGCCGCCCTCCCACACCAAATCGCCCTTCAGCTGCTCGGGGAATCCTTCCGGTAAGGTAATAGGCAGATTCTCGCTCTGCACCCTCCGTGCAGCCCGGGCCTGGTATTTGTCGTAGTCCGGAGCGTATGAAATGTCCGGCTGCCCTGGAGGTGCTACGGCTTTCGGCGTAGAGAACGCGGATGCGACCGGGTTCGCGACTGCAGCGGCCATAATTGGAATAGCTTTTCCTCCCCGAAAATTCTTGATTGAGCGATCCAACTTCTGTCTTGAATGGTGTTGTCGTGATATTTGGAGCTCATAAAAAGGTGTCGTGTGAAATGGCTGCGTCATTGTGGATGGCAATCGCGCCATAGCAGATGACTTCTGCTCAACGTGAGGGGAACATCACTGTGCCGTGCCAAGCGCCGAGTCAAATTCCGGCCACATGTGTGGAGAAGAAGACTGCTGATTGCTGCACAATCAGCTCTTAGTCCTGTGGTGCATCAAATTGCCATTGTCCCCAAAGACCTGTCGCCCAAAGGTTTAGAGGTCTGGCAAATTTGCTACTCTCTGGTTGACACGGATATCTGCAATGCAAGTCGGAGGTCTTTCTAAGCCAAACTTGGGACGTCGGGTCGCTCGATTCGCTGCTTATGCAAAGCCAGCAACTACTGCTACCAAGACTTCCAAGCTGTGGTTTACTAACGGGGACCAGGACCTGGTGCCCTGGTGGATGATATCTCGCCCATCACAGGAAAGCGCATCGGCCACGGGACAATCAATTCAGTTGGACTGGGGATGCGAGCCAGGCTGCAGCACTGTTCCTTCACGGCGTGTACTATCCCGTGTGACATGTCGTTGCCGGTGGCGGTTTGCTGGTGTTGGCAGAGGGTCAGCAGCTCGTCCTTGGCAATCGCGTCAATTTGATCGACTGGTATGATTATTAGGTGTTCTTTCTTTGTAAATGAAATCATTCGTGAAGGAGCAAGGCAGAATATTGCAAGTTGATACCGGTATAGGCTTGGAGTGGACGGCACGGGATTGATGCCGGGTTGGGCGGCCATGAGCAGGCCGACAAGAGCTGGGAAACGTCGCTGTGCAGAGAGAGCTCTGTTGCTGCACGGTCAATTATCCTCAATTTTGGGTAAATAGCAAAGCTAGACCTTCCGTTCCTTTGGTACCCTGGATGGCTCTGGATGTACAGCTCCGGGGAGTGCAGTTCAGCGGCGGGCTGGCCGTCCACTGACATCACAGAGATAAAGGTATCATCGGGCTTTGCACGATACGTATGGCAGCATTAAGTGCGTATATCGAACATCTATGTGCGTTCTCTTCGCTTCCTCCAAAGTAGTTCCGCGCATGTGCAAAGGTCAAGTGCAATGTTCTGTTGTGGCCACCTTTGCCTTCGTCGCTTCCTCGAGCCACTATCTTGCGTAACCATTCCCATAATGTTGCCGACCGAAGAAGATTTTCGGACTCCAGAGGCCTCTTTGGACCCTCTGTCATCGCTCTTCAGCCTGTGCATACCTCCTGAGCCTGACCAGATCAAAGTGCTGCAAAGGACTTTCCCTAACCGGCAATCTCAAAACAGGGACACAAAGATGCTCGTACTGCACAGCCCACGTATCGCCTTGTCCACACAACCAAATCTTTTGAGAGCGGCGATTTCAGTTTCTGGGGCCCATTACGAAGCCTGACTGTGCCTGATGTTCAACGCAACGGCATCGCCTGAGAACTCTGACTGTACAGACAGGAATGATCTCTGGCAGCTTGATGTCAAGATTCTGTACCAGAGGGTGGTCCGTCTTGAGCTTTCCCGTGCAGTCCATGATTTCATGGCCGCGGCGTGAGTTTGGTTGTGACCAATGAGCGGACATGATATGGTCAGCGAGTCGGAGCACGTAGTAGACTCCAGGAGAGACCAGTCGCTCCTCGTACTCCTTATCCCCTCCAACCCATGCCTCGTATCTTCTCATAAAACCTCGAGCAGCTTCTCCCTTTCCCACACAGATAGCCGCTTTCAACCAAGCTCCGATGTCGTAGGTCATGATTTCCCAGGAACTAGTTGTCTCACGTTGGCAGCAGCGCTCCCACAGCTCGATGTACTTGCCCAGAGCCGCGGAGTCGTTGAGATGAATAACCTGGTCAGATTCGACAGTCCTCAACACCTGCGGGGTCGTTCCAATGTCCCGAACTTTGTCTTTGAGCACAAATTCGATTTCTCCAATGCTGAGCAGAACTTTGTCGCGGTTCTTAAGAAATTGCTGGTATGCGTGATGAACAAGTCGTAAGTCATAGAGAGACCAATCGCTACGGACCACCAGGTTTGTTGTGGGAGATCTGAGACTATTGATCAGGTCGCAACGGCCGGCCTCCCCGAAGAAATCAAGGATCCGAGCATCTAACGGGTCGACCATGATCGTGTCGAGCTTGGGACTGAACCACGTGCGTATGTAGATATCGGATTCCTCGGTGATCGATTCGGCCGCCCGCCTGGCTCTCTTGAGCTTGTTGCTGTCCCATGCGGTGACCATTGAGCCAAACTCTTTTACCGCGAGGAGAGCCTCACGACACGCCAGAGATATGGTGGGATAAGGCACATAGGTCTCGGGGGACAGTCTCGCTGATGTGAAGACTCTTCGTGGTAGAGCAAATTCCCAGACCATTCTTCGCAGCTCCCAAGGAAGGAGCAAGAAACTGGGAAACGTGGGGTAAGAGATTGGCTGATTGACACATTTGTTTGCTTCGGTCGGGACGAGTTGTGTATCACGGCAGCCATTGTCGGGATCTGAAGAAGAAGTGGTCAGGACTTGCGCAAACAGGTACCAAGCAGCACCATCGGGTCGACGGCTCTTGAATCTTTCTTGTAGGATGACACTTACCACCATGATCAGTTGAGCCGCCATTCACATGATTGTCGTCGGCCATCTTGGCTTCGCCAGGCATCACGCCTTCCAGTTTCAACGAACCCGCTTGATCTGATGGCAGGTGCGCCAGTGCAGTGAGGGATCTGTGCTGAAGGAGGCGAGGAGCACTCAAACCACAAGTCTTCCGATCGCTGTATGCACCATCGGCTGGAAGTGTGCCAAGGTGCTGCTTTTGTTTGTTTGTATGATGGAGGAGACCCAAGATTACCGCGGTTAACCAGTACCTAGGTAGCTCCCAAGTGATCCCCCCTTATCTTATCAGGTGCGGTACTTGGGCTAAGTCGTAGCTTCTGGCGCCTTCTAGTGAACAGTTAGCTTCCTAGGACTAAATTCAATGGGGGTTGAAAGACCAACGCTCGCTGTTCCGCATCTGTGGGAATCAACATGATACTAGCGCCAGTAATTATGGACGTCTCGCTGCATGCTCAGATTCACCCAGAGTGCAACGGAAAGACTGTTATGAGAGGGATCTTGGGGTGGCCAAGCTTTGTGTTATCAGCTCCAGAAGTAAACCAAAAGTATAGATCCTGTTTTCAGTGTCCAGTCTTCACCGCAGATGTCTGGATGTACCCCCAAGCGACAAGAGAGCACAGCAGCCTCAGTCATCGTGCTCAAAATTGCCTTCACAACAGCAGACCAGTCTTCCAATGTTGCCCACCATGCGCAAGACGTTTTGAAAGTGTCCTTTTGATTTTTACGTACATGCACAGCAGACGTTCAAGAGCCGAATGAATGAAAGTTCTCAGAGAAGGTGCAGGGAGTCCTTCGACTCGCCGCCCTGCCCGAGAGGTCCCTTGGTCCCCGACGCCGTCGTGGCAGGTTGGACGACGAACGGCCAGCTGGAGATCAAGGCATCCTCTTTGGCTTTCTGATTAAATGCCACTTTTTGAAAAGGACGAGGCAGCTTGAGAGAATCGTCGTGTGTGATGAGATATGGTGGGATCGTGTCACAAGGGGCCCGGGCCATATCTCCCTCCGCATGGGCTGCTGCAGTCTTGTGTGCTTCTACGGAGTCAAGAAGAAAAAGACATATAAAAAAAGACCCCGACCACCGACCCATTTGAGAGACCTAGATGTTAGTAGAACGCGCCACTCTAAGAGAACATGCTCCCAGGTATAGGCACTAATTGTCCTCACGGACAGACCTATATCAACCGAGTGGCTGTAGCAGTGCTGGGAATTGAACACCGACCATGGTAATTTAACGGATAGAATTAACCCACTAGGGCACTTGCACTGCTGATTGCAATTGGGATGGCTTGTTTATCAAGGCGAAGCAGCCTTGGGTGGGGAATGTGGCCAGGGTGCTTGTTGTGCCCGTCCATGTGCCTTAGTCTGACGAATACCCTCCTCCCCCCACCTGGCGGCAATCCCAGGGGAGGAAGCCCTATGAGGGGGCATCCTAGGAGATTTTATCCCACTAGACGGTATCCTGAGGGAGGTTATCTCACAAGAGACAGGAGGGTATCACATAGGAAGGTATCCCATAGGAGGTTATCCCACGGGAGGTTGTCCCAGAGGAGGGTGTCCCAGAATGTTAGACAATCATACACAAGAGAGAGAAACGTAGTGCTAACAGCAAGATCCTGCAGAGCTGAATGTCCTCTGGACAGCATTGGATCCACGGCGGCCACCATTTCATGGACGAGACTGATGCCACGAGAGAGCGGGTTCGGTGCATCTCCGCGACGGAGGGGCTCAATAAAATTGTCCACTTCAGATGCCGTTGCAGCGGCTGGGACCTTGAAGCATACAGGTTTAAGGACCTTTCCGTTGGAAAGAGTCACGCTAATGTGTCTCCGCTCTTCAGTGCTGTTCATCAGTGTTGCATAAAAATTGCAGTTTTCAAATTACCTAGCACCTAGCACCCTAGGTCCTTTAAGTCCACCGAATGCTGGGCAAAATGTCCTGACTAAATCGTTGTAGTGGTTGCTAGTGGGCGTTTTAATTCTCTTAGTGCTATGTTATTGTAAGTACGGGCGCTGAAGCCTTCTAAGAAATTGAGAGCTTTAAACCACGAAAACTTTATTTGTACTTGAAAAAAGACCTCCGTGGTCTCAGGCACCTCCGAAATCAAGAACCTTACACTTCTGCACGCTTGAATCCTCCCACAACCATCGTTACTTATCTTCTGGACTACGTGCACCGGCAAGATGGTGAGTAGCCTTCTTCTCACCCTTACCGTAGTCTGCTCTCTGGGGATAGGCTGAGAAACAGCCTCGGTCTCCTTGCGCTTCGTCGCCGCGAACCCGGTGGCAGATCTTCATTTCTTGATGCTGACAGCGATTCTAGGACTCCTCATCACCAAGCAAGCAGCTTAAATCGGACGGCAGCAATACGGAAAAGAATGTCACTGCTATAATGAATCCTATCCACATCGACCGCAACGGTAATCTCCAGCTCATCGTCGGCCCAGACGCGGTGAAAATGCAAGTCGACGCCAATGCGCTCCGGCGCACTTCGAGGGTCTTCAGCTGCATGCTGTTTGGCACCACCAGAGAGTCAGTCCAGGCAGCAGAGTGGACTGTCGAGCTCCCCGGGGACGACCCAAAGGCCCTTGCGGTCATTTTCCATGCCGCACATGGCAATTTCGGAAGCATGCCACGGAGATTGCAGGTCTCCAAGCTTTACGACGTCACGGTGATGGCGGAAAAGTACAAAATGTTAGGCTCACTGCGACCGTGGGCGGCTGCTTGGATATCGGTTTTGAAGAACGGAGAGGGGATATTTCGATTTGAAAACGAGAACGAGACGAGCTGCCAAGACCTCCAAATGCTTCCTATTCTGTACTTGCTGGGCACGCCTCGGAATTTCGAAGAGTTCGTTTCCAGATTGGTGGTCAAGTCAAGAGTCAACGCAGATGGCGTTTTGTTGTTCTTTATCGACGATGAGGGACTTGTCCTAGGAGGCAAATGGTGGGATATTCGCCTACTTTCAAAGGCCATAATCGGTGAGCCACTTCTGATTCCAATCCAACCCAGACTCAGGAGCATACATGCTGATAGAATGCCGCGGCAGAATTTGTAACCTTTACTAGATGCGATTTGATCGAACGCCTACTTGTCGAATTGGAGGATAACTTTAGGGCTTATACTTCTGGGGTAAACAGGTCGAGGTCTGGGTGCCTTTGTCGTTCGACGGCCCTGGGTCTCATGATTCAGAGGCTTGAACAGCATGGTCTTTGGCCTCTGCCCTATGCGGATGAAATTCGCTCATCCGTGTTTGACATTTCTGAAATCGTAGACGAGATCGGCGGGCTCATCAAACACACAGTCATCGACCGTTGCGGGTGTGAACTTTCACTGCCTCACGGCCTCGGGCGTTCAGTGTTCGTCGAGCTGGAGGCGGATGTCCGCCGCACGTTCTCTACACATTTCTTGAAACGGGCCGTGGCAGAGGCTTCTGGAAACTGAAGCACGGACGTCGTCTAAAATTTAGTCGCAGTTTTCGAAGAGTGTTTAACATATTTCCTTCGTTGGACAGTTTGGATAGCATGGCCTAGCAGCATTGACAGACATTACTCATGGATGCCGGTTGTCTGGTCCCGGTCTTTGAACTCAGGAGACGTTAGGATGATGATCAGAGGCGGGTACCAGAGTTTCCGTGTGTCGAGGAAGGTGAAGAGATGTCCAGGGCCCCATTTGTTACTCTAATGTTATACCTTGGTGGAAGTTTGGAAACCTGGCATTGGAGAACTCAATTCTCCATCTGATTTGAATGTGGGTTGTTGGCGGGCTCTCCCCGGAGCTTCTACATAGTTGAGAAGTATGAAAAACATATTTTCTCCATTGAATTCAGTGGCGACAAGACTCTTCTCGGATGATGATACCTTTTACATGTCGGCTGCATTACTGCTGATCCGATACAGCAATTTGTGGACGAACGCGCAGTCTACGGGTCTTCGGCAAATGTTGCAAATTGCACCTTGATTGTGTGCCAACAGTCAGCCCCAATTGTAAATTACCTCAAGAATACAGAATGCCGTTCAAAGGTCTGTTTGTCGACAAGTAATCATTTCTGAAATGCAATTGTGTTTCTCCAGCTGAGATAAGAATGCCATGGTGAAAGGTACTCCTGGGGATATTTCCTCGTGAGTGTCTCATCGGCAGTCCCATGACCGTCAGCTCCATGGGGGCCTCGATCTCCATCCGCCCGTTCATCACGTTAGTACTTTTCTCAATCCAAGTCCCAATCCGTATCTCCATCCGCATGTGCCTCTCCGTCCTGTTCCCCATGGACATTCCCCTCTTTGATCCGCTTCGCCAGCTCAGCCAGCTCCCGAATGTGTCCCTCTGTCTGGGCGATCTTCCTCTCGAGGGTGTAGCCATAGTTGAACATCTGGATCTGCTTGAGGCGCAGGTCTTCGAGGGCTGCGGCGTCGGCCTCGATGGTGGCCATCATGCTCATGATATTCTCGTGGCCGTCGTGGTGGAAGAACTTGGTGCTGAAGTTCCCGACCAGGTACTCGAGGGCAAGCGTGCAGCGGTCGGCAGCCTTGTAAATGTCCGACTCCATTCTTCTGGCGGGCGCGCCCGTTCGCTTGGATTCAACCTGCTGTTTCCTGATCTAGATTTCGGTCAATCGTCAGAGAGATTCAGGCCGAGCTTGGGAGACCAGTGAGGGCAGGTAGAGGTAGGCGACGTACCCTGTTCAGAATCTTCGTTATGTGATCGTGGACGTTGCTATAGGAATGCTCGAGCCGCCAAGCCT
Organism: Diaporthe sp. P3_1W; assembly: GCA_037177825.1. Taxonomy (NCBI): domain Eukaryota; kingdom Fungi; phylum Ascomycota; class Sordariomycetes; order Diaporthales; family Diaporthaceae; genus Diaporthe; species Diaporthe sp. P3_1W. The sequence goes on from JBAFXB010000001.1 coordinate 7,509,961, forward strand.
TGCCGTTCCAGATGCGAATGCGATGAGGAGGAGTGTACTCGCGCTTGAGTGCAGGCCGACTAGCTGTGGACTCCTTGGCAGCTTGAGTTGACTGGTCAGCCTTGTCGGGCTGAGCGTGCTCGTTGGGCTGGTCCGTCATGGGCTGATCCTGTGGGCTGTTGCTCCGTTCCTCAATTTTGTCAAGAATGTCGACTTCGCCGACCATGCCGTTGGCGGTCACCATGGCGTCGCCGTGTATATCGGGGTATCGAGCTGCAGAGACTGGAGTCGTGTTGGCTGTGGTTGATGACTGGTTGCAGTGGGCAGAAGACTGGTCTGCTTGCACAGATGAATGATCGGCTTCAGGAGGTGGCGGGGACATTTGAACGAAGCTCGCTTGGGATGGCTCGCTCTTTGCGGCCTTGGACTTGCGGTGACGCCAGAGCCCAATTGGCCTTCCGAAGTGGGATTGTGCCTGCCCCATTCTACCGTTTGCTGGCCTGCACCTTCTCTGTTCGTTTGCTACACAAATTGACTTGGAACCTTGAAAAAGCGGGAGAAGAGCAAGAGATGGCAGAACAGCCTGCAGTAGATGCTCTGGATGCTGCTTTGATCAGTCTTTCTATCTCTGTGCAGAACAAGGAAGTCTGGATTTAGCTAGGATGGTCCTCACAAAGCTTCCTGGATGGCAGATGAATAAGTTGTGTAGTTGAGCCGTGGGCCGGGCTGAGGAGAGCAGATGGAATCTTCCGGCACATGTACAGTCACCAAACATGTACTGTTTGGGCAGAAGCAGTGACTCCTACCTATGTCAACCAGATTTGACAAGCAGTTGACTTCTAACCAGACTTCGGGTAGTCTATGGCCGTGCACCATGGTATTCCTGGCATGTGGAGATACAGGAAACCTCCAGAGAATTCAAAGTAAGCTGCTGTGTGGGGCCATCTTCTGATAGCTGGGGATGGTTGGCAAGATGCTGTGCGGACATGAAGTGGTCAAGTAGCCTTGAAGTATCGAAAGCTCACAAGTCCCGATGGAGCCTTGTGTTCATCTTGTCTTTCAGGTTCATCTTGTCTCATTCTGCCGCGTTCTCTTGCCTTTGATACAATCCAGCTCCACCCACCCTTTCCTGGACTCAAGCGTCTGAGAGCACTGAAAGGCTTCTAATATTGACTCAGTGTGCTATGGCTGCCTAAATTTGTAGTTCAAATAGATTCGACCTTCATATGGCTGCAACACCCGATCCTCCGGCTCTTGGTAGGTGCTGAGAAGCATTTTCAGGTCGGTATCATCCTTCCCTTCTAGCCTGATTGGTTGTGCAGAATCCGAAAAGTTCAGAATGACCACTGCCGCCTTCAGACCGTATCTCTTGCGGTAGATAAATGTGTCGTCGTTGTCGGGCTCCAGAAGCTCAAACGAACCGTAAATGAGTACATCTCTGTGCTCCTTCCGAAGCGCCAGTGCCTTCTTGTAGAAGCTCAAAACGCTACTGTCGTCCTTTCTTTGTTTCTCAACGTTGATATCCGGGTATGAGTCATGGGCACGCATCCAGGGCTTCGCATCCGGGGTGGTGAAGCCACCATGAGGCGATGAATCCCATTGCATCGGCAGCCGAGCGTGATCGCGCGCCATGATCTGCAAGCCTTTCATGATGCGCTCCTTTCTTGTCGGGTCTGCTCCTGATTCAGAGAGTTTCACGGCCTCCGCGTAATGTCCCACCGCTTCTACGTCTTTGTACTCCTCGATCGGCCATTCTTTTGGTGCGTTGATCATCCCTATCTCCTGGCCTTGGTACAGGAAGAGTGTGCCAGTCTGGCCGATGAGACTCAAAGCCAGCATCTTCGCAGACTTCTCCCACCACTGAGGGCTGTCGTTGCCAAAACGGGAGACGGAGCGGCCGTTGTCGTGATTCTCATTGAACACAGTAGTCCAGCCATCTGTGTTCTCGATGAATTTCTGCCATTTCTCGACGATTTGCTTCATCTCTGAGAGCTTCCAGGGTTGAAAGTCGTATTTTCCATCAAAACCATTGCCGTTACCGAGATGGGTGAAGTCAAACTGGAAGACCATGCTGAGCTCCTGGGCCGCGGTCGAGACGTATTCCAAAACGCCTTTCGGGTCGGGGGTAAGAGACAGTTCGCCGACTGTCACCAAAGGCCCATGATCAAATGTCTGATATCGATCTAGCACTTCCCGCTTCATCTCCTTGCAGAACTCGTGGATCCTGGGGCCATTGCACCAGAATTCTGGCGCTGCTTGAACGTAATTGTTGGGGTCTGTAACAGGCGCATCCACAAAGGGAAGCACTTTGCTGTATTTGTTCACGGTATCAACCCTGAATCCGTCAATGCCCTTGTCGAGCCAAAATATCATGGCACTCTGATAAATGGCTTTACGACACTCTTCGTTGTCCCAGTTGAGATCGGGCTGCTCCGATGCATAGAGGTGCAAGTAATACTCCTGGGTGTGCTCGTCCCAAGTCCACGTACTTCCGGCAAAGTAGCTTCGGTAATTCGTTGGGGGCAACCTGTTGCCATTTTCGTCGTACCGAGCCGGCCGCCAGAAGTACCAGTCTCTCTTTGGGTTGTCTTTTGATGATCTCGATTTCTTGAACCATGCATGCTCCACCGACGTGTGGTTGACCACAAGGTCCAGAATCAGCTTCATGTTTCGATCGTGGCAGCCTTTCACCAACTCCTCGACGTCTTCAATCGTGCCATAGGGAGCATAGACGGCCTCGTAATCGGATATGTCATATCCCATGTCGACCTGAGGACTCTCGAACATTGGTGACAGCCAGACAACATCGACACCCAATTCCTCGAGGTAGTCGAGCTTGGAGATCAGGCCAGGAATATCTCCCCAGCCATCTCCATTGGAGTCTTTGAAGCTGGCTGGGTAGACCTATAAGGATAAGTCAGCTGTGATCAATGTATTCCGAGATGAATGGTTGTACCTGATAGATACACGCATCTTTCCACCACACTCTCTCGTGCTCGGTGACAGCAACATCGTGTGACATTCTTCAGAGACCAGGGCGAACGTGCCTGCAAATTCATCAGGCACACCTCAACTGATGCTTGGAGGAGCTAAGAATACCGAAAACCCAAGAGAGGAAGAGTAAGTGTTTCAACGTGTGAATTCCTTGGCAGTCCTTCTGTACTGCGTGGTTTGGCGTCTTTTCAACTCTGACGGGAACGTACAACGTTTGGAGCGCCGACCACGGACCGTCAGTAGTTGGGGTCGGGTGGGGACGGCGCCAAACCCCCTCTTCAGCTGCAGGGAAAGCGCTGAGCTCGGCATTCTCATTCTCACTGCTAGCGGAGCAATCTACACTTGACAAAACGGCGATCACAACAGGCCTGCTGTTCGTTCATGTGCTCCAACATAGTCTCCTCGGCCCGACAGGAAAGCCATGGATGCACAGCAATCAAGAAGGCGTCTTGATTAGAGCCTTTTCCAGTCGGATGCGACAAGTCGTATGCAAAGAGTCGCGGTGACCAGCACCTACGTCTTAGCGCTGATAATTCATGCCGGTGGTGGTTTGCCAAGCAGCGGAGGAGAGTCGTCTCCAGGTCATCGCCGTTGCAAACTTCCCCATTAGGGCTTCACACCAGACAGCGGTCGCCGTGTAATTCACCGAGCCGCTCACTTGGGTTCGCTTACTGTCACATTGCATCGCATGTCGGACCGGGGTGGTGCAGTGACCCCAGGGAGTCTAGTGCATTGCATCTCTTGTCATATATGAACTGCCAGTAGTCCATAAACAGACAGGAGGCTATCGGAACGAGAAGCTTCGTCGACTTCGAGGGTCGTTCGATTCGGCTTTCCTCAAATATCGTATCCACCATGTCAAAAAATAACAATGACCCTAATGAACATGCCATGGACAGCATCGTCAGGGCTGATACTGATCAGCCCTCGGTCATGGGGGCGGACAACATCATCAAGCCCAATGCCCAAGCCCAGCATGCCGCGTCTGAGGAGAAGACGATGTCTCTCCTCCAGGCTCTGAGGCTGTACCCCAAGGCGATCGGATGGTCTGTTCTTCTCTCCTCGACTCTAATCATGGAAGGTTACGACCTAGCCCTCCTTGGTTCGCTCTATGCCTCTCCTCAGTTCAACATGAAATTTGGAGTTTGGAATGATTCAACCGGAGAGTACGCTGTACCGGCACCATGGCAGTCCGCACTATCCAACGGTGCCCGGGCCGGCGAAGTTATTGGTCTCCTCATCAATGGTATCGCATCTGACCGGTTTGGCTACCGCAAGACAATGATTGCTTCGTTGGTTGCGATGATTGCATTCATCTTCGTTCTTTTCTTTGCTCCTAATATCCAAATTCTCGTTCTCGGGGAGGTCCTCTGCGGTATACCATGGGGTGTATTCCAGACTCTGAGTACAGGATACGCGTCCGAAGTCAGCCCGGTCATCTTGAGGCCATACCTAACCACTTTCGTCAACATGTGTTGGGTAATGGGCCAGTTCATTGCTGCCGGGGTCAACCGGGCTTCTGTTACTCGGGGTGACCAGTGGGCTTATAAGATTCCTTTTGCGATACAGTGGGTCTGGCCACCACTGATCCTCGCTGGAGTTATATTCGCACCAGAAAGGTATGTTCATCAAGTCTCGCTCATGAGCTCTATCTAATAATTCCAAAGTCCCTGGTGGCACGTTCGCCAAGGTGACAACCAAGGAGCCAAACGAGCGCTGCTACGACTGACTTCGAAGAATAATCCGAATTTCGACCCGGACGAGACCATCGCCATGATCGAGCATACCAATGAGCTTGAAAAGTCTCTGAAGGCAGGAACTACGTACTGGGATTGCTTTAAGGGAATTGACCTTCGACGAACCGAGATTGTCTGCATTCTTTGGATTGGTCAGACACTGACCGGCCAGAACTTGATGTGAGCGCCAGCCATCGTTGTGGCAGTCATCCTTCGCCGTGCTGATACTAATACTTTCCTAGGGGTTACTTTTCATACTTCATGACACAAGCTGGAATGGACACGGTCCATTCGTTTGATCTAAGTCTTGCTCAGATGGCACTCGGCTTGATCGGAACAGCGGGATCATGGTGGCTAATGTCTAAAGTTGGTCGGCGGACTATTCACCTCTGCGGCGTCACCACGTTGTTCACTATTCTGCTGATCATTGGCTGTATCTCCTTCGCAAACACCAACGCCTCTCTCTGGGCCACCGGTGCCATGCTGATCACTTTCACCTTCTTCTACGACTTCACCGTCGGCCCAGTCACGTACTCGCTCATCTCCGAGCTCTCCTCCACCCGCCTGAAAGCCAAGACCATAGTCTTGGCCCGCTCGCTCTACAACATCAGCAACATCGTCGTCAACGTGTTGACGAACTATCAACTGAGCAAGACTTCGTGGGACTGGGGTGCGCGTACGGCGTTCTTCTGGGCAGGTACCTGCGGCTGTGTCATGGTTTGGGTGTACTTCCGCCTGCCTGAGCCACAAGGGAGGACTTACGGAGAGCTGGACCTGCTTTTTGAGCACCGCGTGCCAGCGCGGAAATTTAAGAGCACCAACGTTGATCCCTATGGCCAGAGAAGCTCAGTTGTGACGAAAACAAATACCGATGACAAGGAGTGACGCGAGGAAAGAGCAGCATAACTAGCTGTCTCCCATATGGAACTACCTTCTTCCCTGTACTAATTGAGACTGGAGCTACTCAAAACCAGGCCTTCCTTCGCACCGCGCCTTCCTCTCCAACCTTGCGTAGTTTGATCCATGCACACCGTGCCTGTCGTCGACAAGATTCACCTGTAGCTACTCACCTGTGGTCATAGGCCTGAATGTCAGAAAGTCTTCCGCTCAGGAATCGCGGAGGTGAAGGAGTCTCTGGATAGAACTCAAGAGGTTTGGGCATGTGGAAGCACAACAGCAAATTATTGAGCAATATTCGGATGCGCCATGCTTTCAAGGTGCAGTGTTAGATTTAGTTGCCTAGGAAATGATCTGTCCTAGATAAAATGACCAAAATACTGACAATTCATATATCATTTTAAAGTTGACCAAAAGTGATCTTGAAATGAAAGTTATCACCTTCATCTCCCGCATCATTCTCATCGACCTCTGGTAGGAATGTGAACCGGACAACTCCAATTCCCGCCGTTCTCATGTCCTCATTCCTCTCAACAATTCTCTGCGCGATCTTGCCAAATTTTGTGTGCTCGTAAAGTCTATCGAATTGTCCCCGTTCTGCAGACCCCCGCTGTTTTCGAGATACATGAAGCCTCTGGATGGATGATTTTCCCATTGCGCGGTACACGTGTGGCTTGATGCGCGCCAAAGTCCGCTCTTCAACATCACAAAATAGCAGAGCTCCGAGCGACCTTATGCTCCTTCCAAGGTGCAGCCACCAAAAGCTCAGAATTATCTCGTTTGCGTGCGGCTTGTCGTGACTATCTCGCGGGTCGTTCACAGTGTATATTCGTCGTATGACACTGCAAAATAGCACACTGTCAGCTAAATATACATTCAAGCATTGCTCAGAGCCCGATTTAGCCAAGGAAGCTCCCGAACTTGGCCCAGTATCAACCTTGCCTGAAAAAGCTTTTGTCTCGCAGCATTGTGGTTAAGCTGGAACGCATGAAGTTGGAGATAAATTGGGCATTTCAGGATTACCGTTCATAGACTTCTTACAGCTCAGTATTATCCTCCCAAATACCAAATTGTGCGATGACATTGTCTCCAGTTGTCGTCTGTGAGCCTCGATAACTGACCTCGAAGAGACCCATGGGAACGGCCATTTGGGGATGCCTCCCATCAGAAAGTCGCGAGACATTGTATTGGTATCCTTGCAGCGGTCGAACTGTCAACATGGATAATTCATGGTCGTTGTTTCTGGGCTTTTTCTTTTTGGGGGCGCTTCCAAAGCACATGTTGAAAACGAGCCAGGTGTCTGACGATATTGGTCGCAATGTTTCGTTCTTTGTATAAACCAAGCTTCTTAATACCACATTGGAAATATAGAACCAGTAACGTGGATATCAGTGATACTTGATGAAGTACAAGGCTTTCAAGGTGGTCTGCCGATACGGGCTTTCGCAAGTGGTCTAGAATGCCAGTGCATTGAGGCTGTCTGAGACTTTATTCCGCGTCCCAAAAGAATTTGCATTTTTATATTCAAGAAAATCAAGGATATTATTCACGCTCATTGGACTGTCAGCCAAATTCCATGTTTTGTCACTCGTGGAGCTGGGCTGGACAGACATGTCACTCGAGCGAAATTGAGAAGGCCTTGTGTCTGTACGGCGTGGCTGCGCGATTTCCATGCGTCACTCGGTCATCAACCCAACTTTTGGCCTTCTAGGTCACAGGCAACTCGTGAGTCTTCCAGTCCTGCAAGAATAGAGCCTCGTCAGAGTGCTAATACCGATTTCAGTAAGGTGGATGCCGCCAAAGAGTTGAATTCCAAACTACATTCGCGTGGATTTTAGAATCCATGGCCATGAATCATCAGCGACCCAAACACGGAATAGGGCTTTCTGAGTATACGTTTATGCCGAGGAAGTTTCTCCTGAGAGGCTACCTAGGGGAGTGTCTTGAATATATCGCCCGGCGATGAAGGCATGGAGCTGGTGCTTTCGGGCACTTGACGGGAAGGCACATTGTGGTCGTTCAAATTATTGATGTATCTTCGAATGAGATAGCGTCTATGAAACGAAAATCATCCACCCGCCTCCCCCATCCAAAAATCAAGGAAAGAGAAGAAAGGAAAGAGAATCACTCATTTCAACGAGTGGCATGGTTCCAATACCCATCGATTTGCTCGTATGGTATGTGCCGAGAGGGACTGGCTATGATCAACACAACAGTATTGAAGCAACATTTGCAACTACCTTCCACAGCTATGGGCGGCCTTGGAAGACTATCCTTCAGTAGATCATCCCACATGAGATTATTCTCTAGCAATTTTTGTCGTTGAGAGTGGTTTTGATGGCCAGGCGGCTGTTTGCAGAATGCAGTCATTGGTGCAGTAATGCGGGGAAGAATTCAGGTACGTGCTCAACACTGAAGTCGGCCCGCATCGGGGCTGATATTATTAGAAGCTCGTTGTATTGCCAAGGTGATTTGGTAAAACGGCTGTCACCTGAGCATTGGAATTGGCGCGCCTATACCACTTCTTGGCTGCCCGTGCTCTATGTGGGTCTAACGGAACAGTTAAATGACACATGATCACGAGAACTTGGACAGCCGGTGTTGTTCTGTCCGCGTTCCCCAATATGATTATACGCGCAAACAGGGTTTCAAGCATATAAAGCTGTAGGAAAAGAACAGGCGGAAGTCATACCAGACGTCGAGGATACGTCTTAGGCGAGACTTGAGGAGAAGCCAGTACACATTTCGAAAGCCCAAGATGCATCTGTTTCGGACCGCCTTCCTTGGCTTTGTCAGCCTCCTGTCGCTGCAAGCCACGGCCACGCCAACTCCGTCAATCCAGGAGCGCCAGACAACGACAATTTCCAACCGAGTCATCTTCTCGCCCCCGACCAATGCTGGGTGGGTTGATCCTCGCGTCTTGTACGCCCGCGCTGTCCATCTGAAATCCGGGGCTCTGCTCGCCACCTGGGAGAATTATTCCCCCGAGCCTCCGGCTGTCTACTTCCCCATCTATAGGTCGACGGACGGCGGTTCGACCTGGGCAGAGATCGGTCGAGTGCAAGACACTGTCAACGGTTGGGGCCTGCGATACCAGCCCTACTTGTACGAGCTGCCCAGTGCCATTGGACGTTTCCCTGCTGGCACGCTACTCCTGGCTGGCAACAGCATCCCGACAGATCTGAGCAAGACGAAGATAGACGTGTATGCTAGCACCGATGGTGGTGTGAACTGGTCGTTCGTCAGCAGTGTGGCAAGCGGAGGCGAGGCCCGGCCTAACAACGGCTTGACACCTGTCTGGGAGCCTTTACTCTTGTGAGTCTTTCAACCAACTTGTGTACATGCACTTCTTGTCCCAAATTAATGGTGACTGACCATTCTTGCAGCGTATATAACAATCAATTAATCTGCTACTACGCCGATCAGCGCGACACGAGAAATGGGCAAAAGCTGTCGCATCAGACAACCACCGACCTGGTCTCTTGGAGTTCTCCGGTAGACGACGTGAGGGATGCAAGCAACTACGCAGCGCGGCCGGGAATGCCAGCCATCGTCAAACTCCCAAACAACAACTACATCTTTGCCTACGAGCTTTGCGGAAGTGATGGCTGCCGTGTCCATTACCGAATCACGAGCAACCCACTCAACGTCGCGGCCGCGGCCGATGTCACACTCAGGTCCACGGCCGGAACGATACCCGTGAGCTCGCCGTTCCTCGCCTGGTCCAGCGTCGGCGGCGCGAATGGGACTATCATCCTCAGTGGGGGGAGCCAGTCCCAGATCTTCACCAACCGCGCGTTGGGGGCTTCCAACGCGTGGGTCCAGTACAACACGCCACAGCCCAACGCATACTCTCGCTCGCTGGCTGTCTTCCAGGACGATGCAAGCAAGCTTGCGATCATCGGCGGAGGCTGGCTGCCACCTAGCAGTACCAATCAGGTCAGCATCAGTGTTATTGACCTGCAAGCTACGATTGGGGCTTGAGTGTGATTGGGAACTTCGGAGCTCACTACGGATGTCCGTGCAGGGCGACTGAATATAGACAGCCTGAGATGTATAAGGATCGGCCTTGAAATAGTGAAGCTTCGAAGTAGCGTACAATGTATCGTCTATTGCACGCGCGACTAAAGAGCATAAATGTCAACATCATACGTTCTTAAGTCAGTGAATTCCTATCCTACGCAAGGGCAAAATACTAAATCGTAGTACCATATGAAATGCGGCGACTCATTGGCCGGCTTACGACAAGCGCTGCGGATATAAAGTCTAAAGTGGGAGGTTACAGACCAATTCCGTAGCAAAATGGGACTTCCAGGCTCGTATAATTCTTAGTGCAAGCCTTATGAGGCATCGTCGTCAGCAGGAATGGCATCGCGCAATGTTCCGCGCAGATTGGCTGTCAGCGCGCGTCCTACGTTCCTTAGTTCAGTCACCTGTCTCGGAGGATGCATGTCAGCCACCAACGCTCGACCGTGGCACAGCCCAAGTGTCACTGAGCTGCGCTACTTTAGGGAGGCCTCTAGGTTAGCTTCAGCCGAGGCAGCCTCTAAGGCACCTCAAAAGTGCCCAAGTGGCTCGTTACACCAAGCTTGCATTATTTAACATCATTTTCGTGAGATCAAACTTTGTCAGACGAAGCGTGAATTTTCTGCAACCTTCTTCCCACGAGGACTCGGAATCTCTACAAAATCGGCGATTAAGCTTTCAGCCTCTATTCTAGCCAAGATGCAGATCCCGTACAATCAGTATGCCCAACCAGGCGACCAGCGCAGTCCATCGCCGTATGCGCCGTCCTCGCCTTACCAGCAGCAACAGCCTCCCTACGAGGCCCAGCAGCAGGCATCATATGGGTCCCCAGGCGGACCTCCGCCATCGTATAACCAGTATGCGCAACCAGGCAGCGCGCCATATCCTCATCCGTCGCAACCGAGCTACGCTGGACACCAATCGCCCTCTTACCGCTATCAGCCGCCACCTTTCGCCAATGGATACAGCGCACCCGCCCAGCAGCAGTATGCATCTCCGCCGCCGAGTCACTCCCCTTACCAGCAAGAGCCACCATACCACCCACCGGGCCCACCACCCCAGGGCGGATATGGCGCCGCGGCAAGCTACCTGAACTCGGACCAGCCGGGAAGTGGTCCGGGAGGCGAGGACCGCGGAGTCATGGGGGCTCTAGCCGGCGGCGCCGCCGGTGCGTACGCGGGCCACAAGGTGAACCACGGGTTCCTCGGTGCCCTGGGCGGCGCGTTCGCCGGGCACAAGCTGCAGGACGCCATCCACGACCACAACAAGCAGAAGAAGGACGAGCACAAGCAGTCTCACTCGCCCCAGCCGTCCCAGTACGCGCAGCACTCGCCGGCGCCACCTCCTTCGAAGCAGCACTACGCGGGCAACTTCTCCGCCTCGTCGACGCAGATGAATCTCGACGGGGACTACGACCTCATCGCGTCGTGCAGGCGGATGGATGGCAGCCAGAGGCTGACGTCCGTGAGCTTGAACAACTGCCTGACGAATGACGATGGTCACTTCCGGTGGGCCAGGGGCGGAAACTTTGGTGCTTCGGCCAGGAACGTGCGTCTCATTGACGGGGGGCGGACGCTGGAGGCTGAGCTCAGGAACTGTGGTGGGGCTTGGGTGTGGGACCGAATCGCGTTGGATGAGAGGATTGGGAACAGCAATGGGGACTTGGTGATGGTATGAGAGCAACTGAATACCCGAGTAGACTCATCGCAACAACGGCCGAATTCCGACGATGATACTCCGGATGGCATGGGGTAGCTGTAATGGCAGTGTGACTGATTTATCACCGAAATTGATATTCGCCACATCCGAAGGCTCTGCGGGTATCCGTGATCTTTCTTCCAACGGGGACAGATACAGTCGGTTGTACCTAGGTATGTTGCCGATATGACTATCAACTGGTTTCCACAGTTGGGATTTCTGACACATGTCAAACCTGCGGCTCATAATGCTTGATATCCAGAAAAGCAAGATTATACCACACTTGCTCATTGAGTGTTGTATAAATAGTGCCAGACCGAGATTGATATCCAACCAATTTGGGCAGATCCGGGCCTTGCTTCACAGTCATGTCACACGTGTCGGCACAATGAACGCCACGCGTTGGGCCGGAGCGATCTTTCAGTATCAACATATCCAGGTACGCGTAGGCTTATCTATGCGAAGTAACTCCGCGCCACTGTAACTCAAGGTTGTATTATCGCAATCTCATGTCAGCGGATAAGTGTAACCTTATCTCCGCTGGGGAACCTATCAAGCCGGCATGCCAAGAACCATGCTTCTTCAAGCATGTCCACGCGATTGCGACGATACCGTAGAGGGCAACAATTTTGGCCATTTCGTCGATCTCCACTGTCCTTTTTTCGCAGGCTGCCTACGATATGGCTTCCCCAACACCCGAAGGTTGGACGCCATCAGAGACACTGTCCCGTCATTGGCGGCGGCGTGTACCACTTGACTTGCCAATGAACCTCTATGCGACCAATGAAAACCGCGAACACTACGCACTACGGGTGTATGAGTTCGTCCTAGTCGGGATGGCCACAATGCCGATTACAGGATGGAGACCGTCTTCAGCACGGCAAGGGTGGTGTGAGGGGAAAATGGATCGGAATGAACCTACCTTGATCTGAGACACACCTTAGTCCACAGCTTGATAGGCCAAGATAAGGCTTATCTTCCACATATGCCCTCAGCTCGTCAAATAAGAGACAACTGTTCGATGCCTATGGCACTGTTGGATCGTGACCGGCGCTCTCCATTGCTACCGGCAAGCTCGCTACTGATCTCATCGGGAGTCCGCAGTCTCGAAGCAACCTCTTTCCCACCCGTGACGATTAAGGCTTTGCCTAGGGACAGGCCACTCAAGAATGCATTCCTTTGAGAATGAGCGGTCGGAGAAGAAGCCGGCCGTGTTCCAGCCGTCGAGCGGCGATGAGGAGACGCAGCCACCAGCGGAGCTCGGCACTGTTACGGAGCTGCACGACCTCACGGTCCTGGGCTATAAACCAGAGCTTCGCCGCAACCGCTCAATGTTCACCTTGCTCTTCCAGTCGCTAGCTATTGCAGCAGTCAGTGTCACATATCAGGCTCGCGTATCGTTAACAACTGCCGCTGACCGAGATTACAGATACCATATGGCTTTGGCGGGCCCCTCATCTCTGCGATATATGGTGGAGGTAGGGTTTTCGCCCAGCAGAACATGCTAACTCCATGCTGACCTTTCAACAGGCCAGCTCCCCATGTTTCTTGGTTGGGTGGTCGTCCTTATTGTTGATGAATGCGTGGCATTGTCCCTTGGCGAATTTGCGTCCAAATATCCGACCTCTGCCGGGCCATACTACTGGTCTTTCCAACTCGCAAGCCCCAGTGTTCGAACGGTGCTGTCGTTCATTACCGGTATGTCCCCACTTCTGACTACTTCACCCTGGGCAACGTGATCTGTGACGTAGAGACTATTTGAGCGCGCTGCTGCCAATAATTACGGTGCTTGCCTTGCTGACCACGAGTGAGCCAGGCTGGACTTGGCTAATTGGGAACTGGACGATCACGCTGAGCGTTAATTTCGGCTTCGCCTCTCTGATCGCTGCGACTGTGGCGCTCTACCATCCGGACTGGACGCCAGAGCCATGGCAGCTGCTGCTGATATTTTACGCCATCTGCTTGCTCACCTTCATCATCGTCGCGTACGGGAATAGGCTACTTCCGATGGTTGATACCATCTGTGCCGCGTTCACTGCCATCAGCATCCTGGTCACCCTGATTTGCCTGTCAGCAAAGGCCTCAGTTGGGAGACACTCAGCGAGAGACACATTGGTGAGACACATAAGCCTAACTCTAAGCGCTGGGTGAGGCTGACAAATCGGTAGGGGTATTATGATACGTCTCTGTCCGGCTGGGGAGGATTTTCATTCTTCATAGGCATGCTCCCTGCAGCATACACGTGAGTGTTTTCTATGCTATGTGAATCGACCTTGAACACATCCTTACAAGTGTACAGATTCTCGGCTATCGGTATGATCACATCCATGGCGGAAGAATGCGGAGACCCGACGACGAAGCTACCCAAGGCCATATCTCTGTGCGTTCCTGTGGGAGGAATCGCCGGTCTCTTCTTCATCATTCCCATCTGCGCGACCCTGCCGCCCCTGGAAGATATTCTCGCTGCGCCGGTGGGTCAGGCCCTACCGTACATTTTTGGAGTGGTCATGGACTCGCCCGGCGGCGGGCTGGGCCTCACGTTCCTTGTCCTCGTCATCACGCTGTTCTGTTCAATCTCCATCACGGTGGCTGCATCACGGTGTACTTGGGCATTCGCTCGCGATAAGGCTCTGCCTCTGTCTCGGCTCTGGTCGAAAGTTGACACCCGGCACGGAACGCCCATCTTGGCCCTGACTTTGGTGAGCTACCTCACATTCGGGGATACCTAAGAGGATTAAAGTGGCGATTATGTTGCCGAGGGCATCTATGTAGCACTCTTTCCTGCTTGTCGGAACAATCTGTACTAACTCTGGCAATCACTCACAGACTACAGTGGTACAGATGCTACTTGGACTCATCAATCTCGGGTCATCATCAGCTTTCCTGGCGTTCGTCTCAGTCGGCGTGATCTCCCTGGCTGTGTCATACGGAATCCCCATTGCCATTTCACTCTTCCACGGCCGCAGAGACGTCAACGGCGCACGATGGACCATGGGAAGCACCGTCGGCTGGGTTGTCAACGTCATCGCCCTTCTGTGGATCATTTTCGAGATGATATTATTCTCAATGCCGACGGTGTTACCAGTAACTGAAGTCTCTATGAACTACGCCATCGTGGTTTTCTTCGGTTTCATGGCCATCAGCGCGACATGGTATGCGATTCATGCCCGGAAAGGTAAGTCCACCGATTCAGACCCCCGGCGTCTCTTAATCTTCCTCGACTTTGCTGACACCACGTCATCTAGTCTACAAGGGACCTCCGGAGTCAGATGGGCTCATTGTTACTTCTTGAAGGACTCTGCTTACAATGTAGAGTCATGGCCCCTGTCCACCTCCGGGAAGCGCTCTCTGTCACTAGACCGTTTCCGCTGTAATCACACGGCACCTTTTTTTGTATGGCATCATGCATGTAGCACCCTGTAGCGCAGGTTAAATTTCACTAGCGCTGTCAAGCCCCGGCTTGCTCATCTTCTTCGTCGCCGTCCAAGTCATCCATATGCTCTCGGGCCCAGGGACTTCTCTCTCGCAAAAGTCGGCCATATCGACTCCACACAAAAGGGATCGGAACAAGTATAACGGCAAGGCCAGCAAGAAGCGTTCCTGCCCACTGGTAGCCCAACTTGGTGAAGAGGCTGTGTGCGAAAAGTGGGAATGCCGCGCCAAAAAGGTTTCGAATAAGGCCGATTCCAGCTAGCGCAGAGGCTGAATAGACTTTATATGAGTCTTCCGTGTATGTGAATGTCCTGGTCTGCATCAGTGACTGCTGTATTGCGGAAGAGAAAATTGAGTTGTCTTAAAAGAACGTAGAACTAGGCTTGTTTGCGAAGTAGGGCCTTACATCAAAATCAGGGTATAAAAGCTGAAGCCCCATAGAGTCGATGCCAGGACGGGGAGTATGGGATGAGTGCTAGGGCTGCTGGCCAGAGCGAAGAGGAGTAGAGACACCGGGAACACTGTGTTGGCATGTCAGCAAGCCGGCCCGAATATCACCTGATTGAAGCCGCGAGGGCATGTATAAACTCACACACGGCAGCGATTTTAGGTAGGGGTCCAACTCGCGCTTCCGGAACGTTCTTTCCGCCAGACTCGTCCACAAGCTTTTGGTAGTGTTTCTCCTGCCAAATATTTGCGACTGGGCCGAGGCTGATGCCGACAACCAGGCCAAGGAAGCACACGCCCACACCTATTGTGTCGAAGCCATGACCATGACCGAAGACAAGGGCGAAGGCTGTGTTGAAGAGAAAGCTCAACCCGTAGAGATACCCATTGTAAACGGCAGCGCATACTATGATAAGCTCGGTGCCGAGGAACCTGAAGGGCCTAGCAAGCGTGACAGCAAAGAGATCTTTGGCGCTCCTCTGCTTCATGTTTTCAGGAATGTCGATGTTGCCCCCGCCGCTGTTAAGCTTGCGTTCATGCTCGACTCGCCTAGCGAGAAGTATGCTGTGCCGGGTCTCGCCGCAGTATATCAATGAGGCCGTCATGATAACCCAGAGGCTTCCACAGACCGCAAGCAGGGCCCAGAACACATCGCGCCAGCCCCTGTGCTGAGCCACGAACGACATCATGAAGAACCCGGACGGGGACCCGCATGTAGCCGCCCAGAGGTACAGAGACATGGCTGGGCCGGTGTCGTGAGGGTGATAGAGATCTGCAATGGTTCCGCCAAAGTTTGCTATTTTATATCAGTAACGCGGAATCAAATGTAGCTTTGTACGGATCACGGATCTCGTATCTCACCGATGGTCACAGAAGCAAAGTAGCCCGATAGTAGCCTCACTGGCAGGAACACGGCAAGATTAGGGGCCACTGCTGATACAGCAAGTAGGCACAGGTAAACGAAGTATGAGTAAATGTAAACTGGACGTCTTCCATAGTACTGCCATGCTCACGTATTAGTTTCAAATTGGGCGAAAGGGAGGCTCGTTTCCAGCACAAACCTCGGAAAGCGGTGCCAATGTCATGGGCCCAAATGCCAGCCCCAGCACGTAGGCAGACAGTCCCAGTGTCCCCAGACCCGAGGGCAGCCCAAAATCCTCGGCAAACTTCTTGCTCGCGGGAGAGAAGCCGGATGCACCCCAGCTGACTGACAGGTCGATGAGCAGGATCGGTCCAATCATGAGCCATTTTTTCCATCGTGGCCAGTTTCTCGGGTCCTCGGGGTCCTCATGGGAGAAGTGCACGACGGTCGTTCCGTGCCCTTGGCTTTGGCTATTTTGACTATTGCCATGGCTGCCGTAATTCTGGGGTTGGTTCGGTGATGCTAGCAGCGCCTGGTGCGCTGAAACTGGCCGGTCTGCCATGTTCCGTGATGTGACGCAAAGACGCAGAGGGATTATTTGGCGGAATTGGGAGGCAAGCCAGCCAGAATCTCCCAGAAGGCCCAGGCAGATCGTACAGACCCGGAGAGGCCTGGTGTTTGCTTTGCGAGACACCCCTCACTCGTCTACAGGTCCTTATCATCAAGTGGAGCTACCGCGGTCACGCCTTCGACGCCGTTTGAGATAAGCGGAGGGTCCCAGAAGCTCGTAGCTGTTGATCGGCTCGCTGGTCTGTTGATGGGAAGTCGCCGCGATAGCTGTGTTGTATGCGCCGATCGAATCTCAGCCAACATAAGTAAAACGAAAAGTTGAAAAGTTGAACACAAATGCAATGTGTTGGCTCGCCGATGGCGATTTCCGAGGGGGTCAAGTGATTGTTGAGGTCACCAGTTAGACATGTCTAGCATCGGCACTATCCTACTGGCGCATGACGTCGGGGCTGTTAGACAGGGAAGTTTAACCCGAACCCTTGTCCGTCCCCTGCAAGCGAGGTCAGTCCTGATTCGTCAAGAAGGACGTTGGAAAATACAAAGACGTCGAGAAGATGGGCAAGGACTTAATCACTGAAGTATGTATGATTACAAAACTGAGTGACTGTACCTGGTACAGTCTGCCAAAAGGGCAAATGGATGCTGATGATCCGTGAACAAGCCGCTACTTCTGCTACTGAGGAGATTAGGCAGTCCATCCCGGTACGGCATAACACAATATAGGATCATCCCGAGTGGGATAACCTCCACTATATCCTTTTGTGGGATTGCCAGACTGTAATCTAGGATACACCTCTCGGTTCACCTCGTATTGTAGCAATCTTCTTTCAAGCCCAGCCTCTCCATGATATCCAAAATGATGCCTAATGCAGATATTTATATGATACATTGATCTCGTCCCTGGATTTGACCCGAGGACAGTAGACTTGACGAGAATAGGGGCATATTACATCGAGCTGATAATGATTGACACAAGGTGACACTTTGTCCCCTTTCATTTGCTGGTTTCATTATCTTTTAAACAATTCCACTAGGTCGTGTTGGAAGAGCGAGGATCTAGCCTGAAGTACTCAGGCAAAAGGAAATAGGACACCAGCATAAGGAATGAGCATCCCAAACAAGGATGAAAGAAATTAGATCCGCATACAGCAGACGGATAGAAATCAAACGCGGGAGTCACCACAGACTCTGATCCATAATCTCCAACCCACTTTCGCCCAGCTTAGATAACCGGAGGCTTGCCTCCAGGTTCGGAGGCGTGCTTAGGCACCTAAGTAAGAATTTCTGCGGCTTTATTCTTTCTCCAGACCCTCCAGTCTGAGACCTGGTAAGGAACTGAACGTTTCTGAAGTCCCGGGCCAACTGTACGTTGATCAGGTCAGTTAGCAATAATCAACTTTTGTATACCCCTGAGAGAGAGGTAGACAACGGGCCACGGGCGTGTGATTCTCGTATTTCAGACGCAGCGCCAAGGCACGCAATCAGGTAAACGTACCGAGCTCATGCTGCTCCGTATCGAAGCAAACTGTGTCGTTCTTCTCCTTGCATACGGGGTGGATCGTCTTGGTCTGCATGTCGCAGAAGTAGCCGTGCTCGGGGTTCATGAAGCTTGGCCCGGAGGACCCGGCGGATTCGCAGAGGGCGTGGGCGTTGTGAGAAGGGACGTCATCGATGACCAGTTTGTCGCGATACTTCTCCTCGAAGGCAAGCTTGGCTTCCGCAGCGGAGCGCTTTGGCTTGCTGCGTTTGCGGAGAGGAGGTGCTGTCTCCGAGAGCTTCAATGAGCCCCTGTCGTTGTAGTAGATGGTCCTTGGGTCCCAGTGCTGGTCTGGATGACAACATTGTTAAGCACATCCTGAACGGAATGTTTCCAAACGACACGGGTGGAACTCGCTGAGGGTGCTGCTTTATTGAGGAGACGGTAGTTCTGCCTCTCAGCTGTGCTCGCACAGAAATTGTGGAACCTCATTCGCGTAGAAACATATCAAAGTACTTACAAATGTGAAAACTTGGAGTTTGACACATGTCTTTAGCTTCCTTTCCGAAACGAGTGTCGTTGGCTGCTGGCTTCATATCCATCCAGTTGACTTGGAAGCCTGTGGCGGGCTGTCCACCATTCATGTCGATCCACAGGCAATTGGGCTACGATGTCCATGTCAGTAATGGATTAGTGTCGTTGCAAGAAAGAAGGTCTACTGACCCAATAGTCGGTCCCAGGGAGATTAACCTTGCTGACTGAATTCAAACGTTAGCCAATTTGATCGTCCGCGCAAAAAGTCACAAGGCCGGAGAGGTTGCGTGTAGACTCACAATACCACGTGCCCATCGACGGATCACCGCCTGCGCACTCAGAGCCCCAATCACCAACCCAAGCGTAGTGATCTAATCTGCCTGGCCAAACTACGGTGGCGAAGGCCATACATATCGCATCTTCATTGGCGCTGAACAAGGTGTAAACGGGTCGCCCTTTCGACGAGTCTGACCAGAAGATTCCCGACTCGCCTGGCGGAACATAACTATGTGGCGTTGCATATCAGCATCAGTCCGCGCTTCCACATGCAGCTCCTCCCCGACTTATAGTTTTCGTGAAGCCAGCTAGAGTTTCCATTGGCAGTAGTGATGCATTTGGTCGAGTATTTGGAAACTTACTTGCCAGGATCTGCAATTATTGAAATAAAATTCCCGTCACGATCAAACACTGCGGCATCCGGAGTCAACGGTCATGAGACGCAGGAATGAGGGCAAAACAGCCAGCTTGTCTCAAGTTTTGCAGGTCAACGAAGACCTGTCGATTTTGAAGCAGGAAATACTGAGGGATGACAAACTCGGTACTTGTTGCTCGTCGAAGGAAAGAAAATGGTTTCCCAGGGCTGCTTACATCGAGCGTCTGGTAGATCGCCGCCAGCATGGTCGGAGTCCTCATGGTTAAGACCAGTGTATACCTTGAAAAATGCATTACGCCCCTCGAATGGCGGCTTGAACCCGGCCGTTCCGTCCGAGTAAGCAGTGCCGTCGTGAGGGAGTGGACCAAGTAGACCTTTGAAGATTCCCAGGGTAGTTTCCATTGTGACGGTGTCTCTTTGGTGGAGCTCCGCTTCGGCAACAATTCACACGACAAAGAACTAAGGGACAAGAATTTCAAGAATTTCAAATTATCGATGGGGAGCTGGGCCGCCTTTTCATGTCTTCCAAGGTTGGTCGACTGGGGGCTGATGTGTCAAAACCAGCTGGGGACTTCGATCTTATAGAGCGTTCTCTTCGCTGGATAGCTACAATTGGTTAGATCAGAAATGATGAGATACCTCATGGCACCGTATACAAGACCTAGTATGTACAGCTTGTCGACGAGTCAGTCGTAGTCCGACGGTACAATCTGAACCCAACTTGCAGGCATTGGCTGGAAGGTCTCTCGTTCGCTCATCACAAGCGGCCTGGGCCAAGCTCAGCTCAAACTCACATGATCCGTGATTTGCTACCTCCTCACTACTCAGGCAGTCAGTTTAAGATATGTCGTATCGATATCCCTCCAATGTCATCGTGAAATGGCTAGAATGAACGGACTGCGACGCTAGTCACAACTGCCCAGCGAAGAGTGAGCCCCGCTCGTAGACGGGGCATTAAGCCGACCGTTCTCTAATACGGCAACTAAATGTGATAAGCACACCATGCGGGAAGTGGTTAACTGATGGAGCTGATCATATCTGATCGCTGTGTTGCTGGGATGATAGAGGATCCCGCGTGGCCCCCGCTGCTTCCGTGGTCTGAGAGTGATCCGCTTAGTAGTGCTTGTTGTGGGCTTCGATTTACCCTTCGCCATGCTTATCCCTGGGTCACTCCACCAGAGACCCTCATCACAGGTCACGATTGGGTTCGTCACTTCCGGCATCAGGTGGCAATGGAATCCCAGCAACGCAGTGTAAGTTGAGCTATGAACGGATCCGAGGCTCTATTAGAGACAGCTCGACAGGATTCGCTCCGGCCTAACTATCAATAAGATAAGTTCTACCTATGATAACTTCCTATTGGGGCAGCCTCCTGCGGGGTATCCTCGATGTGCCGGAGGGTGCAGACTCTGCAGCCCATCTGGAACCCGGACCGTTCCATCGTATTGGACCTCTAGCACGACTGCACTTCGACCAAATCTACCTCGGTAGTGACCAGCTACCATCTGGAGATAGGATGCGGGCGGGTGACTCGCGCTTAAGACGTTGATGATAACTGCCTCTTACCTGGTGCAGAGGCATGGACGTAGGCACAGCTAGGGTTGATTATCTAAATACAGTTGTCACACAAGGTGCTGAGGACAGTTTATTCTACACGCTACTGACTAGTCTAATTCGCAAGCATGGACTAGATAGGTAACTAGCTGGCAACGATCTTTAAGTGTTTTTTAAGCATAGTTCCGTTTGAGCTCCGTTGTACAGATCGTTTCTCAATCCATTTTAAGAAACGACGTTAGTTTTTCCTTAGCACGACAAGCGGTTTTGGAGCGAGTTAGTGTCCTGGGGTGAGGGTCTGTGTTAAAACGAGAGGCCGTTTGGAACGGAACCCCGACCGTCTCGAGGCCAATTGATACGAGTTCCGCCAGAGATGCGATCTAGTATCTTCAAATAATCTTCAATGATTATCTACAGATTTCGCAGTTAATTGTAGGTAATTTAACACATGTAACTTTATTGCACGTTCATTCATACAGTCTCAGATCGCATCTTACAACCACACTTGACTAAATTACCATCAAAGCAAGGATTGACGTGCAAAGATGTCAATACCAGCCTCACTGTGTACCTATTTCGTTTGAGGTTGAAAACAAATTTTGATATTTCTCGCACTCATTTGATGTAATTATCGCATTTATCTCATTCTTATGAATGTGCATGGGGACTCCTGAAAGAACAAGAATAGAAAAGAGGGACAGGCAAATGGTGGCAGTCCAATAGTAACAAGAAGAATGCCCTTGGACAACTATCCAAACTATCCTGAACCAATACCACACTATTTTTCTCATCAAGGAACAAGTCTGTGTGCTGAGATCAATCTCCATTGGGCGCTGATTCTCGATTGCCCTTCAAATTTCTCGTTTGACTTTTCCCCTCGTATTAATGAAACAATGTTGCAAAGGCGGCACACATGTGCAAGCCATTTCAAAAGGCCCGATCCTCTGGCGCCGAGGGCCCCGCCATTATGATTATAGCACCTCCGCTAGTATCCCTCTCTCAACCTATGAAAGTCCCGTCTCTGTTCCGCACTTGGGCTCCTCGCCGCAATGTCTTCTAAATCCTCCTGCCCTCCGAGTCGACGGAGCTTGAAGCGCTGGTACAGGCCACCCTTGGCGTTGTGGCGGTTCTGAACTGCTACCACTGTGTAAAGCCCGTCATATCTTATGCCACAGGCCGGCGAGTAATGCCGATGGCGTTCACCCTTTGAGGCACTCCTCAGGACACGGACTGGCTGCCGGTTTCCGTAAGACTCCACCAGGGAGTCGTTGGTTGCCCTCCCGATGACCTCGTGAGGGTTTTCGTTCTTCTCTGCAGCCTCACCGCTATAATAGAGCACGTCGCCTTCATCCAAGTCTTCGTCGTACTGTCCAGATACGACAATAGAGAACGCGCCGCGCTCTGGATCTCCGGAAATCCCGCGCATGCCGCCTGAGTGTGCTCCCCTGAAACGAGCAACGACCATCTTGGGGAACCAGTCCCCAGGGGTGAGACCATTATCGCCATAGATTCTGACATTTCGCATCTCGTCGCTGTAGCGGTTGTCGATAACATAATGGGTCTTCCCCTCTGTGACCAACCTCGCTCCATGCATGATCCCGTCGGCGCCCCAGATGGGATGGTCTGCGGGCGGTCCGCCTTCAGTCACGCTAGCTCTTCGCATCCCGTTGTACGCGCCCCAGCTCTCAGATTCAAATTTCTGGTAAAGCAGTTCTGCGGCTGCCACCAGGTCCTCAGGAAACAGGCGCCTCTCCTGGATAATCTTCTGCAGCCGTTCATCGATCTTAGAGTAACGCTTGATATCTAGCGTCATTTTTATATCGAATCTTAAATATGGGAAGAACTGCTTCCTGACGAAGACTAGTTTCTGCTGACCGTCGCGGCTAATTTGGCTACCACGCGAATTTTGATATTCTTTGATAAGTGTTTCGAGTGTCCAGCTTTGCTGCTTGATCCAGCGCAATTCTTTGCCAGGGGTAGGCTTCAGAACATCTTGGGGCATTCTTGTGTCATCTGGATGCCTGACTGGTGCTACTGTGGCAGCAGCTCTTCGAGCCATGATGGTCCTTCGTATCTTAAATTTAGGATTGAAATCACGGCTCTTGGTCTGCGAGCGTTGTCGCAGCCGGGCTTGAGACTGTTGGTGAAGTCACGTCTTCGGAGATGTCTCTCCTTCTAGATTGAGGCTTCACGTCAAGTTGCCATGAACAAAGCGTCTTTTCTATGTGCTTGTGTAATTCTTGGTCCAGTCTTGGACGTATATTATCAGGTCTCAGCAGCTGTGGGAATGCAGCATGTCAGCAACTGTGGGCGCTTGATTTGTGAGGTAAACACGAACTTAGTGCCCGCCTGCGCTGGGTACTCAAGTGGTGCTGACTAGGATAGACTACCTGATCGAAAGTTGTAAATAAATTCAAGTGAGTAGCGTTGTGTTCTAGTGCGGTTGTATAGGCAGTATAAGCATTGGATAGTGGCAAGTCGAGGTCGTAAAATATAGACTAGTAAAGAGGAAAGCATAAGAGCTAAAATTAAAAACAAAATTAGAAAAAGTCGCCCTTTATATAATAGAAACAAATACTATTATGTAATCAAGTATTTTAAGTAATACGTAATAGAAACAGGATAAAAAGATAATTATGAGTCATATGATATTTGATTGGACTACAATTAAATCTAAGCGACTAGTGTTACTCTGAAGCCTGCACAACCCTTGTTGGCGGCCTTGAGCACTCCCACATTGGCTCACAGCGTGCGGGGAAATCCAGACCGCTCTTGGGGCACCCGAATGGTTACACTTGACCGTCTTCGATGGCCATTAGCTCTGGATAGAGGCAAGCGGTGCTCGACTGAACTCGATCCAAGCCGTTCTCCTTTTGCCGAGTGACTGTGGCTGGCCAGGCGGCAAGTCCTCATTGCTAGCTCGCACAATGCACTCGCAAGATGGACGCCACAGGAGTCCCAAGACCATCGGCGTCCGTTGAAGACAGGCAGGTCGGCCTCCACACGAATTACGCCAACCGTGAACGGCTGCTGGATGCCGACCCAGGCGGTTTCCCCATTGGTGTCCCTGAAATTCCGCTCCTGGCGATCAGGGGCTGGCTGTGTATTCGTTGCCTCGCCCATAAACCGGACCTGAAAGCTTGCAGCGCCTGCAAGAGGGTACGCTACTGTTCGGAACGGTGCCAGAAGGTAGACTGGAGGTGCTTGCATAAGGAGCACTGCGAAGCATTCCGCCAGATCAATGATCTTGACGGAGACGGGACGTCTGCAATTGCTCGCCCTCGATCTTGGGGCCCATTGTGTGACTGGCTGGTGAGAAGCTTTCCGTAATGAGAGGGTAAGAGATAGTTTCTACAAGTGACCGGCGGAACTGACCTCTGAATCATCTTCAGGATATGCATATGAACGTACTAGCCGAAATCACTGACAAAACTGCGTCATCAATCTTTGGCCGTCAGCCATACTGCAACACGTGCTACCGCTCCGAGTATCAACTCAGAGTTCATCAGAAGGTGACGCTGGAGTCGTGCAAAAACTGTCATGTTGCCTTCAAATGCCAGGAATGTCAAGCATGGAACCACTCGAACCAAACATGCGAGTTCTACCAGCTATTTTCGAGCGAGGAGCTTTTCGCTGTCGACTTGTTCAATGAAACCGGAGATGTCATCAAAAAGTCACCAGTCCCAGTGCCATCGAGGACTTTTACGGAAATGACATCACTGAACGGGTGGTTCGACTACTTCAAAAAGCTGCACGGTAGGCAAGAGATCGGAGCGTTTGTGGAACCAAATCACTTCGGCTTCGCCCCCAGCCGTGGTGCCTCGATGTCTGCCAGGAGCAGCAAAGGAATCGAGAAAGTCTGTTTGAACTACTGGGCTGGGCTAAGAGCCGCTAAAGGTGCTGGAAGCATCAGCATGACCATAGCCAACGCGCTGTGCGTCGGGCTGCCGGACCTGCGTGCGAGGACGTCGCTTCTCATTCACATCGTCGGGGCAGCATCCAGGGAGTACGGGGCGATGATGATGTTTGAGGAGATACTGCACCTTTTCCCGAATTTGAAGACCATCAAAACAGTGCTCATCGGCCATCAGACCCCAAAGAACACCGGCATAGACGGCAAGGGCGAAAGCCATGGCTTCGTGGAGCACGATTGCTGCCCGCAGTGCAGTGGGCAGGGACGCGAGCGTTTCGTCGCAATGTATCGGGGCTCGTACCACGACTTTGCGAAGGTCAGACAATACGCCAAGCCGGACCTTGCGGTTCTCTTCCACAGTGGTCGGACGCAGTGTGAGGTCGAATCATGGGCGCCAACGATCCGGTTTCTTGTTGATCAGGATATTGTCACTGCTTGCACGACGTATACGAAGCGTGAGGCTGTGGAGGAAGTTGTCCAGTTGAAGAGAGATCTGGATGCCAAGATCATCCAGCGGTTTGAAGAAAACAAGTGGAAGTCGCTCGTTCCATTGCTTGAAACAGGGGATGGCGCTGAACATAGTGTCTACTATGGGGATTACTACTGGTATATGTTTAGGGGCAAAACTTGAATGAAGTCTGAACTGGGGTGTCAGTACTCTGCCTTGATTACATTCGGAATGGTCAAGCTTGACTTTATGAAAGCGGTTCAATATGATCCGTGATTTCAGAATCTGTTCAGCTCTCAGATTGGCTCTTCAACAAAGACGCGAAGGAAACGGCCAGCAGTCAAGAATGTGACAGCCGTAAGCTTGGCATTGTTTGTTCATCTCATTTTTTGTGCTGGAACAAAGGCATACAGACTAAACAAAGAGTGCAGAGCCTAACAATGGACAATTGAAAATGTGTTAGCTAGACAATGTAAACTTTTATATATGCATAGAGAATGCGCCCTATATTACTGTGTTCGTCTCCCAAAATCAAAGCACAAGGGGGCGTCCATCTATCTGTCGACGCATCTCGGGCACCATCTCGACAACAACATCCATTCCCAGTCGACAGCCCCAAATTGATTACTTACCAACAGCAGGAACTTTCATATACATACCAAGTTCAGGATGGCCCTGAGAGACAGATTTCCACGCAGGCGTTCATGGTCTGAGAGCGATGCCCAGGCTTTTGAGGACCTCGAGGCTCGCCAGCCCAAGACCTTCGAAATCTCAAAGGTAACCGCAATTATGCTTCTTATAGGTCTCGCCTGTCTTCCAATAACATTCGCGGTCCAGAGCTATCTGTCAGTCTCGACAATGCTGCTGCTGTTCATATTTTGTTTCTACATCATACCCATCTACATGATGGCGGCGGCTCAACTTCTGGTGTTCGTGATTGGGGACGAGACGGGACACAAGCAGTTTCGTGCCTGCTCTGCCTAGAAATCAACGCCGGAAAACCAGGGGCAAGATGACCAGGGCAGAGTGACAGACACGTATGATCACTCAAATGGAATAATTATACCTATCATCTCTGATATCCACTCTGAAATTTGTGAAGCACGACCTTGTCCCAAATATCCAGCAGACAAATCAGATCTACATGCGCAGTGAACTGATGATACACATATAGAACCAACAACAATGCAAAATGCTTATTCAGAGTCTAGTCATGATGACCCGCGGGAGCCAAGAACATTAGGTGAGCATCCTGATATCGAGATGGCGCATTGTATAGACGGAGCAATGGTTCTCTCCGGAGCGTGGCCCCGACGCTTCTGCACGGATTG
This sequence comes from Diaporthe sp. P3_1W, assembly GCA_037177825.1. NCBI lineage: Eukaryota > Fungi > Ascomycota > Sordariomycetes > Diaporthales > Diaporthaceae > Diaporthe > Diaporthe sp. P3_1W. Next base: position 7,536,511 of record JBAFXB010000001.1, read on the forward strand.
ATATCCCGCCCACCTGCATAACTCAAATCATCGCCGGTTGAAAACGGGCTAAAAATGAAACCAAGCCTTTCCCAAAGCTCACCGACCGGCTTCCCGGTATGGTGCTACTGCAGTCCTGCAGCGCTTGTCGTCGAGGCTGTTTGCGCGGTACAACTGCTCGATCGGGACAGGCGCCCGAGACAACCGACGGGGCCCCGATGGGTTTTCCTGGGGGGCAACATTCGAGAATGCAGACTAGATTCCGTGCAGTTACTGTAGATCAGACGGTGACAGCGCCAGACCGCCATCCGAACGGCCCCATAAATAGACGAACACGTTTGAGGGGGGATGCCTCGGTATCGCTCGCACACCTCGGTCAGTTTGGAGGGCGGTGCAGGGGCGGGCGGAGGAGTTCTGCAAGATCGCCAAGCCCCGCCCGTGGCCACTCCGAATGGGGCCCGCCAGGCCGCACCAACAGATGACAAGCGGGTGGTGACGTTTTTATTCTCCGAGACGTCAGCGCCCGCCCCAATATCACCGTTGCACTCGCCCGCTCGGCGCCTTCATGCACGCTCTGCGTGACCAAGGGCCGATCAGGACACTCAATTCGACGCAGGTCGAAACGTGCCCGCGGGTGCGCTGGGGCTAATCAGGGGAGAGGGCCCAAGAGCACAGCACCGGCCGCCCAGCCGTCCAGCCGGGGGCGCGGGATGGGATTCCATTTCGAGCATGGTCGGCCGGGCCTCGAGGCTCGTGGTGGGGCCCGTGAACATATGGGCCTGCAGGGCGAGCATCACCGTTCCAGGCCCGGCCGACTTGCCCTTTCGGTCCTGCGAAGCGTCCTATCAACCCGCACCAAGCCTCGGCTCTCAGCTTTGAGGATGCCGTTGGGAAAGAGTTTGCATTACAAACAGTAGCGCTGTGTGGCGCGGGCGCTGGCCGGGCACTAACTGTGCGGTACCACTGCGGCCTTTTGAGTCAGATTGTTGTTGGCCTGAGTAGGCAGATAGATAACTGTTGGCATGTTTCCGTCATAAATCGAGCCCGAGTGTGCCCTGCCAAGTCTTGAAGAATATCGTGGTCCCAATTTAGTACGACGACTCTCCGCGCCAATATCGAAACACTTCCTACAAGACAAACATGGCAAAAGAAAGCGTCTCCGTTGTCTTCGCGAAGCGGCCAACAGGAGATATCGTGCCTGGGGAGACATTCCGCGTCGAATCGGGACCGGCGCCAACGGAGGCAGATCTCAAGGATGGCGAGGTCCTCTTCGAGAATTATTACATTTCGCTAGATCCGTCCATGCGTGTCTGGCTGAGAGGTCAGTGTCCAAGGTTGGGCATAAAGAAAGTCCTGCTGACCGGGTAGCAGAGACCGCTTCGTACCTACCCCCAGTGCAGATTGGTGAGGTCATGAGAGGCGTCGCGGCCGGTCGTATTCTGGCATCAAAGAACCCAGCTCTCAAGGCCGGTGACTGGGCAACAGGATTTTCTGGATGGAAGGAGGTGGCCGTGCTTGGCCCTCAGCAAGTCTTCCCAGCACCATTGCTGCCCGGCGTGCAGAAGCCGGACCTGCTCGGAGCATTGGGTATGACTGGCTTGACTGCCTTGTTGGGGTTGAACAAGATTGGACTGCCAAAGGAAGGAGAGCTCGTTGTTGTCTCTGGAGCAGCGGGAGCAACTGGATCTATCGTCGGGCAGATTTGCAAGCTGAAAGGCTGCCGCGTTGTGGGAATAGCGGGAACAGACGACAAGTGTGCCTGGCTCAAGGAGCTTGGATTTGATGTTGCCCTGAACTATAAGTCCCCTGGATTCCGCGACCAGTTCCTCGAAGCGACAAAGGTGAGCATGTCAGGGGCACGAAAGCTCTTGAGTTCAAAATGCTGACCTGCGTACAGGACCAAATCGACCTATATTGGGACAATGGTAAGTAGCTATCCAAACCAACAGCAGATAAGTCACTAACAGCGTGGCAGTCGGAGGCGAGATTCTTGACCTGGCTCTGGGCCAGGCAAAGCTTCGGGGCCGGATCGTGAAGTGTGGAAGTAAGTCAAGGATGCTATTAAATGCGTTCCGGTCCAACACACTGACTTGAAAATAGGCATCGGTGAATACAACGGCGACAAGGCATCTGGAGATCTCATGAAGGTATGAGAATTTTAGATTTACAGTTTGTTAGTTAGTCTTCGCAGCTGACACATATCACAGAACCTTGGCCGGATTTCATCGATGCGACTGCGGTAAGTGCGCCTTTCGCGTAACCCTGACCACTGTCGACTGATTTTGAGAAACAGCATGGAGGGCTTCATCGTACTCGACTTTGCCGCAGACTTTGCGGAAGCAATGAAACAGTTGGCTATTTGGGTTTCGCAGGGGCAGATCAAATCCAAGAATACGGTGGTGAAGGGAGGGCTGCAGAAGGCAGACCAAGCGCTCGCCGACCTCTTCAAGGGAATCAACACAGGTGAGTGGATCTGAATCTCTCATCCCATTGAGTTGCAACAAGGACTGATCCCCTCTGAACGCAGGCAAACTGGTTGTTGAGGTCAAGGACCCGGATCAAACCTCGTAGGCACACTTTCGGTCCGAAAAAGAGAACGACTTGGTCTTTGGCCGTCCATGTATAACATTGAATGGATACGATTGCGAAGTGACAGAACGTTCTGTCTCTACCAGACAATGGGTGAAGCGTTGATATATTTATGATGGAAGTAGAATGCGCAGAGACGTGACCTCCATCGGTTTAGGTTGACGGTTAAATACGCAAAGGATATCCAGTAAAGCTTTGCATATCATCATCTGTTATTTCTATAAACACGAAATCGGTCAAATTTGGCTCGTCTTGATAGCTACGGAAGAGAAATCGTGCCGCGGAATAGGTGTTGGAGCTCAAGATGCTGCAAGGTGACTGGAGGTTGTACCCCAGTACCTCGGGATTACATAATCACCATCGCATGAACGTCAATCTTCCAAGTCGCGTCGCGTCGAACGGATTCGCCCTACCAAACAGTGAGCGCATGTTTAACCACAGCCAGCCAATTCGCTGCCAGCTGCTTCCATCCCCCCCAAAGGCCGCGATCCTGTACAGGGGTTCGCGTTCCCGTACTTGTTTTCCATGCGCCAACAATGTCGCCTTGAGCTCTTACTCACCTGAACGGCCCTTGTCGAACTCTCCAAATTCCGACGTCCTTCGTTCGACCAACTGCTCGGCGAAAACCTGCGATCGAAGCACCTCGAGCCGCCAGACTACCTTCCGGCTCACCTGTGGCACACTAAAACGAGACATTCTGCATTCGTCAAAGCTCTACATACGAGATGGACAAAATGCTGAGATTCGGGCCGAGCACGCAGCTTCTGTCGCGGTGTGGCAATGGGTGGTTGACCACGGGTGTTACGCCCCTCAGGACTGCGAATTCGCTACACCAAAAGATACGGCAAGTCTCTACAACTCGGCCAAAGAAAGCACAGGCCACCGCCCAGGCCACCAAAGAACAGGTCAAGGCGGTCAAAGACACAGTCAAGGAGGCAGTGGAGAAGAAACCAAAATCGAACCTTGCGGCTGCCGCGAAGCCAAAACAGGCGTCTACGAAGACTACTGCTACCAGTTCTTCGGACAAAGGCTCGACAGTGGCCAAGGCTGTCAAGCCGGCCCCAAAGGCCCGGGCTCCCAAGTCTGCCAGCACAGCGGCTGCTGGGGAGGAGGCGAAGGCCGCCGCACCTGCAAAGAAGGCCCCAGCGACGAAGGCTAGCGCGACGACGGCGACAACGCGAGCACCGAAGGCCACCGCAGCAGCTTCAGCGGCCAAGGCTCCAGGACAAGCGACATCATCGCACACGCCCACGCCGACGTCCACACCCAGGCCCGCCGCCAGCACCACGAAGCCTGCGGCGGCACCGAGCCCACCAAGGGCATCAAGCCCAGCAGTGACCCCAAAGCCGGCAGCAAGCAGCGCACCGACGCCAGCGAGCAAGAGCAGCCCGGCATCGGCCCCCTTGCCCTACGCTGCCCATGCGCCAAAACCCGCGGAGCCGTCGGCCGAGCCGAAGCGGGAGGTCGACCCATCGAGCCCGGAGTACAAGCGGGCTGCTCGGAAGTGGGTGTCGACGATGATCGCGCTCCCCATCCTGCTTGTCACTTCATACTTTCTGTTTGAGAGACGTACGTAATGCGCTCCACAAAGAGGTCACGTCGAGGTTCTTCGGACACACAAGGCTAACTCTGTTTGAAGTCGCTCTAGGTCATCATCCAAGCCTGGAAGCGTTGCGTCCCAAGCCTCAGCCCGCTGCTGTGGGATCGGATGACGCATAGGCTCATAATCCCCAAAACATATGAGAGACGAAATCCCATGAAATTCCCAACTCGCACACCATGGTGCACCCTTCGCATCAGCGAGCAGCGTCCTGGGTGATATGCCTGTCCCCTTCGTCTCGCTGGAGACTCATTATCGGAATGTGACCCATGCATTGCCCTTGCCATGTCCCTGGTACCCTTGACCCTTGTAGTGGAGGGTCGTTCGGGCTGCATAGAAAGTGCTTCACTGATGTAAGAACGGAACCTGCCTGGTCCCATTCCACCAAACTTCGCTCGTGATAAATCTTGGTGGTGTTCCATCATGTTCACAGAGTTGACTGTCGCGCGCCGTCTTGTCGTAACTAAACCAGGTTCACCTAGAACCATCAAATACACTCCTACGTGGCCTGACTGCACAGGTTGGGACGGTACTGTGGCCATCCCAACGCCGTCGTCCCAACAATATCCACCTATAATTTCTTGGTATCAAATTTCATCAAGAAATCCTCAATGATTGCGACATGCCCCAGAGACGAAATGTGTCGCTTCGTCAGCATTTGATACTGCAAAGTGAGGATTTGCCCTTCCACCCCTATGCTGCCGCCATCGACGGCCCCTGGGCGGGACGACACGGCCGCGCCGAACGAGGCAAGCTTGTCCGACAAGACCACCATCAAATGCTTCAGCAGGGCGATCTGCATCGAGACGGCCGCCGTCTTGGGCGGGACAAAAGACCCCACGCGCATCTCGGGCCCGTCGAACTCGGGCTCCCGCCGGTCCGGGCTGGCCACCGTCACCCGGATGCAGGAGGTGACGAGCAGGAAGAAGCAGTCGACGAGGTCCAGCAGGCGGGCGTGGCAGGACGCGAGCAGGTTCGCCAGAGGGAGGTCCACCCTCGGTGCCTCGTCCTGCCCGGACACGTGCTTCTCAATCTCATCGAGCGGTGTGGGCAACTCTAGGCTGTGCGTGCAGTCCGGGATATCGCAGGCTGGGTTAGGCCCGGCTTGAGGTGGCAAGGCGATGGTGATGGTATCGGGGTACAGATCGATGAGTCGCTGGGCGAGGGCGAAGGTGCTCTCCAGTACGGCCTTGGTGGCTATCTTGTCCGTCAGGTTCTTGACGTGTTCCTCGTGTGAGTTCCTTTGCGCTAGGTGCAATGCCGATTTCACGGGCATCTTTGCCCAGAGCCTGCCCATGTCGAGGAGCAGCTCTGTCAGCTTGCTGGTGAGGAGGTATGCAGGGTCGGAGGGCTCTTCGGCGGGCTCTTCGGCGGGCTCGTTAGAGAGGGCCGATGTGGACTGCTCATTTGAAACCGTGCCGCCGTTTAACGTGTAATCCTCGGGCGGGAGAAATATGTTGAAGTCCATGGCCCCTGGTGAGCCCCAATTGAAGAGGCCGTTGTCCTGCAGGTTCTCATCCACTGCCATGAGATCTCCCACAATGCCAAAGCTGCCACTGCTACATGCTGAGATGGTACCTGGTGGGCTGTAGGTACATTGTGTGTTAGCCTTGAGACATCTCGTGCAGATTGCGCTTCCAGGCTGCTTAGGACATCTCAGCTTCTGAGAGTGGCAGCGGTCGCAGGCCAGCCTTGTCCGAGCAAGGCCTGGCATCCTGTTGGCTTCTGATTACCAGGAGAATGTCAACTCTCTTTCAGATGTTCCGTCTCCGAGTGGCATGGTACGGTCATCGAATACACAGTTGGCTGTTGTTTTGTGGATGCAAACAACAGGTGATCCTTCATCCTGAAAGCACACATGTAAGCCGGGCCGTGATATAGACGTCTTATTACAAATCCAGACTGACTAGGGATGTCCAAGTGGGCAATTATAGTTGCCCATTGCTGTGAATATATAGTTTGCTAGACAATCCAGGTCTTCTTTCAGAGAATAATCTGCATTTTATGTAGTCAAAATTACCTGTCTCCATGTAGGTATCAATATGGTCTTCTTTTCCCGACAGCTGGAGGAAGTTACAGGGGATTTCTGGGTGGAGGTGGGGTGGACCAGGGGGAGAAGCTCCCCTGTTCCTGCCCCCGCCCCGCCTTGCCAAGTTCAACTCAGCGATGGGTAAATTTCAAGCCTACACCCCCTATTACTACGTTTTAGCAATTTCAGAAGGGCTAGCTAAATTGCATTAAAATATAATATATAGATCATTATAGGGCTTATATATAACGAAATCTATAACGCTTTACTTAATTAAGAAGGCAATAAATTATATTACTTAGCCGCACTTAATACTAATTTATAAATCTCTTATAAAACCATTAACCTTATAATTATTAATATATTATTAACCTTTTTTTATAATATTATAAATAATACTTTTTTTTATTATAATAATAACTTCCCTTACTTTCTTAATAATAAAGATTAATCCTAAGGATTATTTTATTTATAAAAAGGTTAGTAATAATATAAATAATATCGCTAATTATAAATAATACCCTTATTTATATATTATTAATATTATATATAAAAAATACTATCTTTTTAAGAAATATACCCTATTTATAACTATTAATAACCCCTTAAAATAATAAGCTATTAGCAGCTTTTTTAAGCTTAAGAGAATATCTACCTTCCTTTAAGCCTTATAAAAGAAGTTTATTAAGGCTTACTTTATTAATAATAAACTATATAATGTTTTTAAGGGTAAGGAAATAGCTATTACCTTCTATATACTTAATAATATATTTATACCTTTTAATTGCTATTAAGTTGCTTTCTTTTTTAATAAAATTTATAATAATACTTTATAAAAAGTTAAGGGATATATATATATTATAAAGTATTTAAATTTTATCTTTAATAGCTTTAATAATATCACTTTTAATTAAATTATTAATTTCTTTATAAAAATCCTTAATTAAGTTATATTTTATTAAAAAATAATTAATATTAAAGCTATAATATATTTAATTTATAATTAAATTAATTTATTCTTACCTTTAATTAATATTATTATTAATAATAATTTAAATAAAATCAATATAATTTATATAAATATAAATATCACCTAATATAAATATTAAAATAATTTATAAAACTATTTAAACCTTTCCTATATCTATAGCATCCTTTATAATTTATATAGCTTATAGCTTTTAATAAAAGATATTATTATAATTAACCCTTAAAGGATAATCCTTAAGTAAGCTATTTATATAATTATATATTTTTATTATTTAAAGAAATAATATATTTAGCTTTAAGATATAATATTATTTATATATAATAATAAGATATATAATTTTTTAATTATAATTATTATAAAATAAGGCAGTTAATAAAGGGTATTATAATTACTTAAATAAATTAAGCTAGCTTTTTTAATATTTTATATTAACTTAAGTATTTAAATAAAAATAAATATATAAAACTCCTTTTATAATACTTTTAAATTAAGTAACCCCTTTAAATTAACCTCTTAATTATAAAAAACCTTTAAAATTATTAATAACCCTTCTTTTTAATATAGTATTATATATTTTTTAATTATTCTTAAGCTAATTATATTAATATAAAAGTAATTAAAAACTAATTATACTTATATATATTATATAATCCCTTGCTAATAGGGCATTTAGGAGTATTAGCGGTAGCTATAAAAAAGCTAAAAATAGTATAAGGTAAACTAGATTATATTATATTAATTATTTATTACTTATTTTATAAAATAAATTATTAAGATTTATTAAGCTATATATTCTTTTAATCTTAAATTCCTTACCCTTAATATATTTATTATAAAGTAAAAAGAGTATATTATATAATGGGTTATTAATTATATACCCTTAAAGCTATAAAAGGAAATAATTATAAATTATATATAATTTAAGTTAAGCTAAGGATATTATTATAAGCTAAGTTTATTTTTTTATTATAATAATAAATTAATTAAGGAGAGATAGGATAGATTAGTTATTATTAAGGTATTTCTTATTAAATATATTGCTGCTTAGTTATTTAAAGCCTTAGTGAATAATATATTTAGTAAGAGGTTATTTTTAATAATAAACCTAATATACTTAAAAATATATAATTATTTATATTAATTAAATATTAATAAATTAATATTTATTTATATTAATTATTAAGTGTTATAATGGCTTTAATTAATACTTAAAATATTCCTAAAGCCCCCCTTATTATTATTATTATAATAATTAATAATAATTAATTTAAAGGTATATTTTTTAAAGGGTAATGAAAATGTAGGAAATTATTAATAAGATTTATTAAGTTATTTTAGCTTAATAATATAGTTAAATTACCTAGCTAATCCTAAGCCTTATTTCTTTAATTATTAGTAGCTTTCCTTTTTATCTTAATTATCTTTTAAAAAAGCTAATTAATTATAAAATATATTAAAATAGAGCTAATCTATCTTATTAGAAGGACCAGTAGGCTTGGTATATCAATTGGCTATTCAGGGGTACCCACCTAGCTATTTAGGAAGGGGCTGGGATAGTTAATATTAAGGTACCTCAATATATATATCAAACCCACCTAACTAGATGTAATGAAATTTCACTTAGGCCTGTGAAATATTTCGAAATCGAAATTCAAGCACCCATCGCTGGTTCAGCTTCCCTCACAAGACTCGGGATCCCTGTCCAGCACCCACAGGCAGCTGAATGCGACTGTAAGCTGCAGCCGGCCGTGCGACTCCATTTTAAGACAACCCCATCAAATCGTCGTCATAACAATAACCACAACAAAGACAGTGCAGGTCGAGAAGCGCATCAATCCTGCTACCGCTGGCAAGCTGAGCCCGGGCTTTCCTATCTTCATGACCTTGGACAGAACTTACCATGCTCGACTTCTTTCTGCATCCTGACGACCTCTAGCCTGGCAAGCTGGCCATGTCAATCGTTCCCTACCAGTCTCGCGGTCGCGAGATCGTCTTGTACGTCACCCATTGTCCTTCTAGCACCCTACTCTTCCGCCCCTGGCTCCCGTGGTAGATGCTTATTCTGTAGCCTCTGCTAATGACCAGTTATACAGGCGCCACCACAATGCTGTCGTTGTTCGGGACCCCTCCTCGCGCCGCCTCGAGCTTGACCGTGCCTTGACAGAATGCCCGACATGCCACCAGCCGCTGAGACCATCCTCGCCCGAAAGGAGCTTCGACTCCTCATCCGAAATCGAATCCTATGTCAGTCCGGACTATTTTCGCATGCTGCGAGACCGCAACGACCTGTTTCCGTCCGATCCAACACCATCAAGCCCCATTCGCAGGCTCGTCCACGCTTTTGATGACAATGACCGGAGCCTGCCGGAATATGTACAAGATGCCGAGTTTGTCTCGAGCTCTCCCGCCCCGCAGGAAGGGAGTCGGATCAAGCGGGAGGCTTTCCAGCCAAACTATTTCAAGACATTCTTCGTCGAAGAAAGAGAACTCGGTCGAGGCGGGAAGGGTGTCGTCCTCCTGGTGAGACATGAGATTGACGGCTGTCAATTGGGATATTTCGCATGCAAGCGGGTGCCCGTCGGCGATGACCACGGCTGGCTTGAGAAGGTCCTAGTCGAGGTCGAGCTTCTCGCCAAGCTGTCGCATCCAAACCTGGTCTCGTACCGTCACGTTTGGCTGGAAGATGTCAAACTAAACCGGTTCGGACCCAGCGTGGCATGTGCCTTCATCCTTCAGCAGTACTGTAACGGAGGAGATCTGCTTCACAAGGTCGTTGGCAACTTCCCGGAGGAGACTACCAAGGAGCAGCTCAAGGCTCAGATTCGGCGCCGGTCAAAGGGCCAAACGGAGAGGCCGACCGACATGTGGGCCTCACGCTCGCAACTCCTGCCCGAGGAGATCTACTCATTCTTCAGAGATATCACTGCAGGGCTCGCATATCTGCACGCCACTAACTACATCCACCGAGACCTTAAGCCAAGCAACTGCCTGCTGCATGATGAGCGCGGAAGGATCACCTGCCTGATCAGCGACTTTGGTGAGGTTCAGCCAGAAAATGTCGTTCGTAAGTCGACGGGATCAACTGGCACCATATCCTATTGCGCACCCGAGGTCCTGAAGAAGGACGGCACGGGCAGGTACGGCAACTTTACAACCAAGTCAGACATCTTCTCCTTGGGGATGATCTTGTATTTCATGTGCTTTGGACGACTGCCATACCGATCAGCCAACACCATCCATGAAGAGCTCGAGGACGTTGATATGTTGCGGGCCGAAATCACAGACTGGAAAGGGTTCGAAGACGAACGGCGTGAGAGGCCGGAGCTGCCTGGCAAACTCTACACACTTCTGAAGCAGTTGCTCGCGCTGAACCCAATGGAACGCCCCAGCGCAGACGACGTTCTGAAAGCGCTGAAGAACGTCACAATTTTGGAGAGCATGTTACGTGGGGCCGGCGCGTCGATTGGAGTTCCGGGGCGGCGCATCCAGAATTTGGATTCGCCAATGCCACCAAGCACTCCTGTCCCAGGTTCGTCCAAGACCCAATCCCATGGCGCCGCGCCTGGCTAATGCCCCACAGATCCCAGAAAGCGTGCCACGGTACAGTCGTCATCGCAAGATGATCTTGAAGACGCTCAGAAAGAGGATGGCCCACCACCGCCTCAACTTCACCAGACCTTACAGAAACTCTCAAACCCGCCGCCAACAAGGCACCGTGCACCAACAATGTCCCCTTCACATAGCCAGGACGGTCATCCGCGCCCCCGGTCGCCCCGATACAGGCACTCCAGTCCAGCACGTGATCAAGACGCCATCACAACACCCCTACTGATGCCTCCGCCGACCACCTTTTACGACGAAATCAGAACAAGATACGAGGAGTTCACACGTACACTATCTGAGCCTACGTCACCTTTCTTCCGATTCGTGCTATTTGTGGTCAAGATGCTGGTCTTGGCCCGCGCTTGCTGGCCCGCCAGTTTCAAAATGGCCATGGGTGCCATTCTAATTACAGCAGCAGCTGGCGACCTCGCCTGGGTGTTGAGTCTCAGAAGATCGATGTTCTTCTTTGTGCTCCATCTTGCCCTTGTCCTGACATTTCAGAGAAGTGGCGATCTCTGCCTGGATGGTCATGAATCGTGGGACTGGAATCCGGCTCTCCCACAGGATTGAGGGAACAACACATGCCATGTTGGCACAAGCCCACAACCTAACGAACAACGCACCCCCCGAAGGCATGAACAGCCTGTATAGTATGCTGGTCCAATCCATTCGCAAGGTACCAAATACCAAAGTCGGGAGCTGTGCCGCGGGAAATGAAGAAGCAAAGCGAGTGTAACAGCGTGGGCGTCTAGCTGGTACCCGCATCAGATGGAGTGGCAGGTTAGCAGTCCTTCTCGGCCCTTCAGAACGGTCCTTCAGTCGTGCTTGTGGCGGCGGCATCGTGAGACTCGGCGGCGTTTGAGGTCTGGATTCAGTCCCTCATTTCGGATGGGGCGACTCGTACCGAAGTCATGGCAGGCAGGTAGCAGGTAGGCTCGCGCGTAGTTGCGAGGAGTTTTGGCTCCGGTTGGTACGGGCACTTGGAAAGGGAATGGTTGAGGTGGGGCCAAGAGTTTCTATCCGGTGTACCCGTCATCATCGCTGTCCGGACGCGAGATCAATGCCCACCTTTTGGCAGGTGAGCACCGCACCGCATTTGCAGGCACGCTTGCATCTGTGGATGGGATAGTCAACCACCGGGTCGCGGGACACCGAGGACGGCTCCACTGGGACCTGTCCGCGCTTCGCCGAGCTTTCCATTGGTCGCATGTTGCAAGTTGGATGCAAGTACAGACTTCGTAATGAACCCTGGCAGGACTGCGTGTCTGAATTAACCGCCCGGTGTGCCCCTCACTCCGAATCCTCTGTGGCCGCCGTGCGCCTCGCAATCTTAAGGTGACAATTGACAATTTTAGGTGAAGGCCCGGGCCGTCTTTGGTGGGCTATCCCCCGTATATAATACACGATATTATGATGGAGGAGTCCACCTCAGGCTATGGATTGCCATGTTCTCTGGCCTCATTCGATAATTGTGCTCCATTCACCACCTTCACCCCGTCACGAAATTATCAGTCAAGAGTCTAAGCCATAAATGACCTCGGTTCAATCACAATCCGCCAGACAGAAAGTTCATTATCCCCACTCACAATCGTGGACACGAGAGACAAAAATAGACCCAGCGGCACGAGTCTGCCACGGTCCTGGTCACACTATGTGTACACGCAGGAAGGTCATCATCCATCACCGTTGCGGTCACCGGATTATCAAGATCCTCGTGTCGGAGCCCTGCGGCGACGATGACTGCAGGAGGGTCAAGGAGGAGGAGGTCGCCTCGAACCAGTACCCCTGTGTCATACACGTGTGTCCTCATTACGGGCGTTTCTGACCTGTATACAGGGTGAATGGTGGTTTTTTTTGTTTGTGAGTGTGACGTGATTGTATATTTCACCCGAGCAAATCTGACTTGTATCCCAGTGCTTGGTGGCTTTGGATTTGAGGACCTGTTAGTTCTTTGTTCTGTGATGTCTGGAGGAAACTTTCACAAAAAGTTACGGGAAATGATTCCACGTGGGTCGGACTGTTAGAAGTATGCGATGACTTCCGGTCATGGTTGGGAAGATCGCACAATTGCCGCTATCAACTGATGCTCAACCGGCTTCACTTGAAGGGTAATTGAACATATGTCAATGGAATACCTAATTCTCTTACTGCTCTTCATCCCTGCCTGCTTATTGTATGATTCGTGTCATTTGGTGCGGCGTCAACGACAACTACCCAAAGCAACCACGCAAAGCAACCACGCAAAACAACTCCCCAAAGTAGTTGTAGATCCGCCTTCAGACTTAAGTCAGCTTCCCGCTTCGGTCTTTATTCCAAAGTCTGGGTACGCTCTGTGGTGAATGTTTCAGGACCATGTTGTCCGATCGCGAGACGAAAGAGCCCTTGTTTAGAAGGGGCGTTTCCCTATATTGATCCTCCATTAACCACCGTGGACCAAACTGGCCAGCAATACAAGACCTAAGCTGTGCTTTCCATTCCAATTTTTTCTCCGAACCTAGGCAATTTACGTACGAGGTTCTCGGTAGCACAATGCATACCGGCATCGGGCCGAGTGGATCAGATAAGGAGCCGGGGCTTGGCAACGGGCTGACTCAGGGCAAAGTCGACGAACATCACTCGCTCTCTACGGTTCGTTCACTATGAACCTACGTTATAGCGTCTGAAACTTAGGGCCTAAACTGACGCACATTCAGCTTATCTCGACCTAGCTCATTGAATTACAGAATCGTGCCAACTGAAACATGGCCCCCATCGCAATTGAAGAGCACACTCCGGGCGGGGTAGAGCCGAAGTCCAGAGTCGTGGCTGCGGCCGATGAATCGCTCAGACGAGCGTTGACGGCAGCACAGAGTCGATTCGTGGAATCACACCCGAAGTCAAAGGAGCAACATGAAATTGCGGTCTCCCATCTGCCCGGCGGCAACACAAGGACTCTGCTCCACACGTCCCCCTTCCCGCTCACGATGAAGTGCGGCAAAGGTCCGTTTGTGTGGGATGAAGACGGGCACAAGTGAGATTTAGTTGTTCGACATCTTTCGGCTCTAGTATCTGATATACTGCAGGTATCTCGACTTGGTCGGCGAGCTCAGCGCTGGCATTTACGGCCACTCCCATCCCGTGATCCGCGAGGCCATGGTCTCGACCTTTGACAACGTCGGCCTGAATCTAGGATCCACGACAAGCCAGGAGCACAAATTCGCAGCGCTAATATGCGAGCGGTTCAACCTGGAGCGGGTGCGGTTCGCCAACTCGGGCACTGAGGCCAACATGCATGCGTTCAACGCCGCGAGGGTCTTCACGGGCAAGAACAAGATTGCTGTCTTCAGTGGGGCCTACCACGGCGCAGTGTTCAGCTTTGGGAATGGAAAGGTGGCGGCTAACGCTGTCAATAGAGAGGACTGGGTGATAGGCAAGTATAACAGCGTCGAATCTGCCAGGGCGGTCATCGAGGAAACACCAGGCCTCGCCGCTGTCGTTGTGGAAGCGATGCAGGGCGCTGGGGGCGGCATCAGTGGGACTGAAGAATTCCTATTTCAGATCCAGGTACGTCAATGAGCGAAACACAACTTTATTTGATCTTGTACTGATACCAGCAAACAGGAGTCAGCCAAGAAAACCGGGGCGGTCTTTATCCTCGACGAGGTGATGACCTCCCGCCTCGCCCCACACGGCCTCCAGGGAGTCCTCGGCCTCAAGCCTGACCTAGTCACGATGGGGAAATATCTCGGCGGGGGCTTCGCATTCGGCGTATTTGGTGGTCGGGAAGATATCATGGCCGTCTACGATCCTCGCTCGACCGGTGCGGTGGCCCATTCGGGGACTTTTAACAACAACACCATGACAATGCATGTCGGCCACGCAGGCCTGTCAAAGATCCTGACGCCAGAGGTCAACATCGCTTTCAACGCGAAAGGAGACACGTACCGCCAAAGGCTTCAAGAGGTCACCCAGGGCACCAAATGCTCCATCACAGGCCGCGGGGCGCTCTGGGTAGTCCACTTCTCGGATACCGGCCTGCGGGATATCAGATCGGTGGAGGATGTCAGTGAGCGGCACGACTTGCACGACTTGTTCTGGTTCGAGATGCTCGAGGACGGATACTGGATCCATCGGCGGGGGTCTATCGCTCTGATCCTAGATACACCTGATGAGGAGCTGACTCGCTTTGTGGAGTGCGTTGAGGAATTCTTGGGGAGACATGAGGCCATCTTGAAGCTGTAATTATGGCAATTGGCACGTTTCGGGTGCCACGAGTGCACTCAGACTCGCCTTTCCCATCTCTGTAAGAGTGCCTACACAGGCTGATAAGTCAATTACAAAAGATCAGCGGATGAGTGACAAAGTATCAAGTTCAGTCCAGTCTGATACCAGGTCCAGTATTTTCAAACATGTTACGTACCGTTCACACGGATATCTTTTGTCTTTGCTGTGTGGTCATGTATCATGCTATTAGAGCCTTCTAAGTCGCTTCCTTTTCTTTGACACGACTTAGCACATAGGCTGGTCATACCGTGGTGCGCTGCATAGCTGACTCTCTACTCATTTCTCACGTCACGCCACAATTAGTATTGCACCACCCAAGAC
Organism: Diaporthe sp. P3_1W; assembly: GCA_037177825.1. Lineage (NCBI taxonomy): Eukaryota > Fungi > Ascomycota > Sordariomycetes > Diaporthales > Diaporthaceae > Diaporthe > Diaporthe sp. P3_1W. Next base: position 7,551,886 of record JBAFXB010000001.1, read on the forward strand.
TATAGCTGTTAGCTGCTACAAGGTTGATAGGGTACAACAGTTGATGATAATTTGGGGACGGCGGTGCCCTTAGCGGTAGTTTAAAACGAACCAGACCATGGCTGCGGCGCGCGGCCTTCGGGTCCTAGCAGCCAAAGCGAGCCCATATCTTGTGCGGTTCTTGTTGCGTGGTCATTTGAACAGCCTAGCAGGCCTAGCAGCCTCGGTCACGAGGGATTTATAGCTCAACTAGGTGCAAGTTTTGTTTGTAGGAATCTGTTTGTTTCCGGAACCCAGCAGGATAAAACGCTAAGCAGTCTGGTGTCACGCACCAAACAAAATGGGTCACCACTGCTGGCTTCTTATGCACCAAAATTCGGACCAAACCAGGACTAACCATTCTTTTTCTAATCTCTTTTATTTAAGTCCCATGGTTTTGAATTTCACGCTCAACTTGAAAGTCACAATTCCAACTTCCTGCCTCTGCTTGATACAAGAAACCTGTGCTCTTTCACTCCCAAAACCAATCGCGGCCATGTGTGATACCTACAACTTCTTCGACTTCGACGACTACGACGACGACGATTCCTCACTTGATACCACGATGTCACCCTTCGGCGACGGGATCAGCACTCCCATTTCCAGCGACATCGCGAGGCCACCCGCCGGCGAATACGTCCCGTCAGTGCCTTGCCCGGGCAAGACATACAAAATCCATCTCAAAGGCACGGACAAGTTGATCACAGTCACCGAGGGCGAGGTGGTGGTCCGGTCACCAGCCGAGGCCCAGCCCGGGGGAGGCTGGTACTGGGTCTGCGTCGAGAAGGGCAACTGGCTCGGCTTCCGCAACCACGTGTCCGGGTGCTATCTGGGCCACGACGGCAAGTTGGGCCTCCACGCAAAAGCCACGCAGCACAAGGCGCACGAAAACTTCTGCGTCCGCCACCACCCCGATGGTGGGTATGTGATTCTCGTCAAGTCCCCGCGGGGCGAGGAGTTGCGGCAGATAGGCTGCACGCTGTGGGAGAAAAAGACGCTCGTCGAGAAGGAAAAGGATGGCGCCCAGTGGGTGTTCGAGGAAGTGTAGGTGAGGAATTTATGTTCTAGTTGTGGTGAGACTTCTTGAGCCGTTTCGCTTTGATAACCCGCTGACGAACAAGCTGAAGACACAGGGCAAACGCGCTACCCGAGGACGAGGACACACTGCTGCAGATCGCAACCCGCGTTCTACCCAGGCTTCTCTTGGTATTCCTCGTGTTCGTGTTTCTTTTGGTCGATTTAGTCCTGCTAGAACAGGTAGTTGTTTTGCTAGCGGTCATTTCTTGTGTCATCGTATTTTAGGGGTTTGGCAGTTTTCCCATTCACTTACCTTGACGGTGATGACCAGGAAAAGTGTAGACCGCCAAGAAATCAATTAGGTGGGTTCTGCTGTTAGTTGAATTGAGGATTAAATGAAATACTGGCATGTGTTCATTTACTTTCTTTACAGCATTGGTAGATCGTTATCTCCTCAGAACACAGTAATTACCAGACTTTGGGGGCCTACACCCTCATCATCGGCAAGCCCTTGCGCCGTCGCAGGCCCATGCCCCGCCTGACAACCGCAGCTCTCTTGCCCTTGACACCCTCGACAGCCTCAACATCCCTCGTCTGCAGATCTCCCGTCTTCCCATCAGGCAGCACCGCCAGGCCCTGCGTGATACTCCCGGGTCCAAAGTCAGGCTCACCGCCGAGCGAGCCAAACACATCACCAATGTAGTTGGAAGGCTCGACGCCGTCCTTGAAGGTGCAGTTCCAGTCGCCCAGGACGCCCTTGACGATCTCGACGCCGGCGTAGTAGATGTTCTCCACCGCGATCTCGAACCCGTTCTGGTCGTTGATCAGGAGGTGGTCGTAGGCGCTCACGCCGGGTGGCGGTCGGTCAAAGTCGGACCCAGTCCTCATGAGGATGATGCGGCTGAAGTCGACGAGGCCCTCGATGGCCATCCGCAGCAGCACCTCGAGCGTGGCGTTGTCCTCCTGCGCGGTCATGCAGTAGTGCCCGGAGCCGTTGGTCCAGAGCGTCGTGGTGTTATCAAACGCCTCGGCCAGCAGATCCCCGGAGTAGTAAACATCGCTTGTGGCGCTGTCGCAGAGGACGACGCTCGGGGGCTGGGTGGCCGCGATGTGGGCCTCGCCCCCGGCGGCGTAGCGGTCCCGGTACTCGGCCGCGACGGGGTTGTCGCTGAGGTTCGCCTTGGACGCGAGCCCGTACGCGACCTGGCGCAGATCCTCGTTGACCTCGAACACCTCGGTGCCGTACCAGGTCTCGGGCAGGATGCCCGGCTGCAGGGTGCCGTAGCCCACGTAGCCGGTCGTGTAGTTCTCGGGCATCTCTCGGGCGTCGAACTCGTACTGGAGGGCGACCTGGACCGCGTACCGGGAGAGCGCGACGCCGCCGAGGGTGGACCACTCGGGGCTCACGCCCGCGATACCGCCGACCATGAAGTAGGTCGAGGTAAGGTCAAATTTTCCAGACAGCACGACGGCGGTGATGGTCGCGGCCGCGTTGATCTCCGACTCGCCCGTGGTGACCTGGCATATCTGGAGATCCTCCGTGCAGTGGACGTGAGGAAACAGCATGGAGAGGCCGGGGGCGCTGATGTTAACGGCCAGGAGGTCGCCGAGACCGCTGCTGGGAAGCTTCTCATACCAGATGTCCGCCTCAGGGGTGAACTGTATAGTTTAGTTAGCAACAATCATAAAGGGGTGAGAGGACAAGACTCGTGGGTGAGCATACCATGCTGATGATGAAGAATTTGGGCGCAATAGGTGCCTCGCGAGCGGCCAGGTTCGTCAGGGGGCGCTTGACCGTAGCTGCGGCCACTTGGCTGACGGCGAGCAGCGCTGAGGCTGCTGTGGAGAGGAAGCGCATCTTGGAGACCGTTGAGCTCTTTGTGAGGAAGATGAAAGATGCTCAATGCGGGACTGAGGCGGCTCGACGACTACCTAGTAGCGAAGAAAGGCAGTGGCGAGGGAGAGAATATGTATAGGGGCGCCATCGAGCTCTTATATACATACAGATGTGCAGGAACGAAGAATTCACTTTGCGGGCCCAATGAGTGAGTAAGTTTCCTATCAGTAGACCCAGACTCCACCCCGTTGACAAGAGGAATTGAATGCGATAACGTGAGAAAGCTCGCATTAGTGAAATTCCTCATTAACATCCACTTGGTGTGCATGATGATGGGGGGGCCCACTCTTGAAGGGCCGGCACGCTGACCTGCATGCATCACACTGCAAGGGGAGACATCGAAGATCATGAGGACTCACTTCAAGCCACGAACCACCCCGGCAAGCCGTGAGCGAGAACAGTGCCGAGCCGCGTCACCTCAGTCCGGCGATCCGATGGAACTTCACCAACGCTCGCCGCCCTAATCAGTCAGCCCCCAGAATCGGAAAGGCGAGAGAGAGCAGACGAGGAGGTGGCATCGCCAGTCGGGCCGGTAACGTCGGGCCCTAAGAATTTTGAGTGAACTCGAGTGGAGAGATAAGGGAAGCATGGTAGTCCTGTTCACACTGCTGAGCAACGAGAATTGCTATCTTGAGTCATGTCATCAAATCGCTGAATTGGGCCTCAGGGCCCTGCAGGTCTCTTTGCCGATCTTTTTGTGGCGTCCCAGTAGTCAAATTTGGTGCCGGTGAGGTGACACGGCATCATGGTTGAGATGCTGTTCCAGCTTAAGGGCAGATGTCATGGTTGCCAGGGGCGGCGCTGGCCGACAGCTTATGACGGTGTCCCGGGACTGCGAGAACCCAAGCAGCCCAAGCTGATGTGCTGATGCGCCTTTGTTGGCTGACCAGCGCCAATGGCGCGAGCGGTGTGAGAATCCGTAGTAGTGGAAGCGTAGATAACGGACGATGCCGGCAAACTTTTCTCTTACGTAGACTCCAGAAATCTTCGGCCGAGATCAAGCTTTGTGGAGCCGCCTTGGGGGTCTCCCGGGAGCAGTCGATAGCGCCTCGGCTTGAGTGACTTGGGCTGAAGGTGCTGCCGGACGACACCATCCACTTTGACTTGTCGCTCGTAGTGGAGTTCCACAACATTTGATGATCTGATATGCATGAGAACCGGAAGTAGATCATAAAACAGAACTGTTGTTTGATACTTCCAAGTTGTTGCTTCCGACTGGCAGAGATATTCCGGGTCCTGCAGGCAGGTCGGCGGGGTTTGCTGGGCCGGACATGGCATGCAAGGTACGCGAGACCGTCTCCACACTGCCACTGCATGGGGCCCGGGCGCCACCAGCGAATTGTGGTTCATCTCGTTTTCGTGATATTGACTTGCCAACCTCCGCCCGTCAAAGACTGAGTGCGTCGAGTCGCACAGAAGTGAGGGGGCTGGATCTCAGGCTGCCCTGGGGTGCCTGACGTGCGTCCAAGACATAATCTCCGCAAGACGATAGGCTCGCCTGATATTGACAGCTCCAGATTGCTTGTCGTGCTGATCGACGCGCATCTGAGTCACCCTGAGGGGTTCCAGATGTGGTTTACAGGAGATGCATTTAATACATTTTGATCAAGGGCAAGGGAGGTAAGTGGATTGCAAATGCAAACATGTCAAACTCTTGAGCTTGCATTTTGAGTTTGTGAGATGAGATGAAAGGCGTTGGATTGGGTGAACTCATCTGAAGAAGGCCCCCTCCGAACCAGGCCCGCCCTGCCGAAAACAGGGCGAGACCCAGCACAGCGCATTCTTTAGACACGTGGGAGGGTGGCATTCGGGGAGAGGGCCGTGATGCAGCACACTTGAATCATCAAATCAGAAACTCCAATGTTATGCTTCATTTGCCGTGGAGCATAGAACGATGCTGCATCATCATTCTCGTCAGTTCCGACTGGCAGCTATGGCCATCCGATATGGACACCTAAACAGCCGGTCCAGCACCGATGAACAGCTTGTACGACCTGAAGGGACCCTTCCTGTTGTCCGAGCTGTTGTACTGCCTCGATGGGCCCAGCTCCAGTTGGTTTGTGCAAAAGTACAGATACCCATTCAAGATCGCAGCACTGTCTGCATGCTGGATCAGTCCATTCCTCACCAGCGTCTTGACGTAGTAATTCTCCGCTGCGACGGGGCCCGACCCACCAGCAGGGACGCCGTTCACCTCCTCAGTGATCTTCGACTGCTCCGTTTGCACGTAATAAATCGCATTTTGCTCGCTGGCCAAGAGGAAGACTCGACCCTGGTCGTCTGCTGTGAACCCAGCTTGCTCAGAGGCGAGTTGGCCTGGATCCTGAACCGCCGCAAGTACCTCGTCGTCCGTGGCGTCAAAGTTCTGTAAAATCTCCTGGGAAACATAGTAGAACCGCCGGGAAGATAAAACGCCCCAGTAGATCTGCCCGCCCTGGAGGGCTATTCCGTCTGAGGAGGTGGTGCAGAATGACTTTGTCGTCCCGTTCCAGCAATAGATCGGCTCGCCATTGTACGAGCCTACGTATCCCGGGTCTGCCATCACGACGGCCTGCCCTGCCAATCTCTTCACAACGCCGCCTGTGGCGAGATCAACGGCCAGGATTCCCCCTTTCACTGACGCATCCGTGAGGAAAGCGAAGCCTCCAGTTCCGGCAGTGTTGTTGATCCGCAAGTCGTTGAGGTTTGTCCCGCTCGACAGGATATCATCCGGGAACAAATATGTCTTGACCAGTTCCTTTGTAGTTGAATCAAACTGCATGATCTTTGCGCCTCCTGTGACTGCAGGTGCGGTCTTCTTGTACGGAATGCCGCTGTCGAGAACCCAGAACTGCCCATGAGCATCCAGTACCAGGTTCTGCACGTTGATGAAGCATTCCGACACGTTCTGGCCCGGTTGGCAGTTTTGGATCTCAGCTGACGGCCATGGCTCCTCATCGGCGAAACTGGTCGCTATTGTCACCGCGTTCGTTGCGTTTTCAAAGTTGCGCGGGTAGGTCAGGTAGATATTCTCTTCGAGGTCGACGGCCAGACCTGTTGGTGCGTGCGTGCTCTCATGGACCGCCTCGAGGGCACCGCCGATGATTTTGAAGTCTTGAACGCACACGCCATTGGTAGTGTTGGAACTCGACAAAGCTGGATCCGGGCAGACAGCGGGAAATGTCGCTATGACATGACCCGCGAGAGAAAGTAGACCAAGCACGAGTAGGTTTGGTGAAACCATGGTTGCCCAATGGATGTGGCGGAACCCTTACACGCTGTTGCGTCTCACTTTACCACGGACGATGCGCGGCTTATGATGTAGTGCCTGTGAGGACTTCGTTCAAGTGATGCTTGTGTACACCAACTCTATTCGCAGTAACGTCTTGCACAAATGGCAGGAGCGAATTGAGTGATGAGCTGGTGAGATCTCGAGCCGCTAGAAACAAAACGAATGCTGTTTCTTCCCAGATCTTGTGTTCGAGGAAGCCGGTCGGTCGCAGTTGCCCCGTTTCTCGGAGAAGTGACGACTTTATTGCTCCCCCCAGGACCACCGCGCCATTGTAGTGTAACAATGCAATTTAGCCCATGCTGTTATGATGCCCATGATCCTTAGTAATCTCCCCGCACCTACACGTGCATGATGTCAACCGTTTGTGCGCAGCGTCGCAGCCGGCATATCGCCAGGTAATTCCTTGGGTCTCCAGGTTTTCAAGAGATGATGAATATTTATGGTTCCCTAACATTCTGTTGGCGAACTGTAAAGAGAATCCCGATGGCAGCCAACGATGCATCGACGTGGGGAGGGAAGGCGCTCCCGAGAGCATCCGGTCGAGGAGACCAAACTAAAAAAACAAGCCCCAATCAAGCGGGACCTATCTTTGTCCGAGATTGGGAAATTGATCCTTCTCCAATGGATATTTTTGCCGGTAGATATTCATATGTCTGCTAATAACTAGGAGACGTCCTGATAGGTCCCTCTTGGGTCAACTAAGACCTCAGCCTGTCGAGGTGCAAATCAGTGGCATTGAAGAGATACGGTTGTGGTAGAAGCCATCTGGTGTTCCTCAAAAGCTGCTTTAGTCGAGTATAAATCGCACCTTCCAAGGGTCTTTACTCATTCGCCTGCGATACAATTGGGCCAACTCGCAACTGTATCTATTCCCTGTGGATATACTGCATCACTGAACCGTAACCCCCCTGACCTGGATCATCACCATTCACCAAATATCGGGGTAGCAGCCATCAGGCAGATCCGAGTGAGTAAATATGTGGGGGCTAGAGTGATGTAGTTCTACAGTTTCAGCTAAGCTGAAGTGCTACAAAGGAAAATCCCACTGTGCCTCAACAAAGGTTCAGCAGCTATTTTTGGTCTCTGAACCGCGGCTCGTACTAGGAAACTATTCCTAAACGACGATCACACTATTTCTGGAATGCAGCTGCACTTGTAGCACCATCACTGTGCGACCTTTGGTGACGTGCATTGCTGACGTAGGAATAGTACTCCAAGTTCTTACAGAATCACCTTCGCTGGAGGTATTCCCACTGACACATTCGTACCATGAGTCAAATATCGGTGTGTAATCACCCAATATTCAAGAGAACTCGCCTGAACTATTTCCTCAAAATAACGACGTAGTCGGCCGCCATGTCTATCGGACCTTTGACGACCACTTTCACGCCGCCGGCGGACTGCACAGGCACAGAATTTGGGATTATACGGGCCAATTCCGGCTCTTCATATTTTGTCACCGCTGGGGCCGCAGCCTCTTCCTGCTTCCCATCTGGAGTTGTCCCTGAATCCACCGACTTCTATTCACCTGGCGTTTGTCCGCACGGCTATACAGCGGCCTGCGTATCGACGCGTTTACTTACCAAGGCGAATGCCGTTGAGACGGCTGTTACGTGCTGTCCAAGGTAAGTTGCCCTCTCCGTGTCTGTTGAACTCGCCTTGTGCGCTCTCAAATTACACATGCAGCTGACGTAAAGCTCTCAGTATATACACCTTCGGTTGCTTTCCGGGCAATGCTGGAACTGATTGGGGTCCTGCGGATCTGGTGAGTAGATTTTAATAGTAATTATGCAGCATTTTCATGGGATGTATTCGGACTGAAGTCGTTATATCATGAGAATCCGAGCATGCTTTGCAACTCGCGTTCCCTGTCCGGTGAGAATACTACTGATCTTGAATACATAATGCACAACAACAACGAGCGAAGTAGTTCTTGGACCAAGTGCTGCAAATGCCTTACCACGGTTGTCCCAGAGCTCGACGGATACTGCTGGTAGACTCACTCTCACGTCGCCCATCATCAATGCAATAGGGTTACAGATAAGATATCAATCCACGGACTCGGCCATTCTGGGGTCTGCTACCAGCATTATCTCTTCCACATCCACCACAACCTCTCAACCATCGTCTGACTCTGAGTTGAGTGGCGGAACCATCGCTGGAATTGTTGTCGGCGTGATTGCAGTACTCGCGTTTATCATCGGAGCCTGCATTTACCTAATCGTGTCCAGGCGACGGAAAGCAGGCGTTGCGCAAGACGATAATATACAGGATGCAGACCAGGATGACGGCGAATCATCCACAAATCCCGGCGCTGTGACCACTCAGGCATCTCAACCATTCGTCAAGCCTGAACTGCCAGGAAGCACTCCAGCTAATACCGCCGTTGAAAAACCTGAGCTGGTTGGCAGTCAAGTTTGTGATAATGACTTACCATTAACCTGGCAGCAGACATCAGCGGTTGCAAGAGATGTCGAATTGCCTTCGCTGCGAGACCCTGCGGAACTTGAGCACACATCCAAGCCTGCTGAACTCCACGGATAGACTTTAGTACTCCTTATAAAAAGGGACCTGGAGTGGAATGGGATCAATCACGTGGGTTCTTAGATCGTCCTACTTGGAATGTATGGGAATCTCGGTCATGCGCCGAGAACTAGAGTCACTAAGAATTCAATTGGCTGGATACATATTGGTCTGATTTGTTCTGTTTTGTGATCGGCTTTAGTCGCAATGAGCTGATCTCGCCTCTGTTGTGGATTTGCTTGCACCTGTGAACGACGAGTAACTGTCCCAATTCTAAGAGACAGATTGAGTGACCGATAATCCGAGGCTGATTGCATTCCATCATGTGCAGGTGGGTGACACTCCGGAGCCTGGCCCTTGCAACATCCCAGGCCCGTCAGTCCTGCGCCAGTCCGTCGTCCATTTTGTCAACTGGTCCTACCTATTGCAGATTTCGGCGGCGCCAAGAAGCAGAGGACCAGTACACCGGACCGGGTCCAAATGCAGTTCAATCTAAGTTGCGCTCCAGGTCGTATTGGATTTATCCGGGCCGTCCAAAGACCCTGAAAGTCGAGTTCTGGTCTGCTCGACGGCCAAGCGCTTTTAAGCGCTTCTATGCTAGCCCGGCGTGCTTTAATATATCAAACAACCGCGATGCTACCCTGCCGGTCTGGACCCTCGGAGTCGAACCCAGAAAATGGGTAAGAACCATGACTATTAAAAGATTTAGCCTCTTAAACTCGCAGTAGTGCTGCACTTTAAACCTGATAGACAGAGCCGCCAGAGCGATGTTATATTGCACGATGGCGTCCCCGCAGCACTGATTCGGAAACTAGTCATCACAGGACCAATCTGCTCTATATTGGACCCTTCAGCTTGCTACCCACGGACGGACTTCCATCTTTTCACTTTAGTTTTCGACGACCTAGATTCTCTTGGCGTCTCGATAGCCACTGGAGTCTGGTCTCCGGAAGCTGCCGTGATCTCAATTCATGCTAGGACCATGGTGTGGGCGTCGCGTTATCGTACGAGAAGCCACTAATGAGAGGCAGCGTTGCAATATTCACCGCTCTCGTGCTCGAAGTAGGGGTCCAGACACATGACTTTATCAATCTAGACTTACAGAGCTCAGTCCCCCACGGGGAAGTGGGTATAAATGTGCCGTGCCCATCCGCCTGTCCACGATGGGGAATGATCTTCCTACAGCGTAACTTTGTTCCTCTATGACCCAATAATACTGCTGATCGGCGTCGCTCTACGAACAACTCTGACGACAACTATGAAGTTCCTCCCACTCCTGCTTGTCCCGGCCCTTGTGGCAGCCCAGGACATCACCATCGCCAATGTGCAATACTCTGGCAATGGATGTCCCCAGGGAACTGTCTCAACGTCGATCTCCAGTGACAAGACCGTAAGTCTCTCCAGCCATTTGCAAAGCCTCCATGGTCCAAGAAATAGCTGACCAACTCAGGTTGTCACACTCGGCTTCGACGGTTTCCAAACATATATTGGACCTGGAACCACTATCAAGGACCGCACGAAGAATTGTGTAAGCTGGTTCCCTTCTCAGGCCAATATATCCACCGATCATCAGAAGAACCTTGGAAATGATAACAGCCACAATCTGAGTATACCTTGTACCATTGACGTGTCACTGACGATGTAAACAGCAAATCCACCTGACGCTCAGCTACCCAGCCGGCTACTCCTTCGCAGTCGTCGACAGCACCTACCACGGATACGCCCAGCTCGAGGCCGGCGTCACCGGCACCTTCTACAGCCAGTACTACTTCAGCTCGGACGCCTCCAAGACCTGCACCACGCAGTCCTCCATCGCCGGCGGCGGCATCTGGGCGGACGGCCAGGTCTACACCAAGGAGGACGTGGTCCCCTCGCCCAACTACGTCAAGTCGAAATGCGGAACAACCGAGATCCTCAACGTCAACAACCGCGTCGCGCTGACCTCGACGAATTCCAATGCCTCTGGCCAGCTCACCGACGACGATGCCACCGTCGACGTGAGCCAGCAGGTGCATATCAAATGGTTTACTTGCTGAAGGATTCTCACCTGGCTTTTCAAGTTGGGCTTTGGGGCTCGTGCTGCAGCCACCGGGTCTTGGGCCGTGATCTTGGAATGGAGACTTATGGGACTTCAGTGGCCTGCGATGTTTCTTGGGTACACTTCATTCAGCACTGGATGTTGGTGTGCAAGCATTTTTTGTTCATACTTGACCTCCTTGACTATTCAATAAAACCATTGAAAGCTGCGAGTGTGATTCCTGGAAGCTTCAGAGTCTGTCTGCCATGTTTGAAAAAACTATGTGCAGCATACAGTGAGGCTGACAGCTCTAGTCTCAGTACGTGACATCTCAGTCCGCTTGGGCCCGAGAGTCCCACTTTTCGCAAACATCTACTACATATGCTTGCCGAGTGAGCTCTTGAAAGCAACTTGCGCAAAACCGCTCGCTCATAGTTCTGTTTATTAGTCTGCATTTCGGCTTATTGAAAGATAGGATCTCACTGAGCCTTATATTCAGGTCAAATCTCGACTTCTCCGCTCAAACAAATCTCTTTCCATGGCCGGCCAGTGAACATTACTACCGCCGCCGCCGAGCATCACTCACGACTCTGCCTCGTCTGACCTCTACAGATGCGCAAGTCTCATGTAGATCAGGTCTAGTGGGCCGGCATATAAAGGCGAATTCCCCTCGGGTGGAGCACTGAGCGTCACATGAGATACAGGGCTCTTAACTCCATTCCCGAATAAGGAAAAATATGGAGGGGATGGGACCGACAAGAAGTTCCTCTGCGTTTCTTTTCGACTTCAAATAATTCTCGGCCATTTCTTGACTCGACCACGTCCAAGCTATTTGGAAGCCTAGCTTGCACAAACGCAGATCCGCCTCCCCTGTGCTGCTTGAGCACTTTAGAGACAGCCGTGAAATTCGATGGGTACCCAAATGTTCGTGAGATCCAGGGGCTGGCCGAACTTCGGAGTCCTCTTATCGCTCTCGTGTCTGTTGATTCAGCGGATCTCAAGTCGATGTCTTTTTGGATATAGCGATCTGCAACAGATGTCCGCCTCGGGACCTTCCGAGAATCTTGCCAGGGCTGCTTGCAATTCCGCGTGTACGTTGAATTATTCCACCAGAGACGCGAGTCCATTGAGAAGTGACATGGCAAGGGATTAAAAGTTCTCCGGCCGGACAGGCCGGACCATTGACATCCGTGTCTTGCTGGAGACGGCGGATGTGAAAGGTCAGATTGGCAGAAGCTTTGGGGGGAGGGGGCCGGCGATGAGAGGTCCTAACAGACTCCACTGACTGAATCAATGTTGCTTGATAGGCTGTTTCTGACGAGATGATCTTTGCATCACGAGACAGCCAGAATTTTGCTGATCTGAAGAGCTCGCTGCCACACTGACTCTGACATGCCAACTCCCGGCCTAGGAGGCCTTCCCGATTTGTACCCACAAGCTACTGCCAGCGCCATCTCGAGAAGAGGCCCTCGAGTTTTATTAGAGCAAAACTGGGGATATTTCACAGGACAATACTATGCCGAGAAGATCATCGTGCAGATGCTAGTGTTGTAGGAGAAGTATGCTTAAATGCTCCAGATTTCGTTCAATACACATTAGCATCATAACAACCAATCCCATTTCCTAACTCTGGATGAGCTACCTGAACAGAAGGAGCTCGAATGACAAGTAAATGGAAATTGAAGGTATTTCAGATCTTCAACCATCAAAAGTACTGCACCTTCTCGGCCGGTCGGCGTGCACCGGGCATGTGGTCAACGCAATGGCGTACGCAGGAAGGTGGGTGCCAAGGCTCTTGGCGGTGCCACTGTCAGGGGCGACAGGGGCAGGATGGGCCTGCAATCAATGCGTGTCGATCGCTCGTGGAGAGGCTCCACTGATGTGCCCTCGCCAAAGCTTGTGTGGACTTTGGTTGCCGAGACTCTGCATGCACCGTAAACTATAATCTGGGAGTTGAGGACGACGAGGACGACTCTGTTCCCCATAGCAATTATCACACACAGCAGATAATACTCACTCAGGGGATGTCATCGATACCGACCTAGCCGATTAAAAGTCCAAGAACCCCAGTGTCACTGTGGGTCCGCTGTCGCCATTCTGATCCCCACAACCCGGTGGAGATATTTCCGATTGGAAAAAGTTGCTGTCTCAAGTTTCAAGTGGAAGGCTGTGCCGATCAGCATGCCAGTTGCCAAAAGCGCGCCAGTGCCCATAATGGAATAGTCACGGCACTGGTGGAATATCTCAGGCCATTCTTCCAGCCCTGCGAATCTCCGAAGATCACGTCCCCGCCAGCACACAAACAGATCTGGTCCTTGGGGCAGGGGGGCCGCTGACGTGGACGCGTGGAATAAACAGACGTGAGCCCACTCAGGCTTGCCAAACATGCAGGCATCTTGACAAAGGAATGAGGCGGAAAACCTGTTGATTCCAAGGGGAGTTTGTGACTGTACCCAGTATTTCAATCTATATTCCATTGCTTGCTCCAGCAAGTTCATCTAGAACAGCTGGCCCCTTTTCCATCATCTCGGTGAGCCACCGTTGACGGTGAGCCCCTGAGGCACTTTGTAGACGCCGCAGTAGCACAGGCAAATGTCAATGGGAAGTTTTCACGATGGCTCTGCACATGTGCTGCCCGACAGCTGGCGCGGGGTGCAGTTGTGATAGGTCGCGCAGTGCATGATAGGCGAGATGTAGTTCCCGGCTGCAGAGCTCCAGTGTCACGCCTTGAAAGGCCTCGGTAGAGGAGTGTCCACTGTATACGTAACCATGCTGCCGTCCAAATTCTCCCGACGCCAAGGTGGTTTCCGTCCGATCAGGGGTTGAGAGCGGTAGACCAAACACCAACACCACGGTTTTGTGGGGACATGCAGACCCATCCACACAATGTTTCCATGCAAGGCCCTCCTTCTGTTGTTTCAATCCATATTGGATTGATGGGGGATGACGGCGGAGTCAGATCCCACAGGATCTTACTGTACATATATGGCTTGCCCAGCTGCACTCTGGAAAGATCGTCTCTGATTATCATTCATCACGCCTCGCAGGTTTCCGAGTAACTTCTTCGTTGTTGCAGCCGTTCTTTTCCCGGGTCTCCCAAATACACTCTTTTTTCAAACTCACTCCAAACTATCACCAAGATGCACTCCGCACCCATCGTTGCCGCCGGCTTTGCGGCTCTGGCGCAGGCCGCCTCCCCGACCGTCTCCGGAACCCCTGAGGGTTTCGCTGCCTCGGTCACCGGTGGTGGTGATGCCGCTGCGGTCACACCTACCTCGACTGACGAGCTGTAAGTGTTTTGAAGCTGTGGTCGATGCGTTGAAAATCGCATTGTGCTGACTATTACAACCAGTGTCTCTTACCTCACCGACTCCGAGGCTCGCGTCATCGTGCTGACCCAGACCTTCGACTTCACCGGAACCGAGGGCACAGCAACCGAGTCCGGATGTGCTCCCTGGGGAACTGGCTCCGCTTGCCAGCAGGCCATCAACAAGGACGACTGGTGCACCAACTACCAGCCCGACGCGCCCACCGTCTCGGTCACCTACGACAAGGCCGGTCTGACCCCCATCGAGGTCGCCTCGGACAAGACCATCCTCGGCTCTGGCACCTCCGGAGTCATCAAGGGCAAGGGTCTCCGCATGGCCAACGGCGTGCAGAACGTCATCATCCAGAACATCCGCATCACCGAGCTGAACCCCCAGTACGTCTGGGGAGGTGACGCCATCACCCTCGCCGGCACCGACCTGATCTGGATTGACCACGTCACCACCGACAAGATCGCCCGCCAGCACATTGTCCTGGGCGAGGACGCCTCGGGCCGTGTCAGCATCACCAACAGCAACATCGACGGCGAGAGCGAGTGGTCCGCCACCTGCGACGGATACCACTACTGGAACCTGTACTTCACCGGCTCCGACGACCAGATCACCTTCAAGAACAACTACGTCCACCACTTCTCCGGCCGTGCCCCCAAGCTCGGAGGCAGCACCGTCCTGCACGCCGTCAACAACTACGTGAGTACTACCACCCCCTTTAATCCCACCCAATCCCGCCCAAACACACAAGTCTAACATCTCCTCCTTCCCCAGTGGCACGAGTCCAGCGGCCACGGCTTCGAGATCGGCGAGGGCGCCTACGTCCTGGCCGAGGGCAACGTCTTCGGCGACGTCTCCACCATCTACGAGGACGGCGACGCCACCACCGCCTACGTCGTCAACGACTCCTCCATGGAGTCGGCCTGCTCCAGCGCCCTCGGCCGCAGCTGCGTCTCCAACAGCTACGACAACTCGGGCACCTTCGCCATGACCGACAGCTCCGTCCTCGACAAGTTCAGCGGCGCCGACGGCATCGCCGAGGCCGCCGCCGTCTCCTCCGTCACCGGCCTGTCCAGCTCTGCTGGCTACGGTACCCTGTAAGGATGTCACGACCTTTTTCGTTAATAGAAGGAAACTGTGATGCGTGGTGCTTGCGGGAATGATGCGAGGGCCTCTCTCAGAGGCGGGGAGTTAAGCTTCGAAAGTACATAGCATTTTACCTCTGACATATAAACCATACGAGGACATAGCAAATTTGACTGCTTCAACCAAACCTGCCTTGATACTTTTCACTGAATGCCTTGACGAAGCACGCTCTCCTAGATAAGTTAGGGATAATATGAGCGGCCCAAATGACTCGAATCAGCTGAATAATTCACTCTCGTCCTAGCACGACAAAAGAATTGTAGTACTACCAATGCACTCATATTTTGTTGAGAACCTGAATCTTTTTGTGTAGATCATTTCAGAGACTGTACTCGTGTCCAGTTTGCTCACATATCCCCTACCTAGGATAGTGATTTATTCAATTCTCGGCAACGGTATTTCTCCCTTGATCATTCGGCTTGCACTTCAAAGAGCCCCCTAATCCTGGAAGCAGGTCACTACACCGAGTCATCGCTTGGTACCAGTCATGCCACATGATACGACAACCAACAAAATTCAAGGTTACGTTTGGACTGCCCTAGAAGCATTCTTCCTCGCTTTATAATCAAGAGCCAGGCTCTTAGTAGGATGACCTCGTGTGGCATAGCCTCCTGTGACAAAACTTCTTGCAGAATAACCTCGTATAGTAGGTCTAAGGCCCGGCTTCTCGCAGAAATGGCGAACTCGCACTGTATGGAAACTTGTTGTCTCCATCGTCCTTCCACAGTCTTCTGCTCTGTCCGTGAAGCACTTCCTTGGGTGCACTTGCCCAAGACCAGGAACAAGAGTTGCTCAATTCCTTGGCATCAGTGTGTTGCCTGCTGCCGCGAGAGCACAGACTGACTCGGAGCTGGATGAAAACTCAATCGCTTTCAATGGAAAGTTTATCTCAAAATGATCGCCAAAGATCTACCGGGAGCTATCGGCCCCTGCTCTAAGACCGCTCGGACCAAGTGGGCTCAAAACTGCCCCGAATGTACACATGAGCCTTGACACTTGCCATTATCGCTCGCATGACCTTTGACCCTCATTTGACATTCGAAATATCGTACAGTCCTGGTGATTCTTTTTCTTCATTCCTCTGGTCAGTTTCCACCTGACGATGCAGCCGACGCCTTAAACTACCACAAGCTGCCGCGTCTCCTTAACGCATCTTTGTCACATCTCAGCCTCGCAAGGCTGCCTTTTGCCCTAATACAATCACTCGACACTGTCCACTGCCAGCCCAAGCGCGGTGTAGCGAGCTGAGGGGCTCAGTTGCAATTTATTTGGCTATCGGCGAACAACATTCGGAGCATCCACGCGTCACACCCATCTGAACGCGACCCACACGTCTCGGGCAGCGTTTCCCAGTGAGCCTGCACAATCTTTGGAAGCTAGAAAGACTGTCCTCGCTGCATACTGGAGGTTTGCGCTTCTGATAATCACACCACGCTTCGAAGTCCCACCGATCCTGTACATCGACAGCCTTCCAATCCCTCAGAACTGTGACTCCGAGTCAAACCAAGTGAAGAAACATGGATTCATCCATGGAGAAAACCATTTGGCGGCACCGCGCCGAGAAGAAGACCAAAGCACTGATCAACATCGAAGAACGACTTCATCACTCTCGACGGTCCGGCCTGACCAAAGACACGATCAAACACATTGGCTTGCATACGAAGCTTGCCCAAGAGCGCTACTATGACACGTTTGCCGACGCAGCCTCGGACGAGGCAGAAAGGGCTTTCGCCGCCGCTGAGAAAAGACGCAAAGTGATTATGCAACGGCGCAGACGACGGGAAAAGGCCCTCGTAGCCATCGTTCAAGAGATTCGCAGGGCTCGGGAGGAAGTTTCAAGAGGGACAGGCGCAGAAAAGATCGCTTGCCTTCACCGGATCGAGCGTGCCAGCAGAAAAAAGAAGCAAATCATGCTCAAGCTCCGATCATCCGCCGTCATGGACCCAGAGTCTGTCTCAAAACGCCAGAAAGCTGGGTCTGCATCATTTCCAAAGACTCAGTCGGGAGAGAATGTGCCTCAAACTGCAGGGTCAGTGTCCCACTTGCTGACCACCAAGCACATCCCTCACAGTAACGACAGAGTTCGGAATCAGAGTCAACCACCACTCTCCAGTGCGAGTACAGGGCTGAAGTCAGCGATAACAACTGCCTCGAGCTCAAAAGCGAGGCGACAATCAGCGCCATTGCCATTGTGCCCGCCGAGTCTTGTCGATTCTGTCGGCAGCTTGCGAGCGTTGGCGCAATGGTATGACCCACCTCTGTCAAAAGCTCAAGTTGAATACGTCAGAGAGCGAATAAGGCCATCAAGAGATTGCCTGAACATCGGACCAGAACGGCGTGACAAAGCCATGTCAAATGACCTCTCAGCAGCTTTGAAGTCCATGTGCCGGGCCTTCAACCGATCCATCAAGTTTACTGCCCAACATGCAGAACAGCTCAAGCCAGGATTTTCAGAACCACAAGGCGAGGCCGTGCACAGGAACAAGAATGTTCTCGGGTCAGCCAAAAAAGATATGTTTGGCATCATCTCGCCCGAGGGAAACAGAGGGTCAATTGACGCTGGAAAGAAGGACAGGGGCGGCATTCATCTTCGGGCACAGCCTGCTTTCTCTATGAGCCATGGTCCTCTGCGAGCAAGAGGAAGCCACTCTGACAACAGTTTTCTCTCAAAAAGATCAAAAGATATAGGGAACTTCAAGATCAAGAGAAGGACAAAATCTGCACCAGGCTTCCTTAACATCCGCTACGCTCGTCTCGGACACATAGCCGGAGGCTCAAGAGATGTGGCTCATTTTCCACAGCAGAGCTTTTCCACATCCAAATCAGTACAGAATGAATCAGCCTCTAGGGATGGAGATACCAGAGCTCAATCCATTCACTCACTTCCAAGGAAGAAACTAAGATCGATCAATGAGCAACCGGGACCAAGATATTCACAGCGACTATCCAAGCTACGAAATAGACCAACAAATCGGCAGGAGGTTAATGAACCACTTGAGCATCATGCGAGAAAGAACAAAAGAGGAGTCCACAACTCAGAATGTGTTACTTCTGGACACCTACATTCTTCCACGGGCCACACCACAGGCACGGAGAAGCCGACCGTGATAATTCCTGCTGATACCGATATGGCGACCAATCTCCGGGCGTACCGCCAGTGGCCAGGTAGATCAGAACACGATCCCCTCGCAAAACATGATCTAATTACTTTGTACAGATGATTCTGGTGTCTTGCAAAAGTCCCAGGGCTGTCTTCTCCCAGCCAAGTATCGATTCTCAGGCATTCCGGATTTCGAGTGGGTTTGCCCTGTGCTGTCGTGCCGAAAGTGTTTTCAAAGTCTGAACAAGCTCGGTTTTCATTTCGTTGTAAGTTTGTCTGGCCACACCAGCACTGCGATCATTGATAATTTGACTAATTAGTCCCAAGTCTTCGCACCATTCTTGTCTGTTTAATGACAATTGCGATGGCACATTCACAATGATAGGAAAGTACACTCAGCAGCAGAATGGTAAGCACCGCCCTGCTCTGGTCAAATCAAAGAATCCTTTGCCCAAGCATACGTCGCCAATGATGGAGCCCCAGCTCCCGGCGACACAGATTACTGTCCATCAGCAGAAGCTATTTGCGGCAAACCAAAAGAAGGCACGCTCGCGTAGTGCGCCAGACTCGCACGAAGAGAAGACAGTTGACGAGATGATGCTTGACTCAAGTTTCATGGCCCTTTCCTCACCGGGAGCCCCAGCAGCTTCAGAGTCCAACGCAAGCTCACATACGCCCTCATTCTCGGGTGCCGAGCGATATCCATCCAAGCCCGACGCATCCTTCGGTGACGATTTGAACCCATCTGATGATGCAGAATCGGACGGAGAGGGCTTGGATCACAGCTTAGGACCTGGGCATGCCAGACATGAAGAAGCATCACGTCCGCCTCGCAACATGACGCAAGATAATTGGCGACTGCTCAGAAAGTTCATCACTGGCAGGCAGTTTTACCCACCCAAGAGAGGCCACTTCGCGACTCTTCTCTCATCCCAGCGCAGCCGGGACATTATCACAAGGCCAGGAGTGAGATTCATCGCCGATCAACCCAAGAAGGTCCGTCTGCTCATGGTCCACATGACCGGCGAGGAGCCTTCCATGCCATGCAATTCATGTGTGTCGGGCCACGGCCCTTTCAAGAAATGTGTCATCATCAGTAAAAAAGCAGCAGGCGAGACCACGAACGGAATCGTATGTTGCACAAACTGCGCGAGTAAGAGGGGCCTACAACTCAGTTGCAATGCGGAAGAGCTACTTCGCCAGCCACCTGCTGGACAAATTGGCCCCCAACACAAACAACGCAAGAAGCATATCGCTCCCGAACAGAGAGAGCAATCCAGCTTTGGTATTAGCTCGCGAATTACCAAGGTTAACAGCCGCTTTTCATTCGCAGTACATGTTCTACAGTTGGATGCCTCACTTGAGCTCGGTGCAAAATCTTCAAGTGTCCGGCTTTGTTCGCTTGCATCTGGGAAGGTTATGGTACAGCTGGAGGGGACTGCGTCATTTTTGATTGGTCCTCACGGAATGTTTAAGCTGATGCCGGCGATGAGCGCACAGGTCTCAAATGCCTCGGAAGCTGATGCTGTTCTCCATGTATCCACTGTGAAGAGTTGAGTCTGTGTCTGCCTCACCATTTGAGATCGACTGGTGATGACTGCCTGCGAGGTTCCAGGCGATCCGGGTGTTTCACAAGAAAGAGGGGAAAAAGTCAGGCTACCGATTGACGGAGTCGCTCATTTGAAGTTGATTGTATTGGATGGATTACAGTTCGATGAGGATGTTTTGATTTGATGGGGTTTGAAGGACCTAGGCAGGCACCCAAATCACCAGGCCGCGTCTAATGCACATGTTTTCTTTCCCTCAAGTATTGAATGATGCCATTAGTCGGAAACGCCGCTGGGAATTGCCCAATTAATCGTTTCCAAAACGATTCTGTCATCTCTTGTACCGTAGTAAGCCTTGAAAAATCGCCCGTTCAAATTGCGCCGGCTTACTTGTGAGTACTAACGTGGTGCTCAGCTGCAGTTGTTAGTGAACGCCACGCCAGGTCTCGCTGTGACTCACCAAGACTGCACTATGCTCTCGGCATGCATTAGGTGTGCGCAGCCACCTAAGTCCCTACCTCTGTGTAGTGAGGCTCCCTGGACAGATAAGCAAGCTCGATTTCCTCCCAGCACTGGACCCTTTCCAGGTCGTCACCTTGCCTTCTTACTGCCAATTCAGCCCACACCTGGAACACACCAGACAACATGACAAGCAGTCTAGCGACCGCCTTCCAGTCGGAGAGGCTCATCTACACGGCCATTCCTGACACGGACGAGATCAAGACCTGGTTCCATGAAGGCTTCGAGAACGACCCCGTCGGCCGCGCTTACGCCGACTCAAGCCTCCTCCGGCCACAGACAAAGGCGCGCAGTGATGAGGTCCTTGCCGATATCCGCAAGGACCTCCTGGGCGTACTGATATGTCTACCCCCAGCGACCCCCGAGAAGCTCGCAGACCCGGACCAGGCCCCGTCGGCCGAGGGCGCCACAGCGGCGCCCAAGCCCACGCCCATCGGGGTGCTGCACCTCGACGACGAGAGCGGCTCCATGTACAGACACCACCACCGGCTGTGCGTCATGAGCATCTCCATCAACTCTGAGTACCGTGACAAGGGCTACGGCTCCGAGGCTATCAACTGGGCGCTTGACTGGGCCTTCACGAGGGCCAACCTGCACGCTGTCAGCCTGGGGTGCCTCGAGTTCAACGAGCGGGGGAAGCACTTGTACGAGAAGCTGGGTTTTGTCCCTGAGGGGAGGTTCAGGAAGTGCCACTGGCATGAGAGGAAGTGGTGGGACGTGTTGCTGTACTCCATGTTGGAGGAGGAGTGGCTTGAGCTCAGGAACAAGGAGAAATCGTGAGCCTCCGATGTCACATTATGAACGGCCCCACTGAGCAGCACGCGCGTAGCCAATGCAGCACCGTAATTTGTCAATTTGATACTAACTCAACGTGAAATAGGCCTTCATGATAGCTTAGGTCCGGTGCGGGTTGGAGGCGGCCGCTCCCAACGTTTGCCGTAGCCGTACTTTGCTTAAGTCCGCCCACTAATACCGAGTGCCCAACGTATAAGCTCACGCTCAAACTGTCAAGTCCTAATTCTTCGTTTCCCAGTGCTGAAGACAGAGGATAGTGATTTTGTTTCTCCTTTGTCAACTGCAATTTAATTTTCATGTTAACCCTCAAAAATGGCCGCACCAACCATGCCAGTGATTAACGACGGCTTCAATTTCACCACCCCCGCCCGACCCCTGACATGGCTCATAACAGGCTGCTCCTCGGGCTTCGGCCTCGCCATCGCCCGGCACGTCCAGGCCAAGGGCCACAAGGTGATCGCGACGTCCCGCAACCCATCCAAGACCCCAGAGCTGTTGCGCGAGATCGAGTCCAAGGGCGGGATGTGGGTGTCCCTCGACCTCGACGACCCCAACAGCGCCAGCGTCATCAACGACCTGGAGGCGCAGGGCATCGAGATCGACGTGCTCGTCAACAACGCGGCCTTCGCCCTCCTCCACGCCGCCGAGTTCATCACCGAGGACGAGGTGCGCGCGCAGTTCGAGACGGTCTTCTTCGGCCCGTACAGGCTGACGAGGGCCGCCCTGCCGCACATGCGCAGGAGGCGGTTCGGGACCATCGTCAACATCAGCTCCGGGGCGAGCTTGGAGGGCCGGGAGAGCATGGGGGTTTATTCGGCGTCCAAGGCTGCTTTTGATGGTACGCAGAACTTGTTTTTTTCTTTTCTTCAAAATCATCGGGGATAAACTGACATCGGACGACAGGACTCACAAAGGTTCTGGCCAAAGAGGTCGCAGAATTCAACGTCCGGACGCTCACTGTATACCTGGGCGGCTTTGACACCCGTTTTCCTTCGTCCCTGAGGACTGGCAAAGATCCGCTGTCCGATGATTATGACGGGTCAGCCGTTGGCAAAGCCCTGGAATTCATGCACGGAGGCAAGTATGTTGCCGACGGGGACCCGTCTAAAGGTGCCAAGGTCGTATACGACGTGGTTGTGGGAGAGGGAATCGGAGCTGGCAAGGGAGGGGAGCCGAATCTACCCCTGGGTCGGGATATGGAAGCTCGTGTTAAACTCGTCCGGGATCGCATGGACCATTGTTGGGAGGTGTTCGGCGATGCGGCTACCAATGTATATGTTGAGGCAGAGAAATAAGAGCACCACCGGGAATTATGGTAGGAGGTGTTACTTATTGTCAACATGTGGAATGCTGCAGTCGCAACATTGTACTCAACACAAGATAGCAAATGTATTTCTGTCTGCCCCAAAATGTGCCTCCGATTGGCACGACGACCTCAAAATACCCCTAAGCCACACAGGAACTCCCTACCAATGTAGGTTCTGCAGCGTTCAACCACAAGCAATTGACCCTTTAGTCATCCTCACCCCCCTCGCTGAGTAGACTCGGCATTTCGTCGCTAAACGTGTCGCTCAGCATGTCCTCGCCAAGCAGCTCTCCCAAAGTTTCGTCGTCCAACAGCAGATATCCGAGTTCCTCCTTCGTTCTGAATATCATGCCATAGGCTATCTCCAAAAGCATCCCCGCAGTTTTGGGATTGTTTTCACCGTAGTAAAGCATGCAATCCGCGAATGTTTCCAGTGCCCCTAGATGCTCCTCCTTGGTGACGATCTTTGGCTTGTGACATTGGGAGCCGATAACATCCTCTTGGACTCTTCCAGCCCAGTCGTTCCAACATGACAATGTGAAAGCGGATCGGATATCATCATCGATGTACTCAAGGTCGGCCTCAGACATGAGTCGATCACTCACAAGGGCCACATGATGTATTTCAGAGAACAGTAAGATGAACTCCGCCAATTCACTGTACTCATCAAAATCTGGGATTCCGTCTTCAAGTGTCCTGTCCACGCCGATTCCAAGCAATCGGACTGTGCTGAAGACCTGAGCGATGAATGCCGTGCTCGCTTTGACGAGATGTTGTTCCAGATCCAACTCACTCAAGCCGACGAAACAAAAGAAACTCGGATTGTCCTTCCAGGGAAGGCTGATGGGAGGATAGAGATCAGTGGTGTCGCCTTGTTCGGTCTGGTTCAAGCGTAAGCAGCTGTCGAACAAGCTCTCACCCTCGTAACGGGATTCTCTGTTGACCTTTCGAAGACTACGAAGCTCGCGTGTCAAATCTTTGACTTCCTCCAATGGTTCGACAAAAGCCTGTGGAATCTCGGTTTCTTCTTCATCGTCGCTCAGTTCAATGTCAGGAGTGGGCGAGAACTTCAATCGGAAACGGTAGACGAGCGTGTTCGGAATAGCGTCGTATGCCATTTGCCAAATCCGAATTCGAATTTCAGGAGGAAGATCAGGGAAGCAGTGAAAGATTTTGGCAGGTTCTCCTCTATTAGGATCGGGAGGCGGAATGGTGATGGCTGAAGACATCGTGTGTTCCGGCGAAATCTTTCAGGGTGACTGGCGGTGCTACTGTGGATTAGCTTTTGCTCCTTCTCTATTTTCTCATGGTAGATCTAGGTAATCGAGTGCCACTCGGGACAGAACCATGACTCAGATCATTACCTACCATAGGGAGGTCCGGTACTGGGAATACTGGCGTTTGGGTGCAGGTGCTTCATTCACCGACCTTGAGTGTGCGATGGGACGCCCGACAGATGCCAGTCAAGAGCGTCACCGTGTGCCGGACGGCTGGGTTGGGGTAAGGACCAACAATGGCAGGTGGGAGCGTAGACCATAAAGTTTCCGCGGGGCAGTTGTTCTGACAAGTTTGGTGAGCCAAGGGGCATCAAAGCAGGCTGTCTGCTTCGGCGCTGTCGCTGGCGCGCGGTCTGGTGGCACGCAGGGGCAGAGGCGCTGAGCTGGAATTTCAGACAGCTCGGCCCGCGTTTGGTGGAGTGTTTTCTACCAGGACAAATTGAAAAGCCGTCTGAAATGGATTTGCTGATTGTGTTCAAGGATGAAGTGGACGAGATGACAAAGTGTTTTGCAGGAAGGGTTGGAAACACAAAGTTGAGTGCTGCCTTCCCTGATACCTAGGTAGTGTTTGCTGCCAACGGCTCAGGTAGGGAAAGAGCACCTTGGTTTGGCTTACGTCATTCCACAGCGGCGCTGTCGAGCTCCAAGCAAACGGTCGCCCGGTGCACTTTGTTTTACTCTTGCGATTTTCTCTTTTCTGCTGTCTGGTTGTTCGCTCAGTTTTGAGCATCGATTCAGCCCCTTCCACTGAGCGATGGTGACTTGCATGTTAAGCATTTAAATCTACCCAGGACTTGTTGCCTGTCCCTCCCCACTTAATTTCTCCGTCAATTGGGAATCTTGCACGAATAGCCTCCGTCGAAGGTTGACGGAGTGGCCGTTGGACCATGTTGACAAATCGTGCGATCTTCCTTCAGCTTTGATGGATGCCTCGCTCGAGCCATTCATTCCTAATCGCTAGTCCGGTAAGAGGAAGATCACATAGTAAATTCCAGTCCATACCTACCTTGCCACCATCAACTTTCTGTAGTTAACCTGAGTTCTACATGTGTCCTTAGAGCGTCGAATGTACCAATAATGATCAGTGCCCAGAACCAATACGTGCAGTATACGATGCTGCCACTGAAATCGATACCTGTGGCCGGCACTCCCGAGTGTTCTATCAGGAGTCTCCCTCCTTTCACTGCTTGTCGAGCCACAACGACCAAGCCCAAACATAAGGATCGAACACGAAAAAGATTTTATATTCATCTTGGCTTTCTCTAAGCTATCGATCCATCAAAATTCAGAGAACCTCCCAAACAAATACGTACTGTGTCCAATACTTGCTATACCCACGATCTAGACGGCAGCATCGTTTCCTCGCCTTCTACACCTTTGAATAGACACTAAGACATCTTCTTCTCCGCTCGCATATCAAAAATTAGTGCCAGAAAGTGCCTACCCAGCCAGTGGCGACCGGCAAGTAAAAGCATTAATCTGCGGCGTCTTGAAAGCAGCAATAAGCGCCATGATAGACGAGTAAGTCCCCATGCCACTAACAACCAACGAGCCCAGCGCATACAGCGTCAACAGGACACACACCCACCAGTACTTGCCAAAGTACCCCCTAACCCACCTCTTCATGCCCGAGTCGCGGCGCTGGACCTCGCCCGTGTGCGGGTCGAACGGCGGCTCGCCCTTCATGGCCTCCCGCTGGACGATATACCCGAGGCCCAGCAGCGCGGGGAAGGTGTAGGTGAACTGGACGAAGAACATAGCCGCGGTCAGGCCGACCAGACCAAAGAAGAAGGGGATGGCGGCCGAGATGAGGAAGGCGATGGTCCAGTAGATGGGCACGACTGCCGCCCAGTAGTGCTTGCCCTTGCGCGTCGTCAGGGGCGGGAAATTGAAGAACTCGATGAGGATGTTGTTGTAGATGACCTTTACCCCTATGTTGCCGTATAAGACCGCAGCGATTAGGCCGCTGAGGACACCCAACAAATTGCAAGCTGTCTGCCAGCCATACGGAGAGAGACCATAGTATGCGACCTGAGGGAGGCTGGTCAGCTATCAGTCTTACATGGTAGGGCCTGGGGGGGGGGGGGGGCACCTACGCTATTGGCATACTGGCCCTGGAAGTAATACACATAAGACCCGTAAATCATATACACGGCATATATGAAGAACTGTGAGGCCCACATAACCTTGAGGAAGTCCCGCGGCCGCTGCAGCTCAGCCATGAACTCAATGAACAGCTGCGCGCCGGCGTACGCGTAGACTCCCTGCATGAGACCGACCAGCCCGCCGATAAAGCCATTGTCGGATGGTGGGACCGTGCCGTAGGTCTTCACTGGCGGGTACGAGCCGTCATCAAGCGGCGCGATTGACATGCCCCCGAGTGCAGCTCCGGCCCCGCCGGCCTGGGCGGCGTCGTAGTTTGGCTCGCTGTGTGCGATCACACCCATCGAGATGAACATGACCATCAGGTTGATGAACACGGCCCAGTTTGCCAGCCATGTGAACTTGTTCAGCGTCCTGATTTGTCCCATTGCGTATCCGGCGAGTGCCCAGATCAGACAACAGACGCTGTAGCACAAGCGGAACTTTGATACCTGGGAGATGGACTGGCCGTTCTGGATGATGATGTTGCCAACGGAAAGTAGCAGTTGAATGCTCTGGATGGTGTTCACGAGCCAGCGGAACCACCGTCCGTAGATCCGATATGCCAGATCACCGTAGTTCTTTGCCGGGAATTCGTAGCTGTCAATGTTGATGAACACCTTCCAGAGGAGGTATCCAGACCTGCACCAATACTTCGTCAGCAAAGTGACCAATATCCTGAGGGCATGATCCCATTCCAAAAATGTCACTCACACCCCGGCGCAGGCCCCGAAGATCGTGTACAGGCCAAAACCCTGGCCCCACCCCATTGTCCCCAAAGCAAACCCGACACCATACGGGCCGAGGATGTCAGTCGTGATCAGATAAAAGCAGGCCGCCGCCGTCGCGGTCCGCAGAGCACGGCTGGCGTTGGTCCACTCCTCTTCTGAGATGGTCGCACGGATCTTGGGGTCACTGAGGTTCAGCTCGTGGATAGCCTCGCTGCTGCTCGTCGCGGACCCCTTGAGCTCGCGGATGCCGCCGTTCTTGGAAGGCAGCAGGACGTCCACGAGACCCAACTTGGGCCTCGACGCGGCGCTTTCATCCTCTTCGGCTCGTGACAAGGCTGCATAGTACATGTACTCCTCGAAGGTCACGTTTGGATCGTGGAGGAGGCGCTCCTGAGGCCGGAACGCGACGGCACGTGTGCGTAGCTCGCCCACCTCGGCGCTTCGCTTCTCCGGGCTGGGGGAACCATTGTTGCCATGGTCAGCCTTTTCGAGGACGCCGTCGCTCATCTTCGATGAATGCCGTGTAACGCAGTGGAGAAAGAATACCGTGGGGTGGAGACGGAGGTAAAGAGGCCAAAGCCACAGTTTGGGTAGGGAATGGCCAGATAACAATCCAGCGCGATGGTACGATGATACCTAGGTACGGACAAGGGGTGGTAGAATTGCCCCAAATAGATGACGGTGATACTCTGTTTCAACTGCCGCACCCCCCGCAAGTCAATGGTGCATTCAGTCTGACGGGCTGGATTTCCAAGAAATTGTCGAGTGTCTGTCTATTCCCAAAATGCATTGTTGAGTACAACATGAACACAAGACCCCTCGGCTGACGACTGGTACACATCGGACTATATGGCTGGGCGCTCGCACAATGCCGTGCGCCATCAAGGTTTGAGCCAATGTTAGGATCGTTCAGAGCCCGCGTGGCTTATCTGCGGAGGACCCCGGCAGGTAGAGGTGAAGCCTGCCGGTTTCCAAATTGGACCAGTCGAACCCATGGAGCTTGTGTGTGGCCGGAAAAACCAAGGGTAAAACAGTAAGTTTGGGCAGCCACGGCAGCCATTGTTTCTGGTGGGGGGAGGGGCAACTTGCAAGGGAAGCTTATCTTGGACAAGCTTTTGTCGCGACTCGTCTCCAGCAAGCCACACGCTGCTTTGGAAGCACAAATGCCTGCGCGTCATTCAAATGAACATTGGGAATTGATAGATCAGATCCCATCTTCGCAAGTGTTCGGATCGCCCCAATGCAACCTTTCCAGCCGAAACGTTCTTGTGCTGCGAGCCCACGTAGCATCGTTCCCACGCAACCACAGGGACGAACTCGCCAACATGCATTTGTATCAAGTCGCGAGACTAGCGCCACCTCTTGAAGCAGAACTCGAGGAATGTTGTCATAGGCACTTGCAGGTGGTGGTTCACGTCCACACCAGTGCGGTCTCTTGCGGTCCAGCGGCTCATACTCATCGCCGGATAACCGAGACTTTGCAGCTGCTAGTTGTCCACCTTCCTAAATCGACCATGAATGATGCAGATAGCGCCGAAATCAGTCGTCATTGAGTGAGTGATTTGATAGTTCCCCCGCCGTTAATGAGCGTTATATCCTGAACTGATTGTCCTGTATAGGCCCCAGCAGAGCCATTTCCCAATCATTGCCATCGTTTAGCCACAGGGCCGGGTCTAACTGATCGAACATCTCGTTAGTCCACATGCTGTCGAATTGCCACGCATCCCCTGTAGACTCGGGCGGCAGTACGCCTTGCCCAGCGATTTCCATTTGTTTCTGAAAAGCAGCCAGGGCATTGTCCTCGCTGTACAGGGGCTGTCGCCCAATGGGGGCGGTCTGGGCTTGTTCTGTTGCGGCGCCGGAGTCCATTATCTGGACATCTTTGCCTGCTCTGGTGTTCCTCGTCGCAGTATCGGTGGTCCGCTCTGTCGGCACACCACCGATGGCAACAATTTCGGCCCATTTCTCCAATTTGGCGCGAGTGATCAAGACCTTTTTCGCACATAGATACCAAACGTCGTTGTGCCAAGCACCGCCTGCTCCCTCCTCAGTAAGCTCTCGGTGTACCTGTTCGCAACGTTGTGCCAGGCTTGCCAAGATTCCGATGATGTCGATGTTCAGCCCTGGTTGCTTCCGAAGCTTAGATCTAAGAGAGGCGACAACGCCGGGTACAGTCGGGTCAGTGACTTCGCGGAACTGAGAGGCTGATATCTGTGTTGGATCTGTGATGGGCGGCGGCAGCTTTAACAGGCCAGAGCCTCGACCCGCGGTCGAAAGGTTTGTCGACTGGGTTTCGGTAACGCTGCTTGTGTCGAATGGCTTTAGGGGAGCAAGCCCTGCCCCAAACACGGAGTTTTGTGAGGGCCGCACAGCCGAAGGGTCCCACACAATCTTCTGCGGAATCAAGATGTCTTGCACGGTGTCTCCTCGTCGGGCTTGTCCAGGACCCAGGAGCTTTGCCCACCGAGCCAGCATTGTGATCCCGTAGACTACTTCCAGCATTACAAAGATGGGCATGGAAGTATAAAAGTCTGTGGGCATTTCAAACCACTTCTCAAAGAAGCCCTTCAGTGCGTATTGGGCGCGATACAAGCTGTCGAGGGACGACGAGCCATTGAGGGCTACAGAGCTGAGTGACTCTTCGAGCTTCTTCAGACGGTCGGCATCGATGGGGGGCGGTTCGTTGAGGTGGAGGGTCACAAAGGCGAAATATACCTGGAGCAGTCCTGAGGGGGGCTCTCCGTCAGTTTCTCTTTCAGCTTGTATGGAGAGACGGGGTCAACTTACTGTTGCCAACCAAGCTGGCAGGCAATGATGACTGCAGCCTATCAATCTCCCCGTGGAAGGCAACCTGGTAGGCTGCAGCAGGTGCCTTGAGGCAGACCGACACATCATCCTCTTCGTCTTCCTGAGACATCCAATTATGTATTCGCTCCGTCAAGCGTTGTACCTTGACCAGATGGACGAGTAGGAGATCCGATTCGTACTCAGACGTTTTATCCAGATCGTCAAGACATTGTCTTGTGTATTTTGAAAACCTCATAGGCAGTGCCTTCATTAAGCCAGTTCCTACTCTGAGGATCATCATGTCAGCTCCTCTGGGATTCAAATTGCCCGTGGACCAAACTTACGAAGAGCTGAGGAACCAAACGCCTAGTATCGCCCGCCTATCTTCGTTCGTGGTACGATTTGGCGCGGGCGGATTCAAGACCATGACGTTGGACCGCTCCTGGACCTCAGGCGACCTGTTCAAGCCGAGGTCGGCCAGCAAGGCCTGGGCCAGATGTAGAAGGTTGTTAAGTTGAGCATGCATGAGACAGTGGTTTTGGTACCAGGCCAGCATCACCAGTATTCCCTGGAGCAGGTCCATTGACCGGTTTGACTCGACCATCATTTCATGCATCAGATGCTTCGTCAAGGCAAACATCTGTCCACGCATCGAGTTTACGTCTGATATCGAGGCAGCCATACGGATGGCGCAGAACAAGAAGGGCCGTTCAGCCTTGAGGCGCTCAGGCGTTGCATCCGGCGGGATGACAACAAATGGAAATACAGGGGTAAGTCTGTCTTGATAGATGGCCAGAAGTTCCTCGTCCGAACGTCTCTGAAGTGGAACATCTCCGGCTTGGGCTCGACAAATACAGCGAGGGGGAGCATGTCGATTCCAGGACTGAGGTATGCGTATGACATTTGCAGTCGTGTTGGAGGAATTCGGAGAAGGGCCTTGTGATGAACCTGATGCCATTCGAGGTCAGCACGGGCAGAACGAATAGGACCAGTAGAGCACATGTACGCACCAGGCTCGTCCTCGAATTGTGATGACGAACTCTGTCTTGTCCTTGAGCCGTCCGTGGGGAATTCCCCTGATGCCCGAAGGAGGTCGACAAGTCCATTTAGCCGTTCTTCAAGCTGTGATGTCTTCCTGGGATAGATGTCAGATTCGCCAAGACCAGGGCAGCAAGGTCGGCCTGCATAAGGGTGAAAGATAGACTCACGAAGCCTTGGGTGTTCGTTTCTTGCGGGGTTGGTGTACCTGGCCAGTACAATCCTTCCCCAGGCGCTTGCATCTGTCGGCATGTGAGTAAGCAACACTCAGATGTCTCGGGCGCAGAGAAAGGAAAAGGGTCGAGACGTCAGTGTAGGTTGGACGTCGAAAGGAGGGTTGCAGTCACCTGTCACACGGAGTTCCTGGCTCATCATTGCTGCGGAGGCATTTGGCCTGCAGCAGACATTTGTTGATCAGTCGCTGTCAAACCACATCGAGGCAGAACGCCCAGGAGGGCGGGTGCACCGGAAGTGGGTTCCCTTCTCACCTTGGCGGTCGCACACACTGCACAGGCGCTGCCCCATTTCCCCTGCTGGCTCTTGGAGCCGCGTGTGGAGGACAGAGCCGAGACGGGCTCGACGCTCCGGCGGTTCATCACGTCGGCATTTATCACTTGAGCTTGAGCATACGGGGCGGGATTGTCGTACGGGAATGTGGGTTTTCGGTGTGAGAGCCTATGTGTCAGAAGAGGGTGGGCATGAGAACAAAGTCCGAAGGCTGACTGTCCGGTGTTTCCGTGGAACTCCGTTTCTCCTTTCCCCATCACTTTTAACTCGTTTCGGAAAAGCGCACTCCGTCCATTCTGTGAGATGAGAGTGACATTGATTCTGACTAAGCCATGCGCAACTGTTAGGCACGGGCATGGATGGAGCTTCACTCCTGAGGCCTCGCCAGATATCTCTCCTCTGCCTTCTGCCAAGGTATCAAGGTAGGTCTCAAGTACCAGTAGGCACCGAGACAAGCCGTTTCGACAAGTCTCATGCCACATAGGCCACAATACTCCATCCCTGAGCTTTTCTTATAACAATGTTCCGTCCCCTCATGTCTGCACCCCATGTGCATGTGCCCAAAAACAAGCCAGAGCGAATACTGGTCATATCATCATGAAATGCCTCCCCTCAAACCAACGCCCTCTCTACTCCCAGTCCATGTCGAGAACCTGCTGGACCAGTTTCTCATCCTCACCTCCGGTCTCAACACCCTCGCCACAACCAGTACCGGTACCACCGTTGGTCATTCCCTGGCCCTGCATCTGCCTGCTCCGCCGAATGGCATGCTGCTCTGCCACGAACTGATCGATGTGCTTCTGGGGATCCTCCGACATGTACTTCGTCGCCATTGCGTAAGCCTCGAGGAACCGCTCAGTGCTCATCAGCTCCTCGCTATCTCGCAGCTGGTCATTGAGGCGACGGCAGGCGTCGGACGCCACAACCTTGTGCAGCACAGACTGCTGGAACCTCGCCCTCGCCTCGGCCGTCCACTTCGTGACTGCCTGTGGTCCCTGGTCGACAATGTGCTGCGGGGCAATAATGGCGTAGTCCTTCTGATACGCTGGGGGATTGGGGCTCTCCACCTCGAAGCGCTCGGGTACCTTTCCGTTCTCCGCGTACCAATCGCGGCCCTTTTGCTCGTACAGGTAGGCTGTTGCTACCTCTGTGACCGGGCGCATGGTCTCCTCCGGAACGCACCAGAGGCGCACGTCTACAGCACGTTGACCGTTGACGCCCTTGGTGATGTCCATCCAAAGGTCGTTGATCTCCGCGAGTGTAGTCTTGTCGGCTCCAGGGAGCCACTCGCCGACGGCTTGGCGATCCGCCAGGCTGTAGTCGCCCGTCGTGCTTGCGAGACAGAAGTTCCTGCCGGTAGACATGATGTAGACTGCTTTCAGATTTGGGTCGTTGGCTGCAGTGAAGCTGATCATGTTGAGGGCGATGTATAAAGCCTCGAGCTTCGCGTTGTCCTTGGTCTTCTTGACGCAGGTCACAGTGTTCCAGGGCGACACAGGGTGGAAGAACACAGCAGCTCCAGCTTGTCCGTCCTCGTCATAGAGAACGCCTTCAATGTAGATGACAAGCGTATGAGGATCGACTTGTAGGTTCCCGGTGGAGGGCTCGACACCTCGGAGATGCAACACGTTCTTGTCGGGATTGAAGGCCAGGAGAAGATCTCGAGGGACAGATCGATACTTGGGGCTGTTGTCTGGGTCGAACATGCGGGGATTGGGTTGGCGGTTTGCGTCAATTGCCCAAGTGTAGCAGTCGCGAGGCTCGACCAGATCGCTGCTAGCACCATCTGTCTGGTACAGGAGCTGGGCGTCCCTGGTGTTGCCCCACTTCATTGGCGAGCCGTTCTCAGCGATCTTCAGCTTCGCAGGGGTGTATTGAGATGACGGCGTAGTGAAATCGGACACTCTAGAGTCGAAGACAGACTCGCAGCTGTCGCTGTTCTGTGACATCGGAGAAGTCATGGTAGGGGTCTGAGGCTCCACATTGAAGGCGTCGCACTCCATCGGGGTACCGTCCAACTGAGAGACGTCGTTGACGTTGTTTCGGTTCTTGCCGTAGCCCACGAGGAAGCTGTCGAGGGTGTCGATGTCGTGAAGGGCAGCGCATTCCAGCAGATTCTCCTTCAGCTCAGGTACGGTCAAGAACTCGTCATCAGCCATAGACTGAAGCTTCTCCTTGGGCCAATTGGCGAACATTCGGTCCCGCATCTCATCGGTGATACGGGGGTCGAACACCATGGTGAGCGGAGTGAGGATTCTGTTGCGTACGGTGATTGAGCAGACAGGAAACGATGAATGTAGGCAAAGGAGAGCTTGCAGTCGAAGTCGACAGGCAGTGTCTTGAAAAGGGATTGCCAGAAAGTCGCTTGTCTTGAGCGTGGAATGAAAAGAGTAGGTTTGTGGTTGAAGTGGACAGGGCAAACGGAGATCAGTGACTGCACTCGGCCTGCTTGACGTTGAAGTGCTGCTTCGAGAACAGACAGCTCCGTGTGTTTGGGGGCTTGTGTTGACGAGTGAAGGTTCAAAGGCAAATTGACGAAGTCAGGATTGACGGTCGAGGTGATAAATTTCAGTCTCGTCAACTTGACAGTTCAGATTGCAAAAGCAGAAGGGAGGCGATATTTTGAGACCCCAAGTTTTTAATACCTTTGGGAAGTTCATCTGATGTTTCCATTGTAAATATTCACAATGGGCATAAGCCGTGCCCTGGCCAATCAGAGGCCACGGAAGGAGCTATTTTACAAAGTCAAGTTTTCTGGCACAGCCCTGATTTCCCAGATGCCCTCAGCTGGACTCCAGTATGTCGCTACAAAATGCAAGCGAGCGACTTTCATGGCTAAAATGAACACAGCTAACTTCACTTTGATACTGGTTTTCTTGGGTAGCCCGTTTGTTATCTGTGATCTGCAAACGGGACCTCCCCTGAATTTTGAAGCTCTGAAGTTCCACTGTGCTGCTCGATGGCAGCTGTCAACTGGTGGTAGACATGGTTTGATAATTACCTATCGCATCTCAATTGAAAAGCAATGGCTGGTAGTAATCATACTTTGCCCCCTGTCCCTCCCCCGTACGGATGTAGTTCTAGATGAAGGTCAGATTCAGGCACCCACAAGTGAGGAAGCCCGACAGCCCAAAGCTCCAATCTGAGGGTGTTCAATAAGCCCGTTGCTATTGATAACAAACCATACTCGTAGGGCCGAATAGAGCTCGAGTAATAACCCGCTATCCCTTGTTGGCCGGAGGTGACCCGTTGGGCATTCCAAGGGCCCCCTTGCTGGATCCCACTTGCGTGCTCATCCTTCAACCCCATTCCACAGGACCGCGCTTGATTGACACGGGTACAAGCGATCTCAAACACTGCAAAGTTTTGAGTATTCAGTGTCGCTTGCGCAAAGTGCCGTGGAGATTTGGCAATCGTTAAAAACCAGGGGAAGAGTCATGTCTGTGAATCCCTCCCTGTCTTGGATTCTTGAAGGCCGTACGCCGGGGCCCGTTCGTGTTACTCTCCAATATCTCCCAACCCATCGTCGATCCACCCCATGTCAGTGTCGGAACCCCTTGGCATCTTGCAATCAAAGAAGCAAGACATCAACCACACAAAGTGAAACACCACCACGTTGTCTTGGATTCCAGCTAGCATTATGCCTTCAACGGTGCGCCCCTGCATGTGGCGGCCCGCGATTCAACGGGGCGCCACTGCCGTCCCGCTATATACGAGTCATCCCCAGATGTTTCCTGTGCTGCCCTATTCTTATCTACTTTGTACTTGATGCAGGATCTCGCGCAAGTCACCGTCATCAAAGTGATGCGTTCTGCTTCTCCCTCTCTGTGCTGGCTCCTCCTATCTAAACATGTTCGACAGACCAGGCCATGCTTCACACGAACGAGACGACTTCCCACCCTATATTTCGCGTGAAGATGTTGAGGAGCTGAAGGAGCTGGACGGCTCCCAGGAAGAGATACTTTTTCAAGATGGAAAGCCGGTTGCGCATTCTCTGGGCACCAGCAAGACAACACGATGGGCTCTGGGCTGTATCCTTGTCTTTATCCCAGGCTTTCTGAGGAGCAGAGTAGTGGTGGGACTTGTCCAGCTACTCGCCCCTAGTTTCTTGCGATCGGGTCCCAGCGAACCCAAGAAGCTCCATCCGACAGCTTGGTTAGGTGAGCTCGATCTCCTGTGATGCGGTGCTGGAGGATGGACCGTGTGCTGACACTATCCCAGATGGTATGCGCGGTATCTCGGCTCTCTGCGTTGTGATATACCATTCGAGTCTTCTCTGGTTCACCTGGGAACTCCACGCCCCGTACATACCTGGTTCATACGAGGTTCTCAAGTTGCCAATCATCCGCCTTTTTATCTCCGGCCCTCCTCACGTCTCCGTCTTCTTCATCGTGTCGGGCTATGCAATCTCATACAAGGCGTTGAAGCTGATCCACCAAGGGCGCTTCGCCGACGTTGGCTCGACGCTTGCCTCGTCTTTCTTTCGCCGCCACCCCAGGTTGTTCATGCCGGCAGCTGTCGTCACCTTCTTCTCGGCCCTGATGACCCAAATGGGTTGGTACGATCTCCAGGGGTTGCCAGGAGTCGCCATCCCGACCCGGGAGCCACCACACGCCGGAAGCCTCAGGGACCAGATGGTGCATTTTGCCTTCATCGAAGTCTGGAACACCGACCCGATCGGCCAAGAGCATGCCCGTGGCGGCATACCGCGGGCCGTCGAGAACCCATACGATGCTAACCTGTGGACGTTGCCAATCGAGTTCAACACGTCCATGGTAATCTTCATGTTCCTGGCAGCGTTCAGCCGGGTGAGGAATCGGGTCAGGATGACAGTCGCATTCGCACTCATTATCTACTTCGAGTACTTCTGGAGCTACTGGGCATTATTTCTGTTCCTCTCGGGCATGCTCATCTGCGACCTGCACTTCGAGATCGACGACTACCGCGCTCAATCCGCCAAGAACATGATATCAGACGAGGACGCCGTCCTGCCTATATGGGCCCGGGTGCCGCAAGGGATTGTCTCCAGGATATCGAGAAAGGTCACAGGCTCTCGCCTTCTCGGACGCATCACCGGCATCTCGATATTCACCCTTGCACTCTGGATGCTCAGCATACCTGAAGTCACATACATCGACACTCTTTACACTCACATGGGCGCGGTGGTCTTGGTGCTTGCGGTGGACAATTCAAGCCATCTGCATATCATATTCACCAACCGAATATCACAGTACTTGGGCAAGATTTCTTACTCGTTATACCTAATACACGGACCTCTTCTGTGGACCTTGGGGTCAACCCTGGGCAGGAGGTGTGTGGCGTTCACAGGGGGGGAGACCAACGAGACATATGTGTTGGGCATTGCGATCGCGGCATTCTTGTGGTGGCCTGTGGCGATCTGGGTTGCAGACATCACGTACAGGGGCGTTGACATGAAATGTGTACAGCTGGCAAGGTGGGCGTACGAGAAGCTCTTGAGGAAGGAGGCCTGAAACCAAATCATCTGTACCGATGGGCAGTTATATAGAAAGCATAGAATAACTTTTCCTTCATTTATCAAAGCGTTACTTCAACACCCTACGCACCATTTCTCAGTGTGAACAGCACACTCTGGTACATCCCGTAACGTTTCTTGGCCTCGGTAGACCTTTCCTTGGATTTCAGCATATCATGAGCTAGTTTCTCCTTAACTCTCTATTTTTTTCCACCGATCTAACATTTCATTTCTCTCAACATACCATCCCGGTAGACTTGACCATTCAAAGTGATTGAGCCGGAGATCCCAACATGGAATCTCAGCCTACTCAGCCTTTGCACAGTCAATATAACCATCAATGAGTTTCCAATCATTTGGACTCCGCGGTCTTCTCTGGACCACAATGAATGATCCCGACCTGCCGAACAACCAAATATCCAGGGACAAGAGCGACTCCCCAGAGCGCAAAGTTGAGGCCCAATGGCACTGTCAGCTATATGGAAGTCAGCTGTCTGGTCGTGGTCAGTCTCTGAAAAGGCTTACCTACCGGTGCTGGGGTTGAACTAATCCCGCTCGCGATGCACTGGCCTGCCGCTTCTACCGCCCGCGCAACCGACATATATCGGACGACCTCTTTCGGATGTCTGGCCATCAGGCCTATCAGCCAAAAGCCATAGTTATACGCAAGGCTGAAATTGATAGACCAGAAAATGTAGAGTGCCCATCCTCTTCCAAACCCATGATCGTCCCAATCCAAGGATGGCTTGTTTTGAGTGTAGCTGACTTGCACAACAGTGCCCCAAGCCCAGCAGCCTCCTATCAGGGACATCATAAAGATGTAGCCGTACCGGGCACGTCGATTCGAACTCAGACTCGTCCAGTCCAGGAACGCTCCAAAGACAAGAGTCGTGAATACTTGGGCGAGGGCGGATACTAACGATGCCAATGCCCTGGATCGTACAGAGAAATATAACGATAGGTAAGAACTGTTGTATGGTAGTTGAAATGCAACGTAAAGAAAATAAGGGAATCTGCAGAATAAGATAGAATTTAGTTGGCGGATCGTTGAATTTGGTTTGAATTTTGTCAACTCACATGAGAAGAACGTCTTTGCGGTAAAGTGCTTTCAAGAGTGCTCTGAGCTCCTGGACGTCCGAAACTTGGTCGCCAATCTGAACCCGCGTTCCATTCCGGCGTCGTACCTTTTCCGGTGGAGAAAGAAAAGAGACCACCACCGGTCCCAGGCATTCTGCATCAACGTCAGTCTCATCTGCTGGTCTCCAAAATAAGTCCTCGAACACTCACGCAGGACCACGAACACAATATACGTTCTCCAATCCAATTTCCCAGTAGTCCTCCCAGCATAGTTGAAAGCAAGGTTGATGGCCCCTCCTAGAATAGAGCCACTGTTACGGTACGCCAGCCAGTAAGACAGGTACCGGCCTCGTTTCTCGGGCTCCGGGTAGCTTAACATGGTAGAGCCTTCCGCGGCCCAGAATATTCCGGCACTGAGCCCACACGCTGCAGAGCCCAGGTAAATGAACCACACGGTCCCGTATCGGTTATTGGCGTACAGAGCTGCCGAGTACAAAACGTAGCCGGTGGTCCCGAATATCAGTGCAGCTTTGAGGCCGAACCTATTCGCGACGATGCTCCCTGTCAGGCAGGCGAACGTCATGGTCGCGAACAGTATGGCATTGCCGGCCCTAAAATTCAAATCGTCAGCCCGGAATGCATCTCATATGGAACAAAGGTAAGTTGTTACATGACTAGGTATGGCGTCTGCTGGCCGCCGGCGCCGACTGATTGCATCGCATTCCATAACCCCGGTGCCGCAAAGGCAGCAAGACCGACGATAGTAGCATTGAAAAACACTCCTCGCCGCCAACTGTATTCAGCGTCGCCAGCTTCCAGCTCACCGGTGTCTGGTGGCACCGCATCATGGACCAGGGTTTCCTGATCCTTGACTTCGGGCATATTGGGAATGTTACACAAGGTTCCTGCCCGCGTTGCACGCGTAAAAATTGAACTGGAAGAGGAATCAGCATCAATATTTGCAATCGGTACACCCAAATTAAATCAAACGGATTGGGTCTCCTCAGATAGGAGCCGCTGCCGGAAGTACCACAGCGAGAACACAAATGAGGGCATTGGTGATACCACGGTGTGATGGCGCAACACACACCCGCCCAATAGACAGTGGCCACTCGCCAACAACAGTGGAGAAACGTCGATATTGCGACATCGACTTACCGTACCGTGGTAATGCCACGGAAAGACAGGGCGGATCAAGCATGGCCTTTTGTCGGAGATGAGAAGATAATGGGCTAATACTCAAGCGTTTGCGTCTGGCTAGCTGGTTAGTTTGAAAAAGAATACGGATATTCGTACCAGCTTAAACGTCTATTTTACCAGGCACAGACTACCTATCAAAGCGATTCTAGCCATAGCGCATAGTTAGTACCCTACTACTAAATTAATATAGGGTAATACTAGGTTAACTTTAGTAATGATATTACCGTCACTCTTATTAAAAGAGGTTGCAAATTAATTAATTATATTACTTAATTGGGCAATTTAATGTAATTACGTAATATATCATTTTATATTTAATACGTATAGACTATGATCTTCTCTTAAGTGCCCTCCTTGTTATTATTGCTGCTAATAATATCCTTAATAGTTATAATTACCTATAATAATTAGTTAATGCTTTTTATAGCCCCTATATACTATTTTTTTATTATTAACCTTGTCTTTAAAGATAAAGGTGTTAATAAAGTTATAATAAAAGATATTGTAATGCCTAAGGGCCTTTTTTACTTTAGGGGCTGTTAAGTTAACTATTTTATAAGCCTTATTGCTAGCTATTAGTTTTAATGAATAGCATTTTGCTAGGTATTGCTGCTAAGGGTATTCTTTTAATTTAATGATTTAAGGGTTGAGTTATTTTACTTAAATACTAAGTTAATATACTATATAAAGGCTATTATTACCCTTATTTTATTACCTACTTTACTATCTAAACTTATAATATTTAAGGTTATCTTTTTATTTATTATAACCTTCCTATGCTTCTTAAAGAGGCCCTTTTTATTAGCAGCAAATATAAAGGTATTATAAGGTTTATTTTTTATAGCGGTGATTTTTTTTAGCAAGAATATAGCAAGAAGAGGGTTCTTAAGAAAAAGGTTATAATTAAGGTAATAGTCTTTATAAATATTACTTTTTTTAAAGAGGAGACTATTTTTTTCTTTATTAGTTATATAATTAATATAAATAATATTATATTAAATATAAATAAGGCAACGATAATTAAAAGCTATATAATACCCTTAAGGGGCTTGTTTTTAAAGTATTTGAATTGCTTGCTTATATATTGCTTTAAAAAGTTTTAAAGTATTCCTTAAAATTTATAAAAAAAGCTTTCTTAGTTACTTTTAGTTATTAAACTTTATAAAGGCTATTATCTTTTAGATTACTTTTTTTTAATAAAAGTTAATAGCTTTTTTTTTAATAGCCTTATAAGCAGCCTTTATTAAATAAAGAAGGTTCCTTATATTATAGCCTAATTAAAGCTTAACTTAGTAATATATATACTTTATAAAGGAGGTTATATATAAGTTAAAGTTAAGTATTTTATAAATAATATAAGCAGCTTATTTAATAATAATTTCTTTCTTCTTATTAATATAATATATCTTAAGATAATTAAGGATTATTATTTAATTTAAGAAAGTTTCTTAAAGTTATTATTAAGCTATATTATAAGTCTTATAATTTATAAAGTATTTTATAATCTTAAGAAGGTTAAAGAGGGCTATTTAGGTATAGGGGATGTCTTTAGGGACTCTTAAGGGTATTATTATTATGTTTTTTGCTAATATATTAAGGGAGGCGAGGTCTTTATTATCCTCTTTAAGATCTTTCGCCTTATCACTCTTTATAATATTTCCTATCGCCCTTAATATTATTAATGTCGCTACTATTAGCTTCCTTTATTTTTTCTTAATATTTAATATAATATTTATATTAATATAAAAGATATATAGTTAATGATATAATTAAGGGAATTTATGCTTTAAAGTATTAATTAAAGTAATATTATAGTTGGTAATAAAAAGGGTAGGAGGCTTAGTATTATACTGCTTAAAGAGCTTATGGATTTATTAGAGAAGCTATTAAAAGCTAGCTTTCTTTTTATTATTAATAATGGCTTAAAATAGCAGTAGAACCTTTTTTATATAAGTAATGATTATGCCCTGGAAGTAGGGCATCTTTTTGTTATTTATAAAGTATATATAGTTAAGTAAGATATTGTAAGAAAAGCATTACTTTTGAATTTATACTGCCTACTGCTTATTATATTAGAAGATGCCTATAATATTATCTTTCTTAGCAGCTTATTTATATTAATACTTCTTCTTTTTAAGCTATATTAAAGCCGCTTAGGTAGGTATATAAATCCCCTACTTCTACTTTTAAAAGCTTTATAGCTAGTTTTTAATTATATTACTTTCTAGCTTGATTTAAGGGTATTCTTAGTAAAGGGTAGCTTTAAGGTATTAAGGCTTAGTAAGGGATAGGTCTTAAGTAATATAAATAAGGAAATTATAATATTTTATTATTAACTTTACCTAATTACGCTAGGCTTTAGGGACCTTTTAAGGATTATAATATATATATTCCTCCTTTTAGATTACTAGAGTCTATTTACTAGACGTTATTTTAATTATATAAGTAAGTATTTATTATTTATAGCTTATTTTAATTATTAAGGCGTTATTTATTATTATGGTAAATAATCGCTAAGTATTATAACTATATTTTAATATTACGTAGTTAGGCTTTAACTTTCTAGTAGCAATAAGGAATTTAGTAAATTTTATAGCTATATTTAAATTAGCCTTAAGGTCTTTATAAGCATTATATTTATTATAAAAAAGTTTAAGGAAGAAAGGAGGGTTAAAAAGTATTAGTTAGCAATAGTTTATTGCTATAATATTTATATTTTAATTATAATAATTAACCTACTATTATGCTTTAAGACCAGAGTAATTAGGGATTTATATTATTACTATAATAGTTAAAAAATAAAATTTAAGCAATTAGATATTGTTTTTAATACTAAATTGATTAATTTTGACGAGCAATTAGTTAATTTAATGTGGCATTAATGTAGGGTAGTTATGTTGAGTTTGGTGATAATGAAGGCTATGTATAGCGCTGGTGGTTGCAGCATTATAGGGTAGCTTAGTAACGTTGGGCTGCAGGTTAGGTGATTGGGTGGTCTATATGGGTGGTCTATGCCTAGTAAAATAAACGTTTGAGCTGGTGTAAATATCCGTATTCTTGAAAAAA
Source organism: Diaporthe sp. P3_1W (assembly GCA_037177825.1). Classification (NCBI taxonomy): domain Eukaryota; kingdom Fungi; phylum Ascomycota; class Sordariomycetes; order Diaporthales; family Diaporthaceae; genus Diaporthe; species Diaporthe sp. P3_1W. The sequence goes on from JBAFXB010000001.1 coordinate 7,593,678, forward strand.
GGAACCAAATTCTTTAGTCGATATCCAGTTTCAAACCACAAAGCAACGTCAAATCAGAACATCTCATACCAATAATTATGACCTCCGCGCAGAGCTTTGAACCATTTACTTTCGCGGGACAGGAGGACGTAAAGACCTTCAGCCCCCTGCCCAGCGCCGAGTTCCCCCTTGCTCTACGACCCGCGGATGGCTGGAACCCGTCACTGCAAGAGTCCGTGGAGGCCATCAGTCGGCTTTCTAGCTCGGGCGAGCTCAAGAGGCTTATTCAGAGACATGGCGGTGCACTTATTATCAAGGGACTGCCAATCAGGACTCCGGATGATTACAGTAAAGTTGCCCATGCATTCGGGTTCGTTGCCCATGAAGAGGTTGGACGACCACCCATCAGGACAGTGCTGGCGAAGAACGTGAAGACAGCCAATGAAGGGTGAGTTGACATATTTGATATCGTGCAACACATTTCGGAAATACTGATTGTCCCGAAAGACCGCCAGATCTGCCTATCTGGCCTCACAATGAATATGGGTGGTCAACGATCCACCCCGACTGGATAAGCTTCTCCGCCCTGGTGATTCCCGAATCAGGTAGGATGGAAACTCGACCATCGTATATACCAGGCTAACGTCGTTACCAAGGCGGCGAGACCCCGATAACATCGGGGCTGGGCCTGGCCAGATCCCTGCAAGAGCAAGCGCCCGAGTTCGTCGAGAAGCTCCGGAAGCTCGGCGTCAAATATGTCTATCGGTACGGCGTCGAGACGATAGCTTCGACCACTGGGGCCAGCTTTATCGATGCCTACGGGCAGGACGTAAAGCCTGATGATGATGAGACCACCGTGCGCAGGAAGGTAGAGGGGCAGGTCAGGAGGCACAGCCACGACTTCGAGTGGCATGACGACGGGTCGTTGAGCGTCACACACGTCGTTCCGAGTGCGCAACCCTTCAGAATGACGGGCGATTGAGGCTGAGACACTAACCTGGCAACCCAGTCATAAGAAAGCACGAAGACTACGGCCTTACCACTTGGTTCGGTAACCTCACCAGCGCCTGGGGCCGCAGTCGGCACCACGGAGCCACCCAGCCTCCCTACCGAGGCGACGACGGCTCATATCACCCTCCTCCCCTGTACGGGGACGGGAGCGTAATTGAGGGCAAGTATCTCGACTTGGCTCTTTCCATAGCAGAGGCGTCACAAGTATTGGTGAAGTGGGAACAAGGCGACGTGGTCTTGCTCGATGTGAGTTGCCATTCCGTGGCTGCCAGGAGCCTCGTGCTAATACACATTCTAGAACTACGCAGTTTTGCACTCCCGTGCGCCGTGGATAGGTAGTCGCACAGTTCTTGCAGCGCTTTGGGACGACGGCGACGATGTAAGGAGGATCTCGGACTACAATGATGAATCATGGCGCGTCGCGTCCGCGAAGTCCGGAGTTTAAAGGATCATCAATCGCTTGCGAGCGCACATTTGTGAGAGTTGAAAACTGGCATGGCATGGTAGGAAGTAGAAGAAGACTTCGTCGTCGGTGAGTGGACTATCGTAATCAGCGGACAAATTGCACACCTATATGTCATACCCCAAAAAGTTCAGTGTCTCAGTTTTTTGCTAAGATGTGGCAAATGGAATTTCAGAAGCCTTGCGTTTAATCACTTGCCAAGCAAGCTGGAGTGAGATCTCAAACACAGGCGACGAAGCCATGTGAGTTAGCATCGAGAACTGTAGCATCAGGCTCAGGCTCCGTTGCATGGTGTCTCCAATCTGGCAATGCCACAGACTCTTATCAACTGGGATCGGTCCGTCATGTAACATGTAACGAAACGGAGGGACAACGGATCACACATGACGCCTGAAGTACCCATTGAGGAATAGCTGAAGGCTAGCTAGCGTATCCATCGATGCTTCTGATCCTGCTGATCTTGTTAGGGGTTCGCCCCATGAGAATGGCCCGAGGCTTGAGCTACCTAGGTAGGTTACACGAACAGCACCGACACTGTCGCCAGCCACACTACTTGGAGTGTAGTTACCGGCGTTTACGTCAAGATCCTGTAATGATCCACTCCTATACATGTTCGTTTCCACATGACAGATGCACCGCAGCACGCCGAGTCGTCACTAGTTGAGCTCGCTTTAATGGCGTCGGCGATTCAGCGGGTGCCCGATACTATACAAAGTGATAAACGATGCCCGAATATGGCTGGTTGCAAAGCTATATGCGCCGACAGGAGCTCCAAGCTCTCTCTCTGACCTGCGGCCTGATCTGCCTTGGCAGCAAACTAGGCAGTTGTGTCTCTCCAGCCCCGATATTGTGCAGGCTCTGACGAAAAGGGGACGCCCAATATGCACGGGCTGCAGTATTACTCCAAGGCAAGGCAAAGGTCTCAAGCCCGAATTCGTGTGAGTGGCTACACATGCTTGAGTCCAACAAAATGACCTGTGGCATCCCAACTGTGCATTCCTTCCAAATCCTGAGGCCACTCAGTCCTGGGCGCTCCATCAAAGCAACCTCGCGATGGGCCGTAACTGGCTGGGGCCGGGCCCTCTTGATTGCACTCACGTCGCATCCAATGCACCTAGCCACTTACCCTGCAGATTACCTGCATTTTAGGACCAAGCAGCTTTCTCTGTCTGCTCATGCTCGCCCCCCGCCCCGTGTTGGAGCGTGTGTGGTTCCCCCGTTCCCCAAAATCTTTTCTCACTTGTGAAACAAACTTTTTGTGAGCTGAATCAGGGTCGGTCCTGTTGATTGGCCTGATGGAATGATACATTCTCTTAGCTAAAAGCTACCTTGGGTATTTTTGGCCCCCTCCCCTCTCTCCCCATCTCTATTCTCTGGCCCCATTTTCCACACTGCCTAATTGGTGTGACTCATCAGTCACAAAAATAACAGACGAATCCGCCCTCTTTCTGATTTCCGGACTAACGCAGTCTCGGTCAGAATGTCTCAAGTCGCATCCGTCCGCCTTGGATCTATTACATTTGTTTGCTGGGCACTGCCTGCATGTGCACATTTCGTGCCTGCACACATGTGGCTGTTTGGGCCCTCCTTTTCGCCCCCCGATTCAAATGAAGAGGTAGCTGACCTCGTCCCATTCTGTGCCGTCCGTTGCTGGGTAGAATGCAGATCCTCGGATGGCTTGCATGAGGCTTCCATCTGCCTCCTCGACCCGCCCGGACTCCCGCTCCACGCAGGATAAGCAGTACCACGCCAGTCGCATAAGCACTTGCCCCTTCGTAGAAACCGACCCCTCGTAGCAGGTCAAGGCTCGCAGGCGCGTCTCCGCCGTGTCTATCTCGCCCAGGTGGTAAGCAAAAGCGGCTGCCTCGAGCTCGCCCGTGTCAGGACCGCTGTCGTAGTCGTTGCAACTTGGTGGGGTGGGTGGCATTTCAGTCCCCGGGGAGGGCAAGTCCACATCGGGGCTGAGGCCGTCGGAACTTTCGGTCTTCGGGGCGGGGACATTCTCGTCTGACGAAGGTGGAGACTCTGTGGGATCTCTGTCTTCCTTGGTCCCGATAAAGCGTCGTGTGTATGTCTGTAGTCTCAAGTATTCCAACGCGTTCTCAATCGCTGCAGGGTGATGCGACGAGGCCTTGGTATCCGGGAAAGCCTGAGAAATGGTCTGGTGGACGCCCTGGGTGAATTGAGTGAATTCTGGACGATGCAAAAATGTTGACACAAAGTTGGCGAGGAATAGCCCTCGCATAAAATGTCGCCCATTTGGTGCAACAACGGGTTCAAGCATCGCTAGAAGTGAATTGTCGCGCCTGAAACGCCCTAAAACTGGATCGGAGAGAGTATTTGTTCGCAGCCACTCGCATCTCAAGGCCAGCTTGTGATGCGCGCGGGCGTAACATTCCCAGATCATTTCGACATGAGGATCCTCATAGTGGCAGGTGTCAAATGGCTCAAAATGCCCGGCGTCGCTGGGGCTAAAAGGCAATAAAGAGTCGGACAAATGCGTATGATATGTCTCGGGTCCAAAATTACTGAAGGCGTGATCGAGAGCGCTGCTGTCGACACGGAGGCCGTTTGAGTCGAGGCTGTCCAGCAGATCCAGCTCATCTTTGGCAGCAAGGGGCTCCGGGGAGGGAGTTCGGCATTCCACCCTTGACGGCTGATTGCAAGCGGGCGCTGCTGGCTCCGCTCGGCCCAGCTTCGGCGGTTTCTCTTCCGCGGCACCCTTGGGAACTCTGTTCTTGCTGCGGCGGATCGTCTTCTGCACACGGTCGAAGTCGAGCTTCTGGCCTGCCCGCACAAAGGTCGACGTCTTGCCGATTGAGTCCCTGGACGCCTTCATCTGGATAAGCCTGGCTGCATCTCTGGTGGAGAGATTCTTCCAAAGGCCCCATTGCTTGAAACGGTTCTTGTACTGCTTGGGCCTTGAAGCGCGCAGCAACAATTGAGTCAGTGAGTTGTCCCGGTTGACAAAGCTGATGACCAGCTGACGGCGACGAGGGCCTTGTGTGTGTGTGTGTATGCGTATGTGATGGATCGCGCGGTCAATGCAACTTACGAGGCGTGAAAGCTGTAGAGCTTCTCGAGGATCTCGGAGACTTCGGACAGAGTCTTGTTCTCATCAATGTACAATTGTCGAATTGTCAGCCGCACGGCCTCCCACTCGTCGGCAGAAGGCTTATAGTAAGTCTCCTTCCTAGAAACAGAGTGCATGTGGGCAGGCTGGGGTGCTCCCACCGGCGACAAAGCCGTTGTGGTGGCCATGAGGATGCCGGATGACAATTAGTGTGGGGTGTTGGGATGATGTTGCTGTCGTATGAGATGATGATGGATTCCAAAGTCGAAAGTGGAAGGTGAAAGAATGGGAAGCGAGCCGAGAAATTTGGGCAAGGGTGGGAAATGGGACTGCATGGCATAGGAGCCCCTCCGCCGAGGGCGCCACACAACCGGCGGCTGTCTGGAGCCAACCGTGCTTGCTCGCTGCCTCTGGCCTCGACTCCTGGCTGGGTGCTTAGTCCCGGGCTCAAATTAAGCCTACCCAGCTGCCCGTGTTACAATTCACTAAACCAAATGTCACACCTTCAGCTGCCTGTCTTGCATGTGCTGCTCAACCTTCTCGGCAGAAGAGCCTAGTTACTGTACATCCTCGCTGTTCCTTGGGCAAAACAGACTGCCTTTCGGCAACAGCCAGAACCTGAAGCTACTGTCACTCACTATGCCCACCGGCCATTATCGTACGACAGGTTCTATTGGACAAGGGTAATAAGCACTATTTGTTGTGGGAACTCCGACCGGAACGGCTACTCCTGAATTATCAATACGCAACGAGGCCGCGGGGAGGATGGAGTCAGATCCGGAGCGGAATGGGACATGTCAGGAAGGATTGCTACTCTGACTGTCGAGCGGAAGGGCGGGCAAAAGTCATCTTTGATTGAAAGTGCGACATGCTGATGGAGTAACCTTAGTTAGGCGCACACACACGCTGGGTTTTAGATTTGACCAGATAAGCAAAGCCTCCGCAAAAGCCTCTGCAGAGCGGAGACCAATCTGGGCCGCGGGTTGCTTCGACTAGGACGGGACCGATTGCCTTGCTAAGCACACAAGAGCCGGAGATTCCTGGCTGGTGCTACAGTACGATACGTGGGCCGTATTCAACCTTGTTTGCGCAACACGTGTTTCATCTCGCATCAACGGCCGGCCATGGGGGGAAAACAGGGTGGCCATTGGACACCCCCTTTTAATACTCTCCAATGTGTCGCCGTCATGCGCTTCCGGATCAAGGCTTTTCCCATTTGCCATGTTAAGTTTCACGACACATAACGTGATGCCGACTCATTAATCGTATCCAGCCCAACTAGTGTTGCTGATCGACTCAAGTCAGGCCACTCGGAAAAATCGGGTTGCACATAACTTATCGATGACTTTTCTCAGTCGGACACAGCAAGGGCAGTCCTAGGTTATGTACAACATACATGTATAAGTGAGGAGTTCTGACACACAAATGTTCTGCAGGAAAGTGTGTTCATCTTGTCGCGTATGGGAAACCTTCAGAGTTGCCGCCACCTATGTATTGGCCAGGCAGATCATTGATGTGTCGCAGCCAAGTCGGCCTTTGGCACGGGCTACCCACGGCACTCGGCTCGTGATGGGGTGAATTGCCCGGGACATGCCCAGTTGACGCAATCGAAATCTGACCAACCGAATGTGCCACGTTACCAGACCTCCCCCAAGCCTGACAATTTATCGATCACTAGTCCAGATCTAGATCCCAAGATTACACGCTAGGTTCGAAGGAAGATACTGCGGATGCCCATTCAGACACACAAAGACCTTGGCAGGATGACCAGACTACGAATCCATCCTTGATCTAATTGTCGCGACTCCCCTGATAAGGTGCCTTGTTAACCGACGTATTCGCTTTCACAACTGCGTATCGAATTCGGAAAATACGATGACTGTATAACCCCACCACCTTCCCATGACCATGCTGTAGGGACCACAAACGAAGTCCTCATGGCACTTGTGAGACTTTCTACACATTGCTGTGCCGACTGCGAACATGTAGATTTCTCGCGGTTTGCTTGCTTGCCATTTAGGTACTTACCCAGGCAGGTGACACGTAGCGGCTAAGCGACACAAAATGCAACGTCTGTGGTGTGCGGATTCTGGTGAATGTCTAAACTTGTGTATGCCTTGATAACTCCACGGGCCCGATCAAGGTTGGATATGCTCAATGCTGCTTCCACCCAGATACTTGCAACCACTTCCCCAGACGAGAAAGGGCACATCGCAAAATACGAAATACGAAAAGAGATGGGGTTGAGCATGAGCGTTGCCTACTTCAGTAAGCTGTGAGATATTGAACTGAATGCTACAGCAAGAGCAGGCTCATTTTCTGCGAGGGCAGACATCAATCGACCGGATTCCATCGGCCCGAGACTGTGTATCCGGAAAGACTGTCCGAATGCCATAAATGTATCATGAACCATCCAATCCGTATCTAACATAGACCTCATCAGCACATCTAGATACATTCCTGGTTCATAGGCAGGCCGCCCATTCCCTCTTCGAGTTGGTTGGACAGCAATCCTCTTGACAACATCAACGGCCAGGTTATCGAATGGAGGGCTCTACGATGCATTCCGGACAGGCATCAAGGGTCCTTCGTACATCACAAGAAGACTTACAAAATGGTCCCATCGAGGGCTTGTCATCGTGTGAGGACTCCCAGATTCATTGTCATTGTGATCGCGCCACACCGGACCATGTCTACATCTCTCACAAGATCACAATGAGCGGTTTTCGGAACGGGTGGCAACGAGACGACCAGCCCCCAGGCAGCCGCGGACTGACGCGGAGAGGGGAGCGAACATGGCCCCCGGCCCAACCCCTAATACTCGGGCCACCGGGTCCATAACCTAACCCTTCTGCCCTGAACTAGCCTTCCCATAGCTCCGGGGATCCCGAGGCGTCGGGGAAGATCACACTTCAGAGTATATTTTCGGCTGCGGACCGCGTTGCTCAACCTTACGACAACCCGACCTTGGAATGAACAAACTTTAATAGTCATAATGCAAAAGTATGAGGATTACGCGTGCATAAGGGGATAAGATCTTGGGAGAACGGCGGGGCTAGGAGCCCCCAGGAGAAGAGAAAGGGAGCGCCAACCTTGTGATGCATCATAAATTGAAATGTAATTACGAGACGATTACATGTCAGGTCCTGCCCGAATTCCACCCAGCGCAGGACATTTCTCTCCAGTATCACTACTTTCTAAGGGCTGATCAAATGGCGATCGTAGAATTGGAGGACTCAAGCGGGGTGCATATGAATAGAACGCCTTACTGGCAAAGTTTTTATCAATCTGCTTTGGACTAAGTATAGACTTGTACACGTAGATTAGAAAATGAGCGTTGTTGTCATGTGCCCTAAAAGTTTAGAATTGTTGAAGTCGACGACATGCAAATACGCAGTTCATTCTTTATCTTGCAATTTTATAGAACCTCGAGACCTGTTCTCGATGGCGGGGCTCAAGTGGATGACAACGCACGACAGACGCGCTTCCTCCTCGTGTAGACACCACCACCCACACATGGAAGTCGCCGTCCGTTGCCCCCTTGCCACTTGAACTGGTGAGAGGATACATGTGAATTTGGCCGTTTCCCGGTCCTTTACGGGGAAGTCCCAGTCGAATGAACTCTTGTCATCGCGACTCCCAGTGCTCCCAAGCTACACCACCAGCTCAAAGCAACGGTAACAAACGACGCGGTGGGCGGTCGCTGGCCGAGCTCCATTGGATGCGAATTCACTGCCTACAAGATCAGCAAAGCTAACCAGTCACGCCGACCTGGTCCACGGCCTGAATACACCTCACGTGAAGCCTCGTGCAAGGTCATCAAATAGGCGAATTAAATCAATAAGGCTACCAAGCTATGTCTGGTGCGGACTGTCGCCTCTGTGCCTCGCGACTTTTCTCCCCATTCCGCAGTCTCCCATAAATGTCACAATGCTGCAACTCAACACCCTCCCACCAAACGCCTCAGCGAAAAAGAGAGAAGACCCACTTCCGACCATCCAAACGCATGTTCCGTGTCGACCAGCAGTCTCAGGTGAGTGCTCAATCGTCGTCCGTGTATCGCGGCCCGCTCGCCGCTGGGGTCTCCGCGCTGCCGTAAGCCACAGGCGTAGGCGCGCTGTAGTACCCTCCACTGGCCCCCGGTGTCGGTGCTCCGGCCGCGGGAGTCGGTGCAGAGTCGGCGCCCCATCCACCTGTCCAGGCAGCAGGGGTGGGGGCATTCAGCGCACCCGGCGTAGGCGCATTGAATGCGCCAGGGGTGGGAGCGTTGAGTGCGGCGCCGGGGGTGGGGGCCCCCAGACCACCAGGAGTAGGGGCATCATATGCGGATGGCGTAGGCCCCCAAGCATCGTTGCTGGCGCCTGGCGTCGGCGCCGAGATGCCATATGCTGGAGTCTTGGATCCGGCACCCCATGCGGAATCACCGCCACCACTGGCGTAAGCAGGTGTCTTGGAGCCGAGGGAGAAGCCATCGTGCGCTGGCGTCTTTGCGCCTGACGACCATGCCGGTGTGCGCGAGCCGGATCCGTAGGCTGTGCGGCTTCCATCGTAAGGGTTTACAGTGCGTGAGCCGTCGCCCCATGCTGGCGTGCGTGAGCCAGCAGCCGGACCTTGGCTCCACGCTGGGGTGCGTGCCGTGGCTGCGGGTAAGTGTTAGTAGAAGCAGGATAAAAAGGTCGACGAGTAGACTTACCTCTTGATGAAGCACCCCATGCAGGGGTGCGCTCTGAACCTGAGGAGACCTGAGGAGTGCGACTGCCGAAGCCCAAGTCGACGCCGCCACCACGGCCACCTCCATAACCACCTCTGCCGCCAAAGCCACCGCCTCTGCCATTGATATCGATGGTCCGCCCAGTGACCTTGTCCTTGAAGACGAGATCGACCTTGGGAACGGTGACGATTTTGCCCTTGGTGTGCAGCTCGACCCGAGCGTGGGTATCCGTCGTATCCTTGACAATCCCCAACAGGCCCTTCCAGCCTCCCTTTTTGATAGTGACAGTCTGTCCAATGGAACGGTCGCGCCCAAATGACTGCTTGGGAGGCGCTGCCATACCGCCGCTGTTGCCACTAGGATCACGCTTCGCGGCAGGATTCATCTGCGAGAGATCCGGACCGCCTGCGATTCGTCCACCCTTTGCCGCAACGGTCATCAGGCTGCTGGACCTGGTGACGTATACACCGGCATTCTCGCTGGAGTCGTTGTTGTGCAGGAACACAAAGGATCGATGGATGTGGATGATCTTGCCCTGTCTCTGTTGACCACCATACTCCTTGACAACATCATCCAACCGGATCTCTGAGCCGTTGCGGTCAGCGGCGATGGTGTGTTTTCGCTTGGGGATCTTATTGGCGATCTGAGAGGGCATGACCTGTCTCGTGCTGCCATTCTGATCGAGAACAACAAGAGACTCCCGGTCCACCTTGACGATACATCCAACTGTAGTCACATCGAGCTGCACCAGATCGAGCAAGGCATACTGCCCGAGAGACCCTTGTCCACTAATATCACTGGCCTCTCTCAGGTCCTTGCTGAAGACCGTAATCTCGGTGTTGTTCTGGTCGGTCAAAAAGGTGACGCGATCGTCGGAAATTTTCACAACCATGCCAACCTCACCCTCATATCGACTAAGGCTAGTGACCTTGACGTGGTCACCGAGCTTGAATCGCTTGCGTAGCGAGGATGTAGGGACGTCAATGGTCTGGCCGTTCAGATCACCCTCAGTAGCCGTGATGGTAACGATGTCGCCGACGACATTTGTGGCTTTGCCAATGACACCCTTTTGTTCGCCCTTGAACACCTCGACGATGTCGCCGGGCAGGTAAGCCACATTTGCGCTGCTGTCTTTCAAGCTGACCGCAAGTGCCTTCAGGTCGAGATTCTCGGCGCCGTCTTTCTCGTCGGAACTGGCAAACTTGGTAACCTCTTCCAGGGTCGGGTTGACGTTTGTCGTGATGAGGTGTTGGATCTTGATGTGTTTTTGGAGGAAACCCTTCGAGTACTCCTCGTTCTTGAAGGTGAACGTGTTTGCCATTGTGCTCATGGTAAGGCCCGCGGGGTTGCGCTTCCGGGCCTCAACCTCACTGAAAAGCCTTTGAGGCGGCCGAGGTTTGGCGAAGAAGCCAGGCCGCTTCCTCTTTCCGTCCTTGTCGAGGCCACTGGCCTTTTCTGCGGCAAGCCTGTCCTCACGGTTACTGTAGTCGACTCGAGGGATGATCTTGAGGGCGGCATCGAGGCCGGTGTCGGTGATATCCAAGACCTGAGCCAGATCACCCTCGTACAGCTTCGGCCTCTTGATGCGGACCCACGTGCCTGGCGTCAGTTTGGGAGGTGGTTGCACGCGCAGCAGGTCTGGCATGTCCTTGATCTCGATCAGGAACATCTTAGTGTGTGGGTACACGTTCATAACATCCGTGAGAGCCTTTTGGACATCAATGGAGCTGTGGCCTTCGACGTAGATGTACCCCTTCATCACTGAGTTTGGCCCGCCTCGCTCGAAGGCCGAGGTAATGGCAAGCTCGTGGTCGGTACCGATGCTCTCCTCGTATTTCTTCATGATGGACATCACCACCTCGGACTCCTTGCCTTCCTTGCACTTGACTCCCCAGATCGAGGGGTCGTGTACGCTAGGCAGCAGCAACCGCTTGGGAACGACGGCAGAGTCGGTGAGTGCGCCCCGGCCAGAGTATGCGTTCTTCCTGCCGTACTTTATCTTGTATTGCTCGGCCAGATCTTCGGCACCGACGTTGTCTTCCATCTGCTTCCGTCGGTCGAGCTCTCGGTGGTATCTCTCGTCGTCGGCGTCTCCAACATCGAGCAGATCGTCAGGGTGCGATTGGTCAATAAAGTTTCCTATCTCTGCTTGCTCGTCCTCGTCCTCGATCTCATCCTCGTCGTCGTCGACCTCGGCTTCCATGTCGAAGAGAGCTGCTCTCGCATCCTTTCTCCTCCTGCGCTTGCGGCGGTGTTGCTTTGAGGTGGTTAGCAGGACAGTTCGGTCGGGGCCCACAAGACACAAAACCGTGGATCAACCGATCGCAGCGCCGACAGTAAGACCGGGGGTCGGAGGTAGAGGCCAGGCTGTCAGGCTGCAGAAGGGGGTCAGTTCACGCACAGGCATGTCCTCCTCGTCCTCATCATCGTCTTCTTCATCCTCGTCCTCGTCCTCCTCATCATCGTCATCGTCGCGAGGGGCCTTCCTGGCGCGGGCGTCTTCCTCGTGGTCCTCGCTTTCGTTGTCCTCGCGCTCGTTGACGGAGTGCGAGTCCCCGTTCGCTTCGCCATCGGCTTCGTTGTCGTCGCGACTCTGACTGCTTTGACGGGCGCCATTCCTGGACTCGACAGGCGATGTGGGCTGCTGCTCGTCGTCAGACAGGTCAGCAGGCGCTGGGTTGAAGTTGCCACCGTCCGAGTCGGAGTCGTCGTATCTGTGGGTTGGTGAGGCCATTTTGAAGATGAGTTGAGGTGGTGGGCGAGTCTGGTGATGTTGGCCCTGGAGGAGGCCAGACGGGCTGTCGGAAGGAAAGAAGGAAAGGCCAAGGGCGAAGGAAAGCTGGGTTTGGAAAGAAATAAAGGAAAGTTGATGGGGAGCCTCAAGATGGATGGCTGCGGTTGACGGGTTCCAACAGCGAGCAGCTCTGGCCCACTAGCAGGCATTTGAATGTTCTTTCAGAGGCGGGCAGGGATACGGCCACTGCAGCGGCCAGTTGACGCTAGTGCTGGCATGACTGGCCGGGGTGGCACGGCCCACGTACATCACTCAGGAGCTCAAGGTAAGCATCCTTCTGGCAGTCAGTCACTATTTACAAGCAGATAGTCTGAGTGAAGCTCATGACACTCAAATATTACCTCCACAGGCTTGGAGGGACTCGTTCGGCCAGAAGTGATGTGTAGAACAATTCCACTGACTGTATTGCGGTGTTTTCCGAAATGAACCCTGCCAACAATACTTGATTGTCCCATTGTTTGCGGGCTCACATAACTTTATCATCAGCAGGACAGACACAGCCCAGCAGTGCCCACGCATTGGTGGTTGAAGTGAAGCTTGGAGATTCCTAATTGTGCAGAAAAGAAAGGCGTCTAGCCCACCAAAGCTCATACATCAATGCTAGTGAGAAAACGAGGTATACCTGGTGGCATATCATAGGCGGTCGCCAATACACAAGATTTAAGTGTTGTCTCCTTATTGCAGGCAAACCAGTACCGGGTGGCCTTCCCTCCCACAAACTCACCACCAGCCACTCCATCCGGCCCCGCCATGTGAGACCCATTAATTCATGATCGTTCGACCTCATAAATACATCAGAAACGCTGTGCTTTGCCATGCAAGACAGGACGTGTGGGGTGACGGCCCAAGGAAATATGCCCTCGGTGGTAGCAATAGATGAACGTGTAAGGTATCAACCAGCTGGTCACCCAGATTCTAATGTGGATGGGGAAGCGACAACTTTTGTGTGTTGCTCCTCTTTGTCTTGTCTTCCTCTTTCAAATTCATTGGAGATGATGCAGACCTCTGTTCGAAAGGAAGCCCCCTGCTGTCACCACATGCTCTGTTCTCATGCACAACAACGGCCAAATCTTACATCCTGACACCCCAGATACCCCGACCTGCACTGACCCCGAGCCATTCGCCAGCCTCATCGCTTGGCACACGAGGCACCCAACCGAGATTGCCCACCTCATAGTCACACTGCCAGCTCGCGGCTGGGCTGCGGATACTGTCCGTCTGGGGTGCACCGTTGGTCTGCTGCTGGCTCATCAAGTCCCATAGGAGAACTTGGCAGTCGTCGCCTCCGGATGCGAGCTGGCCCCGCCGCGTCGGCGACCAGTCTATACAGTTGACAGCGCCTCCGTGTCCCCGCAGCTCGAGCAGTGCCTGGCCCGGTTGCCGCGTATCAAGGATGCGGATAACGTTGGAGTCCTGCGCAAATGTCGCGAGCAGCTGGGTGTCGTGCGGGGAAGTAGCGATCCGCAGAAGAGGAGGCGGGTTCGACATTGTTTGTTGGGCAAGTGTAGGGCTCATTTTGCCGCCATTTGCGTCTACTGTGGACGTGTTAGTAAAGAAAAAAAAGTCGCGAATCCAGTAGGGCACATCACATACCTCTGTCCTCCTTGCCAGTAGGCTCGTAGATGATGGTACTGTGCTCCAGGCTCCTCAGATCAAACATGCGCACACTGCCGTCCTGGCCGCAGCTGACAAACACGTCAACGCTGTTTGCGCAAAACCGTACATCGTACACTTCTTTATCGTGCGCGATCAGTTGGGTCTTGGCCGTCAAGGACGGTATGTCCCAGATTGTACAGGTAGTGTCGATACTAGAGGTGATGATGAGACTGGGCGAGACCGTGTTCCAGTCGAGCGAGGTCAGCGGCGCAGTGTGGTCGGGAGTTTTGGAGTTGGACAACAGGGCGAGCGGTGTAAGCTTCGTGGCAGCGACATCCCGGCTGCGGCCCGTTATCGAGTTGCCGGGGTTCGACGGAGTATCGGAGGGTAAGGACCATAGCCTCAGGTGATCTCCTGACGTGGCGAGAAGGTCCGTCGACTGTTTCGTTGAGGACGGGGGCTCCCACAGGAGGCGGGTGACCGGGTAGGAATGTGTGGCCTCGGCGACCCTGGTGAAGTCCATTGTCCACTTCGAGCCGCCATGGGTGTTGTAGACATCAGAAGGAGTTGGAACGATTTGGGTATCAAGGATTTGAATCTGCCAAACACTCAATTAGCGGCAGGTCCACGGGGCGTGGCCAAATACAAACTGACAAAATTATGACCGTCCTCAAGGTAGCTTCCGATGGCCACCTTGCCGGCGCCATTGCCCTGAGGCGCCCACTTGCACCAGTCGAACGCGTATGTCGCCCAGGGCGCCATGTAGTTGCTTGTCCCGGGCGGTGTGTTCTGCATGGAAAAGTCAACACCGCTGGGCAAACCGTCAGACAAGGTCGAGTCGGCGCGTGGTCTGATGTCAGCCAGGCCAAGCGGGGTGTGCGACATGTTCCTCTGGGACCCTGGCGCATTGTAGCCTCGGTCGGTTGGGGACATGAATTGCGACGACGAGGCGACCGATCCTCCCGGTGTTGTTGGGGTGTAGGGCGAGTAGTTGGGGTTCGGTCCGTCATAGCCTCCTGTGGCAGGGCTTGATCGGGAGTAGCTGTGAGAGAGGTTCAAAGAAGGCTTGGAAGGGGTCTGATATTCTTGCTGCTGCTGCTGCGACGGCGGAGGCATGGAGCCCTGCATCGTGGGCAAAGTAGGAGCTGCGTTGGCGCTGACTCCTTGCGACCGACCGATAGGACCGCCTGGCTGTAGCACGCTGGGAACGGCAGGCGTGCCCTGGTACGAGGGTGGGTTGCTTGGGGTTTGGTCCAGCTTGATCTGAGGGCCAGCGCTTGGTGTCGAGTATTCGCGTGGGGAGAGTTGGCCGTGTTGATATTGACTAGGGCCTGGGCCTGACATGTGATGTTGCTCTTCGTATCCGCCTGTACGCCGATTAGAAGCAGCGTATTGCTGCTGCTGCTGCTGCTGCTGGCTCATCGTGGTCTTGCTGGTCAAAGCCGGGGCAGAGGCCGGGGCGGGATCCGAATCCGGAGTGGGATTCAGGTGAGGTATAGAAGAAGCAAAGTCGTCGTTGGACGTTGGTATAGAAGGGAGACCGAACATTGATCGATGGGTGGGACTAGGACGCGATCCTGAGCCTAAAGTGGATACCGGCGGAGGGCTCAGTGCCGGATCAAGATCGTCAGCGGGCACCAAAGCGCGAGAAAGCTGTGGAAGTGGTTTGCGAGTCGGAAGATGCTGCCCAAGGCGGGCATACGAGGCGGGAGGATACGGTGATTCGGCCGGCGGCGCGTTGGAAGACGAGTATGCGGCTGGGCCTGCGCTGTGGAGCGGGCGATGATGGGCGGCAGCAGGAGGAGGAGGAGGATAAGAACTTGTCGAGGCCGATGCTGCTGCAGACACGGCTCTGTGCTTTGAGCCGAAACCGATGCCAGTGCCAGTGCCAATGCCAGTGCCGGGAACACCAGCGGCAGAGGATTGGGAGGGTGGCGGCAGATGCGAAGAGGCGTCGGTGGTTGGCAGTGGTGGTTGAAGTTGAGGATGCAAGGCAGGATGGGTGCGAGTCGGAAGTTGTTGTGGATAATGCCCAATGGCGCCAGTGCTGCCACTGCCGCCGCTGCTACTGCTGCCAAATCCGAATGAGGGAGAGGTCGGGCTGCTGACAGTGGAACGCAGCTGCGGGCGCATGTGGTGCTGCTGCGCGTCCAGATCGGGACGTGCAGGGGCACGGGCGCCTGGGGCGGGCAGGGCCGCTGTAGCTGTAGAGGTAGACGCCTGCGGGGCAGCAATGGCCCCTAGCGCCTGGCCAGCCTGGCCCAGCATTTCTGAGATGGCACTGTTGCTCCGCGAATGTCGATGCGCATGGCCATGGCCTGGCCCACCCCCGCGACTAGGGCCGCGATAGGACTCCCTAGCAGGAAACGACATGGTGGTGGCAGTGGTGGAGGCGGATCAGCGCACCCTGACACCTGCTGTGCATGGGCGTGGGCAGCAGGCGGCAGACGGCAGAAGACCGTACGAGGTAGGTAGATACGCAGTGGGCAGAGGCAGTTATCTGTTGGACGTGTGAGAATGGAAAGATGAGACACATGGCCGTCACATTCGGCCTGGTGGATGGGTGGATGAATATGTTCTATGTGCCTTACTGGCCTCCAAGGCTCTCCAAGCTCTTGGGTGGGGTGGGCTGTTAAGTGAATACATATGTCACTGCCAATTATCCGAGGGATGGTCTGCACCTGCCTAGGTACTCAACTATTGCTCTCACTCACCTCTCCACAATAGACACTCAGAGTGCTCTCACATCAGCCTGCCCCCACCACAGGCCGAGGTCGAGCTTGAGTGACTGACATCAACGTCACCTTTTCAGCCTTTTGATGATACGGCCGTACAATAACTTACAATCGCCCTTGCATGTACGCGCCAAACAAGACGAAACACCATTACTGACACAGGAACAAACACCCACAGCCCTCTCCTGTACCCATAAGCGTTGTGAATCACCTTGTCGTTATCTGAGCCGGTCTGATCTCATCTGCCCCTCCCCCTCTGCGCCGTGTCCTGTCCCGAAAGTCAGCTCACAGGATGAGTCGGGACAACCTCCCATCGCTCCTCCTCCTGCCCTTCCCTCCTGAACCCGCCACTCGACTTGCCCTCAATGCTGCCTATAGGCCAGCCCTGGAAGCTGCACTATTCAAGCTCAGAAATGTCCCGACAGCCCAGAAGCTCATCGTCGCGGTAGCTTGCCCTGTGCTAAAAGGACCTGGTCTGCGATGGAAGACTCTCTCGTGGCCCCGTGCCCAGTCACTGCTCGCCGGCCTCTACTCCATCATCTCTGTTGTCTGTGCCGGGCTGGATATCCCTACATACTTGAACGCTGGGCCTGGCTCCGTCGACGCTCGGGTCGTCCTCGTCGACCACAGCAGGACAAGACGCTATGGAGAGGATTTTCAAGCCGCCGTTGAGTCCAACAACACTGCTATCGTTGATCTGGCAACCTTCGCTTCCAGTTATTTCCCTTGGAACTTCGTCTTCAACGCTGACAGCGAGGTTGCACACGAGATCTACAGCCTCTATCTGAAGCTGGCCGAGAAACAACAGACATTGCTCCATGACCAGCTCATCACCGTCCAGGCCGGCGTGACCCTCAACGTTCCGAGCCTGGACGGCCCACCATCGCCGACGCCCGGGACGATGCCCCACGCGACCGTCTGTCTCGGTGGCACGTTCGACCACCTGCATCCTGGCCACAAGTTGCTATTGACGGCAGGGGCGTATCTCCTGGACATCCCAGAGCGTGGCTCGTCCACCACTTGCAAGTATATCATTGGCATCACGGGTGATGCGCTCCTCAAGAACAAGAAAGATGCTGAGATCCTCGAATCCTGGGATGACCGCGCGCGGAATGTCATCCATTTCCTTGCGTCTGTGCTGGAGTTGTCCTCGGGTGGCTGGGAGAAGGCTCCAACACCGTCCATAGCCGAGAAGGACGGCGATTTCACTGCAGAATTCAGAGACAAGACTGTCACGGTTCAGTGTGTCGAAATACAAGACCCCTTCGGTCCTACCATCACCCAAGAGGACATGGATGCCCTGGTTGTGTCAGCAGAGACAAGGTCAGGCGGCAAAGCAGTCAACGATAAGAGAGCTGAACGAGGTTGGAAGCCCCTTGAGATCTTCGAGGTCGACGTGCTCGATGCCAAAGAAATCACCGACGAGGCTTCGGCAACGACTGAGAACTTCGCATCCAAGATCAGCAGCACGGCGATTAGGCAGGAGATAGCCAGGGCTCCAGCGCGTCGATGAGCAGAAGATGAGAAGCCATTTTTCATGTTCAGTAGAGGAATCGTGGTGAAATATACAGCAGATTCAAAGTAAGTACAGGTCGTGTGGATCATTGTCCCTATCATCAATTCATAATCGCCACCTGTCCGAATCAAACTTCGTCCACGTACCATTTTCGGAACCAAGGCAAAATACAGCATTCGCGGCCGAAGACTCCTTCTGCTCCCTCATCTCACACAGCTAAGCTACTTTCAACACTCTGTTACACGTATCAAAATCAGTTATCGTCATCGTCATCATCACCGGTCTTGCCAGCTCCGGTGGCCGCTCCAGCACCACCTGCCCCTGCCGCAGGAGCAGCTCCTCCCGCGGGCTTCGCTGCTCCAGCACCTGCAGCGGGGGCTGCTGATCCTGCGGGCTTCGCTGCGCCAGCACCAGTAGCAGGCGCTGCTCCTCCCGCAGGCTTCGCGCCTGCGGCCCCAGCGGCCGGAGTCGCGGCACCCGCCGAGAGCGCCGCGATGCCGTCATCCAGCGCCTTGCTGATCATGTCGGTACTCTGCCCGGCGATGGGCCTCGCGAGCGCGGGAACCTTGCTTAACAGCGCGTCGCTCAGGCCACCGCTGTCTTGCTTTTGCTGTTGCAGCGCCTGTAGGGCGACCGGGGTTACGCCGAGCATGTCGAGCACGGGCTTCTTGGCCGTGAGGTCTCCGATGGTCGTCGTCACCTGCGTGGCCAGGTCGGTACCCGTCTGCTGCAGGCCAAGGGAGCCGATTAGGCCCAAGTCGTCGGCGGCCTGGATCTTGGTGGCGGCGCCCGAGAGGGCCTTTGAGGCTGCCTGCGACGAGGTCAGGATGGGCGCGGCGGTCTGCGGGTCGGTCGTGAGGCCGTTGATAGCCGTGTCGAGATCCTTGAGGGATGTCATAACGGGCGCGAGGGCATCCTTGATGGCGTCGACCTGGCGGCGCTCAATCTCCACGGGCGCGGCCATCACAGATGTCGCCCCCGCGAGGGTAAGGATAGAAAGGAACTTCATGTTGTTTGTTTAGTTGGTTGAAATATTACAAAGAAACAATAAGCTGGCGACCTGCGCAAATAGATATGTGGGGTATCGTATCCGGAACACGAAAGAAGACTGATGCGAAGCCAGTTGTTGGGATTGCACAAACATCGTAAGCTTCATCGCGGCGGCCAGGGAAATCTTATACAAACCCAAGCATACTCACAACGCACATGCGACCAAGACTCTACAAGCCGCCGCAGAGCAACCGCGTGGGTAGCAAGAGCCGCTTTTCTCCTCCTCCTTCCACATTAGGAAAACGATACGCGACTGCTCTGCCATCGCTGGCAGGTCTTGGCCGCGCATCTTCTGGGACAGGCTGGCCATGCAGGGGGCATCGCATCGCACCGAATCTGGCGCCCCTGGTGCCCTTTGTGGGTAGCAGCATGCGGCTGGGGCGGGTGTCATCTCGAGTCTGCGGGGTTGCTGTTGGTCGAGGGGGTTTCCGTCCGAAGGCAGGCGGCCTTGAGACGCCCCAGGTTGGGAACTCTGCTGAGTGCCCTTTTCTGTCTTCTCCCCTCGCTATGCCGTTCAGGGTTGCGATGCGACCGTGGAGGCGAGCCGCATCGCTCAACCGGATGCGGACTAGGCCGACCTGTCAAACCCCATTTAGGGTTTTCTGGAAAAGAAGTTTTGTCGGGGCGAACTTTAATGGCGGGCGTGGTTTCGTCACGACTTCCCCCTCTGCTCCTTGCCTCCCTATAGGGCGGTGGTTGTAAGGCGTGAGGCTCAAGCTGGCCACCCGAGCGCGGGTGTGTGAGAAATGGGATGAAACGGCCGTGATTGGTCCCGCGCGTACTCAGTCGCCTGGCGTGCGGTCATTCCTCGCGCGAGATTACCTCCACTCTTGTTTGTCTTTCATCGAATTTCTGCTGCTCGGGTCTTGGCGTTACCCCTTTGACACGACTTCGTGTATATCTTTTCCCCCCCTTGCCGGCAGCTGTGGCTCTTTCTTGATGCCCGGTGCCCGGCAACGCCGCCTCAACCCGAAGGTGAAGTGCCGGGACTGGTCTGTGAAACAACCCCATCATCGGGAGGTTGGCCAAAGGAGTCGCTGGTGGCCGTTTATTGTTTCGAAGAACATCTGACTCAGCCGTGGCCTGTCAATATCATCCTCGGTAAGGCCATTATCTCGTGATGATGTGCTGGGCATCACCCAGTGCATAGGAGCCTTCGCCCGTCCAATTTTGACACCTTCTTGATCAAGCATCTGACTCTTGGTGTCTCATCTCTAAGATTCGGGGTCACTCATCCTCAGACTACCACCTTTTTCCGGGAGACAGGAGCTACGTCGAGTCATAGGTCACCACCGTGCAGCTGTCGCATCCTCAGCTGCAACCTGTATTGTGAGCTGCATGTGCCCATCGCCCTGCCTCGGCCTTTTTCACGAACAGCTTTTTACATATGAGAATTGTGCCTGACTATAAGGACACGGAGGCATTTTCATTTCGAAGCATTGTAGTCTCATCTGGGCCACTGCAGACGTCCGCGCATCGCGGAAAATATGTCGAGAATCTAGCTCCGGAAGCGATTTGAACTCTGGGGCACAGTGGAATTGGAACTTGGGTTCCTTATCATCAGATTTCCTCAGTCGGTAGGTAGCACTGCTCAACCGATCGTCGGGTTACCAAAGAAATGGGTGACCGTGTGATGCTCTCCTTAGTACTCACATGCGCTACAATGACATACCGCGGAGGGTAGCTCCACGCTAGATTCTTGTCATTGTCGTGGCGTGACAGGATCCCGAGTCTATAATCAGGCAGCTGCAAACAAAGGCAGTAGGGCCGTAAACCTCACGAGCTGTGGCGCTGTGCGTCTCCTCAACAACTAGTCTTCACAAATGCTAGAAACATGATGGCACTGTCGCGACCAGCCTCTGCTCTTGGACAGAGAGAACAAGAACAATCGACTTAGGAAACTTTCAAAGGTCGAATTTAAGACTTTCGTGTAGGGTGAGACAGAAAGCTTTCCGTTGCTGTCGCCATATAATCAAAGTGTTATGCCTGGCTGAATACGGGATGATCGAGCAGCTTTGCGTCTGCTAATCATACCTGCCGTCCCGCTGGTATCAGGAAGTTTGGGACAATCTTGACGGGAATGATAGGCTGTCCTCATGAGCAACACGATTGGAGACGTGGGAACATAGCACCTGAAGTTTGTCATCGATCAGAGGACGCCACATCCGGAACTTCCTCACGAAGAGACGTCATGTCCAAGTCTTTCGATGGCATGCAAAATATTGAATTGGATTGTAACTTCAGGAAGATTCGCAAGTTGGCTTTCGAGCAAGCCAATTGGATACAATAACAGAACGTGCCCGTCTTCGGAAGGGCATCACCTCATGGTCGAAAGACCCCTAGCGACAGTGGCGCGGATGCTGTTCATAGGAACACTGACCGTTTGCCCACACAGCCAAGCCGGTATTACCATTCATCTGCTAAGCTCAAAACGGTGTAGGTCGGATGAGTGTACACTACCCCTGAGCCGAGCTGATCCAAACGCCGCTGATTCTCAGCACTAAGCGGTTTGAATAGGCAACGGGAAGGGAAGGCGTGTATAGGCCGCGAAAAGACGACACTAGCCATTCCGGAATTTCTGTCAACTGGATTCCTACTGGTCAGGTCCCTGGATTGGCTCGTAAACCCCTTAGAACGAGCCACTTGGCGGTGAACACCTGCCATGCACGTAAGATGTATACGAGAGTCCTGGCGTCGAGAAATCAGCCATTATATTAAATAAGGTCAGCACTTGGGGCTCGGTCTTCTGTATATTCGGAACTTTTACATAATTGAGCCGGGTAGGTGACCAAGATAATTCAATAATAAAATGAATGAATCCCTTCGTAGGCTCCCCAGGACTAAATGTGACCTTCAAGACACTGTTTGGATCCTCTTTCCCCTACCAAGACATCCAACCAAAATTTCTCAAAATGTGGCCCTCAGCTTCGCTACTCCCCTTTCTCGCGGCTTCTGTCCTTGCGGCACCCACGCCTCAAGCAGACACCACCGCCTGTCCCACATCCTCCTTCGCCCTCTTCTTCGGGCCATCGCTCTCCGACGGCCGGGAAGCATATGCCTGGAATGACCTCACAAACTGGATCCGTGCCATCACAAGCCTCGACATCGACACCCCCGAGCGCGCGACCTTCCAGGTCATCAGCAACCGCCTGTACCCCGTCGTCAACAGCACCATCTTCGCCACGGTTGAGACCGGAGGTGGAGTCATCGAGTTCTCCGCGGCCGAGAGCGATACCCGCGCTGCTATAAACGCCGAGGTCATCCCCGGCACCGACGGCAAGTGTCGCCTGTCCCTGACGTCTGGTGCCAACAAATATGTCAGCATGCAGAATTACAAGGGCTGGATGCACCTCACCTCTGATCCCGAGTACTCCTCTCGGTGGTGGGGCGAGGGCCCATTTGAGATGGTGCCGTTCCCTGCTGCCGTTGCTGCTCGTCAGGAACAATAGGCTACCAATGCCCGAGCTGAGCTGGCCACGGGTTATGGTTTTCACAAGGACGGCCTTTCATGAGGATGGTATGCAGTCTCACGAAATAGAACTTGAAATTAAAATTATATGGTTTAGTGAAGTTTGGAAGTTTGTCGTAGCAACCGCTGTTTCTATCAGACATAGGGTGATACAATTCAAGCACTGGAGCAATTCAAGATACGGCATGGTTGAGAATTAGTGTATTACTTGGAGTCCCAAGGAGTATTCCCTTGGGACCACTTATAACCAACTGTCCGAATGACTCCACACAGTCGAAACCGACTCTCGCCTTCCTTACCTCTCAGATTCCCAACAGGTGTATTAGAATTAGAACTTACCAGCAACGTATAAGCGGCGATATATAGTATGAGCGCAGAAATCACAGACGTCTGCTCCCAGAATAATTTTAGCACAGCTCAACTGATGCATAACTCACCTTCAATCTACTTCCTGCTCTTCTTCGTCTTCTTGCCGGTCCTTCCCTGAACACATTCAAGGCACACAAGGCCGAATCGCTCGGTGGCCTGCTCCTTCTCTTTGGGGCCGCACTGGAAGTCGGGACACACTCTGCCGTACGCCTGGGCAATCGGGCACTGCTCGAGAGCCGCATCGGTGGCGGGCTTGACGCAGCCGCATCCGCTGAAGTAGTTGGTCTCGAAGTAACACATCTTGAAATTAAGTGAGTACGTGGGCAGACTTTGTCGAAGCAGAGTGTGGCGTTGAAGATTGTTGACAGCGCAGCTGTTGTATTAGAAGAGCGTATAGAGAAAAGCTGTTGCGTTGGAAAGAAGAAGAAGAAGAGTACAGAGCAGAAGAGAAAGAAAGAAGCAAGTACTGGTCCTGTTGTGAATGAAAAAACTCGCCTGCTGAACAAGAAAACTGGGATCGTGGTGGGAGGGCAGGTGTGGGATATAAATAATGCGAGAGTTGGGGACGGACTGTGAGGCTACGGCATCAAGGTCCGGGCCACGATACTTTCATTTCGTACAGCAACGGCTGAGCCGGGCGGTCTTTGATGGTGTTGTGTATTGTATATCGGCACCGGCCGGCTTCCCGCGTGCTAGATAAATGAACACCAAAGCACAAAGACAGGGAGAGGAGATTTCGGCTATTTTCAAAATTCAGACAATCATTTGCCTGCCTCTTTCATTCAGGCGGAGTTATTCAGAGGAATCGACAGTTGTCTATTCTAGGTAACAATATCCGACATCCAATCTTTCACCTGCTGCCAAACCAGTGGGGTCGGCTGAGAAAGATTGACTCTGTAGGACCATCGACACCCATAACGTCACACGAGTCCTCGTTCCCATGTTCTCACTACCGTGTTCATCCTAGTTGATGTCTTTGTGCTGCTCGTTTGGATGCTCCAATTGAGGGATGCACTCTTTGTCCTGGGCTTCCATCCAAGCCACTCGCTGCTATGGCAGATCGAGACGGCTCACCTAGCATCGTTCCTGAAGCAGGAGCTTTCAGTGTCCTCGGTTTCTTCTCGTCCTTGATTCTTGAACACACATGTGACACATCCACAATCTGCCGTGACTGAATACGCCTCCCATACATGGTCTGCCAGGCTCCATCTCGCTTCTGAGCATAAGAGACTACAGTTCATCAACTTGCGATGGCGAGCCCGAATTGTCGGCGTGGCTTGGGGAGATCTTTGCCATCTTTGCCTGTGGTTGATCTTCTGTTCCACTATCCTCAGCTCCCTCGTCGTGACGTCGCTTCAGCGGGTTGACTGTCCTGACAGCAAGATCTGCCAAGACCCGCGGGGCTCTCGTGGCGTCCTCGATCGTCGTGCCATGCATTCCAATGACGAGATCGTCGACCGCACCTACTTGGCCACCGCTGCCTTGTGCGGTCTCTGTATGATGCTGAGGCCCGTCTGGGATTCGTCGAGGTCTCGAGATCTCTCCAAAGCTCTTGGGCCGACTCAGAAAGCCCCACCAGGCAGGTTCTCCAGCACCAACTTGAGAACCAAACTGTGATCGGCGGAGACGTACTGTGCCCTTCGTTGAGGGTATCGGCCCGCCTTGCAGGCGGGAGCTCTGGGTATGAGTGTTGTTGAGGGCATTCTTTGCTCTCGCAGAACCCTTCTTTGTAGTCTTGTTACGTCTAGTCTTGCTTCGGGCGACGATATCATGATGCCGTGTGATTGCCCTGAGTTTCTTAGGATTGCCGCCATACTTCGAGATTCCTACTGCAAGGAACTTATCGACGGCTTGAGCCGCGAGGTTCAGAGGCTCCAGGTCTGACACTTCGCTGTTGGGTTGGTCAGACATCTTGATATCACCAGCAGCGTCAGACAATGTGAGACTCTCTTGGCCGAAGGCGACACGGGCCGCCACAAGCTTCATTGCCCAGTCCCAGAAAGCCAGGCTTTGAGCTGTTCCTGCCAGGAGTTGAATTCCAACGGCTTGGGCAACTTTGGCCCAGAAGTCTTCCACGCCTGTACTTGAAAGATTGTCAAGGAGCGCAGTGGCCTTGTCGAAGACCTCGGCGCAGAACATGTCCATCTCTTCGGGTTTGAGCTGTTTGACATGGTTGTTGATGTGGTTCGAGTGAACATGACCCCTGACTCGAACGACAAACAGACCATCGTGGTTGCGAAACTGGTTCCAGTCATACTTGAAGCCAGCAGTGGGGAGATTCTTGTACATTGGCATCTGGAGCGCTGTCTTGAGATGGCTCTCATGCTGTTTCGTCAGGCGGGCTTCCTCCTCCGCCATGGTCTCCCGCCAATGTTTCGTCAAGTCGACGTGGCGAAAGACACCGTAGTCGATGTCGATGTTGACTCTGTCGGCCATGCTTGATATTATGGTAGTGCTTAACTGGAGTGGGAAATTCTGTTTGTGAATCCCCTAGCCGTAGATGCGTGTCGAGTCTGGTTTGTTGCACCAAGGGGCAGCGGGTACCAAATTCGTAGATCTACCGATGCATGTTGATGGTCAGCAAAATGGATATAAACAAGGTCATGTGCATACAAATCGATTGGCACAGGAAGGTACTCACAGTGGCACCCAATGTGTTTGCAGAAACGTTGAGGGGGTTGGGAAAGAATACGGTGGCAGGACGATGTGAGGAGCCCAGGATAGGGATAAGCTTCGCTCGCAGCTGCAGGTCACTTTTGATTGAATCCTTGTGTACACATCATTCACTTCAGTGTTGCAAACGGTGATTGACACTGGTGTTGGATTAAGGTGTATCTAATGAATATTTACCTGGTAAATGCCAACTTTCCCCTAGACCATTCACCAACACACAGGGCGGACTTTGTCAACCCAGGGTGCTCCGGTATACTATAGTACTTTAACGAGAGCACAGAATCATCACTACTTGAGCTGATTTGGTATTTATTTCGCATGGCCTATTTTTTTGACTGGCTTGTGTTCACCGACGTTACTCTGCAAAGACACATGGAGATCTGCGGCCCCGGAAAAGACCACCGTGTGAAAGGCAGCCACAGTCTGCCAAAAGTCGAAAAACAGGGCCAAGGGACGAAACCCCATCAGCATTGCAACTTTTCATGTTGGTTGGAATAGATGCATAAGCTACGGCGAAGACGTGATGTGAAATATCAGAACGAACAATGCTAAGAGCCGCCCTACGGCTTCGGGTGTCAATCCTGCGCCTTTCCATTGGCGTTTTCCTGCCTTTCTAGCTCTCTTCTAGTGTCGAACTTGAATCATTGGTCAACACATTGATGCAGGTGTACAGGGGGCTGCCACAAATTGTTTAGAAGAAAAAGGAGATTCGCACCGGCAAAATCGGAGGGTGCACCGGTACATATGTGCCCCTCATTGCACGTACCCAGTGCACGTGCAACGCCCACCACCCAAATCAGTATGCACACCATTATATCAACTCCGCTGCTATCATACCCAGCGGATAGCTGTGTTGCCAGCAGGAAATTGAAGCATGATACGCCTAAATTCCGAGTTGCCGAGCTCCCTGCCACCAGGGTCTAGTAGGGGAGACTCTTAGAGCTCACGTGGGCATGCTGCGGCTTGACAATAAGTCTCTGATCGAAATATATCCACTCCGAGTCCTGCGCCGACACCTGGGCCAAATTCGAGCACGATCCCCGCAAATCAGATAGGACCTTGCTTTTAAGCGACACATCGTTCTCCGAATCCAAGAGGTACCAGGTATCAAATACCCCGAGGGTTTGATTCTGTCACAACAGATGTAACGTCCCCGGCTCGAGGGCCCCTCGGGGCCACTTGGGATATGCTTGGGCATAGGTATGTACGCAGGAGCTCTGCATAATAGAAGAGGGTTAAGACTCAGCCTTGTATTGTGCTAGCCCCTATGTTGAATTCATTGATCGTACCTGCATTCCCATTGCAGTCTGATATGGGGGCAGGTCAAAACGTAAAAATGTGGATGCTCGGGTATCATTCGTTTTAGATGCTCCCGTTGTTGTTGCTTATGTCAAACACCAGATATAATGCTCCTAAAAAGGAAATAAAGTTGCCCATAATCCGCAGCATTAAACCCTATAGACAAGCCCTATGCAACATCGGTACCCAAATTTAATTGAATCCCTGTCCGAATGGAGATTAAAGTTCAATATGACACGCAATCCAAGATATATAATAAACTAACACAAGGTACCAAGCACATACGGCCATAGACACAGGAAAATACGGGATCCCGTCCGCTCTCCCATAGTCAAGCCTGTGATCGCTGGATTAGTAGTTGGGTCGGTGACGACCAGCGAATACCCGGTGCTGTATGTTTTGCCTGATTTTTTCTCCTCTTTTTTTATAGGATTTTCGCCCACTCGGGAAGTGGCTATATCCATAGTAATAATTATAAGACTGTTTAATGTAGTTTATATGAGTGGACTGGCCTACTAATGCTTAGCAAGACTGACTCTTGCCTCGTGAGGCCATACAAAGCAATGTTGTCCGAAGATACTACGTTGAGACGCCGTTTAAGTTGCCGTCTCGACTCAATGCAGATGGACGGTGCATTAGTTAGCGGGAGTTTGAGGTCACTCACGCCATGGCGTGTACTTGAACAGGTGCTACCAATTAACTACTACTTTCGCAAGCTTCTACTAGAATAGAATATCTGCAAGGGCCTCCTCGGGTGCGGAAGAAATGCGGCCCGGCTTTGGATCCAGATACCGAACCCTAAGGTCTGGTTTCATGCTGGCTGCGTCAGAATGTAGATCCAGCCATCTCAGCATCATTCAGAGAGTACTACAACTGTGACGGTACGAGGCTTATATACTGCTGGGAACAATCAATTGGCAGAATTGATTGTTAATGTCTTTTGGCAGAGCGGTATACTTCGTCAGGAGTAAGTGGCTTACGCCGTCTCAACAACTACATATATACACAATTACAGGATGAAACAAGCTATATTCTCAATAGACCAGGCAGCCAGGGCAAACGACTGTACAACTCGCCATAGGTAATGCAGCTACATATCACACCCTCAGCACTCAACATTGCACTTAATAATACAACAACTAACTTAAAACCATTAAAATAGTTTAGAAGCAGTCAGACAGCTCAAAAGGCTCATGATCATCACTTTGTCGAATAGAGGGACAGCCACTATCATATATAAAGCATACAATTGGCACCAGTTGCTGCCTTCAGGATTGAATCACCTGTCACTTGGGTATCGGAACCACTCCATGCCACTTATTCAACTGAACAGCTCTTCGGGTACGAAGACTTCCTTCTCTCTGGCCCGCCAGTCGTACTCCCGAGGACTCTCCCCACAGGCAACGTTACGACCAGTGCAGTTGAGTAAGCCTTGAGGAAGCTCAAAATTCTGAGGCACGATCGAGGGATTCTGGCTCCAGAAATCATAAATCAGCTGTTCCAAATCAAGAACCTCAGTCTTCCGAACGGCCTGATAGCAGTTTGGCGCAATGAGATCGAGGCTGGGGTGATACATTGTCCAGGCCCGGCTGAAATCAACGAGTTTCCCCCTGAGATAGTTCGCGTAGTGGATGTCCCGCACCAGAATGCCCAAAGAATGGAGTGTGTCTAGATCCTTCCACATCTGTGGGACGTGAGACGCTTGAAATTCCAAAGGGCCAGTTTCACCTGGACGCGGAACAACCAGTTCTTTGACGATGGCCCGGACCGGCTGACCTCGGTGCTCCTCCCATCGCTCCCAGAAGCCGTTTCCGTCCAATTTTTCGAGTTCTTGCGCTTGGGGATCCCCAGTCTCCTTTTCAGCAACGAGTCGCTCTTGTTCTGGCGTCAGGAGAAGGTAACCATACGCGCGAACGGCCAGGTCTTGGCGCTTCTCATCTCTCAGCCGCCCATAGACTCGACATTCGCAGTTGAAGGGGTCATAATAATCAACGTAGGCCTCTTCTTTTTTTAGTTCACGAGTGAGGAACTCAGCGGTTCCACTGCAGTAATCCTTTGAGCGGAAGGGGAACTTGACAAGTCAGTGCCTGGTTTCCAAGAGTTTCAGATATTGACTCACCATCTTCAAAGCATATCTCTTCCCCTCAATCTTAACCTCCCATACGCAAGCGTCCTGGTCTTCAGATTGGCCCAGAGGCTTGATGAAATTGATCTGTGCATTCCCGGTGACAGAAAACGGCGGGAGTTTTGGGCCATGTACTCGCGGAAGGGGAGGGGCAAAAGCAGTGCGTTTGCGCTTATCTGCCATATCGCGTCTGCAAGGATGATTTTCGACGAAAGGTTGATGTTGGATAGATGATCGTTTGACTGCAGTACTGAGTCTGTGTGGACATGTGCTGTCGCTCAACCTATGCATCAATCAACCCAGCTCATGTGTTGGGGTTGAGGTGTTGGCCTATAAGTATAAAAAACAGAATGAAGATGGTGACTCAGAGTGAAGACAAAGGAAACTGGATGTTGTCAACTGGTTGCCCGGGAAGGATCCTGTGTTTCAGCTGACTCATCTACCCTTTGGCTGCTTACTTAAGTACTTCAGTGGGCACTGGGTAAATCTGGATCATTTGTGGTCGCAGTTTTGGCCACTCTCTTGGTGGCAACGGAGGACGGCCGGCCCTTGGCCCGGCCTACGGGGCCTGACTACTGGTTCCCTGGCGAATATTGCAACGCCTATCCAACCCATTTTGCCTTGTGCTACCGCGTGTGCCCTGATGCATCACGGCATTCGCGCACAAGCTGCCCGCGGCTTATTATGTGTTGGTTGAGTAGCTTCTTTTGTCTTGTAAACCGCCCTGCAGTTACTGCCGGGGCAAAAACAACTATACTCACAGTCAACATACGTCGTAAGTCGTTCAAACCTTTTGGCTGACTATGCAGATTTAACAAGATAGACGCGCTCATTTCATCGCCGAGGATATATAGATAGCCGCCCTTAGGTTTCGGTCAGACACCTGAGCAGCAAGTATTGCTTAAGTTAGGCATGCCTCACCAGGACTCCAAGAAATTCAGGCCTAAGTCACCCTAAATACTGCGCTCGACTTCGTTCAAACCATCAAAGCCACTGAATTTTGGCCACGCTCCCTTGAATTCGATTGCACCCGCCACAGGCCAGCACTCAGTTCCTACTGCTCTAGAAGACGGAACCAGAGCTGGGAGCCGAATTAGGCTCGCGATGTCTACGTTTGATCATGTCTTCAAAGTGACACAGGCAAGTTATTCATGCATTAGAATTGGCGAAGGCGATGGCATCTACTTGCTGGCGTCAGGCATATTGCGGCAGGACCCATAATGACTCGCAGAACTTGTGCTAGGTCTCACAAAGTGATGCTTTGCTAAGCATGTGTGCCACCAGTGGCAGCAGCGTGGCGATCGCGGGTCAGGAAAGGCCATATTAACTACTTTTATATCAAGACTTTGATCGGCTCGCGTCTCTTTTCATCTCTCAGTCCTCCAACAGCGCAAGGATTAACAAGCAGACACTTAGACTCTCGCAAAGGGCGAAGCCTACAACGTAGAAACAACCCAAAGAGACGGAGAAAATTCCACATTCCCCCATCAGCAATCACAACTCGCTCATATGCCTCCTGAACGCAGTCAAAATCCACCCATTCCTTGCCATAACCCTCATGCACATGACCGAACACATGCAGCGCCGGCTGAACCCTCCACAATTCGCCAAGCAAACCGGTACAACCAAGTCTGAGGATGTCAAGATGTGCCCGGGGTGGCCCATGAGTAACAAGAATGTCGGTGTCATTAGGTATCGCATTCGACCATTGTGACTTGCCCTCTGATCTCGGGTACTGGAAAGCCCAGTTACCATGTTGACAGGACCGGGGGCTTCCATACACGCGGATTCGCCGGCCATTAGCACACTGTAATTCTGTGGTGGCATCCTGAAGGTAAGTCAGATCTCCCCACTCAAGCCGTGCGCGCTGCAGCCCCACGTCCTTCTTATTCGAATTCCTGGGACCATCGTCCAAAGACGGGTCAAGCAACAGATCGTGGTTACCCGCTATCACAATCTTGTGCCGGTGCGGTTGACTGTTGAGCCAGTCAAGCGCAGTCTGCGTCTCCCGGAAAGAGCCTGACTGTGTCAGGTCCCCGGCATGGATGAGTATATCTCCATGAGGGAGCGCGGGCTGGCTGTTGTGAGTGTCTGAGACGCATACGACCGAAATAGCGTCTGACAGTGGTTGAACGGGCGTGGCGAACCTCAGCCACCTCTCATAGACCAGTCTTGATAGAAATACGTAGGGGTTGCGTCGGAACTGCTGCCAAATACTTGGGCGGGGCCGTTGCAGGATCGCTTCCAGTCCGCCAGGCCGTTGACCAAACATGGAAGCCATCGGTCCAACGGGTGAGGCAGCTTATCCCGCGAGCTCGAAGACTTTTGGGCGCTGCTGACTGAAGTAGACGGCGTGGGCGGCAGGGTCGAAAACTGAGCGTCGGTTGACGTTCGTCTAGAATAATCTATGAGCGGAAAAAAATGACAGCAGAGGGAGCTCGAACGTTGAAAGCCGATTGGTTGAGATCCTACACGTTCATTGGTCAAGGTGAATAGCTCTCAGTGGGCCCCGGCAGCCACGTAGCAGGGCAAAATCACCGCTAGAGCCTGGCAAAGGGCTTTCAGTATCTAACTAACCTTTCTAAAGCTTTCTAATTGTAATACTGCCTTGTATAATAAGGCGTTATCTGCACACACCATTGTCCACTGCTTATTAAATATAGGGAAAGTCACACAGTTATGTAATTATCAAACTGAAGGCCCCTTAGGGGTATATAAGTATAATGAAAGTACCTAGGTAGCAATGTATATAAAGAAATATGATAGACATGCTTGTGCTTTTCTTCAGAGGTGATGTATGAATGTTATTGTTTCTAGTTCAAGGGAAGTGCAGGGTTGAGCGTTTTATCGGAACAGCAGCTAGTTCTTGGAAAGAGTACCGCATATTAACACGACAGACGAACATTGGCATCGCATGAGGACTTGTCGCACTTGCGTGTCTAAGGACAACTGGTTCTTGGTATGATTTCCTCTCGTTAACCACAGGCCCCAGTCTGCACCACCACTGACGCTCATGTCTCGGTCCATTCATTGTAAACGTTGCTGCAGCTGCCTCGGGATTGTTGGAGGACCGGTGATGTCTAAGACTTGGCTGGCATATTCAGCACCAGAGCGTGCGACATCCGCGCCGCTGAAATCTGTGCCGTCCCCCCCCCCCCTGGTCGTGAGCCCTTGTAATTGTGGGAAAAGTAGAGCCAATAGCTACGGTATTGAGTTGGCCTGTCAGCCAAGTAGTTCAAGTTGGCCTGTCAGCCAAGTAGTTCAAGTTGGCGCGTCCTGAACTAGCTTCATCGTCAAAGTGGAAGTTTAGTCCCCAGCTATGGTCCCCGTTGGCGATATTGAACATCTTCAACGCACCCATGAAAGCTTTGCGGCTCTTAAGCATTTGAAAGGCTTTCTTCTTTTTGGCCGTGGCTACATTTTGTTCCAATGCAGCGATGTTTTTTTTTTCGATTTTGGTACTGCAGTACAGGGTTGCCGGTGCAAAAGACAGCTTATGTGAGTTCGAAAAGGGGTTCATGTGGGAGCGCAAGCGACCACATGCCTAACGCGCCTTCCCCCCAACCAATCTGTGAGCGCGAAGCACAATCCAATCTCTGAGCGAGCAAAGCGAGCAACCACAGCGGAGCGTCAGCAAGTAATCACAACATGCCCAGCACCATTCTTTCTTATGTTCCTGACCCATTTCAGCCTGTGGTGCTTCTCGGGAAGGCGCGGATTGGGAGTCCATTGCCTTGTGGAGATCTCGAATTATTGAATTACTG
Organism: Diaporthe sp. P3_1W; assembly: GCA_037177825.1. NCBI lineage: Eukaryota > Fungi > Ascomycota > Sordariomycetes > Diaporthales > Diaporthaceae > Diaporthe > Diaporthe sp. P3_1W. The sequence continues at coordinate 7,626,305 of JBAFXB010000001.1, forward strand.
TCTCCACAACTTCGCAAGCCACTTGTATCGTGGTGAGACTGGCATTTTCGGCGTGCAGCTGCTCAATTGTATACTTAGGCACGGGTTTCTTGACCATTTTACACATCGTCACCTCACTCCAGGCTTCCACCCCCCCCCCCCCCCCCACGACTACTTCAGATCATTGCATGCTAACGTTGACACATAATTTCTCTCACTTACACACGCATTGCACATCTCAAATCTGTCTCAACGAGCGTAAGTCTCTACGGCTTGCAGCTTTAACACAATGAGGGACGGGTACGTCAAAATGGCCTTAAAGGCTTATTAACCAGATAACCCTACCAAAGCTGCAGCTCAGTTATATTTAAAACAAAGTGGCTTTATACAACTGTCACTAGATGGGTCATGAAGGTGATGTTATAGGCAATCTAATGTTATGAATCAGATGTTGTCTATTAAGGCAATAGCTAAGATAGACTAGGGTACCAAATGATTGGTGCTATAAAACGAGCGTGAGTTGAGGCAAATGCAGAATAAAACAGAGCTCATTTCATGATAACCTGAGCAGCTTGCGAGGATCTTCTCGGAGATGGACCAGCTCATCCTCCATGATGTTTTTGATTTACTTCTTCTTGGTGCTCTTGGTGCTGCCACTGGAAGATGGGCGGGACGCAGGGGGCGACCCGGCCTTGACATAACCGGCCTTCTTCAGAGCCGGGATGGCGTAATTGTTGGTCCACTCCGTGCACTTCCAGAGAGGCTTGCGAGCCTCATTAGGCTGGTAGAAAGTGAGAGGGTTCTTGGTCTTGAACGGCTCCGTCTTCATAGTCTTGGCGTTGAACGCCTTCTGCGCTGGTGGCGCCGGCACACCTTTCAAGAATGTCTTCCATTCCTCGGTGGATTTGTCGGTGTAGCCGATGCACTCTATGGCATGAGGCTTCGTATTCGAGTTGGACGGGTGATGGTATGGGACGCCCTGGTAAGTCATGCCCGCGACAATATCTCCAGTGACATGGTGCTTCACACCAGTCTTGCCTGCGTCGGTTTCGACCCAGATGATGTTGTGGTACCGGGGCGAAGGCATGTCTGGGTCCGCCAGAGAGAGAGGGAACTGAACCCTGTAGACCTTGTAATACTTGGTGCTTGAAGACGACATTTTCTTTGGTAGTGATGCTTAGAGAATCTTGTATTTGAATATGAAATGGAATGAGAGATTTAATGATTGAATAGGTTTGCAGGAGCCACCAGGGCTTGTAAAGATTGTTTGATGAGTTGTGATGAGTGATGAGTGATGAGTGATGAGTGCTTCTGTTCTTTTCGATCAATTGACAGAGCAGTGCCTGTGCCATTTATACTTGAGCCGTCTACTCTATTCTATCATATTGGACGCCTACAATGCCGTTACAGTATATTTTTGGAAGCGATGAAGCCTTATCCAGGCCACGGTCTGGAAGGGCCTGTAACAGCCGTGGGCTGAAACGGCCCAAACTCCTCATGCAGAGGAAGTCATCACGGAATCAGATATCTTGCTGTTTAACACGTCGAAAATAGAAACATAGGCTCAACTCAGTGTGGGGCTGCTCGTATGCTGTGGGGCGTGTTTATTTTCTGCGCCTCAGTGGGAGGAGGGAGCGGCCGGCCAGGAGGCGCCAAGTCGCCTGTCTCCACCGGGCCGCTTACTTAACTACCTAGGCACGTAGGTAATTAGGCCGCAGCCTCCACCTCCTTTAGACTTGAGTGTCTGCTTCTCAAGCACATCACTTCACTACGGCAAGCAATCAAAATCGCCCGTCCCCAAGTGATCGTTCTCTAACTGACGAGACACTGCAAGCCACTTATCTTATGATGCTTCCCTACTTTGCGGATTCGGGCTCGCTGCCCGCACCACTGCCCACCGATGAGCTCGAGTCTGCTGAGCCACTGCCTTCGATTTACCCGCCAGATCTTCGACGCAACGTTATCGTCAGAGGCCGATATGTCGTCAAGTACGGCAGCGAAGTCAAAGAGAACGAGGGACGGGCTCTTTTGGCGCTGGAGAAGTACCCATCCATACCGTCCCCGAAGCTCTACGCCATGTACCGCCAAGATGACAAACTCTACATCGTGATGGAGTTCAAAAGGGGAAGCCAGCTTGAAGCAGTGTGGAGCCGCATCCCAGATGCCGCAAAGTCGGATGTGACTGCACAACTACGAGTGATCATGGATGATCTGCGCAAAATTCCCTCTCCCGGCATTTTTGGAAGCGTCTCGCACGGACATGTACCGCACAGATTCTTCTGGACGCCTGTCCCGTACCCACAGATCAACGGCCCCTTTGAACATGAGCAGGATTTCAGCATGGCCATGGCCAAGCGCTCCCAGTGTGCCTGGGATGACGAGACAAGCACCACCGACAGGAGTTGGGTCTCAGGCTGGCTGGCTCGCAACCTCCCCACCGCTCTCAGGGGTCACCATTCAGTCTTCACTCACGGCGACTTCCAGCGAAAGAACATACTGGTAGAAAAGGTGGCCGTCAAGGATGGGACTGAAAGTTCGCAATGGAGGGTGGCTGCGCTTCTTGACTGGGAGGATGCGGGCTGGTATCCATCTTACTGGGAGTACGCGTCTTGCTTCGTGGATTTCGGTATGGAGGAGGAATGGCCAGAGCATCTAGACAACATACTCGAGCCTTTTCCTCTTGAGTCGGGCTTGCTGAGAGTTGTGCGTCAGGACCTAGACTATTGATGCGAATTAGATGGATATACGAGAGCTGCCGGTTGAACCATCTCGTGCAGCATTTAGCATAGTGTTCCTACGGACTGAGACGCGTTGGGAGCTTTTGCCCGCTCCTACACGGTCTATCTATGTACACTATTTTCATGAGAGGAAGCAGACTTTCTGAGTATTGGTAGCAAAATTTGGTAAGTAGAGGCCCAGAAAACATGGACACCCTGTGATGAACGAAGCAGAAATCATTTTTTATCAGGGCGAAAATTCGATATAGCCCGTGTAGCTTCTCCTTCTGCGGAATTCTTATTTGCTAGGTATTGGTATATTTAAGAGTATTACTCAATCCCTGAATTAGCTTAGAACATGCACGGCAGGTGTATTACCAGCTCCAAGCGGGCAAGTATCTACAAATTTCGCGTTATCCTCCATGCTCAAGGCTACCTTCAATATCCTTCTTTTATCATTGGTGTATCAACTCCGATAGACAGGCAGCTTCCGAGGCACAGGGAGATTTTCTGGAAATTCCGAGAGAACTGACAGTACCGTCTTAGGGCCTTCTAATGTCACTTTCTCTGCCGTCCTGGGAATTTATTCGGATTGATCGGCACCTCCGAGTCGCTTAGGCGCTTGTCTCGAGGATCGTCTCCAGTAGTATGTATACCACGCAACAAAGGCAAGAGGAGCCGTACCCGCGGCGGCGCCAATAACAATGCCGGCAGACACGCCTACGCTGAGCCCAGATTCTGAAGAGCGCTCTGTCAAGGCGGACGATGTAGCTGGGGCCCCTACCGAGTTTCGCTCCGAAGTTTAGGCAAGAATCTCGGCATTTGCACGTAGGTGAGCTCAAGTGAGTACGATAAGCCTTGAGGAGCACGGAAATCTGTTGTATATGGGACTGACTGCTTATGTGTCATTCGAGGCCCTCGATATGTCCGCGGGAGCTATTCTTGGCGAGACTGTGGACTTCAGCGCGTCTTCCACGAACGCGCATCCACATCGGTGGACGCAATTGGCGAGACTCACTTGAGCAAGGCGTGCAAACACCAATGCATCATTTTGATAGTCCTCGCCATTCAACGATGGACGTAATCAATTAGGCCACTGGCAAACGGAGAGAACCTTCAGGTTTTCATACGATGTGCCACTTCCAGACCAAAAGGTGTTCCTGAACTTGAAGGCCGGTGCAATAATTCGTACATACGCCCAATGTCGTATGCGACTGTGCCAGTGAGAGGCGAAACCCCGCAAATTTCATGTTGGTACTGACAAAGCTGCGAGGATTATTGCTTTACCCTGTAGCTGTTCCTGATCCCTATAATCCCTCGATCCGGTAGGAGTGCCTTGCACTACGGCGATGGGTTAGCCTACCTAGGTATGTTCTCAGACCCTGTGGCAGCCAATCATGATTGGGCACCCCTGCAGAATGATCCATTGCAGCTAAGAGATGCCCACACTAACAGATCCGGGTTTCCCACTTCTCTTCTGCAGGCTTCAGATCTGGTTGCAATCACAACCCATATCCCTCTTTCAAACTTCTTAATTCCAAATACGAAGTCTGGGACGAGGAATGTACGTACTCGGATGGCGCACAGATCACCTCACACTGGCTCTCTACTCGTGTACACAGTACTGATAAACTGCAGGCAGCTGTTCCAAGACACGGGTGCCAGGGTTAGTGGCCAGGATCCATTTGCCTGCAATGGCCGAACGGTGCCTGATGAAAAAAACTTGGCACCCGTAACCAGCAACTACACGTCGCAGCTGCCGGCTGCCAGTATTGCAGCAACGGCTCCGCGGCACAGCGCACACCCAGCACCGACTGGTTCGAGACATTCACCGGTACATGTTTTTCTAGTCTACAATCAATCACAGCTTAAATCCCCCAGGCACATTATACCGAAACACACCCTGTGGATCGTACTTGGCCGCCGTCTTCCGCAAGAAATCGACATTCGCCTCGCCATAGTTCTGGAACGGCGATTGGCCATGACCTGCATAATTTGCATAGACAAACCTCTTCGCCTGCCCCTGCTTCTCTGCCTCCTCGTTCAATGCCGCAAATGCACTATTTGCGACCGCCTGTACCGCACCACCGTCTGCTGCACCGGGCCAGAACGCGCTCAACAGGAGAACAATGCTGTTTCCGTCTGCTGAGCTGGTGCCGAGCGCGTTCCGGCCGGCACCACGTTCGACAAAGACCGTGGGGAGGGGCTCGAATGCGAAGCTCCATATCGTCGACGATGGGACTGTACTGGACGAAGAGAGCGTCTGATTGAGAATGTCAAACATGGAACTTAGCAGGCCTGGAGCTGCGCCAAAAGTGGTCGTCAAGAACAGGCCGTTCAGTGGCGGCAGGCCCGTCTCGTTTGCGAACGTGCCCAGACGTCGGATCGCCGTGCTGTCGGAGATATTCGGCACGGAGAAGAGCTCGTCATAGACGGGTGGGCGCAGGACGGGCTGCGTGTAGATTGGCGTCGAGGAAAGAGACCACTTGCCTGCCGCGTACAGCAAGCCTACCACGATGGAGGCGTGGACATCGTAGTCCGGTGCTGCGGCGATGTCGGTGAAGGCATCGAAGACGGCATCACGTTGTGATATGTCGTTGCCCACGGTGCCACCGAGGATGCCGTCGTATTCGATCGTGGAAAAGTCGTAACGCGTCACGATGCCAAAATTGTTCAGCCCGCCTTTGAGCGCGCGGAAGAGTTCGGTATTGTCGGTGGCATTGGCGTTGACAACTTGTCCATTTCCCAGCGCCACCTCGACATTGGCGAGCGTGTCGCAGGTGAAGCCGACTTGAGGGGAGAAGTAGGAGATGCCACCGCCGACGGTCAGGCCGCCCACACCCACTGCGCCGTTGCGACCGCCAGCCACCGTCTGATCGAAGTCAGAAGATACACAACGAAAAATTAAAATGCTTCCTTATAAATATACCTTGTTGCTCTGGTCAAGGAAGGCATACACATCCAGCCAGCTTGCCCCTGCGCCAACTCGCGCAACGTTGCCATCGTCCCGCAGCTCAACGCTCTTCATTCTGGTCAAGTCGATCGTGACGCCATCGGCAATGTTGGCGAAGCCTGCACTGGGGGCATGACCACGTCCTTTGATTGCGAAGGAGCAGTTTCCGCTGACCAAAGAGGACACAGCAGCACCGACTTGCACTGCCGTGGATGGCTGGACGATGCAAGACGGGTGGAGGGAGGATTCTTGAAGCGTCCAGTAAGATTGCTGCGTCGAATTGTACTGTGTTGAGTTGGGGTAGAAGACACTGCCAAGTGCTGAGATTGCTGAAAGAGCTTGACACTGTGATTGCGCATCAGAAAGGGTCCACCTGATCTCCCCGACAGGCCATACGTACGCAGTCGCTGGATGATGGTACCATCGTGATCCGTTTCGAGGCGCAGAAGCGATGGATGGCTCACAGGATGACCATGGCCCCGCAAAATAGGTGCTCAAAATATCAAAGGCAGGGACAGTTTTCCATTTCACCTGGATCCATTAGACTATTGTCTTTAGGCTTACAAGCTTACCACAAGGATCTGCGTTTGCCACGACGCTAACGGGATACCCGGCCTATTACTCTTATTTACAATCAATCGTATCAAAATAGCGCTAATAGCCAGCAGATAGCACAATATATATAAATCTATATACACTTTATTCAAATTCTTTAATATAACTTCAATTAAATAATAACCTATATCAAAAAAAAAGCTGCTTCTTTTTTAATTCTAATTCTTTTTTTCATTATTAAATTAAGTATTTAAAAAAAAGGAATCTATATTTAAATTAAAATTAAAAATAATTTAAATTAAAGTTAAATTTAAGGGGGGGTAAAATTTAAAAATTATATTAAATTAATTAAGATAAGAGGGGTAAACTTTATTATTTTTATTAAAAAGCACACCCCCTTTAAAACTTTTAATTTATCTTTAAAATTAAATATTAATATACCTTATATATTTAATATTCCCTCCGCCCTCTTTAAGTAAATATTAAAAGAATTAAAAAAAAGTAGCTATATTTTAATATAGATTATTATTTAATTAAAGCTATATTCATTATATAGGAGGTGAAAATAATTGAAAAATAAAGTGTATATAGATTTATAAGTAGTGTGCCATCTGCTGGCTATTAGCGCTATTTTGATACGATTGATTGTAAATGAGAGTAACCCCTTTGGATTATATTTACGCTGCGAACACAGCACCCCTGCATCGAAGAGATGAGGCGGGGCATTTGGGTGATACCGAGTCCGCTTAACTCCCAGGGAATCCTAATGGCTTTATATCAGATAACCGGCAAACTGGATATCAAGCGGGTTGAACTGAGCCAAGTAAGTTGGGAGGATATTTGTTTTCGACTAAGTATATCGAATCTAGCTAGTCATTAGACATAATCTACTCGATCAGCTGGACTACTTTGTCGCAACCTTCATCCGTTCCAAGACCTCAAGTCCCTTCTTGACCGTCCAACTCGCAACCAATGGAGATCTCGATCGTACCACATGAAGGCTTTCAGCATGTCAGGGGCGCCGGTCCAGGGGGCTGATAGTTGGTGGGGACGGGGTAGTAGATGTTGACGACCAGACCAGGGTCGTTGGCCTTGTACGCCCCAGGGAAGGACACCTTGGTGGGATTTGCTGTCCCGGATCCTCCAGAGACGTTGATCTGTGCGCACGACAGATACAGCTGTGCCCCGCCGACCGAGCTGGCCGAGTGGAGGGCAATGTGCTCGGCTCTGAGCAGATACTCGCCGTTTGCGACACACTTGGGGATTGGGATGTTCACAGTGGATTTTCCTGTCATGCAAGGTCAGATAAGCTGAAATGAAACGCCAGAGAAAAGGCACAGGAGGTACACTCACCTTGTGATGGCCATGTCAAGCCGTTCGAGGCTACCGTGGGGTAGTCTTGGTAAATCTTGAACCTGGTAATTTGTCAGTTCCGTCTTTTGCTTCATGAAAGTCACAACACATCTTGAAGCCGCGGTGGCGGATCCTAACCGTACCAGAAAGATATGGAATAGAACGTACCAGTTTGCTCCAGATCCATCGTACGTCGCAGCAGTCTGGCCCGAGGGCACCTTTGCCAGCCATGCGGAGAATGGGCCAGGGTGAGAGACGCTCGCCTTGACGTTGTAAGCCACAGAGGAGCCAGCTTGGACATTTACGGTTGTAGCGCCCTCGTTGCCGGCAGCGAGTTGGTAGCAGGTCATCGCCGAGGAGGATACATCCGTCACCGGGCCGTTGGATTGATAGTTTGAGGTCTTACGGACGTTGGCCCAGTCGCCCTATATTGAGAACTTGTTAGTCTCACTTGTGGCGAGCACGCATGACTGCAGGCTGGAGGGAGAATCCGTATCTGGGTTGAGAAGTGTACAATAAGCTCTGAGCTTTCAGTGAAAGTGACAATGGACTCTTCCAAGAATCTTTTGGATCCGGCACTCGTTGGCAACGCAAAGGAAGGATTTGATCATGGTCGTTAACTCACCCCGCCATTGATAGAGGGCAATGTGTAATGCGCTTCGGCCACAGCAACCACAAGGGCCGCAACAGACAGCAGGAACTTCATTTCGATGTGAATGGTACTGGCGGTTGGCAACTATGTGTGAGTTGAAATGTTTTCCACCAAAAATGGAATGTCTAAAAGGTGTAAGTCCAAAATCCAGGGCCGTGGGGGAGGGCAAGGGCTAGTGGACTATCTTATATGGCGCCGCTTCTGAGATCTATCTTATAATATCGCTCACTCCTACCTTGTGCTTTGAATCAATCTATTCCACATTGGCGCTCTGTGATAATGCTATTTCAAGGACTTGTCAGTGCTAACATACGTGGGTGGATAAATGCCATCCCCTGGTGACCTCAGACCGGTTAAATTCGTGGGTGGCCCTGGGGCCAACGGCAACCCGCGTGTATATTAAAGCCAAATGACCATGGAGGGCATGATGCCGCGGTTGGGCAAGGTTCACATCCCGATCCGGCTCCAGGTTCCCGAATCGACCGTCTAGATGGGGGCCAAGGTCGCTCGGCAAGACTGCCGAGCATCGCGTGCCGAGACCGTGGCGCGAACGAGAGGGTGTTTCCCCTGTCCATCGATGGTCCAGCCATGATCGCTGTCGACGGATATGCAAGGGTCAGTGCTAACGAAAAGAAGCATGGCCATCTGTCGCAAATAGGAAGCATTTTCTTCTTGCTGCATTCATGCGCGTCTTGTGTCTACACCAGAAACCAGAAAGCATCTGCCTTATTTCCGAGCCACCAAATGTAGTCGTTATCACTAGATGGCCCCGTCGTTGACAGTGGCTGGGTTTGTAAAAATATAAGTATGTTTTACTGCAAAGGAAAGCGAGGTTTACAACCCTACCCGAACCACCTTCCTCGTCCTGGCCGGCTGGCTTGTCCCGGATTTGTGGAACGGAGGGTCCCTTCCGCGAGCCATTTATTCAATGTTGCATTATCATCGAGAATGTGCGAACTGTCTCACTGGCCTTTTTCAAGAATTCTTCTGGGAATCCATTGGTCCTCTCGAGATATCAATGCCACATCGATCACAGTTTGAAAGCGAACAGGAGAACCAAGAGCGGTTCTTGAGGAAATAGACGGTCTTTTTCTCTGTAAATCGGATCGGCGGCCATGCTCAGTGCAACGTCTTACGTTTAAGATGTGTTACCAGTCTCCCGTGATAATAATTATTTCATCTCGTCTCAAAGATGTGCAGGCAGCCGCAGACAACTTGCTGGTGCAATGGAGTCAATGAGCAGGCCCGGCCACGTAGTTGCAATTACCATCTTCGCGCCTCGCTCTGCTCGAGCCTCCGAAGTACAAAGGCCATATATATGATTTCACAGAGCCTTCCTCAAAGCTACTGTATATCAGGAAAGATTGACTACCATCTCAGCTAAACATACCGGAATCAACCCTAACATGAGACGAGTCCTCCATGCTTGCCGTATGGCTTTCTGGTAAAAGGGGAGCGGGGGCTAGTAAACTACTCCGCGTCCAGCCTCTTATAACCATTACGATCCCAAAACATTGAGGACGGGTAGTGCGGAAGGGCATCGAACTCGCAGTGGCACCAGCCTCTGGACAGCATAACAGCTTCCTTCTTGGCCTGCTCTTCACTGCATTGCAACCCCGCCTTGTTCCCTTCCCAGGTGATGCTTTGGACTGTTGCACTCCCGCCATCATTGTTGCCTGGTTTCGGAACAATGTGAAGTATGTAGCACTCCTCCTGTAACCAGTTTCGGATGATGTGGATAGAAATGTTGCCGTTTTCGTCCGGATCCTCCATCAGCAGATCCCATTTGTCATCCATGCTTCGGGATTTGAACCCGACTTTGAGCTTTTCCACGTCTGCATCGCTGATCGGCAGACCCCAAGTTGCTGTGAGAGGCTTCTTCATGGGCTGTCTCAAGCCGCGCTCGTACGTGGTCGAAAACCACTTCCTCATCTCCTCCTCTTCCCTCTCCACATCGCTCTCCGTTTCCTCTTCCACATTGCTTTGTGCATCCTCTTCCAAATCGACTTTGCTGTCTGTCTTTGGAAGCCCCGTCGTAGGCCCCTCCTGTTCCGTGTTGCTGTGCGACGCCATCCTGTAATTTTCGTCGCAGGATGTATTCAATGTTGGCGGTGACGAGTATTGAAACACCTAGTATTGTGAGTGGAAACTCGTACGCAACTGTCGTCAGACGGTCACAGCAGTTGGTGGTGAATCCGTTGATTGACTTGGGTGGAGGATTTCGGAGGGACTGAATGAAGTTGTGTCGTTGGGCAAGGGAGAAAGAGACCGAGGTCTAGCGTCAGGTGGGCAAGGCGCTGTATAAATAGAGAGCAAGTCTGAGTGTCTTGGGCAGAAATGATAGCACCTACCGGTATATCGTGCTCCCATCATCTGGCAAGGAGGTGGAGCAATTCCAACCAAGGCGTGCAGTGGCGATTGGGCTGAACGGGGCGTCATCCCCCTGCTCCTCCTCGCCAAGCCAAAACAGGCAGCAACAGGATCGCCCAGTCCACCAAAACCCTCAAGATTTCCAGTATCCCCAATATTGATCCCTATTAGCTTCATCAGATGTGTTCTTCACTTCGTCGCAGGCAATGGTCATCTTATTTGTTTAATATTGCTAAGTTGGTATTATTTCCCGAAGATCTATGCAGGCAGAGCCGCATTTTACATCTCACAGCTTCAGATGAGACGTCCCAGTCAGCGCACCCGCTGGCCATGACTCTACAAGCTGCCACCACTTCTACATCTTGCAATCGCATCCGGAGGCTCTGGCCAAGCTCCGAAACGAGCACGACAACGTGGTCTATAATGATCTGGCTCAGACGGCGGATGAAATTCGTAGTCGACCAAATCTGCTGGATTAGATGGCATGGACCACAGCAGTCATCAAGGAGGTCACCCGCGTGTTCCCGCCAGAATCCGCCTTGCGAGACGGATTTTCTGAAGTAGAAATGAAAGATAACAACGGAAAGAATTTAAGAAATACCCATAGGCTGAAATCGGGCTTTCAGGTGGGAAAAGGCTGTGTGGGATGATGTGTGTGCGTGAGTGGGTACACGTACGTACAACATATTCCTTCACAACCGTGAAGTGCAAATATATGCAGGAAGCAATGCTACGTTCTTCGTTCATCATTTGTCTGATTGTCATCCAATCATCCAATACATTCCCTTTCATCACGAAGAACGCTTCAACCGCTGCTAGACTTTATCTGCTATCTCTTTCCGCACATAAACCTGGCCTATATACAAGCGAGATGGAATCCCAAGCCAACCTGTTGTTGCGCTGTCGATCAGCATTCCAATACCTTGGTTTACGCCTTGTTCTGCTCCTCGTTCGCCGTCTTGGCTTTCTCTTCCTCCTCCGCCTTCTGGCTTTCCAGGGCTAATTCCTCTGCCCGACGCTTGAGAATTGCTCTCAAGACCTGAAAGTGGGTAATTAATTAGTCAACTTGACCACGTTTAACAGCTACGGGAGAAGCCGAGGAAAAGCACTCACCACATCCTCATCCACCTCGCCTACAATCTCTTTGGCCAACTTCATAAATGCATCGTCCACTTCCCAGAACCGACCTTGGCGGGAATAAATATTTTGGCCATGTCTCTGTTGGTCCGACATCAACAGAACGACACTTCTGGCAACAACCTCGGCGTCTTGCATCTGCCCACCGTAGCCAACATGGTCAAACGCATTCGAAGGGAGCATGCCCGTACGTGTCCAGGATGGCGAGATGCAGTTGATCCGAATATTGCTGGGGTCATCGGTAAGAGCAGGCACCAGCCCGCGCACGAATCCCAGGGTGCCATGTTTTGCCGCGGTATATTCTGTGTTCCGGAAACGGAGGAAGGCCGAAGCACTGGCTGTGAGAACGATCGAGCCTTCTGCGGGTGACTGGTGCCTCATGTGGTATATGCCCAGGTAAGCAGTATTGATGGAGCCTCGAAGATTGATATCGAACGTGGCAGCCGAAGGTTCCTGAAGTTCTCCTGTTTCTGGGTCCAAGGTCTCCCCCAAATAGTCGGTTCGATAGCCTGGGATTCCGGCAGAGGCGAAAACGTGATCGACTTTGTTGTGCTGGGCGACGGCAGCGTTGAAGAGAGATCGGAGAGAGCTCCAATCGCTGACATCAGTGGTTACATGCGTCAGGCGTGGTCCATGTTGGGCGAGCAAGGCTTCTGGGAGAGGATTCTGATCACCAACCACTACTGATGCCCCGAGCTCCAGCAGCAGAGATGTCGTTGAAAGACCGATACCAGACGAGCCCCCTAACGATCTTGATGGTTAGTTGCCTGAGACAAACGCATTTGAACAAGGGCTCAAAATGCACCTGTTATAACAACAACCTTGCCAGAGAGGCCGATCAAGTCTTCCTTATTGATAGTGAAATCTTCCATTCTAAGTGTTTCCAACAAGGCTGAAAAGAATTGCGAATTATGTCACCTGATGTTTCAGCAAGTGGACGAGCTGGTCTCAAGAAGCCAACTGAAGTAATGGCGGCGACGTGCTCTTTAACAAGTGAGGGAAATGGATGATGGGCGGCAGCGGTGGTAAACACAGACCTCAGGACCATTGTACACTGCGGCTGCTTATATAGACAGCCAGCCGCCTACCAGCTGTAACACACCTGTAATCACTGGTCTTGAAAAGCACCAATGGGGTCATTTTTAGTAGAGGTATAAATACAATTATGACAAGCATTTTATTTAACTAATCTTTTATTTAAAATAATAATATCATTTATTTAATAATTTAAAGTTTTAAATTAATATTAAATTAATTTTATTTTATTTTTATTTACTTTTTATTATAAAATATAACTTAAACTCTATAAATAGTAAAAAAAGAAGATAATAAATTAATAATAATGCTATATAATTATTCAAGGTATATATTTCTAAAAACACTTAATTGCAAGATTCTAGTCAACTCTCCTGTCTGTCTCTAGCCACTATCATCTTTGATCACATTTGCAAGGATGATAATCCTGTCACTTTCGCTTCCGCATTCTGTAATTCGTTGATATGGCAGCGCCGTAGAGGTGCAGAAGGATGCAGAGTGGCGGGTGAATGGGCTGATTAAATAGCCCCAGTGACTGGCATTTGCGGGGCCTGCCCTTTATAGAGACAGCTGCCACTCATTCTGCTAAGAAAGACTACTCCTGTTCATCCAATATAACGCCACAAAGTTGATCACCCCCCAGCTGTCTCCCACACTTGAACTATTTACACTTTACACTGTTCATCTGAGTCAAAGGTAGAGGCACATCCTGTGTGGCTGAATTTGATTCTCACCACCTGCCATTTCCCATGTAGTACTGAGGCTGGTTCTCCTGGCTGCCCACATAGTACTGAGGCTGATTCCCTTGACTGCTCATGTAATACTGAGGCTGGTTCCCTTGATTGCCCATGTAGTACTGAGGCTGGTTCCCTTGATTGCCCATGTAGTACTGAGGGGGGCTCTCTTGGCTGCCCATGTAGTACTGAGCCTGGTTTTCTTGGCTGCCCTGATCAGGAAGAACCGTATAACTTCCATCGTCGTGAGGGGAATGGTTGACGGTGGAGGTCATAGTAAAGGAGACGTCTCTCAGTATCTTCTTCTTCTCCTTCGATCCGAAAGTCACCAAATTGACATTTGGGGTCCCTTTCGATTCCGGCTTCCTTCTTCCCGAGCAGCACCCACGGAAGACAGGCACCATTGCTGGGAAGCAACCAGCGACAATTGACATGCAGCCCTCGACCTCGGTCCACATATTTCCCAGTGAGCCACTCCATGTAGTGTCGTTGAAGTCAAGCTTTGTGAAGTACCAAGTCCGAATAATCGAAATGGCTACAACGAAAGACCCGAAAAGGAAAACGAACGTCAGCTGGACCTTGCGTCGAAATGTGGTATTCAGGCGCCAGAGGTGTGGCATCGGCAGCATGAGGATGATGAAGTCGAGAACGGAATTCCATGAGCATATCCAGATCAGCATGTACTCGATGTTGGAACATGCCAGTGTCTGGGCCAGTGGGTCCTCAAGCGTGGGAACTGTGACCGGGAGGCAGGTTGCCGTGATAACGCTCATGTCTATGATGCAAGAAGCTGTCGATGCGACTCCAACAGCAACCAAGACCCATTTGAACCTCTGGTCGGGGAACAGCCGGCGATATTGAAATAGAATGGAGAGTTTAGAGAAGCAGATCGACGGGAAGTAGAGTGCGTCCGAAGCGATCAACACGTTCAGAAATGTGCCAATCTCATTCGGATGCTCCAGAATCATAACTAGCACGTGTCGGCCAAAGCCCACGTACGTAAGGTACAGAAGAGTGGCTGAAGACACCGTTGCGAATATCTGGAAACAAATAAAACTGTCAGATCTATCCCGCCAGCGTCGCCAGCCGTCACCGCGGGATTGGATGGAGGTGTCTTACAGCAGCGACGATGGACATGTGGTCGTCCCACCACAGACTTATCCCTTGGAGACGCCGGCCATAGATGCGAAGTCCCACGCAGACGTAAACAAGGAACAGCGAGATTCCGATAGCCGCGTACATGTTTGGTCGCAATGTCTCCTCATAGAGAGGGACCTGCTCCTGGAGAGGCAGGGGGAGTTGCGCAATGATCTCGGACATGTTTGCCGCCATGGTGTAGACCCTTTATCGTCGAATCGGTACGGTCTGGATATCGTGATTCAGCTGCACCGAAAGGGTGACGACTGCTTGGGGGCCCTTTCTGTTGTCTTCCAAGAGGGACAACATTAAAGGGATGGCGGCTTGAAGGATTTCTGTGATGTGGGCATCAAGAAAGGGAATGGTGACGGGTATGTAAGCCACATCGTACCAGGAGAAAAGATTCGGGGTGCATGGCTTACAGTTAAAGATACGTCACTGCTGAACACTTCAGCATCACACACCTGTTGAGCCTGAGGGCCAACATTACAGGCCAATGTTACAATATTTCATAGGGGGCTTCAGCTTTAGTATAAGAGTTACTATTTTTAACGATTGGATATAAATCCCTTTGAAATTATTCTGCAGTATATGTTGAAATTAAATAATAATTATATAATATTTATTTTAATAAACTAATTTTAATTATAATTCTTATTCTTAAAAAATATATAAAAATATTTAATAATTTAATATAATAAAACTTCATTATTAAAAATCAATTTATAAAAATAAAATAGTAGTTTAGTTATAAACCTAAGATTTGAGTGAGTTTACTCTCTTTATTTCCAATGGAGGTTGAAAATTTGTCTGTCATGGGTCATGAGTCTTACTTGCTCTGTTCTTGACTGCCGGTCCCCCACCCCAGTTAGCCGCTGAAGGATCGAAGGATCTCGGGAACCTCCAGACCCGGAAAACGGAGAAAGCATATGTATGCATCGCCTCAAAATCACGCATGGCCCCCAAATGGAACCTTTCCAGCTATCATATGCAGTGTTACATGTTACCAGGTATAGAATCACCAACTGCATATGCGCCAAGCCCCAGGCAGCTGTTGTTGATCAACCATGCGGGTCCCGAACGTGGCTGCACGGTCTAAGCAAGCGACCAAATCAAATGTACCTATACACCTAGGTACTTATTACCTCTCAAGAATTTCAGGCCATGTAACTTCGCGCAGAATTCACGTGGGAGCGCGGAACGCGACAGAATGTGGTGAAATTATTGCACAACAGCGACGGGGACCATGACCCTCACTACTCAAGGGTGAGGAGCTGGCATTTCCCACTTCTCATCACGACATCGATCTCACATTTTCAGCATGTACGCCAAAAAGCTCTTGACGAGCTTCCACGAGGCTCAGACTCCAGGCGCGCCGGGCATGACACAGGCCCCGGCGTTCTTCCGCAACCTCGAACTGGCCCTGGATGTCCGCCGCCGCGACCAAAACCTCATCATAGACAAACCCGACCTGGATGACGACCTGGCCGATTTCGCGTCGGCGGACGTGCTCTCCTTCAACTGGAGCGGGCGCATCCGGGAGGCCGTCCTGGCCGAGCTGGCGAGGAACCCAAACTTCGAGCTGGGGACGCGCGGTACCCGGGTGGTGAATGGCGGCTCCAGCTACATGTACGAGTCCGAGGCCGAGATAGCCCGCATCACCGGCGCCGAAGCCGCTTACATTGTGCACTCGGGGTTCGTCGCCAACCTGGCTGTTCTCTCGTCGGTCCCGCAGCCCGGCGATGCGATTGTCTATGACGCGCTGGCTCACGCGAGCATGCACGAGGGCCTGCTGCTGAGTCGGACGGCGCACCGCCTGTCGTTTCCTCACAACGACCCGGACGGGCTGCGTGACGTACTCGTGTCACTGCGCGAGGGACACAAAGAGTTCCGTGAGGGAACCCGTTCGGTTTTGATATTGGTTGAGTCCGTGTACAGTATGGACGGAGACGTGTGTCCGCTCGTGGAGCTGTTGCATGTGGCAAACGAGGTGTTCCCGCTGGGGAACGCGCAGTTCTTGGTTGATGAGACTCATTGTATTGGACTTCTCGGGCCGCACGGCGGGGGTCTGGTCCGCATGCTTGGGCTCGAGAACAAGATTGCCATCCGTACACACACAGGCAGCAAGTCACTGGGGTCGAGTGGTGGTGTTGTGCTCGCCAGTAAGAGCATCCTTGCTGCCATGCTAAACGTTGCTCGCTGCTGTGTCTTCAGTTCACCACCGTCATTCCTCACGGTCGCTGCTATCCGTGTTGGGTATCAGCTGCTGAACAGTGACGAGACCCCGGTCTTGCAGGAGCGGATTCAAGAGGCCGTCAAACATTTCTACGCCACTCTCACTGAAAGTGAAATCTATGATGATGCTGTTGACGCGGGAATACTCCATGTCCCGTCCGCGGATGACTGGGAGTCACTGCCCTTTGTCACGCATATCGTGCCGCTTCGCACACGTCCACGCTACAATCACTACCTCTATTTACACCTTCTCCTTTTTGCAAAGGCCAACGCCATCCCGGTGGGGTTTCCAGTGGTTCCAAAAGGCACCGAACGTGTCAGACTGGTCTTCCATGCACACAATTCTATCGAAGAAGCGGCAAGAGTTGCTGGTGCGATTTGTGACTGGGCGAAGGAGATGCTCGAGATTGAGTCGGGGGAGAAGTCGGCCGCGAGCCTCCCGACAGCAGCCAGACAAGCGCTTGCAATGTCTGGTGGGGATTAGATAGTCATTCGAGTCGTATATAGACAAGTTACAAATTCCTACAGGATTTTCATTTCAACTAGCACCATCGAAACATCCACACGGTTTAGACATGTGGCTGCCCCACTTCCTTTTGCGTTTCTGGTGGCGCTCCTTTGTATCCTTATTTCTCTCTCATCGTGCCAGAGCCTAGGAAGATGTCAAAAAGAAATTCCTACTCTACAATGACAGACGCTCCCAGCTCTTTCCTCCAACTTCAGAGACCACAAAACCAGCATCGTCACAGCCTGGACAACTTGAAGAGAACCATCCCCCAACCTCTCACACAGAGGCATCATGACTTTCAGCAAATGTAAGAGAAGTCCCACAAAGTTCAGGTACCTCGAGTGACCTACACGGGTCATGCCAAAGCCATTGATCGACCTGCTTAGGGACTTGCACTCAGTGTCTGGTAACTTTCTTGTGTTGTGCTAGGTCCACTAAGCATGTAGTTCCGGTTGATATGTATCACTGCGGCACAGTCAGCAATTACCCGAGCCAGTCATGCGGTCTCAAGAACCAACTGGGCAAAACCCACTGATCACACGGAGCTGCAGGCACCACCTACAGCTGTCGAGTGGTCCCCTGTCTGAATCCTTCGCAATCGCTTGGCGAATGAGGTCGCCCGGAGACTGAGGCCCGACAGGCTCCACGCGTCTAGTGCTCATCGTCGGTGTGCATTCGCAACTCTAAAGTTAGGGCTGAGTTGCACTACAACCCCGCGGATTGAGAAGTTCATGCATTATCAGGCTCCCTACATTTGAATGGTGTGAGCAATCGGGCCGGACGATGACCGATGCACCAACGGATCTGCACAGCTGCAAAAATGCAGTGCATCAGACCTGAAAACAGACGCGACCTCTCATCCACTGTTACGTCAAAAGAGGCTGCTGGGACGATGTCTGTTAGCATTGCAACTCTTGGTTCTAACGAGCCAACGAAAGAGGCTGGGAGCCTGGAGGTCAGACGATAGTCCGCTGGGCCAAAGTTCAGGCCCGTTTTTCCTGCCTATGCCAGTGGGTCTCATGCAGCCGTCCTGCGGTTGGACGACTTAGCGCTATTTCCTGCCTCCGTCTTGCGTGTCATCCAATGCTGCAGGCGAAGAACGGTTACACAGTACAGCTCAGCTGGCGATTGAAAGGCCAGTGACTTACCAGGGCAGGGACTGGACCTGTTGCACAACATTTTAAGTAATCATACGAACTCAACAAGGGAGCGGTCTGAGGGTCAGCTTTGTAAGGCTCAACGGAATGTGATAACTGACGCGGGCCGTATTGCCTCGCAAACTAGCCCCCAAATTCATCTCCAAGACCCCCTGCTGCCCGCCTGAGCCGATGAGGGGTCCCGCGTTTGTAGAAGTCCAACAGGAGATCTTTGTTCTGGTTCTGTTATTCATACTCCGAGCTCTCGCGGATCCCTGGGCCGACTCTGCCTTGTCGGGCATGCGATGCACACAAGACCCTCACTGAGGGACCCCGATGAAAGAGAACAGGGCCGCATAAGTACACGTAAAGATATACACGTAGGTGCCCCGATCCGATACATTCAATCTCAACTGGCCGTCAGACGGCGCCCCACTCATCCCCCCCCCCTCCTACCAGCTCAGCTACAGGGTGAGCGGGCTGAGCCTAAATCCCGTCTGACAATGCTTCTAAGTGCCGACCAGAAGCCTGCGTTGTGCTTCTGTAAACTCTTCTCGGCCTAGTCTTAGCCATATGCGATGCTGTCCGTTCAGTGACCGTGGCTGTTCAGTGACAGTGCCTTTCAGGGTATTACTTCTGCCATCTTCACACCTTAGTACCGTCAGCGTCCTTACCGCCAGTTGACGTGCGGACATCAGCCCGACTGAGGTTTCAGCTCGTCAAGGTTGTGTTGTCCTTCATGCCATCACGAGCCACAGCACTTGAATTATGTCTAAAACCAGCGTCCGCACTCCCCTCGAGACGGCGGAAGATGTCAACCCAACCAAGGCACAGACCGAAAAGGGTGTCCCTGGAGCGAATGGGGCTGATTTGAGTGGTGGAGTATCAGAAACTGAGGAACAGGTCCAACGCATTGCTGTGGACACGAAACCCAAGCCAAAGAAGCCTCTTGCTTTCCACCTATCATTCGTCTGCCTCAGCCTCCTCGTCCTGATCGTTTCGTGGGACGCAATCGTCCTGTCCGTGGCAATCCCCATCATCGCCGAACAGCTTCACGGGACCACGCTGGAGTCTTTCTGGGCCAGCATCGCCTACATGCTAGGCGTAGCGGTCACGCAACCACTTTTTGCCAGCGTCTCCGATGTGTTAGGGCGAAAGGGCCCCCTGTACTTCAGCATCGTTCTCTTCGGCGTCGGCTCCATCGTCTTCGCAGTCGCAAAGGACATGACAACACTTATCGCCGGTCGTGCAATCCAGGGCCTGGGAGGCGGTGGCCTCGATGTCCTTCAGGAGATGATTGTCGTCGACATGACAACCCTAAAGGAGCGTCCATTATACCTCGCCCTGATGGCTATACCGACGGCAACAGGGTCCATCGTCGGCCCCGTTGTCGGAGCCCTGCTCAGCGAGTACGCATCATGGCGATGGATTGGATGGATCAACCTCCCCGTCCTTGGTGTGGCATCCGTCCTAGCTTTTATGTTCCTACGCTTGAGGCCTATTGGCTCCAGCTTTGCCTCCAAGATGCGGGCTTTGGACTGGGTGGGCATGTTCCTATTCACCGCGGCCACTGTCTCAGTCTCATTGCCGCTGAGCTGGGCCGACTCGCTATATTCCTGGGGATCATGGAGGACTATCCTCCCACTCATACTTGGTGTTTTCATCTTTGTCGGCTTTGGGTGGTACGAGGCACGTCCGGCACAGCCCATGATCCCCTACCGCCTCGTCAACAACCGAACGGCCGCCATGGCGTTGATAGCGGGTACGCTTCACGGCGCCGTCCTCTACGCTGTTCTCCTTTATTTTCCACTATTTTTCCAGGTTGTCTTCTTGCAAAGTCCTCTAAAGTCTGCCATCTCCATGCTGCCTGCTTGCTGCCTTAGCGTAGGTTTAAGCATCATCTCGCCCATCGCCGTTGAAGCTACGCGTCGGTACCGACTACAACTCTGGATCGGTTGGATTCTTTTGACTCTCCTTCTGGGCCTGTGGTGTATCGTCGACCAAGGAACGTCACAAAGAGAATATGATGCTTTGCTTGCATTCTTGGGCTCTGGGATCGGTATTGTATGCACATTTTCTGTCATTGTGTTATCCCTTGTTCATTGGTCATTGGACACTAAAACTCTACCGTCTAGATATTTACCACCAACCTCATCCCAATGCAGGCCAGCATCAAGCATGTTGACGATGCGGGCCTTGCTGCCGGACTCACTGTCATATTCCGCATCTTCGGTGGCCTCATCGGCCTAGCTGTTGGGTCATCCGCATTCAACAGCGTATTTAGCACCCGGATTGCTTCTCTGCGACCATTGCCGGCTGAAGTCAGCGTTTTGTCTGACCCGCGACAGGCAATTGGCTTTATACCTACCCTGCGATTACTGGACCTCCCGCCTGCCACAATGAATAACATCATCGATGCCTACAGGATCTCTTTCCGGGCAATCTGGATCGTTCTGGCTTGTCTTGCCGGCGTGGGTCTAGTATCTTCCCTGCTGCTCGAAGAGCTTGACCTGGAGAATGAAGAAATGGGAAAGCAGCGCTTTGAAGAATCTAAAACCAAGGCGACATCTGACTCGGCACCAGAAATAACTGCGTAACCTGATTTCACCGCGGTGAGCATATAGGGAAAGCAGCATTGCTGGTATCCATGCTAGTAGCCTGGACTGTACATAATTACGTTGACAATATCAGAGCATTTGAACAAGCTAAAGCTCCTGAAGTATGCTGCTAGACCTCTCACACATGCACCTATTCAGTGTTCGGCAAAGTAAGAATGAGGTCTGACATTGAATCGTCGGGGAACTTCTAATTGCTGGGCAAGGTTTCGCGAGGATTCCGAATGAGAAGGCGTAGGCAAACTTGAAAACCCGACCAGCCGAAATCTGCTGGCCCAAATCTGGCACCGTGGGCTCCTATCACTGGCACAAACTTGAGGGAGTGGAGAACATCTGATCCATTCTGTGCTGCACGTGGGCGGCTATGTCGGTAGACGTTACCGGTAAGGCTGGGATCGTGTTGGTCGCACTTGCATGGGTTTTCAATTCCAGCACCATGAGAATGGCTACGGGTGCCACTGCACACAGGAACTGGCGGCAGCATCTTGTGGTGGGCAGCAGCGTCCCGGCTTGGCCTCGCGGGAGTAGATCCGCGACTGAGATCATTGGGCACCGTCCGTCGATTTGTGAGGGTCCACTGTACGTATAATTGGCATCTCCTGGATAGCGGTGCAAATGTTACGCTGCCACTCGATCAACAAGTCACGGGTCCCAGAGTCTACGCTTCCTCCATCTGGTATTGTCACATCGGGGGGGCACGTTCGGTTGTTCTACCCCCATGCAGCAGCCGGTGAGCCATGTGTTATTTCGCCTGCCTGTTGATAGCAGCTGCATATTGAGTTGCCCTATCTGCACACCATGTCACCATCCCAATGCAACAATTGAATCCTCCGATGATCACTTCCGATTTCTATCTTTCTCACCCGCGTGAGCGTGACTAAAGCGCAGGCAACAGTCGCATTTTATATTGGGTGTCCCAGTCTCAGCCAATCCGGCCTGCGGTCCACACTCAGTCCGAGAGACATCGGGTGAGGAAACGCGCGTTGGTTCTATGAGCCGCATAGTTGCTTAAGCGATATGCACTGCGCCACGCCTCCGCGGCTCGGCCGATGTAGTGCACAACCAACCGTCTTAGGTCAGATGCAACCCCCGGCACGGCGGCACGTTCGACTGTCTAATGCGATCATCTAATTATACGTATTAATACAATGCTAAACTTTTCTCACGGCTATCTCATTCCTTAATAATATTACTATTAACATCCAAATATTAGCTACGGCTTATAAATTATAAGTTAAATTAATATTCATAATGTTTTTAAAATATTATTAATCCTAATCTTTCTCAATTTTTACCCCTAGGCCTTAGCTGTAATAAATCATATGTACTTCAAAATACAAGTTAAAAAATACTAATATGCATATAGGCTTGGTATCTTTATGGTTAGTGTTGTTCGTGCTAGCCCTTATTGGGTAGATTGTACATTTGGCCGTTGCAGAAGCGTAGCCCCAACGGTCTCCCGCCAGTGGAACAAATTCCTAGGGTGGGGGCGGAGGCTGGGTTTTAAAAGCCTCATCTAAGCCAACATCTCGAAAACCAATGGAACTCTACCCAGCTGATGATGGAATAAGGTTGCAACTGTGCCGCAAATGGAAATTGAGCACCGTTGCTTGGCTTGAACCTATTAGCAGCAGCGTGCTTGTGAACACGGCAGGAGGCCCGCGAATATATCACATGACTGACTGATGAGCAGTGACTTTGCTGCTGTTGTTGCAGAGAGTGTTTGTTGGCCCATATGTCATTGTATTCACACTGCCTTTGTATTTTATTCAGACTACACCAGCCGTCCATCCTCAACATCCAAAGTAGACCTTCAAAACTCGAGCCATGACTTGCAGCATGGACGATTTATCAACAAATCCATCTCACATCACCAACGGGAAGCTTCAGAACGGTTCGAAATGCGATGCGGAATTCCCTGCAGTAGTCACCAATGGGTGCAGCCAAGAACCGCAGCAAAGCTACGTCGAGGTACTTTCCGCTGCGACCGACGGGGAATCTCCACTCCTGGCAGGAATAGTGATTAACCTCATTCTCAGGATGGCAAGACGCCATGTAGACGCCAGGAGGACCGCCAGTTCGCTCCTGTCGCGGTCTGCGGTATGGCGTGCCGCCTCCCAGGAGGTATTTCGTCGCCGCCAGAGCTTTGGGATTTCCTCATGGCTAAACAGGACGCGCGGACACGTGTACCTCCAACACGCTTCAACATTGATGCTTATCACACCACTGTCAAGAAGCCCGGTATGACGGTGGCCGAGCATGGGTACTTCTTGGACGAGACCAACGATCTCGGGGCTCTCGATACTTCCTTTTTCTCCATGCCAAAGGTAGAAGTCGAGCGTCTGGATCCTCAACAACGCCTATTGCTTGAGGTATCTCGCGAGGCACTGGAAGATGCCGGAGAAGTCAACTGGAGAGGCCGGGACATTGGTGCGTACGTGGGGAGCTTCGCACAGGACTGGTACGACTTGACGTTCAGCGAGCCCCAGCGATACGGAATGTACCAAGTCTCAGGGACGCATGACTTCATGCTTGCCAATCGACTCTCGTACGAACTAGACCTTCACGGTCCAAGCGTCACTGTCCGCACGGCGTGCTCAGCAGGCTTGACGGGGCTCAATGAAGCTTGTCTAGCCATTGCACGGGGTGACTGCGAGTCGGCACTTGTTTGCGGCTCTAATCTGGTCATGTCGCCGACGACCATCCTAGCCGAGTCAGAGCAGGGTGTGTTGAACGCAGAGGCGTCGTGCAATACGTTTTCCGCCAACGCGAACGGATATACGCGAGGAGAAGCTATTGTATCTGTCTTTATCAAACCCCTGAGCGTGGCTGAGCGAGATGGAAGTCCGATCCGGGCTATTATCTCGGGCGCAGCTGTCAACTGCGATGGCAAGACACACGGAATCACCCAGCCGAGTTCTGACGCGCAGGAGGCATTAATCAGACGCGCCTATGAGGTGGCTGGCCTGTCGACGTTCTCCCGCACAGGCTTCGTTGAATGTCATGGGACTGGAACCAAAGTTGGTGATCCTATTGAAATGGAAGCTGTCGGGCGTGTTTTCGGTACGAGGCCAACGCCCACGTACATTGGCTCCGTGAAGGCCAATCTTGGTCACTCGGAGGGTGCTTCCGGTCTCACGTCACTACTCAAAGTGATACTTGCGTTGGAGAATAGAACGATCCCGCCTCAGATCAAAGCCTGGCCTCTTAATCCCGAGATTCCTTTCGCTCGCGATGGCCTGGTTGTCCCAAGCGAACCGACGCCTTGGCCAGCGGGGTGCGACGAGCTTGCCAGCATCAATTCTTTTGGGGTCGGGGGAAGCAACGCGCATGTTATCGTGGAGTCAGCAGCAGCGTATAACGTCTCTCGCGAAGAAACTGCTCCTCGTCGCTCGACGGCAGACGAAAATGCGCCACAACTTCTACTGTTCTCCGCGAACAAGCCTGACTCCTTGAAAAGAATGACGGCTCAGTACCAGCAGTTTCTTGAACAGCCCGATATCTCGATTCCGGACGTTGCATACACACTTGCCATGCGGAGAGAGCACTTGCCGTTCCGCTCCTTTAGCGTGGCCAGCAGATCAAAGCCAGGAACTCCTGCTCTGCCTCGCTCAGGGAAGCCCGATCAAAACCCTTACCTCGTGATGATGTTCACGGGCCAGGGTGCGCAGTGGCCTCAGATGGGTCGCCAGCTCATGCGCTCTAATTCATCCTTCCAACATGCGATTCGGGGCCTTGACAAACATCTTCAGGACATCATGGGCGCGGGCAGCCCAGGATGGAAAATTGAGGCAGAGCTGCTCAAGCCTCCCCGAACGAGTCGCGTCAACGAGGCTGAGTTCTCGCAGACGCTGTGTACTGCAATTCAGATCGCCTTGGTGGACTCATTTGCGGCGGTTGACATAGAGCCAGCCGCCGTTGTCGGGCATTCCAGTGGGGAGATCGCCGCGGCCTATGCATCCGGGATGCTGACTGCTCGAGATGCGATCGCTATTGCTTTCCTCCGCGGAGCCGCTGCGACTTTGCAGACGAAGAAAGGCTCTATGGCTGCTGTTGGACTAGGCTGGGATGAGGTGGCCAACTATCTAGTCCCCGGGGTTGTGCTGGCCTGTGACAACTCACCACGCAGCGTTACTATTTCTGGTGACGCCCAGCCACTTCAGGAAGTAGTAGCTGCCATTACGCACACACATCCTGATATTCCGGTGACAGTACTGAAAGTGGACAAAGCTTATCACAGCCAGCACATGGTTGAGGTCGGCGAACGTTATTACCAGACTATGCTTGAGTGCAATATCACGACCACGGCTCCATCCAAGCTCTTCTTCTCCAGCGTCTTGGGCCATCTCTTCCAGCCAGGAAAGGATACAACTCAAGGTCTCGGGCCGAAATATTGGCGG
This sequence comes from Diaporthe sp. P3_1W, assembly GCA_037177825.1. Taxonomy (NCBI): domain Eukaryota; kingdom Fungi; phylum Ascomycota; class Sordariomycetes; order Diaporthales; family Diaporthaceae; genus Diaporthe; species Diaporthe sp. P3_1W. Next base: position 7,651,821 of record JBAFXB010000001.1, read on the forward strand.
CAAAACCTCGAATCCCCCGTCCTATTCCGCGAAGCGCTTCTGGATCTCCTCAAGCATCCTGGCTCTACCAACCCTGTGTTCCTCGAGATCGGTCCACATTCGGCTCTTGCTGGGCCGCTGAGACAGACACTCGCCGAGGCTGGCAGCCAAGCGCCTTATGTCACAGCTCTGACTCGACGGTCCAACAGTGTCGAAGACTTCTTGTCTGCTGTTGGCCAACTTTACACGCTTCATGTCGATATGGACCTGACTTCGCTTGTCCAGGGCGGATCATGCGTGGCGGATATGCCTCGATATCCGTGGGACCATTCGCACAGTTATTGGCACGAAACTCGCGTGACTAAAGAGCGCCGCTTACGACAGTATCCCTACCATGACCTCCTCGGGGCTAAGGTCGCTGAGAGTACGGATCTGGAACCCATCTGGCGCAATGTGTTCCATCTGGACAACGCTCCGTGGGTGCGCGACCACAAGGTCAACGGGACGATTGTTTTCCCATTTGCTGGGTACGTTGATATGGCCGCCGAGGCTATTAGACAAATTACAGGACTCCAGGAAGGAGTCAGTCTGCGGCAGGTTTCCGTGAACGCAGCTTTACTGGTCCCTGAGAGCAGCCCCCTTGAACTGGTTACGGCCCTCCGCCCACACCGTCTGACCGAGTCCACAGACAGCCAGTGGTGGGAGTTCACAATCTCTTCACACAACGGACATACATGGACAAAACATTGCACTGGACAGTGTGCATCTACAGACGACTCACTTCACGTCCGGAATGAGGATCTGGGCTTCGACCTTCCCCGCAGAGTCGACGCAAAGAAGACTTACGAGGCATCGAGGCGGGGAGGACTGGACTACGGTCCAAATTTCCGAGTTTTCGAGCACGCGATGACTTCCACATTGAGTCCGCATAGAGGTGCCGCCTTCGTCCAGAACAGATGGGGAAATGAGGACTCCACGTATCGCCCACATCCGATAGTGCTCGATGCATTCTTCCAGCTCCTGACAATCACCGCCGTCGACGGGCTTGCTCACGAAGGTCACAAATTTGTACCCACTAAAGTTGGGTCAATAATAATGACGCGCCCCTCCGCAGACGCCTTTGCGGTTCTGACGGCTGCGGATGACGTGGAAAAAGGCATAGTCGGGAGTGGGAATGTCCTTGACGACGCGTCTCACACACCGGTCATCACTTTATCAGATGTTCATCTGGACCATCTGAGTGCTGATGAGAAACAAAAAGAACAGATTCAAATTACTGCTCGCTCTGAATGGGTACCGCACATCGATTTCCAGCCCGTTCATGACCTCTTTGAGCCGGTAAATGAGCCCAGCACTGCCGCCCTCGAGCTTGCTTTGGATGAGATTGTCGACATCGCGGCTGAATTATCGTTGCGCTCCTTGGGAGACACAAAACCTCAGTCGTCCCATATGGAACACTACGGCAAATTACTCCTGAACATGAGCTCCCAGACCGTCAAGAGCCAAGACGAGTCAACTCTAAAAGACCAGATGAGCTCCATAGCCCGATCAGTTGGGGAGCGCTCAGGAGTCCGCCTTGTCGAAGCTATCAACAGTGTTTGTGACAACACCAAAGCACTCATGCTGGGCGAACTGACAACTTCTGATTTACCGGGCTGGGACGACTCCCTGGCAACGATCCATGAGCTGCTGCGTGGGTTCGATTGTTCAAAGTTTCTGGCAACTCTAGCACACACCAAGCCTAATCTGCGTGTCCTGGAGCTGGATGCCTCAGGATCAGCAACGGCAGGCTATCTACGCCAACTGAGGCGTGAAGACGGCCAGACACTTTATTCATGCTATATGGCCACCAGCTCATCTACCCAGACGGTCACCAAGCTACAGGACCAATTCAAAGGGACTACCAACTATGAAGCAACACTGTTCAATACAAACCTTGACCCGTCCTCTCAGGGACTTGCAGGCCGCCACTTCGATCTCATCATCGCGTCCGAGATGCATCGTTCACCGACGCTGGAGCACAGCCTCGCAAACATCCGCAAGCTTCTGGCTCCAGACGGCCAGCTCCTTCTTCAGACACCTCGGCCAGGTCATAAATGGCTACAGTATGTGCTCGGTACGCAGGCCTGGTGGTGGTGTGGTGTGAACGACGGTCGCCTGAACGAGCCATTCGTCAGTGAAGAAAGATGGGCCTCGCTTTTGAACACTGCCGGCTTTCAGAGTGCACCTACTTTGATTCCCGACTCCTGCGGCCATCCTTCGTTCAGCAGTGTCATCATAGCAAGGCCTCAACAATCTTCGGCCCCGGAGAAACAAGTGACGCTCATCTGTAATGACAACCTTGACGGATCGTCAGATTTTGCCTCGCAGTTGGAAGCTGGCGGTTTTACCGTTTCATGCCGCTCCGTCACTGAGTCGCCTCCAGAGGCACGAGGCGACATCATTTTCCTCGAGCAAGCTGCCTCTTTGTTCAACGGAATGGACGCATGTCTGTTCGAATGGATCAAGGCCCTGGCGGAAGAAGCGAGCCGCACCGGCGTCGGTCTCTTCTGGGTGACAAAGGAATCTTCGGTGTGTTGCGACCAGCCGGAATACGGATCTGTCCTCGGACTCGCTCGTGCACTAAGGCAGGAGATGTCTATAGACTTCGCCGTCTGTGAAGTGGACGACATGGCACAATCTGCGGGTTTGGTCTTGCAGGCTTTCACCAAGTTCCACGACCGACAGCGAGAGGCGGATACTGAGATGGGGCCAGACTTTGAGTATTCTATCCATGACAAAATCACACGTGTGCATCGGATATTTCCTTTCCAAATGGATTCGGGCCTTACGCACACGGGTCAGGATGAAGAAGCAGTGCTCCGAATTGGGCGGCCTGGCCGGCTGGAAACGCTACACTGGTCCGCTATGCTTGCGCCATCACTTCAAGCAAAGGAAGTGGAGATCGAGGTCCATGCGACCGGACTCAATTTTCGAGTAAGTACTTCTGGAACGTAGAAATAGTATGACCCCGAGACTGACGAATATTAGGATGTACTCTTGGCCATGGGTCTCGTACAGGGCCCTCAGTCGTCATTCGGCCTCGAGATAGCGGGCATCGTGCGCCGTATCGGAACCGATGTGACAAGTGTGCGCGTCGGAGACCGTGTTGTCGCAACTTGTCGTCACGGGTTTGCCACCGTCGACGTAGTCGTCGAGGAAACATGTGAGAAGTTGCCAGATGAGCTCAGCTTCCGAGACGCAGTCTCCATGCCGGTTGCCTTCACCACGGCCATCTATTCCCTGATTGAGATTGGGAACTTGAGCAAGGGACAGGTATGATGATTCTCCAGCCAACCATTCTGAGACGCCAACGTGCAGACACTGACAACATGAACAGAGTATACTCATTCACAGCGGCGCTGGAGGGGTCGGGCTGGCGGCTATCCAAGTGGCCAACATGCTTGGAGCTGAGATTTACACCACCGTGAGTAGCGAGGAAAAGGTGAAGTATCTCATGGAGACATTTGGAATTGCTCGAAACCACATCTTCAACTCACGAAACGCATCTTTTGCCGATGACCTTCTAAGAGAGACCGGAGGCCGAGGAGCTGATCTGGTGCTCAATTCCCTGGGTGGGGAGCTGCTCCATACAACATGGCGCCGCTGCGTTTCCAAATGGGGTACCATGGTGGAGATCGGGAAGAGGGACTTGATCGAGGTCGGCAAGTTGGATATGGATGTGTTCCTTGCGAATCGAAGCTATCGCTGTGTGGACATGTTCGAGATGGGGATCGAAAGGCCGGACATCACAAAGAGGTAAGTGCTCGCCGCGACAACCATGGTGTTATGGGTAACACCCCGCCCGACAATGTGCTTTCAATCCGATGCTGACTCCAGGTTGTCTCTACACAGGTCGTTGCGGGCTATGATGGATTATTATCGCCAGGGGCTAATCAAGCCCATCCGTCTCGCCGAGGTGATCAAGGCCGCCGATGTCATTGAGTCATTCCGATACATGCAACGGGGGCAACACATCGGCAAAGTCGTTATCGAAATCCGAGACGATGAAGGCTGTCCACAGATAGGTGATTTCAAGAGCATGCTCGTCAAAAGGACCGTCAGCTTGAACGGTGACGGCTCCTACCTCATAGTTGGAGGACTCGGCGGCCTTGGAAAAGCTGTCTCAGTCTGGCTGGCGCAACATGGTGCTCGGCATCTGGCTTTTCTGTCTCGGAGCGCTGGCCATGGCGAGCATGACCAAGAATTTGCCCGGGAAATCGAGAGCATGGGATGTTCTGTGCAGTTTATACGGGGCAGCGTCCTTGACCTCGGTGACGTCGAGCAAGCTATCAGCAAGGCGAGGTCTCGCGGTCCATTGAAAGGTGTTATTCAAATGTCGATGGTCCTACGAGACCAGGCCTTCCGGTCAATGACATTTGAAGAATGGGAAACCGCTAGGAGTCCTAAGATACAAGGCACTTGGAACCTCCATCACGCCTCTATCGCCAGCAAAGCCGACCTTGACTTCTTTCTTCTGTTCAGCTCCGTCTCTGGCGTCCTCGGGCAACCCGGGCAAGCGAACTACGCCAGCGCAAACAGCTTTTTGGACGCGTTTGTTCAATACCGGAAGGGCATGGGCTTACCGTGCACCGCTATTGACCTTGGCGCTGTCGAGGATGCCGGCTATCTGACTGAAAATCAAGACCTCTTGCGCAAAATGCAAGGGATGGGCTGGCGGCCTGTTCGGGAGGTGGAGCTACTGGAAGCGATGGATCTCGCGCTGAGTCCCTCGGCATCGACCACCCCAAACCCAGATGGTATCATTGCCGACAAAAATCGCTTCCTCCTTGGAATTGCCCCTTCTGTCCCTCTCAGCAGCCCCAGTGCTAGCACACGCCTGAGGCGAGATATCCGTCTATCTGTCTACCATAACGACCGGAAAACAGACACAGGGGGTGATTCCAAATCCGGTGGCAGCGCACTGGCAAGCTTTCTCGCGCGCGCAAGAGCGGACCCGAAGACGGTCTTGGGGCGAGATGCAGAGCAAGCCGCCAACTTGCTGGCCTTTGAGATTGGCGAGCGTCTGCTCGCGCTCCTTCTGCGCAGCGACGAAGAAGTCGTGATATCGAAGTCGCTGACAGAGCTGGGTTTAGACTCGCTCGTGGCAATTGAGCTGCGGGCGTGGTGGAAAGGCGCACTTGGATTTGACGTTACTGTGCTTGAGATCTTGGGAATGGGGACACTGGAAGCTCTTGGTCGGAAGGCTGTGGAGAGGCTGAGAGCATTGTATGAGTGATGAGACGTGGGACATTCTAAGTATTCAAGTGCGCCATGTCCTGTAAAATACGCTCTCTCTGCATTAGTTGTTCTACGTTTTTTATTGTTTGAGGTCTCATTGAAGAAATAGAATCTTTTGTGGATAATTCATTTTCAACTGAAGTACAACGAGCAACGCGGCAGAGGGGGAACCTTGGAACAGACACAAACACAGATTAATTGGGATTTTCCACGGACTGGCCTGACACATGCCGCTTGTCACTAAACTCCATATACAAAGATAATAGACAAATACTTTGAACTGCCATCCACTGATCGGATGGATAGTGATGGTGATTGCTGTAGCAGATACTCAGCCAGCAAAATGAGGTCACGCTCAAGCTCAGGCGTCATTTTTGAAGTTTGACAGGTCTCAAAACTATCAGACACATTTCAGCTGGACTTGTGATGCAGTATGGAAAAGTTCCATACTTTTGCCTTAGGCGAAAATGATTCGATTGTGTTCAGTTCAGAGAGACAAGGGAGAAACATGACAGACACTTCGTGTGCGACGCCCGGATGTGGGTCTCTCAGGTCAGGGATGCGCTGGAACGCAGTGAACCTCAGGTGCTTCAGCAGCTCTCCGCAGACCTGGCGGACCCCATATCTTTGGCCCCGGGGACACCACGGCTGTCCTTTCCACTCATCACCAAGTCTGAAAATGACCGTCTCCAACAATCAACATGTCCAGCAACCAGCTCAGATCTTGTTCGTCTGCCATCCCCTGACAGGCCACATCACCCCTGCGCTGCGCGTGGCCTCGGAGCTGCGCCGGCGCGGGTGGCCCGTCTCATTCCTGGGCCCCACCACGCACCAGCACCGCATCTCCGCGTCGGGCGTCGACTTCATCCCCCTGCAGGGCGAGGCTGACATCGACGACCTGCTCTACTACTCCCCCGAGAGCCCGGACCCGCCGGTGCCTGCGTACCACTCGCTGCTGTGGTACGAGCGCGCCCTCGTCGACGTGGAGAAGCACTGCCTTGAGCCCATCCCGGCGCAGTGGCGATGTCTGAAGGAGGCCTTGGTCAGCCTGCAGGGGCGCAACCCTGATCTTCCCGTCGTTGTCATATCAGAGGCCTTCTTCCACGGCATCTTGCCTCTGTATTTTGGTGCGCCCCTACAGGATGGCATCAAGAAGCCCAGGACGCTGTGTGTCTCCGTCACGCCGCCTGCAATCCGTAGCATCGACCTCCCTCCCTTTGGATACCCTCTCCCATTCTCACAGACATCCGAGGGAAGGGCCCGCAACGCACAAATCTGGGAGATCTTCGGGGAAGAGACCTCGTCCCTGAAGAAACTCTTCGACGCAAAGCTGGCCGAGGCCGGAGCCACTCGCTTCCCCACTGGTCCGATCCTCCAGGGCGTCAACTACACAAGCCACGACGCAATCCTGCAGATCGGCGTCCCCAGCTTCGAGTACCCGCGGAGCGACTGGCCCCAGCAATTCCAATTCCTGGGCTTCCTCCCGCTGGCGGCTCCCCCGCCCAACGGCTACCCGAACCTGCCCGGCTGGTGGGGACAGCTGACAAGCACCGAGAAGAAGGTCGTCGTCGTGGCGCAGGGGACGGTCGAGACGGATCCGAACGACCTGATCATCCCCACCATCGAGGCGCTGCGCGAGCGGGGCGACGTCCTGGTGGTCGCCATCATGGGACGCAAGGGCGCGGCTTTGCCTGGAGACTTTGAGGTGCCTCATAACGCGCTTGTTACTGATTACCTGCACTACGACGCGGTGCTGCCCCACGCCGATGTCTGGGTGCACAATGGCGGTTACGGGGCGATTACACACGGTATCGCTCATGGCGTGCCGATGGTGGTGGCTGGTGAGGGCCAAGACAAGCCCGAGAACGTGAGGAGGGTCCGTTACTCGGGCATCGGGGTTGGTCTTGGGACACCAAGACCTGGTGTCGTGAATTTGAGGGTTAGCTTAGACGCTGTGCTTGGTGACGAAAGATTCAAAACTAGAGTAGAGGTTCTTAGACAGGAGACGGAAGATTTAGACTGCTTTCGGCGCGTCGAGGATGCCATTCTGCAGAGCTGTGCTAGATAGCTTATGATCAATGTGTATTTCTCTAGGGGACATCCATCAGACCGCTGTCGAATTACTATTGTGCAACTGCCCCATATGTATACCGGGAGGAGGCACCCCGGTTGCAGGCATCGTCTTGCTCAACTGTCTCAGGTTGTTGCGTGCCCATCTGCCCAGTGATATCCAGCACGGTGCGCTCCTCTCTACCAGTTCGAAAAGTTTTCTAAACCAGGCCCAACGCAGTACAAAACCAAAAATGAGCAGCAGCCCTGAAAGGAGCGCTACCACAACCCCAGCCACACTACCGGGGGCCGGTCCGTCTTCAATGCTGAAAATGGATGAAGTGGTGGAGATGAGGCCGAGAAACTATGAAGATGTTAGAGAGAAACCATGTTGCAACGGCTAGTGAACAGACTGACCGAGGCAGATACTGTGAGAGCAGTGATAAGCACGGCGTTCTTCTGTTGCAGTGCTGCAATCTGATTATTGTTGAGTTGGAGGCCTTTCTCCAGCTATTGTCCGAAAAGAGCAGGTCAGTACTCGTCGTTTCTGTGTCTCCGTTTTCCGAATCAGTGTGAAAGCCTCACGAACCTTTTGTGAGAGACCGTGCAGAAGGTCTCGCTGATGATCGAGGTTCTTCCGTAGCACCAGCAAATCTTCAATTTCTTTGTTGATCTCGGAAATCAGCATAACTGGCGTTCGTTTTCTCCCCGGGAGGTTCTCTAAATTGGTGAAGTAGGCCAGATCGACATCCATAAACCGCATCCATGCATCGACCGTCAGCGATATCTGATATGACATTTGATGTAGCAGTCGTATTGTCTTGTCGAAGAAAACCTGGGTATCCTTATTTAGAACATCGTCTGCCAAGCCTTCGCGGTTCTCTGGCTCCGAGAGCAGGTCATCATGAGTCTTTGGGCAAGAAATCGGTCAGCAGTCCGATAACAAGCAAACAGATACCGTCGTGGATGACTGCTTTTACATGACCCAGTACTTACATGCGGCTCGATCCTCTGCAAGATACGAAAGACTGTGTTGTGCCACTCTCGCTTGACTTGCTTCACCCTGGGTTCCAGAAGTCTCAGGAAATATTCTCGCGGCCTCCACACAGGAGGATCGGCATCGTATTGGCCTTCGGTCAGAGGGTCGAGTCTGGGCCCGTACTGCACTTGATCGATATAATGTTCCACGCTTTCCTCGTTTTCAGGGCCCTTGTAATAAGTATCGACAAATGCAAAAGCCGTCCAAGACCAGTGATCCACGCCCGTTACAAGTACGGAGATCTGTGCCTCGTATATGCAATCGGCCAAATCGGACGCCTCAGTACGGAAAGGTGCCAACTTCAGGAATTGCAAGTCCCCTGTGCGTCTCAGTGGCTTGTTATTAATCTTGAAGCGTTGGTCCTTGACAAGTTCTGGGCCCTTTTTGCACGCGTAGAACGGAAGATGGAATTCCAAAGCAAAGTTTTGAAATCCGGTCGTCTGGTCAAATGATTAGGCAATATCGTGTTTAGGTGTGTTGGTTGCGTGTGATGGACTCACGGAAACTTGTACGCCAACATGCGGCTTGAGCTCTATGTATCTATATATAAAGTCTCGAAGAAAAGCAGCTTGAAGTCTGGGCGCAGTAGAGATTATAGCGAGCATGCACCAGCTATCAATATCTGTAACATATCTGTGCCAACTTAGACCACTGAATAAAATCCGTAGAGGGCGTCGATCCTACTGACATCAGACGCCGATCCGCGTCCGCTTCATGAGTATTCCTCTGGTTGTTGGGCGTGGCGGTCGCAGCAGCACCTCGAGTGGGCTGAGATTCCACGTGGTATCTCTGCAAGGCCTAGTCAGTGTGAAGCCCTTTTACTAAGAATGGCATGAGGGCTGCACAATGGCTGGCGCATACCTTCTTGCGCAGCGATTTGAAGAGGTCGCTAGCAGTGAGGGCTCCATCGTGTAGGTTTCTGCGGCATGTCCCTTTGGCATCTTTTCTCAGACCATCATCATTTCGTTCGTCCAGAAGCACCATTTGCCGTTGAATACGAGCGTCATTCCCAGCTGCTAATATCGATATGTCTGCTGGCAAACAAAATTGTCGGATTGGCATCGCTTGATACAGGAAAGGCCCGGCATCATCAAATACCTCGCCAAAAAATTGAGAAAGGATGTCGTCTGTATCTCGGGGAATATCAACATCTGAGTCGGCTTGCGCCCAAAATGGAACATTTTGACCGTTGCGAGACTTTGTCTGGGGCGTGGCGAAGTCTGGATTCCACTCATAACCAAGGCGGGAGGCCACAGCGAGGTCTTGCTTCAGTGACTCCATCACCGCATGCCAACGACATTCACTTCACCCTCTTCTATCCTTTGTGACAGCTATGTCCTGACCTTGTGAGCTTCCATGTGGCAGTTACCGCACCGTGCGACACCACAGCTGAGGCAGTGACCAGTAGTATTTGCGTTCATTCCGCCATGCCCGCAGTAACACTTCTCCAGTTTGTCAGCACGCTTTCAAGGACAGAGGTTTGAACCCATGTCTACTCACGCAAGTCCAGATGTACACGACTTTTGATCTTCCCTGTTGTTTGGTCTTAGCCAAGCTTCGCAGATCGATTATGTTGTCAGTTCACTGACCATGTTGGTGCTGCCCGGACGGGCGCAGGTATGAAGATGACAGAAGTAGGAGGGGGCTATATCTAGGCCATGTCGGCCTTGGGCAATCTCTGACTGAGCTCTGAATGAGACTGATAAGGCTCTCGGGTAACACTCTTCTGTATGCAGTAGTTCGCTGCGCAGCCTGCATATGAAGCCCACAAATAGGATGTGATGTCGATGGCGATCAATAAAATCAAGGCTGGCGAGACAATGCATGTGCAGGGGAAGCGGCGCTTGGGCACGAGTTGCACGAGGTGGCCCCCTCATGCAGCAGCCGTCGGGCGAGATTCGCCGCTTTCCGGCCTAGCCTGAGGCAGAAATGCTGACAGCTGCCTGGTCAGGTCGTACAGGGCCACCACATTGTCGATCTGCGCCTTTCTATACCTTTCGATTTTTCAGGCTTACATTGCGTCGAGAACTGCATTTTTTTTTTTTGTCAAATCCGGCTTTCTGCCCGAGTATAGCAGAGAAATGGGACCGCGTCAAGCCCCGGAAATGACGCCAACTCTTTTTGAATGAATCAACATTGAATTTGCCGTCCCCTCTCAGCGCTTTCTTCGCCACGCTGACAGTACCCCGCTCTCTCATTCTCGCACCAAGGAAGACACATCCCAGATACTGCTGGACCGGAAAAGAGTCAACCCAATTTCATTGAGTGAGCAACAATATATTTATTTCACGCTTCAAGAACTCTTTCCAGTGCATGACCATTACAATCGTCACGCTCTTACCACCTGGTAGCAATTCCTCATTCCCCCACCGCCTTATAAGAGATGCTATGAAGTATTATCGCACAAAAGACTGTATCGTACAAGGTATAAGGTGTTCTGGGGAGTATTATCCCGAGAAAATGACGCCACGAGACACAATCTTCCATAAGGTAGCAAGCTGTCTAAAGAGGTTATCCCCAGGCAGAACTGATCAAGTCACACGCTGAACTACGAGGTCAAAGCTCATTTCGTCGTCGCCGTTATCTTCGGCTGCAGCTTCCTCAGGCGGCAAATTTGTATGTGATGAAGCCAGTATCTTATTCAGGCCTCGTTCAATTTCCCATAGAGTCAATGTCTATGTGTAGCTATGCTCACGAAGACACCAAAGCAGCGGTACAATTCAGAGCTTGAAAGCACTCTGCCATAAATTCGCAACAGGGGTACATTTGGGGTTTCCGGGTCAGAGCAATATAATCCGGTAAACAGGCCTGGCTTTCCTTTACAGTCTGCTTTACACTTACTGCCCCTTGTCTTTATGCAAAGAATGCTGCGGAATTCCCAGAGGGCTCCGGGTGTGATCGAGGTAGCTATCACTAGTCCACTTCGAGCAGTGTTATTCAGACCCGCTTTCAGCGGCCCGACATCTGCAGGCCATGTTCCTCCTTCCTGATGCTTAGAATGGATAAGGGCTGAAACCCAAAATAGCTCATACCTTCGACAAGACTTTCGCTTTTGTGTTGGAATCGTTCAGAAGAGACTGAGCAAGAATTGTATCGCAAAATTGGTGGTTGCGATGTAACTTGTGCCGGGAGAAATCTCATCCTCCCTGTTATCTTCTCGTCATCGAACGCACGCGCAGGCTCGTCAACTTCTGAGTACCTAGGAACCCACCCACTTCCTAGACCATCGGTCTGCCACCCACATATTTATGCGCTACTAATGGCTAGGGATTGCCACCAATGTCGCAGCATCATATTCACGCCTGGGTCTGACCAGCTGGGTTCGGACAGCGGTCTAGATGACTTCGAGGCGGTGATACACCCGGATGTCGCATCGTTAAAGGCGTGCGCCGAGCAGCGCAAGTGTCGACTATGTGTCGTCCTCTACGGCATGTTCGACCATCGGGCACGATTCGGCCCGTCACAGCGGCAGTCTTCCAGCCTGCACGGGAAATACCCCAAGATCTGTCTCTCTCTTCACTTTGGAGGATATGAAGAGTCCGATGAGTGGGACATTTTGGAGGATGAGAGACACATCGAAGACACCCCAAAGGACATTGTTTTCTCACATCCGCTGGGGACGGACGAGATTTGCATTCGAAACCCTCAGGTCATCGCTAGATCAACATGGCATGCTGATGAGACTGGGGGGTCCAACCCACCCCCCACAGCAGACGATGTCGAGGCGTCTACGGATACAAAGTCTACCAATACCTCTACGGGTAGTGACCAGACACTCGCACTCGCCAGACGCTGGATTGACAATTGCTCTAAATTGCACGAAACCTGCGAAAAGCGTTCGTCTTCGACACGGCGAATCCCACGGCGACTTCTTGATGTTACCCGGGTCCTGGACAAAGCTAATGGAGTGGTACATCTGATAAATTCGGGAGAACGCATGTCTGATGTCTCTGTGATGTTGCAATATGTCACACTTAGCCATCGATGGAGCCCGACTTACAACTGCTTCACCCTCGCATCCAACATACAGGAGCACGAGACACAAGGCATCGAAATGACTCAGCTGCCAAAGACATTCGCAGAGGCATGCGTCACCGTCAATAAATTGGGCTTGACTTACCTATGGATCGATTCGTTATGCATCATTCAAGACTCAAACGCGGACAAAGCATCAGAAATACCCAACATGGCCGACTACTATCAGAACGCAGAGCTCAATCTCTCGGCATCAACGCAGTCCATCGCGGGACTCTGGTCCGATCGCGATGGAGAAGCCACAAAGCCCTTCAAGATCAATGCCACACTCGATCTACCGGAAGGTAGGAAGAAAGTCCTGCTTGAACTAGCACCCGTGCTCAGGGCAGACAAGTCACATCTCGACTACCGAGGGTGGATACTTCAGGAGCGGATATTCCCTCGGCGGACGCTCTTCTTCGACTCGTACTGGATCTCTTTCGAATGCAGCCAGATGAGTGCCTCGGAATCGTGTCCCGACGGGATGGACTTGACCGCCTCGTCCAATCCGGTCACTGTCGAGTCCGTCATGGGCACCCAGCTCGACAGGGACTGCTCTCTGACCATTATAGGGGGCATTATTCGAACGGTAGATGCTTTGAGCCAGACAAATGGGCTAGGTGAGTGAGCCAGCCAGCTGTAGACTTCATGATGTAGTGTCTTCCTAACATGAAGCTCAAACACGCAGCTACCCGCCGACAAATGTTCACACTGTGGTACCGAATCCTAAACGAATACTCCCTCCGGCAACTCTCCTTCGAGTCAGACTGCCTCGACGCAATCTCAGGCCTAGCCGAGCGCCTCTCCCGCATCACGGACGACGAGTACATCGGCGGCATGTGGAGGAGCAGCCTCCTCGAGTGCCTGCAGTGGCGGCCCAACACCCAGGACCGGGGGAGGGAGGCGGTCCGCCAGACGCGCCACCGCGCCCCGACATGGTCCTGAGCGAGCTGCGAGCTGCTCCCCAGGTCCGAGTTCTCCAGGCGGTCCAAGAGGCTGCTCGTGACCAACGACTACGCCACCAGGTCCAAGAGCCTGACTGCCATCAGGGTCCTGGGCGTCATGTGGCAGTGCGAGGGCGCGAACCGGTTCGGGAGCCTGAGCGAGGCTAGTCTTACGATCATGGGGCGGCCTCTGAGGGGGTTTGCTTACTCGGGCGGGAAGGCTCCAGTCTTGGAGGAGGAGTGGGTCACCATGGATGAGGATATTGAGGAGCTTCCCGCGCTGAAGCCCAGCAGGGCGGAGGGGAGACAAGCGTCGCAGACCCGGTGTTTTGTGGTGGTTCGGGGGGAGACGGACTCAGAACAGCGTGCGGAGATGGTTTCTCAAGTGATCCCCGATACTTCAGATCAGAAAGTCGAGGGTTATGTTCACCTGCTGCCAGTGGCTGAGAGCTGGGTCGTTGGCGGCGGCGACAGGCTGTTTTGCCTGGTTCTGAGGGAGACCAGCCCGGGAGTATTCGAGCGCATCGGATCGTCGCTGTCTCGGTCCTGTTACGTGATCAAGGTGCCAGAAAGGAAGATGATTCTAGTCTGAAATTAATGGTTATGGTATCGCATAGAAGATAGTGCACAAGTCCGACGCCTCCAAAAAATCAAGCACATCTCTGTTTTTGTGCATCCCTATTCCAGTCCTACAGACTCGCCTCCGCTGCAGCAAATGCCTCGTCATAGATCACCAGTGCTTTTTCGACATCCTCCTTAGAGATGTTAGCTGGTGGCACAACATGTACCCTGTTTTCGACAAAGAATGAGATCAAGCCCCTCTTCTGACTCTCGCTCTTGATCTTCGCGATCACATCCGCCGTCACCGGCTTCTTGGTGACTGGATCTGAGACAAGGTCCAATGCCCAGAACACTCCCAGCCCTCGCACGTCCCCGATTATCCGATATTTCTCTGCGAGCTTGCGCAGGCCAGGGCCCAGGACGTCCTTCCCGATGGCAGTCGCATGCTCCAGGATCCGCTCCTCCTCCTGAGCCTGGATCGTGGCAACGATAGCCGCCATGGCGAGCGGGTGTCCCGAGTAGGTCAGGCCTCCCAGGTATACACGCTCGTCAAAGGCGTGCGATATGGCCTGGGAGAGTATGACGCCTCCAGCGGGAACGTAGCCACCGTTGACACCCTTTGCGAATGTGACCAGGTCAGGGGTGATGCCCTCCGGGTTCAACTCCTTGTTCTGCCACGCGAACCAGTCACCTGTGCGTCCGAAACCCGCCATGACCTCGTCACAGATCATCACAATGCCGAACTCGTCGCACAGCTTCCGCACGCCAGAAAGCCACCCAGCGGGAGGTACTATGACGCCCGCCGTCCCAGAAATGGTCTCCAGGATGATGGCTGCGATAGAGGCTGGGCCCTCGCACTCGATCACCCTCCGGAGATGATGCAGCGCCCGCTCTGTCTCCTGCTCGGGCGAGGTCGACCAGAACTCGGATCGGTAGGGGTACGGGCCGAAGAAGTGGGTGTGGCCGCGGGCGAACTGGTTCGGGACCCGGCGGAAGTCACCGGTCGCAACGATGGCTGACCCCGTGCTGCCGTGGTAGCTGCGGTAGGTGGAGAGCACCGTGTCCCTGCCGGTCGTTAACCTCGCCATGCGGATCGCATTCTCGTTGGCGTCAGCACCGCCGTTGGTAAAGAAGACCTTGTGGAAGAACTTGTCGGCGGGGTGTAACCCATTGGCGTGCTTGAGGATCAGCTCGGCGGCCTTCCCGCGGGCGAGGTTGGCGTGTGCCGGTGCTACTGTGGCCAGTGTTTCTGCTTGCTGCTTGATAGCGGCAACGACCTTGGGGTGGCTGTGACCGATATTGGTGTACACGAGCTGACAGGAGAAGTCAAGGTAGCGCTTCCCCGAGTAGTCCCAGACCTCGCTGCCCGATGCTCCTGCGATGGGCAGCGGGTTGAGTGCTGCCTGGGCACTCCATGAGTGGAAGACATTGGCACGATCAAGCTGGTAGGTGAGATCGCCGAGCTCCTCGGAAGTCGGCGTGACGCTGCCCATCTTTTCGATATGCCTTGGTGATAAGTGGTTTACTACTTGTCGCGGGCGTGAGTGAGCTTCTTAACTGGTGTCGAGGACTGCTACGAGTCTAGATCGGCTCCCAGGACTTCAAGAAAGAGAAGCAAGCAGGACAGATATGTCACACTGCTCCCGACATCGCATTGTCCCCGGCGGAGTGTTGCACAGGGCGAGGCCTGGGTCTCCAAGATCGACCAGGTTACGACCCGGGAAGGTGCCGGTACGGGCTAGGATGCGAAGGAGATAAGATTCAAGACCCATGTCACATCCGATCCGCCCTTGCCATTTCCCCTTCAGATTGCACTAGCATACCTAGGTACTCCGGGTACTTAAGTACTTATAGCAAGTGCGTGCTCGCCGGTTCCCCACACCAACCGATGTTACAACGTCTCTAATGGTTGGGTAATATCCAGACACATCAATCCCACTCTCGATTCCATCTCTATACTCTGTCTGAAATTTGACTTCAGACTGCCCGAGACGTGGTCAAATGTTGCTGTGACTCGAGACACTGAACCACTTCACAAAGGCCCCCTTGCGTTCTCCACTAACGTGATCCCGACTCGCTCTTGCGTGCTTGAGATCACTCCTAATCTTGCAAGCGGACCCCGAGAATCGAACCACGCATCCGTCAGGCATTGGACAAGACAACCAAAGATGCTACTACAATGCCCGTATAATACAGAATTACTGCTTCTCACTCCTTCTCGCCGACCAGCGAGTCATTCCGATTGCGAAGCTCGTCTTTGGTACTGCTTCAGCTTCTCTTCATATTTCCGTCTGCCATTGAATGGACGCTATCGATCGAGTGTACACATTATCATGGAGTCACCAATGCCCGTTCAAGGCTCCCTGTCAGGATTTGTACATTTCATCGCCTGGTCCGCCTCCTCGGCAGGACGATGTCATGTGCAGTCTGGCTAGTGGACCACCTTCATTGTTATTGTACTGCTACTGCTCTTGGAAGAAATACTGCAGAGGGGCCCATTAATATGTCTTTGCTTAGATGATTGTCCAATCGTCGAATTTCAATGGCAGTCAATTAATGGACTGAGTTTCAATCCAGGGAGCTGAGAGGAAGTGCTGCTTAATTTGTTACATTTCCTTGTGGCCAACTGGTATGAAGATTTCTTGACACTTGACAAGGGGAATGGCTGCATCCTGGGCAAGGCAAAAAGCCCTTCTGTTCCAGAAGAAGCTCGTCATGCAAAAGATTTGGTGTCGCTTTTGGTATTTCTCTTAGGTATGTCTCGCCGTATAGTGTCAGAAGCCAAAACGTAACTAGCCGAAGTGGTGTTATCCCCTGCCTGTGGATACATCTCGATATGTACTTTCATGAGGCAACACTTCAAATGTTGCTGTGACTGGCTAGACACCCTGCAATTATGTGAGGGCGTCAATTTCAGAGTATTTTGCAAACTGTACAGAGTGCCACGAAACTCCATAATTACCCTGGGCCAAACATTTCATCAGGTAGCTCTATCCAAGCTAACTTGAAATGCATGGGCGTGCGTATTATTCTGGCGCATCTTCATACTTGATACAATGCATTTATTACAAGGACAACTGGCCGAGATTCAATAATCCGCTCACCCTTTATGACATTTGTGAGAATATCATAACCGAGTGGGCGAAGGAATGAAATGCAAACGTGTTCTGGGTCCTTGCCGCGTCAGCAGATTCGGAGCCGATTCGGCCGGCCCGTTGATCCAGGGGTTTCAATCCTTTGCACAAGCCAGAAACTGCATGACCTTTTAGGCTTTGTGCAACTGCACCACAACACGTCTCGCAAACGCGCTGCCAGGTGCACCGTCTATTGTCTCAGCACCGGCCATTGATCCTACACCATCGCGATCAGGGAAGAGTCGCGACACAGACTCCCACGCACCAGACCCCTTTTCTTGGCATACCAGAACCTCGGGGGCCGCGGTCTTACGGTATTGATACGCGTCAGCTTCCTGTCCGCGCATCTCGAGATGTCGGACAAGAAGAACGACGACTATGTCGTGCCAATGCCCGGCCAGAGCTATGAGCTGAAGCGCGCACCGAGCGCGGCGTCGTCGCAGCGCCCTACGAGCCAGCACAGCGATGGGCCATCTCAGCCGCCGGCGGCCGGCTTGTCCAACAGCTCCAGCGCCTCCATCCTGGGATATTGTTTAGCTTCCATCTCGATGACCGTTGTCAACAAGTACATCGTGTCCGGGAGCGAGTGGAATCTGATGTTCTTGTACCTGGCAATTCAGGTATGTTATCCAAGCCCAACCTGTAAATGTCGTCCGGCGCTGATCCCCCGGAAGTCCATAGTGTGCATCATAGCGGTTCTGGCGTGTCAGCAGTTGAGGCTGCTCACTTTGGAGCGCTTTGATATTGAGCAAGCGAAGAAGTGTACGTCTCAATGGCTCTGGAAGGCGCAAGGATAGCACCAGGAGTACTGACTCCATACAGGGTTTCCCATTTCCGTTCTCTTGGTCGCTCAAATTTACACGGGCGGCAAAGCCTTGCAGTTCCTCTCAGTGCCGGTGTTCACCATCTTCAAGAACCTGACCATTATTGTAATCGCCTATGGAGAAGTGCTCCTGTCTGGTGGTCGGGTCACGCCCCTTGTGCTCTTCTCGTTCGGCCTCATGGTGTTCAGCTCCATGATCGCTGCTTGGGCAGATGTGAAGGCGGCCACGAGCCCGGACACCCACCCCTCGGAGGCCTCGGATGCCCTTAAGACGCTGAACGCCGGGTACGCATGGATGTTTGCCAATGTCTTCTGCTCGGCCGCGTACGTCCTCGGGAGAGGGCGGATGATCAAGAAGCTGAAGACCAAGGACTGGGACAGTAAGCAACTGCCCCGGCAGACCCCAACAACAACATTTTTGCTGACAATTCTGAAAAAGCTACCTTTTACAACAACCTGCTGAGCATCCCCGTCCTGGTCATCTGCTCCCTCCTCGTCGAGGACTGGTCCTCGGCGAACCTCGCGAGGAACTTCCCCGAGGAGACGCGCCGCAGCCTCGTCGTCGGCATGGTTTACTCGGGCCTGGGCGCCGTCGGAATCTCGTACGCGAGCGCCTGGTGCCAGCGGGCGACGTCGTCGACCACCTACTCGATGGTCGGCGCGCTCAACAAGCTCCCGATCGCCATCAGCGGCTTTATCTTCTTCGACGCCCCCGTCACCCTCGGGGGCGTGTCCGCGATCTTTATCGGCTTCGTGAGCGGGATCGTCTACGCCTGGGCCAAGATCAGGGAGAAAGAGATGGCCAAGATGACTCTGCCGACGGCAAAGTAAGAGGTGCGGTTGAGACGAGAGTGTGCATAAGTTTCGTGCGCCGTCTTTGGCGCGAATTAGACTAGAGTGGAGGGAAGTTACTGGCAACATAACGTATGCCAAATTAGATTCAATAGCATTTTGAAAGAAAATTCCAGCCTGGAAAGGCTGTTTTATACTAGAAATCTTTTTGTGAAACCAGGCATGAGAGAATTCTTGTCCTTCCACAGCTTGCATTGTCATACGGATTTGTATGGTTGGTATATATTATCATTTGGCGTTGTATATCATCTCAGAAAGTTCTCATAGTATCCAAAGTTGACAATGCCCCCTGCCTGCTTCCCAAGGAAATTTTAAAATCATCTATATATCTCTAACGGTGACAACAATTGTCCCCATTCCACGCGTAGACTGAATGCAACGCCCTCACAACACGGCCTCGAGTTACTCTGCCAGAAGCTTGACCATCTCCTCCCAAACGGCAACAATATCATCCCTCTCCTTGGCCCAAGCCGCATTCCCCTCCTCCTGCAGACCTAGATCCCCGCCAACAAAGCACTTCCCAGTGAACTCCCGATCCGGAAACGACAGGTTAACAGTCCTCGCAGGCGCCCTCATCTTGAGCCCCTGGAGCACAACCGCCAGCGCCTCGGCGGCCCTACCACCCCCATGCCCGCCATACGACACGACCATGCCGGGCTTGCGCGTCCACTCGTTGAACAGGAAGTCGATGGCGTTCTTGAGCGCCGCGGGGATCCCCCAGTTGTACTGGGGCGTGACGAAGACGAAGGCGTCCAGGGGGGCGATGCGGGCGGACCAGTCGCGCGTGTGCTGATGGGCATAGCCGGACGGGTCGGTGATGGCCTGGGGGATGCCCGGCTCGTCGAAGAGGGGAAGGTTGAATGCGGCTATGTCGACGGCTTCCAGGGTTATCGCGTGGATGCTGCCTGGTGGGTGGGAGGCGAGGTGGGACTCGATTGTCTTGTGGACGAAGTCTGCGATCTGAGGCCCGACCCGGGGAGAGCGGGTGCTGCCGCAGATGATACCCACCTTGAAGGTTTTGTCGGCGGCGCTCATGTTGTTGTTTTGACTTGGCAACTATGATGTTCTTGGTGTAGGTAGAGAAACTTGGTTGTCGTCTCGCTTGAGCACGTTGCTGTAAGAATTGACTTGCGAGGGTCGTGATGTGCTAGAAGAGTCCAGCTTAAGAGAAAAGCATTGAGTACGCAGACGAGTCAAGAAGAATAGAGTGCGTGGTTTTCAAAAGAAGGAGGTCTTATGAGCCTTGAGAAGTTCGAGATCCCGATGGTATTAATACTCGCGCCGCGAGGTGAAGCGCCACACGTTAGATGATGCTGCTCGACGTGGCTTGCAGGATTTCTTCCATCCATCAGGCAGCCATCGCAACATCAGCTGTTACAGAGCAATACTCCTTTCTGTAAGGCCGGCCGGAGTGAGGTGGGCGTCCGGCGCGCAGCGGCGCGACACGCCCGGCGTTTATTGGGGATTCCGGCCCGGGAACCTGCCGTTGACAGAAAAAGGCCGCTCATGCGCTAGACTATGGGCGTCCCACTTGAGCTAGGACTCACCATTCCTGAGGGATCGACTGCAGGAACTAGCCCTAGGAAACTAATAACAACCTGAACATGTGGGAGATGGGCGAATTGGGCAAGAGAAGTTAATCACAACCCAAGAGACAGTCCATACAATTGCTGCAAGTTGATGTCCTCCCTAATCCTGTCGACGACAAGCTGCAGCCAAGGTGGAGACCGTTCCCAGGGAGACTCAGGAGCTGTCACCCTTGCAGGCGAGGGGCAGAAGGATTGAACCCCTGTCATGGAATGTTCCGTAGTCGGGTCGTCATTTTTGATGCTTCGTTGAAACACCTCGTCATGCCCAGTGGAAGAGCGCACGTAGGCTTGTGTATTCCAAACGACTTTCTGCTATTCTGTCTTTGACTCAAATATTTAGGTCAGGGTCGATAGTGTTCTCACGGGCCTTCTAGAGCGGGAAAGTAAAGAGACTGAGGACTTAGATAGATGGAAACTCAATTACGGGAAGAAAAATGAGTTTGGGAAGCGGAGACTCTGTTCAGGTGAACTGTATTCATTTGTCTTTAATAAACTTTGTGAGCAATTTGGAGCAGTCTTCTAAGAGCATGATGGCACTGGTGGCCAGGCAGGCTCGCTGCTCTGGTCCAGCTCATTCCAGCCTGCTGTCCCACGGCAAGGAGAAGCAGGAGTTTGAAGCTCCCAGCTCCCACAGCTCTCTGGGGAGGATGGCGGGGTGGCGTCCTGCTTTGTTACATGTGCCCTGCAGATTTGTGATTTGTCATTGCGCCGTTGGCTGCAGCTCCAAATGCTCGAAACGGAGGCGATGGCCAATGCGGTAAGACGTCACGACTTCATCTGAATGATTGATGCAATTGTCCTGGCCATAACCATAAGTCTCGCAGGATTTCAGTTTCGGTTCTGTATTGCCGTTCTTCTTCCCACAACAACCCCACTAAATATATAACCACAACAGACAGTCAAACTGCGTTCCTCTACAGAATCCAACCAACCTCAAACCCCTCCACCACCAAATTCAGAACCCCGCCAAGCCCAGACCCTCCAACCGCAGACCCTCATCGCCCTCATAGTCGCCTTCCTCGCCGTGACGGCAACGATGACATCCGCCATGCCCGGCTTCCTCGCCCGGCTGACCCGGCCCTTCACCACGGCCACCTCGCTCGGCATATCCGCCGAGAACGGCGTCGGCAGCGCAGCCGCCATCCCCGAGGGCGCGCAGAAGGCCACGGTGGCGGCGGGCTGCTTCTGGGGCGTCGAGCACATCTACCGCAAGCACTTCGAGGGCAAGGGGCTGTACGACGCGCGCGTGGGCTACATCGGCGGCGACACCAACAACCCGAGCTACCGGGCGGTGTGCTCGGGGAGCACAGGTCGTGAGTTGACTCGCCCCTGGGTCGGGATGCTGTGACGGCATGGGAGGCTTCAAGTGAGATATACTGACGTGCGAGACCACCCACACACAGACGCCGAGGCGACACAGATCACCTTCGACCCGTCGCGCGTGACCTACCGCGAGCTCCTCGAGTTCTTCTACCGCATCCACGACCCCACGACGCGCAACAGGCAGGGCAACGACGCCGGCACGCAGTACCGGAGCGGCATCTTCTTCCACGGGCCGGAGCAGGAGGCCGTCGCGAAGGAGGTCACGGCCGCCGCCGACGCGCAGTGGTTCGGCGGGCCCGGGAAGATCACAACCCAGGTCGTCGCCGCGGGCCAGTGGTGGGACGCAGAGGACTACCACCAGCTGTACCTCGACAAGAACCCCTCCGGCTACCAGTGCCCCACCCACTATCTCCGGGACTTCCCACCGCTGAAGTAGTTGTGCTATTCGAGTCTGCTGGATGGGTACGATGATGGAACAAAATGCAGTAAAATAAAAAGTCTATTCATGAACATATATGGGCAAGGCCACGCTCTCTTACAGTCCATGTGGAAGTTGAAGATCTGGATTTTACTTGATTGATATGGTGCGGTGCACACTCAAATACCTAATGCTATGAATTGGTGCTCTACAGCACCACTAAGGTGAGAGGGGAGAGTAATTAAATCCCACGCAGCAGAAAACCTTGTGAAGAAGTCCCAATACAGCTCCATGGCAATATGCGTTGCCGTGACGTGCTTGCCTCAATCGCCAACCCTTTACTTCCTCCTGTTCTGTTGCATCATCAGGATCTGTACCATCCGGATGAAGATGTTCAGGAAGTCCAGCTCCAGCGAGATGCTCTCGTTGACCGGGTCCCGCTTGATCACGCCCCGCTCGGCAAGTCGTGCGTGGTGGAGCACCTTCTGCACATCGTAGAGCGTGAAGCCACCAAACACAGCCAGTCCTCCGTACAGCCAGATGTTCTCGGTAAAGGCCAGGGTTCGGACGGCGGTCGCGGGGATAATTAGGGGCGCGAGGCCAGAGGCCATGACGATACCGGCGCCAGCAAGGAGGGGTCCGCCGATGTAGAGGTACTTCTCCTGCTTGGCTGTCGCGCCGACGAAGGAGATGGAGCCCATCATGGCAACGGTGTACAGGCCTGCGCGGGCGAGGAGGGCGCCGGGAGCGAAGGCGATGAGGGGAGCGATGAAGGCGGCTTGCGTGGCGTTGAAGGCGGTCCAGAGGGCATACTTGGGAATGTAGCTGTTCAAACGATATTGTCAGAGCCTGTGCGGCCATTGTCGGATATCCAGGACTTAAGAGGCGCAACTTACTTGTCAGGCTCGATGGCCCTAGTTCCAATCATGGTGCCGAAGCTCAGCGCCAGGCCACCGATCGCAACAACCCAGGGGTTCGTCACCATCAGCCTGTAGACGAACCCGCTCTGCACCATCTGCCGCGCCGTGAGCCCGATAATGCCGACACCCAGACCAGTGTGCAAGAAGGTGTTGTTGAGGTATGACCGCTCAAAGGCAGGCATGCCGCCGTCCTCACGGGTCTCCCGGTTGAATACAGCGTTGATGGCGACGATGGTGCCACCGAAGATGGCACCGCCGACGAGCAGTTTCCGCATGGCCGAGGCATTGTCTGCGGGGGCCGCTTGGCTCTGGTAGCCGCGCTTGCTGCCGGCGGCGACGAGGCGGGCCGTGAGGGAGGTATTTGGTGCGGACCGCGCCAGTGACGAGGTCAGCAGGGTGTTCTTGCTTGTGAAGAAGGCGTTTTGTTGTCGGCTGGAGCGGTGGAATGCGCGCGTGGCGATGGAGGAGCTGGGAGAGGAGGTCTTTGCCACCGTTTGTGAGAGCTGAGGGAGGCGGGCTGCCAGGCGGGCTGGGCCCTGCCGTAATGTTATCGTGAACGACATTTGCGCTGTGGTTTGTGAGCGAGACAGAAAAGACGAGGAGAAAGGGAAAGGTGACAAGAGTCTGGTATCACAGATGGTTGAAGATGAGGAGGGAACGAAGTTTGACGATGTTTGGTAATGACGCTCGCCAAATGGAAGCTTCGGCGGAGAGCCACCGCAAAGTCCGGGTGGCCCAAGCTTCCGACCGAAATATGTACGTAAGCGGGGATGCTAGAACCGCATCGAATTGAGGGTTGGCGGCTACCTGCATCAAGCAAGCTCCTGGGCAACGTGCCTTTCCCTATTCAACGCTGTCAGGATTCAATTCCTTCTTGAGCTTGGCAAACCCGATGCAAGCCACTCTATCATCGTTGCGATTGACCGTGGAAATTGGTACTGGACAACGCCGGTGCCCTTGATTGACGGCGCTTGACTTGCGACGATCCTGCTGCACGCCAAGACGCCCCATCTGGTCAGCAAAGCAACCTCTCCACGATGTCTATTCCTCACATCAACATTTTTTTATGATTCTGGGACGTACACGGCTGTGAGTAGATCTTGATCCTGGGGACCTCCGTGCCAAATATGGAAATTTCAAGCAAGGGGCCCCAGCGTCATCGGCTTTGCTACGTCAACTTAGCCTCCAAAACATCGCCGAAGCGGGCGTACTGCCATTTTGCGCGACCGGACCCTCAGCTCGTTGCTACTCCGGTATCAGCCAGTGGCCCATCTGCCGCGGGCTGGAGTGCCTCCGCCTACAATGCCAAGCATTCATGCGACCAAACACTGCACAGTTCTAACCTGCTTTTGGAGCTCCTCACGATCGGGACCACTCAGATACTCCATGTCGAAAGCTTGTGTTAGCTGCACCATTGGATGACACCTGATGCCCGAGGCTGGCTTGTGAGCCGGACGTGACGCTGGTGGTTTTGAATGCAACTGCAAGTTCTCGCCGGCACGCTAGGTAACCGCCCAGCCTGGCACATGGGAAATTAGCAGTCTTTTTAGATGCTGTGCACCCCCATCGTTGCTTATTATCCTGTTGTTCTTATCTCTACTTCGTCAGGTCGAGTTGACAGGACTACAAGAACAGACGTCCACTCTGTTGGCCCTTCCCATTGTGGTCTCTTAACGGTCTCCTCTCTCCTGTACTTCACTACCATAGCCCGCCTGTCTACTGCTGCTTATCAACCGGCTCATAGACCGCGATTATTCTTTTTATAGGCTGACCGTGTTGTGCCTCGAAACCCTCCGGCGAGATGAAGATCTACTCATTCCAGCTTATCATCTTGGCCATGTTTGCCGCAGCCATGGCCGCGCCGATCCGCGAGCAAACCCCCATCGGCGACGAGGAGCTGACGAGAGCCATCGAACAAGGCGATGACCCAGACCTGGCCGAGTTCGCCTTCCGCCTTCGAACTTCAACGGGTGGGTCTAAGATCCAGAATGCGAGACCGTCTCTTGGATCAAACAATGTCGAATCAAAAGGCCCTGAGAGAGTGCTCGGGCAGGGAGGTGGATCTTGCTTCTGCTCCGGTGGCTCGGTATGCTGTCGGCAGGGTGGAGGGGCCATCGACTGTGGCTATGGGCTTTGTGGCATCTGAGACCGAGATCATCGCCTGAACAACAAGACGACTCACGAAACGATTCACAAGTTGTAATAAACCAGCCGTTGCTTACGAAATGCGGCTCCGCGGTGGAGGGCCTTACGGCAGGAATGGTAAAGACGGATGCTCATATTCCCGCCGACCGTCCAGCAACCTTGGCTTCGAAGATATCGCATCTGTTCAACGAGGACAGCGGACTACGATCCGTTCACCCAGAGACCAGCCCTTTCGCGCTCAACGCTCGACCGTGGATGAAGACAGACTTCACAAGGTTGTCAACGGGGTTCCGTTACTGGTTGAGCCCACCCCGACGAAACCTTTTGCATAACGACGATGACATCGCTGCGGAACCACCTGCCCTTGGCGACCGGAACACGGATGGTTTCTGCGGGGCGGAGAAGGGCTGGCCTAGCGGCAGGCAAGGAGAGCGAGACCGGGGCAGTGGTGCTCCGGAAAGTGAAGCGCGTCATAGCTAGAGGCACCTGGCCTGACGTGAGGTCTTGGCTGCTACTTTGTGCTGTGTTGCAACGGTGGCTTTGAGTCAAGGCATTTTGGGGCAGAGGGGACCAGCATCTGGGGAGAGTGCGGGGCGCAATCTGGAGCTCGGGACGTCTGTGAGAGGCTTGTACAGCTCGCGTATGCTAGAGGGAAGCCTCCGGTTCTGCTCCAACCAGATGCGAATGTCATGCAAAGAAGAGAGACAACTCGTTCCAGACTTGCAACCCTGTGTGGAAGGGGATGGTGACGGAAACGATGCAACTTAGGAGCGGCCGGGGAAGAGAGAGGACTCATTTGTGACAAAGAACAGCTTGGGTGATGTCAAAGCATATGATGTCCGCCCAAGGTGGAGGACCAGCCACGTAGGCAGCGAACAGGTAGCCTATTCGAGTCATGAAATCTCTCAGCAGCCCGGCATCACGCCTTGAGCTTGGTGATCATGGAGGAAATGCAGCAGGTGTTCTCTGAGAGTGTAGAGCGGCAGCGTCACCGAAATTCCGAGAGCCGGCCTGGGCCCAATCGGCTCTGCTTGCCCGGCATACCCACATGGTTTTTAGGTTCTGCAGCCCTCGTGCTTGGGGCAAGGGGTTGCAGGAGATTCATGGGTGTAGCTGTTGGCTGGGCTGGCTTGAGACCCAGTGGAAGTCATTGCCCTTGCCACCATGAACCCATCTTTGTGCGTCGTTGTCCCTGACCACCATGCAACAAATCTAGACGACCTGCAGTTGCCACCCGCCGGCTGCCACCGTGCCTGACCGTTGAGCATTCTTGTGTCTGTTTGATCACCTCAACAGAAAGACGGTGGACATAATCGGGTTTGTTGCTGGTTGGAGAGATTGGAGAAAGTCGCATACGAGAATCCAGGGCAGAACCCTCCGACGTTGATGAGCCGGCGGGCAGGAAGATAGGCAGAAGGAAAGAGCCGAGAAAGAAAGAACAGACCGACAGTGACAACTCGGCCCCCAAAGCACGGACCAGGCGCTAGAAGTGTTCTAGAAAACGGCCCGCCAGCGCGGCCCCTGCCTGCCCTGGTGCGTCCAGGACGAGGGATGGGGTCCCTTGCATGGGAGCACCAAACTCTCCTCAACGTGCAGCAAAATGCGCCCGAGACATTGATTCAGCCAGCCAGCCATCAAGCAAGCGTTGGAGACACAGGACGAAGCAGCAAGTCGTATCCGAAGACCGCACTTCTGCTCCCTCTGCTTTCATAAAGCGTACCCTGAATAGAAATAGCCAACCCAGCCTGTCTGGATTGGACGGACTGTAGCAATCTGTGGGGACCTTGGTCGAAGCACCCGGACTGGCCCGCAACCGTGGTCCCGACTCCCGTTGGCACTCAGACGCTTCTGCTGGTGTGTGCCCGTTGCCCATACTGACAAAACAGATTCCCAGGCACGACTGCTATCCTAGATGCATAGCACAACAAAAATCCAATTTTCAAGAGCGTTCGCTCCGGGACTACAGTCTTGCGGCATGTTTGACTTCTATTGCCAGCCAGCCAGGAAGGAGCCTGGGATGAAGATCGCAGCCAGCAGAGCTCAAAGGAAAAAAAGGCTCAGGGTCTTGCAGGCTCATGGCCACAGCGCACCCGGGGGGCAGGGACCAGCTTGCTCACCGACATTTGAGGACCCTTCGCTTTCCCTAAAACGCACATTGGCAAAAGAGGGGTCCAATGAAGCTCAACTCGACAGGGCAGGCAGGCGTCGGGGTGCCCTTCCGTCTCTTTTTTTTCCCCTTCTCGCCTTCTCGTGGATGGGAGGGAGTCTGTGATGGCCTCGTGTCGGCACTCAAGTCAGTCAGATGTGTCGATTGATCTACCGAGTCTACATACGGCAGCTCTTATGCACGTCTGCTTATTATTTCCCGAGGCCCTTATCTGGGTACGACCGTGACAGGAGATACTCCAGATAGACTGCGTGCTGTGCTGTACGAGGGAGGCACAGGTGGCCGGGATCCCACGCACGTCAGCCCAATCGAAGCTCAACCTGCCCTAGTGGGCTTAGCCACAGCCGGCACTTGCAGCTCTGCTTCTTCTGTGCTTCCACGTCTCTTCTCGCCGGGCCTTGCATCCTTCCAGGGCCTTCTAGCACGCCTTCTAGAAGCCCACCGGCCTGGGTTCCTTGGGGTCCCTTGGGGTCCCTTGGGGGTCAATCGGGCCATTGGGCCACCAGCAGGGCCGCCTGTGCTGCCTGGGTAGGCTCGCTAAGCTTTGCTTTTGGCTCCCAGTGCAACCCGCCCTGCTCGGTCGTCATGCGCTCCGAGCTTCTGGGGGGCCCGGCCCTGCAGTCCCACGGGTCGAGCCCAGACAACCGTCCAACGACATAGCTGGCATCCGAGCAGGAGACCCAGCCGTTGTTGGAGACGTTGCGCCGGGCCACCCAGATGTCAGGGCGCGCATGTTCACTTGTTGCGTGCGGCCGTGGGTGGGAGGGAGTTGGAGTGGGAGAGCAAGTGGGAGAGAGCGACAGGGACTTACCCACAAGCACAGACCTGATCCCACTTGCCCACACACACCAGTTCATGGGAGAGAAGGTGGTGTAGTCAATGGGCAAGACCGATACACACACATACACACACATGCACACAGACAGACTACTGTAGACCGTACAATCTGGATAGGTAGTCAAGGTTCACCGGTGGGGTATCATCCAGCTAGGAGGGTTTTGTTTTTCCCTCGCACACCTTCTCTCGCGTCTGCTCTGCTTTAACCTGCTCTGCTCTGCTCGTCTGTACCCCGAACTATTCTCGCGTCTGCTTCCCTCCCGTCACTCCCCTCCCCCCATCGCCTCTCTTGCCTGTCTGGCCTGGCCTCCAGTTTTGAACCGAGGACCGACTCTGAAACATAGGGAAGACTACTCGGCAGACTCTGGGCGACACCTCCTCTCCGATCCCTGGAGTAATCCCAACTGGTACCTGAGGTGATCTAGTCTGGTCTGATCTGGTTTGATCCGAGCTGCAGTCTTGCGCTTGTCATCCATCTGGGACCCAGCACCGTGGAGACCGTTACCGCCATTACAACCCACCGCCAACAACCTCCCCGGTCCTCAAAAACACCAGACCACTTCTTCCCAGGACCTGGTGGCAAAAAGACTCCTATTCCCTCGATCTCAGATCCTCAACTGCAACCGCCACTCTACATCCCTGGCGTGCCTCAATCGACATCCCATCCAAGGAAGGCAGCACTTGATCGCCTCGCGCGCAGCTGTGCAACCCCTGCCACCAACCTCTACCTCTCCCTCCCCCACCGCTCCCGTCAAGTCGCGCTTCGACTGCAACTGCAACAGGCCGTGTAGCTGGAAAGCTTGATCGCGCGCCCAGGAAGGAGAGCGCACAATACCTGAGAGCTCGGGAAGCTGCATTTCGAAGAAGTGCGCTCTGAGCCGTCACGCGACAGGCGACAGGCGACAGCCAACACGCAAAGCCGCAGACAGCTTGGGGGCTTGTTGTTTCATGCAGCCTACCCACCGCGCCTTTCTGCGTCTGAGAAGGGCATCTTCCTATTCCTAGCTCTGAGACAAGCAGCTTGACAAGGGTCCCCAAAGATTGAAAGAAACCCAGGAGGACATCTACCCATCTGTCTCTGCGGCACCTCATCTCTCTCGTGGACAACCTGACTGGTATCTCTGATTCCCTTTGCCCGTCAATCAAGCAAGGGTGGACAGGGCACCGACAGCCTGGCGTTCCCGGCCCCACGTCTCATCAGAACACAGGCACAGACACAGGTCAGGCACAGGCACGCTCCCGCGAAACACAGCAACGTCAAATCGGCCGTCTGAGCGCAAGAGAGACATCAACGCAACCCAACCAAAGCAGACCAAACCCAACCCAACCTGACAAGCCCCAGAACACCCCAGAGAGCCGGCCCTGCTAACGCCAATCGGTTCGGTTCGAGCGTGTGCATGCAGCTGCTGGGCAAGCTCCCACTGCCCACTGACAACCGCCCGCTCACCCCTCGCCTCGGCCATCCTACCTTATCGCCTACTAGCCCGTCGATCGCCGTCGCAGTTGCACCACACACATAGTCTACACATACACACACATACCTTGTCATTCTGGTCCTGTGACACCTCGAGCTTGAGACTGCCCCTCCTCCTCCACAACCACCACCATCGCAAGCTCCATAGTCTCGGCTACATGCGCTTCTCCCCTCGCAACTAAGACTTCCCTCCAGCCTCCAGTCCTCAGAGCTCGTCCTGCACCCCTGCGACGGATTTCGACGAGACTGACAGCTAGGCACGCGTCATTGCTCCCGTGAGCTCGTTCCCCACAAGCATCCCTTGCGGTTTAAAGCTAGGCCCGCCCAACGGCGCCTTCTGTACGTTTCAAACAACCCAGTTCGAACTTAGCTCCTTTCCCCACGAGGTCTAGGTAGCTCTCGGCCCGAGAGGCCTGAGGTCTGAGCATTGGATGCTGACCAGACCTCCGATCATAGGGCCCAACACACCGTGGAGCTCGAGGTCCTTGAGGCCCAGATAGCCAGAGCCAACCAGCGCGTTCTGTACCCAATCCCCCCATCCGAGACCTTGTCAACGTTCCACGACAGGCCGAGCCCACGTCGCGCGTACGGCCGGAGTCTTTTTTTTTCTCCTTCGACTCAGCAGCTCTTGGTCTGTACCATCACACCGGAGCCAGTCAACACCGCTGAGCGCGCAGCTCTCTGGTGGGCCTCCCAACACTCAGCTGTTGGCACGACCACCTATACTTTCCCACCGTCCTTCGAGTCGATCACACGAGACTGCGAAAACGTCGATCCTTCCCGTTGACGGCTTGTGCGCCTGGCGTCGGTGCTGAGGTCCCAATAAATACCCAAAACAGGTCTTGCTAGGCATGAATTGGGCCCACGTACACCAATTCGATCATACAGCCGGAAACAGGACAAGCACACGAGCTATTTCCTTCCTCACGATCAAATACGGGGAAGTAGGCGGGTACACAGCGCAGCAACTCTCCAAGAACCGATTGGACAATTACACAATACTTCGCATGGAAGCGCTACCCGGCCGTACATCTGGTCAAAGCGGTGGAAGGTAGCTACACGTCCCCACGAGGCTGGTCTGAGCTTGGAGGAGACAAGAGACCAAGCTTTCGTCATGAGACGTAGTCGAGTCTCGACCCCTCCGCCATCGCCCTACAGGGCGCTGGCCCACCATCATGCTCAAAATGGCCAGCAACTTTCGGGCTCCGTGTCCTCCATGATCAGGTCGTTCAACGTTGAGACCAACCCCAGTCGGCCGATTCGCCCATCGCCTCTCGCCGCAAGCACAATTCGCGACATGCCACTCGACCTTGTGGATCGGATAAGGTCTTTTCCCTTGTTCAGGTCCGCCCCAGACGAGTTCCTAGCCGCCATCGGCAAGCACCTGCGGCCGCAGGTACATGCGGCCCACGATGTCATTCTCACCGAGGGGGACGACGCCAGGTCAATGTACTGGCTGGTGCGCGGTGTCGTGGCGGTTACGTCGCGGGACGGCGAGGCGGTCTACGCAGAGCTCAAGGCTGGTGCCTTCTTTGGCGAGATCGGCGTCCTGATGAAGATACCTCGCACTGCCACGATTGTTGCGCGCACAAAATGTATGCTGGTCGTTCTGAAGAAGGAGGATCTCCACGCAGAGCTACCGATGTTCCCAGACATGGAGAAGGCGATCCTGCAAGAAGCGCAGGAAAGGCTGGAGATTTTGAAGAAGAAACAGCGTGAGCGGGGGATGAAGCCCGCCCGCAAAACCGGCACAGTCACCCGCGATGTTGTCCCGGGCGAGGTGAGGACCGGTGACGCTGGGGTCATCAAAGAAGGCGCGGTTGTCAACTCCAAGAAACGGAAGTCTCCCAGCCCTGGGGTGATCGAAGATCCGTCTTTCGGGGGCAGTGCCCTTGGGAGCGGGTATGTCGACGTGCGGACCACACTGAAAGAGCTGCCGCTGTTTTCTGAGCTGCCCGGTGATGTCCTTCACTTTCTTGGCCTTAGCGCGCAACCGGTTTCGTACCCTCCCTTTACGGACATCGTGCGTCAGGGAACAGCTGGTCACGAGATATACTTTATCGTACGCGGCGAGGCTGAGGTGGTCCGCGAAGCAACCGGAGACAACAATTCTAAGCGTATGACGAGGTCTTCAATGCTGAGGCCGAGGTTAAAAGCCGGCCAGTACTTCGGAGAAGTCGCCAGCTTGGGGTTGGCCTCCGGTCGCACGGCGACAGTACGATCCATCACCTCAGTCGAGTGCCTCATGATCGGTGGCGAGGCTCTCGCGGAGCTTTGGAAGAAGTGCCCTCCCGAGATACGTTCGCAGGTCGAGCAGACTGCGCGAAATAGGTATCCAAAAGCAGATTTGGATGTCGAGATGAAAGACGCCGACGAGAAGGAGCAGCCAGACGAGGTCGATCCGTCAACACCGACGAAGGAAATACTTCCCTCAGTCACATTCAATACCCCTCAGCCAAGTCCACCTACTGCGAAGGAGCAGCAGGACACCACCAGGACGTACACTGATCCAGACCCATACCTCAGTGTGGATATGGAGAACTTGAGGAATAGGAGGCGCAACTCACTCGCTCCGCCCACGCCAGCACAAACGGATGCTTCTACTGCACCGGGCGTCAACGGCGTCAGGTCGTCACAGACTCTTGAGAGCAGCCCTCTTAAGCTCTACTCCATGTCTGCGCCGAACACCCCACCAGAGAACGATCAAGCGGCACCGTCGTCGAAACGGCAAAGAACCCTGACTCATCGACCGGCGTCTCTGCAGAACCTGCAAAAGATTGCGCTTCCAGACGATATCCTCGTCATGGTCTTCACCCAGCTCAATATCGTGGAGCTCCTGCGTCTCCGGCTGGTCTGTTCGCACTGGCGACGGCTTTTGACAATTTCTGACAAGCTCTGCAAAAATGTCGACCTGTCGCCCCATAACCGGCATGTCACGGACTGGGCACTGGCAAATGTTCTGGGCCCATTCATAAGCAATCGGCCGGAGATGGTCGACATATCGAACTGCTACCACGTGACGGACGAGGGCTTCCAAGCATTCTGGAAACTTTGTGGCAAGAATGTCAAGTCCTGGCGTATGCGGTCAGTTTGGGATGTCAGTGCTGGCCAAATCCTCGAAATGAGCGAGAACTCCAAGGAGCTTGAGGAAGTCGACTGGAGTAACTGTCGCAAGGTTGGCGACAACCTCCTCGCCAGGGTAGTTGGCTGGGTTGTGCCAGAGCCGCCACCTGAGCGCAAGAACGTGGTCATCGCCAGCTCGGGCGCTCCGGGCAAGAGGAGCTCAAAGATGCAAGTCATGCACTGGCAGCAGCATCCTAATGCGCCACCACCAGGCACCGTCATAGGATGTCCAAAGCTCAAGCATCTCACTCTTTCGTACTGCAAACACATTACCGACCGATCCATGGCCCACCTGGCCGCACACGCCTCTTCTCGCCTCGAGTCACTCTCGCTCACGCGCTGCACCTCCATTTCCGATGCAGGCTTTCAATCGTGGGCACCCTTCCGTTTCCCTAACCTAACACGCCTATGTCTGGCCGACTGCACCTACCTCTCGGACAATGCAATAGTTGCACTGGTCAACTCGGCCAAGCAGCTCACGCACCTCGATCTGTCCTTCTGTTGCGCACTATCGGACACGGCCACAGAGGTTGTCGCCCTGGGGCTTCCACTGCTCCGCGAGCTGCGCCTTGCGTTCTGCGGTAGTGCCGTGTCCGACGCGTCGCTGGGCTGCATCGCGCTGCATCTGAACGAGCTGCGCGGCCTGAGCGTGCGGGGCTGCGTGCGCGTCACAGGGGTGGGCATCGAGAACGTACTAGAGGGCTGCAGCCGCACCGAGTGGATTGACGTATCGCAATGCAAGAACCTTGGTGCGTGGCTTGCGGGCGGCGGCATCACGCGATGGGGCTTCGACGAGCGCGGGCCTGGCAGGTGGCTGCCCATGAGCGTTGTCCGGGGCGTGCCCGGCCAGCGGACCGTTAACCCGGCCCTTCTGATGAACAACAACATGAACGTGCCGCGGCCACAAACCCCCGTCAACGGGGGCAGCGCCAACGGCAATGGCCCCGGGCTCGCGCCGAGCCCCTTTGGGAGCCCCGGTGGGGGCATGAATATGGGCATGGGCTTCGGTGGCGGCGGAGTTGGTGGCCCCGGCCCAATGATGAAGCCGGTCGTGCCTCCACGGGGCATGAGGAACCGACGGCAGAGGAAGCCGATCCGGTTCATTGTTGAGAAGGGGGCTGGTGGGTTGAGATGAACCTGCTGGGGCTGAGCCTGGCTGCTCTTCCCCCTCCTTTCTTTTAGTTTTACGCCTGCACATGCACATACGGATCAGACTTTTCAAACGACGACAGACGAATCAGGTTGTTGCGGATGTACAATATTTACTGTAAGTCGTTGAAAAGACTAGGGGTTGGGTATTTGTTGTTTTGGGGATATTGAGGCATCGCGATTGTCATCATCATTACCATCATATCACTTGCATCACAAACGGCGCTGGGGGAGTCGAGGGTGTTCAAGAACAACAGTCAAGCAAAAGTCACGGTATACGGCACGACTTGAGGCCCTTCTGGCCTCACACGATGACGGCGCCCGGGCTTGAGTCCTTCCGTCTTCCTTTTTGTGTTTGTTTTGCTTCTGTGGAGTTGAGGCCAGCATTTGTTACAAGCTACCGGGGTGCATGGATGGGTGGTGAGGCAGGCTCTCTGTGATCTCGCGCTCTCACACACAGACATACTCACATACATACATACACACGTGCCCCATGTGTCGTCTCTGGATATTAGCATTTTTGGAATAGGGATTAGACGGGGTATGATAATAGGATTGATCATCTTAATCTTGCAGTCTGAGGCTCACATCTTCTGTCTATAAGTCGCTGGCTCGCTCAAGGGCGATAGCACATCATTTTCATGGTAGCTTTCTCTCGCCCTGTGCTCGAAGAGACTTGCATCTGCTTCCATTAGTTCGTTCCCACGGTCTTGAGATCGCAGTGAAAGCCCTCCAGTTCCGCATCGCCCGAGCGCATCTATCTCATCTGCCAGGGCGGCCTCTGCAAGAGCACGTGGTGCTCGACTGAAACATTGCTCGCTCGCTATGACAGTTCATGCACAAGGCACAAACAAAGCACACACTGTCAGGTTTTCGCCCAGAGAAAACTGTCACCTCGGTGTCCAACTCGAAACCTGCTCACTTCCAACTCGTATGCTCTTGTGGAGACAAAGACACACCCGGCTGCCCACTCGTGAGAGGGGGCGTCGCAAATCTCCTGCTTGCTATAGATATCAGGCCCAGATCAGGTGTATGTCATGCGAGAAGGCACAGAGAGAAACAGAGACACACACAGAGACACACACACACACAGAGAGAGAGAGAGAGAGAGAGAGAGAGAGAGAGAGAGAGAGCAGCTGGTGCTGTACGAGACATCCAGACGGACGTGGGCTCTCGTCAGGAACCCATAGAAAAAGAAAAGATGGTGGGCCATTGCTGGGAACAAGCTACTGAGTCTGGACAGACAAGCTTGGGCACGAGGAATCTAGATCTCTTGCATGTTACCGTGCACACTCACTGGGCGAGACAGACACTCAGAGAAACGTGGGTGAAGAGCTGTCCCATCTCCATTCCGTTATCAAACATCTGGTCGATCTCAACCAAGATCAGAATCTGGGGCAAGATATAGTTGATCTTCGATCTCCCGTTGGCCGCATGCACAGATCTGGTCAAAAGATAAGGGCAATCTCACTTGGACCATCAGTACTGCTCTTGTCCTGAATTCTGCTCCATTATTCTGCGGTGGCAAGAGAATTGAAATCCATGTCTTCTTCCCTACTATGCTTAGGGGACCGTATGCCCCATAGCAGCCGCAGGCCCACGTTTGTAAACAAGTGGTCGGATGGTACGAGATTATAGATGGGCATACCATTGCAAGCGCAATGGTGTATTTACATGCCTGGAAAAGAAAAAATCTATACAGCAAAGTTTGGGGCAGGGCTCCCAGCATTTCCGCCCGAAAGCATCCGAGCTGACGAGTCAGCCGACCAGGTCCTCCTTCCTCACACAATCATGATACATGATTGTTGAGTATAATAGGGCATGTCGAGAGCTCCCGTGTTGCACACCGCAACATCTTTGTGCACATGATACCTGGCATCAGGTTCTCATCACCTCCCTCTTCACCATCCACAGGATCCTCCTATTCTGTTCCCGGATTGATTTCCATGGCAAGCGACCACTGATCAAAAGATGCGAGATGGTCCCCGAAACTTCTTTTTGTATAGTACAATGCCGTTTCAAAACGCCGACGCTGAAGCAAGCACATACACGCACACGCGACACAGGAGGCAGTCCCCAACAGCTGTCTAGGTCTCATAGACCGTAATGGTTGTCACCTCGACAGGCTGGTGAGTAACTTGCCTCCCATCAGGGAGTCATAGCTTCTTGGAGGCCCAGCCGAGCTGCTCATTCTCGCCATCGAAGACGACAAAGGCGGCCTTGAGGGCAACATCGCCGAAAATGGCGAAGCCGATGCCGCTGTCGTCCTGGATACCGCCGTAGCAGCTGCTGTTGGCGCTGTCAACGGGGGCGTAGTTGATGTAGCTGCCAGGAACGGTGACAGTGGCCTTGCCGACGCCGAAGCTGAAGTCCGGAAGCTCGGTGTCGCAGGGGAACACGTAACCGCCGTTGACTCGGTCGTAGCTGGAAGTCTTGACAGCGTCGTAGTAAGCGTTGACGACGTCGGTGGGGAGAAGCATCAGGGTGGTGCCAGTGTCGGCGATGCCGGAGATGGAGTCTGTCGTGTAGGCGTTGGAGCCAACCTGGTAGCCGGTCGTGTTGAAGGTCCAGAAACCTTGGGAGCTGTCGACGGGAATGTACTCGATGTCGCCCGTGTAAGCCGTCTCGTCGATGAAGCCGAAGTTGTAGGTACCAGCTGCGGGAGGGTTAGAAAGTCTGTACATGACGTGCGCAAGGTAATGACTTACGCTCTCCAGCCTTCAGATCAGCAGTGAAGAGATACTTGTCGAGCGTGGCCCTGGCAGCCTCGAAGAAGGTCTTCTGCTTCTTGGGTGAAACGGTGTTCAGCTTGCCAAAGGCCAGACCGAGCAGACCATCGATATCTTCGTCGGCCGTGAACTCGGCGGAGACATCGGTCGCCGCCTCAACAGCCATAGGGTAGACAGACAGACCGCCAACGGTCACGTTGTCGTAATAGACGTCACCGCTGGAGGAGCTGCCGTCACCGTAGCTGATGTCCCAAGTCGATCCCTGGACCTTGGAGCTGGTGTTGGAAGCGCCGGGGTTGTACACCTGCTGTCCGTTGACGTCGCTGGCGGGAGTAGCGGATGAGTAGACCCACAAGTCGGCAGAGCCCGTGTCAAAGTCGAGCATGAGCGTCTGAGGGGGCGAGCCGATCTGAACGGGGGTGAGGTACTCGACGTCGTACTCCTCCGGGGTAGCGGGCGCGGATCCAGTGGCCCTCTTGTCCTTGATGGGAAGGCTGGGGAGACGAACACCCTGGAGCTCGGACATGATCTTGTTGCGGATGCGAGAGACGGCGGTGGTCAACTCGTCGGGGACGGCCTTGCCAAACTTGAGGTAGGTCTTTTGGAGTCGGAGGGCTCCGAGCCCGCTCTTGCCGGAGTACCTCTCGTTGCGCACCTGCTTCAGCGAGGCGGTGCCGGAGATCGGGACCGGTACCCTAGGAGGAATGGTCGGGAAAGCCGAGGCGACGTCGACAACGGCCATGGTAGCCGCAAGGAATGCGGCGAAGGAGGTTGTTGGCTGCATTTTGACTGGTGATATTACTGCTCAAGCAGTGTCTACGATTCGAGGCGGGTGAGATGTAAGGGGACTAGCCGATAAAAAGCGAACAAATATTAAGATATCAAAGAGAGCGAGAGCGAGAAATGCGAAGCAGCTTCGAGGAACGACCGTAGCGACCCTGAAGCGAGAGAAGTAAGAAAGGCAAAGAGCGACGAGAGTGTACTTCCAAGTAAATATTGATATTGGGGGTCTCTGGAGAAGGGAAAGATCGGGGCAAAGAGCGTGACGGGCGGCTCAACTCCTTTTTAATATGAAGATGATCAGAGTGGACTGTGCCAATCCAGTAAGGAGCCACCACAGAGGAGGAAGCGAAGTCACTGTACAGTAATGGAGTGGATCATCATCGGGTGCCCACATATATGTTCGGGGTACCCAGGCACTGCCAGGCTAGGAAAGGCTTGGGCCAGGACCACTTGGGCCGCTCAAGCGCACGTGAGCGAGATTGTGTCTTCCCCGGGTAGGACGGGAACGACAAGGGTGACTACAGAGCCACGCACGACGGGCCAGGTGCCACAAGGTGTCTCCCGACGAAGCCTGAGCCGCCACTGGCAGCAGGAGACGCGGTACGCTGTAGCTCATAATTCGCTCCGAGGTAGCGTACCGCAGCATGCGCAGGTCAGGGGTTGACATGACGGATGGGGTTGACGTGAGGGCTGTGTGGTTCGGATGACGTTGGGCGAGGGCGCAAGAGTCAAGCAATCCATCTACCTGGTTTGTCGTCCGATGTTGGTTGGATGTGTTTCCTCGGGGCCGCCTACTTGGCGCAATATGGACGGAAACATGTTGGCATGTCGTCGGCGGACATATGCAGGTTGTTGCAGGTTGCGGCTGCAAAACGGCAGGGCATAGCGCGTGTTTGAAACAAGCCAACACCAGCAGACAGGGGCAGAATCTGCAGGGCAGGTGGGCGGCTGGGTATGCGCAGCTCAATGCGGTGGAGGTTGCCCAAAGCAGCAGTCATCAACAGGAGCAAGACGAATCAGACCTCGAGGCCAAGAAAGACAGGTGGGGACTGGCAGGACGGCTTGCCAGCGTTCAGGGGTTGGACCATTGATGAAGGAGCAACAGAGGCGTCGTCGCAGGACAGGAGGGACGGGCTGAGAGGCTCTGGCCCAGACAGGCAATGGAGAGTCTGATATCGGCAAACCAGGGTCCATGGGGCGCTATTCCCTTGGCGGACTTGGCAGGGTGATCCTCTCACTTCAGAGAAATAAGCTTAGCCGACGGTCCTCGCAGTGGACGATCCCCGAGATGCGAGCATGCAGGATGCGGTGCAGAGGCCAATCGACTGGCTGGCCCAAGAGCTCGTGGAGCTCCAGGAGCTTTGGTAACGGCCAGCATGGATGGAGCGGCTGGCTGTGAGACGGCGACGGCGGACAATGGATAGTGGGCAGTGGCTGGCAACGGTCTGAGCAGCCGTTGACCAGCCACGCATTGCGTGACTACAAATTGGTGGAGCCCGTTTTCTGATCTGTGGTAGCAAGGCCGTCGATCTCTTTATGGTTGGCTGGCGGCCTTTGTGCTGTCGTAAAAAGCACATTTCGTGCCACGCTTGGGCACATTGGCCAGCTTGCATTGTGCCTTCAGCCGAACCCCTGAATCCTCCGGATGCCGACATTGGATGCCACAGCAGCTAGATTGCAGCTCTGTCAGCTTTGTCTGCCAAGGCCACGGCCAAGAGGGCAATCAGGTCAGGGCATAGGTAGGGGAGGCGGCAAGACGGCAAGGCACCTCAAACAACTCAACAAGGTGAGGTTGACCAAATTGAGGACGGCCACACAGCTAGACAACGGGACAGCGGCAGGCCAAGTCGGGCAAGCAACCGAAGCTTTGGCGACGAGAGTCCTAGCTTCTGGGCGGCTTTGCTTGGTTTGACTGCAAAACGCGTTGCGGACGGAAACAAGGAGAGAAGTCGTAGGCGGGGAGGAGGACGACGGCGAGGACGACGAGGACGGATGATGGCCTGAGCTTGAGCTTGAGCTTGAATGCTTGTCAAGTGGCCATCCTTCCTCTTGCAACGCGGTCACTCTTGACGGAAGGAGTAGGCGCATTGGGATGAGAGGGCACGACGTCAGTTGGGAGTTACAATGTACCTAGGTACCTAGGTGATGTACCTGGGTACCCAGCCAAGGAGCGATGAAGCGCCACCTGAGAGACAACCTGCAGCCTGCTTGAACAAAGCCAGCCAAACAAATACGAACTCACTTCAGCTTTACATCACATCGAACAGTCAAAACTCTAATACGCTCACACAAGTCCAAAGCCTTCCCGTCGTTTTTCTCTCCGTCAACCCACACCTCCTTTACTTCATTATGCCGGCGCTTCATGGCTTACCCCTGCTGGACCCTGGCTCTCTCGGCATCAACCGCCGGCCACAAGGTTCGTGGGGGCTGGGGGGACGAACGCGTCCGACTCGCGCTTCTGAACCGTGGCACACGCCGACACCCAATTCATGCACATCGCCTGCCAAGGTTATTGCGCAACTCTTCCACGGCCTCCAAATGGGGCTTGCACGCTGCTCTTTCAAGGTTCATGCATCCTCATCCTAGGGTCCCTCGGAGGCAGCCGTGTCTGTCTGTCGCCTGCGGCCTCCCACGCAGTTCTGGAGCATGGAGCACCTCCAACCAAACTCATTCACTCGCTATTACCGTAGCTTTTGTGCGAGACTTTGGCCATTGTCCTGTTCTGAACTCTCCCATCGCCTC
Organism: Diaporthe sp. P3_1W; assembly: GCA_037177825.1. NCBI lineage: Eukaryota > Fungi > Ascomycota > Sordariomycetes > Diaporthales > Diaporthaceae > Diaporthe > Diaporthe sp. P3_1W. The sequence continues at coordinate 7,691,895 of JBAFXB010000001.1, forward strand.
CTCGAAAGGCTCAAGTTCTGGCTCTTTTGCACCAAGGGTGGTAAGATGGCATCTGGCTGAAGTTCGAGTTGATGCACCCAAGATCCGCGGTGTTAGTAAAACTCCCAACTTGTCAAGGAAACATATTCCAGCTGTCAAGGCCGTCGAGGCCACGAGGTAATGTACCATCCGTTCTGTTCTGTTTTGTTTCGTCTTCACACGCCGAGACAACGTTTCAAAGCGAGGGCTGGCCAACATGTGCTCCTGCATATGATCAAGATCGAAGCCAAGCGGCGGGTACTGCACCGTACTCTCTTAGTTGGCGATCCTCATCTCGGCATCTTGACCTCACTTTCCAGCTGGGCCTATCGGTGGCTTGTTGTGGCATTGCGGCTGGGACAAGCAACCCCAAGCTCTCTTGCCACGCCTTGGAGTCCTTTGAGCTGGCTATCAGCTTTGAGACACACATCTCCTTGTCCCGTATTGGTTGTATCCCAGTACCGCGCGTGTCTCAGAGTCCTCATCTGAACCTGTGCTTGTGACGACTGTCGTTCAGTCAGTACGTATGATATGCCCATGTTAATCAATTGGCCGAACATCGGACAAGCAAGAATATCTCTGTCAAGGATTATCTGGTCCCATCCTCCATCATCTTCGCCTTGCATGCTAGGAGTTTGATCCGTCCCACCTCCCCCAGTGAGATGACCGCCACTGGATTTCTCACTTCTATAACACAATGAATAAATTTATCATCGCATCCATTGAAGCGTGGTAAGATTCTTTAGGCGAGCGAAATTTGTATATCTATCTTTCAGAGCTGGAACAGATGGTTAGGCCCTACAATCCACTGTGGCCTCAGAATATCAAATGCCAATGACTTGCAAACAGAGAGCACCAGTATTATTGAGAAACACCATGATGTAGATCCAGTCGGGCCCGGACAATATTACCTTGTGAGGTTTGAATAAGAGGGAGGTGTTATAGACACTCCGCCAGACCAAGCCTTGCATCTTAAGGTAATTAAGCAATGGGCCAGCTGGGACAAGGCAAATGTTTTGTGTTTCAGGGCATGGGCTGTGCGTTGCGCCATTCAATCAATCTGGTGACGTCTTGTTCCTCATCTACCATAACATTCTGTTGTTTGTGGTTGGACATCGCTGGTCAACACGGCTTCCAACTTAGAGTGCAGCATCAATCTCTTTCGCCTGGCCGTTCCGCACCGCGCTGTCTCCTCAGTTTTGTAATGCCTGCGAAACGAAATTTGGCGAAGTGATAAATACCGAATCATTAACTAGACAAATGTCTCATGGTCGTTCCACGCACCGTCCACATGGCCAGAGTGGTTACGGACGCCGGACCGGATGAGAACTGACGAAGCATTCCGGTGACGAGCTTAATTCGCAATCGACAACGGACATGTCGAAAAAGCCAGTCATCAATTGGTACTCAGTTCAGGTTCCTCTGGATATTACTTCATTGATTGAGTCGACCTCGTCACCATGGTCGGTCACTGTGGGTTCCCCGATGCTCAAGTCCGCGCGGACCAATCACTACGCAAAAGTACGCACGCACGGTGGACCACTGCAGGACAGCTTCCAGCCCTCTCCCCTGAAATGTTGTCGCCGCGTTCTGGGCCCTCAGCCTCATCCACAACGGCTATTTACGACATCCCTGCCCTCCTCCTGCCCATTCCCACTTCATGGCCACGGACTTTCATGGTCACGGCCCCACTTCATGGAGCCAAGCAAACCCCTGACTGGAATTGACAACCCCCCGACCAGGCGTTCCCTGGCACCATCGTGCAGGAGGGCCCTGTCCTTGCGCAGCAGCGGAGGTCGCCTTTGGCACGGCCATGCCTTGCCTTGTCGCTCCAGGGCGCTCGGGATACGACTTGTCCCATGAGGAAACATTCAAAGGGTGACAAGCGAAGAAGCATAGAGCAAAGATTAATCATTTTTCTATAATTTTAGCAGTCTCGTTGGAGATGTTGGCGACACAGTAGAACCCAACCCATCTCTGTGTAAGCTGTGTCATGCTTTTCTTCGTTCTCATGTGAGAGCCCATGAATCAGCATCAAGACGCTTGGGATATCCAAGCTCTCATTCCTTGGCAGTAGCCAGCTTCTCCGTCCCACTTCCTTCGGTCTCGTCTGCGAGTCCATCCCTCTCTGGCCCAGTCAACACATGCCCTGTGACGCCTTCGATTTCTTCCACGGTCGACTTGGGCCCGGTAAACCACTTCCTAGCCGCGACAAAGTAATAGACGGATGCGCCTCCCCACACTGCCATGTTCACCACAACGGTGTAGTTCATGGTCTCCGGCGTGGGGTCCGGACCGCCAACGGGGAACATTGCCAGCAGGATCCCAAACACCAGGAATATGATGGCAGCCCACGCGATCGGAATGCTGAACTTGGTACCGGTGTAGAAGGCGCCTGGTGTGAACTTCTCCCTCCCCCACACCACGCGTGCGAAGATGGGAATGCCCCAGGCAAGGTTGTTACCAGCCACAGCCAGGGAAAACAGCGCAGACGCGGCGGCTGGGGCGATCAAGCAAAGAAGGCCCAGTATGATGGCGACGAAGACGGCACCCCAGACTGCGCGCAGCGGGATGTAACCGAATGTTTTGGACTAGGTGGCATTAGCACTAGCCACAACTCGCCCCGTATTCTCCGGACAGGATCACTTACAATGCGGCGGAAGAAGGATGAGAAAGGTAGGGCACCATCTCGGGAAAAGGCCCACATCTGGCGGGACGCGGCTATCGTGATGGAGTACCCCATCAGATATTGCACGATGAACAAAAAGGCAATGAACCCCATGGCTCCCTGCTTCCCCAACGCATCGTAGTAGATCTGAGCCATCTGTCACGAAACGTTTAGTACTGCTATCCAGGCTGGTCCAAGAAAACTCGACTGGCACTCACAGGCTGCCCAAAGGAGCTCCCCAGCACATTCTCGATATTCGGGTCGATGCACGCAGCCAGCACGATGACAATCACGAAGCCCAGGCCCCAGCACATCCCGATCGAGCTGAGGATTCCCAGTGGCACGGCCTTGGCGGCGTTGCTCGCCTCCTCGCTCATGTGGACGCAGCTGTCGAAGGCCCCGATTGTCCAGATGGGCGACAACCACGCGAGCATGAAAGCCCAGCCCGTCGGCCAGGTGGTCAGGTTCTCCACGGTGGCGAAGATGAAGTGCCCGTCATTGCGCTTGTTCGCCATCCCCACGGGGAGTGCGATGATCGTAGAGAGGATCAGGGCGATGTTCTGCACACACAGGGTTTAGTAGTCGGTTGTTATTGAAGGATCAGATACCGCAACATACTAGGAAGACCGCAAAGGTCTGGAGCTTGTTCATGATCTTGGTCAGGGTGGAGGCGAGTATCCCGTGTGTGAGCGTGCATATCATGAACACCACATACACGATCCCGTTGCTTGGAGTCCATTCGCCGTCTGTCGAGACGACGATGACGGCGCAAAACATGAGGGCGAACCCATCTGCGCGGAGTAGTTGAGATGTCAGCTGCACGTCACAATGACCAGGGAGAAGGCAGCTTTCTTACAATTGATAGAACATAATCCACCGATCAAGCCCAGACTGTTACTGTACCCAACCAAAAAGCATAGATAATTCCTCGTCTTGGGCGCGCCGAAATAATGCGTCCACCAATATAGCCCCCCACTGGTGGGCATCGCGCTCCCCAAGTCCGCCATCGCCAGACCGACGACAAAGATACAGCCGCTGGCCAGGAACCACGACCATACCATGCCCGCCGGCCCGGCTGGGAGGGAAAAGGCGAGGGTGCTGGCGATTGAGGGGAGAAGGCCCATGATGGAGAAGGCGATGCCGAAGACCTCGAGCGTCGAGAAGTTCCGCTTCAGCTCCTGCTTGTATCCCATCTTCGCCAACAGCTCGGCGTCTGCCTCGCTGGCCAGGACGACGCCATCATCTGCGGTGGTTACCAGATCCGCGTGGTGCTGCGGCGCCTCGGCCGGAGCACCATCGGAGGAGGATATCTTCTCCGTGGTTGACATTTCTGAAGGTTGGAGAGCACTGTCTCCGCGGTCTTAAGTGCTTTACTGGCAGAAGACCAGCTGGCGGTGATGATGAGATGAGCTCGTCCCCGTCACCAAATGACGTGAGCAGACTATGGCACAAGAGTGGTGATCTTCGTGAACCGACCGGCAGATCCAGCGGGATGGTACGGTTCAAGTATCATTTGCCCTAGGGCGGCTAGCTGACCATCTCATACGGACTAAGCTGACGTTGCAGGTTCCCGGTGGTAGGACTAACGATAAAGCTGGTCGCATTGGCGAATGATACCTCACGCGTCTCTCTCCTCCACTGATAAGCCTAAGCTGTGAGCGAGTGCGTAACCGTACCGTGCTTTAGCTTTGGCGCGAGGCGGGGGCGGGGATATAACTGCCATGTTGGGGAAGCTTGATGAGATCCTGGAGCGGATCTGTGATAAACCCGATGTGGGCATTAACGAGAGGTTCTTATCTCGATGCGGTTTGTCCTCGTCTTCATCAACCCCCACTTGCCCGTGCAGTCTTCCTGATCTTTGATAACGACGCCGGATATCAATCTCAAGTCGATTTAGCCTTGAACTTGATGTCTTCCGTTCAGGCCTCAATTTCTATTGTTAAATTCCATGCCAAACAAAGTATTATGGCAAGCCCAGTCACCCCCCATGTGCATATTCTGTTTTTCGAATGTAACGACAGGCTATTTACAAGTAAGGAGGCGAACGTCGCTCCGCGATGCCAATTTATGAGACTAATATTCATAAATGGCATCCAGTTTTGTACCGGCCAAACGCTCGCGAGTTCTACATCAGACCAATCTCTGAGGCGAGCCTGAAAGAAGCAAGTGAAGTCGAGTGATGAGCCTAAACAAATCTCAGGAACTCGGTATCGATCTCATCAGAAATGACAGATTTCGTCGCGTTCTCCTTGATTTGGAATGTGCCGCCTGCTTTTCGAGACACGACTGGCCTCATGCCGACAGTGATGCGGAAGAACAGCTCTTTCGGACGGTCCAGACGGGTCTCTCGCTCGATCGAGACAAAGTATCTGCCCAGGCGGGCTTCGAATGGCCCTGGTGGGTTGAAGGGCACGCCCACGCCGACAAATTTAGATTGTAGCCAAGAAGGTATAAGCAGCGTGCTGGTTCGCCGGTGTAGTACCCGGTCGCCGCCGTCTTGTTTCTCCACGGGTGAGAGCAAGTCCTGCCTCACCGTCCGGACTGAGACGTTGCTCTCTATCTTGGCGATCAAGAGGAGCCATGCTCCCCGCTGTATAGCCATGACGACAAGAATTCTGTCGATCCCGTTGCTCATGATTATGAGAGCAAGGTGTCGGCCATTTTCGTACGTTCTTCGGTCGAACTCGACAAAGTCAGCCTGTATGCTCCTTGCTACGGTGGCTTTGTGTAGGTCTGGGAATATCTCCCGCCCCGACTCTGTCCTCATGGCCCACCGGCCCTTGAAGCTGAGCATGAGAACCTCGTTGCACCTCAGCGGGCAGTCGTTCACCCAGTACTCTGCAATGTGGATTGTGGGATGTTTCTTGGCAAATGCCATGTACACGCGCCGCTCGATCTGTCCGCCGCATCCACCTCTGAGGGACGGCGTGCCGAAAGGCTCGCTCACGTCCGGGTTCAACACCAGCGGCCAGGTATCGACGGTTATTCTTATAAAGATGGTGTCCTTGTGGAAGTCCTCGTCGCCGATCTTCCTATGCTCAAACCACATGCCCTTGAAGCTTGTGCGGGTGAACTGGCGCATGCCGCCTCCTGGCTGGCGGTAGAGGTATATCGTAGCCCACTCATTCACGGTAGAAGCGCCTAGGTATCGCGCCGCGAGGAATCCGTAGTAATACCCGGGGTAGTCCGGTCCAATCTCTGCTATGGGGATCTGGATTTTCAGGCCGTAGTTTGTGACGGTGAATTCTGGTTTTGCCTGATATAAATCAAAAGCTTGTCGATAGACGTCAAACTCGACAGGATGTAGCTTGGCACCGAAGAAATGATCTGGAGACAAGGCCAGGATCCCAGAGGTTATAGAAGACCCCTGTCCCCACCAGGTGAAGATGGTATGATCGGTTGACGTGTGCATGATCTGCTCTTGCAATCTCCTGAACGCGCTGGGGCCGCCTTCGCCATAAATAGGCGGCATGTGAACATCGAAGAGGCCCAGAAGGGAGTAGGCGTGGTCCTCCTCTCGGGTCGTCCGCCGTCCGGCCGCCCAGGATATCTTCTCCGCTATGCTTGTGTCGTGCGCATAAAGTCCATCGACAAGTATACACTCCCGTATCCTTGCGATGCTTGATATCTGTTTCGCAAGCGTGGCCTTAGTCCCTATCTCCTGCCACTCGGCCGTGAGGAACACAACGTCTGCCGGCGCAATTAGCTCCTGCAGCGTCCACCCTCTCATAAACCACCTGCTCTTCCGGAGGTCCCGCAGGTTGAAGCGGTCGTGGAGGTCGTCTAGGTAGGCATAGCATGTCTGCGACATCTCGTACCAGCGGAACATGGAGTTGATTGCCTCGGACAGCTCGGCGCTGGAGCTCTTGTTGATGCAGCACGTGTCAACCCAGACGTATCCAAGTCCATCCTGCAGGGCGCGCTCACATGCTGCCGCCAGCTTGGCGTAGCCTTTCTTCAACGTTATTCTGGACAGGCACGTTATGTCTTCGACGTCCTCGCAGTCCTGAAATGTGACCTCGCCATCTCCCCAGACATGGGAGAGGGTTGCATAGGGTGGGGGCTGCTCGCCGACCTGTTCCAGATGGATCGCTAGTGGCTGATCAAACTCTCCCTTGGTGCAATGAAGAAGATGCATGGTTCCTCAGTGTTGAGCTCATTCAGAACAGCTGTGATGCACAGTTGGGCGCATCCGAAACCTGGTCTGTGGCTCAAAGGAGTCCTGGTCCCCTGTGGTGCGGGCACAGAGGAGTGGGTCTTCCATGTATTGAGGGGTGATGCCTGGATGATGCCTTTCTCAGAGTTAAAAAAGAAGGAACAATTGAATTGTTGGTGGAGTATCTTTCGGCGACCGCTTGGAACAAGCGACGTGGGCCCTTTTCCACTAATAGGTTTTGACAAATCGAGGTTCTACAAATCTCCGCTCCGATAACGTATATCTACCGGCTCCCTCCTTCATGGGGCCTTTACGGAGGATTTTGATGGGGTAGGCGAGCAAGTCAGCTGACGTAGCACCGCTGCGCCGCAAACCAGCAGGTACTGCTGTGCTATGGACTGCACTACAACCGGCTGCTGCATACTGGGTACATCAAAACCACTCAATATAATACAATAATTAAGAGGAAGACCTTTTTTATTTTGTCACGAGAGAGAATACATAGGCAAGGCAGCTGTCCTCAATACGTCAATTCAAAACAAGACGGCGCTACCTTCTATGTAAGGAAGAGGTCTTGCAGAAATCCTTCAGGGTGTGGGGCCCAGAGCCTCAGTGAATGCCAGCAGTCAATGGGGCCTTCACTAATACACACACTCACATATTTAATAATATTAAAAAGAAGATAATTAAGATTCAGCAAAGCTTGATAGAACTAAGGAATAATTGCTAATAATCATTTTATTGAGAAAGTTTTCTAGGAGGATATTTAATGAGAAATTATTACAAGGGTTTTTTTAGTAGCAGGAAACTATTATAAGAGACAGTCCCACAGGAGGTCATTTATAGAATGTTATCCAGCAGGTTGGACCACAATGTGCTGCTCAAGTTGCTGCATATTTCTGGGTACCAGTATGTGAGAGGGTTGGCATCTTGCATTCTGCTAAACAAATACTCCTAGGGTAGTCAACGATGAAAGAGTAAGAAGGGGTGATATTGTCTTGTCTTGTCTGGCCTTTAATATCATGACCATAGGGTCTATAACTCGAGTCCCTTCGCTCCCGGACACAATGGCCTCTTGTTGTCTTCAATTCGAGAACGCGAGGCGCTCAAGCGTCCTTCACGGCCGAGATATTGGCCAGGATACTCTCCTCCAAAGTGACCCAGCCCGGACGCCCAAGATCTCGCAGCAACTGCTCAGCCTCACCGGCGGGCTCAATCTCATTAGGGTCTGACCCGCCAGAGAAGTTGTCGGGGAGTTTCTTGCCAGGCGCGGCCTTGCGGAGGATGTCCAGAATCTCATCCCAGCTGAACCGTCCGGCGAAGCCAAAAACCCGCTTGTCCTTGACGTGGTCCAACACGGCGGCTGCGACGTGAAGCCTACCGGTGTCCTGGACGTCGATGTAGTACTCTGTAAGGCTGTTAAAACCACCCAGCCTTTGATAAAAGAAAAAGAAAAGAACGTACGTGGCTTTATCATGTGGTGGAATGGTGTCACCTGTCCCTTCCATAGTGCGACAGGGAGGGCGGAGCTGCTCGGGTAGCCCTGATTGACTGGGTCGAGAGACTTGCCGAAGTTGAAGTTGGGCAGAACTAGCAACGTCAGTGAGGTTCACTCAATCTCACGAGCTGGCAATTCTCACCCGTGTTAACCACCAAGTCGGGGCGCTTGTTGCGGTTCTCCTTGTGGTACTTCCACACCGCCCGTTCAGACTCTGTCTTGCTAGCGGCGTAGACAGGACCGCCGCGCTCCGGGGTGTAAGGAGGATCAGCCCACGCGGCCTTGAGCGCGGATTCATTCCAGGTGTCTGCGGTCACCTTGATGCCCGGCACGGATGGGTCGGCGAGGTAACAAGCCGATGATGACGACGTCAAGACGAATCGCTTCACGGAAGCCTCCTTGTACGCTGACTTGAGGGCATTCTCAGCGAACGCAATAGCCTGAGGGATCACAATATTAGGGTCCGATTCAAAGCTCGTGATGCTGGCAGTGTGTGCAACGACGGAGGTGCCTACGCAGGGAGTCAGTCGCGGATCGTAAAACTTCCAGTATGATCTCTAGTGTTTCGCCATACCTTTCACGGCCTCGTCGAAGGCGCCCTCGGAAGTCAGGTCGGCGACCTTGAAAAGCTCGAAGCTGCCCTTGCCGTACTTCTTGTCGAAGAGGGCCTGGAGCCAGGCATTCTTCTCCGTGTCGCGGACGGTGCCGCGCACCTTGTAGCCATACTCGAGAAACTGGTCGGCAATGTGGGAGCCCAACAGGCCGTTGGCTCCGGTGACAAGGACGGTGGAGCCCTTGGGGACTGCGGGGTTGTCAAGAGGGGCCATCGTGATTCAGCTGCGAGACGTTGAGACGGGATATTTAGGTGATCGTCGAAGTAGAGTTGAATCTGTGTGTGACCAGATGAAGTGTTGGATGGGATCTTCTTGGTTAAATAGCTAGATTTTAGCAAACGCGTCGTCTTGAATGCTATTCGTTAAAGAGTAGTCAATGGAACTCTGGGCCGAGTTTACACGTATTACCAATCAGAGATTACTGATCGCATGATGCGATAGGCTGTACAGTGCGAAGGTTCTTTCAAGTTTCTGGAACGTGCACTGCCTTGGCTTCAGACGGCTGTTTCCGTCGAAATGCTGCAGCAGAGAGTCTGCCCAAATACTTCTGGGGGGGTTGAATCTCGCGGAAGGAAAATGGAAGCGGCTGGTGAGTGAGCCAAGGCCTCGTGCATGGCGTGGTGTCAGCACCTCACTGTTAGTGTCTCCTGCGGTGAGGACAGCGCAACCGCAACAACTAACTATCCGACATAACTACGTAAGTACGCTGAAAAGAGTATAAACTCCGCCCAGTTGAGCGAGTGGATATATGTTTAACCAGAGTTTTTTAACAGTTAGCGTATCATTAGATCTGTCCCTTGCATTGCTCACATGCATTTATCTGCACTGAGGAGAATCCGTGGATAACCTCAGCCAAAGCGGGACGGGAACACAAATCTCTCCGAGGCTCCTGGCAGAGTATCCCGATGAACATGTGATACGTATTTCCATTGCACCATGGGATCCAAACAGTTAATAATCAAGCGGCAATGTGTGATTGTCTTGATTATATTTAAATACGTGACCCAGCCAACAGTTTGCTACTTTAAAAGTTTGCACGGGTTGCGACTCCCTGCACAGGATCGTCGGCTCTGGGCCCCTGCTAATCAATGTGGTAGTGACTGGATTTGACGCGATGCGGAACAGACTCTGCAGCCACTGTAAACACACTCGTTTCTGTTTGTAAATTCGAAGCCTAGTTTCCAAACAATGCTAAGGTCCCAAGTAGACATTTATTTCTACTCGTTTCTGTCTCTTTCGCAGAGGACCCATGCATGTCCAGCCCTTGAATCTACACTCCCACCTCCTTGTTTTTTTCACTTGCAAGGGAACCCGCTCATCAGGCCCAGCAGGTCGAAGAGAATAGTCGCCTAAATATGCATCAGATGTCCGCTCTAAAGAACGCGCACAGGCGCTTATTTACTAGACCAGGCCACTGCATAGTTTAAGGCATTTATGACGACCAGGGCCCAGCTCCTTCAGCATCCGGGTGGGTGCGCTGAAAGCCAATTGCCCAATCATCTCACAGCGTCGCTGTTACAGCTCGGGAGGATTGCTTACTGCCTAATCTTGTTTTAGAATGCGGAGATTCGTACAGATCAAAACGGAGGGTACACAGATACATAGTCACGTGACCTGCAACTATACGCCCTTTGCAGCTGCAATACCAGCGCCCTGCGCAGCCTCCATCGTCACCAAACTCAACACAACTACCCTTCGTCAACGCCACGTTAAATTAACTAACTTCTCGTCGGCATCAATTAAATTGGCATCAGAAACAACGTTTAATCGCTCAATTTTCGTTTTTCTGGTGTTGCAGCGATGGCGCAGGTCCCTGATTACTCTGGTCTTGAGGTGTGATGGCAGGGCGATTGTAATTCTGACTGCTGAGGACATCGTCGGCGGCAACGACGGCAAGGAGGGTCCAATAGACTAGATACAAATCGATACACCACGCAAATAGGTTTAATAAGTGCAATTGATCGATTTGCAACCTCATAGAGTGCCAAAAAAGCTGCTTGTGACGAGGGTGATAGCGATATTGTTGCTAAAGTCAATCTAGCGTTGCCCCATACTAATTTGGTGGCAGGGCACTAATTGCGCGCTAGCTGCAGTATGTATCTGTGTACCCTCCGTTTTGATCTGTACGAATCTCCGCATTCTTGTTTTACTCCCCTGAGATCTACAAGCTTTCCAAATTTAACTCTCGAAAATGGACAAGCTTTTTTCAAATCTACGTCTTTACAGTTTTCAATTTTTCATCTCGAAAAATCATCTCACCTGCTGGCCGTCATGGGTCAATTCGAAGACCCGGCTGGGCCATGCCCAACCAAGTCGGCAGCATTCGAGCTCACAGAGCGCGCAGACCTGGATCCCCTGCTGTTGGAGCCCTATGTGATTGGGCCCCCGACGCCGTATCGCCGCGAACACAATGGCACTGCACCCATCAGTGTCTTGCGGGAGTCATGGCGCGAGGCTCTGAGGGACATTCGCGCCATTCGCTGGGCGCGAGGGGGAGTTTGGTTCTTGTTCTTCTGCTGGGTCGCAGGCCTGTTGACCTGCATGATCATGGTGCCTTTGCTCTGGTCAGGTTACTACATGAGCTCCGCGTGCCTGCCAGACGGGACGTTCTCCATCTACGAAATCTACGACCCCTGGGATATCAACGGATTTTTCCAGATCACGTCGGGGTTCGGCGAGCTTACCTTCACACAAGCCAAGGTGGTGGATGTGGTGTGGGATGTTGTAAGTTGTTTACGGAACCCAGAAGAGCGCGAGTCACTTCGCATGTGATAAATTCCTTGAAAAGGTGGGCTCAACTAAGGCGAGATGATTTCAGGCAGTTGGCAGGATCGGCCAGACGATTCTAGTTGTCTTCTCATGGAGAGCATTCTCTCTTCACATCAAGGCGTCGCTCGAAGAGGGACCAGATACCAGAAACATTTCCTATCACACATACTGGACGATATTTATGCAAGACAGCATCTCGATATTGGGAGTAATAGGGGTCATCCGGGACTTCCTGGCTCGAAGGAGACTCAGATCAATAGCAGCGATGGTTTTCATGACCGTCACTATGCTCTTTGTCTTAGCTTGGCCGACCGTCGCAAGTGCTATGACAGGTTACGATAGCAACAACGTCGCCTTCATCAAGATTAGGGACGGTTCACTCATACCATTTTCATCATTCAGCCCGTTGCTATACATCATCCATGATGGGAGCAGGGTCGATGGGCTGACAGATGAGTACTTGGTCCCATGCTGCAGCGAAACGAGTGAGTACCCCCTGATTCTATTCTCTGCAGGCTTGCGACAAGTTCTGATCATATATACCTAGGGGAGTGGGACCCTACATTTATATCAAAAGATAATGCCTACTGTTATTGCTACGGTACAACAGATAAATTCTACACCCTAGGGAATAATGTCTCACTTTGTAGGTATTCAAGGAGTTACCAAGCAAAAATGGCTGCATGCTCATCGTCCCTTTCTGACCCCCACTGCCAGATGCGGAGACTTACGGCCTTCTCGGTCTGAACAACACAAACTCAACCTGGCCTGAGGATAATACTACCCTTCCTAGTCCTGCACTGAACATCTCGGCCTTTCCCATTTCCAGGTACGACACATATGGATCCGAGTGGATTGACCCTCGTACGGGTCAACAGCCATTCATGGATGAGAAGAAAATAACCTACGTCTACAACAACGAGGCGTACGACTTCGACTACATCATCACACAAGGCTATGGCCGGTGTCAGCCAAATGGAGTAAGTAGGATCGACAGAGAAGATGACACATCCTTGAAAATTAGATTTTGTGTAGACGGCACTGACGAGTTGGCCAACAGACATACAAATGGGGCTTCTCGTTCTTGCAAGCGTTCATTGCCATGTTGCTCATGAGTTTATGGTCGCTCTCGGTATATGTGATGTGGCTCAAGGCTCACCTGAAGCTATCGAGCCGTGGGCCGTACGAGATCCCGAACCGGTACAAGGCCGCGGTCAAACTGACCAGGGCAATCGCCGCTGACTTTGGCGACGCGGACCAGGCCACTGCTTTGTCCAACAAGGAATTCTCCACACACGTCAGTCGAAACCTAAGAGGCGGGAGGGTCGGAGGAGATCCGGCCATGGCGCTGGGAAAGTACAGCTTCCGGAGCAGTCTCAAGGGCTGGGTTGCAAGGGAGAAGCGGTGGTTCTCCGGCATGGTGCTGTGCACTGTATTCTGCTGCGTTGGCTGGCTGCTTCCTTACGAAGTCTTTGGCCTTCTTTGGCTAGGTGTGTGGTTATGGCCTATGATTGTTTTCGCCATGTCTGTTGGTACCACAGGCAAATCCCGCACCTTCTTTTTGGTTTCTTGGCTGCTCATCGGGATAGCTTGGATTCTTCCCATATCGATAGAATCTGCAAAGGAATACTTAGACTACTGATTGCTGTGGTCGCATGATATATCTACGATGTAATAATCTTTTTTTTTAGCAAGCTGGGTGGGGAGCTTGGAATACCAACGAACATGCAGTACTTATTCTGACTCGTTTCGAAACAAATGGTGATATAGAAGCTCTTCTGTGACTCAGTGGGACGTCTTCTCCAATATGTTGTGCCCGGAACTACAATTTCATGTTTGAACATACCGTAACTTTTAGAATCGAAGATCTGACGACGAGATGTTGAGCCTTTCAAACGAACGCAAAATCCTTCCGAATATTCTAGCCGAAACATCAGGTTCAGAATGCGGACTTTCGTTCTGCTTGACAAGTCAGGTCAGTTAGCAACTGAATCACCTCAAAGAAATGACAATGTTTGCTTCTTTCGCCCCGCTGCATGCGGGTGCCAAGCGACATGCCATAGAGATTCGCAGATGCGAGACCATTGTTCAGATATCAATGAGAGTTTCCACAGCTGTGCTGTCTGCGAAGGATGCCATGATTCAGCGTCGCGATGCGGCGGCTCCATTCCGTGCTCGACCGGCAGCTCCGGTGCCAAGAGGAGCTTAGCGAAGCCCTGCCCCTGTTGGAGCTTACTGAGCAATTGCATCATACCCTCACTGGTCCTCACGAGGGTAGCTGTCGATCATGGACAGACCTCGTGCAGAAGCGCGCCCGAGAAGCTGGTTTGATCGGAGCAGCACGCGTGCGGTGTTGGTAGCACGGGTAGAACGACTGAGTAATGGCATTCGGTGATCATCGTAAAAGCTAAATTCCGCCATATGTCAGCCCAGGAAATGGCATCATCATCGCAGCATCGCGTGCGAGTGGGGAGCCGGCTGCTTTGACACAAAAGCTGCCCCTCTCCCTCGGTCCCATTGACCCCGCGATGGGTGCTTCTCAAGCTCAACATCACCACATTCATTGACATCAACACTCACAGCTCGTCCGACAGACCTCATCCACACCAACTAGCACCACCGCATCACCATGAGCAAGCACGTCCTCGTACTCGGCGGCCACGGCAAGATCAGCCAGCTGCTCACCCCGATCCTGCTCAAGAAGTCGTGGACGGTGACCAGCATCATCCGCACCGAGGAGCAGATCCCCGCCATCAAGAAGCTCGGCGAGAGCCTCCAGGGCAAGCTCAACGTCCTCGTCCGCAGCATCGAGGAGGTCAAGAGCGAGTCGCAAGCCAAGAGCATCCTCGACGAGGTCAACCCCGACTACGTCTTCTGGAGCGCCGGCGCAGGAGGAAGAGGAGGGGCTGAGCGGGTATGAGTCCTCCTTACGGAACCGTCACTATAGACACTGGAATGAGGAAGTAAGTATATGCTGACTGGACCTTGCAACCACGCAGACATTCGCCGTCGACCGTGATGCCGCCATCCACTTCATCAAGGCCTCGGCAAACACACCCAGCATCACCCGGTTCCTGAACATCTCATACCTCGACTCACGCCGGAACAAGCCCAGCTGGTGGAACGACGACGACTGGAAGGTGAGCAGCGCCCCTCAGACCCCATAAGAACACCCTTGAAAGGCCACCCAGAAACCACTAAGAGGCCTGCATGCTAACATGACCACCGGGAAAAGGCCGCCGAGGAAGTCAACCACAAGATCCTCCCCAACTACTACATCGCCAAGCTCGCCGCGGACGAGGCGCTGTACCAGGAGTCGGCCAGGCGGGGCAGCGGCTTCGTCGGGATCAACCTGCGCCCGGGGACGCTGTCCACGGAACCCGCGGGCAAGGTCGAGCTGGGCAAGACCAGGACCAGCAGGGGCAAGGTGAGCCGCGAGTCGGTGGCGCAGGTCTCGGCCGCGCTGCTCGAGGCCGAGGGCGTGAGGAACAGCTGGATCGACCTGCTGGACGGCGACGAGGAGGTCGGCGCGGCCGTCCAGCGTGTCGTCAGGGACGGGGTGGACGCTGCGGAGGAGGACCCTGTTTATAAGTTGTAAAAAGGCGGGTAATGAAAAGTTTGATGATTAATTTGCCATCCATAGTCCCTTGCAAGTTGGCTTCTTCAAAAGCTTTGGCGGGCGCGCCGTTCTTTCGGTGAGCCTGTGATGCAGAGCGCGTACAGGCTGTTTAAGGGGGTATCTGCTCTATTTGACAAACCACTATGCTAGGCTGGGTATCTAAGTCATTTCTTGTCTCTTCACACCATATCCCAAAAAAGAAAAACAGACATTAACATTAAGATAGGGGTCGGTATCAGGCATCACGGCTCGATGAACCCTGCGCGGGCTCCGAACCCTGCACACCTTGACCATGTCCATGGGTCGACGTAGACGCCAGGTTCTCAGGCATGGGGATCTCAGGCGCCTTGCCCTTGTCGCCTGCAGGCGGCTGCGAAGCCTGCGTCATCTCGGGGGCCGGCGCAGCGCCACCGGCAGCTCCTCGAGGCGGCAGCTCGGGCGCAGCCTCGCCCGCCTCGGCGCTGGTTACCGACCCAGCGACATCCTTGTCGGCCATCCTCCTCCTCATGCGGTGACGCCAGATCAGGTAGCCGATGATGCCGACGGACAGCGCGCCCAGGCCGACGCCCACGCTCACGCCGACGAGCGCGGGCACCGAGAGGATGTCATTCGCCAGCCCGCCGCCGTCGCCGTTCGAGCTCCCGCCGGAGCTAGTGCCACCGTCGGAGGTGGTGGTCTTGGAGCAGCTCGAGAGGACACAGAGCATCGTCGACGAGGGGGCCGTGGACCCGTACGTGGCGAAGGCGACGACGTTGCTCGTCTCCGTCGCGCCGAACTTGACGGGCGCGATGGCAATCTCGTCGTTGACAAAGTCGAAGACGCTGTACGTCCGGCGGAGGATGCCGCTGCCGAGGCTGTAGTCGGAGGTGTACGAGTACGAGGAGCTAGACACGATGCTCCTGTTCTGCACGCCGAAGAGGCACACCTCCTCCGTGTCGAGGGACGAGAAGTAGGACGAGGCGTAGGTTGTCACGTCGACGTCCGTCACGGGCACGATGAGGTCCTCCAAGACCGCCGTGATGTTGGGGCCGTTGGGGCCGTTGCCGAGCCTGAAGGTGAAGTTGGTCGAGGCCGTGTTGCCGGCGTTGCACCCGATCAGAGCCATCTCCGTGTCCGAGTCGTAGTAAGCCCCTGCGACCTCCCAGAATTGGGAGGCCACATCGTCAGGCAAAACGCTCAGGGAGTCAGTAGGGGCGTATGTCGCACTGAACAAGTAGTCGTTCGAGGATGAGCTGGAAGACGAGCTCGGGCTGGTGGATGAGCTGCCGTAGTAGCTGTCGTCGTTTTCCGCGTCGTAGGTGATTGTGATTGGCCCATCGCTATCCTGTGTCGTGGCGTTGATGCTCGAGATTGTCATAAGCATCTGATAACCCGAGTAATACGACGCGACCCGGAACAGGCTTCCTTCAAACTTGGTCGTGTCGATGGCGCCGAAGAGAATATTACCCGAGCTTGCCTCAGAGTCGTCGACCCAGATCGAGTACGTCGTGCTGTTGATGAGTCCTTCACTCACGAGACGATCCGTAAAGGTCGAGTGCACGCTATCGTTGTAGCCGAGGCCGAGCATGCCGATGTACCTGTTGGTATCGTTGACCAGACCGACGGTGAAGTCGTCCAGAGACACATCGCCCAGGGCAATCGAGTCGTTGAAATAGTCCCCATAGGCGTATGAACCGTCGTCATATGTGTTACTAAAGTCGTAGCTGGAGCTGTAGCTGGAACCTGAGTCGTCATCCTCTAGAGACTCGGACTCGGACACGAATGTGGTTGACACATTGGGTGAGACTGCGAAGGAAAATCAGCACCTAGACTTCAAGACCGTAGCACCCTCCGCCCGTGGAGTAATGACTCGGTGATCGGCGTTGCTCCGGGCGGAGCATCAGGGGCAGTCCAGATCCGAGACCGTGACCTGGTGGGTCTGCCGTCTGAACGGGAACGTCACTTACAGCTTCCCCAAAGGCACGACGACTCGTCCGGATCAGTGTCACCGTCGTAGGAGGTGCTGTAGTAGGTGCTGTAGTAGGTACATTGGTCCGACCTAGTATCAACGACCCAGGTGTCTGATGAGGAGGGCGCCAGAACTAGAGACACAGGCTGGCCAGGCGTCCCGACAGTGGCGTTCACAACGTAGGTCATAGCCCCTTGGAAGAAGCCCGTGTTCAAGGCTCGTGCTTTTGAGCCGCCTTTGGCGACATTTTGGGGAAGGCTGCCATGCTTGACGAAGGGGAACTGAACAACCGCATGTGCTGATTGCGTGCAAGCGGCGAGCAGCGCCAAAACGAGTGATGCCTTCATGGTCAATGAAGGCAATGAGAAGAGATGCAAACGAGTGACGGCGAAGAGAGTCGCGCGCTCAGAAAAGGAGGCGTGAGGGGAGAGGACGAGGGCGTCCCGTCGCAGCCATTGTGTGTATATTTGAACGGCCAGCACGATAGACACGGCAAGGCAACCAAAGGATTTTCCAGACCCAAAAGGGACATAAAAAAACTCGCCATATCCCTTCCAGAGTCACAGCAGGATCGTCGCCCCGGGTGGCTTGGTGGTTTCCTGAGCCTGCAAGCCGCCTCTCTTTGGCCCATTCCTCTTGCGGTCAAGCTGCCAAGAAATCGTATTTTAAGCTTGTTCAGTGATTGGGTTACACCCCGTGTAGCGAGATGAGTAAGGCCTGACAGGGCCTAGAGCGCAGAAGATCCCGTGGCTCTGGCACCATAATTCCAGGCTTAATGCACTAACTGCTGCCGGCTCCTGACTCCTGGTGGGATAAAATAGGCAACCATCTGGGTCCGGAGGGGTTCGTGATGGCTTCTTCGTGTCGGGATGCCGCTGCAAGAGGCCCACGATGCGACGTAAGCGGGCCGACTACACATACGAAGGAGTCATCGCAGCCTGTCTCTTTGTTGAGCTCATTCAGTGCTATCCAGCTCAAGGCATTCTACGATCCTGCCCGAGTCGAGCAGAGGGAGGCGGTGCTGGTGAGAAGCGGAGCAGTAGATTGGCTCCATTGTCATTGGCGGCAAGACGCAGGAGCTTCACAGACTGGCAGCTCAATTTCGTTTGCCCGGGGCTAAAGAGGAGCACGTGTTCCTGCACGAAGTCGCGTTGCGTCGACTTTATCACCAGTGACTGTTGGGAAAAAGGAGGATGAGGATTTAGCATCTTGGCGCTAGCCTTGTAGAATCGTAGGCAATGCGTTGACTCAGCCGGTGCTTTATCAGCCTCAAGCCGTTGGCTCATAAGAGATGGCGGCTCGGCAGATTGCACGTGCAGACCGTCCAGCGCCGTACCATCACCCCATCCCGCAACGGTGCTTCACAGTCCCGATTGATATCAGTCTTTGGAGGAGTACCTAGACAATGGGCAGGTTCGCATGCATCTCGACACGTGGGAATTACGTGAGGCACTGGCAGCGTAGGCCGAGCTGAAAAGATGTGCCTCTCATCACGGTAGCATCTTGAACAGCTGCTGGACTGCCTTGCCTCCCTGGGCCGTGTCTGCCTTGCTCCGTCGTCAAATTTAGCTCAGCTCACGTCGCACCGCGCAGTGGCAGCGTCCAGTGACCACCATCAATTGCAAACGCATTATGCATAGACCGCCTTAGACCGTAGACCAATTATGTTGTTGCAAGACAGAGGCACGGGTCGGATGATTCGGTTGATGTGTGACACCGCCCTACGAGGGTCTCATTGGAACTCAAGACGCCTGGGGGATGTTGGCATTCGCTTTGCCTTGACTGGTAACCCGCGATGCTTCATCATGGCCCACCACAGGCATGGCGAGAACCCAGGAGCCGTTTTGTCCAAGTTCTTGACGTGAGGCTGCCACGAAACCGACCAGGCATGTTGTAACCATGTCTTCGCAACGGACAGGAGTGCCAGCCTGGCGCCACGCTCAAGCGGCTTGTCTCTCAGTGGTGCTTGTTGGCAGGGCCTTGGGGACCTCGGGATGGAAGCGGTGACTGATGGAGCCCCATCCCACGAGCTCAGGCGAGTCCCAGTCGTCGTCCAGATGGCTGGGATCACAGCAGCCTCTCAGGAGCACCGACGGTTTGCACGTTGCTGGACGGCCCAACAGCGGCTCCACTGGTGGATGCCGGCTATCGGCGATCAATGGGGGCGGCCATCGGAGGAAACAAAGCTGGGTCGAAGAACCTTGATGAGGGGCAGGCAAAAAAGGTTGAGAATCTCTGAAGGCGGCAAACTTGCTTGACCGACAACGTGCTTGCGCGGTGCTGTGGGGCACAAAAACGTGGGTAGCGTACTAACTTGAACTCCCTGTCTACCTAGGTAGGCTGGCAGATCTGCTAGGTAGTCTTCTCTCACCATCAGACTGGCCCACCGTCTCTCGTGGTCTCTTGTGGAAGAGGACGCAATTCTTACCAATCTTCTGTACCCCCATGCGCTTCAATATCAGTTGATCGCCTCAATAACGCGTTCCATGTCTTGCGGTGAACGGACGAAGGTGCGTTAAACCAGAGAGACAGTACTTCTTGATTGGATGCGGAACTCTCCCTCCCTCTAGTAGTACCTTTCAGCTCCTGGGCTGCCAAGGATGAAGCTGCCCGCTCCTTGAGCACCAGTGTTGACTGCTTTCAGAGCCAGTTGAGATGGGGTCACGGCGAAAGCCCCATCTATCATCGTGGCCTCGGGTATCAAGATCATCAATGAATGATCTGTACGTGTTCCTTCTTGGTAAATTCTCCGCAAGTGCCAAGCGATGTTGCTGGTCATCGGAGGTGGTGGTGGTGGTGGACTTGTGACCAGCTCGTCTGCTCCTCCACTTGCCAGCCGAGCTCCCGCAGTAACAATGATGGCATTTCAGCATCAACTGAGCGAAGGCCTCATTTTGGGAGACCACTAACGCCAATGCATGTCTGGTCCTGTAGACTTCGCAATTGGGCGAGCCTACCCTCGTGACTCGAGGGCTTCCGGTTCCTGTTCGTAAGTGCTGCGCAGCTCTTGGTCCACACCACCATCGTCGTCCATATCTAATCTCTTAGTGCAGGCAGGACAGCCTGACAGCTCAGCAGCTTCGAGTAATCCGCGACGCTAAGGTACCAACTCTCACGATGCTACGGTGGGCCAGCCCGTTTCAAGACCAAGGACATGGCTGTTTGCCGCCAGGTCCGCCAGCCCCTGCCGTGTTGCCCGTGGTAGTGTGCTGAAGATCAGGGACGTCTTCCCCGCGGTTCGTCTGTTTCTCTCAGGTGGGTTCGCAGCTCAGGCAACGATTCGCCCTTATTTGCTCCTGCACTTGATCCTGGGAAAACGCGAGACAGCGAGCCCAACCCGGGCCCCCGGCGTGGGAGCACCCGCCGCCATTGGGCAGAGCCGCAATGGCGCCAACTATGTATGGAGCCAGGACCCAATTTAGACATGAGTACGCGAGACCCGCTGCATATCGCAAAGAGGAGAACAGCTCACCCACCTCCACAAACAGCCACTTGGTTCTTCTTATCGCCCAGAATATCGCGCGACCTCCCTGGCCTCCTTGGGCAGCCAGGAAATCCCTCCCAACTGCTGTCTGAGACGCATTATTCTCGAACCGCGCTAGAATATGGAGACACCGCCATGTCGGCGTCTGCCCGCGTGACCGAATGTCTAAATGAGGATCGTGGATGAGGAATACGGTGGATCTCGGTGTTGGACATCGTTTCCGGGGTCTCCAGACCGCCAACACCTTTGGGCTGATCCTCAATGCTACATGTATGTAGCTCCGAGGCCAGCTGATTATCGTGACTGCTCTCTGTTGCTCTCTGTAGACCGAACCATCTTATATTCCAACTCCAGCCCGAGCGGCTCTCTCGTCCTCAGCGCTCTCCTTCGCCAACATTCCCATCAACCCTCAAACTAGACTATGTCTGCCTCAGTCACATCCAGAAATCCTCTCCATAGGAGCTCAACAAGAACTATGGCCAACCAATCAAATCCTCCCCCTCCTCCTCCACACGCAGCAAACCCAAAGACAATTTCCCGACATACTCTCGCCCCTTCGACGAGAAAACAGTCCGAAAAGGTCGACAATACCGCGATATTCATGGTCCCAATCTACGACGAGAGACATCAAGGCGCAGAACTCCTCATAGTCTCACCCTCAAAAGTGAGCCATCAGGACCACCCAGAAACACCATCCAGGGCCCCCACGCCTCCTCCCAAGCCTGTGATCCCTCGGCAGTGCGAGGACTGGGACGACTTCATCTCATGGAGGAAATCAGAGGCCATATGCAAGGCGTCCAGGTCAGAGAAGCCGCGCCTCGCAAATTCCGCCAAGGAGGACATCATGCGCGGGTTTGAGGAGTGGAAGGACTACCTGTCGCAGATGAGGATCCCCGGCAGGAGAGCGAGGCCCGTCTCAATCTTGAGCACCGGCACGGCCGGCCGCAGCCTCGCAAGGTCGAGCATGTGCTCCGTCTCGACCGTCTCGAGCACCAGCTCGTCAAGGGCGAGGTCCCTGAGGAAGACCTCCAGGTCAAGACATCTGCGGGCCTATTACTCTATGGGATGCCTCCTGAGGAATAGATTCAGCCCAAGAGATAACGGTATGCTTCCTATTCCCTCGTCCATCACCCAGAGTCTCGATACTAATATTTTGCCATCAGAACCTGTAATAAGTCCCATCGCAGACATCTTGCGCAACTCAGCGGGCCGTTCCCAGCCCTCGAGGAGGCGGCCAACAAGCCAGCACTCGCTCCCGGCAAATTGGACATATTTCTGCAGCCCGCCTCCTCATCCTCCGCCCAATAAGCCTCTCCCGGCTTTGCCTTCCGAGGCGCAGCAGGCGCCGAAGAAGACGAGGAAGAGGAATCGGTCGGTGCTTGAGATGAAGGAGAGGAAGAGGTTTCAGTTTCTTTTCTGGCAGTGATCTCATCCAATATCATTACAGACGAGCGGATATGAGCCGGAACACGGAACGGACTTGACGATAATTCCTAATGAATCACGACTGAGACGTCATTGACTGTCTGCCCTCATGATACTAAGACCCTGTGCAATACCGTGAACGATCAACCCCGAGAAAGAAGTGAAAGAAGCCCTATGCCGTTTCTTGCCATGGAGTGCATTTTGACTATTCACGGTCTGGTCACGCAAACTTGGCCCCCCAATCCAGAAGTCCCAGAAGCCGGGCCCTCAAGCAACCTCCCGAACCCTCTCGTCATCGTGAATCGTGCGTTATCCCAAAACGACCGGGCGGTCCGTCCATGCTGTATCAGTAGCCTCTCCTACCATTCCCCAGCCCCTGTCGTCTCCTCATGTTCACTTCTTCACTTCCGCAAGCACGGCCGGTTCAGGCTTCTGGACATACGGCTCCAGATGGTACTCGTTGCCAAGATCGAAATGAACAGTCTTGGTAGCCTTCTTCGGGTTCTCGACGATCTCGACCGTCTCGCACTCGACCTTGTCATCCTTGAAGCCGGTGAAGGTGTGCTCCGTGTGCGACTCGGCGAGTATCTGCCAGGACTTGTTGCGTATGACCGGAAGATCTGTCAGCAAGCAACGTCAGCTCTCCGTGGTCCAATGTAGATGAGGTGGATCATCCCTCCTTCCGACTAGCACATACCGTCGTCTGCATTTCCGTCACGGCGACGGCGGTAGCTCTCGAGGAAACCCAAGGTGCGTCCTCGGACGTTCTCAAAGCCCTCGCGGAACCGCTGGGCGAATGTTCCACCCGCCACGTTCGCCACGCCACAAAACTTCAAGACGATATCTCGGACTCTGCGACAGATCGAGTCGTGGTGCGCCCGCTTCTCGGTTGGCTGCTCGACGGTCGGCAGGTCTCCCTCGTGGTGCTCACCACCACGAAAGTACTCGGCTGTTTCATGTTCAGCTCTGGCGCCCAGGTATGTGTCTCTTGGAGTTGAAGAGTGTGAGGTCTTTGGAACTTACGATGGGCGATTCTCAGGGACAACAGCAAGATGGCCGGGGGGATGATGGAGAGGATGAGGATCATCGCGGCGATCGGCAGGATGATGGCGGCGTCATTGACACCTGTCTGGGCGTGGTCGTGGCTGTCCGACATGGTGGGTTGGAGTGTACACCTTCCGTCTGGTATGCTTTCAAGAGATTACTGGCAGGCAGGCCGTTGCGACAACAGAGAGCTGAAAGTTGTTGGCGCAAGCCTTGAAGACGAAACATGCAAGGCCGAGCGCTCTGGTTTTGTGCTGAGCGAGGCGACACACATCGACACCAACCAAGCGACGAGGGAAAGGAATCAGGTTACATTCCTCTGTCCATGTTAAGGCGAGCGACAGGGTGAAGGTGAACCAGAGCTAGGTCAGAGCTCACCGTCTGCATATTTCTGCAAACAGGACGCACCACTGCGCCTGATTTGAGCTCATCCCATTCACTGCCAACGCCCTAATCTCTATCACTTGGCTTTTGGCTGATCGGGGTCACTCGTCTCGCAACCCTCCTCTCTTCTGCCAACTCGTCTTGCGACCGACGCTTCACGCTCTCGTCTAACCTTCAAAGCATTCCTTCTTAAAGGTTCAGCGTTCACCGCAAATGCCCTCGAATGTACTCAGTCACGCATACTCACTGGATTCTACCTAGCCGCGACTTCACTTGTAAGTGTTTCTGTTTGACGCGACCCCTCTAATTCCCTCAACCCGTCATCGTGGCCGAGTTAACGATCGTTCAATGCAGCAACATGGCCCCGTACCAGTTGAAGGCGACTTCCAAGCCGACTTTCCAGCCTCTGGCTGGAAAAAAGGTCCTTGCTGGCAGAATCGAGAAGCAAGAGAAGAACAACAAACAGCAATCCAAGAAGACAATATACGCGTTCCACAGCGTGCTTACCTTCCGCCCCAAGAGCGAAGCCTTCAATACCGCCCTCGCCGATCGAGTGAAGCAAGAATCCCAAGTCACCAACCCCTCGAGTGAAACCCAGGCGACCGTTTGCCCGCCTGAGGAGGAGGATTCTCCTTTCAACCTCCAAGAAGCCATTCCCAAGTCCGGTTTTCGATTTCCGGGCGAAAAGAGAGGAATGCGGGTAATTCTGGGAAGATGGGAGGCGGAGAATAGAGTTGTTCAGGCGCTCTACACCGACATGAAAATCATCCACAAGCGCCATGCGCAGGGCGTAATCAGCCCTATCTTCCACCAGGCGGCCGAGATGCTCGACGAGGGATACATTTGGGGTCTAGCGAGACGCGAGGACATCACCGAGGAGGAGGGCAGTGACCTTTGGAAGCGTTTCCTGGGAAAGCTGTGGGTGGACAGCGTCAAGAAGTGGCCGCGCAAGTTGTCCCAGCACCAGTTCACCAAGTTCTTTTCTGCCCTGACGGAGGCCCGGTGGGCCGAGATTCACCAGCCGAAGAATACCGGAGAGCCACCTGGACTGCTGGAGCAGCATATTTCCATGTTCTTGGAGGCGGCTGAGAGAGCTGGATTTCCCTGGGCCAATGGCGGAGATGTATTCAGCGATGACGATGAGGAGGAGTAAGAGTATCGCCTGGTGGGGCCCTGTGTAGATACTCTGAGACAGCTCGAGGCTTAGTATCTGCTTCCCCAGTGGAATGACAATCACTTGTGACGTATTACTGAAAAGACTTCGTAGTCTTCTCGTGACGTAGATGAGGAAACATTGGCCATACAACGCCTTGGATCTTGATCCATCGCCCTTTCTATGCTCCCATGCACAAATTAAGAACGTAGAGACGTAGTATACTGTAGGAAAACAGAAGACAGTTAGCTGGGCGGCTGAGAGAGTGCTCAAAAGGGGCAGTAACGAAGCAAAACACGCGTTTGAACCTGGGCTTCAAATGAACAAGAACACCTCAGACAAGCCTGAGCATACGTGTTATGGCAGTGGGATGTTACTCGATGTTTGCTTCTAGTAACCAAGCTGGTTCTTGCCCCACGTTGCCAGCTAGCATTCACTTCAATGTTAGCTCGTCCCTGCCACTTAAGGCACGGTTTCCCATCTGATTTCGAAATTGCTTGTTGCCCATGGCCGAGTGGTCTGACACTTTCGAACATTTGACCTAATTTACTTAGGTGCCCATGGTCACGGGTTCAAGCCCCGATGTTCAAGAGACCTCAATTGGAAATAATGATTGCATATGGTGAGGTCGGTCTTCGGACCAATTTCATCGGTAGTGTCGCTCCAATCGGCTTCCCTTGGACATCATTTTGTTGCTTTGTGGGATCATCCTACCATTCCATGGGTATTTTTGCTTCCAAGCGCACCAGTGGTGCTCAGAAACCTCCCATAAGCTAACTCCCTATGGTACAACCCTTTATCCTGACCTCCTCTGGGACATCCTCCTCTGGGACATCCTCCTCTGGGACATCCTCCTCTGGGACATCCTCCTCTGGGACATCCTCCTCTGGGATATCCTCCTCTGGGATATCCTCCTCTGGGATATCCTCCTCTGGGACAACCAGCCAGGGAGGTCGACTGGTTGGAGGCAATTAAAGAGGTTGACAGTGGATCATAGCAGAAGACGGAGAGCGTCATCGGTGTGCTCTGAGGTTATAACGTGCATACTTTGTGCCGTGTCTGCGCTGTTTGACCTTGTCTCAAACTCTCGGCCACTGCACAAGGTGTGTTTATATTGCTCCATCAGCTAACCAGTGTATCTGCAGAAATGAGAACTTTATTGAATTAGAGCTTCCTCCATCTCAGCGCAAAGAGCCCAGACAACCTGTAAGTCCCGCTGTTTGCGGGCTAGACTCGTGTTCTTGTGGTTCTTGTCGTCGAATAATCGCATGCCAACCTTGGACATGGCACTCATGAGCTCGAAAGGAAGTGGATCGTTGTCAGCCATTTTGGTCGGTGCGGAAAAGCTATTGCCAGTAGATGAAAGAGAGCTCTGGGTGAGAACTGTATTAGAAGCGTCTGGTGCAATCTATGACTTGCAAGATTTCATCTGATGTTTGGATGGAGCCGTTTGCTACTTTCTAGGTATGTCACTTCGGTAGTGCTTGTAGCACCGTCTTTCCAGTTGCGACCTAAGTACTTGGAAGGTACTGTGGTCATGATTCTTGAACTTCAGTTGTCTTATGGTCTACCTAGGTAGTGGCCAATCGCGACGCCACTGCCCAATGTGGCTTACCTTGGTGTACTTTTTTGGGCCTGATCATTGCGATCATCTCGCACCTCCCGTCGCCAGCTACTTGGAACACAGCTGACCATTTGATTTCGTCCCCTGCTTGCTGCCCATGGCCGAGTGGTATCACGCTTTCGTTCACTCCTAATTCAATTATTGAATTAGGCGCCCGAGGCCACGGGTTCAAGCCACCGATGTCCAAGGGACCTCTATTGGAAAATTTGATAGCACAGATGATGGCCAAGTCTTCGGACTTGGCTTCATCGCTAGCGGCGCTCCAATTGGCTTCCCTTGGACATCACTTTTGTCCCTCATTTTGATGATGCTCAACATTCCTCCAAAGGTATTTTTGCTTGTCTTCCTGTGGGATAGATACCCTCCTCTGAGACATCCTTTTATTGGCCGTGTCTGTGCCATTTGACCTGACCTCATCCTCGGCCACTCCACAAGATCTGGTTCTTTTGCTCCATCAGTCAACAAGTGTGTCTGCAAAATTCAGGATGTGCAGACTGAGGAGCTGTTCTCTAATGATAGACAATGTTTTCAACCAATAAAAGTATCCAGGAATGCCTCAAATTCTACGTTGGACGTTGCATGGCAAACCATCACCGGCATCGCATGGAAACTTCAAGCCCCTTTCCGGAGAAAGTTGCGTGCCAAACCCGCGATGATCTCCAGCTGTCCTTCCGGGTCGCAATTCACCCTAGCCTCCTCCAACTTCTTAGCCTTATCCTCAAAAAGCCTCCAGACCTCTAGATACAGGTTCCTGGTCTTGATGTCTGTTCCAATAAACAACAGCGCCGACTTCATGGTGTCCCTGTCCTTGATGCTGACCAAGTCGTCCGCCCTGATTGCAACAGTCGCATCTTGCTGCTTGCCGGGGGTCTCGTTCGTGTAGACCACACCGAGCCGGACACACTCCCCATGATCAGCGCCGCAAGTCCGGCTGCTAGGGCTGTCGCTACTGGCGAGCCGGTGTGTGCCTCGAAAGTCTTCAAGCTTCCGTCCTTGACGTCGTCATACCAGTTGCCGACCACAAACTCGTGTCCCGGAAAGATGAAGTTCAGGTCATCGGCATCTCCCACCGTGTCCATTATCTTCCACGTCGCAGCAGCAGCGCCGATACGGAAGCTGCTGGGGTTGCTGCGATAGGGGTATGTTCTGTCGGCGAATTGTCCCTGGTCTGAGGCTGCGCAGAACATCAAGGCGCGGCTCTTACCGTTGAGGGCCAAGTGCACGGCGTTGTCGAAATCCAACTTGACCAGCTCGATGGGAGGAAGCCAAAGAAACTCTCTACAGTCTGAAATTTCATACAAATCATATGACCTGTGTGCTCCTGCGAAGCAGCCAATACCGTCATACAGAAAGGACCTACTATCCAATCTCGCAGAGGCCCTGTATCCAAATCCCCAGTTCTCCCCCCAGTACGGCAACCAGTGTACTGTTTGATTTTATACAGTAGGTTGCGACTTCGTCCAACAAATTCTCTTTCGGAGAATATCAGATGACTGTAAGATTAATTGTTGCGGTTTGCTGCGAGATATGACCTTCCATTTCCCTTCCCCTTCAAAGGGCTTGAGCATAATCAGAACTAAGCCATGAGACTACTTCAACAAATCATACCACCCAGGCAATACAAACAACACGCTAAAGCAATTCGATCACTTTTAATCCTGTTATTCAGCAAGTAGCAATTTCGCAAGTCTTCCAACCCAAAATTGTCGTTAGCAACCCTGCTTACTTTCCTCACCGAAGCCCATGATGCCTGAGCCGCCCTGAAGACCACCGCCGGGCTACCCCTGCCAACCATCCCGCCCTGACACGCAACCCACACGACCCGAGCAGGCGGTAACAAAGGGAAGGGAAAGGGAGTGGAAGGGGGGAGGCGGCTTTTCCGGGAGAAGTTCTAGAAGCCCATTCATTATCCCATCCGATGTCAGAGACGGCTGGCAACCCTGTCTCTCATGCGACACTCGGCCGGTTAGATCTGTTCATGCCCTCCGCATCCGAAACCCGTTGGCATCTCCTCACCGAGAGAGAAAAGCAGACGCCCAATCGCGACGCTGAGAAGCTTCTTCCCCTGACGCCCGCAACACCACGCCCGGCGAGGCTGCGGACGTACGACGGGGAGAGAAGAGGCTCGAAGGCGTAAGGAGGGTGAACATTCAACCACAAAGGTAATTCGTTGGTCAATGGACGGAAGACTTTTAGATTCCATTCGCAATGATGCGGACATGCATGCACGCGCTTTCTATACACACCCCAGGACGCGCAGCACCTATATGAGCGCCTTGGCTGCGCGTTTTTGCCTGAGGTTCCCTGCTCTCTGGCCTGTTGATGTCTTACCACTCACGAGGAGTGGGTTTAAAAAAGTAAATGTGGTATCCCTTGGCCTCATCCTGAAAAAATCAAGACATGATATCATGACCCTGTTTGTCCTGAGCCTTTCAAAATACTCCAAAAATATGAAAGAGAGCCATGCCTCCCGTAGAACTCCACCAGATGAACTCCAACGCTGATACCCAATAAACTGTGTGATCAAATGATCCCTTCAACCGCTGCGTTCAGAGGCGTATAAATAAAAAATGAGAATAGCAGAGCTGTAGTGCGTTATTAGTAGCTGAAGTCGACATGGCCCATCTGCGAGACTGTTTTGTTCTCGTCTGCATTGGACGAGTTGACGCCCGTCACCGAGCTACTTGAAACCGAATCTGACTGATGTGTCGTCGTTGGCTCCAGCTCTTGCTCCTGCGCCGGCACTCCGCTGTCGCTGTAGCCCAGGTCGCGCATCTGCTGGAAACTCCAGCTCGGCTCGAAGTGTGCGCTTTGCCACGCGAACGCCACCCTTTCGTACATCTCGTCGATTTGCTCGAGGCTGATCTTACTCGTTTCGTAGACCATGGCCCAAACGAAAACGGCCGCGACAGCGCAGAACGCCCCCCACACGAAGAAGACTCGAGTCCCCATGTCAGCATAACCCGCACCCTCTTCTACCATATATGGACTTCCGTAGGAGATTCCAAAGTTCAGCAGCCAGTTCGAGGCTGTGGATATCGATATGGACTTGGCTCGCACTTTTAATGGGTATATTTCGGATGTGATGACCCATGCCACAGGTCCCCATGAGGCGGCAAAGAAGAATATGTCGATGCAGACGAAGATGATGAGGATCTGGTTCGCGGTCGTGGGCATCGACTTCCCGACGGCTGCAGAGAAGCTGGCAATGAGTAGCTGGCAGATGGCCATAGCAACAGCACCGTATATCAGAACCTTTCGGCGACCCCAGGTCTCGATGATAAAAAGCGCTGGAATCGTGGAGATGGTGTTTACGATGTTGATGATCAAGGAGATGAGGAATGCGTTCTGGATGCCAGCACCGACAAAGAAGGTTGTTCCGTAGTACATGATGAAGTTGACGCCGGTCAACTGTTGTAGCATCTGGAGCCCGCAACCGGTGAGCGTCCGCCGTCCTAGGTGCGGTGTTCCGAAGATGACGTCCTTGTACGTGGCGGTTCCCAGGGCTAACTCGTATTCGTGGTTCGCCTCGATCTCAGCCAACTCCTCGAGCAACGCCGGATGTAGCCGATCCAGCCGTCGCAACCGACTGAGGGAGACGGCGGCGGCGTCTTTGAGTCCTCGCTTGATGAGAAAGCGAGGAGTTTCGGGTAGGACGAGGAGACCAAGCGACAATACCACTGCCCATGTGAACTGAAGACCGAGTGGGATCTGGTACGCAGCAGCCCCGTCCATATCAGCAGTGAGCATATTGACAATGGATGCTGTAAGTAATCCAATGGTGATGGAAAGTTGATAAAAGCAGACCAGGGTTCCTCGTATCCACTTGGGAGCCATCTCGGCTTGGTAGATGGGAACAAGGACAGATATAGTTCCGACACCGACGCCGGCGAAGAATCTATCTCATATTAGCTGGTTCCCAGAAACACTATTATGTTGGCGGGGCCTCGCAGTCCCGCCAACTCCAACATACCTTCCGGCCACGAGCATAGGTATGGCGTGGGCGCAGACCTGGAATATGACGCCGAAGTTGAAAGCAGTGACAGCGCCGATCAGAGACTTGCGCCGGCCCCAGTAGTCACCCACGGGTGCGGCGAGGAGGGCACCGACGACGGTCCCAGCGCTCAGGATGGCGACGATGATGGCTGTCTGAGTCGGGGAGATGGAGGGGTGCCCGTTACGGGTATATCCGGTCGAGAATTGTTCCTTGAAAGCGCTCATGGCGAGGATGCCGTTGATGGTGCTAGACATGAGCCATGTCAGTAAGCAGGCTCGAGGGATTCACTCCAAGATCGAGGATTCTCACCCCGTGTCATATCCGAATAGCAGACCTCCGGAGGCGACGAAGATGCCAATCATGATGGCGGGAGCGGACGACCCGGCGACATTGTCTGGCTTTCGCCAGCCCATGGCAAAGGCCATGGCGGATGGGTTGAGGCCTTCAAGCCAGGGTGGGTGCGATGAAGT
Organism: Diaporthe sp. P3_1W; assembly: GCA_037177825.1. Classification (NCBI taxonomy): domain Eukaryota; kingdom Fungi; phylum Ascomycota; class Sordariomycetes; order Diaporthales; family Diaporthaceae; genus Diaporthe; species Diaporthe sp. P3_1W. The sequence goes on from JBAFXB010000001.1 coordinate 7,722,766, forward strand.
CGTCGAAGATGGGAATGACGAGTCGCTGGAAGAGTCGACGCCGAGTATTGCGGTCGACCATTTGCCGGGGTTTTTGACGACGGGCGGCGGAGACCAGGTAGCGAGGCAATCAGAACGACCAGGCCGTCAGTGGTCGGCAGAAGCGATCGATGATGTCGGGTGGGTAGGTAGGGTAGGGTATGGAGGACAGGAAGGAGGCCAAAAGGTCGAGGTCACGGTCGAGGGTCGCAGTGGGGACAGCAGACAGGCCGGACTCAGGCTGGTGACTTTGGGAGAGGTCGGAGTCGGGACTGGGCGGAGGGAGACGGAGACGCAGACACAGACGCAGACGCAGACAGATGCAGACGTAGGTTAGGGTGGTAGGGTCAGATGGAGAAGGAGATGGAAAATGGAGACTAAAGACTGCAGATGGCGCAGCGAAAGCGACGAATAGGGACGAGGATGGTCTGGGGAACAGGAGAGCGGAACTGGGCGGCATACAGTAAGGATCGGTGGGCATGGGGCCCGGGGCCTGGGGGCATGGGCACGCATGGATGCGGCGTAGCGTGCTGCACAGTCTGTTAGGTTCTGGGTAGGGGGCATGGGTATGGACTCTTGGGGGTGTGGGAGTGAGAGTCTGTGAGTCTGGTGGATGGGGGGAAGAGAGAGGAGGGGCGCACCATCAGCTGGTGGTCCGCCTGGGGGGAGCGTGCTGTGATTGGTTTGCGGGGCCTGGAGGCGGAGGCGATTGGGGGAGGAGCAGGGGAGTGCGAGAGGGAAAATGGAAAGATGGAAATGGGGCCAAGGAGAAAAGGGCTAAGACATTCGACCACTGCAGGTTTAGCTCGGGGTTTGGGGCTTGAGCTGGCTGGCTGGGCTGGGCTGGGGCTGGGCCTGGGGGACGGACGTTGAATTGGAATTGAGACCGGTTGACGAGGCAGGCTACCCGCAGTCAGGTGTGCCTTCCCAAGGTAGGTATGCAGCCAATACCGGTGCCAGTGTCTTGTCCGTCTGGGCTCATCTGGTAAGGCAGATGCTGCAGCACATGGGCATTCCCTTAACACCCAGAGCCTGGTAGCAGGACCAACACCCAGCAACAGATGCAGGAGCAGAGATCCAAGACCAAAGACCCAAGGCCCAAGACAACGACCAAGCAAAATGCAATGCTCGGCCGACAAAGTACTCTCCCCGCCAGCACATGAACGGTGAGCGCTCGTTAGTCCCAAGCCGTGTCTAACCAACTCCTTGCTGATTGGCGTCGACAAAGGGGGACCCAAGCGTGACGGGGATCAGACTCCAGCCCGGCTGTCGGTCTGTTCTGTGTCTGTCTGTCCATCTGCTGAAATAACCTCCAAGACTGTCGCTGTTGGGCAAGCACACAAGCTGGCCACAAGACAGGCGGGCCATGGTGGCATTGGACAGGTCATGCTGCATCACCTGCCATAATGCCATGCAGCCAGGGCCCTTGACGATCGCTCGTCCATATTTAGTGGGTAAAAAGCCAGAAGCGCGCTTGTTTCCTTCTTGCATCTGACTGACTCCTGTTCTCCCCCGGTGTAGTACGGTAGCTACAGTGCCTGGTCTGCTCGGCTGAGGCGCATTCCGACACGCTGGCGTGGCACAGCGTCGCAAAGACACAAAAGGTGCTCGCAGACCACCTGTCTCTCCCAGTCATTATTAGATTGGAACCGAGTTGGGCCAGAACGCAAAGATGGGGACATCGAAACCCGGTCTAGTGAGAGCCCTTTCCAGTCATGATCGATGTCAATAGAGTTCGACATAGTCTTGTTCTGTGGGGCCCCTCCATCCTGACAGCTTGGTACCGGACCCCGACAGATTGCGGGGACCTGTTGCGTGTGCTCATTACGGTGCGCTGCCTCCTTCCCTGTCCACTTTCACACTGGGTGGTTGGCCGTCTTTTTAACTTTTTCCTTCTGTCCTTTCACCCCAGACGAAGGATTCAGGCTCGACCAAGCTCAGACACATTTGCATACGGCGCCGGGCACACGCGTACAAGATAAAGCCCGGCCAACATTCTGCGCCGGCCATCCTCTCGCACTGCAATAGCGCGGCGGCTGCCCTTTCACTCACAAGTGCCAGGAATCTGTTCATATCCCCTCTAACGGTCGTCTCGCAGCCTACCTGCAAAGACTCTGATTCATCCAACCTCCTCATGCGTCTTCCATAGACGAAAACAGCCACCTGAAACTACTCCAGCATTCTTTCCTTCCTCCTGCCCTACTTGTGCCACGTTCCCGTGAGCCTGCAGCCAGACGCCTCAGAGGTGCATCTGACATGATTCGATGTGATGGTGGAATGAGTAATGACTTCTCGAAGAGGAATGGGCCATGCATGGTGCTCGGCCGCAGGCGCTCCCTGCACGCCTCTTGGTTCGCAGGTTCGTGGCGTCCGGACGACCATCCTGCCATCACACACCTTCAGCCTACAGGCACGGGCATGCCGGGAATCCTTTCTAAACTCTGCACCCGGCTGGCTCGACTCCCAACGGCCTAGCGCACCACGCCTGCATCGGCATCTCAATCTCCTAGGTTGCTTGGCCGACTACTGACTGCCTTACCCCGTCTGAGCTTTCATGGCTGACGGCGCCTTTCTTATTTTTTTTTAGACTACGTCGGCAGAAGTGGGCACACGACAAAAGTGTGCCCGGGAAGCATAGAGCCAGAATTACTCCTTGTCCAAGAGTGCTAGAGACTGCTTAGACAGCCATACCAGCACCAGTACTTGACCGCCATCGGAAGACGCCATCATGGCAACACCGAGCTATACCGGCTTGTCCCAGGCTCGGATTTCTCGGGGACGGCTTAATCACCACCTCGCAGGTGAAAGCCGACAAGGCCAACTGCCTCGAGGCTTCACGGCTCGTCGCAGCTGGCCCGCTACCCATGTTTCACGAGATACACCTTGGCCGACCTCACTGTGGCCCACAGTCTGTGGGCCTCCGATTGCCGCCTACGAACGCGTGGGCGAGGCTGAAGTGACCCGTAACCGGCGTTTGGGTGACACTCATTGCCCTTGTCGACCCAGGGCTGGCTGGTATCGTTGGTCCCTTGACTGCCCTCGAGTCAGTCCTCGGGAACGAAACGTGCTCGCTCCAAGCCATGACGCAACAATACCGCTCAGTACTTGCGATCCTCGTTTGAGGCCTGCATCTGTTCATGACCGAACGTTAAAAGTGTGCCCTCAATAGGAAGTCACTCCAACGTCAACGATGAGCGTCTCAGATGTGTGTGCTGTGACCTGCCGCATCGATCACAGGCGAACAGGGGTTTCACACCCAGTGGGTGGTGGGTTCAAAGGAGAAAGTACTCTACAATTTATCGGCTGACAGGCTGTCAAGCTCCAATTGCAAATTTTGCATAATGTCCTTGCCAGAGTACACAAGCGTGTGTATGCCGCTGGAAGTACCAGTTGGACTCCGGCGGCAAAAATATGCCATGGAGCTAGCATTTCGGCGAATCACTCCACAGACTTGCAGCAAGGCTGGACGGAATGTCGACTGCGGACAACCCCATCGCACAGTATGCAGAAGACAACGGAATTATTTCCAGGTCGGACGTGAATAATCCTTTTGCGGAGGTCCCATGTTGCTGAAGTTCGACTGTTGGCAGTAACGGCGCGTAGTAGACCTTGCTACTAAAGTCTCATTCGTGCCAGTGGCCGAGCTCACTCTACGCTGCAAAGCGCGCAGGACATGGCGCAGATCAAGTAAGACAATGCAACCTTTCAGCGAGCGAAATTCATCCTCTCCAGTCTCCTTGAACTGCATAGGAAAGGAGTTGTTGAAGGTGGTGTGGATGACGCGCCGTGCGACGTCCTCATCTTCCATATCTAAACCAATACCCACCCACCAACATTGCATCCGCTTCAGCCCGGTAGCCTGCATGATGCGGGTCTTACTTATCACGGCGACGAGTTACTGCATATCTCGCTTACGATGCATTCATCAATGTACCAAGACTGCCGCGAAAGGCTGACTTGCTCTGCAGGCCTGTCAGCTTTCCAACCTCGTCCCACCGGGCTCGCACCCATAGATCCCACGCCCCCCCCCCCGGAAGTCACCCGCCAGCCGATGGCGAGTTGGGGGCGTACAGACAGCAATCGCTTATCCGTGGACTCGAAACTGTCACGTTGCCTCGGGCTGCCGGGGTTCAAGTAATAAATATAATGAAGAAGCAAGGACGTCAGATACTGTGTTGCACACACACCCACCACCTGCCTTATCCTTGGTTTGCCCTATGGAAATTAAACGAGCAGCTGAGACATGCAGGACGCATGGGGATGTGATGCCACGCCACGCCATGCCATGTACACTTCCCGAAAGCATACAAGGCATGTGTCAATACCGCAAAAGGTCTGCTAACCCCCCCCCCCCCTTCTTCCCCAGGCTCTGGTGGAGCCGGAGACACCCGCCCGCGTGCCTGCGTGCGTGCGTACCTGTGATAAACCGCGAGGGCTGGCTGGCTGTAGTTCATCCAATGTTCTAGGATGTGTATGTTATGCAAGAGTGAGTAGCCACTTCCACCCCGTCACCCACGCGTTGAAGGCTTGTTCGGGACTCGACCCACTCGAGGCCAGCATCATCACGCCTAGGAGTACCGAGATACTCTGTGTGTGCCGTCGGGTGGTGAGACCCGCCAGGGGTTCATGAGAGGTTGGCGGATATCCGCATCAAATCCTCCTCGACAGCCGGCTACGTTACCCTCTCAGCCGCAATTATTAGTCGCGGAGGTGAGACACACATGTGCCGCTGCTTCTGTGGGACGCCAGGTGGCAGCGGCGAGGCTGCTGATCGACGCCTGAGAGTGCAGGATCGAGGGTGACGGGGATGCGATGAGTTTGTTTTGTGAGATGTAGTATATGAATACAGCGGCTATACGACAGTAACAATCACAATAAGAAAAGATTCCTTCATCCTTCCAGTATAGATCAAACCATTTTTTGTAGAAGAATTCCGTCGCACATTCAGTCGTCACTCAAACACGGGCTACGCCACGTCGTGGTACCCAAAAGTTCCATGCATGCGCCTGTTGCACACCGCCAATGCTGGTCTACTTTGCACATGCGTGCGTATGCGCCGTTCTCTTTCGCCTGAGGCCGGGCATTGTAATCGTCTCAGCTGATTCCTGGTCCCCACGCACAAGTCGCTTTGTAATGCAGTGACTAATTGGTTCTCTCCGTAACAACCAAGGCTTATATTTATAGCTCCAGGCTCGGCGTCTGTCCCTTGACTCTACCGATGACCTGCTGTGGTGCGTACTTGGGGATGACCTCGTCGTCGTGCAGCATCTCAAACTCCTCCGTGGCATCTCGTCCCATGAAGTTCATGATGGCCTGAGGCCCACCGGGGTGCTCATCGAGCCAGTTGGTGAGGTCCATGACAACACCCTTGACAACGACCCACAGGTCGTCCTTCTTGTTGTGCTTAGCAACCTCCTCCAGTGTGAACTCCTTCTCAGGGATCTGGAACTCCTTGGGGTTGTTTGGCTTGGAAGCAGCCTTGCCTGAGTCCGCCTGAGGCGATGGACCCGCAGCGGAGGTGCTGGGTTGTGAGGTCAGGGCACCAGAGGAGGCACCGCCGCTGGAGCCCCAGTCGAGAGTGACCTTGCCGGCGGCAGGGTCCAAGTGCAGAGAGATCTGGCCGAGACGCGCTGCGGGGCCACCTGCTGCGCCCTTGAGGGCCTGCTGGAAGAGATAATTGCTGGCAGTGTCGCCAGCCACACGGCCGTAAACGACACATCCCAGAAGAGACGAGCCGCCCAGTCGGTTGGCACCATGGACACCGCCAGCCAGCTCACCACATGCAAAGAGGCCGTCGAAGGGCTTCTGCTCGGAGTTGAGTACCTGGGCCTTGTCGTTGATCTCGATACCGCCCATGGTGAAGTGCAGCACGGGCTCCATCAGGGAAACATGGAAGTCATCGTTGATGTCCACGGGGCCGTTGTGGAAGAACTTCTTGCCCCAGGGATCCTTTTGCTTGCCATCTGCGATGGCGTTGTATGTCTGGAAGGTCTTCTGCAAGTGATCTGGCGAGCAGCCGATCTCCTTGGCAAGCTCCTTGCCGGTCATCTTCTTCATCAGGCCACGGCCAGAGTAGTGGCGAGTGTGGAAGTCCAGGACGTTGGAGGCCTTGGAGTTCAGAATGAGACGGATTGGGAACTTCCCCTTATCCTTCTCCTTCCACATCATGCCGGAAACGTAGTCTCTGTGGCCCAGCTCGTCACAGAAGCGGTCTCCGTCGCCGTTGATGAGAAGGCCACCCTCTCCTCGAAGAGCCTCGGCAGCGAGGAACTTCCACTTAGAACCGGGGTCCTTGGGATCGACGAGGCCAGTAGGGTGCACCTGCACCTTGTCCATGTCGATGCCGTTTCCACCGATGGCCATGACCATCTTCTGACCGTCACCGGTGGCGTGGGTGCCGTTGGTGGTGGCCAACCCGTACGTGTCTGGCCTGTGCTTCTTCAGCAGAGACGTTTCGCTGAAATCAGCGGCGTAACCACCGGTCGCAAGCACGACTGGGCCGTCCAGGGTCTGCTCCTCGCCGTTGACCTCAAACTTGACGCCAGTGACATTGTTTCCGTCCTTGTTCAGGCTTGTGACACGGGCCTTCTTGATGATTTCTACCCGTTCAGGCTCGGTCTCGGCGAGCTCCTCGAGTCTTTGCATAAGAGCGTATGTGATAGCCATGCCAGGGAATTTGGCATCGTGACCTCGATGCGTTCGTGGCTGGGAGTGACCGCTGCGAGCAAATGGAGTTAGATTAGAGGTTCTTCTCATACAGTGACTAAGAGCATCTGACTTACCCTAACCGTGACACCAGAGTCAAGTCAAGGTTGAAGACATCCTGCAGCCACTCAACGGCAGCCGCGGACTTGTAGGTCAAGACCTTGATCAAGTCCGGCCTTGCCTTGTCTCTGGCAGACTTGAGGGTGTCATCGTAGAATTGCTTGACGCTATCTTGGATTTTGCTGTCGACCTGTGTCCTGGTCAAGGCACCGTTGATGCCGGAAGTGGCCTTAGTCGAGTTGCCTCCGAAGAAGCCTGGAGGGGATCGTGTCAGAACAGATCATGCGACAATTCGAATTAGGACCCACAGAAATGACTTACCTTGCTTGTCAAGAACGACAACATTTCCACCGGCGAGATAGATGGTGTGCGCAGCGCTCAGTCCGGACACTGTGGCAGTCTGTCAGCTCAGGTCGCGAAACGATGGTGGTGAGGGCAACAGTGCGTGGGAGTGGCATGTGATCGAGGCTCGGACTCGACTCAGCCGAGGGGGGAGGGCCGACTTACAGCCGCCGCCTACGACGATAACTCTGGGTGCCATTGTGAATGTTCCTCTGAGGTGTTTGGTGGGTAAGAAAAAAAGAAGACGGCGAAGACGATGGGGAGGGACAAGTGAGGCAAAAAGGGAATAGAAGTTGTTGAAGAAGGAAAGTAGAGCGGATTGGAATGCGCCAGGATGATATGGTAGTCAACGGCCTGAGCACCGGCTGTTGCTTGGTCTTACCCCAGACTTGCCAGGTTCCAATTGGGGGGGGAGGTAGCACTAAGCCGATTTGCTGACCTTCTGATTCGTGAGCCGAGGTCAAAAGTCTAGCAGGGATGCAACGTCCCAGAATGCCAGACAGTGGGGAGAGCAGTCAAGCCGGCGAGAAGGGGCCCTATTTACGGCTTCTTTGCCCCAACCTGGGTATTTATCATGGGCCCATCTTCGGGAACCTCACAGGCTCTGAGGTCATGAGAAGGCTACGGGCTGAGGTTCACGATGCATTTCCCAGGAAGACAGCCTCGACCTCAGTGACGATGCAGACTGTTTAGGCAATCGGCGGCGAACATGACCGAGGATCCTCGCTGACCCACTGCCTGGCCGCTGTTCGTCGGGGAAATTCTGCCGAGGCAGCATGTTCTCCTGGCTCGCGGGCTGACCAGACCTATCAGACTTCCAGACCCCGGGTCTTCTCCGAGTGTGGGGAACCCTCGTTCGATCTGCCTCCGCGAGCGGAGCCCTCGAGGGTCGCCGTCAAGCCGAACGGGGTGGCCGCAGAAGAGAGGGTCCTCGAGCGAACGGCACAATGGACGAGCTCGTCCCGAGACGCTGGCTTCAGACCGACGGGCGCCTCTGCACCTTAGGCACATAGCACCACAAAGACTACCGTGAGAATGAAACACAGCCCAGTGGCAATCTCGAGTCAATTGCGTCTTTCATTTTTTGGGACCGCCTCACTGGGCGGTCGACAGTCGGCAGTCCGCGGTCAGCATGGTCACGAGTTGGAAACTGCAGATGCGCGCGCTCGTTCACTGTCACATGCGAAACAGGACGAATGAACCCCTACTCTTGGACCACGCACAGCACCAGCCACGCAGCTCCCGGGAGAGCACATGGGTAGTCATCTGACACCCCCAGAGCTGACCCCGTGGGAGAAACTAATGCAACCAGCCATACTGAATCGTCTGGTCGGCATGTGAAAATGCCCCGGCCTTGCGCTGCCCACGGCTGGGCTTCAGCCTTTCGCACCTACTGGATGCGTGGTCTGTCCCGTGTGTCGTCACATGGATGGCCAGGTACGGAGTATAGAGGCAGATTTGGGATAGCACTCAGCACAACACAGGCGCAAGGCTGGTCGAGTGGAGAAGCAGCCTTGGAAGTTGACCTTGAAGCCGCGTCTGAAAGCCTCGGAGCATGTGTTCTGATCAAAGAGTGAGTACCGCAGTGTCGTGGTCAAGTAGTCTATTCTAGATGAGAGACGCCAACATACCTAGGTATTCAGCGTGAACCATTGATGCCTCTTGTAAGGTGCCCCACGAGGTCTACAAGTTCGGACTACCAAGAGCAAGAGATGAGATTGTGAAGGCCAGCTCCCTGCCACAATCAGGGTTAGGGTGGGTATCTTGCCTTATCAGCTCTCCAGGGACCAACTACGTCATCAGGCCGTCGCGGATGCGGGAGGAGCGTTACGTATCAGATCATACAACCAGTCTGCGCACCTGTGGTGCCTCAACAACAACGAGAAGACCAAAACCATCAGGAAGAAGCATCGATCAAGTCATGAGGTCAACTCAATTTACCCTCCTGCTGTCTTCCGCCCTCCTCGCCCACTCACTGATGCCCATCTCCATCTCGCTCCACAACAGGGGCCGCGGCGGCAAAGCGATTCCTCCGCCCGTCAGCGCCGACGAGGCCCAAAGGCCCATCATGGACGGCCCTGGCCCAGCGCTCCCACCCGGCACATCCCATGGCGACCCAAGCGGCCCTCAGGACCCTCCCGCCGGGGGCCCAGGAACGGTCATCCTATCGGACGTCATGGGCAAAGACCGAAGTATCAATGTCTTTGCCAGCCTCGTTCGAGATGTCGACTCCCTGTCGCGCCGACTCGACGACTCGTCGCAGAACTCGACAGTCCTCGCGCCGCTGAACTCGGCGATGGACAAGCTTCCGCGCAAGCCCTGGGAAGACCCTAGTGACTATGACAAGCTGGGCGTCGATGCATATGAGGGCGATGATGGCAGGGAGCGGGCGCAAAAGAACATCAGGAGATTCGTCGAGGCGCATGTGGTGCCGGAGAGCCCTTGGGACGAGGGTGTCAAGGTCAAGACGCTCGGCAGCGACGGCGCCGAGATATGGTGGGAGGAGAAGGACGGCAATAAAATGGTAGAAATCCTTTTGCGCCGCGCCTTGTTTGCGTATGGTCGACTAACAATTCCTGTGATAGATACAACCTGGGAATATCGAGGTTTCCACTGTAGCAAGTTCTGTCTCAAACGGTCAAGTTGTAAGTGGCAGCCCAACCCTTCCCCTAACGCACTCTATAGGAGGAAGCTTGTTGACCCGTGCTCGCGATAGTGGATACTCAAGAGTGCTCGGAATTATTCATAATTTGCTAAGGCCGTGCGTGTTCGGAATACCCAGAATTGAGCCATCATATCGATTATACTTTGAACATGGAGAATGGGGTGCCATGAATATTACGCGCTCGAGGCGCTGGCTCCGAAAACGCGGCTCTTGTGGTGCAGGCTGGCATAGTTTCTCACGCGTCTTTGTGGCAAAGCCGCGGCGTGTATATACCCCAAGCCAGGTCTGCCAATAAAGAATATATGATATACTATATAAGCTTGATCTGAGTTATGACTTGCGATGGCGGTCTCCCCTAGCCGTTCCACAAGCTTTTATCTAGGAAGCATGTGCTGCCTCGCCTTTGGTGCGAAGGACTCGGCGAACTCGCATCAGCAGTGACGCGTTTTTTCTCTTGATGGAAATCTGCTGCAGCCCCTGATTTAGGCAAGGGGAAGTTGCCAAACGGCAGGCAAAAAAAAGACGGAACGTCACTGCCAGAAGCCACGAAGGGAAGTGGAGTCAGCTAGAGGTGTCTCGCTGTACTAACAGAGTTATACGGAGATCCTCCGCAGTCACAGTTATTGCCTCTTCTCATCACTACCACACTTATCTACACGTGAACTGTCCAAAATCAATGTAGCGTAGTCGGTCGATAACAATCCCGGAGCCGCTGTCGCATTGCCCTGCTCTAAGGTTCTCTTGGTCGCCAATCCCAGCTCGCTTCGGTCATTGTCGTGGTGTCGGGCGATCTGACCTCCATCCTCCCCTTCAGAGCTTGCAAATCGTGATCTACACAACTCCTCTCGCGCCCGAGCTGCTTCTCTTCTGCCCTCGAGGAGCCTTCCAACAAATGTATCATATCTGTTTCCAGCTCCTGTGTTCACGAATGACAGTAAGTGAAGAGCATCTTTTGGTCTGATCGTCCACTGGAGCTCTAGCTCAAAGCAAGCCCTTTCCCGAGAGACTGTCGACTTCCGGCGTGTCACTCGTGCGCACAACTAGATGCACTTGGCTGCTCACTCCCTGATTCATTCATCCGTATATTGCTCTCTTCAGTTGCTCAATTCTGACGTCCGGCAGTCACTCTGAGGTATAGGTCGTGAGCTGTGGCCCCGAGTCCATTCTCCCCTGAAAGCTTCCGCCGCCACAAGCCCCACAATATGGAGGAGCAACGCCATCGTGCTGCTCTTCTCGAGCAACAAGACGAGAGGATGCGCGAGCGAGAGAGGGAAAGAGAAAGAGAGAGAGAACAGAGGGACCGTGAGAGCGAGCGCGCAAACCGAGAGCCATACCCGCCCAGCGCACCCCACCACAGCAATGCCGGCTCCATCCCAATCCACCAGCCTGTCGCAAACCGATTCCCGGGCACAATACACAGCCCTGGTGGCCTGTTGGCAAACCACGGCGCAAACCCAACAAACATACCCCTTGGCGCACCTTCTGGGCCAGGAGGTCCCCCTGGCGCTGTCCACGGAGACTCCAGCAACAGGCAACTGCCCCACGGCGTCCAGAATGGTGCTGCCTCGTCGCAACATCAGATGTTCGCCCCGGCGCCGCATGGCTCCATGCCGCCGAACGGTCCCATGAGCACATCCAGTGGTGCAGCGGCCGTGTTCGGGCCTCCACTCCAGCCCGAAGGGGGTAGAGGTGCCGCTCAGCCCTTGCCGTTCGGTGCTGGCATGGCCGCTGGTCACGCGATGGCTCCAGCTCCGGGCAACATGAACCAGGGACAGCAGCCCATACTCAATGTGAGATATCACCGCCGTTCCGAACTTGCAGACCGAGGCCATGAGCAACTGCTTTCTCGGGATACTCGTGCTGATACCCGTTTCAAACAGGATGCCCTGAGCTACCTTGACCAAGTTAAAGTCCAGTTCTCTGAGCAGCCCGATGTTTATAACAGATTCCTCGACATCATGAAGGACTTCAAAAGCCAGACGTGAGTGGCAGCTGTGCCCCCGCCTTTAACATGTTGCGAGTAGCTGAACGGCCGCAGGATCGACACACCGGGTGTTATTAGCAGAGTTTCCGAGTTGTTCGCCGGCCACCCGAATTTGATACAAGGCTTCAACACGTTTCTTCCTCCTGGATATCGGATTGAGTGTGGCTTGGAGAACAATCCAAACAGCATCCGGGTGACGACACCGTCGGGCTCGACAATCCATTCAATCGGCCCCGGCAGGGCGGTGCAGATCGAGTCGGGTCCAGCGCCTTCTTCTGCCCCGAGCCAGCGCTTTGCAGAACAGCGCCCACCGGGCTGGCAAGGCCCGGTACAGCACAGCATCGAAAGTCCAGAGGCCCAGTTCAGCACGCCCGCTCAAAGCGGCCATGGCGCCGTTGCCCACGGATCGGGGCAGAGTGTGCCGTTTGATGCCCATAGTCCGGTGCAGCAGCGAGGCCAACCGCCAGCACAGACGAGCTCGGCAACTTCTCACCCTCCTGTTCCTCGAAATGCGCTCACTCCAACCCCAGCTGCTGTTCAAGCTTTGAATGGGGCTGCAGCACAGTCGCAGGCGAATATGGAGAAGCGAGGCCCGGTCGAATTCAATCACGCTATCAGTTATGTCAATAAAATTAAGGTAAGCTTGTGTATTGTACCTCGGTTTGCGATGCATTGTGTTTTCGATTTGCCCATTGTGTCTGGGGAGCGGGGGCATAGTATGGCCGGCCCTATTTCAGCCAATTCCCAATCCTTATTTATTCACCTTGATCGAAGCCCCTCTAACCAAACCCTATCGCAGAATCGTTTTCAGGATAAACCAGAGATCTACAAGCAATTCTTGGAGATCCTGCAGACGTATCAACGGGAACAGAAGCCGATCCAGGACGTCTACGCCCAAGTCACAACCCTGTTCAACGCTGCCCCAGATCTTCTGGAAGACTTTAAGCAATTCCTCCCCGAATCCGCTGCACAAACTCGAGGAGCTGCACAACGCGCAGAGGAGTTCACTGCCATGACGAACATGGCTTCGACGCCCCAGCCAGGGCACACGGCGCGAGATGGGCCCAAGGGCCCGCCAGTCGGCAACTTTGCACCCCCAGCCAGCGCAAGCAAAGAGAGCAAGAAGCGCGCGCGACCGGACAAGCAGGCTGGTCCTGCGACATCAGCCCCCGTCGATCCACCAACGTCGAACATGCGAGGAGCGCCTGCGTCAAGCAACAACAAGAGACTGAAGACAACCCATCCTAAGCCGGGCGTCGCTGAAGGCGTTGAGCCCAACTTGACGCCTTGCATGCCAGTGCCTCTCGCGCCCACCTCCCCGGCCGCCTCCGCCGATCTCGAGATAGCTTTCTTCGATAAGGCCAAGAAGTTCATCAACAATAAGACAGCATTCTCCGAGTTCCTCAAACTTTGCAACATGTTCACGCAGGAACTCTTGGACAAGGATGATCTCATAGCCAAGGCATCACAATTCATCGGAGGCCACACTGAGCTGTTTGGCTGGTTCAAGGAATTTGTCTCTTTCAGCGGAGAGGACCATGTCATCGAACAACGTCCTGAACCTGCCACTGGCCGGGTATCGTTGAGCAATTGCCGGAGTTACGGACCCAGCTACCGTCTCCTACCGAAGCGAGAGAGACTCAAGCCCTGCAGCGGCCGAGACGATCTTTGCAACTCGGTCTTGAACGATGAATGGGCGTCTCACCCTACTTGGGCTTCAGAGGACTCTGGGTTCGTCGCTCACAGGAAGAACGCATTCGAGGAGGGCCTCCATAGGATAGAGGAAGAGCGCCACGACTACGACTTCTACATCGAGGCCAACCAGAAGTGCATCCAGCTCTTGGAACCCATTGCGCAGCAGATGTTGACGCTGACACCCAACGATCGCGCGAACTTCAGGATGCCCACCGGTCTGGGTGGACATAGCCAGTCCATCTACAAGCGAGTCTTGAAGAAAGTGTATGGCCCAGAGCATGGACCACAGGCCGTCAACGACATGTTTTCCAATCCGTTCAGTGTTGTGCCGGTTGTTCTGGCTCGCCTGAAACAGAAGGACGAGGAATGGAGGTTCTCCCAGCGTGAGTGGGAAAGGGTCTGGCAAACTCAGACTGAAACCATCTACCTCAGGTCGCTCGACCACATGGGCCTTTCCATCAGGAACAACGACAAGCGCACCTACTCCGCTAAGCACCTCGTTGATGTCATCAAGACGAAACATGAAGAGCAGAAGCGGATGCGGTCCGCGAGGCACAAGATCGCACACTACCAGTTCCAGTGGAGCTTCGAAGACAAGGAGCTTATTCTTGATCTCCTTAGGCTCATGTTCCTCTATGCTATGAACAGTGGGCAGCATGGCGCCACCGAGAAGGAACGCATCTTGGACTTCTTCGAGACATTCATTCCCCAGTTCTTTGACCTCCCAGACGATAAGGTTCAGGACAGGCTCGCCAACATCGACAGGGACTCGGGCGATGAAGATGCCGAGGAGCTTCCTCCGACTGAGCTGACCAATGGAAGGTCAGGCCGTCGCAACGGACGGAAGTCTGATCTTCTTCGCGGCGTTCTTGATCCCGGTCGCAATGGGAGCAAGCCGCGCAACCATAAGGAGGGCAGCGCAGCATCGGGAAGCAAAGAAACGACACCCGATGTCGCCTCTGGGAACGAAGAAGATATGCCCGATGCCCCAGAAGATGCCTCAGTGCCCGAGCTTGGTTCCAACGATAGGTGGCTTGCGACCGCTCCAGTGCCCACGGTCGCATCCGGTGACAACTCCTTGCTTGACGAGCAGGGTGACCTGAAGGCTGATGGTTCCTTCCCTCGCCCTTGGTTCAACTTCTTCTGCAATCAAACCATATATGTGTTCTTCAGCATTCTCCAGACGGTATATCAACGTCTGAAAGGTGTCAAGGACAACAAGGAAAGTGTCCTCAACGAGATACGGCGTGAGAAACTGGAGAAGCCGGCCAAGGTACTGGGCCTGGTCCAGGATGACCTCAAGTTCTTCAGCAACCTTGCCGAAGATAAGTTCTGGAGCCGAACTCTCGAGCTGATTGAGGATTACATCAACGGCGATATCGACGAGAACCGCTATCAGGACGTTTTGCGGCATTACTACCTCAGCAACGGCTGGCAGCTTTACACAATCCAAGACTTGCTCAAGACTCTTTGCCGTCTTGCCCTCGTTTGCAACAACACCGACAACAAGGACAAGACCCCAGATTTGATCAAGCAATACATGCTCAGCCGACAGCATGACGAAACAAGTTATCAAGTCGAGATCAGCCACCGCAAGTTTGCAGAAAAGTGTATCAAGGACGGAGAAATGTTTGTCATTACCTGGGTAAGTGTCACGCGGCTGTCAATTGATTCACGTGCAAGCCTAACATATTCTCAGATCCCAGGAAAGAACGAGGCAACCGTTCGCTGGCTTCAAAAGGACGACACGACATTCCACATGGACGAGATGGAACTCAGGGATCGCTGGCAATACTATATCTCCTCTTGGATGCGCACCGAGCCGACCGAAGGCGTCTCTAGGTCCCGCATGCAAAAGGTCGTGCTCACTCGCAACCTGCCCTCCGGAGATGCCGATTCCGATGGGGATTATCAGCCCAAGGCTATCTCGTACAGCGAGGGTTTGGTCCTGAAGATTTGCCTGAACACGTCCAAGATCAGCTACGCTAAAGGCACCTCAAATTACTTCATCTACAACATCGATGGCGGGTCTGAAGAAGAGCGTAACGAGCGGGAGCAACGAAGGCAACTTGTCAGGGAGGTCCGCAACCAGAAGTTCACCGAGAAGATGGCCATGAACAGCCCTTGGATGAAGGACCTCAGCCAGGAGCAGGTCCAGCATGCGAAGGAGGCCTATGAGAAGTGGAAGACGGAGGGAATTCCGCCAGCTCAGGACGACGACGAGGGTCGCCGCGATTAGGTCAACGGTGTTCCTCGGACACCAATTGTCGCCCTGATTGCTCTCCTGACTGAATGTGTCCGTCACAAGTCGTCTTCCATGCGAAACGCGAAGAGAGCCCACATCCTTATGAGCACCCAGCTTTTCAGCTAGTATGAATCCGCAAGATTCAAGACATGCCGGCTTGGTGGATGATGACGAAATGAAATACACTGGCATATTGGGAGTTGAAAGACGGCCCCGGAAGAGGGGAGAGGGGAGGGGTTTGCAGCACAGCAGAGAATACCAACATGGTTTCTAGGTCGGTCGAGAGAGAGGAAGGGGAAGCGGGTGGCGACTCAAGATGTCCGGCTGGTTGGTTGGCTTGCTTTCTTGTCGTTTGTGCCCGTCCACATCATGATCCCCTGCGCAGGTTGAGCAGCCGCAACTGCTAGAGAGACAGAGAGAGAGAGAGAGAGATGCATACACACGCACATGGCCCGCCGACGCCTCGAGCACAGCGGATTTGAGGTTCCTGCGAGCTACCTTACTGGCCGGAGCGGTTGTTTGCCGCTCGATGGTCGCCACCGCTGCTCGTTCCATGAGAGCTGCGGGACTATTTTTGTTTTTGTTTTGAAGTTGACTTTTCTGTACTACCGATAACGAGTAATCACTAACCTCGTGTGTGCAAATGTGTTCCCCTCTGGCTCTTGGTGAACTGGCTGTGTTGACTGACAGTGCTGTGTTTGCGATCCGATCGGCTGATGCGCGTCTGGCACATCTAAGTGAAAGCTCGGCTCACCAACGCAAACACGATCCACACAGCTGGATTTCGATCACCGCCCACGTACGAACGTAGTACATGGTCTCGGAAGGCATGTAAAACATGGGAACGGATATTTGCACCCGCCAAAACGGATGGTACACCCGTACATCACTCACCCCATAGCTGCAGCCCATCAGAACGTATCGCCCAGGCCTATTCGCACACCTACCAAATGCCCAACATCCACACACCTAATAATTTATAGAAGTATTAGGTGTGTGGGTGTTGGGTGTGTAGGCACTAGGTGTATGGCTATTAAGTATATGGATGTTGAGTGTATGGGTGTTGAGTGTGTGGGTGTTGAGTGTGTGGGTATTAGGTGTGTGGGTGTATGGGTGTATGGGTGTTGGGTATTGGGTATTGGGTATAGGTATTAAGTGTGTGGGTGGCAGATCACAGAAAGCCGGGAGAGTATACATGAGTTTCGAGGCTGTTGAATAAATGCATTTATCATATGATCTATATTGGTATCTCTGTTCTATCAATGCTTTAGCGGGGAAAACAACCCGCTCCTCCGAGTTTCGAGGCTGTCGAATAAATGCAATTATCATAGGATCTAGGTTGGTATCTTTGCTCCATGCTCTAAAAGGAAAACAACCCACTTCTCCGCTTTCCGAAGGGGTACACCAGTAACGCCGCCAATCCAAGCCCAACCGAAATGCTGATCGCCACCTGTATGACGCTGAGAAGAACCGTAAATGCGCCCGTGTTGAGGTCGGACGCTCCAGTCGACGCTGCCGCAGTCTTGTTTCCTACGATTGCATTCGCGCTGGTCACACCGGAGACCAGAGAGCCGCCGGAGGCCAGGCCACTGGGTACCTGCACGAAGATCGCGGGCAGCATGGCCGCTGCTGCCAGTCCGTAGCCCACGCGCCGAGCTGTTGTCTCGGGGTCCTCGTTCGCCTTTGCGATTCCCTTCTCTAGGTCCTGGTTCACCTTGCGCAACTTCAGTTTGAGCCACAAGTTCTCTGCTGGGCGGCTGAGCCGAGAATATAGGTTGGCCAGAACACCGATCGTCAGGGCTCCCAGGGTGTTGGAAATAGTAGACGAGTCCAGAGATTTATTTGTATAGCTGTTGACGACATATCCCGCGAATGAAATAGTGAGCATAACGGGAAGCTGCTTGTATTTTGCCTGGTTGATGACACATAGGCAAAGAGTGAAGAGCGGCACGAAAAGCAGGTCCCAGTAGCTGTTGAGGGGGTTGGAACATGTGGTCGAGCTCGTCGCGTTTTTGTCCATGAGACCGTAAAGGACCGCTCCGATGGTCACGCCGTAACCGAGGAATAGTGTGTAAATCATAGCATACACCATGCGAACGGAGCCGGCAATCATGTTGTGGCTCTGAAGCTCGAGACTTCCGCAGAGGACCATGTATCCTGGGAGGATGAGTGCGATAGAGGCTTGCGAGAGAGCCGAGAAGCAGAACAGAGTTTCTCCCTTATATTGGATTGATCCAAACATCCTTCCTGTGTCGAGTCAGTAAACATTCAACAGATGAAAAGCAGCGTAAAACCGAAACGTACCTAGGAAGGACATGAGCAGAGCCGCCGAGGTTTCGAACACATTCGCATAGAGCTCGCTGGAGGGTGCCATGATAAGCTGCATCATACCCACGATACAGCCCATGACAAAAGCAATGGGCATATCGATCCATCTGCCCTGGAACGCAAATGGAGCAACACAAACAGCGGCTAGGCCGTAGGTCACCACGCGGATCCATCTGTTGTACTTGTGCTTCCTGGTGACAACTGCGTCCAACCGGGACATTGCATCGTCCACGCCGATCAGGTCATGGACAACCAGCTTGTAGATCTCGTGGACGTCTCGGAGCTTGCCCAGGTCCACACCTTGTGGTACCCGAACGATCTTGACCTCAGTGGTGTGGGTGTGAGTGTCGTCAAATGAGATGATCATGCAGCCGGGAAGGTAGAGAAACTGTCCCTCAATTGCCAGAACTCGAGCCGACATGGCCATATATGCCTCGAGTCTGTGCGTTGGAGCTCCAAACTCCATCAGCGCGCGGCATAGCTTGACCATGTACTTGTGGCGGCTGATGATCTCGGCGATGTGCTTCTTGATCTGGAGCTGTTCGATCTTCTGCTGGGACGTCTTGGAGTTTTTCCGCTTGTGCTCCTTCTTGGGACGCTGCTCCCGCTCGTTCCTCTCGCGCTTCAGCTTGTCCGTCACTATCTCGGACCAGTCCTTGTTGGAAGTGGCGGGGGCCGCAAGGGTAGACGACGAGCCTATGAGCTCGGCAAGCGTGGATGCCGAGTGGCGAGCTCCCAGGCCGAACAATCCGCTGCGTGGTCGCTCTGGTCGGGGAGTACCTGGCGCAGTGCTGGGTGGTGAACCACGGGGTGTCCTGTTGGGAGTCCGCGAAGGGGTGGTTGCAGCGCTCCCTTCGCCGCTGTGGTTCCGTTCGTCGGCATTGTACAGCTTGAGCAACGTTCCTAGGATACCTCCGTGATAGTTGGTAGGGGCAGGTGGGACAAACTCCAGGTCGTACGCTACCGGTGTGGCTGTGCCAGACCGTATTGACTCTGCATCCTGTTGTTGTGTGAATGCCATCGGGGCGCCCCTGATCGCACGGCGTTTCGTATGACTTCGTACCAGCCTGTCTGATTCTGCCTCGACCCTCTGGCGGAACTTGAGTCCCGACTGGTCTACGTCATCGTCTGGATTCACTACTCCCGTGGCCGCCGCGTGGTCGTGACTGCCCGTTCGGTGCAACAGGCTTGCGCCGTCGAAATTACCCATGATTGGCGAGTCATCGGGTGAGGCCCTGGACACTACCCCAGACACGCTCTCGGCCAGTCTACCGGCCCTGTGCCTTGCCTCGATCTCAGATGGATGGGACAGCCCCTCGACAGGCTCGGAAGGGTTCTCGGGGTAGGGTTGCTTCCGCAACACCGGCTTCGGCAGGCGCAGATGTGGAAGCGGCATCTTGGGCATCTTGGGCATCTGTGGGCCGCCGTGGTCCTCGGGCTTTAGGATCCGTTCCAGAGCGTTGGTGACCTCTTCTTTGTCGAAAGAGTCTCTTCGTGCCGGGCTGGTTATGGCGGCGGCATCGGGCACACCGGGTGTGCTATTGCGAGAGTCGGGAACCGGGACATGCGAGAAATAGTCGACTTCGTTCGGAGGCGATCGATCCTCGGGATTGCCCACCCAGCCGACCTGCTTCTTCTTCTTTTCGCGCGGAGTAGTGACGGTGATGATAGGGCTGAGCTGGTCCCGGTGTGCCCGGCTGGCGCTGGCGCTGGGTTGTCCATCTCTCATGGGAGAGGCCGGTCTTGAGGGAGAAGTGTTGGAAGACATGAGGAAGGAGTAAACGAGATGACGATATCCCAAGGGGAAAGTCCCAGGGGGACGTGCCCGGGGGACTTGTCGAGTGTGAACAGGCCAAAGCCGGTTATTCCACAGTTGTTTCCCCCAAAACTGGTTGATCAAAGCCGGCCCAGAGTGCGTTGTTCCACCAGTGGTCGTCCCACACACAGTCTATGTTCCAATGTCCGGGCTCGGGTGTTGTGGTGGCACACAATGGTCGGTGATCTCAAAGCCGAGTATCACAGCGTGAACGACTCCACTGCCGACAGGCCTTGGCTGAGATTGTCGAGGCTCAGAGATAATGAGACGAATACACACAGAGACTCAGGAGTCCCAAGCTGTGACGATCGCTTGAGATGTTCGAGTAGAACGGTGGGGAGGACGGGGAGTTTTATGGGTCAAACAGAATGCGGCTGTGGCATAATAGGGGGCAATTAGGACGATAATAGAAAACGACCGGACGGAGTTGTGCGTCTGGATGCTGTGCTCTCCCCAGGCGGGTTGATTGGTGGTCGTACTGTAAACCGGTTTCCGTCGCTCAGTGTGAGAGGAGGGATGAGAGGTGGGTGGTGGGTGGTGGGTGATGTACCAAGTGATAGTCGGGAGGTACGCGGTCTGGACAGTCTGGAAGGAGGGGGTCGACAAACTTGGTGGAAGATGCGATATGCGCGGAGTGTACAGTGAATGATGAAAGTGCGTATCCGCAAGTAGATATGGGTATTTGGGTGCTGGGTGTATGGGTGTGTAGGTATTAGGAGCGTAGGTGCGCAGGTGTGCAGGTGTTGGGTGTGTGGGTGTGGGTAGGCGTATGAATAGGCGAGGTCAATCAGCCAGTCCGTCAGTCAGTCAGTCATTCCGTCCGTCTTGTGCCAGTGCCAGTGCCAGTGCCAGTGTCATTGTTGGATGATCCAGACTCATTGCCGTTTCTCGTCTACAACTTTCCATGGTGGATCCCAAACCGGGCGGGAGGCGGACAACCCCCCCATTGAAAACGTCACCTCCGCAAGACCAAGCAAGTCGCCGGGTGGGCCGCACTCCCTTGGGCCTCTCCAATCGACCGACCTGCAGCGAGCGACCTGAGTTGTTGGCGCGTGGTTGGTGCTGTGGCGGGAAGGACCCATAACCCAAGAAAGGACCCAAGAAACCCAAGATCCCAGGATCCAGTCCCCAGCAGCTCGATCCATATCTCTCTCTCGGACCGTCTCTCGTGCAGCAGCCTGCAGTGTTTTCCTCCCGCCTCGCCTCCCAGTCCAGACACCGGCCAGACTGCATCCAGCCAGTGAGACACCCGCCCGAGGGCTGCGCGGTCGGTGTGGTTTGCTGTCGACCCTGCTCCTAGTCTCGGAAAGTTGGGCCGAGTGGATCGCCGTAACAGCGAGAAAAATGGGTCAGAGCCTCCATTATGAATGAAAATCTGGCGATAGCCTAGGGGCACTTGGGGGCGAGGCGACCAAGGCTAGAGATATCAGGCATGGATCGCCCCTGCTTGGTTTCAAGCCACGCATCTTGACAGCGTGGGATGACTCTGCCCAGCCGATGCACTGGGTGCCTGTGTACCTGTGTGCGCCCCCATGCCCAGATTAGACAGTGAACGGTCCCTGTGCTAACATGAACTGCTGCAGAACGGCCAGGTCAAGAATAGCACCGAGCTTGCCGATTCGATACGAGGCGACGCCATAAGTGCCCAGCCTACCTAAAGATCGGGCCGTGGATAACAGCGTAACAGCTTGGGCAGGTCCCGGATGTAACGGTCACATAGCAAAACTTGGCTTCAGAGATGGAGTGCGCCCGGGCAAGGCGGAGGGATGAACTCAGGGGCATACATGCACACGCAATGGGCTTGATTGCGATCCGATATCCAACTGGCCGATCAGCGTGCCAGCAAGCTTGCGTGCTCATTACTCTCGCGCAGGAATGATTGGGTGCCGCAATCACACGGGGAGCAGGAATGCCACACATTACCGCCCATCCCAACTCTGATCGTGATCGTCAGGGCCCAGCACGGCTCAGCCCTTGCTCCTGCTTTCACATGCGAAACAAGACGATATTTCACCAGAGGGCGTTACGGGCCCTCACTATCTTCGCACACCACAAACCACAACTCAAAAGAGTCAAGACCTCGACTCCCCAGCACCGCTGATCCCGGGCTTTTACAAGGGTCTTGCCCATCTGGCCCGGACCCCTGTGCCGACTCATGCTCGCCTCTCTCGTTCGGCGCCACGCAGCACGGGAGCAAACCCTGGGATCTCGTAGTTTGCAAATTTGAGCCTCACAGCCCCAACGAACCAACTATCTACCACTCCCTACTATTTCTGACACGGCTGCAACGGACGGACTGGCGGGTAAATTTTTGTTTCTCATGCACGCCCCCTTGCAGTCCAAGTGCTGCAGCTCATTGCATGAGACGGACACTACTGTAGGTAAGCGAGCTGCTGGTTGAGCTGTCGGTTCCACCGTGCCGGTCACCGACCTCGCCCGACTTTTACTACGCGGACACCACAGCAGTCATCCTGTCCGCAGGTGTCCTGGGCATTACGCAAGATGCACGACGAACCTTGGAATACGACCACAATTATTCCATAGATCCATCCCCCAGCTATATGCGACGTGGCTGAGGAGGTTCGTCAACAATCAGCCGACCGCCACCCTGCACTGACGATGTCATTCGGCATCGCAGCCGCTGGTCGTCCCGCCAGCCCAACCCAGCCAGCCATCACCCAGTGCGTCTGTCCGTTTCCGTCTGACACATGGGCCGGCACCATTGGACGTGCAGATCTGATTGTGTGTTTTGCGTTGCATCGGCATAATGAACCCTACATATGCCCGTCCGCCCGCCCGCCGCCAGCAAGCCCCCCTGCCGTCAACCTTGCCCCTGCCCCTGGCCCTAGGTAACTCCCAATGCGGTAACCCGCGAAGCTCACACCTGATATCGCAAGATCCTTACCATACCACAATCGATTGACCACGCACCACATAAGCAGTGGAGTGATAGAGAGAAAGATACGCACACAGGCGCCCGTACGCTTCCGGGTTTCCGAAAATAAAATACGGCGAGGACCCACACGCCGCACGGGGAACTGGGCACCTCGAGAAGTCCAGATTCCAGACTGTCTGAACTGGGTCGCAGATCGGGTCCACAGGCACAGAGTCTGGACCAGCGGGCGCCGAGAGGGTGAAACGAGAACGCAAAACCATTGAGGGCAGAGGATGTCAAATTCAAAATCAATTACTCGGTCTAGGAGACGGTGTTCTTCGCGACAATGCCTCGAGCAAATTCGCCAAACGTAATGTGCTGTTCGCGGTCCACCTCCTCGCCCAGGTTGGGCTGCGTGAAGACGGCCAGCGTATTGCGCGCGATCCTGCTGCTGCCGTCGCCGCCCGGCGCGGCCCTCGCGCCCCTGACAAAGTGCGGGACGGCCTTAAACCTGCCGCCCGTGATGCGCTCCAGGGCCTCGCCCGTCTGGAAGGCGATGCAGTCGCGCGGGATCTTGACCTGCACCGTCTCGCCCGTCCTGGACTTGATGTACAGCCCCGCCGCCGGGTCGGGCGACGCGGCGAGCTCCTGGAGCGGCTGCAGCGCCTCTGGCAGGGCGGGCTCGAACCGCGGCACGGCTGGGTCCGCCTTCGCCTCGTCCACGAACATGGCCGACGTCAGACCTGTCAGGCACCCGTGGTCCAGGTGCGTCGCGCACCAGTCGTCCTCGTCGCCATTCGCGCTTCCGCTGCCAGCAGCAGCAGCAGCAGCAGGGCCGTCTGCGGGGGCCGCCCCACCGGCAGAACCGGCTGGCTCAGGGAAGTAGTGCAGTAGCCTCGCCTTGGTCGTCATCGAGCCCGACACCATCCGCTGCAGGTAGGCGGCCGGGTAGCCGGGGATCTCCTTCTCAGCGTACTTGTCGCATGCGCCCGCCACCAGGACGGCCACGTCGATGATGAGCCGGCACAGGGACTCGACCGAGGCCTTCATGCCCGGCAGCACGGCCTCCTCGGGCCATATGTTTGAGCTCAGGTACTCGGGGAAGTTGTCCTCGGTGTACTCGCCCGTGGGCGGCGCGCAGGCCAGCTTGGGGTCGATGTAGAACGCACAGTTGGCGTAGAAGGAGCCCTTGAGGTCGTCCACCTGGCCGTTCTTGAGCGTCTCCTTGCCGAGCGACCAGCCGGTCAGGTACTTTGCCTTCTCATTCTCCAGCTTGTCTGTGTGCCAGGTGTTAGCTTGCTTTGCTTGATGACTTGTCCGCATGGTTCCTGCCTATCGCATAACTGCTTGATTAAGATTCCGCCCCAACAAAATAGTAGCGCCCGCGCTATTTGTTTCATCGCCCATGGATCTATCTATGTACATCCGTCCCGCCTAACGCGCTCCCGCGCCCGCTCAACCCACCACTCTACCACCCTTCCAGAAACTCAAACAAGGTCACTCACTCACCTAGCTCAGATTTGGGCAGATTACCCAGATAGGACGAGTACGACAGGGCGCGACGTCGCAGATCGACAAACTCGGGTGGCACGTCCTTGACGAGGAGGATCCCCAGAGACTCCGGGCCGAATGCCTTCTGGAGCGTGTCAAAGGGCACAGAGCCTAGAGGTCGCGAAAAAAGTGGACTGAGTGAGTGAACAATGCTCCTTCCCCGCTTGGCACGTACTACGCGATGATCATTACGTACCTTTCTTGAGGTCCTCCAGTGAGACGGTGACAGCTTGCGCGATAGGGGCCATGGTGAGTGTTTTTGCTTCTTCCGGGTGGCGAAAAAGGTCTGGACGGAGGAGTCCCGAGGTGGGACAAGGCAAGAGACGAGGGTGAAAATATCACACAACCGACTCTGGGATGCGATGTGTAGCGGGGGAGGAGGATCGCGGCGCGCGACTGACCACGCGAGGGGCAGATTTTGCATAAAAATCTCCTTATTAGATGGATGTTATTAGTCTGTGTTGGCGTCTCTTATGCGAACGGCCACCTTCCAGCTTGGGGTTCGGACAAGCCCACCTGGGGCAGCCCAGGCGGCCGGAGCCGACGCCGGTTTGGAGCAGCGGAGGTGGCCCTGCTGGTCAGCGGATTCGGCGGGCCTCGGGAGAGGGAGAGATAGAGATAGCTAGCTGCAGTCCTCCAACTCACTCACTAATCAATCGATCAATCCTCGACGTTACATTCGAGCGCACGGATGGTGGGAGATGTGCTCTGAGCCAAGACCTGCCAACTGCCCCATTATGTAATCTCCCGATGAACCTGCCCCTGCGGCGCGATGCCCGGGGACGGGACCTGCCCCAAGCTTCTGGGGCTCCTGCCCGTTCTCGAACCGCACGCGAGGCCATGGATCGTGAGTCGCGGCAGGAACGCCCCAGCTCCGACTACAGCTCAAGCTCAAGCTTTCAAAGCTCCAGCTCACATCTCAAGTGGGAACAGGATTCGTCTGGATCCTTCGAAATTCGAAACCCACATGCAAGCTCCCGCACCTCGCCTATCCTAGCCTGGCTGCCCAACGCCCCACGCACGTTACATCCGCTCATCTCACAACCGCCGTCGACCACGTTGTGCTCGCACTCCTGATCCAGCCCGCTCAGGTGTTGCACTAGGGTTCCAGACAGACAGCGGGGCCAGGAGGGAAAAAAAAGAGGAAGAGGGACACGAAGAGAGGATGGTCAAGCCGCTCACCTTCAAGGGCGACAAGAAGCCGAAGAAGAGGAAGAGGGAGCACAGGGGCGACGGGGAAGCCGAGGCGGACGACTCAGGCAACCAGGTCGCCACAGCCACAGCCAGCAGCAGCAAGGCGGCCAGGGTGGCCGACGAGGACAATGTCGAGAACGACGACAGCTGGGTCTCGGCCGACGCCGTGGGCGACGTCTCGGGCCCGGTCATGTTCGTGCTCCCGACCGAGCCGCTGACGGCCCTGGCCTGCGACGCCAACGGCAAGGTCTTCACGCTGCCCATCGAGAACGTCGTCGACGGCAACGCCGCCACGGCCGAGCCGCATGATGTGCGCATGGTGTGGGTCGCGAACAAGATCGCCGGCACGGAGAATCACAGGTTTAAGGGTAGTGCTGGGAAGTAAGTAGCCGTTGCCCCTGTCTCCCCCCCCCCCCGACTGAGGAGCGTGGGAGTCACCCATCTCGAAACCAACCAGCTAACCAGTGTACCTCCCGACCACCAGGTTCCTCGGCTGCGACAAGTACGGCATCTTCAGCGCCGTCTCCGAGGCCGTCTCCCCGCTCGAGTCCTTCACCCTGATCCCCACGGCCGACACGCCGGGGACGTTTCAGGTGCAGACCCTGCGCGAGACGTACCTGACGGTCAAGGCGTCAACCTCGTCGCGGGCAAACGCCGCGCCCGAGGTGCGCGGCGACGCGGCGGACACGTCGTTCGACACGACGCTGCGGATCCGCATGCAGGCGCGCTTCAAGCCGCGCCTCAAGGCCAGCAAGGAGGAGAAGGCCCGCGAGAAGATCAGCCGCAGGGAGCTGGAGGAGGCCGCGGGCCGGAGGCTGGAGGAGGATGAGGTCCGCGTGCTCAAGCGCGCGAGGCGCGAGGGGGATTATCATGAGAAGTTGCTGGATCTGAAGACTAAGAACAAGCACGACAAGTACGGTTGAGCTGAGCTGAGGTGGCGTCGACCCGGATTAGCGTGCCAGAATTGTGCTCGCCTGGGGCTGGTTTGCGACTCGGGGGCAGCTACGGCACATCCTCCCTCGGGAACGACAAGTCTGTCTCTGGCTACCGAATGCGACATCTCATCATTACGTTGGTGCTATTCACCTGCAACGCTTAGTGCGAATCGACAGGCGCAACAGAACAGGTCAGACGCGGCGAGGGCAGGAGTTGCCTTGAGCACAAACCAAGCGCATAGAAATCTAGAAGCTGCGTTGCAAACTGGGTAGTCTCATACGCTAAGACTGCAAGGCTGCCGGGAGTCTTGAGACCGGAAGCCAATGCATAGATTGGTCCTGGACGCACGCAGACCGGGGAGGGCTGCAATGCTATACAGCGGAACAGCCACGCTTGTTGGGAAAAGTCGATGAAGAGGACACAACGAGCAGCATTCTGTCGAACACGGCTAGCTGTAGGTTACACATACTACCAAATGTATTCACTGTCTCTCTGTATGACCTAGCCACATGCTCATGGACGCTGCGCTTAGGATTATCCCATCCGACTGTACCCAGCCAGCCAGCTCTGGGTTGCCGTCACACTGCCACCCACCCTGCCTCTTCTACATTCCTTGTCGTGAAGAAACAGTCATGTCGTCGTCACCGTCAGTCAACGGTCAGGCAGGCTACTTGGTCAAAAGGCCGACCGGACTGACCGGATATCCCGCTTCAGTCCGGGCCGGACTTGTTTTCAGCGCACACTCACTCTCGAGCAACTTTGCGGGGTAGAGCTAGAAATTTCTTGGGGTATCAGGAGTATCATGAGCTAGCAAGCCTCTCTCTCCGCCATCCCCTGACTGCTTCATTATGGCCTCCATGCTATGATCTGGCCATCCTCGCCCGCCGTGAAGACCGTCTGCTCCTGGTCGAAGACGCAGAAGCTCCGCACCAGCTCCGACCCGTGGGCGCCTGGGAGCCCGACGCTCGTCTCGGCGCTGAAGCCCCATGCTGGCGACTTGGCCATGTGGACCAGTTGGAAGAGCTGCTGGCTGTTTTCCCCGAGCGTCGACGTCAGCATTACTGTTCAAGCATGAACATGGCACATAACGGCATCAAAGGCCGACCAGACAACAAGAGGACATGAAAAGGAAACGCGAAAAATTGGGGAGGGGAAACTCACTCCTGCGTGCCCGCCCCTATGACGGCGCCCATGTCGCCCAGCTTGGGCGCGACGTTGGCGACGTACTGGCACCCTAGGGCGGCGCGGATGTCGCCGACGGCCCAGGTGGCGTCGCCGCCCTCGCGGGCCTCGGCGACGTCGTACAGGGCGAAGCGCTCGTCGTGGCTGACGGCGTAGACCTCTGTGGCGTTGAGGAAGCCGGCGTGGTGCACGGAGCCGTGGTTGAAGGCCTGCACGACGACCTCGTCCTCGTCGGCGATGGACGTGTCGCAGACGTTGACGAGCCCGTCCGTCGAGCCGGAGAGGAGGACTTGGGGCGTTGTTGGGTGGAAGTTGAGCTGTTTTGTGGGAGGCGCGTGTGAGTGAGAGAGGGTCAGGGCGAGTGGGTGGGAGATCGGTCTGGATTAGGACAGGGAAGAGGGACGGAGCTGGCTCACCTCTGTCACGTCGTCGCTGTGGACTTCGCTGTAGCGTGTGCGGGGCGCCGAGCCACCACGGGCGTCCCAGATGAAGATGGAGGCCTGGTGGTTCGCGTACTCCGTGCCGGCTGCTATGGTGTTACTGGATGAGCTGCATGCGAGGGAGACGATGGGCGCGTCACTCCCCGAGGGCGCGGCCACCTGTGCTTTTGAACCGTCCAGTCGCAGGTCCCATAACGCCACGGAGCCGTTCGACCCGGCCGTACAGACGATTGAGTTTGATGCGTCAAATGCCCTCGCACATTTGATGTTCTCGTGTGGTGTCAGTATTGTCTTGAGGGGCCCCTGGCTCAGCCTCTGGGGGTTGAACAGGGTGAGCTTCTGGTCTGATGAGATGGCTGCCAGTCCTCCGGCCACTGGTGTGATTTCCAGGACGTAGGCAGGATCAGAGCCTGGATTCCTGAATGCATCGGCCTTGGTGAGGTTATACATGTTGTAAGTTGGGCGTGGCTGGGTGTAGATATATCAGACCCTTTGCCCGTGTAAGTCGACCAAGCCGACCTAGGTCAGTGCGAGCAGTGTGCCAGTGCAGGACCTGGCTGGCCGTCGGCTTCTCTCTTGCGCTGAGACAGGTATGTTTTGAAGTCTGAGACCCTCGTAATCTTCTGGATTGTTGTAAGATGGATCTGGTAGCTGTTTCCTACAACGATTGGTATGTGATGGTGTTGGTCGTCGGGAATTGGCGTACGTCGAATTTCTTTCACTTGAGATTTTGACTTACTGTCCAACGTCTGGAGAGTTCACAATGTCGTTGAGTGCAGTGGCCAATCAGCTTCCTTCCCGAGGGCCAGGTACCAGCAGCCTCGTTAGCGCATGGACCCCAAGACCGACAGCAGCTTACACTACGGGTACCTGGGTACACCGGCCAAGTGCTGCGCATGCAGGAAGCTCCGGCCCAGGATCAGGACAGCTTGTACGTCGAACAAGACAACATCATTGCTACCATTCGTCAGCTTGCTCGGCGGTTCAGCAACACCACCTCCATCTTTCCCATTTCCACTCGAGGAGAAAGGTGCAGACATGATATAGCTACTGCTATGCGTTGCTTCAGCACTTTACATTCACGATGAAGCCTCTTGCATGGCCCCTCCGTAAGTCGCCCGACCGCCCATGGATGTACATGCAGCGGACCATGTTGCTCCTCCTGCTTCTTCTAACGTCCGCCACCAGTGCTCTTGCAGGTCCTCTCGCCAGTCTGGGCAGATGCGAATCGCGAACACACGACAGCCGCAGCGACCGACGTAGTGCAGGGCCATGAGACGGGCCAGTCGTACCGAGAGCCCGGCGCGGACCACGTCGATGCCGCCATCGCGAAACTGCACGAGATACACCCCCCAGCCCACCACCACCAGAGGCGGAAGAAGCCCGGGATACTGGGCACCCTCGGCCAACTGGCATGGAAAGCCGTCCCGAGTCTGCGCATGAGTGCTCCTCCAGAGGATGGCAGCGGCGGCGGCAACCACAAGGTGATAGACGCGCGCCTCGTCGACGCCGTCAAGCACCTCGAGGCGGCCACTCACAAGAACAACTCCGACGCACTCTACCTGCTCGGACACATGAACTTCTATGGCAATTATACACACCCGAGGGATTTCAAGAAGGCCTTCGACTACTTCCAGCAGCTCTCCACCCTGAATGGGAACAGCTCGGCCATGTATATGGTCGGTCTGATGTATTCCACCGGGGTCGGAGGCTCGGTCCAGCGTGACCAGGCCAGGGCACTGCTATACTACACCTTTGCAGCGCTCAAGGGACATACAAGGGCCGAGATGACTCTCGCATCTCGGCACCACACTGGCGTCGGAACCCCAAAGAGCTGCGAGACAGCCTGCAAGTACTACAAGAACGTCGCGGACAAGGTCATGGATTGGTACCGATCGGGCCCACCAGGTGGCATGAGCTGGACGAGGGAGTCGTCTCACATTGCCGACGACTACGGCGGCTTGTACGGCGAAGGAGCCAGTGTGTCCAGCTCTGGCATCAATGCCGTTCATCATCACCCTCACTCGGATGCTTATGCCTCCATCGAAGACATTATTGAGTACCTGGATCTTATGTCAAACAAGGGTGACTTCAAATCGTCCTTCAACCTTGGCCGAATTTATTATGAGGGGCAGAGAGGGCTGGAGCGAAATCTTGGCATGGCCGCCAAGTACTTCTTCATGGTGGCTAAGAAATACTGGAAGCCTAACGGGCGTATTGAGGAGAACTATAAGCCAGGTCTGGATAAGATCGCCGCCAAGGCTGCGGGCTATCTCGGGCGCATGTATATGCGCGGCGAGGGTGTGCAGCAGGACTTTGACAGGGCTAAGTTCTGGTTTGATCGCGGCATCTCCCACGGCGATGCGCAGTCCCAGTACTGTCTGGGGCTGATGCTACTTAGAGGCTACGGTGTTTCCAAAAACATTGGAAAGGCTACTGATCTTTTCAAGGCATCAGCGGATCAGGACTATGCTCTGTCGCAGGTCCAGCTTGGTGTCCTGTTCCTTGACCGCGGCCAGCCGGACGACGTGCGTGTGGCGAATGACTACTTCGAGCTTGCTGCTAGGTATGGTAACATCGAGGCCCAGTACTACCTCGCAGAGATGATTCACCATGGCATCGGCCGGGATAAGGCGTGCGCGCAGGCAATGGGTCTATACAAGACAGTGGCAGAGAAGGCCGAGCCCTTGGTGTCCACGTGGAATGAGGCGAACAACGCCTACGAAGATGGCGACTACGAGCTTGCATTCCTCGGGTACTTGCATGCAGCCGAAGAGGGTTACGAATCTGCCCAGAACAACGTCGCCTACCTCCTCGACACGAGGCAGCCAATGCTGTCGAATATTCTTGGACTTGGCGAGACCAAGTCTGCTTTGATGGACAACCCCGGCCTTGCGCTCATTTTCTACACGCGCTCGTCGAGACAGGGAAACATGGACTCGCTGGTCAAAATGGGCGATTACTACCTGGATGGCATCGGGACTGACCTCGATATCGACAAGGCTGTCAAGTGCTACACGGGTGCCTCTGAGTATCACCAGTCGGCTCAAGCCCTGTTCAACCTCGGCTGGATGCATGAGAATGGAGTTGGCTTGGACCAAGATTTCCATCTGGCTAAGCGTTACTACGATCTTGCCCTTGCTACCAACGAAGAGGCATATTTACCAGTGAAGCTCAGCCTACTCAAGCTGCGCGCAAGAAGCTATTGGAACACGGTGACACACGGGCGGATCAATTCGATCCAGGACGAGCCAGGTGAGAATATAATTCGTTCCTTTGTCACGCGCGCGAGAAGACTAACGCAGCGAGACAGAAAATAGCAAGGACTGGTCCTTTAGTGAATGGGTCAATAACTTCATCCAGGACGAGGGCCTCTTCTATGACGACGTTATGTACGACGATATCTACGACGACACCATGCCGGGAGGCGACGCGCCCCACTACCCTGGCGCGGAGGATGACGGGTTCATAGACACGTTGATCATAATGTCGTTGGCCATGGCGCTGGCTTTCGTCGTCTACTACAGGCAACACCGGGAGCGGGCTGAGCAGGCTCGGAGGCAGAGAGAGCAGCAGCAGCAGCAGGGCCAGGCACAGCAGCAGGGAGGAAACGCTGCCGCTGCTCCTAATAACAATGGCGGCTTTGCGCAGCCAGCGGTGAATCCGGTGTTTGAGGACTGGGTCGCCGGTGGGGTAGGACTTTAGTCAGAGACAGAGGAAGCGACTGGGTTGTAAATAAGATCACACAGTATTCTTTGTAACGTTTCACACAACGAAGCATTGGCGTTCAAGGGAAATGGGGGTGGTAATTTGTGGATGAACAGGGGGTGGGCCTAGCAAATGCCACGCTAAAATTGGACCCTGAGCCGCATTGCAACTTCCCTGCACCTCGTCCGCAATTGACTGAGTGGCACGGCGACGTCAGCTCCTCCCACTCTGTGTCCACCACCAATCATCACAATGTGAACTCGATGCCTGCGCTCAATCAAGCCATGGAATACCAAAACTCATGTGACGTGACTTGAATCTGTTTCTGAGGATTCCCTGTCCACGCCCTGCGAGCTTGAGGATGAACACGCCAGCAGCCAAGCGAAGGCGCGTCGACGCCGCCAACGCAACCCTCAGGAAGCCGTTTCACTCGCCGCTGCTTAGGCGGCAGCCGGACGCGGGAGAAAGCAGTACCCCAGGGTCGAACAAAACGCCAGAGACAAACAGCAACAAGCGGTCACTCGAGGACGTCTACTCGCCGAGCTCACCATCGGCGCCGAGACAACCGCCGGCAGCGAGGCCAACGCGTCCCCCGGGAAACCTGCTCCACGGCCGGCCAGCATCACCCCTGAAGCCCTCCGTCGGCCCCAGGACCCCTCTTGCTTCTAAGCGCAAGAGCTCTGGCCCGAGAGAGGGCGGAGCCGCGCCAGGTGAAGACAACCCGTTCCTCGCCCTCGCCAGGGCCCACCGGACGGCGGGCCGGGACGCCATCGTGAGGGACCTGGACCGGCGGCTGGAGACGGTCAGGCAGGCGGGGGAGATCGAGGCCGCGTCCGAGCGGAGCCGCCCCGGGGAGCCGGTGGACCAGGAGCTGAGGGACCTCGTTGCCAAGTGGAGGGGCGCGAGCCGGATGGCTGCTGAGGAGCTGTTTGAGACTGTCAAGGAGCGGGTGGATAAGTTGGTCTTCCCCTTTAGAACTTCGCTACCACTATCGTCTTGTTGGGGGCGATGCTGACACTGGGCTGCAGTGCGGGTGGCCCAAAGGCATGGAAGGAGATGCAGCAGAGGCAGATGGAGTTCTACCGGGGCTTTGACCAGGATTCACCTGCGCGGTCTAAACCCGCAGACGAGGATCTTGACGCTGAGTACTCACAGGAGGTCCAGGACCACCTGGAAGAGGGCGGGCGATGCGAAGAGGCCGAGGGGAAACCTGACGATGATGACGAACCCGTGAGTTTCTATCCTGATCCTTGACCTCGCCGCCGTAGCTTACTGAACAGCAGGACTTCACCATGGCGCACATGCTCCGGAGCCTGAATATAGATTTTCCCCTTCTGGGATATGACGAGAAAGAAGACAAATGGATTAATTAGACCTGGTGACGTTTCTGCCTGTCTATCGATGTGCCGTGCCGTGTGACCCTGGTCAGTGCGCGACTATGATGTCTGGATTGGCCGCGGTTCTTTGATGAAGGTGCGGATGTCTTTCTCCTTCGACC
Organism: Diaporthe sp. P3_1W; assembly: GCA_037177825.1. Taxonomy (NCBI): domain Eukaryota; kingdom Fungi; phylum Ascomycota; class Sordariomycetes; order Diaporthales; family Diaporthaceae; genus Diaporthe; species Diaporthe sp. P3_1W. Next base: position 7,756,008 of record JBAFXB010000001.1, read on the forward strand.
CCTCTAGTCTGAGCATGCGAAGGTTCGCGTGTTTCTGGTGCACGAGTCCAGGTTTGGCTGCGCAAGCTGGAAATCTACGAATTGTGTGGATGTTGATCCACTCCCACCACCTTCTGAAGTTTCTACTCCTGTGAGACAGGTATCACCTGTCGTTCAACGTCCTGGGGCGCAACTCCGAGTATCCCCGACCTTATCCCATCATCGAGGCGGCAGGCCGTTCGGCCGGCGGGGAGTCATGGTCGTCCCCTGCCTCCTGGAAAACGTGGCCGGCCCTATCACCGCGGGTATGGTCCACGTCGGGTGGCAGAAGCGGGTGCACCTGTGCCTGGCAAAAAAGTCACGAATCCCCGCCAGACCGAGATCAGCAGGACCGTAGGATTTCGTCCGCGACAAGATGGCGGGGTCAGAGAGAACACTTTCGAAGAGAAAAAGGGTTTGGAGTTAGAGCAGAACCATAGCTGTGCGCAGGCCGTCGACTGCGTGGAACTCGGGGTGCACTCACAATCCATCCGAGTATATGCCTCCCTGGATGTCACAAAGCACCATCTCGCCGCCAGAGTGGTGGTACGAGAAATGGCTGAGGGCCTGCAGCGCGTCGCTCCACTCGTCTCCCGATTGTGCCGCCCATCCAGAGTTGCTGTTGAACTTCTGAAAGTTATGGATGAACGGCTCGGTCAGGGACTTCTCGCCGTTATTCCTGAAGGTGAAGATCTCGGGGTGGCTGAGCATGACGGGCGTGTGAAACAAACGCGCGTTGTTCCAGGCGTTGATGATCTCCTGGGTCTCCTCGATCACTGTCATCTCGAGCTCGAAAAAGTGGTCCTCGAAGACGGAGCCTGTCTTGAACGTCTTGGTGACGCATTCTTCTCCTCGGCGAGGTCCGTTGGTGTAATGGCCGCGCCAGACATCCTTGAATGAACCTCGGGCGAACGGGACTAGGTTCCTGGGGACGTATGCGGAGGTGGACTTGTTGTGTCTTGAATAGGCCATCTTGAGAAATATCTTGTGAGTTCGTGCCAGCTGTCGGGAGAGTGCGATTTTGGGTTTTGGCAATTTGATCGGCGGTGGGCCGGAGGCTGCGAGCTTGTCGACGTTGAACAACCCCTTTCTGGATATTTTGCAATCGTGGGCGTTTATATCTGTGGCAGGAAAGACTGGGTCTGACAAAGATGCGATTGCCTGTATTCGAGGTGGGCGTGTGGCTAGGTTCTGGGTGCAGAAGGGGCCGTACGGCATCCTTTTTAAAGACGTACGCACGCAGTACGGACCTTCCATTCACTGTACCCTCCATTCACTGCCATGGTATCTGTGGTATGTTGGCGGCTTATCCAATACTTGATCGTTCGGTGGTTATCTTCCTTTCTCGATACAGGTGACATTGGATTGTAACTCAAAGCAACATGACCTTGAAAGCGTTCTGCCTGTGCGCCAGAATCCAAAACGACGTGAGACATTTCAGTCTCACCCTCTCCTGGTCTAAGTCGAGTGCTTCATTGCGATTTCAACCAGTCAGCCATTGCTGTGTGTTGGCTCTTGAGCAACTGAAGCGTTCAAGGCATGAATTCACCTTGTCTTCGACTCCAGACCCGCCCACTGGAAGTGCTCTCAAAACTCATTTTCACGGGCATCATCTTAAGGGCCCAGTTTTCCACTCGGCGAAAATATCACTGAGCTTGCAGGAATCTCTGTCGAGATTTTCAACGTCACAATATTTGTGTGATGTTGACGATACGGGTTTACCACGCCGAGTGCACGTCTAGGCAATAAAGACTTTTAATGCAATGGTGTATTCAAATTCATGACGTTCTATTTGCAAGACTACACGCTTGCGGGTGATTTGTAACCTCGCTAGGATGTCTGAAAGACAAGAAAACCAATCAACTCATGTGTGAGATGCAGGACGATCCAATATGCTTGCAAACCCGCGATGGCCTATGAATGTCTCGGACGGGTCCCATTTATTCCTAATTTCAAGCCATTTCTTCAGGGCAGAATCAGTCATTACCTATACATCTATTAGTCACCGTAATTCTGGTGTCTCTCACAAGACCGTGCATCCCTGTGGGCGGTCATACCTTGGTCATCCTGTGCTTCGGGTTGAAGTCTGCCGCATACACGCCGCAGGAAACCTTGTCAGCTCTCTCGTATGCGCCCAGGAGCCACTTGTCCATGAATGCGTCACGTTTTGGGTCCTTCCAGCATAACATGGACGAGACGTAGCTTTTCTGAGGCAGGCTCAGAGCTTGATCTTTCTCGTCGGGGTAGTAGTCGATAGGAACAAAGGTTCCCGAAGAAAGACGTGATGGGAGATCGTACAGGGCCGGTGTGATTGCCTCAATGAGCTTTCGTCATGGTCAGTTTTCGTCACGACACTAGACGGACTCCTCATAAAAGTTGCAATTTCTCACCTCGTCGTCAGACACATTAGGATCGACCAAGATGCTGTCTACATTCCAGCGCTCCCCGTTTCCGCTTGGCTGGAAGTTTTCTTGTAGCTCCCACAGTTCCTCTCGATTTCTCTCCGTCAGCGGAACGGTGTTGATAATGTGTTTCTTAAACTCATCGGGGATATTATCCCAGGTGCTGGCTAGGACCCTGGCCTCTTCGATAGAATCGGCAAACATGGTCTGGTTAATCACCATGAACACCCGCTTGCTCTTGGACTCTTCGCCGCCGTCGGGATCGTCCTTGTCCGCATAGAAGGTGCAGAAGAAAGGCTCCACCCCATATCTGGGGACCGACTTTGAGGTCGTCAAGATCCACTTGAGCAGCGGCTTGAAGATATCAGTGGAGTCCACAATGGTAGTCAGGTCGAAGAGCCTCTTGTTGGGGATCGTCCTGATCCAGATCCTCGTGATGACGGCGAAGAATCCCGTCCCGCTCCCGGGGAACGCCCAGAACAAGTCGGAATTCTCCGTCTTGCTCGCGATGACGACCTCGCCTTCTGGAGTGACCACCTCGATCTTCTCAATCCAGGTGGCCGAAGTGTAGCCCCACCCACGGACGAATAGGCCCTGACCACCGGCAAGCAGGAAGCCACCCACCCCGACGGACCTCGAGTGGCCGGACGGGAAGAAGCGCTGCAGCGGGCCAAGGGCCGCAGTAACATCTTGAACGGTATGGCCTGGGCTGATGGTTGCGATCTTGGTCGTTGGGTCGTATTCGATGTTTTTGTTCAGGTTGCGGGTATCAATAAGCATTCCATGCTCAACGAGGTTGGTGTGGAAAAAGTTATGCCCGCCCGACTTCACACCGATCTTCCACCCTTGGCTGCGCGCCCGTTTCACGGCTTCGACAACGTCTGCCGTCGTGTTAGGACTCACTATCTCTGCTGGCTTTGCGTCTGGTACGCGGCCGTTGAAGCCTCTTCGGCGAAGGGGCTCATAGCTGGCAGAGGTTGGTGCGGTGATTTGGCTAGGCATAGTGGATGAGATGTGAAGCTGACCTGAGGGCAAAATGACTGTCTGGAAAGAACTGTTGCTTTGAAATGGATCAATCATTTACTAGACAATTAACATTGAGACCATATAGTTGGGATATATCAAGTAGACGACGGGGTATTCGGTACACCGTGAGCCACCGAGGCCCCGGCATGTGTTTCACAACTTCTACATGTTCCATTATCAATATAGAGTCAAAGCTGACATGATGAAATGCGAGAGAATCCGCTTTGTATTTGTAATTTGAGTGCGCATAAGTGAATTTGGCCGACTTTGTAGACATTTACTCCGACGTCCGGCCCAGCCAAACGGGTCCCCACCCGGTGCCACCGAGCGCCACCCGTCAAAATGCAGGTGGCTACTTGAGCCACCGAGACGGCACAGAAACACGCCAAATGCTTGCATGCAATGGCTCAGTGTATTTCAATTCGGCAGGCTCAGTAAATTCCTCCCTCAAGAAACACGCATGCCGTCGCCGGCGTGTGGTATATTTTGAACCTGGGACAGTGGTTGGTGTGGAATCGACAAGTGTTAAAGATGAACGACATTTGAGCAATTCACTGGTTGATAGGGGTTCTGAATTTTCTCATACGACACGTCGGACGACATTTGTAAAGGCTGGGATCCAGATTTTTGAGGTTATGAACAAATGGCTGTGTGAAAGTGCCATCTCATGTGGAATATGTTAACTAAATTCCTCCCGTCATAGAGAAAGTCAAATATCAATGGTCCGATTTCCGTCTCTTACTGAAGTCAAGCCACTTCTTTCGCTCACATCAAGTCCAAACCAGTGATACGGGATCGTGTGGGCTTATAAGTGGCGCTTTGAGCATCAAGACTGGTGATAGTGGGCCGAAATCTCGTCAACTCAAATGCGGCAGCCTTCGATATCCTTTGGTTGCTCACAGTAAAGACAGCGCCATTCTCATGCTACAGTTTCCATGTGACGACAGGCAGTGCCCTGCTACAGGCCCTACTCAACATCAACGAGCACCTCCTTCCCGGCCCCAGCCCCAACAAACAACAGCCCAGCCCTCACGACCCCCTTCCAAACCTCAACCTCAGCCTCGTCCCTCGGCGCATAAATCATCACATACCCAAGCGGTATGCCGGTCCCGCCCACCCCACTGAGCCGGTGCCGCTCCGCCCACCCCTTGCGCGTAAGCTCCTCCGCGTCCGCCAGGCTGACGGTGACGTGCGAGCTCGCCTCCGGGTGCACGTGCGCCAGCTCGCCCCTGGTGCCCCTCAGGTACGCCGGCGGCTCCACCACCGCGGTGTCCAGCCACAGCGCGGGCGTGCCGACGCCTTCCAGCCCAGACGGCTTAAGAACAAGCACCCCCGGGTTGCGCGCCGCGAGCTCCCCCAGGAACGCCGTCATGCGCGCCCTTGTGTCCTCGCCGCCCTGCTGCGTGACCTGCCTCTGCGGCGCCACGTACCCGGGGACGTCGGGCCTGTGGCCCTCCCGCAGCGGCAGCGGCGACGCGGCGAGAAACGGCGTCGTGCCGTGCGGCTCGTAGGGCTTCTGGTTCGCGGGCTTGCTGAAGGGCCCCGGGCTCCTGGTGTCCCACCTGGCGATGAGCTGCAGCAGGCCCTGGATGGCCCACCCGAGGGGGTTGTAGGGCATGCCGCCCGGCCCCAGGGCCAGGTAGCCCCTGTAGCTCTTGCGGGCGTACGAGGCCGTCGGGAGGGAGAGGGCGATGGCTAGCACGAGGGCTGTTATCGTCCTGGGGTTGTTCTGCAGGGCTGGCGGGATGGCGGCGCCGTGGCTGCGCAGCCGGGCCGCGAAGGCTGAGATGCTGTTGGAGGCCATGATGGTTTTTGATTCCCCGAAAGACCGGCTTGGTTATCAGTGATGTGGATCACATCCCCTGTGAGGTCCTCTGATTGAAGGGTGACGCTGCGGCTATTGGCAGAAAGCTGTCGCGACGTTTCAAAAGGTCACAGGTCTCAGGAACGCGGGGAATCTCTCAATGTGCAGGTGAAATGCAAAGGTGAGCTGACCAGTTCGGGTCATCAACCCAACGTGGACCCTGGTCGATCCTTTGGCTTGGTTCTCCTCCACGAATCACCAAGTCTGGGTAGATTATGAACTCACTCTACTATTCGCAGGCCATACTCATTTGCCGTTCTCATGAAGGTCCGACCCAGCAGATGCTTCCATGAGCTCGCTGCTGCATGTATGACCTTGATTTCTTCCCCATATTGTGCGTGCTCGTTTGGTAAGACGAATTGCAGTGTTCCGCCACGAACTTTATTGTACGCCAATGAGATCATAATATAACCTAAATAAGATGGTATATGTATAGAAGAAATGTAATGTGGTATCTATTATGAGCTGCCCAGCCAGAATCTCCAGACCCCAAATTACTTTTTTTGCGCGCCGCTTCTATATACATGATAACGGATGCAGTCAAACGCAGGGCTCGCGAGGTTCCCGTATATAAACCCTCGTCATAGCCCAGCCCTGGTCTATTTCCCCTTCCCGCAACAATGAGAGAAAATAAAACGAGAACACAAGATGCTTGTCCGAAGACTCCAACCAAAAGCTGAAAGGCGAAAAAACATACAACCATGCTCAAGTCGTGACCTGAGTGAGACCGTGAATGACTTGATAGTACACCGGCTGCTGCTGACCATTGACAGAATGAATAAAATCAACCATGAAACGCCATGCTATGTGTAACAGACATGAGTGGCAGGGCAGACTGAGATCTTCCCCCACATGACGTACGTGCCTCGGCCCATCGGCGAAGCGAGCGCTCACACCTGGTCCGAGGATATCCTCCGCCGGAGCTCCTCCCTCTGGAACTTCTCCACGTTCGCCTCGGTCAGAGAGTCCCCTTTCTCAGTAAGCGGCGTGTGCCCGTGCGGCGTGACCGCCGACGGCGGGCCCCCGGCCGCGTCAAAGAGCTTGTCGTCCCTGCTCTGCTGCGCCAGCTCGTCCGTCTCGACCCGCCTGATCTGCAGCTGCGGCTTGCCGGGCGACGGCGGCTCCGTCGACGGCTCCGTCGGGGAAGGCGTGTTAATGGCCACTGCGGGCGGCGGGGAGGACTTGGGCCGCGGCGTGGGGAGGTCGGCCCGCATGCTGTCGAGCTCCGCCTCCTCGCCCGTGGGGAGCTTCAGCACCTCCTCCGGGCCGCCGGATCCGGACACGCTGACCGAGGGGATCCCCGCGTTCGTGCAGTGGTCGCTCCCCTCCGAGCACACCGACACGTCCGAGGACAGCGCTGGCGTCGAGCCGTTCCGCTTGCTCAGGGACCAGCGCACCAGCATCCTCTCGAGCATCTTTGCCTTCACCGGTTTGGCAAGGTAGTCGTCCATCCCTGCTTTCTTGCACTTTTCTTGATCCCCTTGGATGGCAGAGGCCGTCATGGCTACAATGGGCACGTCTCGGACGAAGGCGTTATAAGGGGAATGGTGGCGCAGAAGGTGAGTCGCTTTGTAGCCATCGATGACAGGCATTTGGACATCCTGTGTGAGAGAAAGCGTCAGTATACATTTCCTGGCTGTGCTTCATATCACGGAATGGTGCGGGCAGGATAACTTACCATTAGTATGATGTCCGGCTTCCGGCCTTGGCCATTCTGCGCAGTGGCTAGATACTCCAAGGCCTCTTTACCATTCCAGGCGGCTGAGACGTTGAAGCCCAACTTTTTGATCGTCTTGATGGCAATCTGTTGGTTGATCGGGTTATCCTCGACTACAAGAACATGTATCTTGGCGCGCTCAGACGCCGCGAGATCCTCCTCAGACGCGGCCTGCTTGAGCGAGGCCCTACGCCTGGGCGACTTGCCCCATTCTGCAGGTGCAAGTAGGTCAGTAGGAGGCGGTGTCCCCATTTGATCAAATTCAGAGCTGTTGCAGGACACGCTCATCTCTGACTGCAGTCTGTCGGGGAGAGCCGTGACCTTGACCACATTCGATGGCTGCGTCTCCTGTGGCTTGTTGAACGGCACCCAGAAGTACGCGGTCGTGCCCTGGTTGATGACCGAGTCGAGCTGCATTCTTCCATGCATGAGCTCGAGGAGACTCTTGCAGATCGTCAAGCCCAGCCCCGTCCCGCCAAACTTCCTTGCAGTGGATGCATCCCCTTGGCTGAATGGCTGGAACAGGCGTTTGCGAGTCCCTTCGTCAATGCCGATGCCAGTGTCTTGGACCATGAACCGGATCTCTATGATCTCGTCTGTCTCCCTCTCTTTGGCAACAGACAGTTTCACAAACCCTTGATGCGTGAATTTGATGCTGTTGGTCAGGAGATTCGTGATGATTTGTCTCACCCGCCCTGGATCACCGAGAACAACGAGATCATCGGCCACTTCGGGTGAGATGTCCGAAATAAACTCCAGGCTTCTCTTCTGGGCAGCAAAGCTCAACATCTTGGCAACGTCTCGCACTGTTTGGGCAGGACAGGGTCAGTACCGAGTATCTGAATGGGATTATGGAATTGGCGACTCTGTTTGAACTTACCTATTACCGACATGCTGAATTGCACTTCCTCGATGTCCAGGCGGCCTGACTCTACCTTGGAGAAGTCCAATATATCATTGATGACAGTCAGAAGGGCATTGGCAGACCGGTATATGTTTTCCGCGTAGTCTCGCTGCTCCTCACTGAGCTCGACGTCCAGGAGCAGCTCGGCCATACCGATCACTCCGGTGATGGGGGTTCGAATCTCATGGGACATCTGGCCTCGGTCAGCAACTGCGCAGGTTGTCAACAGTCACCCGGACAAACTCACATTCGCGAGGAATTGACTCTTCAGTCTGCTAGCCTCCTTTGCTGCAGCCTCACGCGCCAGCAGTTGCTGCTTTTCCTGGGCCTGAGCCTGCAACACCGCCTCTTTGGCTTTGATTTCAGTCACATCCATGATGACTCCAATGGCGCCTTCGACCTCGGTTTCTCCGAGCCCCTCGCCCTTGACCTTCTTACCTGTCATGGGCAAGAGACGAGTCCGGTAGAATCGTGAGTCTATCGCATGCTCCACTACCACGTCTGCGGACCGCCGATTGAAGATCGAGTCTATGGCGGACAGGAAATCGGGGCGTTCCCCTTCGGGTAGTTCTGGGTTCAGCGAATTGAACACTTCGTCGACATTGCCTCCGATATACCATTTGGAGTCGTCCTGTCCCGTGGTATCGGCATCCCAGATGAGGGCCCCTTCCAACATGGTTATCTTGCGATCGAGGTCCACGGTGAAGATTGTGATGTTGGCATGCGTGATGACGCTGAGGAGTTGCTGTCTCATCCTCCTCGCAGCGAGCTTGGTTTCTATGCTCTCGTGGACGTCGGTACAAGTTCCTACTCAGTCGTCAGCGCGTGCCCCGGAAAGATTTCCCGTCACGTTGGACCGAAGCATCTTAGACGTTCGCTCCCCTATGAGGACGTGCTCGAGAAAGTATCGCCGTAACTCACCAAACCATTTCTCGATTTTGCCAGTCTCGAGATTTCTCAGAGGCAGAGCCCTTCCCAAGTGCCAACGCCATTCACCTTCTTTGCTGAGACAGCGGTACTCTGTTACATACGGATCTCCCGTTGCTAGAGAATGCGCCCATCGTCTCGCAGTCTCGGGCATGTCGTCTGGATGAAAAGGGTTTTTCCATCCCAGGCCGAGGGAGTCTTCCGGTGTCAGGCCCGTGTAGTCGTACCATCGCGTGTTGAAGAAGTCGTGATAGCCATCCGGAGTAGTGGTCCAGACCTGTATATTGGTCAGCGACTAGTGCACGACAGCCGAGCTCCTCAAAAGGAAAGTGGGACGCGGCTGAAAAGGAGGCAAAATTCAAAAAGCGCGGTGAATCAAGTTTCAAGTCTTGCTGCGTCCCATGCCTATCCTCTTCCAGATACTTGCCTCGCGAAACCGAGGGACATCCTCCGAGGCCTAAAAGCCTCTGGGAGGCATTGAGCTTAAGCTCTCTGCCTTCTGTGATCAAGCTCGAGATGATCGAGCAGCAAGTTGCTTGTCGATTGCTCCGGGGGCTACACCGGTTCCTGCTTACCAATTGCGGCATAGTGTCGCAGATGATTTTAAATCTTTCGATGTCTCTTGCCTTGATCTGGTCGATCTCCTTGGCCATCTCCGTGACGTCCCGGCAAGTTATCACACCCGCCAGGAATTCGCCGGTTTCGTCGTCGCGGATGGCTTCTGCCAACACATTGTACGTGATCTTGTTTCCGTCACGGTCAATGACTCCGAACCGCATGTCAGAGAAGGGTGTCTGGGTCCTCAGCAAGACCCCCATGGGGAATTCGCTCGGCTCGAGCTTTCTGCTAAAGTCGTCCGTATATAACGTCCAGTTGCTTAACACCTCAAGGCCGTCGAAAGGCTTGTCAAGGTTGGCGTCCTTTTCCATGAGTTTCCTGGCCGCTGCATTGGGAAAGGCCACTGTGCCATCCTTCCACATAGCTAGAATCGGCATTTCCGTGTTGTCAAGGAGCGCATCTTTCAGTATCATGGTCTTTTGAAGCATCGAGGGGGCACTCTGGAGCGACTTTTGTTGGAACGGCGGGCCCATGGGCGGAAAGGGGCTGGACGAGAGTGATACACTGCCCGGGCTGATGCGGTAAGAGGGCGACGAGGAAGAACCATGGCTGGAGGCGACTGAGGGAGGATTGGACGCTGTGAAGATTGTCTTGCGCTCAGCAGACTCGAGGGCGGAAGGACGAGCTATTGCCTTTTTCTTGGTACCCACTGACGACGTGGACTCGGTGTTCGTAAAGGTCAGGGTGAAGTAAGTCTGTTGTTCCGACACGTCCCAAACACTGATTATCATCTTTGCAAAAGCTTGGTTCTCCGAGGCCCTGTTGACGATCTGTGGTTCGGTGACGGGCTTGTTTGGGTCTCTCCGCGAGATGACAACCTCCACAGCGGCTTGTGGGCTGTGGTCTGGTGGTTTGTTGTCCTCGGCTGACTCCGCAATAGGTGTCATGTCGCCCTCTGGGTGATTTCCTTGGGAGCTCTGCCGTTGAACATTGGCTGGCTGGGTCTGTCCAGGCCCCATCTCCTCTGCAATTGAGTCGAGGAAGGTCTCCCAAGCAATAAATACAGGTCGCCCATTTTGTAACATATCTATTCCCACCTGCGAAAGGGACTGTCCGGTGAGACTGCCCACGCTATGGGCCAGGTCGTCGCCATCGTTAGAGTCGGAAGACATGCCCATCAACCTGCCCATAGCTTCGTTCGCCAGGACTACTGTCTTGAGGTTGTTGAGAACCAGGACCGGAACCGGAAGGAACTGCAGGGCGGAGAATGCGAGCTGCCCTGGAGTTATGTAGGGCATCTGAAGTCGGAAAGGGCTGCTCGACTGAGACCTCTCAGTATTAATTTCTCGTATGAATCGGCGCCCTGCAGGGGACGGCGCGGACGAGCCATCGTGTTGCGCATGGGAGGATTCTTGCGAGCCCGTGGCCAAGCCATCGGTCTGCGATTCCAGGCGGCGAGTTTTAAAGTCATCGGTCGGAGGCGTTTGCGGCGAGTCGGAAGTGCGTTTTCGGAGTAAAGGCGACTCGGCCAGCAGATTGTGGTTCATTGTTACCGGTGAAGGCAAGGCATGAGAGTCATCACTTGTGATGCGTGGCGGGCCAAATACCATGATGATGGGGCGCGGGCCGGCATTGGGTGCTGGTCAGCCCAAGGTGTCAACGACGACGTATCGAGATACCTGCTGAGAAAGACTGTGACTTCTGGAGGGATAAGTGTCGTCACTGCATGAGACCAAGCAGTTGTTGATCGGCAAAACAGTCGCATCCGCTGAGGAATAACATGCAAAGCCAATTGCGGGGAGGAAGAAGACGGGAGGTCGTGTCTCCTGCTTAGCGATCCGGTCTAGGCCCGGCCAAGAAATGCCCACGGTCCTGGGCCTGACCTTGGAGTAGCCAGACTAGGTGGGCTGGTGGTGTAATTCTCTACCGTACAATGCCACCTCGGGGAGACGGGGCAGCGGCGGTTCACGGGGTGAAACAAACGGGCACAGGGTCGTCCACGGCCGGATACCCGAATCTTTGTCAGAATAAAAGGGATTGTAAACTGAAAGCAGCAGAGCCGATAGAGGAGGGCTGGGTGGGGTGGAGGAGCCCGGGGTTGGTTGTCAGCAGCTAGAACTGGTTAGTAGGTGTGCTGGCGCAGGCTGGCATTGACAATAACAACAAAGATATGACGGATGGTCGCGGTGGGAGAAACTGGTGCGATTGTTTCCAGGTGTATCCGTCACTGCGAAATGAGGGAAGGAGAAGGACGGGCCAGAGTAAGACAAGAAGATTCGAAACAGCGAGGCAACGAGCCGCGCTAGACCTGGACTTAGACAAGGTCGGCTAACCAGCGAGCCGCTGCAGACTGACGAACTCTGAGCGAGATGCCCTGCAATAACTCCGTGCCTAGGTACGCACCAGGTCGGATATGGTTATGGCATGGTTATGGCATGGCAAGGCATGGGATGGCACGGTACGGTCTGACAGTACGGCAGTACTGGACTGGACTAGACTGTTCCCGCAAAGCCTGTCCAGTCCTGCACAATAGCGGCGAACGGTCATGGCTAACGCGAGTTGCGTCATCCGTCACCAAGGTCGTCGTTCGCCATCGACAGCCGAGCCGAAGGGGAGGGCGAACCAAGGCACAGGCGAAGCAACAGAGGCCAAAAACTGGCCTGAAGAGACGCCTTAAGTGAATTAAAGTTTCTGAATTCCCGAATGTGGACATGGGACCCGCAGGAAACCCCTGTTAGTTGCGCCGAATTGATCGCTTCCAGCCGCGTCCGCGTCACTGTACGTATAGACAGTACAGTACAGAGTTATTTCAGAGACAGGCGAGATGTTCCACGCGGACAGCCCTGGAATACTAAAGTTTCTTCATGTTGCCAGGGCACAGACAATGACCTCAGCCCTGTTGGACCGGGAACTCAAGACTATGATGTCGGATCGAAGTGTGTCGAGTAGGACAGCCAAATCGTGTCCGGAAGCGTCGTATGACGATGACATGGCCATGGCCCTGACTGCTGGTGCCAGACGGCACCTGAAGGGCACCTGGCTAGATCGCGCGGTAGGCAGAGCTGCGAAGGGTCCTGGGAGTGATATGCAGGCGATATGTGAGATGCCCTGGATGTCTCCCCGTGCGCTGCAGAAGTAGGGGTCCTGCGTGTTGGGGGCGCTATGAGGGGCGCGATGGCTGGACAGGCAGGCCCAGACCTCCAGGGGCATGTGAGAATGAGGGCAGATCGTCGGTTGCACCAACTTTTGACAACCACACCCACACCGAACACGGTCGGGTCTTGCTGATCTGGGCCTGACGGACGGAATCTCATGACGACCAGACGGTGCAGTGTCTGTTCCAGTCCATGTGCTTTCCTTCATCAACAAAGCAGCCCACTCTACAACAGTCAGAGCAGCCATGGCGAGGGCTCGTCACCTCCCCGTCCGCTTACTATGGTGACACGCGTATCGGCTTTCAGCCCCGGCCCAAGGGAATGGACGCCAGGCTGGCACGCAGTGCAGTGCGACCGCAAGATCCGCCGCCGCCGCCGCGCTGTGAGTGCTGCAGTACCAGACTGGAGGCGCCAGGCATCCGCAGCTGGTCAGCTTCAGCGTGCGACCGGCTAATGCTCAATTGCATCAAAACAATAAGGTGGGCAGGTTGCAGCATGGGCCCAAAACCTGCAGATCGGCGATCCTTGCCAAGACAGGCTGCGGTCTCACGTCCCTGTGGTGTGTTGCTGTACAGGGAGGACCCAGGAAAGGGTTTGCCCCTTTAGCCCATTAGGTTCTCGGGCCCTTGCCTGGCCAGCCCAGGGCCAGCCCAGAGTCCAGGCTTTTCCGCATCGGAGATCTGCAGAATGCCATCCCGCGGCGACATGCTGTATGTACATGTCGCAACATTACTGTCTGACCGTGTGCCGTCGCTTCTGGGTGGCAGCAACGACGTCATGCTGACATAAGCCGGATGCGGGCTGGGACACGCCATCTGCTGCTGCCGACGAGACCGTTGAGGGCTTGCGAGGACGTGTGGGTAGCATTTCGATTGGGCTGGGGTGATGCGGCACTTCGTAGGGATCGCGGCCTCCCTCCCCTGCCTGCGTGGCATTTGTCGCGGGGTCCAATTTGTGTGGGTCACGATGACTGCACTGGATTCCCGATGACGACACATGATGATGGCTTTTCACCCTCCTGCCAGCCTGCCTGTACCTGTCAGTCATCAGCCTTTGACTGCCTGAACTTGCATGCTGACAGGCACAGGGACCTACGCGCCTGTACGACCAGGTGGGTATCCAATCCCATCACTCAAAGACACACAGCGGACAGACTTCCACGACTTGCCCGTACTCTTCTGTGCCGATGCTGCAGCGTGGCCACCGAGGGTCAGGCGACTCCTGCAACATCCCGAGGCCGTGGGATTGTGCGATGGTCCGGAATAAGAGGGTGTAACAGTGCTGTCAGATCTCTAAGTCTTGCAGAGCCATGCGGCCAGCCATATGCGCCCAAACTCCTGACATGCTCGTGATATCATTGCACTCATGTAGTAAGCTCATGCAGAGCTCTCCTTCACATTTCCACACTTCCCACAACTCCACCATTGCCGCTCGACGACGTTTCCACACCGTGAGCATTCCCAAAATGCCGGACCGCTGGGAGCAGCGGGAGGCCTGCTACTCGCACCGCTACTGCTGTTCCTGAACGAGACCATCCTCGAATGACTTAGGTCAGCACTGCCCAAGGGACGCCCAGGTCGGCTGGTGGCTCTCGCTGCCACGGGTGTGGTTCGAGGTCGCTTCGAAGATCTCTCCTCTGTTTGCCTGGGGTTCACGCTTGCTGGTCTTCCAGTACCACAAGCGTCACAGGCTCGACGTGTGAGCGGGTTTAGTAGGGTACAAGTACCACATGTCCATTCCTCGATTGGAGGTGGAGCGGTTGGACCGACCGTGGGGGTCGGCCTGTCAGCGCCGCAGGCATCGCAGCTGAGGAAGCTCGGGGGATTATGCAGAGTACACGTGCCGCATGTCCATCCACTCGCCACAGGAGGGGTTCCGGATGTGGTCTTGACTGACTCGGAAGGCTTCGCGTCTCCTGAGCCAGGCGGTCGCGACCATATTGGTACCGGCGGTGGCGTACTCGTGGTGCTTGGCCCACCACCAGAAGTTGGGTAGAATGCACCACCGCCATTCCCGCTAGGAGACTGTGCGCTTGGCGAAACGTAGTTGTCACCATGCTTCTTCTTCTCGTCCTCTTGCACCAGCTCCCACATTGCCTGAGCGATGGCAGCCTCGTTGGCAGCATCCTCCTCGGCCTGCGTCCTGAAGCCGTTCTTGGTCGCGGTCTCTGACAGGGTCTGAATCTCCTTGTCCGAGTAACTGGTGCTCCCACATCCTCGGTCTGCCCTGTTGCGGCGCTCAACCGCATCCGTGATGACTTTCCGTATGTCTTGTCCCCGTTGAATGGGTGCTCCGCCCAGTCTCTGGCCAGATCCTCTCTCTCGAATAGCTTGTTGGGACCGTTGCTCGGCAGCTGCACGTGCAAGCCTCCTAGCCTCCTGCATCGGTACTCTGCCGCCGCCTCCAAGTTTGTGTCCTTTGCTGAGGAAGCCTTCGCCAGTGTAGCCCTTCATGAGCAGACCCTCGTGCTCGTCACGAAGCTGGTCCCACAGGGCATGGAATTTGCCATCGTGTGGTCCATGTACGATATGACAGAGTTCGTGAAGCATCGTGTCGGTGACTTGCTCGATCGGGAGGAACTGGGTTTTGTCGCCTGGATAGCGGAGCCGCAATAGGATCTTCTGGCCATGGTTTACATTCAGTCCTGTTGTTGTGACGGATCAGTAGGAGACATAAATTAATACTGGAGCAGCAAGTCGTACCGAGCAGATTATGCTGGTCAGGATAGAATTCACTAAGCTGCGATACCTTCCAGCCCCTGGCCCTCATGATCGGCTTCACCAAAGACGCGATCTGTTTGAGCATCCGAAGGGCGTCATCCTGCCGTGGATAATTCTTCAGGTGTGTGTAGGACAGCACCAAGGCGTCAACTTCCCTATGTTCAACCATGGCGGGCGACTGTCTCGTGGGATCGCGATCGTGGTCAAGGTCGGAAACCGGGTGGTGCAACGCAAACCGCGGACGGACCGGTCGTTGCGTAGCTGAGAATTGGGAGGCGGAAATACATGGAGGAGACAATCACGCACGGGAAGTCAGGCATTCATGGGCGAAACCGAGGTCGAGCCATGTGGCTTCTAGAATCAAGTGGAAGGGATTCATAAGTCATCGATACCGTGAAGTGGCGCTGTGAAGTGAAATGTCACTGGCATCACGTCTGGTCGCCAGTCAGCAGGAACGACGCGTAAAGTGGTTTGTTGCCTGCCAGTTTTGACATTTCTCACAACCAAGTCGGAGGGGAGGGGTCAAGACTGCCCAGGTCCCCGGCTCCGACCAAGAACCCGCTCGAGCAACCCCTCCCCCCCTCTAGTCTCTCAAGGGTTCAACCCGATATTCTGGTGTGACGGACACTTTCGTTGTCCCTTCCCTGATTCCAGCTCTGCCACCTCAAACTCGTTCATGCACCATGCTCCTGCTCCTGACCCCGACCAGAGTACCGGGATTGGGGAATGCGAATACTCGCATGGCTTGGGCCAACTTGCTGGGCTCGCCCACGGTCCAAGTGTCGTCTCCAAAGAATCTACTTCTAGGACTCGCTTTCAGCACACTAGCAACGTTGGCTCGTATGTATATCTTGAGCCTCATCACCATACTCGTCTTCAAGTCTCCAGTACGGAGACCAGATCCATGCCGCACGAAGGGCCTCAGAAACGGTTTCTGAGCACTCAATTGTACATAATGAGCTCGATGAGCCATTGCGGCGGAGGCATGTTGCACAATTGACAGCTTCAAAAGCTCTGGAGCAATGAACATTTACACCAGAAGTCATTCTGGAAATACTTTCGAACCGGGAAGATCAGCAAATACTGCGTATGTCCCTGGGTATGCCAGAGCGAAGGGACTTCCACCTTCCGGGCTGATCGTCACACTGAAACGGGGTGTGTCTGCGGCCCCACATTCACAGGTGAGGGCTCGCATCGCGAGTCGCCCTGCCAAAATGAGAGGGAGGAGTCAGCCTGCGCAGTCAGAAAGGGAGGCCGAGAGGGTGTGCTGGATGAGAAATTGTCAGGAGATATTCCTGTGGCGTGCCAGGTCGAAATACTCCAACGCAAGTCGGACTGCGACGGCCGAGGAAGTCTGAAGCAGGTGTATGCTTCTGAGCCGAGCGTTAACCCTCCCTAGCTCATTCATGCCCTCCTTCCCGTTTCGGCCACTTACACGCAGGAGTGCCGGCCAGCAAGGCGATCTCACTGTTGAGGCTTACATCAAAATCGCTAACACGCTATCAACGTCTGTCAGCACTCGGATAGTTCCCCACAGTCTGATCCTATCCGATGTTGAAGGACGAGAATTCAGACCACCGAAGTGCCATCTCAAGCCTCTGCGGGAGGTGGTATAAGCTTCTTTCAAGCTTTGTTTCATCTTGACAAGGCTTGTATGCCAGGCGCATAGCACACCGGCGGGGATTGGAAAGTCGACCAATGACGGCCAACTCCCGTCATGCCTGACCCAGCCCTTCGTCTCCTTTCGTCTCATCATCGACAGCTTCAATGCGGCTCCCATCTGACGAGGCAACGTCCCTGGTCTGGTCACCCACGCACCGTGAGCCTTCTCTTGCTTCTCATATCCACCAAAACTTGAATTAATCGCAAAGGTTTGGAAATATGGTTAGGTTGGCGTCCTCTCCCGAGCGGGAGACCCGAGCGGGAGGGCGACGCCAGCGATAACGGGATGGGAGGGCATGGGTGGCTGTCACAGGTTTCCTTGAATGATCTTCTTCGACGCCGTCTCGCGATCCCAGCAGGGAAGCAGCCCTGCCCATGCTCCCGTCACCTATGCCGCTCAGTTTCTACCCACTAGTGGTGTGGAATCACCAAAGGACCTTGACTTCCAACCCAGCATCTGCACCTCGGGATCTACCTCCTCAAACACCTCTTTGATACTATTTCTCTTGGTATCTTGCGCGTACCCTCGCTTTGACAGGCGGGCGGTGCCTCCACCCTGCCATCTCGAGATAGCAAGCGCTAGACCTCGAGTCAATGGGCTGTTCATGAAGCGAGGAACGCATAACCATGGGCGTTTATACCCCCTTCACGGCGTTCGGCAGACTGAGTTTGGCCAGAAGCTTTTGCCTGCTTCCTATTTTCTGTTCCTCCTCTCTCCTCCGCTTCGAACCATCTCGGTTAGCAGGTGCTATCTGTCGCTCTCTTGAACCATAAGCCTTTCGCCTGGGTGCGCTTTCTTTCCTCCTTGGTTATTCTCAGTAGATCTGGTATCTCCCGTACTCCAAGACACCGGACATGAAGTACGTTAATTTTGCGGCCCTTGCGGCGGGTCTGGCGAGCGCCGCGCCGGCCAAGCAGCCTTCCGCCTTTGAGGGCTTGGTTTCGAAAACAGCTGAGGAAGTCTCCGACTTTGAGGTCCAAGTCCTTGGCGGTATGACCCTCCGAGCGCCACAGGTGTACAACACGAACTTCATACAGATGAAGCGTGGGCCCAGGGCTTATGTCCAATCGCTCAGGAAGTACTCCGCCTTTGGGGCCACTATTCCTCCGAACCTGCTCCAGATCATCGACGAGATCCTGGGAGAGCTCGGCCTGGGCGACCTGCTAGGCGATGGTACTGGGACTGGGACAGGGACTGGCACTGGCACTGGTGCCGGTGCTGGCAAAGGCAACGGAGGTAATGGGGGGAGCGGACGGCAGGGCGGAAACGGCACTCAAAGCGGTGGAAGCGGTAGGGGCAATGGAGGCGGCGCAAGTGGCGGAGGAAGAGGCAGTAGCGGCGGCAATGGGACAGCCCCGAGCAACGGGACCGCAAGCGGCCCAGGTCAAGGTGCGCTCCGCTGGGATACAATGATTTATGACTCGCTAACGATGGCGCAGGTGAGGTTGCCGCTGTTCCTCAGATGTTCGACAGCGAGTACCTGGCGGCCGTCCAAATCGGAACTCCGCCTCAGGACGTCACACTCAACTTCGATACCGGATCCTCAGATCTTTGGGTATTCAGCAGTGACACGCCGCCGGCGCAAGTTTCTGGGCAGAAGATATATACTCCTGGCCAGAGCTCGACTTCGACCAGTATCGATGGCGCGAGCTGGACGATCACATACGGAGATGGGAGCGGTGCATCCGGGATCGTATACACCGATGTCGTGACTGTTGGGGGCGTCAGTGTTCCTAACCAGGCCGTGGAGGCTGCTACTATGGTGGCTGGCAGCTTCAGCCAGGATGCGGCGTCATCAGGGCTGTTGGGCCTTGCTATGGACTCTAGTGAGTAACATGTCGCAACATTTATGCCAAAACTAAGATGTTATACTGATATGACCAAGTCAATACGGTCCAGCCTCAAGCTCAGAAGACCTTCTTCTCGAATGCCATGGCGAACCTGGCAATGCCCCTTTTTACAGCAAACCTAAAGCAGGGAGAACGTAAGGGACCCCAAACTAGCTAATCCGACGGGAGGCAATATATAATACTAACACGGGCTCACAGCGGGCAACTACAACTTCGGCTTCGTCGACCAGACCGAGTTCACCGGAAACATCAACTTCGTGCCCGTGAACGCCTCGCAGGGCTTCTGGGCCTTCAACTCGGAGGGCTTCTCCGTGGGCGACGGGCAGGCGCAGGACTTCCCGCACCAGGCAATCGCGGACACCGGCACGACGCTGATGCTGGTGCAGGACCAGATGGTGGAGGCGTACTACGCGCAGGTCCCGTCGGCGCAGAACAACGCCCAGATCGGCGGCTTCGTGTTCGACTGCAGCGAGGAGCTGCCGTCGCTGACGGCCAACATTGGCGGCTACCAGGCTGTTATTCCAGGCTCCATCATCAAGTTCGCGCCCGCGGACACGGACTCGTTCGACACTGCGACCACGTGCTTCGGGGGCGTCCAGAGCAATACGGGCCTCCCCTTCGCGATCTACGGGGACATCTTCCTCAAGGCGGCGTTTACCGTGTTTGACGGCGGCAACATGCGGATCGGGTTCGCTGCGAAGTCGGGACAATGAGTGACGCCGAGGCTAGTGGATAGTCTTGGGCCTGATCACCGCTCGCTAGAAAGATGCACTGCGTAATAGACGGGATTGTGGGTGGAATGAGACGGCGGCATTAGAGTTCCTTTGCTCTGGGAGCATTGTATGAGTGCGTATTGCTATGTCATGTTTGCAACAGGCAGGTAGGCATCATCATGATTATTAGTATTTAGTCTGAATTCTCTTAGTATATTGATACGGTTATCACATATTGTTTATTGACTGGTCTTGCTCTGAGCTTGATAGTCCCGGATGAACAACGTTTGAGCCCTGAAACCACCCGTCAAAAACCGGCCCAGAAGTTCTCGTTTCGTGGCAGCAGATGCCTGCAATTCGCTGCATTCATCGATCAAGTCGAAGGCTCCCAAGGGCGAGTCATCATAGGGTATCTGTGGATTCCGTGATGTGGTGGCAGTTGGTGGGTGGTGGTCGAGTAGAGGAGTGGAGGGTGGGGCCCGTGTCTGCTTTGCTGTCGTTGCCTGGCCAACACAGGTCCACCCAGGCGTCTCTCACGGTACCCCACAAATTCCAAGCTCCCACGTCAACATCAAAGCACAGCTGCCAAGGTTCAAGGTTGCCTGTCAACAAAGCGCGACTTCTTCCAAACAGGATCGATCATTTGCATTTGAGGTCGCCGCTTCTTCCCATTACGCACTGCATAGCATCGCATCGCACTGCATGTCCAACACCATGCACTTTCTTCCCCGGATTTTCTAATTGCCACACGTAACCAATACTAACCCAACTCGTCCCATCCACGCACGCCCGACTTCCAACAAGCACAACCAGGCCAGGCAGCATGGATCCACCAGCATCTCCCCCCAAGCGGGTTACTCGATCAAGAGCTGCTCCTAGGAGCAGCGCGACCTCGGGTACAGCAGCCTCTGCGGCAAAGTCCAAGCCGGTCGGCGCGGCGTCAAAGACCAAGACGACCCGTGCTGCTGCTGCTCCCGTGTCCAAGGCTTCTACCCTCGCCGCCCCATCTACAAGGACATCGGTCAAGCGTAAGACGCGGGCCGATGACGACGATGATGACAGCGAGGCCGAAACGGCCGCGAAACGGCAACAGCCCGCCTCCAGGACTGCCGTCAGAGCTGCACGTGGTCCTGGCCGGCCCAAGAAGATTGTCGACCCCGAGCCTGCGCCCGCACCCGCGCCAGCCCCTGCCCGAGCTACACGTGGCAGACCGGCCAAGAAGCCTGCCAAAGAGGCAGCGAAGGATGAAGAACCAACGAAGGCTACTCGGACACGGACGAAGAAGACGCAGGCTGGCGAGGACGAGGTTGCGGATGACCTCGCACCAGCAGCACCAGTCAAGAAACCCACCCGTGGTCGTCCTGCTGGTACCACTTCTTCCACGAGTGCGCAAGCATCCAAGCCTGTCAAGAAGACCGTCACTTTTGCGGAGCCTGACAAGGAAAACCTCGCCCCCTCTGCAGGAACCAAGCGCAAGCCCGCAGCTACTAAGCCCGCCGAGTCCACTACCGCAGGCATGCGAGCAAAGCCTGTGCGAAAGCCCGCAACTGGCCGCGCGACTAGGACAGCCTCAACAAAGAAGCGCACTGGCGACGTCGAAGACAAGGCGATGCCCCTCAGCCCTAAGAAGGTTTCGCAGTTGTCAGCGAACAGGGACATTGACACCGAGTCGGAGGATGAGCTGGCCATGGACAGGGCGCCCGCGAGGGCTTTCCGCCGGAGCCCCGTGAAGCCTCCTGCGGCGATGAAGCCTGCGGATGAGGCAAAGGATGAAAAGCTGGCCGCAGAGGAAGGTACAGAGTTGTTGGCTCCTACAGAGCCGACCGTTCTGCTTGGTAGCCCCGTGCGAAGACCACCTCCGTCGCCTTTCAAGGACTCAATGAAGTCTCCTGCGAAGAGGATAGAGGGTCTTCAGTTGGGACTTCCTGCAATCAAGGAGTCTACCCAGTCAGGTACCTCCCCCTCTAAGGCCTCCTTGTTCAACTCGCCGGCCAAGCGAGGCCCTCTGCCGACCAACCCTCTTGATCTCGGCTCGTCCAGTCGACAAGATGCATCTACTGCTTCCCCTTTTAAGCAGTCCCTCTTCCAGTCCCCGGCGAAGCGACCGTTCTCGCCCATGAAATCCCTGAGGCTGCCGGAGCCAGAGCCGGAGGTCGTCGCACGGTCTCCTGCTCCGACGCCCGTGTTGCTTTGCACACCGTTCACGGCGCCCGGAATCGAGGAACACGAGGATGCTAAAGCCTCTGAGTCAGAATCAGAGACTGTTGATGAAGAAGCGACTGATGATGAGGACCCTCAGTCTCCTTCAGATGCCCAATTCAATGGCCGGATGTCCACGGTTCTGCCTCGTGAAGCGGATCCTACATTAACCGTCGATGCGTCTCTCACAAAGGAGTCAATTGAAGACGAGGAGGATGACCAGGAAACGGTCGTTCTCGAGCACGAGCACGAGCAAGAGAATGAGCAAGAGCACGACGACGTTGGAGAAACCCAAGATGAATCCATAGTCTTGGACGAGGTTGTGGTGGAGGATGAAAGCGTTGCTCAGGACAGCATCAGCACCACCCCACCAAATTCGCCTCCCAAGCAGGCACTGAGCATGTTCGGACTTCAGCCAAGGGACACTTTCTCCATTGATATGAGCTTCACTGAGTCCGAGGATGAGCTCACCCGCGTGATGACCCCGAAGTCGGCATCTCCCACCAAACAAATGCGAGGCAGCATTATGAGGCCCCGGACTTCTGGATTTGGGTTCACGCCTTTGGCCCAGCGCTTTGACTCGTGGCAAACCGGAAGCCCTCTCAAGAATGAGCTCAAGGCCACGACGCCGAACGGCATCAAGTCCACACCTTTGGGCGAGACCCGAAGCTCACCACTGAAGAACGATTTCTTCGAAGACGAGATGTCCGTACGCCCTGATACAGTGGCCAACGACTCCATAAACGAGGACGACCCGTTGGCTGGTATTCCCGAGATTAAGGATCCCGTGGTTGAGGATATTTCCATAACAGATGAGGATCTGGACCTTGCGGCAGAGGCGAATGAAATGTCTACAATGTCGCCTGAGCAAGTCGAGTCGATGCTCAACCTGGATGGCCGTGATGACACCATGTCGGACGCCAGCCAAGAGTATGGAGATGAGAACGAGGTTCCCACCGGATTTGGCCAGAACGGCACGCTGGTACCTCCTGTCACTCCTCAGCGAACCCTTCGACGCGAAGTCCACACGGTATCCAAGATACCTCTGAAGCCTGCAGACGAGTCCACCCCGCCGCCACAACCATCTCTGAAGAAACGAAGACACAGCATCTCTCGCCTTCCCGTGACGCGACCAACCCACGGTCTGACTAGGAGTGCCACCGTCATTTCTTATTCGCCCTCGCACAAGCTGCATGTCGAGCCTGCCTTCGAGGAGGCTGCAGAGGAGGAGGAAACTCGGTCGCGAGCTGGGTCTGTGCCTCCTGTCACCCCTACCAAGTCCGAGGGCTGGTCAAACGTGGTCACTCCTGCCCGCACGCCCCGCCAAGACGTGGATCCTGTTTTGCTTCGTGGAGCAGTCGTTTTTGTCGATGTCCACACCGTGGAAGGCGCGGACGCCAGCGCTATCTTCGTTGAGCTCCTCACGCAGATGGGCGCTCGGTGCGTCAAGGTCTGGAACTGGAATCCTAATGACGAGGATGCATCTTCCAAGATTGGCATCACGCATGTCGTGTACAAGGATGGTGGTAAGCGCACGATGGAGAAGGTTCGTGAGACGAGTGGTGTCGTCCAGTGTGTTGGTGTGGGCTGGGTTCTAGAGTAAGCAGCCCGGTTCCCAAATTCTATCGTCTGGTCTGACATGTTGCTAACATCTGGTTCCAGCTGCGAGCGCGAGAATGAATGGCTCGATGAGGCTCCTTACCATATCGACACATCCCTTGTCCCGCGCGGCGGAGCCCGCCGTAGAAAGTCCATGGAGCCCAAGGCACTTGCCAACCACAATGGCACACTGATCACCGACTCTGCTGCCCGCAAGGCTTCGGGTCGGGAGAGCCAGACGGCCCCAATTACGCCTGCGCCGGCGAACCGCCGCGATAGTGCCCTGTGGATGCACTCACCCGACTTTGAGGATGACGTCGGTGATGACGATGAGGAACACTTCGAGAAGTTCTACGATGACCAGGAGGACTGGTTTGACACCGCGCCGCTGACCCCCGTGCCCAAGACTCCTGCGCCAGAAGCCATCCACCGCTTCGCTATGGAGGCCACGCCGGGCGGCGCAGACATGTCCGTCAGCGAGGCTGACGACGAGGAGGAAGAGCTCTCGCAGGAGCAGCTCATCCAGAGGACGTGCCCGCCAAAGGCACAGCACATCTACGAGAACCTGGGCGCGGGGATCCTGGGTCGGAACAAGGACGAGAACGTGGTCAGGCGGCTGATGGATGCTCGACGCAAGAGCCTCGCATTCGCACCTAAGGTGTCGAGTCCGCTGGCCAAGAGCTGGAAGGATTGGAATTGAGGTGACCGGGCGTGTTGTCTGTCGTTAGGGCATCTCATCACGAGATGCACTTATGGCTTGCCATATTGCTTCAGGGATATTTAGCCCTCTTGCCGCTCGTTAAACATTTTTAAGCATGAGGGGTTGTTTGTTATTGTGGCGTCGATGGCCGGCGTTGAGCGGGATGATAAGGCACAGGAGTTCGTCTGATTTTTGGTGGTCACCTTTCTTACGGCGTTGATAGACTCAGCAGCTTGGTGCTAAGACACTCGAGGTTGTCTTCATGAATCATGGTTGATCACTTCTTGCCCCCTCCTTACTCGGCCGCTGCGAGACCAAAAAGCTTATGAGAAGCTTGAATGTCAATCGCGAACCGGTGTCCTCTCTCCGAAGCTGTCAGTTTGGGCTTGGCGCATAGCGGTCCGCAACTCTATCAAGTCGTGGCGGCGCATTCACATGCCTCGCACAGAAAGATGAGCACGCGTTATGGTAAGGGATTTTGACATTGACTTTTCTTGCCAGCGAGCTTGTTTGCGTGTTAGCTTTCGGGGACGACTCAAGCTTAGCTTGGGCCTGCTGTGGGTTTTGTGTTGGGAAATCATCATCACAACTCCTACTTATTCCAGATTATCTTCGTATCGGTCCCGTGTTAGATCTACAACAGGCTCTCGGAATTTCTAAAGGTGGACAGTGAGACCATCTCCAAATCGGCAAGCGGTGCTACTGCAAATCCATTCTTTTTTTGCCCATCATCTCTCAATCGCTCGGATAGATTCTATGCAGGCACACACGCGCCTTTGGCAATATTATGCAATCTGCTTGTCATTCCCGTTCATGTCTTTTCCGACAATGAACACAACTTCTGATTGACCACGTAGCGTAGCCTGACTAGTCAAGCTTTTTGACATAGAGAAGACAGAAGTCGAGATACTCATGTGCACGCAGAAGAGAGTTTACAAAGAGGAATCTACATGTAAATCGATCTGCGCGGTATACGTCCTTCTGACTCAACTTGGACTGTTCTTTGGAAACAAAAGATGCTGTAAAAAGTCACAGACGGGCGAGGGACGGTGAGAAGGCAGACGTATAAATGACCCTGCCATCCAGCAAAGTCTCAGAAGAGTCAACAGAATCATTGTCTCCAAAACAACCACAATAATTCAGAATGTTGTCCCACGCCATCCTTGCCCTCGTTGTTGCCGCAGCCCCGGCGCTGGCCATCCCGCCGCCAATTTTCGGTCTCCCAGTCAGCGACTATGACACAGAGCTCAGCGTGGCCTACACACTCACCGGCAACACGACGATCGTCCAGGCAGGGCAGCTCTTCGGGGGCAACAGTGAGCCCCATCCGGACGGACTCCACCGCGGACAAGAGACCACCAGTACTGACAATCCTCCTCCCCAGTAACACAAGACCAGCCGGCCCTGGCCCTGGACCCGACCAAGTACCCCTCCGTCGCCAGCTACGCCGGCCAGTACGTGGTCGTCATGGTCGACCCCGACGCCACCACGCCCGACAACCCGGACCACCGCTTCATCCTGCACTGGCTCGCGCCCAACATGACGCAGGGCGACGCCGGGTCCGCCGTCCTGCCCCAGTCCGGCGTCGAGCTCACAAACGCCACCGAGAACTTCACCCCCTACCGCTCCCCGGGGCCCGCGCTCAACTCGTCCGCCCACAGGTACATCCTGTACGCGTTCCGGCAGCCCGACGGGTTCGCGGTGCCGAGCGAGTTCGATACGTTCGTCGGCGGCGCGAACCGCATGGGTTTTAACCTCACTGGCTTTATTGAGGCGGCGGGGCTTGGGAACCCCGCTGCTGCTGAGTACATGTATGTTAGCAGGCAGGCGGCTGTGCCTGGGGACTTTGTGGCGCTTCCTGGAGGGGAGTTCCCTGGGGGTAATGGGAATGCCATCTTTGCTGTTTAATTCACTGGCCCGTATCTGGGATTGGGCTGTGAGGAAATCTAGGGAGCTCCATGCGATCATGGTGTCCAATGCCGTCAACCGATTGACAGTGAAGGACAGTCTTATGCCAGAGGACGGATGGGGACCACCTTCCGAGCAATATGAATTTCAGTACTCCTTGCGTGCTTGAGAAAGTATCATAGGGCAGCATAGCATAGGACAATGTACCATGTGACATCCTACGATGGAATGACCTGCTATAGGATAGGAGGTGATTTCATTCATTCTACCAAAATTTGCCTCTTTTGAGAGACTCTATCAAGTGCCTCCCATTTGCTTGAGATAGCGGGTCAAACTCCAGTCTTACGAGGACACCAAACCCGCCTTCGACCGACTTCTCGTTCCGGGAAGAAAGACATCCACGGTGATTGCTCCCAATCATTCTCAATGGTCCATGAAACCTCGAAAGATCTCCTGTCCCTCCCCTAGCTTCTTGACTCGGTCAGAGAGGAACATTCTCTGCTGCTTCGTTGACTCAGGCTCAGACACGATGTTCTGTATCTTTGCGTCGGTCATGTTGAGGACAGTCATGGGAGAGAAGATGTTGTAAAGGTCGGCCATGAGGTGACGCTCAATGACCTGTGTCGCGACGTTGGTGACGAAAACCTTCAGCTGAACCTATTTGTTTAAGCAGTCAGCATGTTGATTACGGTAGGTACAGGGGCAGGGGCAGGTGAGCTTGCTGATAGCTTGGTAGTTACCTTGTAGATGGCCTCTAGGCAGTCAAGCGACTCCTCGCAGCTGAACTCCTCCGGGTCGGCGGTGACACTGTCTTTCCACTTGGACATCGCCCGCTCCAGCTCCTCTTTGGTGTCGGTGTCGGGCTTGTGATAATGAGTTCCCAGGTTACACCGACTTGTGGTGGACGCGGACGAGGTGTTGTCGGGCACGTGCTTCTTGAGCTGGGCCTCTATCCTCTCTGCCCGCTTCTTGTGGACGTTGTCTGTATAGTAGTGGTTGTAGTTGATGGGAGCTGCCTTCTTGTCCTTGATGAGTTTCGCGAGCTCCTGCATGGCCGCTTCTTTACGAGTCTTCAGGGCATTGGCGATCATCGAGGCCCTAGCAGCAAAAGCGTTAGCAGATACCTTCAGTAAGTTCAAAAGGAGCAACCGTTCGGTCATACCAAATGCGTCGCTGGAGTTCCTGCGTCGTCATCGAGCCCACCAGATCAGTGAGGAACATCTCGCAACCCTTGTTGATTTTCTCAACGTGAGCTCTCGCCATTTGATCCCACGGCTCTGACTGATCCCAGAACAATTCGGCGATCACTTTCGGGTTGAAGTTGCCTATAAGCTCTGTGCCTCGTGCACGTTGGAGCTTCCGTCCCACCCAGACCAGAGCTTCGTTCCGGGACAGGGCCCGTGGGTTCGAAGACTTCGAAGAGTAGTAATTTCCTTTGGAGCCAATTTCGTACTTGTGTCCCTTGGTCTCGAGTGTCTCTGAGAACTGATTGTTGTTGATCTGCACGCAAGCACGCAGCCGGCGGAAAGGGACGGTGGCGGGGGCCGAGGCACTGAAAGACTCTGCTGCATCAGAAACCAGGGTGAAGTGGCGGTGCTCGTAGTTTCCGTCTATGGCAGCGCGACAAATCTCGTAGCACTCCATGTTGAGCTGTGTCAAAAAGGCACGGCACTCCGCCACAGTTGATCGCGAGGTGCCAAGTGTCTTGAGCTCGGTTTGGGCCGCCTGCAGTGCGGATTCGAGTTCCTTTTGCAAGCGAGGCAACTCGTTCTTGACATGTTCGAAAAGGAGGTAACTGAGGCGGACGCGCAAGGCGTCAATTCCGACATTCTCCTTTGGCAGCGTGCTAAATCTCGATGTGCTGAAAAAGTTCCGTTCAGATAAGTTACGTTGATCAATGGAGCAGTTCGTCTCCTCAAACTTTCGGTTCTTGATGACGTGCCATCCAAGCTTGAAAAAGACGTCCTCGTTGCGAGCGAGTTCCAGAAACTTGGCTTCTGAACCGGACCCCGCGCTCAGCCGATCAGGCTTCGTGATCACGCCCAGGGTGCGCTCACCATGAGCATCGAAGCTTCGGACTCTCTGGAGGATGGGCTGGTTGGCAGCATCATTGGTTGCAGAGATGACGGCGAGGCAGATCGTTCGCGGCTGCTTGATGTAGTGATCTGTGATCTGTGCAACCATTGCCACGTCGGAATCGGAAACACCCTTCGTAGATGTTTGGATGAGGCCGGGAATGTCAACAAGGGTGAGCTGGGGTCGTTGTGGGCCACAGATCTCGATACTCAAAGTATCCTTGGCAAAAGCGCTGCCTCCCTCCCAGATACCCATCACCTTTCTCGCGTTTTTCATGATTCTGGGCAGGTCCGCAAAGTTGGTGATCGTCTCTGAGTAGCGGCTGATCTCCTCCTGCTTCTTCTGGGGACGGTCGCTGTCAGGAATGACCCGAACCGTGAGACTGTTGGCATCGTCGCGTCGGAGGCAGATCTCAGTTGCAAAGCGGGTGCAAAGGTTGTCGTCTCGAGGGAAAGGGATCTCCGTGAGGGCTTCAAGCACAGAGCTCTTGCCCGCGGACTGGTCGCCGCACACGACGATCTGAGGAAGAGAAAGCACGCTCTCTAGGCCGCATTTTCGCACCTGAGAAACTGTGTCGAGGACACGGCGCTGCTCCTCGGTCTGCAGCTTCTCAAGGGTGGGACTGATGCTCATCTGTTGGGAAGGATTGCTCTTGGTGTTCAAGCCATTGGCGACAACGTTGTTTTTCTGCGATCGCATCTTGGAATGAGCCAACGTCGTCGCAGAGAACGTGGCGGATAATAATTTGTCGTGGAGGTAAGCGTAACCCGAGGAGGGCATCGAGTGTCAAGAAAGAAAGTAGGTGGTGGATGGGCTGGTGAGGTAGGGGAAGGGGGAGGCAGTAAGAACCTCGCACGTCTTTTCCCCAGAAGAGAAAAGTCGACAACACCTGCTGTGGAGGCTTCTGTGGAAGCTCAGCGTGAGATCTGGGAGAAACCTGACTTTCTCACTGATGATACCAAGGGCTTTCTTTGCAAACACCTTTGATGAGCTAGACAATTTTGGAGTGAGTTGAATGTTTTGAAAAAGGCGCCTGTTAGAAAGTTTCTTGGGCTGCGCGATGAAGTCGAAAGCTGTCGGGTGGCCAATTCGAAAACCAAAGATGGACCCAGTTGGGGAAAATTAAATTGAGTTTTGAGCTTCAACTTGTGTCAAACCTGCCAGAGCCTTTGCCCAGACATTCGCTCCAGCTATCTAACCTTCCAGCCACATGTGTACCTATTTTGGATTCAGGGAAGCGAGGCAATCCGCTTTTGGTTACTGGTCAGCCTCTTAATTGTCAACACGGATGTGTTTCTCCATGTTCCGTTATCTGAGACCGATGATATGACTATCAAGCAAAAATCATTCAATGCTTTCGAGGTACCAGGGCACAGAGCTGTTCAAGTTTTAGTACTTTAAACACATAAAAAGACTATCTAGGTAGAGTTAAAGAGTACTAACCTCTCAAGTGTTTTAGAAAGTGCCCAAGATCTCTCGGAATTTCTCTGGGACTCGCCTTGATCTCTTACGATATTCTGTTACAGATCTATGTACTTAACTCAAGCCCTCTTATGAATGGTGTGTATACCTAGGTATAGTCCCTGGGGGATGATCGTGCCGTGATAGTTCAGCCGAGAAGTGTTGAACTGACCTCTCACGACCCAACAAGGATTGCTCCAAATATCATTGGAGTTAGAACGTTACTCTAAGCGAGAATATTCTGGGTGAGGTTATCCTAGATGAGGTTATCATGAGGTTATCCCGTGATTACGCAACACTAATAGAATGGCTGAATGCATGCGGATGTGGGGATTCGCTCCCTCCTGACAGCCAGTAGCCATGATCACCCCGATAGCAGTACCAATACTGCTCCCTATTGGAAACCACAGTGATGCACCTAAGGATCACAGTGGAATCAAGGAGGCACGGGAAGGGGTCGCGGAAAGCGATTTGGTATGCCACTGGGCTGGAGGACTCAGGCATCCCTTTCGTCGACAGGCTGGGAGATGCACCAAGGCCGGACTCGTTGGCAAAGGCTGACAGAACCTGGGTCACGGCGAACTGAAGCGAACAGAATACAACATTATTCACGGAGCTCATATGATCGCACCTCAAGACCGCGGTGGACACGAAATGATAAACTGAAAGGAGAGCCATGGGGCCAGAAGTGTGTAACAGAACATGTCATCGCACAACAATATAATGGGGCCTGAATAACCCTACAGTTAGCATAGAGAGACTGAGCTTTAACTAATGTCTGATTTTCTGAAAGACGCACTCATCCTAGATATCTCAGTTGTTCTAATCGAATGGATCACGGCACGGTCGGTGTGCCCCTCGAAGCCCTTGGACGCGCTGCCGGCCGTAACGCTTGGGCCTTTAATACAGACCACGCCGATGTTGTAACTTTTCCCATCTAACCAGGCTATGCCTATTCCATGTGGTTTATTCGGCACAACATAACGCCTTCCTGATGCAGAAACTGTATGACCAAGTACCGCGGCCCGATCATTTCACCGCGATGAACGCCCTCATGGCCTTGACCGCGTCGCCTTCGTGCTGCTTGAGCAGCTCGGTAGCCTTTGGCTTAGTAAGGTCGAGCTCGTCCACCTGCGCAGAAAGCTGTGTCAGTCCGTTGTCCCCCGAGGCGGGATTCTTTGAAGGGCCAGGCTCACCAGCAGGGTGACGTCGGCCGCGTCGACCTTGACCTTCTTAAGATCCTTATTCTCTGTCGCCTTGGACACGCTGAGCTTGTTCATGGCCTTGTTCAGGCCCTCCTGGTCCACGGAGGCGCCGGCGACGTCGTCGTCCCTCGCATCGAGCTTGGACAGCGCGGCGGCGGCCTTGCGGTCCTCGGCGGACTTTGCCTTGTCCTGGACTTCATCTTCGACTTCGCCGGTGGCGCCTTCGACGAGGCCTGGCGGTTGCTTTTCCTCTGCCATGGCTGGGTGGTGGGATGTGGTGTTGTTGGGTGGTGTAGGAGGACTTGTCTCGGTTGTCGCTTCGGCTCGTCGTTGCGGAACACTGAACGCAGCTGGGCAGAATGTGGGGGTGGGGCTTGAGAAGTCAGGGTCATACCCTGGCCTGGACGTGACAGCGCTACCCTCCCCCAAGTGTGACAGGGACGCGGAGGCTGGCCCTTATGGCTTATTCCATGAGCCGCATTTAGCCTTTTCGTTCAGGGCCAAATTTGGACTGCAAGACTCGAGGACACGCCACGAGGTGTGTAAATCCTTTCCAAACTCTGCGTCACTCCAGAGACCACACCTCGGAGTGCCTTCTCTTACTCAGACACCTGAGCTCACAATTACCGGGTCAATAAAAAAGAGGGTATGAGTTTCAAGGTCATCCAATGCGTCAGATGCTGACTCAAAACATAGAGACTCTTTTTCAACTGAGTCACTCGCTCATTTACCACTTACACCCAACAAGAGTGAGACCCACCACATATCACCCCTCTCAGAGACTCACCACATACGCACACCACAAACATCATGGCGTCCTCAAACGGCACAGGAACCGGCAGCAATGACTGGGCGCCGGACTCGTGGCGGTCAAAGCCCATCAAGCAGTGCCCCGAGTACCCGGACCCGAAGCCGCTGGCCAAGGCGACGGCGGAGCTGAACCGCATGCCGCCGCTGGTGACGCCCATCGAGATCCTCAAGCTCAAGGCGCACCTCGCCGACGTCGCCCGCGGGGAGGCCTTCCTGCTGCAGGGCGGCGACTGCGCCGAGCTGTTCGACTACTGCAACCAGTCCGCCATCGAGTCCAAGATCAAGCTGCTGCTGCAGATGAGCCTGGTGCTGATCTGGGGCGCCAACAAGCGCGTCGTGCGCATCGGCCGCATGGCGGGCCAGTACGCGAAGCCGCGCTCCAGCCCCACCGAGAACGTCGGCGGGCGCCAGGTGCCGTGCTTCAGGGGCGACATCCTCAACGGCTTCGACCTCGAGGAGCGCGAGCTCGACCCGGGCCGCCTGGTCAAGGCCTACCACCACTCCGCCGCCACGCTCAACTACGTCCGCGCTGCCCTCGCCGCGGGCATCGCAGACCTGCACCGCCCGCTGGACTGGGAGCTGGGCCACGTGCGCGAGCCCGAGCTCAAGGCAAAGTACAGCCGCGCCGTCAACTTCCTGACCAACATGATGAGCTTCATGGAGACGGTCGGCGCGTCCGGGTCCAGCAGCAACCTCGACACCGTGGACCTCTTCACGAGCCACGAGGGCCTGGTCCTCGAGTACGAGCAGCCGCTGACGAGGCCATTCTCGTCCTCGGCCATCCACGGCACCCGCGGCAAGGCGCCCGCGGCGAGTGGCACGGGCGCAAATGGCGAGCAACAGCAACAGCAGCCGGAGACCCAGTACTTCGACACGTCAGCGCACTTCCTCTGGATCGGCGACCGCACGCGGCAGATCGAGGGCGGGCACGTCGAGTTCTTCCGGGGGATAGCGAACCCGATCGGCGTCAAGGTCGGCCCCTCCACGCCCACAGAAGACCTCCTCGAGCTCCTGCGGGCACTGAACCCCTCCCGCGAGCCAGGCAAGGTAACCCTGATAACACGCTACGGCGCCTCGCGCGTGCGGTCGCTGCTGCCCGCACACATCCGCGCCGTCGAGGACTCGGAGTACTCGCGGTGCGTGGTGTGGCAGTGCGACCCGATGCACGGCAACACGCGGAGCACGGCCGCGGGCGTAAAGACCAGGCGGTTCGGCGACATCTTCAGCGAGCTGCAGGAGACGCTGCGCATCCACAAGGAGCAGGGGAGCTACCTGGGCGGCGTCCACCTCGAGCTCACCGGCGACGCCGTCACCGAGTGCATGGGCGGCAGCGTCGGCCTCGACGAGGACGACCTGTCCGCCAACTACACGAGCTTCTGCGACCCGCGGCTAAACGAGAAGCAGGCGCTGGAGCTGGCCTTCCTCATTGCGGATCACTACCGGAATGAGAGGCAGGTTGCTTGAGTGGTATCTATCTGCCTTCTGCTGTTTTCTTGTTTCGGGTGGTTCTATAACGAGCATGACGGAAAATGGATGCAAAAATGGACTCGCATGGCGCTTGGGTTGTTGGCATTTGGCATTGTGGAACATTACGCTTTAAAAAGGACGAAGAAGTGCCAGAATCGATCAGGGTAGCCTTTTTTTATGTGAGAGAAAGAATCAAATCATCTATTGCATGGCCCCCTCGGCTCCGTCTCAGTCGTGCCAGCACCAACGTGTCTCTGCCATCGCTGACGGACTCTATTCCCCTCCACAGATCTTGAAAGCCACTTGGCACATCCATATCTTGAAACCCCCGTCACAAAATTTCACAGCCTCCAGAATCGATGACCTTCCCCGTCACCAGGGGTCTCCTCACACCTTCACAGGGACAAGATGGTCTGCGCGCCCTCGAATGCGTCGCCCGCCTCCAGCGTCTGCCATCCCTTCACGCTGCCTGCCTCGACGCAGATCATGTTCTTGTACCCGTCCTTTGGCGCAAAGTCGCCGATCCCGGCGGCCTTCTCGGACCAGGGGTTCCACACCACGAGGTCGGTCAGGTTGTCACGGACGACCGAGAAGACGGGCTTGCCGCCCTCGATGACCTTGACCGGCTCGCTGGGCCCCTTGGCCGGCGTGTAGACGCGATCCGTCTCGCCGGTGATGGTGACGTTGGACGACTGTGTCTTGACCTTCAGGGCGTCGACCTTGTCAACGTACTCCGAGGCGTCGAGGCCCTCAACGGCGACCTTGGTGATGTCCTGCGGCGAGTGGTATTAGCAATAGCCCCTCTGTCATAACCCTCAGATGCCTTCTCTCCTGGCAGCATCCCCAACTCACCTTGACCCTCAGATAGGTGTGCGCCAGCACCTGGAACTCCCAAGGCTTCTCGTCCTTGTTCGTGATGACCAGCGAGGTGGCGAGGCTGGCGCGCTCCAGGGTGACGCTGTAGATGATGTCGAACTCGTAGGGCCACAGCTTCCTGGTGTCGGCGTCGAGCGAGGAGCTGCTGAGCCCGAAGTCGAGCTTGACCGAGAGGTCCTCGGAGGCCGAGTTGCTGGCCGACTCGCTGGTCGACTTGCCCAGGAACTCCCACCGCGACGAGCGCGCGAACCCGTGCTGCGGCAGCTTGGACGTGGCGGCGTGGTCGGGCGCGGTGCCGAAGACCTAGACGGGAGCCCACGGCACCTCAAGTCAGCCCAAAGTACCCACCACTGTTGCCAACTAATACCACCCGCATGCAGCAAGCTAGGGGGAACGGGGAACGGGGGGAGGGGTGAGGTGGTGTGTTGATGTGTTGGTACGTATGTAAGCTTACGGGGAACACGAGTGGAATGCCTCCCCTGACCGCCTTGCTGCCGTCCAGCACGGCGCCCTCACTCAGCCAGAGCTTCTCATTGCCGCTTGCGTCCTTCCAGCTAAGGACGGTGGCGCCGTGCAGCAGGATCTCGACGGTCTCGCCAGTGGGAAGTGCAGCGTTGACGCGGCCGTTGTCGATGGTGACGGAGGGCTGGGAGGACTGTTGTGGCGTGGCTGCCAGAGCCGAGGGCTTGTTGGGACGGTCGACCATTGTTGCTGTTGAATCTGTCTGTTCTTGTTCAAGTCTGGTAGCAGAAGTAGAAGTAGCAACAGCAGCTATTGGTGTAGTGTCGTTCAGCTGTTTCCGTTCGTTGTTTCGTCGTCGTTGCGTTGCGTTGCTTTGCTGTATCGTTGTGGGTGTTATTGAGTGTGGTGTGCAGTTGGTCAAAGGACGGACGGTAACTGTGGGCTGAGGCTGAAGACTGACCGGATGGAGGGATGCTGGGGGAGCTTGCCTGTTGGTAGATTCTCTATTGTGTTTTGTCTTTGTGTCAAAGAAGCTTGATCCCCTGTCTCGATACCTGAAGATGTCATGGCGGGGTAAACCGTCGCAGCGGCTCCCTCCCTGGACCCCTCCTCCCCTTGCTCCAACTGGCTCACTGTAACTGCAACCGCAGCCGCAGCTGCTTGCTGTCAGACGTCAGGCAGTCAAGCAGTCCGGACGACAGACAGGGGTAGGTCGGTTAACAGACACAGCGGAACCGACCCCCTTGACGAAACATACTCTCATATGCAATCAATCGTTCCATTTTGGCGCTAGTGGCTAGCATATGATATATTATATTAAAAATCATATATATTTATTATACCATGCCCTTTTTAATTATTAATTATAATTATTTATCTTATAACCCTTTTAATATTATATTTTTTATTATATTATATATTTTAATTATTATTAATTAATTTATAATAATTTTATAATTATATTTTACCGCCTAAACCCCTTAAAGCTTTATATAATTTAAGGGCTATTAGATATTAATTAAGTAAATAATATTATTATTATAAGAATTATAAAATATTTTAATTAATAAATTTATAAGCTAAGGAAGAGAAATTTAATATTTAATATTATTATTAAGCTAAATAATTTATATAAAATTATTTAATTAATTAATTTTTATTATAATATATATTATTTAAATTTTAAATATTTACCCTCTTTAATATATATTTTTATTACCTAAGCCCTCCTTAATTACCTTATTTTAAAAAATAACTTATATTAAAATAAAATATAATAATAATTATTAAAAAATTTTAATTTATTTATTTTTTAAAATATTATTAATTAAATATTTAAGGGAATTAAATAAAATAAAAAGAATATAAATATAATTATTATTTAATAAGATTATTTTATTTAAATTAATTAAATTATTAAAATTTAAAAACTTTATATAAATTAATTTATTTTTATTAATAAATTTAATATAAATAAAAAAAATAAATTATAATATATAAAATAATTATTAAAGGGTATTAAGTTAAAGAAATTTATATTTAATAGTAATAAAGATTATAATATATAGTATTAAGTATTTTTAATATTTATTATTATAAATATATTTAATTTATTTATATATAAAAATAATATAAATAATTAAAGTTATATTAATTTTATTAAAAAGAAAGTTTTACTTAAGATATTATTATTTTTAAGGCTTAATTTAATATTAATAATAAATAATATTAATTTTTATTTTTATAATAACCTTTAATAATTATATAATTAGGTTAGTATTTAATTTAAATATTTATTTATATATTTATTTAATTTTAATTTAATTAAAGTATTTTTTAATAATTTAAAGAAATATATTTAATATTACTTTTAATATTATAAGGATTAATAATATATATAGAAAGATTAATAATAATTTTTTATTAATTTAATATATAAGGTTATTTTAAATATAAAAGTAATTTAAAGTTATTTTTAAAAGGTTATGATTTTTAAATTAAAATAAGCTTAAATTAATTAAATAGCTAATTAATTATATATTTTAATATATATATTAATAATATATATATTCTTTAATATTTAATTATTATTATAAAGGTTATAATATATAAATAATTTAAATATATTTAATAATATATATTATTATATATATTAATTAATTATATTATAATACCTTAATTATAATTTAATATATATTAATAATTATATAGTATTTATAAATAAAAAATATATTATAAAAAAGGGCTTATTTAAATAAATTAAATAATATATTATTTAAATTTAAAAGCTTATTAAAAAATAATTACCTTAAAAGTAATTAATTATATTTAATATATAAGATAATATTTTATTATAATTATATTTATTTATTATCTTAAATATATAAATTATTTAAATATTTAATACTTTATTTAAATAAAAGCTATATTATTATAATTTTTAAATAATAATATATTAAATTATAATAATTTTATTATTTAAAATTTAAAACTTATTAAATATAAAAATAATAATTATTAAAAAAAAAGTTAAATTATATTTTAAATCCCCCTTTTTATATAATAAAAATAGCTATTAATATTATTATATAATATATTATTTTTATTATATTAAGGGAAGTATTTAAGATATAATTTAATTTAAAAGTATAGGGAAATTATTACCTTATAAAGAAGGTATAGATTTAGGTATATAATAAATATAATTATATAATAATAAGTAATTACTAGGTAGATCCCTAATTTTATATAATTATAATTTTATTAAAAAAAGTTATAAATATAATATAATTATTATATTTATTATTTTAAGCTTTATAATTTTAATAATAATATTATTATTATAATTAATTTTATAATAATTAAGGAAATTAATATTTTATATTAAGGTATAATAAGTATAAGTAAATTAAATTAATTTATAAAACTTATTATATTATAAGTATTAATATTAATGTTATTATTTTTACTTATTATTATTATAATAATAAAAGTAATATTTAAAATACCTTTTTATATATAATAAATATATTATAATTAATTACTTTTAATAATAATATTATCTTTAAAGCCTTTAATTATTTTTAAGGGTATTAATAAGCTTAATATATTCTTTTTTAATATATTATATTCTTATATAAAGTCCTTTATATATTAATAAAGAAAGCTTTTTAAATTTTTTTTAAATTAATAATTAATAAATTACTTATTTAGCTATATTAAAAGGTCTTTAAATATATTTATACTTATATTTTAAAGCTTTATAATTAAATAATTTATCTCTTATTTTTTTTAATAATATTAAGCCCTTTAATAATATATATATTAAAGAAAATTATTTAATAACTTATTACCCTTAAGGCTATTAAATATTATTAAGGATAATAAAAATATTATTAAATAATATAATAAAGGTGGCATAATTTTTATTATTAGCTCTTTAATAAAAAAAGGGGCTATAAATAATATATATATATATCTAGCTATTTATAATATTAATAGTAATATAGATAATTATTAGGGCATTAAATAATTATTAAGGGTATTTATAAATATTAATATAAGCTAATTATTATTATTATTATTATTATTATTAATATTAATAATATTTTTATTATTTATATTATTTTTTCTTAATTTAAATATATTAGCTTTATTTAAACGCTTTAATATAATTAAGAAAATATTATTATTTAGCTTAAGAATTAAAAAGATATTAAATATTTTAGCTTAGCTACTTTATTTTTAATTAATTAAATAAAATAATGCTTAATTATATATATTTTTAAAGATATAATTTAAAAAAGCTTTTTTTTATTTTTTTTTAATTAAATTAGCTTATTTAAGTAAGTTATTATATATAAAGGCTAAATATATTTTATCCCTTTTAATAAAATATTATAATATTAATTTTAATTTCTTTTTATAATTAAAATAATATCTTTTATTATGATATTCTTATTATTAATTTAATTAAATAAATAGCTTAATTTTTATATTTTATTAAATAATAATAACCTTTTATATAATATTATTTTTTATAAATTTTATTAAGAGGCTTAATTAATTACTTAATTAAGAGATATTGCTAATCTTAATATTAAATTACTTAATTTAAAATAGGTTATTTTTATTTATTTTTATAATAATAATAACTTTAATATTATAAAATTAACTATTAATAAAGGCTTAAGTAGTTAATAATAGCGTAATTAGCCTTTATTAATATCTTAAGATAATATAAGGAATAATAGATATTTAAAATAAATATATAATATTTAAAATATATATTACCTTCCTTATAACCTATTTTATAAAGTTATATATTAATAATTAAATAATTTTAAAGTTTATATTTATTACCTATTAATTAAAATATATAAATTTTAATATATTACTCTTTCTTAATTAAATTATTATATTAAGATATTTATATTTCATTTAATAATCCTTAAGGTTAATAATAATTTACTTTTTAAACTCCTTAAATTATTTATTAAATTAATTAATAAAAAAATTATTAAATTTATTATATTATTTTTTTAAATATTTTATTAAGGGGATAAATATAAAGATACCTTTAAATTAATTAATTAAATTAATTAAAAAAAAAGAAAAAAATATTTTTATATTTATTTATAATAAAATCTCTTTATTATTATAAAAAAAGTTAATAATAATAATTTCTTTAAGGATTTCTTAAATATTATTATTCTTAATAATAAAGAAATTAATAAGGGGGTTAATAAAAGAATCCTTTTTATTATAAAATAAAGAATTTAACTTTTTTTTATTATTTTTAATAAGGCTACTTTTTAATAATAACGGCATTAATAATAATAGCTTTAAAGGTACTTTTTTTAATAATAATAACTTTTTAATTATTAATAGCTTTTAAAAAGGCTTTATTAATAATAATAAAAAAGGCTTTATTTTTATTTTAATAATAATTTAAAGCCTTTTTATAAAAAGTTTATTAAATATTATAAATATAATATTTTTTTTCTTTAAAGATATTATATTTATTAACTTTAAAAGATTATTATTAAAGGTTATTTTAAATTTAAATTAAGGTTATAATTAATAATAAAGGCTATAATTTAAAGGCTTATAATTAATATATAAAATTAATTTTAATATATAAATAATAATAATTTTATTTAAAAGCTTTATAATATATAAATATTTTTATTAATAATAATTATATATAAATAAAGGATATTTAATATTAATTATATTTTTTTAAAGCTTTAATAAGGTATTAATAGCTTTTATAAATTTTAATAATAAATTAAAAGGTAATATATTATATTTAGGGGTAATTATTATATATAATAGCTAATTTATAGGCTTTTAATAATAATAATAACCTTTATTAATATATAAATTAATGATATTAAGGGTATTAATTAATAGGATAATAAATATATATAGATTTTAGTATAATATATTATATACTAATTATTAGCGCCAAAATGGAACGATTAATTACATATGAGAGTATCAAACTGACCTTCTCCCTGCCTCGTAAACTATCTATCTGCTTGTGCAACACGGCTGCAGCAAACAGCGGCCAGCAATTGGCAGTGTCTTACCCTGAGGTGGGACAATTGCACATTTCACCGCTACTACTACGCAGTTCATCATCTATTCCGTCTGGGCCCACGTATACTTGACTGGAAGCCCATGTGCTGGCTGGCTGGCTGGCTCATCACGGGATATCATTATGAACTACTGTAAGCCCCTCCTCGTTGTTTTTGTATGCTGTTCGCCGTCATTTTAACCTGACCTGCGTGGTATCCTGTACATGGGCCCAAAAGTGCCTGAACTCCTAGTGACAACACACAATGCTAATGCACAGCCTCTATTTTCTCCCACGCCTCTCCGCCTGGTACAACTCTTGCTTCATGTCCATGAACATGTCCTCCAGCTGATTTGTTTCTTCTCTCGTCAGGTCGGCCGACCTCAAAAGGCCCAGGCCGTCCTGGAGCAACACTTGGAGGCGGTCAAACTTGCTGGCATCACCTTGCGTAGGCTCGGCTGGCTGCTGCTGTCGGGGCGTCTCCTGCTCATGTGGTGCTTGCTCGGCGTGCTCGGCTGGCTCCTCTAACTGTGCAACCAGTTCGGCTTCAAGCTGTGCAGATGCAACATTGTTCAGCAGCGCCGCGGCCTCCTTTTCCACGGATGCCTCCTTCTCTTCCCTGGCAAGCTGCGACTGGACAAGCTCCTCGTCGTCGGTGTGGTCCGAAGTCTCGCTTGTCTGCTTGTTAGGCTCGGTCTGTGGCTGATCTAGCGGCGCAAAGGATGCGGCTGGAAGCTCCTGAGAAGCCGATGGCTCACTCGGCGAGCTCCTTTGGCTTTGTCCAGATGCGAGTGACACGTCGTTCTCATACAGCTCGGATGTATGCATCTCAGTGTCGCGACCTGTGATGACAACGTGTAAGTAATTGGAACTGCAAGTGTTACAAATCTGAACAGCGAATCAACATACCTTGTTCGGCAACAGCAGCGGGCTGGCTGTCGGGTACCTCGTCCTCGTTTTCCTTGGGGACGAAGTCCTGACGGCCCCGTTTCTTGTCGCCGCTGCTGTGCATCGAATTTGATCGCTTGCGTTTCCTCAGCCAACTGCCGCTGCCAGGTGAAACATTCTCGAAGCCTTCCTGCAGGTTCGACATCACTAGCTGAGTGATAGGTGTGCGAGGCCGGCCCACCGAGGCCTGGGAGCTGCACGACTCTCGGGCATCTCGTGACGTCTGGGAGTTCCTCGAGACCGAATCTCGCCGGGGGTTCTTTGAACGACCGCGGCGCAGTTGCCTGGGTGCTACACCCTCGACCGTGATGCAGTCCAGATCATCGGCTGCCTCTTTAGCTGGCTCTTCAACAGCCTTGGCTACTTCTTCGCCTTCCCCCGCCTGTTCGGCCTTTTCGGCCTCTTCTTCAGAGTGCTCCGGCGATTCGGGCAGAATGTCGTCGTAAGACGGAACGTCCTTCTTCTTGGGCGAACTCCTGATTTCAATTTCGAACCGCCCCGTCCCAATGTTCCTCATACCGTTCTCAAAGGAATCGCTGACGCTGAATGACTGGCTATTGCCTTTGCTCCGGGGAGATCTGCGCAGGGCCATGTGTGACGAGTCTGGCCTGACCCTCTGGCTCGGCGTGGGCGGGAGAGGACTACTCGGGGCATCCACGAACTCGTCGTTGTCAGATTTCGGGGTTACTTGGAATGTCTTGGATCGCAATACCCGTCCAGAAGGGGTAACCGGTGACTTGAGTGTAGGGAGCTCGGTCTCGGCTGCTTGACGGAAGAAGGTCGTCTCTTCAACCACTTCAGCGTCCACCGCCAACTGTGACGACGTTACGTCTTTTTGCTCAAATGTGCGCTCAGCGACGTTCGCCTCATCATCCAGCTGTAGCTCCTCATTGACATCGTCTAATTCCATTGGCTGCGACGTGGAATTCGTTACATGTGCTAGGTTTGGAGAGCCGGACAACGGAGACGAGGAAAATCGCCATTCGTCAAGAGAGTTGGTGTTGTTGGCTTGAGTCTTTAGCTCCGCCATCAGGCGGTAGCCTCTCGGCTCTGGAGGCGACGATGGCGGGTCCGCGGACATTTCCTGGTCCTGCTCTGGCAGCATCATCGGTTGGCCTCGTCGCGGCGTCGGGGTCGAGGTCAGGAAATCTTCAAATACGCCGTCGTGCTCTGGCGTTGAGGCTCGACCTGGCGCAAGCACGGCCGGCTCAATGGGGAGCTCATGTTGACTCACCCCAGCCCTGGCTTTCTTCGTCGCAGTACTCGGACTGGACCGCATTTCTGGAAACAAAGCAGCAGTGTCCCGCTGTCGCTCTCGGGTCTCCTTCTGACGTTCCGTGAGCAACTGAGACTCGTATTCCACGGGGGCTGGCGAAGAATCGATGGCTGCGAACTGCACTTGTGAGTCCTCGTGGCGAAGCTTAGGCTTTGGTGTCCGTCCTTTCGATTTGACCCTGGCTAGAGGGCTGCTCTGCGCCACCTGGATTGCTTTTGATAGATTTGAGGTGGCCGATCGTCGTGATGTAGAAGAACGAGATCGTGAGGTTGGTTCTATTCTGGCCGGAGTGACGATCGAACTGTTCGCTTCTTCTTGAGATTCCACGTAGTTGAGGTGCGTATTCGAGCCTTCGTCCGAAATTTCAAGTCCCGGGCGGACGAGATCCACGGAAGAACCGAGAGCAACAAGTACTTTCTTCAATGCCTCTGGATACTGTATGTGTTGCGCATGGCTGTACAGGTGGTTCCACATCTCTGCTGTAATTTTGACGACACCAAGATGAGTGCTTTGGAACGCGGCGCACAAAAGTGGCTCAATGTTCTCAAGCTCCAACCTTTCAGCAGATATGTCCTTCAGGGCACTGCATATCCGCCCCCATAAGGATTGGGTCTGGGAAGAGTTAGCAATAACATTCGGGGCCACTTCGAGATACTTGCTTGGGAAACACGTACCGCTTCCACCACACTAGGAAAATCGGCTCTAGTGATGCGGCGATCCTTATCCTCCAGCCAGCATGAGAGACCGCCTTGGACAGCGACCAGGGTCCGAAGAAGAAGCTGGCGGTTTCCACGGTCAAAGAAGCCCTTCGTCTCATCCAGCAGTTGCTCAATAGGTCCAGAGGCATGTGATTCAACGTCGGTATACAACTTCGTAGACAATTCTGCAAGCAGCTTGTACATGTTGTCTAAGGGATCGAATGATGAGAGACGGTTACCTGCAATCGAGGTGCCCCACAGACGTCGTCTTGCGGCATCGACGGCCTGCTTGTCGCGCGGTTGTGTAGACGCTGCAACCAGCTCGATGGTCGCTCCGATACAATTTGTCAAGACCATATCGTCACCCTCGTCGGAAAGCTTCTCCCTTACGGTTGCGGCCAATGGCTCGATCAGCGCAATGGCCACACCGGCATCGCCAGTTTCATCCCTAACACGGCGGAGGATTGCTTGGAAGAGGTGAAGCCAGTGCTGCCAAGGCAAGCATGGAACTGATCTCAAGCCGCGCTCGAGAACTTTAACGACATCGCGGAATTCAAGCCCGAGGCTGCTACCACTTCCCGAAGTTGTGCTCTGATGGCTGTGCTGGCTGCTTTCAAGTGATGTCGAGATCTTTGCGGCCGTCATCACCCACGGCCCGGACGGACAGGGTGTATCGGTGGGTAAAAGGCGCAGAAGTTCCTGGCTGAGATCCGCCTGCGCCTTTTGGCTTTTTCCGTCGAAGAAAGGAGCGAATATGGAGGAGAAGAACGCGATGAATGTGTCATCGTCGGGAATGCCAGGCGGTAGTTTGGATATAAAGCAGAAGAGATGGTGCAGAGGTAGTCGCTTGGATCCTTGCTTCTTCCCAGAGCGGTTTGACTGTGTACCGTGCACGACAAACTGGCCGTCCCTGGTCTGTAAAAATTGTTTCTCTGCGAATGGGTTGGGAAGAAGGCCGAGGCCGTCTATGAGGGTCGAAAGAAGCTCCCGCGCACCGTCCAAGAATTGGGAAGACGTGCAAGATGTGCCGTCGGCCCGGGAAACCGGCCCTCTTACCCATGCCTTGTGCAAGAAGGTGAAGGCACTGGCAACGAACTTGGCCGTGTCGTCATGCAGCTTGACATCCTTGGTTGAGGCGGAGGCCACGGAGTGAACAAGGGCCTTCCACAATTTTCGGAATTGGCTGTCAGGCTGAGATATTTCTGCAAATCCCTTCTCCAGTATCGGGGCGACGAGGGCAAATACGCGTTCTGAATTGGCTCTGACCCATTTCGACTCGATGGCTGGCAATTCGTCGGCTTTGATTGGACTCTGGTCCGTAATCCGATCTTCCCTCCATACACGGCGTGTTTGGCAATCGATCAAACCAGTCAATATGGCAGCTGCTTGAGTGATGGCCGGGGTGTCTTCCTGACTTTGTTCGATCAGCCCATGCATCAGAGGCGCGACAGCCGATTTCCAGGTCTCGTCCAACACCCTCAGATTCATATCTGGCTTGAAGGCATAGTAGTAGAAGTTGCAGACACTCGCAAGAACCGAGTCGCGAAGGCCTTTCCGCTTCAGCAGGCTAAGTAGGGGATCTCGGATGAGGTTGTATACCAGGCGACCATCCAAGTGGAGACGGTATGTGAACCGATTCCAAGCAAGGTTCGCCTCTCTCTTGACCTGGGGATTGGAGTTGTTGAAAGACAGTTGAATGATCTTTGACCAGGAACTGAAGTAATCCCACTGATGGGGTTTTGGGATGAACA
The DNA here is from genome assembly GCA_037177825.1 of Diaporthe sp. P3_1W. Taxonomy (NCBI): domain Eukaryota; kingdom Fungi; phylum Ascomycota; class Sordariomycetes; order Diaporthales; family Diaporthaceae; genus Diaporthe; species Diaporthe sp. P3_1W. Next base: position 7,800,542 of record JBAFXB010000001.1, read on the forward strand.
AGGTGATGACACTCCATATACGCGGTACCGACGTGGCTTGTTGCGGATTCTGGAGCATGACACGTAGTCTCCCGCTGAACTCCTCCACGTACTTCTTGTCCTCGAGTGACAGGTTGAGAAGCTCCAGAACCCGGCTAACAAACCTCCTGTCCTTGTTCAAGGTGAAGGCGGCAGAAAGACCCAGCTTGATTGCGGCTAATCGTATTTCAGAAATGCTGCTCAGCATGTCCGTGAATAAGTCTTGTAGCCAGTCTGAGTTAACAGTCATCTGCTGTGGGCACTGTTTCACCAGCTTCTCGTAAACAACGATGCGGCTTTGCACGATGCTCTTCCCGGACAGGTGGTTCTCGATGTTGTGGAGAGCGGAAACAAGGCGGCCAACACGGTCAGTCGTCATGACCTCAGCTGGAAAGTTCTGTAGGAACAGAGCCTGCATGAGATGCTTGACGACTTCTTTAGAGGCTTGCTGATCCTCAAATGTCCGGATGGAATGGTCGACCATGAAGACACCGAAGTCGTAAGATATACTGGAGGCAATGCCGTGGAAATGAAGAAATGTATGGAGAAGCTTGAGTGCGGAGGTGACCAGGAGGTTGTCGACGGATCCGTTAGGCGTCCTGGCGGTGAGATCTCGTTGTATGAACTGCATGAAGACGGTCATCTTGTTTTGCAGGGCAATGCGATCAGGCAGGTTGCTCGACGTCTTAAGGCCGCGGAAGAGCATGGTATATGCATCGACCTTGCACTCCCTGTCGGCGCCTGCGAGCTGCTGGAGTGTTGATTCCAACATGTCGGCGATATTGACCTGTTCGGAGCTGTCATCGCCTAAGTAAACCCCATTTGCAGGGCCAAGTCTGTTTGGTGTGGGACAGGGCTTCAGTATGCCCTTGACGGGCCTCGAAGTACTGGAGGGCAGAGAAACAGGGCTTGGGTTCGGTTTTGTGGCAGAGCTCCTGGCTTTGTAGGTCGGAGGTTCTTGATATTGGGCCTGGGAGGAGAAACCGACCCGTTTCCTCCTTGTGGTCGAGCGGCTGGATGAGGATGTCGGGGAGATGCCTGGAGGAGTCTGCAAGCTCCGGAGAGGGACGCCGAGCTGCTGGGGAATAATCAGCTGCTTCGGCAGGGAGTCGAGTTCATGACCGTGTGTTTCTCGTGGAGGGGTGGGCGGTCGTGCTGGCAAAGATCCGAAGAGACTCGAGGGCACTTGGTCGTCGTCTACCGAACCCATTGCTGCAGCCCAGTCGTCGAGCTAGTGCGCGGGTGGCGGGAACAGCACGCAGCACGAAGCGTCCTTCACCAAGACCACGGCTCTCTACCAGGAATATTTTCGCCGTCGTGATTAAGGAACAAAAACCATAATCAAGTCACAGGCACGCCGCTGGCCGTTCTCGATTGGCGATTTGCGATCTGCGATATGGCGGCGCAGGGCCCCCCAAAACGCGTCCAAGACAGGATGGTGAGCCGAGCGCGTTTCCTGCAGCTCGCTGAGTCGTGACCGAGGCAGGCTGGTGAGTCGGGGTGGGGAGAGGGTTGGGGGATTCGAGGGGGTCGAGGACCGTAGGTGAAAAGCCGATGATTGAATTGAAATCAAGTAAAAGCCAGATACGAAGGAAAACCCAGAAAAAGACCAAATGGGCAAAAAGTCAAGATGGACGTCGAGCTCGTCCCATACCCAAGATTCAGTCAGTGAACTGTTGAGTAGCCTATGGCCAATGGACTGGGTGACCAGAGGGAAGCCTCAAAGCATGAGAAGGGTACGAAAGCTTGGGGAAAAGTGGGGAGCTTCTGCCCATTAAACGCGACCTGCAGGTCCGTCGCGTCGAGGTGCAGCCAGTCCAACACGCCCCGAGGCTCAGACCCGTGTCCACGCGATTTTTGTGACGGGTCCCAATCTCAGGCCCCCAGACGGGGTTCGCGCGAAACACGGTGGCTGGTCAACGGGCGCTCAGACTACGGTGCAGGGATCAGAGGTCTCTGCTGAGATACAAAAGCATAGGGCTCCCCTGCCAGGGTTGCAGCTGGAAGGGGTGGCAGGGCGGCAGGTGGGAGGCCCAACGCGCCCGAGGCCTAGCGTCACGGCCAAAATCCAATGACGGCACTCCCATTGTGTGCATCTTAAAGCTGAGGCAAGGAAACATCCAACGTCCCCCTTCCTCCTCTCCTTGACCCGAACTGAACTGACTCCCGTGCCCTCGCCCGCGCGTGTGCAAGCCTCGTCCTTGCTGTTGGTCTATTCTCCGATATGTCATGATCTCGATCCTGTTCTGACGTTGCTTTTCTACCTTCGTCTTCTGTTTAAAATCCCTGGTCAATTGGGCCTCTTTTCCTTCCTCTTCTCTCCTCCCTCTCCCCTCCACCTGGTCTGCCTCCTGCCAGCCCACCTTCGTGTGCACATCGTCAAGATTCCTCGTCTCACTTCCTTCGCCATAATACCCCCATCTCCCTTCGACTTCGTTCTCCTTGCCTCGGGTCGTCTGTCTAGATCTCATCCTCATCCTCATCCTCATTCTTTCACACAGCCCCACCTTCGTCAGATCACGCCCAGGCTCTCACCATCACATTCAGTCTCAACCTGGTGTCCTCCTTGTCGCACTCGAATACCAACTTCAATCCACAACTCCGGTCGGCCTGCCATGTCGTCGGTTAAGCGGAAGGCCGCTGGCCAGGCTGCTGGGTCTGACCCAAAGAAGCCAAGGCAAAATGCCAGCATCACCTCCTTCTTTGGAGCCCCCAAGGCTGTGTCCTCTTCTGGGGCCGGCGCTAAGCCATCGCTCAATGGTGGCTCTGCCTCATCTGCTGCTGCAGCACCTGAGCCGGCTGCCAAGTTTGACAAGGCCAAGTGGGTTGCTACCCTGACCGAGGAGCAGAAGCAGCTACTGCAGCTGGAGATCGATACCCTGCACCCTAGCTGGTTGGCCCACTTAAAGGGTGAGATCGTGACCAAGGAGTTCTTGGATCTCAAAAGATTCCTTGACAGAGAGGCCGCTGCTGGAAAGAAGATCTTTCCCCCACGAGAGGACATCTACTCCTGGTACGATTCAATCCTCACACTGCCCCTGCTTTCATCATCACTAACATCCTCTCAAGGTCTCGCCACACTCCCTTCAACAATGTTAAGGTCGTGGTCGTCGGCCAAGACCCCTATCACAACGTGGGGCAGGCCCATGGCCTGGCCTTCTCCGTCAGGCCGCCCACCCCTGCGCCGCCTTCTCTCAAGAACATGTACACCTGTCTCAAGAACGACTACCCTTCCTTTGTGCCACCCCCAAACCGTGGTGGTCTCCTTACCACCTGGGCCGACCGTGGCGTTCTACTACTGAACACCTGCCTGACGGTGCGTGCTCACGAGGCCAACAGCCACGCTAACCGTGGCTGGGAGCGCTTCACACAGAAAGTGATCGATCTCGTTGCGGCACGGCGGACGACCGGTGTGGTTTTCATGGCCTGGGGCACCCCAGCTGGCAAGCGTGTGCAGAAGATCGACAGGAAGCGACACCTTGTTCTCAACTCGGTGCATCCGAGCCCGTTGAGTGCAGCGAGGGGTTTCTTCACCTGCGGCCATTTTAAGAAGGCCAATGAGTGGCTGCTGACGAGATACGGAGAAGATGGAGAAATTGACTGGAGCTTGGGCAAGCATGACACACCGACCACGACGGCGGGAATGGCTGCCCTGGCTGCCAAGAGCGCAGACCTCGAGGACGACGTGGACGAGGATTGGGAGGCCGAGGCCGAAGCCGCCGCCGCAATTGTCGATGCCGAAAGCAAGGCCAATGCAATGGGCCCACCCCCGACCCCGTCGCCCAGAAAGCAGGGCGAGATCGGACTTGAGACTCCGGAGGAGAACGAGAAGACGAAGAAGGTTGGACTGGGCAAGGAAAACGAGAACATCGACATTCCGGCCTGACTAGCGGCGAGGCTGTTCTATAAACTCCGTTAGACCCAGACGATCGGCTTCCTCAATGCCATGATCAGGGTCTCGTAGGACAGCCTCACCCCATGCGAAGTGCATGCCACATTACAACCACATCACGATTTGTTATTTTTGTACGGCGTTCAAGGATTGGGCCGTCAACGCCGTCAGCGGGACGGGAAGATTGCATTCGGATAATGAAACGACCGGCATGGTAGTTTGGATGAACTGTACATTGAACCCTAACATCCGGGGAGACATCATGCTGGAAAGATATGAGAGCATACGTGGGGTGACAAGACCCTGACGACTTATGTAACTGTACGAATACACTGTCTTGCCTGGATCGGCAACTTGTCACACTTCGGTCCCTACAATCTTCTTGAATGTGCGAGGAGATCTAGCCTTGAGTGAGCGGCCTCAGTGAGTGAGTTGGTCCGTCTCCCAGCGTGGTACAAATCTCACCAGCTCCCGACACTCACCTTGAGCTTTCTGAAATGGTTTAATCATCTGATCACTCCTCAACATACACGACCTTGTGCTCCTGGCTACGAGTCTTTGGTCTCGATAAAAGCCACTCAGTTGTGTCCGAACTTTTCTGTAAGCCTCTTCCCACTTGAGCGTCGTTTCTCTCCAGAAGACAGCATCGTATAATTTTCTCAAGCACATTAATCCTTTGCTTTTCCCTCGAGCAAGCGCACGATAATGTCTAACCTACCTGATCGTCGGAGACTGACGATGTGGGAAAGGCTGTCCACACGTCAGCCTCGAACCCAGCACCGGTGGTCAACCCCGATACAGCCAACGGCCAGCCTCATCCAGCCCGGGTACACTGATCTAGGACCCCGACCACCGCGGCCTTTACGTGCCCCAGTCTACCCATTGTCGAGCAGGCCGTTGCTGAGCCAGTCGAAATCCACCCAAAGAGACTCTTCTCAGAACAACTCCTTTCAGCAGACCTTTCAGCAGACCTCACCCCACCAGACCGCTCCCCAAGAGACCTCTCCTCAGGAGACTCCTTCGCCTCGACCCAGACTGTGGACGCGAGTCCGCCGGCTATCACGTCTATTCCGTCCGAGACAACAAAACCCTGCCCCAGGACAGGCAAGCCCACTCATCTCACCATCACCCCCACCCATTATAACGCCTCTAATCCCTCCTCTCGGTGCCGGCCCCATATTCCTGGAACATCCTCGCCCAGCCCCCCTTCCACCTCATCCTTCACCACCACCTGCTCCTACTCCTCTTCCCTCACCCCACACACTCCCAGAACCATCACCACTCCCACCACTCCCTCCTCCCCGCGCCCACATCGCCCATCCACCCGCAAACAGGCGGCCCATTAGCGTCCCGCCCCCTCTTCATGGTGGTGACCCTAGGGAGGCAGAGCAGTACTCCTCGCGCCCGTCCCTGCAGCTCAGCCGGTTCGCGCTCTGCCAGGCGTGCTCCAGGGTGCGTCACTGCATGGTTGGCCTCGGGGGCGGGCGCATGCTGTGCACCGAGTGCCTGCGGCAGCACTTTATCGACCGGCAGGAATAGTCGGGGTAAGGCGGTTGTAGCCTGTTGGTGTGGTTTCGTAGAGGTTCTTGTTCGAGTATGACTGGGTTGGCTATTCGGGTAGGTCTGTGGTGTAGCATTACGAATAGGCTTGTAGTAGATGCTGGGATACTGCTGCGTTGCTAGTTGTCCTGGCCTCCTTAGCTGCTGTGGAAAATTGGCAAGAGAAGATGGTTGTACATGGCCTAGGCCTGTAACACTTTAGCATAATACAAAACATTCAACTTGGAGACATTTATCATCTCATTATCACGCTCTTCCACTGCGCCGTCCATGAGCGACGCGTAACGAATGACTATATCATTTCCCGCACCGGCCTCAGTCTAATCAACGCAGCATTATTCTAGTAGTACAGAGACAAGACACAATGGCCCCCTTCCCCGGAAAACGCCAACCAGAACCGCTTTTATTTCGCCCGGTCACTGATACCGCCCCGAAAGCGATGCGCTGGATAAAGGAAGATCACAGACAGCCCCATGCAAAACCGTGATGCGCTTTTCGGAGGATGCGAGTGTGGTGATTTGAGTGTGTGCGTGTGTGCTGAGCATGCATCCGGACCAGGCACGTAGCTGATGCACATGATAAAACCCGAGGTCCGATGCCCATTCATCAAAACACTCCATTACACACATCTCGGCTTCGCTCCGTAGACAAAAAAGAGAGATATGGTCAAACCCCAAACAAAGAAAATCGGAAGCCCGCCATCGAAGAGGTGGGATCATTCCACTAGTGATGCTGATGCCCATCCCCTTCAGCATGGCCGTGACTGTGGGCCGAGTGGCTGCCGGTGCTGGCGCTCTCGACGGCGGTGTCGTCGCCGGACACGGAGCAGCAGCCCTGGCCAACGCAGTCGTCGACGCACTCGAGCAGGCAGTTGTTGTTGCCGCCCGCGCACCTGCGCAGCTCGGCGGTCCCGTCGCCGGAGCCGGACAGCTGGCGGAACTGCTGCTCAGCCTCCTCGGCGTGGCCGTGCGACTCGTCGAGGCAGAACTCGGGCTGGATGGTGGCGCTGTGGATGCCGTAGCCGTGAAGGCACTTCCTCACCGCTTTAGCGAGCCTCATGTACTCCTTTCCCCCCGCCTCCGAGATGGGGAAGGCAACCTGGATGTGCATCGAGGCTACGATCTTTGAGTCGGATAGCTGCCAGATGTGGACGTGGTGGCACGTCACCACCCCGGGGAGGTCGCCAATGTCCTCACGGACGTCCTTGACCTCGATGCCCTCTGGTGTGGCCTGCAGTAGGATCTTGGACGTGGCGAAGGTGAGAGGAAGCGCAGATTTGAGGATGATGAGGGTGATGAACAGGGAAACGGCTGGATCGGCGTAGTACTTGCCGGGCCAATCGGTCAGCCAGATGATAAGGGCTGTCACAATGACACCGACGTTGCCGAGTGCGTCGCCGAGGACATGAAGCACCATAGCATTCATGCCCATGTCGCCATGGTTGTGGCCATGGCTCGACTGACCCGGCTTGCGGGGCTTATTGTGATTGTGCGTGTGGTGCAAGCTCGAGTCCCTTCTGTGCCTCTTAGGTGTGTGGTCGACGTGCTTAGCGTTGCCTGAGCTGCCCTTCTTTCCAACCAGCGGCGTGGTCTCTGTGGCCGGCTCCTCCGCGATAGCGTTCTCCTCGTCGGTGCTTTCCGACTCGTCTGTTGAATCGTGGGGACGAGGCCTAGACGCGGCGATAATATCCTGCCGGAAGCTGGACGGGTAGATGCTGATGTCGTCGATGTTAGTGACTTGGTTACGGCCACTGCTTGCCCGCCTCCGCGACTTGCCGGCCTGGCCTGGCCTGCTGCTTGTTCTCTCGGGTGTCTGTTGGGTCTCGTCGAACGATATCCGCTTCGACGCCGTAGACGGGGAGCTCTTATGCTGGAACCTCGACACAGCGACCTCGGGGAGGTGTTCCAGAACCGGACCGGTCTCCTCCTCTTCCTGGTTGGCCCTGCCCTGTTCCGCTTGGCTCAGCTCGTCATGGTCACCGTGCGCATGTTCCTGGCCGTGGTCGTGTTCATGTTCGTGCTCGCCGTGCTCGTGTCCGTGCGAATGCCCGTGGCCGCCAAGCACCACGAAGCCGACGAGGTTCGAGGCGAGACCGAAGCAGCCAACAATGAGGATAAGCTTCGGGTTGGAAATCTCGGGGGGTTCGAAGAATCGGGTGACGGCCTCGAGGACGATGGAGACGCAAAGCGCGATCAGGAAGACGGCGTTGAAGAAGGCGCCGAGGATCTCTGCGCGCAGCCAGCCGTAGGAGTACTTGTCGGTAGTGGCCTTGCGCGCGAGATTGACAGCCCACAGACCGACCAGCAGCGATATGATGTCGTTGAGCATGTGGAAGGCATCGGCAGTAAGCGCAAGGGACGAGACAACGAAGCCGGTGATGAGCTCGACGAGGAAGAAGACGATGTCGATGCCCAGCATGATGCTGATGCGGGTGGATTTGGACCACGCCATCCTGCCTGTCGCCCGAGGGCTCCCGACCCTCACGACGATGCTACCGAGACGGACACTCGGTGCCCTGTTGTTCTTGCTGTCAGCCTCGCTGGCAGGTGGCGTCGGTGTTTTGATGTCTACTGGGTGTGTTTGCGATCAATCGTGGGGGTTTGGGGTCCGAACTCGCAGGGTAGAGCAGGAGTGGTGTCGTCGGTCGCACACAGACGGGCACTAGTGGGCGCTGATAGGTATACGCGGCTCGATTTGTCGTCGCTGGGTGATGCGGTGAATGTATACACAAGCAATGAGCGTGGCCGGCTGAAATGGTGTCGCCTGAGTTTTCTGTTTTTCCAAGGTTTGTTGGTTGAACCTTGAGCAGTTTGGGATTGGGATCCGTATTGGTCGTGGGTCCTCGGTCCAGGCAAAGTAGGAGCGGCGAGGGAGAGGATTGCAGTGCCTAGCCTGGTGCGGAAAGTTAATCGCGCTGCCAACGGCGACAGAGTTCGGTCAGATGCAGGGATGACGACGTCTGGCCGACGGGGATACACAGCAATGAGTGCCGGCGGCTCGCCCAGGGGCAGGTGCAACACAACAAAACAGAAAGAGACGGGTTTGTTGGGCAAGAGCAAGTGGAAAGGAAGCTCGGATCACGGTCGGGTGGATGTGGATTTATGGTGTTGCTTCGCCCGCGTCTTTTTTAAGCCAAGTACTGACTGGCTGATGTGGAGTCACAGGTTTGCAGACTGCAGATTGCGATTACACTGCAGTGTGCTTTCGGTTTCGCAGGTTTCGTAGGCTGCGGATAGTGGAGCCGAGTGAAATGTAGTGGAGATGAGATTGACGAGATATTGAGAGGCGAGCTTACTGTGCAGTGCTAGCGACCACGCGGCAGGATTGCAGTCCTGCCGCAGACATCATCCATCTGTGGAATTTCGTCCAAACAAACACCTGTGACATCAGTCCAGATAATGGACGCCATGTGTGGTCTGTCTGAGACCTTCCGCCCTGTGCTACCTGGCCCATGCGCTTTGTGGTCTAGCTCCAACTCCGATGTGTATCTACTGGTTTGTCAGCTCCGACATCGCCACTCTCGCCGTCGCCGTCTTGAGCCGAGCACCGACTTGTTATGGGAGCAGAAAAGCTGATTCATTTACTGAACGGTCAATTGCATGCCCTGTTCCTCCAGTAGCAGTTTCTACTCTCTGACTCATACCATTGCTATTCCGATCTCATGGTGACATATCCGAGTCCATCCAGGGAGATACCTAGCCTGAGGCACCACAGTATACGCCGCTGGCTCGCGAACTATCAACCAGTGCTCCCCCATTGCTGACTTATAATGGATACAAATTATCACAGCGTCCCACGCAAGCGCGTTGGTCCCACCAGCGCGTCAACCTTTGATCACAGGTACTTATGGTCCATATCCTCTGCTTGCGTTGAAGTGGCCTACGACCAACTTCAGGTGCACAACTGATGCAAGGTGTCCGATATAATCCGTAATCTCCACCGCCATTCCAAACTATTCCACATGATCGTGGTCGAGTACGAACTTCAAATCCTAGACGTTGCATCAGCAAATTTCAGATTCCAGATGACAGGTGCTAAGTTGTATTTGGACACTCACATCGAGCCCCGTCGTCTCTCCATTATGCTCAGCAGCATCCAAGGATACCTTGGCAAGGTGGCTCTTCTTCTTCTGCAGTGCCGCGATGGTCTAAGGCCCCGTCAGTAACACTGGCTGTTTTCAATTCGCCCTGACCGCTGGGCGTTTACCTCTTCCACACTCTTCTCAGCGATATATCTAATCACTGTCACCTGCCGAGTTTGTCCCATTCTGTGTGCCCGGCAGATTGCTTGTTCTTCGACCGCAGGGTTCCACTGAGGCTCGACAAAGTGGACTCGATTAGCTACGGTCAGCGTGAGACTATAACAGTGTTAGTATATATCTCCCTTCTCAAGTGTTCTGGGAACGACTTAGGCGAGTGCCTTGCAACTCGGGGCCTCACCCAACAGAGCCAGTCTGGATAGACATAAGCAAGACGTGGACAGAAGGATCCTGTTTGAACCGCTCCAGGCGTTCTTCGCGGTCGGATGTGCCAACGCGACCGTCTATCTGCAGGCACAGGATCCCCCTAGCCTCCAAGGTTCTCTGTAATGAGTCCAGGGTGCTCAGCCACGATGTGAAAACGAGGCTACCATGAATCTGTTAGTCTGCTGGATGCACAATCTCTTCTGTGTTCACTAAGTCATGTGAGACTCACCTCTTGCCTTCGTCCTTGTGCCGTTCAATATTATCCGCTACGGCGTTCAACTTGGATGAGGTAGATCGGAAAGAAGGACTCGAAGGGGAATTGCTAGACAATGGAGAGGGAGATCTCGAAGGAGTTGCGGTGATAAGAGACCCCGGGGAGAGATGCGTTGGCGTGGAAGAATTATCAACGATAGGTTTCATCCCGTTCGCCAGTGGTCTCGAACATTCTGTGCAAACGCTCAACCCGCCAAGCAAGCTTACCGCGTCTTCGTCGCCACAGCAGTCACACTCAATGTCGACACTCGTTCTGACTCCCTTCTTACCCTTGGTCGTTCCTTTCTTGCCTTGTGCTACAGTGACTGATGGATCCTGATACTGGCCATTGCTGCATAGTCGTTGTAGCTGCCGGATGGTGCTGAATAGTACCGTGTACCTCTTTAGCTGAGACTGCTGGCTCGTGATTTTCTCGAATTCCCGCTGGCAGTGAACTTGGATTGCTTTGTAACATTCTCGCTCTTCGATGTTGAGGGTGACGGGAATTGTCTCAAACTTGACTGGCTCGAGATCCAGCAGGTTGGAATTTCTCCGTAGGCAGATAGCACGTAGCAGCAGCTTCAAGTTCCGGAATGCATTTGGGTTCCCTGATCGCATAGGTGAAAGAATGTCTCGCTCGAACACAGCCTGCTGGCAGAACGGCTGGAGGTGGAGGAACTTGAGGAGTGAGAGCAAGTCATCGAGTGAGTTCTGTATAGGTGTCCCTGTCACACACCATCGCCTTGTTGCTTCGAGGTCTCTTGCAGCTTTGAACTGCTTAGTGTCTGAGTTTCGAATCCAATGAGCTGGAACCGCGGTTAACACATCAATCTGTAAACATGAGGATTGGACATGGACGTAACGTAAGCAGTACCTTCATCCAGAATAACACGAAACCATGCAATGCCCTGGAGTACTTTCCGGCCTTTGTGACTCCAATCAGCCATCAGGGTTCCATAGGTCGTGAGCACCACGTCACAATTGCTGAGATCCTGAGGGTTCTGGGCTCGGTCTTTTTCATGAAATATCCCCAGCGACAGACAGGATGGATGGAAGTGGCTAGCGTATTGAAGTCAGTGGTAAAGCATGTTTCCCTGTGTATAATATTCAAACAAACCTCTCTACTTCAGTCTTCCACACTTCTAAAACCTCTAATGCAAGTCTTCACGTCAGTGTTCGGTACTATAGTAGAGACGAAGATCCGCTGAACTTACGCCTGGAGGTAACTACGACCAGAGTTCCTTTGGTCGGGACTACTTGTCGTTCATCCTGTACATTTGTCTCGCCGTGTCTTTCAGCCGCCTTCTTGGATGAGGCTATCGCCATCAGCATGGTAAGTGTCTTCCCGAGGCCCATCACATCAGCAAGTATTCCTCCGGTATGTGCACCGGCATCGACTTCATTCGAATTCCTTTTTATCAGTCAGTGACTTTTCCAGATTTCTAGATACGCTTGATATGGTCCATACCCGCTTCCAATCAAAACCCGTAGATCGTAGAGAGTTGCGCGGCGAATTTCCTGGTTTTCACCCTGCAGGATGAAACGAACGGCGTCGAGTTGATGGCTAGGGTTCCATTGTGAGAGTAATCTTTTGAGGGACTTGCCCACTAGTATTGATGGGAGCAACTCACGGTTTGAGTGTAGTTCGTAAAACCTCGTTGGCTAGGGGCAATCCAACATTGTCAATGCCCTGTTCTTGCACATGTTCAGCAAGTGAACCAAGCATATCTTCGAGGCCGCTTTGAAGCCGTCTGGATAGTATCTCAGTCTCTGCCCTTGAAGCTGGCCCTATGAGATTGCTCAGGTCTTCTTTAGTATCTTCCGAATAAAAATACTGCGGATTGATGTATTTAGTCTCGGAATCCAGAAAGACTGGATGTTGAAGGAAGCATCGATTTCGCAGTAGGGTATCTGCCACTTTGTCCGCATCTCTTGCAGGGCCAATAATGTTGACTGATACTCCAAAGATGATTGGGGTCTTCTTTGCTTTTTTGGGGAGAGTGTCAAAGTCGTCAGAGGATAGAACAACAACGAAGCTCAGTCCCTGTATTGAATTGAGCAGGTTGATATATTTTGAAGTAACGAGGTCCAGTATACCAATATCCTGCGTTCTGTCCTCACATTCGTACAATATGTGGTAGCAACCTTCTGATGCTCGGTCGCTCAAGCGCAGTTGGACAAATCGGTTCCATGCTGTGCGCTGCATTGCTGAAATGTCGGTGCCTCCCAGTTTCGCTTTCGACTCCGAGAACTAGAATATTGTTGTTATGGGTACTGCCAAAAGCATTTGGAAAACGTGAATTTGAAACTTACCGCACCATAGCAGATCGCTTTTCTATCGGTCAAGTCGCCCTGGGGATCGTCGTCTAACATTTCGGCATCGGTGTCTTCCAGGCTTGCACTGTCACATGAAGTGAGACCTTGCAAGCTGCTTCCGAGAAAGCGCCTCTTCCCACCGGGCGTCAGAACCCCCACATTCTCCTGGGTGCGTTTCAACATGCTGTCAACTTGTATGTTGACATCCGCGTGCGAACTTATTCGGGTTACTGAAAATGAGTTGTGGGCGCCTGATTATGATAGTCGGGCGACGTTGCTCGACTTGTTGAAGAGTTCTGGTTTTCATTCGAAGACCAAGTTTCATGGCCACTTGAAACGTTTCTCATCAATCTTCTCATCAGGCTCTTCGCGGGGCTTTTCACGTCTTGCTGAGGGGGCGACTTGCGGCCAGGGCAAAGCAGCCTCATAGGCTGGCATCGAACTGTACCCGCCGTTCTGCATGCACTCAGCCCCTTGGGCGTGGATTTTCCACCGTCAGCTGGGCACCAAGCGAGCTCAAGATGCGAGTCTGGAAACTGCGTCGCACATACTCGTCATTAGCTGCCGAAGCTAGAGCAGTGCGACACACCTATCATTTTTTACATATTGCTGCCGTGCCCCTGAATAAACGTAGAGCTGCCCACTCAGCCCAACAACTCGGAATTTTCTAATTTTCTTTCTTTCTTGCTTAGCTGAGGCTTCATGTTACTTAAATCATTTCCGGTTTGACGCTCTGCAATGGGAGTGTGTGATACATGGCATTTTGGTTGCACATGTTCGCGCTTCGAAACACACAGATACCATCAACATGGAGCCTGATCTCGTGTTCCAGAAAGCACTAGAGAATTTCAAGAAGGACCTCACAGCTCAGCAACGTCGAGAATTCAGCATCACCAAACTTCAGGATGTCAAGGATGAGGTGAACAAGATTCAAATTCAGCATGGGTCCGCTAAGAAGCTGCGTGGCATGTCGCGCATGTCTAAGTTTCTTGAAGCAATGCAGCAGCTGGAGCAAGTAATATCAGTATTCTTGAATGTGAGCGAGGTCGTGGCCTTCATCTGGGTGAGTGCTGTTGCTACCTCTCAAGCGCGTCCAGTTACGTGGCAGGGGAGATTCACTAACATTTGCCTTGGCGAAGGGACCCATTAAACTTTTCCTGGTTGTAAGTGATACCAAGCCCTTCCTCCCTGCGACCGCTTCAGAGAGTGACTAATTCGTTATCCACATCATTCTAGGTGGCCTCTTCAAGACTGGAAATCCTGGAATGTCTCTTGGATACGTTCACCGATATATCCGAAGCCATGCCTGACCTCCAAGGTTATCCATCTATCTTCAAAGACCAACCTGAAGTCCTGGAGGTATTGAAGCGATGCTATGGTGACATCATTCAGTTCCACCATATGGCTTTTGACGTCCTCGGGAGACCTGGTGCGTTCGGAATTCGAGGTAGGTGCCTATGTATGACCGGGCCTCAACAGTAAAATATCATTGACAAAATTGTAGACTGGCGGAGAATTTTCGACTCTGTCTGGAAGACCTTCCGCACGAAGTTCTCGCCGGTTCTTGATAGCCTTCGACGGCACCGAGAATTGCTGGTGCAGGTGAAGTTGACCGCAACCTATGGGGCAGTCGAATCGACACGTCGTGCACTGCAAGAGACCATTGAGAAATCGAATGAAGAACTCAAACAGATTCTGGATGTCATACAGCAGAAAAAGAAGCAGATATTAGACAAACTGGGAGGCCAAGGGCTCCACGACGACAAAGGACATCGACGACTGCCTGACCAGCGTCACCCAACGTCGGGAGACTGGATTCTGAAGGAGAACCTTTTTCTCCAGTGGCTTGACCCTGACAATTTGTCGAACGATCTTCTATACTTGAACGGCATGCCGGGTGCTGGTAAGCTATGACCACGCGTTCCTGTCACCTTTGTTAATACTGATGAATACATTGCAGGCAAGACTACACTCATTTCTCGAATAATTGACGACATGACAGAGACGACCGCCCTACAACGACCGCTTCTGAACTTCTATTTTGAACACGGCCAGAGTGGCAAGGCTCTCATGCTTGACATGCTGCGCTCCTTCATTGAACAATTACTCCAGCAGGATGACGCCATCGTAGATGATCTTCACGAGACTGTGCTTCCCGCTCGTTCCTCTGTCATCAGTAATGTTTCGTGGCTGACAGATGTGGCGACTCGAATGCTCCTGGCGCAAAAAAGATGCTATATTGTCGTTGATGGTCTCGATGAATGCGCATTGGACCAGCGAAAGCACATTCTACAATGGCTCAAAACAATACTGTCCGAGTCGAAAGTTTCCAACGTTGTGGTGAAGATTTTGGTCTCAGGCCAAAGAGACGGTGTGATTGATGCAATGTTGCACGATTGCGCCCGTAACATCAGATTAGACAACCAGACACCACACCTTCGCGATATCGAGAGTTTCGCGTCCTCGGCAATGAGTAAAATCAAGGATCGATTCCCAGACCTAGAGGACGAGGAAGGAATACTCCAAAGATTGGAGCCCTCGCGCATCTCAGAGGCGTCAAAAGGTACCAAATACCCTCCCAACTGGTTTTGAACACAAGTATGGCTAAAGCTGCGATAGGAATGTTCATGTACGCCAAAGTGGTTCTTGACAACTTCCTTTCCCAGACGTCAATTTATGAGCTGGAACAAGAACTCGAAAGGGAATATCCTCGTGGGCTGAATGAGGCTTACGACCGTGTCGCTGAACGAGTTCTGGACAAGACCTCAGATGCCCGCAAGGAAGCCGCACTGCAAATCTTGGGTCTGATCGTGTGTGCTGCGCGGCCCTTGAAATGGAGGGAGATACAATGCTATTTCTGCATCGATGCTATGAAAGGCTCTTGCGATCCGCGGAGAAAGAAGGTTGATGGACCTAAGGATCTGTGTAGCTCATTTGTTGAGTCTGAGGCCTGCACATCGTTTCCCCACTTACCATTCGAAGCTCGACTCGTAATCGTCCACAAAACAGCCAAGAGGTTGGTAATTTTCTCCATCACAATAGATCCGTCCTGTACTGATAATAATCTACTACAGTTATCTCCTTCGATCGGGAAGGCTTGACATGGCTCAGCAACACATGCAAATGAGCTTATTCTGCTTCCAATACCTGACAAGGACCGGCTTTGATGTGGTGAGCCAGAATAGAAAGGTTGCGGGCACCATTGCTCTGACCGGGTTCTATGGCTTCTTTGACTACGCGGCTGCCCACTGGGATCATCATTCACTTCGATACGTACTTGAAACTTGCTCAAGAAAATCCGCTCTATCGACCGACGTATCGACCGAGGAGGGCTCAGGAAAGCTGCTCTCTACGGCTTGGATGGATTTCGTCAAAAGATTCTGTGATGGAAATGAGTCACAGTCAGAAGCATTACCCGAATATGGCACACAGTCGGAAACATTATCCGAACATGACGTGTCTTCGGATATATCTGTGCCACAACCTGTCCCCCCTGGCATTATTGACACTGAGGGCGAATCCTGCAACATCCAAGAAACATTCAGAGACTGGAGTTCAATACGGCAATCGACCAAGTTCGAAATATTGGCCAAGTACCTACACCAGATCATGCAACACACCAATCTTGGTGCTCTGGGAGATCGCGAAAAGGCTGTCTATCTCTCACTGAACGGGCCATTCCGGCCCAAGTGTTCGCGCCGTGATTGTCTTCACTTCAATACAGGATTCAAATGCGAGGCGGAGTTATCGCAACATATCTCATGGCATGAGATGGCCTTTAAATGTCCGCACATGGGATGTTACGCATGGAAGGGCGGCTTCCCGACAAGTTCTTCGTTGCAAAGACACCTGAAGAGGGTTCACCCGACCATTGACTCAGAAGACACGCTTTTCCCAGTGAAGCCTCGCCGTCCACCTAAGACAATGATGGAAGCCTGCCGCCTAGGAGACGTCGAGTGGATCCAGAGATTTGCCGGCCCAATGCTGACGGAAGAGGACTTGGCGACAGCACACAAAGTCCTGCACAAAGCAGCGAGAGATGGGCATCTCGCCGTATGTGTGCTCTTGACGCAGCTAGGCGCCAATCCATACATGCCTCAATCTTCCAAGAATGTCGTTGCTGGATCTGATGCCAATCTTAGCGCTGTCCAGATATCAATCAGGCTTGCTGACTACGACCTCTTCTTAGCCCTGCGCGGCGCTGCTGGGAAGCAGCACGAAATCCTATTCATAGAGAAAGGTCTTGCGGAGTGTGTCACGGATGCTCTCGAATCTCCTAATTACCAGTTCCTCGTGGATTTACTTTCCTGGAATGGACGTCGAGCAGTTCCACTCACGCTGGATGACATATTGTTACACGCCGATATGGAAATTCCAAGACAAGGAAATGGGCACCGCAAAATATCTTTCGTTACGCGTCATGTACCCATTGAGAACCCCAGTGTCCAGGAAAGACTCAAGACCCTGATATCAAGCGAGTTAGAGAGGTACGGAAAACGTGGTCAGTCCCCACAGGATCGCTACGAGCAAGTTTTGATCGCAACGGACGCCGGCGGGAGGTCTCTCCTGCATCGTCTTTGTCGCGGTGGCCCCCACTGCAACGCCTCCGGGGCTGTGAAGTTTCTTTTTACCCAATTAAAACCAGAAGATACCCGACGTCGCGACTTGGAGGGAGATCCGCCGCTTTTCACGGCCTTGAAAATCAGGGCCCGTTATCAACGCGGCCAACTCGAGGATCAGGAGAATGTCATTCGAAGCTTCTTTTGGTACGACTCGGATGGCGCAAAAAACACTCGGAACGCGTCCGGGGAGGGTCCCTTGGAGTTCGCTCGTAGGCACGCAGAATCCCAGATGTTTCCCCTGGCTTCTGAGCTATGCGGCGCCGACTACAGTATCATCCAGTCTTGTAGTGTCGGGTCAATTGCTTCTGGCCCCGAATTCTTGCAAACTCTCGCGGCTTTCGGACTTGATCGCATAGGTGAGAGATCACGCCTGGTCGCTGAACTTTCTATTGAACAAGTCATTGCCTTCGCAAGCTTGTTGAAAGACCTGAACATCGAGCCTGATGTTCTCAAGATGCTGGAGTTCCTGATTCATCAACAGCCCCAGTCATCGATGAGTGAGAGGCCCGAGCCCCTCAACTTTCCTGACACAATGACAGCTATTCTGCAGCCTGATGATCCAAACGCTACCAAGTTTCTATTCAGCCTCAAAGGAGCTGAGAGGTTTGTTGAGAAGTATCATCTACAACTTGGAGCCCTCAGACCAGCAATATTGCGTAAAATGCTCTTCACCTGTCTGGAAGCCAGCACAGACTGGTGCGATGTTGCAAAGATACTCTTGACCCAGCAAAAATTGGACTTCACAAATGCAAGACTAGATGAGAACTATCAGGTTGTCCACGAACTAGCTCCTCATCGAAACATGGACCCAGGGCTCATCTCACTGCTGGAGAAACATGAAGGATACACAGAATTCTGCTCCAGAAAAGTCCAGAGCAAAATCATTGAGACTCTGAGTCACGATATTTATGTCTCTAGGAACGCTGGAACTCGATTTCCCGATGAATGGAGAGACTACGTCGAGTCCCTCATCCAGTATGCCGGTTCTAAAGGAGAAAAAGAATTTGCGGCCTCTCTAAATTGGATCAAAAGGTCTTCCGGTAGCTAGGCTCTAGCACAGACATGTAAGTCTGTCTACCCACAGGTCAATTATTCATCACACTCAAAATGACCCGATCACAGCCCAGGACAAGCTCAAGAACTAAGCATGTTGCTATCATTGCAGCTCTTTGCAGTGATGCTTTAGTCTTATTTATCCTGGTATTTATGGTTCATAGTCACTTCTCAGCCTTTTATAGAAGACCATAGATATGCAAACCTGGAGTAATAGAAGAGAAAAGTGATTTGGAAATCAGACTCATATTTGAGGCTAATCATGTCATGTTTACTAGAGTCAGCAGCCGTTTTATAGCCATATCTGAGTGCAATGAGACTCTTATCGGTGCCTAAAGGCCCAAACGTGCCAATGTCATGCAAATAACCAATACTAACTTGCTGGGGTACATCTCGTATACAATTATTGCTACCAAAGTATACTCAGTGCACAACCTCAAGTATCTGAATACGACCATACGAACAACTCAAGCCAATTTGAATGCATTCTAACTAGATACGTACAAACATGGAGTGCTGCTATAGCGTTAAGCTAGCATCACATCTGATTCCAGCTTCTCAGGAGTAATCCAAGTGGGGTACCAAAGGTAATACACCACCATGACCGTAAACATAAGGACAGAATCAAAGATATACAAGGTCCACTCATGCCCAAGCAGATACCCATCGTTACCCATAGCATACTCAACAACACGGAAGCACGATCGGATCATGATGAGTGCGCTAACAATGAAAAGCATTCGCATGCTCTTCTTCCAGGGAATCGACAAATCATAGGACTCGTTTGTCGGGTTCCGCTCGATACGTCTCTGGAAGATAACTGCCGTGACAGCGAAAAAGCCAAATATGACAATCTGGATCATCAGGCCGGCAATGATGATACCCTTGCCGAGTTCCGCATTCTTGCCCGTGACCATCAAGCCAGCCGCGCCGCCCTGCACCATGAAAGAGAGAACGTCTCCGGTGACAAACGTCCTGGTCAGGTTCCGCGGCTTGATCAGCGAGTGGTGTTCGGCGCGGATGCCGCGGATGATGCGGCTCAGACACATGTATATAGACGCGGCGAAGAGGGCCGGGCCGAGCAGGATAAACACGTTCTGGACGGCGTAGGGCATGATGCGCCCCGTCTTGTTGTGTGCTGAGGCTCGGGCACAATATCCGGCGAACTCGACTGCATCGACAAGTCAGTGCCACGCTCACAATGTCACACGTGGGTGAGGCACGACTTACAGAATCCACCGATTGCGAATGGGAGGCAGAACCATGTCTTGGTCTTGTACATGCGCCATGAAATCAACGCGGTCATGCCGAGGAATAGCAGCAGAAAGATGACAGCGCCAGCGATTGAGGGCACATAATTCCAGAGGTAGTAACCGCCCCTGTAAGGTTCCAGCTTGGCCATGGTAGGCAATACGTTGGGCAAGACCGAGATGTGGTAAATCGACGAGAGGCTGGGCAGCAAATGAACGACGAATAAAGAGCACTGTGTGCAATGAAATACTATGATCAAGTGGAGAAGCAAAGTTAAGAAGAAGAAGCTGTGCGAAGACAATTTATTAAGACGGGAGAATGCTGGGGAAGGAGGTGAATGTTAATTAATACCAAGGACGCGCCGACCACAGGGGCAGAGCGTATTGACCAAGCATGTTGGGCAAATACGACGTATTTCAATACGCAGGCCGTGGCTGTGGTCGGGATCCGAAACGAAATACGCCCCCAGTCAAACACGGCAGCGTGAATACGCTCCACTAACGACGGAATACGACAGCACGCGTACTTGCCCGGAACAGCGATACGCCAGATGCCTTATCGCATCAACTGCATAAAGCACTTGACATGTGTCAGGGAATATTCGCAGCAGATTCCCCTGACAATTAACGCCACGGCGCACCTCATGTACTCAATCACCTCATGTACTCAATCATCCTGACAGGGATGGAAGTCCATCGCTGAGCTAAATACTATCCCAGGCGTTTACAACATGGCAACCTACCAACAGATTCAGCAAAGGTACATTTGGCTTCTCGGGTTTCTCGATAACACAGGCATCTAATTCGCATTGACCAATGCCATCCTGGATCACGCTTCAAGTTACGTGGCTCGTTCATATACACAGGGCAAAGCCAGCTACCAGAAAGGCAGACCGCCCGAGCAGGTCTACGAAATCACGATGGACGGCGAGACGGTGCAGACACAACAGAACCTCCACAACGCTTTATGACACCTAGTAAAGCATGTACGGAGGTGAAGCTACGAGCTTTGGGCCGACTTCGTCTGTATCAACCAGCGGAGATATGGCTGAGCGAGGTCTTGGATTATTGCCTATATATGATCTTGAGTGGTTGACTGGTCGCGTGTGTGTTGACTGATGTGAGTCTGAAGTTGCATCAGCCTGTGAAAGCACCATATATAGAGTGTTTAACTACTTACTCACTGGCATGACTTGATCCATCAGGCCTATCTCCCTAGACCAGGCAATCTCCCCGGTTAAGCCGAACGGTTCTCCTTCCTCACGTCATTGTCTTGTCTGATTACATTATTGCCATCAAGTGAAGTTGCAACGCCTCGGATATTGTCTGGCAAGCCGATATATCGGTCGCCATCTGGGGAACACCGAAAGAGGGGGAGAGGGGAGCCCTGGAGCACACCGAGCCTCTGCACGCTTCACAATCGCCGATCAACAATCGCAGGCTCTACATGGTGATGTCGCTGAATAATTCGACGGTAAGTTCGTCACACATGTAAATCAACGGATCCACTGGAGATAACACCGATGGAGGTTTGGTGAGCTGTAAGCTGTGTCTTCGGTGATAGGAGATTGACACTGCAACTAAAGCTGACATCTCGGCAACCATAAGTCCGCATTTGTGATATATAAGCCCCTCAAGATATCACCAGACGGATAGCAAGATCTTGCGATGGTCTTCATAATTAACTAAGACAATACCTGAGAATCCAGAGGAGCACTACACTGCAAACAACCTTCTTCAACACCATGTCCGGCCTTGTGTGGTTTATCACCGGAGCCTCGAATGGCTTTGGCCTCATTCTGAGTCTACACGCCCTCAAGGCAGGCCACAGGGTGATTGGAGCGATGCGCAACAAAAACCGAGCCAGTGATGCTGTGAACGCCATCGAGAGTGCGGGTGGTCATGTCATCGAGATGGACATGACAGAGGCCCAGGATAGCATCGTCAAGAAGATCCAAGACGTCAATGAAACCCACGGGCCGATCGATGTCCTGGTCAACAACGCGGGCTATGCCATGATGGGACCCATTGGCCAGTTCACGTGAGGATAAATCTTTTTTCTCACCTCAACGCCCTGCGTCCCATCATACCCTTGCTAACTGATATTCAGCGAGCCGGAGATCCAAACCCAGATCCAGACCAACTTCTACGGCCCTTTTTACGCCATCCAGGCAGTCCTACCCGCAATGAGGGCTCGCGGCTCCGGCACGATCGTCAACATCAGCAGCGTCGCCGGGCAGGACGTGTCGCTGACGGGCGGCCTGTACTCGGCCAGTAAGTTTGCCCTCGAGGGGCTCAGCGAGGGGCTGGCGAAAGAGGAAGCCGAGTCGGGCGTCTCGGTGCTGATCGTGGAGCCGGGGGCCTTCCGCACCAATTTTCTCAGTGCCTTCGTCAGCGTCGAGAAGGGCGTCGGCGAGGGTGCAGAGGGCACGCTCGGCGCGTCCATGGACCGATGGAGTACCATGTCTGGTAAGCAGCCGGGCGACCCACGCAAGGGCGCCGAGGCTATCTTCCAGGTCGTGACTGGCGAGGGCGACGCTGGGAGACTTAAAGGGGAGGTCCTTCGGCTGCCATTGGGGAAGGATGCTGTCGCTAGAATTGAAGCCAAGGCCGAACGCGTGAAGCTAGATGTGGCAGCTGCGAGGGATGTGTCTTGTAGTACGGACTTCTGATATCATGGAGGTTTCATACCAAGCAAGGTTGCTTTGATGATCAAAATTGATTCGCATCCAGGCCGAGTCGCCCGATGGGATATCATCGTCACAGCAAAAGGACGAAAGATAGCCGGTCTTTGCGCCAGGAGACTGATGACACAAGATTTGAGATTGATTCTTTTTTCCACCTCTCCAATGGGTTCAATAATCTTAAATCAGGGGAATTGTCAGCCCGGAAAACATGTGAGGATATCGTCGGAGTGTTGTCATAGTGACCCTGGTTGATGGATTATGAATGTATACCGGTGTTACTATATTAACGATGGCCTCCAGTGGAGTCGGCTTGCCGGTTTGATTCACCTGCCGTGTGTGCCGCAGAGGCTTTGATCGACTCGGCGCGGATACCGTGGATTTGCCCACAGGGGCCGTAAACAGTAATTCCAACACTTCACTGTCAGACCAGCAACAGTCAGAAGTACTTGCCAAGAACACACCCAACCATTCATGAAGACAGTCGAAATCGAATTCTGGACCCATGAAATATATCTCCGTACCGCTGAGCCCTGCGTCGATCGATCGTCACTTACATCGTCGGCTGTCCTACAACTTCATTGAGAATCGCTACACCAACCCATCGAGTACCACTCTACTTTGTGGTAGCCTCTAACCCTAAGTAGACTCCCTCTGGTCTGATGTTGCATTTGAACCCCTGTGCATGGGAATGACGCCGGGGCGGGCCGCGGAACTAACCGCGGCTTTGAGGTTCATATGTGTTTGCTGGGGTAGCTTGGTGGGTCGACTGCACTTCAGGGAACGACGGCTGCTCAACACTCAAACTTCTGTCCCGACCTTTTTCTCGTTCATTTTTCTCTTTCCCACACACGTAGACTTTACAAAGTGCCTAATTATATCGCAGACGATGTGATGTATTTTACAATTATTTGTCACAGGCAAACGCGCACCAACACACACTTGATTCGAGTACAACATCATTTCTCCGTTGCAAAATGATTTCATTGCATGATGTTTGCTTGAATATTTATGTTTTGAATGTTAATATCGACACTGTGGTATCCTCCTCCCTTGCCTCTCAGCACCTTCCCCCACAGTCCTACGGCACAAGGTGAACAAGGGCTTCGCCCTTGTTTGCAATAGCGAAAATGACGAGACCATTGTACATCAGGGCACTCCCAGCCCGCGTGATGCCGCTGCTGTTCTTGAGGTAGTAGTCGGCAAAACTGTAATAGAGAGGCTGCTGCCCCTGTACTGCTATAGTAATATCCTCGGCGTCGCTGGGAGAGTGACCAGTGACGTCGAAGACGACCAAGGAGTTGGTGTGGCAGGAAAGACTGGGTCTGGCAAATATACGATTGTTTATATTTAAAGTGGGTGTATTGCTAGGTTCTGACTGTAGAAGGAGTAGAGGGCACCCTTTTATAGACGTATATATATCATATAACCCCCCTTTTATTAACTAACCCCTTAATAACCACCATAAATACTAATTTAAAGAGAAATAATAATATCTTTATTACTTTATCTACTTTTCTTTACTTTATTTATTCTTAATTATTTTATTATTTATTATTTATATTTATAATCCTTAAAATTAAATTAATAAAAATATCCTGCTTATTATATTTATTATTATATTATAAAGATTATTAAGCTTATTATTATTAGCTATATTATAACTTTTTAGGTAATTAATAATAATAAGGTTAATAATAAAGTAAAGGGTAGTATTATATTTACTTATTACTAAGAACCTTATTAGCTATATTATAACTTTTTAGGCAATTAATAAAGAGAATATTAATAATAATAAGGGTTAGCAATATTAATTATATTATAACTTTTTAAGTAATTAATATATTAATTAAAATAAGTAATTACTATAGCATATAATAAGGTATAGGCCGCCTTAAGAATAATTAGCTACGGCCATCATATAAATAATCTCTTATAGGCCTATTAAGCACCCTTATATAATAAAATCCATTATATTTTATATATATATATATATATTATACCTAATTATAGTAATTAATAGCTATAACCTTTATATTATAAAGCTATTATATTAAACTCTATATCATTCTAATCTCCTTATTTTAAGCTTTTAAATAATATTATTTTTATTTTTATATCTTTAATATTTATTAAAATATAAATAAATATTTCCTTATTAAAATAATAAATATTTAACCCTTAAAATTACTAAACTAATTATAATATATATTAATTATATACTTTTTTAATATACTTATTTATTAAATTAAATAAGCATTATTTATATTAAAGCTATATTTAATTATATTTAAATATTTTATAATTATTATATATATATTATATATAATAAAAGTTAAAAAAATATAAAATTTAAGGAAAATTTTATTTATTTTATTTATTATTATATAAATTAATATACTTTTAATTAATATTACCTAATACTTATTTTAATAAATATACCTTTATTTATTAATAATTTTATAAAAGCTATTATAAATAATAAAAAATAATCTCTTAAGGCTAAATTTAACTTAATAAAAGCTTAATAATTATAAAGGTAGTTTATTATAAAAATATAAAAAAAAGGCTATTTATTAATTAATATTTAAAAAGATAAATTATATTTTTATTAGCTAGTTATTAAAATAGCTATTATTATTAACAGCACTTAAAAATATAACCTTACTTAAATAATTAGCTAAAGCTATTATATAGCTATTAAAGTAAATATAAAAAATAATTATTATTATTATAATAATAATTTAAATTTAATATAATTAAAGGGTAATATTTAATACTTTTATTAACTAATTAGCTTAAAAAAAAATATTATTATTATTAAAATTCCTTCCTTTTAAATAGCCTTAAAAATAACCTTAAAAATAGCTATTATAATAATAAAGATTACTAAAGTTATTATTATTAAATAGCTTAATAATAATTTAATTAATAATATTATTATTAAAATTAAATTTAAATATATTAAGCATTTTTTTTTAAAGCTTAATAATAAGATACTATTATATAACTTAAGTTATATATTTATTTACCTTATAAAGATTACTTTTTATTATTATAAATAAAAATATAAATATAATAAATATTATTAAAATTATAAAAGGGTATTAATAAAATATTTTTAAAAAAACTTAAAATAAATTATATAAATATAACTTTAAATATATTAATAATTATTTAAATATTTAAACTTTTAAATTTATATTCTTTAATTCTTTAAAAAGGTAAATAATAACTTAAATAATATTAATACCCTAGGCTATTTTATTAAAAATTATAAACTATTTTTTAAAAAAAAGAATATAAATTTATTTTAATTAAAAAAGCTTAAAATAAATAATAAATCTATATAAATCTTTAATAAAAAGATTATTTATTATAATATTTACCTTTTTATTAATTATCTTAAATTTTTATATTATTAATATAAAATTAAATATATTAAATATATAATTTTAATAACCTTTATTAAAAAAGCTAGCTATTAATAAATAAATAAATTAAATTAATTAAAATATTTAATTATTACCTTTAAACTTAATATATTATTTAAAGCCTTAATTATTTACTTTAAGCTATAACCTATTAATATTATAAATAATATTATCTTTAAATTAATTTTATTAAAAAAGACGGGCTTTAATAATAAAATGCTAATTTAATATATTTAAAGTTAATAATATAATATTAAATTATTATAGCTTAATAATTATAAATTATTATATATTATTTTATTAATAATTTAATATAACTTTAAATTTAATTTTTAAACTTTAATTTATTAATTATATTATATTAATATTTATATAAAGTATATTTAAATTTATTAAAAGGCTATCTTATTAATTAAAGGTTAATTATATATTAAATAAAAAAAAAAGTATTAATTATCTATTTATTAACTTACTTTATTATTATTTATATTATTTTTAATATATTTTTAAATTATAATATTATATCTTATTTTAATTAAAACCCCTTATATATAGCTAATTAATTTTTAATAAGAAAGATTTATTTTATAATAAAGAAATATTATATTTTAAAAATTAAGATATAATTAATTATTTATTTAAAGATAAAACCTTTTTATTTTAATATTATTATATAAAGCTTTTATTATATAAAAAGGATATAAAAAATAAGGCTAATATAACTAGAAATAGCTATTATTAAATTAATATTATATTTAATATATTATTTAAATATAAGTAGCTTAAGGAAATATTAATTAATACCCTTAAAGAATACATTTTATTAAAAAATAAGATAAATATTATATTAAAATAAAAGTTAATAATAAGATAAAAATTAAAATATTAGTAAAATATATTAAATATTAACTACTTTAAATAAAGGATATTAACTTTAAAGATAACTTTAATAAAGATTTTAATATTTATATAATAGAATATTTATATAATAATAATATAATTTATACTATATATTATAATTAATTTAAAATAATTAATTAATAAAAATATTATAAAAAGGTTTATTAATTTCTTATTTTTATAAAAAATTAATTAATACTTTAAATTATTATTTTATTAATTATAGCTTTTAAATAAATATATTATAAATATTATTATAAATTTAAATTAAAAAATTAACTTTATTATTACCTTAAAAATAAATATATATTATTATTAAAAAATTCTTTTTTATTAAAAAACTTTTAAAGCTAATTTCCTTAAAAAAAATTTAAAATTATTAAGGCTTTAAGCTTAAATAACTTAAATAATAATCCTAACTTTTAATAATTTATATATTAATAAATTATTATTAAAAATATTTTTATTAATAAAAATCTTATAATTTATAATAATATTAATATTAAAAAGATATTAATTAAAAAAGAACTTTTTTTTAATTTTAAATATATTTTAATTAAAAAGATATATTAATATTATAAAATTAATAATAAATTAATTTATATTATAAAATTTATTAAAGTTATATTTTATTTATTAAGCTTATAAAATAATAAATTAATTATTATTAAATTTAAAAAAATTATATTAATAATTAAAAATAATTTTAAATTTAATATATTTTTAAATAATAATTAAAATAAATTATTAAAAATTATAATTAATTATAGCATTAATATATTTTATTTTTTAGCTTAAGATAATTTTAAAACACCCTTTATTATAAATTTACTTAATTATTTTTATATTAAATAAATTTAAATAAAAAGTAATATATTTATTTTATTAAAAGAGTTAATTTAAATAATTATTAATTATAAGTTATTATTAAGAAATTATAACTTTACCTTTAATAAGATATATCTTTTAATATTAAATATATTTATCTTTATTAAATTATTAAAAATAATATTTTTTAAAAACTTAAATATTTAATTAATTAAAGTTAATAAATATATATAGCTAAGGATTATTATAAAAAGATTAGATTTATCTTTCTTTTCTTTAACTCTTTTAATTATATTAAAGGCTTTAATTATTAATATAATATTATTTATTATTATAGTTATTATTAAAAATATTATCTTTATATAATTAATTTATAATTTAATAAATATAATTATACCTTTAATAATAACTAAATTTAATTTAATAAAGTTATTATTAAATATAGCTATCTTTAAATTTATAAAAAATATTTCTCTAAATATATTATTTAATAATATTATTAAAAAAGCTATATAATAGCTTAATGCCCTTAATACTTATTAAAATACTTATAATCTCTTTAATAAAATATATAATATTACTTAAATAAGTATATATATTCTTATTTAAAAGAAATCTTTTAATTTAAAGGAAATATAATTATATTTAAAAAATTTATTTTAAATCTTTAATATTAAATAATTATAAAATATTTCTTATAAAATCTTTTTTAAAGGAGTTTATATTTATAATATTAAGGCTATTTATTATTATTCTTTAATTTAAATAAGCCTTATTATATAATATAAGGATTTTTAAAAGAATAATAAATTAATTAATATATTTATAAAAAAATAAATAAAGGTTTTTTTAATTAATAATTAATAAAAATAAAAGCTAAATACTTAAGCTTATTATTTAAATATTTAAGATAAAGAAATAATAAATTAAATTTATAATTATTTAATTTAATTAAAATAACTTAAATTTATTAAAAAAATAATTCTCTTTATTTATCTTATTTTTATTATTTAATATAAAGTTAATAATAAGAATAAGGCTTAAATTATTATAAATTTATATAATTTAAATAAAATTATAATATTTAATAACTATTCTCTTCTTTTTTAATTAAAAGTTATTTTTTATTTTTATAATAAAAAGTATATTTTAATTATTAATGCTATATAATTTTTTTTTTAATTTTAAATATATCTAAATTATTAAAATTATTTTATAATAATTAATTATTAAAAGCTTAAAATACTTATAATAATATTAATAAGCTTTTAAAATTCTTTAACTTATATTTAATAATTTATAAATAAATTACTTAAGCTATATTCTTTTTATTAAATCTTTATTAATAATATAATTATTTATTTTAATATAATTAAAAAATATAAAGTTTATTTTTAAGAGATTTTTAAATTTTTTAAAATTAAAAATATTATTATCTTATTAAATAAATCTTTTTTTAAATATTTATTAATTAAGCTATTTAGCTTTATAATTAATACTTTTAACTTAATTAGCTTTAAAAAATAAATAAAAGTATTAAAAAACCTTATTATATTAATAATTCTTTATATATTAAAATAATATTTTAAAATTATAAGCTTTCTTTAATATCTTATTTTTTATTATATATAAATTTTTAAATTATTATAAATATAAAAAATAATAATATTTATTAAAAAAAGAAAAGTTAAAAAAATAATTTTAAGGTAATTAAATAAACACTAAGCTTATATTTATATAATAATATTTAAATTAATTTATAAAAAGAAAATTAGCTTTTAAGCATTTTAAAAAGCTATTATTAATAATAAATTCTTTTTTTATTAAAATTTAAATAAAACTTTATTTCTTTAAATAAATAACTTTAAGAAATATAGCTTTAATATAATATTATTTTATTTTAAAAAAAGTATTAAATAAAAATTAAATATTAATATTATTACTTTAAATATATTATTAATAATATTTCTTAACTATATATTATTAAATATAAAAATATAATATAAATCTTTAAAACTTAAAATTATATATTTTATTTAAATAATAAAGCATTTTAAAATAATATTTTAATTTATTTAAATAAAAATTATTATTTTTATAAATTATTTAGCTATTAAAAATATAATTAATTAAATATTATTTAATATCTTTTTTATAAATTAAATTAATTTATATTTAATTAATATATTTATTTATTTATTTTAATATAACTTTAATATTTATTATTTATTAAAATAATTTAATTTTATTTTTAATATTTTTAATTAATTATTTAATATTAAAAATTTTAAAATATATAATAAAAAAGAATTAATTTTAAATAATATTTAATTTATAATTAAAATATTTATATTTTAAAATTAATATAATTATTTTTAAAAAGCTTATTAATAAAATTAAAAATATATTTTTATTATTCTTTAATTTTAATAAAATCTTAATAAGGATATTAAAAAGCTTTTATATTATAAGCTATCTTTTTTTTTAATTAAAAACTTTTTTTTTATATAAATAATAACTTTAATTTTTATAAGCTTTATATTTTAAAGAATTTAATTAAAAATATATTTATTATAATATATAATAATTATTATTACTTTAATTATAATTATATATTAATTAATCTTAATTAATTTAATATATATAATAAAATTATTAAAATAAAAAAATATATTAAATATTATTAAATATATTATTTAAATTAAATTAATTAATAATCTTTTCTTAAAAAGATAAAATTAATTTTTATTAAAGATATTTTTATATAAATTATTATAATAAATTTTATTTAAAGGCTTTTTAAAATATTATTAAAAAAAACTTTATAAATAATTTTAAATAAATTTAATTTTAATTAATTATTAATTATTATTTATAAATTTATTAAAAAAACTTTTTTTATTTTTAATTATATAATATATATAATTAAGGATTAAGCTAAAGTTATTCTTAAGATATTTTTTATTATAAATTAATTAATATTAAAGGATATTATTTATAATTAAAATTATAAATTTATTTTAAAATTTTAATAAAAATTATAAATTATTATAAATATAAAGATTCTTATATTAATAATTTATTATTTTTAAATTAATAAATTATTAAAATAAAAGAATTAAATTATAAAAATTATTATTAAATATTATTACTTTATTTATTTAAAATAAATATAAATAAATATTATTTTAATTTTATAATAAAATTTAAATAATAATTATTTAATACTTATTTAATATTTATTATATAAAATATTATTTAAATTTAAAATCTTAAAATTATTTAAATTATTAATTTTAATTAATAAATTCCCTTTTAATAAAATATATTTTTTATATAATTATTTTTATTAAAATATTAAATTAATTATTAACTTTATTATTATAAAGATAAAGTTATAATATAATTAATATTATTATATTATTAAATTTAAAAAAAATAATAAAATTTATCTTTATTTTTATTATAAATATTATTTATTAAATAAATTACCTTATAAATATTTATAATAATATTATAAATTATAATATATTAAATAAAAACTTAATATTTTAATTTATAAGCTAAACTTTTCTCTTAAATTTAAAATATACCTAATAATCTTTATATTATATTTCTTATTTATATTTTAAAATAAAAACCTATTTTATTATAAGATTTTTTCTTTAAAATTAATTATTATTAAATATAATAATAATTATAAAGGTATTAATAAAAATAAAAAGATATAAATTATAATAATATATTATATAAATAAAAAATATATTTAAAGATAATTTAAATATCTTATTAAATAAATAAATTATAATTATAAATATAATATATAAAGAATTAAATAATAAATATAAAATACTTAAAATACTATTTATATTTATTAATAATGCTATAATAAATAATTAGCTCTTCTTAATATTATTAAACTTTCCTTTAATAATATTTAAAATAAGCCTTAGTTATTTAAAAAATTTAAATTAAATACTACTTTTAATAAAAAGCTAGCTTAACCTTTAAAATACCTTTATAAATATTTATAAAAGTAACTATATTAAGGATAGCTATTAATAAATTTAGTATTATTTTAAAGAAAAGGTAAATTATATTATAATTAATAAAATAAAAAATATTAAATTAAAATTTAAATTTAAAATTATTATTTTATTATATTTATATTTAATAGCTTAAAATTATATAAGCTTTATATATTATTATAAAATAAGAAATATTATATTATTATTATATTATTTAATATTATTTATAAAAGGTTTATTTATTAAAATATAAAGTTAATTATTTATAAATATATTATTAAAAAAGCTATAATAAAGTTAATAAAATATTATAATAAAATTATATTAATTTAAAAGTTAAATAAATAAAAGATAAATTAAAATATATTTAACTTAATTAAATTAATAAAATTATAAAATATAAAATTATTATAAAGAATAACTTTAAATTATATTAATAAAATATATTAAATTAATAAAATTTTAAATTTATTTTTAATTAATTATTTATATTTTACTTTAAAAAGCTATATAATTAGCTAATATTAAGCTTTATATTTATTTTAAAAATAAACTTTATAAGCTTTATTTATAATAAGCTTATATTATTAAAAGTTTAATTAAATAAAGGTTTATTATTAATTTATAAATATTTAAATTATTAATTATATTTAATAAGCTTTCTTAATTAAAGTTTATAATTTAATATTTTATATATTAAAGATAAATATATTATTATTTATTAAATTAATTAATACTTTTACTTTATATCTATTTTTTTTTTTTAAATATCTTATTTATTAATCCTTTTTTTATTTAAATATCTTATTTATTAATTCTTATAATTTATTTTTTTTATTTTATTTTATAATTTATTAATTTTTAACTTTTTATTTAATATTTTAAGGTAATTAAATATAATATTAAGCTATTTTAAAAAATTTTAAGATTAAATAATTATATTAATAATTTAAGAATTTAATTTTTATTTATTTATAGCTTATAAATAATAAAATTATAAATTTATAAATTATTTTAAAAATAAATTATTTATATAATAAAAATAATAATTAACTTAAAATAATTAAAATAATTTAATATATAATATATTATTAAATCTTTATATTATATAATTATTAACTTATAATATAATAATTCCTTAAATAAAACTTAAAATATTTTATATTTATATTTTTTAGCTGCTTAGCTAATTTAAATAAGTAATTACTTTTAATTAATAATTTATTTTAATTAATATTTTATTTTAATTAATTTAGGTGATTTAAGGTTTAAGTTTAATTTATATTATTTCTTTTCTTATTATTAAAAATAGTAATATTTAAACTTTTATATTAAGTAATTACTGTAGCATATAATAAGGTGTAAGCTGCCTTAAAAATAATTAGCTGCAGCTATTATATAAATAATCTCTTATAGGCTTACTAGGTATCCCTATGCAATAAAATCTATTACACTTTATATATATGTATATATGCTGTACCTGACTATAGCAGTAATATATTTTTTTAAATAATTCACTAATTAAAATATTAATTATAATTATTAATTATAATAGGAAAGATTAGATTTGGTAAATATATGATTATTTATATTTGAAATAGGTATATTGCTAGGTTTTGACTGTAGAAGGGGTAGAGGGTACCTTTTTATAGATGTATATGCATCACGTAACCCCCCTTCCATTGATTGACCCCCCAGTGACCGCCACAGTCGGGGTTCAGGTAAGCCACTGCGTCGATGGTGTTGGTCGTGGTCACGTCGACGTAGATTTGCTTGGCGCCTGCCTTGATGAGCTCACTTTGGCGAGAGACAAATGTTAGACAAGAGGCGTCATATTACATGGCGTGGTGGAGTTATGCAGGACATGTCGGGCGATCGAGATACTGACTTGGTAGGAATGTTCGAGGTCGAGATCACCTTGCTCACGTCGACTTGGAAACTGCCACTCTGGTGCCAGCGAGGGACAAGGGCGCCAGAGAGGGTCGGAAGGGAAAGGAGTAGAGTTGCGGGAGAGAAATGCATCTTGATATGTAGTAAATGGATGGCGGCCAGCAAGAAGGTGACAAGAATAGGTCGATGGGTAGAGATCCAGTCAGGGCTGTTTGCGGAGAGCTCGCTGTCCTTTATACACACGCTTCCATCTTTTGCTGATATTAAGACACCCAAATTCTCCTCTCCCGTAATGCTGGCACTTCGGGATTTGTCATGATTTGAGAAGGTGGTAGCTTGTAATATGGAGCAACTTGGCAAGGTACAGGGAATGCAGAGGGACCTTTCAGGAACCCGTCAATCAATTTGACTCTGATGGGTCGGCAGCACCTGTAATGCAACGGCAGCGGGGCCTTCGGAGCTGGGAGACGAGATCAAAAAGGGAAACGCGCGGCACGCCATCCCGCAGAGAACCACTACCGGAACATTGGTCACGCGAGGATGCTGCAATGTCATGCAGAAAACAGGGACTGAACCTCGTATTCTTCTGTCATTCTTCGGGACACTTAAGCGCAGCAGCTTAAAGATAGATGAGGTGTGAAAAATGCTTACACTACAACGGCATGGCGCAATTGCTCAAGTGTTAGGAAGCCAGCTCAAGGGCCCTGCAGTACTGGCAAGATGTTAGAGATGTGAGAGACGGCGGGAACCTTGCGGAGAGCCGCCGCAGGACATAATTGAGATACTATATGTGTATTATCTTGCTTAGCATGCTTTGAATGAGAACAAGTATTGTTACAAATAAACCGCGATATATACAGAGAGGTGAGCATTGTGGTAGTCACTGGGGGGTCAGTCAATGGGAGGTCAGGTGCCCTACGCACGTCTTTAAATAGGGTGCCCTCTAGCCCTTCTGCACTCAAAACTAGCCATCACGCCCACTTCGAATACAAACAATTGTATATATGCCAGAGCCAGTCTATCCTGCCACAGGCATGATGGATATGCGAATGTAGAGTAGCAGAATTAGTAGGTAGTCAGCAGGGCACATGACTTGGAACAAGAAGTAAACCCTGCTTATCAGTTGAAAGTGTGACAAATCAGCAGTACAGTACTTCAAATATATCAGTTAGCTTCAATATTCTGATTACCTTCTGTTCTTCTGAGTCGACTGCGCAGGTAATAATAATACCCTAAGAGTGTTGTGGTATAGCGAGCTAGTTAGGGCACTCAGATGGTGGCTTGTATGATTTCTCTATTAGACAAAGACAGTAGAGAATTTCTGTCAATTCTTAAGATTTACAGAACTCTTCATTATGGACAACTTCGCGACGTTAATAGCTCATAAACTTCTAGATATAACGCGGGAAACTGACCAGGGTCACAGGCGTGGGGTATGTGCTCACAACTTTTCTTCATGAAAACGGCCAGACAGGAATTTCGCTCCCAAGTGTGCCAGGTCTCCATCTATGGACCTCTCCATGGTAGTGAAAGGGGCTACGACCAACATTTTGCAGTCAGACATATGTAGGTGGTGTAGCAGATAGGCGGTTACAGTGTGCCCTTACAGTAGGTAATTTGGCCCAGTGATCTATTCGCTGCATGACTAAGACGACCAAGTTTTAATTCACAAAGCTTGATAATCTCATTAGAATAACGGACCTATTAAGCTGATTATGAATCGTATAAACTAACTCAAACTACACTAAGTAAAGCTCTTCAATCAACATGAGAAGGGATCACAAAGGAAAGGTCTGCCGGAGCATGCGATAAAAAGTACTGAATAAATAGACCGGTTATTTGGATGTACACAGAAACGGCCAGCTCTAGCATACGCTCATCAATTTTGTCACTGCCCTCGCGCCCCGTCATCATCAAGAATCAGCTTTAACGTCTAATTTCTCAAAGCATATCCGAAATTATCGCTCTTGCTCACGCAGGAAGTTTCATTTCATACCATCAGGCCTTTTAATGCTTTGAGAGTTGGCAAGAGGAGACGACGGTCAAGTAGAGGTGCGTTTCTGGCAAGGAGTCTCCGAGGAGCTGCCTGACACAGTAGAAATAGCCGATGGAGGAAACTAACTGAATCACTTCCGCCCTAGATTTGCAGAAATATTCAACCATATACTAGATTAAGGTTAAAGAACTTCAGAAGAGCATATCAAGCCAAGGAAAAAGGACCCACTAGCGCTTGCGTAGAGTAGCATCATACGGCGTTGGTGATAGGCAAACAGGCTAGATAGAGACTGATAAGCGCGGCAGTAACGCTGACATGCTACGCATCCAATATGAGATACAAGACCATTTTAGACCTGCAGCAGGAAAGTTTATTTGCCCATTATTATCACTCAGCGTTTCATGCAAGCCTTCGACGAAACGACATCAGCCATCAAGGAAGCCCTCAATACCTAGCACAAATGGGGCTCCAGCTCCGCCGACGATTAGAGCTCCGCTCAGAGGGCGACCAGTACGGCACAGACGGGATTCGCACATCAAATAACGACCTGGATCCGGTGCCACGGGACTCGCCACAGAGGACGTGGGGATGGCCCAGTCTGCTCGGCTTTTGGATCGCAGAAGCCTTCTCCATCTCGATGTATCAGGGTGAGTAGTTCAGGAAAAGCACTCACATCATGCCATGCACGGATGAATTGGGCGGGAACATAGGCCACCACCCGCTAACGATTGTTTTCGGAAACGCAAAGTATCGTCTACATCTGTCTCCAAAGGCCTCAACCCCGGGCTTGCCATCCTGGCCGTCTTCGTCGGGCACTGTCTCGTCTGCGTGCCGGCCATGCTCGACGGCTATGTTGGCTGTGTGCTGGGCATCAACTTCCCCGTCCTGACCCGGGCGGCGTTCGGCATGCGAGGCTCCTATCTAGCCGTCTTCCTCCGCGCCGTAGTCGCAGCCATCTGGTTCGGGACGCAGTCGTTCCAGGGCGGCCAGTGCCTCGCCGTCATGATCTCAGCCATCTGGCCGCAGTTCGATGAATTCCCCAACCACCTGCCTCCGTCCGCCCATGTCACAAGCGCAGAGCTCCTGTGCTTCTTCCTCTTCATCCTGGTCCAGCTGCCGTTGCTGTGGCTGCACGTCAGCACCCTGCGGTACATGTTCATGGCCAAGACGCTTATCATGCCAGTGTTTGGCCTGACGCTGTTCGTCTGGGCCCTCGTTGCAGGTAGGTAACGACACCTTCAAGTGCGGAAAATCAAAAGACTAAGCTGACAGCCGGCCAACAGCCAACGGATTCGGCCCAACCTTCTCAAAACCCACTCATATCAAAGATGGCACCCCCGTCGTGGTCGTCTTCTTCCAGTGCGTCACCTCCGCCATCGGGCCCAAGGCCACCCTCGCGCTCAACATGCCCGACTTCACGCGCTACGCGGCCTCCCCCCGGCACGTGGTATGGGCCCAGGCCGTGGGCCTCCTCGTCCTCGTGACCATGTGCGGCGTCCTCGGCGCCACCGTCTCGTCCGCGTCCGAGGTCATCTACGGCCGCGTGACCTGGAACCCGCTCGAGGTCGCCCGGCTGTGGGACAACCGCGCCGCGCAGTTCTTTGCGGGGCTGTGCTGGGCCTTTGCCGTGGTGGGCACAAACATCAGCGCCAACTCGGTGAGCTTTGGGAACGACCTTAGCTTTTGGTTCCCCCGATACGTCAATAATCGGCGCGGCGCCTATGTCTGTGCCGTGCTGGGAGTGTGTGCTGTGCCGTGGTACATTCAGTATAGGTATGATGCTTTGGGTGAGAACAGTTCTGTATAGTTGAGAGGCCTGTGGCTGACTATTACTGACAGTGCGGCATCGTTCTCTTCGTTCCTCGGCGGGTATTCGCTCTTCCTAGGCTCCGTTGCGGGCATTATTGTCTGCGACTACTGGATATGTCGGTCTAGGCGCCTTAGAATCTCCTCGCTGTACGATCCAAAAGGGATCCATTATTACACGATGGGCATCAATCCCCGCGCCGTCATCGCATTCATCTTTGGAATCGTGCCGAACATGCCTGGATTGGCTGTGGCCTGCGGTGCCAAGGGGGTTCCAAAAGGGGCGGTATACCTATACAGCCTCAGCTGGCTGGTCAGCATCCTGGTCTCAGGGTCCACTTACTGGCTGTGCTGGAAAGTGTGGCCTTTCCCCGTCGACCAGAAGCACGAGGCGTGTATTGAGGGGCAGGAGCCGCAGGAAAGCGTTCCTAACATTCAAGGAGATGACCACAAGGAGCTCTACCACCTTGGCAAGCAATGAATTGCCTCATAGGACGACTTCAAGAGCGATTCGGATTCTCGTTGCGTGGGAGAAAACAAATGGGCAGGATTTCCCTTGACCATTTGTGCCCAAACTTGAGACACTTGAACCCAGTCAAAAATCATGTACACGTTGGTTTCGATATTGGGGTTGTGAGGGCGGGGGGGGGGTGGTGGGTTTGCTCTAGATGCTGGGAACTTTTGGTCAGAGGCAAATTGGGAGGCAGTAGGGCAATGAGATAAAAGATTGGATATTTCCCTGTGTATTGCCTGTAGTTGTTCTCTTTTTAGTACTCGTTCGCATCAAGTCTCAGCTTCTGAGGATCAAGGAAAGGGATAAAGGCGCCAGAGTGTGGTTACGGTTCGTTATAATCATGGCCTCAACTACCAAGCATCATATTTTCAGCATACCAGATACAGTGCTAATTGAACTCCTAAAACATATACATCCCAGTATGACACTATAGAGATATATTAAACTAGGTAGAAACTTCAAGAGGAGGTCCTCTAGTTGCTATTAGGAAGAGATATAGTAGCAAGAATTAAAGCTAAGGATGAAAGCGTATGGCTGGATGTAGCAGCTATGAGGGATATGGCTTGTATTAAGGTCTTCTGATATTATGGAGGTTTTATCTAGGAACCATCAAGGAAGCTTTCTAGAGCCTGAGCACTTGGATATTACAGGACGTGCCCCTGTCTTGTCGAATGGGTATCTTGTTAATAATGCTGGTGCCTCTGTCCAATGTGGGCATCTTTTTCATGAGGAAAATTCATGAAGACCGCCTGAGATATGTTTGAACATGGAATAATATTCCAGATGGACCAAGATCGCCATTCTGGACGGTGCACAGGAGCATGGTAGCAGCGTCACGAATCGCCCAAGGCAAGTCATCACACAAAAGCATAAACGGAGTCCAATTAAATATGGAATCTTTGTCAACGCCTCAGAGCCTCTCCGCTTGTCCAATTCTCGTGACCAATGAGGGCAATTTCACAAAATCACACAACAACCCCCATCATCTACCCGTTCACCCCTGTCCCTCGCCGCTTCCCTTTGCTCCATCCAATTATTCCTCGCTCGTGCCTGGCGGTCCTGCGTCTGTACAAGCTCCAGGGAAGCACGTGCAGAATCGCCCCACATGCTGTCTCTATGGCGTCCTCGCGGTGGTGAGGGTGGCGCGACGGAATAGCCCGGGTATTCCTCCTGCCGGCGGCGGTTTCGGCCTCGGTCGACAGAGGACTCGTCGCTCCGAGGCTGGTAACTGGTCCTCCAGTTCGCGCCAAACTCACGCCCTGCACCAGTGCCCTCTCGTTCTGCCCACCGTGATGACTCGCCCTGCTCTTCTGGCGTCCTGGAGGAAGTGTGATGGCCGCCGCCATGCCTGGACTTAGTGTGGTGCCTGGCCTGTTTCCCTTTGGATTTGGAAGACGACATCACATTGGAGGAGATGGTTACCGCCTTGTTGAAACTGATGAGTTTGGAACTTTTGTAATGGTCGATCTTGGAACTCGAAATGTGATGTCCCAGGCTGCAGAAGAAAGCAAGGAAAGAAGGGAGTGTAAAATACCAGCAGCCCAAGCTATATATAGTCGCAAGAAGTATTATGAAAATTGCCTGGAGCCAGCAATGAAAAGCTAGCATAGCTACTCAAAGCCATTCTGCAGTAACGCGAAATCGGATATCAGCGAAAGAACTAAGACCGTGATCCAGTGCGCAAAGTGAGAAACGCTGCGGCTTGTTGCAGATAATGACCAATTTTATACGCTTACGAAATGACCTTGGTGTGTCACAGCAAGGGACTGAAGAGATTGGGAAACATGAAGTGAGTCGGTATGCCGGTGAGTTACCGAGTATAGTTTTCGATGATTGTTGTGAATGGCTGCAGGCACATACAAACGCGGAGCGGTGACTCCGGACGCTACTTCAATTTCAGAAAATCCCGGTTGGTGACAACTTCGTGAATGGAATTAGAAGGAATAGCCAAGATAGTCCGGTGCTTTGCTTCGACGCCGGCCACCTTCTGGATTTGATATTCGTCGACGGGGATTGCGTTGGCGTTCTATAGGCCATCATGGATGGCCTTGACAAAGTCGAGTGCTAATCATCTTCGTCTCGGAGTTCATGGCTCTCTTTACGCTGACACACCAAAGTTTAATACTTTACCATCTTGATTCCTAAGAAGCTGAAAACATGGAAACGAAACCTTCTTCAAAATCCTGCGATGCTGAGTTTTACAGGATCCTAGGCGCTTGGATCATATGTACCTGCTTTATTCTGGCGAAAGGATCCGGTAGATACGTCAAACCCGACTAGCAATAGACTATACGCTGAAAGCCATGGCTCATACTACCGAGAACCAAACAAATGCGTATTTGAGTAAATGTACAACTAATATTGGACTTCACAGCGCACTTTTATATACTTTTTGTAATTGGGACGTCTTCACAAAAGGACGGCAGCAGCCTCTGTAAATGCATAGGTATGGCTCATCGGGGCTTGCACAAGGGTTGGCTATCCTCACACTAGGGCGGATTGTTCGGTTCTTGATTTGGGAAAAGATGTATATTCGGTGCCTCTTCGGAACAACTCCTTATCTGAGGGCAGAACCATCAGAGGACCTAGGCAAGTTTCTGGTAACTGCACTATAATATGTACAAAAGTATCTCACAGAAGAACAGAGGCTATCTGGAAATACCTAAGAGAAAGAAAAAAGGTCTGATCCTACAACATCAACTCTCACCTGGGCCTAGGACTTCCTGGAGGCTGTCTTGGTTTATCACTGGCTTCGTATCTACCACGCTTGTGATTCCGAACAATGTGGCCATCAAGGGCCCGAGGCCCATCAACCCCTACTGACATCTCCAAGCGTTCTCATCAGTGTAGTTGCCTGGACCAACATAGACATTGCTGCTCGGGTATTTGCAGTGCTTCCGCTTGTATGCAGTCCCCGAGCCCGGCAAGCCACTGTTGAAGGCAGTCCCACGGATGTACTCTGGAGCCTCGCCGCGCTCCACCCAAGCCACAATGCGGGCCAGTACGTTGTCGTCTGGGTCTTGCTCCATCGCATTCGGTGCGGACCCAAAAGAGTACATCCCCACGCTGTATGCGCCGGTGCCGAGTGCACAATGGCTCATGCCGCTCACGCGGAAGTAGCGGTAGAAGGAGTCGAGAGAGGAGGGCCGCATGGACATGGTCTCAGCCAGCCGGTGGTAGAACAAGGTGCTGATCTCTGACGAGATGATGTAGTCCTCCATCCCATGGAAGGTCAGGAGTTTCCCACCGCGGCTCTGGAAGGCTGACAGGTCGGCATCAAAAGTGCTGATATTGTATGGGTCTTGTGAATTAGCGACGGCGAAGTCCTCGCGAGTCAAAGTCTCTGGGTCGAACTCCGGGTCATAGATGACGTATTTGAACCATTCTGAGGCGAGGAGCGACATTTCGCCCGAAAAGTATGTACTGTAGCTTGTGGTTTCGGTACCGGGTTGGAGTCTCGGGTAGAGGAGGGTACCGTCGTTGCCATAAAGGGGCTCGTATAGAGCGCGGACTTTAGCAGCTTGAGCGCCGCTAAGACAATTGGTGGTATTTGCTGTCTGTTCCGTGCAAATCAAACTCTCGAACTGAGGATGACAGAGATCAGTATTCTCGATGAGGCTGTTTGTCACATGGTCAGTACATGATATCGGGTTCTTGGGAGTTTAATGAGCCATACCCGTCAACTGCGCCGTCTAAAGCATCGCACTGGTTCATAACCTCCTCATGGATGACCTCCCATAGATGCTGGCTAACGAACTCCGGGGAGCTAGTATCAAAGCCGGCCACAGTGCTGAGCCAACCGCCGAAGTTAATGAGGTTGTTAAAGTTAATAGCTGGGGCGGCAGCAATGATACCATCGAAAATGTCTGGGAAAGAATGTGCCAGCTTGAATCCTTGTCTGCCTCCGCCGGAGCAGCCCATGTAGTAAGACTTGGAAACACTGTCTCCGTAAAAGGCGCCAGCTATCTCCTTCCCAACGACTCCTCCGGTGTAGATGGCACGGTAGACGTAGTCTTCCAGCACATCGGGCTGCTGGTACATCGGGGCTGCAGATGAGCCATTGTGGCCATTATTTCCGCTGACTGTTGCAAAGCCCGAAGAGGAGCCGTACGACAGGTCCGGGTACTGGACGCAACCAGAGAGACCACCATTGCCTCCGCTAAGGAAGCGACCAGTCCAGTTAGAAGGGAGCCAAGCCTCCAGAGTCATGCTGCTGCTAGAGGACGTGTTGACTAGCATGGCAACACGACACGTTTCGGCGCGGATGATTTGTTGGGGAGATGATCCTTGAGATTCGATGCATGATTGCGGCTGCGAGAGTCAGTGAGTGATGAGGGCGAAGTCAGAATGGGCCGCTAGTGAACTTACGAAGTCGGGAATGGACAGATTGTAGCCCACGGGAAGATATTGACTAAAGTGGACTTTCACGTTTGGGATATCCGCCTCGGACGCAAAAGCAGAGCACGACTCCTCGAAGGTACGGTTCAAAGAGTAGGCGTCAATAGCGGGCAGGAATGCCACTGCCGCTGCCGCCGCCACCGCAATGGACGGGGAATGTTGAGGAAAGAGAAGCATTGTGTTGAATGAATGGACTCGAGTGCGATGGACTGTATTCTCTCTAGCAAATCATTTCTGGCCATATTGGTATTTCATGTTGTTTATATGAGCGTTCTCGAATATCCTCGTTATAAAAACATAACTCTTATAGCATATAAATTAATACTTAATATGAGATCTCAGCTATATTAGCTAAATTAAGTAAAAAAGTAAGCTCTTTAATTAATTAAAGGTTAACTAAAGCTATAGTTAATAAATATCTATAATTAAAAGGCCCTATCCCCTTTAAATAAACTACTTAATATATATATACTTAACCTTTTATTCTTATAAATTATAAGCTTAAGTATTTATTTAATTAAAATAATAGAATTAAACCTTAATTATTTATTTAGGAAGATTTATATTATATAATTACCTTTATTATTATTATATTTTATCTTAATAATTTAACTTTATAATGCTTTTATTAATTTATTAAAAAGTATTTTATCGTTAATTATTTAATTAAGTATATTAATAAGCCCTTAATTAATTAAATCCTTTTATTTAATAATATTCTATTAAATCTATTTTATAAACTAAATATAATAATTACGCCTCCCTATATCTATTTAAAATACTTAATTATATTTCCTTTAATAATAACTTAATCCTCTTAAAATTTATATTATTTAAAAGCCCTTAAAAAGATTTTTTTAATTATATTATTTTTAATTATAATTTCTTAATTATTTAATTATTAAAATAATTCTACCTCTTATACCTTTAAATCCTCTTTTAATAAATATTAATATTTCCTTAACCTTTATATTCTTTTTATAGCTATTCTTAATAAATTTAATATCCCTTAGCTTTTTAAAATTAAGAACTACTTATATTAAAATATAAAAGTTATAATTTTCTTTATAAAAAAAAGAATAGCTAAAAATAATTAAGATTTTCTTAATATTTTAGTTATAAATAATA
This sequence comes from Diaporthe sp. P3_1W, assembly GCA_037177825.1. Lineage (NCBI taxonomy): Eukaryota > Fungi > Ascomycota > Sordariomycetes > Diaporthales > Diaporthaceae > Diaporthe > Diaporthe sp. P3_1W. The sequence continues at coordinate 7,843,576 of JBAFXB010000001.1, forward strand.
ATAAAGCTAAATCCTTTATAATCTTTATATATAAGGAAGGTCCTTTTATATATATAAAGAATAAAAATATGGTTTTTAAAGCTTAGGAAACCTTAAAGAACCTATATAAATTTAATGGATTTATTATAAAATATTTAATTTTTAAGAAATTCTTTAATATTATTTTTAAAGAATTTAATATTATAAAAGAATATTTAAATAAAATTAAGCAATTAATTAAAGATTTAGCTATAAATAATATAACCCTTTTAAAATAAGTTATTATAGCTTAAGTTTTAAATTCTCTTAATAAAAATTATAAAGGATTTATATAAAATATAACTTAAAATTTTAAAAAAAACCTAAATAATTATATAATTAATATTTTATTTATTAATTTATTAAATAAATCTAAAAAAAAAGAAAAAACTATTATAAAAGCTTTTATATTAAAAGGAAATAAATAAAAAAATAAATATCCCTTTAAATATAAATAATATTCTAATTATAAAATAAAGGGCTATATATAAGAAAATTATTATTTTTTTTTTTTAAAAAAAGTATTAAATTTTTAAAAAATAAAGAAAAATAAAAGAAAAAATATTTATATATATAAGCTAAATATATTAAGATATAAATAAAAAAAACTCTAGGAAAAATTATTCTTAATCCTTATAAATCTTAAAGATTTTAAAGATAATTTAAAGAAATAAGAAGAAAATTCTGAAAAAATTACTATTATTATAAATCCTAAGAAAAATTTTTTTATAAATTTAGATTTAATTAAAAATATTAAAGAAATAAACTTATTAAATCTTATAAAGGTAAATAATACTTATATACCCTATATATATATAATAATTAATATGAAAATAAATAATATAAATTAAGAAAAAAATTATTTAATTAAATTTATAATAAATAGCAGAGTAAATATAATTAATCTTTATAATATATACTTATTTTCTATTATAAAATAAGTAAATAAATAAATAAAATAAAGAAAAGTAAGCTTTATATATATTAAATATATAAAGGAAAGTATTATATTATTTTTTAAAAATAACTTTTAATTAAATATAAAGAATATATATTATATACCTACTTTAGGTATAAATATTTTAAGTTATAATGCTATAAATTATATAATAAAAATAGAATTAAATGGTAATTTTATTAAATTATATTTTAAGAAATTATATAAATTTATAATTATAGGATATAAAAGAAATGATTTATATTATATAAAGATTTTTATAAATAAAAAGAATTTAAATATAATTAATATAATTATATTTAAGTTTAAAGAGATAAATATATTTTAAGAAATATATAAATAGCATTATTATTTAAGGTATATAGGGTTAATACTTTTAATAAAAATATTAAAAGAAAATAAAATAAATATAAAAATATCCTTTAAAATATTAAAGATTTTTAAATATAATATATATTTATAAGCTAAATATATAATTAAATAAAATAAGAAAAGTTTAAATATTAAAAAATATAATATATTTAAAAGGATATATAGTAATATAAATAGCTTATTTATATTTATCTTTAATAAATATAAATATTATATATTATTTCTTAATAAATAAATTTATTATTTATATAGGTATTTATTTAAAAATAAAGATAAAGCTATTAATGTTTTTAAAGATTTTATTAATAAAAAGGAAAATAATACTTTAAATAATAAAAGAATAAAAATAAAAGAAATATTTATAAATAATAGATTTAAATATATAAATAAAAGATTTAAAATTTTATTAAGAAAATATAATATATATTATTATACTACTTTTATATATATAAAAGAGCTTAATAGGTTTATAAAAAGAATAAATTTAATTATAATAAATAAGGTTTAAAATCTATTAATAGCCTTGAATATATTATATATATTATAGGGAGAAGCTTTTTAAATAACTATATATTTATATAATATTATCTTTTATATAATTTTAAATTTATAAATATTATATAATAAGAAAAATAATAAAAACCCTTATATAAATAATATAAAAACTTAGGGTTTTATAATATATTATAATAATAATAAATATAAAATAAAATTAAAATTAAGAAATAAAAAGGGTATTCTAATAGGTTTTATTTCTAAAACTTATATATATAGAGTATAGGATATAGAAAATAAAAAACCTATTTTAATGTGAGATATTTAAATATTAAAAGGAAAATTCCTTGAAAAAGATAATATTTTAAATAATAAATAATTATAAAATAATAATAATAAGGAATTTAATAATAATAATAATAATAATAATAAATCTTTAAATAAGGAAGAAATATTTATAAAAGATGAAATAATAATTAAAGGCTCTAAGGAAGTATATTTAGCTATAAATACCTTTATAAGTAATATAATAAATAAATTTAATAATTTTAATATTATTTTTATAGCCTTAATTATAAAAGAATTCTTTAATATAAAAGAAATATTAAATTCTTTAGAAAAAGACTTATAGCTAAAAGTTATACTTAATGAAATAAATAGCTTAAAAAGTTAAAAGATTTATAATATAATAAATTTACCTAAAAATAAAATAGCTTTATTTAGAAGATAAGTTTTAAAAAAGAAATATATAAATAATTTAAATATTATAAAGAATAGTTGAATAATAAATAAAGAAAAAATTATTTAATATAAAGCTAAATAGGTAATTTATAGCTATAAATAAAGATTTAAAATAGATTTTTTAAAGACTTTTTTTACTATTTACTAGTTAGAAATTTATAATATATTATTAATATTAGTTATAAATAAAGGTTGATTTATATATAGTTATAATGTAAAAAATGCTTTTTTATATTTTAATATAAATTATAAAATATATATAAAATTACCTGATTTAATATATAAAAAATTTAAATATTAGGGATTATTAGCAAAATTAAATAAAGCTATATATAGTCTTAAATAATCATTATTATTATAGTATAAATATTTAATTAATATATTAATAAAAGTTGGATTTAATATTTATTTTTATAATAAAGGGGTATATATAAATAAAAATAAATAAATAATATTTATTTATTATATAGATAATATAATAATCTTAGGTGAAAATAAAAAGGAAATTAATAAAATAATAAATAATATTTCTATAGATATAGAATTTAATTTTTAAAGTGAATTAAAAGATTTTTTAGGGAATAATATAAATCTTAATAAAGAAAATAAAGAAATAATTATAAATTAAAATTAATATATAAATAAACTTTTAAATAAATTTAATATCTTTAATAATAATATTATAAATAATTATAAAATAAAGCCAGAATTAATATTATATACTTTAAAATATATATTATATAAAAATAATAATATAGCTTTTATTAAAGAAATAAAGAGATTTCAATAATAAATAAGGTTATTATTATATATTAATTTAAAAATTAAACTAAATATAATATATTTTATATTAAAATTAGCTAAATATATATTTAATCTAAGCTTAAAATACTTTAAAGAATTAAATAAAATATAAGGATATTTATTAAAATTTTCATATATATCTAAAAAATATATCTATTTTAATAATAATAACCTATATATTATAAGATATTATAACTCTTCTTAGGGTAATAATATTAATAATGTTAAATTTACCTTTAAATATATATTTTTTATTTTTATAAGAAATAAAAAGATATTTAACCCTATAAGTTAATCCTTTTAGTAATAAAAAATATTAGCTTTAAGCACTTATAAGGCTAAATATATAGCTTTAAAAAAAGCTATTAAAAAAGGAATATATTTATATAATTTAATTAAATATTTTAATAATAATTTAACTTTAAAATATAATTTATATAAATTAAAAATATATAAAAATAATAATATAGCTATAGAATTAATTAAAGATTAAATATTTTATAAATATATTAAATATATTAATATAATATATTATTTTAATAAATATATTATATAAGAAAATTTAATTAAAATAACTTAAATAAATATAAAAAATAATTTATTAAATTAGTTAATTAAGCTTATAATTAAATAAGATTTTAAATTATCTAAAAAAAGGTATAATTTTATAAAATATAATTAAATAAATATTAATAATATAAAGGGTATATAAATAAATATTATAAATATTATAAATAAAATTATTTTCCTTATAAAAGAGAAATTTTTTATATAAATAATTAAGCTTTAAATATATATTTTATTCTCTTATAAATAGCTATTTTTTCTATATTTAATAAAAATATATAGAAAATATACTTATAGTTTTTAACTAAATAATTTAAAAGTTTTTCTTTCTATATATATATTACTTATATAAAATATATATATATATATAATATACTATTATTATATATATATTATACTTATAAATAAGCAATATTATATATATTTTATAATTTATAATATAGATAATATAATAGTATATAGTATTAATATAAATATTTAAAAATTATATCTTTATTATAATAATAATACCTATATAAGAATATAATACTATAATAATATATTAAATCCCTTAAATATAATTATATATTATATAATATACTTATAGCAGCGAGTTTAATTTATATAATAAATAAATTTTTTAAATTTTTATTCTAAGTAAATAAAATAAAATAATATTTTAAATATTTTTAATAATTATTAAGGCTTTTTCCTTATTATAAAGGTTTTTCTTAATAATATATATATATAAGATTTATATTAAATAATGCTTTTAAAAAAGCTATTTAATAAAATAAAATATATTATAAAATTAGCTTCTAAGGGATTATAAAAATATAACTCTTATAATATATAAATTAATACTTAATACGAGATCTTAATTATATTAGCTAAATTAAGTGGAAAAGTGAGCTTTTTAATTAACTGAAGGTTAGCTGAAGCTATAGCTGATAGATATCTATAATTAGAGGGCCCTGCCCCCTTTGAATAGATTGCTTAATATATACATACTTAACCTTCTATTCTTACATTCGTCCAGGCCCAAGCCGGAATCCATGTAAGTGTGCTTGTATTTGAGTGTGGCTAAATGTGGGTACCATGCGTATCCCTTGAAATAGCGCCAGGAGGCTTGGCCCGCGGGCGTATTTGACGTCGTATGAAAGCCGGGCCCCGCCCTCTTCTCCGCAGCGCCCGATTTCTTCTTCCTCTCACTCTTCGTTCCCGAGCCGCTCGTATACAGCGCACATACGCTCTTCCCCTCTTGCCGTTCGTCGTATAGCTTCCCACCCGCCACAATTCACTCGCCATGCCAAGCCGCACGCCCATCCGAAAGCCACACAAGAAGTCGAGACTTGGATGTCAAGAGTGCAAACGCCGCCATGTCAAGGTACGCACGCAACTCGGCCCCATCCTTGCTCTCCAGCTACGCATCCTCACCTCCGTCTCCCAGTGCAATGAAGCGCGACCCACGTGCGCCCACTGTTCGAATACGTCCAAGGTCTGCGTGTATCGATCTCCGCCCTCGCGCCCGACTCGGTCATCCTCTGTTCCGGCGGCACGCAGGCCGAGCCCACCTGCTGCCGCCGCCCGGACTGGCGCAAGGTCTGCGACCACTGCGCCGTCGCCGGCCTCCGTGGGCCTGAAGCCTTCAACTCCGTCAAATTTCGGAGCCTCCGTGGATTCACCAAACACAACGGCATCAGCCTCGGCACAGCATGGCGTTTTGTACCCGCCCATTAACACGCGTCATATGGAGCTGTTCAGTCACTTCATCTTCAACACAGCCCCAAGCCTTGACGAGTACAACCCCCCTGACCGAGCCCAGCTGCAAGTCATGATGCCTGCTGCGCTGTCCGTCCCCTATGTCATGTATCAAGTCCTGGCACTGGCTGCTCTGCACCTGAGCCACTCGAATCCATCCAAAGCGGACTACCACCGCGAGGAGGCCACCGCGCTCCAAACGCAAGCGTTGGCGCTGTTCAACGAGTCCGGGGCCGAGGTCACGGCCGAGACCTGCGCGCCTATGCTGATCTTCTCCAGCTTTCTCGGCCTTCACACGCTCGCGGAAGCAGTCACGACCTCGAGCACGGACGGAATCGGATTCCTGGATAGGTTCGTGATGTATTTGAACCTCCACCGAGGGGTGCGCGTCGTCACCGGACAAGCATGGGAGCTCCTATCACAGTCCAGCGTGTCCTCTGTTCTGAGCCGTGCAGAGCAGGCTTTAAGTGCTGCACCGTCACAGCAGTCTCAGGAGCAGGCCAACATTGTTGCTGAGCGGTTGAACAAGTTGTTGGACGATGCAGACATGGGAACGAATTCCGAACAGGCCTGCCGTGATGCTGTATCCCGGCTCCAGCTTGTTTATCAATCCGAGCTACTTTCGGGACAGACGCCTCGAGAGGAGCAACACACGAGTGTGATTTGGTCCTGGCCTGTCATGCTGTCGGGTGTTTTCACGAAGCTTCTAATGGAGAGGAGGCCCGAGGTACTCATTATTCTTTGTCATTACGCAGTTCTACTTCACCAGCGACGCCAAATGTGGCTCGTAGGGGATGCAGGCCGAGTGCTGATCGAGGAAGTGACAAGGTTCCTGGGTACGTACTGGAAAGAATACCTCGAATGGCCAAATCAAATGCTGGAGGAATCAATGTGATGGATCTGAACCGCTCTTGGGCATTGTAGTGGTCTAGTGGTCCACAGCGTATAGGGCGTATAAGGCGTATTCGGGCTGCCGATCTCCCTGGCTGTAGGAGCTATACGACGGCTTCCAATATAAATATCATATGCATGCTAATCTGGATTAAGCTGCAAGGCGGGTCGATCCATGCACACTCCCACGTAGATCTACCTCCACTGGAGCCCTGATATCCGGCTTGGGTTTGCTCTATTAGATATAGTCATCTCGGTTCTCCCGCCGCTGGGCCGACCACAATGCGCAGTACGCCCAATGACCATCATGAGACTCTGCTTCTGTGTGGCTATGCGGTACTATTCAGCTGCGCTTTGCTGCCAAGTATTATCATCAATTATGTAGCAAACTTGTATGTCACTGAATAGGGGTTATTCGGAGGCTTTCCAGGCCATGTGGAATTAAGGGGCACAAAATCTTCACACGGCCCTATACTTTTCAAGGCGCAGAAGTGGACAACGTTGGTAGCCCCTGGATATAAAGAGAACGGGAACGCAAGCTTTTCCAATAACACATAGTATTCTCCAGTTCCAGCGGTTACGGCTCTTCATCCCACCGCCGTCCACTCTTTTCACCTCGACTCTCTAACAACATGAATGCTTCGACGATTCCCGCGTCTGCCTGTGCAGCCACTGCGATTCCCTACCCCACCGTGTTCGGTGCTGAGATCCTTGGGCTTTCGGCCAATCTCGTACAAAATTACTCGACAGAAGTGTCGGATCAATACTACTACAACCATCCCTCGATTTCCGTGAAAGGAATCGACTACTGCAACGTCACTGTCACATACACCCACCCAGGTCAAAATGACTCGATTAACGTTGAGACCTGGCTTCCGATGAAGTCTTGGAACGGGCGACTCCAGGCTGTCGGCGGGGGCGGCTACGTGGCTGGCCGGTTCTTCTTGTCATATACGGGGATGGCTGGGGCTCTTGCGGAGGGCTATGTTGCGACGACCACTGACAGTGGGATCGGATCAAGCTATGTTCCGGACGAGTGGTCGCTGAACAGTCCCGGAAACGTGGATTTGTATGCACTTCAAAATCTTGCCTCGGTATCACTGAATGATCAGGTACGTAGAAACGAGAGTCCGAGCACTGACCGCCCTTGGACAGATTGTGCTAACTCAGTCCACATGTCAGTCCATCATCGCCAAGGACCTCATCACCAAATTCTATGGGCAGCCCGCCGAGTACTCGTACTGGAGCGGCTGCTCTCAGGGCGGTCGTCAGGGCTTCATGCTTGCCCAGCGCTACCCGGACGCGTACGATGGCATCGCCGCGGCAGCTCCGGCTTTCAACTGGGGCCAGTTCATCCCGGCAGCCTCGTGGACGCAGGTCATGATGGACATCACCGGGCAATTTCCCCCGAAATGTGAGATAGACGCGCTCACCGAGGCCGTTGTCGCTGCCTGTGACCCTCTCGACGGTGTCACTGATGGCCTCATCAGCGACGCCGCAGCTTGTTCCTTTGACCCATTCTCCATGGTCGGCAAGGTCGTCACCTGCACCTCGACCGGTGAAGAGGTAACAATCAGCCATGCATCTGCCGACATCGCCAACCTCACTTGGACGGGACCCCGCAAGACCAACGGGGAGTTTCTCTGGTACGGTGTTGGCTACCAAGCTCGGCTGTCCGGCTCGGACGCCCCGGCCGGCACCACCTCTGATCTGGGCTACGCATCGACGACGTGCAGTTCGAACGGGACATGTGTCGGAGCTCCTACCGAGCTCGGTGAGGCCTGGTTGAAGTTCTTTGTCAAGAAGGACCCCGAATGGAACTACACCCTGATCGACTCGGTTGACGAATATGCACGTTTGTTCCACGCCTCTGTTCAACAGTTCGACTCCATCGTCGGCACTTCCGATGCCGACCTCTCTAGTTATCGTGACGCAGGAGGCAAGCTCATCACCTATCACGGCCTGGTAAGTAGCTAAACAGAACGAGACCTGGTCTCTCCTTCTCGCGCCCACCGAACTAGAAGCGGTACCGTACTGACTCAAAATAATGCAACAGGCCGATGGACTTATCCCAACTCGCGGGACCAGCGACTACTACAAGCGAGCCACGGAGCTGACGCCAGACGTCAAGGACTTCTTCCGCTACTTTGAAATCCCAGGACTGGCACACTGCTCGGGTGGGTCAGGAGGGCAGCCGACGGCGACGTTCCAGGCCCTTGTCGACTGGGTCGAGAAAGGGGTTGTCCCGGAGACACTTCCGATTACTTTCAACGACACGGCTGGGACGCAGTACGAAAGAATCCTGTGCCCTTACCCAGAAAAGGCGCGGCTTATTTCTGACTCCCTGGATGTCACCAAACCCGAGTCTTACCAATGCTCTCCATAGGTGTTGCCAGCGCGTGGCAGTCTATAATACAACCATGGGTCATCATTGGGTACTCAAGCGTCAGATCTTCTTCCCAGTAGTCGAGCTTGGACTTTGTGCGGACTTGTTGTACTACTCACATACTGTTCTTTGGTTCGTCTTTGCCTTCTATATGTATGAGGTCAAGATGAGGGCCTTTTTCAGCAGCATGAGGATTTAGAACGTTGAGATCAGACGCCGCCATCGGCAGCAGCTGAGCTGTTGTGCCACCACATCTTCGCATTACACTGCCACACTGTCTTCCCACGTAGAATCACCAAGTAGCTGAACTGAATTTGTGGCGGGAATAGATTTCCGCCTCCATTCAAACGAGCTGAGCCATTGGCTGAATGCCCCCACTTGATGCCTAATTTTCGCCTGGAACATTCAAGTATGGCCGGTACATTCCGACCCATTGTCTAGAGTAAAGTGCGACGCAGCCTGTTTCAGGGACTGCTAAAATTAAGCTCAAATGACATGTCCAAACGATTCTGACCATTTCATGAGAGAATAGGTGGCGTAAGAGGATCTACCCACCCGTTGCCAAATATAACGAAGATACTCGCATCTTACTTAGTTACACTACTGTTGTACAAATGTTGTTTCAGCCCCCAGTACAGTGAATGCACTTTCTTTTGCGCAACTGCTAATAATAGAAAGTAGGCACAAGATTCAGCCCCCTTCGAAGGGAATCAGAGCCTCTTGGGACTTTGCTTGAATGGCGCGCGATTGGGCCTCCTAGTATAGCACTTCAGTGCAGATCTATTCTAATGATAGGACTAGTGGCATGCATTTCCCTATTCCAGACTACAAGTTTAACAGCTGTCGATACTGACACTAAAGAAAAGTAAGAGCCACCGCCGGCATACTGATAATCTTCCATCATTTTGGAACGGTATCAATGGATTAAGATGTTGCCTGCAGGTGGCATTTTCACCGTCTACACCGTCCCCATCCTACTCTATTGCATTATAATCGATACCTTTCGTCAAGATTGGCCGTGACGCACATAAAGCCAACTGAAGTGTCCAAGTGTACATTCCTATGTTAACGCATGCAGCAATAGACAGTCGTATCCGCGGTATGCTTTGCTGCAGCTGAAAAATCGGCCCCCAGCTGGAGGAGACCATCAAGAAATTTCCAAACAATCTCTTTTTGAGGCTGTCTGCTGAAAGTTTCTAATTATAGGGTCTCCGGGGCTTGTCTTGGAATTGCGTCCTTTACAGATACGTTTCGCCTCAAGATCTAGGACTGTTTCTACGGGTGAACTTAAACGCAGCTGAGGAGACGTTTACTATATGAGGTCAGAAGGTTGAATTTAAATCAGAACTCGGAGGCCTGATCAAATCCTCTGTCCCTCGCATCGCATACGCTCCAGGTGCCTCAAACCCACTTCATATTTCTGCGCCAACACTTTCACTGAATAGAGATGGCACCGTCGAAATCGGCAAAAAGCATATGCCGCTATACCTTCTTACTTATTCTACTTGATTTGAGCTACTGCTGGCCAACATGGGAGGCCGAGAACGTACCTTATCTCAACATAATCAGAGACGCACACTCTGTGAACACGACCACCACCAACAACACTGTTTCAGACCAAACCATTCGGCTGAGCAAAAGCATCAATACAACTTTGACGGGCTTGACTTTTATGTTCACTTTTACAACCTGGTTGGTGTTGATGAAATACACCCCACCACTGTCGAACGAGATTATTCTACCTTCGAAATTCCTCGCCAAGAATGTTAGCGCTATTCTGTCCTCGCTTTGGCCATCAGATCTTGATAGTCCCACGCATCTCGGGGACAACACGGACCAGACGAACCCCTTTCCTTGGGTACTATTTCACGTGAAAAGGAACCAGGCCAAGTACGAGGTCAGGGGTTATCGCGAAAGCATCCAAAGAGCAATTTCGATTCGTCAACCAGAAATGTTCACCATCAAAACCCTCTCCCCTGTTATGAAGAACCTGGTTCAAGTGGCAATCTGGAGTCATGTCAGCCTATGGCTTGTTCTTGCGATGTTGATCAATACACTGGTTTATAACGGCTTTCTCACCAATAATCGTACCAGCGACAGCGGTCTCCGTTTGGTACTGGTCGGTGCGTACGCGGTTGCGAATGGTCTATATCAAATCTTCTCGATTCCCTTACTCTACAAAAACTTCACACTTGCTATTCTACAAGCAACATGGACAATTATCTGCAGTGGATTTTCTATTCTGCCTTACGGCATGGGTTCCTACAGAGATGCCCTTAGCGAACCTAGGAATTCCGACGCAGTCTTCACGATTTTTAACTCGGACTTGTATGGTACAACGGAGCGCGTAGATACATTTCAGCATGAAACTAGTATCTTGGTTGCGAACCAGGATGACTACCAAGACTCAGCAGAGCATGTGCCGGAGCCAGGGCCAAGTCCTCCTCTTGTATCGAGAGACAGGACTAGAAGTGGCGAGAGTAAACTTGACAAGTTTCTCAAGCCGAAGCGAGAGGCAGAGCTGAAGGCGTATGAGAAGGCAGCAGAATCTGTTCTAGACAGGACTCTCGCGAACGTTGTTGTGTTGCTTGGTATTTGTCTAGCAACAGCATTAGCCCCGTGGACTTCCATTCAGGCGACTACCACGACATCGACAGGTGCCCAACTTGGGTCATACGCCCTGCTCCTTTCAGTCAGCACAGGCATTGTGGGTTTACTCACTAGTATGACACAACTAACTACTGCAACGGAGTCGGCTAGAAAGCTTCTGGAATATCAGGAGTTGGCAATCACATCCGATTTCCATCTTCACGATACCGAAGTAAACCATGACTTATCTCGGTATACGCGCTGGGCGATGGATTCTCATAGAGTTGGTTTCTTCTATTTCCTCAACGAGTTTCGAGGACACGAGTTCACATGGGTGGGCCACTTGCGATCGAGCGGACTTCTTGGCAAAATTCTTTGGCCAATCTTTGGTTCAGGTTTGATGTTGATTCCTCGTTTACATCAAGGTCGCCAAAGGATGGATGTATCAAGCATGTGTTTCGACTTCAAAATCGCTGGAGATGGAGCATATGACCGTGAGTTTGCATATTTTCCCTCCGGAATGCCCCATTACTTCGTTCGTCCTCAAAAGTTAGAACAACCGGGGATACCATTACAAACACTCAATTTGTAAATGCTCTCGAAACACCCTTCACGGGGATCAAACCCAATTCGTTACCACGACAGGGCATGGAAACGAGATACTTGTTGGTTTCAGCGTGGAAAGATGCGGCTGTGGGCACCTGGGCAGATAGATAGATAATTTGTTAAACCAGCAGGCTTGAAGACTCCGAAGAAATATACATTTGGCTTTTTGGGGGCAGGAGTATAGAGGGAAGGTTCCAGATGTTTTTCATCTAGAGGGAGGAATAGTACAGCAACTTGTGCCTATGGACATGTTGCTCAGAAGCGTTTGCCTTTACTTTTACCTAATCACATTAATGCTCCCTGAGAAAAGAAATAGCGCCTCAGTTTAGTTAGTCAGAAGCTTGATTTTCCCATGAGAGGACGTTGCCCCTCATAGATAGCTGTGAAAACCAATGGTATCGGTCTGAACTGCGCCTCACACATTGACACCATAAGATTCTTACAAACTGAGTACACTCAGTGCTACCTAAATTGGAACCTCGTTGCCGATTTGGCTGATGCCCTCAGTGGGCTGGTACCTAGCACGTCCAATTAGCCGATATAATCAGTGCAGGAGACTACCTGGTTACCACAAGTATCTGGTCTCACATTTTCGCATTCGTTCAGTCTTTTCAGGTCTTGCGAAGGAGTGAAGACCAAGTCACTAAGCGGACTTTGAGTTCTTTCAGCATCTCTGGAGAAGCATGAAAGGATGATGGTAATTCGAATGTGGAACAGCGTACAGCTGGGTATAGCCATTCACGATAAGCATGTCTCTGATACCTAGCACTTGAGGTATCGACCTGTGTACCGGGGTAGCTTCTGTATTTTTTTGAGCAATGAGATCCGTGACCTACCCAAGTATAATGCATTGAAGACGGACCAAAATTCTCACTCGCGAAGAGAATAAGTGTCCAGTAAGTTGTAGTGCAGTTCTCCATGATTAGACTGGATATTTGCGAAAGTATAGGCATCTTGTAATCTTTATGCGTAACTTGGTATTAAGCTTGTTTGGTTCCAGCCGTTGGAACTAGCACTGGCATGAAGCCACAATATTGAAGTAAGATTTTCTCCGGTATCAAGGGATCCAGGTAGATTTGAGTAAAAGCGCCAGTTGTTTGGGGATGACTTTGGCAAGCCAATGCAATTAGAGAGGCTGAGAGCAAAGACCCTATGCACCTGAGTACACTGCGTTTGTGTGTGTTAGGCAGGAAGTGTTGACCCTGTGGGGAAGAAGCGTTCGGGGAGATGCACTTGGCATGCCTGATATGAGGTACGCAACCTCTGCAACAACAATGGAGGATGGTGGAAGCACCCACAGAAAAGCTGATGTTTCCAGTCTTGTCAACTGTTTATTGCATATTCATATTTCTTAGTACCGATCGAGTCCAGCACCCGCAAGCTGTTGAGTGGTGGCCCCTTGGAACAAGACGAAGAAGGACTTGGGCTTGAAGATGTTCACGTCGCTACAGGACTGTCGTGTTACCGCCCAGTCACTCCCTATCACGGTCATGAGGTGGCGAGAAGACAAAGCTCAAGAAAGAGCACATGGCTCCAGAACCACACGTCGTCCGGTTGACGACCTGCCCACAGATGAGCCAGCTGCTAGTGTCTATATGTGAGCGGCTCGAGTACATATCTGACCAGTGCCGAATCTTTGTCCTGGACTGATCTCTCTCATTCCAGATGTCATCGGCCAGAATGAGGGCCGGGGAAAAGCCCTCCCATCAAGTCGGGTCGAGAAACCCGCCGTAGCCGACAGATACATATAGAAACTCGAGAGAAAGGCAACATGATCATCCGCGACATAGGATGCCAATCGGACAAATGCCCAAACAATGGCCACCTTTGCGGAAAGACAGACGTTGGCTGGTGGTACGCGGCCGCCATCTAGGCCTCACATTCGATTGAGATAAGCTCCAGAAAAGAATCCACGACAAGCGATACGGTCAAAAGGAGCGATATGAGTCCCGGCGCGATCTTCCGGGCAGTCGGACAAAACGTTCACAATCCTGCTCCTCTTGCGGTTCGACAATACTCTTGGACTTCGTGTTAGCCTTGGGCCTAACCTTCTAAACCCTCAACGGCAGTGTCACAGCACGGACAGACTGCCAGTCAGGGCGTAGCCCGCGTCTCTTTTACCGGGTTCGGTCGGATCAAAGTGGGGGCTGTATGGCTGGTGATAGGTGAGGCTCGTCCAACACAGACATGCAGAGCCGCGTGCATATGCGAGGCCTGTCTCCTTGCCAGCGCGACGTTGCTTGTCGGACCAGGCTTCCGGGAAATCCTTGGCAGCATCTTTGATCGCCGTACGTCGAGTTCGCTTCAGATCGGTTCTAACGCCTCGAATAGGCGACGGTGGGTGATATCGTGCAGGGCTGCATGCAGGAGCCCCTTATAAGCATCACATATTATTAGCCTGGACACACAATACTACCGAGTCAAAAAGAGCTTATTTTTCTTTAGAGTCAAAAGCGGTAGCTTCGGAGAGACCGGCCATCCCGAAATACGGCGCCGATCTCACCGGAGGCGGGCTTGACCGCTCGAGGACAATCTTGCCCGCGAATTGTCCACCGGGTTTCTCAAGCCGGAGCTGAGCTAGCGCTTGATGAAGCCAACATTCTTGGGCGTATTCTGTATTCACAGATGTACCGATGGGCCATTGTACCGAATACAAAACCTCGATGCTGCCGTAGATGGACCCATATACCGGATTCCGCAGCGGGAGCGACGGTTGGCGATACAACCTGTGCCTTTGGCATATCCTGGCTAAGCGTGGAAACTCGAGGCAGACAAATCTGCCGAGCGGGTATTACGGCAGCCCGTGATAGGTTGACGGTTCAAGGATAGGCAGAGCATGCTGGCAACAGCATCTGACACAATCCAGCTTGGAATCCCAAGCTACAAGGTGCCAGATCCAGATCCAGCGGCATTTACTTCATATCCTCGGCTGGTGTTCTCCTCGATGGAAGGTTGCACTGTATATGATGCATCGCCTTCTGATGCGAGAGTCTCTGGGTCGGAATAACCGGCACCTCCTGCCTTCTGTCTAGTCAGACATGCGCTGCAGGCGCCCAACAACCGACAATATCTCCGATTTGCCCATCAATGACAGAGCCAATGCCACCGTTTCACCGCATAACACCCCGGATTGCTTTGCAGAGGGGAAACAAAGATACATAATACACATGTCAGCATTGTCGAGGGCTTCTTGGAACTGCAGCAAAAGCTACCCGACGGCTCTTATGCCGTCCTCCCGTGACGCCCCTGGCTGGTCAACAGTG
This sequence comes from Diaporthe sp. P3_1W, assembly GCA_037177825.1. Classification (NCBI taxonomy): domain Eukaryota; kingdom Fungi; phylum Ascomycota; class Sordariomycetes; order Diaporthales; family Diaporthaceae; genus Diaporthe; species Diaporthe sp. P3_1W. Next base: position 7,859,006 of record JBAFXB010000001.1, read on the forward strand.
CTCCACAAGCTAGTTGCAAGCACAATTCACAAGCATGTGAAAGCACTGGTACAATTCCACTTGCCTGGGAGATTGAGTTGGCCTCAGAGAACGAACGGGCGAAACAACACGATGAGAGTGGACAGTCTAGCACGATTGGCAACCCGTGATTCGACTCGTTTGGGGCGGACGCTGACACTCCTATCTGGCCCCGGTCCTAGAACACAAGGGCCCGACGTGTGGCGCCGCGGCTCGTTTTAAGCCTCTCTCCACGTTTAGTCTTGTTTCGTGAACAGCCCTACTGACCACATGGGATCAGATACAGTGGTACGGCTAAATTGTGATTGATGGAAACAGAAGTGTTCAACCTGTACTCAAGCAAATTTAAACCACTTGCTCGGGATTCGCACAGACAGTGCTTGAGGACAGGCTTTCCCACCTTATCAGGGATTGTCTTTGAGGCATGACACTGATAACAACTGACAGCAGGTATGCCAGGTGGGACGGACTCACATGTTAGACTGCAGGGACAAGATGTGCAAGGTTGCATCTCGCACCCCCTTTCCGCACAACAGGCATGTCGGCGCCTGCTGGATTACAAACCACAACAGGACTATACTGCGTGATGATTCACGCACCTGCATCGCGAGGAGTGCGGTGTTGACAGCGGCTCCGGGGCGGTCGGGCTTACGTCGTTGAATTGTCGTGATCAAGCTTCCGAGGAGCCAATCCGATGAGGCTCAATGGGTCCCGAGGGGAGGAGTTTCGGGCCGCATTGCCGCACGGCAGACCCCCACTTGATATCTTAGCCCAGCGGGCGGGGGGGTTTGCGGAGGCACTGACGGACATCATGTTGAGTGACGAGACACTGTACGGCATTTACACTTCATCGGCATCGGTATGGGAAAGGATGGCCCATGCATCTCTTGATGGCCGAATGGCAAGTCCCGGCCAGCTTGAACCTTTGTTGTGACCGCGATGCGCCTTGGTTGAGAGGCGCGAGAATAATCTTCCAGATCACCGACAAACTTGAATGCTGCAGCAACCTGCCTGGCTTGGAGACGGACTCGGTGCCGGAACGAGGGCAGACGGCCCTGAGGCCCTGAGCAAGCTAGCAATAGCTGCGAGCGTCGCAACAGGGAAAAGCAGCATTCAAGTATGTAACAAGTCTGGGCGTCGCACTGCTTATGTACTCCGGTATTCTGGTACTATGATATTATGATACCTTACCGGCCAGCATTTGTGTGGATCGTCGGCGGCGGCAGGTGAGAGCCGCCGGGACTACAAACCGCCTGGTGGACAAGGATCCCCGTTCCCAGCCCTCTGTCTCTATCCGTCAGTCCCGAAAAGACCGTGGCCTGCATCCAGGAACGGCGGTTGCGTCTGCCACACCCTGCCACCTCCCACCTCGCATCTGCCCAGCTGCCTCCACACCGCAGGCCAAGGATTGCTTCCCCTGCCCCTGCACTGCAACCATTGGAGAGGAAGCAGGAAATGCCCCGAGTGGCGTCCCCTTTGCATGCTCCGCGAGCTGCACAAGCTTCGAGAAGAGTTCCCTTTTGAGCTCTCGAGTTCCGCCCCCCGACACACGAGATGGCCTCTGTGAGCGCCGGCCTCGGCAGCTCGAGACCGAACTATTCAACAACCGACGCAGTTTCCAAGAGGAATCTTTGCTGCTTGAGCAGGCATTGTTGAGTGAAGCCGCTCATGCCTCTGCCGCGGATTCAATGTCAGCATCCCGCCGGGCCTTTGTGCAGACGAGAATGGCCAGTTCTTTGATATGGGACCCGGGCAAGGTCCCCATCATCCGTACTGTGACCCCGTCCAATGCCACCGCTCACACGGTCCGTCCCTACCGATCTCACTATGCCCCATTGCGAGCCGCAATAGATTGAATCTCTAAAGCACCAGCAGTCAAGTGACGGGATCAAATGCACTCCAACAGCGCCCACAGGGTCCATCCCTACTCCCAACGCCCACCACCCTCCGGTATCCCTCCTCCTAGCCCTCTTGGCTCAATCAATGGTGTCGATCCACATGAGCATCGGGCGGACACGTCCTGCGGACAAACAACCACATCACGAACGTGCTTCTCCTCATTGTTATCCGTCGTATTTCATGTTGATGAACCCCAGCCTTGAGGGCTCCCCAGATACGACCTATCGGGGGTATGAAACGGGCCTCAGTGCCAAGGACGGATCTTTATGGCACTTGAGCTCTCACTCGATGGGTTTTCCGAATTGTAATTCATTTGGGGCGGCTAAATCTCGGCAGGGGTGGAGGTGCCCATGCTCCGGTCCTGCTGATCCATCGCGTACGGCTTATATAGATATCAAGCCATCCCCGTGACTTTGCCCCGGGTGGGTGTGTGTGTGTTGGTGCCAGTCGCAGCCAACAGAACTTCTCCAGCCTTGTTCGAGTGATAAAGCATTGGTCACTGGTCTTTGATCCTCCTTATCTCTTGGTTGCTGCTGAGAAGGCACCCACGCTCGTTTCCTGTTTCTCAACCTGGAAGCCACATTTTCGAGCATGTGTTTGGATCCTCGGTCTGACTTTAAATATTCACACTTCAGTCAAGGCATCTCGCCATTAAAGTGATCCAGAAAGGTGCCAGCCAAGATGGCCATCATAGCAGAAGTTGCGAGGGACATGGCCCTAGACAGCGACGTGGATGCTGACACTTCCCCCTTGGACATGGGAAGCGCCGGAACGGTCTCCACTCCCGATACGGAGGTCACACCACCAGAGAGCCCTGTTCAACAGCATCGAAGCCATCTCTCGAGTGAGAGACTGTGGGCCAAGAAGAAGCTGTCTCAGCTCACTCAAGAAGAGAAGGTGAGTATAGGATTGTTGTGACAGGGAATTATTCGACGAGTGTCGCTAATGTCTGTCAGGTCTCACTCCTTACCGCCGCGGACTTCTGGAGGACGAAAGCCATCACCTTGAAAGGTATACCCGCAGCAAAGACAAGTGATGGGCCGAATGGTGCCCGCGGAGGGATCTTCGTCGGCGGCACAAAGGTGAGCTCCACCCCAGAAAGGCCAGAATATCGACGAAATTATACTAAGTAATGTTCAGGCAGCTTTATTTCCCTGCGGCGTGTCACTAGCCGCAACATGGAACCAGGACTTGCTGTACGAAGTCGGCCAGCACCTCGCAGATGAAGTCAAGGCACGGTCTGCCCATATCCTGCTCGCGCCCACTGTTTGCATGCACCGCCATCCTTTAGGAGGCAGGAATTTCGAGTCCTTCTCGGAAGACCCACTTCTCACAGGGAAGCTCGCGGCGCAGTACATCCAAGGCCTGCAGCAGAAAGGCGTTGCGGCCACTATCAAGCGTTCGTCGCGCCGGAACTCGGGATTCATGTAGAATACTGCTGACTCGTGAGGCAGACTTTGTCGGGAACGAGCAGGAGACTCACCGATTGACCATAAACTCTATTGTGCAGGAGCGGGCGTTGCGAGAGCTTTATCTCAAGCCGTTCGAAATCGCCGTGCGGGAAGCAAACCCGTGGGCTATCATGTCCTCCTACAACCTCGTAAATGGTGTTCACGCGGACATGAACACGCTCACTCTGAAAGACATCTTGCGAGGCGAGTGGGGATACGATGGGTAAGTTTCCTTTGTAATACCATCGAAACTGGATCAGACCTAATCTCGCCCACAGGACAGTGATTTCAGACTGGGGCGGCATGAACTCGACCGAGGAGTCAATCGCGGCGGGGTGCGATATTGAATTCCCCTTTTCGACAAAATGGAGATTTGAAAAAGTCCTAGACGCGCTCAAAAAGGGTAAAATCTCACAGGCGGACATCGACCAAGCGGCTGAAAACGCGCTGACCCTGGTCCACCGAGTCACGGGGGGCGAAGCATATACCGAGGAGCCGGAGAGGCAAGACAATCGGCCGGAAACGCGGGCGCTGATCAGGGAGGCCGGAACCCAAGGCCTGACGCTCCTCAAGAATGAGGGCGGCATCCTCCCCATCAACCCAAAAACTGCAAAGCTGGCTGTGATCGGCCCCAACGCGAACCGCGCAATCGCTGGGGGCGGAGGAAGTGCCAGTCTGAACCCTTATTACAACACACTTCCCCTCGAAAGCATCAAGAAGGCCGCGGAGCAGGAGGTGATCTATGCCCAGGGCTGCCACATCAACAAGTGGCTTCCTGTGGCATCGCCGTATTGTAAAACGCAGGACGGGAAGCAGGGTGTCACAATTGACTGGTTTGCAGGAGACAAATTCAAGGGGCAACCGGTCGTGCAGCAGAGAAGGACGAACACGGATCTCTTCCTATGGGATTCGGCGCCGCTCTCACAGGTCGGCCCGGAATGGTCGGCGATCGCGAGGACGTCATTGGTACCGACAATATCAGGGAGGCACACCATCAGCTTCATGAGCGTCGGGCCGGGAAAATTGTACCTCGACAACAAGCTCGCTCTGGACCTGTGGGACTGGACGGAGGAGGGAGAGGCCATGTTCGACGGCTCGGTGGATTACCTCGTTGAGGTGGACATGGAGGCCGGCAAGGCTGTGGAACTCAAGGTGGAGATGACGAACGAGCTGCGGCCGATCTCGAAGCAGAAGCAGTTCAACATGACGCACAAATACGGAGGCTGCCGGATCGGGTTTAAGCAGGAGGACAAGGTCGACTATCTCCAGGAGGCCATCGAGGCGGCGAAACAGGCCGATGTTGCTGTCGTGATTGTCGGTCTGGATGCGGAGTGGGAGTCCGAGGGATACGACAGGCAGACGATGGACCTGCCATCGGATGGCAGTCAGGACCGTCTAGTGCAGGCTGTCGTCAAGGCGAACCCGAACACCGTGGTTGTGAACCAGTCCGGGTCGCCGGTGACGATGCCGTGGGTTGCTGAGGTGCCTGCGATCATCCAAGCGTGGTACCAGGGGCAAGAGGCCGGAAATGCGCTGGCGGACGTCCTGTTCGGCTTCAAGAATCCCAGTGGAAAGCTTCCGGTAAGTGCTGGCCCATCTGTGAGTGCAGTCTAGGAGTAACTTTGACTGACCGTCTCGCGCAGTGCACCTTCCCCAAGGCACTCACAGACACTCCAGCATACCACAACTGGCCCGGCGAGAACCTCGGCGTCGTCTACGGCGAGGGGCTGTACATCGGGTACAGGCACTACGAGCGCGCCAACATCGCGCCGCTGTTCCCCTTCGGCCACGGCCTGTCGTACACGACGTTCGAGTACGGGCGGCCCTCGCTGAGCGGCCGGGTGCTCTCCGAGGACGGGCCGGCGCTCGAGCTGCTGTTGGCGGTGAGCAACATCGGCGAGGCGGACGGGTTCGAGACGGTGCAGATCTACTTGCGCGACGAGAAGTCGAGGCTGCCGCGGCCCGAGAAGGAGCTCGTCTCGTTCGAGAAGGTCTTCCTCGAGAGGGACCAGACCAGGCACCTCCGGATCAGGATCGACAAGTACGCCGTTGGGTACTATGACACGTCGCTGAGGTCGTGGATCGCCGAGGAGGGGAGGTTTGAGGTCCTTATCGGGGCGTCGTCGGCTGAAATCAGGTTGGTTTTCTCTCGTGGTGTTCGTTCCTTCGCAATGGTACACCCGCTGACACTATTTCTCGTACAGACGGAAAATATCGTTCGAAGTCAAGGAGTCCTTCACCTGGGTCTTCTAGGAGGTTTCTATCCAAATCCGGACCGGACCAGGTTACACTTCCCGAAATTGCCACGATTAGCTCGCAATACTCTTCGATACATTCCTTACCGCAACTGTTAATGGCCGGATATACGCCTCAGATTCATGGAGATACAAAGGGAACAATGGCATTTTCGATGCATGTGCAGGAGGGTTCGGCAACCCGGCAAATACACCAAGACCAAGAGATCTTGGCCCTTCAATTTGAGGGCCATTGGCTCTTGGCTGTCTTATTTTTTTTTTGTTTCGTTTTCAATTTGGTTCCGCCACTGTATGTATATATATGTGTACCCATCTCAGGGCTGTTAGTGTGGACTGAGTAGCCGAAGGTTGAGGAGGAAATGGGCTTTGGCTGTTGTCCTGGTGACAGTCTGTGCTTGAAAGGACGACTGAGCGACGTTCTCGAGATGAGATCCAGAGACTGGACTACTCGAGGCCGGACGCAGCGGTGTACACACTCGAGTACTCGTCTCGCTGGAGTGGCATTACGCAAGCATGTCAGTGCTCAAAACAGTCACGATACAATTGGAGCGCGTTGGTTGGCAGTGGTTTCGTGTCTGCCCCCTCCGCTGTGTGCCGAGTGCCGTGTGGTCCAGATCGTGTTGGAAGACCAGGTCCGAGAAGGGCAAAGTGATTTCCCAGACAGGGTGCCACTTTGCTTGTCCTGGACCGGCAGGTGGTCCCTTGTGTGCTGCGACCGTGCTCGTGGCTGCCAACGAAGTATAAGAAACATGCTAATGTGACCATTGCTGGTCTGCTGACCGTCCAAATCCTCCAGTCAGTAGTAGATATTGGCTGCCTTGGGATAAAAGCCAAGGTTGCCGTGTTGTTCATTTCGGGGAATTTCGTCAACGAACGGTTCCTCGGAGCGGGGATGACATGCCTCAAACAAGCTGGGGTGCATATGCCACGCCTCGGAGGTTTGCCGTTTGACTTCAATAGTTTCTCGAGTTGTGCCTATGTTGTGTTGCGAACGAGATTGTTTCTTATTATGCCATTTCATCGACTAGGAATGTGTAGTGCGTAATTGAAAAGGGCAATTTCGAGCCGAACGAGCTGCGGTTGATTGCCAAGATCTGCAAATGTGCCCGTGGCTGCTGTGCTGTCTGGCTGCGTGCAGCCTCGGCTCCGAGTCGAGATCAGCTCATCTACACAGTAAATTTGTTTGGGGAAGCTGAAGCTCCCGCCGCGCTACGGTAGTCTCTAGTCCGTGTGGCCTGTAGCTCGCCCGAAAGTCAATGAGACATGGTTTAGCCAGTTGTCTGCATGCAGCTCTCCTGCATTCCTTAGCAAACCACACGACCATCTGCTTGTTCCTGAAACCTTCTCTTGACACCGCAGTCCTCGTTTTTTAAGTCCCCGGTCACCCCGCCACGCAGCTCATCAGAACTGCGGGTCAGGGGTCGTCATCGGGTTTGTCCTGCCGTCTGTCGCTTTTACATGGTACCGTTCCTAAACCTGGGCAGGCTGGATTCGAGGCATGGCTGTCAGACAGAGGCCACCACCACCGCCTCCATAGCACACACACAACCGGTGTCCCGACTACCTCCCGCCCGGATATCCATCCCAACATCGACCTCACCTACCGCGTACCCTCTGCCTCATATGCTAGCCGTGTCATGGCTAGCTACACCGGCAGCGGCAATGGCGGCCCTTCCTCCTCCTCGTCCGGCTACGCTCCCCACGCCCCGTCCAACCTTCGCCAGAACTATCCTCACTTCGGGGACCAGGACGAGGACCCCGTAGGCGACTTCATGCGCTTCCTCAGGCGCCAGGTGCAGTCGCTGCATCGGTTCTGGAACGCGAAGGGGAAGAGAGCGACGCTGGCCTTCCTGCTCGAGGTGGCGCACCAGCTGCGCAGGAACCTAACATTACGTCGCATTTCCAGTTTTCCGCACCTCATGGTCATGATATGGGCCGTTGTTTTGCTTTGGGGAGAGCGATGGATATTTCACACAAAGGTCGAGAGTTGTCATTGGAGTAATTGGGAGAAATGGGTAATGATTTCCCTCCCCTACTCCTCTCGGGGACCGTATTACAGACACAGGAAGCTGACCAACGCGTATTGTCTCTGTAGCCGTCAGATGCCACGCCTCACCACCTGATCTTCGTCGCCGACCCTCAAATTATCGATCCGAAGTCTTACCCCGGGCGACCTTGGCCGATCAGTTCGTTGACTGTCACCGTCACCGACAACTACATGCGCCGGTCATACCGCCAGTTGCAAGAGCAGCTACATCCTGACACGGTCTTTTTTCTGGGTGATCTGTTCGACGGGGGGAGGGAGTGGAGGACATTCCACGGCGATTCCCAAGACCCAAGCTGGAATCACCGACCGAAGGGCGAAATAGGCTACGCGAAAAAGTGGAAGAAAAAGTACGGAGAAGATTTTTGGCTGAAGGAATACGCGAGGTTCATTGGGCTGTTCGTCAGCCCTTGGGATCTAGGCGGAACAGAAGCAGGGCCAGGCCAAAGAGGGAGAAGGCTGATTGCCAGTCTACCTGGCAACCACGATCTCGGATTTGGGTCCGAAGTCAAGGTTCCTGTGAGAAATCGTTTCGAGGCGTATTTTGGGGACGTGAACAGGGTGGACGTCATCGCGAATCACACCTTCGTGTCGATAGACGCGGTTTCGCTGAGCGCCCGCTCCTCGGACGACAGGAACCGAGGCGACCTGAGCAGCATCTACAAGCCAACAGAGGATTTCCTGAACAAAGCCCAACTATCGAAACGAAAAGCAGTCGAGCGAGAGTTACGGCGACTTCGCGGAGAGGCTGGGGAAGTACCACAAGAACACAAGATCGAGGACGCGCTTTCGGCGGAATTCAACAACATCCCAACGCTGAACCCAGGCGAGGGCAAGGCGGAACTGCCAACGATACTGCTTTCACATGTGCCGTTATACCGGCCGCCAGGGACGCAGTGTGGACCTATGCGAGAACACTGGCCGCCAGCGAATCCAGCGGACCCAGAGGCCAAAGACGATAGGAATGCGATTTCCGTATCTAGGGGCTACCAGTACCAGAATGTGCTTAACGAAGGCGACTCGATAGACGTGGTCAACAAGATCGGCAACATTATCCACGCGTTTTCCGGCGACGACCACGACTATTGCGAGTTGAGGCATGCCGACAACCAGGCGAATGTGAAGGAGATCACGGTCAAGAGCGTGAGTATGGCCATGGGAGTCCCCACGCCGGGTTTTGTCATGGTCAGCATGTACAACCCCATCGACGCGGAAGGGAAGCCACTCTCAGGTGACCAGGAGCACACGCTCCAGACGCATCTGTGCCTGCTGCCCAGCCAGCTGTCTACCTACGCGCGCTACGGTGGCTTCGCCTTCGTCTGCGCCGTAGCACTGACCATACGGGCGTTCCTCGTGCCCATTCTGAACTTGCAACCGTTTGCACTCGACCCAAACGCGCCAGGGAGCAAGTCCCGGTCCGCACTGCCCATGTCCAAGGCGAAACTGGACGACCACGACCCGGAGCAGGCTCAGTCCGGGTACTCTGGATATCGGAATGGGTCCTCTGCGTCATCGTTCAACTCAGCAGCGCCGCACCGGTCCGCGACGCGAGATAGGAGCGCGTCTTTCACGCCCGGAGTCAGGGCGAACGGCCTCGTGGCACAGGCCCGCAACGCATCGCCGAAGCGGGCGCCGGCCGGGGGCGGGAACGCCAAGGGCCTCGCGAGGCACAGCTCCAACAGGGAGAAGAACGGGGGCCGTTGGGGCGGCTGGGGTCACGGGCCCAAGATAGAGATCGACATTGGCGAGGACGACGAGTATTACTACGACGCGGGCAAGTCACGCTGGAAGGCGACGAGCTCGAGGAGGAGGGGCAGCAGGAACACACTGGTGGTAGCGTGGAGGGAATTATGGACCACGGCGTGGAGAGTATTGTGGATGGTTGGGGGTTTCTGGCTGTGGTTGGCTTATAAGGGATGATGGGTTGGGTGGCGTTGTTGTTATTAATGGGCCTGGGAGATGTATACCCGTCTCATAATTCAGTGTATAAACCAGCTGTGACTATTATTGCATATGAGCGAAATCCACGTGTAATTGCCCCTTTATCATGATCACCCGGCGGTTATTGAATCCGGCCCATGGAGTGTCGAGCTCAGCACCGCTTCGCGGCATAGTATGGGCCGTTTGGGCGGTCTAGGGAGCAAGTGGTGGACCCAAATAGGAGACCGGTCTAAATTTAGAGTGACAACGCCGCATCCTTTCTTGTTGAAAATGATATTTGGAACGAGAGAGAGGGATAATGTATATGTTCTCAGTAAAGCAGGTCAGACAGTGGTGCCAACACGTTGAAAAAGGAAACAGTATTAATTGTTGATCGCGTTGAACCATCCCCCTCGGACCCCCCGCCCCACACCTGTTACCCGCTCAAACCCTTCTTTTGGGCTGCCCCTTATCTGCGGCCGATAAGCGGGCCACCAGACAGCTTGCCAAGCCTTTGAATGGGGCAAGGCTTTTAAGGTTGCCCGGATGAGGCGATCCTCCCCCTTCCAACTTCGACCTGTGACCAAACATCGGGCAAGCGGGCTAGCACTCCTCTGCCCGCATCGTGACCCGTCACCTCCTCCCGCATACCCTCTCTGGTGCTCTCGGCGAACCTCTCCCTCCCCTCGAAACGATCCTATCCTCCAGAGGCGCCATGTTGCCTGGCTCGGTGCGGCGCGTAGCCGCAGCGGCGCCACACTCGCCGATTCTGTCATCCATCGGCTCAGCTGTCCCACGAGCGGCCGTCGCCAACATCACCCTGACCTGCAGACCTCTCCAACAGAGACGCTACTCGTCATCGAAACCATCGCGGGACAACGATTCAGGGGACTTGCCCGTCAACCAGTCCGTCCAGCCATCTACCGTATCCAAGACCGCCGGGGCAAAATCTTCCGGTGATAAGAGGAAACGGAAAGCAAAGGAGAGCTCGGATGAACAACAACTCCCAAGGGTCCCCAGCACGCAAAGTATACCCAACGAATGTATGCGCAGCCAAATTGCCGACCATCGCTATCCTGTGCGCTATGCTAACCTCTGCCACGCAGCCCTCGCCCTATCCTCGTTCTTCTCTCTCCACAGGCCGATCTCGGTGACACACAGCCTACCTCGAATCGTAACCGACGATGCCTTCGCAGCGATATTTACCCAGCGCGCGAAAGCGGCGAGGCACTCCGAGGTCATGTCCACCATCTCGCGCACCGTTCAAGGTCTCGAGCAGCCCATGGCAAGCCTTTCCGTCGAAAGCGAGGCCAACACCACCTCCGAGACTGAGGCCGGGATCCACAAGCTCGACATGATGCAAGGAGATGGTGCCGAGGCAGCCGTCTCCGTGCAAATAAACTCCATGTCTGGCAACTTCTTGCCCTTCCGGCCTCCACCTCTACCGCAACCGCACTCCGCGACCAGCACATCCGAGGCTGCAGGGAAGGCCGGGTCAGACGCTGCCCTCGCCGCGGAGGCGGATCAGCAGATGCAGACGCGAGTGTACAGGGCCGTCTTCACGATCGAGGAGTCGACGGACGCGCACGGCGACGTCAAGATCCTGGCGCACAGCCCGGAGCTCATCGAGGAGCCGCAGCAGCAAGGCGCGAAGGCGGCGGCCGAGCCGCGGACGTTCCTGGAGCGCATGGCGCTGCGGCAGATGCGCTACGAGGACTCGCGCGACCAGCAGCAGCACACGAGGGGCAGCACCATGCTGGCCATCAGCGTCAAGAGGCAGCGGAAGCTCAAGATGAAGAAGAAGAAGTACAAGAAGCTGCAGAAGAGGCTCAGGCACGAGAAGAGGAAGCACGACAGGTAGATAGAGAGAGCGTGTGTGCATGTGAGCTGGCCGGGAGCTCTCAGCCTAGTTGGGGTGGGCATCTGATCTCGGTGTGTATGCACGTTACGGCGTCGTTTGCTGCTCTTTCTTTCCTGGTACGGGGTCGTGGGTGCTGCATTAGAGGCCGTTCACGGCGATGTCATCGGCAACTTTTGAAGAGGGCTTCTATAATCATCTCCCTCTTACATAACAAAGTTCATACTACCACTCCATCGCGACGTTGTGCTTTGCCTGCGGGTTTGTGTGACGCTGTGAGACCATTGCGGCTGTGTTTGTATGCCGGTGTACCCATATACTATACAATACTAGCTTACAGTAGCCGTCAACATTTGGGTTTGACCTTGTTCAGCCCACACCTTCCCATGGGATAATTTAAGTAAGCTGCTGTGGAATAGCCTTCTATGTTGTGGCCTGGGATAGAATGTCAACTATAGGGTAGTAGACCACCAAACAATGCCTGAGACAGCTTGCACGGTAATATGTAGTACGGCATCTCAGGAACACTGTCCTTTTCGCTCACTGCATATAACTCACTCTCATGGCCAAGGGGCCAGGCACGCTTGATCGTAGCCCTGAATTTTGTTCCTTTGTGTTAGCACGTTTCTGCAAAACTGCTTTTCACCGTTCCATCCATCTCAGCGCGATCGCCTTTCTCTAGTTGTGACCAATATGCATCTTGCTGTGACTAGACGCTTGTGCATCATGTCAGATCACTGTTGCAACCTGTCTGAGGTTCTCTCTTACGAGTTCTGACAAACCAAGTCTACCCGGGGATTCTCTTCAGTCTTTCCACACGTGAAAAAGAGAAGAAGCTCCTCACAGGACCACGTACTGTTGGGTCACTTTCCGTACCTAGGTATGTATGAATCACACATCCCGTGTAGCAGCAATCCATGTGATTCTATATGCCAAGGCACCTAGTTGTGCACGTTTTCCCCGGCCATTTATGGAGCCCAGAGGTTTTTGAGAGCTCTTATCACGATGCACTCCGAAAGTTTGTGGCAGGGAGCAGGTTTCTTGCGTAGATAGTGAAATACAGATAGTCCAAGGCAGGAAGCGCTTGGGGTCTCTTCGGCAGGAGAGGTCTCACCTCATGTGTCACCAACCAGGGATGATTTACAAGACAGTTTTTGGAGAATATGAGCGAATGAAGATCGTGCTCTATTAGAAGAGGTGTCTTTTGGACCATGAGACCAAGGTCTAAGTTGCCTCAATTTATGGCTAAGGTTATATCCAATCGAGGCTGTGGTTGATGCTCAAGGTGAGAACCCCGGCCGCCCCGGGCGACCGATCCTTGCAGGTACCGGTGTGAGGACCCTGCCGGCCGGCCCCACATCCTGGCGCGACCCACTAAAAACTTCGAGTGCCTGCCAGAAAAAAGTTCAAGCTCTCAGTAGCTTCTGATGTTCGCAGTCGTCTACAATTTCGCCTGTCGCATTTCGGATCACTCGAGATCTCTGGCGCACATTCGACCTCGTTCAAGATGTCGCGCAAGCAAGTGTAGGTCTCAAGACCCTCCAAAAGATATGTTCATGTCACTGATCCCAAGATTTCCTGCAGAGACTCGAGAATCCCGGCTCTCATCCGCAACGGAGTCCAGGAAAAGAAGAGGAGTTTCTTTGTGGTTGTCGGTGACCATTCCAAAGACACGATCGTCCGCCTGCATTACATCCTCTCCCAAGTCGACGTCAAACAGAACAAATCGGTACTATGGGCCTACAAGAATAAGCTGCTGGACTTCACCAGCCACCGAAAGAAGCGCGAGACAAAGATTAAGAGGGAAATCAAACGAGGCACACGAGAAGCAAACTCCGAGGACCCCTTCGAACTTTTTGTTTCGCTCCACAATATCCGATATGTCTATTACAAGGAGACAGAGAAAGTCCTCGGTAACACATACGGCATGTGTATCCTCCAGGATTTCGAGGCCGTGACACCAAACATCCTCGCGCGAACGATCGAGACGGTCGAGGGAGGTGGTCTGGTGGTGCTGCTTCTGAAGGGAATGAACAGTCTGAAGAGCCTCTACACATTGTCCATGGACGTCCACTCGCGGTACCGAACCGAAGCCTACGACGATGTTGTCGCAAGATTCAACGAGCGATTCATATTATCACTCGGCAGCTGCGACTCGTGCCTGGTGATTGACGACGAGTTCAACGTGTTGCCTATATCAGGAGGGAAAGATGTCAAGGCGCTTCCGCCCCCAGACTTGGATCAGCCCAAGAGCGCAACCCAGGAAGAGCTGGATAATCTCAAGGAAAGTCTGCAAGATACCAAACCTATCGGATCACTGGTAAAGCTTGCAAAGACGACGGACCAAGCCAAGGCCCTGTTGACTTTCTGCGATGCCATCTCGGAGAAGACCCTGAGGAACACTGTCACCCTGACCGCTGCGAGAGGAAGAGGAAAATCCGCGGCAATGGGCGTGGCTGTCGCATCAGCCGTCGCATATGGCTACAGCAATATCTTTGTCACATCACCTTCTCCTGAAAACTTGAAGACGTTCTTCGAGTTTATCTTCAAAGGATTCGATGCGTTGGGTTACGTGGACCACCTCGATTACTCTATCATTCAGGCCACCTCGCCGGAGTTGAACAAGGCCATCGTCAGAGTCAACATTCACCGCGACCACAGACAAACGATACAGTATATAAGACCACAGGATGCGCATGTGCTTGGACAAGCCGAACTGGTCGTCATAGACGAAGCTGCTGCGATCCCATTGCCGCTCGTGAGGAAGCTGATGGGGCCGTACCTTGTCTTCATGGCATCTACAATCAACGGCTACGAAGGAACCGGACGGTCTCTATCGCTGAAGTTGATCAAGCAGCTAAGAGAACAGTCGAGACCAGGTGCCTCCGCCAGCGGGGAGGGCGAGCTTGCAGACAGGTCAACTGGCAGGGCCGCCAAGAACCAGGAGTCCTCCCACCTCGGTAGCAGGACACTGCGAGAGATCACATTGTCAGAGCCAATCCGTTACGCGCAAGGAGATTCTGTGGAGAGGTGGCTGAACAGGCTTCTCTGCCTGGATGCGACGCTGCCAAAAGCCAAGCTCAGCCAGGGCTGCCCTGACCCAGCGCAGTGTGAACTGTTGAACGTCAATCGCGATACCCTCTTCAGCTTCCATCCCGTGCCGGAGAAATTCCTGCAGCAGATGGTCTCACTTTACGTTTCGAGTCATTACAAGAACAGTCCTGACGACCTCCAGCTCATGAGTGACGCACCTTCCCACGAATTGTACGTGTTGGTACCGCCTGGGGCAACGGAAGGGAGTCGCCTGCCGGAGCCGCTTTGTGTAATTCAAGTGGCTCTTGAGGGTAAGATCAGCCGGCAGAGTGTGATCAACTCTCTGAGCAGGGGACGGAGACCTGATGGCGACTTGATACCATGGCTGGTCAGCCAGCAGTATCAGGATGACGAGTTTGCTTCCTTGTCTGGAGCCAGAGTTGTCCGGATTGCAACAAACCCTGACTACGCCTCGATGGGATACGGCTCAAAAGCGCTGCAACTTTTGACCGACTACTATGAGGGCAGATTTACAAACCTCGCAGAGGATGCGGATGTGGCAGTCGAGGAGACGATAACCAGGGTGACCGACGCAGAGCTGGCAGATGCGAATCTTCTGGACGACAACATCAAGATCAGGGACCAGAGCAAAATGCCTCCCCTGTTCTCCGTGCTCTCTCAGCGCAGGCCGGTAGAGCTCGACTACGTCGGTGTAAGCTACGGACTGACGCAGCCCCTGCACAAGTTCTGGAAACGGTCGTCATTCGCACCGGTCTATCTGAGACAAACAGCCAACTCGCTGACAGGCGAGCACACGACCGTCATGATTAGGCCGCTGGAGAGGGGCGGCGACAGGAGTTGGCTCGGCGCCTTCTCCCGTGACTTTCACCGCCGATTCATGGAGCTGCTGTCCTACCAGTTCAGGACGTTCCCCTCAGTCTTGGCTCTGAGCATTGACGAGAGCGCCAACGCTGGAGCAGCACTTGACGACGTTGAGCCCCGCCCATTAACAAAGGCAGAGCTCGATGAGCGCTTCACGCCTCACGATCTGAAGCGTCTGGAGTCATACGCGAACAACATGCTGGACTACCACGTCATCCTCGATCTCATCCCAAGAATAGCAGAGCTCTACTTCCAGGGGCGTATCAAGAATGCAGTCAAACTGTCAGGTATCCAGCAGTCGATCCTACTCTCTGTCGGTCTTCAGCGCAAGGACATGGACGCCGTCGCGGAGGAGCACGGCAGCCTGCAATCGTCGCAGTTGCTTGCCATGTTCATCAAGATCCTGCGCAAGATCACGACACACTTCAGCAGCGTCGTTTCAGGGGCGTACGATGCCGAGATGCCCCGGACGGACATTGGCGTCAGCCGCGAAAACGCAACTGGCGTGCATGACGACGAGATAGTCGATAGCAAGTTCCAACCTTTGGAGAAGGCTCTGCAGGAGGAGCTTGATGAGGAAGGAGACGAGGCCTTGAAGGAGGTGAGGAAAAAGCAGAGAGAGCTAATTGACTCTCTGCCTCTTGATCAGTAAGTGCCCTGAATTCCCGCCGACTATGTCGTAAAGGACATATATTAATCATGACGCGCTAGATACCAAATCGAGGGCAATGAAGAGGTGTGGAAAGACGCCGAGGAGCAGGTCAAGAAGGGCAAGGGAAGCAATGTGGTTAGCGTCAAGAGCAGCAAGCAGAAGAGGAAAGCTGGCCAGACCGCGGAGGAGGTCTATAATGAGGCTTTTGGTGAAAAGAAGCACAAGAAGCACAAGAAATCCAAGAAATAATGGCTTGCGAGCCACAGTGGTCAATGTTGGGGGCTTTTTGAGATCTGCATTGAGGGTTAGGTAGGACGGCGTTTTGGGAAAGGGAAAAGACCATAAGACCATGGAAGCTAAGACTAGCCACAGAGTATTACTTCTTGTACGATGTTTGTGTGTCCACCGCAGAGCCTCATCCCTCGCGTCGAGCAACCTCTGCAGATCCTCAGCCCTGTGATGTGGTTCTTGGGGGAGAAAGCCCCCCCGCAGGCCACCCTTGTCGCCGGCGGGGGAAGCTCTAGGCCCGGGAATTAAGCTTGTTCGTTCCTGCTTGCCCCTGAGCTCATTTCGCCTAGCCAAGCTTTGTCGCTTGGCCTCTCGGGGTGATAGCGCGGCCGACGGGCAGCCACTAACACGAGCTTTGCCAGTGCGCGCTTGGAAGGAAGGAGGGAAGACAAGGGAGGGCGATCAGTGATTGATTAGGGAGCTCCACGCCGTTCTTTTCCCCGTGGGCGAGTGTTCTCGACCTTCGCTTCGCGACTCATTGCGTTCCCTTTCTCGTCCGGATCTGCAAGACTGCTCTGTCTTGGGCTTGCTGTTGGTCTATTGACCTGTCATTCGTTTCTGTGGAGTCAATTGGCCTTTCTTGGCCATCTTTGGTTGCGACGAAGTGCTCTCGTGCCCGTGTAATTAACTTTCGGATCCGCAACACGATGTTGACGCGCCCCAAGCTCCTCGCCGCAGCATCGCTGCTCATCGGAGCCGCGTCCGCCCGGCCGCCACTCGTCACACCGGTCCTGGACGCCCGAGCTCCAGCAGCTACAGACCCATGGGTCAGCGTCGACACATCCGGCGTGCCTGTAACGGTGACGCCCGTGGTCACTGTCGTGGACGGGGCCACGACCACGATATCGGCTGCTCCCAACGACCTGACGGCGACTGTGATGACGAGGACGGATTATGCTGAGATCACGACTAGTACTGGCACCGCGCCTCCGGAGCCCACGGCCACGAACAAAGATGGAACAGGCTCGTTCCTGGTTTGTAATAATGCCGATGGGGCCAATGCCCCGTTCTGCCAGCCGTCGCATAACAGCTCGCTTTATCCCGGCACGACGTATTATGGTAAGCGAGCTCTCGAACATCATTCACAGAAGCATATGCAGGCATCTGACCATCTGAAATTCATGTAGTTACATGGGACACCTCCGTCTTCAACTCCACCAATACAACTGTGATTCTGGAGGGCTCCTACATTAATGCAACGACCGGCGAGGTTGCGTCCCAGGCGTTCTCCTCAGACAAGATCACGGCTGGGTGGTCATACTACGCGTGGGCAGTAGACAGCAAGCTGCTACAAGGGAAGAGCGCCGTCAACATCACGCTGTTCCTCAACGCGCTCGACGCGGACCAGAACACGACCGCGAAGTCATACACGGGTCCTACGGTGCTCGTCACGAAGCCTCCGACATACCACCAGGCGCCGCCCAAGATGCCAACCGGTGCCGCGCTCTACATCGGCCTACCGACGGTCCTGGGCTTCTGCGTGATCATGATCTTCGGCGTGTGCCTCTGGAACAAACAGGCGCGGAAGATATCTATTGGTAACATCATGTCGCGAAGCAGGCATGGTTACGGCATCGCCAAGGGCCGTGCGAAGAGGTTGGGCCGCCGGGACAGGAAGGGCCACAACATCCGCCTGATGGATCATCTTCCCGAAGACCAGCACTACCGCGACGAGCCGCGGCACCAGCCCAGCAGCAGGGGCGGCGGCGACGATGGCTGGGGCCAGCAGCACGTCTATCGTCGCCAGGAAAATAATAACGACTTCCTCGGCCACGCCAGGCGCGATAGTGATGCACTGGGCAGCCTGGCCGGGACTCCGACGAGTGCGAATTTCCCTGTGACGCAGCCGCCGCAGGGAGGGAATGCGTTTAGGGAGGAGCTAGAGAGGCAGCAACGAGAGAGGTCTTAGGATGGGAGGACCTGGGATCGTTACGTGCTATATATGAGGCACTAGATGCAAACCCGGCCTGATTTGGGCTGGAAGTGGAAAAAGTAAAACACAAAAGCACACTTCCATTCACAAGTGTTGCTAACTATTGTCCAAATACAATTGTAGTCTTAAACAGAGGCAAATTTGCTGGCCAGGTAGGCCGCACGCCAAAAACCGACCACCACGAGTATGCAGCAGACTTGATAACAGTTTCAACTCTCATCTTGGCTGAGTCTCCAAGTTCATAAAGGGGACAGGTGTATACGCCCCTTGCCTCAACTTCTGCAGAGCTCTAGCCCGGACCGCTGCCTCAAAAAAGGGTATGCCTAGCTTGAGCAGCGGCTAAATAGATATCTCAAAAAGTTGGGAGGTATTCTGACTCTATGGTGTGAAGTCTTTCCTCGTTTGTTAAAAGCTGAACTCCATCCCACTAGTCTCCCACCTTTGCTAACCACCCCGCCTTTCTTATATTCTTTTTGCACTTCTGTTTTGCATATGTTCACTAGCACCGTTCAATACAGGGATTGACGTGAAGGATGCGCAGATTGTTGTTATGTGAGAAGACGTCGTAGCTGTTTCAAGTAGTGAATTCCTCACAAACAGTGAGGGCCGTTCCTGCGACCTACCAGGTGTCAGCACTGTGCCAGTCTCAGCACATGCAATGATGACACGGCGCGTCGTCCAACCATCTTGTGTCTGCAGCCTGGGTAGCCTAGGCAGCCTTGCATCACTCTCTATAGCCCTGCTCCAGTTACTACGGACGAAGGGAAGCAACTGTCCCAATGGAGGTCAAGTTGTTAGACTCGAATCTTAAAAAGGTGGATAGAAACGTGAAGCAGGTTCTGGGCTTCAAACCAAGAGCATTATCCAGCCTAGGACTCGAACCTAGATCTCTGCTGCGTTTTCTACACACGCCCGCAGAATCATGCCATTAAACTAGATAGACTAATACTTTGCCATGGTTTAGTGTATAAACTGGTACTATAATAGCCTCCCTAGAAACTTGTAGAAAAGAATCTCGATTAACAAGGAAAAACAAGGTTCCTGTACATGAGAGAGTTGAAGAGTGAGGTATGAAAACTGAGAGATAGAAGGAGATGAGAAAAAGGGCTAGTAAATGGGAAAATGAAAGAAGTTACATTACACCACACGCGCTCTCTAGGCTCTCTGAATCGCTTCCTCTTTTGCTTAAAGAGATAGTACCCACTCAGCTTTAACTGACGTATTGACGTCAGCTGTGTCTGACTCTGGACCCTATCGTGACAATTGTATTTGCCCGAGAATTGAATCTGGAGATAAGACAGGAGTGGGGCGGGGTGGCGGGGAAGGCATGTTGTTATCAGCACTGGTATTGCTAACCTTATGCACTCCGTAGTGTGGATGTTCTTTTCGAACCACCCTCTCTGACGTGGTCTTCACTATCGAAATGGACCAGCGCATTGACAAGACGGGTTGAAGTTCGTATAGTCCGGCCGAAAGCCGAAAACAGAGTGGGATGCAGACAATGTTTCCAAGGTTGCGAGCTCTCGCCAGATCTACACCACAATCCAATATAATCTCTCCCTACATATAGAAATACCTACCAAATCAGGTTCAAATGTCTCTTGGTGGCAAACACAGCAGGTCTCTTCACCTGTCAAATGAAGATGCTTTGATAAGCAATCGAAACTTACTGTGCAGAGTAGAATTTACTTGACCCTGCGTCGGCCGGCGGGCAACTGCGCCTGAACCGGACCAGCGAAGTCGCAGCGGGTCGACTCCCGATCCGAGAAAACCCCGACGTATATCATCGGGAGCGCAGCCGAAGTGTACCACGAGTCCTATATAAGGCGTCACGTCACCTATTCTTTACCATATCCACTATTTTTATTTTTAAATATAATCAATAGCCATCAGTGAGTTACACCTTGATCTAGTGCTCGTCAATTGAGTATTCTGGTCAAACAATGCGATTGCTGATTCTCATCTCGACAGTGTCTAACCTTATTCCTCTCACCGTTATCAAAGGCGCTGGCCACGAGTTCATTCCCCTTCCCCAGGGAGAAAACGCGACTGTTGCTGATTTTCACTCGTAGGTTAAAATTCTTGACTGGACCACTGTGTCATCATCTAAGCCTTTGCAGAATCCGAACCAAGACCACAGATTCCCCGAGTTATTTCACATCAGGGTTCTACAAGATCACCGCTGGGCCTGCCCGACCCGCTAATTATACTTTTGAGGAGACCAAGTATGTTCTGAGTGGTCAAATTGATGTTTTGGTATGTGATCATCTATCCCTCAAGAATAATTACATTATCTGACTCCATTCAATAGGATGAAGCTACTGGCATTACTCACCATCTCGTGCCCGGAGACTTTGCTTTCTTCCATGTCGGATCAAAAGTACAGGTATGTCACGCCTGTCTCATCTTTCATGATCGGAATACTGGATCTTTTATTTCGTCTTGTACTGCTGAGTACCGTGGCTGTCCGCTGCCGGTCCGGCAGTCGAGCACGCATATTCTCATCGTAGAAGCAATTACGTCCAAGTCATTTCTGGCTGTCTCAACTAACGAACACTTTATAGTTCTCGACCAAGTCCAACGGTTTTGCCTTTTACGCCGTCACTCGACCTGTCAAAGCTCCTCATCCCAATCTTCAAGGCCGAGAGGAGGAAGCAAAAGCCAAGTTGTAAAGGATTGCAAGCGACAACACGAGACACAGAATATCTATCACCGAAGTAAACTGTTAGAGATTAATAGCAGATACATCAGATTTTGTTTCTGTCACGTGAGGAATTTCCACAAATAAGTAGCTGTCGTAAATCAAGGCAGTGCTATCCATCAGAGCAGACTCAATTTATGCGGTCTGAATCGCGAATTCAGAGTAGCCCGCGGTTGACAGACACGAGACGGGGAAGCAGGAAACTCACGTCACCGCTGTGGTTACCCATATTCACAGGTCTAACCAGTTTCATGTACCTAGATCTTCACCTCTTTATTGAATTAGGAATACTGATGAATCAAGGTACAAGTCCAGACCTCATCAACTTCTCTTTTGTTCATGTCTTCTTCAGTTGGACGTCTAGCTCTAACGCTTGTTGATGCTGTTTACCGGTGGCTGAGGTCACATGTGTCTACAAGCAGTGCTTTGGCTGGCTAGTCTTGTTCTACTGTTGCTTCGACCACAAATCATAACATAACAATGCATCTGGCCGTAAAGTTCCTGATCCATTTCATATATTCGCCTCCCGAATCATCATTCCTTCACGCATCCCCGGTTGTAATCAACACCCTGCCAAAACCTTCAGGCTTGGGTGTTATCTTTGCGCTCTGGACACGCATTTCATGTACACTCTTCCTGAAGGACGACCTGCTCCAACACGATCAAAGGTAAGAGGTGGGAGTTGATTGTCCGTCGTCTTTCCCTGAGCATCGCATAGGGAAATGTCGTAGATAGCCAAGAAAAGAACCGTTGGTACCATAATATTCAGTTTCGCAAACTACAATTCATCAGCTTATAATCTCAGTATGGTCTCAAGGGATCATTCATACTCTCTCAGCAGCTGGAAAAGTGAATCAGCTTAGTACGGTTTGGGAAGGTTTGTATCAGATAATTATTCAGGGCACTTACGACATGGATGATTCCCTGATCCCCACCCAAGAAAAGCATGAGGCGTTGCCATACCTTCAGCCCTGACCTTGTCGTGTCGACTTGGGTCCCATTCGTGAGGGTCTGTGTAAATATGCGGATCCATATGGACATCCTGAGCAGCGTAGACCTAGAGCCAGACTGACATTAGCAAAGATTCAAGCCGAGACCCAGCGTTTCACATCCATCACGTACTGCGAGTCCATCCGGAGGGATAAATGATCCTGTATCCCCGACTGGGACCTTCTTCCCACCGATATTCTTTCTCACAATTGTTCCCGACATGGTAAACCGCATAGTCTCCTTCATAGCCAGTTCAAGGAGCGGGAACTCTGTTTCCCAGTCCTCAAGCGTGAATCGGTGCAGGATATCAACAACGCTCTCGTCTGACTGCAGTCTATGATTCTCAATAGCCGTGTCGACTTCCGCCCTCAGTTTCTCCATCCAGACCGGACTCTGAGTCAGGTAGCATAAGTTCCACGCAGCGTTGATGCTCGTGTTAAAGACACCGGCGAGTATGCCGCCAATAATCGACTATACATGAATAGGATGTCAGATGTTACTATTTGCGTTTAGCGTGAGAAGGATCAAGACGTACCAGGGCAATTATAGGGTCGCTGATCTTTTGTTCCATCATCAACTGCATCGCATCCTGCTCCACTCTGCCACTTTTACGTCTCTCAGAGACAAAACCTTGAATCAACCAGTGTAATCTGGAGTATCCCCAGAGGCGCCTGAGTTTGGAGGGCGTGGGTAATAATGGAAACCAGATATCAAATAGAGAGCTCTCTTCAAGTGGTTTGTACACCTCTCTCGTCTTGACAACCAGGTCCAAACTATTAGCAATGTCATGCGTTCCTGTCATACGATGTGTAAGTCGATAGATAAGAGTACCCATTGTGTCAACTGGGTCAATGATGCCCTCAGAACCTATTTCTTGAACACACTCGTAACTATCGTTGACGAGATGGTGTAGATTGAGTGTCATTTGGTCATCGTGTGTGCACTTCTTGTAGACAAGAACAGCGGTACGAGCAGCGCTATTTGTCAGTCCATCTACGTTCAGAAAACTCCCGAACAAGACCAGGAATCTTTGACTGACTTAGCACCTGCTCGAGTCCTTGCAACCTCAAACGAAGGAACTTAGCTTACCCGGAAAGAGAGTCAAGTCCTCTGGAAGTGAGATAGGTAGTCCGTGCTGCATCGCCAGAAATTGCGATTACGTGATTTGACCCATACCAGAAGCTGAACTGACGGTTTGGGCTTTTGTCTCTTCCGAGCTGAAGGTATTCCGCTCTGGATCTCCAGAACTTTGGTGCTTTCCAGCTCAAGTATCCTTTGGCAAATTCTGGCGCATCACTGGGTGGGTTTATGCGATAAAGAAGTGGTCTTGCAGCCATCAAGACCAGAACAGTCGCTATTGCGGCCAACAGGTTGTGGGCCTGGCCTGGAATTGCCGTCAGGCTACTCAAGATTATAGCCATACTGAGCAAATCTTGCGTTGTTTGAGTCGAGCGATGTCTGAGTGCTAGATAATGAAGTTGAGCGAAACATCTAGGAAACCAATGAGCTGACAGCTGGGGGATGGCTGGAATAATAAGCAGAAATCGGAAAGACATGCTAGCGAGGGGAAGAAAGACCTAACCTTAATCTCTATGATTTCCAGGAAGGATTGAGCGATCAGCAAAAGCGGATACATCCCTCGGAATGCGGACTCAATGGGCCAATGCACATTGGTTTAGTGCACGGAATCTTGTTAGCTTTACCATTCCTCTTGCATGTTATGCAGCTTACGGCTGCATTATCCGCCTATCACAGTCTTACATGACGCCAAGTACGAAGCCATTTCTGCCACCAGCTGACGATGCATGGGACACTAACCTTTTTACTTGAAAAGGCAAATCGGCGATGGTCTTGTCCTACAAAGGGAATGAATAGTTGTCTCGAGTCTACTATACAGCAATTCCGTCACATGAGAAACGCACTGGCACTCTCACCTGCGACTCCGCATAGTTTGCGACCCGACCGGCGAATCTGTCACCATAGGGAGATCCTACCAAGAAATTGACCAGCAATAATTAGCAGAACTATATGGACTATATGTGTAATTCTGAGCCCCCTATAAAGCAGGCTTAGCAATCAGGTGGGTGCCTCGAAGTAGCAGAACTATACACATAGTCAAACAGGCATCACCTAGCACTGTGAGGTTTACAATATCATCCATGGGACTATGAGTTCCCTCATCTTGGCGGCAACTCCTGAAGCTCCGTATCAGTATCGGCTGTTAGCATGGTCCTGCACCAACAAAAGTTAAACAAATGTAGTATGCTATCCATGGCTATCCATGGAATCACTTATCCTTGTTTTATTATAAATAAATATTATTAACAAAATATCTACTCCATGAAGATCACGACGCAAAGGCCGAAACCTTAAATTAAAAGAGCTGCTCTGTCACCCCCACTCAATATTTAGCTCCTTCGATTTCTAGAGAAGTGGACGATAGATCGCGACCCAGCCTTTCACACTCAAACCTGTATAAGGTTGTATGTACTCCTAGTACAATGCTTCCGTATCTGTGTGTTTGTCCGACATGGTTTCTGGCTTTATTCCTGACCTGCCAAGAACTCTCTTGTGTTGTACATCAGGTAGGTATCAGGCTCTGGTCGTTCCCACGTGTTTCCCCCTCCTGAGCCGCTGTGCACACCGCCCGCCCGCAAATCCACAGTAATCAGTATTCCTAATATTCTTTTGTTTCTGTAGTCTTTGTAACTTCTTTGCCTGCGCCTCCCTTGCAGCGGGCGTGAGCCCCTGAGGATTGGGCTTATAGTATCCAGGGACGGTCGGCTGCCGGACAGCGGTGCTGGGCAGAATGTGTCCAGGCAGATCGGGCATCGGTCCGTCGATCACGAGCAGAGGCACTCCGGAGTCCGAGAGGTCGATCGACGGTGTGCCTGCGCTGGTGTAGTTAACGATGGGTGCGAGGCGTGGGGGCTCCGGTGGCGGGTTGGCCGCCTGTCCCCCGGCGTAGCCTGTCGATCCTTCCACACAGAGTTCGGGCAAAGTCGTTGCTGCAGATTCCGCATACTTCCAAAGGTTGGTGAAGTTGTAGAACGTCTCGGGCGTCCAGAAGATGCGACAGTCGGCAGCTTCGAACTGCATGGCGAGGGGGACCGTCTCGCCCTCGCGAACCTGCGCGCGTAGGCTGACGCCACCGCTATAGTAAAAGACACCCGAGTTATTCAGGGACCCCAGAACGTTAACATCTTGGTTGACAGCCTCGGCTACCCCGAATGCGTTCAAGACATCGATGCCGAGCGACTCGAGGTCGTAATGACGGGCGCCGCGACTCCCGCTGGGTGTCTGCATAGGGCCGTAGGTTGGACGCCCGCCGACAACGACGCTTTTGACACCTGCATCATGGCGCATCATCTCCATGAACAGCGAGCAAGCGGATGAACAGAAACTGTCGGACAGCTAGATGGGCACACGAAAGCATCAGCACTGACAGCCACACGCGTCGAAGAGGAACGGGAGCCCCAAAGTAGAGCAAGGGGGTGTAAGAGGTAACAAAGTCCTAGACATGACTTACCATGATGATGTCTTCAGCAGCGAAAGGTGCGTCCCCAGCATACGGTGTCAGCAACACTGCCGGGGGTTCCTCCTGGCCCAGCATGGAATAAGCAAGAAGATAGTTCGAAACGTTGAACCGTTCCGTCAGCGTAAAGTTGGCAACCGAATCGAACTTTGGACCGTACATCTCTTTCCAAGAAGTAAAGTTTTGTCCCGTGGCAGCATTCAGCTTCGTAGTGGCGATCCATTCATTCGCGGACGCGGCTTGGTATTGCCAATCCGTGTAATTCAAGGTCCCGTCCCAGTACTCGGTGATGCTGGAGCCTAGGGCATCTGAGAGGGGGTTGGCGCGCATCAAGCTGCCAGCGAAAGGCTCGATGGCTGGGAAGAACTGCTTAAAGGTGCTGTAGGCTAGTACAACGTCCCCGCCTGCATTCCGCTGCAGGTCGACGAGCACCCTGCTCATCCCAGCCGCCTTGGCCTGGCTGAGAAAGCTCTGTACAGTGTCGGCGAATGCCCCGATGGCGTCCCCGTCGGCCCAGAACGTCGGGATGCTTAGCACGGCCAGAGACTCGTCGTGTAGGAAATATCCGGTGAGGAAGCCGGTATCTGTCAGATTTTCCTGCCAGACATCCGCCTGCGGGAACGCACTACTGACACCGGACAATGACGTTGGAAACGACTGTGTGGTGTCAGCAGTGTCGCTATCATCGGAAGCCACTGTACTATCCGAGTCGTTGTATGAGGCCGGATAGAAGCCCAGCACGAAGAAGTTGTAAAAATCACCGCCCGTCTCCAGGGGCCCAGTGTCTCCCGGGTCGTAGTATACCGCAAGCCATTGATCCTCGAGTGTTGATCCATTCTCAAACGCATATGTGAGCGTGTCCCCTGGATAGAAGGTTGCGCCACCGTTCCAAAGGGCATAATTAAGATCGTCGAGTACATCCATGACGGGATTTTCGACCAGCAGGTTCCAGTCTGCATGAGCCTCTGATGTTCCGTATGAGTTAAGCGCCGCGAAACGGGTAAGATAGTCGATGGCATCCTTTCCGTCGATCTGATGGACAGCAGACGGCTCCCACGATGGGTCTGGGCTAGTCTGGTTGAGGATCAAGTCATCTATCTCCACACTGCGTTAGATACATGAGCTCTGACTGGGCTCGTGGGGGGCGTGGGTATGCGCACCGGTGAAGTATATCTTGGGCAGCTGCGTGCCGTCCAACGAGAGTGAAGTGAGTCCATATCGGCTGCCGAAGCTGAACGAAGACAGCAAACCACCGAAGAATCCAAGGTGTGGATCGTTCCCAGACAGGAGGACATTCTGGAGAGCAGCTTCGAATTGGTACTCGTTGGCAAATCCATTGCTGTCAACCGCAGCTTGTACCTCGCCCAGAGCAGCGATTAGGTCCACAGCAGGCTGTTGGTACCCTGACGGGGGGTTCTTGAGATAGTCGAGTGTGCTTTGGAACTGGAGCGTGTCATTCCAATATTGAATGAGCTGGGTGGCAACGGCCTTGTGCAACGGGACGGTAGTCCAGCAATTGTAAACCTCGATGGCCGGCACAACTCCATCTTGTAATTGTCAGAGGACTACAACCATTACATGAATTCTCTTATGAACGCCAAAGGGGGTTCTCACTGGCATGAGCATTGCGGATAAGGTCACCGCATGCATGGGAGGGCTCTGTGTCAGATCGACCAGCTACTGGCCCGGGAAGATCTTGAGAAGCGACGAGACTGGAAACGACAGTGAGGAGGTTTGCCACAAAAGCGAGCCCGAGGAGTCTCATGATGATTGCAAGCCGAATGAATGTGTGGGATGATTCAAAGAAAACGAAACCCTGCTCGGGTGGGAGTACCGTAGAACATGATTCCCCAGAAGCCCCGTCAGCTATATTATACACAGGCACTCGCGTCGCAGTGGCAGCAAGTGACTGACTAATGTTTGCTTCTGGAAGCGCCCAATACCAGAGCCTCGTCACAAAAAGTGCACTTTGTTCAGCTCGGAGAGGCTGAGCTTGCAGCTGGGGTGGGCAGGAATTAGATGCAAGGGCGGCCTTGGCATTAGAAGCTTCCTCCCGCATCCTTCAACCCACTGGGTGAATAACTCTGGAGAGAGCACATGGTAGGTCGCTTCATGCAACGTGGGAAAATCAGCTTGTTGGGGTTGCATCCTCCGTGGTTGCAATCTCACTTAGCGGCACTTCACCACCAAGCAAAGCTTACTCGGGCTGGAATCTGACCAGGCATACCAGTATTGGTGTGTAGCACACACTACTAGTGCTGATTTCAGCCCCCATTCTCACGTCTTGATCTTCACGGGATCATT
Organism: Diaporthe sp. P3_1W; assembly: GCA_037177825.1. NCBI lineage: Eukaryota > Fungi > Ascomycota > Sordariomycetes > Diaporthales > Diaporthaceae > Diaporthe > Diaporthe sp. P3_1W. Next base: position 7,886,769 of record JBAFXB010000001.1, read on the forward strand.
AAGGCCTAATTTTATATCCGCTTCCTGGCCATCAGCTTTCTCCAGGCAGTCGCGTCCAACCTGAAGGCACACATTTCTTCTTCTTCTTTGTTTTTTCTGCAGATACTTTGCCCGGCTAGAAAGGTTCAGCGAGAATCCCAAGCACGGGGCGAGATGGCGGACCCTTTGAGCATGGCGGCATCGATTGCCGGCCTGATCTCGCTTGCCCAAGGAGCGTTCAGCGCCGCAGTTGCCATAAACTCTTACATTCATGACGTGCGCCACGAACATGAGGAGCGGGACGAATTTTGTGAAAAGTTCAAGCGCATCATAGCCAACCTCGAGGGCCTCTATAAGAGACTTCAGGACATTGAGACCCGGTTTGACCCTGGGACCGCTTCCAAGTCAAAGGAAAGCACGTTCCCTGGGATGGAAACTCACGGGGGTGAACGACTACTAGCCATAGCACAGGCCATTTGCGATCCTGGTGGTGATTACGAAAAGCTGGAGAACAAATTGAAGCATATCAAATCTGGATTGGAACGATTGGCCCAGTCTAAATATGAAAGATTGGAACGCCGCCTGAAGTGGACGTTGAAGAAGAAGAAGCTAGCAAAAGAACAGGAAGAAATCATCCAGCTGATCAACTCCATGAGACAAAGGGTCTCAGACGGCGATTCGCAGGTGAACTATGACACACATTTCCAAGTTCGATATTTGTCGCAGGAGAAACATGTCGACCGTACCTTCGAGATTCTTGATTGGATCTGCCCACCTAGCTTAAGCCTGCGAGACCCCCCAAATCCGGCGCCAGCGTGGACGGTGAACCCTGGCTCGAACCGATACATCGAACGCAACGACATATACAAGCAGTGGGAGCGGGACGCTTGCTGGCAGTTGAACTGGTACGGCACCCCGGGGTGCGGGAAGGCAAGACACTTGACATCTCCCAATTTGTGCTTGACTTGCATGCTTACTGTTGTATTTTCAGAGCGTTCTGGCCGAGGCCGTCACCGCGAAACTGCGACAAGTCAATGACCCACTTGGGACGCCCGTCCTCTCCATATTCTTTCGTTCCAAGCAAGGAGCCCGTCAAACGCTGGGAAACGTGTTCTGTAGCCTGTTGAGACAGGTCCTCAACAGCAGACGCTCCAACGGCATTATCGAGATCCCACACGAGATTAGAAGCCTATGGGTCGAGTCCAGGTCTACCGGAAGACGGGGTCTGTTGGAAGATCAGGCCAAAGAACTGCTCCGAGATCAGCTGGCCATATTCCCAACCAAATTCCTCATCATAGATGCCATTGACGAAGCGGAAGGCTGCGAAGACAGCATCGATTATGAAATCAAACAGCTCCGGCGCCAGGGTGTTTGCATCCTTAGCACCAACCGGTGGGTTCCTCGTGTCAGTTACGATGCCGCATACTGTCAAGAGTGTGGAACCGGACCTCTGGACCTAGCATGGCTATGCAGAAAGTGTGTCGGCCACTTTGGCGAGAAGATATGGCTCTGTGGGGAGTGCCACAATATCAAAGGGATTCGTTGTCCTGATCCGAGCCACATAATGATGCCGCCGATGAGGGTCAACGTGGAGATCCAAGCATCGAGGGAAGACATCGCACTCTACGTCACTGGATTCCTCAACGACAACTTCAGCGGCGGCGACACTGGCGATGATGACGACATGTTTTCCGGCAACGTCCCATTGCTAGCAGCCCTGAAACAGAGACTTGGGCCCGATTTCTGGGACTCGTTGCCAGAGAAGGTCGGTGAGGCGGCTGATGGAAACTTTCTGTTTGCCCGGCTGTTTCTCGAACGACTGAGGCTGCAAAGGAACCTGGCAGGCGCTCTTTCACTCACACAGAAGCTTGCCTGTGGGGAAGTAGATGACATCGAAGGGCAATACGACGACATGATCAGACTGTGCTTGGAGAAGAACGACAAATACGGCGCTCAAGTGGTCCGGGATCACCTTGCCATCGTGGCAACTGCGCACGAGGTGCTCACGTTCGAACAGCTGTCTCACGCAACGGCTATCAGCCCCGAAGACAAAACCTTGGATGACTTCGTTGGACGCCTCTGCAGCAAGGAAATTGTTCGACGGGACACGCACGGTCTTCTCACGATCAAGGCCGTCGGGGCTGCAGATTCGTTCCCTGTTAGCTTCTTTCACCGATCACTTACGACCTACATGGAGGAACACCAGTCCAAATGGCTGCCTGAAGCGACACAAATGATGCTTGATTCATGCCTGTCGTACCTGAGCCTCGATGTTTTCTCGCGTCCTTTTCAATCTCGTGACGAGCTGGAGAAGACACTAGAGAAGCACCCATTCGCCTCCTACGCTGCTTGCTACTGGGGTTTCCACGCCAAAAGCGCACAGCCGACCGTGCAGAACAACCTTCGCGTGTTGAAATTCCTGCATGACCAAGATCATCTCGCTTGTGCGATGCAGATTGTCTCGAGGGGCCGGCCCTTCGAATACGCGTCCTGGGATGTGGCTGGTGGCATTACTGCGCTGCAGTTTTGCGCCTTTCATGGCTTGGAGACCCAGTGCCAGGCCATTCTCAACTTCGACCCTGCCAGCGTATCCACCGGTGACAGTTTATACAACCAAACGCCTCTGACGTATGCCTGCCGCAACGGGCATGTTGAGACCGCACGCTTGCTCCTGGAAGCTGGTGCAGACCCTAACCATCTCAGTAAAAAGGGCAGGTCGCCTCTGATAGAGGCTATTGAGAGCTTCGATATCGACATGCTGGATCTCATGCTGAGCCACGCGGACATAAATGTCAACGTCAGAGCTCCTGGCCGGGAGAGCACAACCGCCTTGGTCAAAGCTGCAGCGCTGGGCAACGATTCCGCAGTAGAGAAGCTGCTGGCCCGCCCCGATATTGATGTCAACAAGCCGGATGGCTGGGGGTGCACAGCGATATCAAGAGCAGTGCAGAACGTCGAGATGGGTTGCGTGTCCCTGCTGCTCCGCCATGACGCGACCGACCCTACTATGACAGACCTCCAGGGGGGTCGATCAGCTCTTGACTGGACCGCGGAAGTGAGCGTCAAGTCATTGTTCACTGAAGAGGAGGTAGACGGGGTGGCTAGTGAGTTGTTGGCTGACCGGCGGGGGCTGAAGCCCTCGAACGCAGCCATCGCCCTCGCTATCCGACTAGGTAGGACGAGCTTACTGGAGACTTTCGTAAAGGCTAACAGTTTGGATTGTTTGTACAAGGACCAACATGGTCGTAACTTTCTCCACTTGGCTGCTTCGACGGGTAATCACCTGGTCGTGCAGCTTATCTTCCAACAACTTGCCAGTTCTCAATCCTTTGATATTGACTCACTTGACAACTACAAAGCATCAGCCCTTCATCTCGCCTGTCGGTACCTGTCCACAGAGGCCCACGTGGCAGCGGTCGTATTCCTTCTTGACTCTGGTGCCGACTTCAACCTAGAGGATGATGATGGTCTCACCGCAGTGGCGATAGCGAGGTCCGCGTCCCCGGGCCTCTGGACCACGCATGTCAAGCCTGCCTTCGCAGCAAAGAACATCACAATCCTGGCAACACTGGAGAATTTACGTCCAACACTCCAATCAACTCTCCTGACGGGGGATCTTGGCGCGATTCAAGCCGCGCTGAGCAGCGCTTCTGGCCCTCTTCATCCTGAAACAGATATGTACACCGGATACACCCTCCTCTATCGGGCAATCGAGTTCCGACCCCATGATACGAGATTGCTCGCGCTACTCCTCCCGAGGAGCAAACACTTCTTGTCCGCAAAGTGCAACCTGGGACGTACCTGCGCACACCTCGCCGTCCTCAAAGGCTCACAAGATGCCCTCCGCCTCCTCACAGACGCCGGGATCGACCTGGACGCGAGGGACAGCTGGGGCGAGACAGCCTTGCAGCTGGCGCAGAGCTACTTCCGCGACGAGATGTGCGTCCACCTCATCAGCAAGGGCGCGCAGCTCCCGGCCGCCCACGAGATCCGCCCCACGCTGCTGCATGCGGCCGTGGCGTGCGGCGACGTCCGGGCAGCCGGGCGGCTCATGGCGGCGGGGGTCGACACGGGCCACCGCGACGCCGAGTCCGGGATGACCGCGCTGCAGCTGGCGGAGGAGCTGCTCCGGCAGGCGCGGCAGGACGTCATCGACGGGTTGATCGGCCGGTGGGACCCTGCGGACATGGTCAGCGAAGGGGTGTTCGAGGCGAGAATAGCAGAATCGCCTGAAGTCGTCCGGCGAAGAAAGGTTAGGGACTTTTTCAGGGATGCACAAAAACCCGATGCCGGGCTCTGGGCCCTTGGAGACCACCCCTGGCCTCGCGAGGATTTCGAAAAGGCCTTGGTTGCTTTGCAGAGCATGGATCCAAAGAGGGTATTGACGCCTGCGGACTGGCTAAAGAATCCAGCCCGCGGCGGTCAAGCAATACAACACGAAATAGTGCCTGAGTTACCGAAAAGGAGGTTGTTACCAGCCTCACACAAGGCTGAGGCTGAGACAGTACTTCATGAGTCTGGCACCTCTCGTCTTGAATCTGCCTCGGCGGCTGTTTCTGTTTTCAATTTGAAGGACACCATGACGCCTTATGCTGCGTGGAACATGTGGATCGTGGGGCTTCTGCTTGCCTTAATTATTGGGTGGCTCCTTGGTCGGTAGCAGACAGAATGCCTACCTGATTTATCGAGCACGTATATATACGATCTATATAAATTCTAATGGTGAGTCTGGCAGAAGTGCTTAAACTAAGCAACACAATGATAATTTGGTGGCGACGCTACATGGACCCCTCTGGAACCAATTCATGGTCCTGCGTTTAATGGCTGTCTGCGTGTACCCCATATGGCTGAGGATTTAATTGTTTTGTCTGTGAGACACAGTTGCAATGCTGTATCTCTTTCGACTACCAATTTGCATACCCAATTTTCACACTCAACACCTATACACCTAATTTATATAGGTATTAGGTGTATGGGTGTGTGAGTGTTGGGTGTGTCACTGTGTATGGGTGTGCAAATAGGCCTGGGTGATATGCTGTTCTCTAAATCTAATCGAGTACACACTTTCAATAGCGCATCTAAAAGAATATGAAGAACCTATCACAACTAGAATTCATACTATATCAAACGAAAGGTTTTCTTTTCTTCATAACTGAATGCTTTTAGCTAAGCTGAGCATTGTGCAAGTAATTGTCCCTTGATAGACCCACAGTCTGCTACAATAACCAGCTTAATCCCTGTCAACCCTGAGCACCCTGGCACGGCTCCCCACCCCCTGCCTGCAGACACGCGACCGCGTTCGAGCCAGTTTCTGATGTCATTTTTTATTTACTCTGGCCCATCGTCGCCCTCGAAGAACTGACCTCCTCCTACCTACCCGTACAGTCTTCCACAGCCACGATGCCTGTACGTAGTTCGGATCCTGCACCTGCAAAACTCGTATTAACAAGCTAGTAGCCACGCCGGCGAACCGCGTTGTCAGCGCGGCCACCTCCACGTCCCGGTCAAAATGAGAAGCCTGCCACTTCATTCTCGAAATCTAGAGCTGTATGACCATGATCCGCCTGTCCTGGTTCCCCCTTGAGCACACCTGACACGTAGCAGCCTCCAGGCTCGGCCCTCACCAACGCGCAGCTCATCGACATCTTTGCAGCGGCGCTCAACCTGACACCTGACCAGAAGAAATCCTTGGCTGGGAAGATTTGTCTCTTCGACTCTGTTGATGAGGACGGGAATGGTGGGATGTGGTCCCCCAAGGATGACTACGTTAGCGGTGGCCGTCTGGGGCGTAATCATACCCTGCCTGATGTGCCCAACCACTTTGTCCGGGATTTTCTGCTGGAGCAGATCGATGAGAAAGAGGACGAAGAGAACGAAGCCGCCGCCCTCGATGAAGACCAGAAGCAGACAGCACGGAGGGCCCTGTTCCCAGACCTGACAGCCGATCAGTTGAGCAAGTACAGCCAGCTTCTCGCCAAGAAGAGAGAGGACGACGCGCGCGCCGACAGAGCCAAGAACGGCATACCCGAAGATGACGCCACGCCAGAACAGATCCGCAAATGCAATCTGAAGCGAATCATGCTGAACTACGGATTTGAGCACGAGAGGCAGGCTGAGGCAGTCCTGAAACTGCACGAGGCCGTGACAGCTGTCGATACTACCATTGACCTGACGCCCCGTGTGCGACCTGGCGCTGTCCGCAACTACGAAAAGTTCCCACCCCTCAGGCGTTCCGTACTTTTCCCTGGCACTTCGAGAGGGCTCCTTCGGCTTCGGGCCGAGGCCGAGTTGCCCCCACCTGTGCAGATAGACTGGGACTGCGATCAAATTCGTTTGATGATCCGGCGCTTCTGCCTCTGGGAGGAAGGCCTGCCCCTCCTCTACTACAGTGGAGACGGCGAGTTCGAGCTCGACGACTTCCAGACGGCACTGGGGATCACGCGCCAAACCCTGACTGCATTCCTGAAGAAGAAGGGTCCGGAAAACGGAGACAAGTCCCAGGCGTACGAGCTGGCTTGGGAGTTCTTCAAGCGGAGAGATCTACTTGGCTATCCTTTGGTGAAAGGCGAGGTGATGAGAAGCAGGTTTGATAAGGAAACCAGCAGCGTAGACAGTGATGACGGCGGCGATGATGAAACGACTGAGGAAGTGGACGGGGTTGGGGCCAATGGACCCAGCAGGCGAGCATCAAAGCGCCCAAACGAAGAAACAGACCCTGGCGAGGATAGGAGCAAGCGGGCCAAGGCCACAGCGATGCCGACCAGGAGAAGCGAAAGACTCAAACACTGAGTCCCGGCCGTCGAGGTCCCTCCTTGAGTTTTGTTGGGGCTTTAGGGCCTGGTCATGCAAGTTATATAGGCGCCAGCCACGGTGGTTGATCACGACGAACGAAGTTGGTGCTTGGCATCTAACAGAGGCTTGTGTTCTACTCTCTGAAGCGGACGGGAGTCAAAAGCAACCCGCCTGCTCGCTCAGTAGCTAGCTATCTAGATTACCAACAGACATGTCCAACACAGATTGGTCACAGAATCCCACAGCCTGATCATAACCACACTACTACATTGTGTACTTTCAGTCGGCCTAACGTTGGACAAAGAGTACCTGGGTAAGTTTAGAGTTTTAAGTCTCCTGTTTGTCAAGGACACGGGAGTCCCACCCGGGTGAGACGTGGGCTCGTATGATAGAAGCAAATATATGTGCTCTGCCATAAGCACCGACATAACCTTGTGCATTACTATTCTTGAGTACTCCGGGATTGAACGTTGGTGTCGGGCAGAGTAAGGAATTGGAGAATAGAATTGGAAGACTATTTTGGGCGGACTCTCTTACAAGCAATGACAGCTATTTTTGCTAGTTTAGGCTTGGAACAGTGACCATCAATCTTCCGCAAACTAGTGCTGTGTCGGAAGCCATCGTTTTGCCCAAAAGTTCTTAGTATCAGGCCGTGACTAACTAATCTCCAGTTTCATTCGGACTGGCGCTATTGACAAGCCGTCAAGGTCGAAGCTACCGCTAGCCACATTGTATCAAAGTGTCTTCACCAAATGACTAGGACCCTCATACGGACAGAATTACCTAGAATGAGCACATGTATATAATTCATTCCCCAGACATCTCCCAGACCAAAACTCCATCTCTGCTTCCACAAACACACGGAAATCCTTCATGAACTCGCTCCTTTATAAACTCGCTCCTCAATAGAACTTGAAAACAACCATTCGGCGTGTCGAGATCATTCGAGATCAATCACTCAGCCTTCACTCAGCCTATTGTGTTTGTAAGACCAAGACCACAACAAAATACGACCCTGCAGGCCTTTTTTACCCCAGTGAGCCTAGGCACTCAAGTATATGTACACGGAGAACAATTCCGACAGTGACATCGTTAGCCTTGGGGCCGTGCGATTCGGATCGAAATCACCAGTTGCAACCAAACCGAGGTCTCTTTACTTGGACCATCAGCAAAACCCAACAGAATCGCGTTGACTCGCCACCGAACCAAGCTCAGCAAGATGGCAAACATCAAAATTTGTTGGAAATGCTGGAAACAGAGATTTTCTGCGACACTTAGACCTCTGTTCTTCCTAGCCGTCTTCTGCCTTTGCTCGAAGACCTTGGAGCGATTTAACGCACGCCCTTTACTCGATACGCCTTTATGTGTGGCCTATTACCTGGCCGTCATTAAATTCCTTGTGCCTATCCTTACCGTTCCGATCCAGCCAGCCTGGTACGACGAAGACGCACCAGAGAATCACTGCCACTTCCGAGACACACCACGAAAGATGGCGGCAGAACGCCGACGAAGACGAAGGGAGCTTGCTATACTTCGGGGTAGATTTCGAGCTGGAATCCGGGAACCCTTTTTCCCATTGTAATCAACGTGCAAAAGTTTGGAAAACTCATTTTCTTGCTGTTCAATGTCCATGTTAGCAGAAACCTGACAGGTGGTCTACTCCAAAAGCCTCAGTCGCTATCACTGGAATATTTCCTGGTCGACTCTTTCTGACATGCATTCAGACCGAGTCTCCTGGAATTCTGAATCCTGGCAACACAACATACGGTGCAGAGAAAGGCAGCCTGCAGCTAGTTTTTGGAGTCTCGCAAGGAGTTTGCCACAAGCTATCCTCGCTGACAATGTCCGCAGTTTCAACGCGGTATCTCTGGGGCCAGAAAAAGGTGTCAAGCATGCTGGCCATTCTCTTCTACGAGAATTATCTGCACGTTGGATGCGTTAAGTCACCGATGAAGGCTTCCTATGAAACTGCCTATTCGAGATTGACCATGGAGTTGAAGTATTTGAGATGGAAATTCGGGAAAATAACAGGTACCCCGGGCCTTTATGTTCCTTTGAGACGTTATAGTTCACCACCTTTCTGAGCTACTAAATATGATACAATCCTATTTCCCTACGTTGTTTGTTTTATTGCTTTAGCTTTTCCTCCTCCAAATCAAGCACAACTTGGCGCAGAGTTTCCAGCTTGTGTCTAATCTCAGGGCTAGTTTGTCGAGACTCATTCAAGAAAATAATATGAACCCAATCCATCATGGGCAATCCCTGGAAAGTCAAATCCGCTCCGGCTTTAAGGAAGTCAATCGTCATGTCTACAGCTGCCAGCTGTGACTCGACACATAAATTACGCCAGGACTCCTCCATTCTTGAAAGCCAGATATACCAAGGCGAATTTCCTGGGGACGTTGCGAAGTTGGGATTCCCACCAGCCTCGAGCAACGCCTGGAGCATGACAGCATGGTGTCTATGCACAGTCTCCCCGGACAAAGAAAGGAAGTCGGAGCTTGCGAACCGATACAGAGGCGCGCAGGAGCAGGGGAACATAGTCTCCCGCGTCAGGTCAGAAAGCGCAGGGTGGTGCATTGCGAAATTGACTGCGCCCCGCTCAATTGCAAGCAGCAAACTGGCGTGCGAATGGCCTTCTCTCCTGTTGTGGCTGTTTATGAAAGCGCAGCGTGGGAAGTTACAGCCCGGGAGCCGCTTCATCATTGGCAACGCCAGAAAGCGCTCGATCTCGTGGAAGACATTCTCGCACTTGATTGGCCACTGCCGGTCGGCGCGGACACCCCAGTCCAGCCCCTCGCTGAATACAGACCAAGCTGTTTCCTCGTGCCATCTGCTGTTGCCATGGTCAAGTAATCGAATGCAGTCGCGAAGCTTCAAGATGGAAATGAGGCTGGTTTCCACGTAGGTATCGTCCGCTATCTTCAGGCTAGGCAAGGTCCAGACGTTGGGATCTTCCAAGAACTCGAAGACAGTACGATGCATGAAGTCCAGGACCGAGGCATATGTTCCATCGACGGCGTTGCGTTGACGGTGTTCGTGTACTTGCAATTCAAGCAAACCCCCAGCTCTACTTCTGAGACGACCGGCCGTGTCCTCACAACGCTCCAGCCTTTCAGCTGCTGTCAGTGGCCGATAGATCTCGGATGAGTCCTCGTCAGCCTGAGCAAGGCTGATGGCGGATATCGGGTGGTGAGTTCGCTGCTGGCTCTCGTCTTGCTTGTGCACGTAGAACATGCGCAACAGCTTGGCGCCCTCTTCCTTGTGGCGCCCCTTGATCCTTCTCATCATGAGATCGAACAACTCATAAAGCTCCGATGGCAGTTCGTCGACGCGTCGACGCAGTTCTGGCAGGCGGTCGCAGTCTGCAAACCCCGAGATCAGAGACCTGCATGCTAGCACAACCCAGAGAAACACTCCCGAAGATTTATCAACGAGGTCTTGTACGATTTCTGCAGCCTCTTTTGGTGATTTTTTAAGAAGCTTCAGCATGTAGCTGTGCTGTGCAATCGTATCGTCGACATATTTCGAAATGTCTCCCCTGTTGAGATCCTCGAGTTTTAACTGGGGAAATTGCTTGAGTGCTAGCATGCATTCAGGTATAGGCCGGCTTGAGACAATAGCTTTGGCGCATCCGTTGGCAATAAGCTGTTTAATGAACGAAATTCCCTCGAGATAGTCTCCTTGAAGCTCATCTACGCCATCTATGAAGAAACAAAATTTCTTCCGAACACCGTGGTGCGCAGCGAAAACCTTCATGGCATGAGCGATCTCAGAGGGTGTCGGTAGGCTCAGGTCTTTACCATGCTTCAAGAGCTGCACGTCCTTCCACATCCTGGGGAGCATCTCCGGTATGAGGTGGGGCAAAGAGTAGAGCAGTTGGTAAAGGATGGCCCTTGACAGGCCATCTTGGGACTTCTGCAGCGGATGTCCGAGGTTTAGAAAGAAGAAGCTGCCCAAGACGCACGGATCTCCTCTCGACCACCGTGAGAGCAGAGCTGGAACCGTTGGGTGAAATAGCAGGTGCTTCATTAATGTCGACTTTCCACTGCCAGCCTTCCCACAAATCCAGTAGATGCCTGAGCCTGATAAGATCCACTGCGACATATCGTCCCAGGAGGTACCTGCTTCGGGGGCTCGAAGCGCCCAGTCCAGGGTTGCGGCATGACCCTCTCTGACTCCATCTCTCCTGTCATCGATCATCCGAAACCAGATTGCGTCCAGTACCCGATCACTGAGACTGACCTTGCGGTGTTCCAGATCATACTTTGTAGATCGCGAAAAGGAATCGTACGACTCAAGCGGGGCGCCTAGTATAGTCTCGACACGGCGTAAGTCGGGACCGGATGGAAGGTCTCTGCTGTCTTTGTCGACTCTGTCAGGCACGCCTGCGGAAAGGTCTTGGACATAAAGGGGGTACTTTGGCGGCACGAGTTGGTTCAGCTTAGCGGTCAAATAGGCAATATCCGCTACTAGACTTTCAAATTTTTCCTTGTCTCTGATGGCCCATCTGAACTTTGTTGGCATCGATGGGGACTTCTGTTTCGCGGTCTCCGTCGTTTGGTGATCCAGGAACTCTGTTATAAACTGCTCCACCCGTGTGCCACGGACGGCAGGAGAGGGACTACCGGTGGTCGACTTAGGGCTTGGAATCTCACATAGACTGTATGTTGTTGCTGTTGGATGTGCTGCATCTTCCCAAAGCATCCTTTCCTCATACTCCGTGACGAAGCGCTCCATCCGAGCCTTGCTGATTGGAGCAGGGAGTTCAGTTGCCTCGTGGCTGGGAATCCGGGTCACACCGTACCTCTTGTTCAGTTGCCGCGCGTCACCCATAAGCATTTGAATACAATTCAGAGTTCTTCGAATGCCCATCCCGATGTCAGCATCAGTCAGACGCCTGTCGTAGTCTCCACGGAGGAGTCGTACGCGATCAGCCCATTGAAGCAACATCATCTTCTCGATGTCTAGTTTTGTGGTGATGACTTCGTAGTCGCAGCTGAATTGTCGCGGCGCGGCGATGGCGGCGAACAAGTCTATGGCGTCTTTGAACGCGCCTATGACGCCCACAACGCCGACGACGCCTAGAGCCAAGCCTGCTACTTCTGCCATGTCGTTATGCGATTGCTGAAACGTATTGTCGATGAGTTGTAGATGGGGAAAAAACCCTCCGGTCCAAGTTGTTGTCGAACGATCTGCGCCTTCAGAAGGAAGTGCTAAAGGGGAGGATGCCTCAGCCTCAACGAGATGCACTGCCCCGCCATCTTTATGCAGGTCGGCAGATTTCTGACAGCTCCATGCACGGCAAGGGTCGTATGGAACGATTTAGGATGTACTGCTTACCTAGACTAGACTGGCCACAATAGTCCTCTGCAGGTTCAGCATGACACGCACAGCCTGTAGAGAGAAGTTTCACTCCATACCATGCTGAAAAGCCACCCAATACAGGCTGCGCCCCAACAACACGGGTCTCATGTATAATTATGTCAACAGGTTGCTAATTACCCAAACGCCTATGGTGTAAGACGGAGTTGCTGATAATTTTGTCAGCCATAGGGCTCAACCACTATCAATAGGTTACGTCAATCTCCTTCCTCAGGAGCATCAAACGGACGTAGAGTTGCAAACAACTTCTACTTTATTTGACCTCATCGACTCTCCAGCCTTCAGACTCGTCACTGTTCTCCAGAAAATAGTCACCGTACTAAGTGTCCGAATTTGGTACGTTCATAAGGCTTTTGTTCTCTCACCCCGCCTTTTCCCCGTCTAGTGCCGTTGTCAGAATTCTCAATGAAAAGAATCATGAGCAACATGTTTTACCGCTGTCTGCTGGTGCCCCAGTACCTGCGGGATCTTGTTGTACAAAATAAGGACCCTTGAGTTGCAGACATAATAGGCAAAAGATCACCGCGAATGACTTCACATTATGCAGTCAGCTGCACCTCGACTTCAGCCAGCCACAGCAGTCCAGCGGATCAGAATGTCAACAGTACTGCCTACTTCACATCCTTTGATCGCAAATACCAGTAGTTACAGTTGATGTTTTATTTGATATCATGCCAGTATCGCAGTCAAGAGCGTTCGCCCGGCTGCTGTTCCTGCTCACCGGCTTTGCCGTCTGCTTGCCGTTGATGAGAGGGCCACCCCTCATGAATCGATTGGACCAGCCTCGGTTACGTGCTTCCAAACAGATATTGCCACGAGACCATCATCAGTGCGTGATCGAAGGCAATCCGGACTTTTACGGCTTGGGCATCAGAATCGGTATCTACTTGCAATACATCACCGCTTTCGGCGCCAATCTCTTCCTCAAAGAAGCCATTGACAGCAATCTCACTACCAACACTATTTTCCTCCTCGCGCTGCTCGTCGCCACCCTCGTTGCCACAGTCCGGGGCGATGTCCAAACCATAGAGGTAGTTGTCCTTCTCCAGCTGAGTTTCGGCTTCATCTTCTCGATCCTTTCCATCTGGGGCCACCGCACGCGAGCACCACGAGGGGATGCCCCGATCCGCTTCCCGCTGATCGGGTCTTTCTTTCGGTTATCACTGGCAACTGCATTCAGCGCGTACGCGGTCTGGTTCTGGTTTGTAGGAGCGCAGGACATCCACGACCACGGAGGCTGCCGGGACCTGCTCTTCTTATTTGGACGGGTCGACGTCGCAGGGCCTGCTCGCATCTTCTTCCAGCTTCAATCGGTCCTCGTGCTCGTGGGCTATGGCCTCGTCATTGGGCGAGAGATGGTCTTGATTACCGCTGTCCTCACCACGGTCTCGTTTTCAGCAGCCATGATTGCATTACTCGTCGTTTGGTTCCTGCAGCCTGAAAAGTCCTTGGACCGGAAAGAACATAAGAACAGGGCACGACTTGTTCCTTGGTTCATCTCCTTGCTGCGGAATTGGTCAAGACTAGCATGGAGCCTAGCCTGGAAGAATCTGAATGGGAAGCAATCAGCTGGCTCGAACAGGCCTTCTCTCGAGTCCTGGCTGGTCTTGTTCATTGACATTGGACTTCTCGCCTCTAGGACTCTCTTCCAATTGATCTGTGCCTTGGTCTTCAACTGGTTCCCCCCACCAGGCATGCCACCACTGTTGGTTCTCCCTCTCATTCGCCCAATATTGAAGGATAAGAGGGACCCGTATAAGATTGTAACGGCGCTGCGAAATAGTAGCACGATATGGCTCAGCCCACGCTGGACGAACTTCCGAAGATCCATGCTTCATTGGCTGAACGGTCTGTGCATTATCTGGACTATCCTGTCGGTGGAGACAACACTTTTCTGGCACAATTTCGTCGGTATATATGACATCCGATCTACTGGGCAGCTCATTCCATTCATCATCGGTGTGACTGGTCTTCTCAGTCTATTGCACTCCCTCTCCGTACGAGCCAGCGCTGTTCACACAACCCATGTTCTGATGGACACAGTCGAGGATCGATCCAGATCAAAAGCTGTCGAAACAAGGCCAGCTCTCGTGAGAGAAAGCTCAAATTGGTCCTCAAGCAGCCAGGAAGAGGTGTACCCTTTCGGCGGAGGCCAAGAGACTGTCTTCTGGAAACGCCGCCCAGACCGACGACACTCATTCTCCGTGATCGGACCCGAGGAAGTCATGTGTGACGAGTCCCAGACAAAGGATGATGACCCCATGAAATATTGGCCGGATTCGGACGACTTTGACTTCCTTCTGCGGAATCACCAGGATCACTCAGCGCTGAGATGGGTATATGGATCTGAAGGTCTTGAAAGATACACCGCATGTAAGAGCCAGCACCGATTCATAATTGTGAAAGACTTCTCGCACAGATCATTTAAGCACGAGAAACTCCTAGAGAGAGCTTTGAAAATAGAGAGAGGGCGCGAACTAGTGTCTGGGCTTTTGTGGGGTCCAACAAGCCGCTGGAACCGCTCACCGGATCGAACGTCAGTCTCATCGACGTCGTCTCTTCATTCCCGGGAATCTGTTGACGATTCGGCGTGGAGTAGTCCAGGTGAAAGCCAGAGATCTGTAGACAAGCCAGATCCTTGGACGAATCGGGTTCTGAACTCGCTGGGGCGGCTTGGTGCATCTTGGTTGGACAATATGGGGAAAAATGAGAAGGCTGACGGCGACAATGGTGTCGACGAAAGTGGTGTAGATACAAGCGAAAGTCCCAGACGGCCATCCACCTCTGGAAGCTCTGAGAGCTTCGTCTATGTCCGTCGCGTTCAAATCACCAAAAATAATCATGCGCCGCACTTTCGGGACCGACGGCCTGGGCACTTACGGCATTTCCATCCTGCAAGCAGAATCATCGCGGATTCGAAGCTCGCCTTGCAAAGAGGCTCCTTGTCTGACGCTATCGAAGCTCTCATATCCGCTAACGCGGACTTCCTGACGGAGAAGGGCGCGGAGGAGGCGGCCGAGTCTATCAGGTCGATCAAAATAGCTTTCGAGGAGGCGCGAGAGATTCGACTGAGGAAGGACTCGAACAGGCGAACACAACATGATTTGATCATTGATGTTTGGAATAGGCTAAAGTCGAACCACCCGTGGGAGAAGGTGGTAGGAGCTGCGATAAAGGCATGGTCTACGAACGACGATGAGCTTAGGAGAAAACGCCGCAGACCTGTGGGGTGGGGAGAATTTGCAGTCGAGAATCGCATGGCCAGGAGGGCGAGTTGGTCCTTTGGAGACCACTAAAAAGGTCCTGTTTCTTCGTCTTGATACATGTCCTTGGTTGATACGATTTCAACTTCCGTTCCCCTAGTATCCCGTTCCCAGTTCCCAGTTTCCCAGTTTCCTGCCTGTTTTTTACCATTCCGTGTTACCTACCCCACAAATATCATCAAGGAAATTAAGAAGAACAGCATCCTTAGAAAAGGAAGGGCAGGGCAGGTAGGAAAAGGGGGACGGGCTGGGGCAGGAAACGGCAAAAAGAAATTGATGAGACTGGGACTTGAACCCAGGAGGATTGCTCCACCAGGAATAGTTGTTAAGTTTAACCTTAACCTGGCGCCATAACCATCTCGGCCATCTCACCTATTTGTGATGAATTAGCGAGTTTCGGAGGGTTTGTGAAGGTTTGTGTGGGATCGTGGTGGACCGGAGGCGACGCGGCCGGGTTCCGGGGTTCCGGGATCCACTCCGCTTGAGTCGGGCCCGGAGAACGCCGGACCTTATTGAAAGACACGCAGCGCTAGAATCTTTTTGCGGGACACTGAATTCACGTTTACAAACTGTCCGAATTCACTCAAAGTGAATGCATGAGCCTGGGTTGATGTGTGTGGGAAACGATCTGCTGGAAATAATAGGTACGCGCCCCCGGTAAAAGCTCCGACTGAGACCCAAGAAAACAATGCAAAGAAAGCCATGACCTTCCAGTTAGTAACTAGATTATTCTCAGACAGACACTCAATTCGCTCGAGTATAGTGGATGTGTTCACGGTGGTGTGGTAACCGTGGACGGGCGATACTCATGTACCGTGCTTTCGTCAAACCTTCGAAATATTAATTACTGAGATTGAGCACAGACCATCACAATAAGACGACGTTGAGTTGATCCTGAGTGTTTGTACATACCTGATCATTCATCTTCCAACTGTACTAAAATAAATGTTGTGTAGCCCGACATTTCAATTCAAGTGGAACTTGGTACATCACCCAGGTGTGGCAGCACTGCTTTGCCTCCGAGGGTTCTGATATTATTCTTCTCAATCCTGTATTATACAGCGCCGAACTTCTTCTATGCTCGAATTTTCAGAATCCGATAGAAAACCAGACTGGCTGAATGATACACTTTTGAGCAATGAGAGGGAAAGAAGTCTAAATATCGTGGCAAAGAAAATTGTGTACAGCGCCTGTTCCACAGATCGCCGTTCCAGAGAGTACCACGGAAGTTTTCATGCGGCTTACATGAGTTTCTTCGGCCAGGCAAAACAGGATAAGAATTAAGTAGTACGGTAAATACTGACAAGAAATATGATTTTATGTGCTCTTTATGTTAGCCGTCTTCGTTGTCCCGAATTTCGACATGGACCTCGCCCCAGCTCCATCATCGATGATCATCCACGAGAGTGCTCCTCCTTCACAAAGTCAGCCACCCTCTCCGCCACAGCAAGCACAATACTCGTGATAGTCCCCTGCGGTATCATCGGGAACACGCTCGCGTCGACCACCCTCAAGCCTTCAACCCCATATACCCTCAACCTATGGTCAACCACACCACCGGCATCCCTCGGCAGCATGGCATTGTTGCCAGAGTGGTGGTAGGCAATCAGTATCTTGTCAGCCACGAACTCATCCACGTTTTCCTCGTCCAGCACGCCCCCATCCAGGTACCCGGACTGAAACACCGTCCCGTTCCCCTCCAGCAGCCCGCTGAGCGGCGGATTCTGCACCACGTCCCGCATGTGGAACCCAAGCTGCCGCTCCAGCTGCCTGTCCACGGGGTGTGAGAGGTAGCGGGGGTCCAGGCGGGCCTGCTCGGCCGGGTCGGCGGACTGGATGTGCACCGAGCCCCGGGAGAAGGGGTGCGACACGAGGCCGATGATGCTGAAGTAGTTCCCGCCGTCCCCCGGGCCGGCGAAGACCTTGGAGCTGTCGTTGTAGTACCACGGCGAGATCCCCCCGGATATCCAGATCTCCTGGACCGCCGAGTTGTGCGACGAGTTTAGGCCGTCTAGGAGGAGCTGATGCTGCGCCTCGTACGGGCCCGCTGTCGGGGTCGCGTTGATGTCGCCGTATGACCCGCCGATCTGCTCGAGCGAGAGGAGTGCCGAGCTGCCGTTCACGGTTGAGAAGGGCCCGCTCCTTGAAGAGGTGTATTCCGCCAGGGCTGCGTTGAATGCCTCCGTGGATGAGAAGTCGTCTGTAGTTGTGACCCCGGGGACGACGGCCCACCCGAGGGGAAGCATTAAATGGTTCTGAAAATTCTCGCCCACGTTCGTATTGTTGACCAAGCACTCGATCTCGAAGGTGCTCAGGAGGTCGCAGTCGCCAACCCCGGATAGCTCTAGCAGCTTGGATGACTGCATTGAACCGGCCGAGAGAATTACCTCCTTGCCCGCTTGCGCCGTATAAGTAGAGTTGTCCTTGATATAAGCCACTCCAACGGCTCTAGGGCTGTTCGTCGTTCCATTAGCCTCGCCTTGGTCGAACAGAATCTTTGTGACGAAGGCCCCAGTGACAACTTTGAGATTAGGTCTCTCGGCAGCACGGAGGTGGTACTCTGTCGTCGGGTAGCTTCTCTCTTTTGTCTCGGGGTTGATATTGAAGAGGTTCGTGTACCCTCCCAGAGCCTCTCCTCCCCTCGGGTCCCCAGGAGGATACAGCCCCAATTGCTCCATCGTCTCGGCCCAAGCTTCCGTGAATGGGCCGTAAGCCGTGGGGAAGGAGTTGACGATGGGCCCATCTGTGCCATGCACTTCGGGGTCTACATATTGCGTCTGCATGTCCTGGACGGCCTCCGCTGAAGCAGGGGGCACGTACGCCTCAGACTTCTTGAGGTACGGCTGCACCTCATCCCAGCTCCAATTCGCGTTGCCCAGCGCTCCCCAGTTGTTTATGTCCTCGTTCGAGGCATGAGTCCACCACATGAAGTTGACAGCACTCCCGCCGCCGAGGCCTTTACCGGCAATGTTTGCATGGACCCGGTCGTTCAGGTATGGCTGAAAGGGAAGGATGTCAACTTCGACGATTGCCAGGAGACGGCAAAGGTACGTAAGCGGAACATTACCTGCGGCACATTTCTGTAATCCCAGTCATACTCGTGATCGCCGTACATGGACGCGAAGATCCCAGGACATTGCGCCTTGGTGTCGTTGATGTGGTCGTTCCCGGCCTCGAGTACGAGCACAGAGAAGTCTGGCTCCTCGGATAGGCGCGTTGCGAGCGTCAAGCCAGCTGCACCGCCGCCAACGACTCTGGTATGTCGTCAGTCCAATTGCACGTATCAAACGGGATATAGCGTGTGGTTCAGACCTACATGAAGTCATAAGAATCCTGTGCAGCGGCACTTTGCCACAAAAGGCAGAGGCCGGTAATTGCAACACGTTTCCCAGTTAGCATGGCCGTTGGATGAGGGTAAAGACAATTCACCGTCCGTATGACGCGAGAAAAAGACTACGAGCCTCAATAAATAATGGTCCGAACCATGCCCGCAAGGTGTGAACGGCCTCCGTCTCCGTCAGCTTCGGCCTCGGTGAGAACCAAAGCGGTGGGTCGACCCAGAGGTGATCGGCTTGGCTGCTTACAGTCCTGTGTGACGCGACCTGCTAGTCTGCATGCGTCCAGGAGACAAGAGTGGGCTCTGCTGACGGACACGCAGCGAGAATACCACGTTCTCCATCTTGATATTGGCCCTGTGGCATGAGACTGACGACAAGCCCTCCCCGAAGGATTCGAGTGATCTTCGCTGTTGCTCGCACTTGCTAGCACGCGAATGTAACCTCAGGCCATCTCCATCGGCATTTGACTTGATGCTGTGTCATCCGTACGAATTGGGCGTTCGACTTCGAACAACACGCCATTTCGTTTCAGACTCGCTGCCGCCATGGTTGACGGTGATAGCTTCGCAATCTCGCCCCATGCTCGCGAACTTGGACGTGTTGAATTAACCACACACTGCACGGAATTATTTTTACTGCCGATGAAACCAACCACTTTGCTCGAGTGACAGCGAATTTTCCAAACCAGTTCGCAAACGGCAAAGGTCAGTAATGTCTGTCAATGTGACGCCATAGCCAACAAACCTCTTCGATCAACAATGGCTGGCTCTGCGAGCGGTTCGCACATATACACATCCGACCAAAAATTGAGCCATTCCTCACGCGACAATACCGCAGACAGGCCACGCTCAAGGCTATAGCGTGAACTCCTTGTGCTGTTATAGCAGGGCAATATCCCCAGATACATTGTCTGTACCAAAGTTTCACCACACAATCCCGTCCGTCAAACGTGTGGTATGTTACACGAATATGCCGCGCTTGACCAAGAATCATGAGTACCAAACAGACCCGACGAGCATATTGCCAGGCACGCCGCGGGTCGGGGCTCGTGTCATTTGGGTGTACCGTGAAGATGCCCAACCTTCAGCGTGAGAAATACGCCAAGCAGAAAAAGGTATTGGGACGAAAGTCCGGATTTCAGGGGCATTGGTTCGGTGCACCAAAGTCCCCCCTCATTCGCCAACAAATAAACAGCAGTTAGAGATAAATAGCCCACACCATCGGAAAGCTCATCTATGTTGAAGAATGTTTGGTGGCCAGCCAGCTGGCCAAATACATCAACTCTTTTAGAAGAAACTCGAGGAAATCGGCAGGCCCCCTTCCCCCAAGTTGCACGGGCCCCAGGAATGACAATAATGGTGTTGAACTCAAAAGTCAGATTGGGCATGACTGACGCTAAGCATATGCAGCAGAAACGTGCATCAAGCTCAAGGATTGGTGAGGGGGATCACAGGCGCCTATTGGCAGTCAAGGAAGTTGTTTGGCTCTCAAGCGCAACGGCCAAAACATCGACGTTCCCGTGAGTTCTGAAAGGCTCTCGCGTATGCTTCTTAACATATTGGAGACAACCGTTTCCTCATAGGAGTACTATCTTCATGAATAGTAGTGGGCATGACGTATTCCCGTCGAAGCTGATATACAAATTGACATGTGGACTGGAGCGATGACAAAGAATATCAAAGCAATGTGCGGATATAAGCTACAACTTGTCATTCATGGAGCTTTCGGAGATTTCCTGTACATGAGATGTCAAACAGTGGCCACAACGATGGGCATCGCGACTACACATGGGAAGGCAAGGACGG
Source organism: Diaporthe sp. P3_1W (assembly GCA_037177825.1). NCBI lineage: Eukaryota > Fungi > Ascomycota > Sordariomycetes > Diaporthales > Diaporthaceae > Diaporthe > Diaporthe sp. P3_1W. The sequence continues at coordinate 7,907,331 of JBAFXB010000001.1, forward strand.
TCGGATCACGGCAAGTATTCGTAGCCCGGATCGCGCTCGTACCCAGGCATTCAGAGGCTAGATCGTGATCTCCAGGGTGAGGGGCATTGATAGAGTCATGGACAGTCGAAAGCCTGACTCTCCGTGTGCCGCCGGCGCCAGTATTGAGTGGTGAAGCAGAAAAGTCCAGACCGGGGAAACGCTGACATGTGCCCAAGCAGGCCCCCTCCCACCCAATTCTATCGACACATGGGCATCAAGGAAGGCCGAGCACTGGTGAGGAGGAGCGAAGAGACCGACAGACGCTGATTTCGATTGGAGGCCACGGTATTCCGCAATTCAGAGTTGGGATCCCCAAGCCGGAGAGACTTGAAGCACACAATGGTCGATAAGTCTCCCGAAAGGTGAAGTAAGTGGACGGTCTTCCCTGACTGCAGTAGCGGAGCGGAGAACGCCTCTACTGGAACCAATCCCGCCTGAAGCGTTGTTATGATCAGGTTGAAACAGTATCTCCTGCTCTCGGAAAGACCCAAGAGGCGGGACATGCTCTCCCATGACTGGACTCAAGTGCGTCCTGGTCAATGGAAATCTGGCCATCTGGGACATGTTGCTTTGTGGCTGCATGCAAAAGGCCGGCCGCATAGCCGTAAATTCCCCGGTCTGGGACGTTAAGATGGGTTCGATAGCGACGCAGGTGACTCGTGAAGAGAGGCTGGTCCGGCAGGATGAGACAAACGCCTCTGGACGATGCAACACAAGGCGCATGTGGAAACCTTGATAGGACGGAGAAAACACGGGAGGACCGCACGAGACCTGCTTGTGTCGGCCAGGCTGCATCTCGACTGCATGCACCTGTCGAGTCTGGAACGGCCACAGCCGCTGGTCTGGATTACTCGTCATACTCACCTGCCATGTGGAACAGGTAGGAAGGGCCATAATAAGCCATCCATAGGACGAGCAGCGCCTCAGAGGGTTCGCTTGGCCCTTGAAGCCCAGGCAGGCAGCCGTCGTGACCAGCCGCGTGTGGGTAGTTGACGCAGCCTCTACACGCGTAGGGACGAATGAAAGCGGCCCAATGCAGACTGGATATGCTGCTGCTTGCTTGCTGACGTGCAGTGGGCAGCAGCTGGAAAGGGGAGGGGAAGCCCCGATGACAGCGCGGGCCGCAGGAGAGGCCTGGCCTGCTGGGCGGGCGAATGGGGACCAGCTGGATAGGGAAGAACTGTATGCGAGCCCAGGCCTGCGCAGGTTGGGCCGGAAGCTGAACTTATGTGGCGGCGAGGCAGCGAGTGTGCTGACCACACCCGCGGCTCCGGAGATATAAGTCTGGCCCCGGACGAGTTGACAACAGAAGTTTGGGCTTCAATTGCACGTCGGGTCGGGCCAGTACGCGTGAGTAGGGGGGAGTATGACTGAGGGCGTCGATAATTTACGGTTCGGGTTAGCAGCAAGCCGGCAAGACACTTGCCCATTGAGGCAGACCGAGCCTCCCCGCCCTAGTCGACGTGCATGTGGACTGTGGGCTGTGGGCTGTGGAGATGTCTCGAGTCAAGGGCGGGCCGGTGTCTCTGATTCTGGAGGGCCGGAAAGTCTGCCTAAGCGTGAAAGAATGTGAGACAGACCACCTACGGACCCATTGGGATGACCCTTCTGACCGTGCCGTTCACCGTCCTGCTGGTTGGACCGAGGTGGTTGGGAAGGGTCATTGCATTCGATGGCCCTTGTCAAAGGTGAGGATAGGCGTCGACATGCCACATCGAATGCCAAGGTGACACAAGGCAAGGCAGAGAGATAGGAAGAGAGCGAGATGGAGGGCTTGCTACCAGAGGAACCAGCTGGGCTCAATGACTGACTTGATTGCCGTAGACTAGATGTCCGAGCCCAAAGGAGGACTCGGGCTCACAATAGAGAAGTTGACAACAAGTCTGAGTCCGAGGTTGAAGCTTGAGGCGGGTGACGGCCGGGCGAGTGAGGGAGGGAGGTGTTGTCAACAATCTTCCTCCCTGGTGAGCTGACTGGCTGCATACTTGTGTTGGAAGGTTGCGATTTTGGGAGGGAACGATTGACCAGTCTAGTCTATTCATGCCTTCCTCGCGCGCACGGAGCCGATTGGGTTCTCGCTCTCGCCCAGTCGCCTTGTTTCCCTACCTGTCTTAATTATGTTGCATCGTGCTGGCTGCGGGTCATCCTGTGTTTTCTCGTGTCCCCTGTGTCTAGACTGTCTCTTGGGGTAGCGCAGTGACTGAAGGTGAAGTCAGAAGATGTCCATGCCGGGTGTGCACCAGTCAGTCGCGAGTGGGTGGAGAAAATAGTTCGTTGCGTGCAGGCAGGCAGGCAGGCAGAGAGAGACCAGGGATAGGCCTGGGCGAGCAGGTGGGCGAGGCAGGCACGCAGGGTCATGGTGCAGGAGGTACGGTACCTCGGTACCTTCCTGACCAGCCCACGGAAGGTATTCGGCACTGGTATTGGACCGGCTGGTTTCCCCCGCCTGGCGTCCTGCAAATACCTTCTTAGCACATCTGATTACTGCCAGGCAGCTAGTAGGCATGTCTGCGCAGTGCTTTGCAGTACGGCTGTACCAGTGCGGAAGCACCGACCTATGCCAGTTAGATGCCCTTGTACTGTATATCCCGAGGTCTCGGGGTCTCGAGGTCTCGAGGTCTCGAGGTACCAACAATGTTCTCACCATCGGTTCTACGCCGTGTATATTCCGTCCACAGGTGCAGACCTGGGGGTGACTGGAATATCGTGTGTACCTACTACTGTCCATGTTGATGGGTAGGTGGTTAGGTAGTAGGTATGTAATTACATTGGGTTTTAATCTTGCCGTCATTAGAGGTAATAGGGAAGGGGTCAATGCCCCCTTTCCTTGCCACTGAGAGCTGACAGCACACAGCAGACGGCAGTCAAGATGGGGATCTGGGGCACCCTGGCTTGACATGCGTGTACAAGAAGCAACCCTGTTGACACCAGAAAAAAAGGTTTGGCTGTCGAAAGATCTCAGGGTCTCCAGCTGGCCGGCCATACGACAGACCAGAGATGCCGACGCCGACGACCGACCTCCAACTCGCACCCGGACGACATTGCGACGGTACGATGAGACGATGAGACGACAAGACGACAAGACGACGATGCGTGGATTGACTTCTGGGCTACGTCTTGTCAAGTACCGAGTACCCTGGGCCCCTTCCGCCGCGCGCCCCAGTCAGAGTCCCGCTCCTCGCCCTTTTGGGCCAGTTGCGTTGCTCCGTGTCTATCGCGCTATGCGACAGGTTAATGCTTCATTCATGCCCATGCCTTCACCTCTTTCTTGCCCCCTGGGCCTTTTTTGTTGCTGTTAGACTGGCCAGAAACTGACAGAGTTACCACAGTATGCCAGATCCCGCCCTGTCCCGAACTGTCCTGCCATCGGGCACCCGCTGCATGTCACGCCGTGTCCATGCCATGCCATCATGCTTTGACACATCTCTATGTAGTCCAGCCAAGTATGGTACCACCACGACTACCATGACAGCAGGACCACGACCGCAACGCACACACCACCACCACTGCTACTCACCCACTGTCACCACCACTTCCACCTCCACCCTGGCGCTGCTCACCCCTCAACCCTACCGAGCTGCCCCCCACGGCCCACGACCATCACTGGAGCTTGTGCGAGCACAGACCGGGCGACGGATTAAGGCCGTGCGAGATCCCCCAAGAGCGATCGACACGGCATCCTCAGCTATAACACATAGGCCCCGGGCTATAGATCTGAAGCTTGGGCCTCCTGCGGCGGGCCAGCGGCGCAGACCTAGACCTCACCAGACCTTACCAGACCTCACCTCTGCGGGCCAGGGGTTCGACAGATCGGCCATAGTGCCAGCCTACTATGCATGTACAACATCCTTCACCTCACCACCCACTGCCGCGCTGCCGTCAGTCCGTGACGGCGCTGATCCTTGGAGGGCAGCCCGTCTACACTTCGGCCGTCGCGACGCTATTTGGCTTGTGCGCATGCTTGATCTTGCTTGCTTGCTTGCTGCTGCTGCTGCTGCCGCCGCGGGTCAGAACCGGTGCCTGCACGACCCGGCAGCGAGTTTCTCTCTCACTCGCACACAGCCGCCCCACCACCTGCCAACATGCTCTCCATCTTGAGGGTCATTATGGGTACGGACATGCATGAGCTGTGGTCTTGGGCGGACGGCCAGCACTGCAGGTACCTATGTAGAGACCGGACTGCCTGGGCACTGCAGCGACATGGGTGGACTTGTCCAGACCCTCCTCAACCACCGCACCGTCCTGTGCTGCACACTACCCAGACTATGCTGCATTGGACTGCACCGGGCAGCACTGGGCAGAATTCCTCCGTGGCCGGCACACGGTTCTTTCTCCGTTCCAACTCGGCTTACCCCTGAACTCCCCTTAGGGTATTGTGACACAGATTTTTGACCAGCAACAATGGATGCCACCTCTGTGTGCTCGAGCTATCCTGTCCCGGCTTCACAGACGGAGTGGCAGGGCACGCGCGCCCCACCCACCCGACCTGACCTGACCCGACCGGGCCTGACTTGACTTGTCTTGACTTGATTTACCGACCACCATGCACCACAGTAGATACCTTGGCTTGCCTTGCCTGACCTGGAATGCCTTTCCTTGCCTTACCTGGCCTGGGCCTGCCCTGCCCTGCCCTGCCCTGACCGTCCGTCACCATCGCCGTCCACTGTGACCGTCTGTCTGGGCCTCAATGCAATGCCTGGCCTCCACCTTCCCAGCTTCCCCCGGACCCGTCTTCCGTTGCGAGCCCCTCAGGTCCTAGAGCCCCTCTCCGTCCTCGGCTTGTCGGGTCTCCGCTGGGCCATCGACAGACTGAATCTGTCTATGTCCGAATTTTCTTTCTCCCTCTCCTCTCCCCTCCTCACACGGACGCGCTCTAACCTTTCCGGTCGCAATGTACCCTCTTTTATCCCCGGGCAGTCTTGACGTCGCTCCTTCTTTTGCTGCCGTTTGGACGCTTGCTCTTTCCATCACTTCTGCTTGTTGATATTGTACTGTACATACGTTCACTGTACACCACACCCCATGCCACCTCCATACCACACAGCTCAGCACAGCTCTAGCCCCCTGCCTATACTGCCTCTCCTTCACACTTTGTAAATACCACAAGGCGCCCTGTCGCATGCCTCCCGGACCCTGCCCTTGTCCTGATCTTCGAAGATCATCTCGTCTCATTCTTCTGAACTTAATCCAGCAACCTTAAACCGGAGTAGACATCACTGATCAGCACACCAAGAGGTCACCCCATCGAGCAGACTCGCCGAGCCCCACATCAAGTCGATATTCAACTCGTCCGTACAAGTAGGCAGCGTCGACGACATATTGTCCTCGCAGCCCAGCTCCTTGCAGTCAGGTTGAGCCGTGCTGCTTTGAACACCAGCCTAGCCCAGGAGGACCGCGCCCATACCACAGCTCCGAGGACACAAGTTACAGCCGGATCCCGTCCCATTAATCGAGTTCCCTTGGTCTGGCACCCTTGTCTCTTTTCCACACCTAGGTCAAGCGTAGCTGTCCGTGCTCCTGAACTACCTAGGTCGGTCGCTGTCTAGGTATCGAAGCTTGATTATAGCTCGACTAGGAGGTACTGTACTTGATGCTCAGCCTCCCGAGTCCAACCAACGTGGACTCGTCACCTGACGACTGATTAGCTCGACTGCCCCCGAGAGAGTATCTCCAATCCCTTCTGTTCGCTTCTATATGATGCTGTGAACTCGAGCCCGGGGGAAACATCGAATGGCATCGGCGTCAACCTCAAGCTATGGACTTGGCGCTCGTGACAACAGAAGTGCAATGGCGAGCAACATGGACATTGGCAGTGTCATCAGCAGCGACGACGGCGGCGGCAGTGGGGGAGGAAGCGGACGAAGCATGCATCAAGCTCCCAGTTTGGCCGAAGCCCCCCCGGGAAGCGGACCTCGACCAGACGAGCCTCGTTCAAGCCAATACAGCATGCACGGAGCAAATACCGGTATCCGGAGCCCGAGCCCCGGCCCTGTCGGCGACGACGACGGCGGCGAAATTGGTCCTGACAGAGCACGAGAACCTCTGTCAACTCGGCGGACCCAATCGGTGTCCCCGCCACGCCGAAGGGAGACGTATTCATCCGCTTCGGCAGCCGGCGAGAACATGAGGCAATCGAGGGCTCCTTCTGTCGAGACGACAAGTAACGGCTACAGCCTTTCGGGATTTTCACCAACCAACCATGCCTCACAAGGTGTCTTTACCCTTAACGGCTCCGATAACTCCCAGAATCGACGAGCCAACAGGAGGCGTACTGGGCCCTTGTCTGCCGATCAGCGGGAAAAGGCCGCGATCATACGGAAGCTGGGTGCTTGTCCGGACTGTCGTCGGAGACGAGTCGCTGTGAGTATGATTTCGTTGTACGAGCAGCTATCACTGGGTGGCATGGATTCATGGTAGCCCCTCCAGTGTTGTTGGGAACCAGATGTTCTGCGCTATACCAAGTCCCTGAGAAGGTGGACCACGTCTCGAGCACGGATTGTCTCGCTGGTGCGGACTGCCCTGCCTTGACCCGGCCTCCGTCCTGGGGCAAGCTTTGTTCTGCCCAGGCCTGTGGGCTCCTGCTGTCATGGCCTTTGTGGCGTCCAAATCTGTTTCGGGGAGTAGGCGCTGACAGGGTAGCCTGTTGAATTCTATGCCGGAACCCCTGGGTTGATGATCGTGTCTGCCTTCCTGAAGCAACGTTCCTGCAGAGTTTGAATGCTGATTCAAGTATTTTCTAGTGCAACCCGGGCCACCACAATATGTCATGGGACGAGGCTAAAAGGAGATATCGATTACATAGCCAGGAACTCCAGGAACCCATTGCAATAAGCTCTGATCGCGGGTTCCATCCAGTCAACGGCAATAACGACAACTACACCTACGAGCCACAAGGCATGGATCTCGATCAGTCACCCACGAGCCAACAAACTGTCCAGTCATCTTCCACCGACGCTCAAACGAGGACCGTAAGAACTCCTTTACCATCGGGCCCTCGTCTGGAGCGGACTGCCCAGGCCGCAATGTCCTTACCGGGCATCGCGAGCTTGCAGAGCCACGCCTCGAGCATAATAACCAATCCACGCCACAGACGATACAGCGCCGTATACGTGCTCCTCCTCACATGGGAAGACGAACAGGACGAGGCTGTGAAACAGTCGGTGGAAGAACTGCGATCAGTGCTCGACAGGCACTACCATTATACGTTTGAGATGGACGTGATACCTTCTGACGAGCCCGAGCGCTCATGGAGATGGTTGTTACGGAGGATCGACCAATTCATGGAGGAGAACGACCAACGAGACGTCTTGAAGATCTTCTACTACAACGGCCGTGCACAGCTGGACCGAAATCGGGCAATGGTTCTCGCCAGGTACGTCCAAAGTCTTTGGGGCCATTTCGCAGTGCGCCACCTTCTCTCTGATCCCAAGCCTTTCCATCCGCTGTCTTCCGATCTTCGCGCGTGCACTTCCACTGCCCTTTCGGTATTCGCACTCTCCGTGAGCAATCTTCACTGCGTCGAAGAACGAGCTTTGATTGGAGAAACCTCGTGCCCAGCTGAGAGGAGCTGTTGGATCTAAGCAAGCTTGGCCAGCACTGATGGATTGAATGTGTCCATGGGCATTAACACCAATACGAAAGCTCTTAACGCAGTTCTGCTTGATCGTGCTTCGTCTGAATTGCAGGCGATCGCTCCCTTCGAACACTATTCTGAAGCTGTCTCATTGATACTCGAGTATTTCTTGTACAAAGCTAACAAACATGTCTCCAGCTCCACGCAAAGCGAGAAGCCATGCACCATTCGATGGAGCACCGTACAACCCTTGTTCGAGCAGGCGATCGCGGACACACTCGTCATCATGGACTGTCAGTACTTCGGCATACCGGGAGCGGCACGGCGCCGCGGATCGCTGGAAATACTGGCGGCGGGTTCATTCGAGGAGCAGGCCAGCCCGCTCGCCCGCTGCGCCTTCACCCAGGCGCTGAGCGAGAAGCTGCGGACCCAGGCCGCTCGCATGCGGCCCTTCTCGGCCGCCGAGCTCCACGCGCAGCTCCTCGCCGAGTACCCCCGGATCGTGCAGGAGCTGACCCCGGACCGCGAGTTCCTCAGCAGCTTCCCCGCGCCGCTGCACCTACAGCTCGCCGTCGGCCAGATAGCGACGTCTGCGCTGCTCTCGCCCCTGCGGCGCAGCAGGCTCCCTAGCATCGAGAGCGTCTCGCCGTTCCCCGGCGCGGAGGTCAGCATGACGGTGCGCCTCGACAAGGAGCCCGACGGCGACGTCTGGGCTGACTGGTTGCGCCTTATGCCCGAATGCGTTAGAGAGGTCAAGATCGAGGGCTCCTTCCGGTCCGCGCCGAGATAGACGGGCGTGGGGGAGTCTTCGCGGGAGGGAGTGTTGCGGCTTTTGCCCTCATCTCGCCGGCCAATGATGGCCCTGTCCAGAGCTTCTCTCTTTGTGCTAACATGGTAAGCCATTGAGGAGGCTCCCTCTGGGACCCTCTAAGACAGGGTTCCTGCGGGACAAAGTGGGCAGGGATGAATGCATTGCTGGGTGTGTTTACAATCTTCTTACATTCGGTTCGGTTGGTGTGTGATTGCTTTTCTTGGGTATACTTATACAATGGTCTGGCTTTTTTTCTTCCTTTTTTTCGTTTTTGATGGATGCTCCTGGTCTTTGGGTCTGAGAAACACGGGGGAGGGCCTAAGCCACCAGGGATGGAAAGCACCAAAGGCAAGCATGGGAGCAAGGAGTATCAGGATTGCCCAACAAGACTTAGGGTCGCGCGGAGTATTGGTACCTCGATTGTATACCAACTGTCATTGGGGAATTAGGCTTGGGGGGTGGGAAATATCCTTGGAGTATGAGAATTACTATATTGGGGGAGGGGGGGCTGTCGGTTCAGAGACGTTGGCTCGTTTGCTCGCTCGCTCGGCCGGAGACACTTGAGAGGTCGATGATGAGAGCTTGAGGAATGGCATGTTATTATTATCACTCGTGTTTCACTTCCGACCGTCACCTTGCGTAGGGATTCCTGCCTTGACATTGATGTTTGCCTGGTTCGCGATCCAATATGCGCCGTGTCAGGACACATCCATTACTTGGTGAAAAGAGGAGAACCTTGGAATATAGAGATAATAGTACGGGTCCAATTAAGCAGGGTAGTCATGGTGTTCGGCCCTGTTGCCTTTTGCGGACGAACCCCGTCGGTGTGCTGGAGCGTGCGCGCTTACAACGGTGGGCACGTATCACTCTCCCCTTAGCTTCATACACATAGGGCACTTGGAAATTATTGTATAAATGCATAAACATTACTAATACACCTTTTTCCAACACCTTTCACATATGTCGTTGATGAATTAACCCCCATCAGGTTCGAAGACCTGGCCCCTTCACGCCTTGCAAGTATCCAGAAAGACATGAACCAAATCTCCCAAAGATGATGGAATCATTCGAGAAAACATGGCATTTGTCATGTGGGAACCCGTGAAGACTGAAAGAAAAGGAAATTCCTCTGAAGTTTTCCACGATCATGTTCCAATAGCGCTTCCTTGCGGGGCTCCGCAATTAGATCGTTGCCAGTCTGGCGTACTATGGTAGCCATCATCATCAGGCCTGTTTTGCCTCATGCGCCTCAGGGGAGGCAGTCATTATCTCATTCCATTTCGGTTTTGAAGGCGATGAAGGCTTTACACCAGCAGCCAGGCGGCAGCAACGAGGCCGGCCGCCAGGACCCCAGAGGTCGCAGGCCCAGCCCGGGGACCAGCGTTCTGAGACCCGGCGGTGGCGTTGCCGCTCGCGAAGCCCGGCTCGTAGGAGGCGGGCTCGCCGGTGGCAAGGGTGCCGTTCCAGCAGTAGCGGCCGAAGCAGTTGTCGCAGGTGGACGGGATGGCGGTGTTTGTGCGGTCGAGGCTGCGCTTGAGCACGGCGCAGGCGACGCAGGCGGACCACTCGCCGTCGATGGTGCTGTTGCTCTGGGTGGCGGCGTTGAGCCCGTTGGTGATGATGCCGAGCTTCTCCTCGCGCGAGTAGCTGGGCGTGAAGGTCGAGACGTTAGAGTTGGCCGTGTAGGGGGCGTTGGGGACGTAGACGACCAGAGGAGGGACGGACTGGCCCGCGGACAGGGTGAAGTTGGAGGCGTCGCAGCCAAAGAAGGTCGGGCGGTTGTTTAGGCCCAGGTTGATGAAGGTGTTGGCGTCCGGCACCGGGGGGAACAGGGTCCCATTGGCGATCGGGCTCAGGCTGCGCTCGTATGTGGCGCGCAGGGCGGTCGCGTTCGGCCAGTTGAACGGGGTGTCTGCACTGCTGTCCACCGCAAAGATGACGTCGACGGCTCGGATGGGCTGCAGGAGGGGGCTTATTGGGATGTTCTGGAGATCCTCACCACCGTCGACGAGGCCGAGCTCAGTCTGGTCGGCGTTGGGGTTTGTTGCGTTGTTCCAGCCCAGGAAAGGGTTGGGGACCCATTGCGCAATGTCATTGTTGTCATCGCTACAGCTGTAATTAGCAAATTGGGCGATCACGAGAGAGTCTATGGTGCTTCCTACTTACCCAAGTGGCGACAGAATAGATGTGAGGGCGTCTCCTACGAACGATGGCACATCGGCGTACTGAGAAATATTGGTGGTCAAGAAGGTGTTGAATAGAGAAGAGCTCGTGCCCATCATATAGCCGGCATTGTCAAAGCCTTCCACGCAACTGCCACTGCTTGGGATCTCTCCAGCTGAGAAGTTAGATGCCAGATACTTCGTGGGTGCGAATCCGAAGACTGTGGGGTCGAAAGATCCCATCTCCCAGGGGTTGATTTCATAATTGGTCGCGTTCAAGCTGACGATGGCAACCCCAGGGTCCCTTCCGTCGGCGACTATCATGGGCATAGGGATGGAGCCACTGATAAGTTGCTGATCCTGGGCGAAAGAGCTCCAGGTGTACGCAGGGCCACCGTCTGTGTCGTTGATGAGCTGATAGGACAGAGCCCTCCCCCAGTAATCCGTGACCGAGGTCTGGAAGCCGGCGTCGGCCTTGCTGGTGACGGCGTCGCGGACATCGCTCCAGTAGCTGACGGTGCTGATGACCGCGATGCCCTCCTTTGGGCCCTCGAAGATGCTGTTCTCAAAGTCCCAGACAGCAGACCCGGAACTACCGTCCATCAGGTCGACCACGGTTGTGAAATTGTTGCTGTACAGGGAACCGACCAACCATCCGGCGCCAGAAAGCCCTGCCACATAGGTCGTCGCCTGCAACAGACCGCCAATACCGCCTGCATCCTTGGAACCTGGAGTCCTGTCGTCTGCAGCGGCAATGAAACCTGCTCCGTTCATCAAAGCCCGGTAGCCTCCTCCACTCATGGCGATGCCGATGTTGGGCAGGGCCGAGACGTTGTTGCTGAGGTTGTTGATGTAATCCGCGCCATTAAAACCTGAGATTTTCGCTCGCTCGATGAAATCTGCCATGGGCTGAACAGTGGCTGCGCGCCTCTTACTGAGCCAGTCGGTCTCATCCTGACTGAGAGTGGCAGCGCTGCGGATGGTAGGACGCGATGAGGGACAGTTGACGACTGCAGGGGCGTATCCACCACTGACAGCGTTGGGAAGAGCCCTTGCGACTTCGAGAAGAGCGCGCTCCCGTAATGGGATGGAGTTGGCGGCCGTTAAGGAGATGGAAGTGGCAGAGAGGAGGCACGCGACCAGTTGCATCGTGGTCGGTGCCATGATGTAAGATGAGTGGGGACAATGAGATATCAAGTTTGGAACTGGGATGAATAGAAGGAGCCTGGGAAGAGATGAGAGGGCCGAGGGCCTATGGCTGCATACTTATGATACCAAATTGTAAAGTTATAAAGTTTAAAGAGAAAGAAAAAGAACGGTCGAGATGAGATGCGACAGGCTGGGACAGGATGGGGGTGTCAGATGTCTGACCTGCATGTAGTGAGAGTAAGAGCAAGGAGGCGTAGTCTGGGCTGGCTGTCGGGCTGGTTGCTGCTGCTGTGGCCGGCGCGGGTGCCTCGGATCAGATACTGCAGGCAAGCAAACTTGCGCCTCTCTTAGTGCGTCGTGGTCTAGCGTGTGAGATTGTACGAGGTGTGCGACGAACAAGAGAAGAATTAGCAGCTGAAAAACGAGAGTGGAAAAACGCTGTTGTGTGACGCAATGTGGTCCTAGACAGCCCCGAGCGAGCAGTTGGTGGCACGGCGGATAGGATTCCAAAACATCAGACGAGATGAGAAAAGAAGGCTCGGCGCTGCGGCCCAGCCGGCCTCCTCACGTTCTTGACAAGGCTCGTTCCCGAATTCAGTAATTTCTTGGGACGGGCAAGAAGACATGGAGTGGCTCGACTGCGACCTTGTGCTACCTCGGCGTGAGGTTTTATGGCGGCAGTTATAAGGGTGCTGCACATATATCACAGCATCGAGGTCGACGTCTGGAATAAGTGTGCCCAATGCCCATTTGCCAATTCGAACAGAGTTGACGAAGAACATCATGCGTTGTGCGGCGCGATGAGATCACAGCCTTCTTTAGCCTCTCAAGAACGAGAAACCTTCTCGGCAGTTTCAGAAACTCTGGTGTGCAGCAAAGGCCTAGCCGTATTCGGGCCATGCAGATCGCCCTGATCGGCCGCAACGGGAAGGGCGTCATGCCCGAAGGTCCCTGATCCCCTGGTCCTGGCCCGGGTTTGGCACGTTGGCTCCTACCTCCCCTGCATTACCGCACTGCACCTCACCGCGCCTGCCCATCTATCCAGTGCACCACCTGTCAGCTGGTTCTTTCCTAGCCTGCCAGCCTGCCCGCCCACTCAGCCGCCCTTCCGAGGTTGCAAGCCGCCATGTCAGGCCCAATCCCATCCATCTGGGCGGCGGGCTAAATGTGACCCAGACTGACACTCGATGCAGCCCGCGCCTCTCCCGCCTCCCGCCTCCCACAGCTGCCACACTAGGGATGTGGGATACCCCGAGCTGTAGCCACCAGATCGTGATGTGTGTGATAAGGCAAGCATGGGGGCGGAATACTTTGAAGACACGCAAGCCACCCCAAGAAATGACGACCATCTACGCCGGCACTTGCTTTCTACACGCCAACAAGCAACCAGGCAGTCGGTCAGCCGCTCATCACATGTGGCAGTGCGCTTCTCTCGGGAAAGACACAAGTGCGAAAAAAACAAGCCTCGGGAGCGTGGCTCGGTTATCGTTGTCTGACTTCAGCCCCCTTGTCTGTTTGAGACCGACGGTTGTCATCGCCCGGCCGGCCTCAGCCCAAAACCCGGCCGGCCGAGACCGCAGTCTGCGGTGTGTCTTGCCTTCGGGCTCTCACACGACCCGTTGGCTGGCTCGCTGGCTCGCTGGCTGGCTGGAGGCCGAGGCCACCCTGCTGCCCGCCCCTCAGCACGCTCAGGAACCATACACATGCCTTGCAGTTGCCGCTATCAAACAAACCTCGTGGGGCCGCGGGATCCATCGGTGGCCTTTCTCTCCTCAGCTTGTAGACGAGCACAATTTACGCGTTGCAGGTCAAGGCCCGGGGTATAATGCGCGTGCGCGATGCTCGCTTGCTTTTCGTCTATTACTTATTGGTCGGGCTGGCGGGGTCGAAACCGCCCGAGCTCTATATAGCCCGCCCCCTATCACGCATACAGCTTGCCAGCTTTGGGGCCGCCCCCTCGTCTCCTTGCCCCCGGCATCGAAACTATGGAAATGCGGCCTTGCCGGCCGTCATCGACAACCTCATACCCAACTGGTGGGAGCTTTTCTAGCTCTTTCAGCAGGGCCCCATTCCTATAGGCTCCCGTGTCGCGGCCAAGGTCGTTCCGGATCGCGCCCCCAAGGTCGAGGATGTTGCGCACCACCCCAGAGCCCCGTCGGTTCATCCGGAACAGGTTGCTGTTGATGTGGACGTCAAGCCACATCCCAAAGCACCCCACGATCCAGCATACCTCCAGGATGACGCCGATAAGCGTGATCACGCTCGAGAATCCCCACACGTAACCGTCCTCGCTGATGCAGATCAGATTGTTGTCCCCACGGAAGTCGGACGTGAGCAGCGCGTCCCGGTAGCAGAGACACATTCCGCTGACCCCGAACCAGTTGCAGTCGTCCTCGTGCGCGGGGAGGTTCATGAACGGTGCCTCGAGCGGGATCGCCGAGCCGTTCCACCACAGCGTAGAGTTGTAAGGCACCGGGTCGAGTTGCCGGTACCGCTGGGTCCAGCTGCTCATGTTGACCGACGGGTCCAGCTGGAAGGTGGTGTTGAACCAGGGCTCGTCCTCGTTGGTGACCTCCTGGCCCGCGCCGGCGAATTGGAATCCTGTGAACTGTCGGTACAGCCCCGGGACCGCCGATCTTGAGCCTCGCGATCTCGAGCTGCCCCATGTCGAGTCGCCCGTGTAGCCATACTGCCCGCGATATCGTCCGGTAGAGATCGAAGCGCCGCTGAGATCAGACTTCGTGTAGTAATACCCCCAGAGGTTGAAGTCTGTTGTCTCGTTTACGACCGCTGTGGAGTTCGCGCTGGAATAGAAGTTTTGGATGGTCGATTTGGTCTGGGAGTCTATAAACACATGTCAGTTCACGACCGAGCCACGGGACACCGGGAGAAGGCTCTTACAAGCGACGATATTCCTCCATTCATCCGGGCCCTCCGTGATGTCACAGTTGCCCCAGCCACCTATATAATCAAATGATTCGAAACACTCGCCCAGCTTCGGCCCCTGCACGATAGCCGGCACGGTCCCGTTGAGCCTCTCCGTATCCACCGACATGCACAGCTTGAGACTGTCCGAGTCGACCGTGACGTACGAGTGATCGTCCATCTGGTACGCAGGCTTGCTCGGGTTCAAGTACCCTGTCGCGGCACCCCAGACGGACGAGAAGGCGAGCACGTACAGGATCGCGAGGAGGAACCACACCGCCGAGAAGACGGCGCGTGCGGGCCGCCTCGTGCCCAGGAATCGTAGCGTGGACCATAGCGCTGGGAGGGACGCCGTAGAAAATAGGACTATACTACCGAGTTAGCTGTTGTAACATTGAGGAATTTTACAAGAGAAAGGCAGACAAAACGTGCGGGGGGAAACTGGGGAAGGGGGGGGGGGTGATGATGATGACGAAGAAGAAAGGGAGAGCCCAGAGGAGAATATCCTAGGGGGAGGAGAGGATGTCCCAGGGGAGGGTATCCCAGGGGAGGATGTCCTCGTCCATCGGCAAAAAGAAAAGTAGGAAAAAGGGAAACGAGAAAAAGAAAGCAAAAACAAGAAGAGTGAGTAAACTAAAGTACAGCTAGCTACAGCTATTCAAAGTCTATAGTCTGAACAAAGCCACTGGGATATAGGCGGCTAGTTGCAGACAATTCTTGCTGGGGGGCTCCAAATCATATCCAGAAGCTACTTACTGTCGAGCTGGGAGTAGTACGGCACCGATGAATATTCCATCATCCACGCGAGCTGCGACGCTGCGACCTGGTACAGCAGCCATCCGTGCAGGAACCTTCCACCCTGCCCAACTATCGTGTCCCACGCCAGGTCCAGCAGCTTGGCCCGCGTGAAGGAGAGGTCCCTCGCGATCTGCAGGTTGATGTAGAAGCTCCGCTCCACCGCGGGCACGCTGTAGCCCCCGCAGTCTTGGGTCATGGGCGGCACGGAGAAGAGGTCTAGGTGCGGTATCATAAATAGCCCCTTGATGCCGGAGATGGTCAGCGCCACAACGGCGAGCAGCTCAAAGACGAGGAGGGAGATCTGGCGGTTCGTCAGGGGCGTGAGCGTCCTGGGTGGTAGATGCGTTCCGCCATCGCCCCCGTGGTTCTGTTCGTAGTTGCCGCTCGTGTCGTCTCCCGTCACGCTCTCAATCTTGGATTTGTCGATGCCCTTCTCGGCGGTGTCACGGCCTGGGTCCAACAGGCGATAAGAGGGAGGCGACGCCGGGCTGTCGTCGCCCTCTACGTGCCCAATACCGTCGGTGAGATCGTCCCTAGCGTCGTCAGTCTGCAAGGCCGAATATCTCTGTTCTTGACGCCCGACATCGTTATTCGTGGCCGTCGTTGCAGGCTCGGCTCGAGTGTCACGGTCCATGGCTGTCTCTGGGGATACCGTCCGGGGTGAACATCATCAGCAGGAGCACAAATGCCCTCGGCCGCTCAGTCGGAGACATCGAGTGAGCACGGGAGCGACGTCTAATCTTAAAAGGGCGAGCCATGCTGGGTAAAAAAGACATGATCGTCATCCTGCATCCGGACTGACCAGGGAGTATCGGTGGCGGCAGATGAGGTTCCCACGCCTAGCTGCATCGTGGGCCCGGCAGCTGAACGACCCAGCAGCATGGCCTTGTATCATCGCTCAGCTCTCAGGGCGGAGCAAAAGCTAGTTTTTGAGTGAGAAGGATCGGATATCAGGGGCGTTTGGCGCGGTTTGTGGTGGCACCCGCCAGCTGAAGGAATCGCACCCCGGCACAAGCCCGCCCAGATCCGCTCCCCGTCCGGCCAACTACAGGCGGGGAGGCATGACTAGGATGAGCGATCGCCGGAGTCTTGCCTGCCCTCCGGCGTCAACTGTGCTCAATCAACCTGTCAACTTGCGGCGACCTGAGAATGTGGCCAGGGGCACAATCCTGCAGTTCGTCATTCTTCAGGAAAACAGGCAACAGGATTGAGGCGATCGTCAGTGGCGTCCGTGTCTAGGCCAGCAATTAAGCCACCTCTTGGAGCTTAACTTACGTGGTTGATGCAGCTGTGGCTACCTAGGTAGTCCGGCCCTCCGAATAGCAATGTTGTGTGTGCATATTGACTTTCGGATACCAAGGGGAAATGCCAAATTCAAACCCGTAATTAAGACTACATTGTTCATTAAGGTTAATTGCCGCTCAGAGACTAGGACCTCAAGGTCGTTCAAGTACACACCTATACCACAGATCAAAGGGACAAGGCCGGATTATAGAAGATTGATATATAGCAGTCCAGCAATAACGCCATCTAAGATTATGAGACCAGAATATTTAGGTTCCTGTCGAGTAGTCCCCAACAATGAGCATCATGGGTCTCGTTCTCACTGCTGAAGACTGGACCCACAACCGTACGGATGGGCCCATCAAACACGTCCAGCATCGAGCCGTTGGTTTTATCTTTCCAGGCGCACTGAAATCTCAATTGCGGTAGTAGGGAGAGGCGTTGTCCCATGTCACCATGAGTAAAAGAAGGAGGAAAAGGACAGGCCCCAAACGCTAAACCCAACAATTCTGTTCTGGCATAAGCTCATCCTACCCGTGAAACTCAATTCCCGTCATGCAATCATCGCAAAAGTGTCCAGGGCCCGTCTGAGGATGGTGAGAATGATGAGAATGGCGGTCCGCGCTGCGATGGTTGTGCTGCTGATGAGCTGTCCTCCACAACCCATGCGCTGGGGGGTGAGCGCGCGGAGCTGCACCCGGACTGCTCTGTCCGCTCTTTGCGCCCTTTGGCGACGAGGGCACTCTTCTCGGTACACACTGGTTTCCGCCATAGGTACCTGCTTCAGTCAGGTCGATGATGTCGGCACTCCCGCTGGCTATGGCAGACTTGGCCCCGCCTCGAGACCAGTCTTGGTGGACCTCATCTCCGTCATCCTCTTCAATATAAATCGGCTTCGATTTTGTCTCGCCGTCCCGGACATGGTTTTGAGGTTTGGAAACAGCGCGATAGTCATCGTCATTAAGGACAATTGGGTTGTACCAGACCCCCGATTGACCGTTCCTCCCAGGGAGTGAGCCTGCTGGGCGGGCATCGGCTTGGTCAGATGCAATCTCAAATGGACGGGTGACCATGGCTGAAGGAGAAATGTTGACCTGCTTGATTGGAATGTTACGGGTGATTCTCATTGACCACGAAATGAGGGGGGGGGGGAGAAGTAGAGACGGGATCGTGACGTGACGGAGAAAATGCCACCGTTATGTCCACCCATTTATTCCATTTCCACGCTGGTCTGTAAGGCAGTGTATTCTGCCCCAGTTTGTGCTGTTATCTCAGCTGCGAGTAGGTTTGCAGAAAAAAGACAGGTCAACCAACGTGCAGGTCGACTGAATCGAGTCGCCCTGGTCGAGGGGATTCCGACTTTGAACTAATCATGCTGGTCATCTGGAGAGTAGCTCACAACCCCAAGTCCCAGGGGCGCCTTCAAGAAACAGACAACATAAGTCATTTGACTGGAAAATATTTATCCAAATGACGGTCAAAGCATAAACTGACATGCAAGAGGTGGCTTGAAGTCAATAGATGTAAATTGTCAGATCCAATGCTGGACGGGTCTGCTCCGCTTACGTAATGCCGTGGCCGGTGCCGAGGTCCCACTTAATCTTTTTCCAACTCGCAGGGTCCCTTGGGGTGCCTCTGAAATTCTTCACAAGCAGCACTCAGCGCGCAGACGACATACCACCAGCCGCCGACATGATAATACCCACAGGTCCAACACAATAATATAAATACAGTACAATCCGCTGTACTGTAGAACTCCTCGAACTCGACGAAAATGGATGCCCGCGCCCTTCTCACATCCCAAGGGTGGCGGGGCACTGGCCATTCACTGCACAAGTCCGACGACTCGATCGGCCTGGCCAAGCCAATTCTTGCGTCGCGAAAAGCCAACACGCTCGGAATCGGTCGAAAGAACCATGTCACAAGCGATCAGTGGTGGCTCAATGCGTTCGACGAGCAGCTCAAGAGTCTCGACACCTCCAACAAGACCAGCATCGTGCAGACCAAGAAAAACACCAAGCTGGACAGTCTTCTGACGGCCGGCGCGGGGAAATACAAGGGCGCGAATGCCCTATACGCGTGTTTTGTCAGCGGCGGGATGCTGGAAGGCTCGTTGAAATGGAAATCAGAGGGCGAATCGACGGACGCGACACCAGAGGCCGAAGCGGCCCCAGTGAGGACGGAGACCAAGGAGGAGCGCAGGGCCAGAAGGGCGGAAAAGAAGAAGAGGAAGGCCGAGAAGTCGGCCAGGAAGCTGGCCAAGAAATCGGCGGCGGCGGTTGCTGCCAAGCCTGCTGAGAGAAAGGACAAGTCGAAAAAGGACTCGAAGAAGAGCTCAAGGAAGGGCGCAACGCCAGAAACGAAAGAGGAACGCCGGGCTAGGAAGGAGGCGAAGCGAAAACGAAGGCAGGATAAGGAGAAGCATACCAAATCCGAGGACGGTTGAACACGACATCGTGGAATGTTGGAAAAAATTTACCGCACGACCGATCCGTTGGCAATGCGTCTTGCTGGGTGATGAGGCTGCATATCCGTCCCGATTCTGACGACTGACGGCAGCTCGCCGAGGTCAAGGAACGGATGAGCATCGTGGCAAGCGCTTAACGGCGTGGCGTGCCAGGCCTACGACAAGACCAACGGTCACGGTGCCGCCGCAAAAAACGGATGTTACAAGAGGCTGTCAAGCTGCACGACCCATGATGTTCACTGCAGATTCACCAATGGCATGGTACATTATGTACCAAGAGGATAGACAGAACGTTAGACCCGTTTTCTTGTCGTATGTCTCGGGTATAATTATTCAGAAGGCGTCGTCTAATGAAATTTGAATACTGCCTCTGGCACCTTGCGGCGAGTTTCGGCTGCTTATTCTAGACAGCGCTTGCACCAATTCAACCCAATCACGGGGACTGGCTGGAATTGTCATTGAAAAAATCGAGTCGCTTTTGTGCCGCGCTTCTGTTATCCCACGATTTCAAGTGTCCCCAGAGTCGAGATGGTCTGGTCTCGAAAACATGTGCAGTGTACCTGGGTAAATGCCAACCCTTGTAAGTAGGCCATTTACAGCTGGGCGGTGTGGTACGGAGTGGGGCTAAATTGGGGTCCCGAGAGCTCAACCGCCCGGCAGAAAGAAAAAGTTTGGAGACGCTTTTTACGTGAACCTTCTTCAGCTTGCCAGGACTTGGGCCCCGTTTCTAATTGCAGCGACACCAATTACAGCCAGGCTCTAACACCATGTCTGCCGATATGGGTTCAGATCACGAAGAAAAGCGCCATAAGAAGTCGAAGCGCAAGCATCGGCACGAGGAAGAGGGCGACAAGATGGACGTCGACGAGGAGCCAAAAGCGACCGAGACACCAAAGAAAGAGAAAAAGAAGCACAAGGAAAGGAAGAGGAAGGATAGGACAGAAGATGCAGAGACCGAAGATGTTGAGGCTCAACCAGTCGTCTCGCCCGAAAAGAAGCACAAAAAGCACAAGAGCACAGACAAGAAAGAAAAGAAGAGCAAACACCACAAATCCGCAGCCACGCCCGAGAAACCGGCGGGGCGAAAAGACGAGGCACACAAGGCCGTCGTACCGGATCCAAAGGAATACCCCTTCTTCACGCAGACCTTCTCCCAGCGCATCCCCGTGTGGCCGGCCGCCTTCGACGAGCCCATCACCAAGACGGCGCGCGAGTACCTCGACCCGATGCTGAACCGGTACTCGCCCAAATTTAAGGGCGTGCTGCTGGCGTACAAGAACGTGAATTTGTCGGAGGGCCCCCGGCGCGCGGACCCGAGGAACCCGCCGACGGACGACACGCCCGTGGTCCTCGAGTCGGTCGAGTGCTACGCGCCGCCGTTCGCGTGGCTGACGGCCGACCTGCACCTGTTCATCCCGTCGCGGGGCGCCTGGATGGAGGGCGAAATCAACCTGCAGAGCGAGGGCCACATCGGCGTCGTGTGCTTCGACAAGTTCAACGCGAGCATATCGCGGCGCAGCCTGCCGAGGGGGTGGACGTGGGTGGACCAGCCGGAGGATGAGGTGGAGGAGGAAGAGCCCGAGCCAGCAGCCGAGGATCCCTTCGTCGAGGGGCAGGAGGGCGGCGAGGGCGAGGGGGGCAAGAAGGCCGAGGAGGTGCCCCAGCTGCGGAGCTCTGGGCACTGGCTGGACCAGAACGGCGACAGGGTGATGGGGAAGATCTACTTCCGCATCAAGAACTTCTCGAGCGGATCCACGGGCGACTACACGTACTTGAGCCTGCAGGGCACGATGCTTGACGAGGAGGCTGAGAGGGAGTCTGTTGCGGAGGAGAAGGCGATTGAGAAGGCGAGGCGCGCGAGGCAGAGCCCCGGTGCGCTTCTGTACCCCACCATGAGGTTGCCTGAATTCAGCATGACGAAGCTCAAGGAAGATTCTACATGAGAGAAACACTGATTTCTATGCTAACTACCATGAGCAACAACGACAACATCGGCAAAATCTGTCGG
Organism: Diaporthe sp. P3_1W; assembly: GCA_037177825.1. Taxonomy (NCBI): domain Eukaryota; kingdom Fungi; phylum Ascomycota; class Sordariomycetes; order Diaporthales; family Diaporthaceae; genus Diaporthe; species Diaporthe sp. P3_1W. Next base: position 7,928,529 of record JBAFXB010000001.1, read on the forward strand.
GCGAGGACTTCTCCGGGGAAACTACATATCCCGTCCCAGTGAGCTTGCGGAAGGGACGAAGAAAACCAGCAAGTTCCTTGTTCAGAAAGTCGAGATCAGCTGCTACCCGAATGACTGAGGCTATGTCGAGGATTGTACTGGAAGCCTTGCAATCTCTGTGGGCACCAGTGGACATCGCAGCGAGTCCCGAACCGTGGCCGCGAAGCGTGCGGCGCAAGCCGTGTCATTGCGAGATGGAGTACGCAGCATAACGAAGGCTGCACAAATATCACAAATGTTCATCTACTCATATAGACTCAGGAGGGTTGTCGCGGATATACCATAATAATGACTTGCCTAGCCTTAGTCTCGGCGCAAATGAACCGCTAGGCACAAACCTGCCACAAGATCTGGACACTCCGGTCAAATTCTGAACCAAACCTACGGGTTGCAAGAAGACAGATTTGCGGCAAAAGATTCAACTGCAAGAAGATATCGCTTTGCCATGCAAATGGGTCGCGGACGCCTCGGGTGCTGTTCGGAATCTAAATTCCATACTTTCCTTCCCAGATAGTCGTCATGGCGGAGTCACTAGGACGGGTCGATGCTCACCGCATTCCAGATGGTGTGCTTCAGTCAGCCTCATGGAGTATTCGGAAGACCAGTACACACGCATCGTGCACAGCAGCACGTCTTTTCTCAGGCCTCGTCGAAAGGCTCCTACCAAGAAACACCTTCCACTGCCGCACTTTACCGTTTAGTGCACGTCGGCAGCGCGAAGAGCACGGCACCAAGAACTGATCTGCGTGATCCCTGCTAATCGTCAAAAGAGCCTCGGCTCTCCACACCTCCTTACCCCGGAATGCCCCAGATCTCCCATCTGGCACTTGTTACCTCGTCAATCTTGTTCATCTCACTCTCGCCTCTTATGGTAACTTCACTGCTTCTCTATACCATATCATAGTCTTCCTTCAAGCATTGGTCACGGTCATTTCTTTTCCCCAGGATATAAGCACCTATTGCCCACCGAACGCCAAGATGAAGGGAATACAAGTGTCACAATATGTCAAGGTGCGCCCGCAACCAGCTGTCTTCACACGGAGCAACCATCTTGAAAACAAGCCTGCTGACTTGTATTCCAGAAACTTGACGATCTGAAAGTCAACACACTTCCAGACCCCGTGCCCGGCCCCAATGAGTACCTGATCAAGGTCGAGGCGGCCGCCACCAACTTCTTCGACATCCTGCAGGTCCAGGGCAAATACCAGCACCAGCCGCCGTTCCCCTGGACAGCAGGCATGGAATTCGCCGGCACGGTCCTCTCCACGCCCTCCGCGAGCACCAACCCCAAGTACCCGGTGGGCGCGCGCGTGTTCGGCGCAGCACAGGGCGCCTACGCCACGCGGGCGGCGGCGGGCGAGGCGGCGCTGCGGCCTCAGCCCAAGGGGTGGTCGTCGACGGAGGCGGCGGGGCTGTTCGTGACGGCGCCGACGAGCTACGGGGCGCTGGTGGTGCGGGCGGGCGTCAAGAAGGGCGACTGGGTGCTGGTGCACGCGGCGGCGGGCGGGGTCGGGCTCGCGGCCGTGCAGGTCGCCAAGGCGTTCGGGGCGACGGTGATCGCGACCGCGGGCACGAAGCGCAAGCTCGAGGTCGCGAGGCAGTTTGGCGCGGACCACGTCGTCGACTACAGGGACGACAAGTGGCCTGAGGCTGTGAAGAAGCTCACGCCCAAGGGCCGCGGGGTGGATATCGTCTACGACCCGGTGGGCATGGTGGACAAGAGCACCAAATGCATCGCCTGGAACGGGCGGATCCTGGTGATTGGGTTCGCGGCAGGGGCGATTGAGAAGGTGGCCATGAACAAGGTGCTGCTCAAGAACATCTCCATCGTGGGTATCCACTGGGGCATGTACGCGAAGATGGAGACCGAGACGGAGGTGAGGGTGTGGAAGGAGATCCTGCAGCTGATCGAGGACGGCAAGTTCAGGGGCACCGAGTTCACCGACAAGGAGTTTGTGGGCCTCGAGAGCATACCCGAGGCCCTCAAGGCCCTAGGAAGCAGGGAGACCTGGGGCAAGGTCGTGGTCAAGGTGCCCCAGGACGGCCAGGCGAAGCTGTGAGGAAATGCTGTACAAGTAGCACGGCGTCGTGGATCTGGACAACTAGAATACTCGTAGATGATGAAGAGAGACCTACTGCCTGTCTAAGACACAAGGGTATCAGGGGAGGTAGAAGTACTGAGGTACTTGGCAGACCCCTGAGGCTGACCCGCTGCGGTGCGTGACGTTTGCGCTCAGGAACAGGGGTGGAGGTACCTACCAAGGTGTCCCAACCCCTCCATCTTTTTGCCGTGTCGCGTTTGTTCTGGCCGCGTCTTTACCTTGACATAATCTGTGCTTGTGCCACTGTCGCCCGCCACTTGTTGCAACCGTGACACTTTCATCCTTGAAAGACCGTCCAAGCGCCGGCAAGATGAGCTTCGCTATCGAGGTGCCCGGCGAGGCCAGCCCTCTCACCATGCAGGAGCTGTGCAAGGCACTCGAGGCTGCCACCTCCATGGACAACAGCCAGAGGCAGGCCGCCGGAAAGCAGCTCAGCACCTGGGAGACCCAGCGCGGTTACTTTCCCTCGCTGCAGGTATGCTACACGATGACGTTTCTTTCTGGCTCGAGTTGTCCTCCTGAATCTGTTTTCAAATATGGCTAACCAAGCTACACCGCACAGAGCATCTTCCTCGACAAGTCCATCCCGCGAGAGATCCGCTTCCTGGCCATAATACAACTCAAGAACGGAATCGACAAATACTGGCGCCACATTGCCAAGAACGCCATGAGTTCCGATGACAAGGCCCTTATACGATCAAGGTTGTTCCAAGGCACCTTGGGCGAGGACGACAGGGCATTCGCGTTGCACAATGCCCTTGCCACTGCAAAGGTCCTTCGCATCGACTACCCCGACTCGTGGCCAGACGCACTCCCAAGCATAATAGACCTGCTGAGGACGTACAAAAATGGCGATCAGATACTCTTGAGCGGTGCTCTGGTCATCCTCCTCCGCGTTGTCAAGGAGCTCGGCACCGCTCGGATGCGAAAGTCCCAGACTGCCCTGCAGTCCGTCACACCCGAGCTGGTCTACCTCCTCGGCGAGATATATACAGAAAGAACCTCCCTATGGACCGAGTGGCTGGCGAATGGCCGTGGCGACGAGGATGACGCAGATCTGGCCATGCAGAACAGCCTGTTGGCGGCAAAGATCCTGCGGCGGTTGCTGATCCTCGGGTACGAGAACCCTGTTAAAGACAAGGTCGTCGTCGAATACTGGTCTGTCACCCAAAACCACTTTGGCCAATTCCTGGGCTACGTGAGCCACGACTCCCACGTCCCTGCCCCCTACCAGGACGTGGTGGGGAAGCACCTGCTCCAGTTCACAAAGTTGCATGTCGAGATGTCAGAAACACATCCTGCCAGCTTCCCTCTCCTGACAAACTCCATCCCTCTTGTACTTGCGTATTGGGACCTGGTGGCAAAGTTCGCCGAGGTCTTCGACAAGTCTGGTGGTCTGAGACAGACAGCGACTGCGGACGGACCAGGTGCCAAATCCAAGGTTGAGGGCCCGTTGCTCGAGAAACTAGCTCTCAAAGGGTTGCTTCTGGTCAAGAGCTGCGTGGCTATTGTCTGGAGACCTGTGCAGACGTTTAAATACCTCAGCAGGGAGTTTCTGGAACAGAAAGACAGCGCCGTCCAGACTATTAAGAATGAGTTGCTCAAGAACGAGCTTGTTATGCAGATCGTCAACGTTATTATCACCAAGCTATTGATCTTCCGCCAAGCTGATCTCGAGGCCTGGGAAGCCGACCCCGAGGACTTCGAGTCTACAGAGCAGTATCTAGGCGATGGGTGGCAGTTCGCTGTAAGACCATGTGCTGAACGAGTCTTCTTGGAACTCCTTGTGCACTACAAAGACCTCTTGACACCTCCCCTATTGTCTTACTTCGAACAGGCGACAAGCGCCGACTCAGACGTCATCACAAAGGAAGCAATCTATACTGCCATGGGCGCAGCCGCGCCTAACATTTCGGAAGCCTTTGACTTTGACAACCTTCTCGCGACAACGCTTGTGCAAGATGCACAGTTTACTGGCCCCTTGGCCAAGGTCCTGCGACGCAGGATTGCCATCTTGATCAGTACTTGGGTTCCGGTCAAGATCGCTGACGCAAGTCGGCCACTGATCTTTGAGATCTACCGTCACCTTCTCAACGATAAAGATGAGATCAACGACGAGGTTGTCCGGCTCACCGCGGCGAGGCAACTGAAAGAAGTGGCCGATGACTTTGGATTCCAAGGTGACGTGTTCGCAAAATTCGCACCCGATTTCCTCCCCCAACTTATCAACCTGCTCCAAGAGGCTGTCCTGGAGGATACAAAGCAGGCTCTGTTCGAAACCCTTCGTGTGTGCATACAGAGAATGGAGGAGCACGTGCTCCCCTTTGCGGACCCCATCATGGCGGCCCTCCCAGCTCTCTGGGAAGGTTCCGGTGATGCGTACATGGTCAAGGCTGCCATCATTGGGGTCCTCTCTGCATTGGTCAACTCGATAGGAGCTGAGTCGCAACGCTATCAGCAAGCAATGCTCCCTATCATCAACCAATGTATGCACGACAGTTCAAGCCAGGCTTTCCTCGAAGACATCGTGGATCTCTGGAGGTCGCTCATCACTCAAAGCTCTTCTCCATTGTCTGCAGACATTATCAGCCTTCAACCCATGATACTCCCACTTCTGGATAACGAGCCTCAATTGGCCGAGTCGGCGTACGATATACTCAATGCATATATCATTCTGGCCCCTGAAGCTGTCTTGTCAGATAATTTGCGAAGAAGCACGTTGGAGGCACTATCAGCCCCTCTGCAATCATCTGGTCGAAGCCGAGGCGCCGACGTCTTGACCAGCTACAGGAAGATCGAGCTCATGTTCATCGCGGCATCCGAGCTCGGCGGCTCGAACGGCGTGTCCGTCATCGTGCAGGACCTCATCGAGCTCGGCGTTATCCCGCTCATGCTCCAGCGCATCCACAGCGACTGGGAGTACTCGCAGCTGACGGGCCCCAACGCGGCGAACAAGGAAGCCCTGGAGTGGTCACATAAGCTCGCCTACTTCAGCACCCTCGCCCGCATCGCGCTGGCTGACCCGGCCCTGCTGGTCAACGTCATCTCCAACGTCGGCGGCGACATCACGCAGGTTTGGCCGTGGCTGTCGACCCAGTGGTTCGGCTCGCTCGGCAGCATGGCCGACATCGAGCGGCAGAAGCTCTCGTGCCTGGCGCTCACGCGCCTGTGCGAGCTGCCCCAGCCCGTGCAGGACCTCGTCTGCTCCAGCCTCCAGGACTACTTCACCATGTGGCCCTCGGTCGTCCTCGACTGCCACGACGGCAACGCCCTCGGCGAGGACGGCCTGGTCTGGGACGCCGCGCCGCAGACGGAGGAGGGCACCCCGCTCGAGAACGCCGAGGCCGCCCTCGTGGCGAGGGACCCTGTGCACACGCTGCGGGCGTACGGGTTCGTGACGGAGAGGCTGCAGGGCCTGGTGCAGAGGGCCGGCGGCGAGGCGGCTTTTAGGGAGAACTGGGTGGTTAATGTGGACAAGGACGTGTTGGACAAGTTTGAGAGGCTGGCTAGCGGGCCCAGCAACCAGTAGAACCGAACAGAAATAGGGAAGACTGCATCCTTGACGCTATGTATTCAATATAGAGCTTGAGGGGTTGTGCTAGACAGGGAAGCGGAAGATACCTCAGCGAGCGTGAATAAGGCATGAATAAATGAGACCATGAACACATATACACAGAAACACGGGCTTAACAATTCTAAGGATTGTGAGTTCACACCTGTAAGATATGCATTGACCTTGAACCAGCCTACCCTCCAACCCATCTATAAAACCATGCGGTCCCATTTTCTTTTCTTTTCTTCCTTTTTTCTAGTCCCAGAGAACAACCAAATCAGCCAACCCACTTCCTGGCATTCCTGAACATCCTCAACCAGGGACCGAACTGGCCCCACCGGTCGACCTCCTCCCTCGGCGCCCAGCTCGCCACGTCCGCCATGATGGTCCTCTCCGGGTGCGGCATCATGGCCAGCACCCTGCCGTCCCTGCTCCGGACACCGGCGATACCCTGCGGGCTGCCGTTGGGGTTGTAGGGGTACTTCTCCGTGACCTTTCCGTAGTTGTCCGTGTAGCGCAGCGGGGCGAGCCCGCCGTCGGTACAGGCCTGCAGCCCGGCGGCGGCGGGCGCCGCGAACTCGGCCCTGCCCTCGCCGTGGGAGACGACGATGGGGAGGAGCGAGCCGCCCATGCCGGAGAGGAAGACGCTGCTGTCGTCATCCTTTATTTGGACCATGCTGTACCGCCCCTCGAACTGCTGGCTCGTGTTCTCCACGAAGGCGGGCCAGTGCTCCGCGCCGGGGATGAGCTCCTTGAGCCGTGACAGCATCTGGCACCCATTGCACACGCCCAGGCTGAAGGTGTCAGGCCGCCGGAAGAAGGTCTCGAACGTCTTGCGCGCGTTGTCGTGCATCAGGATCGACTTGGCCCAACCCTGGCCGGCGCCCAGCACGTCTCCGTACGAGAAGCCGCCGCACGCCGCCAGTCCGCGGAAACCGTCCAGCGAGAAGCCCGACAGGATATCCGTCATGTGAATGTCCACGGCGTCGAAGCCTGCGGCACGGAAGGCGAACGCCATCTCGGCATGGCCGTTGACACCCTGCTCGCGCAAGATGGCGACGCGGGGGCGTTGTGTGACCAGGGACTTCAGGTTCGTGAGCGCCGGGAGGCTGGCGTCGGCGGGGTCGTACTTCAGGTTGTATGAGAGACCTGGATCCTTCGCGTCGGCGAGGGAGGCAAACTCTGACTCGGCACAAGCCGGGTTGTCTCGAAGCTTTTGCATCTCGTACGAAGTTGTTGACCACCACTGTTGCATTTGGGCCCTGTCCAGGTCGACCACCGGTGTCATACCGTACTTGACCGACAGGGACTGCTTGGAAGTTGGCCGAACGTAGCCAATCTTCCTGATCAGGCCTGGAGGCGGCCCGCAAGTTGCGAAACAACGCAGGAAACTCTTCTCGTCTGACTTGCGGATCTGGAACACGGCACCGAGCTCCTCGTTGAAGAGAGCCTCAAGGACATCTGAAGTTGACGCAGACTTGGCAATTCCATCAACCGAGATGTCAGCTGCACAACGACCGGCGAACATCATCTCAGCGATGGTGGTAAGCAGGCCACCATCGGAGCGATCATGGTACGCTAGCACAATGTCCTCTTCATGCAGTTGCGACAGGGCATCGAAGTAGTCCACGATCAGCCTAGAATCGCGGACATCGGGTGCCTCGTTACCAATTTGTCCCAGGGTCTGTGCCAGAGCCGAGCCTCCGATGGCCTTGCGACCTCCGGCGAGGTCGACAAACATGAGTACAGAGTCGCCAACTTCCTCAACGCGTCGAAGTTGTGGCGTCCAGGTGCTGCGAACGTCTTCGACAGGTGTGAAAGCAGAGATGACAACTGACACAGGAGCCGTCACGCTCTTGGACTCTCCACTCTCATCCTTCCAAGATGCCTTCATCGAGGTCGAGTCCTTGCCGACAGGGATGGAAACATTGAGTTCTGGGCACAGTTCCATGCCGATGGCCTTGACAGCCTCGAACAGCGCAGCACCCTCGCCAGGGTGGTTGACAGCGGCCATCCAGTTGGCAGACAGCTTGACACGCCGCAGATCCCCTCGAACGTCTGTGGCGCCTTTGATGTGAGCAGCACCGAGGTTCATCAAGCTCTCAACGACGGCCATCCGCGCGGAAGCTGCCGCAGAGATGAGAGCAAGCGTCGGCTTCTCTCCCATCGCCATTGCCTCACCATGACGGGTCTTGTCCTCGAATCCAAAGGAGCCGAGTGTCACGGCGACATCTGCCACAGGCGTCTGCCATGGTCCGACGAGTTGATCTTGCACTGTAAGTCCACCAACAGTCTGCGGGACGAGTCAGCATTGACGTGATCCTCGTTCAATAGAGAGGATAAGGTCTCCTTACCCGGTCTGCGATGGTGATCAAGAACATCTTCGATCCCACCGATGGGAGGGAGAAGACAAGCTCGGTGGCCTTGGAAATCACTTCCGTCTTGTCCGAGAGGCCGTACTTCTCCGATATACTGGTGGCTGCATCGAAAGGAACCAGAGGAGCCTTGATGCTCTCGACCACACGCTCCTGACGGCGGCCTGGTGGGAACAAAGCGTCCATAGGCAGATCAATTGGAACGGGGTACTCCCTGGATTCTCGATCTTGCAGAACCAGTCTGGAAGCACCCTTGTCGTCCTTGGCAACCACGTTTCCGACATTCGAGTAACCGCAACGCTCGCGCTCTGTTTGTAAGTTAGTCACAAGGTCTGCAGCGGCCGAATCCGTCATGGCATGAACTCACCGCAGATGACCTGGAAGCGGTTCATGTTGTCCCTGTTGACGAGCAGCACATATCGTTCCTGCGCCTCATTACACCAGATCTGCAATGGGCTCATGCTGTTGTCGGCGCTCTCAACCTGTCGCAGTTCGAACTTGCCGCCGAAACCGGCATCTTTGACCAGCTCGGGAAGCGCGTTTGAGAGACCACCGGCACCCACATCGTGGATCATGGCAATGGGGTTGTTGGCACCGAGAGCAACACAAGTGTTGATGACCATCTGCGCCCGGCGCTCCATCTCTGGGTTGCCACGCTGCACAGAGTCAAAGTCGAGATCCGCGTTGCCGCCGCCAACAGCGCTCGAGGCGGCTCCTCCTCCGAGTCCAATCAGCATCGCAGGCCCTCCGAGAACGATGACGTGGGCGCCGTCGAGCACATCTGCCTCGTTTTTCAGGGCATGTTGTGGCCTGACAGAGCCAATGCCACCAGCAATCATGATTGGCTTGTGGTATCCTCTCCATTCGGCGTTGGCGTTAGAATGTTCGCCCTCGGTGTTTGTGAGCAGAGTTCTGAAGGTACCGGTCAGGCATGGTCGACCAAACTCATTGTTGAATCGCGCAGAGCCGATTGGCGCTTCCAGCATGATGTCGAGACTGCTGGCATAATGACCAGGTCGGCCAATGTCGACCTCCCACGGCTCTTTTCTGCCAGGGATGAGCAAATCCGACACCCAGAAGCCACACAAACCGGCCTTTGGTGTTGAACCCCTACCGACAGCACCTTCGTCCTACATTGATCAGGTCAGTATACGGACGCGACCGACGGACTACTAATCGGCGAGACAATGAAGCGGAAACGCTTGTTTCCATCGCATTAATGTTGTCTGGGATCAGAAGATAGAAGGCAGGCTGGTGAAAATAGAGGCCTCATACCCTGATCTCGCCTCCTGAACCCGTAGCAGCGCCAGGGAACGGTGAGATGGCTGTGGGGTGGTTGTGTGTCTCCACCTTGATCAATGGATGGATGACTTCATTGGAGAGCTTCCATGTGCCCGTGGAATAGTCTGGTGCCCAGAAGTTGGAAAGTCCTCCCTCAAGAACGGCGGCATTGTCGCTGTACGCAGAGACGGTATAGTCAGGGGTCTTCTTATGGGTGTTCTTGATCATCTCGAACAGGCTCTTGCCCATGGGCTTGCCGTCAATCGTCCATGCTGCATTGAAGACCTTGTGGCGACAATGTCTGTGTGGGACCGACAGTCAGAAACAGCACTGAAAAAGAGAAGAAATGGGATTGTTCGGGTGCGTGACACTTGTCATGCGCAACGACAAGGAACAAGAACACGGCTGCCTTGGAAGACATACTCGGAGTTGACCTGAGCGAACATGAAGAGTTCCACGTCGTGTGGCGGCCTGCCCAGCCGAGTGTATGAATCCACCAGGTATTGCATCTCCTCGGCACTCAATGCCAGCCCCATCTTCTTGTTGTAGTCGTCCAGCACGGCCAGAGGCCCGCGGCTATCGTCTGCAAAGATGTCGACGACGACAAGAGGAGAGCGTTCACGCTCAGCAAACATGACGTCCAGGGATGGCTGCTCGGTGGCGAGCGTCTCGGTCATTCGGTCGTGGATGACATCACGGAAGGAGAGGTCATCTCCTGCATTGCTCGAGTTCTCGTACTGGATGGTGACCACTCGACCCCTTTCGACCCGATGAACCTGGTCCTTGAGGCCACAGACGTGGGCGATACTGGTGGCCTTGGAACTCCATGGCGAGATGTTGCGAGGAGTGATGTAGAGGGTGACGGTGTTCTCGGATTGCGATGCAGGGGCGGGCGCCGAGGCGTTGCTGACCTGGAGCAACTGCTGGACCTTGTCGAGGCCCGTCTGGCCCTTCTTCAGGTCGACATAGTACAGCCAGTTGCCCTGGATGGACTGCAGCTTGGCGTCGGTCTGCTTGTTGATCCGGCCCAGAAGCTTTTGGGCCTCGGAACTCGTATAGCACGAGTTCCCGGTAAGAACTTGGTAAGGCATGGCGAGAGATGGGACAATGGCCAGTGTCCAGAGTCCAGAGTCCAAAGTCCAATGGTGCGAGGGCTGTCGCCGAAGGGGGATCAAGAAGAAATTCTTCGCGGGGCTCCGTCACCGCAGGGCTGATAAGGACCTTGAATCAGCTATCGAATCGCGGGGTGGTGCAGACCCTTGCTGTTCTGCGGGCAGGGATGTCGCGTCACAGTCGCGAGGGTGCTTTCTTTGCTCTGACGGCAAGGAGCTGCCATGTGAAGAGGCGGGAGGCAGACGGTGGGGGTGCAGAGAGAGGGTTATACCCTTGGGGAAGCTGGCAGCTCCTCCTTCGCCTCTAACCCCACCATGACCTCGTTCGCAATCGCTCTTATTACGCCATCCATCCCCATTAAGTCATGCTCCTTTCCGGACGGTGCCTGACTTCTGCAACTTGTATCCTACATAGAAGACTCATCAAGCCCCAATTGACCTGCTTCTCAGTTCTTCATTTCATACCGTGCTCTATCCCCAAGAAAAGATCCAATTCCAGTCTGTCCTCGCCCTGGAAACCACCAGCTTGTGAGCTCGGCTAACACTCACGACAGCTATGGCTCTCCCTCCCAAGCTCAAGGGCCACCGCCTGCTCTTCTTCAGCGACGACCCGGCTGCTCCGGCACCCACGGAGGCATCGGCAGCTGATCCCCTGCACACGATAGAGATTTATCTGGATTACGTCTGCCCCTTCTCAGCAAGTATGTAACTGACCATGCAATATGCATTTCCGGGTAGCGATGCCTGTCTGACAGCTTATCACGGCACAGAGCTCTTCAAGACCTTCGTGACATCCGTTGCTCCCAAGATCCGGGCGGATCCCAAGTTGGCAAGCAAGCTGCAGGTCATTTTCCGCCAGCAGGTCCAGCCCTGGCACCCGTCGTCAACCCTCGTACACGAGGCTGCCCTTGCCGTGAACCAGCTCGCCCCGTCCAAGTTTTGGACCTTTAGTGAGGCCCTGTTCAACGACCAGAAGTCTTACTTTGACGTCAATGTTGTCAACGAGCCTCGCAACGCTACGTACAAACGCCTGGCCAAACTTGCGGCGGATAGCACCGGCGTGAGCGAGGGCGAGGTGTACAAGTTGCTGGCCATTCCCGAGAAGGCTGCCGACGATGGCAGCTTGAACATTGGGAACGGGGTGACGAATGACCTGAAGATCACTATCAGGATTGCCCGTCTGGTCGGAGTCCACGTTAGCCCCACTGTTATCTTCAACGGTGTGGTCAACAACGACATCAGCTCTGGCTGGAGCGCTGATCAGTGGCTCGAGTATCTGGGCAAGGTCATTGATTAGATGACGCTTGAGGTAGCAGATTGGAACTTTTAGATGAATGGTTGAGTCCGTGATAATTGATACATGAATAAACGTCGCAATGATTTCTCAACCTTCTCCGCGTATCTCTCAGACCCGGCCTGTGCATTGGACCGGCGGCCATGTTATTGGTAGCATAAATATATATGCCTCTCGCGTGTTATGTCTGAGGGGCTTATATTGATTCTCTATCTTATTTAGAACAGATTAAATGCGTAAGCTCAATTTTGGCCGTTCAGAAAGAATACTGTAAGTTTTCGAACCCCTCCTTGGTAGCCATCGCCCAACTGCCGCTGTTCACAGCTGGGAGCTTGGGCCACCACAACTTTTCCACCACACCTCAGAACTCCTTTCATCCCTTGCACAACAACTTCAATCTCAACATGATACGGTCAATATCACACCAACGGGCCCAATTGAGGCCTTTACTCATCGGGATTGCCTTTCGAAGCTGTTCGGCGCCACCATGTCGCGCCCAGTCCCGCGTCGTCGCCCCTTTGGTGAGCCGTGAGCAGTTCATCAGGAGAGCCTCATCATCGCCACCCGCGCCGAAACCCCAGGCGCCTAAGTTCGGTACGTACACCAGCAACCTTATCTTCTTGGATCACCAAAGCTCACCACAAACATGCAGTGATCCATGAGAGGATGATCGTCTACCACATCGGGACACCTAGGATCATGTTTCTCGGCGCCCTGAAGCTAACGACAATCTTTGTATTCGGCTTCTTTGCCGTCGTCGTGATACCAGGATGTGTGTCCGCGGACATGCCGCTTTGGCAGACCACCGGAGGTGAGTTCCCCGACCAACAGTGCCACATCCAACCTCCCAAGCTCATCTTACTCACCCATCCGCGCAGTTGCCGTCGCCGGCATGGTCCCCTTCCTGGCAGTCTGGTACCTCACCTCGCCCATGGTGGTCTGGATCCACATGCGCGTGCCCGAAAAGTACCGCCGCTCCAAGCACGTGCTGGGCCTGTTCTTCGACGCCCCGCCCGCCGACGCCGAGGTCACCATCACCAACATGGGAGCCGTGTTCAAGCCGCGCATCAGCCACGTCAGGGTCTCGGACCTCAAGCCCGAGAGGAAGCGGTTCGGGCTCATCAACTACACGCGCGACACCACCAAGGAGAATGCCCAGCGCAAGTGGTGGATGTTCAGGGCGGTGGGCGGCTTCAGGATCGAGGACGAGACCACTACGGGGTCTCAGACGAAGTGGGCGTGGGAGTCTGTGGCGAAGCAGATCCGGCAGAGGGCAGGGGAGGGGGAGAAGAGGAGGGCGTAATCTTCGTGCGATGAGAATTTCGCGCGTGGTATGTCCCGTTCGGGAATTCGGTGGCTTCAATTTCATATTCCTTCGGGAACTTGACAACTGTCACGACGTGTACATGTATCTATTGCACGTGTTGTATGAAAACCCATGGAGGCCCCAACGCCCGGGTCAAGCGCGAGAGCTGGAACATGGCAGGGGGCAACGCTGCTCACACATTCAAATGTTGAATTCACAGGGGACGAACCCACGCATATAATGGAAGAAAGTGCACAATGTATTGACGGTGTTTCTTCATCATCCTAGATGGACTATCGCGCTATCGTCATTCGAGCAGCTAATGGTACGAAAGACAAACGACCGTGAGCTGCCCCAGTCGCCAGCGTGAGGTTCAACCTAGCCGGCTGCCGGGAGCTGATCCGGGATTCACCCACGTCCAGGACACCACGCTTTTATGCCAATTAGTCATCCTGAAGCCCACCGGACACCCAGAGAGACCTCACCTGGTGATAGACTCCACGAGAGCAAAAAAATTCATGCCCGCAGATCAGACAAAAGATAATAGCTGGTCCCGGAGAGGATCGAACTCGCGACCTTGGCATCACCGATGATTCCTTGTTAAGGAATTATTAGTACCACGCTCTAACCAGCTGAGCTACGGGACCGCTTCTTGTTGAAACGCGAAAGAAAATGAGAATTGTGTAGGTTGTGGCAGTGAAAATTTCTCACGGGTGGCCCGGGGATTGAGCGAGATATGGAGACTTGGCCGGGGGCCGACTAGCACGGAGTTGCCGAGACAGGGGTCTGTGCACTTCCGCGGGCCCAGCCGACGGCACTTACATAATCACCCGCGGCGCTCCGACACCAATTGTTGCTCGCCCACAGACAACTCTTGGAACGGCTAATTGCTCGTCTTCACTGCTCTTTGTTGCTCTTTGTCGGCCATTGACTCCGTGGTCGCCGACCGTGCGAGTATAAGATGGCGTTGCTGTAGTCTCTTTGTCTCATTGACCATTATTCGCTAGGGTTTAGTAATTACCGTGACAGCGAGAGCGAGGGAATCCGGCGGTGAGGCTTCCATCCGGATTGGGGTGGTGAAACATTTCGCGAGTTACATGGCTCGTGAAAATGATATTCAAATGCTTTCCAGGTTCTGCATTCTGAAGGAAACACACGGCCTGGCACAAGTCCAAGCATTCTAACCTGTAAGATATTGCGTGCTATTCGGAAAGTTGTCCTGGTTAGAGTACTGGAGGTCAATCTGAAAGAGTGTACTGGCATGTTTACACACATTTGTTTTGAAATGCCTTCCAATTGTCTATATGACACTGGCTATCACCAGCCAATCTACATCATCACTGCGAGTAGGAGGCAGATAGACCATACAAAGCACACATAGCCTTCGAAACACAAGCCTACATCTATTCTCAGACATATACGTAGGATGCTTCCTTGTGACTTTAGTATATAATCTCCTTCTTCCTGATAATGCCGCCTCCGGCCGACGGCGCCCATGTCGCATCAAAATCTCGCCGTGATGTACACCGTATCTAGATCGGGGCCGACCTTGCCGCCGCGACATATTCATGCAGTAGAGGAAGAAGGAAGCACAGGCCACACAAGTACCCCGATTCCTCCCCATCTACCCGCCAGGTCCATGAGGATCCCCCGTCGATCCTGACTAGCCGCCGCGGGCCTCGAAACCCTTCCACGCCCTCACAGCTAAGGAGGAATTCCCAGAGAAGTCGCCACCAGACCACATCCACAAAGTCATCTAGCGGCCGAAGGCAAGAAAGCAAGGACGAGGTCCGCACGCCTACGACGTTGCGTGCGCGTTTACGTGCGTGGCCGTGGCAAACAAAGGGGGAGAGGCTTGGAGAGAAGTAACAGGCGAAAAAGGGATATACAGCACACAAATATCGTGACTTGGGTAATGACTCGCACCTGGACAACGCGTGACCAGGACCTGCTTGCTCTTGGGGGGTATCCATCCCGTACCCGCGATGTCGTGCGCGCGCGCGTGGCGTTAATTCCTGCACGTGTCATTCGAATTGACTTCCTCCGTCTTCCTTGTTCAAATCCTAAGTGCCTGCGACGGGCGAGCGTGTCTGGCCGCCGCGAAGGAGACGATCAAGCCGAAGCTTGATCGACAGGACCCCGGAAGGACAACAACAAGACGCCATTGTACATTACTAAGTACACACATCCACCCAGCCCACAAGATGTGCGTCCGGGGGTGGGTGCGAAGCTTCCGGGGGAGGGCTGGTGAGGGGGGTCACTACCCGCTGGCGTTTACTCCGAGGAAGCTCCAGCCCATCGCCAAGGCAGCCGGGGGGAGGGGGTGTGGCCAAGAGACACACAAGTATAAGTCCGGGGGGTGGGAGAGGGGGTTGGTCTCTTGCTCGCTTACCTGCTTGCTATCAATAACCATGTAAGCGGGTCTACAGGCCGTGGACACCAAGGTTTTCCCAGGGTCATGGATCAGGAAGAGAAAAACGCACGAGATCCCCAGAGCCTCCTCACACATGACAGCATCCCACGTGCTCGAACGAGAGCGAGCCTCCTGAATCGTCAGGACATGCGAGACCATCAGCATCCTGGGACCGTCCTTGGCTTGCGCAGTACATGCAATCGATTCCGAACGCAAGGTTTAGTTCTAAAGGGAGTCAGGGAGCGGGTAGACTTGAGGGACCGCTGAAGCTATGTGGCCTGTGACAAGCGGAGGAGGCCATCTGAACAACAAGCAAGCCGAGAGCTTCGCCGAAGCTGGGGCAAGCTTGGCAGAGGCGGAGCCCAGCAGCGACACTTGGTGTCTGAGAAGTCAGTCCACCCTCGATTATTGCTCAGACGGTGTGCCTAGGTGGCTGGAAAGTTTGCTCCTGCAACGCCGTCTTGACTGGGCCTCAGCTGTGGCTAAGGAAGCATTTTGTTTCTGGTATCAGGGTAGCTTGGACAGACCCTGTCACAGTAGCAGAAAACAGTAAAGCGAAAAGAATTAGTGTCAGAAGCGCACTGCATGCGGCGCCGTTGGATTGTTGGTACACTTTCGGCCGTCCCTTTAGGATTGCCGTCCTCGAACATACTCCCATCATCCCTCCCAGGTATATAATACATAAATGTTGGAAATTTTGGTGGTATCATAAATACTGAACCAAATGCACTCTCATGTCCGGTTGCACCCATGATCGCCAAAAATGCCCCCGAGAAAACGCCAGGAAATTCAGGGACTTGCCAAATTGAGAAAAATGCTCGTGAGCGATGGAGGACTCTGAGAGACCTTTTTTTTTTATCATGCCGTTGAATGATCAAAACGGCGTGCTTGGTGAAATTGACATAACCCAAGTGCTGCGGTGTGCGTGTTGCCGTGCGAGCGTCGTCTATCTGCGTTTCGTCAAGGGCAGCCCACTGGCATCGTAGTCCCATCCTCGCTTCAACCCGCCCTCGTAGACACTGGCCACAGAGTCCTGCCACATAGCAGGGGTCACAAATGTCTGCACAGGCGCAGACGAGTATTGCTGGTGCGGGGATATCTGTGAAGCTGCGGCGGCAGCAGCAACTGAAGGCACGGTGGCGTGCACGTGTTGGATATCCTGAATCGAAGGAATTTCCGTGGCACCTGAATTTGGAATACTTAGAGAGCTATTGGGAGGTGGAGCACCAGTCACTACTGGTGCCGACTGGGCTGACGGCGTACCGAATGAGTTGTTCCATTGACTAGTCGAACAATGTCAGTTTTGTTTTCGCAATATCAAAAAAATTCCACGATGTTGTACTAACTCAAATATTCTTGAGGGATTCCACCCAGATCCCCCGTCCGAAGTCATTGGCATAGACGACTGCATCGGAGGTGCTTGCGATGAGCTGGCCTGGCTGCCAGAAATCATGGGCAACTGTAGACCCGCAGGAGAGTCACTCTTCATGTCCATAGGACCCGCCGAGATTGGAGGCGTGATTGGGTGCTGCCCGGGGTAACTGACTTGAGAATGCTGGACAGCGCCCTGTGTGTCAATTGTCTGCTGGTGGTGGTCCATCGATCCGCGAGGGATAGACGGCCTGTAGTTATTGGGGTTGAGCCGCGGTGGAGTTTGACGCGTGGTCGAGTGTGGGCTGCCGTACGGGAAGCTAGGCTTCAACACGAAAGGCTTCCTTATGTCGGCCGAGAAAGCCTCTCGGATCGAGTCTATCTGCTTTTGCACATCGGGCATTGGCCACGCGTGCATGACCTTCTCCAGCACCCTCATGTGTCTCGTGAAGTACTCACGAGCATCGGAGTTCAAGTCTGGATCTGGCGAAGTGAGGGCAACCTAGGAGCTTGTCAGGTGACGAGAGACGTCGAGAAGGGGAACGCAAGACTTACGAGATGCAGCACGATGCATGACATGATGCAGTAGAGCGAGAAATTGATGCCCCTCTGCATGCATTGCAGCCCGTGCAGGCCGAAGGACTGCAAGGTAGCCTCCTGTAGCCTGCAGATTGTCTTCGCACCATTGTAGCAAAGCAACATGTGATGTTTCCATTGGCCATCCATGCTGGTCGGCTCCAGATGCGTCAGTTGCGGGCGGTGCAACAGTATGATACTGAGGTGGTAGTAGGAGTGCAGATTGCCTATGAACGCCGAAGACAACCATGGCGCAGAGCCATCAGGTGGGTAGTTGACTGATAGATCCGCGGGGAGTTCATCCAGCCATGCGGTTGCATTAGGGTTGAGCTGAACGAATTCGGGATCGCAGCCCCAGTCCTTGTGCTTATGGATGCGTGAATAGACTCTGTTCATCCGCGCTATATTGCGAACAACACGAGCCATGTACGCAAAGTTTCGGGCGACCTGGTAGTCCTGATCGTCACCCCCTGCCAATGGCCGTGGGAGTCCGAAGTCGACCGAGTCGAGATCTACCGAGAGATCCGTGCGACCTGTTGTTGGTGTTAGTGGAGCTGCAAACAACCTTTCGGGACCAGGCCCACGTACCTTGGGCAGAACCTATCATGGTCTCGCCTACGAAGACCGTCTGCCAGATTCGGCTCTTCAGGGCACAATCGGCCGCGGAGGAGTCGCAAGAACGCCCAGCTTTGTGATCCTCAAAATGCTCATCAAGTCCGAGCTCTTTGCCCATTTGAACGCATTGAACAATGCTCATCCAGGAACGGTAGAAATAGCCACGTCTCGGAGCCGCTTCTCTTGCCTTCAGAATTAGCAGCAGGGCCTGGATAGTGCTCAATCTAGGCGTATCCATGAAAGAATCGGCATGCCCTAGTGGGTGTCAGTACTCCGATGAGGACGACGAATATCGCACAATACGTACTCGTTGCCAAAGCGAGCCATTGCTGCCCTTCGCCTGGCTCGTCCGCGATTCTCCCAGCCAAAGCAAAGACGGCCTCCAAAACTAACGGAGAGATGGAATCCCTGTTTGTCTGCCACTGACGATAGAAAGCTGACCTGTCGAGTACGGGTACGTAGGGGTGGATGTTGCTGAAGAACAGGTCGAAATAGTGCAAAGCAGTCTCTTCGTCCGGCATCAACTCCGGCGGTATCCTGACTTTAAGCCCCGGTCCCGAGACAAGTGGTGGCAGCGATGTCTTGTAGTCCTCGTCTTCTGGGAGGAGAGGCTCTTCGTCCGCCAACCCCTTCAGCCTGAGTCTGTGGCTCAAGTACGGCGCTTTGCTGGCATTAGAAACAGTTCAAAGGTCAGAAAACGGGCTTGCTATCCAGAAACTCACCTGTGCCTGCATCATTTAGTTTCAGGGTGCCGAGAAGTTCTGACAAATCCTGCTGCCCGTACTGATCCTGGTTATACACTTCCGGAGGGGATTCAGGACGCGTCGCCTGTTGCATGGGCGGCGTAGGGAATATCGTGGGTTGTTGCGCCTGCTGTGACTGCGCCTGTGCGTAGGAGTGGTCAACCACGCCCACAGGAGCAGGCACGGTAGTGTAATGCATGCCGTGCTGCGGTGAGTGGTCCTGGTACTGCATCGGCTGGTAGAGTCCCGACTGCTCGGAGTAGCTCCCTCGGTTCGGGGCGTACATGGACGAGGACATGGACGAGGACATAGGCGATGGGTTGGCAGCACCAGGCATGAGGTGAGGAGGATGCATTGGCATGTGCTGTCGGAAATCCTGAACTCCAAGAGTCTCGTACTCGGGGCGAGTGGGCTCGAAGACCTGAGGTTCTGCTGCGCCATCGTAACCGTTGGGCCTGACGCAGTGAAGCTTCAAACGAATGCAGGCGGAGCACGGCCACGTATTGGTGGTCGCGGCATCACACTTGATCTTTCTTCTCCGGCAGCCCTCACATGCTCTCATAACTAGGGCAAGCAGTTAGCATCGGCCGTAGTGCGGGACGGGCGCGACATGTTCAGTCAATTGGGCTTTCTGGGGCAGGGTTTCCATACCCTTTAGTCGTTTGTGACGATTATGCTCATCCACGAAGACATAATCTGGAATCAAACAACGTTAACGATCGAAGCACATAATGATAGGCCTCGAGTGTCGAAGGAGAGAGGAAGCGCACTCTTTTGGGTTTCCCTCGGCTGGTATGGTTGCGGCGCGAAGCTGAAGTTGGTCATCTGGGAGCTCTGCGGGAGCAGCCGCCGAGCTGATGGATCGCCCGACATGGTGGTGACAGAACGGGCGCGGTTGGTCCTGAAAGAAAACCGATCGTGGCCAGTTACAAGGCCAATGTTTTGGGGACTTGCTGCTAGTATCGTTCCTATGGTTTTTGGATTTTCGCGGGAGATGACAGATCAGCGCAGAAGAGGCGGGATGGTGTCGAAGGAGGCTCTCGTTCGCTGTCTCAGTGGTTGGGGTGTGCGAGGCGGTGCGGTGCGGTACGGTGTGTTGTAGCAACGATTCGGCACACAGCGGCAGGTCGCTACGTTCAACGAGACAAGACAGGTGACAGGTGGGTGCACACGGCTTGAGCTCGAATCCACATCCAGAAAGGTCGGCTCGGGGTGGTTATGTTTCTGTTTTGAAAAAGGCGTCCTTCAGCTCCCTTCAAGACGTCGAGAGTGTGGTCGGGAGGGCCGTTTTGTCCAAAGACGTGGGTGAGGGCGATAGAGTTTGAAGACCAGGAGGGACATGGACATGTACGCTTGGAGTAGCGATTGCTGCGTAGGACAGGCAGGGAGAAAGGGCCTGGTGAACCTCTTTGGGACTTTGGGATGGCAGGGAACATGCAGGCAGGGCAACGTCCCGGCACAGAGCTATGTAAGTACTGTTGCTGTTCTGGAGTACAGGTTGCATTGCAATACTCGAGACATGGAGGGGAAGGCGAGGCGAGTCCAGGGGTATGGGTATGGGTATGGGTATGGGCCAGGGGCCGGAGCCGGGACCACGACCAGGTACTGGGGACTGGGACTGGGACTGGGACTGGGCATGGAACTGGGGCCTGGGAAGCAGGAAAAGGTGGGCTCAAGGTTGGGGGGAGGGAGGGGGGTGAGAGGGGGCGTGGCTGTTGGTAATGGAGTTGAAGTTGGCGGCTGGTGGGAAGAGAAGAAAGCAGAACAAGGGTTGTGCTAACGATAGAACAACGTCTGAGCACTTCGCTTGCTCAGCCTGGTCCAAGTATGATGATGTGCAGCGTGGTCTATGTGCAGGTGGAGGCAAGTTGGAAGATGGGAGGGACGCCCGGATGTCCCGCTGCGGGCGAGCGTGCAAGTGGGCGATGTGTGCGAGAGCAGAGTACAGTACAGTACAGTACGTGCGCGCGTGAGTGAGTGCGTGCGTGCGTCTCTATCTGGCTGGCTAGCAGGTTGGCAGCCTGTCAGTCAGTCCAACAGTCAGTCAGTCTATCCTGCAAGGGCTCCACGAGGCAAGATGAGTAGGGCAGGGCATGATCCATCATTAGGGCGCATTAATGGGTGTACCTGGTCTCCGCCTCTACTCAGATATTGTGGCTGACGGCGTCGAGCAGCTCCATCCAGCAGCAAAAGCACCAGCACCCCACCCCCCTGGTGATTTGCGCGGGTGCCGTGGGTGTGCGGATTGAACGAGGTGGTGTGTGTGCGTGGGTGCGAGGTGGTGGTGTGTGCGGGTGTGTGTGTGATGTGCTGCTATGTGAGGTGTAGCGAGGTGCCAGGTGCGATGGGGGCCTCGATCCCGTTGATGAAGGGGCCTGTTTGGAGAAGACAGGAAACACCTGAAAAATGGAGGCGCGAGTGCCTCAAATCGGCAGACCCTTGTCACACAGACATGCGAGAGAGGAGCAGGCGAGGTGGGGATGGCGAGGGCCACAGCTCAGGCCCCAGAGGCCCCAAGGGCCCCAAGGACTAGAGGGCAGCCCTGACCGTTCCAAGGGGGAAGAAAGAAGGAAAAGAGGCACACTAGCTGCTTGTGCTGCTAACCCGAATAGGCTGCTGGCTGGCTTGCGCCTGCCGCCCGTTTGGCCCATGTGCTACTTCTTGCTTGTGACAGGAGTGCATCATCTAGGCAAGTGCTGACTGCTGCTGTCGGTGCTGCCCGGCCTGCCCAGGTCTTGCTTCTGGGTGTGTACTAGGAATGCCTGGATACTGCATGCGTACGTCCATGCCGCCAGCACCAAAGTTGAACCCTTTGATGGGTGCGACTGGGGAACATGGCCACGCGCCTGCGCCGACGCCGACGCCCTCGCACTCCCCTGCGCCTGTCCTCAGTCAGTCAGTCACGACAGCATCCTGTGCTGACGACTCGCCTGCGTCCTCACTGCCTCCTATTCACCCCATCCCTGAGGAGCCGAGAATGGACAATGCAACTGGGACTGGGACTCGAGTGCCTGCAGACATGCAGCTCGTGCTCTATCCGACCCGCTTTGCCGTTGCATGTCGAAAAAACAAAGCTATCGGCACTGTACTGTCCTGTACTGTACCCATCTACTGTGGCAGCTGGCTGGTCGGTGGGGGGACCTTCTCCAGTCCAGCACCAGGCAAAGCAACTACGGTCGCAATACAGGTCGGCACCCGTTGTCGGACCCAGCCAGAAAAGCCAGCCCTGGAACCAGACAAACTCTATCTGCACCTACGGTGGCACAACAGACTCGTGCTACGTGCAGTACGGACGTACAGTACATGCACGTCTGCACCTCGACCCGACTTACCAAGGGTATCGTAAGCAGCCGATATCAGATCACATATAGGGGCCACAGTCGACAAGCTCTCGTGTCAAATTTGCTAACCTTTCATTCTCGTTTCCCACGGCCCAACGTGTCTCCACGCCGGTCCGCGGGTCGGGTCATCTGTCAGTGTCAGTCGCGGCCGTTGGGTTTTCAACGCCCACTAGATTATCGACTTTTTAGTTCCTGCACGCCGCAGACACCCCCCATCGCCAAGAAAGCCAGGTTGGGGTCGACTGGATGAGACGCCCGCGTTGTCAGTGCAGAGGGCTAGGAACAGAGGGATATCCCAGGCTTGACTGCTGCCACGACAAGGACTCGGGCTATTTGGGCACGCAGCAAGACCCAATGCCCCACGTACGTGAATACGATTAGCACAGTAAATGACCCATGGGCACGAACAGATTCGCAACACTCGTACGATTCGACTCGAGGGCAAATCTGGTTTGTGTTCAACCCGAGGTCTCATCAGACAAGGGGCGGGACAGTGCCGTGCTGGAGGCATATCTGCTGACGGTACTGTGGCAGGTCTGCCGTATTCTGTACCAGACTACGGTATGGCTTGCCCCAGCGCTTGCACCTGCACCTGCACCTGCACCTACACATGCACCAGTACCAGCAATCATGAAAGGCTTGGTCTGTAGACGCGCGCAAAGATCAGACCCATGCGGCCCACCGTCCCACCGGCAGTATTTGTGGGGATGCCCAAGCAACGCCCGCCGGGCTCGCTGTTTTCTTTCGATCTTCCGCCATGTGGAAGCCGTGGTGGGTCAGGACTCGGGACTTCAGAGCACGCAGTGCCAAATTGCCATGGTAGTCTACCAGCGCGTTGACCACCACAGTACCGCGCTTCTGCCGGACAACGAGATGCAGAGTCCCCTGGGCTCCTGCTGACTTTGGTGTCGGCTTGTGTTGTGGACAAAATTGCCTCCCAGAAGCAATGTGAATGCTATGTTCGATATGACGTCTCGTTGTCGGTACGTACCACCCACGGCGTGCGGCCGGTGTTCTGACCTATCTTGGCACGGCACGACCGATTTCGTCTCATGTTTCCTGTAAGGTACCGGCATGCTCAAAAAGAAGGTTGACGCCCTCGTCACACGATCGGTGTCCATGTACTCTGGACGGGCCGAGAGACAACCTGCCAGCTGGGCCACGACTCGAATTTGGGGGAGGGGGCCTGGCGGGGGTGTGCGGCGGGCTTGAGAAACGACGGAGACGGCACTAGAGCAAAACTAGCAGCCGTTGACGGCACGAACGATTTCGCCTGATTGCGTCAACTGCGTTTGACCTGCTAGTGCTTGGCCCAGGCAACTAAACCCAAGAGAGATCCACCGCCTACGCAGATATGCTTCTTTATGCACCTAACCCACTGAACAGCACTGCAACGATCACAAGGGACGCTATAGACTATATAATGTAAATATATAGGTTGCTTTATTACTAATTACACCTAGAGGGCAATGCCTCTAGTATTTTAAGCTGCAGGGCTGCTTATATAAGCACCTACCTACCTACTATCTACAAATCCACATCATCTTCTTCTCTAAATAAACTATCCTTAATCTTACTATATAAATTATATCCTCTAATAAGAAAGAATTAAATATACACCTAGTATCTAATTCATACCCTTATCAAATAATTATTCCTTCTAATTATCATAATAAATAATAAAATAGCATAATAATAATATACCCTTATTTATCTTAATAATTCACCTCTTAATTTAATTATTTTAAGAAAAATAAATCTCTATTTATAAAAATCTACTAAAAAAATAATAACTATTTAATAAATAACTCTTTAAATAAAAGAGTCTTAAATTTAACTCTTAATTTAATTAATTTCTTTTTTTATTTTTTTTATTAATTAAATATAAAAAATATAAATTACTTAAAAATAAAATATTTAGCTAAATTAATAAAATATTAATAAGCAGCTAATAATAACTAATAAGCTATTACTTTTATTTTTAATTAAGTTATATTAATTAAATAATTTAATTATAATTATATTAAAATATTATTTTATTAATATATTATAAGCTTTTAATAAAGTAACTATTTATAATATATATTAAAAAGAGGTTTATATTATTATATATATTCTTAAATATAATGCTGCTAAAACTATAAAAAATATAAATATTATTAATATAATAAGCAGTAATAACCTAAGGATTATTATAATAAGGCTTATACTTATAAGTATATTAATATACTTATAAAACCTAATTATTAAGGGTAAATATATATAATAATATCTTATCCTTTTAAAAAAATATCTATATTTAATTATAAAAAGCTTTTAACCTTATAGCATAATTTTATATTAATAAAGCTTTATATTCCTTAATTAATTACTTTATAAAATTATCCTCCTCCTACTTTATAAATTCCTATATATAGGTAATATAAAATTTATATCTTAAAGGCAGCAATATATTAAAAAAAAGGAAATAAAAATTATACCTATTTAACTTTAAAATTTAATTATATAATATAACTATTTAATATACCAAAGCTTAAATATCTTAATTAAAATTAGCTAATTATTTTTATAAAATTATATATTTTAAATTATTATTAGCTTTTTTAACTTTATTATTATTTTATAGCTTAATTAATATTACTAAATATAGCCTTAATCTATATTAATAATACTAAATAAAGATAACTTTATTAATAAAATAGCTAATATTATTAAAGATTTATTTATTAAATATATTAAAAATATTAATAATCTTATTTAGTAATAAAAAAATACTTTTAAATTATTAATTTAAAGTAATCTTTACCTTAACTTATCTAATAATATATTTAATAACTATAAAAATTAATATATTATTAATTAATATAAAATTAATAACCTATTTTATTAAGGAAATTAATAATATAATAAGATTAAGATTTAATAATATTAAATTAAATATCTTTATTAATTAATACTTTATATACTTAATAACGACTTATTAAATAATAAAAATAATCTTAAGATATTAATATTCCTTTAACACCTCCTAAAAAGTACTATTAATTATTAAATAGCTATATATTAAATATAGCTTCTTTATAACTATTAATAAGTTATTATATTTTAAAATTAGCAAAAAAAATATTACCTTTAAAATAATATTAATATTATAAAAAGGATTATTAAATTATTATTTATATATATAAATCTTATATAATTAACTTTAAATAATTATAAAATATTTCTTAATTTATTTTAAATTAATAATAAAAAGAAAATTAATTTCTTTTTAAAGGTATTTAAAAATTATTTATAAATCTACTTAATTAAGCTTATAAGAATATTAAATTTACTTTAATAAATCCCTCTTCTCTTTTTATTTAAAAATAAATAAAATAAATTTAAAAATAATATTTATAAATAATTTAAAAAGGTAATTAATAAGAACATTAATCTTATTAATATAATATATAATATAAATATTATAATACTTAATAATATTAAAAAAATATATAATTCTTAATAATTAATTAACCTTTATATTAAGGATCTTAAGGAACTTATAATTTATAAAAATAATAATCTTTATATTTTAAATTTAATAAAATTAATATTAAAATATAAATAGCATATTAAGAAATTCTTATTTTTAAGCAGAATATTAAATCTATATATCTATTAACTTTTTTAAAAAATATAAAATAAGATATAAAATAAACTTAATTTTATATAAATATAATTAAAAGAAAATAATGTTAATAAAGCCTTAATTAGCGTTTATTTTTATTATAAAAAAAAGCCGCTAATTAAAAATTCTAATAATTAAAAAAGTAATAATAATATTATAAATATCTTATTATTATTATTACGCTATCTTTAATAAAATAATTAACTAACCTTTAAGACTATTAATATAATTAATTAAGATATTAATCCTTTTAAAATATATTTAAATTAGGTTTTAAAAGTACTTAATAGTATTAATAAAGCCTTAAATTTTTATAATTATAATTAATATAAGCTAATTATAAATAATTATAATCTTTATTAAATCTATTATAATATCTTTTTTTAAGATAAGGAAGCCTAGAAATATACCCTTATAAATAAAAAGAAAAATCTTTTAAATATTAAAAATAAAACTATAATGTTGGAAGGGCTTTACTTCACGTGAAGCTTTGGAATGTAGCTCTGGGGTGAACAATTAATGGTGGTGATGGTTGTTGTATTAGGGCAAAGAGCGCCCCGGAGGGGAGCGCCCTGAATGCCCCTTTGTAGGCGCTGAAACCCTATATAAAACCATCTCCTGACACTGGCACTTTTTGATTTCCGAGAAACCATAGGTACCAGCACCCAGTCCACTTGGTGGACTACCGTTTTCGATGGATATGCGGAGTACCCTCTGATCCATGGATTCAGAGAGTGACTTCATAACCGTCACTCTCCGGAATCTGGTATGGGTGCGTGATCCAAAAACAAACGACACTGTTTGATCCCTCGGTTGAGCGAGTGATTTCCAAATCCGAAAACGTCACCCCCAGATCACTCGGTTGAGCGAGTGATCTAAAAATCAAATAGCGTCACTGTCTGATCACCCTGTTGAGCGAGTGATCTGGAACATCAAGGTCGACACTCTCTGATCATTCGGTTGAGCGAGTGATCTGGAAAGCGCCGTCACTCCTTGATATCCCGTTTCAGAGAGTGACGCCAACACCCCCTACTATTATATAAACCCTCGATCTTTCCCACCATAGCTCCCTTATTTCGGAGCGCTCACCTTTCGGTCACTCCCTGGTAAGTATTTTCACCGCTATCTTCCAAACAACCATTCTGATATCGCCTTTCAGGGCGTACATCATTCCGGCACTCTTTGAAGTGTCCAAACAAATCGATCATGCCTCGCAAGCGCTCTGGAAGAGCCAAACAGAAGGGCAATGGCGGTAAGTTCCAAAGTCCCGTTTTCAAGCGTGACATACTGACGCTTCTGTTTGAAAGGCGGTCCTCAGTCGCTCATCGCCCAGAACAACGCTGAGATCGCCCAGTTGAAGGCGAAGCTTCAGAACTTGCAGCGCGAGAACGCCAAAACCAAGCGTGCCGAGAAAAAGAAGAACAAGGTCTACAACACCCTTTCGGAGCGCGACACTCCCTGCATGGGCTGTGCGAACAGTGCCGCCTCCGGCAAGTCGATTGGAGACTGCTTTGACACCGACTCCGAGCGCCAGGGACGCTGTGCTCGCTATGATCGGGGCGGCAACGTTTGCGCTGACATCCCTGATGTCCTGGTTCCGGTCGCGATCCACCTTTGCGCTCTCCGAAAGGCCTGTTGGGAGCGTCCCAACTCGAACGCCTTGAACAGCGCGATCCAGGCGTGGAAGACCGTGTGCGAGCTCTACATCAGCGGAGCATACGATGACCTCTTCGTCCGCGCGCGCGAGAACGACGATCCGGCCCCCGTCCAGATTCCGGCTTCGATCCGAAAGGCCATTGAGAAGCGCGCCGAGAAGAGTGTCGCTGCGGACAGCCCGATCAAGAAGCGATCCCGTGGTATCGCCGCCTCGAAGGCCCCATCCAAGAAGCAGAAGCGGGTTGGACGCGCTGCGAAGGAGGATTCTGAGGAGGACGAGGATGTCGACGAGGTTGAGAACGGCGGTCCTGACGGTGAGGAGGAGGAGACCACTTCTGTGTCCTCCGTTTCTGACGAGGACGAGGTTGAGGAGTTTGAGGACGAGGTTGATGAGCTTTCTGCTCCCTAGTCACGCTCTGGATGGTGGAAACAGAACGATCGGTTGACATGGTCGCGTTTTGGTAGTCGAGTTCTTCGCGTCAGACAATGGAATGAAATTGGCGCGCCCCAAAACTTTGCTTCTTCGAGTGACTGCAGGAGGTGATATCCCTTGAAGAAATGATTTGTGAAGAGTTTGACAAATTGTCACTCTTTGAAGCAAGTGAAAAGAACGGTGAAAGAAAAGATCACTCTTTGGAACAAGCAAACAGAACGTTACAAGGAAAACGTCACTCTTTGAAACCAGTAAACTGAGCGTTGCAAACTTTTAAAAAAAATTCGAGCAAGGAAATTATGTTGTTTTCGGGCGTGTAACCTCCCCTTTTACGCGGATCAAAAGTTCATTCCGGTCCACGAGTTTTGTAAGGGCACTGTTTGGTTTGGCCTTTGTCATCGCGTCAGCCGGGTTGTCGTCTCCATGTATCCATCTCGTCTCGCTAATTTCTCGTCGCTCGTAGGACTGCCTTAACGCCATGATATCTATCATTAGACGCTTCTCAGCAGTAGTCCCAAGCTTGACCAGGCATTCGTATAGCGATAAAGAGTCTGTGCAGACCACTAAAGGTATTGGTGGCAGTGATAGCTCTGAAGCAATGGTATTGAGCGTGGTCCTCAAGGTGATACCAATATCAAACCCTGCTACCATACCATATATCTCTGAAGCTAGAACGCTGCGAGTGACCCTTTTGCATTTGGTTGAGCTCCAATGGATCAGGTTGGCGCGTAGTTTGAAGCTGTCCCTCTCTGGTTTCTCATTTCCAAGAGCAATGACGAATCCAATCTGGGAGCTCAGGTCCGCCGTATTCGCAAGTGAGCCATCTGTAAATACATACAACTTGGCTGTACTGAGATCGAGCGGGATATATTTCAATCCACGCCTAGCATTGTCGATTTGCCACTTGAGGCATGCATTCAAATGCTTGTAATCATCTTCCGCAGGGGACTGCTGGGATTGTGCCGCGATGGACAAGTGGAACGAGGCTTCCGGTTGGGACATTGTCGCGATCCAGGCCGCCCGGGCTCTCTGTGACCTGTATTCGTTTGCTGCCTGTTCCGGGTCTCCTTGGCGTATCGTTTTCAATAGTGCGCCTTGTCCTTTCTGTACAAGATCGATAGTACCCTCATTCCAGCTGATCTTGCATCCGTTGAAGTCCAGGTTGTTTTCGCGTGTAAGGGATGTTGGAGGTTTGCTCTTCAAGTTTGCAGCGTGTAGCTGAGTATTTTCTTCCCTTTGAAATGCGGAATCACAGAGCATTAGAGTATCATCGGTCTGCATCCCAATAATGCCGAAACCAGCCGCGTCTTTAGTCGTAATGAGGAGGCAAGGGTCATATGAAGACGCGTTCATATGTAGCTGCTCAGACAAATGGGGCTGGTAGGTTGCAAACCAGTGTACGCCTGATTCCGCTAGTCCGTAGAGTGGCTTGACGATTCTGATAATAGTCCCTGGTGGGTACTTATCAACCAGTTCACTTGGTAACTGGACAATGATGTCTCGTTGAAGCCGGGTTTTGGACTGTGTGTATGCCTGGGTAATGTCCCTCGAGGTCAGGAACCATGTTTCCAAGAGTACGTTTCCAGGCGCCAAGGCTAGAATTAGCCTTGTACTCATGCGCTGAATTGTTGGTGACTGCGTCAAAATGGAGGTCTTGTCCTTGTCACCATATCCCTGAACGACCATTCTGGTCTTCTCAAACGGGTTTTCGAGTAACCCCTTCACTTCGTGTACTAGACGTGCTTTGAACATCTGCGCGTTTTGATGGATCTTTTTGTCGTACTTCTCGAAGATGATCACTCCCCCATCCATCAGTCCTTGGAGCTCTTTCGCTGTGGATGCTTCGAACGGGGCGCCTGGTGTTGTAATCACGCCTTCCCGCCTCAGCTTCAAGGAGAGCTCATAACTGTTGACCTCCTTCTGTGTGACGTATTGGTTCGGCTTGTTCCTTGATCCTGGCGGTCTTCCCCTTTTCCGCCGCACAGCTGGTGGGTCGTCTGCCTGATTCTGATCTTCAGGGCCATTGTCTAAATGGGTACCTTCTGGGTTCATATCTTCAGGCTGTCGTTCCGGATTCTCGTTTTCCTCCTGTAGTGCTGTGTGATAGTATGGTTTCACGCTTGTTGACCGGAATATCTTCGGGGTATTTCCTAATTGCACAGTCACGTCGTGCCCGTTCATTGCGATGAGCTTGAAAGGTCCAGTCCAGCCCCCTTTTTCCCTCCAAACTAGAACATCGCTTTGAATTGGGAGTTGTAGGAGGCCTGTGACATCTGGGCCACGGGGTGTTTTCAGGGCTCGATCGACGTCTCTCTGGGCTCGGTGCTCATTCAGTGCCTTCATCGCTTTGCGGATAGCTTCTGCTCTTTGAACCGTTGTTGGTGTTGGCGGGGATGAATCTGCCATTCTGGGGTATGCGCCAAAAACGAGGAGTGTTGGGACAAGTCCGTCAGGTCCTGCAGTATCGTTGACCGCTTTGATAGCCATTTGCAAAACTGCTTCTTGTGACATTGAATGTCCAAGTTCAGACCACAAGATCTGAAATGCACGTCGTAAGGGTGAATGGTATCTCTCCACTTTCCCGATTGACCAATGTGCCTCGACTGGTACTTGTTTGCACTTGACTCCTATGATCCTGGCCTCGCCCCGAAACTCGTTGGAGTCAAACTGCGTCCCTGCGTCGTGAACGACGTAGTTGGGCGGTCCTAAATAGGTGTCTATCCAGATTCGTCGAAGTGCTTCCCAGACAGTCTTTGCAGAGATGTCTCGCAGGAACGTTGCGTTTTGAAAGTTGGTTCCTTCGTCGACGATGTGGAGGACCGGTTTCCTATCCATTAGGTACATAATATCCACAACGATGGCGTAATTGAAGTCGTGATCGTCTTGAAGCGTGAATCTGAAGCGCTGGGGACTCGATGAATGTATTTGACACTGGTGACAAAACCTCTCAATGGATTCCATCACTCTCCGATCTACCTCTTCATGGCCTGCCCTTTTCAGGAGCCTGTGGAGTCTATCCACCGATGGGTGGCCGAAGCGTCGGTGAAGGCGTCGTAGCTCTGTTTCCGTCAAATAAGACGCTAGATTTCCCAAGGTGCACTCTGGAAAGAACCATGGGTGCCCGAACTTCATTATCAACGGGACTGATAATCCGTCTTTGACCCGGACAATTTCGTTGGTCACGTTGCGGACTTCGACATTCAACCGGTTCATGTCCCCAATGGAGAGCAAAAAGGGTGTATCGGAGTCCATGACGTAAAAGAGCACTGGGCCGAAAGCGGTTTCTATTGTTGTAGAACCAATCGATGTTGCTTTGCCTTTTCCGAAAGTGATTTGCACCTTGCCGCTTGTCGAAGTGTCGAGTTTAACAGTTGGGTCTTCTTGTTGTAGGGCCTCGAACTGGCGTTTGCCAGCGGTCGAGACTCTTGCCGCGCCTGTATCCGGGAGAATGCCTTGAAATGTCGTAATGAAGCAGTTCTCAATAACGAGATCAGTTGCTAATTCCTGGTTGGGGTCTGAAGGGGCGGTAACACCAGTGAAGTGGTAGATGAACGCTTGGTCTTCGAGGTAGTGAACTAAGTGCTGTTTTATACTATTGTCCTCGGGTTCCTTGTCGTGATCTTCATCTTCGATCTCTTCTAAGCCTGGGTCCAGACCTTCTTCGTCGATGACCCACGCCTCGAAGTTGTCGTTTTGGTCGTCCCATCCTTGATCGTCGTCTTCATCCACGCCTTGTGAACTGAAGTATTGTCTTTTCATTGCATCTCTTTGTGCAGGGTGATTCGTTGACCAGCACCCCCGTTTCCCGCATACAATGCATGTTTGAGAGCTTGCAGTGAATCCATTGCGCGTCGGAAATCTTCCCCTTGGCGTTATGCCTCTGCCTCGGCTGCTTCCTCTCCAATATGGTCTTCCAGATCGTCCTCGAAAGCCTCCCCTATATCGGAAAGGCATTTGGCCCCGTTGGGCTTGCTGGAACGGTCTGTTGTACCGGCGATCCGTGTACATCGTTTCTGATGAGGTTGCGATGTATGTAAAGCTCTGTTCTGGTTGTCTTGCCAGAGCCGTATCAAGAGCGATCGTGATTTGTTGCATCAGCTCTTCTGCATTCGGCTTAGGCACTGATAGTGCCATTTCAAGCTCTTGTGATCCCCGGCACGCTTTGATTACCGCAGCCTGAAGCTGTTCATCCGTGTCCCACGGCATTCCAAGTGCCTTTTGGGCCTTGGAAAGGGTACTGAAGAGGATTTGAAGTATTTCCCTGGGCGTCTTTCCGGCGTTGTCGCTGTCTGATTTGACTGTGCTGAGTGTGCTGCTGGTCCAATCGTTATAGTATCGTTGACGGTTCACGACAGTGTCAAAGTGGAGTGTGATCTTCATATAGGCACTCCTGAAAGTATCTTCATCCTTAATCTGTCTGATCCAGTAATCAAACGCCGCTCCCGTCATGATTTTCTCAAAAACCACTTTGAATCCCGAGGGGTCAATTCCGCACGCTTTGCATGTACGGAACATCAAGCGGACCTTTGTATCAAGTACGTCGTAGGCCTGTCCCGTGTAGTGCTGTTCCTTGTTGTACAGTTTGATAAAGCCTGTCAGCTTGTCTAATGGGACGGCACCGTTGTTGAACTCCCTTGGAGGGAGCGTGTCGTAGTCGTTCACTCTCTGCTGGTCTGTTCCGAAGCGTGGTTGCGGGACAACTTGTGGTTGTGGTGGTTGAGACGGTGATTGATGCCTTGGCTCTGATTCTCGTGGTATGTTCCGTTCAGATCGTTCCGGGGTTGTTTGCAATCGTTGTTCCTGCGGTCTTGGGCTTGGGGATATCTGACGTTCTTGTGGGTTTTCCTCAGGTGTCCGTGTTGTTTGCCTCGTTTGGCGTCGTTGTCTCTCCTTGTACGCTGTGCATAGGGGGTTCAGATGGGCAAGTTCTGTATCTCGATTGTCTGGCCATTCAGGCAGGTCTTCTTGGTTCAATGTTTCTGCAAGTGCGAACGGAACACCCCATGTTGGTTTCCCGGTATAGACTCCACCGTATCGGATTGTACGCTTTATTTCGCGTAATACAACCGTGTTCATCGACGAGAACGTATTTGTTGTATAGTTCCTGAAGTCGTCGATAAATTCCACAAAAAGGTCATAGTCGTAATAGCCTGTCGTAATGTACCGTTGGAGGCAGTACGCTGCAAAAGCGTTTAACTGGCCGGGTGGAAGGCTTGGGTTGCCGATTGCCTTGTCAGTATCAACCGACCAGTCAAATCGCAGCAAGGTTGAGAGTCGTATTTTAGTCAGCTCAGCGATATTGACTAGCTCGTTTTGGAGGCGTCGTGAGGGGCTCGGAGAACCTTCGGCCGGATCCTCTGTTTCAGACATGCTTTTGTTTTATGCACGGACTGAAATCAGGGGATGAAAGGGAAAGAGAAGGGGGAATCGGTGTGGTACGATGGGAGGAGGGGGAAAATGTTTGTGCCTGGTGGAAGTCGGGTTTCCAGGCGGTGATGAGGATTTTGACCAGGTGATCTGGTTGCCTCGTTATCGTTCGCGTGATCTGACGCTCTTTGTAGGTGGTGAACCAGTCTTGCCGGGTGCTTGAAGGTTCCTGACCGCCTCAAAGCGGCTAATTAGACAGTTCAATCAGGTGAATCCACTCGGCCGATTGCGCGAAGATTCCGGCCCTGATTGAAGTGTCTTTTCAGAGGTGAGGGTGGTTGGCGAGCTCTGAAATCAGCGTATAGCACGTAACCGGTAGGGGGTTAGCTTGGTACGTTAAGTCCCCCAGTAAGCGATTGACGTCTCTTCTTCTTTTGCTAATCTGTGGCTGTTACCAACCACTGATCAGTGTTGGAAGGGCTTTACTTCACGTGAAGCTTTGGAATGTAGCTCTGGGGTGAACAATTAATGGTGGTGATGGTTGTTGTATTAGGGCAAAGAGCGCCCCGGAGGGGAGCGCCCTGAATGCCCCTTTGTAGGCGCTGAAACCCTATATAAAACCATCTCCTGACATATAATAATATAATTATTAAAAGATTATAAGTAAATATTTATATAATTATAATATAAAATCTATTTATATAGTAATATTATTTAAAAGGCTATATATAATATCTTATAAATCTTAAAAGATTTCTTTAATAAAAATTTAAAAAATAGCTAAAGCATTATATAAGCTAAATAATATTATTAATTATTTATATAAGCTAAAGGGGGTAATAAATATTATCTTTTTAACATTTATATAATAAATATTGATATACTAAAAGCTATCTTTTAAATTAATAAAAATATAATACTTATAATTAATTATATATTGAATTTAATTTATTATATTTAATATAAGGTATATATACTTTTTAATATACTTATTAAGCTCTTAATAATTATAATAAAAACATTAAATTATTTATTAAAGCTTAGATATATCTTAACTAAAAGGGATAAGCTTCTTTAAAATTAAATATAAGGTTAATACCTAAGGGCTTTTACTTTTTTTAATTAATATTTCTTTATATATCTTAATAAAATTATATATAATTTATTCTTATACTAGATTAAATTATTAAGGAGGTTAATAAAATAATAGTTTATTACTTATATTAATATAATGCTTAATTTTTATTAAAAGATTTACTTAATACTTCTTTAAATTAAATAATTTAAGAAATTTAATATAATACTTTTTAAAATAATATTAAACTTAAGGATTTATAATTAAAGTATTAAGATATTACTTAAGGGTAAGAGGTGGGGTATTTATTATAAGAAAGGCTATTTTTTTTATTAAATATATTAATTATTAATTAATAAATAAGACTAGTTTTAATTAATAAAGGAATATAAATAAATAAATAATATCTTAAGAAATATAATATATTATTTATTAATAAAAGATTATTTTTCTAAGCATTAATTTTATTAAAAAGGTATTATTTAAAATAACTTTATAAAAAATAATAAATTGACTTATAAGGCTAGTTAATATAATAAAATAAATAGTTATAAAAATATCTTTAATAATATATAAACCCTTACTTTTAATACTAGCTATATAAATAAGATGAGAAGAATTATATAAAGTAAGCTATATTATTAAAGATTTAAAATAATAATAAATAAGGGAACTATAATTAAAGAAAATATTAAACTTATAATTATTAAGGAAATTAATCTAAAATATATTATAAAGGATATTAATACCCTTATAAGTTAACTTATTATAAATAGATAGCAATTAATTATTAATATTTACTTTTATAAAGTAAATACCTTAGCTACCTTAATTTTTATAATTTAATTTATTAAAAATACTATTAAGCAGCTTATTAATATCATTATTATTATTAAATTAAATAGCTAAATCTTAATATTCCTTATTATCTTTATTTAAATTCAAATTAATAACGTAAATATAAATACCCTTATAATTAAATAAGGCTTAAAGATAAGGCTTCTTATTACGCTAAAAGGAAACTATATTATATAAATAAAAAGCTAAGTTAATACACTTATTATTATTATATAAAATACCCTTAAATATAATAAAGCAGCTATTACTAAGGGCTAAAAAGGCTTTAAGCTAATTAAATTTAAAATAATAATCTTTTACTTAATAACCTTACTTACTATAATTAAAATATATATTATCTTTCTTATTAGCTATACCAATATAAATAAAATTGCTATTAAGCTATTTAATTAAATAAACTATATACTTATTAATTTAAAGGTTAAAGATAATAGTTTATATAATTATAACATTAATAAACTTAATTTAAGCTATTTTAAGTTTATTAGCTATAGCTAAGCTAATTTATATATTATAAAAAAAAGCAGAGTTGCTATATAGCTAAATAATTATTTAAGGGCTAATATAAATACTTTGCTTTATTAACTTACTAATATAAATCTTTACTTATTAAATAACTTCCTTAACTACTATAAAGATAATTATTACTTAAACCTTATTAAAGATCTTAATAAAAATATTAAGCTAATTAATAAAAATCTTATTTAATAATATTAATTAAATTAAAAAGGTATTTTATTAAATCTTTAATAATTTATAAAAAGCATCTTAAACTCTTTAAACAAAATTAATATATAACTTATCCTTAAAGGAAAGTAAAATAAAAAATATTATTATTATTAAATAAAAAGCATTATACTTACTAAAGACTTAAATAATAGCTTTAATAAAAAGGAGCTAAATTAGCTAATTATCCACAGCTTATTAAGTAATGCTAAAAAAATTACTAAAAAGCTTAAAGACTACTTTTAATAGCTATATCTTATATAATATTATTATTATTTAAAATAAGATTTATATCTTCTTTAATTTATTAAAAATAATAACATTAGCTATACTAAGGTAAAGCTTCTTTAAAATAAAGATTTTTCTCTTTATAAAAGCCTTAAGATAATTATACTTACTAAATAATATAATTATTAAAAAAACTTCTTTAAAGCAAAAGTTAATTAATATATAATAATAATTAGCTTTTATACTATTAATATATTAAAGATTAAATTTATTATTATTATAATAATTAAAAGGCATAAAGGCTAAAATAATATTATTATTATAAAGATATAAATTTAAAGGCTTAATATTTTTATTCTTTTTTTTTAAATAAAATTAGCCTTAAATAATAAAGGTAAAAATATTTAAGATTTTTACTTAAAGGGCTTTATAATATATAATCTACTTATTATTAATATCCTTTAGCTAATCTTTAAAAAGCTTAAACTTTATTATAATTTTATTATTAATAGCTTTAAAATTAACATTAAAGATAATAAAGAAGTCTTATATAATACCTTATTTATAAATAACCTTCTCTATAAATTAATTAATATAATTATTTATAAAAGCAATTATAATACTATAATTACCTATATAAATAGCTATAACATTAAAAGAAAGAGGAGAAAAAACTATATTAAAATAAAAAAGAAAATAATAATAATTAAAGAGAAAAAATTAATAAAAATAATACTAAATTAATAAATCTCTTATTATTAATACTTATTTAATAGTTATTTACCTTATAATTTACTTATTAGCTATTAATAAAAAGTATTATAATACTTATTATTATAACTTTTAATTAGCTTTATAAATATTTACTTATAAATAATAACTTTAATATAAATACTATTATTATATAAACTAACTAATAAAGTTACTTTTTAAAAATAAATTATTAATAAGGGATAAAATTAATAATAATAATTTAATAGGTTTTAATTACTTAAGAGATTATTACCTTTAAAGAAGGCTACTAATCAATAACGAAGAGGTTTATAATTATAATTTTTATTAAATAGGTGCTTTAATAAAGTTCTCTCAATAAAAATAATTATTTTTATACTTCTTTATATATTTAACTTACTAAATAGCATTATAACGATTATAAGGGACGCTATAGATTATATGGTATGGGTGTATAGGTTGCTTTATTGCTAATTACGCCCAGAGGGCAGTGCCTCTGGTGTTTTAGGCTATAGGGCTGCTTATATAAGCGCCTGCCTGCCTACTATCTACGGATCTACACAGATACCACCGTACCTGCAGTTCGTCGCTGTCAGTACCCTTACCACTGCGTATTCCTGCACAGTAGGTATCGACTGGACCTTAGCGAGCACTCCATCTGCCAGAGGGGTGTCCTCTCTTGGGTGTGTACACAACGGACACACAACGCCCCAGGCCCATGCTGCTGACGAATCATGCCTATCTCATCGCTCGCAACCAGACCTTCTCTTCGCCTTCCCCAAGGCCGGATACGACAAGGCAATCAATGAGAACGCGTTTCCCCACCTGTTTATTCCAGGCTTGGTATCCTTGATCCGGCCGCGTAGCTAATGATCGCCGACTCAGCGCGCGGCTGTCAGCGACAGCCGGTATGAACCCTCGTTTTCGGATCGCAACCGGCCTGGTACCTGTCTGGCGGATCTCCGTGGATCCATCCGATATAGAGGCAGATCGTGGATTCTCGGCCGATGCTGACTCGGTCTGGCTTCCGGCGCGTTCTCACTAGAGCTATTGCTGCTAGAGCCCCCAATGATCGTTATCACCTCCCGTCGTTCTCTCGGCCCCCAGGAACAAACACTTTGGTATTGGCCCGAGTCCGGTTCAGCTGTAAGCTTTGTCATTTCGATGCCCACCCGCCAAGATATACGCTCATCTTTTGATCAAGCTTTTTCGCGCTCACGAACCCAAAAGGAGGAATCGAATACGACTATTGGACTATAATAATGGTAGCTATAGACGTCCTTCACCAGGGTCCGAATCCAGATTTACTATGGGGAAGCTCGCTCTATGGCTGACTCCGCGCTGGCAGTAGCGCAATGTTCGCATTTGGTCCTGGACGTCGGGTCCCCGGGGCTGCGGCAGCTAGCAAATGCCGCTGAACAGGGTCAGCGGGCGTCAAGCTCGAATCCATTGCGCCTCTGCTTGATCAGTCACAGAGCGGTGACCGAAGGTGGGCACTCACGGCGCTTCTGTCTGTGGCCCCCGGTACAGTGCAGTATACCAACAATCATTACGCGGTGTGCTTTACACTATTATGTACGCAGCGTATATGTTACCCACCCACACTGGTGGATTTTCTCTGGGGGATCTGCCCCCAGTAGTGCTAGCCGAGATGACCCCTCGACAAGCAACCCGGCAGCCCAGCTCCCCAGTCGAGGTCAGAGTCCGGACTATGGAATTCCGCCCCCCCCGGTAAGTAAAGAGTGATGTTTTTTTTGAAAGCGGCTAGCGTCCCGCTTAGCGTCCCCACTATAATCTTGGCATCTTTTGACATCTTCATCTTTCCTCCTCCAAAAGAATGCATCTCGCTCATTTTTAAGGAAGGAAAAGAGTACCGGGTTGGGACTCAAGTGGTGCTCGGGCAAGGCCTACCGGCCACTCGCTGGCGCTCGACCCAGCGCCCCAATCGTCCCTTTCTTAATTCAATTGCCAGTGTGATGAAGTTGTGGATTTTGAAAAGCGGAGCCGCTAACCGTTTCCAGAAAAAACATCACTCTTTACTTACCGGGGGGGGCGGAATTCCACAGCCCGGTCAGAGTCAGACCGCTCGCAACATCTTACAGGGTCCTCTTTGCGACCGGCAGGTACGGTTGGTCGAACAAACCTTCCAGGGCGGAGAGTTGCAGTGCATACAGATACCCGCAGGGTGCTGTTCGCGTACTATGTACAGCAACATGATGCCCGGATGCTGGCGGACCGAGTGGGATGGAGTACATGTCGATCTTTCACAACATCACAGCCCGATAGCATGCCCAGGTCAAATCCAGACCAGGAATCTCTCAATAATGCCTCCCAGTTCCACTTCGGCACTTTTCTTTTTTGTCCGGGCTGGATGGCGTGTTCCCTACATGGCGTCGCACAACCAACTCCCACATATCGCTGACCGAGCGACGAATTGGGATCCATCACAGGGCTGCGTACGCCCATACTTCAAGGCTGAGATGGCTCAACAGCCCACCGCTACCACCTCGACAGGTCCTGGCGCAAGCATATCATGATGCAGCAAATTTGCGCCCCCGAATCTTATTCGTCAGGTCGTTTCACATGCTCAATTGCCGTCGTGGCATCGAGATTCCGGGAAACGTGGGTATGTCCCGCAGGTGTGGCACTCAGATGCAGAGACAAACCAGAGGTCTGTAATCAAGGGGACGACAATCCTTTACCGAGGGCCCAGTGCCCAGCCAAGTCCCTGTTGCATGTGGCGTATGTCGTAGGCACGAACCACCTTCCCAAAACTCCAGTTGGTGGCTGCAAATAAGCGAGTCTCCACGTTTCAAGATATCAGTTGACCACCCAGGACAAGCAGGGCAACAAAAATGACAGGCTCGAGCTCGTCAGAGCATGACACGAAATTGACTCTCTGAGCTGAGTCTTCAGCATGCGTTTCAGGTGACACAAACAGCAGCTGCATGTCGCTGGACTGTTGACGTGGAAGTGCAAATTCAAAGTTCAAGTCTACAAAGAGACAGAACAGGGCACTCTTGCCCCTGCGCCATCCACCCCTGACGGCGAGGGATCCCGCAATGTCTCCTCGGCGCCAATTGCGGCATCTGGGCACCGACAAGGGCTGTCAACGCTACCGATGCCACAGCATCGGGTCGCCTCTCTCCGCACTCGAAAGTTGCCCGCGATCCAAGGTGCCACCCACTTTCGGCGCACCCTTGCTGGACATTTCGTCAGCATCGAGGCCACCGGGCGAAGCACTACCATTAAGTCCGGGACGTTATTTCGGCGACCAGAACGGCGAGCCTCTGTCGCCCGCCCTGCATGTCGAGGACGGCAAAGTCGCCCGCCACGTCTGTTCGCACCTCGGCTAACGAGGCGCGGTTGTTCTGAATTATCCACATGCTGATCCTGAACCGCGGAAGCGAGGCCGGGCTGCCATCGTAGGGGAATCCACCGGGGCGCGGATCTGATCATACAACAGTTGATCATCGTGGCCCCGTTGCTATCAGATATTCGCCGAGGGGCGGTGCGATGCCAAATTCTATTGTTGGGGCCTCCCTCCACCTCTTTCAGGAGTTTCGTCCGAGATCCGCGCCCCGTGCCCTGAGATGCGTGGAGGGAGCTCCCGAGGCTAGGAACCCTAAAAATGTGAGGAAACTTTGGTAAACATCGGACAGGCTCGAGGCCGCTTGTTTGACACGGTGGTCCGGAGTCGAACCCCTTCTGTGCACACTG
Source organism: Diaporthe sp. P3_1W (assembly GCA_037177825.1). NCBI lineage: Eukaryota > Fungi > Ascomycota > Sordariomycetes > Diaporthales > Diaporthaceae > Diaporthe > Diaporthe sp. P3_1W. Next base: position 7,969,115 of record JBAFXB010000001.1, read on the forward strand.
CACCTTCTATGCTTCCATCCTCGTTCCACGCAGGGATCGTGGAAGCCTTCCCATGCGGTTTGAGGTTCGACACACGCGAGCACGGACGTCGACGGGAGGGCCGAGTAGGATGTTTTACAGACAGTATCATGCGCCGGTCTGGCTTTCTGACATCATGCAGGTCACCACCTGGATGGGTGCACGTTCGATTATACTCTGCATGATCAACATGCCGAATTGGAGGCATCAAATTTGATTTCCAATGAGGCGGTGACCCTACGAATCAGGGTACGTGAGTTCCAGCAACCTGCGTGTCCCCTTGCCGCGGCATCCAAGGGTCACTCGCCTAATCCTCTGCAATTACGCCCTCGCAGGGTCTACCACTCATCGAGAATGCCTGCCTGCCTCTTCTCCGTCGACCCCATCAATAGTGATGTCGTGGGTCCTGCATTCCTCCGAAAATCACCCTGGCAGACCCGCGCAGGGACTGAGCCACCGAAAAGAACCCTACCTCGTCCACCAAGAAGTGACGACGCCTGAGCCGCAGGGCAGCCCCGGGGCCGCAAGGGCGAGGGCGGACATGGGACGACAAGGGGTCGCATGAATCTGCAGCCCACCGGGCCAGATGAGCATGACTACGATCGTGGCAGGGCGACACGGCTTTACGAATGCCCTAAACCATGGGAATGCTAATATTGCCATGCAGAATTGAATGAAATATTGCCAATAGTATAGACTGTGGGCCCCCCGCGATATTTTGGAGGGCGATGAGGCCGCGATATGATTAACGAACCAGGCCTCCGGTGGTGAAGAAAGTCCACCATCCCCACCCCTGCCACCACCTATTGCTGCGGAAAGGAGCACGTCCCAGTATCGTCGGTGGCGTCTGGGTGACGTTGGTGTTCAGCCTTGTTCGCATTTGTTTCTTTACTTTTTTTTAATTTATTTATTATTTTATAATTCTTTTAGGGGAAAGGGGGGAGGGTTGGCTGCTGGTACTGGTAAGTGCACTGGGCAGTGAAAATCTTCGCCAGCATTGAGACTCGATCCTGAATTGGACCCCCGTTGCGAATATCAAGTCTGATATTGACCACATGAGTACAACTCTGTTCAAGCAACGGTCGTCTCGCATCGTCTGGTCTTGTCTAGTTCTGACATTTCTTCAGCTGGTGGCTGAGAGAGTGTTGAGAGCACTTGCTGGTGATGTGGTAGCCAGATAGGGCGTGGCACGTGTGCAGCGAGTGCAGTGCAATGCAGTGCAGAGCAGAGCCGTGCAGATAGACAGATAGACAGTGTGATGCCATGATCCATTTTCCAAAAAGACGTTACATGGGTGATCAACTTTAATCGGATCGTCAGGACAGGAGTGCGTTGGTGCGTGCTTTTCAGCGGGGACCCTCTTTGTACCGGTACTTTTTCGATGTTCCCTCGGTTCGGGGGGACGAAGGTAGGGGGGGGGCGTGAACTCCAGGTCCATGGCCACCGGGCCAGGTTCAGGTTCCTGAAATAGTTCACTCACGAGGGCCGAGCATCTGCCGATGGGGAATCTCAATTTTGCCAGGGTGGAATTGTTCAAAAATGTTTTAGGGTAGGTCGATGATGATGATGCTGATGATTCTCCAGGAGGCGATGGTGTGTGCCCTGGCCAGAAGCGGCAGGAGCGTCGTGTGGGGGCGGCGAGGAACAACAGCGAACTCTGAAGAAGTGAAGGGCTGCTGCCGCTGTCTCAAGACGATAGTCGCATGCTGAACTGGGCAAGGCGCGGCCCCTGAAGGCTGGGCGGCTCGGTAAGCTCCGACGTCAGGCAAGAGAGCCCTCGCCCTGGTGCCCGTTGGGCCCGTTGAGTTGAGAGTTCAGCGTGCACGAGTCAAGAGTCGAGCGTCTGTAACAAAGGCGGGGATGGCCGAGGCCTTTTAGAAAAAGGTAGATCTGCCTACCGGCTGCTGCATTGCGTGTATTGTGTGTCGCGAAGGGCCGACTCGACGGTGACAGTTGCGGTGATAACGATAGTGATAATGATAATGCAATGCGGGGTGTATTATGTAAGGCGCTGGACACTAGCAGATCCAAGCGCGTTGTCTGCGGTCGCTCTGTTAAACTGGGCTACGACATTCTGGACAGCCGATCGCGGGGCGCCACCCACTCGCTCGCTCGCCTCTTCTAGCTCCAGCCCAGCATATCAAATCAGCCCCGTCAGTCAGTCAGTCCCATGAGGCAATCCAGAAAAATCCACCCACATCAAGCTCTGCCTCACCAACAAACTCTACAAACCCCTTTGGACGTCAGCCACACATTCAATCTCAACGGCGAACCCTTGTTGGCCTTGACCAGCATCCAAAAAAAGGATCACCATTGGACATCGTGTGATCGCGCGTCCGGCACTTCCGCTCAGGACAAGGGCTTTCGGACTCGCCAGTCCCTTCTTCACTTAACCTGCGACGACTGCCTCATCCACGGCGCCAACCCGGCTCCACTCCCACAGAGACATAGACAGAGGCAGAGACAGAGACAGACACAAACAATTACGCTTTTTTTGACGGCTCTGCGTTTCAACGTCGGCCACCATGGCAGAGCTCCAGAACGCCAACCCTACCATCCTCAACCTGTCCGAGCTTCCCACCCGGAGGAGGCAAAAGCAGAGCCATCGGCGGCCCGATGACGACCTCACCACCTTCTTGCCGAGGCCGCCCCACTGGGAGAAGGTCCTCCATGAGACCTTTGAAGGCTTCGAGAGCAAGTCCGTGTCGCACAGCTCCGACGCCGAGGACCCCATCGACGAGCAGGAGATCTTTGGTACGTGTCTGTTCGCATAGCTCTCTCGCTTTTCTTTCAACGAGATGCCCGCCATGTACCCCTGTGTGCCCCTGCTGTAGTACGCCACGCCACGCTGTGTGTGGCCAACAAATCTTGCCGATTTCGTTTCATGGCTTTTCCGGTTGCTGCACACTTGCAGTTCCGGGCCCGATGCTGCCATCCCCGGCAAGCCCAGCACCTGGTTTCATGGCCGTTGGCCTTCTGTTAAGGTTCGGTTTCATTTCTCCCTGAGCCGGGCAGGGTCGTGGCCGCGTTCTAGAACGTGAGGCCGGCGGGCATTGGGCAATCATTTGTTTCACAGCTGCCTTCGAGAACGTGGAACAGCTGACGTCTCACAGATCTGATCTCCACGATTTCCGATCCGGAGCATCCCCTCACTCTGGGCCAGCTCGCCGTTGTCAATCTTCCGGATATCCGCCTTGATCCGCCGCCCGCTCCGGGGGTGGGGCCCAGCCTGGAGACCGTGACCACGGTCACGGTCGAGCTGACTCCTACTGTCAACCACTGCAGCCTGGCCACCATCATTGGTCTTGCCGTGCGTGTTCGCCTCGAGGCCTGCCTGCCGCCCAACTACAGGGTCGACGTCTGTATGAAGGACGGTTCGCATGCGCAGGACGACCAGGTAAACAAGCAGCTCGCCGACAAGGAGCGCGTGGCTGCAGCCCTGGAGAACGACACCCTCAAGCGAACCCTCGACACCATGATGGAGACGTGCGTGAGCGGTTATGCCAAAGACATTGACTCGGATTGAGTAACATGGACTGTTCCCGTCGATTCGTGCGAGACAACGTCTCGTCTCTACAGTACATACATAGACGGGCCTTATGCACTGCCGTGCCCCCAGCGCAGCGTTGCAGATTCTTAGGATGCCACGTCAAAGAAATAGGAGACTGCAACCAAGGAATGCGAGCGTGCCCTACCAGCCTACCTTAACCTATACCACCACGAAATAGCAGAGCATCAATGCTACGGCTAGACCTCGAACGTGTCCTGCCACGCGCTGCGAGGATCAGCGTCCTGGGCATCCCCCGGCGCGGATGGCGGGGTTTCGAATCACCCGCCAAGTTTAAGCTTTTAGCCATGGAAGGCGTCCGCTGTCTGGGCGCTTGGGGTCGCTGGACGTGTCTGCAGCATCGGACCGGGGCTTGGGTGATGCACATCGAGCACCAGCTTGCCCAGATTGCCGAATGGGAATGCTTCGAGGAGTGGGAGCTTTCGAAACCTGGGTTGGGGTCTGCGCCATGGTGTATCATCCCATGGGGCACGCACGCACACCGCCGACCTCTCCTTCCAACCCCCTGGACATCTGATGTACTTTGCATCTGTACTATGTTAGAGAACTTTGAGCGGTTTTCTAGAAACCGGCTGCCAACCTGCCCAGAGGCTAAACTGCTTCCTGAGGGTGGTGTGCTCAACAAATCTATCGAGTCCCTTAGCTTTTGGTCTACAGTGTACTTATTATTCAGCTGAGTACCCAGGGTAGTTCAGCGGCCGAGGCGGGCGGGCCAACGGAGAGACAGCTCTCTGCCCGCCTCTGCCACCGTTGTATTTTAGACCGCACACGTCGTACCAAACATCACGGTAGTATGGTACGCTAGGGTATTGGGCTGGACGCACCCCTCGTGGCATGTCCCGCGATCTAACTGTACATCACACCTAGTAGTGGTTGGTCTACGTGGGAATGGCAATGGGCAGGCGTGTGTGGATGAATAAGTTTTAACGTGCTTGGATCTAACGCGGCGCCATGCGGGCTGTTCCAGGTTTCTGGTCAGGGCCACCAGGGCCCCCGAACAACCGACGTCCCCATGCTCCCCCCCGAGCCCCCTTCCCGATCCGCTGGCCGGTGTGTGGACTTTTAACAGGCCTTGGTGTTGCCAGCCCCCATCAAGTACCGAGCCCCCTTCCCTTTTTCCCCACGCCTTGCTCACATTGCTTGACCTGGGCCCCGCCCCTGAGGAGCCTCAAAAGCCGACGGGATGTTTTTTCACACTTGCTCCTAGGTACCCAATGCTACGTATATTTGGGCACGAAAACAGTAATAAGTTTAGAGAATGCGAATGCGATGACCGCAGCACTGCGCACGCACACCTGTCAAGTATCACAGCCTTATAGCGGCCACAAATGAGAATAGCAGGATAGAATTTGAACCAAATGAAGGTTCGATATGCTTTCCTCGTCTGATGTGGGTGGCTGCCGTGCCCTGCCGGCTCTCGCAATCCCATGCTGCGACGATACTAGCACAGCATCAACAGAAGGAACCGGCAACCTTGTTCCTGCTGTGCGTCGTCGGCCCTACCGACACGCACGACCAAAGAGACGAGGGTCTGATCTTCTCGGCCACAGTCTTACCGCGGATCGGCCCAAGATTCGCGTGTCTCAGGTCCTTCCAGCAGCCTTCCTCTCCTCGCCTTCGCTGGACAAATTTAGCCATTCCGGCGAACGCTCGATAAGGTTTTTCTTGGCGGGAGGTAGAGCTTGCGGGAGGTATGTAGACCATGTAGCTAAATACTTCCCTTCGTCCAGAGTTTCTTTCTCCAATACACCCCTCCCCTCCCCCGCCAAAATTCCGTCACTTCCCATAGCCCAAGGATTATGTGTGAGGCTATATCCTGTTGAAACGGCACAACGCACAGCTGGATACCTTTCTCGGTCTGGTTGGCGTGGGGGGAGGGGAGCATCGCAACTGCCGCCCCGTTGCAGCAATGGACGGCACACACATGTACGCACCGCATTGCATTGCCTTTGTTCACTGGGGCCTACCTGGGCTGGGGGGGTTTGAGAAGGGGGAAAACCACATCCAAAGAAGTTGTTTTTGCGCAAATGCAGGAATATTTCCCGAGGCCGCGGCCAGCGCCCGCCTGCTCGTCCGTCCCCGGGGGCGGCCCAATCCGGGATCTCAACGGTGTGCACGGTGTGCGCGTGGACTACTGCATGGACTACCTTATTACACCATTTCGTACATAGACATCCCTAGGTATAACAAAAGCTGGTAGGCCTGCCTCAGCCCGGCTCCTGCCTGGGGAGATCAGGGGGGCTGGCAAGAGCTGGCAAAGGTCCTGGGCCGCCTAGTTGGCCTACCCGGGGCCCCCGTCAGCAGGCCAGCCCCGGGTTGCTGCACGCTGGCCAGAATAAGGTTCTACCTCGGCAGGAAGCAGGTATCGGAAGTAGCTACGTACTCCCTTTCCTCTCCTCGCTTTCCCTCACCGAATCTGCTCGGGTTGGAGGAGGCTGTTGGGGGAAGGGGGCGGGGGCTGGTTCACCGTGGAGGCGCTGGCGGGATTGTTTTTTCCCCGCAAAGTTTGGAAGAGCGCGTTAGAGGGGGGGAGGTGGGAAGGCTGGTTCAAACCAGAAGCCGCGGCCTTTTCCGAAGGCGTTTTCCAGAAGGAATTCCAGCCATCAGGGACACCAGAGCGAGCTTTCCTCAAGATGGTCTGGTTTCTCGACACTAAGGGAAGCTTCTCTGGGCTAGAACCTTGTAACTCTGTGGTGTGTGGGTAGCGTGTATCCAGATGGTTACGTTGGGCAAATGCCCTGCATGCATTTTGCAGGACGGTATCCCAGGTAAGCCCTGCGCGTAGGGTCGTGGGTAGGTGAACAAACGTAGCGCGGATGTGAGACGAACTCCGACGCCTGCTAGTTTATTCAGGGTTCGATAATAGCAGAGTGGCAGTTATTGAGCAGGAATCCAAAACGATAAAATCATGGAAAAGGCGGCCGGTCTAGCTTACTCGGCAGTGTAAATTGCAGGCGGGGGAGACAGTTTTGTGGAGAGGTTTGGGGGAGGACCAGGGGTGCTGGGAGAGGAAGGGGGATGGCGGGGGGGCGTGTGTGGCTTGCCCCGACTTTTCTCTCCTCTTCCTCCTCGGATTACAGCACGTACGTACGTCCCCAGCCTGCCAGGTACTGTACCTAGGCACGCTACCACCGAACCGCACCCTCTCAAGTGTCCGGCTCCAGGGGAATGCTTGCCTGTCCAAGCAGCCCTGGGCGCAAGCCGCCACAGCAATCAACGGCTAGGCGCTGGCGCCGTAGCAGCGGGCCTGCTCTCGACGCCTCGACTGAGCGCTTCCAGTGGTGCGCTTCCGAGACTTGGATCTTCGTGCACCAGTCTGTCGGCCCTACTGTGCGTCAGTCCCTGGTTGGGGTAAGAGGCGTTGCTGATCACTTTGTGTACCTGGGTTAGTATACAAAAGGCCCTGCGGTTTTGCCACATTGTCCCGGATCGGTGTATTTATTTGTTGTATGTTGTATGCGTGCGTACGTACACATAAGTATGCAGGTATATATGCCTGTATGCACGTGTACCTTGCTATTGTCGTTGCATCTTGTATAGATAGACTACTTGGCAGCAGACGGACCGACTGTTTCTGCGCCCGGCGCCCATAAATAGTGTCGCCGTCTCATCTGAATCGCGGTGGCAACCGCTGGCTGGCATTCGCAGGGTCACATTCATCTGTGACTGGAGCCGCATGTCCAGTCGATGCCAAAAGGTAGGTAGCATGCGGAGGGGGCCCCCCTCTCTGCCTTCACCAGCGGCTGGCCCGTATCTACCGCACAATATGTCGGGAGTGGGCTTGGGTACGAATGTGAGTGTCTTTAGTGACAGGCTACATCCCTCAGCCCTGAATCATCTTGAGCGTTGGCCAAACCGTGCTGAATTTATTCACCCGAAACTCCACTGCCATGCGACTCCAGGCTTGACTTTTGTGACACGAAACCGAGAATCTTAAAATCCCCCAGCGGCTGGGCCGATTCATTGTTTGAAGTATGTTCGTAGACAGGAACACCCCAGCTGTCTTTTTCATTAGATATCCCCCAAGGTACCACCATCGACCAGGTCTTGGTAGAACTCGGGCTCTAAGAATTTGGCAACGGAAACGTCCTCGCTAAGTCCCTTCCTCCTGCGCGTCTTGAGTACGAAATCGCGGGCCGTTGCCTGCGCGCTGGCGGGCTGCAAGGGCCTGATGACAATGTCCCTGTCGAGCGGGTCGCCCGGCACGATGCTCCATCTGTCGAATACCAAAGACAGCATGGCGCCCTCGGTGTTGATTCGCAGATCGGTCTCGAAGCCGAAAGAGTCGATCACGGGTATCAGCCCGCTCACACGATACAACGGGGTGCCCACGATCGGCCCGTCTTGGAGCACGTGTCCCCGCCGCCTCGCCAGGACCGTGTACAGGGACGACACCGCGTCTTGGCTTCCTGTCATCGACACCGAGTACATGGGCTCCATCAGGCGGGGAGACGCCATGAGAAACGACGAGTAGCAAGCTCTTCGGGAAGTGGGGATCACCTGGCCCCCTCCCCGGAAGATCGCCTCGTCAGCCAGTGAAATGTCTGTAATCTTGAATTTTGTGTTGCGGATGGCTGCAGGTAGTGTTAGTGAGAGATCATACATGCAGCTATGTGTGCTGCTAGCTACACAAGAATGCGCAAGAATGTGACAGCCACGACGGAAGATGGGTAAAAGAGCTGACGCGATGGGCTTGGCAAGGGATTTGATGTCGTGGCTGCATTCACATGGGTCCGCGGGTACCGTGTCCCCCCAACTGGACAGGAGAGTGAGCTGACGGCCACCGCTGACAGCATGAGACCTCACCGCACCTCTTCCCACAGCCGATACTGATTTGGGAAGGCGGCCTGGACCCCAGATCGGCTGTTGACCGGCAGTGATAACGGTAGTGGATGAGGACGGCAGGTGTCAATGCCACCCACGCGTGCGATAGCAGGAATGGAGATAGGAGTCAAAAATGGAATACTTATGCACTCACGTTCTTCACAGAGCGGCCCTTCTCGAGTGGCCCAACTGAACCCCTGACGGATTGGCTCTTTCACTGTGTTCAGGAGTCGCTTGTCCACCTGTTGCAGATCCAAGTTAGCGATTCGTCGAGCCAAAGCGATGGCTGGCGACGTGCAGACTCTCTGACATCCCAGCTCACCCCCCGTCACAGGACAGGGGACTTGGCAATTGCACTTACCTCGCCAGGGAGAGTATCATCTTGCAAGATGTTGGGCCCCATTTCGTCCGGCCCAAAGGCCCAGATGCTTCGGGCTGCCAGCCTGTCCCACTCGTACTTGTCCTCGAAGTATTTGGCGATTTTGCGGATTGGCTCCTTGATGCTCACGGCACCCAGTTCGATGTCCCTTGCGATGCCGTCCTCCAACGGCTCAGCCACCATCGTGATCTTGTTCTTCTTGTTTGGTGTAATGGCGTAGCATTTTGTCCGTGATTGTTCGACGACCGTCTCGCAGAACCGAGTAACAGGATCAGAGACCTTGATCTCCATGTCCGCGTACAAGCGCCGCAAGTCGTGTAGCACGCAATCCATGTAGAGCTCGCCTGTGCCCAGAATGATATGCTCGCCAGACTCCTCCACTTTGGTGTTGATCAATGGATAGCTCTTGTTGATTTTCCGTATGCCGTCAAGCATCTTAGGAAGCTCTGAAGGATTTATCGGCTCAACTGCGACCTTGAGGACTGACTCAGTAAAATGAGTGACGGGTTTGAAGATGTACGCATCTTCATCATCCTCGAACTGCTTGGCGACGATGGTGGCAGATTTGACAATGGAGTTGTCAACCCCACCGAGGAGTACCCAGTTGCCTGCTGGTACGCCATCCACAGGAATGTTGTATCTCGTCTCTGCGATCCAAACATCCGAGATCCGTGCCACGGCCATGTCTTCCTCATCATCTAGCGAATAACCCTCTCCTAGAACGCGGACCTCCGCGCCTGGGCGAGCAATGCCACTCATGACACGTCCCAGCGAGTAGAAGCTCTTAGCATCGGACGAGTTGAACAGCTTCGTGACATACACGACCACTGGGCCGTTTTGGTCACAGACTTTCATAGACTCCGCAATCTTCGTGTCCAGTGGGCCAGTATAGTACCGTTCAAGATGCCTCTCAGCTGCCTCGGCCGGAGAGGGGATGTGCTGCACGATCATGTCGACGAATGCTGTAGATGGGCCAAAGAACTGCTCGCATACCAACTTGAGGAGGACTTTGGCATCTGTCTTGTACTGTGATGGCTTGAGCGCTATGCCGAGAGGGCCCAGAGTAGCCTTCAGCTCCTCTGGGTTCTTGCTGATCGTGTGAGAATATAGCTTGTAGATCGGCTCCAGGACGAAGGTGAGGAAGGACCTCTTTGCCCCCTCCTCGACCGCTTTCCTGGTGAAGGACCGTTTCCTTGGGTTGAAGTAGACGTCACCCCACAGGCGCCGGGCAAACTCCTCCGTGTTCACACCACCAAAACTGTCCGAATACATCTTCGAGAACGACTGCAGGGTGAAGCACCAACCCATATCGGCACAAGCGAAGAGAACGTTACCCTTTTCAGGGCTCAGCCGCCTCTCTTCTCCCCTTCCAGGTATTGTGTTCTCTATGACGGTGTTGACTTCCTCCACAACATGCCTCAACTTGAAGTATGCGTCGTTCGGCGGCAATTTGAGCTCTAGAATGAGTCGGTCCATCTTGTTGATGATGAGCGTCAAGGGTATATCTTCTAGGACTGCGTGCCTGATTATCTGCTCCGTGTTGACCTGAACGCCTTCCACAACGTCGACCACGAGACAGACACCGTCCACCAGTCGTAGTGATGCCGCAACCTCGTCGACAAAATTGACGTGACCGGGGGTATCGATGACGTTGACGAGGTGTGATTTGCCTTTGGTGCTCTGCAGCACAAGGCTCATGGGCGCTGCTTTCACGGAAAGGCCCCGGTCTCTCTCGGTAACATGGACGTCGGTGTATCTCATCTGCTCGTCGCGGTTCTTGCCCGTGCGCTTCTCCAACCGATCGTTAATGTCGTGGGTTTCGAGTACTAGCATATCCATGAACGCCGTCTTGCCGTGGTGAAGGTGCCCTGCAAGGGCCACGTTCCGCGTCTGCTCGGGGAAGTTCATCAGGTCTGTCATGAAGCTCCTGTCAAAGAACACAGGCGGCAGATCGGCCTCCTCCACGGTGAACTTCTTCTGCTCCACGGGGGCGATGATCGGCTCGGTCAGGGGCTGCGCATCCTCCTCTTGCACGAGCGTCTCGACGCCTTCTCCATACACCTGCGCTGCCGTCGGGTAGTATTGTTTATCTTCGTGGAGTACAACGGCGTTCGATGGGCCATCTGCGACAGTGAAAGTCAGCACGGCGCGTTGGAACTCGCGTCACGCCTAGGGGGACCAACGTACCGTCTACCTCCATCAGCTCCTGGCCGTCTGCCGCCTGGTCGTCGTCGGCATACTCGTCATCGTAGACGTAGTTGCCCGCGTCGACGCCATGCTGGGACTCGTCCTCTGATGCGTCGGCCTCCTCGCCGATAAAGTTGCCGAACCTAGAGAGAAATCAATTGTCAGTTGCGAACCGAGTGTCGCGTGCAGACGAGGACATTAACATACTCATCGTAGAGGTCATCCATGGCGGCTGCGGTTTGTGGAGTGGGAAAGTAGGAGGCGGGAGATGGAAGACAGGCTCTCTCAGTTGGTCGCGCGCTGGAGGGAGAGCTACCCTACTACTGGACTGCAGCTCCCATCTTCAAATTTCGGCGAGGCTGACGTCCAAGGCAAAGGTGGTGCCCCACTTGAAATTGAGGCCCTGCTCTGAGTGGCCGGGCGGGACATGCAAGGTACTGACTGGACCCCTGGCGGGCCGGCCTGGCAGGCGTGGCAGGCCAAAAGTTTGGGTGCTGGGTCTTGGGAGCTTGAGAGCCGAGCGAGTAACTCCGAGCAGCCAACAGCAACAAACGACTCAACCGACTCAACCGCAGCCTGCAGCACGTTCCCGAACTCGGCAGTAGGTGGGGATATTCGATTAGTCTTCGCATGGTTCTGCACTCTGTTGGGTTCCACACCGCAATCCACATCGAACGGTATTCAACCACGTCCGATCAGCCCCAACCGTCTACAAAAAGACACCTCTAGGCGCTGACGGCGACCTTGTTCCCGACTGTTCTGTCCTGTCCTCTGTCCAGCCCCGTCCGTCCTCACTTGCTCCGCCAGATTCCCAGATTGCCGCCGAGAAGCATTGCTGTTTGTCATTGTTTGTTTGTTCTAGAATCCACATCACATTCAGACGTCCTTCATCATGTCCAGCCTCCCTCCCGTCTACATTGCCTCCGTGGCACGAACCCCCGTTGGATCTTTCCTCGGGTAAGCTTGAACTCGACCTGTCCTTGCACCCAGGGCAGCGGCAACAATGCCCCGAGATGCCCTCAACTGACACGAGCCTGCGCGTGCCCATAGGTCCCTCTCCAGCCTTACAGCTACTCAGCTCGGCTCTCACGCTATTAAGGGTGTGTGACCTAACCCGCTTGCACCGTTCTCCCCTCCAGCGGCTCGAATTTGCTGACAAAGTCCCACAGCTGCTGTCGAGCGAGTTCCTGAGATCAAGCCCGAGGACGTTGAGGAAGTCTTCTTTGGCAATGTGCTCTCGGCTGGGTAGGCAGCTCTCACTTCTATTGCGGTCTGCTCGACTGTACTGACACTCCCCCAGCCTGGGTCAGGCTCCTGCCCGTCAATGTGCCATCAATGCTGGTCTCAGCGACGCCGTGGTGGCCACAACGGTGAACAAGGTCTGCGCTTCGGGGCTCAAGGCCATCATTCTGGGCGCCCAGACTATCATGACCGGCAACGCGTCCATTGTCGTGGCTGGAGGCACTGAGTCCATGTCCAACACGCCTCACTACCTCCCCAACCTGCGCACGGGCGTCAAGTACGGTGACGGCACCCTGATCGACGGCGTGCAGAAGGACGGTCTGAGGGACGCCTACGGCAAGCAGGAGCTCATGGGCATGCAGGGCGAGCTGTGCGCCACCACCCACGACATCACCCGTGAGCAGCAGGACGAGTACGCCATCAAGACCTACCAGAAGGCCCAGGCCGCCACCGAGGCCGGTGTCTTCAAGTCTGAGATCGCACCAGTTGAGGTCAGCGGCGGTCGTGGCAAGCCCGCCGTCAAGGTTGACCGTGACGACGAGGTTAAGAACCTGAACATCGACAGGCTCAAGAGCGCCAGGCCCGTCTTCATCCCCGGCACCGGCACTGTCACCGCTGCTAATGCCTCCCCTATCAACGACGGTGCCTCCGCCGTAGTCCTCGTCTCCGAGGCCAAGCTGAAGGAGCTGGGCATCAAGCCCATCGCCAAGATCCTCGGCTGGGGAGACGCCGCCAACGCGCCCGAGAAGTTCACTACCGCCCCCTCGCTGGCCATCCCCAAGGCCATCAAGCACGCCGGCCTGACCGCCGACAAGGTCGAATTCTACGAGATCAACGAGGCCTTCTCCGTTGTTGCCCTGGCCAACATCAAGCTGCTGAACCTCGACCCCGAGACGGTCAACGTTTTCGGCGGCTCCGTCGCCATTGGCCACCCGCTCGGCTGCTCTGGCGCCCGTATCGTCACGACCCTGACGACGGTTCTCAAGGAGAAGAAGGCCAAGATCGGCTGCGCTGGTATCTGCAACGGTGGCGGTGGCGCTTCTGCTATCGTGATCGAGAACCTGCAGTAAGCGATGACGAAAACGCGACGTCCACATATTTCGCTTCATAGAATTAAAACTTATGTCGGTCAAAAGCTTGTTTCCGCGGATATACACATAAGTCCTCCAAGGGCTAGCTAGGCTTGGGTAATGAATTGCAATGTCTCTGAACTGGTTCAAGCTCGCTGTTTACACGTGCAAAATGTCCATCACCAAGCACCTCCCAGCAGGCTTCAGGCTTCTTGATCGTGGCGCAGTTGGTGTTTGTAATAGGTGTTAGGTGAGCAGCGACATTGCTACAAAAGGAAGGAGTAGATAACAGCAGGTCTTTCTTTCTACGTAAACACTGAACAATGGCAAAGAACGATATTTAAACGTTAAAGAAACGCAATAGCTTTTCATAGGTTGAAAACTATTATAATCAGGTCAACGAGACTAAGAACCAAAACCTTTCTAGGGCTAGCTATTCTCCTCACCAAACACCCACCAAGTTGGAAATAGGAATTGTTGTTTATTTCCATGTATTCCCTAAGTAATTGGTATATATACTTCAAGACCTTGTCCATATCAATGTTTGTATTTATCAGATTTAATCAAATGACCTCCTACATACCTAGGTACCTTTTATAAAATTATTCTTCTACCTCCTATAGAAAGAGCTCCTGCCTCTGACATACGAAGTTCCTACCTCTATGTAGTAGTCTATCATTGATTGAGTAGGGAATGTTGGGCTATAATGTTGACCCTATAGCAAACATATATACTCTCGTAGGTTATCCTAATTGTATTCCCCCCCAAGCAGATTGTCCTACTAAAGATTGTCTTACAGGAGGTTTTCCTGGTTATATCCTAGAACTTTTCACCACTGGAGGTTCTCCTGTAGCAGGGTTTCCAACAGTAGGGTCCTCCATACGAGAAAATGCTACTGGAGAAGGTCATGATACAGGCTGTCCTATGACAGGTTATCTCACTGTCCGTCTACCGGGTAGGTTAGCTGGCCTGCAGAGAGCCCGGCTTATCGCACAGGGGTTGGAACAGATCGCAGGAACGGTTTGGTGTTTGTTATTCAATCAGTCTAGTGAGATGAGATTGCCGATCTGGTGGCGTTCGATTATAGCCCTCCAAATGTGCCAGCTGGTGCCTAGAACGATCGCGGTGCTGGGTCGCTGATACTAGCTTCTTCGGGGCCGTGTTTGTGATTCGGCAGGGAAGGTACCCTGTCACAGGCCTGTCTTTGTTCCTCCGAGTCATTCTTATCGATAAGAGACCTGAAAAGGACCCCGCGACCTCTCCTGGGAATTTTTTGGAGGGACGCGACCGCGTTTGGAAAAATCTTTGCGCAGCCCATCATCTTCAATCGCCCTGTTGACGACCATAAAGCAATTGTTCATTCTCCCACACCTCGAATTGTCATCTGTCTATACTGTCGATCTTATCATCACAGCATCGCGGCGTTCAAGATGCGTTACGTCCTCGTTTCCGGCGGAGTCATCTCTGGTACTGTCCGACCCCTCCTACCTTGCCAGCGCTGGTTTCCCCCTTTCCGAAGCCGTGCATCGCTAACTCGGGATATCAGGCGTGGGGAAGGGCATCATCGCCTCATCCACCGGTCTGGTTCGTTTGCTATGAGCTCTACTATCCCAGCATAGGAGATTCTGATAGGACCTTCAACAGCTTCTCAAGACACTCGGGTTGAGGGTCAGCTGCGTCAAGATCGACCCCTATGTGTCGGTCGATGCGGGCCTCATGGCCCCCGCAGAACACGGTGAATGCTTCGTCCTGCAGTCCGGTCCGTGCCAGAACACCCTCGCCTGCTTGGCTGCGTATTGAGTCATTGTGCAGGTTCCGAAGTCGATCTGGATCTCGGGAATTACGAACGGTATCTGGCCTTGACCCTGGCCGGCGATAACAATATCACCACCGGCAAGATCTACCAACATGTACGTACCTTCAGCTGCATTCCGGCTCCTCAGTCATCTGACGGTCTTTTATCTAGGTCATCCAGAAGGAGCGCCGAGGCGACTACCTTGGAAAGACTGTTCAGATGTACGTGCTCGGCATCACCTAACTTCACATGCGCTTGCAGTGTGGATGGTCTCCACCTGCCTCCCATCTTGATCTCGGATCATCACTCGTCGCAGTTACGCTGACCTTCGTAGCGTTCCCCACGTCACAAATGCCATCAAGGACTGGATCAAGCGCGTCGCCAAGGTCCCCGTGGATGGATCGAGCGAGGAACCGGACGTGTGTATCATTGAGCTCGGAGGGACAGTCGGCGATATCGAGAGCATGCCTTTTGTGGAGGCACTGACTCAGCTGCGCCACGAAGCCGGCCCGAGGAACTTCATGAACATCCACGTCTCCTACGTTCCCACAATTCACGGGGAGCAGAAGACGAAGCCCACCCAACACGCGGTCAAGTCTGTCCGCAGCTACGGCCTAATCCCTGACCTTGTATGTAACAACCGCTCTTCTTGGCTCACCGTCGCTGACAGAGATCAAGGTCGCATGCCGATGTGAACAGCCCCTCGCAGAGAGCACCATTGCAAAGCTGGCACTGCACTGCCAGGTCGAGCTCGATCAGATTCTCGTTGTCCGGGACATGCCCACCGTCTACCAAGTCCCCCTGCTCTTGGAGGAGCAGAAGATTATTCCCCTTCTCCGGACCCGGCTCAATCTGGACGCTCTGACCATCGCGCCCGCGAGTGTTTCCACCGGCTCCGAGCTTTGGGACACGTGGAAGTTTGTGGTCACTCAAGATCACGAGGCGACTATCGATATCGCACTGGTAGGCAAGTATGTGGAGACACATGACGCCTACCTTTCCGTGGTCAAGTCCCTGGAGCACTCTTCGATGCACTTGCGACGGAAACTCAACCTGATCTGGGTCGATGCTGAGCACCTCGAGCCCAAGGCGAAGTCAACCGACGAGGAGAAGTACAATGAAGCTTGGCACGCGGTGCGCACCGCCTCGGGTGTCATCGTTCCAGGAGGTTTCGGAAACCGGGGCACAGAGGGCATGATGCTGGCCTCCAAATTTGCCAGGGAGAATGGCACGCCGTTCCTAGGAGTGCGTTGCCAGAAGACCAACCCCCTTGTGTACTTATGACTGATCTGTTGTATAGGTTTGTCTAGGCTTCCAAACTGCTGCCATCCAGTACGCACGCGACATTTGTGGCATGGCAGAGGCCAACTCGGAAGAGTTCCACTCCATGGCGAAGGACTGTGTCGTCATCTCGATGCCCGAGCTCGACAAGCACAACATGGGAGGCACCATGCGTCTTGGGTCAAGGAAGACGATCTTCCAGGAGGGAAGCGAATGGGCAAAGATTCGTACACTGTACGGTGGTGGGCTTGAGATTGAGGAGAGACATCGTCACCGGTACGAAGTCAATCCCGTGTACATCCACCGCCTGGAGACGGCTGGTCTGCATTTCGTCGGAAAGGACGAGACCGGCCAGCGCATGGAGATCTTCGAACTCAAGGATCACCCCTACTTCGTTGGTGAGCAACAGTCCTTCTGGTTCCCTCACTTTGCAGCAATTGCTAATACCCTAACAAGGCACACAATTCCATGCTGAGTACCAGTCTAAGGTGCTCAACCCAAGCGTAAGTTCAAACATCAGCTTCATTCCCGATAGTTAGGAGACATTTCTGACTGAATTATACAGAAGCCTTACCTTGGCTTCATTGCCGCCAGCGCTGGTCTCCTCGAAAAGGTCCTGAAGGACGGTCTTGGGCGGTCCGCCAAGCTCACGAACGGCGTGAATGGTGCCCATCATTTCTAAACTTTCAGCCTGTGTGCTGCGTCGAGGCCTGGGCACACACTCGCACATCGAATTTATTTCAACGGCGTTGATTACGGAAAGGGGGATATACACTGGCGTTACCATCACAGGATACTGGAATTGGCACGGTCTGTAGATGACTAGATTTTCAAGCCTTGCATTGGTGTCTCGACGAATCAGTAGTCTGGGGAGTAGCTGGCGTTGTGTCATATTGTGTGCGCTCTTCAAAGGGCCACCGGGCTCCGGCATCGAGAGCAGACTTGGTGCAACACGTATCTATTTAAATACATCTGGTCTGGCACTTGGCCGAGGAAAATCCGGCTTCAGGGCTGCCAGGAACGGAAGATGCGCACAGACAGGGCAGACTACATAGCAATGAATATACCCATAACATGCTGTACTGGAACTTGTGGGATGAACGAGGCGGGCAGGTACGTAGAATGGTTAAGAATTGAGGAGCAATATTTGATAGAATGCAAAACATTTTCAACGCGGCGCCGAATGCGGACAATTTCGATCTTGTGAGTTGTCTCACACGAAGTTGGCTCGTAGACAAAGAAGCGTTGGTATTTCCGAATTGGCTCAAACAAAGATGCTGGTTGATCGAAGACAATAAAACGGGCCAGCCCTCGCATATGGGCACTCGCGGCTCATTTAACAGCGAGCATTGCAAAACAAAGCTTTGTGACGTGAATAGCAGCAATCCAGGAAATTTTCACATCCTTGAGGAGACCAACTCATCAACCGATATTGTCAATCATCATGCCCAATTATGAGGATCTCCCCTGATTCCCATCATTTGCAAGAAAACGAAAATTAGCAACATTATTAGTAACGCAGATTTCTGGTAATTATGCCTTCACAAGCGAGAAACCAGAATAATGTCCCTCCTGAGGACCTCCCCTTTTTCATTGCCGCCACCACAGCCGGCATACGACGACAGCTCCGGGATGCAGAGATCCCCGCAGGCGGCCTCAAGTATGACCTCTACCTTCGGCTTCGTGCCAATGGACTCAGAATATACAATGATATTAGAGGCCCTCATGACCCAGAGAATTCCGACAGCTCCGACTGGGACTCCGAAGAGGATTCCGACCAGGACGATGAGGGGGCCGACGATGATGAGTCTGAGAGTGGTGAGCCTGAAGACGGTTGGCCCGAAGACTCCTCCTCCTCGAGCGAAGATGACCCCGACGAGCCTCCCTCTGGTATTCGGAAGGGCAGAAAGCGCAAGAGGGTAGATGATGAGGCGGACATAGAAGAGGACCTGGAAGAACCAGAGGCACCGAAGCCCGCGTCATTGGCCGACATGCCCGCCGAGTTGGCCATAGACATAGTCAGGAACCTCGACGCCGGAGGGGTGTTCAACCTGGTCGCGGCCTCGCCCCAGCAGTTCCTCTTGGGGAACGTCAACGCGTTCGTGCTCGAAGCCGAAGGCCGGAGAGACGCAGCCGGCAGGAACGGGCTGTCCCTTCTGGAATGGGTCGTCGCGCGGGTTGGGAACGAGGTCGACTTCCGGACAGAGCACCGGGGACTTGTGCGGCATGTGGTCGACGCCTACCTGGCGACTTATCCCAGCTACGCGCGGCAGCACCGCTCGGAAGAGACCGGCGTGGAGTACATCATGTTCTGGCTGCGTGGGGTCGGCGTCGGTCCTGTGTTAGGGTCCGCAGTCATGGAGGGCAGGTTAGATATAGTACAGCTTCTGATCGTCCTAGGCGAGGAAGTCAACGAAAGGGTGGACGATGTTTCACCTCTGGAGGAAGCGACTGTCCGGATCAAGCCCTCGCTGCTCCACATGGACCGCCTGCTCATCGTCTTCGCCCTGCTCGCAGCTGGCGCTGACAACACGTCGACTCGGGAAGACTACCCCGAAACGGAGCCTGAAGCGGAGCCTGAAACTACTGTCTCTTTCTATACAGGTATCGCGGCAACTGCTCAGGATCGCCTTTCCCAGATCATGGAGCGGCCCATGTTGATGCCGCCGAATGATGACCCGAAGAACTGGCCGATTATCGACAACCCTCGCGACCTCACCATCCGCGAGTTCCTGGCGGACGAAAGGTCGCCATTTATGGACAGAGTCACAATGGCTTTGGTCCTGATCACAATGCGGGGCACGCTGTATCCCAATTTTGAAGGCTATGACCCCGAAGGTTCTGATGATGGGTCACAGGATCCTCTAGATTAGCAGGATGCTTTGGCCGCAATATCTTTCAAAAGTTTTGTTTTCTCAAAAGCATCGACAACATAATCAACTGATTCGATTTTCTTTTCCAAGGCATGATAAGAATGTCTACGGCGGCGTCGAGGAAACTCGCTACGAACTCAGATGGTTGTTTCAAGGGCAGTTGTATGAGTACTTCTATTGCACGGTTGCGACAAATTGAGATCTTGGATGTTGTGATTCAGATGGCCAAGGGAGGCTTGGACAGCGACAGTTTGGGACTTTAGAACTGCTCAGTGGCTGGCGTACGGCGTCCTCATGCAACCAGAGATTATTTGTTGCTACCTTTCTCTGCCTGCTACCTAGGTAGACAACCTGCCTGCCGTAACTTCAGGTGTCATCTAATTCAGCCTCGTCATTGTGTAATGTTTCCGGAATTGGCGAGACACCGCTGCAACCGGATTCAGACTGGACTCGTCAACCCACTCAATGATTTTCACAGGAGCGTAACTGACCAATTGATCAGGCTCAAGAAAACTACATCTCTCAAACCCATATGAAGGACTGAATTAGTGGAAGGATATATGGTCAGGACGCCGATCGGAGTCTGAACTCTTCTCTGAGCTGCCAGTTCCTAGCCTTCCCGCCTTCTGTAAATATCGAATTGCTGATGCATTCTCTCCATTTGTCCTGGCGTAAACTCCGTAGTGCTATAATAAGGATATTATTAGCCACCGAACCAGTTGCATTCTCATGTACATCCAGGTTTGGAGTTGAGGAATTTACCAAGTATCATCTGAGTAGTCCATGAAGTTATGAATTGGGTCCAGGCCGGGCAAATCCGGGCAAGAATCTCTGCCAACCGGGCATCCAGAACTTGAGCCTGACTGTGCAGGCGTATCGGCAACCTGATCGTTGATGGTCTCACAGAGCCTTCCCTGGAAGGTATGCAGTAGGCCGAACCAGTGTCCAACTTCGTGGATGGCGGCATGACCCTTGTTGGGAGGTGTGGTCTCATTGCGGCTCAGCCCGGGCATCGAGTCGCCATTCACCCAGCACCCGTCCTGGTAGAAGTATTGGGTACCTTCGTCGACAACGGTTGGGGTATTGCAGTATCCACCAATGCCATCATTGAGGTCCGAGAAGAAGTAGACGTTGAGTGCGTCGTAGCCCCCTCGTCTTGTCTGCGTCCGAAAAGCCAGATACGCGTCGAAGTCGACAATCCCGATGCCGTCATCTTCGTAGAAGCCCTTGCCGGCCACCTCGTCGACGATGCGCGAAACATTGACTAGTGTCAGGTTGAAGCCGTACTCGAGGAACGTGGAACGCAGGACGTCAAACTGGTCTCCTTGTTAGCAACTTAACAACTTCTCGAGGGTTGTATCCTTACCTGGGCGTCCACAATATCGTCCGTGATCCTGTCCTTGTTTGCTTCTGTGCTGGTGACATGGAAGTATACATCGACCGCGGTGGCTGCGTCCTGTCGCTTCGAGTACATCGGGAGCGCAATGCTCAATGGCTCCACCACAGCAAGGTCATCGTTGAGGCAATTCAGAGCGAGCGCAGGCGGAGTTATCAAGGAGAGGAGGACTACCGAAGCAGCAGCAGCGCGCTTGAACATTTTGTCCTAATCGACCTGTCTGGCTGAATTGAAACCAAGGATCATGCGCACTCACTAGGTGACTTGGTCAAGTAGAGGTGAGACAGAAGCCGGTAACCGCTGGCAAGTCTCGAAGCCATGTACGCTCCATGCTTATATGCAAAATTCATAGAGTCTAGCGGCGGGATTGATGAGAGAATGCAGTGCCAGGAATGCCATCATGCGGTGTTCGTCGTGAACACGAGGCCCTAGGTGCTTGGCGAACCAAACTGGGGTCACCAAACTCCACCGCCATGGCGACGTTGAAGTCTTGGGGTTCGAGTTACTTATTGAGCTGCCAAATTGAGCAACGTTCCCGCTGTCACGCATAACAGATCACCTCGTATAAATTATAGCCGCTGGCATTCCTGCCTTCCATTTTTGTACACGATATCTCGATGCCTTCCATGCCAACCACGAAGCACATTGCCCAGAGAGCCTTTGCACCACCCGGCACGTCACTGAAGTAGTCCTCTCAGTAACTCTCTCATTGAACTGAGCTGGGGTTCAGGTCAACTTTTCTCTTTTAATATTCATGCTCGTGCGTCACTTTGAAAGCCGTCAATCGTCATGTTTAGGGTCTCAAAGTCTAATGATAAGCTGCGATGCCATTCCTGGAAGTCGAAAGCCGCCGGTAGTTGAATGCTTGTTCAAGATGAAACGCTTGTAATCAGAATATGTCTGATCAGACAAATATGAGATAGAAACTACATGAGAAGTCGTAATCTTCGTCAAATGAACGTGTGGAAGTGAGTGTGCGTCACTGAGCAGTGCAATATGGCATTGAAGCCTGCAAGAGCTCGCCGTTTCCTGCGTGCAAAGTGATAGGCAAGCGCGATATTATATAATTCTCTAAACGAAGATTACAGCCAGAGGCTTCAGCCACACTATATTTTTCAAATCAACTGTTCATTAATCTAGCTACTATCTACTCAGCTTTCCAACTATCCCTCCCTAAGCTCATACACAAAATTATATATAGCTTAATATATTTTCTTATTACCCTCTCGTAAATAAATTATAAAATTCCCCTTCTTACCTTTATTTTTTAATTACTTTTTAATTCTTTAAATTATTCTTTAATTATTAATAATTAAAAATAAACTTAAAGGAATATAATATTATTATACTTCTTTATATTATTTATTTTATTATAAATATTATATTTATTTATTTTAAAGAATTTTATAATAGCTTTATAAAATAATTATAAATAATTATTCTTAAATTATTTATTATTTTAATTTTTATTAAAACTAATAACTTTAAAGTTAAATATTAGCTATAATAATACTTTATTTAATAAAAATCTTCTTAAAAATATAATATATATTAATATAAATAAAAAGAAATTAAGTTTTTAATTAATATTATATTTATAAAATTATTATATTTTATAAAAACTATTTTAATCTTTATTATATAATTATTTACTTAATTATTAATCTTTAACTATTTATATTAATAATTTTAATTTATAGCGCTATTAAAAGCAATTCTTACTAGCCTTATCTATATAGCTATCATTATTTACTTAGCTATAAATTATAATTATATTTAAAACCTATTATTATTAATATTATATTTTTTTTTAATGCTAGGTGCTTAAGCATTTATCACTATATAAAGGGACTAATATATACTGCTTAAAGAGGCATATGTATATAGATTAAAAACGAGACCACTTACAGCCAGATATTCATGAAAAAGAGACGGAGAGGATTCCTTGACGCGGATTGTAAGTCATTAAGTGTGACTGGTCCATTTCAATTACCTCACAACGTGTCGATCAAGCAATATTGCAAATACCATATTTGCAAACTAAGCTTGGTAGGAGGGAGACATGTAGATTCAAGAGCAAATTACCAAGCCTACAAGCATGTAACGTCTTCACATATGAACTCATACCACAAAAGCCCACGACTGAGTGGACGTCACAATATATGCGATAGGATGCCATCCGATGGGCCCAGACTTGCTGTCCCTCAGAAAAATTCCTTAGTCAACACGAGGCTTAATAATTCAGCCACAAATGGGATTTCCCTCGACTGGAATTAGCGATGGCCACGGAACTTGACTACCAGGTGCAGGAAGAGGAGCGGGAAGCTGTGAACACGACAAGCTGTGTGAGTCTGCTGTAGGTAGTCAGGGGGAGCGCGGGTGCCTTGATTGAGAGATGTTGATTCAAAAAGGACTCCAAAATTACACTCATTGACAGCGCCAGTGACGCCCCTCAGATCATCAGGGACAGAAGATTTGCATTGTAGAATTGAGACCAAATTAGAAAAACTCTAAGAATTATAGCTAGTGTCTGATTTAATCGAAGCATTACTGAATTATGGTTATATTAGCCCTTCCTATATGGTAAATTACTTAGTTAAAATTTATAGTTAGAGAAAGGCTTTGGGCAAACTGTATAGGAGGTTCTCAACTTAGAACTAAATGCTGTAATCTTTCCCACCTGTCGCCTGTACAACGTGAGCTTGTGTTAGGAGGGGGCGGGAGCGGGAGTTCCGAATGAATGAGCAGCTGGTGGAGTGTAGTTGAAACGGGCAGAGTTCCAATGTCATCTTGCGAGCTTGTAATAGTACAGCTGGTTAAAGTTGAAAGGCCCTCAGCTTATAGACACGTCTGATTTCATACAGTTACTCGGAAGCATTTAACCATACCAAGCAATTCACGTCCATCGCATCCCAGTCTGAGTACTTGTGTCCCAGGCAGCGCTCAATACATGGCTGGGTTGTACGCCTATCTTATATAGTCAAGTAAGGGTGGCGGAAATAAGTGGTCCGATTTATGTGGGCTAGGCTGCCCAGTTGCTAGAATCGTGCACAACTTGTCTAGTGATTGTCAGCTTCGTGGAAATAAACACACAGTACTATGCTTTCGACAACGCCCAGATGCAATTCAATCTTTCTGAGGAAATTTTGAACTGACTAAGTATGCAAGTAGTTCATCACCATTGCGCCTGGTTTCAACCTCTTTACGACTGCAGGCTCATGTGCTCCCTTGTACGACAGAGAATGAGTACGGCGGGCTCAGCCGACGGCACCGGGTCGTGCATCCACTCCGATGATGTTGGGCTAACATGATCATCGGTTCTTCTCTTGTCTGGAAAGAAAAGTCATGTCGCTGGGTGCTACTCGTGATTCCAATTCTGTAATCTATTTGATATGCGTGTGGGATTCCGAATGACAGGCTGAGTGGCAATCGGGCCGGGCCATGAAGAGCCTCGCAAAAGAAGAACGGGGAGCTTCCTCTGTGATATTTGGAGGGAAAGACGGCTATTAAGGGAGTGACACAAAGGGAACCGTTGCGGAGTTATGGAAAAAATATGGAAATAGCCTCAACCTTCCCTGTTGAAGAGCATGGATCAGGTCATAACATCGCACGAGTATGCTTGGCATTCCCTCTGGTTGACCAGCCACTGGCACACTTGAAGGTGCCTCTCCTCTCAAAAGACAGCTTCTCTACATACAGCATTACTACCATTTGAAGACTAAATCACATCCACTTGTCGGCTGTCATCAGGCTGTGTTGGCAGAAAATCGGGACCTTTTCAGGTTATATGTGACGCATCATCTCTTGCCTAGTTGTCGCGATGGGTAAGTATCCATAGTTTGGCCGGGCCCGCCTGGCCGCCTGGCCGCTCGCTTACTTAGAGTTTCGTTCTCTTTGTACGTAACTCACCATCTTCAGATGCCCAGCCTTCTGTACCTCAACGCATGCCTGCATACTTCAGTTGCGGCGCGCTCCTCTTAAGTTTACTTCTCACCACGCCACACCAGAGTACCTGGGCGTCTAGGCGAAACACAGCGGCTTGCCGTTTGGAACCTCGGAGGCTGCGTGGTTATCGAATAGGAAATGGATCAGCTCCATCACCTATTATGAGGCATGCCAAGGCTTGTGTGCCGGACAAGCTCCGCAGATCTATGCGGACAAGCCTTGGGCAGCCCGGCCCACCCTTGCACTTTCACATTACGCGGCCCCTGAAATATCCCCAAGCTCCGGGTTGGGGGATCGGTGTTGTTTCTCCGCGACTCACCGCGACGACCGCGTGACCGACATCCCGCAAACAAGGCGTTTGGCCGGGCCGCAGGCCGAATAACCTCACGCCTGCTCAGGGGCCCACGATTTTGTGGAGAGGCATAGCTCGGAAGGTCATTGTCGGAGCGATGCCTCCGAAACTCTGTTACACCCTTGTTTGACTGATTCGACTCGACGTTGCCTGCAAGACGCTGCGAAAAAAGGGTACGGTAGAATGAATGCCCAGGCGGTTCAAGGGACCGGCTCTAATCTTACGATGTTGGCTTTTCCAAAAACGAAGCCGAAGGTGTCATGTAGCCCGCGCGTCATCAGTATGCAGGCTTGGCGATCGAATTGTCTCTTCGTGATAAAAGGCTCGATCCTGCCTTCCTGTCACCCTTCTCGCTCAACCCAGGCCAGCAAGTCTTTCATCGCCGCAGTCTCCCGCTGAACCAGACAACCGACATCAACAATGAAGTACGCGATTTCCTCGGCCTTGGGCCTGGCGCTCTCTGTCAATGCAGCCCCGTCTCGGACTCTGAAGGCTGTGCCCAGGCAAGCCGCCGACGCATGCGCCTCAGCAGTGACCCTCGATGCCAGCACCAATGTGTTTTCGACACACACTCTGCACGCCAACAACTTCTACCGTGCCGAGCTCGAGGCGGCGGCTGCCAACATGACCAGCCCCTTGAAGGAACAAGCCCTGAAGGTTGCTGATGTCGGATCGTTCGTTTGGCTGTGAGTTCTCTACTACAAACATCTGATTGGCTGTGACCCCCGAGCGGCATACTAATGCAACACACTATAGTGACACAATCGCCAACATTGAGAGACTTGAGCCCGCCATTGCCGATGTGCCCTGTGACAACATCTTGGGCGTCGTAGTCTACGATCTCCCAGGCCGAGACTGTGCCGCGAAGGCCTCGAATGGAGAACTGGCAGTGGGCGAAATTGACCGGTACAAGACTGAGTACATTGACGGTGCGTGACTCCCTCCCAGCCCTGCATACATGAGATATGGCTCCACTAACATGGTCTCAAGCAATCGCGACGATCCTCAAGGCGAACCCTAACACGGCCTTCGCCCTTCTCATCGAGCCCGACTCGCTCCCCAACCTGGTCACGAACATCGACCTCACTACCTGCCAGGAGAGCGCCGCTGGATACCGCGACGGCGTTGCTTATGCGTTGAAAACGCTCAACCTGCCCAACGTTGTCCAGTACCTGGACGCCGGGCACGGTGGCTGGCTGGGCTGGAACGACAACCTCAAGCCTGGTGCCGAGGAGCTGGCCAGCGCATACAAGGCTGCTGGCTCGCCGTCTCAGTTCCGTGGCATTGCCACAAACGTCGCCGGATGGAACTCTTGGTGAGTCGAAAGCTTCTTGAGGCCTCCAGGGGGGAAGAGAAATCCTAACATTGACCAGGGACGCCGAGCCCGGTGAGTTCGCGAGTGACCCCGACGGGCAATACAACGCCGCCCAGAACGAGAAGAAGTACGTGGAGCTGTTTGGCGCGGCCCTCGCTACTGCTGGCATGCCTAACCATGCTATCGTTGACACCGGTAAGTTCTTCTGGTTCTGCTTTGCTTGATCCCCTATTTGCGAAATCAGTGCTCAGTTACTAAACCCTTCCCAGGACGAAACGGCGTCCAAGGTCTCCGTGAGGAGTGGGGCCACTGGTGCAATGTCGACGGCGCCGGGTTCGGTCTCCGCCCTTCCGCCGAAACTGGCTCGGACCTGGCCGATGCCTTCGTGTGGGTCAAGCCCGGTGGTGAGAGCGATGGTACCAGCGACTCCTCAGCCGTGCGCTATGATTCGTTCTGCGGAATGGCCGACGCCTACAAGCCGAGCCCAGAGGCTGGAACCTGGAACCAGCCATACTTTGAGATGCTGCTGAACAACGCGAAGCCTTCTTTCGCATAAGCAGAGGAAGTTATGTTGGGCTCCACGGGGCCACAGCATCATGTTACACAATGGCATTGGCCCATTTCTTTTCTTCAGTAAATATACTACACGTTCTTTCTTCTCAAAATACAGTTGTAGAAGAGATTTGATGGGGGACATCTCGGCGCTGGAACCCCTCCTCCATGTTTATAGCCACTCCTCATGTCTATAGTCAAAGCTCTGAATGGACTTTACACAGCAAACTTGATAGCCTCTCCTCCTCGGCAATTGACTGGATACGCACTCTGTAGTTTACCAGACCAAGAATTTGCCACCGTTAAGTCAGGGACCAAGTATGAGGAAAATACAACGCCGATGCATCAAAAATTCGATAGCTTCACTCTACGTTCGAGGTTAACAGGTCCGCGCTGGCATTATCGGTACAAAAGTAAAATATCTATGTGGTATCAAATATACTGGTACAAACAAGTAAAAAGCGCCTCATGTTGTAGTAATGCGGGCCCTGCAGTGTACTCCCCCAAGCCCAAATAAACGCCAAAAACATATTATCGCTTTATTATTGAGAACTCTCCCTCGCCTTACCAGCCACGTCCAGCTTCGTCATCACGACCGACGTGGGCAGCATTCCTTTGACCCATGCCCTTGGCGGGTGGGCCCTGGCCGTCCATCCACGGCTGCATGGTGGTCCAAAGGCCGTTGCGCTTGCGGATGGCGACTGAAAAGACAAGGGCCACGATCACTGTGAAAATCCACTCGCTCATGAACGGATCGAGGAACATGATGACCGTATAGCTCTCATGATCCCAGTCGAACCCAGCGAGGTTGAAGAGTGAGGCGTAAATGAGGCCGTAGAGACGGGTGATCAGGTTGAGAATGGTGGCGGCGAGGAAGAGAATAGCGGACTGGAAGGACAGCCGAATGTCAGAGAAAGAACGTTTAAGATTGTTTGATGATGCTGGTGCTGTTGTAGTGAGTGTGGGACAACTTACGCTCTTCAATACGTAGTTGTGCTTGACCTCCTTGAAGACAAGCACCGCAAAGACCATCAGAACAACGGCCCAGACAAACAAAATGATGTCAAAAGCAGCACTAAGCTTTCTCCCAGCAGAGAATAGGGACTCGCCGGCGTCTTCGTATGCCCAGGGACTCGCGAGATACTGCGAGTATGCCTCATTCAGAATACCAAAAGAGGCAATGGCGATGATGAAGAGCAAGACGCAAGACGCAATACCTGCGTTCCGCATAGCCCTCTGCAGTGTTGTTCTCGTCTCGGTGAGGAAGAAGAGGAAACCATTGCCCAGCTCCACAAGAGTCATGACGAGTAGCAGGCCTGCTAAGTGGCCGAAGAGGGAACCCAGTAGAGACGTCCGTAGGGAGGTCAAATAGATGGAATCGTTGGTCCACCAATACAGCGTGCTGTTCTGATACACCAGCTCTAAAGCGCCTTCTATCGTGTACATGGCGAGCCAACTATTTGAATCCAAAGTTAGAAATGAGGACGGCTTTGAGACCATCTAACACTATAGCTAGGTGGTCAAGATTTCTTTTCCCCCTGGGCCAAGGATTGTACATACAGGAATGCCAACGTTAAGGTGACCTTCAGATATGTAAAAGCTACCCGTGCCGGATCCTTACAGCGACGTGCTAGCCAGAAGCTGGCGCACAACATCGCAGAGATAGGCAGCAGCATGATAGCCATGAGTCCGAGATTGACCCCGATTATGACATTGTCGTCGATATACCTCGCCATTTCGGGACCCGACTGATATTTCCGATCGTATAGACGATATAGTGGATAGTCTGGGTAGGAGTCGAATTTCAGGTGAGCAGATACTCGCTAGGTTGATATGGTCAGGAATGAATCGAGGTGAGATTATTTGTTGACTAAAAGCGAGGTAAGGTCCGGTAAAACAAGATAATCTGGTGATCACAAAAGCAGCGTGGAAGGGGACTTGGGATGAGTTCAAGTCTGCAGCCCCTTTCGTCTTATTAAGAATATGATTGCACCCAAAACGTAAGAGGAGGCGATGAAGCCAAACCTATATTCCCGCCTGATGACACTATGCAGCCTAGAGCAAAATGGGCTGACATCAACATCAACACGGCATGGCCGCAGCTGGTGCACGGGAAAAGGAGCTGAAAAGGTCAGAAAATAGGTTACGGAGGCTGAGTCACGGAGAAGAAGCTCTCTCTTTGGCCAGGCAGCCCAGCACGCTGGACACAGCCGCCAGAAGATTAACCTGGCCACCCCTTGAGCCCAATCACAATGGTTGCGCGGAACGAAGGATTCGCCAAGGATTTCCCCGGGGTTGCATGCTGGCTGTTTACGCCCTGCTAAAGTTGCTGCCATCCGTATCCTGATGGATTTGGAGCTAGTGTTTGGAATTTTCGTCGTTGATGTGACTCTTGCTATTTTCCCTTTGGAATTGGTTGTGATGAGGTCGGTCAGCGCCAATCGCCAGACATGCAACATTTCCCAGACTGTCCCGTTACACTCTACCACGTGTACTACGTAGGAGGTAAGCAACGTGAGGGACACGAGAAACCGGCTGTGTGCCTCCTGCGTTGGGTGGATTGAAGACAAGTCGCTTGAATTAGACCGCTCATTCAAAATCTGCTCCCAACACCTCAAGAGTCGCCTCGACCAGGTCTTCCATGCCACCGCCAGTGTTTTCTTTGGCAGGGCATGCAGGCAGTAGTCGCCGATCACGTGGCGCTTTCGTGATTCTGGCCGCCTACAAAGCAGCCAGGCATGGCTTCTTGCACCCGGCCGGGAAAGGTTAGTGCTTATCCTGATTTGCCTCGACTTGGCCTTGCACCTGTAATCCAACGACTGAGGCTACCATGAATAGACTGCACGTGACTGCCATTTCCAGTTGGGAAATGTTGAATTTGTGCATTAATAGGGATCTGAGTACTACTGTACTACATATACTAGTTCATATCCTGATCAAGAGTCACGACCCGTGTATGGGAATATCAAGCTGCTAAAACATCACTCAGCTGGTATAGCTCATTGACATGCCTTCCATTGCTAAACAGGGTCTGCATCTGCACTCATACAGTGAATTCTAATGAGAGCGGATATTTGCACCGGTTGAAACGGATGGTACACCGGTACTTACTACAGCCTACCCTCACTATACCTATATTCTAGTTCATAAGCCTAATTTATATTAGATATATAAGTATCGGGTATATAATTTAGGTGTATAGGTATTAGGTGTATAGGTATTAGGTATATAGGTATTAGGTATATGGGTGTTGGACTTTTAAGGTGTTTAGTATATGGGTATCTAGTGTGTGGGTGTTTGGTGTATGGGGGTGTTAGGTATGTAGGTGTATGGGTGTTGGGTATGGGTATTAGGTGTGGGCGTTGGGTTTATATTAGTGATGTACCGGTGTACCATCCGTTTTGACTGGTGCGAATATCCGCTTTCATTCTAATTAACTAGGCGGGTCAGATAAAAATAAAATTAACAAATATACTAACATTTTTAAATACCCAAGGTAAGTGTGAGCACTTCATTGGTATATTCAAATTCATCTTCGACACTGTGTAAGTTAGATAGATCTGACAACTTTTAATCAGTCACATGTTTGTACATGTGTAAAAAATGAAAATTTTCGCCAATGAATAATGCCTTGCACACAAAATTGAGATACTTGATCTTTGAATCACAGTGCATTACTTTCGTTAATGTTTCGAAATAACTGATTAATTTACAAGAAACCGGCAGCTTGACACTCTTGGGTCAGGCTGGTGTGCATACCGAAATCTTAACAGGTTGTATAGCTCAGAGATTTGTCTTATGAATGAAAAGTACAATGGTACCCAAGGGTATTAGATATCAAGATCTTTCTTCGAATTCGAGACACCAGGAGTTGTTGAAAAACACTTGAAGAAATGTAGTTACGAAAGATATGGATTTTGTTCTTAGTCCTGCGACGGAATTGGCTGCCCTTCGATGACCTCGAGCACCTTGTGATCAACCCAGGTAGCAACAGTGCGCTCGCACAGGGACGTAATTCGCTCCCACGACTGTATTTCGCGAGGACAGATGGTCCAGATGACATTCGTCAGAAACGAACGCTTGTACTCTACCATCAGCTCCTCGTCGTTGTGCCGGTCGAACCGGGGCCCGCCGAGACGATGCAGGGTATCAAGATAGTGATCCAGGATTTCCATTTCGTGGTGGCGGCGGTCCTCGATGGTGAGCATGGAAGTCATGAAATAGACAAGGTCGTGAAAGCACGAGCCGAAGTGGAATGCGGACCAGTCGAGGAAGCGCGTACCCCCCTCGGCCGTGAAGTAGATGTTACCAATATGCGTGTCGCCGTGCAGGAGAGTGCGGAATCGTGGGTTGCGTTCCCCATAGTATCGGTCAAGCGCCGCGTTCACCCTTGTGCCGTCCATCAGGAAGTCTGGCAGCTTGACCCGCCCTGCCTCCCTTACAACGCTGTCCCATTGCCGCACCATAAAGGTCATTGCTGGGTCGTAGTTGTTCCATATCCCTTATAATAACATCAAATCAGCTCTGCCGACTTCCTCGTTTCTTTGAATGACCTTGTTAATGACACAACTCACAAGGGTAGTCCTCCTGGCTCTTGCCCCAGAATTGAGCGTGGAGACCGGCCATCTGCGCAGCTCCGTCCAGCACCGTCTCCAGTGGGTAAGAGGCCACCTCGGGCGGGAATGTACATCCTTCGTACACCAAATCAGACATGATAGCGATTCCCTGGCTGTCACTCTTGCCGCCCCACCAGCCCTTTGGATAGCCCATGTGCTTTATGGTAGGTGCGATCTTGGCGAAGAAGTCCGACTCGCGTTGCGCCAGGCTCACCGTCCATGGTTGCGCAGCTACTATTGCCGGGTCAAACACGCCCTTGACACAGACGTACGCCGGCCGTGAGCCTGCGTCAGCCACCTCGTCCGCATACTCGACCGAGAAAAACAGCTTGCTGGCCGTGCCAAAGATGGTGCGTGTCATGGTCACGGCCTTGACTTTGTGACCCAACTTGGATCCTAGCCACTCAGCTGTGACCTCTGATGGAGACGCCGGAAGCTGCTCCGGGCTTGTTGTTGTGGTAGTTTCTGTGATAGCCGCCATCTTGTTGTGAATACCATGGACGAGCTGTTGAAGGACAATCCTGTCTGGTTGTACTGCTAGTGTCTAGACATGATGGCGGCATGCAGTGCTCTTCGACATAATCACAAGGAGAAATACGACTTAGTAGTTACTTAAAAGGACTCTGGAAAGTGTAATGTTACTATGTCAACTTGCTAAGCAAGGTGCAGAAGACTAAAATCTGACGTGCAGAGTAAGCAAACACGTCACGCGTGATGAATAACTTTGAACAGCCCATCGAGTGGATCATCCGAAGACGGGATTCCTGATACCCAAGCAATAAATTCGAACTGCCCCTCATGTTGGTGCTGAGCTCCACTGTCGGCATCAATTGCACTGTTGAAAATCCTTTCACCAGACAAGACTCTCACCATCGAAATCACTTGCAGGACGCTTCACAGTGCCAAGGACCGCGGCCGATTCTATACGAATCCTGGAGCGCTTCAATAACTCAGACCACATGCCTTTCCAGTGCAGCGAGCTCATCAATCCAAACACTCATTTTGATCGTGCAACTACCTGCATGACGTAACTTTTCTTGATCTTCTTGCATGGCTTGATATGCAGAAAGGTGTGGGCCATGGAGGACAGAGTGTAAGTGAGCTCGCCATTCTCTTGGTCCATCATGCAGTCATCGCATCAGTTTGTGTCGAGATGCGGGTTACATTGGCCCACATTCAGCCGTCGGCCAGTCCACCATAGGGTATTGTTATCTGTGAAAAATCTGTCACAGATGGGGTCGAAGGAGCTGACATGCTGACTAAGAGATTGAAGCGCGGCCACCGCCCTGTTTGTAAGAACTCTAACCGATAGGACAGTCAGAGAATCAAACATTTGACCGCTGATCTGGAACATATACGGCAGACGGCGGGATGGCCGTCCCGTTCCCTCATTATGACCTGTCATCTCTGACCCGCACTGGAGGAGACAGCAATCCAATCACGCTTCGTATTGAAAGAGGCACCACATAGAAAGATACCGCGTTCTGCCGAGCCTCCAGAGATCAGGAGCACCACGGAGCGAGAGACAGAATCCGAGGTACAAGGCGAGAAAAGAGGCTATTCGAGTTCAATGAAACAAGTCTCGAGGTCAAAATTTTGAACAAGGTTGGTTGAACTCTGAGTAGAGTCTCTAAAATAACATTCCCCTCGAGGGCTTTCACAGACACTCGGCCGGAATAAACTGCCTGTGTAAATTATCGCGAATACTTAGTACGCCCGGCAACGGTATCGCGCCGGACCGGAAATCCGCAGGGGACTCTGAGTCATGTAGCTCCGAGGCACCGAGGAAGGAATGATAACAGTCACGTCTTCGGAAGCAGACCTTACTGAGCATACGCGTCTATTTGCCTGGGCGCGGCTGCTGCGGCTGATGGGGATGGTGTGAACTCCCTACTTCCCGGGAACGCTTCAGGATCAGGGAAGAAACGTATATAACAACCAGTTGATATCTCTCGAATGGTCATAGCAGGCATGCATTCATATCTTAGCTTCGCAATCACATATTTTTCTTTCTAAGGGAGCCTAATAGCTATATAGCAGGAAAAGTAAGTCCACTTCGGGACGAATTAACAGGAAATGATTTACTTTGAATCCCAATGTCACCGAATATTCGTTATCCTGTTATTGCTGTCCGAAGGCGTCTCCAGCACTCTCTTTTCAACGCATGGTGCTCATCCGTTGTTCTCATGACCGCGCTCTTATTCTCAACCGCTCTGCGAAGCAAGTATGCCAAACATTCCCCAAGTGTGCCCCATGTAGAACACTTAATCACTGTTGGCCGAGGCAGTCCTTCGGTCTTGTGCTGGAGCAACGAGAAACTGACAGCATCGGACATGCCGTGTAACTGTGCAAAAGCGACGGGGGTAGTCGGGAGGTCGTTCTTGACACGCTCCTGATGAAGGCGCAGTGCGTCGGTTAAACTCTCCTTGTTGTGGCTACACAATAGGAGCTTAACTGATGGGAACGTCACTGAGTCTGGCCCAGGACTTCCGACGTCTCCGAGTTGGCGCTTGAGAGCGCCTTGGGCGATGCTGTTGTATGAATGATCCGTATCCTCCTTGGTATCGTGGATGAATGACCTCTCTTCTGAGAGAATATAAGCCCCTCTTACAACCTTAAGACCCAATGTGAAGCCTCCTTTACTGGCCTCGATCAAATGGTCCATGACATTCCTCGGGGTCTTCTTCAGGTATGCTTGGTAAGTGTTATAGACAACAGCAGTCCCATCCTGGTTGAACTTGCGCATCAGTTCGAGCGTGATTTTGTCGATAGAAACCTGGTAATCCTGCGATTCAGCGTCGACAATCATGCTAATGTTGCGATTCTTGCACTCAATACACAGTGCATCCAGAACTTCCAGCATCTGAGAGGGGAGAGTCTTGTGCGCCGCTAGAGCCGCAGTGACTGCTCGCCCTGCGCCGGTAAGTCTAAGTATTGTCCTGTTAGAATATACTCTAAACAGCACAGGATAGTCCACACTCACTTGAACGCAATATAATCCCCTGAGCCTACGGAGTCGATTGTTTCCATAATGCCCACTTTCCAATTATCAATCTGAGGGTCCGATCCAGCTTCCTGCTTTGCAGCAGCTGTGTTTGTAGCAGAGCTTTCACCGGGAATGTACGTTTTCTTTGCGTCATCGTCATGGAGAGATTCTTTGCCATATGTGAGGATGATGCCCTCAAACCCAAGATCCTTCAACTTTTGTGCGCACAGCTTGGTCTCGGTGGGATTTTCGCCAGCACAGAATTGATCGTAAAACGTTGTCTTGAGAATTTTGCGCAGGACAGGGTTTCTGTCGACGTCTAACAATCGACCGCCGAACGGCTTGCACAGGAAAGAGAGCGTGTGGAGTGCTGGTGTCAGGAGGAATGAGTTGGAAGAGATTGTGGAAATCAATAGTGACCGGAGAAGGTCTCGAGTTGACAGAATCGATAGAGGGTATCTCTGCTTGAACGCATGCGCCTTATTGTCTGTGGAATCATCCAGTTGTTGGCTTATCGCTACTTGTCGAACGGCTGTTGACCGGCTCGAGTGCAAGCGAGCAGAGAGAGGATACCCCGGGTTGTTGGTCAACATGCAGGGGCGCAAGAGAAGTCCTCTCCCCGCTGGAGATATGGCGACCTTGAAAAATGCCTTCATTCTGCTGTTCAGGAAATGAATGGAGGAGTAGAAAGGAGCTTGGGTTCTGTCCTGTGAATTCTCGTGATACCAAGAGTTGCCGTGATAGCGTGAGTTGTCTTGATACCATGGGTGCTCATGGGCACAGCGCACTTACACCATACTTCGATGATACGCTTGATAGCTTGTGCATTCAGTGCGGGGAACTCTTGTGTTCTGGCCAATCCGCCTGTGTGAACTGGATCTCTCTGTATGTTGATCCATGGCCGGCCGAAAGAGGAGATATTGCCTTGAGTACCTGCCTATTCGAGGTTGATGAGGTGCCAATGATGTTCTTTCCGGGGCGATACCGGAAGTAGACACTAGGTGGGATACGGGGTAGATCCCGGGCGATTGCCGGCAACCCAGGAACCTTAATTGGCGTGGACTCATCAGACGGAATGGACTGCAGCGGTAGGACCGGTGCAGTTAACAGAAGTGATCTATCCTGCCTGAGACAGTCGACTAAGATGGGCGTGAGATCTAAGAGCAAGCTGACAGGAAGCTAGCAATGCAATGAGAGAGCATCCTCCCATCACCATCCTGCCTCTACGGCTTCCACATTCTGTCTCTCCGAGAGCGTGGGGGTGGAAGTAGCCTCTGATTTGCCGTCAGTGACCCTATTACGTTGTGTGAGGAATCTTTCAGCTTTTAACACAGGCTGTATGGTCACCACGGAGCTAGGATTGGTGATCCATGAGCTGGGATCAAAAGGATATCTAAGTCCATAGACTGTATCGACACAGGAAGGAATAGTATGATGGTAGAGACATCAAGATAGCTCTTTAGTTCTCAGTCAATTAATTGGCCAACTCCAATTATAGAAAACGCAAGGAAGAGCTTGTGTATCATGGCAGTGCATTTTGTTGTCTGCAACGACAGCTTATTGAGACTGTCCCAGAAAAGCATAATCTGGCCTACAGTCTCCTTTTAAATCTGAGAAGCGGCTTAACCACAAGCAATACGGTGCATGGAAACCAACAAGTCGCTGTTATTGTGAGTCTGAGAGGAAGCATTGAGTTGCGGTTACGAACCCTTGGATGATGACTAGGTATATACGGTTCTGAAGCAGTTCAAGCTCTCAATTGGCATGTATCACCTTTCTAGGTAGTTGGCGTATCAAAAGGGACAACTTTGTCCTCGAGTTCAGAAGTGGACGGTTGTGCCCCGCTGCAAAATACTTCTCAGAGTCTGGCAATCCATCGACAGCTCGAATCTGTGACACGAAGACCACCGGGCTTGCGAATTTCATGCCGTCCTTCCCAGCAAGTCCTTGGCCTCGGCTCCAAC
Source organism: Diaporthe sp. P3_1W (assembly GCA_037177825.1). Classification (NCBI taxonomy): domain Eukaryota; kingdom Fungi; phylum Ascomycota; class Sordariomycetes; order Diaporthales; family Diaporthaceae; genus Diaporthe; species Diaporthe sp. P3_1W. The sequence goes on from JBAFXB010000001.1 coordinate 8,005,478, forward strand.
ATCATAATTGAAGAACCAGTCGTTGTATTCATCCGAAAAGACCTGCGCTTTGAGGCTTGGCAATGGCCCATCGTAGTACTTCCTGCATTCTTCCATCATGGCTTCAGGCGGACCCATCATCTTATTGGAAAGCGTCTGAGTTGCTTTGATGCGAGGGCCACGAAGGTCACCAAACATCTGAACCCGTTCCAAGACCGCATTCTCTGATGAGGGGATGCTCTGCTGAAAATTGAACAGGACCTCCAAAGCAGCGGCATCCTCGATCGCTTGTGACGCTCCCTGTCCATGAGTAGACAGCATCAAGTGCCCAGCGTCTCCCACAAGAACGGCCCGACCTCTTGTCAAGTTGGGTACTGGATCCCGCTTCATAATGGTGAAGACCTTGATGTCCTCAGCACCTTCGCAGATAAACTTGACACTGGGGTGAAAATCCTGCAAATCCGCCACCAGGTCCTCGTAGCTTGCCTCTGCGTTCCAGTTGTCCCCAATATCCCGTTCCCGCGGCTTGGTCGGGTGCATGAAGGCAACAAACAGCAGCTGCTCGCCCCTGACCGGGTACGTGTTGAGCAGGACACCTGGCTTGCCCACCTGGTTGACGAAGAAAGCCGTGAATCCGGATGGTTGGTCTCGGTAGAAGTGGCCTGCCGATGGATGGTCGAGAATGGACGAGATTGGCTGCATGAAGCGATAGATGGATAGAGGAGACTTGATGATTGGCTCCTCTCGGCCCGTCACGCGTGGGATAAGCTTCGAGTGAGCACCGTCGGCGATGATAATGACATCCTTCTGAAGGAAACTTCCGTCTGCCAAGGTGATGGTTCCGGAGCCAGGGTCGGCGTCGGACACAACTGTGCCCAGATTGATCTTTGGTGCATTGGCATATGGCATCGCCGGCTTCTGCACCAGCTCGAGCAGACCTGCGTGGAGATCGGCGCGATGGAATATCAACCATCGTGAGCCATACTTCTCCTCAATCCCGTCAAACTTCTCCGTTGACACCAGTTCACCGGTTTTGGCGTCGAAACGTCGAAGCTGACAGTAGTCCACGGCCCCGTACTTGTCAACATCGAAACCCCAGCCGGCCAGGACACGGGTAGCGTTCACCCCGATGACGAGCGCAGCCCCATTCTCACGTGTGAAACGAGACCGTTCAAACACTTCGACCGCGTGACCAGCTCTGGCTAAGGCGATCGTCGCTGAAAGCCCGGCGATACCACATCCCACGACCCCAATCTGGAGCGGTGTCGGTGTACCTGTGTCCCTGGAACCCATGATGCACAGTGTAATTCCTAGGCGATCAAGTATAGGTGCGAGAACATTCTGACTGCACCAGGACTCAGAGTCAAATTCGGAGATCGGAGAATTTGATTCTTTTTATATCGGAGTGGAATTCGTTGACTTTGGGGAGAATTCGGAAGTGGCTGTTCGTAATCTCACGCCTGTGGCTGAAGTCAACCCATTGAAAGCCCGGCCGGACAACCCCATCGGGGGTGATGTATAACTACATTGATAATACTCGTTTGCTCCTGTTGGGGAACGATAAGTATCAGATACATTGTATGGATTATTTGTATTCTCCAAGTTCCTCTACTAGTATTACCCACACGTGTCCGAAGCGCTGCACAACATTGACACTACCACCAGAAGTAAGCTGTGGTACTTAGCTTTTGCTAGTATACTGGTGCATCCTAGCTCAAGCCATGAGGGACCTGGATTGTTTCTGATGCATATACATTCAATATAAGTGATATGACCTAAGTGAAGACACCACTTTTATACTACTACCTCACAATTCCTGTCCTTCAGGAGGCAAGGCAGCTCTAGGTGTAGCGATGATGCTCATGTTAGATTGGTCTATTGCCAGCAAAATCAGCTTCCACAAATGGTAAACCTTTTTGTGTTGTCTTATTCTGGGGTTGCGCTTCATGGGGGTACAGTCGAGGCTGAGACTATCCGCTCAATAGTGTGTCTCCCATCTTTCGCACCGCGACCATTGCCCAATGATTGTTGTCCATCATTTTGGAGTTGTTCCGATTCCATTGGCTCTGGTCAGTCACACTCATTTAACCAAGATTTGCCTTGGAACCATTTCAAAGCCTAGTGTCTAACAGCATAACGCCGTCCAAAACAATGAATCAAATTCTCGTGTTGAAACTTGCGGCATCCATACTCGACAGTAACTATGCTAGGCCTCTGTTTATTGAAGTATATGCAGACCGAGGCATAGAGGTTTCCATATAAGGACTCACTGAAGAACAGCTTTGAAGCGCTCGTTCCTGATTCCCAATGCGAGGTCTCTCGAATGGACAATACATAGCATTTGTATTGCTTAACACACCCCAGAGCATCTCCGAGCTATATTGGACGAGCTTTAAGTTGCTACAAAGGCGATCGGAGTAAAAGACCGAGATGCTCGGACGATGCAAGAGTCGATCACAACCTAGACGAAGCTGTGTAGAACCGGTGCGTGAGGGGGAACACCTTAAAATAAAGCCTAAACATACACCAGATCGTAAACAACCGTTGCCTACACCAGGGAGCAAAGGAATATCAATTAGATGTGTCGCTCAAATGGCACAAGATTCACAAATTCGGTACGGCCGAGTTCATGCGTCCATGAAGAAAGGTGGAGCCGTTGCGGAGAAATTCCCAGGGCGCTTTGCCTGTTTAAAGGTTGGCTACATCACGCTAACTGGGCCGAACATCGCTCCCATTCATGACGACCTACCTACACATTACCTTGAACCCCCCGCGGTGTCATCCGAAGTCTTCATTCTGAACGATATCGCAAACTCGCGTCTTCTTTCGCCATGGCGCAATCGAGCACACAGACCTGCACCGAGGCGTATCAAGAGACATCTAGCTCGGAAGTGTACGAGCTCCGTGGCATCTTGCCTAAGAAGAATGGCCCGAAAGAGCACCAGCAGTCGACTGACTCAAAGGGCGTCGATGACACTCCGCCGCCGAATGCCCATACCGAAATTGAGCGATGGAACTGGCCCAAGGCCAACGCTGGCAGGCTTGTATTTGCTTGCTTATCTTTCGCCATTGCTGGAATGAATGACGCCGCAGTTGGAGTGCGTTATCTTGACCGTCAAAGACGCATCCGTTTGCTGACAGACTATAGGCTTTGATCCCATACGTACGTGATGTACCTTCGTCCCCGAGACAATGTCCCCATGACTTACCGAGCAGAAGATCGAAAATTACTATGAGCTCAGTTACACTATTGTGTCTCTTATCTTTCTGACCCCTTTCGCTGGATATTCCGTCGCCGCCTTTACCAACGCCCGTATTCATCAAAAGTTTGGGCAGCGAGGCGTCGCGATAATGGCACCCCTTTGTCACATCATCACCTACATTATCTTAGCACTCCACCCTCCCTACCCCGTGCTTGTTGTAGCCAACACGATTAGCGGATTTGGTAATGGCTTGACAGACGCTTGCTTTTGCGCTTGGGTTGGTGGCATGGATAAGGCGAACACCATACAGGGCTTCCTGCATTCATTTTATTCAGTCGGCGCCCTCATTTCACCACTCGTCGCGACGTCCATGGTCGTGAAAGCAGAGCTTCCGTGGTATGACTACTACTATTTGATGGTGAGAAACAACACGCAAGGTATCACAAGAGCCTGTAACTCATCGCTTTCTAGATTGGAATGTCCGTGCTTGAGTTGGTCGGCCTTACTATTACCTTTTGGAAAAAGACCGGCGGGATCTACCGCGCGGAGCACGCGCGAGAGAATCAAGACGGCGGCGCCGGCACCAGGGCTGCCCTTAAGTCGAGGGTCACCTGGCTCTGCTCCCTATTTTTCTTCGCATATCTGGGTGTCGAAGGTATGATGGATGATGCGATCAATGATTTCCGTGACTAATTTCATCGACAGTTGGTCTCGGTGGCTGGATCGTCACCTTCATGCTGCGGGTCCGCAAGGCATCAGCCTATGTTTCTGGTATCTCCGCCACTGGATTCTGGGCCGGGCAAGCCCTCGGCCGAGCCGGACTAGGTTTTGTGACTGAGCGATACGGTGAGAGGCTGTGCATCAGCATCTACCTGGCTTGTTGCATCGCTCTGCAGCTGCTATTCTGGCTCGTTCCTCAGCTCATTGTCTCAGCTATTACTGTGGCTTTCTTGGGCTTCTTTCTGGGACCCATGTTTCCTGGCGCTGTGATGATGACCGCCAAACTGCTTCCGAAGCACATTCACGTGAGTGCTATAGGCTTTGCCATGGCAATCGGCGGCACCGGAGGCACGGTCTTCCCTTTCATCATTGGCGCGATCGCGGCTAGCAGAGGCGTTGGTGTACTACAACCCATCATTCTCTCGCTGATTGCTGTGATTGCTATCGTGTGGCTCTCTTTTCCTCGTATTGAGAAAAGGCATTAGAAGTCTAGGGCTAAGTTTATGGCTGCTTCGACGAAAGCGGCATGAGTGTGGCAGCAGAGGATTAGGATGACGCGGGACTGTCGACACACTAAGCTGATGGTGACAAGACGATATGGAAGGGAGAATTTCTCATGAAATCTACTTGGCTCGCAGTAAATTTATGCAGCGACTCCAAACAACCAGTAACGTTACCACCACGTCACCGCCGTCACCTACACGCTCGATCCTTTTAGTGTGAAAGAAGTCTGTTCACTGCTCACGAAGCCGCAGTCCTTTTATGAGGAGCAGTCTATCACCGCATGCCAAGGTCTCTCTGACTGACGAGACATAGGACATTCACGACAAGTTTGCAGCGTCCAATCCCAGCAGTCTTGCCCCCCCTCCCCTTTTCTCTTGTGGCTCGCAGGAACCTTGTCCGTTAATGTCGGTAGATGTGATAAGTCCAAAGATCAACTTGAATGCCAATGAAATTCCTATGAGGGATATTTCAAGACCAAACTGTACGCTTACCTCAACCAGCGTGGAAGACATCCATTCATCATCCTCCAAGTCAAAGGAACCCACCACGTCGATGAATCCGCTCAGCCCTTTTCCAACTTCTGCATTTCACTCTTCCAGGCCTCGGTGATCAGGTCACCACTGGCCATTACGGTAGTGTTTCAGCAAAGTGCCTGCGCCCTGTGACTCAGGCACACACGAACGGAAATTGCTCCAAACGGGAGGAGCCGTTCATTAACGACGTCGAGATATTTTAGAATCAAGTCTTCCCACGTGGTGGGGGAGCCAATCAGATGCTGCGTGTGGGGGCGGGCCGTGGACCCACTCTTCCGGAGGCTCCCGTCTTAGAGTTGGGCGCCGCAACCTCTCCCGGCATCTCAAGAACAATGCACACGAAAATGCAATTGACATATCTTCGAGCGGCACAAGACAATGAAGAGAAAAGCTGGTCGACGAAGGATTACGGTCGAAGCCACCCTTAGCTCCGTATCAAGGATGAGGTGCTTGTTGGCTTGCAGAGCCAAGGCGGCAAAGTACACCTGTGTACCTGTACCGAGCATCACCCAGCAGACTAACAGGCTGACAGGCTTTCCGCTCGCTCATTTTCCTCGCGCAAAGCATTGTCAGATGAAATTTGCGTGCGGGGCCAGTGCGTCCGTCATTGGCTCTAAGCCCTTAGCGCGTGGATGCGGTCTGCCGATCCTGACGAAGCTCCATGCCTCGGACTCGTTTCAGGTCCCACACCAGACACCATCCAATCTTTACAAACCATCTAGAACAAGTTTATTCATCAAACACAGGTGAGATGGCCGAGATGGTTATGGCGCCAGGTTAAGGTTAAACTTAACAACGTATAATCCTGGTGGAGCAATCCTCCTGGGTTCAAGTCCCAGTCTCATCATTTTTTCACTTTTTGGGCCCCAGCCCGCCACTTTTTACTGACCTGTGTTTCACTTTCTAGACTCTGGTTCTTGCCATTCCTCTTTGAAATCGAGCTTTCTTGTTTGTTTTGTAAATTTTCTGGTAAAATTCTATCCAGGTGAAGACAATAAGGAAATGCAGGCTCGGGAAACGGGGAGCGAGAAACGGAGGCTGTCAGTGTGTCTCCTAGCACCTTGGCCATGTGGCCCGAGCGTCCACACCTCTAGGATTCAAACTTTGCCCCTCTCAACTCTAACCTCCTCCCTTGGATAGAAGGGAGCGTCGATGTAACTTATCGTATCGAGGACAGCTGTCTCGTCTCTGAAATCTCCTGTCGTGATAGAGGGCAGGAAGTAGGGAGCAGGAAGCAGGAAAACGGGAAACCAGAAAGTGGGGAAAAAACCACATGCTGACATGGGCACCTATGAGTGGCAGCATAATGTCTACACTGGACCGTAAGCTAGGTTGATCTTTCACTGGCTCATGGCGATACAATACCTACACGCTAGCAAGTTGTATGGAAGCGGCTACCACCACTCACCCAGTCCTTTTCTGGCTGCATGGCGGCATGAGTCGGGCTAGCCAAGGGTTTGAAGTGAATACTGAAGAGTGTTCTTATTCAGGAAGCACAATATACTGTACTGATATTTTCTAGGTTACAACTGTCATACTATTTGCCACGGAAAACCAAATATAACTGATGAGCGTCTTGCCCTCGATTGTTGCGATAGTTTGCAATGATGAAGTAAACTTCAAACCGTATAGATGGCTTGGCCCTTATGCAGTGCCAGATTCACCAGCCTCGCCCACAAAGTCCAGCGAGTCAATATCCAGCTCCTCCTTCCGCCTCCTGAACATGATGACAGTCTTGGGGTTGATCTGCCTGTTGACCCCCACGATAAAAGGGTCCGCCGTGTTCCCGGGCGCCAACTTCCAGTCATACTTCAAAAGCAAATGGCAAAGCGCCACCTTCACCTCGTTGGAAGCAAAGAACCGCCCCGGGCATGCGTGCTGCCCGTGGCCAAAGGCCAGGTGGTCGGGGCTCATCGTCACGAGCTGCGCCTTGTGCATCTTGCCGGGTCATCGCGCATGCTTCTGAAGCGGTTAATGTCGTACCTGTCCACGTCTTTGTGGATCTTGGGATCCTTCATCCTCGACGCGTCGACGACGATCAGTTCTCCGCGGCGGATCGTGATGCCCTCGTCCAGTGTGACGTCCTTGGTAGCCATGCGGCGCATTTGGTCTATGAAACCCCAGCCTGTTAGTCGAAATCTTTGGGTCTCCCGCCCCACGAGATGCAACAGCAACTTACAAATTGAGTTCGGCTTCATCCGCTGCGTCTCCTTGAAAGCGCTGTCCACCAGCTTCATGTTATACAGCGCCGTCTTCCTCCACCCTTCAGCCTTCAGGACCTGGGATATTTCCTCGCGGAGGGGCGTGATGAACTCGGGCTCGCTGGCGAGGAACAGCATCGTCTGCGCGAGCAGGTCCGTTGTCGTGTGGATCGCGGCAAACGACAGCGTCAGCTGGAATATGGCCGCGTCATAGGCCTGCCCTTTGCACTCCGTCTCGGCCCATTCGATGGCGTCGTTGTACTCGGGCATCTCGGCCCCCTCGTCCGCGGCTTTCCTCGCGGCAGCGCGCCGCTTTTCAACCACAGGGCTGATGAGTGCGGACGCTTGAGCCAGGTACTGCCGCACGAGCTTGCAGTCGGGGACGAACCAGTGCAGCAGGGGTCGCAGGGGGCGGGGCACAAACTTGAGCGTCATCGCGGCCTCGAAGGACGTGACGGTATACTCCTTTGTGCTCCGCAGCCAGCCATCGTTGCGGCAGAGCTCGTCGCCCAGGAAGACGCGTGAAGAGAGGCGGGCGACGAGGTCGAGGATCGCATCCTTGGCGGGAAGTTGGCGCCATTCTTGTGGCAAGTGCCAGCTTGAGAGCGTTGAGGCGGGGATAAGTAGCCGCGTGCTGCAGTGAAGGCATACTGGGCGACTCGCCAAAGATGTGGCTTGCGGCAAAGGCTGCTTCGATCGAGAGCGGTTCAGTTACAGTGTCTGGAAGTTCATCTGGTCAGAATTGAGTGTATTTTCAAAGGACAGGCTGCACTCACTGAGATATTTGGTAAGTTGCTTCTAAAGTTCCTCGCCACATTTTGCACGATCTGGGAGGGGTGGTCTATGAAGCCAAAAGGTTCGAAACCCGGGAGTGGGTAATGGAAGCCCTAGTCATATCATTGAATCAGTCCACTGGAGATGACAACGAGCGAAATTGCCAACTGAGAACGGACGGGTGGGATGTTCAAATGGGGCTCAGTCGCGGGTACGTCGCCTTGATGAATTCCCAAAGTTCAAGTCGTTCTCGTTGCGGATGCTGTGAGCGAAGCGGAAAGGCAACACCATGAGATCGCCGTCGTCCCAAAGCACTCTGTAGGGCTTGTCGGCAACCGAAGACCTCGCCTTGTCGAAGACTTGCATTCCCGTCTTCAAGAAATCCATCCGCGCCAGAGGTCGCGGGTGGAACCATGTCGGGGGATTAATGAAGGGGATGTCGTCCTTCTTGGTCAGTTTGAGAGCGACGAAAACGAGCACTACGAGGAAAGCGGTGAGGATGTAGCGGTGTGGTCGCATCCCGAGTTCGAACAAGAGGGCGGTATCCGACCATGAGTACGGGTGGGTTACAGGCGATGCGTTGTTCGTGTGCGACTGTTGTGTTGATGTATGAGTTGTGGCAGCTGCTGAGATTGGACGTGATGAGCAAGAGCTCGGGTGTTTGATAGGCGATGTCTCATGTAAGTGATCCTGTTCTTAGTTCGTATACAATCGTGGCTGTTTTGTGGTCCCTTCATGCAGTGTTCCCATTCAAGTAGGCGGCAGCTGTTGATCTTGTTCTCCTCGGCGTTGCACAACCGTCCTGGAGTCCATGCTGACGGAAGGCTTCCGTTCCGAGCTGTGCTGCATATCTTGCAATAACCAACGGAATTCCTACATCAGAATTACGTTTCCGTAGGTGGCGAAGCGTTGGCAGTGAGACCTCGTTTGCGATCAGTCATTGGCAAGCTGTAGCTGTCATTTTAATGTTGTCATCCCCCTAGAGGCCAGAACGGCAACAGTGGAGGGATGGTGCAGTGATGCCCTCACCTGTAGAAGACCATGTTCGGATAGCAGGCATTCAGGAATGGCTTCAGTATAATTGGCTTCACCTCTCCCTACCAAATAAGGCTTGCAGATAATTTACCGGTATTGGGGGAATACGCGAAACTATCTTCCAAGTCACGACCTCCAAGCGCTTGCGTTCGGAGGCGGCGATGAGGGAGTTCAGTCTCAAATCAACTACCGACGGGCAATTTCCCATGTTGAAGACAGCGTTATCCATCGAGACTCGCCGTGGCAGATTAGTCTTCGGCTACTTGTGTCGACGGTCTATGGCGCCGTCAGAAGCGATTCTCGCTAGCCTCGTCTGTGCGGCTGTCACTGTTTGCTTAGCCGCAAGCTACAATTGTGTTCGAAACCTACTGTTATCGGCATTGTGTTTTTTTTTCAACGCTAGGTGTTTAAGCGTTTATCACTGTATGAAGGGACTGAGGCATACTGCTTAAAGAGGCATATGTATACAGATTAAAAACGAGACCACTTATCCATCGAGACGATTGGACGCTCTACGTGACAGCGTGTCACAGCGTTAAGCCAAAGGACGGGGTTCAGCGAATTTCGGCTTTTCGCTTCTTGTGTGGTATCCACATTATCTGCCTTCCGACGAGCATCACTTCTGACGGAATTTGCGCAGTAACCATTTCCGAATCCCGTCATTGCATAAGATATGGCTGCATTGCACGAATGAGCCAAGCACGGAACTCCCCTCCCTCCCCTTCCCGTCAACGACCTCAGGGCCTCTAACCAAGTCATTGGAAATGTGGAACTCAGTTCAGTGGAGAAATGCCCCCGCCCTCATGCTGAACATGTCTCGACGCACTCTTGGTAAACACAGTCCTGTATTCTATTGGCTGGGGAATGAGGCACCCCCGTCAACCGGACGGCACGTGAGATCATCTCGGAGTCCGGGAAGGAGCCGTCGAAAGTTTGTCTTGACGTCGCGCACGATATCAAGGAGGGTACAAGTAGAAAGTCCATTTATAAGCAGTCTGCTCGTAACTACGTACAATACTATCATCACATCTCTCCCTTGACACTCGCGGCTAGGTACCTAGGTACGTTCACCTGCACTTGAAGAAGCCTAGTAGACGAGACAAATTCGAATCGTTTAGTAGAATTTGCGAGCTGTCGGTTTCCGGATGGCGAAGTGTACAGAGCACCCTCTCAATGGGCCAAGTAAGTCATCCACCAATGACCTTTACTTATCGCCGCAAGGGAGCACGCCTAATGCATCGCCCTCGTAGTCGTCGAGCAGCAGCTCGCGAGCGGCATTCGAGTCTACGGTCTCCTGCTATCTCTCTCGACTTCCGCAACCATCGTAGCTTGCTGCCTCACTGCTTGGCAGGTCTTCCAACACGCCAGGCACTACACGAAACCAAGCGAACAGAGACAGTGAGCCTCCCCGCCCGCATCGACTGGAAATCTTTGCAATTGACACCAATTTCTCGCCGTCAGAATCATCCGAGTCCTGTTTATGGTCCCTGTCTACTCCATCGCTTGCACACTCAGCGTTGAATTTTACAAGCAGAACGTCTACCTCGCCAGCATCTACGAATTCTACGAATCCCTTGTCATCGCGGCCTTCTTCCTGTTACTATGCCAGTTCTTACACCCGGATCGCATCACGCTCCAGCGGGCGTTCTCTCTGGTAGAGCCGAAGCCGTGGATACATCCGATTCGCTTCCTGATCGTCCATATTGGGCGCAGGAAAGACCGAAGCGTGGACGGTCTGAAGTGGTTCAATGCAAGTCTTGGGAATCGTTTGCGTGAGGTGGTAGCTAATACTAAATGTGCCCCAGACAATCTGGTTCTGTGTGTTCCAATTGTGCCTTGTCAAGTTCCTGGGCGCTCTTGTCAAATGTATAACAGAGGCTGCCGATGTGTACTGCGAAGAGTCGAGCAGTGCCAGTCATGCCAGGTTATGGGTATGCTGGCGTATTCCTCTATGGGAGTACCGAGACTTGATTGCTGATGACCGTGGTACGCAGGTCATGATCATTGAGATCCTGTCGCTGGTGACCGCCATGATGTGCCTGCTCCAGTTTTACCAGCAAACCAAAAAAGAGTTGGGGGCCCACCAACCTCTGTTGAAATTTCTCGCCATCAAGTTGGTGGTGTTTCTATTTTATGTCCAGAGTGTGAGTAAATCACCGGCAATTAGCTTCCTGTACAGCAACCTCCCGAGAGAATCTCGTTGCTGACAATCTGAATAATAGTTCATCTTCAGTTTACTCATGAAGGATGACGGGCCGATCAAGCCCACCGCGACGATATCGTACCCCTCGTGGGCCGTCAGGATCCCTAACACGATTCTTTGCTTCGAGATGGCGGCCGTGTCAATTTTACACATTTTCGCATATCCTTACGAACCATACCGATCCCGCCTCGAGGCGACGGATGGTTCCAACAGCGATGATTTTAGGGTACGAGATCACGACCACCAGCATCCGCTGCGCCAAATCGCGGTGACGCGAAACCATGACAGCTCGACCCAGGAGCATCACGACGCGTGCCAGGGTGGAACGCGAAGGCTGCATCGAGCAGCTGAGCCACATACGTATGTTGGCCAGTTCAAGTGGAAGGCATTGGTGGATGCGCTCAACATTGTTGATATCATATCTGCTGTTATAAGTGCGTCGCGTTGGCTGGTGGCGGAACGACGGGAGGCTGCGGCGCGGGCCGCGGCGGTCGACAGCGACCATGACTATCCGTACAGCGCTAGTGACATCAGGAGAGGAAAGACTGGCGACCTCTCGCAGGCGTTGGACAGAGTCCAGGCTACAACGTCCTCGATGACCTTGTGAAAGACCAGCTCGCCGTACCTTGCTGTCGTTCATCCACGCAAAGTAGCGCTGCAGGCGCTCCTCCTCCGGCAGCTAATATGAGACGTCGTGGTCGAAACGGCTGCCTTGCAAGCTGGCCAGGATATCTGTATGGCACTGCATGGAGAGTGCGAGGCCAGATTCGAGGAACTGGATGGAATTATTCATGGGTTGCCAGTGGTTTGAAGCCTGCCGGGACGTCCTTGATGAAGCGCTTGTGGAACAATGTGATTTTCCAGAATTCTCGCCATTTTAAATTGACACGAAAGATCTTGCTTCGTGGTATGTATCAAAGAGGTTCTCCTCGAACAGGATCTGTCCATCTTGGTCAAGAGAGAGCTCCTCAATGCCGACCTAGATAGTATATAGTCCCAACGCCTTCGACGCAGAGATGGCGTGACTTTCAAGTCAAGGGAGGATTTCCATCGCACCAATTGGGACGAGGCGGCCATGAACCTTCGAAGCATTGCCAAGTTCACAGGGACATGGCTATTGAAGCATGATCCTGAGTTCTATGCGTGTGAGAACTACGAGGCTTGCGCAGCCCATTTGGTTCATGGAAAAGACTTCAAGAACACGCATGCAGTTCCAGGCTGTCCTTTCAAGCTTCGAACCTTTCAGGAATTTCTGGACAAGTCTGATAGAAATGAGTTGATTGACGATGACGAGGGCGATTGGTACTCGTAATTGCACTGGAGTGGGAATTGTCACGGCCGTTGGCTGAACGCACGCCAAGCCCAGTCACCGACTGGACCCACTAATTCGCTTATCTCGTCAGCCCAACTGGCCTCCAAAACTATCATGATGTTGAATTGTAACCTCTCTCCCTTTCCCTCTTTTCTAACCAGGCAACCATAAGTGTGAATCAGCAATCCTTCACAGTCAGCTTGTACCTTCGTTGCCACAGGACGTGAGGACCGACACAGGGATTTAGAACTGCATTAGGACAAGTACGCTTCTACTGCGTTCAAGCCAAAGCGCAGTCTAGCCAACCAACCAATGCTTCGACACTGCCTACTTTATGCTGTCACAGTACACACAGCTTCTTACAAATCTCGCAACGTACTCAAGCTCAACCTCATCGCGTTTATAGGAAACTTGCTATCAAGAATTCCTCCACTCTCATCAACATGGCTTCAAACCCAACCAATGAAGCGTGCGCCGCTCTAACAGCTGACACCCAGCAACAATCCACCGTCATTGTGACCGATTTGAGCAACATTGAGGAGGGCAGAGATGCATACCGATCGGGTGGATTCCATCCAGTCTACATAGGTGATGTGTATGCAAGCAAGTATGAAGTCATGAGCAAGATTGGCTACGGACGCTATTCGACAGTTTGGCTGGTCAAAGACCTTTCGAAGCCGTGAGTCCTTCCTTTCTTCAATTCCCTGACCCTCCTTTCCAGTACCGGCTCACACTAACTCGACTTGTAACGTGCAGGCTGGAAGACGATCAGCGATTCCGGGCTCTCAAAGTTCTGGGTGCGGAATGTTACGGCCAGGACAATCCCATCTTCGAGAGAGAGATTCTGACTCACCTTCGCGCCGGTGACCGTAAACTGCTGGGCTACAAATACGTTTGCCATCTAGTCGATGATTTCGAGATCAAGGGCCCCAACGGTGACCACGTCTGCCTCGTGTTGGAGCTTATGGGAGAAAACTTGCGGACTTTTGGCGTCTGGTTCCAAGAGCACATGGTGCCTACCCTGCTCATGCGCAAGCTCACCTTCCAACTGGTGTGTGCCCTCGACTTTGCTCACGAGAGTGACGTGATTCATACCGGTACGTCATTTTCTTCAAAAACTACGATACAGATTACCAGGCTGAATGAATTCTAGATATCAAGCCGAACAATGTATTTGTCAAGTTTCGAGACACGCATCGTATCGAGTCAGAGTACCTTGTCAAAGAACCCATCCCGAAGCAGGACAAGGCTGAACAACGGTACAATCCGATCCAATCTCGACCGTTACGGGCTTACTATTTCGGGGCGGATATCACGCGTTTTCACGAGCTCGACATCGCATTGGGCGATTGGGGAGTATCGAGCTGGGCCACCAGGCATCTGACTGAAAACATCCAGCCCGTCGCTCTCCGGGCTCCCGAGATTCTGATTAGGGCCCCGTGGGATATCAACGTCGACTGGTGGAACCTCGGCGCCATGGTCTTTGAGGTGTACCGTGCCGTTCGCCTATTTGATGGAGGAGTCCCGCCTGATGGCCATTACGAACTCAGGGAACATTTGGCGGAGATTGTCGACGTTTTCGGCCCGTTCCCTAAGGCCTTGTTGGAGAAAGGCGATGCCACTGTTCAGGGCATGTTTGATGACGAAGGAAGGATCAAAGACGCTGAGCCAATGGGCCGTCCACCCCTCGAGTCGGAAGCATTTCTACCAGGTCTAGACCAAACTACAAAGAACGTATTCGGGTCTTTTCTCCGGGCTATGATGAAGATAGACCCAGCCGAGCGGTCAACACCTGAGGAACTTGTGAAACATCCTTGGTTGGACCCGAAAAGCCAATGGTGACTTTTGCACACCTTGTTTCATCAAGCTACTTGGTGGGGTCGAGGTCATCGCTGCCATCTCTTATCATCAGATTAACTAAGTGGGTATAGAAGTATGTATATGCGTACATGGGTGTGGGGCGATCAGAATCACGGGTGATCGGAAACGTGGCATGCCACGTCACACGTGACGAGCCAGAGATAAATTCTCTGCATCGCCTTTACAGAAAGAGGTAGAGCCGTAACACAATCGTTACGTGTCACTGGGTGGTCTTGCAGGGCCACTTACCTACCTAGGTATGGCTTTTGCTCAATTGTGTAAAACTTGCCAACAGCTGGAAGATCCCGAAAAGATTCTCGAATGGGCACCTGACAGGCGTTGGGGCAGGGACATGTGGGCGTACGATGACAAGTGGCCTGGACTGCCCCTTCTCGAGGCGTCTGCTGAATCGGGGTGCGATTTCTGCGGCCTGCTGCGCAGGAGTCTACTCTCGGATTCCGCGAAACGTTCTCCACGGCCAAACGAAATCCTCACAAGCGCGTCCATCGAAATATACCGGGAGAGTGAGGTATACCCGAGCAGGGAAGGCGATTTCCTGAAAGTTTTCGGTTTCGTGGCTACTTTGTATGGTTTCGAGCCAGGCTTCCATGGATCATTAGAACGGACGCACTTGGGGACTGGGAGGTTCCCGGTTTGGGTCACGGAATCACAGGTGAATGTACGGTTGTCATTGATGAACAGCATACCGAAATCCTTTGGGGCATCGCGTTCCTCAGCTGACCATTCTAGAACCTCACTCAGCCAGATGCAGATACTTTGCCATTCTGTTCTGCACCATCAGCCGAGGTTCTTTCGGAGCGAAATATTCGCTTCATTACAAGCGCTATTGCCGCTGATCAAAGTCTCGGCGTGGATGAGGAGCATGCTTTCTTGCCGACAAGGCTCCTGGATCTCGGAGAGGATACTGCTATCGTTAAAAAAGTGCACCTAGTCCTCCGGGAGGACATCATGGAGATGGCAGCCCAGAGCGCAAAATACGCCACATTGAGTTACTGTTGGGGGGAAGCTGAATCTGCAGAGTCGCAATCGAAGACAACATCGTCAAACTTGCGGGAACGACTTAACGGCATCGATGTAGACGAGTTGTCTCCAGTGATCCAAGATGCAATCAAAGTAAGCAGAACTTCCGGCCGCAAGGCATTTGAACATGTGTATTAAAACCATTGGCCATGTAACTGTTAGGTTTGTTCGAAGCTGTCAATTCGCTACTTATGGGTAGACGCACTATGCATTCTACAAGGACAAGACTCAGCCGAAATCAAGGACTGGGCTCGTGAAAGCCAGGAAATGCACAAAATTTTCGGGGGCGCATTTGTTACAATTTGCGCAGCCTCTTCGAAAAGCTGTCGAGACCAGTTTCTCTCTAATCGCTGCGAGGTCGATATGGTACCGGAACTGAATGTTCGCTTTAGGTCAGAGTATTGTATGAGTGATCAGTCGCACCTATCCTACTGCATGACCTTGTCTTCATACAGTAATTTACACCGCAACAAGTGGATTGACGAGTTGGACGGACAGTCTCGATGGCAGAAGCGCGGTTGGGTATACCAGGAGATCACATTGTCCCCACGGCCCGTTATTTTCACTCGACATGGCATCGTTATGATCTGTGGAGAAAAATACGTATGCGAGGATGGCAGCCAAGGCTGGTGGCCAGGCCCCCGACTCGGCGGCCTACGAGATGCGAGGCTCAACGCGTCTCCTTTCCGCAAATTCGGAAATGATACTTCTCATATTGCCGAGAGGGAATTCACACACTACACTGATCGGCTGCCAGCTATTGCAGGTCTGGCAAAGCGTGTTGCTGATCTTACCGGCAGCGAATACTTCGCTGGTTTGTTCAAGGACGACCTGATTCGTGGCCTCCTCTTCTACAAGCTGGAGCCATATATCCGCCAGTCTTTCCACGAGCGACTTCATCATCTTTCGGAACCAGGATCGGCTTTTCGGCCGTCATGGTCCTGGGCTGGTCTCTCTGGCCCTATTTCTTACCCAGGTGAATTATCACGACACGCAACAGCAAAATTTGAACTCATAGAAGCGTCAACGGTGAGTAAGGACGGGACGCCTTTTGGTCGGGTGCAGGAGGGCTATCTCAAGATCCGCGTTGGCATGATTTCCCTTCGAAACTGGGTGCATGAGAATGAAGACGTCGCAAAGCAGGTTGTGAATGGGGGCCACTTGGGGGTTTATTCAGCGGGGCTGAATGAAGTCTTGTGGGACACGCACAACTCAGATGCCGAAGGCGTTCTCATCAATAACATCTCGTTGATACCTATCATGGAACAACAAGGGTGCACAAATGGATTGCTTGTCTTTCCGGCTGGAAACGAGGGATGCTTCTACCGTTTTGGACGCTGGGAAGGTTTTCATTGGGGTAAAAATAGGAATATAGAGGCAAAGACAATCTCATTGTTCTGAATATATATATTGGTTACTGGCACAGTTTTTATTTTCTCACAGTATCAAATGTTATGTTTTTGCTAAGGGGCAGCATAAAACTCTTCGCAGCGTGAGTATCTCTGCCGAAAAAAGGCGACTTTCTATTTCTTTAATTGTTCAAAGAGGAAGTTATATCCGCTCAACACCCCTTTCCACCGCGTCCCGTCCTGATCCCTATACAAATCAAATAGATGCTGCTCGTTATCCAAAAGGGTGAGGCCGTGCTCGATGCCCACTTCCTTCATCGCATTGATGGTTCGCAGCGCTTGCTGCCAGGGTATCAAGTCGTCCTTGGTGCCGAAGACTATGTGGGTGGGAGACATGTAGTTGCCGCGAACGATTTGCGCGTAGGGGCTAGCTCGAACCACATCGTCCTCCAGCGGCTGGTCCAGTTGATTGAAGTGCTGAACTTCGGCCGGGGAGACCGTGTCGGCGGGCGGCAGGCCCCGAAAGAGGACGGGCAGTGTCTGGGCGTGCCAATTCATGTGGAGCACCAACCGGCTGCGGGCATCCTGGGGCGTCATCCAGCCACCCGCGGCCATTAGCTTGGGTGGAACGTTGTAGGCCGCGATGGGTGTCGGCCGCACGCTCTCTAAGACGTTGCCGTTCGTGGCGTCGCGGCCGTACGCCTCGGTCCGGTTGGGCACATTTGGCACCCGCCAGAATGCGTCCTCGTAGTCGGTGGGGCAGTAAAAGGCGAGCACCGCGTCGGGCGGCGGCAGGCCCCGCGGTGGCGACGTCCACGCCAGCGACATGGCGAGCGTGCCGCCGGTGGACCAGCCAACGGCCACAGCGCGGCCCGGGTCGATGTTCACGGACGTGCGCGTGAGCTTCAGGAACGGGAGCACGGTGCGCGCCCACGCGTACGCGTCGCTGACGTCGATGATGGGGCCTGCGAGGAGGCTCACCTCGGGACAAAGGCGGTAGTCGACCGACACGGGCAGTACACGGTTCTCCAGGAGCAGTTGGATCTGGCGAGGGCGGACATCCTTGCGAGACAGCATCACGTGGCCCCCTCCGTGGATCATCAAGCCTGCGTACGCCACATTATCAGTCTTTTTGTGTTTTGCACAATCAGGAGCGTGCCGGCTTCGCGGAGTTTCGCAAGGGAGGCATTATATCGTACCGACGGTCCACGAGTTGCCCGACTCACGCTGTGACCTTCTCTGCTGTGCCGCCGAGGGGTAATACACATCTGCGCGAAGCGGGAGGTTCTTGTCCGTGTGCTTGAATACAAGAGTCTCTACCCCTGGCGCCGACGACACCCTCTCCTGGGGGATGCTTTGGTACAGCGAGGGATCCTGGACTGGCTGCTTGAACCCGGCAATGATGCGTACAACTTCTGACTCCCGGGTTGACCCTCCTGTCCAAGAGACGTGATTAAACCCGGCTCCTTTCATACAACTCTCCCAAAATTCAGGAGTGGCGAGTACGTATGGTCGACCGTCGTTAAAGAGCCACCACCCTTCCAGCAAGCCGAAGACCATATCAAACCAATACATCCTCGACGTGAACTCCACTAAGGCTAGGAACCCATCGCGTTTAAGTAGTTTGTAGATATTCGCTAACGAATTCGGCAGGCTACTAGTCGCATGAATACAGTTTGTTGATAAGACGATGTCGTACTTCCCGACAAACTCTGTAGCGGGTTCCCTCTCAATGTTGATGACGGCGTACTTCATGCACGGGTATTTGGAAAATTTGCGTTTCCCGGCTGAGACGAGTGACGACGAGATATCGGTGAAGGTGTACTCTATAGGGATGCCCAGCTGCACCAGTCGATCCACGACCCACCGCGTGGTCGAACCCGTGCCCGCGCCGAGTTCGATTATAGATACCGTCCTAGTAGATTGAGGCATGCTCAAAGCCCTCTCCAGAAAGCTAGTCAGGAGCTGTGACATGATCACATACATCGGGCTCGTGCTATAGACGTCTTCGAGGATATCTCGATTCGCCTTGGAACCGAACAGGACTGTAAGAGGGTCTTTCTGTCCGCTTATAAGTTTCGACAGCTCAGCACCGCAGAGGTTCAATAGCATATGCTCTTTGGCGTGCTGAGGGAAGTCGGCCACCAGGTCTCGGAAAAGGGTACTGGAGTGTACAGTGGGGATAGGCTTATCCGATCGAACATAAATAGTCCCGTTGTAGTCGGCAAGACCTCCGTCTCGGAGGATTTCGTACAGCACATCCCGTAGCTTTTCATGTTTGGGGAGGGTGGGCAACTGGGCAATGGCTTCACCGCAGTGCAAATCGCCGAGAAGAATGCCGAGAGCCGAGAAAGCCTCGATAGTGTAGGTCAACACTAGCTGTGCGTTTCTGTCGTATACTCTTTCGTAAAAGTGCGCGAATTGATACTCATCAGCTAGCCTGTCAAAGTCTGGCCTGATGCTCTCAAAGGCACTGGGGGCATTAGCAGGGTTTCTCTTCCCGCCTGTCAACTCAGCGGTACCGTTGCCCGTGGCTTCAACCCCGTTCACTGGCGTAATCGGAGCCGGCGTAGCTGTTAGTGTGCTGGGTGTAGGACTGGACGCTATCATATCTGGCGCAAAGGCTTTGGAAAGTATACCAATCATGTCCCCGAAAGTGCTGTCGGTTGTGAGCTGTGTGAGATCGATGGTGACACCAAAGATTTTCTCCACATCGCTAGCCAATTCCATACATAGCAGCGAATCCAGTCCATAGTCGGCAAGATTGGTCGTGTTTGTTAAACTACTTGCTGGACACTCGAGATGACTGCTCAAGAGACTGGCAAGCTGCGCGGTGACCTTGCTCTGATCCCGCGGCGTCTGTTGTGTCCTGTTAGGAGTAGCTTCGGATTGACAAGAAGCGGGTGTGAAGGCAACTGGCTCAACACCTCCTGTGGAGCTTGTTGGCGCGCCACGAACCCCCCGCGCGTCCAAGTAGTCACGAAGAGAGGCAAACGTCTGAAGGTCCTGAAGGTCCTCTTGGGGTATTGACACACCGAAAGTCTCATCGATGTCTGACACAATTTCGGTAGCCATCAACGAGTCGACACCGAGCTCTCCCAAGGTTGCATGCCCATGAATCTGGTGGGAAGGAATGTCTAGCATATTACTGAGCATCCCCCTGAGCTCCTTCTCGACCCCATATGTAGATTTTGTCGTCATGTTCGCTGCCGATTGGGGCTCTGAGGTTTTAGCAAGTGGTTTGGTTTGAGCACCTGTGGTCGTGAATGAAGGCAATGCCGTCGGCGAAATCGCTCTGTCGTGTCCCCTTTCCGCGCTCAATAACACATGCTGATCAGACAACGACGAATTTTCCTCGATAGTCTCGCTCATAGTTGACTGTTTCGCGTCCTCATTCGCCCTAGAGAGAACCTTCGCAAGCGATGAGATGCGCACCCTGTTGAACGTGGCACCAAAAGCCACCATCACCAGCCTCCCGAGCTGATTCGTCACGAAGACATCGTTGCTGATCTCTTTAGTGTTTGTTGCAGTACAGAAAGCCGAAACGGTCCATTCCGTTTGTTGCAAACAATCAGCGGCAATCTGAACCCGGCCTACGTGGGTGCAAACAAAGACCTCGTCCGGAGGACAGCCGGAAGCCAAACAATTCGCATACAACCCTGGGACTTGTAGGAAGTTGTCTATAGCCACGGGGCAAGCGAGAAGTCCTTGCGATGCTGCTGGTTGTGTTGGAGGCAAAGCGACCTTTGCCACGACCCGACCGGCATAGCCAGTGACCTTCCGAACGCCTTTGTAGAACTTATCGTACTGCACGACTCTTGAAAACACTTGGTATATCAATGATCCTTGGACCACGTTAGCATCCGGATGCGAAACGACATCCCCGAGACGACTATTCTCCAGGAGCCTTTCAGTCCTTTCAAATTCGATTAGCGGCTCAACGTCTCCTTCGGCGATGATTTCCACCCTTCCATCAGCATGGGCAGCAACCATCCCGGCTTCCACAACACCCCGGTCCGAGGAGTGAAACGTAAAGTCCCATTGACCCACCACTGCCGACTGCAGAAGAACGAGCCGGATGATCTTGCCCTGGCTGAGCCCCAACGACGACGTGATGTCGAGACGGGCCAGTCTCGCAAGTGGGGTCGACGCCATACCCTTGATAGCCGCAAGCTCCTGGGCTGCACGAAGAACTAGCTCAATGTAGAGTGGCATGGGACATAGAGGCTGAGATAGCACTGCGTGTCCTCTCACCATGACCTGCCACTCTTCCGAACGAGGATCAATCATGAAGACAGCACAATTCTCGGCGGCATCCTCAAAACCGGTGAATTTAATGAAATCGAGGTCAGGTTCTGCGGCCATCTCGTCCGCTTCTGCCGCAGCACCCTGGCTCTTATCTTCCGACCTAGGCAACACGGGGTCTTTGAACTCCAGCCAATGCTCCGTTTTCGCGAACTGGTAAGGAGGGAGGTGAAGATAATGGTATTCTTGTCTCTGCGACCGGTGGAACGGCCAAAACTGAACATGGTGGCCGTGCTTCCACAAGTTGGCCGTGGTCTCCGCCAACGCGGCCATAGCATCCTCCCGGCACAGATTGACGGGGAGGAATGCATGACTTGTATTCGCCGCCCCTGAAAGCGCTCGGCGGGCTATACTCGTGATTGAAGTATTGGATCCAGCTTCCAACCAAGTGCAAGCCCCGAATTGCGCTTCGATGCGTCGTACCGCGTCTTCAAAGTATACCGGCGTGCGCGTGTGCTCAGCAACAAGCTTGGCGGTCGCTTCAGCCCAACTGGCCCCCTCAGAACAGGTCTCGACTCGGATCTTGGGCTTGTTAAAAGCTACTGTTGATGCTAATGCCTCGAGATCGGGAAGTATCGCGTCGCAAAATCTTGAATGAAACCCATGAGTGACGTTCAGGATCTTGTACTTGGATGCGCTTGTCGCTTTCATCACGTCAACGACGGCATTGATTTCCTTTGTAGAGCCAACGAGCACATGGCTTCTGGGTCCGTTGTAGCAGGCCACTTCCAGTCCAGAACTGCGATCACCGCTCATGCTGCCCACCGAGGAGATCAGTCCCACCGTGTCCCTATGGTCGGCATCGAGAGCTATCATGGTCCCACTCTCAGGACCCCATTTCTCTTGCATTAGAACTGCTCTACCATGTACCTGAGAAGAACGTTAGTTATATTTGTTGTGGCCACCCGCGCATGGTTAAATCAAGGATTGGGATGCAGCGCCATACCAATTTCATGCCATCCTCGAGGGACAAAACACCCGCGACAGTGAGAGCAACAAATTGCCCGAAGGAGTGCCCAATGACACAGTCCACGTTCAGTCCTGAGTCGATCCAGGCCCGTGCACAAGCATAGTGCAAAGCGAACTGCATGCTTTGGAGTGAGACGACGTTATCAATGGCCGTGGCGCTGAAGATATCAGGATATATGCCTTCGCTATAGCCAATCTTCTTCAAGATGCCATCGCATTGATCTAGATGTTTACGAAGCAAAGTTGAGGCCTCGTAAACATTCCTGCTCAGGGCAACGGACCGATTTGTTTGTCCCCCGAATATGAGGACCATAGAATTTGGCCTGGGATCGGCCACACGACAAGGCAAGGAGCCTGGGTTGGATGCTGCGATGCGAAGCTGGTCGTCCAGATCCGACATACTGGAGACGGTCGTAGTAAATAAGCTGGGCAATGAGCGGTTTTGTCGGTCGCTCAAGTTGAACATCAAGTCCGAGAGAATGTTGACGCTCGACGAGGGATGGAAGGACAAGACGTGCTGCCGCAGCTTCGCACAGTTCTCGCCCAAACTCTTGGAGTTATTTCCTGACACCAGCAGAGGATACTTGGTCAATTTGGCTTGTCCATGTGGGGCCTGTTTGTACGCCGAAGGTGCTGCTTTGACCACCATGGCCGCGATGCTTCCCGCCGCGCCGTAATTATTCACACATGCCAGCAGGTCCTTCACCGTCCAGGCAACAGTCTTGGCAGGGATCTCGAACTGTCCGGGCGCCAGTTTGATCTTCGGATTGAGCGACTTGAAGCTGGCTTGACGGGGAATCGCTCGTTTCTCCATCATCAGCAGCGTCTTGATAAGGCCGGCTACACCAGAAGCTCCCTCCGTGTGGCCGATATTGCCTTTCACTGACGCGAAATACAATGTGTGATCTCGCTCGCTGCCCCCAAAGACTTGTCGGATGCCTTCAAATTCCTGAGGGTCACCGATCGGCGTTCCTGTGCCATGGGCTTCGAGAAACGTTACGTCTTCTGCAGCCACGCCGGCTTGCTGAAGTACCTTCTGGTATAGAGCCGTCTGGGAAGGCGGATGAGGGACTGTGATGGGTACCTTGTTACTGCTCTGCTTCACAGAGGTTGCAAGGATCGTGCCGAAAATATGATCTCCGTCGGCAACAGCTCGTGAATGTTCTTTCAACATGACGAGACCGACGCCCTCTCCCCTACAATAGCCATCAGCGCCGATATCGAAAGGTTTTGTCGCACCCGTGGAACTCAAAAACGAAGCAGCAGCCAAGTTTTGATAGAAATGCGGGCTGGAAAACAGGGACACGCCGCCCGCCAGCGCACTTGTACAGTCTCCGTGGAGGATGGCTTTGCACGCCGCGTCGATGGCCACGGCGGACGAGGAGCATGCTGTGTCGAAGGTCACGGAAGGCCCCGTGAATCCGAAGAAGTGGCTAATCTTGCCAGTAAGGAAAGCCCGCAGTGTGCCCAGGGTGGAGAAGGCGTTGGGTGGGTTGCCGGCTACGTTGTCGTTGTAGTCCGACGCGCAGACGCCTACGAAACAGCCAATATCGGTATCTTGCTGGTGTGGTCCGAAGAAGCCGGAGGACTCCAAGGTCTGGTACGCAACCTGGAGGAGAAGTCGCTGTTGGGGGTCCATGGAGGCTGCTTCTCGACTTGATTTCTTAAAGAAGCGATTGTCAAAGTGCGAGACATCCTCGAGGAAATTCCCGAAGAACACGGTTTTGTCCGTATTCCGGTGATGGTTTTGGGTAGGAAACCGACCAGCGGGTGGCCCGTTGGTCACCATGGATTTTCCTTGATCCAAGAGCTGCCAATATTCATCAAGCGTATCTGCGCCAGGAAATTTGCATCCTATGCCGACTACCGCAACGGTATGGGAGTTCCGAAATCCTCCAAGAATGTCATTTGGCTGTGTTGAAGGGTTCTCCGACATGTTGGTTGTATGCGAATACTACATATAGCAGTACCCAAGACTGGAGAGGTATGTTGATGGTGTTTTGCAACTCCTGATGAATGAGGTGGTGTGTGGAAGCCAATTTGAATCCATGGAATTGAGATAGACACTTATGGCTCCAGGGGTGGCGAAATAGACAACCTGTCATGTTAGCTCATTTGGACTCGGGTCCGGTACGGAATCGGGTCCTCGAACACATCAACAACAATGTACAGGTCTTTCTGGGGGTCATGTGCATCAAAGAGGCTACAGCCTGCGTTTTGCGAGCCGAAATCAACTTCAAAAAAATCCATATTAATGACTTGAATTTGATCATTTCTCTCATTGGTATCGCAGTCTTCCCTTGTGGATTGCTTGTACATCAATCTAAAATTCCAACGCTCTTCCAATAAGATATGAACAATCTTATGACATCATCTTCAACCTCTTTCACTGCACGAAGTGTGGGCGACACAGACCGGGCGTAGTGAGTATCAAGGATCACACCACCGCAAGACATGCGCGCGAATTCATGACGGAGGAACCCAAGAAGCTTGCGTGCAGGATTGCCTGCTTCTGGAGCAGATGCCACCATCTCTAGCCACTCCTCCAATGGAATAATGGACTCACTGCTAATCCCAAGCTCAACAGCTAGCTTACTTGAGACCTCTGGCCAGCCTTGGCGAACCGGATTTTCCAGATGGTAAACCAAACGCAGTTGGTCATGGTTCAGTATAATTTCCGCCAGCGCATCCGCGGCTAAGTCAACAGGAAGCCAGGACAAGGTCTGAGTCATTTATGATTAGTCAGGAAGGTAGAGAAGCCAAAATATAGAAAGAAGATGCCGAGAGAAAGAGGGAAACTGTGTGTGTGCGCGTGTGCGTGTGCGGACGGGTGCGTGTGTGGCCGAGCAGAGTGAACATACCCCCTGTAGGTCGGGAAACTTCATGATTTTCTTTGATGATGCGACAAGAGCAACAAAGTGCTCATCAACGTTCCAAAACCCGGTACGAGCACCTGAAATCTGACCTATCCGGACAAAGGCTGCCTCGATCTCGGGATGCTCGGTATTCGCGCGCTGGATTATTTGTTCGCATACAAATTTGGCTTTGGCATACCCCAGCTCGAGAGTCCACCGATGGTCTTCGATGGTGACCTCAGGGACGATCAACTTCCCTTGGGTAGAAGGGTAGTTTCCGACAGTAGATATGGAAGAGACAAACAGGAGCCGGGGGTGTTGCTGTCCACGGGCTAAACAATGTGCCGCAGAAGATCTGACAAGGCTTACCAGATTCTGTAGTGTCTGGAATGATGAGTTATACGAAGACAACGTCATCTTGAAACTCATTGGCCACGCCATGTGGACCAAATGGGTCATACGCTCAGAGATGCTCTGGTATAGAGCATAACCGAGTCCAAGATATGGTGCAGCCATATCAGTCTGGTAAACTTCGACCTTGGCCCACAAATCCGTGTCGGCCATAGAAATGCCGCGTGTCCTGAAGGCCTCCTTTTGCCTTTGAATCCCGTCCACTTCCGAGGTCCTGTTCAGACAGATGACTCGGTTCACAGAATCATCAACGAGAAGTCGGTTTAGGAAGAAAGAGCCCAGACTGCCCGTCGAGCCTGTTATAACGACTGTGGCTTTGGAAACAGGGCTTTGACTGTAACGATCAACGAGATCCTGCAGCGCGTCTGCCTCTGTGGTCTTGACAACCCTGGGGGACGTGGTCAACAACTGTGTGGCAAGCTTCCTGACAGAAGAAAACCGGTACACAAAATCCTCCGAGATCATAGCACCTATACCGCGGTCTCTCCCAGAGTGGTCACTGGCTTCAACGCTGGACGCTAGAAGCCTACGTAACCTTGTTGCTTGAAGACTGTCCATCCCCATTTCGAAGAAGTCGCTATCGCTCGACCACCCCTCATCCAATGGGACGCGCCATTCTATCATTTCGGCCACCATAGCTCGTATGCTTCCTTCGGGATCCGACCATTTAATGGCGGCGACTTCGACGCCGTTCTCCTCGAGGCTCTGGTATAGCCTCGATATGTCATCAGCAAAAACCCGGTCAACCTCGCGCCGGAGTATCGTCCCCTTATCCGTCTTGGGCAAGGCCCCAGGATCGACAACGAGCACAGACCCCAGCGACGCGATCCGGGCATGGGCGTCCATGCGGCGGCCGGCTTCCTGGATGGTGGGCCAGAGAAGGGCCTTGAGGTCGGCCGCTTCGGTAGGGGCCAGCGCGCGGACAGGCTCGATGAGGACCGCCAACTCGAACCGGTTGCTCCCAACTACTACAGCATATTTGACGTCGTCATGCTGTCGGAGGGCTGTCTCCAAGTCCGTCGGCCAGACTTTCTCCCCCGTTGCCAGACAGATGAGATCGTCCGTGCGGCCTGCGATAGAGAAGTCATTTCTTCCACCACTCGAACTACTGATTAGGAGGTCTTGGAGCTCAAAGCGCTCTGTCCAGCCAAAGGGACGGAGACTTAGTTTATAGGTTTTACCGGGCTGGTAGCCACTGCTCTCGTCCCGCTCGACGCTGCTGAGCCGCACTTCGAGTGGGCCCACAATGTCCTCGCGCAGCTGGAGAAAGTGCCAGTCATGTCCCCTAGTAGGAATAAAGAAAGGTGTCAGTGGCCCCGTCTCGGTCGCCCCGTAGTGGTTGATCAGCTTCACGCCTGCCTCGTCAAGAGCCGCGCCCGTCGAGGTTTTTGGGAGCCCTCCCCCAAATGCGACAACGTCCAGGCTGCACAATGCATTGACTCCCCTTTGGTTGGGCAGTAAGAAAATCTCTTCAAGTATAGCGGGCACCGTCAATAGCATCCTGGAATTCGTCTGTTCGATCATGGCCGCGACGGAGAGCCCCGTGGGTACTCGGCCAGGGACGGGGACAACGAAGGTCTTTCCAATCCCAAGAGAAAGGCAGAGGGGCACAAGCCCGAATCCCTGAATACTTGAATTTAGTTTCAAGTCGCATTCCGTAGATCTTATTGCTGCTTACGTGGTAAAAAGGCGATAACGAAATGGTGAGTCCTTGGCACTCCCGAGTGGAGGTGAAGCGATGGCACTGGGAAAACCCAAGAAAATGTCGATGTGAGCAGTATATGGGCTTCGGGAGACCAGAGGTCCCGGAGGAGTGCAGTATGACAACGTTGCGGTCCTCCTCGCTCACATAGTGGCCAGCATGCACGATGGAGATCCGGCCAGCAGCCTCGTGAGCACTATTAAAGAAGGCCTGGTGGCTTGCTGCAATGTGAATTTGACTCTTGGTGGGCCCGTCCTGCAGTAGACTGGTGTCCTTGTGGCTGTTGTTGTCTTGTACGGCGCTGTTGAGTTTCAGAGCTTCTTGGGCAATGCTGTACAGTGGCTGGGAGACGACTGTGTGCTTTGCACCCGTGGCCTCCACGAGGTGGTGAATGGCGTCAGGGCTGAGACGAGTCGAGATCAACAAGACGGGGACACCAAGTCCCATCAAAGCCAGGACATATACCGCCAGCCCCAGATGACTCTCCATTAAGACAGCTACAGGGGGAGGCTTTGCTATTGGTAGACCAAGCCCCTGAGCAAGCGAATTAAGATCGGGAATTTGCCGTACGATTTGTCTCTGACATTCATCTATGGCCCGTGCGAGGTCCTCATAATTGACGTTTCGATACCGGATATCGGTGTTATCTCCCCCATGCTCGGCCTGTACAGCGAAGAGATGGTGCGGGTTCTCTCGGACATGGAAAGAAACGAGCTCTGGCAAGGTCCGTAGATCGCCCTGGTCAGCTGGATCCAGGCTGATGACCGGAGTCACAAAAGATGACATATTTGGCCGTCGTAAGGGGTTCAAAAGTCAAGTTGTTAATGTTAATCTGATTTCCGTGCCCCCAAAGAAACGCCTCTAGAATCTGGATTAATACTTATTAAGACCTGCCACTATTCACAGGGATCTTACTTAAGAATTTAGAGATTCGTACCGGTAAAATCGGCGGTTTCACCAGGCACAGACCACTATAGTGCCCTTTGCAGCTGCAACCACCAATATACTGCGTAACCTCCATCGCTACCAACCTTAACATAATTACCCTATATTAATGCCATATTATATTAATTAATTATTTATTGAAATTAATTGATTTAGTATTTAAAATAACTTCTAATTGCTTAAATATTATTTTTTTAATATTATAGTGATAGAATAGGTCCTTAATTACTTTGATCTTAAGGCGCAATAGCAAGGTGATAGTATTTGGGTGATAACGAGATTATTACTAAAGTTAGCCTAATATTGCCCTATATTAATTTAGTGGCAGGATGTTAATGATGCGTTAGGGCTAATATTTGGTTCGTGTGGGTGGTCTGTGCCTGGTAAAACCGCCGATTTTACTGGTATGAATCTCTGAATTCTTACTTAAAAGGCTTAGTTTAGGCCCGTTCTTTCTCCACAGGCCAGATAGGTTCTAAGGTTGGGTCCTGGTCATCCTATGCAAACCAGCAACTCGGGTCCCCCAGCTAAGCCACCCAGCTTGTTATAGGAAGCTTAAGGCATATACGCACATGTTGTTAAGAATATTAGAGATTTATATAACTACTCATAGGAAAATAAAGTCTATAATAAATTAAAAATAAGATCATGAGACTACTTACTTCCTGTAACCCCCTTGTATGCTACTTTCTAGCTGTGATAATTAGTTTATAATTAGTTTTTTAGATTAGAGTAATTTAAGACTTGCATTATTATTATATATTAAAAAAAAAAGAGATTGAATTGATTAGAAGTTATTTTTATGCTAAATTAATTAGTATAGATAAGCAATTAGTTGATTTAATGCGGCATTAATATAGGGTAATTGTGTTGAGTTTGGTAGTGGTGGAGGATGTGCAGAGCACTGGTGATTGCAAATCACGTCCACGGGTGATTAGGTACGGGTGTACCCTCTAATTTGGGGGTTGCGAATATCCGTTTCTTAATATTCTCCCAAAATTCTTTTAGCTATCTGCCCCATTTTGTATATTGACGGTAAGGTCCAGATTGATAGTGCTTAATCTCCCTATCACGTCCTGTATAACCTCGGGTTCAACATGTTTCAAGATGACAGTGACACTCCCCCTGCTTCGTTCCCCAGACGAAGTGGTACTCACGGTTGGGTCCGAAACTGGCGCGTTCTCGCTGTGGCCACTAGGACCAGGAAATTCGAATAGCTGCTCAAGACTGAAGTTGTCTGGAAGGAAGTTGCCTAGCGGCATGGCAAAATCACCATGACCTAAAAAGTCGGAATTAGAGCCGGGCATCAAGACCGGCTGGAAAGATTCCATGACTTGGCTTGCTGGTGGCACGTGGTGCCACGAGACCCCCACTTCGTCCATCCCTATTCCTGACAACGAAGTCAGAAGACTACCTTCCTCGAAATGGTGTTGGCTGTTGCCACCAAGCTCTAAGACTCCTGCTTCGAAGGCGTCTGCAGGGAGATCTGGGCGGACGTCGACATTTGTATCATCATCGCCGCCTTCAGACTCCTCTTGTTCATCTCCACCCCCATCTTCTGCGTAATCATCATCTTCGTCTCTGCTATCGTCGGGATCCAAGGCATTTTTATTGTTGCTGAATTGGATCGAGTCATGCGTCACGGTATCCTCCACAGTGACCGTTTCACAATTCTCAGGGCTCTCAGGATTACCAGTCGTTAAACGTTGCGATCGGCGCCTAATAATCTGGCTGCTGGATTTCCCATTAGATTGTGTAGGATAGCTATTACGGATATGAATGCGCGCATATGAGTCTCACCGGCTCCTGATATCGTGGAGGGATCTGTTCGGTAGCGCATTAGCCCCGATGCGCTTCCAGCTATTGCCGTAACGTGCCATGGAATCTTCCAGGACTCGGTCTTCCTCCGAGGTCCAGGGGCTATGGTCAAGGTCAGGTTCCAACACGTGTTGCCATCGTTTCGCGCATTCTACCAGGTTTGTCAGTGGTTATGGAATCGAACCTTGGGATCTGCTTGGCTCACTTACGATCAGCATTTCGAGTCTTGACTGCACCGGCCACTAAGTCAAGGTACCCAGTCACGCACAGACCCCCTCACGCACAGCCGTTTCCCACCAAAAAGCCCGATTTCAGCCTATTAATATATAATTCTATATAAATCCCAAAATTATATAAAAAATATAGCCATTTAGCAGATTTTCCACTTATACATAGGCGATTTTTATAGAATTTAATATATAAAGTGAATATAAAGAGATAAATAGAAATAGAGATTTTGTTGAGAAAAAGTCACCATTTTTGCTACCAAGACCTCTGACTCGACCACTTTTGCAGAGAGATACCTTCAACTTTTCAACATTTAGACTACTTCTATTTATTTAGTATTATTAAATATTTTAAATAAATATTCTAAAAATATATATATGATAGAAATAAAAGCTTTTAAATCTATATATATTTATTCTATATGTGATAGTTTTATAGATTTATTTATTAATAGGCTGAAATGGGCCTTTTTGGTGGGAAATGGCTGTGCGTGAGGGGGTCTGTGCGTGACTGGGTACTCTGACTTATAGCCCATTTTAAGCCATCCTGCGCCACGGCTTTTTGAAGTTTGGCATCCTCCTCCGGACTCCACGCTCCCTTGTGAATGCCTAGGCGTACTTTACTCCACCTTTTCCGACAGTCTTTGTTTGTTCGACCGGGAAGTTTAGAAGCTATTGTACTCCAGTCTTTGACATTTCCACTCCCATTGACTAAAGATGGTTTCCACGGGTTGGGATCAGTCATTCTCAGCTGCCCAGCACTTTGGACTTACGCTGGATGTCAGCTTCCTCTTGCAAAATCTTATCCTCGGCCTTGGTCCACCAGATCCTTTTGCGCGTAGCTTGCCGCGAATCCATGACATGCAAGTTTTGTTAATTAATTATTGAAAATCAGCATCCGCACACAGATAGGACATCGTGAACACTCCGACCTGCCGGTCCGTCAAGAGTAAAATGGAGGCGCCCCGGCGCGAGGTACAGAATTCGAAGATAGAAGGGCAAGGAGCATAGAAGGTATATTCACGTAGGGGAGAACGGAATGTTCAAGGAGAGTCTGAGTGGAGAAAAGTTCAATCAAAGGCAGGGGGGTGGGCCTTCTTATAGACACACACCCTCGCGCAGAAGGCAACACATATTCCCTGTAACAGGCAACACTATGACAAGCACGAGTGGGTTACACAAAGCTTCCAAACACGGTCAGCCTTGGTAAAGACGGCGGCGAACGGATATCTCTCCTGGTTGGACTGAATGGATAATTTTGGAGGACCTTGTAGCACCACAGCGTTCCACCATTCGGCCAAAACTTTAACAGGCACATAGTTGACAGGTGGTATTGGCAGGCGATAAGGCCGCAATAGTGCAGGCTACTGCATTGTTGACGAGAACATTGGTATACGCACATTAATTTTTCGGGACATGGTCTTACGAGGCTCTAGCCCTTGGCATACATGAAAGTTATTCAGCTTACACGGATTGGGATATTGGCGCCTCGCTGATCATTCATCGGCGTACAGTAGGTATGTTGGGCAGGGATACCTCACGAGCCATCGAACGAAATTTCGGAATTTGATCCTACGGATGCCCGACCGGTCCCAAAGCCTTGCCGCATAACCGAATGGTCGGAAGACAAGCGAATGTATTTTATTGTGTCTAGCTAGCGCTCCTGCCGCGGTTCTTGCCACGAGAGCCTTAGACCATATTGCGGGATTTAGGTCCACAGGATGTGATCCATGCCGGGGATCTGCCGTCCTCCATGAACGGGGATGGTCTGAAGAATAACATCCAGTTTCTTTTTCTCTTCAGGTGTCAGGTCAATAAGCTTGCAATTCTCCTGAACGCGGACGTCGGCCGTAGCACCCGGGATCGGAACAATGGTTCCGCAAACTCCTTGATTAGAATGAGCGCGAATCCACTGCAATGCGAGTTGAGCCGAGCTGACCCCTTTCTGCTTGGCTATCTCGGCCACCTGATCCACGAGTTCGATATTCTTGTAGAAATGCTTCGAGTTATTATTTTTGTCAGCCCTTGTATCATCTGTTTGGGTAACACTATGTCTGTCTGGTTGGGAGATTAGTAGTAGCCTTATGCTTACCTCAGGCTGGAATCGACCAAACATCAGGCGAACATCTCCCTTGGGTATGTCCTCAAGCTTCCTGACCTTGCCAGTCAAGAAACCGTAACCGAGGGGAGAATAGGTCAGAATAGGGATGTCCAGATCCTTGCAAGTGGAAGCGACACCATTGGTCAGAAACTCGGTGCTCCACAGCGAGAACTCAATCTCCACGACGCTGATGGGGCAGAGCTTGCTAGCGTTTCTGATGGTTTCCGCCCGTACCTCAGACAAGCCCACAGCCCCGATGTCACCCCGGCCCATAAGTTCTTTAAGAGCACCAATCGTCTCTTCGAGCGGCACGTTAGGATCGATCCGTGCCGGCCCAAAGACGTCGATCTTCTTGAAGGGCGCCAAGATCTCGTTACACTCGGTAAAGCTAGCGAGCACACCCTCCCGAGTATTGGTGGCGGCCAACGTGGCGGCATCGGAGCACGCACGGATGAACAGCGTGACCTTGTCGGCATACTCAGGGTACTTCTCGAAGAAGCGGCGGAGCAAGTAGAGCCCGGCGGTTGGGGGCTCGGGAGACATTCCGTAAATGGAAGACGAGGACCACACTGTGGCCCCGTTCTCAACGGCTGCCTTCATGGCTGCAAAGCAGCGCTCGTCTGGCAGCTTATCAGGGCGCCAGGTAAGACCTAATAGGCCGTAACCGGTGGGGGGCAGTGGCTTCGGAAGAGGCATGTTCTGTGTAATACCGGTCTCACAAGGTGGGGGGCGGCGCGGGCGTAATGAGTGTGGGGTGAGGTACTCAGGCTCTCTCACTCCTTGAGGAAGTCAATGGTGTAAGCTAGATCGAAGCAAGTTGGGAAAGTTGATTGGTCCTTAAATAATCATGGGATCTTTTGAATTAGAACCCTCTTTCGTCTTTCAGCTATCTCCGGGGACCCGAGTTGCGAGAAGAGATCGGAAATAAGGTAAAGCCGTAATCTATATATTTGTGGCGGCTTGAGCTGGCCACTCTACTTCCAATACGGCCAGAGGAGGACAATCATGTGCTCGTCGAAAAGCCACAGGCATGAGATGGCTTGCTTACTTATCTTGGCAATAGACAGATTCGGAGTGATATGCATTCGTTGCTGCCTACAGCAACCAGTGGAAAAAAACAAAGAGGCAGGTTGTGTAACTGAGGCGAAACCCAGTACTTCCGTTGCCGTGTGCTTAATCAGCTTGTTTCTAAAATGTCTCAGCCACTCTTAGGGATGGACCCGTCCTTTGCCATCCGTCGCATTTTCTCTATTGTTGATTCGACGGCCAACTTGGTCACCTTATCGCATTCAAGTCAGCAAGCTTGGCCTTCTTTCCTTAGGCTAAGAAGGAAAAAAAAATGGGGGGGGGGGGGTGGGTAACGAACTATCCAATCAGCCTTCTCTTGAGCTTCAGCCTCTGGGCTATGCTCATCCTGGATCCCATCGTGCCGCCATTCGAAAACGTAGGTATACCACAAGTCATACGGCTCACCGGTGGGTCCCTTGCTGACAATGTTGGTAATTATGCTCCCGTCTCCATGCAAAAAGTCCACCCGGCACGGCTTGTAAAACCTGCATGTCTCCAGCGCGCTCTTGTCTCCAGCGGGGTGGCCCCCGAGGGCAAAGGTCACTCGTCGCTTCAAAACGCCACCACCGCCCTCAATCCTTTCTTCCGATATGATCTCTGTGCTGGCAATTGCGGGGACGAACATCTCTGCGTGGCGGACTTTGGCCTCCAAGCATGCCCACACTTGCGACATCGCAAGCTTTGGCTCAAGCTGTGGCGGATTGATCGGCGCCGTATACGACATATTGAAGGTTACCATTTTGACACGTGCGAGTTTCAGAACAGGAACTGTCAAGGGCTTGTCGGACTACCTGATTGTTCACAAGGCGCCTTGTGGTCTGAAGCGATATATGTTGGTTGTCGGTGTCACAATCTTTTTTCGGGTTAGGACCCGAAGCTCCATGGAGTGGGCAATGGATGTGACCCGAGTTGAAAGCGTATCGTGTCTCTAGAAAGTGGCCGGTCCGCCTGCAGGCGGACCTGACCTGTAGCTTCGTGAAGGGGCCATGAGTTCATTTCTTAATATCTTAGTACCTTTAAAGATGGCCTACTGGTTACCAGACAACTCGTCTGCTACGCAGCCCAAATTAGATCCTAACCTGCTTAGTAACCCCAACGTTCTAGTCGGCGGCTATGCATCAAGTACTCACCAACGGGATAGAAATCGGGATTTCCAAGATCCTCGTGGCAGCCATCGTCGCCAGCATCATCTACAATGTGCTTTCTTCTTACGTTCGACTGCGGCATATACCCGGCCCAAGTTCCGCAGCGTTGACCAACTTTGTCCGCCGATCATGGGTAGTAACGGGTGACGTACATTTGAAGCACACGCAGCTGCACCGACAGTATGGGACAGTGGTACGGACTGGCCCCAACGCCGTTCTCATCTCCCAGCCGAAGGCCGTACAGAAGATCTACGGCTTCAATGCGAAATTTGTCAAGGTATGGGGATTGTGAACAGGGTCTCAAACAGAGAAGGAGGAACTAATAAACTATTCGTGCCCAACCAGTCCGAGTTTTATGACGCCATTATGCCGCGTTTCAAGGGAGGAAAGATTCCTGATGTCTTTGCCACACGGGATGAAGACGTGCATCGGCGTATGCGACGTCCCATTGCAGGGTTTTATTCTGTAGCCAACCTTTTGACCTTTGAGCCTCTGCTTGCATCCACGATAAGATATTTCTTCTCACGCATGGATGAATTATTCACGGATAGGGACATCGACTTTAACCTGTGCGGATGGATGCAACTGTTCACATTCGACGTAATGGGAGAGGTAACCTTTTCTCGGAGACTGGGATTCCTGGAGAAGGGAGGAGACATTGAACAAGTCATGGAAAACAACTGGAAGTTTTTCAGGGCTGTAGCACCCGTAAGCTAAAACCTTTGGCTGTTGGAAGGACGTAGTGCTAATAACGCCTTCAGAATACGCAAATGCCTTGGCTCGACTATCTGTGGAAAGACAATCCTCTCATACCAGTCATTTCGAAGCGGAACCCGTTAGCGGAATTCGGCGCGGCACGGATCGAAGAAAGACTGAGTTTGTCGGAAGACGAAGCGGCAATGGTGAACCAGCGAGATTTCCTGTCTTGTTTCATCCGAGAAAAGGGGAAAGATGCCACATTGCCAGAAAAGTAAGTAATGAGCCTTAAAGTATCTCAGCATTCACGTTGACTGAATAACACGAACTCGTGCAATAGCGCCATCCCTACCTGGACAAACTCCAATATCCAGGCTGGAGGTGACACTACTAGCATCATGGCTAGCGTAGTCTTCTATTACCTTCTCAAAAACCCAGCAACTCTTGAAGCCCTGAGAATAGAAATCGACGAAGCTTCGAAAGAGGGCCGAATCTCAAGACTGACGAGCTGGAAGGAGTCACAGACTCTACCCTATCTTGATGCTTGCATCAAGGAGGCCTCTAGACTCCACCCTCCTATAGGCTTTCCAATGGAGCGTATCGTTCCGATTGGGGGCTTCGAAGTTGACGGACACGTGATTCCCCCTGGGACACGCGTGTCGATGGTATGATTTCCTTCGATACCAGTGCTTGATATTCACGTTTCTTTTCATTCTTGCCCATCAAATATAAGATGTCGAGCGATACTGAGAACATAGATGGAAAGAACCCTTGGGCAGTTCACCGCGAAGTATGGCTGTACGGAGACGATCCCGAGATGTGGAGGCCAGAACGATGGCTGTGTGAAGAAGAGCGGAAGAAGGCCATGTACAATGCATTGCTCACGGTGAGAAATCCACATATCTACTACCAATATTTCGTCACATAGGCTTATATCTAATGCCAAATTCTAGTTTGGCGCCGGCCATCGCTCATGCTTGGGAAAGAATCTTTCATACTTTGAGGTTTACAAATTGATCCCCTCTATGCTACAGCGATACAATGTAAGCTGCTACTTCTCTCACTGGAATCATTGTGCAGGAGCTATATTTCTGACTGATGAGATCATAGATCGAGCTTTCAAGGCCTGAAGAGGAGTGGGTTGTCGAGACTAAATGGTTCTGTATGCCCTCAGGCTTTCGCGTTAGGTTGACGCTGCGGAAATAGCATTGCCAAAGTAGCTCCGCGCGCTAGGACAGAGGAAGCTGCCACATCTACTTGAAGCCGGTTGTGAATCAGGGCTGGACAGACCTTATAGCCTAGACGCCAAAGCTCTTTTCAATGTTCCGGAATCTGAGAGGAAAGGTCTGTCGCGTGTAACGATGCACTCATGTCCTAAATAACCTATTTACATAAGAAGTAAACATACCCTCCCATCTCCTCTGCGCAAACTCGCGTCTGGCTTGGACTGCTCACCTTTATCTCCGCGACAACCTTCCCGTACATCGCGGATGGGTCTGCCTTGTCGCCAGGTCTTGACCCCGGCCGAGACTGAAAACATGCCCACGTCCCCAGCACCGTGTTTAGAGTTGTTACATAACCAAATCAAAAGTCACTTTTTACCATCTTTGTACAACCGAAACTAGCGGAATATGGATAGCATCTTGTGGAAGGGCCTGACTCGGGTCCGGGGCTGACAATGTCTGTCACGACTTACGACCTCTATGACTATAAATGCCGGAAGGACTCTGTGATGCCCGCGTATAAGAATCGAGGCATTAAGCTCTGCCGATGCATTTTCTGTTCAATCAAGCATCCAACACCCCATATTCCCCGAAAGGTTCAATATTTATCGGACACATCATTGCAAAAAGATGGACCGTTTCCCTCGGAGCCGGGAGGATGCTGAAGAGCTCTTGAAACTGTCGGAAATGTTGCGAGAGGCCGCGCTTACTGTTAAAGAGGAGTGGGAATACGAGAGGTTTCCAGAGATCAAACCTACTGCTGCGGACAATTTCAACCGTGCCAATGGCGTTGGCGCAAGGCTTGGTGACGGGGATGGGGTCTCGGCGAAGTTACTTCCAAGCCACAGGCTCTGGACAGCCGAGAAGACCATTGAGGCCATCTCGGGATCTCTTGTAGAGCTCGTCGCTGAGCCCTACCAACGAGTTCAGCAAGTCTTGACCATGTACATGGAGTCCAGGGCGTTGTTTGTCGCCGCCGAGCGCAGGATCCCGGACCTTTTGGCCGAGGCAGGGGCGGAAGGGCTGAGTATCGAGATTTTGGCACAGAAGACGAAAATAGAGGTCCGTAAGCTTGGTGAGCGGCTTTCCATCTCCCAAAACACTTTACTGTACTTCGCTTTCGAAACCCCTGATCTTGATTCGCTAACAAGCGGACGTTTTTTGTCTCGCTGGTCTGAAGCTCGAATTCTCCGAACGCTGTGTTCCATCCATATATTCCGGGAGGTCCAGAATGGCCGCTTTGCAAACAATCGAATCTCCACTTCGCTTGTGCAGAATGAGGGCCTGAGGGCTTATGTTCAGTTATTGTGAGTACATCAGGACTCCCCACCCATTCATCCGAGCATATCGACCAAAATTGATATGAGAGAGACTCAAGACTGATCTGAAATCCAATGACTACGTGTAGCGGATTGCATGTGTACGCAGCGTCAGAGCACTTGCCGCGATACCTGGTTGGGCCTAAGGGCGCCTCTTACAAGGTGGAAGAAACTGCTTTCCATAACGCTCTGGGCACGGACAAGCCCCTGTGGGAGTGGATGACAGAGAGAAAGCCATCCAGTGAAGTCGTCTCGGACGGACCCGGGTATCCCGGCGTCCCTGACTTGTCCAACTGCGATGTTGACTTCGATCACGCGGGACAAGTCGGCCGACCAGACCTGAAGAACTTTGCGTTGGCCATGGTCGGAGGTGGAAAAACTTCTGGGGTTGCCCACGCATTCGGTAACTTCCACCGCTGTTCTCGGAATCGTCATTTTGCGTCTGCTAACCAGGAATTGTAATAGACTTTCCTTGGGGAGAGCTTGGCGAAGGGATCGTCGTTGACGTCGGTGGCGGTGTTGGTATGTGGTTGTGCCCGCCTCCGTGCTCAGTATCTAAACGGTTAACCACAGTTGTTTACTAGGAGGCTTTGCACTTCAACTTTCTCCCATATATCCGAAGCTCAGCATCGTGGTTCAAGACAGAGCAGAGAATGTGCATCGGGGGGAAACAGAGGTATTCCCCAGGGAGCTCCCCGACGCGATCCCCAGCCGTCGAGTTCGATTCATGGAACATGACTTCTTCAAACCAAACCCCGTAAAAGAGGCAGATATTTACTGGCTACGTGGTATTCTGTGAGTGTTGCTTGTCTTATGCTGTTCTCTCAATCCCGACGCTGACTGAATTTTACCAGCCATGACTGGTCAGACGAATGTTGTGTTGCTATATTGAAAGCAATCAAGGAGTCGATGGGGCCCAAGTCCCGTATCCTTATCTGTGATCCCATTATGAACACAACGTTTGGATGCCCCGAGATACCGGCGGCTCCGAAACCTCTGCTGGCAAATTATGGATACCATGTTCGGTATTGCCACAACCGGGATCTGGGACTGATGGCAACTATCAATGGTATGGAGAGGACACCTACGGAGTTCAAAGCGCTCTTTGAGGCTGCAGGATTAAGACTCATTAAATTCTGGGAGACTAGAAGCATGGTTGGCATCACAGAAGCAGGCCTGTGACTACATCTATGATGAAGCTTCACACCAGCCGTGAGTAGCGAGATCTGGTAGTATCTTTTCACACCTTGCTTAATAGTATGACCAATTAATGGCATTGGTTCGCGGAAATATTTACTTTTCTTACATCCCGCCCGTGTACCCGGTGATCGCAAATGTAGATGTCAACCCCATCCAGTGGATTTGGAGCACCCGCTTAGCAAATGAATTCGGTCTGCGACCTGATCACATGTGGTGGTCAATGTATCAAAATCAGTGACTGAGAGCTGTGCAAAGTTGATCTAGCGTTCAACTTATGCAAAGTACAGTCTTGATTAACCAGCATGTATTTCGTTCTTCCACCTAGAAGACCATGTTTGCCAGCTGGATGAACAGCATTCCGTATTTGGACATCGAGAGGTATCATATAATTAATGCTAGGCCCTGTCAAGTAAGCAGTACTTACCAGTAAGAAATATTCTTTGTAATCGGATCGGAAAGGTCGGAAGTTGTTGTCACAAAGGATCGCAGCGCGTACCCTTTCTGGGCGGATACACAGCCCTCCTTTTTGGTAGCAGGTCGGGTCCGGGGAGAAAGCATTTGATACCACCTGAGACACTGCCTGCAGCGTGGGAGGTGGCTGGCAGCCTTCTTTCTAAGCCGTACCTCGGGTCCGGGTACTTCGATACTTCTGATGCAGGGCTGAGTTTACCGAGATTCCGCCTCGCCCTTGGCAGATACCTCGCTGTTGCATTCGGTTGGCTGAGATATGCCGGCAAAGCTTATGACTAGCCTGGTACCTCCCTCTTGGGACAGGGCTGATAGCTTGAGGTTCAGCCGTCGGAGAGATAATCCCTTCACACAGTCAGACAAATCCCGGCTGGGAGACGTAGGAGGGCGGAGGGGGGGGGGGCGAAGACGAGTATTTGAAGCGAACACCTCGCCTCATTGCTGTCATTGAAAGCTGACAAGCCAGTCAAAGCCTTTCACTTGTGACACCGACAGGACCTTCTGGAAGCAGGAAACGATGAAGGCACTCTTTTACCAATCGAGTTTTGTAATCGCAGCATTTGTCGCCACTGTTCAGGGCGCAGCGGCAATCTCCGGGCCGATCTCACTCCACCAGTACCGGCAGACCTCATGGCCTCAGAGCATCGCCGGTAATGTCTACGGTCATTCATGGCCAGAGTTCGCCCAGAAGACGCTCCGCTGGTCAACTTACGAAGGGCCGACATTCGACAGCATCTTCATCCCACAGAATGAAGAAGACCTAGCGACTGGTGTGAGTACCCTCGAGACGGAACTGGGGTCGAGGTTATGTCAAGCTTAACCGTGGTGATTTTAGTTGAGCTACCTGTCCAGCAACAACATACCGTTCTTAGCAGGCAAGACAGGCGGACATGGATATTCCCCAACCCTGCAGCTCATCCAGAATGGTGTAATGATCAACATGGAGAAGTTCAATTTCACGAAGATGAACAACGATACGACCGTCACGATCGGCGGTGGCGTCAATTTCAATGAGCTGGTTCAGGTCGTCGGTGGAGCAGGGCGAGAACTCAGTGAGTTGCACCCTAAGCGTTCCTATTGATATCACTCTTTCACTTCTCTTGTCCGCCGTTCTGATGCCCGTGGGCCATATAAATAGCTGTTGGATCATGCCCTTGTGTAGGTGTAACTGGAGCCATGCTTGGTGGCGGTGTTGGCCGACTCCAGGGTGTGCGGGGCTTGACGATTGATGCCGTCCGTAAGGTCCGCGTTGCACTCTGGAACGGCACCATCGTCGAAGCCTCCAAAAAGATTAATTCAGATTTGTTCTGGGGCATGCGCGGAGCCGGTCAGAACTTCGGCGTCGTTGTCGACACAACCTTAGAAACGTGGCCAGCCACCAATGGCGGCCAGCACTACCAAGCGGACTTCACCTATGGCCTGGATTCTGCTGAAAACCTTGTGGAGGCAATGAACTCGCTCCTTCCACTACACCCTGCATTGTCACTGATAGTAATCGTGGGCTTCAACAGTGAAACAATAGAGGTAAGCAAGACGTGATCCCCACAATGTGATCATCAGACACTGACCTTTTTCTATATAGCCTGTCCTCGCTCTGAACCTGGTCTACGCTGGATCCCAAGAAGAAGGCCAAAAGTATGCAAAGCCCTTCCAACCATTCAGCCAGACACTCAACGAGGGCATGATCCCCTGGACCGACTTGCCGACGAAGTCCGCAGGCGGAGCTGTGGTAGCTAAGTGTGTCGACGGCCAACGTCACAACATGTACGGTTCCGTTGCCCGAAAGCTAGACCCCAAAGCCATCGCGTGCATGTTCCACGAGCTTGCCGATTTGGTCAAGGCGCACCCCGCCGCCAATGCGAGCACGATACTCCTCGAGACATTCGGCCAGCAGGCTGTCGACGCCTGGCCCGACGACAGCAGCGCTTTTCCACACCGGGGGTACCTGGCCAACTTCGTCGAGACCGAGATCGCGTACGTCGATGACGCTGTCGCCGACATGGGCGACGCTTTCGCTCGACGCTGGCGTGATTACTACCTCGAGCCCGCGCACTCGGGCTACACAGGCCAGCACGTCTACCAGAACTACGCCCACGACGACGAGCCCCCGTCGGTGCTATACGGGACCGCCCCATGGCGTCACGAGCGCCTCACCGCGCTCAAGCAGCACTACGATCCGAAGGGCATGTTCAATGCATACCACCCGGTTCCGCCGACCCTTACCGACTGGCACTAAGTGCTGGAGACTCAGCTCAACTGAGGTCCTACGTCAACCGATACAAGATACATACTCATTTCCGGTTTAAACATGATTATTGGTGGCCGATACTAGAGGGGATGCATGCATGAGAAGATAGGTGATGATCTAATACATTGCGTTGGCTTCCTAGGTACACATTCACATGGCAATTAACTAGATCATGTTTATCAGACCGCAATTTCAATGCCTTTTCAGACGGGAAAATTAAATAACCATTCTTGTCCTACTCTAGTCCGCTCCTTACTTGAGTCTCAAAATCATGACACAATCTTCTAGCTCTTCGTTATACTTCAGCACTTTGGAAATGGTGAAGCCTGCCAGGTCCGCTAGAGCCCGCCACTCGGCCTCTGTGCGCTCACATGCGCACAGACACGCCGCCATGCACATGTCACCCAAGGTGGCCCTCCAGGTCGCGCCGACTTCGGACACTACGATCTCGTCCAGCAGGACGACCGAATCCTCCGTCATGCCAGCCCTGAGGTTGTCGAGGATCTCCGTGCACTTGTTATCCGGCCAGTCGTGGAAAACGTGGCGGAAGTAGTAGGCTCTGGCACCTGGCGGTTCAGGGATTAGTCCAACGTTCTAGCAGAACGCATTGCCCTGAACAATTGTTTCATTAGAGTGGGAAGGGGCGGAATACCTCTGATTGTCTGCGGTGTAAACATGTCGTGGACCGCCGTCTCGATAGTCTCGAGCCCGGGCAAAGGGTTGGCATTGACTTGCTCGATCACATGGCCCAGGTCCTGTAAAATTACTCGGCCAGGAAGCCTTTCGTATCGCTTCCTCATGGCGATGGCTTGGTGGCCCCGGGATCCTCCAACGTCGACGAAAAGGACGCTAGAGTCATCGCTGCCACAGGCTAGTTCCTCGTCTAGACTCAGCACATCCAAGAAGTTTGGCTTATGGTCGCGCTGCGAGGACATCCAATTATTGAAGCTGTCCAAAAGCCCGGGATAGCTTTGAATCCATTGAAACAGGTGCTGGTCCGTCTTTGCCCCCACGTTCCATGGTGTCCACTGGGAGTTGGTGGGGTTGGCGTATCCCGTGTCCCGCAGGTACTGGGGTAGTCCCATCAGAGCAGGAGTGGTCAGCTCGAACTGTACGGTGATACCAGATTGGCCCCCCTCCCATGCGAGGGTCTCGGTGATGTTGTTTGGAGCGAAGTCATCGAGTCCGTGTTGGGTGACCATGCCGACTGACTGGTAGTATCGCAGTAATCTCTCTAGGGATACTTGTATGAGCTCTAGGTCACATCAGTAGCTTCTTTTGTGGCAGATACTAACTGATTAGGACCAAGTTCACGCCTGTCTTGTTTGCGAGCTCCGAAGCTGACATGACGCTGCTCTTGGCTAGGTGGCCGAAGATGCCGGTGTCAGTTCCCACTTTGGCGAGAGAGAGTTGCATTGCCTGTTATTGAAGTATAAGTTAATGAATATTGATGTGATTTCGGAAATAAAGAATTACCAGGGACGAGAATGTCCTGGTGGGCGGCTTGAAAGCTGCAACTACATACCGAAAATGCTATTCGATGAATGGAATCATTGCGGGTTTCCATGCAAAGACTGAGTTTTCGACCTGCGTCTCGGAGCCTATGTCTCAAACGCTCGTCTTTAAGGTCAAGAACCGCTTGAGGATTAGCAATGATTCCTTCAAGCCTCTCAACAAGGCTCTGTGCTTGATGCGGACCAAAAGACATCTCGACGAGTGATAGTGGATAACAACTGCCCATATGCAACGCTCAAGTGTTATCTATATTTGTACCTTGAGGTGTTCTCCAGTTATAGAATCCGGGAATCCTCAGAGGTTAGTTTGCAGGAAAGTGTTTTGGTCGGCCCTATTTTGCGGACCTACCCGGACCTACCCGGACCTACCCAAGCCCAGCTCAGGGGCTTTGCCATGCTCTAATTAGGTTGGTAAAATTAAATCTCGTTTTATCTTATATATTTCAAAACAAGATTAATACTATTTTATAATCATATTTATAATATTGTAATATTACATAATATTTTAGATAAAATTTATATTTTATATTCTTTTTAACTAAGCAAATATGTTTTTTATAATTCCTTTCATAATGTTTTTTTTATTTAGTGATAATGCTTTTAAAAAGGGGTGTTTAGTATGTAAAAG
The DNA here is from genome assembly GCA_037177825.1 of Diaporthe sp. P3_1W. NCBI lineage: Eukaryota > Fungi > Ascomycota > Sordariomycetes > Diaporthales > Diaporthaceae > Diaporthe > Diaporthe sp. P3_1W. The sequence goes on from JBAFXB010000001.1 coordinate 8,049,034, forward strand.
GGTGGCCCGAATCAGGGGGTGGCCCGAATGTGGGCCACTAGACTTAGTCCATTAATGATCTCGGAGCATTCTTCATTACTACCTGCTTTCAAGACGTCATCCATGAACAGCTTAGCAAGTAAGAATGAGCCTTGGCACTTCTGAAGTAACTTCAGCGTGATCTCTTCCTACTTGTGAAAATTTTCGCCCCTCGACGTGCGGCTTCTCGAAAACAAGATCGGCAATGTAGAGTCTGAGATCTATCTTCTTCGTTTCTTGTTGAAATTGGGACCATGGGCTGTCGCAATGGAACCAGTCCATGATGCTGCGGTATGGGCGAGAGGCGATCAATACGCGCCACCTCTTGCTTCTCTGCTGAATCTCTCACAGACCCGCGACAACTTCTTGTTGGTGGTCACGTGGAACTTCGTCGAGGCCGTCCACAATGAGAACTACTGAGCCGATCTTGACCGTAGTCTTTGCAAAATTCTCCATTTTCCGTTCCCATTTCTCTGTGAGTGAAGGGAAGTTTTCGCGATTGGAGAGGATTGTTTTGATATACTCCGAAACTAACTTCGGATCGGGTAGCTGTGACGGCACGGCACTTATAGTAAGTATCGTTGAGACGCGGAGTGAACTCCTCCAGGCTTCCCTTCTCTACACCAAAACCCTTCCGTCGACCTGAAATCGTGATGTGGGCGTCATAGGGACGGCTGGAGCGCAGGAAAAACCAGGACACGTTGTGCAGCGCAGAATACCTGGCAAGCTCTGCCTCGTACTCCACGCAGGGGTTGCGGGCATGCAGAATCGTCCACCGTCGCCGCGGACATACCCTGGCAGGATGCCAGTCGGGATGAGAGACGCGATAGTACAGCTGCCGCAGAGGAAATTCTCTTGATCTGGCACCTGTTGCTCCTCATCATCACAGTCCCCCTAGGACAAGGTAATCCTTTCTGGCACGATCTTGCAGATGGCTCGGGCTAACCCTAGACAAAATGCCCTCTCCAACACATACGCCTCAAGTATTAGTTTCAAATAAACACGAAAAAACATCTTAGAACTTGAAAATTTGTGATTTGCAGGTAAAATAAGTAAGCAGTTATAGTTATAGGTGAGAATCAAGTTTACTAACCTCTCTTGGTTAAGCAATCCTTTTTAGTTTAGATCCGAGTCTCATTAATTGCTACCTACTTTCTCTTTTTAGCAGTATTTGCAGAGGTTTGTCTATAGCTCTCTTGCTACCCTCTCTAAACGCGGCTCACTTTTCTCTTGTCTACAGATCCGACGTTGTGAACGTTATGAGGAGCCAGCCTGGCCGTAATGCAGCGTGAATTGCACCCCAGGGCAGAGAAACAGAGTCCTGCAAGACACCCAGGGTTGACAGTGTGTCTTTGCTTACCATCTCCGCATTCCAACTCATCAGAACCGCCTACTCCCTGGACCCAATGGAATACGGCCGGCGTTCCGAGGACGTCCACGCCCAGGAAAAAGGATCTGTTGCCTAGCTGAACATTTGCAGCCATCAAGGAGCTGACAACCAACAGCTTAAATGTACACGTAGCCGGTGAGTTACACTCCCCGTGTGCTCCGGGGTGCTGTGCCTCTTTTTGGGGACACCCACCGGATCCTTCGGTGAACATGCCAGGGTGCTGGTTTGGCCGCGACAGGGGTGTTGATTTCCGCTCGATGTGCCATTCCTGTATTTCGAATCTGCACTAATCTATGTTGGGAATGTACAGTGTTCCACCAGGACAAAATGCCCCTGTCACTGTCAACTAACGCGCGTGGCTAGGAGTGAAATGTGGGTCCTCGTGCCATCCATTCACCGTATACTGTGATTGGCCAACCTCAAAGACCGTCCAGGAATTATTTGAACTGTGCCGAACATATAATGTGAGGCTTCGTCACTTCGTGGATGCTTTGACTGGAAGAGCCTTCTCGAACACCAAGCAACTCCTCATCCCAATTATTTAAATCATTCCTCAAATTCTCTTATTTTTCTTGACCAAGACCAAGTCAAAATGGCTTCAGAGACCTACGATATCGTCATTGTTGGTGGCGGTACTTCGGGCCTAGTTCTGGCCAACCGCCTCTCCGAAGACCCCAATGTACAGGTCCTCGTGCTCGAAAGTGGCGACGATCGCAGCGCAGACTCGAACACCCTGACTCCGGGGGCCTGGCCGTTACTGTCGAAGTCTCCAGCTGACTGGACATTCCCCACGATCACGCAGAAGAACATCGAGAAGCAAATCACGATCCCGCAGGGGAAGGCCCTCGGAGGTTCCAGCGCAATCAACAGCTTCCTGTTCACGTCGACTTCCAAGGCGACTGTGGACGGATGGAAGAATCTGGGCAATGAGGGCTGGGACTACAATGCATACGAGGAAGCTCTGAAGAAGTCGTATACTCTGCATAAAGCCTCGGGGGAAACTGAAGGCAGTGGCCCACTGCAGGTTACGCTTCATACACCTAAGACCGGCTGGGAGAAGGCTTGGATTGACGGCCTGGAGTCGGTTGGGTTTCCGAGGACTGATCCACTCTCTGGCCGTCTTGGTGGACCAAATATAGCTGTCGAGAGCATCGACCCCAAGACGAAGCAGAGGAGCTATGCTACCAATGCATATCTTGATCCAGTCCGAGGCAGGAAGAACCTGACAACCCAAACTCATACAACCGTTACCAAGTTGTTGCTCGAAAGGGCTTCCCCAGGTAGCGATGCTGTCGCAAAAGGCGTACAATTTACCACCAAGGGAGGATCTACCCAACGTATCGCAGTCCGTAAGGAGGTTATCATCTCTGCCGGGGCCATCAACTCACCCCGAATCCTCGAGCTCTCGGGGGTAGGCGGCGCCGACTTGCTTCAGCGCTTGGGAGTCGATGTTGTAGTTGACAACCCACACGTTGGCGAGAACCTCCAGAACCACCTCTTCACCGGTCTTGCCTTTGAGGCTCGCGACGATGTGGACACGATCGATGCTTTCTTCCGCCAGGAACCTGATGCCGTCGCTGCAGCCCTGCAGGACTATGGCACCAAGGGGACTGGTCCCCTCAGCACCAGCAACATGATAACTATGGCCCAGCTTCCGCTGCCCGAGTTCCATACCCCAGACGGGCGCAACGAGCTCGACCAGCTTCTAGGCACCTTGGAACCGGAGGCGGACGCACGCCGCTCTCCGTCAACCACGCCGGCCTTTGCCGCCGCACACGAGGCCTTTGTACGATCCATCCTCAGAGACCCGAACGAGGGGCTGGGCAACTACATCTTCGGCGCCGCCTACGCGCCCTTCGATGCTCCCAGCCCAGACTACCGGGCTCCGGGGAAGCACGTCTCCATCGCAATCGAGCTGTCGCACCCGCTCTCGCGCGGCTCCGTCCACATCACCAGCGCGGCGCCGGAGCACGCCAGCACCAACGAGGGCGTTAGCATCGACACCCGTTCTCTCACCCACCCTCTGGACCTCGAGGTGCTGGCGCGCCAGGTACGCTTCGCCGAGGACATCTTCAGCCGTGCGGAGCCGCTCACGCGCCATCTGAAGCCGTACACCAAGAGGTTTACTGAATTGGAGGCGGCCAAGGCCTACGTGCGTCGCACGGTGGACGGTTCGCACCACTATACTGGTACTTGCTCCATGATGCCTCGTGCTATGGGCGGCGTGGTGGACAATAGGTTGCGTGTCTACGGTTGCTCCAACCTCCGCGTGTGTGACGCGAGCGTTATTCCCCTGGAGCCGACGGCGAATCCCCAAGCAGTGATCTATGGGGTCGCCGAGCTGGGAGCCACCTTGATCAAGGAAGACATGCTGTGAGCAGGGGAGGTGTTAGGGTTGGTCAACTGGGCCGGCCCACCAACTACGCCCAGCTGTGTCATTAGCCCGTCCTGGGGCACATAATGTAGCATGGGCTGCCGAAAACCTATGCCTGCGTCTGTGTGTTCCTGATGTATAAATCAAAGTACTCGGGTATTAGTTTAGTAGATAGCCTACAGGATGCTTCAGTTCTCCAATCTGTTGACTTCAGCCCGTCCCACAACGATCTATACTCCCGATTACGAAACGGGAAACATACGTAATAGGCAATTCCAGTATTATTAGCTTGGCACAAGGAATTTGAACGACAACACACTTGGCTCAGCACAAATATAAGGCAACCGTCAAGATATGCAGAGAAGTCTCTCTCGTCCTAGCAACACAGCCTGTTTCCCTCCTCAATCGCAGCGTCTCTTGGTCTAAGTAATTGAAGCCGAGTGCTGTGCGCCTGCATTGAAGACAACCAGAACAGTTCCTGACAATGCCTGGCGCAAACTCAGCGCGATGGACCTCGGATTCCGTTTTCGCCCTTTGCGCAAATCTGACACGATTCGTCTACTGAGAATCGAGTCATAGCCTCTAGCCGACGACCCCCGCATTTGCTGTACGCTCCAGCATTTCCCAGATGAGAGTCAGGTCTCTTTCAATCACTCGCTAAAGGAAGCCTTGAACAGAGCAATAAGATCAAAACTTTCGTGCGAGGCTATCTGCAGAACCTGTTTGATTTAGTCTTGTTTCCTGTTGAAAAACCCCTGGTGGACTTCGTGAAACTTTACGACCGGGGGTATCCATCACCTAAACAGAGTATCAACAAGTTAAAAAAACAGGCCCGTGTGTTTTCGTTACTTTGAAGTTACAAAGACGTCCTTGGATTTCATATCCTTTGTCAACGGGTTATTCCCCGGTTTTGACGAAGAAGAACTCTACGCCTTGTCTGGGACACATGTCAGCTACAGAAACATCCTACTCGTTCGCCATACGCGATGTAAGCGGGATGTTGGCAGCTATCCAAGACTGTGTCAGACGCCGGAACAGGTGGTTCTTCTACGGAGGAAGAGAAGGACCAAAAGAAACACGGAAAATGTGTAGGAAGGTTCATGTTTAGCGCGTCTTTGACTCCGGGCCGGAGTGATCGCACACTCGCCTCCGCGGAGACTTTGGTGGCAAATTAAAGTGGCTAGAAAGTCGGGAAGAGAAGACAAAATCTCATCGTGTCACAATCCATAGCGCAAATTGTATCCATATTGACAGGAGACAGAGATCATTATTCAACCCGGGGCGGATTTGTATCCAATACTAACTCTTTGACGAAAAGTCCTGCCTTTGCGCTATTCGTTGCGCATGAATGTTGAAATCGCAGATGTATGGACTAGATTCCTGGAAGCGAGCCGCTGGAGAATCTGCCACTGAACGCGCCGCAATCCTTTCTCCTTCGATGGTGGTTAACACAGGTCTCGTCCCTGCACTGAGGCCTGATCTGGGATGCCTCCGGGTGGGAGTATGTGTCAGTATCCATGGCATGGAGCCAGTGGTGATTGGGAACGATCTTCATGGTAGGATTCATTATGTCTGTCGTCTTGCAGATAATGATGTCTTCCATGTACCTGGCCACAAAACATTGACAGGAAATGCCAGTATCACCAGCGTTTTTCAATAGGTGAGGCACTATTTCGAGCTTCTGACCACTTTCCCCGCTTCCATCATTGCTTTTTAAGCCTCTGCAATAACGCGATAACTGCCACCCGTCTGAAGGAGGGGGAGGCGGGGTCTCATCATCCTGGCCCGTCTTATAGTAAATAAAAGGGCACGAACTGCTAATGCAAGCCAACTCGGGTAGAGCGCCAGGACGGCTCGCAGGATAGAAAGAACCCGCTGGCCCCAGCTGTCGAAGCCTCTGAAACCTAGCCCTCAACTCATGAGCGGGTATGCGACCATCGGCGGTGAGAGCGAGCGAGTCGATGCGGCTGTGGGGCGCCCACTCCAGCCTGAGAAATACAGTACCCCATTCCGGAATGCCAGTGCCAGTACGGAGACGGGCTCGTGGCCATGTGGGTGCCCCTGAGGCTGTGCAGCGCGTGTCGTGGCCGGGATCGTGACACTCGATATTGAAACTGTTGAGGTAGGCTTCCCGGTCTCCTGCTCCACGGTTCTGCCGCCGCCAGTCGTCGATGTGGGCTGTGACGCTGGCCCATTTGATCTGCACGTGCTCACACAGCTGCACTGATCCCTCCTGACCTAGACATCGTCGTGCTCGTGGACACTCCCATCGCTCCTGACTAGTCTTGGAAAATTCACAGATATCGTGCTGAGTATCACAGGCGCCGCAGTAAAGCGTCCTGTAATCGCGCGGCCGTCTTTGCTCGAATTTGCAGTCGTCAAAAGGTTGATACACAGCCTGATGGGCGTCGTTCCAGCGCCTGCAATTGTCGCAGCGCCCGTCTCTCTGTAGGAGCGATTGAAATTGTGCTTTTAAAGGGGATTCGAGATAGATAGTACGAGCTCCTCTCCAAGATGAAGGAGTCGGATAGATATACCACTCGTTCCTCCAGATGTCCGATTGACGATTAAGATGACGAAAGAATATCCTCGAGACTGCCTGGAGACAATGCAGCGTAACGGGATCGTCGGCAAGGAAGTCGAGTATACGTAAGAGGAGCTCTTCAGGCAGCCCACTGAAGGGACAGAAACGGTTATTGTAGAATTGTGCGGCTATGAGCGGATCCATGCTGCGCTGTAGCTCGCATAGGGTGAGGGACAAGGCTCGAGCCTGTTCACTGTCACGCTGCTCCCCCTGGATACGCCTGTCGGTTTCGATTGCTTTTGCATCCGCGAGACGCTGGCGCTCTCCGAGCTGCCTTCGGGCCGATCTTAAAAGAGCAGACATTTGTGTCCCTGAAGCCGAGTTGTTTCGAGATTGGGAGGTTGTAGAGCACGCGTTGAAGTCAACGCGTAGGTAGAGGGGTGTTGAGAAATCTTATGTGTGAAAATCAAGATCTTTGTGGCAGAAATCTCACGTCGTGAACAGAGGTGAAAAGTCGATGGCGTTAAATACCTAGACGGTTTTGGTCTACATGGATGGCGTCCAGATGTCAACCTTGGTAGATGGGACCTCGACGGCTTCAGACTTGAGGGACAAGCGGATCGGCCACCCAAGCCTAGCGGCAAGGCTGGCTACCTAGGTACACTGGCCACGCTAGTACCAAGCCAACTGGAACGGTCCAAGACTGCTCTTAACCTTCTTTTCCCCAGCCCAATGATAGGGCAGAGATCTATGTAGGTCATAGCACAAGACGTTCGGTGGCCAAGTTTTACGGCAAAGCCAAGGGAGGGCTCGATCTTTGACGTCCCGCGTGTTGATAGATGACGCCGGGAAGGCGTGGCAACAGTCAAAAGCATACCCGAATGCAGAGAGCTCTCCAGGGTTCTTGTGGACAGCTCTACACAATTGGACAGTCTACGACTCGGATACTTGGGCTTTCGGTACTGATTGAGGAATTGCCAAGTACATGCATCTCTTCCTGGGGCTTTGAGTGAGTTGTCAAGCACTTCTCGTATTCAAAAGCCGTACTTGAAAATCCCTAGTCGATACCAATGTGCATGTCAGAAGCGGACATGACGGCACAATGATCTCGAGTCTAGAGGAAAACTTACTGGCTGCTTGATAATAGGCTTGCATGCATTGTCCAACCTCTAAAGATGTTTGTGGACTCTGTCCAGTTTTTTAAAAAGAAAAACATTAGACGGAAGAAAGACCATCCTTCGGTTTTGGATGGGACCTTTTCAGTTGCGTGGTGGTGTGCTGACCTGATTGTGAGGGGGTGGGTGCATGTGGAATATTATTTTGTGTATGCATTTGAATCAGGTAAATCTTTGAACACTGGACCGTAAAGTTTGTAGATGCCACCCCTGAAGTCCTTTTTAAAGAATACAGAGATTCGCACCTACGAAAACGAAGGATATACCGGTACCTCGCCCACACCCACACCCACACCCATACGCCCATCACCCATATACCCATATACCCAACTCATATACTTAATTTTGATATCTGGTTTAACTTAAATACATATAGATATTGGGGGTGGGTAAACGAATTAGGCCTGGATAATATGCTTTGACTAGCTATAGCTATGATGTGAGTTAATGTACCGGTGCACCCCTCGTTTTTATAGGTGCGAATCTCCGATTTCTTCTTAAGTGGTCTCGTTTTTAATCTATATATATATGCCTCTTTAAGCAATATATATCAATCCCTTTATATAATAATAAATGCTTAAATATCTAACATTAAAAAAAAATATAATATTAATAATAATAGGTTTTAAATATAATTATAGCTTATAGCTAAGCAAATAGTGATAATTATATAAATAAAGCTAGTGAGAATTACTTTTAATAGCGCTATAAATTATTAATATAAATAGCTAAAGATTAATAATTAAGTAAATAATTATATAATAAAGATTAAAATAATCTTTTTATAAAATATAATAATCTTATAAATATAATTTTAATTAAAAACTTAATCTCTTTCTATTTATATTAATATATATCTTCTTAAGGGATTTTTAAAGAAATTATAAGATTATATAAATTCTTAAGAAAATCTTAATTAGGTAAGCTTATAAAGATTATAACTAATATTTAACCTTAAAGCTATTAACTTTAATAAAAGTTAAAATAATAATTTAATTTTCTTATTTAAATTGCTTTTATAAATATATTATAAAACTTTTAAATAAAGATAAAGATATTATTTATAATAAGATTAATAATATAAAAGAATATAATAATATTATATTTTATTAAATTTATTATTTTATTATTAATAATAAAGTATTTTTTTAAAAGATTAAAAGGTAGTTAAAAAATAAGGGGAGAAAATTTTTTTTTAATATTCCTCCTTTAAAGAAGGGTAATAAGATATTTAAAGCTATTTACGCCTTTATAGATGAGCTAAGGGTTGCTAAAGGATAATTGGAAAGCTAAGCAGATAGCAGCTAGATTAATGAATAGTTAATTTAAAAAATAATGTGGCCGAAGCCTTTCTTCTTAAAAACCTTAGAAGGCAGTGCATTCTTGAGTACAGCGAGGTTGGAAAAGTTTCTTTCATCTCTCTGGAATATTATAACCAAGAGGCTAGCTGCGCGGAGTGACATATTCGTGCAACTCATAGTGTACTCACTCCTAATCCAATGACTCCCAAGGGTGATTTGGTCCAAAGCACAGATAGAAGGCAAGTCACTGAATTCGGAAAGAAAGCTATGCAGCATCCAATATAATTAGAGCTGAAAGTTTGGACAGAGTGAATTAATGAATCACGAGTTGCAGTGACAACAGACGGTGAATACAGACGTGTGACTGTCAATGGCATACAGCATTACCAGGGCAAAATCAGCGGGTCGAAATATTCACTTTGCTTCATCTGATCCATACCTGTGAATCACTCACTCACACAGCTTCAAAAAGGGTCTGCATTTCCATCTCACCCATCTTCTATGGCGGAACCTCTCCACCACAACAACCATCCTCTGCAACTCGAGCCTCGGTTGGCAACACTCCCACAAGTCTTGCAAGACAGATTATCGCCTATTATATTGCCTTATAAAGCCTCTTCAACAGTCATCATGGTGACCAACTTCGGCCTCAAGATGATCATCATGATCCTTATGGGTCTGCTGATGGGTGCCAGTCGTGCCGATGTAGGTCCCAAACACAAAAACAAACATCTGCATTGGCCTTGGAATGTTCAAACGAACTATCAGAGCGAGCGTAAATACTGACAAAAGGTCAAATCAGGTCGTCCCTCACAACACTCCCGTCTTCTATGACAACGACACCCTCCTTGCTCCCAATGCTCACGGCGAGCTGACCCTGTACACAATTGTCGACCCGACCTGGGAGCTGAACATCCCAGGTGCCCCCGATGGGGAAAAGATAAAGGTTACGGGTACCGCCGACAAGGTCGTCCAATACATCAACATGCACTTCCCCGATTACGTTTGGCCCCACGTCCGCGACCTCAACACTACGTCTCCGGAGAAGGCGGCTCAAGACGACCCCACGCCCAACTGCGATGTCTTCGGCCTCGCCCCATACCCCATGGCCAATCTCTGTAAAGAGGTCCTGGATCAGATCAGCACCCACTACTACAACCTAGGTTCCGGCCCTGGAACCTGTGCTCAGGTTCAGTGTCGCACAGACCTTCAGGGCCGCAACGCGGCGATTTGGTGGTGCAACGACGTAAGTCCCCCTCCCCTCCCCTCCCCTCCCCTCCCCTCCCCCAAAACCTGATGTTTATGTTTGAAAGATCTTCACAAGCCCTGATACTAAAGACTCGCGCCTCACAAAACAGGGTCTCACCGGCGCAAGTGCACTTGCCGGTGATATTGCTGAGCTTGCTGGGGACATAATCGGTAATTGCATCGAATATGACACTCCCATGTCCTGGACTCGCGGCCAGGTATTTCACGAAACCGAGCCCTGGAATGTCATTGTCAACGGCAATGAGAAGTGTAGGTAGGGGCTGTCCCGGTGGCAGCTCGTGACCATCGTCACTGGCTAGCGGACAATTCGGGGAGCGGAAACGAAGCTCTGGGCATATTTGGTGGAATCTCGACTTGCCCATTCAACATGATCAGGCTTGAGCGCCATTAGACACAATCAAGCAGCATCCATCAATCAATTAGGCCAATTTCCGGCGCACAGAGTGCTGTATCTGTCCGCGTCTGTGAAGACAGTGTGCCTTTTTGACAACTGTGGGACCTAATTGAGCGTGATTGAGAGAAGTGAACCGTCTCGGATGATAACTAACTACTCATTGACCATTGTAGATACTTGTCCCCCCCCCCCCCCCCCAACCATCGTTATTACCAAATAATTGCTAGGCTGGATGACAGTGCTTAATTATATTTCGGGTCAAGTATTTCACCATCTGTCCCGAATCTACCTCCCAGCCTTGATATCATCCGCGATCTTCTCAGCAAAAGCATAAACTGTACTCTGCGGATGACCAGGCGGCAGCAGCGCAAAGCTGCTCGCATCCACGACCCTAAGCCTCTGCACGCCAATGACCTTCGCGCGGCTATCCACCACGGCCGTCGGGTCGTCAGCCCTGCCCATACGTGCGGTGCAGCTCGCGTGGTACACCGTCATGAGGGTGTCGCGCACCGTGTCCAGCACCTGCTCGTCGCTCGACACCTCCGCGCCGGGGAAGTACTCGGCCATGTCGGCGAGGACAGGACGCATCGCGCCCGAGGCGAAGGCCTGCCTCGTGCGCCTATATGCCGCCACCGCCACGGACTGGTCTGTCGGGTCCGTCAGCCAGCGCGGGTCCACGATGGGCAGATCGGCCACGTCGCTCGAGGAGATGGTCACTGTGCCGCGGGACTGCGGCGCCACCAGGGCTGCGAGTATCGTGGCGTACTGATACCCGTCATTAGGCTGGGTCGTGAAGAGGTTGGTGAAGGCCCCGACGTATCCTGGTGCTGACAGATATTCGATGTCGGGCCACGAGCCGGGAAGTTGATCTAGGGCTGTGGCCGCGCTTGGGGTGATGTTGGCACGCGGTGCCTTCTCCCAGCCGAGAAAATCGCAGACGGGGTTCGTTAAGGGGCCTTCGTTGAAAGGGAGATAGGCTGTTGCGTACTGCTCAGCGACATACGCGAGGTTGTTGGCGAGATATGTGAGAGTCTGTACGTTAACGCGGTATGATGGCCCGAAGAAGATGTGGTCTGTCAAGTTCTGTCCGACCCCAGGACGATCAGCAATGACCGGAAGGTCAAACCTCCGAAGAGTCTCGGCTGGTCCGATCCCCGACAGCATCAGGAGCTGTGGAGTTTGAAAGGCTCCTGCAGAGAGGATGACCTCCTTATTCGCCGAGAGCATGTAGCCCGAGTCAAGCAGCACGCCCGTGGCAGACTTGTTCCCATCGAACACGACCTTGCTCGCCTTGGTTGACTGGTAGACGCTGAGATTCGGCCTTGACTCCACCGCGCTGAGGAATGAGGTCTGGGATGAATCCCGATTCTCGTTGGCTGGATTGATTGTCGAGCTGCAATATTGCGATCCCATGACCGTCCCACTATTGAAGTCCTTTGCTGGAGCTACTCCGATTTCTTCCATTGCTGGCTGGAGGTAGCTGGAGAATGGCTGTGCATAGTTGGCATACGACACTCGCAGAGGTCCACCAGCTGAATCGAAGGCACCGTCATCATATTGCGTCGTTGCGTTCGGATCTCTCTTGTTTGTGTCAGGTGGTGTGAACTGCACGCTCTTCTTATAGTATGGCAGCATGTTCTCGAAGGTGTAGCTCTGATCACCGACCGTGTCAGCCCAGAGCTGCATGGAACCCGTGTCTGGACGCTGATAGATCATGAAGTTGAGAGCTGAGCTGTATTATCAATCAGCCCCGAAGCACGACGAATCTGACAAGACATTCAAATGAACCACGCAGGTTATTTACCTGCCGCCTAGACACTTCCCCCGCGGATAGCGAATTTGGCGGTTATTCGCACCTGTCTGTGATGTAGTGACGAAATCCCAGTCTACAAGTGGGTTGGTATCGGTTGGAGAACTGCCGGCGAAAAGCTATTGGGTTGTCTTTGAGTTAGTTGAAAGATAATGACAACGACGTTCAGGAGCATTGATATGGAGTTTGTCCAGTGCGACGTCATGCCCAAGTTGAGATAATGTATTTAGCTGCTGTAGACCTACTGTGTCACCTGCTGGAGTTGAAGCCAGCAAAGGATCCGAGATCGAGTAGTAAGTGCCAGCCTCGATGACGGCCACTGAGGTAGACGGGTCCTCAGAAAGTCTGGCTGCAAGTGTAAGGCCCGCCGTGCCTCCCCCCGCAATCACATAGTCAAAGGCGGCATCTTGTCTTTTTCTGTGGTCTGAAACAGGCACACAGGCTCCGTAGGACAGGAGCACTGCGATGACAAGACGCGCCGCAGTCATATTGGAGGGTTCGGTGTGGCACAGAAAGTGTGGATGCGTGCAAGATGGGCTTTCAACCCGGATGATGACACAAAACAGAGTTTGCTCCTAATGTCTGCAGTTCATAAACATTTCATGAACGGGTCCTGGGCGTGCAGCTCGCATAATATCCCGTCACCTGGCACCTGCCAGCTTGTGCATTATCCAAACCTAGGCCCTGTTGGATGCATCCGACAGCATTTAGGTCACATTCGGGACAGCAAAGACTCACATGTCACTCTGATTAAAATCTTCCCCTTGGTAGATGCATCTGAATTCGACTTGTTTGTCCGGAACTTTTGGTCCAATCCAGAACATGGGACGAATGATATGCAGGGAGTAAACTTGTGCCGCTCGGACTAATAACACAAAACCCATGCCCATCGTCATCGTCTGCAAATATGCTTAGACTTCATTGGTCCCCAGTGCCATTAGTGCAATGATTATAGCACGTCGTGACGGTTAAAGGATTAGCCAGAAAATGTGATGGTTGGAGAAACCGGCCGAGATGTAAGGCACATATCAAGCACAACAGGTCGAAATGGTTGAAAGTCTGCCTTGCCCTCGAAACCCCTTTCGCAAATGCGTCATAACCACATGTTGCCTCTGCTCTTCCGGATGTCACAATACGACAAAATGGCTGCACATGTTGCCGAGGCGTAACAGTATCACACACATGCCTTCTAGATCATCGCCATGTCGATTGCAAAGGACGGTTGCATTATGAAGTGATTGGGGTTGGTCACTACCTATATCGAGGAATAGTCGCAGCAATCTCGCGCCTAAGTGTGCTCTACCCCATGTACGCCAATGACGTGTTTCGCGGCTAGTTTCGTGGCATCTTCAAGCTTTAGTTCGATTGAGTGAATTCGTGGCTGGCTTAGATGCATCCCAAAGCTTAGGCTATATGTATGTAGAATGCCACTTTTGTCCAAGCGGCTGGACGGGTAGGAAGATGTGTATTCCACAGTCGTCTTCTCGAAAGCCATGCTCCACACCCGCCCATCGGAGTTTATGATTGTGCAGATCGATTTTGTATGAGACGGAGCAGGGGTAGTGGAGTCGACCCGCACTGGTGGAGACCGAAATGCGGGCCGCTTTACCTCGACGACGTCACCCGCATCAATGAGACCACTCCAGACCGGTCCTGCAATGGGGCCTTCTTTGAGGAGGCCTCGACGATAGGATCCGGCAGATGCACAAAGGATCGACGGCTAAGCTTCTTAGCCCGGGCGATGGGCGAGTGTCAATCGTTCGCTATGGCCACAAAACTTTACATGGCCATTCTTGAGGATATCCAAGTACCTAGGTACTGTAGTTGGGACTGCTACATGCAATTGGCCGAGGTAGGGGTCCGCGGAATTGCGGTTGCTTGACGAAGCAAAAATCACGAGCTCTGATGCCATGTTCCCTGCCGCCGTTACATGTGTTGGAACCGCTGCCAGTTTATTGGGCGAGGGCGCATGCACTCTTGCAAACAAAGATGCTGCGCCGGGCCGACTTGTGGGCCACACCGGGATTTCAGGTTTGTTGTTGGCAGCGGTTGGCAGCGAGTCAGAGCCGCATATGGGTGTTCCTGGACATAATACCCCTTTTGTCCGCTTTTTTTCAATATTGCAAGGGGCTTGTGCAGAAATGCGTCTTTGACTCGGAAATCAATTCAACAAGCGATTGTCGACTGCGTCTATTCTCTATCAACTTTCCTTAAACTCTGCCATTCGTTTCCTTATTTTCAAAACGCCCACATCGCGACTACAGCCGATCGTCGCTCCACACTCTTTTGAACAAAATGCATCACCACATCGCGAATTACGCCGTTTTGGCTGCTTCCCTGGTGAATCTCGCCCAGGCGGTCGATGTCACTGTGCCAATCACCATTGCCGCCGAAACGAGCTTCCAAGTGACCGCCAAGGACCTCGACAGCAACGACAAGTATCGTGTATACTTGGCGGCCGCCCTCGGAGGCGAGACTGGACCAACTTGTACGTCTGCAATGTGCCAATTGGCCATGATCGACATGATCTACCCGGATCAGATGTAGATCGAATGCTGACACTACAAAATAATCTAGGCTGGCTCTCCAACTCCACCACACTCTCTACCACCAGCAACTTCACCATCCCGGCGGAAGTCGGCCCCTCGGCAACCTACTACTCGATCGGAATCGGCGAGGTCGACGGCGACGAGGACGACATAGACTACAGCAACAAGTTCACCTTCACCGGCGGCACTGGCAACTACACCAAGTACGAGACGGACCTCAAGGGGTCTCCCTTTTGGGATGCCAACAACCTGCCCTGCACCGCATACGCGTGCGCCAGGGAGTGCGTCGACGCGAGCTACCCGGAGGACCTGACCGATTCCAAAGCCTATGATACCATGAAAGCATGCGTCAACAAGTGCCCTGGCGTGACCCAGACCTCGCAGACGGAGCCGGCCGTGACCACTTCTGCTTCGGCGAGCACCGGCACCTCAACTTCCTCTTCTTCTTCGTCTTCCACCGGTGCCTCGGCCGATGGGAGTGATTCCGATGACAGTGACGAGAATGGAGCGTCTGCGGCAGCTGTGCAGCAGATCATGGTTGTGGGCATGGCCAGTGTTGCCGGTTTCGCTATCCTGTTCCTGTGAGAGCTGGACGGGATGACTTCGACTTGGCACCTGTTGGCCAATGAGCTCGCCAGTCTACATGGAGCAGGAGCATCAATTCAGTATCTTTGTGGGCTGTTAAGGGCCAAAGGTAGATGATGATGGAAGCTTGAACACCCCAAGTCGAGAGGTGCACATCTGCATACTTGTACTCAATCATTCTCAGCGACTCCTTCACGAATCGCAGTGTTTGTGTTGATGTCGGGGATGATGATCTCTATGTATGGTAATGGGTGGGGAGGAGAGCACACTCATAATGTCTTGTAATGAACAAAATGTATATGATCTCATTATACCTGAGCATTTACCTTCTCTGGCTTTGAAAGCTGAAATAAATACACTTTGAGTTTAATGTTGACAATTGCACGGAATGCGGCATCTGATGTCAGCTCCTTCGACCACTTTTCTCTTACTCAGGATCCAGATAATGCCCAGCAGCTGAACCCAATAATGCAACGGGAGAGGATTTTCATATGTCAGTAGATACAGTAGATATCCATATTCGTCAGACATGAAGCGAAAGTACATCCAGGATAAAGTATAAATACAAATTTGATGGCAGAGTTGCTGAGGCTCAAGCTATCGCGGAGCAGTCCTTCTATTTTCAAGTCCCAATCTCATCAAATGATGCTTTCCCCTGCTCTACGCTGTCGTCTTGATGCATTCTCGCCACTACCCCATCCCTATTTCACAACAAACGTCTCCCCGCTCCACCCATAAGCACGAGTCAACCTCCTCCCGTGCCTCCTTGCATCCCAAAATGGAATCTTGGAATGCGGATGCGGCTCATGGAACAGGATGCTCCTCATTCCCGCACCCATGCGGCCGTGCTTGTCATCGCACAGCGTGAATTGCCAGACCGACCCGTACAGCTTTTCCATCCCGAAGCCGGCGGAGCGCATGGCGTGCAGAAATTCAGTCCATGGTACTTCTCCTGGCTTGGACGTCGTGGAGGGCTGGTGAAACAGCGTGCTGAAGACTTTGGAAGCGCGTCGGTCGACTTGGATGGTATGAGCTGGGCTTTGGTCTTCTGACTCCGTTGTCTCGACGGGTGATGAGGCAGAGTTTTGGGGAGTGGCCTTTCCTCGGGTCTTGATCTTGGTCTTCTCTCTCTCGGGCTCTTGAACCTGGTTGGTGTCATCGATGTTGAGTCCTCCGAATGAATGTCCCACGATCTCAAGCGCGGAAACCTGGGGCGCGATCTTCTTGGTGGGACTGACTGGCTGGACCCAGTCAGGGGTCCGCTGCAGCTGACGTCCCTGGAAGAAGAGAACATTCTTGCTATGTTTGGTCAGAGCGTCTTGTTGCTCCATATCTTCTAGCAGCGCATCCCACATCTGGTCAAGCAACAATTCAGCCTTCTGCATAGCGTCTACATTGGCTGGCGTGCGTTTCTTGTGCACCGGGTACAAGCTCTTTCCTGCAGCGGTAGCCATCGACCGAACTCGAACATTCTCCTTGAATTTCAGAAGCTGCATCATCTCGCGCTGTTTATCGGCGAGATGTGCCTTCATGTTTTCTCCGAAATGCGGCGTTCTCATCCTTTCGTGAGACCATGAAGTCCACGGGCCGAAGAGATGGATCTGTTGTAGACATTCGGATAGCAACGCCAAGGTCGATATCTCCTGTGCTACGTATGCAGACACAGCCTGATGAGCATCTGGGACGGTGTTGATGAACTTGTCGTACCGTTTCATTAGCGACTGGATACCGGCAATGTGTCCCATCACTGTGGTATAGTTCTCGTCGAAAAGGCGCTCTAGAATGTGCATGATTTCTGATATATGCTGTGGTGGTCGCTTGTGCCACCTGAAGACGAAGTTCCCGAGGCTGTCGGGTGAGGCTCGTTTCATATACGGTCGAAGGGGTGGAGATGAGTAGGCCGCCCTGCGCAGGTTGAAGAGACTTTTGTCGATGAATGTGCATAGGAAGGCTTCAAGGTTATGTAGCGCGATTGCGAACGGTTCTGGCAATGGGTCGCATGTTCCGTCGTTTCCGCTGTCAAAGTGTTGCTTCTTCAGCCCTACCAGGCTCGTGATATCCCCAACAAGGCTGCTCCAGACCTCGACGCGAGCAAACTGAGACATCAGATATGTAATGGAGAACACATCTTCAAGACTTGTCGTATCCGATCCCCACACCGCCCTACATCCATCGATGGTGGTTGTATGGTGTTGTTCACCAAGCAGATCTGGAACATACTGCGGTCGATGGGCAATGTAGTCCTCTAGGCCCTCTGAGAAACGCCCGGGGTCTTCACGCAAAGCCCAAAGTTTGTCTTCTTCCTCGGTTGCTTTAGCAGTTACGAGTAACTGAATTCGATGGAGATCCATTTGTCCGGGAGAGGAGTATATGGCCTCCAGGTTGGTGCTGGCGAGGGACACCACGCCATCTTCTCGGGAATTCGCTGAAGGCAGAGATGGTTCTGGCTGGATTGCGTACTTGGGTCCAGTCAAATCGCACGTGGGGATGTCGTGGAGGACTTTCTGGACAGCGTCCAAAAGGAATTTGTAGATACGGTCCTGAATCTCTAGGATCCACAGACCGTCTCCTGGGCTAATTGCTCCAGTAGCAATGCGAGGGTCAGCTCCCGTAGAAGAAGACAAGAAGTAGGCCTGTCCTTCTCGCAATTCGCCATACCCCTCTGGGACTGGCTGCCGTCCGTCGAAGTCCATGGTGTAGCCACTCAGCAAGCGCCGCTTGGTCAGCCACATTTGGATCGTGGAGAGCTGGAGGTCGCGTTTTGAAAATGCATGTGGAGTCTGGCGTGCTCTGGCGTTGATCATGAGGAGGAGCGGCTCCGTCTTGGTCAGGTCATGCAGATTGATATATGGCATCAGCAAGGCTTCACGTTGAGACCCCTCGTACAGTTTGCTTTGCCATTGGCTTTCCTGAGACAGTCCCTCCGTATTTCCTTTCGAATTCGTGCTTCTGTAATACTTTTTTTCCAGTGCAAAGTCCGGGCGGTGGTCCCTAGCCATGTTGGGCCAGATCGTGAGAAGTAGATCTCGTCTCTTCACCTTGGATTTGTTGGTCCATCGTTTCTGGATGGTGGCTTCGTGGCGTTTCACAATGGACTGAAGTGTTCCCCAGTTGTCGAAGATTCGCTCTGATGTCTGCCTAATCTCGGAGCGCACCGCAGGCAACTCCTCGTGGGAAATGCGGCTGAAAAACGCATCGAGTGTCGGTCGGCGTGAGCTAGTCGGTTTGGAACTCTGTTCCTGGCCGTCTTGGTTCATAGCTTCGTCCATGATCGCTTCATTGAAGGTGCGTTATTCAGTTGTGCAAGCTGCTAATTGAAAATTGATTGTGGAGAAAAGACTGAAAGGAATGCCGTGAGTAAATGTGAAGTTCGACAAGGAGCGTGCTCTCGAAAGTTGCTGCACACTTTGTGTTCGATGGCAAGATGAGGTGGTGAGCTACACAAGTGGTGTTGTGGCTGCCGAAAGACGCGAGGGTAAAGACAAGGCAGAGCAAATTGCAGGCCAAGCTTTTTGCTCAAAGCTAGCTCTGAGTCTCAGTGAAGGTGATTTTGAACCTGAGAGGTAATTCGTTCCAAGTAAATGGCTGCAATCACAAAGATCAGACCACTGTCTGGCCGCAGCAGGAGAGGGGCTCAGCACTTGCAGGCCACCAAACGCATAGGCAGCCCGCGAAAAAGCCAACTCAGACCGGAAAAATTGGCAAACGGTCGAATAACAAGCCCGTAATAGGGCAATGCGAGCTCGTCGAACGACTCGCCCTGTACAGTCCAGGCGAGCGTCATGACGAGCTTAGGCAGGAGATGACAGCCCTCTCAGCCAGTGCTTTGCTTATTCCTCCCTTTCCTGATTCCAACCATTCTCTGACCTCGTGAGCTTGTTTTCTCGCAAATGTGGTAACATCCTCTGGCAGATGACTCAAACGCCCATACACTGTGTGCGAAGTGATATCGCGGATGCAGTCAGCGCTTGATTGCATCGTAGATCCGGAGCTAATACATCTCTTTGCGAAGACCATCGAAACGGGAACTCTGTACTTGGTCCCCTGCAGACCAGACTTGGACTCGATATTGATCCCGGTCCATCATTTGTTCAGGTCTCCACATGCTGCAGCAGGGACGCCCATCTGAAGGCAGAATTTGGAGAATTAGACTGCCGGGTTCTTCGGACTGGCCTCGTTTCCACCGCCGATGTAGATGGTGGACTCGCCGTGGGGTGTGATAATGTCCACATCTGTCCAGTCCACCGGCCTGAAACCCTCCTCCTGCAATGTATTATAGATATGATGGGAGTATACGATGGGTCCCCGGGCATTGGCGTTGGCAACAGAGTCCGATCTTGTAAGTGAGTGTTCGATAGTGGCACAAGACCAAGCCAGGCATGAAGGGCGAATGTGACAAGAGGTTATTTTTCTGCATGTCTGGACACAAAGCCCTTTCTTGCGGCATTGCCTCTTATCAACCTGGTGGGCAGGGTATTCTCCCAGCCATGCAATCATTTGCTCTTTGTTGGCAAGCACTTCCTTGTTGGCAATTGCCCATGTCCTGATCTTGACGCTCTTATGTACTAAGGTCAAGTGAGACTGAAGACTGTTGTGCAGCACATTGGTCTGACAAGCCATCTCCTCCAAAGTCCTAACCGCCTCACCCCTTGGGAGATGGTGGATGTCGAGGTAGACCTGGGCAGCAAAGACGAGATAAAAGGGCAGTTTGTGCGTCTCAGCCATCTCCATCATACAGCAGAGGACGTCACTCCCCACTGGCCAGTGACACATGTCGCCGTTGGAAACATGTGAGTTTTGGATGATGCAATGCGATACTCCTTGCCCGAATAAGTTGTGACCACCCACTGCCCAACATAGCCTACTCTGTCTCCGAAGCGTCCCAGTCGGAAACCCTCTTTTAAAGGCAATTCACTTTGTCTTCCGCAACTCAACATGCGATGTAGTTATCCAATCTTCAGTGCCTTATACTCCCTTCTTAGTCATACATCACATTCTGTGTGTTCTTTGGTACAAGCCTGATGCTAGATTTGGGAATTTCTGAAGTATTTTGTAAGTCGTTGAGAACACAAATTCTAGACTGCAGACCTACTCATTGATCCTCTGTCCACCTCATCATTGATGCATCTTCTTCACCTGGACCTTGACCCTCGGTGTGAACCGGACTACTCGCAGCATGTGTCTCCCAAACGAACCCGTCGTGGTCACCCAGCTCGAAGTCATAGTCCCACAGCAGCGTGGCAACAATCAGCGATACTCTGATGCGCCATGTGACCCCCAATACAAGCCCTGGTGCCGATGAGGAACGGCCTGTACTCAGCCCAGTTGTCCGCGTCAAAGGGCCCGGACTCTTATGCCCTGGCCCAAGCCCGTCCTCCTCCTCTCGTTCCTCCGGCTTTGGCGGAACTCACCAGCGTGAGCAAAACTTGAAGTACTCGGGCGACCGCTGCATCGACTACAGGTCGGCTGAGACGACGGCGCCCACGGGAACTCCCAGGTCGGCAACGGCGCAAAGAACAACGAGGTCACTTTTCAACCATGGGACGTGTTCCGCTTGACTGTCTTGAGGCCGGACGAGACCCTATGGGCGCCTCATGGGACTTATACTGCTTATGTGCATGGGAGACCTGCTGCTTCTGTGACCTTGCGGCCAACGAGCGTCATGACAAGGTCTCTGTACCTAAAGACACTGGAGTGCTGACTGGCGACGGCAAGCGGGATTTGTTTGCTCCATGCCTCTCTCCCAAAACTCACTCCCTGCAAGGATTGACAGCAAGCCCATCAGTTGCCATGAACTCCATGACAACAACAGGTCTGATCGCGTGGTGTTGAGATTCAGGTCGCGAAAGACGCGTTCACTCTCCTATCCTACGAGTCATGAATTTCCCGACAGACCCTTCTTTTAGAAACAAAACCCACACGTTTGCACGATCCGCCTTACAACATGCTCCAAGAACGGGATCATGACACCCACTTGATCCAGTGACACAGATCAAATTTCGGGATGCGGGAGGAGGAGGACAAATGAGATTGTCCACGAGGCTGAGCAGTCCGGAGCCAAGCCCACTCGAGCAAAAATATTTGATCGCTTCTTCGTGCTTTCAAAACTATGTTGCGTGTCACAGGGCAGACACTCACTCTTCATAGTTTAATTGCATTCTGCACCGTCACTCATTCTGTTAGTTACTTGTTCGCCTTCTTCTGTTCAGTCGTTCTTTGACGCGTCTAACTCAGTCTTTCATTCCTTGATCATACAATTGGCCTTCCACCCCCCAATAATCTCATTCGAGAATGACTTCTGCCCTTCAGGGTTTTGCTCTGGCCGCCGCTTTCTTATCAGAACTGGTGCATTGTGTACCAAGTCCTCTGGCAGATCTCAACTCGACACAGAGCGATTCATCTTTATGCGAGAATTCGGCAAACAACCGGACCTGCTGGGGTCAATATGATATCAACACAGATTACTACGAGACCTGGCCAACCACTGGGGCAGTCAGAGAGTATTGGTTAAATGCTGAGCAAATCACGCTTAGCCCAGACGGCTACGAGACAACGGTGCAGGTCTTCAATGGGTCGCTACCAGGGCCTACAATCGAGGCTGATTGGGGAGACGAGATCGTTGTACACATCACCAACAGTCTTCCCGATAATGGGTAAGCGAGTATTCAAACCAGGACTGCGGTATTGAATCGAATGGGGCTTTGGACTGACAATCTGTGAAGCACTTCAGTACATTGGCATGGTATTCGCCAGTTCAACAACAGCCAGAACGATGGCACGCCAGGAGTGACGCAATGCCCAATACCGCCGGGTGATACAATGACATACCGGTTTCAAGCCACTCAATATGGGACGTCATGGTACCATGGCCATTTCAGTCTTCAATTGGCCAATGGTCTCTTCGGGCCAATCGTCATCCGCGGCCCAACGACCGCCAACTACGACGTCGACCTCGGGCCCGTCATGATCCAAGACCGGTACCACGAGAACGTGTGGCATGTGTGGGAGAAATACCAACGCGTCTTTAATGTGCTAGGGCCTTTCAAAGTCGTAGCCCCTAATGGGCTCATTAATGGCCTCAACCCGTACGACTGTTCTGATTCCGACGATGCGGCTTGTGTCGGTGGAGTGACCGCTCGCTATAACACAACATTTGAGCCGGGCAAGAAGCACCTCATGCGCATTGTTGGTGCGCAGACTGACGGTTACATGAAGTTCACTATCGACGGGCATACTTTGACTGTTGTCGCAGCTGATCTCGTCCCCATTGTGCCATATACTACGGACAATGTAATTTTGGCAAGTGGACAGCGCTACGACGTGATTGTGGAAGCGGATCAACCAGTCGGATCCTACTGGCTACGAGCCATCTATCAGACCGCTTGCAACTTCAACGATAATGATAATAAGGACAATATCCTCGGCATTGTCTACTACGGGAACTCGACAGCTGAGCCGACCACGACTGTCAGCGACGAGATCGACAACTCATGTGGCGACGAAGACTACGACAACCTAGTCCCATGGGTACAGCACACGGTGGACGACAAGGAGGAGCAGAACTACCTCGACGTGGGATGGTACTACGACACCAGCTTGGTCCTCCACTGGACCATGCACGACGGCTACCTGAGTGTCAACTGGTCGGACCCGACGCTCTCATACGCCTACAACGGCGTGTCCGAGGACGACTACCCGGACAACAGCAACACGGCCAACATCGACGCGCCGGGCAAGTGGGTGTACTGGGTGATCCAAGACCTCACCCTCACGAACGCATACCACCCGATGCACCTCCACGGCCACGACTTCTACATCCTGGCCCAGGGGCGCGGCGTCTTCATCCCGGGGATCACGAAGCTGAACAAGGACAACCCGCCGCGGAGGGACACCGTGACCCTCTACGGAACGGGTTACACCGTGATCGCTTTCAAGCTGGACAACCCGGGCGCCTGGCTGTTCCACTGCCACATCGCGTGGCACGCGTCTCAGGGGCTTGCCATGCAGCTCATCGAGAACCAGTCTCAGATCCAGTCCGTGGTCGGGGACGATACGGAGATGAACGCACAGTGCGCGGCCTGGGATTCGTTTTATTCGTCTCCTGCTGGGTTGGCTTATCAGCAGGATGACAGTGGAATTTGAGTTCGCTGATAATTTTGACCTGAACAGAGGTCTGCCTTAACGGGCACAAAGGGTTTGGTGGTCCCGAATTTATTTCTTAGTATTAATTGGACGATCATTATAAATCATGATTAATGTTTGCATCCCAATTTTGGTCTCTGTAATTACTTTGAGAAAGGGAGGGAGCTCCCAGTATGGAGAATTTACAACATGCTTGCCTACCAGTCTTGATTGACATCATAAGGGGGAAAAATTACAGAACCTCGAAACTTGTCAGAGTGAAAATGGGACAAGATCTCACTCTGATGATCATGAAGGTGTTGTGGAAGCTTCGGAAGGCGAGAAAAGGGACCTGATTTGTTTAGCAGGCACATACACGCGGCCTGATGTAGACCACGATGACCTCGTCTGCTCTAATAACACTTGAGCAGAGAAGAACACAGATCAATCTTGCTTGCCAGCACGCGCATTCTCGTCGTCCTTGATAGCCGGCACGTCTGCTCCCCTGACGAGGCTCTTGGCCTTACCGTCCACACTAAGCCACATGAGATCAGGTCTGCTGTAATGGCCCGTGCAATGAGCAAACATCTTGATCCTCGTGAGCTCATCCAGGTCCAAGTCGGCATAGAGGATGCCCTCGTCCTTGTCTCCCAGTGGCTCGGTGAGCCTCCTCCCGTCCGGGCCGAAAATGGCCGAGGAGCCGCCGCCGGGCGCGCCCATCAGAGGCGAGCCCGCGGTGCCATTTGCCTCTACCGCCTTGTCGGTGAGGACAGCGGTGCAATGCAGGACAAAGGCGGTCGCCTCGATGGCATAGACCCGAGCCAGGGTTTGGCAGCCTCGAGAATGGTCAGTTCTTGCTATAGGAGCCGGATAGAAAGGCAGGATCACTAACCCTCAGCAGACATGGACCACAGGTCGGGCCCATTCCCGGAGTGGGGGGTCACGCTCGGCCAGGCGGCGACGTGAATCTGCTCCCGCTGGGCGATGGTGTTGAACTTCAGTAGCGGCTGAATATGCTCCCAGCAGGACAGCTGTCCCACACGGGCGAAGGGCAGCTGGGCGACGGAGGCCAGGCAGGAGCCGCTGAGACTGCCGCCGTCGCCCGAGGCGCCCCCGGGTGCGTCGCCGAAGATGGTACGCTCCATGTGTGTGGGCTTCATCTTGCGGCGGTGGACCTTGACCTCGCCGTCGCTCCCAATCAGCGCCTGGGCGATGTACAGGGAGTCGTCGTCGTTCTCAGAGAAGCCTAGCGAGACGGCAATGGCGTTCTCGCGCGCGCAGGCCCTGATGGTGTCCATCTCAGGCGAGGCGACCCGGAGTGAGTTCTTGATGTACTTGACGTTGATGTCGAAGTCGACCGGGCGGTTCCTGTGTAGTGTGAGCGTGAGCTAGCTGGTGGGCGATGGCGAGTGGAGGATATGGCCTCGGTGAAGCCTGGAGCGACATACCATATCCAGGCTGGGTAGCCTGGTATGAAGCATTCTGGGAACGCGATGAGCTGAGCCTTGTTTGCTGCGGCCTCCCTGATAAGCTTACACGTCTTTTCTACGGCGCCCTGGAGGTCGAGCCAGACGGGCTCCGCCTGCGTGACGGCGACATGAACTTTTGAGCTGGACATGATGGTGGGTGGATGTTTGTCGATGTTTCTCAAGGGGGGATATCTTGAATTTCAATTACCGAAGTTCACTGCTTCCACGTGCCGTTCTCGTCGCATTTATCTTGGATTAAGGCGCGGCCAAGGCGCGAGATTAGACAGACCGAAGTGCGGAGCTGATGTCCGTTGGGTTATCTTCTCATAAGCCGACCAAATGCCGGTATCTGTGTCCTGCTACCAAAACATGTTACACATAAAATTCAGTCCTGAGGATACACGACGTAAGCCAGCTATGTGTTGTATGCTTGTCGTCCTAATTCTGATCTTGACATACGTGCCTGGGTCTGGACGCTTCATGATTTCGTTTACTCGTCGTCCACGGTGCCAATACAGGCGTATCTGTGCATGTGATATCTGAGAAGAAATGTGGATATGTTTGCAGCATCGCGATATGATCATGACAATGTTTTCATGTCCGAAAAAAAAAGATGGGCTGATGAATTTAAACGTGCCCTCATTGCCGCGACAGACAGCACAAACCTGCAATGCGGAGGTCTAATAGCCATAGAAACAGAGGCAGAGGCAGAGGAGGGCCCACTCAAAGCAGGTCTGTCTGACGACATGCCCGTGTGCCAACAATGCCCCCTGGCATTCGGCCCACTGGACTGGCGACCATCCCTGCGTAGGCCTATCGTCGCGGCTGATAAGCACGTTCCAGGGACCACATGAAACCGGCGGGTCTCCAGTGCTCTCTTCCCCAAGGCCTGCGGCCGGGATGTTGCGGCTGCGTGTTGCTGCTGCAGGTGGTCTAATAATGGCCGCCAACAATTACGCATAGCATGGTAATAATGCCCTCGTGTGACACTCATACTTTCTTGTACCACTTCCGCAACCTGTTCTGCAATAATCCTCCTGCATTCTCGCTCTGTATTTCCGACACTCCAAAGATCCAGTGACTCTACAACGCGCAAACCGTACTTGACCCGTTCCGAACCCGTATTCGACCGAACACGACGAGCTGATCGAGCTGCACACCGACCGACTGGCTGATCGACGCGACGATGACGAGACCGCGGCGCTCCTCCGCCGCAAGCGACGAGAGCAATCTCACCGCGCGTGACCAGGTACGACGCACCATCGCGACGCAGAGAGACACGGATCTATTAGAAAAGGCGCTGACATGGCATGGCGGGTTGTTTAGGAGCTGGGTAGTATGTACGATTATCTGGCCAAGATCATATTGCTAGGACCTAGCGGGACGGGCAAGTGAGTGATGCCGCCGACACCGAAGCCCCCTGAATGAACCCCCGGCCAGGTTGCACCCGACCTCGAATACCGCCTGCAAGAAACAACAACGCAGACGCTCCCGGTACAAGAGCCCTCGCTGATCTGTGCCTTGCCTCGCAACTCTAGATCCTGCTTGCTACATCGCTTCGTCAAGAACGAGTGGAGGGTCCTCTCGTCACAAACTATCGGCGTCGAGTTCGCGACCAAGATCATCAAAGTCGGCACAGGCGCAAGGAGGAAACGGATAAAGCTACAGGTCAGACCACACCCCACTCCATTCCGCGCTGGCCGAAGCATCGCTGACACCTCGATCCGGAACCACAGCTCTGGGACACCGCCGGCACCGAGCGCTTCCGATCCGTGTCTCGATCCTACTATCGCGGCGCCGCCGGCGCCATCCTCGTCTACGACATCACATCGCACGCGTCCTTCCAATCCCTACAACCCTTCCTCAACGACGCGCGCGCCCTCGCCTCCCCGAACCTGACCCTCGTCCTCGCCGGCAACAAGCTCGACCTCGCCGACAGCAACGCCCTCATCGACACGTCCATGCCGCCGCCCACCCCCTCCAGCTACAGCTCCTCCAACACGATCACGGCGCCCGCCGGCGCCGGCGCCAGCAGCTACGCTTCATACTCGGCGGCGAGCGTGAGCAGCACGACGAGCAGGAGCACGATGGCGACCATGACGGACAGGGATTCGTGGGGCGGCGGACTGTCGGGCGGCGCCGGGCACGAGCAGCGGGCGACGATCGCGCTCGAGGGCCGCGAGGTGTCGGCGACCGAGGCGAGCCGGTGGGCGAGCGGCGTCAACGTCCCCGTGACGATGGAGGTGAGCGCGCTCAACGGCGAGGGCGTCGACGAGGTCTTCGGCCGGCTCGCCAGGATGATCCTCACCAAGATCGAGCTGGGCGAGATCGACCCGGACGACCCCATGAGCGGCATCCAGTACGGCGACGCCGGGGGCCTGTGGCATAGCGGCGCCAGCACCGACGGTGCCAGCATCAAGAGCTCGCTCACCACGGACGATATCGGGGCCGGGGGCGCGCGACGGAGGGGACGGGGCAGAGGCAAGAGTAGGAGTCAGTGGGGGATGGGCGGCATGAGGGAGTGGGAAGAGGTGTTCACGCTGAGCAATCGGAGGAGCAGGAGAGGCTGCTGCTAAGACTCAGGAGCCCATTCCCTGTTCTATTCTGTCCTGCTCGGTTGTGCTCTGCTCTACTTTTGCTCTACTGTTCTGTGGCGACGTTGATACATTTTGCTTCCAGGATACCACTGCCTTTTTGTTTGAAGCGGTTGAAGCGGTTCTGGGCCCACGGCAATAGATAGGCATGCGGCGTTTTGTTGGACGGTGTTTTGGACACGCGACTAAGAATTGCTCTATCTATATATATCGGAAAGAGACAGCTGGGTGTTCTGCGGGCGTTGCTGGTCTGCCTTGTACCTACAGTCACTCTCGTTCTTTTGTTTTCTTGGAGAGATCAGGCCGAGAACGAGCCTAGGGACCTTCTTTGTGGAGGAAACCATTGGAGGATAGCCGGCACGAGCTGCAGTGCCTCGATAATAGCACTGATGGGAGACCGACCGAAGCAGGCTGCTCCTGTCGTGAACCCACACTGATGACGGCCCCCACCCCCACCCGTCGAGCCCAAGTGGGGGCAACTTCCATGACTGGAATGACGGGCTTGCATGCACCGCGGTCCAGGGTATATGCCACTCGGTACGTACACTACAATGCCTCGGCCGGGTGATAGGCAGTGGGCCGAGACGAACGACGACGAACATCGACCTGATGAGGCTGCGCAGCCGTGGTCGCATCCCGAGCCGTGCAGTCGGCAGACCACGGGAGAACCAGAGGCTGGATGGAGACGGGCGGAGAGGCCTCGTCCGCCCGCCTACAGCACAGGCGATCCCGAGGGGCTGCACCACAAGGATTAAGGTGGGCTTACCCTTGCATAGGCCTAGGATGATTCTTTTTCCTTAGCCTCGTGTCATTCTTGGGACGGTAGAGACCTTGCCTGTAGTGCATTTTACATGGGAAATCCTCGGGAAACTTGTGGTTAACGTTGTGTTGTCTGGAGAGAGCGTACGAGAGACAGAGACGCTGGCGAGGCACGGGCGTGGAAGATCTGGCCGACACTCCGGCCTTAGAGCTCCAAGGACGGTTTAGCTGACGGTGGGGACGAGACGGTCGAGTCTACCTGCTCAGTGCCTACCAAGTTTCCATGGCCTTTTGCTCATTGCACCGCGTAGTCTATAATTTCATGCTCTGGCTGAAGAAAAAAGATGGAAGACAGACACGTGCTAGTCTACAGTCTGAAAGCCAGAACACGGTGTCGGAGAGGCGCCAGCAAGACTATGGTTGATCATCCCAGGCACCGTAAATGAAATCCAGGGTGGCTAGGGCTGCTGGGTGCCAGCAAGTGCGTAACGTGCCACCCATGAACTTCGGCGGCTCACCCCCCGCGTTCCTGCGTGCGGCTGCAGTGGTGAGGGTACGGTACAGGGAATAGGCCTCGATGAGGGGGTCTCCATCGTGGGGCATCCTACCCCCCTACCACAACTGTACGGTACACTTGCCCAGGCTGCATGACACCCCTGGCAATTGGGGAGGGAATTGGGGAAGGTAGCTACATGAATGTGGTGCGGTTCAGTAGCTTCTCCAACGAGAGCATCACCACACCACCCGGTCGTCACTTCCCCACGTCGGTGTATAAGAAGAGCCCTCGTCCCTTCCTGCCCGTGGGACAATTCCGCCCGAAGTCTCTCAATGACGAGACTCACGCCTTCGCCACGGGATACAGTCCCTCAGCTTGATGTTTCAGAGTCTACTCCATCTGCTCCTCCACGGTCCTTCCTCCTTCATCAGCAACAAAATCAGCACCAGCACTCTGTTCGCAGGATGGCAGCCAAGGTCATACCCGTAGACAAGAACTGGGAGTTCAGGCAGGCCGACAAGGACAGTGACAAGTTCCTTCCCGTCTCCCAGTTCCCTACCAACGTCCACCTCGACCTCATGCACCATGGCCTCATCCCAGACCCGTACATCGGCAAGAACGAGCTCGAGGTCCAGTGGATAGGAGAGAAGCAGTGGGTCTACAGGACTTCCTTCGCAGCCCCAGCAGTCGAGAAGGGCAGCAAGGCCGTCCTGGCCTTTGACGGCTTGGACACGTTCGCCACGGTCGTCCTCAATGGCACCACCATCCTAGAGTCAGACAACATGTTCACGCCCGAGCGCGTCGACGTTACTTCCACCGTCAAGGAGGGTGACAACCAGCTGGTCATCACCTTCGACAGTGCCTACCTGAGGGGCTGGAAGGAGGTCGAGAAGTATCCAGACCACAAATGGGGTTGCTGGAACGGCGACAGCTCGAGACTGGCCGTACGGAAGGCGCAATATGAGTTCGGCTGGGACTGGGGCCCAGTCCTCAACACCTGCGGGC
Source organism: Diaporthe sp. P3_1W (assembly GCA_037177825.1). Classification (NCBI taxonomy): domain Eukaryota; kingdom Fungi; phylum Ascomycota; class Sordariomycetes; order Diaporthales; family Diaporthaceae; genus Diaporthe; species Diaporthe sp. P3_1W. The sequence goes on from JBAFXB010000001.1 coordinate 8,078,867, forward strand.
CATGGAGGCCGGTCAACCTCGAGATCTACGAGTCTCGGGTCTCGGATCTCTACTTTGATACCACTGTCGAGAAGGACCTGAAGACCGCAACAGTCGTCGCACATGCCGACGTGGAGGGATCGGCCAACAAGATCCGCTTCGACGTCTCTCTCGACGGCAAGAGCGTGGCATCCGAGACGATCAAGGGAGGCGCTGACCTCCAAGCAACCTTCCACATCAGCAGCCCTTCACTCTGGTACCCTGTCCGATACGGCAAGCAGCCTCTGTACACCGTCAAGGCCACGCTACTCAGCGATGGTGATGACGAAATCCACAGCGTCACCAAGAAAATCGGCCTGCGTCGAGCTGAGCTCATCCAGCGCGCCCTGAAAGAACAGCCTGGTACCTCATTCTTCTTCGAGGTCAACAACATTCCCATCTACTGCGGCGGAAGCGATTGGATCCCGGCCGACAACTTCCTGCCACGCATCTCCCGTCAACGATACTATGACTGGGTCAAGCTCGTCGCCGACGGCAACCAGTTCATGATCCGCGTCTGGGGCGGTGGTATCTATGAAGAGCAGGCGTTCTATGACGCGTGCGATGAGTATGGCATTCTCGTCTGGCAGGACTTCATGTTTGGCTGTGGAAACTACCCAGCGCACCCCTCCATCCTCAAGTCCATCAAGCGCGAGGCCGAGGAGAACATCAAGCTCCTTCGACACCACCCCTCCATAGTCATCTGGGCCGGCAACAACGAGGACTACCAGTACCAAGAGTCAGAAAACCTCACGTACGATTTCGAGAACAAGGATGCTGAGTCCTGGCTGAAGACCGACTTCCCGGCCCGGTACATCTACGAGAAGATCCTCGCCGATGCTTGCTCCGAGCTCATTCCCAACACATACTACCACTTCGGTAGCCCCTGGGGCGCAGGCAAGCCCACTTCAGACCCAACAGTAGGCGACCTACATCAGTGGAACGTCTGGCACGGGTCTCAAGAGAAGTATCAAAACTTCGACAAGCTTGTCGGGCGGTTCGTCTCCGAGTTTGGTATGGAAGCCTTCCCTAACCTCAAGACCATCGATGCCTACCTACCCAAGGGAAAGGACGACCCAGACCGGTACCCACAGTCCAGCACCGTCGACTTCCACAACAAGGCCGATGGCCACGAGCGCCGTATAGCCCTGTATCTCGTCGAGAACTTCCGCTACGCGCCCGACCCGATAGAACAGTTCATCTACTGCACGCAACTTATGCAGGCCGAGTGCCTAGCATCTGCGTACCGGTTGTGGAAGCGTCAGTGGAAGGGCCCCGGGCGCGAATACTGCGGCGGTGCCCTGGTCTGGCAGATCAACGACTGCTGGCCTGTCACCTCGTGGGCTATTGTGGACTACTACCTGCGCCCCAAGCACGCCTACTATACTGTCAAGCGTGAGATGGCTCCCCTGAGCATCGGTATAACGCGCCGCGAGCACAAGCACCCGAAGGACAAGTATACCCGAGTCGACGTCGAGACCAAGACCGTCATCGAGGTCTGGGGCAGCAACCTAACGCTTGAGGACGTCACCGTCGACACTGTTCTCAAGGCGTGGGATGTCGAAACAGGCAAGGAGACGTACAGCGAAACGGTCGAGAAGGATATCCTGCTGCCCGAGAACAGATCGACCGAGATCCTCGCCGTAGAAGTCCCTGTGATGAACCCGGGCAAGGGTGAGGAGGCTCGCACAGTAGTCGCCGCGTACACGATCTGCAAGAAGACTGGCAAGCAGCTGGCAAGATATGTCAATTGGCCTGAGCCGCTCAAGTACCTGCACCTGCAGAAGCCGAAGGAGCTCAAGGCTGTTCTAAACAAGGACGGCACGGCTGTCGAGGTCAGCGCCGAGGTCCCGATCAAGGGACTGGCAGTGGAATGCGACGACGACGACGTCAAGTTTGATGACAACCTCGTGGACATAGTGCCTGGCGAGGTCGTTAGCATTGGGGTCAAGGGCGCCACCAAAGATATCGTTTTCGAGACACGGTACCTTGGCATGATTTAGACATCGCACTGCATATGCATTTTTCGAAGGATAAAAGATACCTAAGAAGATACCTAAGTCATGTAAGGGGAAAGAGAATATAGGGACCCGGAGAGCAATCGAAGACTGCGAATACAATAGACTTGCGGCGATCAGTCACATTCAAACATCTTCTTTCCCACTACGCCTTTAGCGCCCGCTTTACGAGATTCTTGGCACCCATCCCAACGCCATCCTAGCGTCGTGGTTTCATCTCCGTGCTGTCCTCCTGTCGCTCCTCGTCAGGGAGAACTCTCTCTGTCGTGCTATCCTTAGCCAGGTCAGGGAACCTCATCCAGATGGCCAAGGCGCCGGTGACACCGGCCAACACGCAGGCGACCGCCCAGACCGCCCTGAGCGCGCCGACGACCATTCTGGGCAGCTCACCGTTGGGAGATATGTCCCACAGCGTCGGAAGCTGGGCGACGAGCTCCTGCGGGCTGCTGAGGACCGTCTTGACGGCGGCTGCCCTGATGGCGGCGTCGCCGTCGTGGGCGTCGAAGCGGTGACGGAATACGTTCGTGAAGATGGCCAGCCCGAGGGAGACGCCTATGCACTGGCCGGCCGTGTAGAGCAGGGTGCGGGTGGCAATGGCATTCGAATGCCAGCGCGAGTCCGTCGTGGCGATGACGGCGTTGACCATTGCGGGAGTGAAAATTCCACACCCTGCGCCGGCGCACACGCAGATGACAAGCAGCCCCGCCTGAGGGGCGCGCTCCGTCATGAGTTGCATCAGACCCAAGCCGAGGGTCGCCAGCGTGGCGCCAGCCGCCGTCGCGTACTTGATATGCCCCCAACGCCTGATAGCAATCCCCGTTACGGCGAAGGCCACCGGGTATGTCAACGTCACGGAGAGCAGCATCTTGCCCGTCTCGACCGTCGACTTGCGCCGGACACCATCCCAGAAGAGGACAAGGTGGTAGAAGACCATCGACAATAGAACACCGCAGACTGTGTTGCCGAGGAAGGCAACGTTGGTGGCGCCCCGCGCGAAGATCTCGCGAGGGAACGCGGGCCTTCTCATGTGTCGAGCCCGGTATCGCTGCTGGAAGACGAGGACGATGAGGCTGACGAGCCCCGCCGCGAAGCAGGCGATGACCGGCGGCGAATTCCACGCAAGCCCCGCGGCCGTTCCGCCGATGTTGATGGGCACGAGGAGCGCGACGGAGCAGCCGAAGAAAAGCAAGATTCCGAGCCAGTCGCAGCCCTTGAGCTCGCGCCCCCTATCCTTGAGGCTGCGGCTCTCGCCTGGTAGCAGCAACGCGAGGGCAGATAAGAGCGTGACAGCGATGACGGCCTCGACGAGGAAGATGAAGGACTGTGTTTTGTTGCGGGTTAGCATGTCTGTGCACCACGCCATCTGCACACAAGAAAATCCGAAAAGAGCGACTTACCCAAGGCCTCCCATTGCGACTACACATCAACCCCGCGGCCAGCGGCCCGCAAATGTTCCCCAACGCCCCAAACGCCTGCGATATCGACGTCCAGCCTGCTCGCTGCCGCGGCTGCGTCATCTCGACGATGACGATGGCCGACATGGTGAACATGCCCGCCGCCCCGATGCCCTGCACCACCCGCGCGCCGATTAGCACGTCCATGTCGGGGCGCGTTGCCGCGGCGATCGCGCCCGCCAGGAACAGCAGCAGCCCGGTGATGTACATGCATTTCCTCCCCGCGGCGTGCGAGATGTGCGAGAAGACGAGCTGGAAGACCGTCTGCGCCAGCAGGTAGCCCGCCGCCAGGGCGAAGACCTTGACTGAGGGCGCGTTTTTGTCTTTGGCGATTTTCTGTGCTCCGTGAAAGGACATGCGTCAGTCATCGGATTCTTTTTACATACATGTTTCTCGTCCCTCGGCTGTTGAAGGCTGCGGGGGTTGGGCATGTCGTCCACTTACAGGGAAAGCCACGGCCACGGCGGCCATGTCGAACTGGAGGAGGAATGACAGCACGCACGAGCAGACAAACAGCGCCCATTTCCTCCGCTCAGGAAGCTTCAAGAATATCTGGCGCTCCCTGACTGCCTCGTCCATCTGCTCCGTTGTAGGTTGGCCCGCGACACCCGGGGCATCAGGTTTTGTCTCACGGTCATGAGATATTGGCGGCGCAGTGCTGTCTTTACTTGTCTCCGGTGTTAAAGATACAGCGTACTCCAGATAGCCCTCCAGCGAAGTTTGTTCTTGACTTGGTGGGATTGGCGGATCCGGAGCTTTGGACAATGCAGGTTGTGACATTGCTTCAAGCTTGAGTATGGCTCATTAACCGACCAAGAGGGTGTGTGAGGCTCTATCAGTACCGCAATGAGTATTACTGATATAAATGCAGACACAATTACTTCTCAAGCGCCATAAATATCAATTCGTGGAAGAACGGAGTACGATAACTGACGTTGTTCCTTGTTGCTCGCTGCACATGTGGCACGGACAGACAGGTTCCTTCAATGCTGGCGCGCAGTCGTCCTGGTGTCTCGAAACGGTCCTTCCTCTAACAAACCCTCACGGTGACTTGCGACAGAAGGTGGCTTCCGCAAAGTATGTTGAATTGATGTGATCTGATGATGCAATTTTGAGAAGGAAGGAGCAGACGTTGAGGATGGTGTTGACCAAATCCTCGGATGTGACGAGCTCCACATGTCAATCCCGCAGGACAGAACAGCTTGCCCCGGAGAGCTTAAATATACCCATTGCAGCAATGACCTAGGTACTGAAGAGCTATCCCGATAAGTTAGATCTCGAGTCAGTGGGGACATCGCGTCGTGTGTGTGCATAGTGTTGCGTCCGTACGGCTCGAGACTCCGCGGCGCCGCGCTAACATGTCCATCTTCGGACCTAAGTATCGCCTAGTTAACGTGGACGGTGAATACGAGCGGATACAAGTTGGATATCACTCACTGTCGGTGATAACAATATCTAGCAAGCTGCGGTCCCTCACCGAGTCTTTGCCGAACCATGCCTCGCGTGAGATCAGCTCATGCGGATACGAAGAGCTTAGGGAAACCACAATCACCGGCGCGGAAGGCACATTGCCGGAAAATGGCTTGGAGGTTGGCCTAACAACTGCTACATGATGTGGGAAACTTAGGTGTCTGAGCCTGGCAGTCGTACAAAAGCTTTTGGCCCTCATCGTTTGAGAACCATATTGTCATCGTTATGAATCTCCACTCATTAAGTTCTATATGACCGCTCCTCTATCAGCAGGTTTACCAACACATTCGCTACGAACTCGAATCACCAGCAACCGAGTGCCTCTGCCTTCTTGAAAGACCATGGGTGAACTCGATTTCTCACGAGAAGACGTCCCCTTCCTGCCTTTCCTCGCCGGGCTCGCAGCTTGGTCCTTGTACCGTCTTGCGGTCGATCGCATAGTGAGATGGTGGAGCCCAGGGTTTTATAACAAACTCCGGGGCAACCATGAGAAGTATCTGTTCTTCTTCGGGATGCTTCTCGGTCTCATAGTCAAGCCCCTCCCCTTGATTGGGTGCGGATTAGCAGTATGGAAGACACCACCGGAAGACGACATCGCCGGGTTCCGCCGCCCGATGAATCCCTCTCAGCAGTTCTGCTGGGGCTCACGGACTGCCATCTACATCTCGGAGCTGCCTCACTACCTGCATGTCCCCGAGATGGTCCTCCACCACCTCTTGACGCTCCTCGGAATGAGCATGGTTGCGAAGTTCAACATATCCCGGCGAGGTCTTGACCTCTCCCTAGCCGCTTTGTGGTCCGAAATAGTCTATAGCCTTCGCAATGTCCTCAAATGGACTGGGCACCTGGACAAACGTCCCAACCTGGACTGGAGCCTCACCTTCTACGGCACGTTGTTCCTCTTCGTGACTCGCGCACCTACTACCATCGCCGCCCTGGCCATGATCCCTGCCAACGGTCTCCAGGGTGGACCAGCGCTTGTTATCACCATGGCCTATGTGTTCCATCTGGTGTACATCATACGGATCACTTACATCCGCCTGAAGAAAACAGGCGTCTTGCAAGTCGAGGAATCCGGTGCGTTCAGAGTCCAAGTCGGAGACCGTCTCAACGTCAATTCCACTGCCCTGCTCACTGGCCTGGCGTGCATGAGCACACAAGTCTCTCTCGTTCTCCTCTACTCCTGGACGGGGACAGGGCTGCAACCCATCCGGACACCGGAACTTACCAACCTCATGTGGCACTCAGTCTTGGCAGGACTTGTTGGTCTCACTGGCTCCAGGCTCATTGCAGGGCTTTTGCAGGCCTCTGCTGGGTGGCATTGGGTATCTTTACTCTACATGCAATGTGACCTCGCCATCGCCGCCTTGGTGCTGTGTATGTCACCAGACGTCGATAGCTCCATTGACAGAAAGAACCTGCTCTTTTGCATGCTGCTCAGCTCCTCACTCACCAAGGCTATCTGCCAATATGCCTCCCACCTAGCCTGCCTCCAGACGAAGCCGCAAGGATCAATTCAACAGCTCAGCTCGTCACGAAGGACCTTGAATTGCAGCATCATCAACCTCTGCCAATACTTCATATTCGTCGGGCTCTTTGCTACTGGACGCTCGTCGGTAGCTAGCGTTGCGTTGAAGACCTTCCTGGTGCAAATGGTGGTTGAGGCGGCTGCCAACTCAGCCATGTCAAAGACCACCACAGGCATCAGCCTGGGCTCTCTTGCCGCACTCATGACTGCTTGGCGATCCAGCCTGATTGAGATCTCCACCCCAGCATACGGATATGAGCTATACGACAACCAGACCACAGACTCGCTTCCGTTCAGTCACGGACCATCTTCTGTTCCGCACTGGGTCAAGCTTCTCCTGCAGGACACACTCATCGTTGGGGGCCTCTACGTGCTGTTCAACACCAGCATAGACTACTTGTGCAACCTCCCCTGGAACAAGGCAAGGATACCCGGCCTCCCGAGGCTGAGGACAATTGGCCTTCTTACTGCCTCGGGCTGGGTCGGCTATATCGTCTACCTCGTCTCAACCGGACAGACCCCGGAGATCCAGAACAAGCACTTCACCGCCGCCGAGATCCTGGCCAGGGAGCCGCCAATGTGCAGCCTTCTGCTCTCATGGAATTTCTGGGCTGCTCTCTCGGTCACAGCTGTCGTGCCAACAGCAATTGTCCACATGTGTCAGCCAAAGGGCTTCGGCGGGGAAGAAACGCAGGGCGAGGTGGTTGTGGGATCAAAGGCCAAGGAAGCTTGAGCATGGAAATACAAGCCTCAATGCGTTCTTTTCAGCCGTGCATATTATTGAATAATTAGATAACACCAAGTATTAGAATTGAAAGTGCCACTCTTTACTCCTCACGTCCACAACATGCTCCCAATTTTCTCACATTTGTGGTCTTTTCTGATGCTCTTCCGCGTATAGACCACTTTTCACTCCGGGGTTTCTGGCCACCATTCAATTTTGTGGGCCGGTAGAGCAATTGGCCGAGCTCACCACATTCTTTCAACATCCTACCAACGTCATGAGCTGGGAAAAGTATGGATTAGCAATGTTCGGTCTCTGATTTGCCGAGACGGGTTCAAAATTCCTCGAGGTTCTGCCTGTTTCGTTCAACAGCTTCTGAGCTACTCAGGTCAGTAAAGCAACATTCAATCCAGCTTTCCCCAAAGAAGCACTAATTTGATTGACGGCAGGAGCACATTTGCCCCATCATTGGAAATCCTTTCGATCCCATTGCTTGCACTCGATAGCAACCTCGGATATGTTTTGTGACCGGTGAAGATGTTGAACCAGTTCGTCTTGCAACCGAAGTTTGTCGCGTAAACACTACAACCAGTTATTATCAAAGCGAAAGCGCTAGTTATAGCCCGTCTTTTTCTGACAGCGGGTAGCCTCACGCGGATCAACGTCCATCCTTGAAAATTCTCAACTAGTTCATCTGCTTCACGACATTGGGCTCTCCCGGCAGACGTCGACAGCTGATGGTGGAGAGGGGTAATTGGTATCAACAGTGGCGACGACGACAAATTCAGACATCGTTGTCTCGTCATTAGTGGAGGTCCAAGCGATTGTAGGACGGAGGGAGGGAGATGAGCAATAAGATGGGGGCGCCCACCTTGGATGGGGGTTCCGTTGAAGGTGTTCCCTTCTCTCCGCGGAACTCTCACTCTCAGAAGGGCGTACCACGTTGAGGACATTCGTTTCGAGCTTCATCGGACTTCCAGGTCGTAAAAATTGTTCAGTTTTCTATTTCTTACCACTTGTGAAAAATACCCACCTGTCTTTATATCCCACAAAGATGTTTTCAAAGGCTGCTCTCGTCTCCTTCCTCCTGGCCGCCGGGGTCATCGGCGCGCCAGAGGCCAATGCACAGAGTGCCACTTGCCCCGAGGTCTGGAACTACATCGCGAAGGAGCTGAAGTACGACTTCATCGACGATTATGGCTTCTGCACTGACTACGCTCGCCAGTCCATCCGCCTGCCGTTCCATGACTGCTTCCCGGGAGGAGGCTGTGACGGCTCCATCGTCCTCACCGACGAGTGCTTCAATCGCTTCGACAATGAGAGACTCATCCCCATCTGTGCCAAGCTCCGCGATGTGGCCAACAGGTACAAGGTCGGGGTGGCTGACCTGATCAACCTGGCCGGCGGTGAGTACAACCCCTCTGAAACAAGTGGAAGTAAAAAGAATCGGCAACAAGAAACTGACGCCCTCCCAGCCATTGGCAACAAGGCCTGCCGATACGGGCCCTACACGCCCTTCTACACCGGGCGCACTGACAACGCAGTGGCAGCCCAGGAAGGCCAGCTGCCGCCGCCGATCCTGCCGGCCCCGACGCTGATCAGCGTCTTCGCCGCCCGGGGTTTCACGGACGACGAGCTCGTCGCCCTGGTCGGCGCCCACAGCGCGGGCAAGAACCATACCGGCGTGCCCTTCGACACCACCGTCGGCGAGCTCGACTCGTGGACCTACTACACCGAGACCCGCGACGGCGGCGCCCCGACCACGCTGCCCAGCGACTTCTTCCTGTCGCAGTACGGCCAGACCCGTGACTCGTGGAACGTCTACGCCGTGAGCCAGGAGGCTTGGGCCAAGGACTATGTCGATGGGTATGTCTTTTTTTTTCTTTTGACAGTCTCTTGCTCACAGACTCTCTGCCATGCCCCCCAATCCTTCGAATCCCAGACCCTGGGCCCCTTAGGTCCAGATTGGGTTTGAAAATATACTGACGTACTTGCAGATACAAGAAGCTCATCACCCTAGACAACGATGTCTCAAAGCTGTCCGATTGCACCGAGGTCATCTTCAAGGCGTTCCCATGGAACGATGATGATGAAGACCCATGCGTGTATGACAAGTCCTGCTAAGCGTCTGGCAGAGGGAGCATATGCGAAGACACACCTGCGGGTCATTTCATGGAAATCTCTGAATTTTCACCAATTCCGGAAGGTGGCCTGTTCAGTATGGTCACATGGCAGTTATGAGGAAGGACATGTACAAGGTTTGGCTTTTTACAGAATATCTAGGTAGATTATGCCGAGGGCGAAGGGGACTCTGGTTTGTAAGCACCGGCAGAATCACGGTCGGCCAGTTTTTTCGTAGGTCAACTTCTATCAATCATTGTTACATTCTAATATATCGATGTTCCGTCACTAAACGGCGCTCAACGTTCGCTTTGTTGGTGGTAGATAGTCTAAGCAAATAGCTGGCGCCCAGCGGCGAGTGTTGCATTGATGCCCCTGAAAAAGCTTATCCAACGCCCACGGACTAAGCCGAGCTTATTCAGTGGCCTGCCTTATTGAGACGTATAGGACCGACTTCCGAACTTGGCATTTTGCAGAACACGAGACAATGCTATTGTATCCATAGCTATAGCTTCATGGAGACCACTTCGCGCAACCAGTCTATTCATGTATAAAATGTGTGGTGTCAGTCGCTGTAGAAAGAGTGGAGGATCATCGAACAAACAAACCCCTCGCACGTTGTCAGATACAAGTCTACGTTTAAAAAACGGACTTTATTTCTCTGTAGACTTTTCTCTCCACACTTGTCTCTTGAAACTGAACATCTTCGCAACAAGACTTTCATCAACATGCATTTCACCACCATCTTCGTGACTGCCCTGATGGCCTTGGGGGTATCGGCGCAGGTCTGCCGCGGACTAGGAAGTGAGTGTGCCGCTCCCTGCCTTCGACAAATATTTTTACTGTTTTCTTCGGGCCCCTCCCCCCAAGCCTATTGAGATCGAATTGTTTACTGACGTCGTCGAAAGACTGCTGCGGTGGAGCGGGAGACACGTCGTGCTGCGCTCAGCCGAACTTGTACTGCAAGGCCGATGCGAACGAGCATGGGTGCTACCATATCTGCGCGTATGTGAACAAACATCCCGCACTGTTTCTTACCGCATTACTCGTACTGATCTTGCATAGCGAGAAATCTTCTGCACTCGAGGCCTAGCTACATATCTAGGTAGATGTGGCAAAAGCCAGGCATGAATGCGACTTGTGCACATGTATGGTCAGAGGACTTCATCTCACCGCGAGTCGGGATGCAAGATAAAGTTGCTAGATAATGGAAGCTGTTTATGGTGATGGCAAATGAGTACTTGGTGCTGTGTGAATCAATGAGCCAACGCCATCTCTTGAGAACCGACGTCGTGGTAGGAAGCTTTTGCAGGCAGTCAAGACAACCATGTGTTGGACAGAAACTTATCCCTAGACAGTCCAGAGCCACCCATGTGGGCCTCAGTGTAGCAATGAGTCGAAAAGAATTCCAGATCAACATATCAGGGTGAGCTTCGCACAAGATGGAACTAGAGAACACGTTGGCCTCCTCACCTCCCGTTAAGCCTGACCCAACTCGCACTGCCTATATCCTCTGTCATTGGATGAGACCTCTTGTTAAACCTGACCTGGCGCCAGAGTCTTTCATCGATTATGCCTGTGTCTGTGTCCTTTAGTCCACAGTTGAATGTGGTAAATCAAGTAAGGGGATGAAACCAGTGGGAAACTTCTGCGACATAAACAATGAAGGGTGCAAATAGTCATCCAGTGGTTTTACACAGTTCCAGCAACTGCAGGGCTCCCAATAATCTAAGGTTTCAGCTCTATCACTGATAACAATATCATTATGAATTCGAGAGTCATTGGAGAGGTGAACACAAAGCAGGATTGGATGCATGAGCCACACGCAAATTAGACAGTCAATTCCTCGCCTCTTGAGTACATGAACATGTGAATACAAAATAAGCAGATTCTAGACATTTCACGCCTCTAAGTGTAATGAGGCATGCCTTCCGGGTCATTTAGGCATCTAAATGCACCCAGAAACAAGGCCGAGACACCGGGGAAGAAGCTTCTAGCCGAGTCTTCAAGAAAACCATCTGGGCTTGATAGTCAGACAAAAATCCCGACGCGAAGTACCGACGGTCCTGTAGTATAGATGGTTAGTACATTGGATTTTGATGATCTTCGGACAAAATATTCCAGAAACCCCGGTTCGAGCCCGAGCGGGACCTTGTTATTATTTTGCTCTTATTTTGTATTCTTTTTATCAGTTGCTCACTTTTGTACCTTCTATCCCGCCATGTCACAAGGAAAACGATGTGTTGGGCCCCCAGCACGAGATACAATTTGTTGGCGAGTGATGAGGTAAGCGAGTGGTCGGGCTGGCAGGCCTGGGCCGAGGCTCACAGATGACAACCCGGCCCGATGGTCAGTGAGACGAGACGGACAGGTGTATTAAGCAACACCTACTGACGAGCTGCTCGCATCTTGCACCACCAGTCCCTCAAGTCCTCACGATGAAGATCTCGGGCCGTACATTCGTGATATCAGGCGGGTAAGTGGTCTCAGCCAAACATCCCTAGCGTGCCTGAGGAAGAGGACCAAACACTCTCCCATCGGCCGATCACATGCAAGACTGCCCTGCCCAACTGACCCCGTCCCACCGTGGCTGCTCACCCACATCGCTTCACACTCACGTTGACGTTCACTGACACGGCCGCCACAAAAACAGTGCATCCGGCCTCGGCCGCGCAACAGCCGTCGAGCTCAACAAGGAGGGCGGGAACATAGCCATCCTCGACCTCAACGAGGATGCAGGCGCCGAGCTGGTCAAGCAGCTAGGCGGGCCGTCGCGCGCCAAGTTCTTCGCCGTGGACGTCACCGACACCGAGAGCATCGCCGCCGCCGTCAAGGGCACGGCCGAGTGGGTCCATGAGACGGGCAAGCCGCTGGGTGGGATCATTCCCGCCGCTGGGGTCGGCAATCCGGCACTGGTATGACAAGCCTCTTTTACATACGCGCGCACATCCCAAACCCTCCTTCTGCGCAAACCAGCTAACCCGAATCCCAGATACTCGACGGCAAGAACCGGCCTCTAAGCCTCCAATCCCTAGACTTTGTCCTCAGCATCAACCTCCGCGGGACCATCGACCTGGTGCGCCAGTTCCTCCCGCAGCTGTCGCAGTCCCCTCCCTCCGTCACCCCCTCGGGGGACAAGGAGCACGGCGTGGTGGTGATGGTGTCGTCCGCCGCCGCATTCGACGGGCAGATGGGCCAGGTGTCATACGCGGCCTCCAAGGGCGCCGTGGCTTCCATGACCCTGCCCATGACGAGGGACCTGTCGCGTCACGGCATCCGCGTCGTCACCATCGCTCCGGGCACCTTCGAGACGCCCATGACCAGCGTGCTTAGCGACAAGGTTCGTATCAGCCTGGAGAAGGCCATGGAGTTCCCTAAGCGTGGCGGGACGGCGGCCGAGTTCGCTGCGCTGACGAGGCATGTAATTGAGAATGTCATGTTGAACGGCTGTGTGATTCGGTTGGACGGTGGAGCGAGGATGCCGAGTCGCCTCTGAAACACTGCAAATTACGAGGTCAGGGGAATCAGAGTCACAGCCTGAGAAGCCTGAGTAAGCACAAGGCGACAGCATGGCTGGGATAGTACATATTGTGTCGACAATTATCTGTATCTGAAGCCAACATTACAGCCAACCCCATCAAAGCTCCATTCCGAATTGAGATAGTTCGTTCCTGAAAAGTATCACAGACCCAAAGTCACATCATGGCTCATGGTTCCTCCAGGCTTCTCTGAGATGGGCACTCGCTAAAGATGACACTCACGTTTCCTAGCCGACAGTCAAATGCAACGAGGCTGATTCATCAAGTATGGGTAGTCACAAATTCCTACCGCATCAGCTCATTTCGGCTGATGCTTCCTTTTCTTGTCGAGCGTGCTCCTCCAGGGCGCGATTCCTGCCAAACAATACTCCCTGAATGACAGATTCTTTGAATCCGAGCTTGCGAACTCATTGCCATGTTCCAGGAACTCGCATGTCTCCAAGAGGTGGCCACTAGCAGCCAATTTCTAAAGCCGTTACTACCAATCGAATGAAGGCCGTTCAACTCGGCCCCAGTTTGCCCAACCAAGCCTTGATTAGCAGCCAGTTCAATGGCCGAAAGAAAGCAGAAGTGTCAACAACAATATTTATCCTTGCCGCGAGCGCGAACCATGACATTTCCCGTGCATTCGTTGGGGCCAAAGACTTCGTCCGGCAACATTGAGCCCTTCATTTCTTTGAAGGAGAGCTGCGGGGCCGGTACCTATCTGTCGAGGGCAGGCGGGCGTCTGACGGGTAATTGGTCAGCAATTGCTTTTGGTGAAAGTCTATCCGTGGTGCATAGCTTGCCCCGAGAATACGAGCTGCTGAAATAGCTCGATTGACAAAGGATATTTGAAGTTACATACCATGGCGGCTACCATCAAAGTAGCGAGGGGGCGAGACAGCCCCACGGCCTGTTTTGCTTGCATCACGAACTGGGGAGCGTTGGCGGTAGGACTCATCTGGCTTGCTCTGTGAGCTGCTCCGGCCACGGCCTGGGGATCGAGACCTGCGAATTGACTGCGAGATGTTGGGTGGTGAGGAGCGGCTTCCCGCAGCTTCCTGCTGAGCTGCGAGTTGGCCGAGCTTGAAGCCCTCCACAAAGGCTCGAACTTGGACGGGATCCGACATATCTACGCCGGAGGACACTGGAGGGCCGCTCTGGGGCGGCTCTGCGCTCTTCGTCTGGTGACGCTGCTTGAGCATGCGCCGCAGCTCCTCCTCGCGACGGCTTGGATCCTCTACCTGTTTCTTGTCGGCGGCCTGTCTGCGAGTGCCGCCATGAGACGTGGGAAATCCACTCCTGGGCCATTCCCTGCGAATGTACCTGAGGGCCTTGTCCGCGACATGCGCCTTCGCGTCTGCAGCGTCGTTGAAAAGGGTATTGCTATCGATGACAATATCCTTCAAAATCACCGCGGACTGGTACTTCGGTCTTCCATCCTTGGTGAAAGTTTCCTTGGTCTTGAATTCGGGATTGAAATGACGCCGTTGACACTCGAAGCTAAGCCTTTATGGAACAGTATCAGTAACTCGTTTACACGTAGACCCACAGAGACCAAGGCAGCAGATATGATCGTAGAAATCCTCATTTAGGACACCTTCTGGCAGATCTTCTCGAGGTCGGCCTGAGAGAATGCCGGCCCCCGGTAAGATCACTTACCAAGTTGTCACTGGGGCCCCCTGCTCAGGCAAAGTCGGGCCTCGACCCCCGCCGTTGCTGTTGAACCTGCTACTTGCGTCCGCTTGCAACTTGCGCATGGCGGGTGGAACAAGACCGGCGACCGGTTGGGGCGCAGGAAGGGCTCCAGTTGTGGCAAAGCCTGGAGCAGCCAAGTGCATATTGAATGCCGAAGGCTGCTGGAGGGAAGGGTCCAGGAACGGCGCGCTCGTGCTCAAGCCCATGCCCACGCCCATGCCCATACCCATCAAAGGGGTAGGCATGGAACTGTAACGAGGACGGCCCAAAACAGCCGCAAAACGATCTTGAGGGGTCCCAGGGGCTGGAATGGGGCCACCAGTAAATGGGCTGGGAAATTGGTATCTGGGAGAGTTGGCCGTGTTGGGACGCTCCGGTTCGATGGAGTAGCTGGGGAAGGGCGGGATGTCTGTGAAATGGGTCAGCATTCTCTTGTCGGGGTGCCAGACCAGGGCGAACGAGACAGTAAATACTCACCAGGGCATGGTGCCTCGCCAGACTCGACCTTGGGAGGCAAAACGTCCGAAGAACCCGTCTTGTTCATCTTGGCAAGCAGTCTCTCGACGAGGTCTGTGGGCATTTGGAAGGCGTGTCAGTCAAAAGAGCCGAAATCCAGCAGCACCAACCACAACAACAACAGCACCAGCACCAGCACCAGGAACGAAAACACTATCGAGGGAGACTTGCGGGATGTTTGGACAGTCGAGCAGGGGAAAGGAAGATTGGGGTGACAATGTGACAGATGATTTCTGAGGCAGGTGGAGGGAAGGAGGAGTATGGTGGCAGGGCGTGACTCGCTGTGACTGACAGGTTTGCCAAACGGAGGTGGTTGCGGTACGTTATGACGCGATGAGCGGACTGGATACAAATCAGGTACTTTTGCAGGCAGGTAAGGACGAAGGTAGGCAGGCGTGCATCAGGCGCTGCTCACAATGCGTGCAGTAAACAAAGGCTGAATGGCAGAGAGTGTGTGCCTTTGACACCACAAAATGGGAAGGCACCAGCGCAGATGTCAGGGATGTTCAATTCGACTGGCAGTTCAGGTTATTTGGAAGGTGCACACTACCTTGGTGCCTGGATCTGTTGTGAGCTTTGGTCTGCATCAATCAGTCAATCCACCTGGGCCCTTCTGGCTTTCCCAGCCATGTAGCGGATCAGGCCATAACATGGGCCAGCTGCTCTGCCTTCTCCCACCTCAGGATATTTGCGACCTGCTCCTCATACCACTTGGCCAGCGTCTCCTTCTCCGCGTAACCGGTGTGAGGCGTCAAGATAACCTCGCCCCTCCCGTCTTCTCCCCACTTGGTCGTCCTCCAGGGACTGTCCAGCGGCAACGGCTCCAGCTCGAACACGTCAATCGCCGCTGCCCGGATCTTTCCCTGCTCCAGGACGTCCTGCAGGTCCTTGTCCACCACGAGAGGCCCTCTCGACGTGTTGATGAACAGCGCCTCAGGCTTCATCAGCTCCAGCTCCTTCTTGGTGATCATCCCTCTCGAGCGGTCTGACAGTACCACATGCACGCTGACCACGTCTGACTTTCCGTACAGCTCCTCCTTGCTCACGACCCTGAACGTCTTCTCCCCGTCCGCGTCCTCGACAGGCAGGCCCGCCTCTCGGGCCTGCTCGTCCGCCTTGTCCTGCGTCAGGTTGGTGCTCCACGCGATCACCTTCATGCCGAACGCCGTGTGCATGATCTTTGCCACGGCAGCACCGAGCCGCCCCAGCCCGATAACGCCGAGAACTGCGCCCGACAGCCTTACTGCCACTCCGGTCTGCCACCCGCCTGTCTTGACGGATCGATCGTCAGGCACAATGTTGCGGGCCAGCGCAAGGATCAGCGCCACGCAGTGCTGTGTCGTGCTGTCGCCAGCGCTTATCGCGCCCGCAACAGGGATGCCGTGGTCCTTAAATGCGTCCAGATCCAAGCCCTTGTTGCGCGTGCCGGTCGTAAGGAGGAGCTTGAGGCCCGGCAGGCGCGAGATGAGATCTCTAGGGAACGGGGTGCGCTCTCTCATTGTGCCTGGTGCTGGTCAGTCTCGGGCATTTTCGTGCAGATCTTGCGGCACTCACAGATGATTTGGAACGGCTCCAGTCGCTTGGCCAGCTTGTCTTTCTCATCTTGAGGTGTCTTTGGGTGGTTGTACGGGAGCAGCGTGTCCTTGAAGATGGTCACTTCGAACTTGCTGGGTTCGAGCTTCTGGAAGATGGGCCCTGCAAAGCCGAAGTAGTCATCCAGCACGGCTACTTTGAGAGGCCCTGCCATGTTGGTCGGTCGGTGATTATTGCAGTGAATCTGAAATTGAGACTGCTGTGTGCTTGAGCTGTGTTATTACTGAGCCGCTAACGTAGACTCGGAAGATTAATAATGGGGGATGTTGCCGATTGTGTATTACGCAGATGCTCCGAAGCCGGGTACCGGTACTGGATGTCGTCAATCGACCCCCGCATTCCGGATGGTGATATCCGGCCGTCAATATGAAGGATATTTGATTACCCGTGCAACTTTCACGATTTATGTAACAATTGAGTCGTGGGTTCCCTGCAGCACTCGGTCTCAAGGTAAAGAACAAAAATTTATACCGGGGAATCGAGTCAACGTCTCTTTAGACGGTTGACGCCACCTTGCTTCCGGGGAGAAGACATCAAGAGGGAACGGCATCACCGGCCCCACTTGGGGCCCTTTCAGGTCTGTCTGGTAACAAGACATCGACCGCATGCATTAGAGATGGCCACTCCCTCCACGGAACCCAGACGCCAGAATCGCCAACGGTAAAGCAAAATTCCAATCCTGCATAAACACAATAATAGCCAACCAACAAAAATCAATAAGGCATTCAAAACCACACTTGGGAAGGCAGGTGCCCAATTTCCCTAACCATTTCCAATCGACCAATGAGACTCTGGCCTCTAAGAGATTGCTGGAGATCCAGCGTCATCTGAGTTCCATCAAGTTGTGCATAGTAAATCTGATCAGATCCGTATAGCTTTTAATAGCTCAATCGTGATAGGTCCTACCACTGCTGCAGCGGCCGGTCGTCGGACTCGTGTGTGCCCACCCCATGGTCGACAACATTCTTCTGCGCTGCCTCGTTCAGCTCAGCCAGAGTCCCGACCTGTGGTCTCCAGTATGGGATCCTGTTTTGCGGTGCTGGACCTGTGCTGTACAGTGTGCTCGACTGGACCATGTTGTCCATCTGCCGGATCCTTTCCAGCAAAACTTGGGACGTCATGCGGTTCTGTGATAGCACCACTAACATGCCATTCTCTATCATGTCCAACAGGTCGTGTATCCATTGTGAGCAATACGGGTGGTCATGAAGTTCGCTTATGGTCTGGAAAGGACACATTCAGTAAGATCGGAGGATGGCCTGAGAGGTGATTGAGCTTACCCTAGACACGACATCCTTCACCTTGAAAACAAACATGCCCGGGGCAGTGTTCTTCCGCTCTTGGATATCGAAATAGATATTTGTCATGGTACCAAAGATCAATGTTGTCGTTCGCGCCTCATCAAATTGGGCCTTGCCTTCATAGCCCCTCAGCAACCAGCACACGAGCTCGAGATAGAGGCAGCCCAGCGTCCATATGTCAAAGCTCCGGGAGATTGTTCCACCCTGAATATCACATTCGGGAGGTCTGTATGATGGTGTCATCTTCAGGCCTGTGTTTGGTTGCATCGATCGGCTCTTATCGCTATTGATCGCTGTCAGGCCCAGATCTGATATCACCAGGATGCCGCGGTCGCCAGGGTCATTCGGCCGGGATTTAAACCAGAGGATGTTCTCCGCCTTGATGTCACCGTGCCGCCCAAATTTCTTCTCTGATGTGAGGTGGCTAGGGTTATGTATCACGCTGACTGCTTCCATGATACCCAGGCATTGTCGCGAAAGCCAGCTAACAAGGCCGGCATCGCCCGGGTACGGTACCGGGTGGTCCTCCCAGTACTGATCGAGGTCGCATTCGGCCCATGGGAAAATCATGTGATAGTATTCTGCTTGCGTGAACGTTGCCAGCAGAGTGACAAGGTGTGGGTGAATCTTCCCATTGAATCTCTTCAGTGCGTCGACCTCGTCTTTAAACTTGACAAAAACCTTTTGCCGCAGCCTTTTTACGGCAAAGAATCCGCCAGCGACATTTATCTAGTATCAGATCAGTCAACAGTGAGGGGTGAGTTTGAAGAAGACCAAGACATACTGCTCTCAGTGTGTCATGAAACTCATGGCATCTGGGGTGAATCTTGACTCTTATCACCGTGCCAGACCCACCAGACATCGCGTTGACTGGTGGAACCTCTGCTTCATCGCACCAGGGCAAGATGTCCTTGGCATCCAAATTTAGATGGATGAGAGCATTGTTCCGTCTGTCCAGCCTGAAGACAGGTACCGTGAAGCGTCTTTGGAACCCATCGAATTGCTCTAGACTCGCAGTCCTCCAGCGAGAAAAGCAACAAACTGTCTCGGAATCCCGTCGGCAGAGTTTGCTACTCTGGCCCCGCTGCTGTCGGTTCTTTAGTATCAGGGGGAGATCATGGTCACGCACACCATGCCGGCATCCAAGTATGTGTTCCACGAGCCATTCGACCTTGTCAATGAGTACAAGAATGGTGAAAATTTGAACACACTTTCCGGATTTGTCCTGCCACACCCGTTCCGCGATATTTTCGGCTTCTTTTCGGTCATAACCCGGCAAGGATTCTAGAATCTCATTCTTGATAGCCTGTTTCGTGACTATCCTTTTCCAAACACTCGGTGGCCAGAATGACTGGGTGCTACCGTTCGCATGCGGGACAGCCTTTTGCCAGAGCTTTTGTTCCAAGGTTTGAGGCTCTTCACCCTCAGAACGCCCTTCTGGAGTTGAGAAGTTGTCGTATGTTGTACCCCAGTCGCTCCGTTCCGTGCTGTCGGCTCGGTGGTCGGATGCCCAGTCGAACGTTATTGTGGGAACCGCTGCTCTAGGTATGTTGCTCACACTGTACTGCGCAGCCATAACGAGGATTAAGGTCGGTTTCCGCGGAGACCATGAAATGAATGGTTTCCCAGACCTTTCTCGGCACGGGGAGTGCTGGAAAAATAGAAGAGGTGGATCCCGGGTCGCGGTCAACGGACGGGAATTTATCGTTGAACATTTCCGCTGTCAGGAGCATAAAAACCGCATCAATTTTTGACAGCCAGTGCGGCTACCTGCTGGGGACATCACCTCTTCGATAGTCTACACCGTATGATTGTCATGCAAGCCACAAAATCAGACGAATTAGAAACGTGGATGCGTGCCATGAGAGGGGTAAAATCAGCTGTATCACCACTCCGATGAAGATGTCAAGCGGGCGCACCATTGTCAGCAAGCAGAGCCTCATCTTTCAGTGTCAAGTGGACCCCCATCTTCACTTTTCAGCGGAGCCCCCAGGATTTCGGCCATGTTACTGCCACCCCCAAGTTGGCTTCCCCTGCTCAGCACCCACATGTGCACGATAAGCGAGCGAGTCCATTCTTAGCATGAAAAGTCTTGGCCTATGCACGACACCGGGTAAAGTGCGGACGAGGCGGAGGACACTTTCGTAATGTGCATGCAACTAAATGGTGTGCTTACACCATAAACCCGCATGTGGAAGTGTGTGGGCCGGACACCGACCTCAAATGAGGAGTCCCCGTGCCGCCGTTACATGCAGCTCGCGTCGAATTTCCAGCCAGTGGCATGTACACACGTAAATGCGGCTGGCTCGCAACCATTGATTACCACGTAGACAGACCATTGAGAAGCCGACCTCTTGTGGCTTGTGGAAACTCATTCCCGATCCGAGGGCAGAGGAAGTTTGTCTGTCTGTCTGTTTGCGTTTCTTTGGCCGTGTCACCACATCCCAACAGCATTTAGATAAGGATCTTCGTGCTTCGTTGTGTTGTAACCTTCCTGTCTGGGCAATAGTTCTGTCCTTCTCTTACTCAGCAACATCTAAGGAATACTTCTCGATTTCATGATGCTACATTACAGTGGAAACTTAGCGGCAAGATCCATGGTCTAAACTTATCATCACGCTATAAACGCATCACTTAAAGGGGTGAGTATGATGCTGACTGAAAGAACAAAGTATTTTCATCACCTGGAAAACCATCAACACAATGACCGCCGACGTCGAAACCATAGCCCCGATGAAACAGTGCCGCAAGAGAAAAGCTTTGGCATAGGCTTCCTGTCGGCTACTTGGATTTGGAAATCACATTGAGCATTATTTGGGAGACGGATGGGCTTATTTCAGTGATGGCTTGCGGCGTGATCATTAGACTTCGCGGATGAAGTCTTGCGGTGCACCCAAGTACCTAGGTAATGAGACACAAAATGCATACTTACCTAGGTAGGCTTGATTCAAGCCAATGCTATAGACTTCGAAGTACTTTAGACGCTAAACGTAGCACATGACCATATACATTTCCTCTTATAGTCTGGTCTTAAGATTATCTTCCACAATGTAGCAGTGCTTGCCACTTTCTAGGTCACTTGTTTAAACTCTTCTTCGCCGAACCTGAAGCCCCAATGGATGAACGATGGGACCGTATCCATGTTGCAGGGAATGAATGATTCTCAAACTGTCTTTGTATCCTCTAGCCCTATGCAAACTCCCAGATATAACATGTTGTAATGGAATACTGCTTATGGTGAACTCCTTGTTGGATGCAGATGTCGCCCATGGCATGTAGGGAAGGACACCGATTTCCATGCATGCCCAAGTTGCCATGCTGTTTTGCGGTTACATATGCACGGTCCTACAACTTGTACGAGTTTCTTGGTGCACTTTAACACTGCAATTCCCCTATAACTTCACTAGATGGTTCTCCTTGGGCCTCCGTGTCATTTGTAATGTTCGCTGTAGACTGTCTTGTCTAACAATTCTTGCTCGGCCTATAAAGTATCAGCTTCTCGGAACATAATCACGCAGTTTCCATCATGTTTTGTGGAGGAGGCTCAGTTAATAGAGCTGATGCGGAACCTACTGGGCTGAGTTTCCGGGGAAGCGTGCAATGAAAACGCCCCCGCTTCCACTGAATACCCATTTGCCAGGTTAGTGTGGTCCTTCGGGCAATGTTGGCTTGTTGACACAGCATCTCACCAGAACCGAGGCCTTCCCGTATCCGAACAGTCGACCAAAGAAGGCATCTAAAGTGGTCTGTTCGGTGTACGTGGCACGAATGCTGATTGTGGTCATTGCACGATGTGAGAATTTTTCGGTGTGACGATGCGCCAAGTCGGGGGTTGCGGACAGCGGGAGATGCGGGAGATGGAACTTGGAGCTCGCTTGAACTGTGAACGGAAGTGCTTTGTGCTGGCGATGTGCGGTGTCAGCCATATTCGGGAGAGGTGGTTCTTCGAGTTGGTTGGAACTGAGGGCGTGGAGATTTCAAGAAGTTCGACGAGCTCATCAAGCTGGATATTGATTAGTATTGCCTTGGGCGTCTCGCAGGGCCAACGTCAGCCGAGGGTTACCGGTATTACTGTTCCCGCCACGCGAATTGCGCTGGTCCAACACAGTGGTCTAACTCAGCGGTAGCCCTGGCTCAACGATTGGGTATTAGTTCATCTCCGCTGCAGAAAAGAGGCTGGCTGCTGATAGCCAGTAGGACAAGTCGAACCAAATTGTCTCATCGTAATCTCCGAATCGACTGATAGCCGCCAGGTGTTTTCCTTTTGCGCCGGGAACAGCCACGGAATTGAGAGATCACAAACATGTATGCAGGGAGCTCACAGAAGTGTCTGACAGAGCTAGCCTAGCCTCTTCGACTGCATTGTGCAGCATGCACATGCAGCTGTGTTGGGGCAGTGCTGAGAGATTTGCAATCCCCCTCGTGTGGCCTAGGTCTTCGATACATAATGAACTGGGCTGAGGATATTGCAGCGTGAGTGAGGAAGCCTCACAAAAGCTTTAGAAGTATGAAGAGAAGCATGTCGCTTATTTTTATTTAGGTCGCCATTGTCGTGGCGGAATGTTGCATGATGGGGTATGTTGGAAAACTGATTTTGACGCGCGAATGACACACATGCCGTCTTCCACATTCAAGCAAGAACTTCAGGTACTCCTCCAAATGACAACTCCCAACACCTGTCTGCGAGCCAGAACATCTGAGAATTGGTCTTAAGTTCACCAACACAAAAGGGACCGAAATTTTTGGCGCAGGCCACGCCGCTTCACAACGTGTCGATGTTCATCCTCCGTAGGTAACGGACCCTTAGAACTGGCGTGATTCGTACTTCTTGACGAGCTTCTGTTTGTCGATGGAGAATGGTCTAGCCGTCTCTTTTCTCCGAAATCCCGCGGGCCCCTTGGGACCTCGAGCATTCGTTTCTGAGGGCTCGCCTCTTGGATCCCCGATATTGGCAGACATTCGTGCTCCTCCGTGACTGTCCGCTGCTCAGCTGCCGCGGAGAACGACTTGGATTTGCCTCCCCAGATGCTATGGTATGAGAACCGAGAATTTGACTCCTCAAGTTTTGCTGCGTCAAACACGTGCGGCGAGAGCGTCGAAAGATCGGTATTGACGCGTTTTGGAGGAACAGGGACTGGTTGAAGGCAGTAATCCTCATCAGCCGATGCCTTCTCGTAAATTTCACGGAACTTGTCGACGAATTCTTTGCACGTCGCTCTCTTCTCAGGGCCCATTCGGAGCATTTTCTGTTCCAAGAAGTCGAGGACATCGACGAGAAGTTCTGGAATCTCGGGCTGCTCACGCAGGCTTTCGAATTGCTGGGCCAGTGCGTTAGAATAGAGCTTTGGGAGGACCATCATCATTCATCGTGCTCACCGATGCCACTGCTTTCTTGAACATAGCTGCGGTCAATATTTCTCCATCATTTCCCTGTGCGATTTTGACCAGTTTGAAATAGACGTCCTCCTTGATCGGTGAATTATCTTCGGTGGCGCGATCCTTGGAAAATTGGTCGAATGCTTTAAAGCCTTTCAGATACCAAACGATGAACTCCACTGTTCGAATCAAGTATAAATCAGTAAAAAGTCCAACATTTTGTATTCCACGTGGTGGAGTTGTCTCCTAATCCAATCCAAGTCCATCTGGGAAAAGCGTGAAGATTCTGAACGAGGAATCAGGACCAGTATGGACTTTCAGGTTTACTTACATAGAACACACCCCATAGTCCAAATGTCATAGCTCTGTGAAATACTCTCGGATACATCATACTCGGGAGCGCGGTAAGTCGGGGATGTTGCTGTGTTCATAGGGCTGACCAGCCCTGTTTCATCGCGATGGAATTCAGTCAAACCGAAATCTGATATGACGAATTTGCCCTGAAATGCGCCCTGATTGCTCTTGGATTCATGAGGCTGGAACCAAAGGATGTTTTCAGGCTTGATGTCTCCGTGTCGACCATTGATTCGCTGAGGTGCCAGATCATCGGCCTCGTCGTCTGCAGTGATACCGCTGTCAGGAGGGCATTCGTGTATTGTCATCAAGGCCTCTGCCAGCCCGAGCCACTGTCGGCTGGCCCAAACTGCAAATGCATGAGTTCTGGGTATGTCAGATGGCTCAGGGTACCTCTCCCAATAGTCTCGCAGATTTCCATCTGCCCAGCGGAAGAGCAGATGAAAGCGATCTTGGTACTCGTAGGTGAGCTCAAGCCTCATCAAATGAGCATGGTCCCGCTCGCTCAATCGTTTCAACGTCGCGACCTCTTGCTTAAACGTCTCGAGGGTTCGGTTATTGGGTCTGAGGCGCTTCACCGCAAAGTAAGGGTTCTCACTCTGAATTTCCACATGTTAGATTAGCTACTGCTCCTCATTCCTAGTGAGGGTATGGAGATATGGTGCGGGTCATGTCTTACCGATGGGTGACTGTGATGGGAAGGGTGAATGCGAACACGCCACACCTCCGAATACCCAGCCGAGATCATGTCTCCCATGCCATCTCCTTCAAAGTCCTCGATAAATGGGAGAATCGCATTGTCACCCAAGGAGTAATGAAGAGGCCGCCTCCTTTGACCATTGGTGGCCGTGACTTGGAAGAAAGGGGCCTGGAACTCCCATTGCCATTGCTCAAATGACTCTCGTTCGAAATATTTCCATCGAGGAAAGTTAATGGGGACTCTATGTCCTTCTTTTGTTGTTCGGGTCACCGACTCATGTGGCTCGTTGGAAGTCGGAAAGTAAAAAGGGAGGTCAGAGTCATAGAGACCCTCGTCGATGAAGTGGGTGATCCAAGCTGCCTTGTCTATTCGGACCAACGTCCCGAAAATCTTCCTCCGCGTCGTTAGGATTGAGTCCTGCAATTCGACCTCATCATATACTTGATGAGCAAGATGTAGTAGATTCACTTGCGTTCCGTCTCGGAAATGAGATCGCAGCTCTTCGAGAATAGCTTCGTAGGTGAATATCTTGTCCATCTGGTCGAAAGGGAGAAATCTTCTTCCATGTCTCTCGGACGAAACTTTGAGCGCAGCCAGAATTTTCTTTTCCAGGCGACTTTCGTCTTCCGCCCCTATTTGGAGTGCTGTGTTGTCGCAGGATGGTGAAGCAAACCGCAAAGCCGCAGTCTTCGCTCCGGACGTATCCCCTTTTGGATCATGGCTGTGAGAAAGGAAAGTAGATCCGACGTCTTTGATAAGCTGCTCCTTATCGGTGACGGTAGGGGATGATGCGCTCCTTCGCCGCCTCTGGTGCAGCTGGCCAGAATCGCCGCCGTCATAGACTGCAGTGCTGCCTCCGGCCTCAGAACTTGGAGACCCGGTGTCGCCAGTCTCGGGCTGTAATTGCAGCTCATTAGACCATGCGGTAATCAAACCGCCGTCTGAGCTCTGGACAATGGTCAGTTGGGCAGCGAGACTGGGAAATTCCCCTGGAGAGCACTCACACGAGATTGGGCGCCTGGCATACCCACTTGGTTAATCAAACGTTGCTCGAATCTACTCGTCCACGTTCTTTCACTTTAGGCCTCAATGCTTCGTCAAGGGTCAAGCGATGCCTTGTCAACATAACCAATAAGTTGGGTCTAAGGTCGTGGCGACTCATCTTCATCACAGCAAAGCAGATCGCTTCTTGCGGGCCCCGCAACTCTTAAAAGACTGGATCAACCACGCCATGACTGTCTAGTGTGATTGTGCGCCCAATACAGCTGTGTTTAGTCTTCAAGTGTAATAAATCCAGATGTAAGATTCCTCATAGACAGCGATTCTGCCTTTCGATATTCTCATGGCCCTCGTTACGAAGTAGACAAACACATCTTGTGCATCGGGTTTCGGTAGTGCATGTGCTGGCTTTACTGCCATGAGCCACTGTGGAAAATGAATGGATGGGGCCCTAGCTCAGCTGTGCGTGCTGTGGAACGTAACATGTCACTTTTCTCGGAGCACCATGTGTTGGCGCAATTTCCCTGCTGACTGCATGCGTCTGCTTTTGCTGCATGCCAGCGTGTCTGGCTGTTCAGGCCCGGCCCACAGCCGACCTACCTACCTAAGTATGCCTATCATTCCCCTCTCATGACCCGGCTTCTGTTCTAGCTTTTCATCCAGCACCGGTTCACAAAGACCGAGGGAGCGAGGGACAGCAGAGCCTTGTTTGCCAGGCCGCCGCGCAGACAAGCACAAGATAGAGTGAGTTGAAAAACGTTTTGCCTGCATGCAGGCGATACATTAGCTTATCTTCTCTCAGGCGCAATATGCCTCGTGGGGAGCCCAAGACGCGACGCAGCCGGCAACCATCAAGCCAGATCATCGACAGCCGACTGATAGACCCCCAAAAGCTACATGACAAGCTTGTTCACAGATTCGGTCTTGGAAACTATCAGATAGAGGTACGTCGCAACCGCGTTCAAGCACGTCCGAGGACCATATACTGATACTGCGACAGATGCGCCATAACAAATTCATCTTGCTCTCCTGGGCTCCCTTGACACAGGTGAGAGCACAGCAGCATGGCTCCAGCACACGTCTGGGCTCCGGCATTCTGACACTATTTTCTGCAGAATGAGATTCTTGAGTGTCGATATTGGCGATGATAACATCATGACCGGCAAAAACGTTTGGCATTTCGAGAAATCGACGAGCAGGCAGTACTTCTCGTCCGGAATGTAGAGCACCTGCATCCTGGTGTCTTGCTCCTCACAGATTCCGGATCAGCACCGTCAGCAGCAGACTCCTCCCCACTGCAAAAGTGCCGCCACCCCCTATGCCCGGCTTATGCAGTGACCTGCATCAACCACAGCAAAAATCGGATCCCGACCATAATCAATTATGGGTAGGGTGTTCCGTGCTGCCAATGATCTGAATCTCGACGCAAATGCTCCGCATCAATCCTCAACCACATTTGATTTTTGATTTTCAGCTTCAAATATGCATCCTGGTATCATTTCTCTCGGAAATCATGAATCTACTTTCACTTTGTTTGGTATCATTGTTTCACTGGTGGTGGTGTATGTGCGACAGCCTCCGATAATTGCGTCCCAGAAATTTGAGGGGCGGGTTGCCCGAGGTGGCAATGTGTACAAATTTGAGTGTGACAGGCTGCGTGAACTGTGTGACAGACCTGTCTGAGTAATCTGTGCGTTGTGCGTTGTGCTTGGCCGTCAATTTTTTCCACATTCCCATTGTATAAGCAGGGCGGTGAGGCCGCCTCAATAATCTCGCCCATCCTCTCAATGTTCTAGATCAGGCTATCTGCATTTCAGTGGAAATACGCCTAGGCTCACCGAACCCTCCGTGTCCACGGGTGCTGCTTAGCGAGTGGTCGAGAAAAGGACTTCCAGGTCTCTGCCTGATCAGGTTACTGCATGTACTGTGTGGTACAGCAGATCGGAAGTGTAAAAACTCGAGCGGTTCGCCAGAGCTAAGCCCCGACTTACCGCCACCAATGGACTGACAGTCTCAAGTTTCCTGCAGAGCATTAGTCCAGCCCCATTTGCCCCTCAGGCCACGAAGACTGTCGACCATATATCCCCCCTCATGGAATATTATCCAGAATGAAACAGCCTCTTTGTCTTCAACTGGCTCACTTGACAAAGGCTTGATTGCCTGGTCGTGAAGCACACTGTTGTTGAACCAATATCCCACATTCCTTCAAATTCGCGCCCAACTCATCCCCAGAGGCTCAGCAAATCTCCTCATCACAAACTCGATGACGGCCACAGAGACAAACGAGACGTGTGAGTCGCAGCTCATTGTCGAGCGTGCAGTGCCGGCGAAATATGTCCTGGATCCGAGATTGCTCTCAACAGAGCTGGAAAAGCTATTTGGAGAAGGCAAATTTGCAGTAGAGGTCAGTTGCAAAACTTAAACTCATCTGTGCGATTTCGAGTCTAACTCTGCACATATACATAGATGCGACACAATTGCTACCAAATCAAAACATCCAAAGAATTCAAATTGGTGCGTTCTCACACATTAATGAACAGTATCGCACGACATGCTGAACGCTCCAGGCCGACCTGGTCAGGTCATGTCCTAGTCTTCGGAGGATACCTTCGAATGCATCTGGGCGCTTAAGCTTCAAGCAGCCAATACATGTTTCTTAAAATTCCAGAGAATATACTACTCTCCACAGGGTTCGGCGTGTGCAGCTATGGGCGTTATCTTGATATCCATTGTCCAGGAATACTTGTCGAGCAATCAAGCGGATTCATACTCTCTTTCTCCTATTCTCAGTACACAGTGACTCTTCTCTACGATCCAAGCGTTATGAGTGCAGAATGTATGAACAATTGAAGTTTCCTCGGTCGAAAGTTTACATGCTTTAACCGCGAGCGTTGCTAGTCACCCTTTGGTTTGAGAAGGAATCTGCTCCTCTCAACCCGACTTTCCTTCGTGGTACAACTGAGTTTTATCCGTGATATCATGGCACAAATACATGCCAATTTTGTCAGCAATTATAATGTTTATCTTGCTCACCAACATGACCAATACTGTATCAAGTGTAGACTTAGGTCCTCTTGTGAAGTGCCTGTTTGGTGTAGAGGAACTGTATCCTCACTTGCATAAAGTTCAAATGATCCCACATGATGAATCATTGGTTTACATGCACATACAAAATCATACACCCAGCCCGAAAAAGAAGACAGCAGTGAATAAGCTACAGAGGTGCGGCACAAAAATTATACTGCCGAGGTAGCAATGGAAAAGAAAACATTTCAGTAACTCACAAGGAATGATCATCATCTTTGGCAAAAAAGAAATCTTCGAATTGAAAAGCACTATTTATGTAATGACTTGAAGTAGAAGCCCTGAAGATATCCACTCCTGATGCCTTCTGAAAGGGATCATAGGCTCAATCTGACGGAGCAGGCCCAGCCGTGACAGTGACAGTGATGGTGGCACCGACCGTGATTCCCGAACATTCATTAGCCTTCCTGGGCGTGGTGGTGCCTGTGGTAGGGGTGGTAGGGGTGGTACTGGGTGACACTGCACTCGAACTTGTGGTGGGTGGCAGACTCGTCACCGGGGGTGGGGCCGCAGTGCCCGTTCCAAGCTCGAAAACTTCGAATTTGGTGGCCAATTGGCTTTGCCGGGCCCTCTGGTCGAGAGGGACGGAATCATTGACCACAATTCCAGAAGAAGTAGCACCTCCATGTGAAATGTCGACCTCAGCGCACGAAGTGTACGCTTCAAAAGAAGTGTTGTCCATGTTTGGCCAGAGGCTCCAATCCCAAACCCAGTACAGCGCGAGAACGTCCGATGTGATGTCGTCGGGAAGTTGAATGTCGGTTTGACAGTTGACAGACGACAAGTTCTTGGCAGCGGCCTTGCGATGAGAGTTGATGGGAGAGGGGTTAGAACCTTGGTTCTGGAAGCAGATTTCGTCATCGAAGAAATGGGTGGCGATGAGGCGACCAGATTCCAGAGAGTTGTCTGCCGTCCAGTTTCCGTGCACACCAGCAAATTCTTCATCTCGAAGGGTTGTCGAGGCGTAAACGTAGACGTTGCCCGATCGAAATGGTCTGCCCTCGGGTACTTGGGGCGCGGAGACGTGACCGTTCTCTTGGTATGTTAGGGAGATCCAAGAGCCAGCCGAGGCGTTGAGACGTGGGTACTGTGGGTTGTTGTACCCGTTTGCAACCTGCTGGGAGGGATGGCAGAGCGGGGTTGTCGCATTTTTTGCAGTGATTCTGTAGGTCATAGAGTTGTCCGAAAAGGAGGGATCAGTTCGTGCCACAAAGCCGCGAGGGAAACCAGGTGTTGAAGCGAAAGACCCGTTTGAGGTGATGGACAGCAGTGCTTCAAGCCAGGTGTGTGCAGAAGCACACCCAGACAGCAGGAGGAGGAACAGGAATGATTTTTCCATGATCTTTGTTTTGAGTGGTTGAAAGATGTTTGGTTGCAGTGTCCGTGTTATGTCTTTTGTGATTTTGTGGAAGAGTGTTGGTGTGTTCTATGGGGAAAAGCTTTGGGGTATAAGGTAGTGGTATGATGATTCTGGATGGGAAGTCGAGAGGATATTTAAAAACGCACAGAAGCGGCTCAACAGTGACAGAGCTTTCAATTCCTGCCCAGATTAGCATTGTGACAACAATGGTATTGCGGCTCGGGAAGTGTCACACAATAAGGACTGAAGGCCAATCACAGAATGCGATCAGGTGTCTTTGAAGACAATACCGTACTGAAAAATGTATTGTAATCAGTGGCAATTGGTTTGCAATCTTATCATCGTCTGATCTTTTCAAGTTATTCCAGTCACTTAACAGTTCCATTCACCCACATAAATGAAGCCGTCGGTCAAAAGAATACCTCTTTACAATTAGGCGCAGGGCAATCGAAGACTGGAAACAAGTCCAATTAAGCCATACATCAGCTCATGTCATGGACACAGGGTGTCAGTGGTGGACCAGATCTGTCTGAAAGGCTTCTCACAAATCTAGTGGCAGGCATCAGCCACTTCGTTTGCAGCTAATTGCCACCCTTCTGCAGAACCTGAGTGAACGACCACCATTTTGATCTAATTCCTGGGCGGTTGCCATGTTCCAGGAGCTACACCAGCGTTCTCACCAGCGACCAGCGATCTATTTGAAAACGTACCAGGAGACGCTGTGCCCGACAAAGTACAGTAGGAGGCGACAGGTCTAGATCGACAAACGGGATACCTTGACTAGTCCAGTAAGAAGGACAATAGTTGAAAACTGACTTGGGATCTATGGCAGCGATAAGAACATCATCTTCCTTATCCAAGGTCTCTCTCGACAAGATCTGTCAGCAAGCCTTCCTGTACCTCCTCGAGACTGATCAATGCTGACCCATAGACTAATAAGTATCCAGTCATGAGCTCTCAATGCCCCAGTCAGAATCTTTGCTAAATGGACAGCGAAGCAATTTTATGGGCTACCTTGGCCGAATTTGACATCCAGGGCTCGTAAGCAGTGAAAAAGACTCATTGGCCGAAAACCTACCAGTGCAGGGGAACACTAGGTTCGCTTCCCACGAAGGCAGGAATTTGATTGGCTCTTTGAGAAATTATCACAAACGATCAGTGACAAACGATCAGGATGCCGAGATGGATCTTAAACGCTGTACCAGTGCCAGTCCTTATTCTTCCAGCTAGGCAGGTCCGTAGGGGTGATTCGCGTTGCGTTACGGTTTAGAGCGTCTGTCTGCTTCGATTCATTTGATTGAAGGCTGGCATGCCAGTCCAATGCAGGGGTTTCTGAGTCTAGACCTGAGTCATTTGAAACATGCGTGAATAGTACCTGTACAGCAGGAAAGCAAGCGACGAGAACCTTGCTATGGTCTGCTAGCATGGTTTCAGTAAGGACGAGTTCCTAGGATTATGGAACGGGTTACTGTGCAAGGGCACGTTGCATCGGAGGACTTACGCTGATAGTTGTCTGCTTCCTGTTGATCAATGTCTCTGGATCTACCCTTCAGATAAACAAGATCCATTACAACACAGGTAGTGAGGCAAAGGGTCATATAACACAAGATTGAAATCAGTGACGAATTATTTCTGGGTAAAAGCTTACAGATGAGGACAAAAAGTCCCAGCACACTTTTCCCAGATTTATACTAGCCTGATATCACCAAGCCCTTAGTACCGAGGGGCAATGATTACAGCAAAAGGGAGTGTCCCTGGCATTAGGTTCTCCAAAGTTGGGTCAGCGAACTCCCAAAGTTTTCCAAGACAATCCTCCGGACCTATTGTTCATTATTCCGTTGGAGACTTCTTTGTTACAGTACTCACTACTCTACATATATATACATGATCCTTGGAAATTCAGCCCTTTGTGGCGGAGCGGGAAGTCGGCCGAGAACATGCTGACTCCCTTTGATTCACTACAAGATCTCGCAGGGTGCCTTCCTTAGCCAAGCTTTGTAAGTGTCAGGAAACAACTCAGTAGTCATTCTGCAAATTGGCATTTCCACAATGTGAGGACACTCCTAGGAATTCGTCAAACTCAGCAAGGAAATAAAGTTGCTAGCCGTAGGCTTCATCACACTCAGTGGTGCTGCTTTTGATTTTCTGATTGGCACCTAGCACCTGATCTGAACACCTCAGGAATCTAATACCATCCGTTTCACAGTCGCCCGGTTATGAACTCTCAGCCCCCACCCGATCACCCAACACAAGCCTCGAACCTCTACAAAGGGTGAGAGGTTCCTGGGCTCAGAGTGTAAGCTTTCTGGCACACCTGGTTTTAAGGAACTTGCCGAACGGCCGGCCTGTGAATACCACTCCTGATCCGCTTGTGCCACATTTTGGACGCGCTTGACTTGGGTGACCCTCCTTGACCAGGTTGTGGTTATGCTTCTCGTATGCCAAGCGGCGATCTGTTAATGCTTACCTAGTGCCCTCCCTCCTCAACCCAACGGTCTGGTCAATGAGGGCGCGGCGTAGTTGTGAGACAGGGCTGACATTACTCATCGATCGCCGAATGACATATTATACTTCTCGGCTTGCATATTTTGATACTGATGTGTGACTGGGGTCGTTGCTTGTCAGGACGTTGATTGCACCGTGGCCACCAGGGGCCGTGAACCGACGGTCCATCCGCAACGGCTACCCCAGAACGTCACATTCAGAGATAGCGGGATGATTTCCAATCGCAACATGCACTTCTCCGTTTCGAAACTAGCCCCGCCAATCAACAAATTTCCCGCAATATCCGACGGCCGTGAACGTTTATGCATATCATATTTAAGGTTATACTCCACGACAGATAACCTGCGTCTCACAATACGCTCGGCCCCGAACCAACACCCCCAAGGGGGCTGTGGACTGATGTTAGCGGAGTTCGTATTGCCCCGTACTTGGATGACGGCTACTCAGGGCCTCTGACAGCGGCCGCCACTCGCCCGAACGCTGTCCGATAGTTGGGCATGGAGCACTTTGTGTTTTCAGGCAAAAGTCAACGGTTCTTCGCTGGCTATGTGCCGCGGTCCGCGCACCGCCCCCAGGAGGTGGGTGTCTTGCGGAGTCGATGTGCGACAGGACGACCTCCTTGAGAACTCTGCTGAACTCACCACTGGGCAGCTACGCGGAAGTGCGAATATCCAGGGGCTACATGGTTGGGCATAGGTCGGCAGACCACATTGTATATACTCGACCTGCGGGACGCTTTTAACCATCTCGCATCGATCCTCGTTTTCGTTTCACAAGCCATTCCTCTCAGGGAAACACACACTGCCCGTCATGAACGCCACGCTCGCCAACCCGCTGCTGCCCCCTCTGCCCCAGACGCAGGGCTCGACGACGGTCGTGGTCCAGCTATCGGCCGAGGACCGCTACATCGAGCCCAAGGTCGACGTGTTGGGCTTCGTCATGACCATCTTGGCTGGGACTGTGGTCGGCCTGCGGATATACAACAAATTCAGGAGACGTATGCGGCTCTGGTGGGATGACTACATCGTGATTGTTGCTTGGGTATGAATGTTCCACAGCGGTCATCAAATACATGATACGTGATACTGACTATGCATCGCCACGCAGACCTTGTTCCTCACTTTTACCTTAGTGACTGTGTTTGAAGGTCGCGACGGCCTCGGCAGACACGTCACAAACCTCAGCCCTGGCACGATTCGCGAGTTTGCCCTGCTTGCCACGATCGCTTCGACAATCAATATCATGGTCACTGCACTGGCCAGGGTAGGATTCGCAGTATCGCTCCTTCGAATCGCAGAGGGCTGGCCTCGTCGTTTCACATGGGCGGTCATCTTTGCTTCGAATATCGTCTCTGGCCTCTCGGGGCTTTTCCTCTGGGTCCAGTGTACACCGATCAGGAAGAACTGGGACACTCTTGATTTTGGGTACTGTTGGGCCCCCGGGGTGCGAGTAGCTATTCCGATCATGAACACAGGTGAGTGGCCTATTTTGCCACATGAGACTGGAACTGGAGCTGAACCTCGCTAGCTGTGGGTGGGTTCCTAAACGTTTTCATTTCCCTGGTTGGGCTCTACATTGTCCGCAAAAACACCGCGAAGCAGAGAGACTGGGTTGGAGCGTTAGTGCTCACGGCGCTCGGAATTTTGTAAGTTCTTCTCCCACTCAGGTTCACTTCCAGGCTAATCCAGTGGCCAGCGCCGGCATTGCTAGTTGGGTGAAGACCTCGGTCATGCATATCCTCATCAAAGATGATGTTACATGTGAGCCTACCCCGATCTATTGCGCCGAAATCATGACTATTTCAAATCCTGACAACTTGTCGCGCCCGCAGTTGACATCGTCACTTTGATCGTATGGGGGATCATTGAGCCGGCTGTGATAATCATAGCTGGCTCCCTGCCAGAGCTTCGTTCGTTTGTCTGGAGAGATCCGACGGACTCAGCTCCTCGCCTCATACCATTCCCCAGGCGTCGTAATGGGATTCGGTTCGATTCTGATTTTGAGTTTGCTCGGCAGCAATACTTGGATGCTGGAGGGAAAACTATCAAAGATTCCAGCACCGAGTCTAAGAAGAGCTGGGTCTAGGTGACAATTGAAAGCAGAGTCACCAGGGGGAACATAACGGCGCCTGTTTCACGGCGAAGTAGCTAATTTGATGTAAATGGGCGCCTCGCTTTACTTAATTTTATTCTTAGTACTTAAATTTGTGTTCGCTTGACATCAGGTTAGCCAGCTGTACCTGTGACAGATCCCCTCAAGTATGCGTGCCCGCCACAGTAGAGAAAACCAGTCCTCTTGGTGAATTCGATTGCCGTGCTACAACTTGAATGAGACGTGCGTTAGAAGAGTCATGGTACGTTACTTGTTTCTCAACCAAACCTAGAAGGTTTCTATGATAATACTGCTGTCCTACTCTCGCAAAGTACGCTCTATGACTAATTCTTTGCTTGTTCTATTGCATCTCATGTCATTCTTCATCCTCGAAAAAAAGTCAAGTCCTCACCCCAGAACGCCAGTCGGTAGTTGTGCTCAGCCATGCAAATTCCAGACCCATCATTACCATCCAAATTTCTCCACTGCGAGCTGCACGTCTGCCCCTCGCCCCATAGCCTCAGCGCATGCGTTCCTGACCATCCTGTTCAGACCATCAGGTCCCGAGACAACCACAGCAGTCTCTCTGCTATGAGTACGACTGTCATCAACCCCCTCGATCCAGCCCTCGACGGTCCCAACGACATCTGGCCGCCCGGCAACAGCTGTTGAAGGCGGGACGACAAGGTCTAAGCCGGCAGCGACAAGCTTGTCGAGCATGGCATCCGGTATCCAGTAACGGTGCTCATCCGAGTGTACGATCCACATCATGTGTACCCTTTGCTTCCGCTTCTTCTTTCCCAGCGCCAGGAGCCCGTTGTGTTCATCCTCATCGGCCCCCTCGCCCATCAGCAGAGCCCAGACCAGGGGAAATGTGACGGCGATGCCGCTCCCTCCTGCAACCAGGACCGCGTTGTCGGCTGCACGTAGCATGTCTAGGGCGTGAGATGAGCCGTAGGGCCCGTCGAGGCGGACGGAGACGCGGTGGTGACGGTGAGCGTAGCACAACAGATCGGTGGTGAAACCCTTCTGGGACCGAATCAGTAGGTTCATCCAGCAGTGAATCGGTTGTTCGTCGTCGTCACTGCCAGATATATGTTGTGACGGCGGTGCAGCAGACGCGATGGTAAAGGGGTGCGCCTGGAGTGCGTGTTTCCGGCCCAGTGCCGGCACGGTGAGGAAGACGTGATCGGTAGGCTTCCACCCGTGCTTGATGTTCTGACGAGGCCATGGAAACCAGGATTGTGTCGGAGCTGGCTTGTCCCAATTCGCGGACAAGATGATGGTCTCGCCGTCAGGCAGGACGGTAAGATCCGTTGTCATCGTGGTAGTCTTGAGTCCAAAGCGCCACACGACACGGTCGACGAGGAAGATGGCCAGCGAAGCAAGCACGTATGGCCTTGCAGTATGGAAGTGCAGATACAGGAACGCAAGCGCGACGACCTGTAAAGCCACGTGGGACGCAAGGAATATCTCGTACCAGCGCTGGCGGAAGCTTCCCAAGGACGTGAAATACAGCAGCTCGTACGCGGCAAAGGCACCGATACCAAGTAGGATGAGCGGGTGAGTGAAGTAGGCCCTCGCACCGCCCACGCCGTCCAACCAGGCCGGCTTGATGGGGGCAAAGCGCCAGATAAGCATGCTCACAAAGTGGACGACTGCCTCAAAGCACATCCACTCCCCAACCCGACGGTGGAAGACGTTCAGAGCCTCGTATGAACGCCCTGTGAGAACCTTGATCGGCTGGTTCTTAGCAGCCAGAAGGTAGAGCAGAGGGAGGTTGACAATGAAAACGAAGCCGGCTCGGTCAGCAAAACAGAAGAAGTATTTCAGGTCGAGCAGGTTGACTTTATATAGGTGGAAGAAGACGTTGATCCCGACCCAAACTCCGACAAATATGGACGTAGCGTTCGATGGCAGAGTCCTATTGACCACCGGGAGTGGTCCCGGTTGATATTCCAGCCAATGGACCACGCGTCTCTTCGTGCGTGCCCAGAGGCTTGTCTCTGCTTGCTTGCGTCGCGGTCCTAGCAGTGGCAGTCTTTCGAGATCAACTTGGACGATATCCTTCACCGCACCCGATGGAGTCGTGATACCGTGAGAGCTGCTGGAGGACGAGGAACTTGTCGCCTCCGGTATATCGTCGTGGGATTTAGGTTCCCTGTCGACCGTCTCGGAAGATGCATGCATCCTCATTTGCCACCGCTTCCGGCACCTCCTCTTCTCCAGAAGATGAAGTACTGTGAAACCAGCAAGGAGAACGAGCATGACAATGTTGTACGATGCAACTATGTCTCTGCCATCCAGTAGAACCTTGATGAGGTTGCGCAGGTATTCCATCTCATCAGGGGCGGTATGTCGGCCGTGGCCTGCAGCGGCGAAGTCGTCTATGTCATCGATCAAGCCGCCCAGTTTGGCAAGCCGCGCCGCCTCGCCGACGAGTCCGGCGGGCCATTGCCCGTGCAAGCGATCGCCGAGGCCATCGCTTGCTGCATTGTTGTCCATGGGATGTTGGGGGAGCCTCCAAAGTGGAATGGTGGAACTTAGCAAGGCGGGAGTCGCAATGTCCGCTCGGATGTCGTGGAACCAAAGAGGAGAAGGTGCATGGTTATCTCGATGATCTGATAAGATTGGCAGATAAGATCACCGAAACCGGGCAGCAGTGAGTTGCTGTTAGGGAGTGTTAGCATCATCCCGAGTTGCAGCGCGCAGCGTCTAACGTGGATTGACGCAGGCACAGTTGGCCCCACCTACTCACTAGCGCCGCCCAGAACCAACTCGGCCATCTCCCATGCATGGGGAATTCCACGTGGGGATCACATGCGTGACCCGCAACGGTTTTCAAGAAATTTAATGGAGATTTGGAACGCCCCTGTCTGCTGGCCTACTCACGAACATCTAAGCAGCGGTATTCGCTCTGAAGTATTTCCCCTTTTCGTTCCTTGTAACCATGTCCTCGTCGCGCCAGATGGGGCCCAAAGAAACTTGTAGAGCGTGATAAATCACACGCGTATGAGGAAAGCAACAAATTGATCAGGTGAGTCACGGAAACGCTGGGTAGGAACGAGATGAGTCTCCGTGTTCATACACAAGTTGGCCTCCCAATCATCATTGACGGGTCAACAGTATTCGTTTGTTTCAAAAGCTCTTTCAATATCTCTATGGGGTATATATGTATGCTGAAAAAGAAATAGAGACTCATGCCTTGCATACCAGAGCCACGCTGTGGAAAAACGCAACTCGCTGCCTTCCTGCGCCTAAACCCACTCAACAGGCTCGCTCAGCCTTCCCCACCAACAGCTCATGTGGAGATGTAAAACAAGAAATTAAAGTGTATGTAATGGTAGTGCAAAGAGATGAAAGAGTGTTAAATTCCTCAAACGAACGCTTGCGCGATCACCTTTATTTGGTGGAGTGATCCTCTTTTCTTCATCTAGGAGAAAGGGGCGAGGTGTTGATTTTCGGCTTTTGCCCTCGTGAAGCTCATTCGTTATACCCAGTTCTCCCTCGGAGACAAAGGGGGATGGCTCGTCAAGGGGCTCGGCGGCGCCTCGCGATTTGGACCCGCCCACTGCGGCCGGGTGAGCTCCTCGTCACTGCAGTCACCGGTGTCCACGCTGGACACTGATGAGTTGTCCGCCAGGAAGGCGCTCACTCGTGTCCTCCGCTTCAATTTCTTCACCTCCGGGATAGGGTCGGGCTTCTCGAAGGGGAATCTCGTGTTCGCGTTTGAGTTTGGTAGGGTGGTGTTGGGTGAGTGACTAAGTGATCGACTTGCGGAGTGGACCTGAGGGCTCCCGGGAAGGCTTGATGGGTTGCTGTTGATCCCCGGTGTGTATTCGCCATAACCGGATTCTGTCAAGCGCGAGTGTGGAGGCAAGCTGTCTGCCCCAAATGTCCCGCGGGAATTGGCCTTGGTGGACGTGCTTGACCTGCTATGGCCTGAGGCAGAGGACGCCATGCTGTAGTGCTGTACTCTTGTTGGTAGGTGGAAGCTTGGGGCACCCGATCTCGGTGTCCTGGATGATCGAAAACTGTCTTGAGAGCTGGTCGACTGGTGACCATGACGAGGTGACTGAGTCAAGATAGGCGGAGGTGAGCGCAGTTCCATATCGGTTTGGTCCACGGAAACACCTCCAAAGGTGGTTGCGACCTGGCCAAAACTGCCTTTCCTGGCAGCTTCGGCAGAACGTGAGCTCTGTGGAGATGCACTTGGTTGCCAGTTGGTGTGAATGAATTGTCCATTCGTGGCATATGTTAAGGGTGGTCCTGTTGGAGTTGTGATTGCGGTCGATGGCATCAAAACGGGCGCATCTTGGAGTGTTGGTCCAGAAGGAGCCGGGCTCAACCTGGGGCTAGGATTCAAGCGAAGACTTTGATGGAAACTTTGGCCCCTGCTGTGAGTACTGTTGGCCCTCGCAGTGCCCGGACTGATCACCTCGTCAACTTCATTCTCAAGCTGATCGATGCTGTCCTTGGATGACCGCGTGATGACGGACATCTCGAACTCCTTCTTGACCTGGATACCGTCCTTCGAGTCGGATGCGCTTCTCAGTATGCCGGCCCCCTTCTTCGCTGTCGTTGTTTCTGTCACCGTAGCATACCGGTTCTCGTCCTGATTCTGCATTTGAGATGATGATACAAAGGTGTTTGTCTTGTTTGTCTTGTTGGTAAACATGGGCAGACCTCCGCTGCCACCATTCATAGACGAAGTGAAGCGGCTGGTAAAATGATTGGTTGCAAGTAGCTTCATTTTGACGAAGAGCGGGCGCAGTGTGGCGAGTGACGAAGCTGTGATGGCGATTCCGCATTCAACAATACTCCATATCGCCAAGTCCGCGAAGTTGTATAGGTAGTCTGGGTTAGAGAGAAGTTGCTGAGCGTATGGAATACGTGCAATAGTAGCCACCGAAGCCCTGTGGTTATCATAGTGTTAGTCGAGACGGTGTGGGACAACAGGAGACAACACTCAGTCGAGAAAGACTGAGTGAACCACATCCACATGTGAAACAGAACCAAGATGCCAGAGGGGAGTGTAACATACAGTGAACCAAGCGAGAGGACGCAGATCACTGAGATTTTGGTCTTCTTGTCCAGCTTCGCATGCTTGATGAGAGTGATTGGTAGTAGGGCAAGGATCAGATCACCTGCTATGCCCAAGAGCACGGCGATGTATGTCGGTATGGTCGCCATTTTCTTGCCGTTGCAGGTTCCAGTAATGGGCGCGTCTTCAGCATATCGCCACCAATAGAACGGTACAGGCTGGCACTGAAATACTGCCACAAAGACGTAGAAGGCGTTGAAGAGTCCAACGAGAACCAGCAGAACCCAGATGGTAATGCGCTGCCATCCGTTGTTGACGCACAGGCGGAGCAGGAAAATGCCGACGACGAACTTGACCATCGTCGACACCACGATGTAAGCGATTTGGCCTGCCCATTTGAAGATCAGGGCCTTGGGCCGTTGGTCCTCTGGGACATGTTCGACGTGAGCTCCAAGCCCATGGGACACACCAAGGATCACAAAGGCGCAGAAGGCGCACTGAAGGAGCTGGTATCGAGATGCAGTTATCAGCACGTATTCGACAAGCAAACATGCATTGGTAGTACTCACACATGTGAGGACGGCTAGCCAGTCCTCTACCAAGAAGCGTTTGAGTATCGCGATCATGGTATAGCACCGCAGCGCAACGGCGATGACGCTCAGGGATGTCATGACGAGGGCTATGGCCGCCATTTCCGGCCCCCGGTTGTCGTCACCATAGTCCCACATCTTTCCGGTTTCCCTTGCTTTTGTACTCTGGTTGGGAATATCCTCCTGCCGCTGTGTATATGCAATACGCAGGGTCAATTCCTCACGACGGGTGTGGTTCGGAATCTCATTGGCGCATGGTCTGGTCTTATCCGCGAAGAGTTGTCATGAGCACGCGAAGGCTACCGAAGGAAAGAAAGGGAGGCAAGAGAAGTGAGCACGAAGGGTACTTCAAGACGGACCGAGGCCACAGATCAAGCAGCGGACGCGCAGCGAAGATGCAGTAAGTAGCACCGCGGAGCCCCGGCCGAGCCCACATTCAGGAGCGGAGCCCAGGGACCAGGCTCGGCTGGCTCATCCTCGAGATTTGAGGACGGATGCCGGTGCGCCAATCCATGATGGACATGGCCGGATTCGGTGATCTCCACATCTTTACACAAGGTTGAGGACAAATGGGAGATGCACAAGGAGGGTGCTGGAAAGGACTACGAGCGGCGCCCCCTGGTTACCCGCTCGACAAGGTGAAGCGATCACAGCAACGTCCAAGGTTCAGAGGCTCGATTGGTCCCTGGCCGGATCGGGGGTCCAGCCTATTGCGTGCCTTGATGGCGGCCTCGGGCTGTGAGTGGCCCAGAAATATTGAGCAGTTGCGGGCCTGTCCTGGTCTGCGCGGCGAATGGGAAAGGGATGCAGCCCCGGGAACAGACTTTGACATCCACTCATTGCGCCACTGGCAAAGCAATGCACACTGGCGGGGCAGCCAGGGTCCAGGAAGCTTGACGGGCCATTGCAACTCTGTTTGGCGGCGGCTGCCTCTCACAGCACAGGATGCCTCCCCTCATCACGGGAGAGGGACTCGGATTATTTTCCTAGTGGGGTCACGACAGCAGGGGTCCCTCTGTCCGTTTGTTGGTCTGTTGCCACTATCCTGTCCACAGGCCTGTCATCGCACCAAGCAGACAGGCAAACCACCCTAGCAACGCCTAACTACCGCGTCACCGGGATTTATTTTAGACGCTGGGCGCAGCGCTGGGTTTGCTGGC
This sequence comes from Diaporthe sp. P3_1W, assembly GCA_037177825.1. Lineage (NCBI taxonomy): Eukaryota > Fungi > Ascomycota > Sordariomycetes > Diaporthales > Diaporthaceae > Diaporthe > Diaporthe sp. P3_1W. The sequence goes on from JBAFXB010000001.1 coordinate 8,120,092, forward strand.
AGGTGGCGCCACAGCCGCGCTCGCCACACGGACACGTCGACGTGATGAGTCGACACGATTGAAGATTCTGCCAGGACCAGGTCGGCATGCCATGGCATGGGGAGGTAGAGAAGAAGGAGAAGAAGAAGAACAAGAAAAGGGAGAATAAGCGGCGCCGGGAAGCACGCCAATACTATGGTCATCTGGGAGACTCTTGTTCGATTAAAGGGGCCAAAAGAACCGGCCTGCTGGAATTCAAGACATGACTGTCCCTGGAACATGATCCGCTCAGACTCGGCTTCATCCGACAGATACATGGCCAAGCCTTGTACTACTCAAAACGCCATCAGACTACATCTGTCGATGTCAGGTGCAGTCGTCCTCATGCAGCCCGATCAAGTCCAATGAAATACCTAGGTACACTGGAATGAGCCGACGCTTGTAAGGTGGTCATCTCGGACAGTTGCACAACAGCGGGATTTAGGGGGTCTGTGTCACCTAGAACCGTCCGGTGCCGAGGGCTCGGGACCCGGCGCCAACTCGTATAACCCGCCTGCTGCCGGCTTCGACTTGTTCACCATATGACAACTATCCGTGCTCTCGATTTCGTGAGACGGTTTTTCGGTCTGGCCTTGTCAGTCCGATGATTACATATAAACAGAGTTTGATCTATGCTGCCTCTGTAGTGAGCAGTGCATGCCCATTCAAGAAGCAACACATCCGGGAGGATTTCCAATGTTTATCGACATACATGGCCAGGCTCTAGCGCAGAACGACTCGCGCAAGAAATACAGTGCATGTCTTACATTGTCCCGGGCATTGGGAACCGGGCTCGGCGCAACGACCACGTGCAAGAGATGCACCCGGGCTCGACCGCAATGATTCGAACAACGGTTAAGGTTTCAGTGTGACACGAAACTGACTCAATGCCTCCGTGAAGCCACGGCCAGCAGGTGGTGAGGACGAAAAGGGAAAGTCGCATTCACAGCTTCCCGCCCATGGCGACAGCTCTCGTGGCAATCCACGTGCAGTTTTCTTTTATTGACTGAACAACGTTGTAGATAGGGCTGAAGGTATGATGTTGAGTGCTTGGCCACTGCTTCTGGGTATGGTACAGGCGCCGGGGTAGTCGAATTCAAGCAACTGGGCATGACACATACGAACCGTTCCGTTGATGCTCACCAGTATTAACCAGAGTTACATGTTTTATACAATACATAGTCTAGTTACATGAAGGCACCGCTACGAAACTTCTTGATGAAGCAGCTCCACACATCGTTTCCTGCACAGAGTGGGTTTTGCTCTGCAGCGCAATCCACACACAGATGTGGAAGAAGCCGAGAGAACCCACTTCCAATGGCGAGATAGCAATCCTAAGATCCTGCTCAATCTTCTGAATAACCACGGGATAAGACAGTCCCACCGGTTCCAGCATCCTCGGTGCAATGCTCCTTCCGATCTGAGACCCCCCACCCGTTTAATCCGGCAGGTCTATGGTACCCTCGGAAATTTCTCCCAGTTCTAGGGTCGTGTGGGTCCACAAGACCTAATACATATCTTCATACGAGCTGCACACCATTCTCGCTTTGCCTCCACAACCGAACGGAGTATTTGCTGTATTGGACACGGCGAGCATACCGATAGCATTGAGAAGCTCATTGGTGTTTCGGATAGTATCTCGATGGTGACAATCCTACACTCTTCAGAAAGAGAAAGGGATCAGTAATTGACCATGGAGCGAAGAGACTTTCCCCTGGATACATTCGCACGGACGGATCAACACTTATATAATCTGTTCAACTCGACCTGAACCTTTCAGAGGCCTGTTCTGGGATGATGTTTTGGTGGATGATTTGTATACAGTCTTTATGTGACAAGCGCATTCACGTCCCCTAGAACTGCATCATCAGCTTTCTCGGACACTGCTTCGAAACGTCTTGAAACTCCAGATGACATTTGTAAAAAGCGTGGCTAAATTGCATGACACCCATGTAAAGGACAGATACATATGTAAAATAAAATCGAGAATAGAAGATTGCAGCAAAGTCCAACCTGTCAGACTAAGCAGACTCGTCGTCAGCACCTTGACCACCCTGACCACCAGAAGTGCTGCTGCCTCCTCCAGCACCCGGCAGGCCGGATGGGGACGCGCCGCCTCCTGAGCATCCTGTGCCAGACCCCGAACCCGAACCAGTGCCTGTCTCTCCCCCAGTGCCAGATCCCGATTCAGAGCCGGTACCCGTCTCTCCCCCGGTGCCTGTCTCTCCAGTGCCCGATTCCCCGGTACCCGTCTCTCCAGTACCAGTTTCGCCGGAACCAGACCCTCCAGTACCAGACTCTTCTCCGCCAGAGCCCGTCTCTCCTGTGCCAGTCTCCCCTGTGCCGGACTCTTCTCCGCCAGAGCCAGTCTCCCCTGTGCCTGTCTCCCCTGTGCCTGTCTCCCCTGTGCCAGTCTCTCCGGTACCAGATTCTTCATCTCCTGTGCCAGTCTCTCCGGTACCAGATTCTTCATCTCCTGTGCCAGTCTCTTCTTCTCCAGTACCGGTTTCCCCGGTTCCGGTAGATGAACCACCTGCCCGTCACATTGAAGTCAGCATGTGCTCTTTGCAAATTACCACCTGAAGGATGGATCACTAACCTCCTGTCCCGTTCAAGCTGCTGGTTTCTCCGCCCGCAGCTGTCTCACCACCTCCGCCGTGGCGGCCCCTCAGCTTGACGGGCATGGCACCGGGCAGGTGTCGTGCGACATGAGAAGAGTCTGGCACCGCGACCGCATTGTTGTCTCTGACGGCGACGCGTGGAAGGGCCAGTCCTGAAGTGAATGCTGGGCTGAGGAGTGCAAGGGCAAGAATGGCTCGCTTTGAGTACTGCATGGTTGCTGAGGATGGGTTTTGATGCTCGAAGATGATGGTGACGGGCACTCAGGAAGATGTTTTGGAAAATTATGCACTTGTAGTAGCAAAACTTGGTGAACTGATGTTGCTGAATCGGAGAGGATTTTGTTTGGCTGATGATGATGTGTCGGGAAATATCCAAGTGTAGATGGGCATGTCTTCCTTCTTATATAAATTCTGGGCCATCGTGAGTTTGGTACGCAACGGACGACTGATAGACCAACTCGTCCATGAGCCTCAGCATAAGCAATGCGAAGGCTCTATAGAATTCATAATAGTAATGGAAACACCTGGTGCTGTTTCGAACAAATAGAAGTCGTCGTCAGTGAGATGTATCAATCCCGTTCGTCCCGACGTGATAGAAACATAGAAGATTTAGGTCATGTGTTTCGCCAAAAGGGGCAAAACATCAGACGAGGAGGCTGCTTGAGGCAACCTTAATCAATTGAGGGCTGGACCTCCAAATCCTGCACCAAAAGGTATACTATGCGACGTCCGGTAAGGCTTAGGCTGCCAATTCTGTCCGTCCCGAAGTGCAAGGTTTGAGGGGGTATCTGGAGATTGAGTGGTTGTGTCGACGAAATGGGAAGGACAAGACCCCAGTGTTTGGGTTGAAAATAACATTAATAAACATAAAGCTGACGTGCAGAACATGGCATATCGGATGATCAAGTAATAGCGAGCACGCCGGCCAGTCTGGCCAGTCAACCGAACGCCAAGTTCTAGTCGTCTCAGGGCTTTGGGGCTCCAGGCCTCCGGGAATAGACATCGGCTAGGGGCGAGCGTTTTCGGCGACAGGACCAGATGTTTTGAGATCATTTTTGGAAGCACAACAGACGTGTGTACGGATATGCCATCTTGGCGCATGAGCTGCAACGTTTTGAGAGCATCATGGGAGGAGTATGTGGTGTTGTGGTTGGGTTGGATGTTCACGCACATGAGCGCGGATATTCGCACCGGTCAAAATGGATGGTACACCGGTACTTATAGCCCATCCTCCTTACGCCCATACCCCAATTTACACCATTGCCGATAACTACCCATACCCACACTCAATTTATATACCCAATTTATATTAAAAATATAAGTATTAGGTATATGAGTATTAGGCGTATAAGTGTTTAGTATATAGGTGTTTGGTATATAGGTGTTTAGTATATGGGTGTTTGGTATATGGGTGTTTGGTATATGGGTATTTGGTCTATGGGTTATGGGTATGTGGGTGTTGGGCGTGTGGGTGTTGGGTGTGGGTGTTTGTGATATACTGCCCAGGTGGTGTATCATCCGTTTTGACCAGTGCGAATATCCGCTCTCACGCACATACTGCCTTTCTCCGTCTCAAGGACCGCGGACTATCGGGTCACGATGAACACGATCACGGACATATTCCAGGGCCTGATCACGCCTATCAATTTACCTCATGGCATACAGCATTCCCGAAAAGACAAAGTAACAACATTCCTTGCTGATCATCCAGCCGTAGTTATGCCAGTCGGTGCTCAAATCAATCTCTGACCACAGAAACCATGGCGTCTCGGACTTAGGTGGTGGGGAATCTGCTAGGCCTATCCTAGCTGCCAAGGAACGGTGGTGGGTTCCCGCGACGGATCCCCACCGCCAGAAAAGATTTTCGCGCAACACACCATCATAGTCCATGCATTTTGTGACTCTTCAACAACATGGTCCGGTGGTGTAGTTGGTTCATCACGTCAGTCTAACATTAAATAACTCGTCCAGAGTGATTTATGGGAGCACTGAAGGTCCCCGGTTCAAGCCCGGGCCAGATCATTTGTTTTTTGCTGATCTGTGGTGGGTGGTATTGTCACACTTTTGTCCCACCCCACTTCAGTTTTTACAATTTGAGACAAGACTCATTCCATTCACAATTGCTCCTGCTTGATCTCCCTCAATGGTGAAAACTCCATGGCCTTAGTTTTTCCTGGCAAACATGAGCATGAAATGTGATGGATTAAGCTTTGATCCCCTAGGCTAGATCAACACTCGACCCTGCAAGATTCTTTTGTTTCGTCTACAGAGGATATTACTTATTGCCTAATGGATGTTGTAACGAGGCGATATGTTCAAAGTCGTGTGTGTTGTGAAAAGATGCGCATAATGACCGGCTTGACCGGCTCGCAGTGGTTGCCCCGTTTCCGGATCCGGCACCTGGACATGCCCGACAGGCCGGTGCCGTGAAAACCGAGCAACGAGGTGACGCGTACAGTACCAGAATGGCCTGCATTGCGAGAATTACATCCGAAGCTTGGTATTGACTGTCATATATCTCGACGAAGCTTATGCAATCAAGAGGGCCCCGAATTCCCTGTTTGCACCACATGTGGCACATGCCTGTTGTTCTGCCCCAGTAGTATCGTTGACACGACTGCCCCATGCCTGTGCGGCCACACTGCCTGACTGCACGGCATTTCCGGACACAATTACTATGGGCTTGGATAGATTCAATGGACAACTCTTACGTACGAGACACTCTAAACAAGCTTTTCATTTGTATCTGGGAAACGTGATCGTGCGGTGCAGCGGTGCACTGCTCACGAGACGTGCCCACCTCCGTCCCCTTGCATCACACATGCCGCGATCTCCATGCGCATGACAGCCTGGAAGTGCCTCAAGGTAGCTCAGACAGGATCCAAGACTATTCCTCTACCGGGTTAAGGTGATAATATTGCTCGAGGTACACTTGTGCCATCGCCAAGTAATCACCCGTAACTCCCACCAAGCTATATGTGACGAAAGGAAGGATGAGAGGCAGGAATATCACCCAACGGCCGATCCCGAGATGCTGGCTGTCTTTGATGCTGGCTGTCTTTGCTGCTGCCAGGATCCCATGCATTCTGCTTATACCCGTGGGATATATGGAAAGGGGTCCCAGAACCAAATCAGGTAGATAGATGGCCTGGTACGGCCTCTGTGTAGGGGTCAAGGTGCCGTGGAGGACGTGACCCAATTGGGTCTTATTCCCGAGTTCACCTAGAAGGTTATCCCAGGAGACGTCATTTCCCAGGAGTACCTCCGTAGCAAGACCTCTATAAAAGCATGCTGGTAAGGAAAATATTGTATTCAGATCTACCGCCAACGCCATGCATGCTTTAGATACTTCGAGCATTCCAATTCCACAACTCCAGCCCTACTATAGGCTTACGCGAAAGCACCAACAAGTGCCATCAGCAAAGAACCACCTATCACCGCAATGAAAGCATTAACTCTCCTGCGCCCATTCAAGGTCTTGTAGCTCTTCTCGGACAGAAAGTCCTCGGACAGTAGCTGCACCAGCCCTGCGAAAAGCAGCAGGCCGCTGGAAATGGCATTCATGAAGCCGACCATCAATAGGCCCGTTTGGCTCATCGGGTCGTAGAAGTTGTGCACGATAAGTCCGATCGCCTGGCCGATAGGGGTCGTCGTGCCGTAGGCAAGGACCATGAGCCATGGCCGAGGCGATGATTTAGGGAGGTGGAGGCCCGCTATGCGAGACCCCAGCGCGAGGCCCTCAAATGTTTGATGGAAGGCGATCGCTACGAGGAAGACCACGAACGGCGGGCCCGTGGCCACAGATATAGCCATCCCGATAAAGACGCTGTGGAAAAGAATGCCGGCCTCGAGGAGCAGACACTGCAGCATCAGGCGCCTTTGCTCGTCCGGACTCGGCATGTGAGGGACTGTCGGGCCCTGGGAGGTAGAATTGGGCTTGCCGCCATCGAGGGGCACGGAGGAGAGCTCGTCCATGTTCAGTTCCAGATCCATCGACTCGCGATCCTCGTCATCATCGTCGTGGCGCGCTCTTCCCCCTCTCGACTCGTCGGCGTCGCCATTGCTCTTCCCGTTTACTTGTAGGGTCGGCGTTGATTCCGGAAGCGGAGACGCGCCAGCCATGAGCCCCTCCGAAGCCCCCAGATCCTCCAATGCAATGTTGGTAGGCCGATTCAGTCCGCGCCTAGCTGCCAGCACGCCTCCACTGTGCATAGGACGAGCTCCCTGTTCGTCGTCACTCTCATCATCCTCCCACATGTGCGAATGCGAGTGTCCAGCACCTCGTGTTGTCAGGTAAGACTCGAGTGCGACCACCACCATTGCCGAAAACATGGCTATAAATCCTGGCAGGGGCTTGTAGCCCTTACTAAAGAAGTATGGGAGGCATGGATCGGTAAGGGATTGGAAGGCGGTCGGGAGAAGATGGACGAATGCGGTAGCGATTAGAACGCCGGTTCCGAAGTGCTGGGAGTAGAAGACGATGCTGTTGGAGCGACGGCTGCGGGAGTGGCTGGATATCAGAGGAAAGCCGCAAGCTGTGGGAGGCAGAAAGGTCAGCGACAAGCAGTTCCAAGTCGGGTCCAGCAGTAACAGAAGCAGTATTGAATGCGTACATATTGTGCTCAGTGCCAGGATCAGGACCAAGGCAGCGACGTGCATGAATGTGTCGTAGGAGCCCTTCTTGCCCGAGCCACACTCGGGCTTTGTGTCGGCCACATCGTCGCGCTTTGCGAGCTCAGCCAGGAGCCACTCGGTCGGGAGGGAGGACCAGGAGATGTCTATACAGACACAAAGTCAAGGTCAGCATCAGCAGCGACGAGCAGTGGAGGGCTGTCGTGTTGGGGGACCACACACCGGTCGCGAGCTGGGTCAGATTATCCATTCCTGAGGTCCGAACGGAGACAATAGAGATGCTGTACAGAAAGCTTGGAGCGCGTCTGCCACCATGTTTTCCGGAAAGCGAAGTGAAGTGAAGTGAAGAGGAATCGGACGGGCCTAGCAAGCTAAGCCACTTCCACGGACAAATGCCAATGTCACAAAGGGACCAGCTGGAGAGGTGTTCTCGGCAGACGACCTAAGAACGGACAGGGGGGCGGGGCCAAGGGTCGAGGGCGGGTGTATCCGTACTAGTGTAGCTCGTCGCAGGTCATGGTGCATCTTGACAGTAGCATGGACAGGCCGGAAGTCGGTTTCAATTGGGGCCACCTTCACCAATCGGCGCCTTTCCAGCGGTCCAGAGGCCATTGCAGCTTGGTGGGGGCGGACGACCTCGGCCCATCTTGAGCACCATCTGCGCCCCTGAAATATGTAGAGCTAGACTGTCTTCCTCAACACAAACCGTCATTTATCCTCGAGCCATCGATGTGCAACGTGCAACACGGTGTACTGCATAAGATTACCCTGACGGTGTTGTTCCTCCCGGTGGTGAGACATATTTGGAGGGACAGGATCACAATGAATTGCCCAAGTTAAACTGCCACCTGCGCACCGACCTGGATGGACACCGCGGATGCAAGTCATTAGACATGACCCGATGTTACCATCACCTCCCGAACTCCAGGCTTGGAGAAACGAACGCCAGCAAGGAAGGTCAATCTGTCCCGGCCAAATTGTCACCTCTTGACCCTTGTTCATCACCAGGATGTTCCCTCATTACTGAGAAGGTTCTTTTTCTACCTGGCACTCTGCCGGTCACTGTGTCAGAAGAGATACATGCTATAGTCCAGCTCATCTAATGGACTTGTCTCCATGCCACACAACTCATACGAAATGCGCCTGGCAGTGACGGATGTTCTGGCAGGAAGGTCCCTTAACCCACAAAGGGTGCTACAATATGGATGAGACCCGAATTCTGGCTGATACGCAGATGCCGACCCTCATCGCCAGCCACTGCCTCTGCCTGATCAAGCAGTTGACCAGAGACTTGGGAATGCTCTCTTCACCATGACTCGTCCCCAGCTCAGACGAACAGAGGACGGCAAAGCATGTATCAGCCTTACTAGGAGTCTCCACGGCCCTTTCAAGATCTGATGAGGGCAACTGGACGCCTTACAGTGTCCATCGCCGAGAACAAGCTACTCACTTGATGTAGGCTTCGACCATCTTCAAAAAATCCATAGACTGGCCTCCACAGAACCCAGTACTTTTACACCTCTGCCATATGGAAGCTCCATCCGTCTCCCACAGAAATCTCAGGGACAACGTCAGTATATCCCGAGCAAATACTCTTCCCCGAGACAACCTCCAAAAGATGTATCACTTAATGAGAGCACTTCGGATGGCCCGGGCCCGGGCCCGGGCCCGGGAGACCGATATGATCCCGGAAGGCCCTCAGCATCACTCACGACGACCATCCTTGACATGACAGGCAAAAAGGCAAAAGATGAGGCGATTATCGCCGGGAATTGAGCCCGACGTGGGGGTCGAACCCACAACCTTGAGATTTGTCTCTGTCAGAATCGTGAGGTTCTTAAGAGTCTCACGCTCTACCGATTGAGCTAGCCGGGCGTCTCGAAAGACGCCTTGTGTCTTGTTGAGGTCCAGTCGTGATAATTGAGGTTATATGCGATATCCACATGCAGAAAATTTATGCTTCAGTGGGCCGGGCGGCCTGAGCAGGGGCATCCTGGCTGGGGTGCCCCTGTTCGGGCCTGGCCGCAAATGGCAGAGCTGCGGCTCACAATCCTTGCTAGTGCAGATTCCTGATTCGTGCAGTGATGATTGGGCAAAGTGACCAACGTTCTTTGAGCACAAATTCTTTGAGGGTGGCAACCCTACTTCCAATACTGCTGTTGATTGTTCTCTCTTCGCTGACAAAAGTTTGCAGACAGGCATATGGGGCCTTGTCATCTTCTCCGAAAAGTCTAATAGGTACTAATTTGTGGGGGCATTCATATCCAGAGCTGTGCATGACAGCTCTGGCAGGGTAATTTCTGTGGCACAGAGGATTACAAGATCCTCGTGCTATATTGGAGCAGGTACAAAGGCTATGCCCCATTTTCATGACACAGGTGTAAATCTTGGGGAAAGACATAAACACCTATCTTGCCTTCACTTCCAGGGACACCTTTGTCAAGACGAGGCCCTGAGCTCATCAATCGTGGAGCCAACTAGATTAAAGGAAGTCTTTCAGTACTCTCTCTAACAGAGAGTTAGTCCTATCCTATGAATTTACATGCAAAAGTGAGACTAATATTGATACTGTTATACCTAGGTAGTGCACATTTGAGCTTCTGAGCTGCAAAGTCAAAGTAACATGATTGCATGAAACAAATGTCTACCTAAATTTGGACCCCAGAAGTTCCAGGAGAGTCTCCCGGTTGTGAGGAGAGATGAATGCAACTAGCTCTCGAACAGATGCTCGGGAGTTTGGGTGCGGGAACAGCCTGGCTTTCACCTCTTGACGTAAACTCCCAAGCTCATATAGATATGCAGAGCGCACAATCCTGCCGTCAACGGACTGATACGCCTCGAACCTGTCCACACCCAGCCCAATCCAGAAGCGAGGATCCGCTCCATGCCGGAGCCAAACCTCTACCATTTCCCATAGATGACGGTACTTAACGGGGTTGTATTTCTGACTCTTCAATGGCGCTCCAAGGACGTTTGCAAGATACTCGTGCCAAACGAGATGTGGGCGACAAAAGCACCAGGTCGGACTTTCCCTCCAGTCACTTGTGCAGTTGACAGAGACGCCTCTCTCAAGAACTCCTTGAAGTATCCCTGGCCGAAGAGAAACCGTGCTCAGATAGTGAAGAAGAAGTGACCCAAATGCTCCGTCTCTATGGGCGACTTGTATCACGTCCAATTTCCAATACAAGTAGTCTACTCGGCCGGATTCCACTGTACCCAACAATAGCGAGTAGACCTCCATTTTCATGCCACTTGGTATGATGAAGCCGCTTCGACGAGAAGGCTGCGCTTTTCTCCACTCTTCGAGGTTCTCCCATGGTGACTTCTGCCAGGTGAGCAACAAAACAGTGTCAATCTTGTCGATCATTGCCATTGTCTTGTCCTCCAGAGTTTTACTTTGCAGCGTAAATAGCAGGCTCTTCAGCTTTCTTGCCATCACGTCGAATTCCATGGCCCTGCCGACTAAGGCAGCTCTTTTCAGCTCCTGTTTGACCCATGCCAAGATCATCCAACACAACCATCGGTCAATTTGTGCATCCGTGAGGTTGTGTTCCTTGAGCCCGTGGGAGGTATAATGCGCCATGACTTCCATGATAGATGAATGGAGAAACTTGACCGATGCCTTGGAGGGAGAAAGCTCTAGGAGGCCATTGAATCTACCAGTGATTTGAATCTCTGTACGGGTTCTTTGCTCGTCAAGAAATTTGTTCTCGATCTCAGGCTCCCATCGTGATGGGTCCACAACGCCGGCATCTGCGGCCTCCAAGAAGAATGAGCATTCGATTAGGCCGAGTCCGGGGGAACCATTCCCAGAGAAGCGCAAGACGACAGCAAATAGAATGATGGCCTCTCGCTGGTACTCATCATCGATACTTTCGATTATTGACTTGAAGAACTTGTTCAGATCCCTGGGAGCTCTCTTAACCTTGGTGTAGAGCTTTTGAATTGAGTCCCCGCGAGACAGTCCTTTTCTCAGCTCCTTAACCACGAGAACGGTCCAGAGGAACACTCCTTCAGCCGCAGTTGCAATATAGCTGATGAATGACTCGGCGTCGACGAGATTATGTGCATCATTGAGCTGTTGATAACCTGGGAGTGCATCTGCACCCTTGTCCAGCCATTTCAGACCTCTGAACTGAGGGTGGCTTTGGAGCCGGCTTCGGATGATGCTTCTCATGTCGTCCACCGTAAACAGATGGAGGCGGATCCTTTGGCCCTCGTCGAACGCTTGGAACTCTGGGTATTCTCTGCTTGACACGACGATTTTGACATGCGCATCAGACTCTTCAGCCCACTGTTGAATTAGGAGGACGAGGTCGACATAATCTTCTCTCGCAGTATCTTGATCGAATTCATCCAGGGCGTCAATGAAGAAGCAGAATCTTCTGCCCATCAGACCAGCCTTCGTGGAGACCAATGTCGAGAAAGCCGAATCCACCTCGTCATCACTTATGGACGACTCCCGCTCCCGTTTCGAAGGTGAGGCACCTTGGCCCATTTGATTCGGGAAGAGCAAAGCCATCAATTGTGAAGTAACTTCTGCCTTCTGCAGGACTGTGTAAAGGATGGACCGCTTCAGTCCTATCAGCCGATTCTGATAATTGTCGAACTTCCAAAAGAAATACTTGGCCAAAACCAATTCGTTCTTTCCAGCCCACATCTGCAGTAATTTTCTTGTGGTCGGGCTTTTGTATAGGTGTCTCATTAGTGTTGACTTGCCCGCCCCAGGTTTTCCAGCGATGTGAAAGACTATGAAAAATGTGTGAGTATGCTTTAAGGTACGCAAGCAGCGATGTACCGTCATGCACGACGTATGCGTTTACTCACTGCCATGGCCTTCTTTTAGCCAGTCACTCCAGGATATTTTGAGAGTAGGACAAGTCCTTGAAAGCTCTTTGTGGCTTTCGAAGATCCAATCACAAGTGTTTGACGCAGCGTCAAATACATCGTTGTATCTTGGGTTAGAAGAAGAACCGGTGGTACTGTTCTCAAGACTCGTCAAGATGAAGGCGATATCCAGTTCGAGCAAAGCAGATGATGAAATCTTGGTGGCCTCCGTCAGTTTCGCCACCAGGTTATCAGGATCCAATAATTTGGCTTCCAACGATTTCAACTGATTCTGGATAGATCCAAGTCGATCTTTGATCTGTCCCTGCTCGACGTCTGCGTTGCAAAGCTGATGAACCAGGATGCTCAAGTTTTGTCTCGCAGTTGACGCCAATGCAGTCCTCAGCATACTGCCCTGGGCTTCGAGAGATCGATGCAGATTCTCGAGCTCCCCTTTGGCAAACACGGACCGAATCGTTGCCTTGGTACTCGCACTTACGGAACCTCTCTTCTGAGCCCGACACTTCTCGAGCACAGACTTGTATTGGTTAATGAGGTCCTGGCACGTAGCCGCGACTTTCAGGACCTCTTCGTCGGCTGTTTGCAAAACGTCGACTGTTTGAACGCTGCCTCTTATGCCAATGACGATGTCCTCCATCTGCGTGCTGAAGGCCAGGAGGTTGCGGTGGTCCTTCGCGATGCCATCGGCAGCCGCATAGGTATCTTTGGCGAATTTGACAGCTTTGACGCCTTTCTCGGCGAGCTCAAGCACGTTGCAGAACAGCGAGAGGGCGCTTAAAGGCTCTAGGGGCATGGTGATTGCTGACGATTGTTGCAACAACAAATGAGTGTGGTGTCCGGCGATGCCAAAGATGCTGTTGAGTGTAGAGCTGAACCCAGAAGCTATGCTTGCCCAGCAATCTGCTCGCAGTCGGTGAATGAACAATGTAGACATCGCAGGGATATTTAGGCATGGGTAATCCGGGGATGACCCCGCAGATGACAGCGCAGCCTAATCCTACGTACACCCACTGAGAAGAGCATGTGTGTAGCAGTAAATTTAGTGCAGTTGCCGGCAGGCAGCTGTAATCATTCTCGCTAAGTCGCTACGCGCAGTTAACATTGACAGACCGTGATGTGGTAGGGGGCACAAGGACTCCGAGCTGACCGTGCTGTGAAGGTAAATGTGTACATCGGACACGGGTGTTCCTGGCTACTCCAGATCAACATGACTGGACCTCGCCGGTCGTGTTACTCGGTGATTTCCTCCGATAGCCTATCCTGTGACCCCAATGGTTGTGCTGGAAGAGCAGTGTTTGGTGCACAGGAACAGTCCTCCATGTCATGGCGTTGTTTACCAAAGTGCCTTCGATCAGTGCCGCACAATTTCGGAATCACTTTTTGATCAACAAGACGGAACCCCCAAGCCAGTTATCAACAGTGGTGTTCTTTATTTGGATACTCCGGAGCACAATTCAAAGATACTTCAAGCATCCAAGTAAGTCATGAACATATATTCCGCTATCTAAATTCCACTGCCTGTGTTCGTCGATACACCCTGATCAAATTGGTGCATCTTATCCCTCGCACCACGTAAAGGTCCAGGCACTCCAACAAGGGACCCTCCACACAATTTCCAAGACCATATCCAACCAGCCCTTTCCATCTAATCTGATATCATCATGGCCAGACCTCAACAGTCTTTTCCCAAGTGCTTCATCAGGCACAAAATTTTGCCCCACTCTCTGCATTATGAGGGGCTGACTTAAATTCCATCTTCAACGCGTCAAGGACGACAGTCCCATCGCTCTTCTCTCAAGATCCGCGCGGCTTCCATTCCAGCGGACTCGCATCACCTCCAGCTCCCTCCGCCGCGCAGACCACGGGGGCTCAACTACGGGTGTTGCAGGAACCGAACCGTGGCGGGGCAGAGGGATTACTTCCGGCGGAGAGTCGACACTTCCATGGGCGCGCGAGATCGAGCGTCAAACAAATCCAGTTCACATTGTCGCTGTGTGTGCTTTTTCTCAGACACACGCTTCGGTGTGTTCGTGTGCGCGCGTGTCTCCCCTGGTGAGATAAAAGGGAACCGGGCGTGACGTCGTCTAAACTTTTCGCGGAAGATGGCGCCCGTCCGACTGCTCCGGCTTCCAGGCCTTGCTCATCCCTTGTGTGTGAGGGATGTGCAACGGGCCTTCCAGCGGGGCCAGACGGGCTTTGTCCGACAGACACGACCACTGCAAGATCCCGCCTGTGAATCAACGAGTGACCACGGGCGAAGCTCTTGCAGTGTGGGTCAGACAGGTTTCTGATCCGACAACGCGGCCACTTCCAGATCGTGCCCCAGTCAAGAGGCTAGGACACGATGTCTTCAGTGGGGGCCGGACGGGGGGCTCAACATCTGGCTGACTGGGAGAGTTGGGCGTTGTTGACATCTGCAGCGGTGGAGGCGGGCAGCAGATTGGGCCCAGTCAGCCGACGGAGTATTTGCGCTCAACACTATCATGACGAACAGAGACCAAGACTTGAGGGCAGTGCTCGATCATGATGCGGATCGCATGGGTAAGTTCTCTGTGCTCTACACCTCCGATCTTCCGTCGCAGGGGAGACGGAGCTCAGGAGGCGGAACTGAGAACATCATTGTCGATGGCTCGTCGGTCGCGGTTGGAGTTTTGCCAAGCTTCGTCGATGCAAGTCGTGAATCGGCCTTTATGCGTCCATGACTGGTCGTGCTGCTCGAGGGGCCAGGCGTGGACGAAGCTCGACAACCGCCGAGGAGCTGGATCCCCGAGGACAAGGGGACTGCAGAACAAAATTGAAAAACCAGAGAGGATGTAAGTGAATCTGTCAGATTATATAGGCTGTCTAGCCTCGTGGCTTGGTGGTCCACTTCCGGTGTCGCATCAGGACAGCAGGCGTTTCAGCCACGCATCGCATACCCCTGGAGGTGGCTCGATCTTTGAAACAACGATGCCTGAGCATCACTGCCCCTGCGCAAGGGCATTCATTCTTCCATCTGCAACTCCCTCCTTAAATGTTTCTCAGGCTTCACATAGCGATAGAGGAATGTAGATTACACACTTGTCTGGACAGCAACGTCGTCAAAGTAATAGCTCAACAGTGGGTCTTGAGAACGAGCAAATCCATTTTGTGTGTTTTGTTCGACCTTTGACAGGTTAATCAATCGTGGAGGACAAACAGTCATTTATTCCTGCATACTCTCTGTCATAACTCAATTTTGCCCCTTTTGCATTCCTCAATCTGCGAAGCCTTTCAACACTGATTCGACCGGTATTTGCGACTTGTCGACAACAAAGATAACACGTATGTTCGTGACCAGTTGCGGACATACTTCCATGGCTTCTTACCACTTGGACTGCAGCTGACATGGATATGATGACATCAAATGTACAACTGTAGCATTCTTCCTTGGTTGATGCCCACAATTGTAGGCCAAAGCTAGGCGCCTTGTCCCCATCCCCATTTGTCTAAGCCGAAGCGCTCGCTCTTTGGTTGAGAGATGTGCTCCTCCTTTCTGACGTACGGAGAATTCTCAACCTTCTTCGCGCTCAACTTCTGGACATTCACTTGGCATTGGTAACTCAACCTGGCCGAGGAAGGTTCCACGGTAGTCTTGCCACGAGGACAACCGTTAGTCGTGCTTGTACCACAAGACCTGAACTGGTGTACGTACCCCCTTGAAATCTGCAAAGAATTTGCAGTCGAGGAAGCCCCAGCCCTCAGACGGCTGAATGTCGAACTTTGCTTTGTTGAGTTTCTCGAAGATTTCCTGCTCGACTTGGACCGAAGACCATTGCTTTGTGAGCGCGCAGTGCATGGTGAAGTGCACGACCATGGTCTTCTTGTTGAAATGGGCAGAAACCCATTCGTCACCCCGTCGAACCTTGATGGAGTTGCCGAAGAACTTTCTCTTGCCATTTTTGACAGGAGCTGGGACAAAGTTGGGAGCCTACATTCAATGCGTGACGTGTTTTAGCGGACAACATGGTAAATGAAAAGTACGATACCATTTTGATGGATAGAAGTGTTGCGACTGGACTGAAGTGGCAGGCGACGTGCAAGAAATCAGAGTTTGATGACTTGTTGACATGCTAAGGCGCTCTTGGGGCTAAGACAACACAGAGTAGCATCAGGGGAACCACTTACCGGACCAAGGGGCTTGCGATCTCCGCCCTCGATCTTGGGCGCGATGGACGAAGATGTCGAGAAGGCAAAGGTGGTCGGGGGCGGGGCCATGGGAATCGAGGAGAGGCTGAAGTTGCCATCTCCGCCCTCCGTTTTGACGCGCTTCGCGTCTGGGTCAGGCTTGATGAAAGGGTCGGCTTCTCGCTTGAGAGACATGGTGGCGTCGAGCAGGGAATCGCGAAGAATCGGCTGTCGAGAATTGAAATCGGAGGATTGGACTGGTAGGTTCGAAAGTTAGGAGACGGGTTTGAAGGACGGAGTAGGAGGTTGGTTGGTGGAGGTCGAGATGGAGATTGAGTCGAGCTTGACGCGTGTCGGTCGTGAGTGACGTGTAGGGTCACTGTTTTCGACGAGATCAGCTCGAGGTATGGGTCTGGATAGAAAATACAGCCGCGGAACGGCATACAGATTCCGTGCGCCAGAGGGGGAAGTTGCCCTGGTTGACATCCGCGCAACCAACCTGGCGGTGCTGCTTCCGTTTTGGGAGCGTTGTCACTCCAAGGCCAGCAACCACGTTTGCAGGCCATGCACCCGAGCCCCTGCTGGGCACATACAGAAGGCACCCAAGTAAGAACATCTTGGTATGTCATGGGTTCCAAGTTGTTGTGTACTTGGGTGACAGTAAGGGACAATGTCTTATTGTAGTTGGCCTGTATTAGAACCTAGAGAGACAGTCTTCAGGAAAGGCATGATTTTAAGCAACCGTCTGATCTTCTCTTGACAGTTCTCTGTAAAGCCTACTTCTCAGCTCCGATTCCCTTTTTATAAGCCGCCAGCGCCCTCTCCCTACATCCTTTGTGCTCGACCATCTGTTTCGGATACCCAGCCTTCTTTGCAATCAACCCTGCCCCTCTTCCATACGGATCATGGATTGCCTTGCCCTTGACGTCTTTCAGTTCTGGGATCCACTTCCGGATATACTCCCCATCAGCGTCAAACTTCTCGCTCTGCAGCAGCGGGTTGAACACCCGGAAGTACGGTTGTGGGTCCACACCCACGGACGCAGAGAACCCCCAGCCGCCGTTGTTCGACGCGAAATCGCCATCGATCAGGTTCTCCATGAACCACCGCTCGCCCATCCTCCAATCGATCAGCAGGTCCTTCGAGAGGAACGAGGCGACGATCATGCGGGCGCGGTTGTGCATGTACCCCATCTGCCGGACCTGCCTCATGGCGGCGTCCACGATGGGGAAGCCAGTCCTCCCCTGAGTCCAGGCGTTGAACTCATCCTTGTCGTATGACCACTCGATATTGGAGTACTCGGGCTTGAACGGCTTGTTCATGCATATGTACGGCCATTTCACGAGGACGTGCTTGTAGAAATCCCGCCATGCGACCTCGCCTATCCACGTCTGTATACCTTCGTTCCCGGCGTTGAGTTTCTTGGTGGTGTTACGGTCTCTTGCCGTCCGCACGCACGTCCTCGCGCTGATTGTGCCGCTGGCGAGATGGACCGACAGCGTCGAGGTGCCATTCTGCGAAGGGAAGTTTCGCTTCGCGCCGTACGAGCCAACCCTCTCCTCGCAAAACTTCTCCAACCTCTTGTGCGCCTCGTGCTCCCCAGCCGGCCAGATGGAGGCATATCTTTTGGCGTCTTCCACCGAGAGCCCTTTGCTTTTTGGTGCCTCTGGGATATCGCAGTTGAAAAGGTTTCCGTACCTTTCCCTCGCAGATCCAGGGTTCTTGGATGGGCTGTCGAAGGTGTCCAGAAGGTCCAGGTTTGCATGAACATGTGCAACCCAGGAGCGATACCACGGAGAGTAAACAGCGTACTGCCTGCCAGACCCAGTGATGAGCTTACCCGGGGGAACCACACATGTGTCGTGCGCGAGCTCGAAAGCCTTCTCTTTTCCAGCCAGCATTTTCACCATTTTGGCTTCTCGCCGCAGCTCGTCGACCTCATACTCGATGTTGGCATAGAGATGGTTCGCGGCCCAGTCGTCCATCAAATTGGCGATTCTCTGTGGGATGTCCTTTCGTTTCTCCACCACCTCAACGTGTAGTGGAATGTCCAATTTGTCCAAATCGGCCCTCAAGACTTCCAGAGTCCTCAGCGTGAAGTCGACACGGATGGGGGCTGTCAGGTGCGCCTCCCAGTCTTGGGGGCTAATTATATATAATCCGATCAGCGGGACGCCTGCGTCCTTGGCCTTTTCGCTCGCCATGGAGAGGGCGGTATTGTCCTTTATTCTCAGATCCATCTTGAACCAGTGTACTACGGATCCCGCGACCTTGACCTTCTTGCGAGCAGCGGCGGTCTGCTGCATGGCGGATTGAAGCTCTTCGATGGGGCGGGTGAGGGCATTGTCGTTATATGCCAGAGCACGGGCGTTGCTCATTTCGTGAGGGTAGTATTTCCTCAGCACTATGCCATGTTCCTCGGCTTCTTTGTAGAAGGGATGGGGTTCAGAAAGGGAGGCTGTCTTCGGCTTCTTGGGCGTGGCTCCGTTGGCCAGATCGGTGGCTGCTGGTGCTTTACGTTTGGGTGCCATTGTTGCGAGTCGGCGGGCTCTGACGGATTGTTCAATGCACGATCTTGCTGTAACATACACACGACGTAAAGTCATGGATGGTGAGGACATGTGCAAAAGCGGATGATAACTCCATTCAAGCTTCGATAGAGAGCTGCTGAGAAGACTACAAAGACCTACGGTTCCCCCTTCACATGTTTCCGCCCAATGGGTAAGAGAGTGGATTGGTCGCAGTTCTCCAGATCTCTCGATCTCATTACCTGCGTCATGGGGCCCTGCAGATCGATCTTTGTTCCTGGCTAGCGCGTTGTGCCGGCGCCGCAGCCCGCTGTCCAGCCAGGTGTCAGGGCAGCCAGGGCAGGGTTGCCAACCCGAGGGGCATGAGAGACAGGCACAAATGTCCTGCCGCAATTGGAGAACGCGACTTGAACCAACTAATGAAATTTGTTGAAAACGAAGCTCTTGCTCTCAATTGATGGCCTGAAAGGCGAAGCTGTAAATTTTCCGACTTCCCACTTTCATGGTTGCACACTTGTCGTGCGTGGTACTGAGCCGGACAGCTGGTCTACGCTGTGCTGATTTGACTCGAGAACCAGGACGCCTAAGCCGAGTTGAGCCCGGCGGCTGGGAGCATGGACATTGTTGAGGAGTCCGTCGACATAGAGGAGCCTGTCCACTCATCAATTCCTTGATCGCATTGTAGACGTGCTGATATATGTCAGATACCCCTGTAAAGTTATCAGGGCAAACATACATTGTGAACCAAGGGCGTGCTGTGACCTCCGTCCCAATTCAAAGTATCCGAGACCGCGGAGATAGAATAAGTCAAGTGATTCAAGCGTCATACGAGGCCTACAAATTCGTACAGATGTAGTCACGGAGTGGAGATGGCGTTTGCCGAGGATTCAATCGGCTCGCTAGTGGTGGCCGCCCAGCAGCTCTCGCGTGACGAAGTCTATGTTGGGCATCGTATATGGTGTAGTGTCGGACACATCGTGCCTGAGGTCTGACGGAGGGACAAACATCGGGATGTGGTAATTGTACGTTGGACGGGGCTATCAAGTGGTTAATTGCCCCAGCCATCAGAGGATTAGCATACACAAGATGAGCCCATGAGCCAAGTTGTCCTACAGCGATGATCACACTCGACCTACCACTTTGGGGTCTACAAGCTGGAGTTGGCGCTTGGTGCGGCCGCCTGTGGCTTGCGGGACCCACAGACACTTGGCTGTGGTTTTGGTGGCGGCCCGTCTACAACAGCTTGCCTGTCACGAGAGTTGGAAGAGAGGTCTAAGGCCCAAGGAGAATGCAATGTCTGACATTTCCAGAGAGTGGACAGCAACCTCTTGAAAAGCGGCTCCACGATTGAAAATGCAGACCTGGCGGAAATGTGAGACCCGTATCTGTACCACAGCGTACAGCTTGAGCGCCGCGGCTTTTTCAAGGCCTGGTCGATCTACGGCATGGGAGCTATCGAGGTAGCCCCAGAATCCCCGGATATGGATTGCTCCCGCAGGCGCATCCGGACAGACTTTGCCAGCCGAGGCAGTTCACGGACAACACAGGGACGTTCGCTTGAGGTGGGCACAGCGCGGAGACGAGACGATCGCATGGAGGGCACGATGGAGCGCACAGGATTCGAAGGGATGTTCGTCACATTCATGTTTGGCTCGTCCGGGTATCGAATTGTTTCGAGAAAAGTCCGGGGACGTTGGTTTCGTGAGATCTCAATACTGGCAAGATGCAGTTCCGTGCCGTCTAACTCCATGAAGCATCATCGTTGATGTCCGATGTCCAGCCTCTCCGAGATACCAAAACAAACAACCGTAGCCCTGTGAAGGAACAAGCTGTCAGCATGATCCGAGGTGACATGAGGTACTGCGCTGTGCCGTTGGCGAATGCGACCGCGCAGCCGATGACGAATCCCGAACATACCTTCATGTTCCCATGGTCTTTCACGCCTTTTCAGCCCTGACCTCCCATTTATCGCTGGCCGCTCCAGACGTTCTTGACGAGGCCGTCACGCTGGGCCAATCGGTTCAGGGCATCGTCGGACTCGCCCATGGCGCGGACGAAGCCGCAGAGGGCGTAGACGTGGTTCTCGCCGGAGACGGCGCGGCCAGACTCGTCAACCTTGGCGATGGAGATCTGGACGGAGGCGTGGTCCTTGGCCTTGATGATGCGGTTGGTGGCAGAGCACTTGCGGGGGACGTAGCTGTTTGAGGTGGGAGATGTGGGTTAGCCAGTCTGGTTCCGCCCGCGAACACATGCATTCATTCAATCATTTTCGTAGCCCTTTCTTCCATCTGCAGTCGAAGCTCGGAGGGGGTTTTCCCTTACAGATCGACGATCTCGCCACGGTCGTTTTCCATTTTGGCGGTGGTTTTGGGGGGTTGTCTGGGTAAACGAGTTGAAGGGGCTTTGTCGGGGGTCAAGAAGGTCGTCCAGTCGAGGTCTCCGTTTCGCTCGCTTTGGGTGATGATGGTGTCTGCTGAAATTTACCAAGTTTCTTCGACTTTGGTGCGCCTGGTCCGAGCGCCTACCCGCTTTTTTTGCCCACGCTTGCCGTCCGTGCTGGATGTACCCAGGTACCGTCTTAGTCAGGATGGCCGCTGCCAGCACCCCGCCGGCCGCCCAGCTGATCTCGCGGGACCGACGCGTTGCGCCAAGAACCTCGGGACATCGAGTCTCTGGCGGCCCAGTGGCCGCGCCTTTGTTTTGGCTTGTACGGGAGCCTTCTTGTACACTATTATGCACGCGAAAGTCAGCATTCGACCATATATCCAAATTCACAAATCCAAACACCGCTCTCTATAGGCTGCATCGTGTGTACCCGCATCCTCCGTTCACACTGAAGCTCACGTACCTTCAACAATGCGCTTGGCGCATTCGCTTCTTTGGTTGGAGCGCCGCCCTGCGACCCTCAGCAATGGCTAGGAGCAGCTTTATTACCACCTCCCCAGGAGCACAGACGCCTGTCGAACGACTCATGATGCTGTCCTCGTCACCGCTCCCTGATATAACAGAATTCGCCACCAAAAAGCCCAAGACGACAGCACTGCGTAGCGGAAGTGCCGCAGTACCGATTCCTGCGAGCGCGTCCAAGACGTTCACGAGTGCTGCGGATCTTCTCCGGAGTGCACAAGCCGGTGCCGACGACTCGGCGGATTTTATCGATGAGCCCAAGCGGCCTGCGCCGAAGGAGTGTGTCACTAAGCGCGCGCGCAAGACAACCAAGGCGCCGAAGCGTGTGGCGAAGGAGGTTATCGTGCTGTCCTCGGACGGAGCCACACCCAATGGCAACAAGGATGGTACAAGTACGAGACCTGATGATAATATTCGAGATGGCACTGAGGGAAGTCCATTGGGATCCAAGCCATGGAAGAGATATAAGGCGCCAGTCGACTTGGGAACCACCGACGTATCAGCCCAAGCTGTCGAGCCACAGGCGAAGCCGAAGACGCAGAGAAAAAAGACGGGTGACGGCGAGACAGTCAGCAAACATTTTTCAAAAAAGGACGGTGCCACCAAGCCAAGGCCAAGGGCTTCGACTCCGGAACCGATCAATCTGGAACAGGCCGTTCAAAGGCGGAGGGACTGGACGCCCCCTCGCGAAGATGACCACCCAGAGGTATTCCCAACTCCACTTGCTCCATCAAACACCAACCCACTACACACATCACCGCCCCCTCCTTCATCAGAACACGACCCTATTAGAGAAGACATCTTCAAGAATCTCCACGACGCCTACGCCCACAAAGTCACCGACCAGAAGGACTGCGCCCCCACCAATCCGGAGCCCATCACGTTAGGAAAAAGAAAGATTATTGAAATGACCTCGCTAGGTCAGTCAGCAAAGCAGAAACCTCATGAAGTTTCTCCAATAAAACAGAAAGCGCCCAAGAAGAAGCCTCGGACAATCACAGAACTGGCCACAGCAGCATACGCCCCCAAGCCCGTTGAGGCCCCGGAAGACCCACTTCAAGAAGACTCCATCCTTGAATACTTCAACGTTGACAAAAATGGGAGCGTTTCCAAAACAACAGCAGGCAAGGGAAAGAGGAAAACTACGAAGGTCACGAGGAAGAAGGCACCACCGAAGCAGCCAGTACTACTATCTCCTAAGGCTGCGATGCGCCAGTCAGCTAGACAGGACTTCGTGTTTGGCACATCAAGTCAGCTTGTTCGGGAAGAATCGCCGACTTTTCTGAGGGATCTTCAGGTCGCCCTGCGAGCGTCAAACGTCATCGAAAGCGAGAATATTGAGTCCTTGGAGGGCCTCTCCCGCGCAAACCACTTGGCCCTCGAATCAACGAAACGTGGTGGAGGACTCTGGTCAGTGAGCGCCAGAGACGAAGATGGCCAAATGGTAGACATAGAGGTCATTGATTTTGAGGGTTCTCATTTCCCCGAAGACGACGCGGTTGCGATCCTGGACCCTTGGAAGGACCTGCCGCCGGAGCTACCAGATGTTAGCGGGACGGAAGCTGAGACGGCCGAGCCATCCCTCATTGAGATTGAGAGCATGCCTGTGGCAACCTCAAATACATCATCACAGCCGCCCATTCCCAAGTCGCATTTCTTTTTGACACAGCCAAAGGTCACCATCAAAGCGGCTGCTGCTGCTGCCGCCGACTCTTCCAACCTGTCATCAAGGAAACCTTACCCGCCAATTACAGATTTGACCCAGGAAGGCGACGCACCGCCACCCAGCAACCAAGAGCAAAGCTCAGAAGACATCAAGCAAATCTCGCCCGAGATGCCAAGAAAGATTCAGAAGACACGGCCAAATTATGAGCTGTTCACAGACGCCAAGTTGGCAAAAGAGGTGTCTTCCTTTGGTTTCAAGGCCGTCAAGAGCCGGAGTGGAATGCTTGCATTACTTAATCAGTGTTGGGAGAGCAGGAGCAGAACCCCGATAACAGCAGCATCGTTTTCTACAAGTGCTCGCTCACCTAGCCCAAAAGGAAAGAAGAAAGTGCCTGCAGCAGATCCTGCGGCGACTTCGCCGGCACCAAAAAGGCCTCGCGCGAGGACGAAGAAGGCTGATAAAACCACCAGCGACCATGCTGTGGCAACTGGCGGGGACAGTATTGCATCTCCACCGAAGAAACGAGGTCGTCCTCGCAAGGATGCGTCGGCGGCAGCAGGTCCTTCAACCACTACCGCGATGGCTCCACCGCCCAAGGCGCAGCCCGCCGTTTCGACGCCGAAGCGTAGGAAAGCAAACACTCAACCAAGAACAGAGATAATAGACTCCGATCTTGACAGCGAAGACTCAGCAGGCCTTTCCTCGCCAGAAAAGATATTCACCTCCCCTGGAGGTGGGGCAGTGGACATGTCTATCAACGAGGACACAGAGATCACCCTCGACCTCAGCCCCACGGCACAGCAGTCTGTGCTCTTCAACCACATCACGAAAGCTGTCACCTCTGCGCCACGGACAACCGACCCGGAGAACCCATCGTGGCACGAAAAGATGCTCATGTACGATCCGGTCATCCTGGAAGATCTGGCCGCCTGGCTCAACGAAGGTCAACTGACGAGAGTGGGCTACGACGGCGAGGCGTCTCCCATGGACGTGAAGAAGTGGTGTGAGTCGAGGAGCGTGTGCTGCCTCTGGCGCGGGACTTGGCGCGGCAAGGAGAGGAAACGACTCTGAGAGCATTGGCGTCTGGTTCAGTCGCAGGGGTTTGGACATTTGTGTACATCGTATGCATGCGAGACCCATAGGCGATGTTGGGGTTTCAGGTCTGTTTATATATAACCGTATGTATAAGCTTTGAAGCATAATCCGATATACGCGAGAGGGAGTGCTGAAAAGAGGCCGTGCATGGGATGCACTGCACAGAGCGTGCCCCTGAGTGAATACTTTCAGAAGACATGCGCCAGAGGAGACGACCTGAGAAAGTGTATCATAGCCCTGAATTCTCTATTCGGGAGCTATAACCTCCCGGCTTCTCTGGCTTTCTCTTTAAGAGCTTTCTCTTCCCTCAAGACCTCTTCTCTCCCCCTAACCTCGACGTCCTGGGGCCCCCCTTTGGCGAATTTGACCAACACAACCCTCTCAAAGTCACCGCCCGCCCCGCTCCCTTTCAGCTCCGGGCCAGGCTTGTCAATCCCCAGCACGATCCTGTCATCACTATCGCGTATGAACAACGTGTGCGGGCTCATGACCTTCTCCGACCACGGTATCAGGGCCGACGGGTGTAGACCCTTGGCCCCCTCCACCGCTGGTGAGGCTGCGGTGGTGGTGGGCGTCCTGCGCACAAACTCCACCAGGGCCCGTCGCTGGGCCGCATACCTCGCCTCCGGGTCGTTGCCTACACTCTCGGGCGACACTGAGGCGAAGACCTCGGCCACGAGGGTGAGGAGGTAGCACTGCGGCGGGAACAGCACGATCTCGCCGCGGCGCTGCCTGCGCAGCCACTCGGACGCGTCGGCGAAGGTGGCCGCCGTGTGCTCGATGCCGCCGTCGGGGGTCGGCGTCTGCACGACGTCCACGTCCACTGGCCCGCTGCCG
Source organism: Diaporthe sp. P3_1W (assembly GCA_037177825.1). NCBI lineage: Eukaryota > Fungi > Ascomycota > Sordariomycetes > Diaporthales > Diaporthaceae > Diaporthe > Diaporthe sp. P3_1W. Next base: position 8,145,390 of record JBAFXB010000001.1, read on the forward strand.
CCGCCAGCTGCTGTCCCGGGTGGTGGCGACTCGGCCAGTGGCATGAAGTAGATATACATCTGCGTCGTGAACCGCTTCGGCATGTTGGGCGGCGTGACCCAGCGCGTGAAAGGGACCAGGTCGTCGACGCACAGCGCCGCACCGATGGTCTGCTCCGCCCACTCGGTGAACCTCACCCTGTCGCCGTGGACTGCCCGCCGGGCCTCCTCGCGCTCGGCTTCCGGGACGACGAGCAGGTTGTCGTCCGCAGGGGAGCGCTTGGCGATGAGGATGCCGGACTCCTCAAAGGTCTCGCGCACCGCGGCGAGGCGGTAGGCCGGGGAGTCGCGGTGGCGGTCTGGCGAGTCCGCCGGCGGGGGCGGGGGCTCGTGGAAGGGGGAGAGGTTCCCGCCGGGGAAGACGTGGGCCGACGGGAACGACGACGAGGTCTGCACGCGGTGCAGGAGCAGGACCTGGTTGGTGGGGGAGAGCAGGATGATGCTGGAGCTCGGCCGTGCTTCCGCCATGGATCGCCTCTCTTTCTCGCTCTTGGGGCGAGGAGAGCTGGCTGATGAGAGCCCGCGGGTGTGGCTCTGCGATGGAGCCATGGGTATGCGTGGCCCTGGTGGTCCCGGGCTCCAGGGCTGGTGACGCACTCTGCCCGGTGATATTGCGGTCGATAGTGGACGGGGCGCACCACTACAAGCCCGCCGAGTCAAGAGCACCTGGGGAGCGCCTGTCAATCTGGGGAAGGAATTGAGTATCCCATTGAGCCCATGACGGAGGCACGGGGCTGTAAGCATTGTGGCAGACAGCGGCTGGCGGCCCTCAGGTGTTTGGACAAGAGACGGCAGTCTGGATGTCTAGTGGTGTCGCGCTGAGCCGAGGTCCATTGAGACAAGCCATCCTTGGCTGCGGGCAGGCCGAGGGTGACCACCATGGGCAAAGTTCATCGCGGTCAACTAAAAGTCAACTAAAAGATTACTCAGTCCGTACCTATCTCGTGATTCTCAGTTGTATAGTAGTTTCTGCTAGTATCATCTTCCGCATGTTTCTGAGCGACTGACGTGAACTTATGGAATTTACGAGTGGAATTGAACCTGGTTTCCAGCCCAGCAGTAACGTTGATTTGGTAGTCGCATATGTAGTCTAGTCAACACGTAGACATTGATTGAATCTCATCAAGGTGGTTCCAAGTTAGGAAACAGATCTGCTCTTTGCGTGGTATAATAGCCATCTTATATTTGAGTCACACATGACATCTTCCCATGCGATCCGGTCCGTCATTTACACAAAAGCCTTCTGGGATTTGTCATAACAGGCGGCTAGCGAGATCGGAGGCGCTTCGGCACCGAAGATAACCATCGTAGGGCGTGCATGACCGGCGAGGAGGGAGTCCCGACCACTGAGGTGAGGTCCTTTAGGCCTCGGCCGAGTGTTTCGGTTCGGCTCAGCTTGCCGTGAAGACTAGCCTCTGGCATTGGAGTCGAGCGCCAGAGCGTCACCGACTAGGCGGCGATAATGCTAATGCACGGGCAGCCGTTGACCACGTCCGTTAGCAGCAAGCAGGGCCACCCGGCCACCGTACCAGCGATAGCCACGAGCAATTTCACGTACGGAGTTGCAGAGCCGATGGTACGCCGCACCGTACCTAATGCACACCATGGTTTCGGCCAACTCGGCTGCGACCAGCCATTGGCTCATGTAGGCCAGTCAGGTAGCACCGGGGGTAAGGCGGGAGAGGATTCCGCCGTGTACATCGATCAGATAGACACCTAGATAGTATAGGTGGCTGGGATCCGATTTTCAATTCAGATTCAGTTTGATGATGCATGCCCAATAGCGACGACGTGATTGACCCTCACAGGAGAGCGAGGCCAACCTGTTTTGGAGAGGCCATGACTCGAAGCACTCATGCAGAAAATATGGGACATGCTGAGCTGGATCTCGATAGAGGTACAGACACTCAGTACGTCAAGTACGTAGATAGAAGCCGCCAAGGATTGCCGTGCCGATGATGGGATGCCCCATCAGGAATAAAGCCTCGTGGATCGGTGCTAGGCCTGACTGGGTAGACTAAGTGCTTGTGCTCCTGCCCCGCGCTGACATAATTTTCCTGCTGGTGCTGGTAATGGTGCTGGTGCTGCAGGGCCAGCCGGTCCCGCAACGGGAGCGCAACGCCATGCAACGGTCTTGCCCGTCCGTCGGTCTTCGGCGGTGGTGGCTGCTGCTGCTGCTGGAAACGGAGTGTGGGAGCGTCAGACACACAAGAACTGGACCCTCCGACCCTCATTCACTCAGCTCAAACTGCCCAAGTGGCCCAGGGGTTGGGTTTTTGGTTGCTTTGCTGGACTGTTCTCTTCCTCTTAGACCCATCAGCCGGTGCACTCAGACCGGTCCTCACTCACAACTCGCGCACACCCACCCTCTTTTTCTTTCCTGTCCCTTTGTCCGAACTCTGTAGCCGATGAGGGAATTCGCCGGCCCTACACTGTCTTATCGCATTGCCTTCGCCCTCGAGGTCGAAATTTCCAGTGTCTCAGCCCCGGCAGCCTCAGGACTCCCAATCCCAACACGCCCGTAACAATAATAAGGAAACCTTCGCCTATCGACGATCCGAGACCAGGGCAAGGTCCGGGTTGCTCATCCTCCCAGCCAGAGCTTGAGTCGCACCGCACCTGCACGGCGCCGCACCGCACGACGGCTCCCACGAACCGCAACAACCGCAACCAAACCCAGCTTCTCCGCCTTGCACCCACGAGTTGCTCTCCTAATCTAGAGATCTAGACACTCTTCTCAGTTCGAGGCAGACATATTCAGAAACCCCACACTATTCGGCAGTCCCAATCTCAGCGCAGAAAACACCTCCACGCTCGAGCCTGACCCGAACCTGCCCGCCTGCCTGCCTGACTGTTCGTCTGGTCTGGCTGCGACTCTACGCCTCTCTCTTCCTCGCGGCACCTCCTGCACGGCCCTTGTGAGACAGGCCCAACTTCGGACCGGAGCCCAAGCTTCACCATGGACAACTCGGGGCAGCCGCTCCCTCCCCCGACCTCTGCCTCGAACCCGTCCAACCCGACCAGTCCGGACGAGTCCTTCGCCGATTTCCACCTGCCGTCAACCACCGACTCACCCAACAACAATGGCGCATTCAACCACAACACCACATCCCCCCAGCCGCACTCACACCCTGCCTTTCCAGGCGCACAGGTCTACACGCCGACCGCCACGCCCTCCGATCGTCTGAACCCCCGCAGCTGTGTCACCTGCCGGAGGAGAAAAGTACGCTGTGACAAGCATATGCCATGTTCGAATTGCCGCCGAGCCCAGATCCCATGTATCTTTCCCGCCCCCGGCCGCGCACCGCGTCGCCCACGACCAAAGGATCCCAATGCGCCACCCAAGCAGCCATCCAGCGAGCGCGAGATCGAGCTGATGAAGCGGCTGCGGAAGCTGGAGGGTATTGTCGAGGAGTTGAGCGGCCAGATCGAGGTCGAGACTGCGAGGAATCACTCCAGCAGCGGCAATTCTCCCGAGACCACCGCCGCCAATGCCGGTACCGATTTCCACACGCCCAATTCTGGGCCCAGGCACGAGAGGTCAGAAAGTATGACGGCGGGCAGCACACATAGCCAGGGGTCGCCCCCAGCACCCGGCGACAGCAGGATGGCGACCCCCTACAATTTCAATTCCAGCTCTGGCAACGTTGCACAGCGACCAGATAACGTCAACAAGAAGTTTGGGAGACTGGTCATTAATGACCACGGCAAGACCAGATATGTCAGCAGTGCATTCTGGTCCAAGATCACGGATGAGGTTGGTGCAGTCTCCGACCTGACGCTCAGTAGAGTGCGAGCACGCAGTGCTGACCAGTTAACTAGCTTGACGAGCTGCGGCACGAGACCCAGAAGCTCACGGACGGAGAATCGAGTGACTCGGATGACGAGAGTATAATAGCCACCGCGAATAATCGGTCAGGCGGTGACCACCACGCCTTTGTTCTTGGGTATAGGTCCGCCGATGTCGACTTGAGACCCTTGCATCCATTACCTTCACAAATCCCGTATATGTGGCAGGTTTACCAAGAGAACGTGGACCCTATCGTGAAAATATTACACGTGCCGACTGTCGAAATTCTGGTGAAGGAGACGCGCAAAAATCTGGACAGCCTAACACCCGGCAACGAGGCTCTGATGTTTGCAATCTACTTCGCGGCCATCACTTCTATGGACGAGGAGGATGTAAGAGCCCTGCCCCCCCCCCCCCCTTCCCCGCCGGCCCTGCCTCTCTCTACATCATTCACTGACAAGTAGCAGACCAAGAAGAACTTCGGAGTCGATAGGCCGAGGCTGATTTCGCAATATCGCTTTGCGTTGGAGCAGTCTCTTGCCAAGGCCGAGTTTTTGGTGTCGTCGGAGATGGTTGTCCTCCAGGCCTTCATTCTCTTCCTGGTTCTGGTCAGACGTCACGATGATACTCGAGTATCCTGGACCCTGACAGGGCTCGCCATCCGAATGGGTCAGTCGATGGGCCTTCACCGCGACGGGACGTCATTTCCGGGCCTAACACCGCTCGAGATCGAAATGCGGCGACGACTATTTTGGGCACTTTGCATTCTGGACCTTCGAGCAGCCGAGGATCAGGGCACCGATTTGACCATTGTCGACCGGACTTTCGATACCGAATTTCCGCTCAACATCAACGATACCGATCTCACACCAGAAACGACGGAGATGCCTCCATCCCGGCTGGGCTCAACAGACATGACCTTCTCCCTGATAAGATACGAGATCTGCGGGCTTGCGAGGCGTCTGCACACCATGTCCTCAGCAAATGCTGGGTCCTGCCCCCGAGATGCAGCAATATCTTTCGAAGAGCGCGAGAACATGGTCAGGGAGGTATACGCAAGCGTGGAAGGAAAGTTCTTCCGCGGCGCCGACGCCTCGCAGGACCCGATCTTGTGGACGGCGGCGAACATAGCCCGCGTCATTGTCGCGAAGATGACGCTTGTTATATACCAACCTATGCTCTTCCCAGGGCCTGATGGAGAGATCCTCTCCAGCGCAATCCGCGATCGCATCTTCACCGCCGCCACCGAGATTTTCGAGTACAACCACCAACTCAACTCAGACCCGCGATCCAGGCCATGGCGCTGGCTCTTCCTTACCTACACGGCATGGCACGCTGTGGCATACGTACTGATGGAGGTCGTTCGTCGCCCTTGGAGCTCTGCTGTTGAGCGAGCATGGGCCGCCCTGAATGCTACTTTTGCTAGCCCCAATCCTGATGATCTGAACCGTATAGTAGGAGATCAATCCGTTTGGTTGCCGCTCAAGAAGATCTACATCAAGGCCAAAAAGCACCGAGAAGGAGAGATAGCTCGGCTCAAGTCTGATCCCCAAGCTGCGCAGGAGCTGGAGCTGGAAGAGCGCAGGAACGCGGGGGCACCGGCAAGCTTCGCAGCCATGCCTGGGTCAGTCAAGAGTGCGGTGGCAAATGAGAGGTGGCGGAAACTTGTCAACGCACCGCGCCTACCACCTGAGGTAGAACGGGAAGCCACATCTTACCCGACATTCCCACAACAGCAAGGGCAACAGCAAGAACCATCGGGACCACAGAGCGAGGCCGTCAGTGCGCCTCCGCAGGTGCCGAACAACATGGGCATTGGTGGCAGCCTGCCAGGTCAAAACGTGGGGGACGAAAGGGCCATGGAAATTGTGGAGAATGTCATGAACCAGCCTCATTTCCAGCCCGACAGCTTCTGGCCTATAGCCTTCTCACCCCAGTACGCCGATATCGCGCGTGCTGCGACGACCAACGTGGGGTTCCCCTTCATGTCTGGCAGCGACCCGATCCCAAGGCAGGACTCGACTCTCGCCAACTTCGCCAACGGCAACGGTGATGCGGCCACCAGCCGCGCAGTCCCTGGGACCTCGATGTCGACCGACCCAAGAATGCAGCAGACGCCTCTGGTCGACGCGCTCAAGGTGGAGGGCAACCTACCTCCATGGATGTGGAACGACTCGCCGGTTACAGCCACGCAGACCTTTGCAGGCACCCCTGGCTCTGTGGCAACGGCTAGCAGTGGCGGCGGCGCGCCCATGAGTGCGAACACGCCGGCGAGAGCATTTAGCTTCCCGCTGCAAGGGGGAAATAACGACGTCCAGCCCGAGGACATCGATGTGAACATGGATGAGGACTTCAACTGGGCGGACTGGGGACAGAGCCTGATGGAGTCAACTGGTGCAAATATGGGAGGCGTTTGGAGTGCACACGGGATATAGAGGACCTGGAACGGGGGGGTGCGGCCGGCCCGGGCCATGCCCTGCATCACTTTGTTATTTTTATTCTGGCGGAAATTGACGAGATCGAAGACCGGAAAACCCACCCAGCTCACATCAGCGATGATCGTGGTTATTTCTGAATGAGGCAGGTATAGACGGGATGCAATGCGCGCCGGGCCAAAGGGGGCTGGCGCATCTCGATGAACGGCGCCTGGCTGGCCAGCTCGGCACTGGGTCGGCTTGGGAAAACTGCGGGTCCAGGCAGGTTTAGTCCTGGTCGGTTTATTTGTTTCGATAATGAACGACGTGACATGACATGACATGACATGACATGTCTCAAGGTAGATAGATTGGTTTGGTATCTGTGTGCAAAACTGAATATTGATACCCTGGATTTTACTCGAGGACAGGAAGTGATTTTGTGCCCTGAACACCTCCTGCTGGCGTGTGAAGCTTCTTCTCCTGAGTGAGATATTTCAGAGAGCACCCGCGCCTTGATCTACCCTGGCGTGGGGAGGAGCCCCTGAGCCCCTGATTCAGGGATGAATATTGTTTGGAGGTTTGGTGGCTTCGGGACACGACCGGGCTGTTCGGAGGTCACGCGGAGAAGCGGGTCGAGATGGGATGCTTCAACTTGGCTGCTTGGACTGACAGTACAGCCCTCTCTCCCCCCCACCCCTGCCCGAGCAGGATGATACAAGCTCTTGTCGCCCACTTTTTCTTTATTCCGCGGTCAAATCAGCTTGTCTCCTGCTTGCATGGTCGTTTGAGCCTCATCGCGGTTACACCCGAGCGGCTGGGCGAAACGATGGCGGCCGTCGTACTTCTGAACAAGATACTTGTCTGGTATCTCTCAACGTCAACACCAACAACCCCCGGCGGCAGAGGCAATGTGTGCGTTCTCGAAGCCACTAAATCTCATGCCCGATAAAATCCCATTGAGATATGTATAGCTCGGAACACCTCATTTGGACTACTTCGAAGTGCGCCATGCCACGAAACCCAATGCCGTGACCGCTCCGTCCGCGCATAGGGCAAAAAAAGCGCCCGAGGCACGTGCAAAGGTATCTTGAGAGACTCTTAGCCATTCCATTGTGGGCCAAGTGGTGGGCAGTAGTAGCGTGGGTGTCTAGGCGCGCAAAGAGTTTCCTTTGCTGTGGGCCCTAGGCGCTTTAGGGTGGTCAGCAGAGTAGTCGACCCGACATTGTGTGACCGTACTTTTCGCTAGACTCGTTAGACGTTAATGACCTGGCGACCACGCCATGCATCTTGCGCGATCGTTGCCCCTGGCCACTGCATGTCTATCTCGGACGATGTTACTGTTCGGGAAGTTTCATGACATGACGATGCGATACCTGTGGTTGCTGATGGCGGGTTCTGTCTAGGAGACCGAGGGCCATCGCGACATACAAGTAGCTTTCTCATGGCCCACTATGTCATTGCCAAAAGCCGACGGCTGGAAAGATTGACGTGTTTACCACTCGAGAGTCCCTCATTGCATACTTAGGTAGCTTCAAAGCATACAAGCTCAACATGTTGGAAATGGAATCGTGTCCATGGCCCAACACGTGAGACAAATACATTTACGTGGGGATGCCTACAAATGGTGGGTCAGGGTACTAGAATACAAGCTCTCAACGCGTAAGTGCAGACAGCTGATCAACAAACACGGGCTGAAGATACAAGGACGGCCTGTGCCATTCGGAACTTTGCCACGGCTCCAGCGTAGGTAGGCATAGGTTATAGTGTATCGATAGTTTGCATTGCTCGAGCCAGTTGGGTACGACCCCCATCCTTGAACGACTTCCGGCCCTTAGGATCTCCAGCAAACTCCACCGTGATGCCATGTGCATACTCGACAACCATACCAAACGCTTCATAGACCCCATCCCCAGACTTGGCCGAGCATTCCGCAAAGGAGCACCCGCGCTCCGAAGCGAACCTCTCGCCCGTCTCCCGTGGAACACGTCCGTCTGCACTATCCAAGTCTGCCTTGAGCCCAAGAACCAAGACATGACACCTGGACGGGTCACTCTTCTGGTGGCCCCAGATAGTGCCGTACAGGCGCGAGACTTCGTCGAACGAGGCCTGTGAGTGGACATCATACCCCAGGATGACGCTGAAGAAGCCGTGACCGACACCCTGGCCATAATATTTAATCGGTTCACCCGCGGATGTCATGATATCTAGGTCGTACACGTATTCGCCACAGAAGTACGTCGGTGTTTCATCCTCCATAGCGAACATGGCCTGCTCAAGCAGTTCACCGCCGTGCATGTCGTCGTAAAGCAGCTATTTTGGGGACGGTGAGCAAGAAAGGATCCTTCAGGAGCAGCTTCAAGGCGTGAGACATGCCTTGTATAGTACAGACTTCCTCCCAATGCCTGGAGAGCCCAGCAGGGCGACGAGGATTGGGCCACCACCATCGCGCTTCGGCCGTCCACGCTCTTCTTGCCGCCAATGTCTTTGGTGGACAGCTCGAGGTGGCGGATCTGCTGGCTGCTTCATGGTCTGTTCGGATCTATCTTTACTGGCGTTGGAGGTCGTCTTGATGCGGCCGAACAGCTTCTGCGTCCATCGGGTCAATCTCGCCATCCCGGTCAACTTGATTACATCTCGCACGAAAACGTTAAGCCCGTATCTTTCTTCAGATACTCAATCGTAGAAGCCGCTATACAAGATTGCAGACCGATAAAATGAGATCAGATGCTTGGATGGTATCCTATAATTACGCATAAGCGAGTAGGAGGGCGGGGCCGGTAGCGAAAGAGAGGAGGCGTGAGACTCCTGGGATCGGAATCCTTCGCCCAACCGAGCCAACCTAGATGCAGTGCTGGCAGGATGGAGTGAGGCGATATTGGGGGCCATGCCCAACGTGATGCATTCCGACCTGCAGGGTTCAGGGCACCTGGCACATGTCTCTCCCAGTTATGGAGCGGCCTAGAGAACTCTTGCTTTTGGCCACTGTCTTGTCACTCGTGATGGCACTCGGCATCGGTATCGCGAAGCTGACGGGTAAGCTACTACCCTGGCCCCTCTCAAGCGCTTGCAGTAGTTACAATTTGCGGACGGAACATCACTGGACTGTCTTTCGGATTTGGAGACTACATCTACAAGAGCAAATACAAACACGCAAAGGTCTGTCCCAAGGCAGAAAGCCTCATACTGCAGTGCTGAGCTCCACAAAATATATTCTCACGTATTAGACCTGCAGTATCACCGCCCTCCCTTAAGACCGGCTCAGCTCAGCATCCTCGTATAATTACTGTATGCACCTACAGCACCAGTGGTTAATATATGGTTAATATATTTCACTGGATGCGATTTGGTCTGGCTTTAGGTCCCGCGGACTCCGTGTACTTTTGCATCACTACTGTTGTTGAACTACCAAAGCATTCGCCAGTCACAACATTAGAAGCTGAAAAGGCCGGCTTATCGCAAGACTAATGCCTGTCGGAACAAGCCAATGCACGTCGCAAACGGGATCTTATTATGCCACGCCCCTTTCGGTTCCAACGCCATGGTACCGGTATCGCGTAGCAGTAAGCCCCGAAACCGAGTAACCCCTGACACCCGCGCTTCCTTTGCCTCGCATCACAGCATTCATCGTGCTGTGCGACGTGACGCATGTCGTCACGGAGACAGGGAACATATCGACCACTCAGGGCGTTTAGGCGGTTGGTGTCGACGTACGTCTCTCATTTGCTCGCTACGCATGCGGAAGGCCCGGCCACTGGCCCTTCTCTGCGCGGCACGGCATGCACTCTACTTGAGCCCAACCGCGCCGAGCAATAATTCAAGAGTAACGTCCCATCTCATGCCAGAGAAAACTTTTCTTTCTAGCGCGGCTACTCAACACAACCGGCGGCCGCACCGAAGTTACACATCGTTTCGAAGACAAAGCTTGATAGGTGTGTGTGTGTAGCCGAGGACAACGCGCGCGTCACACTCATCAAATCAACCATGGTGGAGTGGACTGAAGATCTATTTCCGAATGCTACCAACGTCCAGCCACACGAGCCTCCCGAGGACTACCGGCCTGGGGGCTTTCACCCTGTCGCGCTTGGCGATACCTTCCAAGACGGGAGGTTTGTGATTAGGCACAAGCTAGGCTTCGGAGGGCAGGCGACCGTGTGGCTTGCGCAGGATACTCGACAGAGGTACGACCGCCGAGAGGCCGGCCCCCAATCAACCTCGCGTGGAACTCAGCTAATCTCGAAAAGCAGCCAATGGGTGTCGTTGAAGATCAAGCAGTCTTGTATAAGTGAGGGCTCGCTAGAGCAAGACCAGGAGGTACAAGCCTTGCTGGCCCTGGAGAAGCACTACGCCAGCAGCGACCATAAAATACCGAGATGCTTCACTCGGCTATTGGAGACTTTCCAAATATCCGGGCCGAATGGTACCCATAACTGCCTCGTCACAGAATTGGTTGGACCATCAGTCGCGAGGGTACTCCGCGCATGTAGCCTCTTCGGCGAGACTCTGAGGCCTGACACAGTACTTCGAGCTTCAAAGCGTGTACTTCAGGCAGTCGACTTTGCGCACCTAGCCGGCGTGGTACACGGAGGTACGTATTTGGTATTTATTCCAAGCCAAGGTTCGATGTCTAAACAAGCCGTCCGCAGATATTTCTTTCGGAAACGTTGCCTTTACGTGCGATGTAGCGCTGAACGGTGACGAGGACGTCTTTGTCGCCCTGGGCGGACAACCTATCACAGCCACGTACTCTGGCCAAGAAGCACTCCCGGCCAGCATGCCTCGCATGCTGGTCAAGACCGCCGACTGGGATATGTGGACTGACCGGGACGAGGAGGACATGCGGCTGTTGGACTGGGGCTTGGCATTCCCAGTCGGGCAAGCAGTCACTACGCTGCCGCAGCCCATCGACCTTCGGTCGCCAGAAACGTTCTTCTGTGCGTCCATCGACTCCCGCCATGACCTATGGAGGGCAGGCTGTGTAGTACGTCCCTTCAGCCACACTTTAATATAGAGGCAGACGCTAATCAACCCATTCAACACAGATCTATGCCTTGTATTTTCAGCAATCACCATTTCCGTTCGAGCACGGCTCTGACGGTGCTTTTGTTGGGCAAATGGTGTCAAAGCTCGGTCCATTACCAGCACCATGGCATTTGCTGTGGAGGGATATGCAAAGGAGAAGCATGGACTCTGAAGTCAATGGTGAGTTGCGAAGACTCTGCCCTCAAGTCGAATTCAAGTTGATGAAGTAAATCGTATTCACAGGCCACCATCAAAGTGTAGTAGACAGATTCGAAGAGCGGAGGAGAGCTATCATCAGAAAGTGTCAGGAAGAGGAAGAGTACCAGGTGGACGAGTATTCCGATTACGACTTCGAATCACTCCGAGTGCTATCTCTTACGATATCTGCACTGTTGAAATGGGAGCCTGAGAGCCGTGTATCCGCCCAACAGGCGCTTTCACACATAGAGTGGGTTGACTACCGCAACGAGACTTGAGTGTTCTTACCTGCCTATCTAGGTACCCAGGCAAGCGAGATTCATTTGTCAGACTTGGAGCACCACAGAATAAGCATCCAGTTCTGTGAGTCTGGCAATTCACCCAACAAACTATTCCACATTCCGTCGCAGCGTGCTAGCGATTGATGATGCTCTGAGCGGCGATCGGGTTTCTAAAATTAAAACTACCGGCTCGGCCAATCAAGTCATATTTAATCCAACCTTCAAAGTTACTCCTGTTCACGAAAGAATCTGTATTTGCCTAATGAATTAACTAATTTGCGCGCAACGCATTACCCCATCGAAAGTAACTCGCCTATCCTTCAGCTCTTGCCCTGCTCCGAAGCACTCTCCACAGTCTTCACAGGGGCGACGGCGTGAGCCGGCGCAGCCGCCTTTTTCATGGCCTTCTTAGCCTTGACCTTCTGGTCGTGCATGTACGCCCTGAAGCCGCTCCCGCCGCGGATGTTCTGCCTCGCCCGGTCCCCGCGGAGCGTCGAGAGCGTGCGCAGCGGCGGGCGGATGCCCTCCTCCATCTCCACCGTATTACGCCTGTGGGCCTCCATCTTGCTCGGGGTGATGCTCTCCGGTGCCCACCTCTTCCGAATAAACCACGGTAGGCATGCGGCGACCCACTCGTCGGGGCACTTGCGGATGAGAATACCCCATGGCAGTGAAATGGCGCCTAGACCGATAGAGAGACCCCATTCCTTGCCATTGAGAGGAGTAATCTCAAAGGCTTCGCCGCCGACGAAGATGATTAGTACCTGACCGCCGATCATGATCAGGTTGATGCCAAGGAAGAACCAGTTGCGTGTGATGCCTTCGAAGATATTGATCTTGTTGTCGAGCCGGCGGTTGTTGATCTCGTTGAAGATTTGCAGCCACACGAAGGTGTTGAAGACCAGAGTCTTCAGCCTCTTCACTTCATGCTCAGATGATCCGTAGCCCATAAGAGTTGCGCCGCCAAAGTGGAGACAGAACGTAATCGCTAGCTGGCAGATTGCCTGTCCAATGATCATCTTGGCCATTCGCAGAGTGATGAGCGATGCGGACTTCCTATCGGGCTTTCTGTCCAGGACAGATCGAGACGGGGGGTCCGTGGCTAGCGCCAGAGCAGCAAATGTGTCCATGATGAGATTCACCCAGAGCAATTGCACGGCGTTCTGTTATATAGGTCAGCGGCTGATATTTCCAGGAATCCACAGAAGAGAAGGGGTATTTCGAGGTAATCGGTGGGGAAAAAGAGGGGCAAGGAGTTCAAATAGTCCTGCGGAATTAACTTACGAGCACCGACTCTTCCTCAGCCGAAGCGACAGCCGAAACAAACGTAAGGACAACGGCAGTAACGTTGACCGTGAGCTGGAACTGAAGGAACTTCTTGACCGAGTCGTTGACCGCACGTCCCCACATCATGCCCTTCACAATCGAAGCAAAGTTGTCATCCATGAGAATGATAGCAGAGGCTTCCTTGGCGACTTCCGTACCCGCAATGCCCATACTGAACCCGATGTCAGCCATCTTCAGAGCAGGAGCATCGTTGGTACCATCGCCGGTGACCGCTACGGTTTCCCCAAGGTCCTTCAACGTGCGGACCAGGATGCGCTTGTCCTCGGGACTCGAGCGAGCAAGGACCTGGAGCTTGGGGACCAACTCCTTGAGCTCCTTTTCGGTCTTCCGCCGGAAGTCGGGGCCCTCCATGGCGATACCGCCTTCCTCCGGGTGGTAGATGCCGCATTCTCTAGCGATTGCGCGACCCGTGAGGATGTTGTCGCCTGTCACCATTCTCACCACAACACCCGCGCGTTGACAGTCCTTGATAGCATCCTTGACAGAGGGGCGGAGAGGATCTTTGATTCCGAAGATAGCCACGAGGGTCATGGATTCGTGGACCTTTGACCAATCGGCAGCCTTCGGGTCGTCCTCAGACTCCATACCTGCAGGTGGCCACGATTCGAAGTCTCGGTATGATGAAGCGATGGTCCGCAGTGTCTGACCGGCGTACGAAGTGATAGTGTTGAGAATCGATTCGCGTACAGAATCCTTCAACTCGACGCCAGTAGTAGATTCAGGATCGCTCAGTATGCGATCACACTTCCTGACGAGGATTTCCGAGGCACCTTTGGCATAAACTCGATATTTACCGTCGGCAAGCTTCACAACACTTGCCATGTACTTATTCGCGGAGTCGAACGGAAGAACCTGCACAATGTTCGCATTGGCTCGCTCCTCCTGAACTGGTCCGGCACCGAGATGATCGCGTGAGAAGGTCAACAGGGCGACTTCGGTCTTTGAGCCGATGAAAGTCTGTTCTCCGTCTTGTTCGCCCTCGAAAGCCGTCGAGTTGACTGCATTGGATTGGATTAGAAGTCGCTTTGTCTCATCACCCAGGGAAGCCACGAATTCGTTGACGGGAACGTTGGGGACAGTTTCGACAACTTTCTTCTCAGAAGAATCGCGCTTCTCCATGTCGTCAAGCGTTGGCTCTGTGCCTCCAAAGCTATTGCAACTTCCCAAGGTGCAAGCAACCACGGTCATCTTGTTCTGGGTAAGAGTTCCCGTCTTGTCCGAGCATACGGTTGTCGCGTTGCCCATCGTTTCACATGCTTTCAGAACGCGAACAAGATTGTTGTCCTTCATCATTCGGGTGGTGGCGAATGCGAGAGCGAGGGTTACAGCCAGAGGCAAGCCCTCAGGCACGGCTCTAGACACTTTGTCAGTGGCTAATCTAGTAAGAGGCTCGCTAATACTCACACGACGACCACCGTTACAGAGACAATTAACAAGGTGAGGAATTGCTAGTATTGAGTCAGATAATGCCAGGTTCAGACAATGTTTGGGCAGGGTTCATTGTCAAACATACCTGGCCTTTGTCCGATGGTGACGCATTATTTCCAGGCAAAGCCGCGCAAAACTTGATGAAAAGCACGATGAAAAGGATTAGTGCAGCACCGGCGCCAAATTTGGCGATCCAGTCGGCCAGGATGTTCAGCTTCTTTTGCAGAGGGGTGTCTTCTTGTTCGGTACGCAGTGCCATTGCGGTTCGTCCGTAGCTCGAGTTGACACCGACGGCAGTCACGAGGAAGGTTCCTGTTCCCTCCTGGACCTTGCTTCCGGAGATGATGAACGGGTCCAGCTTTTCCAGCTCTGGATGGTCCTTTCCAGACGCGGCTGCGTCTGCCAAGGCAGCGAAAACGTCGTTGCCGGAGACCTTCTTGAGAAGGTCCGATTCGCCAGTCGCAGAAGACTCATCGCATTTGACGCCGTACCCCTCAATGAAGATGCCGTCAACAGGAATCATGTCACCGGTGCTCAGGTGAACCACGTCACCGACCATGACATCGAACACTGAAATCTCTTGAGATTTTCCGGAGCGGACCACCTTGACCGTGCGGTCATTGTGCTTCTTGTTGAGCTTGTTGAACTGTCGTTCCATCTGGAAGTCGTTGAGAGTGCCGCTGTTGGGCCATGCGGGTTAGCGCTTGCTCCAGACCGAAGTCCAGTGAGTGCCTGGTCATCGACAAGCTCCCAAGATTCACTTACACAATGACAACAATTAGGATTGCCACAATGATAGCAACACCTTCCACCCATTCCACCTTGGCTTCACCAGGCTCGTGGACAGTGCCAAAGGTCTGGTAGAGGCCAAGTGCCAATGAGACAATCGCTGCGATTGTAAGAAGAATGAGAACCTTGTCGTTGTATGCCAACCAAGCTAGCTCGAGCAGCGATTTGCTCTTCTTCTCAGGAAGTCTGTGCAAAGGTGGATTAGCTGCCATTCTCGGATAAATGTAAGGTTATACGCAGCTCCCTTGTGCAAGTCCATGATGACCTCACAATGGCGACTCTATTCTAACCGACGCCCTTGGCGCGCTTACTATGGGCATGCCCCCAGTCGAGACGTGCCCGCCCACTTCAACGAGTGAGTGCGATGAGCTGCGCATGGGATCAAGCTTACCTGTTGTCATTAAACACGTCCTGCCGATCGGAGAAGCCCTGGGTTGATGCGTGGTGCGCACCAGACGCAGCAGCAGCCGACTTCTCCTCGCCCGGCTGAGGCGCGGTGTTCCCAAGGGACCCGTATTTCGGCGCGCCCTCGGTCGCAACGTCCTCGAAAGCAACTGAGCCGTCTAGGATGTCCTCATCGGGGCTCAACCCGCTCTTGATGTCAGTGCGCAGGCCCTTCTCCAGCCCGGCGAGGCCGCCCATGGCGAAGAAGGCGTTGAGGCTCTTGGGGTTCAGCAGCTTGGAGAGCTGGCCGGGCGAGAAGGCGAACTTGTTCTTGGGGTGGTTGAACATGTCCTCTGTGCCCGGGTCGGGTGTGAGGGCATCGCTGAGGTCCACATGGAACTTGACATGCTTCGGGATGGCATGGTCTTTGCCGTCGGCGGCCGTCGCGGCCGCGCCCTCTCCCACCACGGTTGTGGCGTTCTCCCACTCAGACCCTGCGTTACTAGTCATGCTGGGTATGATGTAGTTGATTTTATGTTGTTGCGCTCCAAGGATGCGCCGTGTAAAGTCTGGCCGTTGACACTGCCGGTCCGCCTTGGTCGTGCGAAAGGATCAGGCCACAGAAGAGCTCCGCAGCTGAGAGCAGCTGATTCGATGATGTATTTGTTGAGGGGAGTGCAGGTGAGAAGCAGGTGGGTTGCACAAGCCCATCAAGCTCAAGCGTAAGGTGTGACACGTTCCCAAAGCAGTGAGTGGCGCGTCAGTCGCAAGGCAACTTGGGATGTTTGGAAGGAGTGAGTGAGGAAGTTGAGCCAGGGAAGGCGCAACGGAGGGAAGGGAGAAAACAAACAAACAACCCAAACAGGGAAAAACAGGGGAAACAAGGCTGGAAATTCGAGACGAAGCAAGATCTCGGTGAATCTTGATCGGGAAAAGGAAAGACCAGAGGAAGGAAACAAGGTGATATCTGAGACAAAAAACCAGCCCTCCCTGCTTGTGCTCTGCCGTCGTGGCTCCCTTCTGCCGAACGGGGAAGCGTCGTACACAAACATTGGGCGTACAGGCGTGCTGGCGTACCTGAAGCTGATCCCTTTTCGTCGCTGCTCACTCCGCCCAGCCGTCTCCATCCAAAGGGGGCCCGATCCCCAGGCCAGCTCATCTCTCAGGATCCATGGATGGGCGGATTGACATCCTGCTCGCCAACCCACGAGCTTGGCATGCTACTCTGACAGGCCTGGCCCGCCGCCATTGTTGATTGGAGCCACAGCAGCAGCACTTCCGGGCGGCACTGCAGCTGCAAGTGTGCGGTTGTGTGGCCCCCCATGGCAGCCCCAAGGCAGGCCCATGGCGGTGGTTATTCCAGGTATTTTCGGGCCCAACTTGGCGCTGCTTGGCGATTACCCATGGCCAGCTTGGCGGGCTGCCTCCAAATTTGAACCCCCGGATGCCCCTTGGGGACTCGAAAATGCCCCCCTTTGCTCCTCGGGACTGGCGCAGCAGAATAAATACGCCCCAGGGCAGCTTCCCTTGCCCACTTGGCGCAGGAGATAGGTGCTCCAGAAGCTATATTTCGACTCTGTGGCCCTGTGGTCCTGCAGCCCCGTGGCCCTGCGGCCCTGTGGGGGCGGGAATCTCACCGGCTCGCTGCAGGGTGCTCCAGCCCAGAGACGCAGGCTGGGCGCATGCAGGATGGGCACAGCGTCTGTAGATAGATAGGCAGCGCAACTGCTTCGCGCGCTTGCACGTCTACCATATCTGCCTTGTCTGCCTTGTTTCCTGCTCGCCAGTCTCCATTTTCCATGTTTTCCCAGCCAGTCCTCAGGGGCCGCTTGACGCTAGGAAATTGGCTAATATTGGCTTTGTGCACAAGCATTCGTCACCGTCGCGTGTCCAAGACTTTGCCAAGCAGCGCCTCCGTAGTCGTGGGTAACAACATGTCGCGGTCCTGGACAAGGGGAACCCAAACGGCGGTGACCTCTCACTGGCCGTACCACGGGGCACGTGTGCTTGCATGTTCTTGTCTCTCCTGTCGTACGAGCCTCGATCGCGTGCAGTGGCCAGGCTGCGTTGTCGGGTGCTTGTGGATGTGAAGTGTAAAAAGTGTGGAAAGGAGAGTTCCAGCTGCAGGCTGTCTAGGCGAAACTGCAGCTCTGGAATTCCAGAACTCCGTGCTCCCCACGTTTGGGCTGATTCAGGGTCCAACCCTACCTCATCTCTTCTATACCGCGAGCCTTGACATGGCGGACCAATTACTATGAACGTATTTCAGCACGCACTATACTGTTTACAACAGCCGGACGAGTAATACCATCGATGTTTATCTGCCAAGCTATATGTATGGGTAATACAAAAAAACAGGCAGGCTTTACTGCTTCTCCAACATGTCAGTTCCGGAAGGCCTCCCGCACCGGTACTTTCGTTGGCGTGGTGTGACCGTGCCTGTGGCATCCTGAAGCTCCAGCTGCTTGGATCAAACCGTCTTGTAGCAATTGGCCAGAAGAACATACCAATCAGTTTGCACCCCTCATACACAAGAGTGTACTATCGAACTATCCTCCAACTCGCAGAGGTCCCTCACCGAGCCGTTGATAGTGACTTTGCTCTTAGTATGGTATTCTATCGCCTGAGGCATCAGGTAACTAACTGACTGTTTCTGGGCGGACCGATTGTCAATCGATCGGCCCAAATCAGTCCGCGTTGATATGCTGTGGTACCGTTGTTTCAAGACTGCTGGTCACTCAGAGTCATTTCGCCGTCATGGTGGTCTGCCTTAGTGACATCCGAATTCTTTTGAAAAACAGAGCCGGGCTCGTGCTTCTGTGTCACTCGGCTGTCGTTGCTCTAGCATCATCGTACATAAGCCCGTACCCGAGCGGGTGGTAGCATCAACCTGTCCCATGTCGTCCGTATTGATCTCGAGAGAAATGGTGCAGTTCAAAGGATCGTGATCCTCTAGAACCGATGGAGTCACCGATGATCGAGAATCCTTCGTCGCCACTTGTGAGGTCCTTTGGTTCGTTACCCCTTAATGCGCCAGGTCCACAGGTGTATCCCTCTCAGGCCCGGAACGAGTCATTTGTCTAGACCAGGGTGGCAGAAACATTAACCCAGTGTCAAAAAGCTGAAGTGATAGCATAATCTCAAAAGCCATGGACTTTATTCCAGTCGGTATGTGTATGTGTGTATTCCATAGTTACCGACCATCACTACCGCATTCAGACATTGTAAGCCATGAGGCACTTCACATCTTACTCTTCTCATAATCTCACTCAGCCAGGGCGGACTCTAAAAAGCCCTGGTTCCTGGGAATGAAATATGCCTTGTATGGTTTGGGCATGGCCACCAGTTCCCGGGCATCTCGGACGCCAGTGACGGGGTTGTCGTCGAAGTTGGCGTACTGCTCGATCCTAAAGCTGTGGAGTATCCTCATGAAGATTAAATACAGCTCCCGGTTCGCCAGGGTCGCACCCACGCACATGCGGTATCCCAGGCCGTACGTGAAAAGTGGTGCATCAGGGTGCTCAATCCATCTCTCCGGCCGGAAGACGTCGGCGTCAGGCCACAACTCAGGGTCTGACAGTCAGTCAAGGTGGCACGCAGTGGGTAGTAGGGAGGAACGTACCAAAGTTGCAAGCCATATTGTTGCAAAGCATAAGCGTGCCAGCCGGTATGATCTTCCCGCCGTATCCTACCTCCTTGATCGTCGACCGGGGGAGGTTCATCCTGACCACGCAGAAATACCGCAGGCACTCCTTGACCAACGCCGCTACATACTCACACTTCATGTCCTCCTGCGGGTCGCAAAGCGGCTGGTCCCCCACATACATCTTGCTGATCTCGCGGTACGCCCTGTCCTGGATCTCAGGGTGCACAGAGAAGAAGCCCAGGCTCCACGCGACCGTCGCCCCCACCGTCTCGAAGCCGGCCGACAGCATCGACAGGCTGATGGACCTGACCTCCTCAACGCTCACCTTGGATTCCGGGTCGACCATGACGTTAGCTTGGATACAGGAGGCGTGCGTGCCCAACTTCACGCGCTCCCGCAGGTCCTGGTCGAATTTCAGGATGTAGGCGTCCCGGCGGTTTCGCAGGGCGATGGCCTGGGCCGACTTGGAAGGGAAGAGCCGCCAGAGCGGCACGTAGTCTTGCAGAGAGGCGCTGGAGCCGCGGAAGTAGTTCAGCTCCTCTTCGACGTGCACGATCTCGGAGAAGAGGGCGTCGTCTTGCGAGCGCATTCGAACACCCCAGTTCAGTGTCAGAACAAGGGAGAGCGACATGCGTTGTATGGCGTGCATCGGATTTATCGCGTCCGCGCCATTGTTGCCGTATTGTAGTAGATCCTTGATGAAATGCCGAGTCTCTAGATCAATATGCGTCGTCTATGGCGGACAGCACACACATGTCAGCCGCGTAAATGTTGAACGTGGGTTCAATGCCTTTTGTCCTCGAATACCTACATATGTCTGTACCATCGGCCTATTCAAAGCCGCTGCGGCAGCTCGGCGACGTCTCTTCAACGAGTCATTGTAAGGAGTCTGACCGATTGGCGTCCCTGAGGCGTTGTTGACGAGCTACGAGAGCGAAATTAGCAGCGAACGCATCACAGCCCCCTAGCCTTGTAGGTATCGCTTTTGACAGTATCTGGGACGTACTTTGTGTAGGGTATATAATTCAGGCCTGGAGCTTGTAGCATGGCTTTGGTGACTGAAGATTTGCTTGGCTGCCGCTGCGGTATTCACCGTGACCGCGGTGATGTTTCCTAGCTTGATCTGATACACAGGCCCGTACTTCTCTGACCACTCGCGACAAGGCTCTGCTACACCCTTATGCGCAAAATATGGTAGATGTCCGAAAACAATATTTTGTGGCGGGCTCGCGAGGCCCGGTATCATGCTCTTTCTGCGCAGATACTCGTTCAACGCGACATATCCTATCAGCAATGCCAAGATGCCGAGGGCGAACGAAGGAAGTAGTTTCAGCCCTCCGAGGAGGCAGCTGAGAGAAGAGGCCATCGCCGACTGTGCCGATTGGGCGGACTGCTGAAGCGTGTGGACGCCTCACGGCTGAATGAATTTCTAGAAAAGGGCCAAGGTTCTTGGCGGGCTGAACTCTCAAATACTATTGAAAGTCTATCCCTAATTTGACAGGACCGCGAAATGGTTGAAAGTCTCCTTGGTGCTCGACGAAACTCGGGTGCCGAAAGTGTCAGGACTTTGAACCAATGTTGATCTTCAGCGTGTCATTTTTTCCGTGTAAGCTAAAATTACTCTACGATCCCGTCGGATTGCTTAACTTGGATGTATTGGGGCGGTGTTGTACGCCGGGAATGACACCCGAGGCTGACAGTCATGACCGGAGATCTGCTGACAGCGACCAAGCTAAGACAATGTGGCTAATTGGAGCATCCAGCACTCATTAAAGTTGGCAATCGGCTTTTGCCGAGTAGGAGTCTGTAGAATAATGATGTATTCATGTTTCGCTCATGAAGGGTCTGTGGCTGCATACACCAAGCATTTGAACCTAGCGACCATGCCGAGTGCGAGAAGCAACGCACTTTGAAGCTGGTGCATCACAGACCGTGGCATCAGAATGCATGTATAGGCTCTATAATATCCTATCAAAGTCAAAACAATCTAATAACCCAGCAATAAACGCCTTATCTAACTACCCAAATACGTACCTACGTGGAGGTACACGGCCGCGTAGGACGCGGAGAAACAGGTTTGGATACCCAAGTGTGGACCACCCTCCGATTATTCAGAAACCTTCCCGAGTGAGTGCCTCGAGAAGAATTGCACCAGATGCTGATTCGTCAGGTTGAAGTTCGCAGTATGGTTAGGCCGCCCAGCCAAGTCCAACCCAATAGTCGATGGCCACGCGTGTCCCAGGCCCTCGATGCTCAGCGCCCTGACCTCGGCGCCGGGGCAGTCCCAGACCTCCTCCCACGCGCCCGGGTGGACCTCCTCGACGCGGTCGGGCTGGGGGAACTGGCCCGGGTAGGCGCCCCTAGCGCAGCCGTTGCGCTCCGCCCACTGCCGCCGCCAAAGCCTGACGTCCGGCTCGGGGCCGAAGCTCCCCTCCTCGGGGGTCCTCCCGTAGAACGGGGTGATGACGTCCTCGATGCCGTGGACGTGGAATATCGGCGCGGGCCGGGATGGCGTGCAGTTGTGGAAGGCGTAGGTGCCCTGGTACAGGGCCGGGCTGACGGGCGCGAAGGCCGCGATGATGCTTGAGGTGTCTGGCCGGCATGCCAGGAGGCTGGTGAAGCCCCCGCCGTTGGACTTGCCGCACGCGTAGATACGGGATCGGTCGATTGTGTATGTGGATGAGATGGTCTTGATGATGTCGAACACGTAGGCGATGTCGTCGACTGAGCTGTTTTCGTACGGTGCGCCTTTCCAGATGTGTCTCATGTTCCATTCCGTGTTGTTTACGCCCTGTGCGTATGCTGTGAGGAATGGTTTCCCTGCTATGTTCAGGGACGGATCAGAGAGCTCGGTGATGCGCTGTTGCTTTTCGCTGAAGCCGCCAGCTGTTGTGTATGTGAGCAAATGTCTGTTGGTGATCCGATTACAACACCTTTGTTGACTGACCTCCATGGAACGAGAGCACCAGGGGATGTGGCTCTTCATGTTGATAGGCAGCTGGCACGTTCAATAGAAAGGTGCGCTCAGTTGGGAGAGTGTAAGCGACATTGCCGGTCTGAGGTTGTTCAGCGGAGGCATCACTTAAGACGACTTGCGTTCCCCTCGTAGCGCCTATCTGTGAAGCAAGGAGGGCAGGCAAGACGTGCTTGAACCCAAACAACATGATGAACACAATTACAAAACACTGCAAGAAGACTCGGACTGAGGATCTCACACGCCCAGGAATCAAATGTAGACCGGGTGAATCGCCTGCGACTGCTCTAGTGATATAAATGGACTGCAGGCTGGCGATATGAGCCCCGCCGGAAAGATGCAAGCTGGAGTCGTAAGCACGCGAGGGGCAAAACGCCCGAGAATTGGTTCAAGTCGCCGGCAGGTCCGGCAGAGGTCTTATCCACAACTTTGAAGTACTGCTTTGGGTCCTCCGTTCCAGTCGCAAGACTCGAGATCGCTCCTGCCGATTGAAGGTGGCAAGCTCTTGCTCAATATTCTGATACGCTTCGGCCAAGTCCTGGGGACGTGAAATCTGGCTTACGTAAGGCAACACGGACGGGTAGGCAATTCTCACGTACGATGGGTAATAAGCGGTGAGGGACCAGTTGACTTCTCCGTGGCAACTAGCAACTCCCTGCCACAGCAGATTGACTTCCAGCTTCTGAACAACCGAAACACTAAATTAATAATGTCTTTCTTCAAGAAGCTTTTCAAGTCCGAACCTCCACTTCTGGCGGAGGGAGAGGGGCCCAGTGGCCCGCTGCCACAACGCGTGCTGATGAAAACAAATCTCGGCGATATTGAGCTGGAGTTGCATACCGAACAGACTCCCAAGGTATATCACCCTCCTCGGTCCGATCCACATTTGATCTACATGGCTTCCTTGAATAACCATTTTTTGTTAATCTAGACATGCCTGAATTTTATCACGCTCTCCAACGCGGGCAAGTACGACAACAGCATCTTCCACCGCGTCATCAAGGGCTTCATGATCCAGGGTGGCGACTTCACCCGCCATGACGGCACCGGCGGCAAGTCGGCCTGGGGAGGCAAGTTTGAGGACGAGATCGTCCGGGGCCTGTCGCACGACGGGCCCGGCGTGCTGAGCATGGCCAACGCGGGGCCGGGGACCAACGGCAGCCAGTTCTTCATCACACTGGGCGCGTGCGACCACCTGGACGGCAAGCACACCGTCTTCGGGAGGATCCCCGCGCACTCACAGGGCAGCATGGACACGCTGAAGAAGATTGGTGGTGTGAGGACTGAGATGCAGGATCGCCCGACGCAGACGGTCAAGATCGTCGAGTGCCGGAGTCTGTAGGTAAGAAGCGACAGGCAGCGCAGATCAACCCGACCTGTAGGAAATTCTTCTAATTCCGAGGTACTATGTTTACATATACAGAAGCCAGTGGAATATTCGCTGGTACTACATCAATCGTATCAATGACACCTGAGCCAAACATTGATCTAATTCGTGTCTATTCATACCCCGAGAATGCATTTCTAACGCTTTACATCATCTCATACTGGGATCAAATCAAAATTGCCCTGGACCTTTACCAAAGATCTGGCCGTCCGGCACAGTGAGCCACGGCACCGAGTTGGCATCGTCCGTATCCGAGCCGACAGTGTTCCCCCACCACTCGAGCTTCACGTTGTGATAGCTCAGGGCGAAGAAAATGACGACGGTGGCGATGGCCGTGCCCGTGTCCATGGCGCTCTGCAGGAGATAGTTGTACCTCTTCCACCAGGCGAACGCCCTCTTGCGGATCATGTAGTTGAACAGGAACCCGAAGATGAACCACAGGCTGTACTGAGTTGTGTTGGCCGGGGGGATATTACCAGCAGCATTAAAAAATATGGGGACGTTGATGAAGCGCACCCAGCTGTTGGGGTACCGCCTGTAGATCATGTAGACCAGCACGGTGACGACCGGCCCGATGATGAAGAAGTAAACTGTCGCGTGGTATATCTGTCCGACCTGGAACATGCGCTGCGGGCCGATCGTGCCCCAGATCAGCGAGGCGTTGTAGACGACCTTGGCGCCGGCGCAGGTAAAGCGCTGTGTGTTGTCGCTGTGGCAGAGCTTGGGAATATTACCGATCATCCAGCGCAGGACTGGGTATCTGTCAGCATGTAATCATCCTAGAAGCTGGACCAAGTATGAAGTCTTACCTCCAGTCTGTGTGGCAGTCGCCAAAACTGACGAGTACAACTGGCCTACAAATAGGACCCTTGGAGGGATCTTCATGTATTGGCCAAGCTTTAAGTCCTGGGCGAAGTCCATGCCGTGCTTGACGCTGTTGTACCCGTAACATTTCACGCACATGTTGGCAATGGCCCTTCCCGGCCACGCGTAGCCGGCGATAAGTTCGGCAATGATGTTCAGGAAGCTGACATGTCCTTCGTCAGTGCCATAAACCCCAGTCTTTATCAGGGGTCAAACTTACACTCTCTGATTCGTGGTGCCTTCCAAGATCCCTTCAGGTACAATCAAGACGACTCCCATCCCGAAGCACACCACAATGAATCCCCAGACTGGCAGTCCGGTGTCCCAGTGGCTGACGGTCACGCAGCCGAGCGCCACGATCACCACGGTCAAGACGGCGTACCACCAGTCCGGCACCTCCTTGTAATTGTTCATCAGGCGCTTGTGAATGTCCTCGCCGCCGTGCCTCGAGTTCTTGAACTTGGCCCAGATCTCAGCGCCGTTGTACAAGTACGTGTGCACCACGATTGCCGTGACGGCGGCAAAAGAGAGGGCGTACGTCAGCGAATAAGACATCGAGATGTACATTGGCGAGTACTCTTCGTACTTGGACAGCACAAAGTTGAGATTGTCATCGACGACGCGTGTGATGTTGTATGACGAGCCGGTGTTGTCAAAAGTGCTCGAGGAGAGTAGCGGCAAGTATGCGCTCTGCCATACGTTTGAATAGTACAGAATCGGCGAGAGAAACAAATAGAAGAGGACCACTACTGCAAATGCATTGCAAGTGATGTAGAACGGCGTTATGAGGGGCGAACCGGCGTAGTTGATCTGTGTCCAATCGAAGCTGATAGGTAAGAGACCTAAGCCGGAGTTCATCCCAAAGATGGTATTGACCTTCTGGTTGTGTGGCGCGATCCAGGTGACAAAGGCGAAGGTGCTGAGGCTTGTCCAGATATAATCTGGAAACCAGAAGAGCACAAATGCAAAGATTGTAAAGTATGAGAAGAAGCGGTATCGGGATATCGTCCATCCGCTCGCCGGGGAGTTGTCCTGCGGTTCGTGCAGGGCACGGAAAAGAACAGCAGAGGACAGCGTGGACGGCCAGATGAGTGCGGCCGGATACACGAGCCATCGACGTGAAAGGCCGGCGAGGCCGAACCCCAGCATCTGTGTAGTCAGGAGGAAGATGAACGAGAAGCCCGCGCCGAAGTCACGATCCCAGTAGACGGGGCTGATGATGGAAACTAGCGCGCCGGACGCGTAGGCTGTGCTGGCACTGATGTTGACACAGATGACGATGAGGGCGTGCTCTTTGATGCTAAACCGTCCCGGATTGATGTCGAAAGAAAGAGGGCCCAATGGCAGTCTCCATCGGGGGAGGATCTCCCAGGCCCGACCGATGGGAAAGACGAGAAGTTGGGCGACGACATAGCCGATGGACAATGAGGGATACCGAAGACCGAAGAACTGATTCGCGCCCGCGAATACGACCACAAATATGGTCGTCAGAAACCAGGCTCGGAACGCTTAAAAGAAAGAAATGGTCAGTAAAGTTGGCATGGACAACTTTAGAATACTCGCGGGAGGGAACAGAGGCCACTTACTGTTACAGGGGAGGCTTGGGTCGTCGGTATTAGGCACGCAGGCTGCGACTTCCGGAACTGGATACAGAAGTCAATATTATCGTAGTCTGAGAGCAGTGGGCTTCAGTAGAAGTACATGGTGACTGGTCGCCTTCAACATTCCACTTGAAGGCTTCTACTGGCGTAAGCTCAGTCGCTTCTGCCCGGTCTGCCACCAGCTGCTTGCTCTCCTCATCAGAGTTCCCTTCGATGTCCTCGGAGATGACAGTGTTCTTCTCGTCGATGCGGTCTTTCTCGGACGAAGGAGGGGTTTCGGACCCGACCTGGTGGATCTCAGTCGCCATGGCGAAGAACGAGCCGTCCGTACCGAGAGTGCGGACTGATCCTGACAGCGGGATGCGGGCGGAGGAGGAAAGAGAGTGTTTCTGCAGGAGAACGAACCAGAAACAACAAGGTGAGAGCAATCATCGACTAGATAGCTGGCCTTGTATTTAAGATATAACGTTGCCGGACAGCCAAGGGTGGTACAAGTGCAACCAAAACAGGTGTCATTGCCTCGGCACTGCCGCGCAATGCTTGCCTACCACCCCTGGGCTGCGAGGTGCGGTTCGCAAGTCGCGGCATCACATCATTAATCCATGGGCACATCATTGGCCGGGGCTGGTGTGCGAGATATCTCGAAGGAGATAAGGCAGAACCGTAGTATCGAAATGGGCATGACCGAAGGAGGCAGAGTGGACGTCGAGATTGTGGAGGCAATGCGGGCAATTGGGGGCCCCACTCATTCCTAATTTTGGCCAAGTCGCTGCACGCCCGCCTCAAAAGCTTGTGTTTTTGGCTAAAGGAGACTCCAGCGCCTTTGCTGAGTCGCAGCGAGGGGTGGTGGCCATTCGGTCCTTTGCCGGGGTGCTGTCGAGCTCACCATACTGGCCCGCACACTCGCCACGCCCCTAAGGACCGGGGCCGGGACCAGGGCCGTGGGAGCATCACAGCGAGCGCTGGAATCATATCGGCTGTTCCCGTGCTCGTGTGACCATGCCCAAGAAAAACCTGCGATTTAGTTCGTTGGAACTGGAGATAGAGAATAACAGGTCGAATCAGTGTGACGTGAAACGTAATCGGGTGGAATTGAAGAGCGCAAAAGTAGACATCACGTCGAAGCTATCCGCAATGGCGCAAGAGGGCACAGTCTAGGTTTAAGTCTTCCTCAAGTCATAAACCCCTGCTAGGATCTGCACCCTAGTCAGGCAATTGTAACAGGACGATATTTTTGAAAGATCTTTCTAAATTTGCAGTACTGTAGTACATAGCATACAATTATGCGCTCATTAAAGGGCTGCGCCGTGGACATCGCACGTATCGCCATGAGTCTGTTTGTCTAGTAGTTCATGGTTTCCAAAATTAGCACCCATCAGAACCACATCTGACCCTATGTTATCTAATGGCATCTCGAAGCTCTCAAGTACCGAAAAGTTACTCTTAAAAGTCCACTGAGCTTTGTTGGGGCACTGAGGGAGAAACAGACATAGGTATCTCCTGGAGACGGCTTTGTGCTTCCTTGAACAATATTGAAGTACAAGAGAATATCACGGATACTGGACCGCGTCAAATATATTTAGCAGAAGCCTTCTTTTCTGAAATTTCCAAGGCAGCATCTATTTATGAAGATCCGAAGAAACATTAACTTTTGTTCATGAGAGAGGCACTCAGTAGATCATGCGAAACGTCTCCATGATAGACCCATTTGAAAGTGAATTTACCACGGGTCTGAGAGCTACGGTTCAACATGGTATTTCGCGAAGCCTGCTAACACATCATGACTTTCACACATTCCCAGTTCTGTCAGAATTACAGCCGCGTGGTGAAAGCACCCGAACATATTGGACATGTGCCCACGACAGCGGTGGCACAGGATTTATGTACTCAAGGATGGCCGGCAAAACAATTATCTTCAATTGCGGAATACTTCAAGTGCGATGGGAGCGCTGGAGTATATCGGAGGTTGGATTGGCCGACCAAACCCCTGGCGTGCCCAGGACTGAGGTGATCTACCCGATCGGCCAAGCTTCGATTGACACATCTTGGCGACCTAGGTGCCGCCACCCTATGCTGATGTCTTGACCAGTGTATGCAACCAACCGTGTCCCGGACGCACCTACATATGCAGTCACCCATATCTACCACCCGCGACGGGATGTTCTATCGATTGCCACGTCAGGAGTTACGAAAGTAACTTGTCATATCCAGACATCTAGAATCTTTGAAAACCTTCTTGGGAGCAGCAAGGGTATCGACTCGTGCATCAGGGGCGTGATGTGGACTCGATTGATATTGGGGGGAAAATTCGGAATAACTGCGGACAACGGCGGGCCTTGCAGAGGTTTAGTCTACAATCCTTTGTTACATTCTTACACTCGCAGGGATCCTAGAGGATGTGTGGCTATTCCACCATTTCTTGAAATTACATCGGGGCAAACCCACCTATGCTCTGCAGAGTAGTGAACATGTCTTACTAATTTCTGTTGTGCGATCGAATACCCCTAGTCCTTGAAATTCTGACGGACTCTGATTTTCGTTTTTAATCAGCCCGAGGCAGGACCAAGACTCAAATGGGCAAGCTCAATTAGCCTTTCTTTAAGAAGTTACACTACATCTAACGGCAGGACCGAGAAGATGGGGCGCTGGAGTATTTCCTGACGGTGGGATTTTGGGGTCACGAGCAAGATGCGAGATGCGAAATGTCTTGGTGCCTCCAGCTCCAGAATTCTGCGTCTTTAATACCTGTCTAGGAAGTTAGTTTTCATCTATCCAGCCAACCGTCATATCCGAGTGCAGTCACAAAAGATTTGGATTAAATTACCAAGGATACCAGAAATACTCATGAACGTACAGGACTCGAGGGGAATATATTCACAGGTCATTTCGTAGAACCCCGTGAAGAAACATGTGGCATGGGCGTCACGGAGAGCTCGAGTCCATCTAAATATACTCTGAATATAAAGCATGACGTTTGAGATTGAAACGTGCTGTAGGAATATCCCGAGCCTAAGTGCCAGACTCCCGTGAAACTCCCATATTATCGCATCATTGCTGGAAGACCTGGAATCCTAGTGTACATGCCAGAATCACGATGCTTCCAACCTAATACTGTCACAACCCAAGGAGGGCTGTCTTGACGTAAAGACGCACACAGTTCAGCCGCGGCATGATCAGATGACACCAGCCCGAGCAGCCTCACCACCACCCTCCGCAACGACCTCCTCCATCCTCCTCTTCCCCTTGCCGATGCCACCCTCACCAACCCCCATTCGCCGCGCGACGTACCTCTGGGCCACCACACCAACAGAGAGCGTGAGCACTTCCTCGACCCACTCGGCCACCCACTCGCGCGGGTCGACGCCGCCGCTCTCGACAATGTCCCTGATCTCCTCGGGCACATTCTCCACCTCGCCGCGGCCGCTACCGTCGTTACTGCTTGCGGGAGTCAGCGGTGTCGGAGCGTCCAACCAGCGGACCCACCGGGCCGGCACGGCCTGGCTGACGGCGCTGAACTGGATCTCGTGCACGGGATCGAGGATGAAGACCGCGAAGCACACCTGCGCGTCGTTGCTGCCCTCCTCGACCACGGTCGATGACTCCTTCTCCTTCTCGCTGGCCGCGGCACCCGCGAAGAGCTCCTTGTCCTCGTCTGTGACGATGGCCTGGACGGACAGGAACAGGTCCGAGCTGCGAACCGGGTTGGTCTCGCTGACGGGCTCGATGGCGCGCTCCCTGGCGCCTTCGATGCCGCCCGACGCCGCGAAGTACTCAGTGGAGTAGGCCTCGGCGCTGGCGCGGCAGAGCTTGGTGCCCTCAGTCAGACCCTTGATCAGGCCGAGATCACGTGGCGAGCCGACATCTCGCCACCAGGGGCCATCGCGCCAGCCGGCTGTGCTGTGACCGCCAGAGAAGAAGCCGCTCTTCTCGTTGGATGGGGACTTGATGGTGTTTTCGTGCCCGCGCTGTACCACCATCAGGTCACCGCCCTCAACCTGCGCCATAACACGGCTGAAGACACCATAGATAATAGGGTCGAGCGATGGGTAGCCGACGAGATCATGGGTGATGTGGATGAGAAGCCGCTCGTGTTGGGAGATTGGAGGCGCGAGGGTGTTCATAATGTCAGTCAGGGTAGGGAGTGCCCTGTGTGCAATCCCGTCACCTAGAATGTAAGTGTCAGCCTTGCATGGTCAATTGCGCTAAGGTAGCCGTGCCAGTGGAAACGGTGGAAACGAGGTAGAATACGGGTCTGTCGACTGCACCACATGTTTGGCCCACATCTCAGTACCCACTGAGGCCGGAGGCTGAATGGATCGACCGCTCGAGGTGACAGTTAGGGATGCCAGCCCACGGACCCGACATCCATCCCGCTTGAGATGATGGGAGCCGTTCAGTGCGGTGTCCCGCGGCCAGCCCATTGAGCTCGAACACCTTCTGGTCTTGAACCCCATGGAAAGCAATGTAACTGGCCCATCAACACACACGCCGCCCATTTAATCGCCCAGTCGCTTGCTCTTGGTCTTTCCTGACGTAGCATTCTCTGCAGGCCCATCAAGTGATCCATTCGGACACATAGATGGTCTAACTGACAGAGCGCCTGTAGGGTCTGATCATTTGAAGCGGCACGCATTATGGCGTGGTCTTCTGTTTTCTTCTTTCCCCTCCCCTTTTGGACTGTATAGGACGAAACGATAAGAACCCAACTTACCCAGGCCCCTGAGAGCACCAACGTTGCCTCGCACCTGGTCAGCCCATTTCTTGGCCTCCTCGTTCTGTTGGATCTCCTTGACAGCGGCCTCAGCCTGTTTCATGGCAGCCGAAGCCGTTGACAGGATCCCGCCCCACCAACCGCCGCCGCCGCCTGCTGCTGCTGTAGTCTGCTGCTGCTCAACAGTGCCTTTGGTCTTCTCGGTGTCCTGCAGCTCGGAGGAGGTGGCGCTGGGGGTGAAGCTCGCGTGGAACGATCGGGTGCTCTCTCCTGACTTTCGAGGGAGGGCGGACTTGGGCTCTTCGGTTGACGGACGGCCAGCATCTGTGGTAGGGGTTCCGATGCGCTTGGCGGGCTTTGAGGTGTCCCGGACGCGCGGGGTGTGTGGTCGTGACGGGACCTTGTCTCCCAGCTCACTCTCGAGCTCGGCTAGGATGTCGTCACCTGGCTTCTGCTTTGCTGCTGCAGGAGCCTTGGTCGCGGGCTTCTTGGGGGCTGCTGCATCGTCGCCGATGCCCTCGAACAGTTCGTCGAGCTCGTCGGCGGCGGAGGACTTGGTGCCGCGCTTGCTAGCCATTGTGGATTGCAATCACGGGTGAGGGCAGGCAGTGGCAGAGAGCAAATGACTTCGCAGAAGCGTAAGCTGAGAATGGATGGCGATTTGCAGTTCGTGAGTGCTTTGCCTCGAGCTGGCGATGTTGGCAAGTCGTTGCAGGCGGTGGTAGTCAGTTGGTAGTAGTGGTGTTGTTGGTGTTGGTTGAGCTTCCCGTCAAACGCAACAACGCCCGCACTGATCCGCTACGTCAACCCTCTTCCCAGTATCAGCAGCTGCAGCTGCAACAACAGGGGACCGGACAATGGGAGGGAAGAAGCAAGCAAGAGGCGCTAGTCCCAGAACGACTAGCATGAGGCTAGCAAGAGTCCTTGAAAGATGATTGGCCAGTAATGAGATACCTCTCCCCAGCCGTTTAAATGCGCTTGTTAGCTTGTACCTCCGCACTCTCAGAGTCCAGAGTGGCCCGAGCGCCCTAGGGGCTTATTGCAGGTTGTAGGCCATGACAAGAAGAGGCTCCAAAAATTCCGAAGCCGTCTTGATCAGGAGCCACCAGCAGCGACAGCCCTCGCGTTTCGCATTGGGATATTGGCACCTTCTGCCCTCGACGACCTCCTGCACGGCACGGCGGCCCATTGCAACTTACAGTGAGAAATCCCTTTTCTATTTTCTGGTATTTCAGAGGTACGTGAAAAGCCCCGTTTCGGGTATCCGGCCAAAGGGGCGAGGAGTGAGTGAGCGCGGTGCGCTGGTGCTTTGGCCTGCATTGCAGCGCAGCGCAGCGCAGTAGCAGTGCTGCAGTGCGGCAAAACGGTGGTAGTGGCCCAGCCCAGCCAAGCTGCTCATGTCATCTCAACTGCTATTTTCATCTGACACGTAAATACCGTACCCTACTCACCACACACTCCTCTACTCAGCATGGCCTGCGCAGCCCCCATTGTGCTCACTCATTGAAGCACCGTCTGCAAATTTGCATCTTGCTCCTGGCCTTCTCCCCTGGCCGGACGTCGATGGAATAAACGCAGCGGGGCCGGGCTGACCTCTGGCATCTGATCCAGTCTCAATAGCAGCGGCCGGCTTTTCTCCCTATTGTCCTTTCTCTGCGCCGGGCGGGGCCGTCTGATTGGCTGCATGCAGACCAGAATGGAGTCTCATCAGTCTCAGCAACAGCGCGGTGCCAGGAGAGGCCCAGGCAGGCCTCGGGGCTCATCTCGAGCAGGACGGCCCTCCTCTTCCTCGGGCAACCACCATGCCCACAGCAGCTCGCCTGTCTCGCTCACAAACATCATCAACTTCGGGGACGAGACCTCGTCCATCAACGCCCGCACGCCAACCTCCAGCCGAGGTCGCGTGAGAGCTGCCAACCACCACACCCCGTCTCATCCTTACCTCTCATCGCCCACATCTGCAGACTTCCCGTCAGTCGCCTCTGACGCCATGGGCCTCGACGACCACCGGGCTGCCCCTCGCTCAGACCGCGTGCCCAAACAGCCTCTTAATCACTCATTCACTTTCTCCACTCCCGAGAACCCCCGCCATGAGCCCGGCCGCAAGCGAGCCCGGACCCTGGAGTATCCCTCGGACGGTGCTGCTCACCAGGACGAAGCCAAAGTCAAGGGCGGCCACTCACTTCGGAAGCGGGTACGCATTGATTATGCCCAAATGAACGACGACAACGAAGAGGACCAGGCCCCCAAGGAGCTGCAGGACGACAGGACTGAGATCACCGTCTCTGGCGCTCGCGGAGCCCGCAAGCGGCGGTCCACCGTCGACCCTCACAACGATGACGAGGGGCCACAGCCGCCCTCCACTGCTCTCACCAAGCGGGCCAGGCCCGAGAAGCAGCGGACGGTGTCGCCCAAACCACAACGCCGCAGGACACAGCAGAGAAAGTCAATCTCTGCGCCCGTCGCAAGGCCGGCCGAATCACCCGACCAGCAGCCCTCCGATACGGAGCTCAAAGACACTATCGAGGTTGGCGCACCTTTGCAATTTACTGGCTCCTCGAGTAGCCAACGCTCAGAAACTGCAAGCAATATTTCAGGCCAGTCGCCATCTCAAAGTAGGCACGCTCAGCCGTCAACATTCACTGGGACCCAGGTTGCGTCACCCACAACAATCGCACAAGAAAACGAACCCTCAACAAGTTTTCCCGAAAAAGAAGAGCCTGTTTTGCCCTGTTTGGATGGGTCCGCGCCAAATAATTCAGAAGGCCTTACTTTTCCACCTGTTAACAAGCCTAGTCAGGAAGACGTGAAGGAGGACGAAAAGATCAAAGAGGACCAGGATTCTGCGCCTAGTCTTCCAGATCTCGGCCAGCAACTTACTTCGGCCCTCTCAGCAGTGTCCGAGGTCGACAACTCTCGATTTGATGCTCAGTCCTCTCAAGATCCAGAATCTGGGGCTTTTGGGACTGAAATGGCTGCCACTTCATTTCCAGACCAGTCACAGGGCCTAAAAGTACCAAGTTCTCAGGAATCAATTGATTCCGACGCCACTCAGGACATGCCTCCTGACGGGCCCCTCGGAAACTCAGCACTGGCCAGAGAATTGAGAAATACTATTTCCTCGGTTGTGGATGAGCAGCCAGCTGAGCAACCGATCAAAATATCAGAACCTGATAACCAGAAGGAACCTGCAGCTGAGTCTCTTCAAAACGATCAAGAGACACAAATGCCACTTCCTCGCACCCGCGTAAGTTTGTCGGCTGTGAATGGGCTGTTCGCTCAATTATGTTGCAATCGCTGACTATAAGCTATCTTCAGAGGCGCTTGGGCCGCTTAGTCGGAAACTCAAGTGCAATCGAAGAAGACTCGTCTCAATTGCCCACTCAAACAGAAAGGAGGTCGTCTACCAGCAGAAAGACTGAAAAGGCCAAGACCGACGTCAATCCTGTCGCGTCCGCCGTACCAACGCCTGAAAGCCCCGAGACGCCTAAGAAGCGCAGACCGGGAAGGCCTCCAAAGATTCGACAAAGTATTGAGCAGGAGCCTCGAGAGCCTCGGGTGCCTCGCAAGCGCCGTGTCACGGCTACAGCCCAGACTATCGCGCAGCCTCGACCAATGCGGGCTCACACTCCTCGGGACTTCTCGTTTCTCACGCCATATACGGATGCTCAGGATGCATACCCTGAAGTCGCCCAAGACTATGGTGTTCCGACCCCCGGAGAAACCCCAAATCTCCAGAATTCTGAGGACCCAGGCGAACCTGCCGACGATGTTGAGTCTTTAGCCCCGGAGCGGGACTCAGGCAGCCAAGAGCAAGGACAGTCTCGGCTTGATGGTGGCTCAGGGTCCAATGCACCAACCCCTGCGCCTATGTCGGATATGCCAACGCCGGCTGCTGAGTCGTTGCCTGCTAGCAGAAACGCATCACCAGAGCCGGTGATTGAGCCAATTCGTAAGGTCAAGACACGCAAACAGTACAGGTTTACGCGCATTAGGTCTCCTACCGACTTCGTCAATGTCCTCGACGATCACAAGAATATGTCCACTGAAGATCTCTTCAATGCCCTAGAGGCATCTGCCAGTGCCTTGGGTGCCTGGCAAGACGAGTGGAAGAAGCGGAAGCTTGTCACTGAAGACGAAGACAACGCTGTTCGTCGCCGCGCTCACGATGCTGCTCTAATGGCCCGAGAAGCCAGGGACATGGCCAAGACGAACGGGGCCATTTCTGTCGAGAAGAGAGACTTTGAGATCAAAGGCATCCGTGCGAACTTCATCGACGAGAATAAGCTAAAGCACCCAGAGAGCAACCCCGAAGTCTATGAGAGGAATCAAGACCAGGTTGCGGCACAGGCATATGGTTTCGAATGGGACCCACGGCCAAGCATGATCGGGAGGCAGGACCCCATCGGGCAACGGGATGGCCTGCAGAACAACCGACTCCGCAACAGGCCGAAGCTTAGCCAGCGGGCCGCCGAGGCTGCGGTAGACGACCCAGTGGGCATCGTCACAGGCAAGCGAACTCGTAAGCCGCGTATCCTGTCCGATGACAGCAAGGAAGCTAGCAGAGCCCCCACTCCTTTGGAGCCTGTAAAGCCGAAGCAGACTCGCCGCCGCAGAAAGAATGCGGGCGCCGAGAACTTCGATAGCGACTATGAGGCTCAAGCTGCTGTGGAAGAGAGCACTCCGGCGCAAAAGCCTGAAGTGCCCGAGGCACCACCGCCAGACCAGCCGGTGAAAAAGCGAAGGGGTCCGAAACCTGGCGCCAAGGCCGCGCGTGAAGCTGCGGCCAGAGCAGCTGCCGAGAAGGAAGCGGCCGAGAGGGCCGAGCAGGAGGCCCTGGCCAATGCCGAAGCCGCCAGAGATCGTGAGCTGTATGGCGTGGAAGACGAGCAACCCCAGACCCGCAAGCGCCGCCGCGGTGCCGCCGCAGACAACCTTGCTTCATCCTTCGATGGGGCCCAGCAGCACCAGGCTCCCGCCGAAGCCGCGTTTCTGCAAGGAGGCGACGCAGCTTTGCCAGCTCCCAAGAGGCAGCGCGGCGGCCGCAAGTCTGCTGCTGCCACGCAAGTTGAGATTCCTCCGAACACGTTTTACAGCGCAGGGAGCAGCGTTCCAACCAACGACGACACCGTCACGCCCACCGAGGACTTCCGGCCGTCTACCTCGTCGTCAACCAGCTCGATGCATACCGTGGGGAGCAGTTACTCCTTCCGCCACCGCCCAAGGAAGAACTACTCCGAGCTGGCTGATCCAATCAAGGACATGCTTGCTGATTCGCGGCCAAAGAGAGGTCGCAGAGCCAAGAAGGAGCAAGAATCAGAGCCTACCTCCATGCCGTCTAACTTCGCACCCTCTCAGCTCGATGGAAGCTCGTATGGGCCGCCTGGCCACGGATACATGCATCAGCAAGCCGCTCCCGTACTCGCCCCACCCAACAATCCCTTCATCAACGTGACGGGAGGCGGTCCTGGCCAACTACTCGCACCTGCTCCAGTGCGGCTTGGACCGGCGCAAGCACCTCCGCCTCACCCGGTTGGTGCCCAGAACCCCTTCTCCGCCCCTCACACCAACGCCCCTGTCGAACATCCTCCCCATATCGAACCTCCCCAGTCTCCCAGGAAGAAACAGCCGAGGATCAAGATTATTAACAGAAACCGCCAGAATGCGACCCCCCAGCCTAACGGACCCCCACCGCCTCACCAGTCTTATTCTCACTCCGGCCACCAAGCTCCGCTCGCCCCGCTTCAGCCGCCCCCGAGTTTCCACGGACAGACTGGTTACGAGCAACACATCTACGGCGGCGCGCCCCTCCAACCCCACTCGATGCCCGGAGCCGGCCCAGGACAGTTCTCATTCCCGGTGAACTCTTCTCCCCACGGCGCCATGTCCATGCCACCTATGATGCCGAATGGTCCCCCATTTCCACCGATGGGTAGCCTGCCAGGTGGCCCAGGGTCTCTCCCGTCGACAAATAGCCGGGGCAATTCTAAGCCTCCGGGATCAGGTCGCGCTACTCCCGCGCCTTCTTCCGCCGAGGGAGAGGACCTGAGTGAGAAGGACTATGCGAGCATGACCAAGAGTGAAAAGATGAGCGCAAGCATGAAGGGTAAGCCTTCCATATCGCCCCTATTCCCCCCATCGTCTTTGACTGCGTACTGACAACCCATCCTGCACAGCTCGATGGGCCAATGGTTCTATGCGTCAAGCAGTGAACAAGCGCAAAGAGACGCTCGCTCGCAAGAAGCAAAAACAGAGCGACGAGAAGAACCCGACGAAGACATCCACACCCACGCCTCAGCCAGAGATGCCACCATCACAGTCTCGGACCCCCGTGACCGCGTCAGCCCCGAGCCTCCCGCATCCGGGGCCAGGAGGCAGCACGCAGCCGAGCCCGGTCGACATGGGCAGCAAGAACCTGCCACCCCAGGAGCGCCATCGCGACTTCGGCGGCATCCTCATGGGCGGCGAGTACAATGGCCCGCCGGGCCTCCCTGGCGGCATACGCGCACCGTCACAGGCGCCCCTGCAGCACGACGACCGGCAGGTGCTCGGGTACATGCCGGACGGGCCGCCTCCCACGCACATGGCCCTCCCCGGGGGTATCTGGGAGGCTCATGCGCGGTCGTACGCCAACGGTGGCGGCGGCAGGGAGGATCTGAATGGTGATAGACACGGTGGCGGAGGAGGGGGTGCACCTACCCCCGGATGGGGGCCACAGCCTTAGGCGTAGACGGATACAGCCAGCCAGGTGAGAGATTGGATGGATTGTATGTTTGTCTTTTTTTATATGTGTATTTCTAATTTGTAAGAGGAAGCGTATCGCTAGCTGCATGCACGGAAAGGAGGCAAAATTGGGGGGGAGGAGAGGAGAGATCTCATGAATATTCTGCTCGTCCTGCCCCTTCACTTCTATACACTCACGAGGGCACAGTACTGGCTCAGCATAGCGACGGTAGTACATGGCATTGCATCGCATTGCATCATCAGGAGGAAAACGGGTCCTGGGATTTTCAGTTAAAATGGACAATGCTATTACCAGCTCTTATTCTTCGTAATATGCTGATCGGCTCCTGTGTTATGTGCTCCTCCTAAGTTTTTTACTGTATTTCAACTAAAGCTTGCACGAGCGGCTGCATATTGCCTGTGTCACGCATTCCAGACATTTTGACAATTTTGTCCCTCCAGATATCATCAAAGTGTGAGGTCGAAGTGGCAGCACAGCAAAGTTCCAAAGGAGACCAGGCTGGAAGCACTCGGGCTTGTAAGAGACTCCACCATTGCGTCTATTATCTTCATCCTGCGCTACAAAAGAAGTCATAGAGCGGGGCAATGTAAATGCAGTCCATAAAGCAGGGCGTTTTTCTGTAAAAGATAATCAAAACCGCTATCGTCAACATGAAATTACGGAGTTAGCGCTTTTCTTTTCGTGGTAAAGTTGAGACCGAGGCTCATGTGCCTCCCATCCACTCACTTGGTTTATCAACTCGATGAGTCTCCATGAAATCTCAGGTTAGCATAAACATGTGTCAAAATGAAGTAGCCATACTACGAAAAGCTTTAGAAATTAGGAAGGGGTTCCATAGTAGATCAAATTTCAAACCTGCTCAGTTAGAGCGTACAGGCTCATTGCTTCTCTTTCAAGTAAGACTGAAATCGGTAGGCGAATCTGAGATGGGATCATCTTATTACCAAACCATTTTACCCGTTCCTACTTACAGTGTAGATCAATACCGCATGATTTAAGCAAAATTCGTACGAGATCCGGGTTTCCTGGCAATGCGTAAACCCCCCTCAAACTGCAAGGCGTAGGGCAGATGCGTTCTTGTAAGATAAGTGCTCGCCCCGTTGCTTGTGGAGCTCACTCAGCTTCTCAACTTATTTTGAGCACGGGCATGAGTTTTAAGTTTTCAAAGACGAAGTCATCGTATCCGTCCGTGATAGATGCAGATGCAAATGAGGGTTAATCACTAAAGTCTAGAATGCATGTGATGAGTTGTTGTCGATTAGAAGATGATGGCAGAACTATGGATATTTTCACCTGCAGAGGATCCATTCTCTGTCATTCCATCAATTTGAGATACGAAATATGTGTCACATCATTTTACTGCTTACCTAGGTACATTTCATGCACCAACTCGGGTCACACAGGTGCGTAGTGCTTTGCTGTTTAATTGCTGCCGCACAGTCTTCCTTGGCACAGCAGCCTTTCACTCCTCAATCAGAGACAATGTAGGCGACAAGCGCTCAATGTGAAAAATTTGACCTGTATCCCAACTGCACCTGCTGCCAGAGATAAGGGAGCAGAACAGAAGATGTAGTCGGCAAGGCTGCAGCCTTGTCTTGGCACCGTCAAAGCGCCGGTCAGTGTATGCGTGGGGACAATACAGCACTTGGTTTCTGCCGGATATGCACTATATTCTTGAGGTACAAATTCTCGCAGGCGTTCGACCTGGTACGGCACGTCTCGAGTTGGTCGCATGGGCTCAGATGAAGAAGCAGCAGCATACGGTGCGACCGCCTACGGACACAGCCTCTCACCCCGTATGATCGATTACACATCATGAAGCGTGTTTGGTCATTGACGCTGGAATCTTGTGCTATCGGGACATTTCGCAAGGGACCGGATTATCGGTGCACCCTGCGTGAGCCCACCTTCGCAGCATCGAGCGGACTTGAACGGGCGCCAGCTGAACCGACCTTTTCCCCATGGTCGGTGAATTTCATGCCATTGGTATGAACCTCCGTTACACGCCAGCCGAAAAAAAATGCAAAGCCTGACTTCTCTCTTTTTGCCAGTCACGCCGTAAAAGCCCGTTCATTGCCGAGCCTTTATGGTCTCGGATTCGTATTGGATCGTTCTTTTTGTATGACCCGTTTCCTTCGTCGCTGATCCTCGCACGGAAATCTTCCCACCGTCACCAACATCCCCATTTACATCACAACACCAGAGTTGGAGGCGATACGCTGTTGAACATTGTCAGCATGGAGTCGAGTCGCTGGCAATCTGCAGGGGAGAACTCACGGGCCAGAGCTCAGCAGCCTCCTTTCCGACGGGGCCAGTGATGGCGGAACCCTTCATCTCACCCTTGGGGTTGACGATCTGGGAGACCCATTGTTAGCAATCTTCCAAATGTTGCGGGCCCATCCAGCTCGGCTTCCTGTGGGACTGATCGTCGGGGTGCACTTACGACACCAGCGTTGTCCTCGAAGTACAGGAAGACACCGTCGGTGCGCTTCCAGGGCTTGGACTGGCGGACGATGACGGCGGGGTGGACCTTCTTTCGGAGCTCGGGCTTTCCCTTCTTGACGGTGGCCATGCTATTTGGCGCGCAATGTCAGCAAAAAGCACTGCGCTTTCGTTCGAGTTCACGATTTTGGGCGTGTGGGTTTGGAATGATGTGATGTGACGGTTGTTCGTCGAGTGTCTTGGCGGTTCTGGAGAATCTGTTGATTGCGTGTCGGGTTCGAATATACGTACACCATGTCACCGACACCACCGGCGGGCAGCCTGTTCAGGCGGGCACCGATACCCTTGACGGAGATGATGTACAGGTTTCGTGCACCGGAGTTGTCTGCGCAGTTCATGATGGCACCGCTGCAGTCCTGTCAGTTCCTTGTCTTTGTCCCCGACTCGCCCACGAATCAGATGATAATCGTTGGATCGCGAGCCGACGTCTTCAGGGCCGAAGTAACGTACACTGGGAGACCCAGGGTCATCTTGAGCTTGCCACCGGGGGCACCACGGCTGCGAGAAGGCCTCCGTCAGTAAAACTCTTCCTTGAATGCCCCAACTCTAGTTGCCCAATGGTTTTCCATCTCTTTCGGTCGTCTATCCAAGCTGTTTGCGGTCGTCCGGCGGCATCGAGTTCGGGTTCCGGAGATTGTCTGCCCTGTGTCGTGAAATTTTTCTCGGTTCGTCGTCGGTTCCACGTCGTTCTGCGTCTTGCCCGATTGACCGCAGTTCGCTCGGCCCGCAACAGCTTGGATTGACGCCCATGGTCGACCTCCGCCAGGTATTGGTTCGCACTCACGAGATCTTGGCCATTTTGAGTTATTGAGGGGGTATCGACTTGTCGGTGGGAGAAAATGGCCGAGGTTCGGTACGATGTCGCGATGTCGTTGTCGAAGGGGTGTGGGGGGTCGGCCGCGGCGCTCAAAGATGCAAGGCAAGCAGAAATTTGGCTGTGGATTTTCGTAGGGTTGAATAGAAATTGTTAGTGCAATCAGCACGTGTAGATAAGAGGGATCCCATCTCGGCCCACCTGATTGGTTCAGCCGACCATCCGGGGACCCGCACCTCTGCTGTACCCAGGTACCTCGGTAGCTTAGCTCCAGAACGGATTGGGCTACAGAACAAGACACCAAGTGAACGGCCCGAAATGTTGAAAACATGGAAGCTCGCTTTCGTACGCACCTCACACTGCCCCAACATGAAATGCCCTCACACCTCCATAAGGCTTTCTCCCTTTTCTCAAGCTTCACAATTTATTCAGGGTGACTGCCTGCCCAGACGCGCACTGTGCTGGGCATTCAAAACCACGACTTCCTCTCTTCAACTTTTCGAATGAGGTGTTCTCCGTTGCTGCCAGGTGCCGACGTGTATATGCGGGACTGGGAACTGTCTTGGCCTTCCATTGAACTGTAATCAGCCGAAGCTTCGATTGCGTGTAGATGTAAACCTTGGGTGCGCTCCTTCCATGGCGAACATGATGGCGCCAGTGCGCAGCTTCCCCGAGTGTCGTTGGACAAGTCCAGGAAGCCGCATGCCTCTCCCTGCCTTGAGTTGCTCATACTCAAGGGGTCGCTTCGCCTGTCATTCTAGGGAATTCATGCTCATCACTCTAACTCATTCACTCACTCTGACTTTGCTCCCACTTTTGCCGTTGCCCGTTGCTATCGCTTCTGCTACTACTATTTGTCTCGGAGAAGACCGTGACCCTGAGACGTTGACCGTCTGCTCAGTATCAAGGTGTTGCTGACCTTGATGCTCGTCATGGCGTTGCTCAGCAGTCTGCCCCTGTCCGTGATCATCGCAAGCTTGCTCCTCACTTGGCTTGCTGGTGCACAAACTGTCTATGTCACCCAGACAGTCTTCACAGCATGTGAATGCTCTGATGTGTCATCCAGATCCCTTCTGATGCCATCCAATATTCCGGTAGGTCATAATCAGAGCCCTTCAAGACCTCGTAGCTGACCAACCGGAGCCACTTTCGATTCCCACTGGATCTCTCGGCATGGCTTCTAGCCCCGCTGTCGTTTCCATCCTTGGAGGCTCGACGCCAGCGATTATTGAGCCCTCACTTTGGACGTCGACTCTGACCGGCACTTTCCCGGGCCTCAGTGCTCTCTCATCTGCAGCTTCAGCTCCGGTCTCGCTATCTCTCATATCCTCCCCATGGCCTACCAATCCGCTGGCGGAGACGTCGGCAGTGCCCACTGCTGTATCTGCCGTTTCTCTGTCTGGTGGTCTCGGACCACTACTGTCTTCAAGCGTCACCAAATTTTTGACCAGCAGCTCTGTTGCTCTCTCCGTCGCTATAGATACAGATGAGAGCATCGAGGTGATCTCATCAACCATTGCCCCAACTGCTGCATCCTCGGCCTTGACGACCTCGGGAATCCCGGAAGCCTTGCCTACGAACTTTAGCCTTGACAGCTCTGAGATGGCTCTTGGTTCTTCTGCCGCACTGATCAGTTTTGGCACCTCTTCGCCCTCTGTCATCTCTTCAGTACTTCCCTCTGGCGTCTCGCTCGGCACGTCTTCGCAAATTCTGACGACCTACTCGGCCATTGCTTTGAGCAGTCTAACTTTGACTAGCGTCACAGTCCTCGTTCCCCGTTCACCAACATCGTGCTACTCGCTCCCAACAGCCCCGGCCTCCATGGATCTTGTCGCCGTGGCGGTCACCCCACAAGACAAGGTCGATCTGTCCAATCCAATGTTCCTTTCGTTCGGAGAAAATGCCACGAATCCTCAGTACATTGGGGCCTTCGCCAGCGGAGAGTCATATATTCTAGACCTGTCCCCAGACAATCCCATCAGTGGTCAGCTTGGATTGCAAATGCCAGGAGACAACGCGCTGGTATTTGAGGGTTCAGGGATGTCACTGTACAAGGGAAACTGCGGCTTACTTTCCGAGGTTCTGATCGACAACTTCTACAGCCAAGCCGGTGCCATCGGTGGAGGGGCTGCGAAACGCGCAACAGATACGAGGGTCGAGGCGAAACAAGACGCCCTCAATTCTAGCACCTTTACAGTCGATGTATCTGTGGACAGTTACTTGAACACGCCAGACTTCAGCCCCAGTCTCATTTTCGGTAACTCGTTGTGCACAGTGGTGTCGAGCTCCGCGGGAAAGAACACGGACAACATCACATGGTCCTGCTTTTATCCTCCGCCCGAAGGCGGCGCGGCCACTTGCGCAGCCAGGCTCAGCACGTGGCTGAGCGACATCAACTCCCCATCAACCGCACCTCAGAACACTACTGAAGTCCTGGGAACGCTGAGCCCATTCCTGTCCTTGGCCGGGGACTCACTCACGGAGCTGTTCCCCGGTGCAGATCCCGCCCTTGGTCTTGGCTTCACGTTCATGAGGCAGGTTGAAGATGCACTCAAGGAAGCTGTTGGTGACGTTGGAGCGGCGGCGTGCGACGTGATGCACGGTTTCGACTCTGACGATCTGGTCATTGAGGACAGTGGGCCATTAGGAACCAAGACTCTCGGCTCATTCATCACTGAGCCGCCGCCCTCCTTGGCCATCAATCTTGCCGCGTCTGCAACAGCATCGATCGTCGAACTGCCACGTCGCAAGGCAAATCCGACCGACAACTTCCTCCTACAGATCGCGACCGAGTTCGCGTCAATTTTCGCGCCATTCAATTCATGGCTTCATGGTCTGCCATCACTAGGAATATTTGGCATTGAGGAGACAGGCATGGTGCATATTCCAATGCCAACAACCGATGACTCTACCACCACCATGACTTTAACGACAACTGTGGCATCCCCACACAGTGTAGGTCAAAACGAAATGCCCACGGTTACGGTTACACATGTTCTCGGCGAAGGATGGTTTTCCCCAAGCACGTACGTGGTCGGCCCTGGCACAACGACAGGCCTGGGGTTTCCGGCCTTCGCCATGCATGGGTTCGCCAGTGACAGCAGTTCCGATCTCTCGCCTTCTTCCTTGATCAGGCCATCATCTGCGAATATTATTGACAACGTCGCAGCCGATCTGGCAGCAATGTATGGTGACGCAGGCGTACGACCGGAATGGCATGCGGATTGGCCAAATCAAGTGCTTGCACAGGGCGAAGCTACGACCACCACGGGAGCCGCCATGGGATATGATGGAAGCATTGTTTTGGTTACGACGACTATTACCGAGTTCATGAGGGCCGCCGGAGACTGATTCGGTCAGCGCAGACTTGACGAGGATAGGTGTGAGTTTCGACCGTTAAGGCAGAAATCATTGCTGGAAGATTTTGGTGTGCGTTTCAAACTTCATTCTGAGCCAATTCTGTTCGGCACACAATTGCCTCAAATACTCCCTTTGTAGCTAGAGCATGGTGGTTGTCATTAGGTTACTGCAATTTTGGAGCCATTGTATCATCTGCTCTTAGGTCTATATGGCTAACGATCTATTTCTTCCTCAATTGTCTCAACTTCACGGGGGCAGATCCAAGTTCCAATAGAGCCCATTTCCACACGTGCAATCCCGTAAACCCATTTATTAGTCATGTCCGGTTCATCACCACCTCACCCAGGAACACAACTACCACGCCTAAGATGGCCCAGGGCACCACCTCTCCCAGCCAGACCCCTATAACATCAAGAACCTTCCAAGCTAG
This sequence comes from Diaporthe sp. P3_1W, assembly GCA_037177825.1. Lineage (NCBI taxonomy): Eukaryota > Fungi > Ascomycota > Sordariomycetes > Diaporthales > Diaporthaceae > Diaporthe > Diaporthe sp. P3_1W. The sequence continues at coordinate 8,190,115 of JBAFXB010000001.1, forward strand.
AATCCAGCTACAACCGTAAAAGCTTTGCCCGGTGCCGCACAGGTGATTCACATCCACGTATCCGACCAAGATCAGGATGCTCCTAGCACAGCAGAACCCGCGAAGCAAGGCATACACGAGCCAAACCAAGAAGCAGAACTCGCGGAAGGTAATTCGACTCGGGTGTTGGATGAGTTCAGAGACGCGGTAGAGCTGGAAGTTGAAGTAGGCGCTGCGGCGGTGGGCTTTATGGAGGTGGCCGTTCTGGATCGTGGGGCTGTTGTAGGCCATGTTGGATGTCTTTTTTTTCCCCTTCTCTGAGTTGACCTTTGTGACTTTGATGTGATTGCTTTTGGTGAGAAAGCCTCCCTGCGGCAGGCTGAAAATATGTAACCGGGAATGTTGTGTGCGAAAGACTGCTTTTGTAGACGGGTCAACGATATTGGCGCTGAGCCTGGTTCTGATAGCTCTACACCGAGTTGTAAATTCACAGCCCGCAACGAGAGAATTATATAAAATCTGTCATTGCTCACTGGGAGATTAGCAGAAATCCTTCTCGCTTGTTGCCTGGGGCTAAGTGTTGTACGGCGTAAGCGCCCCTCCAGGGCTGCGTGGCTGCCTACGCACTATTCCGAAATGGGCCTCTGTACCTCAGAAGAGATGGCACAAATCACACTCTCGTATGAGATATCTGAAGACGCGCAAGCCCGGAGATGTGCTGCCTTCTGAAGGTTATGGGCTTGGGAGGGGTATTTCTGGAGACTATCGAAGAGGAGGACTGGTATGTTGTCACCGGTTGGAGGGTAGGCCATTTATGCACGTCGCAGCCTGTTCTGTATGTATGCCCAGCTAATTCCTCCTTCGATTAGGAAATATCTCTTTACTTCTTTTTTCATCTTCCAACGCCTTCATGCGTCGCCGTTCTCCTGACATACGGGGTGCTTAATCCTGGCCGAATAAGGGGGGGCATCGCACTGCAACACGAGAGCTGCAAAAGCCAGGTAGTTGCCAATTCCAGGACGAATGTTTCTCAGTCTCCGGGCCCAGAAAAGCATTTGGACGAATGTTATGGCTAGGATGAAGATATTTCGGCAGCGTGTACAAGGCGGCATGCGATGAGTAGAGAAGGCTGAGCGGGAGCAGGCATCCACTGGGGGGCGGCATGAGATTCACATCGGACACGGAAAACCTTTACGCCAAATTCTGGTTGTCTCATTCAGGTGACTCTCAAGACTTCCATCCATTCGTTGGCGTCATCGCGAAAGCTCAAAATGCCCTTTTCTGAATCCTGGGCTCACTGTCTATCTCATCCTCTTCTTTGCCTCCCCGTCCGCGCGTGAGATCAGCCTTGCTCAGAAGATGTTTCGCTCCATCATCCACGCGATCATCTCCTGGTTGCCCAGGCGCGCAGCGATGCTTGCTGGCGTGTCATACGCCACTGCAGGAGTCAGCGTCAGTATCTGAAGTGGCGAAGAAAATATTCCATGGGGTATAGAGGTAGCATGGGATACGTAGGAAGACAGTCTATCGACCTGCCAGGCGTTGTCTTTATGCAAACAGGGTATTATTGCAAGAGCTACTTACTGTTGAGGCCGCGCAGGGTGGCGCCACCCGCGCGAAGAGCCCGCAGGCAGAGCATGTCTTGGTTGCGAGCTGCGAAGTGGGCAGGCGTGTCGCCCGACCTGGTGACAGCATTGGGGTCGGCGCCTCGCTGGAGGAGGTAGCGGAGCATGTCCGGCTTGCTGTCTCTGGCGGCGAAGTGGGCGACGCGGAATCCGAACGATCCCTCGGCGGTGATGTCTGCGCCGCGCTCGAGCAGGGCGGTCACACAGGCTTGCTCGTTGTTCATCGTGGCAATGTGGACTGCGGTGTTGCCCATGTCGTTTCTGGCGTTGATAATCGAGCGGAGGATGCCGGGCTTGAGGGTGAAGTCGTTGAGTCCGTAAACGAACTCGATGATGTCTGCAAACAAGAGTCAGTTATTGCTTGGTTCGAGACTTTTGTTTGGTGTGGCAGCTCACTCTTGTTGCCAAGGGCGCAGGCGGAGTGGAGGACGTTGTCGCCGGTCTCATCCTTCGCGAGGAGGAGGATATCGGCGCGGTCCATGCCGTTCGGGGTCTCTCGCTGGGCGAGGATGTCCAGAGTTCTGCTCAACTCCAGGATGTCGCCACGCTTAGCGTGGCGGTTGAGGATGGTTGCGTCGTACTTGGTGATTGTGTGAGACATGGTCAAGGACTTATGTAATATTTCTGCCTTTGGTCTGTCTCTGGAGATGGTGACAAGTTGTGTCGAAGGAGACATCAGATCGCGAAAGTGAAAGAGTCCGCGATTTAAGTAACCCAGCATCGCGATCTTGGTATCTGCACTTGATCAATTGAATTGAGAGGGACAATTCATCGCTTGCCATGGTCGGTATTGTACTTTGGGGCTCAACAGCTATCAAACACAATGAACAATGGTATCCTGTGTGGTGAGGTTTTCTGTACATCGGACGATTCTTCCAATAAGACCATTACAGTCAAGATTTCCTATTAAGCATTGAGAACTCTGTGCAAATAACCTAAAGCTATTGTAAAGTAGATGAATAGCAAGATGGGAATGACAACCACAGATCTCTACCTAGGTATTCAAGCATGAGAGGCTCTGTAATGGCATTGTTGTTTGCACCTAAGGCCGCTGGTAGAGGACAATCCATCGGGTGAATACTAGACAGTGACTGCTTTCTAATATAGTCTACAATTTAATACGGGCTTGCTAAATTATGAGTCACTGCAGTCCCTTGAAAGCCTCTAATCCCAACTGCTACTGCGTGAATAGTGCAAAAGGTCTTGTTCAAACAAATGTCGTCTCCGCTCGAATCATCACAAACAATGCGAAAGGCTTAATAAGATATTTTGCTTGTAGACAGAGACATTCCATCTGGGAGATGGACAAAGCTCCTCTAGTTGAAGACTCTCGACCCTGCTTGAATGTTGCTTGTGGACCTGACAACAAGCAATCATGTCCAATGAAGCAAACTTGCACAGTCCAGCTCAAGCAAGCTTTTGCATTATAGTAAAGTTGAATGAGAGGTAACCTTTGACTGTCTACTAGGTACCTAGGTAAAGTGCAGGAAACCTGCAGGATCGCAAGTGATAGAGTTCCAACCTTACACGTAAGGGGATAGGCTGAGATTGACTTATGTGCCCACGTTGTGGTAGGCGTCATGTAACGCTGTACTTTGAATATAAAGACTGATAGAAAGCACACGGCCATCGGTCTCCGACTGTACATGGACGGACATCAACACAGAACTATCATAGCGTGAGGAACACTTTACGGCTTTTGCAAGCCCGACACACTCCAAGCAACAGGTGCTCGAGGAAGAGGGCCACATTATGGTCATTTGCAGTATCAAGGGGCAGAGTATTGGGAGTTTCTCCAAGAATAGATATCCCAGAAGGATGGCGGCAGACACGTAAATGTATGAAATTGGGGACCAAGCTGAGAGAAGAAGACGTAACATAATATACTTAGACGCTTGATCCCGGGCCGAAGACTTGGCCAGATCTTCCTGTGAATGGGTGCTATCAACAAAGAGGGGGCGACTTATCGTCCGAAGGAAGCCGCAGAGACAGTCTCCGGATGTAAAAGCTGGCATACCCGGCCGTCCATCGTGCTCATGTGAGTCGCCATGGCTGCATGAATGCGGCAAAGCCACGTCCTACCGAAGACCGAGGGTCCCACAATTCCAAATCCTCAGCACCACATACTTGCATCATTGGACTTCACCGGTGAGGAATTTGCCATGGATCTAGACGCGAATAGATGACCTGGAAGCCTAGAATAGTTAGCCCCAGACGGCGCAGCGCGAAGCCCGTTGGGTGGCTGCCCGCCCACCTTCCACGCTGGTTGAATGCTCACCCCCAGGCTCCTATGAAAACTGGGGGAGCATGCAGGTCAGTCTGACATCAAATTGATCCGATCTGTTCCACCTATTGGGAAGCTATTCAGAGATCCGTCGGAAAATTTCGTCTGATTAGAATGGGTCCATGCCAGGCATCCGAATTGCAACCGACCCACGAAGTCAATAGCGACGACGGAAATGAGACATCACAACACTCTCAACCTCTCAGTCTTCATGCAACAACACTCTGCGGTTTACCAAACACTGCAAGACTTTTCGAAAACCACAAGAGAGACAGACTCACCATGCCAACTCCGCCGCCGCCGCTACCATCACGCGGGCAGCCATTTCCTTTCATTCTACCACAGCCACTTGGACCACTTTCACCACCTATTGGTGGCTCTACTCAAGCATATTTTACGAGGACACCAGCTCCAGGAAACCCAGCCCTATTTGGTACATGTGGTTTGCCAGACGCCAGGACCTCAGGCGCTCGAGGAGCGAATGCGGACCGGGTTGGTGGGTTCGTCATGCCCAATCCAGCGCCAGCTGCTACAACAGGATTATCAAAATGTATCAGCCTCGAAAATGAGACCAATCTGGGACCAATTCCAGGTCATCACGCCCCTCCTCGCCAATTTGGGAATCAGAACCTTGCACAACCAGTGGCGAATATGTGGCACACGCCAGGGACTGAGGCGCGCATCCCACCTCGTGGACAGGAGTATGGCTTTGTTCTTGAGAGACCGTCGGCCGGAGGTCCTTATGGTGACAACTCGGAAGCGGCTCAATATCACAAGTGTGACGAGTGTCATGAAGCTTTCACGACTAGCAGCTGGCTGAAGCGGCACAAAACAACGCACTTTGGAAGGTTCCGTTGTGGCTGCGGTGCTGCATACATTGACAAAATCTTGCTTCTCGTGAGTTTTCAATTACTCTGGCAGCCACACGTACGGAGTAGACTGATATTATGGGCCGCAGGAGCACCAGAACAACAAGGAATGTGAGCAAAGGCCTGCTAGTAAGGAGGGGGTTCTATTCTGGGGCACATCAGATTGATGATAGAATGTGGAACTGAATGTTAGAGGGATCTTCGACGGAGTTCCGGTGCTCTTGGCTGTAATTACCACGACACTGCAAGTGCTAGAGTGACTATCAACAATGAGAGAAGAGGCACTGGGTGGAGTGGTCTTGATCAGTTATTGTAATTCGTACATTTTCAAGCTAGCGAGCCCCATATGACACACTTAGTTCTTGGTTAAATAAGACTTCCATAACTTATGTCCCACCGAACGGTTATGTCTTTCTCAGAGACGAGAAGGTTCCTGACTCTTGATTTTCCACGGCCCTGACGCCGGAGACTGATAATTCTGGACAAAGAGTTTGCGGAGCTCAACGCGTATATGAGGATCATGTCAAAATTTTACGGGGAATATTTGATAAATTACCTCGGAAACTCGAACAATGTCTGTTGTGCCAACCATTCGTCGTACTTTCTGATCCTAGTCGGGCCCCACTGGGACGAAGGTGCGTTGAAACTGCTCGACTGGGTTGCCTCCAACCCCTTAAACAAGATAGCGTAGCCTAGAGAGCCTAAAGGGAAGAATTGCCCTATCGTTTGACACGAAGCTGAATTGCTCTGCGCGAAATTTTCCAAGTCGTCGGTGTCCCATCTGGCAAGACTTCGTAGCAGCTGATGCATGGGATGACCGGTAGGCACAACAGAGGCACCAACGTTGAAGAGACTCTTCACGATGTTGATGAATACCTGCAGCTCCTTGTCCGTAATCTCTGGTCGGCGTGGGGTTGCAACAACTAAAAACATAAATATGTTACCGATTATGTTGGCTGACCGATGCTCGAGGATCGTGCTGAACTCGTGCGGTGCCTGACGCATCACCACGACAGCCTCGCCGAGGTGGATGCTTTCGGACATATCAAGCGCAGAGCCGAGTGCCTGAACGAATTTTGTCCACCTCAGTGTATATGGATCGACCTCTGTTACCGCTGCGGGACTTGTTTCAGAAGCGGCAGCTTGCTCGGAAAGGCCAAGCTTTGGGATTGATGAAGATCAGCAACGCCCAAAGCAGTCAATCAAAGTAAGAGGACAGCTGACCAGATATAGGCGGGCATGGAGGTAAGCTGATTCCATGAAATAGTATCTATCCGGAGCTCTGACCATGGTTGGGCTACGCTTGCGATTCGTCTTACGCTGTATATGGGTCACGAGAAGATCGGTCGCAACGACTTGGCCATTGGATAGTGTCACCTGAGGTGGCCGTTGTCTGGATGAAAACATATTCTGATATGCTTGGGCGTCTGACTGTGTCGAGCGGATGTTCTTCCGGTAATTCCAGTCTCTCAATCGTTTCTTGTACATCTTAAGTCTGGTGATGATGATTAGTCTTCTTGCCACGTTTCTACTCGAGGGCTTGATCATACGATGCAACAAAACCAAATTGCGATGCCATAATTCTCATAACTTCTTGGAGGGTCATGTCCTCGTCCAAATATAGCCTACGGATGGTTTCCATATGCTGGGCCCATTCGTCTGGCATTTGGCCATCCGATCTGACAGTACTACTAGCCATGCTGTTGTTTGCGAGAAACGTGCAAGATCAACGACAATCGATGTAGGTGCTTGAGAGGTTCAAAAATTGGACGGCGTCAGCATGGGATCGTGACTTTAATTCAATAAGCGCCAAGCGATCTCCACTACCAACATGCATGCACTACTGCGATGCTACGGAGCAGCCAGCAGTTCACCCCTGCTGCTCAAGGGACCCAGGGACCTAAAAATAAAGGGATAACGACCAGGCTTGTGCTGAATTTGTACTGATTGTGCGCGTGCACAAATCCTGGCGACACTTGTTCGTCCACTGCCGTTATAGCAGCGATAGCGTGGAGATGAAGTTGTGGTAAAATGCTTATCCGGCGGCAAACAGGGAAGTAGCAAGGGGGCATTCCTACGAACATCACAGATGGTATGCGAAATTATGCACTGAAGAAGGGTTGTACTTTTTGCTAGCTGCGTACGAAATTGGTCTGCGCTCGCCCGCTATCCATGCGCTATGCTTGGATGTGAGGCCCTGCTACTTTTTCCACTTCAGCCGCTTAACTTCGAGCTCAAGCGACCTCCTTGTGTTCGTGTTTGTCCTTCTCCAGGACCTCCTCATCTGTGGACGAGACGCGGTTGCGGGCATAAGCGACGGTTTTCATCACGGACGGGCTTTCACGGAAAATTAGGTCGATGTCCTCGAGTCGAAGCCCCATGGTCTTGAGAGTCAGGAATCATGTTAGTTTGTGAACTGATACAGACAATAATGGCCAAATGCAGTTGTGGATGCTCACCTCTGGGTAAAGAAAGTACACGGAAACTGGGATACAGAATCCAATGATGGTGAAAACGATGTAATACTGATACCCGATCGTGCTGATAGCAACCGGTGTAATCATAGTGACGACAAAGTTCCTATGAAGTCGTGAGCTTTCCTGTAGCCGCCTCTAACATGTGAGAGAGTGTGAGATTTACCACAACCAATGATTAGCAGTCGAGATGCTCGACATAGCCACCCTCAGCCCGAGCGGCGCGATCTCGGTGCAGTACAAGAAGTTCGCGCCCAAGAAGCCGATCGGAATAAAAAAGTTGAACAAGAAGACAAAAAGCACGCTCGCCACCTGTGCACCAAAGACGCTCTTCGGGAAGCTGGTCGCGACCGCGAGGCCGAGCATGCACGAGGCCATGCCCGTGCCGCTGACTATCAACGAGGCGCGCCTGCCGAAGCGGTCGATGGCGAAGAAGGACACGAAGCAGCTCAGGAACTTCCACGTCAGCGTGCCGCCGCTGAGGATGCGCGCTGTCTCGGAGCTCAGGCCCAGGCCCTGCTCGAAGATGACGGTGCTGTACACCGAGATCAGGTTGCCGCCGCTCATCTGCTGATAGAACTGCAGCAGGATGCACAGCCCGAAGCGATATAGCAGGCGGTCCTCGCCCATGGAGAGCAGGCTTGACAGGCTGGTCTTCTGCGTGGACATGATCTCGAGGGCGCGGTCGATGGCCACCAGCTCGGCTTTGACTGCTAGCTCATTGGCGGCATTGTCAGCACCCTTGAGTGCTGCGATGGTGTCCTGTGCCTCCTGGTGTCTGCCCTGCCGAACGAGCCAACGCGGGGACTCGGGCATGAGAAAGATGCTGCCGAGGAGGACGAGGGCAAAGAAGATGGGTATGGCGACCGCTGGGCGCCATGTTACAGGGCCGGTCTTGAATTGGTAGAAGCCGAGATTGATCCAGGCCTGTAGCATGTATCCCAGACTGATGAAAAGACCGTCCAAGACGACATGACGGCCGCGGTGCTTGGGATCGCAACACTCGCTCTGCCTGTGGAAGAGTTGGTGTCAGTCGAGGACTCTAATGGTATTTGGTGGTAACATATGAGCAAGGATATGAGAAGTCATACCAGGTTGGAACAGTTCCACTGAGCATGCCAACTCCGGCCCCGAGGATAGTTCTTCCGACAACCAGCTGGGCAAGCTGGAAAGAAGAACACTCGAGGACCATTCCGACCAGTGACAACAATGCTGCTGCGAAGATGACCATCCTCCGTCCAAACTTGTCAGCCGTGTAGGAGCATGAGAGGCAGCCGACCATGGCTCCCAGTGTGAAGGTGGCAATGACTACGCCTTGGACGGTAGCATGCTGGGATTTCACAGCGCCAGTGTAGTGTTTGGTGTCGATCTCGGGGAAGTGGTCAGTCCAGTCGGGCAGTGATACGAGACCGCCTAGGTTTGACTGGTTGTAGCCGAAGAGGACGAAGGAGGGGAGCACGACGAGGAGTGTTTGTGCTGTAGTCAGGGCGTTGCCGCGTAGACCCAGGAATTCGGAGGAGCCTGCCATCTGAATTAATTGAGTTTATTAGCGAATGACTTCGTGTCTCTGATGCCTTTGGCTCACCATACCTCTGTGTCTAGTGTCACCTGGACAACGGCTGTCTGAGCTCAGGAGATGGAGAATAAAATATCTTCCTTGCGACGGTCCATCGAATGTCACGGTGCTTCCCCAGATATTTGTATCCCCCGGATATTTCCCCAGGTCTTGGCAGCTTTCCTCCCAGACACATGGTAACTCTCAGAAGGTGATCAGGCGATTCCCCATGGGGGCCCGGAATAGGACCCTTAATCCGGACCTAGGCGTCCGGCCGGCCGGCCCCCTTTCCAACGGGTTTGGCAGTGACATGGGTTCCTTCATAGCTCATCCGATGCCACGCTCGACTTCGAAGTTGATCATGGAGAAGAGCCAATTTCGTTGGAATTTATTTATGAGGCCGGGTCTCCAGTGGTCTGATTTGGAACAACTATCTAGAAGTAGGCGGAATCTCCGGATTAAAGTCGAAGATCCAGTCCAACGAATCAAGCTGACCGAGTTCCCCCAAACCAGATCCATCAACGTCCATGCCAAACATGGACGCCGGGGTTTCCAGTTGTATTTCTTCTCCCGTTTGTCTTTGTCCCGCACTCAAGGACGATTCGGTGAGGGAATTGCCCTGGCTGGATGAAGTGATTGAAGACGGGCCACCGTTCATGGCCTGCGACAGGAATTGGAGCAAACCCTCAGCGTCGGACAGGGCCGAGAGTAATTGTGGAGAGTGCGCAAAAGCAGTCTTGCATGCACATTGATCCAAGAAAGAGATCGCACGAACAACATCGTCTTTGCTTGTGTCCTCTTCAGGTGATGTGTGGCAGTGATTAAAGACAATCATCAGTGCGCACTGAAACACCAAGCTGCCCAGGGCTGCGTAAACACCGGGAGCAAGTTGAACAGTTGCCAGGCTAATAGCCGAACGGATAATCCGGGAGCAAGCAGCGGTGCAAATTCGTAAACATTCAGAGAAAGGCCGCGCTGTGGGATCAAAGGTGAGCCCTGGTCGGTGGATGAGGACGCTCATATAGCCTTCCACCAGAGACATCCACAGTCCCTGAGATATTGATAAGGAAGACTGGCCGTGGGGGACGCTCTGCTTCCATGCCTTGAGCTCGTCTCGAAGCATTTCCATTTTCCCCACGCTGCCACGTCGTTCAGTGGTGGTGTACAACTCTGCAAGTGTTCTGGAGAGTAGTCGGCTGAGGCGAACAAGGGTGATATATACGCCGATTGAGGTGGACTCCCCTGGCAAGGGAAGAGAAAGTTCTGTTGCTGTGCTTTCTGTGAGCTCGCAGTCGACCGGGTAATCTGTGTCTACGTCGGCATCGTGTATGACCTTGGGTAAACCGTGAATCGTAGCTGTTATCCTACACGAGATAAGCGTCAGTTGCTTTGATGGTAGCCGTAGGGACTTTTTGAGGGTTAGAGTTGACAAACATATCAAACATATAGATCCACCACCATAGTCTCTTTCTTGCCTCCACCTCTCCCACACTGAATTTGAAGCGCCTTGAATGGCGGTGAAGACCCAGGGACTTTGCCATTTGGACCATTATGCCGCTAAGCTTTACCATCTCATTGTACTGGCTGGTTAGAATTGTATAGAGTGAGAATAGCGCTATGCTTTGAAGGGCATCTAGATTGGCCAGCGACAGGAGGCCCGGGTAAAGGGCCTCTTGTATTGCCTTCAAGATGGGAAGATTCTTGTCGACGTTCTGCTCTCTTGAACCTAGACTCTGGATGATGAGGATGGTGGATACGCTGAATAGTGTGGTCCGTTCGAGATGTGCCTCCACATTGACTATGCTACCGTTCTGTAAGTGAATGAGGAAGCTAGAGAAACGGCGCTGCAGAGTGGTCGTAGCAATGACGGGACATAGTGACTCCCAGGTCTCAGCGAATTCTCTGACCTGATCGACGAAATCAGCGAAGATACCACACATCAGCGCGCTACTAAGTGCTTGTTGGAAGACGGTCTGCTGTCCAGAATAAGCTTCTCGAGCTCGCCTTGATGTCATCGGCATCTCCAAAGTAGGTGCGAGGAGATGTAATCGATAGCAATTATCGGGAAACTTGGCCGCAAACAAGCCATGTCGCTGCACAGCCTGCTGTACCGACAGGATAAAATGGACGCCTGTCGTAGAGCCAGCGAAGCGCTCCACATCGGCCTCATCTACAACAATGCGGCCCATGTGCCGTAGAAGAAGGTCGGCATGGTTCGGACTCCGCGGTCGTGTGTGCTCGTTGATATGATTCAAAGAACGACTGGAGAGATGGGAAATTTCGTTCTGGAGTTTTTGATTCGCCTCCTGCAAAACCTGTAGACTCCGTTTCATTGCAGCATTGTCCGCGGTGAGGGTCTGGAACTCGTCTGCCGTTGGCGGCCGGTATCCACGAACTTTTGTCTGCCTTCGGAGGCGAGTAGACACAGCACATGCGACACCAGCACCGCTGCATGGGCTGCACTGGATTATAATCAGTACTTGCATGCATGAGAAGGTGCCCAGTGGGTGGTGTTGTAGGAGAGGTACTGAGAATACTTACTGTTGGTGCAGCTCCGTCGCATTTGATCTTCTTTCTATATCAAACCCACCATCAGAACGAGCGTATAGAGAAAGGATGTGGAGACATGGAATTAAACTTCTGGAGTCACAAACACTCTGCATCTGTCACTGCATCGGTCAGCTTGCCCACGACAACGGCATGTGCAATAAACAAGATCGCCTCACCAAGCTTGGCCTAATGCGGCCCTTGGGCCCACCGGCTGGACGAGTTCGTCACTGCGGCCAGGTGACACGGAGGACGCCGATCTTGGGGACGTAACCTCCATAATTTTTATGTCCGCTGCAGGGCCTGATTGTCCCATGCATCTGGTGGAAAAGAAGGGCGGCAATGAAAAGCAGCGTGCTGCTGGCTGAGGTCCAGTAGCGAATGTGACCCCTCAGAGCTTTGTCCTTGAGGAAGACTCGTGGACCCCTGGCCCTGCCTAGCGCCGGAATAAGGCCTTTATACCGGACACTCACGACGTAACCGAAACCTCCATCTGCAGGGCCGCCACCGAATGTGACCCGAACCAGCGACACTTGATGAATAAATATGTGACTCGTTCGAAGAGGCCAAGTCGCACAATCTGCTTCGATGGGGAACAGACGCAGTTACAACCCAATGAACATTTTCTGGCTTTCCCATTCCCAATTTCCAACATGAGCGTATCTGCCTTGGATTCCCGGGTCTTCCGCAATCTCTTTGGGACACAAGAGATTCGCGACGTCTTCACTGATGAGGCCTACGTCCGACGTATGATAGAAACAGAGGCGGCATTAGCACGAGCCCAGTCCAAAGTCGGCATCATACCAGCTGACGCTGGTGAGAAACTCACCAAGGCCTTGAACGCTGCCAAGATAGAGTACGAAATCCACAACCAGAATGTCTTGGCCTTATCCATCCCTAGCATGGGAAAGAAATGATATTACGGAGAACAAGACATCCTACTGGAAGGGAAAATGTGAAAGACTCTGCTGACAACCTCCTCGCAGCTTCGAAAAGCTTTCCAAGGACACCGATATTGTCGGCTATCCCGTCCTGCCCCTGGTAGAACAACTCGTCCACTCAACACCAGAAGATGTATCCAAGTACATACACTGGGGGGCTACAACGCAAGACATCATGGACGACGCATCCATGTTGCAAATCAAGGCTGCGCTGAAAATAGTCAAGCGTTATCTACAAGAGCTCGTCAGCATCCTCCAGCGTCTTGCTGCCGAACACCGTGACACCCCAACCGCCGGCCGCACACATCTCCAGCACGCCCTACCATGCACGTTCGGCTACAAGTGCGCAGTGTACCTGTCCGGCATTGAGAGGCACCTCTCCAGGCTCCAAGAGATCGAGAAGCGCTGCCTCTACGTGCAGTTCGGCGGCGCGTCCGGCACGCTAGCCTCCCTGGGCCCCGACGACAAGGGCCTCCGGACGCGCGCGCGCCTGGCCGAGGAGCTGGGGCTGGCCAACCCGCCCATCACGTGGCACGTGGTGCGCGACAACATCGCCGAGGTCCTCAGCTTCCTCGCCCTCGTCGGCGGCTCCCTGGGCAAGATCGCCCTCGACGTGATCGTCATGTCGTCCAACGAGTTCGGCGAGGTCTCGGAGCCCTTTGTTCCCCTCCGCGGCGCCTCGTCGACCATGCCGCAGAAGCGCAACCCCATCTCGAGCGAGGTCGTCCTCGCCGCGAGCAAGCTGCTGCGCGCGCACGCCGGCCTGGGCCTCGACGCCATGGTCGTCGACTTCGAGCGCGCCAGCGGGCCGTGGCACCTGGAGTGGGTGGCCATCCCCGAGGCGTTTGTGCTGTGCGTGGGCGCCCTGCACCAGACTTGCTTTGCAATTGGGGGCCTTGTCGTGAACACAGGGGCCATGATGGAGAACCTGTGCTCCACGAAGGGGTTGATCGTGGGCGAGGCTGTCATGATGGGCCTCGCGCCGTTTATCGGTCGGCAAAACGCGCATGATGTGGTTTACAGTTGTTGCAAAGAGTCTATAGAGACCAAGGCACCACTGTTGGACGTTCTGCTGAGCCGGAAGGAAATCACGGACAAGATGGATAAGGACAGACTGGCTTCACTTTGCAATCCAGTCAATTACTTCGGAGCCAGTCAGCTGATGGTGGACGATATGCTCAAGGGGTCCAGGAATGGTATTAATGGTCACTAGGCTAGGAATACAAATAATTGCGTGACAATGACCTTGTTGTATGTACGTTGCGCTTCATCGGACGCCTATCATTATGCTCTAGAAGCACCTGGAATCTCTACCTACGTCCGCTTCACTATGGCCATTTACGGCGTTTGTCATGGGACTGGCCCTCAGTAATTGAACCGTCAATTGAAACCGTAGAGAGGCTCCCGGTGACACGTACGTCGTGCTGTTGAGCATAATTGTAATTATTGCTCGGGTAGCAGCTTCGCGTGAGTGTCATGGGGGGTCAAAGAAGGGAAGTATCCCGAAAGCACAGTGTCAGCGTAATTCTCGAAGAGCGTGTTAGGACCTTATAAGGCAGCAGAATTCTTGACGCATGGGCACATAATATGATCACAGTGAATCTAAAGCAATATTCCATCCACAACATGCCTTTTTTTATTTGTAGAAGTAAATACGTAAATGGCTTGAAAAAGCCTATTGCACCCCTGATCCTGTGAGTGACATCCAAGAAGGATATGTCACCCTGTGTTCCAGGAGTTGAATGTTCCAAGCATCCGCGCCGCCTGTCCACTCATAGTCTCGGATAATTGCAGAACATTCGTTGCAAGTGAAACGGCCGAGTTGGGAGTTGGGCGCGAAAGGGAGGAGGATATCTCGAATATTAACGAAAGCAGGTGTCAAAAAAATCAGATGTCGGAAGTGATAGACGACATGTTGAGATTGGTGGCCCGTTGAAGCAAGCTTCAGGTATCAACGGCGTTGCTCAGGTGCGCCAGGCCTTGTTGTCGATATGGAGGGTGCGATGCCATGTTTTGGTGGCTCCGGGTGACCCAGCGGACTGGGTGTTTTGATGTCTCGTCGCAGCCTTTTGGTTGAGAATTGTCTAGCCGCTCTGCCCGAAATTCCAATGGGATCCTGCAGTGAAGATCTCACGTGCGAAGGGCTTGCTCCCTCCAATCCGGCGGATGGTGCACTACATGTGTCTTACATGACGACGCAGTAGATGGGAACGCCCACGGTTTTGGCACCCAGCGAGCCGGGTGGGGTCTGGAAGTTCTTGGAGTCCATTTTGAGTGAGAGTTGGAAGTCTGTGATGACTTTTGTGGGTTTGTCTGAAAGATTGATGATGAAGTGAAGTAAACTGTGTGTTGTGTTGTGTTGGCTAACGAGAAGGAACTGTGCATGGAGCAAGGACTCGCCGGGGTATCTATAGTCGAGAGGTCTGCGTGCAACGGCCAAGGGCGATTGTTTTCGCCTCCAGAAGGCTGTGTCACCGCGGTGTGCCAAGGTTTAGCATTGTCTTCGCATCGGTAATTCGATTTGCATTGGTATTGTGCCTTACTATTGTAGCGACGTTTCGGGCAGCTTCTCAAAGATTCAGACATTGCCACGGTCATATAATATGAAGGTATTTTCAGAAATTCTTTGCGCTGGTCCCGCTGTCCCTATTTCTAGAACTACATCCATTCAATGGAAAGACATATTCTAGTAAGGTCTCGGTGTGTCTGGAGGAGGTACCATATGGCGTTCAAGAAGACGCTCCCACGACATCGCTTTTGTCATTCGCTCCACGTGTCAACATGCCGTAGATGGCTCCTTGTTCTGCTACGGAACAATACTAAGTACAATATTAAGCACTGCGGAAGTGAATCCTGCTCAGTTCTTTTGTAGCTTCATGTGGCATAGCATGGGCGGCAAGCGATTCTTCGGAAACAAATTCATGCGGACGTGGGTGGCCTACACGCCAGCTGGCATCCTCGAAACCTACAGTAATTTCTGTGGCAATTCAGCAGAAAGCTTGCTCCATTTGCAGTGTCAATACACACTGCCAGTGAGAGTTCTACCGTCAGTGAGCGTAAACTTGATTCAGTGCGTAGCGAATTGTGTCTGTCAAATTCTGTCCAGACCCTGGATTGAAGTGATCAGCTACCTCGGATTTGATGTGAGATCTAAATATCATTTTTTACCGCATCCCGAATCCATCATTTTGTCGAGATTTCTCAATGGCTCATTGCGAACATGGCCCAAACAAGCAGTGCGTCCAGGTGCTCTATAGGGCCTTGACTCAAGGCGTTCGTGCAGATCCGGACCATGATTCACTCCACGTGAATACCCCGACTGGCTTAAATCCGGACAAGTCATGCCCGACAGGCTTTCTTTGCTTGATACAACAAATCGATTTACATAAAACAAGATTTTTTCAAAGTCGAAAGGGTAGATAACGAGAATAGATTTTGGGTGGTGTCTATTAGCTTCGTGTACCATATGAACCCCACCTTCGCTTATCTCCTCCGGCCCGCTCATGTTTGCCCAACTCATCATGCGACGAGCTTGACACATCGCCATCCGACGAGGTTAAGCTCACCATATTCTACTAATTTCGTCGTCCATTTGTAGAAGGAATCATGGCCGCAGTCTCAAGACCGCCCAGCAATGTCACACTTCGGGAGATCAAGCAAAATCAGGCTGCGCTGATGAGCCGGATCAACGAGGCCGTGTACTCGAATAACAGCGAGTCGATCCCTCTGATCGACATAGGCCCTTCTCTCAACGGCGACGAATCAGCCAGGCGATCCGTCGCAGCCCATATCGGGAAGGCATGCCGTGAGATTGGGTTCTTCCAGATCACGAACCACGGGGTCAGCCAGCAGGCGCAGGCCGGCATCCTGGAGCAAGCCAAGCGCTTTTTCCATGAATTACCCCTGGCCAAGAAGAAGGAACTGCATATCAGCAACTCAGGTCTGTTCCGCGGCTGGGAGCCTAGCGGTGTCTCCAACGTCAACCCTGATGATACGAGCAAGGAGACTAAGGAGGCTTTCAACTGGGGCTACGAACCCAAGCTCGACCCCACGGGCGGCGATGGGAAGTATGTGGAGCTAGATCTGGTATCGTACCCAGATGGGGCAAACGTCTGGCCCAGTGAGGAAGATCTTCCAGGATTCTTCGAGAAGATCAGGGAATACCATGGTGAAGTAAGTAGCGCCCAGCCATGAGACGGCCTCTAGCATCGCGCTGACAAGAGAACCTAGGTCCTGACGCTTGCACGACACCTCCTGAGGCTGTTCGCCCTAGCAATGGGGCTAGAAGAGTCGTACTTCGACGGAATGACAGCGCATCCGGGAACTATCGCCCGGCTCTTGTACTATCCTCCGCAGAAGCCCAGACCGGCAACCGCCTTGGCCAAAGAGACAGACGAGATCGGTCTTGGCGCGCACACAGATTACGAGTGCTTCACATTGCTCCTGTCCGACTCGAATCCAGGGTTGGAGGTCCTTTCGCCAACACCAGACGCAGCTTCTGGTCGGCCCAAGTGGATCTCGGCACCTGCACGGCCGAATAGCTTGACGGTCAACATTGCAGACTTCCTGCAAAGGTGGACGAACGGGCAATTCAGGAGTACTGTACATAGGGTTGTCAACAGGAGCCCCGAGAAGGAAAGGTACAGCGTGCCGTTCTTCTTCTCGGTGAACTACGACCAGAAGGTGTCGACGCTGCCATCTTCCGCCTCCGAATCTGCTTCATCTGAGGCCGAGGAGATTCAGGCGGGACCCTGGATCCTGGAAAGACTGCGGGCTACATTGAAGCAAGATCTGGAATAGAATCAGGACTTGTGACTGCATAGTATTTCTCCTTTTCGCTGCAGTCAAGGTCGCAGCAAATTGACTACAAATTCTTTCCAGTTTCATTCACGAAGTCCCTTCGTAAAGAGGCCGGGATTCTGCGCCAGACTTTGGAAGTCATTCACATACGCATTACACTCTTTCCGCAGCACAAAAGCGGTGATTGATTTGTCTGGTTTCGGAACTGGCAACAAGAACGTGCGCGTATGAGTTGAGAGCCTGAAGAAAATTACTCTACAAACTTCTTGTGAGTCAAAATAGAAACGAAAATGTCACTGGTAATAGTCCACCGTAGATGCAAAATTACTCACGACTATAAACCGCCTCAAATCGCTAGCGTTACCACCACTGTCCCTAAGCCTTGCATCCGTGCCCACAGAGCAGACGCCATCTCAAGAAAATCGAAAGCCGGGGGTCTGGTGACCTCTATCAGATGCCCGGATGGAAACGTAGTTAAGCACAGAAAGCAAATGACCCAGCAGCGCCGCGCCATGCCACGCCATTTTGTCGTAGTGAATGTAGCAGACATACTCAGCGTCTATATCGGGCAATTTCTGTTAAAATTGCTAAATGGAGAGCCGACCATGAGATTTGTGATGCACCAAAGCCAACCCGGTACCGTTCTTTGCTTCGCACGTTGCAAATTGTTCGTCCCAAATCTTTTCGATCCTTCCAAACCCTCACAACACCATATCACAAATACGCGAACAGAATAACACTGTTCCGGATACCTACGCAACCTGATCGCCTTACTCCGATAGATACTTTGAAATCATGTTTTCTATTCGCGATAGAGACGAACTAGGCGAGATCGTCTTCCAACAGGTCTCACGCCTCGAACCAGAGCTGGCTGAAATACTGACAAGTGCGATCCTGGCCATGGAAGACAACGATATCATTCGGCTGTGAGTCGCGGCTCCACCCTCCCCTTCCCGGGTTACCATGCGCATTCTTCATAGCTGACACGTCTGTAATTTAGTATCGGAGATCCTGACGCCCTGCAAGCACAAGTCCAGCGCACGTTGGACGATTTTGTGCATGATGTAGAGTCACATGACGACCAGCTCGTCGACTCTGGGGATGAACGCATCTTGACTCCTTCTAGCAGCTCAGACCGGTCAAGGTGGAGCCCTACCGCCGAGTCCATCACCCAGAGAGCCGCAGTAATTGCAGACTCAGAGGTGCGCACAACTTGTTACCTATCCGTCGTACACAAGATCTAACCATGATGCCAGGAAATCGAGGACCCCAGACGAACCTATGGCTTCAAGACATCTGCGGAGCTCCGGCGCGCAATGGGCAATGAGGATCCCCAGGTGATGACTTATGATGGGTCTGCTCCCATCCCTGCCATGTCAGAGGTCACGAAGGAGGTAGCGGGCAAGAACTCCACGCAGAGCCGCCACGAAGCTACAGAGTTCGTCGAGACCATTCGAAGGCCGTCCGATCTGAACACCATGAAGGAACTTGCGGCAATTTCCGCGGCTGTCCAGGGACTGAAAACCGAAGTGGAGAGCGCCCAAGACTACTTCGGGTCCCGCAACTCGTTGGCATCCACATCAACCGCCTCTTACGCCCTGGGAGGAAACCGGCAGACAGCTCCTCCTGCCGACCCAGCACCCCAGAAGAAAGGCGGCAAAAGGGTGTCCAAGATACCCCGAGCATCAAGGCGCGACGCCGCCGCCGACCACAGCCACCCCGCCGTCGAGACTGAGGCGCCTGCCAGCATGCCGCTCATGGAAGCAGTCCGCCAGGACCGGGCGCAAATGGCCCAGCGGCCTCCGCGGAGGACAACACGACCTGTCAATACCAACGTACGAGATCAGGAAATGGAGGATGACTTTGCAGATGGCGCGGTCTGTGGATTCGTGGCCGGCATTGGTGTCACGATCTGCTGTGTGTTAATATTTTGGTGAACCATGGTAATAGACCCGGAGGAGAGGTCAGCTTGACGCCAACCTCCGCGGGACGCGCCCCTAGCCTCGGCAGCTATGGGTAGCGATGCCAATTGGTGGTGGGAAGCATTACTAGCTGGCTCACCTCCCTGGCATGGGATATAGTTTGATCTCGCATCGCAGGCATCTCATTTTGCGCTGCACAAGTTGGAGAGAGTCTTCCCAGGGACACAGGTTGCTTGCCTGGAACGGGACTCCTCTTGGTACTTACCTAGGTATCCTGGCGGGACGCGATCACGCATCAGAGGAAAAATAGTTGACATGATAGTCTGGCAGTGGAAGCTTAATACTGAGCATTTGTTCAGCAGTTGATATAACCGCACGTAACTTTCATCGCCTTGAGCCAAGATGCCCTGCAATTTGATCGAACCTGGTGTATTTTTATTCATGCTTTTATATAAACCAGCCACTTTTTACAGAGTTTCACACGCTCATGCTCGCCTACTCGGCGTCTAGAGGGCATATAGGAGGCTTGTTGTTGACCTGGATACCACCACGCTTCTTCTCATCACTGTCGTGGAAAGGCAGCGCCCATCCCCCCTCGGACTCGGGCGTGGCAAGCCACAGCCGAAGCAGGTGACGGCGAGGGTGTGGTGGTGGGAAGTCTGTGGTTCACATTGTCAGTCTGTAAGAACATGTATGTAATAAAATAAGCTCCGCGTACCTGTGTAAGCCGTCCGGGCGTGCAGGAGGTGCGCGTCGCTGACGAACTGGATGTCGCCGACCTCGAGGACCATGTGCAGCGCCAGCCGCTGGCACGTCTCCTCGAGGATGGTCAGGGCCCTCCACTGGGCCTCGCTCAGGGGCGGGATGACACCCTTGTCTGAGAAGCGCGTCAGGCTCTTGACGAAGTAGGGGTCCCACTTGCAGTAGACGCGGCCCTTGCCGCGGGGCTCGAGGTAGAAGACGCTGGTGCGGATCCACTCCTCCTCGCCCTCGCTGACCTCGCCCTTGCGGTCAAAGTACCACACGGGCTGCGTCAGCAGCTCGGCGACGTCCGGGTGCTCGGCCTGCAGCGTGTTCCAGACGTTGTGGATGGACACGATGTCGCTCTCGCCGCCCTCCTGCGCGCGGTGCACGCACAGCAGGCCCACGACGTCGCCCGGGTCCGCGTGGAAGAACTGCCGCGCCGTCGTCCGGTAGATGCGCACCCGGTCGATCTGCGTCGGGTCGTCGCCCACGTCCTTGACGTGGCCCAGCACGTGGCCGCGCCCGTTCTGCGAGATGAAGTACCCGATGTACGTGCCCAGGCCCATGTAGGCCACGGCGTTCTTGTGCGGGCCCCACTCGCCGGCTGGGAAGCGCTTGAAGAGGATGAAGCCCTTGCCGTTGAGGAGGTCTTCCCGCAGGGCCTGGAGGACCTTGCCTAGTTTGGGGAGCGGGAAGTTTTCCTATGCCGTTTGGTTAGCTCATACGGGTACTTAAGTGTGTTGCTGCATTGGGTCTGGTGAATTGCACTCAGGGAGTTGATAAAGGCCTACTTTAGTGATGCCAGTCAGGGGAGTACCGGCCTCGATAAACCGGTCGGCGGTGTCACTCAGCTCCTTGATCTCATCGTCCGTGAAGGGGTGGATCCATTTCTCTGGGTTGTTGACGTAGTCCTCCTTCCGCCACAGGGTCGGGCCGGTGATCTCCTTGGGGAACTCGGAGTATGGCTTCAGCTGGTCGTAGACAGGAGGATGCTGGCCTGATGTCCTGATGCCGTCTGGGAAGATGTCTCTCGGGGCATCGTAGTTCTTGGAGCGGACGGCCGGGGTGTCGACCGGCTCGTCAATGAGGGCTCCTGGTGCCATGTTGAAAGACTAGTAGTCACTGGGCCGATTCGAGGTGCTACGGTACTTGCTTTTTTAACCCCACTGTCAATGGAGGCTTGAGGCTCTACTACACATCCACCTCCACAAGAGAGCCGGACATTAGGTGGGCGCCCCAACGGCTCTTATATTGGCGGCGACCTCTCCAGTGCGGGGTCTCCCACGCTCGATGGTCCTCTTAGCATGTCGCAATGGTCAATGACGTGACAGGCCTTGTCCACAGTGAGTTTTCGGCTGGTCTCTGCAACTCTGCTGCGCCGGACTGCTGCTCTGGGTATCGCTGGCCCATTGACGAGATCCGAACTGCCGATGGCGTGCTCACCTCCGTATCGCCGCGTCTCGGCGCGACCACCGATTGCACAATGCCCTCCCCCAGACCCCCGAATAGGGCGGGGACAGCCGGGATTGAAATTTGAGCCCATGGTCGTATGATGATCTTAGGTTTACGTGGGTATTGGTCAAGGGCGTCGTTGTTGTTTCGAGCCCATCGAGATGACGAAGAATGCCTCGACCGCTGCGATGTCGCTGCCCGGTGTGGGTGCCATGTCTGCTGTGCCAGGAGAGACCCGGAGAAAAAGTCGTCATCAGGAGGAAATGGACAGGTCAGGGATAGATGAATCGATGTGAGTTGATACCGCTGCGTGGTTCACCTACCTGAACAGCACACGCCGCTCCTCGTTTGCTCCATCTCCTGGTTTCGACACAAAAGCTCCGGTTTGAAGGATCGCCGTAATGGTCTGTGCCACACGGAGCCGTAGCCTACAGCTGGTTCCGTGCTTAGCCGGTGCTCTGTCGGAGCTGCCCGGTACCCAGCTGGGCAGTTAGGACACATATCGACTCCTTCCCATGTCTTCTGAGGAGCACCACCACGACCTCGTCGAGACAGACGACCTGAGTCTTTGGAACACTCATGATTATGCAATCTCATCATCCTAATCATATGTGTACAAGCCTAATACGACCCTGCTCCAGTTGAAGAAGTGCTGCTCTAGCCTTCCAGGGTTTGAGGGCAAGCCCAGCATGAAAACCAACATGCGACCCATCATCAAGTATAGATACAATTGCAGCCTGGAATTCACCAATTGGAGGTGCCTGCCAGTAGGTGCTGACCAAAAGCAGACCAACAACGCCATACAATCCAGAATCACCCACCACCGCACAAGTGTTGATGGCAAGGTGCAGCAAAGCAGTCTCGCCCGGTAACAGTCATAGCCTGACGAACATCATGGCTCAGCCTTGTTATCCCACATTCACATCCAACCAGCCAAATCAATCCTCTGATGGATACACAGCCACGTCGTCACCCCAAACAGACTTTCGCAACGGTGACCGCCTCTTAGGTGAAAGCGAGGGGTAGGCTCTTCGGTGCTGATGATCCTATCGCCATACCACACTCGGCCGCTTCGTTGGCCCGGTCCCGCCTGGGAGGCCAGCAGCGCCGCCGATGGTAATTCTCCTAGCCTTACTATCGAGCCTGCCCTGCGCCGCTGCTGACGATTTGGCCGCAGCCCCTCTGGGGCTGACCATCCCTTCGAGCCTCATGCTGCCTCCCATGTTCATTCGTCTGGCCTGGCCAGCGGTGAAGGCGCGAGCTGCTCCTCCACCGCCGGGAGGCGAGGTGCCGCAGCTGAGTGGAGGACTTCTTCGACGCTCGGAGGCTGCGGTACCCGCTCCGAATCCCTCTCCAGATCCGCTTCGTCGTCTTCGGTCTCGGGAGATCCCATTTGTTGACGAGGCAAGCGGTCCGGAGTACGAGGCGGAGACCCGATGAATAGACCGTCGCCTGCTGTCGATGCCGCTACCTGAGGTGCCGACGCTAGAGACACGCTTCGCGTTGGCGCCCGCATTGCTCCCCATCGAGGATAGGCGGTCTCTTCTCTTGGCGAGGTGAAGAGCGGATCGGAGCTTTGTCGGATCGATCGTTTTCGTGGTCGGCTCGGCGTCACTGTTCGAAGCGGCAGGCGAGAAGGAGGCGTTGGCGAAATTCGCAGCGGGAGGGCTATTTTCATCCAAGGGTGTAAGTCTGGGTGGCTTTGGGCTCGACCGCAAGGATCCAGTAGATCGTGGAGAAGAAAGGTGGTTACCCGTTCTGTCCACATCAAGGGCTCGTAATGGAGAAATCCTGTCTGACGCACCAGCTAAATTCAGTCGCATTGAGGGAGGTGCCGAGAGCGGTGACCCATCGTCCTGAGAGGGTTGGGATTTGGCCAAGAAACCTGCCTGGAACCTGCTGGGTTTAGCCAAGGGAAGGCTGGCGGTTTTTGGCACCACCAGTGAAGGGCTCGAGTCCGATCCAGAGTCACCTGCGCCATTAAGGTATGGCGGCACTGCTGGCCGTGGGGGCACAGCTACATCCGGAGAATCCTCCCGGGGTCCTGAGATGGGACTGGGTTCGAATTTCTTGGGCGTCTTATCATAGTCCGCAAGGGTGCCAGAAGTCTCTTCATCTCGCCAGCGCAGGACACGCTTTGGGGTCGACTTCTTTTTCACGGGGGTAAAGGAAACTCCCTTTTTCGCGTTCACTGCCTTCCGGCGCCTGGGGGACTTCAACGGGGAACCATGCTCGCGGACCGGCGTGGGCGGCGCAGCCGCCAGGGCCGGTGCGGGAATCGGCTTGACATGGATGCTGGAGCCTTTCTTTCTCTTGGGCGTTCCTCGCTTGGAAGGTGGGAACATCTCAGCGGGCATCACAGAGCCGTCAGGCTTGATGACGTGAGACGCCACAGAATACCCCGTCTCGAGCAGACCTTTGATAATTTCCTTCGCGTGTGCGACAGCATCTTCCTCTTCCATGGCCACGAGTTCCGTCATGGAAGACAGCATCTCGAACTGAGCCGTGAGAAGCGATTGGATAGTTGCAGCATCGGCGCCTTTCTCCTGCTCCAATACTTGCTGATTTGCCTCCCGCAATAGCTGTGCCTTCAGGAGGTCGGCTTCACGGGCCAGGCTGGCTGCCTCACCACAGTCCGCAATGCCATCACCTGATGGCAGCTGGACAATGCTGTGTTGCAGGGCAGAGTCGATAGCGCGCTCCCAATTTGAGCGATCCAGCTTTTGATGGAGATGCTGCCGACTTGACTCTAGCTCAGCCAAGATGCCCTGTGCGGTCTTGCGCATCGCCTCCAAGTTCGGTGGCATGCCCTCATCTTCTCGCTTGTCACAAATGGTATCGAAAGCGGCGATCCAAGCGGAGAGCATGCCAATTCGTCGCTCGAAGAGCTTCAAACGCTTCATGGTGTTGATCTTCTCTTGTCTCTCGGCTGACGAGTTCTCATAGGCCGTCCGGATGCGCTGGACGCCCTCACGGTAAACCTGTTGCCTCTTCTCAAGATTCTTTTTGAATTTGGCGAAGAAACTCGCCTCTGCGGTCTTCTTCTCCGCCTGCAGTTGCTTGATCTGCTCCATTTGCTCATCAATCTTGACAAGGAAATCCTTGACGTGGCGATTAACATTGAAAACGTTTCGGGTGACCTTGGTCTGAATGTTTTTGGCGCGATTGGCGTAACGAAGAGTGTTCTGGGTCTCATCGAAGTGCTCGCTCGAGGGACTGACGCACACAATCATGACGGTCTTGCAGTTGCCTCCGAGCGAGAACTTGAGCAGCCTGGTGAGTTTGCTATTGCGGTAGGGAACGTGATTCTTTTTCTTGGGATCGCACAGGGCATTGATGCAGCTGCCCAGAGCCAGCAAGGACTTGTTGATGTTGGCCCCTTCCAGCAGCCTTTCTCCCCTGTTCTTTGTGGCACTGGCTCGTTCACTTCCAGCAAGGTCGATTATGCTCAGCGTTGCCATCGTATGCGGCTCGTTGACAGCGGCATTGCGGTCCTTTTGTGCCACATTGATCTGCAAGACTGCATGAGAACGCGACGAGGTTTCGTTGGCTGCTGTCGGAGACACTGTTCGGTATTCATTGCCTTGCACGATCATGTCCATGACTTCCTGCACATCCTTGGGACGGTGAGTTGTCAGCCCGGACACCGTGACGGCCTGATTTGAGTCCTCCCGGAGCATCAGTCCCTGCTTGCTGCCGCCGGGGACCAACAAGTCGCGGATTGTCTCGTTGTAGATCTCAAGATAAGACAAAGTTATCTCGGTGGTCTTTTCCTCGTCCCGATCGGCAATTTTCTCGAACAGTTCCTGCATGGTCATGAAAATGATACCGGGCTGGGCAGCCGTGCCGGTAATTGTGTGTGTTTTCCCGCACCCTGTGGCTCCGTACGCAAATACGGTGGCATTGTATCCGTCCAGGACGCTGTCCAGCAGAGTCTTTGTGGTTGCTTCGTAGACTTCGGCTTGGGTGACATTTTCGTCAAAGATTCGATCGAAGGCAAAGACTTGGTCCTTGACTTTCTTTCCGGAACCAGGAACGACAGATCTCGAAAATCTCTGCATAGGGTTGTCTTCGGGAGGATCGAATACGCTGTCAAGTCCATTGGTGAGCCAGAGAAGACAGGGAAGCGGTGAGGACAGCCGGACCGGGGAGACTTACAGGCACCGGTGGTCGACTACTTTGACAATGTTTCGAATACCTCTTTGATGCAGCTTGGGCGTTGGCGCCGCGGCCAGTGAGCCGTCGCCCAGGAAGAGTGTGCCATCGTCATTCCTCACTCTTCAAGGGGTTAGTGGGATCGTGCGCGGCAGACGACAGCGGCTTGTTGCTCGAGGGGACGGGACCTACACTTGGGCGGCTTCTCTGATAGTGAAGGGACGCACTCGAACTGCATGCAAAAGGTCAGCGGCCGCAGCAATAAGAGTGGAAATAGCAATGGCTGCGGCTGGATACGGACCTGAGACGGTGATTGAAGATGCTCCCGGATCACTTGCAGACATGTCGATTGGATTGATGTTTCATGGACGGCTGGAATGCTGCCTCGGTTCGCACTCGGAGCTTGCTTCGGTTCGATTCGACTCGATCTGGATTGGAAGAATGGATGGGATAGGATGGGGTGGGATCAGCCGCGAGTCGAGAAAGAGTGTAGCTGGGGGGCGGAGGAGCGACGCCGCGGACGCGAGAAAAGGGAAGAAAGATAGGAGAGTCCTGTGCCTGTTGGGCCAGGGCAATGCAATGCGAGGCTGGTTCTTAGTATGAACAAACAAATGTTTCGCTACACGAAGCTGATGGAGAAGAGAAAAACAGCTGGACTGAATCGGTGTTGTTGACAGCGACGGTGTGGGCAAGCTGTCGGCAAGTACAGTTTCCCTGGGGGTTAGTGACGTCGAGGTCGGCGTATAAGCTGTCGAGGCTTGACTTTTGTCGAGCTCAAGCTACCACGGAGTGCTGTGGGCTACATGCAGGTAAAGTCCCTTTACCTTTTCAAGGGGCCGTGCCTGCCCACTGCCAGTTGGCCCCGTCAATATTTTGGAATCCACGTCCCGAGTGGGTCACCGTTTCCCCACCAACAACGCTAGTGCCGGGTCCGTGCAGCTCGCGTAACTGGCCAACCACGCTGGAAGAGGTCAGACGCAGAAGGGATGCACGGCACGCCTGCATGCACATGCACAGCAGGCAGTTGCTACTTGGTAGAATGGTACCGAGCAGATGTGTCTCCGAAATTACCAAGCTGGTGATATTGGCCTTGCTTCCAGTGCATCGCAGGATGTCTAACTACAATTAAAGATTTCGCGCAGGAAAGGTATGTTTGTCGGCCACTTGCAAAATCTGGTGATTGGATATGACGGGCGTTTTACCAGATGGACAAGAATGTCGACTGGGTAACGTCATGTCTATCGTTCTCAAGACCATGTAGAACTACTCAATCCTAACGCAGAAATTAAGCCATGCAAGCATGCAGATAAATGAAAATTCCGAGTGTACAGAAAATGTCTTACATACGTACATGGCCAACAAAGAACAGCTAATTCACCCAAGAATGTCAACAGTCTCTATGTGTCACAGTCGCGCTCATGCTATATCGCATTCTCTGAGTAGAATGCTGAACCCGATTATTGCTTCTGCAGCAGACTCTCGCAAAATAAAATCATTGACGCCTTATGAACCGTTGTTGGCTTCAAATGTTGAGCGCCCGCTGGCATACTAGGCTTGATCCCAAACCCAGCAGTGCCGACTTACGGACGGTCTTTACACTGGGTACAGAGGATCAAGAACCAACTCCGACCAAATTATTTGCTGCTATCAGGAGCTAAAGTATGTACAACGCTCACCTCCGCCTTTTTCTTGTGCAGAGTCACAGCTGACCGCAAACTTACAGACCATAGCGGGTCTTCAAGTTACGCCACCAATCCCGCATCATCCACCCATCGAAATCGGTGATTTGAGTAGCAGATCCAGCGAGCATGATGAAGTTGGTAACTCCGGTGGGGGTCCAGTCTTTGTACCAGTGTTAATATAGGGCTCACCAAGCAATATAATCAGGGGAGTGCTTACCATAGACTATTGGTATTGGGAAATAGCATGTCGAGGTTAGCAAATCACGTACACATACATATATTTTGGCACGGGAGAATATGGGTTGGATAACACTACGACCTTGGAGCCGGGCAGGGGACTTACAGTCATCCAGAGCGTAGGTGTGACCCTGTTCAATGATTAGCGGACTGGACGGACGCAAGACCGGGATCAGCAGGCAAGGGGCCTCACCATCTCGTGCAGGAGAATGTGGATATTAGAAGTCCCAAGAGCACCCATGAAATACTCGCGGCCAATGCGCTGGCCCCAGTCACCACCAGCACCACCCGAGAAGCCATCAGTGAGCCAGAGTGAAACGTCGTAGTGGCGAGACGCGCCACCCGGGCAGGAGCCGTAATTGTTGTCCTGGTGGAAGAAGCGGCCGCACGCCGGGTTGCACTCCGGAATGCCTCCGCTGTCCTGGTTGGTATAGACGTCGATGCCTGACGTCGAGCCCTGAAGGAGGTTCTTATCGCGGACTGCCCATCCCACGACCTTGACGGGGACGCTGCTGTAAGGGAACTTGTCAAACCCAATCAGCCACTTCATCCACTTGTCGTGCTGAGCCTGGAGGACGGTGGCGATCTGGTTGCGTTGGGCTTCTGTCACTGCGGTGCCGGACTCCCAGCGGACACAGTAGTTGACTTGTCTGGAAAGGAAGTCAGCAGTGGTCTCGGTAGACAACATGTAATTCCCTTACCCTTTGTTGGCAATCAGTTGATCGTATCCGTAATTCTTGAATCCAAGGGGGTTGCTGTAGGTAGACATCTCGTGATCCCACACCTGTTTCAGGGGCGTGACGAGGTTAGACGGCGGGTTCCATGTGGTTTGACGCTTGGCGAGGCGCTCCTGCATCTCGGACCGGACATGAAGGTCATTGACATTGTCCCAGATTGCAGCATCAGAGTCAGACAGACTGCTGTTGTGGGCACTGGCGTAGCCAGCAGCCAGAACTGTGGACGAAATGAGGGCAGAAAATCGCATCGTGGCGAATTACTGAGGCGGATAAGGCGGTCACAGAGTGAAGATGCTAGCCGGTCCAGACAAATATCACAGTCAACGAGAATAGCAGAGCTCTCTCATTTATAGACACGGACAAGAAGATTTGAGGGCTAGGGCTCTTTCATGCCAATCCATGAACTCGGTGCTCCCAAGACGGCCTGTATACGATTGGACCTGTCGGAATACGCGGTTAGATGGATTCTAGACATTTTAGTTATCAACACTGCATGTTTCCACCAGTCATAGAATGAGGTTCATCCGTCTACGACCATGCAGTAGTACTTTTCTGAATTGTTCCGGCTCAGTGGCCCATATCTAGGAGATCTTGGAAACAGTTCTGGATCTGGCATTGAGCATCAGTGACATCGCCGTCTTAGTGGGGACCGTTAAGATTGAAAAAGGCAGGTATGGAAGGTGGTTGTCGGAATGGAGGCTCCTTTGCTACCTGTTCGAGTACATTTCTCCCAGAAAAGCAATCTAAAAGACGTTGTGGTGGACTTGGCAGGAGGAGTAGAGGTCTTGGTAAGGACGCTTGCACGGTGGCATCCCCGACATAATTGGCTCGCCTTGCTTTGAAACAACCATGGCTTTTCTGTTGACAACAACGTACTCCGCCGCTGGGTTCCAATGGATGGCGGGGCAAACCCGGTATGTCAGTACATAGCGTAACACTGCTAATTTCAAGTCCCCAACGCCAGACAGAAGACCCGGAGCTAAGGTCTTTGGGTGGTTTCGGAGAATTGGATCAGATATAAGCATAGAAATAAGACTATCTCAAAGGTGGGATGTTGGAATGTTTCTTATTCGATGCGTTCTTGTCAGATTTCTCGCTGCCCCAGACACCCCTACCTACGCAGCTTCTCGTATGAATTAGACTACATGCGCTTCTTCAAATGTGATATACAACAGTCCTTGTGACATGCCGGAGTGAATTGCCAAATTCTCGACAAGCAGCTGACCCCAGCCGACTGACACGGGCAGTTTTCTTCCATTATTGCTCCAATAAAGATCTCGTAGAAGCAGAATTCCCCCCACACAATTGGGGCATGGCTTTCTCTTCGTAGACAATAGGTGCTCCGAAAGAAGAAAAATGGCTTGAGACTTGCAAGGATGAGCCGTAGCGAATGTAACAATCCATCAGAAGCCGGCGTCTTGTACACGCATAAGGAGGTGACCACTTGACCAGCCTTGGAATAAGGTTGCAAACTCTACCATACAAGAACTGGTCGACGGATTGAAATTTCCTATTTAGAACTTGTTTCTATTCAGATACCAATTCTCAAAAACGGTGTTGCAGGAGGGAACTTGGCTTGTCTGATAACCTGACGAAGTGGTAAGGGTTTGACCCTGACACATGGGCCTGAACCACCCTCCTGTGGCCAGGGCCAGTGGCCCAACTGCACAGGTGCTCAGGTACCGCCTCTCCATCCTTCGTAAGTGCCCCGGATCATTTGGCTCCGAATGTGAAAGAGAGTTGATTACCGCCGTCCAACACACCACAGCCGGAGACATCCGCCCTGCCGTTGGTCTTTTGATAGCCTTCATGATTACCGGCCAAGGACAGACATCACGATCACAATCCGAGCGGCTCGCATTTCATTCTGCGTCTGGCTTTGGAAAGCTTATCAGCTCCAGCTGGCTGGTCCCGACCTGCCAGCTGCCTGCCCAGGCTGACAGGGGCGCCTGCAGGCCGTCATGCTCCATTTTAATGAGTGCTAGCTTGCAACATGTGCTGCACCAGATCGGTTGCCTACCGTTACACAGGTCGGCACTCGTTGTCACTGCCGCTGCATGAGTACTTAAGCGAGGTCCGCGCTTCACGACACACCCATCAGACGCAAAGCCCCAGGTTTTGAGACAGACGGTGTCCATCCTCATCCGAGCCAGTCTTGGGCAGTCGATAAATAGTCACCGACTTGAAATCACAACGATGAGGTTCGAAGTGCACCGCCAATTGTCAGCCAGCATGCACGTCAGCCGCACTGTCCAGCAGAAGCACCTTGGCCGCCCGGGTGGGACGATTCCGAGCACCGTCGACGCTGCTGGGAGATTGGTCGCCATCAGCCTCTACTTCCTTCATGCGACATAAGCTTCAGGCTGCTGTGTCAATTGGTCACACAGAGATGAACAAGTCGGTTTTATCCCTTTGAGTGTCATCCCTCGACCGTGCAGGATGGCGCAGACGCTGCATCGCCAGCGCCGGCAACGATCAAGGTTTGTTCCCGAGCGGCCGCCGCCCCGGCATGGATCGCATCGACTACCTTGCATTTACCACAGGCAGGCAGTGATCATCAGCCAGTGCTGGTCCTCCACGATGAGCTCTGATACTTAAAGGATTCGGAACCCTGTGTATTGCTCTGAGGAGCCCTGGCGCGTATATGTTGTGGTGAGATCGAGTGCGAGGTATCTGGTCCCTTGGGGACTGGACCGATCTCTTTTTTCTTTCTTTTGCTTGTGAAACTAGCTGTTCGACAAGCCGATTCTCGTCTTTTCACTTGAAGCTCTCCCTCCTGTTTCCACTTGTTCTTGTCGGGGGCCGTTGCGGCAACTTTCGTTCAGGTTTGACAGTCTCTAGCACTCATTGACGGCTTAGCAACATCGAAAAGGCGCCAGTGTTATATACGATTACACAGGCTACGGTACATCTGCCCAGTGCTATCCTCAGGGGCCCAAACCGTCCTTCGAGTCGTGCTCTCGACGGGTCATTTTTGAGCCACTGGGCCACCCAAAAGACCAGCAGTGTCCTCTACCGGGACTGATAGTGCCCATCATGACGACGACAACGTCAACATACACTTCCCCTATATTGTCGTCCTTCCCGCTGGACGCCCTCACAACAACTTTCCACCCGCCAGCATCGTGTAGCGGCATATACACCTCCGGAGGCGTTGCCGTCATCGACGCAGACCTAGCCTGCCTCCCCCAGGGCTTTACTTCGCTATCAACAAACTACTTCTCGCCCGGCATACAATGTCCGGCGGGCTACGTGACAGCATGCCACGACAACGCGGGCGTGAGCTCCATCACGACAGTAACATGCTGTCCCTACCGTGGCGATATAACACTGGGTTGCGTGACGCCCAGCACTCTGAGTGGCGTGTGGGAGACCCTCTTCTGCACCTGGATCGCGCCCGAGTCAGGCACCGCAGTGAGCATCACACAGTCCGATGAGGCGGGCGGGACGACGTCAACCTCGGCGGTGAGCATAACCTCCCCCGGTGGCATCAATGCCCTCGGAATCAGGATGGTGTACCAGAGCTCCGACCTCGCGGCCGCGTCGGGGACGTCCACGGCGACATCGACCGGCGCAACGAACACGGGGAGTGCAGGAGGTGAGGACAACAATAGCGGCGCCGGTCTCTCCACGGGTGTGACCATCGCCATCGCGGTCATCATCCCCGTGGTGGTCATTGCAGTCTCGGCGGGGTTCTTCTTCTTCATACGCAAGCGGAAGCAGGCGCAACGGGGTCAGCAGCCGGGCGAGGGGGCAGCAGGAATGCCGCACGACTACAGCAAAACCGGGTATAGCGCCGTGGCCCCTGGAGCAGGTGGTTACAGCGACTCGAGTAAGAGCCCGGCGCCGCCTTCGGAGGTGTCCGGCGTCGGGGCCTATGGCGTGAGGAATCAGCAGCAGGAGCTGGTAGAGCTGGGACAGCGGGAACCGGCGGTGGAGTTGCCTGCTGAGCAGCCTGCTCGGCACTATCGCTAGGGTAGACTTAATGATAGGCGCAAGTAGATGTGGCTCTCAGGGCTAATATGTGGGTGAACTTGTGGGGAAATGCATAATGTACATATTTACACCAATAGCGTCTGGCGTTGTCGTTGCGAGGCTCCAGGCTCTGGAGCGCCATGAGCGACCTGCTTTGAGAAGCGAATTTATTCGACGAAGATTTACTAAGTACGTGTATTATCTTTAAGCTTTTTTATCCCAGATATAGAACATGTCGCTAAGCTACAGTGGCTGCAGCTGCGCCGCGCAACATGCTTAGCTGTGGCACAGATCTCAACCAGAGTTTCTAGAAAACCTGCGGAGAAACACCCGCTTCCATCCCTCCAGCCTCGGATATGACCCATTGGCACCCTAGGTTGCAGAGTCCGGCGGTGTTGGCGGTCCCACCTGGCCCACGGCCTCCCTTACCACCTCCCGGAAGCTCTCGCCCAGCGCCTCCATCACGACGCTGACGTCAGGCGCCCGGGGCACAGCATTATCTTCCTGCCTGGCTATAGCACCAGCGTCCCAATCCTTGACGCCCTCGGAGCCGGTCTTGCCTGACACCTTCTCGCCCTTGACTTCTCTCCCTGTTCTGACGGGCCCCTGGGCGGTCGCGGGCGTGATGAGCGTGCCGTCCAGTGATGACTCCCACCGCATCAGATATACTCCTGGCCCAGACATGTCATCCCCTTCCGAGCTGCCTCGCGGGGTGTTACGCTTGCTGCTGCCCTCCTTCTCGCCATTTTTGCTTGCGCCATCATTCAGCGCGTCGAGGATACGTTGCATGCGCTGTGTGGATACATTCGAAGCCTTGGAAAGATATGCTGCGTGGGAGTCCAGGCCAGCCAGGACCGACTTCTGCTTCTCTGGCGGGAGCTGGCCAAATATGGCCTGCAGCGAGTCGCTCATGGCGCCGGCTGCACCTGCGCCGGGCCCGGTCACATTCGCTGCCTCCGCCTCGCTGGCATCTTTGAACCTGTGTATCGTCCCGTTGGCCCAGTCGCGGAACTTCTCCCGGACGTCGGTGCAGTTCTCGGCGAACTGGTGCAGGTACTTGTAGAGCAGGTGGCGATTCCGCCGCAGCAGGGCCACGTAGTCCTCCACCGAGGGCGGCCTCGTCTGCACGGGGGTGTTCTTGCCGCTGCCGGAGCCCAGGTTCTTCCACTTGCCGCCATTGCGGTTCTTCACCTGCTTCGGCTTGCTCGTCTCGATGAAGTCGTTCAGGAAAGTCTCCAGGGAAGTGACGTGCGGCCGGAGGTCCAAGCTGCCGTGAAGACTCCTGATAAACGGCTCGTATGCAGACACGGCATCACGCATCACGCCCGTCAAGAAGTCTGGAGTCGATTTACAAAACACGTTGCTGAGCTCATCCCGGTCACGCACTGACAATTGTGCAGAGTACCATTCCAGGCATTGCGTGTGCTGGGCCTCACTCATTGAAGCTGTTAGTTTGGGGTCGGTCGAGTCGAGGATCACCGCGACAATAGACTTGTGCTCTGCTGAGCTAGTCCGGCGGGCTTCCTCCTGAACCTCCCGTGGCAAGGTTATGTGCTCCCGAAGAGCAGCCAGCTGTTCCTTGCTAGGTTTGTCCTTGGAGGACTCGACCTTTTCGGCCTGCTTTCGGAAGTCACTGGCGTCCCAAGATAGCACAAGGTTTATTATCCTGCGAGTCGTTTCATTAACATGCCCTCAATCCCATGCCGGAGGATCTCCGTATCAGTGAAATATCGTACCTTTGCAGCAGATTCATGCCGTCGTCAGCCTCCTTCGTCCATCCAATCCAATTAGTCATCGCCGCGACACTCATTTTGGCGAGGAATATACGCATCATGCCATTGATCATCGTCGCCGCGTTCCCAACCCTCAGCGTCTGACGAACCATTGTATATGGCACTAATTTGTGCACATTCTCGATCAGCTTCACCATGTACTGTCCTTCTGCGGAGAGCACCAGGATGTGGTGAAGCAGTGATGCAATATGTAGGATGGCATAGTCCGCGGCTGCCTTGACTGCTGGGGAATGTGCCTCAAAATCCTCGTTCTTGGCACAGTGGTCGAACAGCTCGTCGGCGAGGTTCCCGTGGACGAGTTCACGGACACATTCGTTCCAAGCCCTCTCGAGCTCGGTCGCTTGAGTGCCGTCGTACTCGGCCTTCTGCAAGTCGACCTTTTCACTGGCTTTGGCCACGCCCCCCAGAAGACCTCGGGTGACGGCTTCATGAATCACACATGCCAGGGTTGCCAGAGTCTTCCTAGTGCCCGGTGCGCCCTTGTCGTAAGATTCTGAGAGATTCGCGTCTGCCAGCCTGGTCAAGATGCCCTGGAATTTCGTCGGCCAGAAATCTGGAGGCAGATCACCCAGCCCGGGAACTGGTAGTATGCATTGGGTGAGAAGAAGCTGCAGCAAGGGAGAGGCGGACTTGGGATTATAGATTGGGGTGGTGGCGGGCTGCGATGCATCGTGGTTGAATGGATATCCGTAGTCTTTAATTGCGTGTGGGTATTTGAAACTCTCGGCCTCACGATAGGTCTCATCGTGGGTGAGGATGTCGAACAGGGCATGAAGCTGTGCTGAGTCGAGGGTCACAGCTGCTGGTGGTGGGTCTGAAGCCATCTTGGGGCTTGGAAACGTGTCGTGAGTTTCGATGAACACGCGGGAGCCAAAATCGATGAGGTACCTGTTCCCATGGGCTCGCAAAAATGGAGCTGAGGCGTGGAGACGGACAGAGAATAATGACTGCTTCTTGAAGGTATAAAATAAGCGTCTTCTCAAGTCCGGTCACTACGAACAAGTGACTCCGGATATTGCGTGGACAAGCGCTCTGTCGCTGACAGTGAGTGACGCAAGTAGATCTTCAAGCAGCGGGCATGAAAATGCGCAGAACCCTATATGCCCAAGGAGCATACGAGACGAGACGAGACGAGCGAATCCGAAATCACATAAATCAAAATGAAGCAATGCTTATTGACCGAACCACAGAGCCACGACGAGATATCAGATGTTAGATGTGAACCATGGCGAGCTTTAAGCTTCGAGGTGTGGCAAGTCAAGGCAGATTTGAAGGGCGGCTCGGCACACTAGATATCAGACAGGCGCGAGTCAAATAGGGGACATGAGCTCTGAACTGCGGTTGTCCGTGGAGTGGCGATCTTCTGAATAGCATGTGCACCCTAGGTCGTTTCTGGCTGAGCCGAGATTCGGCCAGATCAGCAAACGAATTCGTGTCCGTGTAGCTCTCACAGCATCGAGCCTCAAGGCCAGGGTTGTGGCCCAAAGAGGGAATTCTTTGCGTTGACGAATGCTGCAATGCTGTCGACAGGCCGGTCCTGGCCCACCTTTCACCGCGTAGAAGATTCATGCGATTGGCAGCGGACTGGGATTCCAAAGATAACTCAAATATAGAAGCAGCGGATCTGGTCAAATCGTTGAGCTCTCGGCATGGTCAGGTCCAGGGCAGTGTCATCGCGAAGTCAAGTGCAGGCCCCCGTGAGATGAGGCTGATCCAGAACAGCGAGCTCCGGTCAACGTCAGGGGTCCTTCTCGGGGACGGCTTCTGTCGGTGACGTACCCACCTTAGGTCCTTCTCGGGGACGGCTTCTGTCGGTGACGTACCCACCTTAGGCCCTTGGGTGGTACCTGGGTACTTATGTGATGCACTAACCTTTATCCGTCCTAGCGCATATTTGTCGCGTTCCCTCCGCGGTGGGAGGCTGGACTTTTCGACGACTTGAGCTGCGTTCGTCCAACGACCACCTCGCCCAAGCTATCACCCAGCTCCGAACACCGCCCTGCTGTCATCAATTCTACCGGCGCACTCGTATCCCCGTGTTAGCAGCATCTGGATACCCCGAAAAGTCTGCACACTCGTACAAAATGGGCAAGAAGAAGCGCTCACACCCTAACATCGAGGAGCTCCTCGAGCGCCCCTGGTGTTACTACTGTGAGCTTATGCCCCCCGCGTCCGACCGGACCGCACTCTATAAGAAAATACCGACTGACCATCCCAAGGCGAGCGTGACTTCGAGGATCTAAAGCTCTTGATCTCTCATCAGAAGGCAAAGCATTTCAAATGCGATCGTTGTGGTCGAAGGCTGAACACGGCAGGAGGTCGGTCAATCCCATTCCCATCGTCTATTCTCGTGTGCTCCGTCGCTGACCGTTGTCGGACGCTAGGTCTCTCCGTACACATGAACCAAGTCCACAAGGAGACACTCTCACATGTCGAAAATGCCCTCCCTAATCGTCAAGCCCTGGACGTCGAGATCTTTGGCATGGAAGGTGTTCCCGAGGAGGTCAGGGAGCAGCACAAACAAAGGATCCACCAAAACTACTGGGCCGCCCAGGACGAGCGTTTCAAGGCGACGGGAAATCCTCCTCCAGGCCAAGAGCGACCTTCCAAGAAGATCAGAATAGAGACCCCGGAGGAGCTGAAGAAGAGGTTCGCGGAGTTCCGCGCCAAGAAAGCGGCAGGAATACCAACAGGCACAAACGGCAACGCGAATGCGGCACCGGCGAATGTACAGAGTCCCGCGCAGAATGGTAGCCCGGGCACCTTTGTAAGTATAGGTCGCAGGCGGCTCCAACATCGTGATCGTGCTAACACGTATGTGTCAGAACTCGCCATTCGCCCCTCCACAACCCTACGCTCAACCCGGCTTCCCGAATTACCCGCCGACCGGCCCTCCTCCCGCTGCTGGTTTCCAACAGTACCCTGCTTCTTCTCTTCCCGCCCGTCCGCCGAGTCTGCCGACTGCACCAAGCCTTCCTCAACGGCCAGGTTATCCGGCTGGGAACTACTATCCTGGCCAACCTGGCGCGCCAGGCTTCCCGGCCGCTGGTGGCGCATCAACAGTGGACGAGCTTGTGGCAAACGCGAGACAAGGCGATGACATCGACCAGCTCATCCGCATGGCTGAGGCTGGCATCAAACCGGCCAAGACGCCAACGGACGGCGCGCCGACTGCGCCGCCGCCGGCCGAGGGAGGAGAAAAGAAGTCGAAGAAGGAGAAGGGGCGGATGGTGTATTCCGATACCGATTTCAGCCCCGAGGAGAGGATGGCCATGCTGCCCAAATACGCTTGGACGCCTACTATACCGGCTTAGTATTCGTCGACTGGGGCTGTTGAGAGGTTGACCATGGGCACAAATCCGCGCAACTTGGAAGTCGGTGGATATGGCTCCTGTGGGACTATTGCATTTACTGAGCATCAGGTATCGTAGGCCTCAATACTAGAGTGTACGGGAACATATGAATTTGGCTTCTTAGCTTCCGCTTGGATCTGGCCAGCCTCAAGGTGTACCCGGCTCTCCCTCGAAGCCTACATGCTTTATTAGCATGACCTATAATTGATTCGCTCTACCGGGGCTGTTGAATATTCCGCGGCCTTCTACGTCAGACTTGTCAAGCTGACTACTGTGTTTTCTGCGATCATCAGAATTGTTGGTGTTTGCGAAGACATTTGATGTTTGATTAATATCCGTAAGAGTGGCATTCACACGGCCCCGAACTGCCTACCACACTGGCAAAGATTTCTCCTTGCTGAGCCTCCTGCAAAAATTTGTTGAGCACAGGCACTATAGGCATTTGGATCATCAGGCAACAGCGGACCAGCTATCCTCCTCCTTTGACAAGGGCTTACTAGCAATTCAAAACTTCAGATTCGCGGTCAATTTTGCAGCTAGATTTGCCATTTCAGAGCAAGTACTGATACACGATTGCAAAAGCCAATGGAAGCTGAAACAAATTTGGCAATCTCAACTCGCCCATTCTCTTCAGCTAGCGCTATATGTTCACTCGAGAGATTTCTGGCGACGGGCGGTTGAAAATCATGGGAACTAGTCATGTTTCTCTCATATTAACACCATGGAGAACCTCATAATTGTGGCATGTCTCATGCAAGGGACTTTCGCAGTCTGATCTCATCAGCATCGAGTTCTCCTCGTGTGATTTGTACATAACTTTTCTTGTTCTCTTCCGTCATCCGGGGCTTGGATTGGAGGAGGGGGCTCATCCTCACAATCCCTAAGGATTAGTCTATAACTCTATCCCTGCTGCTTTCTGACGTCGCGCTGGTTTGCACACCAATTTGGTCGGCCCGAAAGAGGGGAAGGTCACCCTAAACCAGTCTCATTAGGCTTTCTGACGTGAGTTTGAATTGTTGTAGCCTAGGTTGAAGGCGGGGATAGATAAATATATTACGGTAGTAAGGGTATAACAGAGCACCCTGGTCAGGTCTCTAGAGCAGCGCAGGCGTACTTTCGCAGCCAGAGGAGAGGCAAATGTAACAAATGCACGGGTCACAAAGTCTCCATGAGACGAAAGGCACTTTTCGATGTATCAAGGCCGCCTCCAAAGCATGAATTTGACGATGGCTACCTAGGTACGGACTCTGCTCCAACCCCGAAGCCGAGAGGGGAACTTCGCGACGCGGCCGCCCAGGTCCATAATAACCTAGTCATCATGGCTCCGTTCTTGGACTGACGGAAGTCCGGAATTCCAAGCTGCACCAACGGAGCCTCCGTCGGGATGAAAAGCCTCGGGCCGTCATAATATACCCCGGGGTGTCTTGTACCATCCCAGCATTTCCATATAAGCTCAGATCCATCCTCAGACCACAAGCGCCCAATTCCTCACAGCAACACGACCCACCCTCGAATATGGCCACGCACACGAGTTCGACTGCCACGGCTTTGGAGCCAGGCCTCACCTTGGAAGCGACGTCCGCCTTCCCACCGAAGCTCCCATCACACATCACCCAACACTTCTCCAGCAAACTCGACCAAGCCCAAGCTGGACATATCCGCCATTTTCACAATCTTGCAACACAGTTGGATGGGGAATGGCGTCACAGTAAGTAAATTCCAGGCTTAAATTCGGCATCGTGGTATCCATCATCCTCATAAGCCGTCTTACTGTTTACCGCCAAGTTCTTTCTGTGGTCGGGAGAAAGGCTCGGCCATATGATGGCCCCCTCCCGCCCCGTCCCGGTATGAAATGCCGTAACTCACTCCGTGTGCTACAGTGGGCGGCTCCACCCCGGGGCAGGAACTCTTCGATGCCTACCGGTACCAGATCGCCACGATGGCCTACGCGGCCGGGCTGGCGCACTACCATCGCCTGCCAGCCCTCCGCTCCGTGTTCCGCACCCTATTTGACCAGCTGATCCACAAGATGATGCACCGGGACGTCTGGGGCTACTGGTTCCTGACCAGCCAGTCTGGCAAATACGTGGACCCGGACATCACCGAGCTGCGGAAACCCTGGCCCGACCCCGTGTGCAGGGAGAACATCATGTTTTCAGGCCACCTGCTCCTCATGTGCAGCCTGTACGCGATGCTCTTCGACGACGACAGGCACGACGAGCCGGGCGCGCTGACGTTCGACTGGAACCCCATCTTCTTCGGCCTCGGCCCGGAGAAGTTCCCTTATAGCCGCACCAGCCTGCAGCAGACGATCGTGGGCGAGATGGAGAAGACGGGCTGGATGGGCGTGTGCTGCGAGCCCAACTGCGTCTTCATCATCTGCAACCAGTTCCCGATCATCGCAATCAGGTACAACGACGCGCGGAACGGCACCGACGTCGTGTCCCACGTGCTGGACAAGTACCAGGCCGCGTGGAAGGCCAAGAACGGGGGCTTCATCGGCCCGGACATGTCGGGGGAGGACAACTTGGTCTTCTACTGGCAGATCAAGCAGGACTCGTTGGTGAACCTCGGTGGTATCTCCGGCAACGCCTGGGCCTGTGCGTTTATGAACTCGTGGAACTCCAAGTTCGTCCACGCGTGGTATCCTAAGCTCGTGAGGGGGTATCTCACGTGGCACCCCGACGGGCGCGTCAACCTGAACAACATACTCGTCGCCAACGAGATCCGGGCCTCGCTCAAGAACGCGGAGGAGGAGCTGGACGAGCGCAGCTCGACCGCCTCACCCGAGACATTCGCCAGGGCGGCCTCCAAAGTTCAGAAAGGCCTGGAAGGAGGGAAGCTCCAGACGCCCATGGGGCCGTCCAACTCCTCTATCACTTTCGGATATACCGTGCAATGGGTCTCTGAGGTATCAGCGCCGCCGGCAGACGGCGAGAGGGATGTTGTCACGGGCCTGCTTAAGCACGCGGATGCATACCTGAACCCAACCTGGGAGAAAGGTGGACTGTTTTACCCGAGAAAAGACGGGAATCTGCAGGACGACAAGGGGAACTGGGTTGCCATGGACGTGTACACTGGCAACGCCGCCATTGCTTATGGCCGTTTGAACGTCAGGGATGGACAGAAGAAGATGTGGGAGAAGCCCTGGACCAAAGATGGGCACCACGCGGTATACCCCTATGTCGAAGGAGTGGATCTGTCTAGTGGAGTCGACTTCCTCCGTGGCGAGTGGAACGAGGAGGTGGGAGCATTTGTTGTGACCATGAGGACTTGGGACGGTGGTAACAGCAGGTACGTAAACGATTCACTCAAGAGCGCCTACTCGAAGGGATATTGCAAAAGAAAAATACTGACGTCCGTCCAGAGTCGACCTGAAGATCAACAACCTCCCAGCCGGACTCTACGGGTTGTACCAATCGGGCCAGCTTACACATGTCAAGCAAGTGAAAGTTGGGGATGTGTTTGACGTGACCGCTGAGGTAGGTGCTGATGAGGCAGACATTGTGCTTGTGCAACAACGGCTCTAGTACCTGTGTACTTGGTTATTCATGGTTGGGTTACACAATGTGGCTTCCAAGAGCCCCAATGCGCATCTGGAGAACTCTATCATGTCATACCGGCACGTTGGATCTGAAAAAATAAATTAAGGGACACATGACCAAATAACCTTTCTGTATGAACTGCATGCATTATCTCTGCGAGGGTGGCACACCTGAATCGTGATAGTTGGCAATAGTCACGCCCACAGCATTACTTTCTCATCTTGTATGGTCTGGACTTTATAAGGGCCCCCTTTCTTTGCACCCCCTGATCCTAGATCTCCCATGCAGCGCCAAGGGAAACGGCCGTGGGGAAATGGAGAAATAGCAGGGGGCGTTGCATTCCGGCTAAATACAACAGTTTTCCCCAGACGCTCCCCCGCATTGGCTCTACTTGGGGTCATTTCCGGAACTGACGTCCATCCTTGACCGTCGGGGAAACATCGTTTCGTGTCAGTGAATTCCGAGCAGTGTTATTACTGACGGGCGTCTTTGAATCTGAATTCCGCGACCAATGACCATACAGGTCTGTTTCAGCCACACATCGACAATCGTCTGGTAGTCCAGAATCTCGGGAGCCTGTGTGTACATCTCCAAGATCGACAGCATCGTCATCATAGACAGACCTAGCCGATTTTCGTGAAGTCTCTCTGGTGACGGGGATCCGGAAGCGAAGCGAGATGCTGCTGTCACCTTGCGGAAGCGAGGCCAGGATCCCGCCTTGACGCGTGCTTCTACTTTCCCTTTACCCGCCACTCCGGCAAGGCGGCTGGCTCTCTTGACGCCTTGAGCTCAGGGAACTTCCAAGATTGCCAATGCTAGTGCGTTGGTATTCTCCATTTCTGTCTTTACCCAGCAGCGCGGTACCTGACCGAGGATACACCCGCGGGCTAGGCAAGCTGCTCAGCCGCTGGCCTAACCTCACCGCGTCCTGCCATGGTCTCCCCGGGACGTGGTATTTACCCCAAGGTGGGGTGGAGACTCCCTAGTATTTCCTTGGGCATAGCGGTAACATTATATATCGCGCCTGTTCGTGATGTTCCTGCTCTGCGTGAGTGATGGTTTTCTCGTCACCGGTAGTCAGTGGCGGAATTTCTGAACCCCACAGGCAAGCAAGACCGCGAGTGAGGCTGCTCCTGAGCTTCACCCTTTCTCATCGACCATCCAGCTCTTGCACGGCGCGGGACTCCCTCCCGCAGAGCTAGTCGCCAACGATGAAGTCACACTTCCTCCTCGCGCTTTGCAGCGCACCGTCTCTTGTTGCGGCCCTTGGTCAGAAACCTGTCGTCTCCTTTCAAGGCTCAGATGGGGACTTGCAAATAGCTGGAGGGCCCATATCCGCCGGTCAGATCCTGGTATCAGACAACGACTACTGGGGCGTCATACGAGCAGCTGGGGACCTGGCTGCCGATTTTGGCAAAGTCACAGGCACCAACTACACACTAAGCACCGGTACCCGAACGTCGAACTCTACGTATACCAATGGTACCAGCAGTGCTTCCGCCGCCTTGTACTCGTTCAACCCGGTGAACAACAAGAACAACACTGTTGTAAGTTGCCCTTGAGTCGTGGACCTTGAATCGCGAGTTCCAAGCTAATCAACCACATATGTAGTATTCCACCACTGCACCCGAGTATTTCACGGGGCCGAGTTACTCTGACCCGGATCTATCGTCTGTGGTTGTCATTGCTGGCACCGTTGGAAACAGCACTCTGATCGACGCCCTCGTTTCGTCAGGCGCGATAGACGTGTCTGAGATCGAAGGAAAATGGGAATCATTCGCGTCCCAGCTGGTGTCAAACCCGACTGATGGCGTAGCTCAAGCCCTGGTTATAGCAGGCAGCGACCCTCGTGGCACCATATTCGGAATCTACGATGTTTCCGAGCAGATCGGCGTGTCTCCGTGGTACTTCTGGGCCGACACGCCCGTCCGCCAGACCACAGACATCTTCGTCCCCGCCAACCTCACCAAGGTCCAGGGCCCGCCCTCGGTCAAGTACCGCGGCATCTTCCTGAACGACGAGCAGCCGGGTCTGACCAACTGGGTGGCGACCAACTTCGCCGACGCCGAGAACGGGGCGGCGGGCTACGGGCCCGACTTCTACGGCCACGTGCTCGAGCTGATCCTCCGGCTGCGGGCCAACTACCTGTGGCCGACGGTGTGGGCGTCCATGTACGAGGTCGACTTCCCGCAGAACCAGCCGCTCGCGGACGCGTACGAGGTCGTGCTGGGGAGCTCGCACACGGAGCCGCTGCAGCGCGCGCAGAACGAGTTCCAGAACTTCTACCCGGGCGCCTGGGCCTACAACCTCAACAACGCCACCATCGACGAGTACTTCCGCTACGGCGTCGCGCGGGCGGAGCCGTACGCGCGCAACTCGCTCTTCACGATGGGCATGCGCGGCACGGGCGACACGGCCATCGAGGGCCTCGGCGTCGACAAGATCGTCGCCATGCTCGAGACGCTGGTGCACAACCAGCAGGAGATCATCAGCGAGGGGCTCGGCGGGGTCAACATCTCCACGGTGCCGCAGATGTGGTGCCTGTACAAGGAGGTCCAGACGTACATCTTTGATGGCTTGTCGGTCCCTGATGACATCACGCTGCTGTGGGCGGACGATAACTGGGGGAACATCAGGCGTTTCCCGCTTGCGAACGAGACTGGCCGAGCCGGTGGTGCTGGCGTGTACTATCATTTCGACTATGTCGGTGACCCGAGAAACTACAAGTGGGTCAACACGGTCAAGCTGGCCAAGACCGCAGAGCAGGTAAGTCTTTTAAGCCGAGGTGCTCGGGATAAAGAGAATCGTGTCTGACAAGAGAATAGATGCACATGGCCTACGCACGTGGTGCCGACCGTATCTGGATCGTCAACGTGGGTGACCTGAAGCCTGTCGAGATCCCAATCAGCCACTTCCTGGACATGGCCTACGACGCGGAGACCTGGGACGTCGACAGCACCTCGGACTGGGCCGCAGCCTGGGCCGCGCGCGAGTTCGGCCCGGACCTGGCGGCAAACATCTCGTCCCTGATGACACACTACGGCACGATGGCGAACCGCCGCAAGTTCGAGCTGATCGAGCCCCAGTCCTACAGCGTCATCAACTACAACGAGGGCGACGCGCTGCTCGCGGAGTGGGCCGAGATCCAGTCCGAGGCTGAGGCTGTGTATGATGCTTTGGACGAGACCGCTCAGCCGGCCTTCTTCCAGATGGTCCTGCATCCGATCATGGGAGGGAACATCGTGAACCAAATATACATCGAGTCGGCTAAGAATATGCTGTACGCTGGCCAGAAGCGCAACTCAGCGAACCCCAAGATGATGGAGGTCTTCAAGCTCAGTGATGCCGACTCTGAGTTGACGGATAGGTGGGATGATATGCTGGACGGGAAATGGGCGCATATGATGGACCGTAAGTCTTTCTGGTCGACCAGACA
Organism: Diaporthe sp. P3_1W; assembly: GCA_037177825.1. Classification (NCBI taxonomy): domain Eukaryota; kingdom Fungi; phylum Ascomycota; class Sordariomycetes; order Diaporthales; family Diaporthaceae; genus Diaporthe; species Diaporthe sp. P3_1W. The sequence goes on from JBAFXB010000001.1 coordinate 8,234,220, forward strand.
ATGAGGAGGATGCTGACCGACGACACCATCAGAAACTCATCTTGGGTATGACGGCTACTGGCAGCAACCCATGCGGAATACGCTGCCAGCGATGAGCTACGTCCAGACTCAACGTGTGTCGCTCGCTGGGCACGTCGGCGTCGGCGTGGAGGGCTCCAACGGCACAGTCCAAGGCGATGACAAGTACCATACCAACAGCGGCAACAGCCTCGCCGTCCCACCGCTGGAGCCATACGGCGCTGCCACCCGATACTTCGAGGTCTTCTCCCGCGGCACAGAGAGCTGCACGTGGACTGCGTCACCTTGGGCCTCCTACGTGAAGCTCTCCCAAGACACCGGCGTCGTCGGCCCCGATGGTGGCGACACCCGGGTGTATGTCACGGTTGACTGGACCAATGCCCCTGCCGCGCCGAACGTGACGACGGTGAACATCAACGTCACCAACTCGTGCCGCTCGCTCGGCAAGTACGGATACAAGGACCCAATCGTCCAGGTCCCGGTATACAACCGCCTGCCCCCGTCCAACTTCTCAGAGGGCTTCATCGAGTCCGACGGGCACGTCGCCATCGACGGGCCAAACTACCAGGCCATCGTGCCAGGGTCCGGCGCAGCAACCACGATCAACGGGTCCGCCGCCGAGAACGTGACCTACCACACATTCAAGGGCATCGGCCGCACCGGCGACGGCGTCGGCCTCGTGCCCCAGGACCTGGAGAAGCTGTCCACCGACGCGGCCCCGGCCCTCGAGTACCAGCTGTATCTGTTCAGCAACTCGTCCAAGGCCAACGTCACCGTCTGGATCTCGCCGTCCCATAACTACCTTGGCGACGGCACCCCGCTGCAGTACGCCATCGACCTGTCCCCGGCCGGCTCAGCCTCCCCGACGAATCTGACCGTTGTGTCGCCCGTTGGTCCCACTGTTGGGCAGAACCTGCCGGCGGGCTGGGGATATGCCGTCGCGGATGGCGTCTGGGGCAAGACGGGTAACTACACCACGAGCTCCTTCAAGGTGCCGCAAGAGGGTGCGTACACCTTGAGGATCTGGGCTTTAATGCCCAGCATTATTGTGCAGAAAGTGGTCGTTGATATGGGAGGCGTGAGGCCCAGCTACCTCGGCCCGCCGGAGAGCTTCCTTCTGGGGCGGGATGAGCTCGGTGCGTACAATGGTACCACCGTATTCTCTGTGTAATCTTTTCGTTCACTTAGTCAATTGAATTATATTTTACATTCAGTGATGTGTGTTAAGAGTAAGGTTGGGATCCTAAGCCATCTGTTAAGATGAGTGATACCACAAACGGTGTATGAGACCGACATGTGTAGTTAATTCAGTGGTTTGTGGTTGTAGTGGAGGCCGGGAGCTTCGTGGCAAGCATCATTCACTTGGGCCCTTCACCACACCCTTCACCGCACCCTTCACTTGACACACTACGTCTACTGCCCGCGTTGGCAGCGAAACCATGCTGCTCCTCAAGACTTCACAATCCTGTACAATTTCCCTCCCCACCTTCCTAAGCTCTTTGCATTTCTCCAGAACCAGCTCCATTCTGTATTGGTCTCCCTTGCAACCAGGCGTCCACCTGCCCACGCCATTCGACCCACGCCCGAAGCCTTTGAGCCTCCTTCCTTGAGCCCGCCAGTACAACAGAATCATCACGTCCTAACGGGGTGTTCCGTCGCAATGGATGACGACGCAACACAGGAACCCCCCGCCCAGTCAGGACAGCTGTCCCTGCAGACCTCGTCAGCGACAGCAAGCGCTGACCAGCCCATCATCGCGACAAGCTTTCCTCAGTTCGCCTTCCTGCCCGAGGAGATTCGTCGCCTCATCTGGCAATATGCCTGCATCCCGACCAGGATGCAATGCCTCCAGTTCCCAACGTACTGCGCTCTACCACGAGTCGGACGCTTGGATGACCCAGCTGATGCACCACGATTCAACTACGACGGTGTGCGGGATGACCTGGCCATGCTCATCGCGAACTCTGAGAACTATCAACAACAATGGAGCGTTCCAGGATGTCACAAGTTTCGACGGTTCTTCTGGCGCCGCGACTTGAATGGACTCAGTGCCGTCTGTCCAGAGTCTCGCGACGTCTATTTCAACCTCGTCAAGCATACCGAGCAGAATCGATTGACGATAAAGAAAGGCGTCCATGTCAACGACTCTTTCGACATCTTCCACTTCTCTACTCAAAATCCCCTCAAGTTCGTGACGGCTTTCCTCTTGAACATGCGACCTCGATTGCGCCGTAAGTAAACATTCCCGGCTGAATATTACCCAGTACTTTGCCCCTGTACACTTTTCCTGTTGTGGCTAACAATTTCACAGCAATCAACCTCGCCATCAGTCTTGATCTTGATACTATATATCCCAATTTCTCCATTGTCACGACCGACAAAGGTATGGAAGCTCACCACCAGTTCCCGGGCTGGCTTTTGAAGGCCATTGAGTGGGGCCGAGAGGCGAAGGAAGGACACAACAACAGCCCAACAACAAGTTTGACTCCTTCGATTGATGATGTGATGATCGATCTACAAGACCTGCAAGCTGTGTTTCTACTCGACAGCCGCATCAAGCTTCGAAAGAATAACCAAAACGACGCCAATGAGCAGACCCCAACAAGTCCAGAGCTGAGCCACAGACCAGCCCCCGCCGATCTACTTCCCTTGCCCCACCAATACAACATCCTCGCACATGGCATGCAAGACAACTTCTATGGGCTCAGCCCGGGGAACAAGGAGGTCATGAAGAACTGGGATGTGCCAGCATATATGCTGCCGGTATTGGAGACGACCAAGAAGTTGATCGGGTCTTCTGATGACTGGAAGGTCAACATCTATTTGATGGCCAAAATCAGCAAGAAAACCCGTTGAATTTGTCAATAATGAGGGAACTCTTGAGCGCACTTCGGAATGTGGAAGAAAATTGGGGCAGCAAGGATCAAGGCGGAGTTTGTCTGGACTGGAGAACTGGCAAGAGCCCACGAACTTCAGCTGATACCGGTCGCCTCATTTAAGGAGAGGGTCGACTGGTTTAGTACGGGCGGGACCGCCGTAAGGCCTCAAGACATCGACTGTATGTGTGAAGCACTATGTTCTCGCGGATAACGAGGCCATGTCGGAACGTAACGGTCACTGCTATTTCGACTCTTCTGTAGGAGTACATGTCTCACATCAATGAAAACCTTTTCAGATGATCCTGGATTCGATGACGGGTCTGGGTATGATCTTATAGACGGTTTGTTACCTGGAAGTCTAGATGGGAGCTTTGATATCGTTAGCCATGGAAAAGGTAATATATGCACCGTACCCATGGATGATGTGACAATATCCACAAAGTGATGAAGATTGTGAAAATTTGACTGAAGCCTGGAGCTTTCTTATGAAACTTTGGCCCCTGGAAACTCGGGTGGAAATTGTTGCCATGGATACCTTTGTCTATCTGTTGTTTGGAAGCCCCCGCACCGCAGGAGCTGCCTATGACACCTTGGTCACTTCTAATGCGTGCCGACGCGTCGAGGCAACAAAACCGTGTTCTTATCCATGCCAAACGTATTTTAGCACCAGATGCAGAGGCAGTCTGCCTCCATCTGCCACATGAATCGTCCCACTCTGTCAACCACAATACCACTACATCCCCTACTTTGGCCATGTGCACCATTCCACGTCATGAATACCAAACTGCGCACCGATAAGTCCTCAGAGACCTCTGTCGACAACGAGTCCCCTGATCACTGGCCTGGAAAACCCGTTCCCGTGATCGCAGCGGCTCCTGACGACAAGACCAGACCAGGCTCAACACAGCAGCCTCAAACCCAAGTCACGGCCTTCCCTTTGTTCCAGCGTCTCCCAACCGAGCTGCGAGTTCTCGTCTGGGAGTTTACATGTGTTCCCCCTGGGCCAAGAATCCACTTCTTGGAGCCCATAGCCGACCAACATGATGAGGGGCGCGGACCCTGTTGGGATGCACATTGGCGCCGCTGGCGAGACAATTACTATCATGGGTACGGGAGGACCCCCAGAATTCACTGGGAGATTTCGGAGCACACGAAAGACCCCTGTTTTCAATGGCCTGGGTGGGAGCTCTCGTCCGTCTGCATCGAGTCGAGAAGAGTCTTCCTGGGCCAGAAGACCACGAGTCTCACTTCGCACAGAGATCAGTCTCGAGTCGAATCTTCGGATATTGTACAGACCGAGGACATAATCTGTATTCGTGCCAGTCTTGGAGCTTGGGGAAACTTCATGGATCCGCTATATCCTGGTTTGGGCGAAAGACAGACTGGTTTTTGTCACCATGATGAGCGCCCTTCGCCGCGCCGACTCGCCTTAGAGGTCCCAATAACCGCAGGATCCTCAAGTAGTCTTTCTGCAGTGAGCACTTTGATGCCGGAGTGGCTAGGTCACTACGGCGAAAATCAGAAGTTCATGCGGTTCGATCGACTCGAGATAGTCTACGTTCTCGACCAACACATCAAGCCACTGGCTCACTACGATCACCAGGAGGGCATGCCACCTAACATGTATACCGAGGTCTTCGACGGCCATCATGGTAGCAAGTTTGTGGCTATCGACCCAGAGGACGAAGAAGCACTCCAGCTGTGGAATATTCCTCGGCACTGTTGGATAATCTTGAACTGTGCGCGAATTTTCCCCAATTTCCTCGTCATTGTCTTTTCTTCCAACGATGGTAGGCATTATTACAACCAACGCATAAGCGAATTCTCTCCACCAAAGGTGAGGTTGAGACTCCTGGCTTGTGTGAGGGAGAGCTCGCAGACTCCGAAGCTCGACACCGAGAGCCCCAACTCCCGCTTCGCCTTCACCTAGCAGAGCGTCTCTGTGAAGACGGAGGCCAAAACGAAGCACCTCGACGACTAAGGTACTTACTGGAAGCCATGGAATAATGCCAGATGCAGTCAAAGGCACCTTTGGTCAATGAGGCGGTTGCTGGGATCCAACGCGTGGAAGCTGTCGAGAGCAACACCAACAGATTACATGTAGGAACGAAACCTTTCGACCACGATGGATCGTGATCTGCCCCGCGGCACATCCTGATTTCTGACCATTGCCTTTGGGTTGGCCCAAGAAACAGAGCTGAGCAACTTCCGAGGCGACGGGAGGGGCTTGGAGGCCGTCGATCGGAGGAAAACATGGGCACCAGCAAGATCAGCGCCAGAGGGAAGGGAACGAGAGGGACATCTAACACATTATAGTATTATTAGACCAAGTTTTGGGCAGTACCGTTGACTAGTCACATATCTCACAGAAGATAGGAACGACAATGTCACTTCACTTTTTGGGAAAACATATCGAAGCACGAAGCAAGTAGTATTGACACGAAGCACACCAAGGTAATGTCTATATACAATGAAGTTGCGCCATCCGGCGCCAAGCCGATGCAAAAGATGCTACACCGTTCAATCTTCTCGTCATCCTCGATGACCCAGGTCACCGTCGACATCCCTCATCGCTTAAGCGGACTGGGTGACGTAGACAGTCTTGGTCCTCTTGACGCACGACTTGGTGGAGCTGGAGGCCAGAGCAGTGGTGGCAGGGGCCGCAGCCGTGGGGACGGCAGCCTCGGCGGTGGTGGCAGCGACGACTGAGGAGGAGGAAGCAGAGGAAGATGAGGGAGCAGCAACGGCGGCGGCGGAGCTGGAGCTGGCCGGTGTGGAGGCGGCAGCGGCAGCGGACGAAGGGGCCGCCGCAGAGCTGGCAGCGCCGGAGCCGGAGCCGGAAGACGCGCCGCCGCTGGAGAAGGCGGTGGTCAGGTCGCCGCTCTCGATGTAGACGCCCGAGTAGAAGAGGTCCTCGGTGGCGTCCTCGGTGCCGGAGCCCTGGAGCTCGAGCACGCCGACGTGCCAGTCGGCGCCGTTGGAGCTGACGCTGGCCTTGACGGGCTCGACGGCCTGGGTGAGGGCCTCGGAGCCGGTCGAGTGCCAGAGGCCGACGGTGCTCGCGTCGAAGTCGATCTCGTAGGCAAAGTTGTGCCACACGCCGGCCTCGAAGGCCGTCTCCCACTGGCTCGACGAGGCGGCGAACCACTGCAGCTTGTCGGCCGACGAGCCGCCGTACTTGAGCTCGGTGAAGTGCGACTCGAAGAAGGCGATCTGGTGCTCGCGGTCGACCGAGGGGGCGTTGGTGTCCTCGCGCTTGAGCGAGAAGTGGTAGTACAGCGTGCCCGAGGTGATGGAGCTGGTGTCCGTGACCGAGGGGATCAGCTCGGTGCGGCGCATGTTCTGGCCGTTCCAGTAGGCGGTGCTGTCGAGGGTGACCTTTGCGCCCTTGGTGGCACCCGGCCCGGCGGCGTCGGCCGAGAAGTCGAGGTACTTGGAGGTGTCTGCGTCACCGTGGATGTACCACTGGTAGGGGCCGGCCTGGTTGGACCAGGACCAGTCGGCCAGGTCGGCGACGGTCAGGTCGTCAAAGCTGCCATCCCACGCCTTGGTTCCGGCGGCGGCCAGACCCACGAGGTGGGCGGCGAGAATAGCGAGGGCGGATTGCTTCATCATCTTGATCGAGGAGTAACCTTTTGGTCGATGTGTAAAACTACTTGAGTTTAGTGTTGCAAAAAGATCCTTGTCTTGTTGGAGGGCTATCCGGAGCCTAAAAGAGCGAATTGCTTAAAGAATGAAGCGAACGAAAAGAGTGGTCGTCGAAGAGAGTGAGTGAGAGACAGAGCAGCACAATGCAGAGCAACAGGAGAGAGGATGAGTGCGTCGTGAAGTATCTAACCTGATGATATTTATTCATCCGTCGTGCCCGGGCTGGGCCCCTGGCAGGGAGGATGCCCATGTAATTACAGGAGCATGACCTGAAGTTGACCGCTAACAGTTAGAGTTCGGTCTGCTCAATGGCCCGGGGCCTCGGCGGGGACGACTTAGATAGTGAGGTACTGCCATTGGTCTATTTTTCTTCCCGCAAGCGCGGGAGGATGGTCTGTTTTGAGCAAACATAGGGGAAACAGACCGGGGTCCACGATGCGCTGCTGGGGAATGTCGTTTGAGCTTGATGATGGCCCCCCTGAGAGAAAAGTGGACAGTCTTTCTCAGCAGGGTTAATGCACCAATGGGAACATTTCCAGGGCGGACCACTTCTCTCCATCCCGCCCAAAAGGTGCGTTGCAAACAGTGACAGTAGGTTGTTGCACTGGGGATTCCATCACCAGAGTTGGCCGTGGGTTTGGAGAGACACGTAAATATGAGTTGACCAAGGTAGATTATCCAGTGTGTTGTAGATATACACGAAATATATCAGTCTTGAGGGCCACAAGCTTTGCGGCTCTCGAGTGGTGAGAAGGCCCAGAAGCCAACGTGGGATCCAGGTGCGATCCAGGGCTGAGCTTGGCCGCTTGGCCGCCTGGCCGGATTTTGATGATGACGGAGATGAGCAGGGTTGTGGGACCACCAAGCGAGATGTTTCGAAACGCCCTATCGAGTCGCGGAAATTGAGGCGCCTCTGCTGCCTCACCTGCCGCCGACTCTCGACCGCCTTCTTGACGATTCGCCAATTTTGGGTCCTGAATTGGCTCTCGGGTGTGCTGGAAAATCGGTCGATCCGGGACATCCAGACAGAGCTTCGGTCGGCGTTCGGCGACGCGGCTCCGAGCCGGCAGAGCAGATGCCGTCCTGCCTGGCAGAAAAGCTCAAAAACAATGAATATCTGCCCCAGAGTTGAGGGACATTCGCACTGCTCTGAGATGGCAATTTGTTGAGGAAGAGAGACGTTTTGCCGCAAGAGCGAAAAGAGCCAATGATGGCAGGAACCGCAGCCATGTGCACTACCGCCATGCTGTTGACAGCGGACGAGGGTTAGGAGCTGTCCTGGCCTGTCACCATCCCCCCGCATTGCGGGATGATCCCAGCATCGATCCATCTAGCTGTCAATGACACCTCACTGTCGATCATATTGAGACAACAAACCTCATCTTGCGATGGCATTGAGGCTTGCCACCACCACATTGAACCTCGCAGACGGACCTATCGAGGTTGCTGTTGGGGAGGCAACACCCGAGCAGCAACTGCAGTGCTGCAAGCTCGCCGGAACAGCCTTCGCTGCACCACTTTCCCAGGACCAGTATGTAGAGCTGGAGGACTACCTCGGCAGTCTATCGCTCGCCGTGGACGGATCAAGACGCTACTGGTGCCTCTTCCCGACAAATAACCCGAATTGCATCCTCGCAACCTGCAAGACCCTGCACAGGTTCATCCTGTTCAAAGATGGACGGGCCACACTGAGCGAGGGCGACGGGTACTGCCTCGCCAGCGTCATCACCAACCCTGATTATAGGAAATCTGGGCTGGCGTCGGTATTGATGGAATATGTAGCCGAGTGGATGGATAGCCCTGGAGCAGGCGAGGCTAGTATGCTGTACACAAGCATCGGAGACGTAAGTGCGGGACCTCAAGAGAGCGAGCCAAGTTCTGATACGTCTTTAAGTTCTACGCCAAAAGGGGCTGGCGGCCACTCCCTGCTTTCGAGTCTATCCTAAAATGTGCGACAAACGCCACCTTGGATGGACGATCGAGCCTGCCCGGAACTCGTTTCTTGACAGCTGGAGATATCCAGAATCTCTGTGCCAGGGATGTAGAAAGTGTCAAAGAAGAGATGCGCAAGACGGACATCTCAGAAGACCAGACCCTTGCTGCCGTTGCCCCAACGGCCGATCTTGTCAACCTGTTGCAGGAAAGAGCTACCTTCATGGCCTCCAAACTATTCGGAAAAGTGACCGACCATCGTGGGGCGATTAGCGAGGCCGGAAAGTCTTGGATATACTGGTATCATGATTTCAGAAAGCAACAGCTAGCCGTGCTGAGAATCCATCTCCCCGATGAGCCTGATCAAAGGCAGCCGGAGGAAGTGGCCAGTCTGCTTTCAGACGCTCTGCAGGAGGCTTTGGCATGGGAATTGCCAAAAGTTACTGTGTGGGATGACAATGCAATCGTCTTACAGGCGTTAGATTTTCTAAAGGGCCGGCATGCAGTGGAAGTGGCAAGTGGACAGAGAGATCGAAGAAGTATCCCATCATTGAGGTGGAAAGGCGGCGATGGGTCGAAGACTGTCACACTCCACTGCAACGAGTTCTACGCTTGGAGCTGAATCTCACCTCTAATTCTCCATGGGAAGAAGCTGGCAGAGGCCCAGTCAGGCAGTATCAACTGCGACTGAAAACGCTGGGACTCAGCCCTTCAAACGAGCCGAGGGCGCGGGTACAGGCGGATGGTGCTATGAGAACGACCTGGAGAAGTACAGGCGCGGAGCCGCATCGAGGCTGCGCCGCTGGCCATCCAGCCCTTCGGAGCAATAACGTGCGTCATAAGAGGCGATACCCCGCCAAACGCTTTACACTTTGCTCATACTTCTCCACAACACATTGTAGATTGTTCTGCTTGCTCTGTTGACTCAGTTGTACCAAAGCCCGAGTTGAAACCGTTGCTGATTTAACTTTACCATGCACAAAACACTGGATCCAGCTATTCTCGCTGGTAGGTTGTGCTCCATGATCCCGGCCCAATCTAAGCAGCAGAACAGAGTGGTCCGGATGCGGCTCTAATTTTGGAACTCCATTATAGTGCTGCCCGCCGGCTGCGAGGTCATCGCTGTCAAGTCTCATGGGAATGGAAGCTGGTCTACAGGGCACAGGGTCGAGGTAGATGGCCATGGTAACAAGCTAGAATACTTCCTCAAGGTCTTAATAACGTTCCACAAACACGCCAATTGCTGCTAATAACATCAACAGATCATCCGACGGCCTCGCCATCTCGAGCTTGCTAAGGGTGAGTTTGAGAGCCAAGCGGAATTACAGAAGTATCTGCCAGAAGACACAGTAGTTCCACTGGCATACGGACCTCTTGAGCTCGACTCTTCTGCATCATTTTTCCTGTCAACATTCCGAAACCTCAGTGACAAGACTCCCGAGCCAACACAATTGGCTGCTGTCCTTGAGAAATTACACCAGACTTCTGCGTCCCCTACTGGAAAGTTTGGTTTCCACATCACCACGTTCAATGGCATTGTACCTCTGGTCAACGAGTGGTGCGATACATGGGAGGAGTTCTTTAGCCGCCAACTTCGGTCGGACATCGAATGGGAACAGAGTATTAGAGGACCAGATCCCGAAATGGACGAAATTGGGGCTCAATTCTTCGGCAAGGTCATCCCTAGACTGTTGCGACCACTCCAAACAGGAGGCAGGAACATTAAGCCTGTCCTCGTCCACGGCGATCTCTGGCCCGGCAACGTGCAGATCGACAGGGATACTCAGCGAGTGATCCTGTTCGACTCTTGTTGCTGCTATGCACACAATGAGCGTAGGTGGATGCCACTCTTCCGAAAGACCTATGTCACTCGCTGATTACCATATCCCGCCAGTCGACCTCAGCATGATGAGGGAGTCCCGGTACCACTTTACCGGCGAGCATGCCAGCAAGTACTTGGAGAGCATGCGGCCTTCACAACCGGAAGAGGACTTTGACGATCGGAATGCAATATACGCGATGTAGGTGTGCGCAGAAATTGCGCTTATCATGCCGTTCCGAGCATTTAGAGATCAAATGCTTATCTGACGTTGGATGGGAAAAGGCGTGACAACATCATAAACGCGGGGCTACATGATCATCGTGCATTTCTGAGAGGATCGTAAGACCCCACACCCCCCAAAATCTTGACACAGAATCTGACGAAGTCTTTTTCCTTTAGTGTCAAGGAGGAAATGAGACGCTTGATTGCTAAGCACCCGAGAGGTATAGACGGGTTTGTTGACCCTCCTAATACGTCTGCTCAGGCCTGATTCTCTTCATACCACGTACCTATGGATCATGAGAAGGTTGCGATATCTGTAGTGACCTAGGGATTCACACACATGCACTCTTGATGCGGAAATGTGGCTCAAGGATCAGCCAGGTCTTGTTCCCATTTAAAGGTATTTTATGGATGTCGTAGGCTCTGTACCAAAACCTCCCAAGCCTCCTCGAGTTTTGTCATCAGGGCATCAAGTCTACGGGCGGCCTCTACGCGACGCCGCGCGAGGACTCGCTACCAATTCCAGGTCGCGTCTCCAATGGTCGCTTCGTCGTAGCCGTTCAAGTAGATCGCAAAGTCGAATCCTGAGCCTCTTCTGCCTCCAGTGAAGTAGAACGCCATGATCCTCCGATGGGCAAATTCAATATACTCGTTGATCGCTTGCTGAATCCTCATCGCAAATCTTGCCCGTGCGAGGATCGTTCTGAAAACATGCGGTTCGTTGGTTCGAATACCATCTCTGCGCACCACGAGAGCGTAATTTGGGTCCACTGGAGTATTTTGAGTTAGTTTTATGAGTAGTAAAGAAAAGTATTTTATCAAATAAGAGAGGAAGGGGGCTGGAGTGTGCCAATAGCCTGGGTCAAAACCTGCAGGTTGATAGTCCCTTCACACGTATGTATTCCAAGAAAGAGATGCTTGTTCTTGAGGGGATTGAAAATGAATCCAAAAGCTGCTTACTGCCCATCGTCGTGTATGCCCATGGGGCTAAGTTGTCGAGCGTGTCCTCTATGACCGTGTCGAACCGGATCTCTGTGAGCATGTTGAGATTCCTGAACATCGGTGTGAGCCGCCAGAAGGAAATCACGTCGTCGTGAAAGGCTGCTCGCACCCCATTCGGACGTGTGTCCCTCCCGGCCCAGATCTCGTGGATGCGCAAGACATTGGGGTTGACGCCGTTGTTCATGACCCCGAAGATCCCAATCCTTGTCGAGGTTCTCGAAGACCCGTTCCCCCTCATCCAGTCGATGGTCGCAAAGTCCCAGTTGGGCTGGGGGTCCGCAAAGCCAGTGTAACCCGGTGTCACCTGATACCCGTAGGTTGCGAGGTCTCGGGGGTATCGGGTCGCGGCTTTGACCGCGACCCCCTTGGGGAGGCCGGCAAGCGAGTAGTCATCGTCGCCGTTCACGGACGGCGTCGGGCTCGTGGAGTTGGAGCAGCTGCAGGTGCCAGGGGTCCACTGCTGCAAGCTCTCGTCCGTGAAGATGTTGTCCCAATCCGGGTTGCTGTAGTCAATGGCGGGCGCGATGCACTGCGCGTTGGGTTGTCAGTGTCCAAATATTCCCAAGCCAATCGAATCTGTCAGGTTTCGGTTCACGAGGATGCTTGCATGGCATCCAACGCAACAGTGAACTGGGTAATAAGAATACATTTATGGTACCGGAGAAGAGGGCCAGAATGATTGCTAGCTGGGGGTTAAGTTCTCTGCGGAGTGGGCAGTGACGAAGGGGCAAGTGAACGCAGCTGTTCACAGTCCAACAGAAAGACTTACGTCCCAAGTATTGGCATACGCTGTTTCGTAGCAGTACAGCTCGCAAGAGGCGAGTGACTCTAGAGGAGTTTCGTCCAGACCGATGTAGCTCATGCATTGTCCCTTCGTTGAGAGAGCAGCAATGACGCTGCAGTCGTACGGCCTGGCAAGGGGGTAGGCGTTGGTGTAGATGAATGCTTTCAGGTTCATCAGGTCGTCGTCGACCACGTCAGCATTGCAAACACCCGCCAACAGGTGCAACACACCGAGGAAGACCGTGAGCAGCATCGTGAGCGCCATTATGGTTTGATTCGGCAATTCAGGTATTGAGAAGGAATGGGGGCCTTCGCATGGACGTGTCGGGATGTGAATTTCGTACGTCTCGAAGAGTTCTGGAGGTTGCGGACGTTCTGTTCGGTGGAGTGACTTTTTGGCAGGGCTTGTTGTCTCGAAACGCAATGAGCGAGCTTTGGAGGGTACCAGACACCACAAGTCTTCGAAACGATGACTCTCTGGGGCAGAGGAGAGTTGAGTGGTGTATCGAGGAGTCTTTCCCATTGCTTTCAGACGGAGGGTTGGACCACAGTGATTTACGACGCCTGGTCTCAGCAACCTGGAGGTCCGAAGTTTTGCAAGTCCTTCAAAATAGCTGGCCCTACTGAAAGTTTCGCGCAGAAAAGTTGTCATCAGTCCACCCAGGCTACACTGGCCTGCGCATAGTGGGTGAGCTCCAAATATCTTGAGCAAGCAGACAAAATGATTAATGATTTACCCGGTACACGTGCCACCACAAATCTGTACGCGTTCCTTAATAGGATATATGGGGCAGGAAATTGGCTTTTCAGATTTAAACTGCTCTGGCTACATCGACAGACAACTCGCTCTTTACCACGATCGCTGACGTCGAGTACTCCCGGCTTGTAGACGGTTGTTGTGTGGTGACAACTACGTCCGACCCGCAGGTGCCGTCAAAAATCCCCTGCTGGCCTTGTTCAATCGATCCAGGAGCCCTCATTTCTATCTCATCAGGCTTTGAGCCTTCCCGCGCCCTTCTCAGATGTGTCCAAAGCTTTGCTTTGCGCAAACGCCTCAGTGAGGCCCTCTCATGCGACGGATTTCGGTTCAAATCCTTCCGCTGGTAGCCAGGTAGCGTCGGTAACCGAGGCGGCCCTCTCGACTTTTGGGATGAGTCCCCACCGATCGACTTGAAAAGAGGGCGTAAGAGAGGGAGACAAGCTGAAGAAGTGAAAATTTAGCATGGCGCACAAGGAATGGGGGTCCAATGTAGCTCACTTGATGCAATGGCCAGATTAACCTCCGCGATTGTCCAAATGAAGATGCTGGCCACGTTCCACAAGAACTCATCGCTGATGCTCGGATCATACTTGGTCGAGTACACAATCACGGCGATCGTGGCCGCACAGACGAAAATGCCGAACATGAAAAGAGCCGTGAGACCAAACTTTTTGGCCCGGTTCAGTCGGAGCTTTTGGACCTGCAAGGCAGGTATGATGAGAAGAGCAACATCGGCAAGCAAATGTATGTACTGGAGTGACACATTGCCATGATAGACCGATAAGTCCCGGTACGGGCACCTAGCTCCAGGCACTGAAGTATCCCAATAGGCATGAACTGGTATGCAATGAAGTATGTTCAAAACGAGCTGCATGTGCGAGTTAGCTGTTGGACTGGACTTCGTCGAAGTCGCACGAGAGCACTCACCCGCACCGCAAGCCATAACACCGCTATGACCGCCAAGATGATGATTGATATTTTTAAGCGTAGCTGGGAGTGACCCGAGCTTGCGAGGGGCGCTCCCGGCTGCGGTTGAGTTACGTACGGCAAATCTGCAAAATGTTTCTCGTGCGGGGATTGGTCGATTGATGTACCGCTTTGTACCTGTGGGGCAAGAGGGCCGTGCGCCCTCTGGCCCCTGCGCCTCCCATTCGCCCAATTCGCCCTCTGCCCTCTGGCGCCCCATTCGCCCATTTGCTGCCCTTTAGCCCTCTGTGCCTCCTATTCGCTCAATTCGCCCTCTGCCCTCTGGCGCCCCATTTGCCCATTTGCAGCCCTCTAGCCCTCTGCGCCTCCCATTCGCCCAATTCGCTCAATTCGCCCTCTGCCCTCTGGCGCCCCATTCGCCCATTTGCAGCCCTCTGGCCCTCTGGCCTCCCATTCGCTCAATTCGCTCAATTCGCCCTCTGCCCTTTGGCGCCCTATTCGCCCATTTGCAGCCCTCTGGCCCTCTGCGCCTCCCATTTGCCCAATTCGCCCTCTGGCCCTCTGCGCCTCTTATTCGCCCAATTCGCCTATTCGCTTTCTGCCCTCTGCCCCTCTGCCCTCTGCCCTCTGCCCTCTGCCCTCTGCCCTAGCTAAGCGCAGCGGAGGGGGGTCCAGGGGGTCCCCCCTGGGTATTAAATAGCTTCTAGGGCTCCATAGCAGCCGGGAGCTGTCCCTCGCAAATAGCCTCGGGTCGACTCCCAGCTACGCTTATCCCTGGTGCGATTCCTCGGAGGCCCCCCTGGCTGGCAATAAAATTACAACCCCCCCGGCTGGCTTTCTAGAAGCCGGGCAAAATTGATGCTATCCCCATAGCCTTGCGGAGGGCCGTATAGTATCGATTTTGGGGAACCGCACCCGGCTTCTAGTAGCGCTCCTTACGCTGTTAAAGATTCTCCAGTAAAATGCCAGTATGGCAAGCTTAGAGAAGCTGAGTGATGGTATGTAAAACATTTCCAGGATGAACAGATCAATTCTTGCATCACGGAGGATCTCAGGGTCAGGCCGGGGAACGTCTTTCATGTGGAGACCGAATCCATCTTGGGTCCCTAGTCGATGAGCCGTTAGACATTGCCAAGTGGAGAATTACAGTACATATTTGGTCTTACATTTGATCATCGTACCGGCGACTCCCACATTGAATAGCTGCGGCCAACTTCAGCAACAGTCATGCCCACGGCTTGGAGGTGCCTCGGGCCAGAATCTCCGGACATTCCTTACATATGCGATAATGGCGAAATAATCATCCCACCACAGCCGATTCTTCGTGATCCGCCTGCATAATAGGCGGAGGACCAGAGTCAACGTCGCAAATGACCACGTGATTGAGAGAGCGACGAAGAGCTCCGGCTGCCGCGTCTGCATGCTGCAACATAAGTGCCAGGCGAGGGCGGGGTTGTTCCCGTGCTCTTGCTCGTGGCAGATGTTTGGCACTGTCGACGTCAGGATTCCACAGGATGGTGTTCACCATTTGAGCGGGAAGCAGTCGGCCCAAGCACACGGGCTGAGCAAACATCGAGTTGAGGAAAATACCGGCACGAGGTTACCTAGCCGGGCAGGAGTCGGTTCGTACTGGACCGCCGTGACTCGGGACTAAAAATTCAAGAAGCCATCCGTGGACCAACGAGTCAGAGATGGAACAACTGGTGAGAGGAAGAGACTTCATCCAGCAACTTGGAGGGCGTTGAAAACTGCGATCCGGATTGCTATAACGGGCCAAGAAAGCTGGGGAACGGACACATTGGATGAAGTTGGGCCCAATGATGCAAGCCATGAATCGCGGCGCCAGCTCATGCCCGCTGGTTGGGAGGAGGATTTGTCGCTCGGTCTAGCTTGTGTGGCCCTGAACTCTCGGTGAATAGACTTTGCCTGACGAGAACATCCCCACTCCGCGCGGGTGCGACATCATCACTTGCCCGTTCGCCGGATAAACGATGTGAAATTCCGAAAGAGGAGGAGGGGTTCAAGAAGATGGATCCATAACGACTGTCTTATGTGAACTAGCATTTTAGTGGAGGCCATAGGGATGTTGTTTTTGGCAAACACCTGGTATTTTCGATATGGAGTGCTAGGATTCCGAGTGCTAGTTTCCGCCCCAACTCTCAATGGTTAGATTTGCAGGAAGTTGCACATTGTTTTCGGGTATCTCTATCTGGTTCCCCGCAAGCAAAAATTAAAATCCTATCAAGATGTTCGATGATCAACTCTGCAGATCATGCTTGAACGCCATCTTATACTTTGTCGGCTTTTGCGGTGATGCATCCCTGCCGTAAGCTCTCCAATCAAGACCCGGTGACCGTCCCGAAGCTTCTTTCTCTTGCCCGGGGACCCTGTCCTTTGAATGCCGAGGCCGTAGAGTTGCTGCGTCTGTACTCCCCGTGTACCACAGAAACTATCCAGGTGCTCATTCTCGACATGTCAAATGCCTCGATCTCTCTACGCATACACGCCTTATATATACGACGGAATCGGCTAGTGGTATACCCACCGCAAGTTTGCAAATCTCTTTCGTCTTTGTTCCTGATAATTATTCTACTTTAATTTCCGTTGCAAATCTTTTGTGGCTGTAGACGACACGAGACGACACCTATCTTTGCGCACTTGCAGATCATGAGGAAACTGAGCCAGCACCATCAGTCGAAATACTCACAACCTGTAATTTGAGGCTCGTCTAATGGGACTTGTGCTCCGAGACACATTGGATAACAGGAGAGGCGAGCATTGTTGCAATGAACACTACTTGTGGTACGATCTGGCACGTCACTTACCTGTATGATGGAATAGATAGGCATCAACTGCCTGCCATGACGCTCACCGAATAGATCACGAGGATCGAAACGCGACATCTACACTCTCAATCAGTGGAGAAAACGGAGAGGCAGACTTGACGAGGAAAAGACCATACACTCTTCATTGCTACGGCGGCAAAAGATATCACAGACGTCTTCGGACTCGTCGGATGCTGAGCAGTACACAAAAGGCTTCTACATACTTAAAAAAAAATCGGGAATGGAGCAAAACATTGCAAAAGACTATTGTTCGATAATAGAAGGATTCGGATGTAGCATTTTGCCATTCCGGGCCCACGATCGTCAAGCGGGCCAGGCAGAGCAGGACGGACCATTATCCTTGCTGCCGCCAGCTTCTCACGGCCGAGAGGGATCAGCCCACATCCATTCCCGTCCTAGGGTTCCGGCACACCCGGCTCTTGAAGATGGGGTGCATTCTTGTCAGCTCTTGAGGATACTGTGTGACAGGGAGAACCAATCATCAACCTTGGTAATCTTTTAGGAGTTGCCAATCAACACGGAAATGACGGGGGCACAAGCCAGAGAAGCGGGAGCTACTGCTTGTCCAGTTTGGCCCCGCACTTGTCAACGCCACCGGCTGACAGCTTATGCAAGTTGCAAAATGGCCCTGTCAAAGTGCTTCGACTGCTTATCCCTGGCCGAAAGCACCTGGATATTAAGATACAGATATCGTGGTTTTGGGAGGATACATCAAGCTGTCGTGGCAGTCACTGGGGTTCACGTGAACAGGGGCCAGTCACTGGGGCCGTACGTCTTTAAAAAGGGTGCCCTCTGCCCCTTCTGCACCTAGATTCTAGCCATCAAACGCCCACTTGGAATACAAACAATCGCATATTTGCCAGACGCCTTTTTGTTTCTTCCACACCTGGCTATCCCCCGTCGACTCGGCACTTGGGTTCCCATCTCCACCAGCATTGGCCCCAAATCTTATCCATCGAAATCACAACTCCCCATTAATAATCACCGGCCATGGCGTCTTCTCCTCAGATCCCACTGACCAAGCTTCAAGATGGCACGCAGATTGCCGTGGTACGTTTGACCTAACAAGTCATTGCCCAACACCAAGCAAGATGTACTAATTCATGAAAACAAGTTGGGCTTCGGTACAGGAACATCCTGGTTAGTTTTACTCTTCTTCTGATACAGTTCCCTGATCTTAAACTTTGCAATTTCCCGGAATGTATCACTTCAGGACCCATGGCAGGTGACTAACAGGTAGCAGGTACAAGCCGGACCGCTTTTCCGCCTTCAACCCGGAGATAGTTACTATGGCAAAAGAAGCCATCAACGCCGGGTACCGCCACATAGACACCGCGGAGGGCTACGGCACCGAGCCCGAACTTGGCCAGGCCATCAAGGAAAGCAACGTCCCGAGGGAGGAGCTATATATTGCCACCAAGGTCGCCCAGACAATCAACGAGGGAAAGATCGAGGATCTCCCCGTGGCCCTTGAAAACAGTCTGAAGAGGCTCCAGCTAGACCATGTTGATCTGTGAGTCACCTACAGGACTAGACCGTCCGGATGAGCCTCAGCTGATCCATTCCAGATACCTCCTCCACAGCCCTTACTTCAGCGGGGACAAGTACGTCGAGGAGGACGTCGCCAAGGTCTGGAAGCAACTGGAGGCCGTCCAACGATCAGGCAAGGCCAGGGCAATCGGCGTCTCCAACTTTCGCAAGCACCACATCGAGAACCTACTCAAGACGGCCGAGATCAAGCCCGTGGTCAACCAGATCCAGTTCAACCCATACGTCCAGGGAGCGCCCGAGTTCGCCAAATGGCTGCAGGCCCAGGGGATCGCGTGCGAGAGCTACTTCGGCCTGGCGCCCATCACGTGGCTCAAGGGCATGCACCTCGAGGGCACGCTGAGGGAGCTCGCGGCCAAGTACGGCGTGAGCGAGAGCACGGTTCTCATCCGCTGGCAGCTGGACCAGGGCGTCGTGGTGCTCAACACGACCAAGAAGGTGGAGAGGATGAAGGAGTACTTTGCGGCGCTGGAGCTGAAGCTGAGCGACGACGACAGGGAGCAGATCACCAAGGTCGGACAGGCCACCCACGTCAGGATTCCGGTGCCGGAGATGTTTGATGGGGGTGAACGCGAGCCGTACTGATAGGTCAAGAATGGCTGAGCGCACGGTGCGGACGAAATCTGGAGAGGGAGGAGTTGTTTGTAGTATTATGGCGCGTTCACGCCTTCTTTGATGCACAGCGCCTGGTGCCTTCACTTCCAACAATGCTAAGGTATACCGGCAACATTAGCAATGGGCCATGACTTTGTATATCTACAATTCGCAGGCCTCATGCGTCATTTTGTCTCGCAGCCGGGCCTCTTTCTAGGATCTAGCCATCAGGATCTAGGAAGAATCAGTAACATCAGCTACTCTCGCCCTCCCTCCTCCTCTGTGCGGCCACCGTGTGCAAGGTTGACAGTTGCTCCAATCCATGACGGTCACTTCAGCCGTCTCAATTGTTTCCACAACTTCGACAACTGTTCTTTGACCAGCTTCCGATGTTGCAGTAATTTGGCGAACTCCTCTTGCTGTTTTTGACTTTTCTTTTCCCGGGCTAAGCGAAGTTCACGAAATGATTGTTCCATCGCCAGTTGTCCAGCCTTGAGTTCCCCGTCCATGTCTTGCAGCTCCCTGATAATTCGCTTTGTTTCTTCTGGTGAATCGTCTGCTTCCGTCGCCTCAACCGGCTCGGGTCCAGAAGCTTTCTCGACTTCCTGTTCAGCGCCAGCCGCAGCATCATCGTTTCTGGATGGACCGGTCGCGGGTTCATCTCCGGAAGCCTTTTTCGAGTCCTGCGGACCGGTTCCGGTTGTCCCGATGTCAGCGGCTAAAGCGTCTCCATTGGGAGGAACGGGCCGTGCCTTTGGTTTCCTGGGCTGCGAGGGCGGGGGTATCTCAGGAGGCGATGATTCAGCTGCCTCGTGTTTCTTTACGGGGTCCTCTCTGTCGGTCGTCTGTTCCGGTGCTGCAGCACGCTCGTCACCCTTGAAGCGGCCGAGAGATTCCTCGTCAAGAATTTTGGTCTCGCTTGTGGCAACGTTCTTGGAAGGTGTAATGATTGTTTTCGTGCCCGTGGGCCGCGGACCTTCGACCAGGGGTTTGACAATGCCTGGTGACCGCGTAACTGACCCACACACAGGGCCTTTCTGTCCTCGTAGACGGACACTCATCCTTTTAGGCGTCTTAGGCATCGTGCGGGGCGGCAGCCAAATCCATTTCATGGTCCTCCATAACTTTTTAATACTCCCCCACGACCTCTCGACACGCCCTCCTGGGACTTTGGCAGTTGATTGCCTTAATTGTGTGTCGAAGATCGCCTGCTGAAGTTTGAAGTGGTGCCCGATGAAGAATCGATCTGGCAAGCCTAATCTTGATTTGACGGCCTGGTAGATCCACGCACGCTGTATCGGGTCGACAAGCTTATGTTGGAGACCAAACCGAGCCATGATCTTATGAACTTGCTCTTGACCAGCGCCATCCATTTGCACAGCAGCGAAGACGGCTTCAATTGTGGTAGCCATATTATACTGTTTCTCGACCTTGTTTGGGACTAGAGTTGAATCAGTCAAATACTTTCGTCTCGTTGGATAAAACCTTTCTGGCCACAATAATGTTTGGGAAGGGGAGAATGCCGCCTGATAATGCCCGTAGAAAAAACAAGTTTTTGTCCAAGGCAACTTACTCGCACACTCGTCAAGGCCCAGTTTGAAGCCAATTTCACCAAGATGCTCGTTTGAAAGAGTTGATTGCGCAATTTGCGACCAGTCCGTCCCATTCAAGTCTGGGTTATCGTACCATTGCTGGGTCATATAAAGCTTCGCCTGAGCATCTCCTACCAAGGCGAGTCGGGCATTCCTTGGCTTGTCCCGTGGTTGCTTTCCACTTGGCAAAGATAACGAGTGTCTCTTCTGATCGAGAGCTTCATATAAGCGGTCAATATCGTTGAATTGATAGCCAATGATCTTCTCTGCCGTTGCCAACTTGAGTGCTGTTGATGCGGTCCGAGACCATCCGCGCAAGACGACCGCCATCGTGCCCGCGGACAAGGTACTCGATGGCGACGATATGCGTTCCGAGCCCGTGTTAAAATGAATGCAGCCGGGCGGCGCTGCCTGGCGAGAGGACTCGTTGACTCGCCCGGGATGAAATCACCGACGTGGCGTGACCTCGAGACGCGTAAAATTGTTCAAGTCGCCACGCGGTCATCTGACTGGACACGTGACTCGAACGTACTCCAGTGTCAATACAGACTGCAATACCTCATCTTTGACGTCAGACGGCGAACGACCATGCATGGAAGCCTGCACCAAACATGAATTGATGAACAGCCGAAGGGCCAAATTGTGTTTTCAGAGGGTCATTGAATGCGTAAAAGTCTGACCAGACCCAAGGCAAGGGGCCCCTGTCGACGGACCGCAGCCCAGATAACACCCTAACCCTCACATTCCAGGAGTGGGCTATCAGCCTGACCGCATTAGCCTCGTTGGAACTGATGTTAGTATCATTGGCACTGCTTGCAAGATTTCCCAATACTGTTATGGATGACCCGCATCTGTCCTCCTGTATAAGTCTCGACTCAGCTAGCCCATAGACCTCATTAGCGTAAGGCACAGGTGGAATGAAACACGGACATGTTATAGAGTGAAGCGAAGCTGGGAAGAGGTTGTCTCATTTAGACAATACATTGCGAACATTTCCATCAATATATCGTCCCCCATTCCCTGTTTTGCCGTGCAGATTCAGATGGATCTATATGTGAAAAAGCTGAAATAAATCGGCTATGTTAATCCAAAGTCATTAAATCAAAAGAATACTGCTAAGTGAGTCTGGAAGGTTTTCTGTGGCTTCACCTTCCATTACACCATGGATGTATGCCTCGCCAACAACCAGCCATTCGTTTCCGCTTCTATCTCTCAGAACGAACGGTGTCTCGGCCCCCGCAAGGATCCAGACACTATCTCCCGTTTGGAGAGCTTGGTTCGATATGCCAAAGAAACCCGTCTTTGTCCTGAAAAGCCTTCTTCCAGAATAGGCGGCCCAAAAGCTTGATTCGATGTCCCTTAACATACAAGCAGCTCTGTTCTCGCCATTGTTCATAGCACCATCAGTGCTGTTTTCCAACATCACGGCGCCATTTTGCTTTTCTCCTTCGCAGTGTTCGCAGGGCTTTGACCATGTGGAGGTGCTCGGTACCGTCTCGGAGAGCTTCTGAAGTAGCCTTTTGGTTCTTTCCAAGAGCGGTTCTAGTTCATCCAGCTCATTTGTCTGTTCATTTATCTGCGTTAGTTCTCCTTTGTTGGTTTGTAAAATCTGGATGCTCTCCTTCAGTCCATGTACTTGCGCACATAAGCCTTGTAGTCGGTCTACCACGAGTGCCGCAAATGCTTCTTCAGCTTCCTTCCCTGCGGGTTGGTGGCGGAAAGAGTCTTTGATGAGCGTTCTCCAGAAGCCTTGATAGTGCGAAGGCCGGCCTGATACTTGGCCCTGAATGTGTCCATTCAGCAGGACTTGAAGTAGACCCGCCCAATGGTACTCGCGGTCGATTTCCTGATACGTTGGTCCGAGATCTTCGATTACGTCCAGTCTGAAGCCCTGGACGGGAAGCTTTCGGCTGACGCTTTCGTCTTTACCGGATCGAGATCCGAAGGTCAGCCCACGACTTGCATTCCATCTTTTCGAAGGCCATTTTGTGGATGCATTCCGAGGCCATGGCGTCAGTGGCAGAATTCCAGCCTTTTGGCTGTAGTCGGGGACCCATGAAGGGAGGTCAGGAGCTGTCGTGCTTGGTCTGCTCTCCGCCAAGGAGAGGATCCCAAGGTTGCCACTCTCCCGAATCGCCATAACCGTGGCTCCAGCATAAATGTCGGCAACCGACGCCGTATAATCAACTCGAATGCAGCTTGTTCCCAAGACCTCATCTCGCATCGACTTCCAGATGCCAAGAATAGCATACACGTGGTCTAGTGGCTGAGTGGCGTTGAGTCTTTTCGAGTGATATAAAAGTGTCTCCAGGTTTGTGGGTGCAGTTGCAATTTTGGAAATGTCTGAAAATATCTGATAATTATTCAGTCGATCTTCAAAGAGTCTCGAGACTGTTCCGTTGCGATAGTAATCGTAGCCATCTACGGCGAAGAGATAAAGGGCTTGTAACGGGTTTGCTAGTCCGCTCTGTTTCAGGATGGATGCAGCCTCAATAATGTAGTCCCAAGAAAGCTTGTGAGGGCCCACGAAGACCTCCGTGTTCTTGGCAAAGACTTTTTCTTGTACGACCCAGATGCGCTCAAACCACTTCCGCTGAAGAAAAGCGGCATAATCCCGCCATTCGCCGGCCTCGATATTTGGCAGTCGCAAAGTCTTGCCCGCTTCAATCATGGTGTCGTACGCAGTGAAGGCATCGTAGTCATCAAAATAGGGCGTCTCCTCGAATGTATTGAAATTCACCTCTGCTAGCGCCTTCATCGTCTTCAAGGCGCCTGCGGTATGGAAGTCTTCTTCCCCGAGCCATACAAGGACGGTTTCGGCACGACTGTAGATCACGTCCATCATGGCGACCTGAGAGCTCTTCTCAACATTGTCTCCCTGGTTGATGCATATCGCGTCGATCCATAGGTACTGCGGAGTCGGATTGTCGAGCGATGAACAATACCCGAACTCGGCGAGCTGCTTCAAGGCTTGGACTAGATTCTCGGTGACCTTGATGACGGAGCCATCTGCATGCCGAATTTGTTTGTTGCAAGATGCGGACATCTCGTCTTCTAGAGCGTCAGGCGGGTAGAGATCTCGAGACATCGGATCGCCCCAAGTGTAGGACAAACAGTCGTACTTCGGAAGTCTGGCCATGTCAAACGCTTCCAGTGAGCAGACTGCCTCCTCTTCCGTGATAGACAGGATCCGCAAGAGTCGAAGCCATTTCGGTCCGGGCAACGGAGTATACTGGTGAATCTGGTGAGAATTCGACATGGCCAGTAGAATCGAATAATTAGATTGATGTTTCTCTCCTTTCATTTGCGCAATTGCCGGTGGCTTGCAGGTTGTCTTAGACGTATGCTATTGAGAGCGCCCCGGTGTTCGGACTTCAAACAAGAGCGCATCAGGCTCGGACAACTAACAAGAGCGCGTTTAGTATTGTCATTCTATATGCTTTCCCTTGTCGCCAAGTGAGGCTAAATTCAAGGCTAGCCAATGGTGTGTTGCATTGCAGGATCGCCGTTGTTTAATGATGCCTCGATGGCAGTGGAGATTGCGGCTGAACATTTCAGGCAACACACTGCAGCTCGAGGGCTTGGTCATCCTCCTCGTGCATCCTTCGATATTTTTCCGAAGATCACCCTCCAATTAAATGCTTACTTGCTGACAAGATTGCCGAGTCAGGTTGCACCAGGAAGTAGTCTGCGTTATTTGTGTAAGCCGCCCACGTGTGCTAATGTTCACATGTTCCACAGCCATGCCACACCCGTGCCCTTGTTTATTTTGGGGTCCAGATGGCGGCTGAAAGTCGCACGCAAGTGGCAACGTGAATTACGTAGAGATATAAGTCCAGAGCTTTCTGCGCAATTGTTATGAGTCAGATGTTGAGGCCCGTAGTACATCTGGAACTCGGCAATCATGGCTTTCTCGCAGTGGACAACTGCAGTACTCTCCCTGAGTCTAGTTGCTGGAAGCGCCCGCTCTCAGTCAACAGAACCCGCTTGTGGGCAGATTGTGAATGCGCTAGGTGGTATGAATTCCCCAATCGTATCTCTCCCAGTGCCGCTTCCAAGTACATGCTGACTGACACTCGGTAGGCCAGGACGTCTTCAACGCCAGCCTTGTATACGACTGTTTGACAAGTGTTCCCTTCAACCCAGCCGTTGCCACTCGATTCATCGCCTATTGGAACGACACTCTTCGATTCCAAAGCACTCTGACATATCTGAAGAATCCCCCGGCGGACTATCAACAACCAGCAGTAGACCTACTCGCTGGCTTGTCTGAATTACAAAATGCTGTGGAAAGCGGTGCTTTCAAGAACCAATACGAATTCGAGGTGGCTTTGCAGCTCCTCTTGGTCTCAGCCCACGATGCACACCTCTATCTGAACGCCGGCATTCTTGCTGCATTCACATTTGCAAGCCCGTATGACATCGTGTCATTGTCCACTGACGGGATCGAGCTTCCCAAAGTGTACTTGGCCGGTGCGTCATCTCCTGTTCTTACCCCTTTGCATTAAACAAGGAAAGCTAAATGGAATACAGCGGATGTCTACAATAGCAACTCCTTCACCACGTATCAGCCTTCAGCTGTCAAGTCCATCAATAACCAAGATGTGACAACTTATCTCGACGCATTCGCCACCAACAACTCGTACGGCAGCACAGAAGGACACGCGGACTGGAATCAGTTGATGCTCAGTGGTGCGCAAGACGTGCAGGGATACTTCAACTCTTTTAGTGGTAACACACTCTTTTACCCCGGGGACAACATTTCGTTCACATTTGAAAACGGCACCACAATCACCGACAAGTACCTGGGTGTGTACTGGAGCCAGGGCCCAACGGGCCCGCTGGCAACGGGTGGCGACTTCTACAACTTCTTCGTCCTGGGATTCTGGCCGGCTTCGTACGATCCCAGCTCAGACGATGAAGGCGCAGACGGCAGTGCATCAGCCACGGGGTCATTTTCCAGCGCGACGGCGGCCGCGACGGCTACAGCCACAGCCGCCATAAGTACACCAACACCAACAGGATGGGGAACCGGCGAGTTCTGGTATCCTCCTGCTGCTGATGTTGCCCAACCAGATCTTGGCACTTATGGAGGAGGTTATATCACTGGTGTGTAGCGAAACAGCCTGGGTTCCTCTATCTTGACGCTGACGAATGTCTAGGATACCTATTGAACACCTCCGCCACATCAGTTCTCAGTATACCAAGCTTTGACATGTTTGGGGAAGCACTCTCCACGGCTCAGACTGCAGTGGACCAGTTCATCAACATGAGCAAGTCAGGCAATGTTGAGAAGATAGTCATCGACCTTCAACAAAATACTGGTGGAGAGGTGCTGCTTGCCTTCGACGTGTTCAGGCGGTTTTTCCCTAACATCGAACCCTATGGTGCGTCTCGCATGCGAGCTCACCACGCTGCAGACGTCATGGGCAATTCCTTGACAGATTATTACGCTGGATTGTCAACATCGAGCCCGGATTACGAGACGCTCGCAGCTGATGAGTGGATCGCAACTCCCCGGCTTAATGCTGAGACGGGCGTGAATTTTACATCCTGGGCGGAGTTCTATGGCTCTTATGAGTACAACGGAGATAACTTCACGGCGAAAGTGAGTCCTCCCAGGCTTCCTAATTCAACCGTTCAGCAGCGTTACACCCCTCTGATTCTGGGCCTGTGCTAACAACGGTGGTGCCTCAGCAACGATACAATCTGTCCAGCGAAGTCTTTACATCAAGCGCAATCGGAGAAGAGTATGACAGCTTTGCCGTATACAACCCAGCTCCGCAGACCAACCCTCCATACCCTGCCGAAGATATTATTCTGGTAAGCGTCTCTGTGTCTGATACGTGTGTGCTTGAGCTGATAGCATCTTCCTCGTAGTTGACGGACGGCATCTGTGGCTCTTCATGCGCTCTTTTCGTCGAAATGATGCACCATCAAGCTGGTGTCAAGGTTGTTGCTGTCGGAGGACGCCCAACAACAGGGCCCATGCAGGGCGTGGCTGCAGGCCGCGGAGCACGGTCGTACAGCTTATCGGTCCTCGACGCGAACATAGGCTTTGCGCAGGCTCTTCTTGCATCCGCGGGCTCGCCTAATGTCAACTTCCTCCCCAACCGCAGTACCGCAAATGATGTCTATATCGTCGACGCGGGTGTCAATTTGCGGGACCAAGTGCGGAAGGATGATGAGACCCCGCTTCAGTTCACATACGAGGCAGCAGATTGCCGTATATTCTGGACCCCAAAGACGATATTCAACTATGCGGCTCTATGGCAGTACGCTGCCGACGCCATCTGGAGCAATGCAAATTTGTGTGTTTCTGGATCAACCGGGTATTCAAACAACGGGTCACAGACTGCAGCCGACGAGTCTCCGGCACCACCAGAGCCCTCGTCAAAATTATCGCCGTTCAACATGACGGAATACTTGTCGTCTCTGAGTAACCAAACCCCGGCATTTGACTCGAGCACTCTCGAAGACGGTCTTTCAGCTGGAGGTGGTGTCTACGGGCGCGGCCGCAGCGCTACTTTCAGGGACTGCAGCGTAGATTCCCAGGGCTACTACTACTGCAGCCAGGGGTATCAGTGCCAGAACGTGCAGCGCTGCTCGTCGAGTACGGTGCAGAGTCCAACCTGTGTGGAGACTTGCAACTATGCGCCAGGGACTGCCTGTGGCGGAGGCAGATGCAATTCAATACAAGTGTCAGGTAACAAAATAGGGCAGCAAAACAGGTACTCAGGGTTCTGCCAGCCTAAGCCGGCTTCTTGCTTGGCTAACGGACAACTTATTACGCGCAACGAAGAGGAGGTAATATAGTTGAGGCAAAAGAAATGTAGCTAGGTATGTTACAAGTGGAAGTATGTTGCCAGGTGCCATCGATGTCATAACATCACATATCAAAATAATGCTTCACGAAATTAAGGACATATGTTCATTCATATGCTAGCCTATATGGACCTCACATGATGTAACATTGGTATACTCATGTTTACCTAGGCAAGCTAACTCAGTCCTTCCTGGTCCAGAATGCCTGGGGGTTGCACCACCCCTTCAGGCCAACAACACCCCATTCCATTCCTAAACCAGACTGCTTGTGTCCACCAAAAGGCATGTGCGGCCCAACCTCGAAGTGAGTGTTCACCCACACGCTACCGGCCTCCAGCTGGTCCGCGATCTTGGTCGCCTTGGCAATATCGCTGCTCCACACAGAGGCACCAAGACCCGAGTCGAACCCGTTGGCGCGGCGGACCACGTCAGCCTCGTTGGACCACCGCATGACGGGCAGGATCGGCCCAAAGGGCTCCTCGGCCTCGATGCGCGAGCCCTCGGCCGGGTCGTCGATGATGGTCGGGGGCAGGATGAAGCCCTTGCCCTCCTTCTTCTCCTTGAGACCGCCGGTGGCGATCTTCCACCCTTCCTTCTCGGCCGCCTCGTAAAGGTTCAGAACCTTGGCATACTGCATGCTGTTCTGGACCGGGCCGACGCCCGTGTTGGGGTCCGCCGCCGGTCCGGACTTCAGGTTGTTGCCGATGAAGTCCACCATGGCCTTCAGGAAGTCGTCATAGATTTTCTCGTGGACGTCTAAATTTTGTCAGCGTTAGTTTCGAGGCCCTCGAGGAGCAATTTGGAACATGGCAGTGGAGTATTTGTACTTACATATCCGCTTAACGTTCATGCAGATCTGGCCGGAACTAATGAGGGCGAGTGTGCTGACCTGTTGCATGGATCAATATAGAGATTCCGAATAGTCATTGTCTGGAGTTGGACAAACCTTTGGCACAACCTTGGCAAGATCGGCGTCATCGCACACAATAGCTGCGTCGTTTCCACCCAGCTCGAGTGTCACCCTCTTCACAGTCTTGGCGCAAGCCTCCGCAACCTTTTTGCCGGTGGCCGTGCTTCCAGTGAAGCTGACCTTGTTAATACCAGGGTGCAGCGTCAGCCGCGGGCCCAGGCTCTCGTCTCCGCTCAGCACCTGGATAACACCGGGAGGGAAGATCTTCGCGGCAAGCTCGGCGACCTTAATGAGGGTGTACGGGGCGAAGGGCGATGGCTTCACGATGACCGAGTTGCCAGCCATAACACCAGGCCCAACCTTGCCCACCCCCAGGAGCAGGGGCCAGTTCCAGGGGACGATCGCGCAGCCGACGCCGAGGGCGCGGTACCGGACCACTGCCGTGCGCTCGTCCGTGTCCTCGACGGTCTCATCTGGTATCCGGAGCCCAGAGGTCACGCGCAGGTGCCCGATGGCGAACTGCATCTCCATGTTGGCCGTGGAGAATGCCTTGCCCGACTCGTTCACCAGGAGGTCACGGATCTCATCGTGGTTTGCCTCGATGGCGTCGGCGAGCTTCTGGACACAGGCGCTGCGCTCGTCCCAGGTCTTGGAGCGCCATGCTGGGTATGCCGCCCTGGCGGCTGCGACGGCCTGGTCGACCTCCTCCTGGCCGGAGACAGGCACCTCGGGGAGGTTTTCCTCCGTGCTGGGGTTTACGCCATGCCTGGTCTCTGCCGTGGAGGTGAGCTTATTGTTGATCACGTTTTGGAAAGTCTAGGCAATTTCGTTAGTATGCTGGCTCATCTAATCTGCTCCGTACGGGAAAAGGCAGCTCTGAATATTTCGTATCCGTATAACGACGAACTTACCGTGAAATCAATCTTGTACTCGGCGGTGGAAGTCATGATGACGGACAAGGGGCGGGAATCACTCGGCGTTGAGGTGGATTTGAAAACAGGGGGCAGACGGGAGAGGCTGTCTGTATCAAGGCCTCCTTGAGTCTGTCTCGTGGGTGGGAATCCTTTACTTATGTAAACTCACGAGCATGCCCTCAAGATCCGTATAAATCCAGGGGCAGTGGAGACAGGCCTCACTGCCGGTCGCCAACAACCCCTCGCTTACGTGTGATCTTACTGCATTGGAGTTGAGTTTGCCCCAAAGGACCCCTCTTCCGTCCACGATCCACACGATGCTGGCGCTCCTCAGTGGCACTGCCCGGCCGGATGAAGCTGTCTCTCCGCCCCGGGCAGCTCATTGGTCCCCAGTGGGTCCCGAAGTCTTGGGAGTTGGGCCGCCCCGCCCCTACTGCAACCTGTCGATCCTTTGCTTGACGGTTGGCAGGTAGATCGGCTCATGTAAGATGAGCTCCAAACACCAATTCGATGCTTCTATCCGGCTGTTTGCTCTTCCTGGCTGAAACACATCGCCATGATGGTACAGCGGGTGCAGAGAGTCAGTCCATGCCCAAATCGGGGACCTTGGCTCTTTCACTTCTTCCAAATGAGAAAGTCGCTTCCAAATCCTAATTTAATACCGGCCGTGCGGCTTTGCCGACGATGGGGATCGTATCGCAGAGGGAGGTTACGCTTTCGGAAATATTAATCATGATCGATAGTGATACACCGGCTTTTAGCAATTGTCTGGTCACCACTTCCTTCCCCTTGAGAGAGAGCACGGAATAGTTCCGCTACAATTGACGAGAACGATTCCTTGGACAAGACCTCCTTTACTCTGCCGCCCAAGATTACAATACCGGATACTCCGCCCCTCGAGCACCCTGCCCGTCGCAGAAAGGGTCCACATTGTCGAAGCAAAGCCAGCGTAGCCAAGAAGGCCGGTCCGACAATAGAGGGCTGCCCTTATTGGGCATGTGATGATCGAGTCCAGAAGCAGGGTCCTCGGCACCCTGGAGGTACGCGTAGGCACAATTATGTGCAAGTGGCTTTTTTTTGTGGCCCTGTCCCCACCATTGCTACACATTCTTGGCTATCCGGGGGCGACTCTCACAGTAATTCGAATAGGAGGTGGACTGTGAACTTTCCGCCAAGTCTCCAATGTGATTGATCATGAAATCCACTTGCACAGTCGCAGTCTTTAAAACTGCGCCATTCCTCGGCTCTGCACCCTCCCACATGGAATCCCCTCTTCGGTTCGGCATTCCCACGTGGCCTCATGTACTTGCAGGTTTTCGCGGATCTATCACTCTGAAGCTACTAGGCTAGCCAGGCCTCACGGTGGTCAAGATGGCGCTCACATACAATCCCCTGGTC
This sequence comes from Diaporthe sp. P3_1W, assembly GCA_037177825.1. Lineage (NCBI taxonomy): Eukaryota > Fungi > Ascomycota > Sordariomycetes > Diaporthales > Diaporthaceae > Diaporthe > Diaporthe sp. P3_1W. Next base: position 8,264,840 of record JBAFXB010000001.1, read on the forward strand.
GAGATGTGGACGCTCTATGTTATAGGGTCCGTCGTGATCTTTGCCAGATGCATCACTCGATGGAAAATGGTTGGTTTTCAAGGGTTTAAACCTGATGACTATCTCATTTGGTTCTCATGGGTCTGTTCCTCAATTCATACTAAGTATTAGACACATCATTACTGACTCGGTAATAGATTGTCTATACTGTAATGTCAGTAGCAGCCGACATATGTGGCCGACATGCAGACCTTCACACACTGTCCCTGGAGCAGCGCAAGACCATGACCGAAGAGGAGGCTGAGCCCTATGTCTATGTTACTCAATGGTTTTGTGCCGGCGTTGCGACATACATTGTCTTCATCTGGTCTCTCAAGTTCAACATGCTCTTCTTCTACCAGCGGGTTGTTGACGGACTAGCAGTCGACAAGTTCATCAAACCCAGCTTGGTCCTCGTTTCTTGCACCTTCATCTCAATCATATGCATACTGTTCGCTTCTTGTCGACCTTACTATAGGATGTGGACGATGTTTCCGGATCAGGGAGGTAAGACGATCTCCTCGGATCATGGACTTGATCAACGCCCACCCGACCCCGTTGCAGAGCTGACTTAAATAGCGAACTGCGAGCCCCAAGCCGAGATTTACATGCTCCCTGCGCTCATCATGAACATTTTTACCGACCTTTGCATTATGGCTATACCTGCTCCGGCCATCCTGACTGTGAGGACCACCATCCAGCGCAAAATAAGCCTCGTCGTCATTTTCTCAGCCGGCATATTCGTTATGATCGCTGCCATCCTACGAGTGTCTATGGTCTTGGTAGGAGGTGATGGCGGAACAGCGGCTATCTGGTCCTGCCGCGAGGATTTTGTTGCCATTTGTGTCGGGCAGGCCCCCATCTGTGAGTTCCCTTTCAAGATCAGCCTGGCCCACTTCCCGGCGTTTCCACTGACTCCTGGCCTTCCAGTACGGCCCATATTCACGAGACGATTCTGGACGGGAGAAATGTCCTACGGACGTTCTGGCCAATCCAAATCAACCATACCAAACCAGAGCGGTAACGACGCGTTCGAGATGGGCACGGCTCGCAAAGGCACGATCCACGGCTCGAGGAATGATATGAGCAAGAAAGGCAACGATGTCACTATATTCTCAACACACGGGAGAGACAGTGATGGCGACTCGACAGACAGGATAATCAACGGCGGAATTGTGGTGAATACCTGGGTGGGAGTCGAGTCTGAGACTACTGTAAGCCGAGAACCTACGGCTACAAGCCACAACCCGTCTTATCGGGATGCATCACACGCTTAGGGATATATACGGTTCAGCCTCGATGTGAGCTGGGGAAGTTTTAAGCTTTTTAATTATAAATACAGCGTTTTGTGTTTTCTGGAGCCATGCATGAGTCGCCGCCTTCCCAGACCCTGGAGTAAATCCTCGCTCGGGCCAAGGTGTAGGCTGTTCCCCGTTGTTACGGTACATTGACTGGGTCGGTGTTCTAGACCTGCACTCTGCAACAGCACGAATCAGTCACGCCTAGAGCTTGTTAGCAGGATCTTCGCAAGGTGCTGCCTGGCAAAACGCACGATGCTTAAGGGCCGAAGACCCAAAAATATGTCCAACCCTTGACCTTAGGCCCAAAGTTCGTCGCTGTTAGTCTTGCGGCTCTGTTCGTAGCTACATCGCACACCGCACGTATTCCCTCATCAACCAATATGGTTTTCTTGCTGCAATCTGAAACTGACGAACTCGTGTGCATCTTTCTTGTCGCTGCAAGATCTGCCCGAACCCTGTGCTTATGAGAGTACCGAGGGTAATCGCACATTCAATGTGATTACTCGGGCGGGACTTGGAGTTCTTTCTTCCCTGAAGTCGATCCGGGAAGGCCTTGACTCGATCAGCCTCGAGATGTATGCACGTGGCAACATTTGTCCATTGCTGTCTACACCCCTCAAAAAGCGACTGACTTCATGTTATTAATAGGAGTGAACAATTCCGTTTTGGTTGCATTTACTATAAGAAACTGTAGCCGAGTGAGTGCTTGGAGTTCACGGGCTTGTTAAGGTCCCTTGGCTGTATCCTGTCTGCCGTAGCTTTTAATGACGGAATAACGAGCCTGCCACTGGACAGGCAGGCAGAAGAAGGCGGCGCGGGGGGCAGGCAACTTACCTATAATGGTTTTGAAGAAAAGAACCACGTCATCCCTGGTGAAAGGCATGCTGGTGGACTGGTAAAGGACATGCTTGTGGAAGGCCTTAAAGCGTGTGACCCAGAGAGACTGGTTCTGCTCGGTGCCAGGGGCGGGCTCATTGAACTCAAGGCTCTTGATGGCCTTCTTAGAGGAGATGCAGTCCTGCTTGGCATTGGCAATCATGAGGTCGATGGAGGCCTGGCCAACCCGGCGATCGTGGGCGGAAGGCAGCAACAAATCGTCATCCGAGAACTCCAGGTCAGAGGAGTCGAAGTCTTGGAGGGCGGCCATCCTCGCCTTGGTGTGATGGCGGGCTGGAGGACAGAAGACGGAGGGTAGATGTTGAAGGAGGTTGAAGGAGGTTGAAGGAGGTTGAAGGAGGTTGAAGGAGGTTGAAGAGAGAGGAGGACGAGGCGGGGAGGGGACAGGTCCAGGGGAGCAAGATGAAGGGGGACACGGAGGGAGGGAGGTGCCAGAAACTACTATAGCATACACCAAGATATGGAACTAGGCACTTTGGGATAAGCGAGAGCTTTTTAAATAAAATAACTCTCAGTTCTTACACTCAGGTCCTTATTATAAACAGGTCCAAAGTTGCTAGTAAACAGCCTTGACGGGAAGTTATAAGAGTAGCATCAACCAAGCCTAGATCATTAAGACCTAGAAAATCTATATAAGAAAAAGTATGTATCTCCCCGGGTGTAGTTGCCCTAGTGATGCTCCGCTATGATTGCTCGCTGTACTTACTTAGAAAATAATATAGTTTGCTCCGCTGATGAGAAATAGCACGCATCTCCCTAGGTGTGGTCGCCCGCTTTGCGGGCTTAGAGAATGGCATGGTTCGCTCCGCTTATGTAAGGTTGATAGGGGATGCCCAACGAAAAAGGCGGCGAACGTAAGTACTAAACCGTAGCCGAGTGAGTGCTCGGAGTTCGGAACAATGGCGTTGTGACACGCTACTTGCCCTGCTCTAGCCGGGACCAAAATGGCGTCCATTTAGTACCGTGCAGGATAAGCACTAACGTCTGAGAGTGAATCAATGGTGGCTTACGATCGGCGGCTGACGCTGCAGGAAAGGGAGGGGCTCCTTAAAAGGGCAACAACGTCCCTTAGATTATGAGCGATCTCCCTTGGCATCGATCTCGCAGTTGCCAAGGCGCAGAAGAAAAGAAGGTTACATCACGACGGCTCATTTCGATATGGGTATCATTGTGAGGATGCTGGGCTCAGGCCTGGGCATGGCCAGTGAAGCAATACAGTATGTGGGCCCTCAGCTCAGCACAGTCGCACGAGAAACAACTCCCCTTTTCTAATTTTGACCTTGAGAACACATTCAACTCCATTGTCTTGGCCCGAATTATCGAATATACATTTCTTCTGCCGGGGTCGGAAGTCAACGGTTACTAACATGAGTGACAAAAAGTGACTACCGTGCACGCTCTCGTTCCAGGTCCGCGCAAGATCAGCCGACCGATCCCGCAATTGCTTCATCGTCTAGATCAGCACCGGTTCAACCGGAAGCTCCTCCGGAGTACGTAGAGGTTGCCGACGAAGCCACAGCCGATCAGCTCGTACGCAGCGGCAAAGCTGAACGCGTTTCCGACTATGCAGACGATAAAAAGCGTCAGTCCAAGGCTTCCGAGGCGGGATATCCAGACGACGATGATGGCTCGAGCAGTGACGAAGACTCAGACATTATCGAGGTGAATGATGAAGCTGCATGGGAACTAGACGACATGGCAGAGCGTGTTGCGCCTCCTTCATATGCCGAGTCCGAGGCAGACCTGGTCACTCCAGCGGCCGCAGAGAACGAGTCTGAGGAGAGCAAAGTCAAGAAAGAAGAGCAAATGATCCGTGACCTGCTCAGCATGGCTGGGCCACCGCCTCAGCCCACCCAGAGGATCCCATGTCCGGTCATAATTCCTCAGAGGCGGCCAAGGAACAAGGACCGGGGTTTCGTCAGGGCATATGCTCCTGTCCTGGACAACTGTGGTGTGAGCCAAGAAGTTTTCTTGAAATTCCTCAAGGATTGGCTTGCAGCCAGCCAAGTGAGTAGCGCCTTGCCTGGAATCAAGCATCACTTGGCCTCGTGCTAATCAAAAGCTTAAGTCCGACCCTTGGATCGACATCATATTCATCGCAGCGGGTGTAGTTGGGTTTGTTCCAGAACTGGCCACTCAAATCGTTAGCACGGTCGTCCAAGTCGTTGCTGGTACTGCAAAAGAGCTGCAGTCGCGCTCGAGGCGGAACACCTTTCTCGACCGGGTGAATCAAGAGCTGTTCATGCCTCGCGGCTTGTATGCTATGGTAATGGCATTCAAAGATGAGGTTCCTGGGCAGCAGCCCCGTGGTCCCCTGAGTAAGCTGGCCAATGCAACGGGCAAGGCCCTTTTCTCTGCAGAGAGGCTGGACATCAACCAGACCGTTGCTAAATACAGTAACCCCGATACCGACATGTCCAAGCTGAAGAAAGGAATGCAGAATATCAGGCTCGTCAGCGGGAAAACGCATGGAGAGATCGAACTGCCCGAAGCAGCTGCTCTGGTCTTTCCGGACCTGGATCGAGCTGCGGACTCGGACCTGAAACAGCAGGGCAAGGGCAAGGACGCTGTGAGCGAGAGTACAAAGGAGAAATGGAAAGGTGCTGGCAAATGGGTTCAAGATTACTTGGACCGGAAAGCTCAGGCTTCTTATGTGAGCCTCAGCCACCTCATGATACAAATTGTCACAATCTTGCTGATAGTGTCATAAATAGGAGAGAGAACATCAAGGATCTTCTCTTGCGGTCCCAGCAGACTCGCGCCCAGCCTTCTCCTCGCGCTTCAGCGACCCCAACCATCCTGCTAACAGCGGGTCACTGATCTCCCTGCTCACAGGTGGTTCTGTCAACCCGGCTGCCAGGCGCCAGGAGCGCCGCGCTGCTAGGCAAGATCGGAGGGCAATGAAGCGGGAGTACAAGGACCAACGGCGAATGGCTCGCGGCAGAGCACCACGAGGGCCCAGACAGCCAAGAAGGCCAAAGGGCCAGAGGAAGAAGGGCATCATCAAGAAGATCCTTCAACAGGATGTCCTGTACCTGTTGATAGTGAACTTGCCCACGGAGCAGGAGGTACAGGAGTCTGTGGCGAGGCTCGAGCGGGTTATGACCGACAGCCACTCGAAGTCGTAACCGACACAATGCATGGAAGACAGGTAATCTAGTCGCACGAAATTCACCGTTTTATTTGAATTGAGGGTCGTGTGGCAAATCCAATTTAAAAGAAGTGAATATAGAGACTGGCCGGTTGAGCAAATGCAGATGTCCCGAGCAAGGTAGAGCAATCATCGTCTCCATGTCTCTGGTTACTTTTGCTTAAAATAAAAAAACCCAGTGTGTGACTCTTTGTGAGATTAGCCATGAACAATGACATTTTGTGCCCTTTCATTGAATGCAATTTCAATTCCTCGCCTTTTGTCAACTTTACTTGTTAATTTCTTTGCGTCGGCCCAGATGAGCCAGTAACTATTGGTTTGACGGTGAATCCATGGCTTACGATCCTAGAGCCCAATACAAAAAGGCCATTTATGCGGTCCAATGAACAATTCTCAACCATTGCAAGAGGCAACTCAGAAACTGAACAGAGCATCGTCCCCACTACAAGTCAGGACACAACACAATCTCTGAAGATGAAGACTCTCTTTCTTCTTACGATCTTGGTGGCAGCTGCTTCTGCTACCAATCTACTTCTTCCACTCGTAAGTAGCTTCATGTCATCAATCGCTCCCCCCCCCCTTCTCCCTCCCATCAATTTCTGTTTCTTTCGTTTTTCAATTCCCCTTGTCTTCATGTCCGTCTTTGGGACGCATCCTACAAAAGCTCGCCTATTTTATTTCCTATGCTAACTCCTATAAATTCAGTATACCTGGCCGGCAAGTGGAGCTTGGGATAATATCTGTAAGGCAATCGAGGCGAACAGCCAGCTGATCTTCCAGATCATCATCAACCCCGACTCTGGTCCTGGAAACCCGACCCCAGGAGACAGTGACGAGTACATAGCTGGCGTGACCAGACTGAACTCCTATTCCAACGTCCAGCTGTTCGGCTACGTCCACTGCAACTACGACACCAGCTCCGGCGACGAAATCGACCGCAACGTGACGCAATGGAATTCTTGGAACGCAGATCCCAAGATATCGATCGATGGCATTTTCTACGACGAGATACCCAACGAAGAAGACGACGGGAAGAGCGTTGCGTTCCTAGCATCGCTAGTCAAGGCTGCCCAGTCCACATTCGGTGATCGCCCTTTCAAGAGTATCTTCAACCCCGGCGCAACCCCAGAGCATGTTGAACTCTATGATTCGGCCGACTACATTGTAGTTTTCGAGTCGGAGGCTTCCTCGTACAACGAAGCAGTCCTCGCCAATCAGATCCCCCCAGGGAAGGCGAGCCAATCATCGATCTTGATTTACGATTTCGCTGACCAGGGGGACAATGACTAACTGAGGACGTGGCTGCAGGACATGGTCTCTGCTGGTGTGGGCAGTGCCGACATACTCAACACTGGTTACAGCGAGGCCAACGATGACAGCAAGCCGGCAGGCATCGGTACTGTTGCTTCAATCTTGTCATCTGGTGGCGGTCATTCCGCAGCCAAACTTGCGCATGGTACCGAGTTCGCTACTTCGAGAGTGGACTCGGGTGGGAATTCATCCCCATCCAAGTCTAGGAGACGCCGACACCATGTCCGCACCTGAAGCCATGAGCAGCGGTGGGGCATCTTACAACACTCACGATAGTGGCGGGGAGGAGAGTGGGGACTGCTCAGTACCAGGACCAAGAGGATATGGATATCCAGGAGGATGATGGACCCCAAGAGGACGGTGACCTCCAAGAGACCGGTGACTGACATAGGTACTGAGTTTGATATTTTTGGGACACTGTGCAAGAATAGATCCTACCTCGAGCCAGGGTATATATTCAATATAAACAAAAGCGCCCTCATCCGACCATGATATATTTGACGCTCTCTAGATTGACCAAGCATGTAGCCAGGTGGGATCGTGACCAAGATGTTTGCTAAATTTGGCGCTCTTGGATGGGATGAACGGAGATCTGGGAGAAATCTACCAGTGGCTGTTATTGGGGACTTAAGCGAGCTTGCCATGGTATAGGACCCTGTGACCAGTAATTGATTGCAGTATATGTCGCGTTATATCACCATCCTAGTTTTCACCGTATTTCTCGTTTTCTGAAACACCAAGCATGCATCTCATTGAGGGATAGGCGCGCGCGGCGGTGGGAAGGCCCGGAGCTAGCCCGTTGCCAAGCTGTGAGGCCATCTAGACTCTTGTACGGATGCTAAGGCATAATCCAGGACAGCATAGGCGAGTCATCCCAGATGCTGTTCAGATGAATGTTCGTGGCCGGTGAGTGACCGAAGCATTGATTGCCAAGGGAGGGCTAGAACACCGTTGCTGCTATATCGTTGCACTAAAACAGGGCTTAGACGCATCGAGGCCAGCTGTATGGTCCCGTTGTTTCTGTGACAGCCTTGGCAAACTTTCTACCGACGGCACAAATCGCCTGACATTGGGATCTGTGCCCCTGCCAGTTCTATACCCACAGGTCAACTGCTATAGCTTTGTTTTCATTGGGAGCAAGGGCCAGGAACTCAACAGCACTACGTCCGAAACGCAGATTCAAGGGACCGTGGCTCCAAAACGGGCAACAAGGCAGCCAGTAAAAAAGTGCACCTTTCCCTGGTATATTGCACCCTCTTGAATCCGTTTCGTCCAAAGGTGGAGATAGAGGAACGCTTTGGAAGATCAACAAGGCTGAAGAACCTTGACAGGGGTGATCTTCAACCTTATGAGCTTATCCTGCAGACACATTGGGCGGAGCAGATGCTAAATTTGAATGTTCTTGGCGGCCTCAGCCCTGGTGACACCCATCATCACCAGGCAATGGAAAGTTTCGATCACGCCGAGAGACAGTCTGAAGGCTTGCGATGTCAGTACTTAAGAAAGGGAAGCGGCACGCCATTTCCGGCTTAGATCTGTTCATCAACACATCAGCCATCAGTTCTACACACCAGCACGAGCTGCGTCCTTCGTTTCAACTCAGTCATTCTCTTGTTCGAATCATTCGACTACTACAGCCTTATCACTCTTTGAAGGCTTATTTTACTCAATTGCACTCTTTACAGACATCCGTTCAATCCTATCAAGATGTGCACCAAGAAGATCTTTTCGTTTGCAGCCGCACTGCTTGCGCTTCAGCCTGTCTTGGCAGTCCCGGTCGCCGACAATGCTCCGGCGAGACTATTCCCACGCAACGAGACAATAGTTGTTGACCCTCCTAAAGACCCCAAGCCAGACATCACAGAAATCCCAGAGATGACAGAGGAGGAGCTCCAAGAGCTTATCGACTATTTCAAGGACGAGGGGATCCAGCTCGAGACCAGGACCTACGGTATCGATGAACTCGCCGCCAGGAACGAGCAACTCGTCTCTCCAGACTCTTCCCTTCTGAAGCGTCAGAGCGGGACGTCGAAGGACGGGCCTTTTCTCGCTTTCCTCGACGGCGAGGTAAAGCCAGGCACGAACCCGCAATGCGAGGACTTTACTCTTAACGGCCCTTTCACGAACATCCAGTAAGTTCTCCGGCTCACAATCTCGACGAACTCACAACTAACAGATATCTTTCAGTGTCTTCATGTAAGTTGATTCAAAAAGACTTATGCTGCTTTCAAGTAATCCCATGGTGGCTGTATCAAATTATGCAACATCATGCCCTTACAACGAATGGGTTATGGCACTAGTTTGCATGTCAGCCTTGTTATAAACATTTACTGACATTGAGCGTCGAATAGGGGCTCGACCAACTTGCGCGGTATCAAGGCTACGAGCTACTCGGGCAACACATCAGAGCTGCACTCCAACGAATCGCTGGCAGACGCCGAGTTCACATTCGCCGACAACGAGCGCATCACCAAGTTCTCAATCGCCCGCACCAGCGCAGACAGCATCTACGTCTCGGGGATGAGGTTCGACACCGACGCCGGGAACAAGTTTGAAGTCCTCGGCAGCACCTTCTCGCTCCCCGACTCGACGGGCCCCACCTGGGTCGACATCCCGGTCGGCTCCGGGATCCTGGCCCGGCTCCGCGGCACGAACTGTGATAGTATGGAGATCTTTGGCAGCTTCGGCGTCGACTTCCTGGACGAGCTGAACTCCATCTCCATCACCAACATCGACTACGAGGGGTTTGCCAACAGCATCATGCCCGCGGGCCGCGGGACCCAGATGTCGGTCGGCTCGCAGATCCTGGACAACCGCAACAGCTCCGTCTCGCAGACCATCACCCTCCAGACCACTGACGCCGTCACCGAGTCAAGGACTGTCAACACACAGATCCGGGCCTTGGTGGGGGGAAGTGTCGCCGTCGAAGGCAAGGTCGGGGTCCCACTGATCAGCGAGGGTTCGGTCAGGACGGAGGCCAACTGGCAACTCGAGACACTGAACGTGAGTATTGACACCGTGAAATACTATTTATTTTCGATATTTTGCACTTTACCCAGAACCCAAACGCAGTTCCGCTAACATTTTGACGCACAGAACGATGCTGAGATGGTTGGCTCGACCACCACCCGTGCTGCAACCTTTGCTCTCGCCTGCCCGGCGGGCAAGTTCTGCACCGCCAATGCCTTTTTCATGCAGTATAAGGTCGATATTAATATCAATGCGACCTTTACGGCTACCACAAAGTCTGGCTCAACGTACAACTGGGTCCAGGGAGGCACGTACAAGGGAGCCGACAGCATGGCCATGCAGTTCAACGTCACCGAGGTGGACCGCATCAGCTAGGCGTCTTGAGGAGGACAAGAAGCTTGCACTGTTCTGGAGCATCTTTTCTTTCTCTTCCTGTTTTGTCTTCGTGTAAATTAGCTTTGTTCGGTTGCTTATAGTGTGGGGCTTGACGATTGTTACGATTTGTGTTTCTGCGGGTTGCATCATGTTACGGGACTGCGAACGACCTCGCAGCTATAGAATTTAGAACATCGCTTGTGTATCTAAATCAGATTTTTCTGCTACTTGTACTTGAGAGACGATTGTAAGATTGATTGTATGATTGTACTGCTTTCTTACGGATGCTTGGTTTCACTCCACGTGGGTAGATACCTGAGATGCCCTACCTGCCCAGAGATTTGATGAAATCGGTGCAGCCTCCAGGGTTTGGACCACCCTGAAAGGAGTTTGGAATGCGATTCGCCACAAATCTTGGGGGCGGTCTTGGTATGGGTACTGACCCTTGAGGTTTTGCCCAGCTCAGCATCATGCTATACCTTTCAAGGCTCTGTTCAAGGTCCCTTAAGTAACGAAGGATAAACCCGCCGGTCAATTGTCCGATTTCAGGCATCGCTCGAGCGCCATGGACAGTCTGTTCTCGTGGACCGTGAGCTGCTATCTTGAAGGCTGTGCCTTTTGTAATAGTATCACAGATTGAAAGTCAGAGGCAACTGCTTGTCACCTTACCTCGGAAAGAAAAGATAGATCCAGAAGTCTACCTCCGTAGACGCCTTGGCTGCACCTGGCCGCAATCAGGCTCGTTCTAATCCCATTCCATAGGACCGTATCGAAACAGTTTGGAATAGGGTGACGTATATCTGATCTGAGGATAGTATCATATGTAGATAGGCCTTTTCTCGCTCATAAGCTCATGTAGTGAGCGCTCGCCTATGAATGCCTATTTAAGCAGGTAGAAGCGAGAGAGGCGGGCTTGGTATGTGGCCGAGATCCTCGCATCCGGCGGAGGCTAGCCAGGGCGGGACGTTTGACACGTGCGGTAATAATGCTGTACTGAGCTTAAACAATGCCCGGTAGTCATCGAATGGGCGATAGCGCCGTATATCTGGGCGGCCAAGCACCCAAGATGTGTCTGAGCAGGGCCCAGACAGCAATCTGACAGCCTCCGCAATCTCCTTATCTCTCTGCCGGGCCCTTGGCGGTCTCCACCGAGAGAGGAGATATGTCTGTTGCCAAGCTCATCACTGACCCCCAATTCGTAAGTGCTATTCCCCCTTCCTGGGGTCAAATCTTGCTTATCGGGCGTACTTACGCTGACGGCTGACTAGCAGACACCACGCGACATCCGGGGAAGGCGGTGTCGATCGCCTGCGGTGCGTGCAGTATATGTTGAACCATGTGGCCCGCCTCGCCCTCTCTGCTGACGGTGCCTGTCGTTCATTCCTCTTCCCGAGTCGCTGAGACAACCGACACGACACTATGGGTGACCTAGAAGACCGCAAGGAGCCTTTGGGCATCTCCTCCGCCCAGTCCACATCCGACACCAACGTCGGCGATGTCAAGGTCGCCGGCGGCGGCCTCGAGCGACGGGCCGAATTCGAAACGCAGCGAGGCCTCTCACCTCGACATGTGCAGCTCATGGCCATCGGCGGAAGTATCGGCACGGGACTCTTCGTCGGTATTGGCAGCGTCCTGTCGGAAGCAGGCCCGTTGTCGCTCGTCCTCGGCTATCTGTTCTGGGGCATAATGTTCGTGTGGCCCTGCTACCTGTGTGTCGCCGAGATGTGTGCCTTTCTCCCTATTCGAGGGACAATATTTGAGTTGGCATCTCGCTTTGTTGATCCTGCATTGGGGTTCTCAATGGGTTGGACATATTTCTTTGCCGGGACCATGCTGGTAATTAGATGCCCGCTTCATCGTTTATCCCCACCCAAATCGCTAATCGAGACTCTTAGGTATGTGTTGAATATTCAGCAGTGGCCACAGTCATCCAATTCTGGAATACCGACATCAATCCCGCCGCATGGATCGCGCTCGCCATGGGTGTCTGCGTCTTCTTGAACGTTGTCGCCGTTAAGTGGTATGGCGAGAGCGAATTCGTCATGGCCTCGCTCAAGGTCTTGCTCCTCATCGGGCTTGTTATGGTTACACTCGTCACGATGTGCGGCGGCAACCCTCAGAAGGACGCCTACGGTTTCAGGAACTGGGGCGGCGGGAACTACATGATTCCATATTATACCGAAGGAAACACTGGTAGATTTCTGGGGTGGTGGTGAGTCTAGTCAACACTGATTGAATATGCCATGCAGATGTACTTACGCTGTGCTCAGGTCTGTCGTTATCTACGCAGGATTCACGATCGCTGGCCCGGACATGCTGGCAATCTCTGCCGGAGAGATTCAGAACCCGCGGCATACGATTCCTCGCCTGGCGAAGTTGATCTTTTACCGTCTTGTGGGATTTTACGTCATTGGCGTCCTTGCTGTGGGAATCATCTGCTCCCCAACGGACCCACGCCTCATGGGAGCGCTTGAGGACTCGTCAGCTGGAGCAGCGGCGTCTCCCTGGGTCATTGGAATTCAGAACTTGGGCATTACTGGGCTGCCTAGTCTGATCAACTTCTTGATTCTTACATCTGGACTGTGAGTTGGCAGCACTCTAGCTTCTGGTTGCATTATGCTAATTGCCAAATCAGGTCATGTGGAAACGCCTACCTTTATTCGGCCTCTCGAACCCTATATGGTCTTGCACGAGGTCAGTACCAAATTCAATCGCAGGCTTTGCCCATGAAAACTTACTGACCGACTTACTGCAGACGGCCAAGCTCCCAGGTTCTTGCTTACCTGCACAAAAGCAGGCGTCCCTATCTACTGTGTCGCCGCCGTGTCCCTAATCACCTGCATCACTTTCCTCGTATCTTCGAACAACACCGTCACCGTCTTCTACTGGTTTGTTGATCTCACGACGACCGCGCTCATTGCGACGTATACCGGCATGCTGTGGACCTTCATCGGCTGGTATAGGGCAAGAATGGCACAGCCGGATGCGGTGCCTCTGTCTTCGCTGCCCTACATTGCACCGCTGACCCCGTGGTCCGCATACTTCGCCTGTGGCCTCGGGTGTTTCACATTGCTCTTCATCGGCTTTGACGTCTTTGTACCTTTCAATTATCAGACCTTCATCACGGATTATTTCGCGGTGGCGTTTGGACCTTTCATGTTTGTCCTCTGGAAAGTGGTCAAGCGGACAAAATTCGTGTCAGCGGCTGAAGCAGACCTGCTTAGTGGAAAAGCGGAGTGTGACGAGGAATGCAGGGTCTGGGAAGATGGTGGAATTGAAGAGAATAATAGGGCACGTTTGGAAGGCATGAATGTGTTCCGAAGAGCTTGGGAAAAGTTGTGGTAGTGCATGTGGGGACCATTAGAAACGTCCGTACTGGAGACCAAGTACTAGCATTAGCCATGTCACAAACCTTCATGATCGTGGCCAGTCCGGTCACAACCAAGCCTCAATAGATGAATAAACAAGCTCACACGTGAGAGAACCTCCGCTCTGGTGTTGCTCAAATGTGCTGTACACGCCCTTTAGGTCATCAAGCCCCACTTCAGTTTGCAGCCAGTTGACGTTGTCCCCTCACTTGAGCACGGGTTGACTCATCCAGACCACACTCCTCCGCGGATCCCACGGCCTTCCATTTCTTTTTAATTCTTTTTTGGTTTCTTTCCTATCTTTCTTTTCCTTCTTGCCGTTCAATCATCATCGTCTTCTCAATACGTGAAAGCATACCAATCACCAGACAGCATGAAGACAATAGGCCTCCTTGGTGGCATGAGCTACCACTCAACAGCCCTCTACTACACCTCCATCAACGGCCATGTCCAGCGGGAACTCGGGGGCGCAGCCTCAGCTTCAATGATAATGCACTCATTCAACCACGCAGAGACTTCCGCTCTCTTCACTACCGGAGACTGGGATGCGGCGGCGGACAAGCTCATCGCTGCTTCCAAGGGCCTCAGGTTGGCCGGCGCGCAGGGCCTCGCCATCGGTTGCAACATCGGACACAAGGTCGCGGGGCGAGTAGAAGCCGAGGCCGGCTTGCCCTTGCTGCACATCGCCGACGCTGCGGCTGATGAGATCAAGAAGAGAGGCCTCTCGAAGATCGGCTTGCTCGCAACCAAAACCGTCATGGAGGACGACTTCATCAAGGGTCGCCTGAGCGAGAAGGCTGGTGTGGAGGTCTTGATCCCGGAACAAGAGGAGATGATAGCATTGAACAAGGCCATATTTGAGGAGCTCAGTGCTGGTATTTTCCGAGACGAAACGAGGGCGAGGACTGCCGCTGTAGTAGACGGGCTGATCAAAAACGGGGCCCAGGTTGTGCTTCTGGCCTGCACCGAGTTACAGTTCGTAGTGGAGGCTGAGGATGTCGCAGTACCTCTTCTGGACACTATGGAACTGCACGCTAAGGGAATAGCAGACTGGGTGCTAGCTGAATGAGACTTGCGAAGATTTGGGAGTAATGCTGGTCAGTAGCCCACACATTTATACAGATATATCATCTTTAGTAATCTGTTGCACTGAGTGAACTCGATGACACCGAATTCACAAGCCATCATACACCGGAGCAGTGAATCACCTGCCCCCACCTTCTTGACGACCTGCGTCACAAACGATTGTGAAATGGTCTAGGATGATCGGCTCCAAACGGCGAGTGAAGTGTTCAGGGAGACATAAAGCCACTGCTGAGCTTCAGTGATACATAATTTTCCAAGTTAGAGTTCAGGACTTTCGAATGTTTGCGTTTACGTCTTGTCGCAAAGTTATGGGGCTTCGAGCCTGCCCTGCACACTCAATCTCTGCAGGACAAACGCATCGACCGCTCGACAAATCCATCCACTACTATGATATCACATTGGCGCGTACCCATACCCGAATCAATAACTCTCACCAGGACCCCTGAACCCTCGAAGACAGCAAGATGCCCAAGCACAGTCGTGCGGCGAGCTCCCTCTCCTCACTTGATGCCGAAGACAATCAGATCGAGCGCATCGCTGGCGTGCACCTGGACGGCAACCAATACTATCGCCTAGGGTGGGATATTCAGCATTTCTCGAGCCAGGAAATCAACCCCATTATCCTGAGGATGTTCCTTGAGGGACGGTTCCGCCGTGACGGTTACGGACTGAGCTTGATCGGGCACGCCATGTATCAACTCTGGTCACCGGAAGCACTCACTCAGGTAAAGTACAACCACTCCAAGTACTCCAGTTTGAGAACTGACTTTTCCAAAGACAGACATCGACTCCTGCAAAGATGCTTCTCGAGACATGGACAATATGTACCGGGTCATCAGCTTTGGGGACTCGGAGCGGAACCAACACTAGCAATTGCAGAAACGGGGTCTGGCACGTTATGGTCACGCAAAATCCATTGTATCACAGGGAGAATGAAGCGGTCATTGCAAAACATACTGCTGCATGAGCAAACTTAAAATCTCGCTAGGAACGTGAGATGGGTCAAAACAACAGTCAAGATCAACGAAAGGACAAAATGACAGCTCACTTGACAGTGATACTCTCTCCTGGTCTTCGTCTAGTCCTTTGCGGTGCTCTGGACCAGACTCCTACCGCCGGAAATCGTGTACCTATCTCAATCCTGCACGTGACGGACCCAAGTGCTCTAGCACACACGGTCATAGGCCTTCGTTGCTCACTCTACATGTCAGTCACAGGAAGCTGCTATCCATATCTCTGACTACCTCTGTAGGTCACAAGCCGTGGACTTTGTCTCAGCCTCGACGTTTCCTACCTGACAGGAAGCAGTGAAAAGTAACCAGCCGACCACAAGCCCACAGTATGCAACTCTCAAGTCGCATCTACACAAAATGACCGGAACCTCGACCTCAACCATACTCTCGGACTGGTTATCCGAAAAGATCAATCCCTACCACCTCAAGGCCTGGCTGAGTCTACATTTTGGAAAGGGGCGGTATAATATCAACGGGCGCTTTTTGGAAGGAGTGTTCAATACCGATGGAACGCCCAAGAAAGTGTATGAGATACGGGCACCAAGGGGGATACGGGAGGTGATCATGATTCCCCAGATGCGATGAGAAGTGTGTTGTCCCATGAACTAACCAGCCAAATCACATGCAGTTTGAAGTCTTTCCATTATGGGAATTTGAAATGCGTGATGAACGGAAAGTTTGCGAAGAACGGAAAGCTGCAGCAGACCTGGGCCAGCAACCAGAAGGAAGTACCGTTAAACATCTGGCAACGATAGTTGAGACTTGCGAATCAAGTCCGGCAGATGAGGTGTGTTATAAGGATGCGAGTTAAAATGTCGAGACACCAAGCAGTATGTACATGTTCTCAAGGGCTTAGTCAGAAGACAGTTGCCACCTTGCGTCCTGGGGGATATATCATCAATGGGAAATGATCATAACTATTCATATGCATAAAAAAATGCAAATGTTTCATCCATCACTAGCAGGGTAGAAATTCAAGAGATATCTGGTTATGATAACCCATTCGATATGAGGCCCTGCCGCTTCATGTCAGCCAAGCTCTCATCTTAGCTCTTTCTAGAATAATTCCATGCGATATCCTTGAAGCCCCTCCTCGGCTTTGCTTTCATCCCCCTTTCGACGAGAGGGAAGAAGTCATTAAGCAATTTCGTTGAATATGAGAGCCCACTACAAGTGCACCTGCCCGTAAATATGACCAGACCTCCACCATTTATTACCTGCTTTTTTCTTCGAGGTGAGTTGCCTCAAGTATGTGCACTATAGCACCTGTGGAAGGGGTTTTCGGGCCGCACAGCCGCTGGATTCGGTGAAACAGCTCAAAGCTAGGTAATTCTGCTCAAGCATAGAATTGCTTACTCTGCTATGGGCAACTAGGGAGAGCACATGCCGAATGCCAAGAATTCTTTCGCATGACCAGAGACCGTTGGGCACGTCCCGAGGTCCACCGTGCGACTGGCAAAGAGCTGGAATACCGGGCGGCTTGTCGAGGTTGTCGCTGCATGTTGGCCGGGGAAATTCAACGCCGACAATTGTGAGCTGTGAACCGATATTGATTGCACAAAATAGCCAGAACCTGGTACCCCTCACCAACGCAGCATCGGGCGTGGGATGACTGAGGGCTACCGTCACACTTGTTGCCTACATTGTGTTGGCGCGGGTGGCGGTCGACGAAATTCTAGGCCACGGGACGGTTGGGTGGATGGAATGTGTCGGTACACATGCAGCGCATGTAAGAGTCACTCGACAAATGACTGACAGAACATGACCAGCCCGCCCATCGATCTTTACTCAACCTGTGGAAATCGTAAAGTCAAGCCCCTGTATTAAAGTTTCAGAGCAACCAAAACAGATGCCGAGCCCAGGTGCGAGTATTCGCCGAGTCCACAGCTGGAGAATTTAGTAATAGCGACACAAATTGTTTTTTGATCCCACGCCTTGTGAAAATCCGCCCACGCGTTCTGCGGGGAAGTACCGGTAAACACCAGATGGCCTCTTCCCTCCTTCAACACAGCAATGCTTGCTTAGACTCTTTCTCATGGAGAATCCAAGCCCCTGAAATTGCTCTTTACGTCACTATGCGTTGATCTCATGCAGCTGCTCGCGGTACCATAGGTCAGGGCGAAAAGAAGTGGTGCAGTCGCGTATTTCCCTGCAGAGTCGCGATCATCCGCGGAGCTTGAGAGTCACAGGAGCTGAGAGGAGAAGGCGCCCCAAGGGCCGGGAGGATGCCAGCGTCGTCGCCATTCGTAGAAAAGGTAATTATTTCGCAAGCAATTACAAAATCATCTTTAGTCGCAGTCAGGTGCGTGACTGTCAGTTTCCACGAATTAATAGGAGCTCTCAGCGTCCTCCAGGCGGGGAGGCTTCTGTGGGGCCCCACTTCTCCCCTCCTTGAAGCACCGAGCGTTCGGCGCTTCTCACCCGAACGGTACGGGCGCTGCAGCATTCCGGTCCCCACTCGCACCCCACCCGACCGTCCTCGAGCGGCACCGTACCGACCTGTCAGAGCCGGTTACCCTCGGCGGGCCACGCCAACACATTCGGGGCCACCTTTTCCCCGCGGCATTTTGGGCTGCCAAGGGCTGCGATCCCAGCACAAATCATATGATAGTCACATACGGCCACATGCAGAGGACACGGGCAGACAGGTCGCATGCATGTGGGTACATAAATAACTGCACATGCCCACCCCCCAAGTCGAAAGTGGGCCGGTCAGCCAGCAACAAAGCAGTTAGGAAGTACCCGCCCGTTCCGGGTGCGAGCAACAGAGTGTCCCTCCTCTTTCTCACGGCCCATTCGTCCCACAGGGAGACAAGGAGAGAGAGGCTCGAGTATAATCCTGACGTCAAGGTTTGTGTCCTAGCAGGATTGAGGAGCGAGGCTGCATTCTCCCTAGCCCAAAAGGGGCGACGGCGACAGGCAGCTCCCAGGGTGCGCGGTTTAGTCTCGACGACTTAGATCGCTTGCCTGACCATGATGAGGGCTTAACCGTCGGAACTAAGTTGAGGATAGCGGGGAAGGAGTCGCGTTCTAAGCCACGCTCACCCGGGATCAATGTAATGTGTGACCTCCAGGCTGTGCTTGAGCAGTCGTGCAGATCGACATGATCGGTGCCCACTAGAAGGTCCGCCACAGTCTTCCATATTGAATGCAGGTACCAGTTGCCTCCTCGCTTCCCACTAGGCCTAATCAGGCCTAGTACAAGATTATTATAGAAATTATAAAATATCTTATAATTTAAAATTAAAGATTTATATAATATAAGTTTTAAAATAATAATTAAAATAATATAAAAAATAATATAAAAAACATTATTTAAAAGTTTATATATAAGATATTATATAATTATTTGCCGTATTACTTATATCTTTTAAAGTAACTTAATAATTAAATTCAATCTAATACTAGTTCAAGATTAATGCTTTAAAATACTCAGTGTAAGAAGTCAGTCAGTCTCCTTTCTGCCAGGTACGATGCCACTCTGCTAACAAATGTAGAGTCCAAACCTACCTAGGTACGCAGTCTTGACAGAGAACTGCAGTTTGCCAGCTGGCATGTAGTTCGTAACATGCGAACGATTGCGCCATATGGGTGCAGGGACTGAGCTTCCCCAGGTGCGTCACATCGCCTGCGGACTCCCAGTCACCAAGTTCCGAAGTGAAGCCTGTGCGGCTGCTGTATGGCCCAGCGACACCAAGGTGGGTTCTCGACATGGTACACCATGTAGCTAAAGGTTTGAGCATCCAAGCTATTCCCTCGGCGGCCAATTGTTGACATGTAATGCGAGCGCCTCATGCACCCGTGGAACCGTAGTGCTGATCCTGGACATGCCGAGCCTTCGATGTCGTCGGCATCTGTCATTGTGATCCGGGGCGTCGTGTTGTTTGGTGTTGAGCTGAATATTTAAAGCCCGTCGTCCGCGCGGTCGATCGAGAGGAAGAGGATCGATTCTGCACCTCCGTCATCCACCTCCCCGAGCCCAAGCATACCTCAAACACACAAGACACAAGACACTCTGTCGTTTCCAAACCCCCCCAAAAAGCCCACACTTAGCCATCATCTCTTGACCCATTCAACATGTCCGTCACCACCAACACCGCCAACAACCCCCACCTCACCCGCTCCTACGTCCTCAAGGACGCCGCTGAGGCGCAGGACGTGTACGATGCCTGGGCGGCCACCTATGACTCTGACCTCCGTGACCCGTCCCAGAACTACGTCGGCCCAGCGGCCGTCGCACGCCTGGTGGCCAAGGCCCTGGGCACGCCCACCATCAGCCCGGAGCTCCGGCTCCTGGACGCCGGGTGCGGGACGGGGCTGGCGGGCGTCGAGCTCGCGCGGCTCGGGGCCAAGCACATCGACGGGCGGGACCTGAGCCCGGGGATGCTGGCCGTGGCCCGGCAGTCCGGGGCGTACGAGGCGCTGCAGACGACGGACCTCAACAAGCCGCTCGACGTCGAGGACGGCCGGTACGACGTCGTCGTGTGCGTCGGCACCTTCACGCACACGCACGTGGGGCCCGAGGCGCTGCGCGAGCTCGTCCGCGTCACCAAGCGCGAGGGCGTCGTCGTCGCCACCGTGCTCGACGACATCTGGGAGAGCCAGGGCTTCAAGGCCGAGGTGGCCGGGCTCGAGGCCGGCGGCAAGGCCAAGGTGCTGAGCGCCGAGTCCGGGGACTACAGGAAGGGTTGCGGGGTGACGGCCACCTTCGTCGTTCTCAGGGTCGTGTGATGCTTTTGTCGTTTGTTTGTCTGCGAGCGTGAGCTGTGATGAAGCGTGACAGTGTGACTGCTGCATGTGACGATGATGCGTGAAGAAAAAGCGAAGAAAAGAAACGAAAAGTGCCATTGTGAGCTGCAGTCGCGAAATCGGTGTGATATCACGAAGACGAAAAGATCGGGATGCCTTCTTCTTCCGGAGTCCACTTACTGGAGCCCAAGCAAACACTGGAGCGCCGGCCAAAAAATTAATAAAAGTCAACTGTCGTACGTCTGTCATCGTCGATCAGACACCTTCTTCAGACACGCGCAGGGACCTTCATCGTCTCAGCGGGTCGCTCTCCCACCTACCCGTGTGCGCCATGATACTGTAGTTTGAAGTGTTCACATCCACAAGCGATTTGCAGAGCGGGGTTCTTTTGATGTTGTCTATCAAGGATGCGACCTCCGCACTTTTCTAGTTTCGTGGAGTCATGTCTGCACAGTTCCACCATTCATAGTCTTGTGCCACTTTCCCCACTGGCACCCTTTTGGGGCTGCTTCTTAACCTGAAAAGTTGGAAATCAACTTTGAAACTTGAGCTAACTGGTTTCTAAGGTAAGTATTTCAAGGTATAGTTATCAAAGTCTACATGTCTAGGCATACCCAGCAGACTTGCCTCAATGTTGTGATATGGGTTGGATCCCGGTGGGCACTTCCGAAGGAATTTTGAGCTGGTTGTACAACATTGTTCACTTGCAGTGCCCAAATTAAGCGACTCTTACTATTATATTATTACAAGACCTGTCAAATGAAAAAGAGACCCAGTACAGTTCCAAAACATGGTAGCAACACCAAATTCCGGGCTGCCGAGTTTGGTTCGGAGGTTGACAGCACTGAATTGCATCTCCCAAATGTCTACGGGTAGATTGTTGCAAATAACAACTCCAATACCAATCGATGATTTCATCGCGTCTAGTAAATAGGGGGAAAAGTTTCAAAGTTTAAATCTAGATACAAGCAAAGAGTACACATTAAGGTCACGACACAAGAGCATGGGTTGAGTACCCGGATGGTATCTAAGGAGGTATACCAATAAAACGCCAATGTAGACTAGAATGGTCCCAACCCCCACATATCATGCCATGTCATTTATATGAGAGGCAGACATCAAGACGCTTCTAGACTATGCGGAACCACTCTCTTCACACAGAGGAAGGAAATCCAATTGGTTGCCTAGTCGTACGGAGGGATCCCCGCCCCTGTAGACACTCATGAGAACAGCATCGCGGGGCGTGCGAGGCGCGGCCTCGCCTGCGGCTTCTGCCATATCATTTTCCTCTGCGCGTTTGCCAAATCCACCGCCGGTAAGAGTAATTTTGATACTATCCCTAGTAGGCAGTGGTTGGATTGGCATACCATCATTGGTACGGACAAATGCGTGAGGCTTTTGATATGTCTATTCCCTTGAAAGTGTAACTGTCTCACACGGTTGACCACCAATTCTTTGTCAACGAGAATTTTGAAGAGCACATTCGCAACAATTTGTCTCCGGACACAGCAGAGAATAACTCCAAGGCTCTCATCCCTCAGCCCTACAAGGCTGTGACACTACCTGTCGATTTTGCGGCACCTGATATCACCATTCCTAAGACAATGCCTTCCCTGTACCATTACGACACGACTTGAGCGCCGGGCCTGGATTCAATAAGCTGACTGCCAATGGGAGGCATTCCGCTTTTGCCAGTGTCCTAGGTGAGGCGGCTGATGGTCTACTAAAGATCGCTGAGGGTGGCCAAGCAGCGAGGACATCACATCAAATGTGCGGCGCCTGGCTTGAATGGCACTGCGGTGTCGGGATGGCACCAAGATACTTGTGAGCGTGCTGGCGGTTTGGTGAGATGCATACTTTACCCTATGGATGACAAGACCAAGCCCTGACGGACGTGACCACTCTGCTCTATGCTGAATTGAACGTTGCTCAATAATTTGGGGACATGCAGAACGTCGACCCTGTTGCATCGATCTGGCTGGCTACCTACTAATAGTACACGTAGATACGCGTACTCGGTTGTCGTGCACAATCCGGCCTCTTCATTATCGGGCTCGGACGATTGGCGCTTACCACCCAATGATCGTCAAACGGACGGCCGAATTTGATTCTCGACCGAAAAGAAGGCCTGTAAGCTCCGAAGACGATCGGCGGCTTCCCCGGGAACGAGTGGGGACACCTGAAGCTCACATCCTTGCTGCGACCCGCAGGGCCCAATGAGACGCTGAGAATTACCAACGGGGGAGCTTGTTTAGCACCTGCAGCTGTGCCTGGAGCACCTGAAGCACTGGCCTTTGACAGGTGACAGCAGTCGCAGCCTTCCAAGTGGAAATGGCGAGCAGACCAGATCGGAGCTCGCTAATCATAATGAGCCGAGGCGAGGGGTGACCGATCATACGACGGCCCTGATGGTGCCATTCTTGTCCATCTTCAAACAGCAGCCAGTAGCTCTCTGCAGCAAGTCGGCAGACGCGCAGGAAGCAGCCCATACGCACGAGGAAAGCATACATATATCGGCAGACTCCTGGAGGGCAGCCGCATTCCGAATATCATTCCTTGGACCGCCAGCATGCCTTCTCCATTGACCCTTCTCCTGGGACTTGCCACACTGCTATTCGGCGTCTTTGTGTCTCGATCACCGTTCATGATGACCACAGCCCCAGCTTCCGGATCCAAGCCATGGGCAGACCAGCCCATGAAGCTTGTTGCCACTCCCCAGTACGAGTCCAAGAAGGTAAGCCGCAGTTGGCCCACTGTTCGAGAACTGCGTGTCCCCCCAAGGCCATGGCGATAACACGGCTGACACGCACCGCTGCGCATCGTCACAGACGGACCTCTTCAGTACAGGTGCAACGCATATGGCGCTTCTGCACAACTCCATCTTTAGAGGATACAACAGCATCTACCTGCAAGCACCACATGTCCAAGATGCGGACAAGGCCGACTTTATCGGCTACGCCTTGACTTGGTTTAAGTTCGTCAAGTCGCACCACGATGACGAGGAGGAGTCCCTGTTCACCAAGGTCGAGGAGCTTCTCGACGACAAGACCGTCTTTGAAGACACACACAAGGAGCACGGTACGTCGCAAACCAATGCCTGGGCAGGATGCTGCCCACAACGTGCCAGCCAAGAGTAAAGCACAGCACGCTGACGCTCACCATTTTCAGAGTCCTTCCTCCCCGGCCTCGCCGAGTTCAACAAGTACCTACTCTCTGTCCAGCCCAACCCACCAACCTTCGACCCGACCGAGCTCGTTCGGATCATGGACGGTTTCGCTGCCAACTTCGAGAACCACTTCCACTCCGAGATCAAGACGATCGCGAATCTGGCCGAACACCCGAACGCCCCGGCCCCGGACACACCCAAGGCCGCCGAGGCGTCCAACACCTTCAAGGTCTGGGGCAAGAACACGGTCACCAAGGCAGGCACGACGGATGTGGTCCCGTTCTTCCTGCTGAATCTGGACCGGTCCACCCAGTTCGAGGAGGGCCAGTGGGCGAACTGGCCGCCCATCCCCGCGCCTATCAAGTGGGGGCTGATCAACATCGGCGGGTGGATCAACGGGAACTACTGGAAGTTCTCGAGCTGCGACGCCTCGGGCGCCAGAAGGGAGCTGTACGCCCTGCAGGGTGAGAAGGCCAAGGCGTAGTTGCCGACCGGTCTGACCACGCTGTTTTTTGCGAGCCTTTGGTTTTGTGCGTTATATTGTCCAGTCTGATGGCCGTTGCTACTGGGATTTGGTGCGACTGGGAATGGCGTTTGGGTTTCAAGTGTTGATTTTATGTGGCCTGGCAGTCCACGGCACATGTGCGTGCGGGAGCACCCATGGCACTTGTTGCGTGGGCAAAAGCACAAAGGACCTCTGCGCAGGTCTGTAGGGGCAAATAGGTGTTTCTAAATTCTCTGGACTTGGTGTCGCTGGGGATCTGGCGTCGACACACAGCAGAAAATGATACATATCAATCTTTACTATTGCACCTGTTGGGACGAGTTACGGGGAAAGGGTGGCAAGACCTGGGCCGTGTTGCCTTGGACATTTCAACTGCGATTGCAATGTGGCTTTGTTATGGAAAATGCTGGGCACGGTGGGCTTCGCAGACGGGATCGTTGCATCTTTTTGCCAGACCGCCGACCGAGTCCTTCCTGCCTAACCCAGGGACAGTCGACCCTGCCATTCACGCTACACTCCTGGACCAATCCCCCCCTTGCTATTTCTGTGCACAAGCAGGAAGGCCACGAAAAGCAGTCTACCGTGGTCGACTGTTCGTGATGCTGGATCTGGACCCGAATCCCCCACCCCAACAAAGTTATTCCTCGCCCGCTCCCGCTTCTGGCTCTTTTGTCTCAGTCCATTTTTAGAACTCCGTGTTTTCGTCGGGACCTGTCCAAAACGTCCTTTCTAGGCATGATCGAGGAGAGGAAGCGATCTTCTGCCTTTGTCCCAAGGGACCAGAGCCCGCAAGACAGGCCCGCTCGCAGTCCAGTCTGACCTGCCCTCCGCTTTTAACACTGATTCCGCCCGCCGTGCTGCGTGACAACCTGCGAACCAAAACTCCCATCACCTCAAGGAAACCTTCCATTCATTTCGAAACTCCAGCAAAAGACTCAACATGGATATGTCAGGCATGGACATGGGGACGATGTCGGGCATGTCAGGCATGACGATGAGCTCAACGGCGACGACACTGGCTACTTCGACGAGCGCAACGGGCGTGTCCCTCTCATCGACGGCTACGAGTGCGACGATTAGCACGACCACTACTACGGCTGCAGCAATGGCCACCGGCATGGGATCGATGGGAATGAGTATGAGTAGCGTTGTGGGCAGTGCTGGAAGAGTCTGCGAAATACAGGTGCGTGCCTTAGCCTCGCCCGATCACGAGAGGCAGCAGTCCATCTATGCCGCTCTGATAAGCTTGAATACAATCGATTGAACGATCGGCTGACGAATAAACCTTTTTTTTTTTTTTCACAGATGCTTTGGAACTGGCACACAATCGGCGCGTGTTTTATCACACCAGAATGGCAGATTGCCTCCTCGGGGGCGATGGTGGGCACTTGCTTCGGGGTCATCTTCCTGGTCATGGCCCTCGAAGCCCTCCGCCGAAGCGTGAAGCAGTTCGACCGTTACCTCATCCAGAAACACAGGGAGGCCGCCGCAGCCCGGTACCATCAAGTCTCGCCGACCGCCCCGGCGGATGCGAACCAGCAAACGCTGCCGGCCCCTGTCACGGCACCAGCCGAGTGCTGCAACGGGTCTAGGAAGTCCAGCACCACGGCCGTGATCGGATCCGATTGGAACGGGGTTGTGGGTGGTGGCGACGCCGCCGCCGGCGTCAGGGAGAAGCCGGGCTTGGCCGCGAAGGCTGCCCGGGGCGCCGCTGCTGCCGCTGCCACTGCTGCTGGGGGGATAAGTGTTGTCACCAGCGGGGAGCCAGGGTGTTCTGCGCCATTCCGACCCAACTTGTGGCAGCAGATGATCAGGGCGCTGTTGCATGCCGCACAGTTCACTGTCGCGTACTTCATCATGATGTAAGTTGCCTACCTAGCCTGTGGAGATGCGACGAAAGGCCCGAGGACGCAGGAAATACTGACGAGTGCCTGACCCATATCTCAGGCTGGCGATGAACTATAACGGATACATAATATTATCCATTATCGTGGGTGCATACTTTGGCGCTTTTATATTCTCGTGGGAGACGCTTTCGGAGGGGTCGAGGTTGAACACGAGCGCGACGGAGGAGCCTACTATTTGTTGCTCATGAAGCAATGTGGTCGACTAGTCTCACGCGTGTGCATATAGGCATGAAAAGAGGAGTGTGATGGGCTGTCAGTGGAGGGCCAACATTGTATAAAGTCGGGGTGTGATGGCGTACTGCTGCACCCTGTGTATTCAGTATGCGATATTGGTCTGCTTCTTCTCGGTTGGGTCCGCGTGCTTTCTTTGAACCTTGGCGCTGGTGGGTTGCGAAATTGTTACTATCATCCAAATTGAGCCTTAGGTCATTTCGTGATCCTAATAAAATTGACCCAAGTCATGATGGTCCTCATTCTATCACTTGGCCGAGGAGCCGTTGTGGTTGTGGTTGGGGTTGATGCTGACTCATCGCATCGCATTGCGACGCATCGACGCCCAAAAGGAGGGATGATTGAGCAAGGCGACGACAACCCTGCTGACCAACCATTCATTCACCCATCGTGAGCTCCAACTCCATCATCGCATCAAGTCGGATCGAATCCGAGATCACTCCATATCGCAGAGCAGAGTCCGTGCCGCCTTAGAACAAATAATTGCGGTTCAAGGGACCCGCTTACGATTCTTGCGAGCCGAGCCTCAGTGGCGACGCTTTTGGTTGCGCCATCGGTGCCGAGCGGTGCGCTTTCCTGGCACGGCCCGGCTTACCAAGACCGCGTTGCCTCGGCGCTTACCCTTTATTTTGCGACTCTCTTCTTTACGACGTATTGACCATCTCAGGCCTGGTCTGTGAAGACCACTCCTGACGCATCATGACCAACAAGCCGCTAGCACGTAGTTCAGACGGCTGCTGGACCTGCCGTCTCCGACGGAAGAAGTGTGACGAGGCTAGGCCTCGCTGCGCAGCATGTGACGCACTGGAGATATCGTGCCTTTACAGCGATGAGAAGCCGGAGTGGATGGACGGTGGGGAGAGGCAGGCCCAGAAGGCTGATGAGGTGAAAGCAGAGGTAAAGAAGAAGGCCGCCTGGAGAAGGGAAAGGAAATATCTGACCGGGATCGAGCCTGGCATCGAGGAGTTGAGCATGGCCGATACAATTTCGGACTTGACCTTCACCAGCCGTCAGGGTGATAGCAGCAGAGCAGCCCAAACCGGGGCGGATAAGGGCGCCTCATCGGCGAGCAGCTCA
Source organism: Diaporthe sp. P3_1W (assembly GCA_037177825.1). Taxonomy (NCBI): domain Eukaryota; kingdom Fungi; phylum Ascomycota; class Sordariomycetes; order Diaporthales; family Diaporthaceae; genus Diaporthe; species Diaporthe sp. P3_1W. The sequence goes on from JBAFXB010000001.1 coordinate 8,291,965, forward strand.
TGGGACTCGCCGCAGAACTCCTCATCTGATGGGACAAGCAACAATACGCCTCCATCGACGACCTCTGAAGCGGGCGCTTTTACCGCTGTGGATGGTGGCATGTACATCCAGGGACAACATTTCGCTCCTACTGCAACAGCGCCAGGCATCTCATCAGCGACCTCTGTAACTTCAGTGGCCTACAACAGCCTCGACGAGCGTGAGCTCACCCTCCTCACAAATTACCTTGACTATGTCTTCCCTTTCCTCTTTCCCTTCTACCGGCCGCCCTTACTACAGTCCGGCCGCGGGTGGCTCCTGATCCTGCTCATGCGGAAGAGGACCCTCCTTCACTCGGCCTTGTCACTGGCGACCTACTTCTTCGCAGTGGCAACCGACAACTTGATATCAGGACACGAGCTTTGCCGCGAGCACAACCGCTCCGAGCTGGAGAAGCAGCACGAGCTCACCCTCAAGGAGCTGCAGCAGGACGTCGCGGTGGTGAACCAGAAAGGCGTCGGGTCGGACCTGGTCGAGAGCGCGCGCATAATGGAGAGTATCGTCCAACTCGTGGTCTTCGAGTCCGCCGTGACGCGGAGGGTAGCGTGTGTCGAGAGCTGGATGGTGCACCTGGATGGCGCCTTTGTTATGTTTGAGCAGATCATGGAGCACCATGGTTCGGCCGGCGAGGGGGATGAGAAGCACTACTGCTGGCACGCGATAACGATGCAGTTAGGGGCGGGATCACAGATGCCCACACTAGGCTTCTCGCCGGACGGCGACCCCTACCCGTACAATTCTGACCAGGCGGCCATGAAGTTCTTCACGGCGCTCCTTCTCTTTGCGGATGTCATTTCTGCCATCGCGCTGGAGCAGACGCCGAGGCTGTACAACTTCCACGGCATCTTGCTCAACTCCGTCTCAGGGAACTTCGCCGGTGTCGACATTACCGGACCTCAGATCAACCTCGAGAGTGTCGTCGGCGTCAAGAACACCGTCATCACCCTTCTCGCGCAGGTGGCGGACTTACACGCCTGGAAGAAGGAGATGACCAAGACAGGGTCGCTGTCCATGGTCCAGCTCGTTACGCGGGCATCGGAGATCGACACGCTCCTGCGGGCGCTGATCCAGTGCCTAGAGCAAGAGAGGCAGGGCGGCCCCGCCTCGCCGGCCACGGTAAACCCGATCGACTTCATCGCGCAGTACAACGCCGGGCTGCCCATCATCCCGGGCTCGAGCACCACCTGGACGAGCCTGGTCTGGGCGCAGGCCACCCTCACCTACCTCTCAACCGTCGTGTCGGGCTGGCAGCCGTCGTGCCCCGAGATCCGCGCCAGCGTCGCCGCCACGGTCGCCCTGCTCGCGAGCGCGCCCGCGCCCGCCTCGGTCCGTGCCGTCGTCTGGCCCTTCTGCGTCACGGGCTGCCTCGCGCTTCCCGAGGAGGAGGGGATCTTCCGCGGCATGGTGGAGGCGCTGGGGCCGCTTTCGAGCTTCGGCACGATCGCGGCTGCTCTGCGTGTCATGGAGGAGGTGTGGGCGCGGCGTGGCCAGCTGGGGCCGGACTGGACTATGGCTGAGGGGCTCAGGGGTGTGGGAACGGCTGTTATGCTCTTCTGAGGTGGCCGTTGTTCCCTCTCTGCGAAACTTTATGAAACTCGGCGAGGCTGGTTCTGTGACCAGATGTGGTGTCACTTTCAGCCTGCGAGAAGAGTAGCACCCCCCCCCCCCTCCCTCATGCTTTATGTTCGCACGATGAAACTACAACTAGGGTGCGGCGGAACCACGATTAGATCCGGGTCTTGCGGCCTCAGGATATCCCCTGCGCTTACTTTTCAACTGGAGAGTGAGATCCGGAAATCATAACGGCTTCCCGAGAGGACAGAGAGACCAGGAGTGAGGATCGTTTAAACCCCGGGCCTGAGAAGCCCAAGACTCACTCAACGATGTCTTCGGGACAGACTCGGCGTACTACCACTCGTCTTTGCTTGCCGTTTCGGCGGTCACAGTTTTGATAAGATGACGCTCAGCGGTTCATCAACAGACCGGGTCTCGGAATGAAAACGAATGGGACGTCAGACAAAGCAGTGAGGCTCCAGCAATTCTCTTGGACGATGCTTTTGAGACACTAAATGTCATAGGTCAACCGCCAGGCGATCTCTATTGCTTTCCACTCCATGGCCAGCTAAGTTTTGCCAATTATACGACAATTCAGTCACCGGTCTATTCACACTGTGCCTGTGTCCGTCTTGACCTGCAAGGTCTGCGGCGTAGGGGCCTGGTGTCATCTGGAACACTCAAAGTCACGATCAAATGGAATCGGATGACAGGACTGGACCCTGGCTCCGTGGCTGGCCTGCTGTCAGAAGCAAGAAATTTGTGGTGACAGTGTGGCTCAGAAAGGCCTGCATGAAGATGGTTCAGTGTATGCATGCCCAGTTGCGGATCCAGTTGGCTGCCTTAGCTGAAGCTTAATTCAACGGCAGAAAGTATGGCAAGCACCTTGACTTTTCTCCCCAGGAACAAAGGTCACACAGCCACTTCTGGAGTCATTCTTCAGGGGCAGAGACTCTATGCTACGGTTGTACGTTTTCCCAGATATCACATTCGTGCATCAATTGACCGGTGTCTTCACACTGGGAGGTGCGCGGAAGCAGACACTGCATCTTGACATCCGTCTGACTGAGGCCAGCCAGAAGTGCCTCTACCCGAGTTGCAAACCCACTACAACTCGACAGACGGTTTTCCGATGCAAATTATGTCACACTTTCTTGTGCAAATCAACGGTCGTCAAAAGTCAAACATTTGGATCACCGGTCCCGAATAGATCCATCGTCGCTCTGTATGGATTCGGAGCAAGGCCCACGATGTCCTGAAATTTCGCCTGCTTTACCTCGGGGCTGAGTCAGTGAAGCCCAATGAGGAGGTGTTGGGTCGGCACGGAAGCACACTGAACGGTTGATGCCGCTTGGCCCGCGCCTCCCGGAGTTCTGGGCAGGACCCTGATCTTTCGGCTGCCCGACAGGGGTGATAATTGCAGTGATAACACGCCGATGAAGCCTGCCGTACTGACTGACTCCTGCCCCTGAAGACCTCCGGGCCTCGAAATTCCGCAACGGAGACCGTAGTGCCACCAATGCAGCCGACTCCGTCGGCAAATGTCTCCTTAATCTTGCTTTAAAGGGGCGAGTTTCCCAAGAATCGAAAGGGGAACTTTGTTTGATTTGCAAGCTTGGAATCGTACAATCGCGCCAAGCATTCAGACAGCACAGGTACGATATCGACCGAGATGGCTTCATTCGCACGAATAATCGCGGGCGCCGCTGCCCTAGCGACGGCCGCTCGAGCGGCGTCCCTCCAGCAGGTGACCGACTTTGGTCCAAACACATCTGGAACCAAGATGTACCTGTACGCACCAGACTCCCTAAGCTCTGCGGGGAACAACACAAACGCTGCAGTTGTCGTCGCCATCCACTTTTGCACGGGCACCGCAGAGGCCTACTTTTCAGCAACACCCTATCCAGCCCTGGCCGAGCAGTACGGCTTCTACGTGATCTACCCGGAGTCACCCTACAACGGGACATGCTGGGATGTCTCGTCGCAGGAGGCGCTAACCCACGGCGGCGGCGCGGATACGAGCTCCATCGCGGAGATGGTGTCGCACACCATCAGCACCTACGGCGCGGACGCCTCCCGCGTCTTCGTGACGGGGAGCAGCTCGGGTGCCATGATGACGAATGTCCTGGCTGCGGCGTACCCGGACGTCTTCAAGGCCGCAACGGTGTACTCTGGGGTTCCGGCGGGCTGCTTCTACACGGGCACGGTAGACGGCTGGAACTCGACGTGCTCTTCGGGCGAGAGCATCCACACGCAGAAGGAATGGGCGGATACCGCGCTGGCTATGTTTCCGGGGTACACTGGCCCGAGGCCGAAAATGTTGATCTTCCATGGGACTGCGGACGAAGCTTTGTTGCCTCAGGTAAGAGAATACGGCCCACGCCATCCTCCTTAGGTGGTTTTGTTCGGGGCGCAAGCTGACCAAGTTTGAGTAGAATTTCAATGAGACCATCAAGCAGTGGACCGGCGTCTTTGGATACTCGGATGTTCCAGAGCAGACGTTGGAGCACACGCCTTCTGCCGCTTATACCAAATATGTGTATGGAGACAATGTTGTGGGGATCTATGGTAGAGGGATCGGCCATACTGTCCCGGTAATGGGAGATGAGGATATGGCGTGGTTCGGCATTTCGGGCACTACGACAGCTGCTCAGAGAAAGTTCCGGGTGTTTTGATCGGGCTGAGGACGGCGGAAATGCATTGCTTCTTCTTGTATATGAGTGCAGCCGTAGATAAATATCTCTTTTAAGGCTTAGCCTGTCTCAGCTGCAAGGGGGACAGCCCCATCAAAGACATGATGTGATTCTGCGCTGGGCTGGGCCGGTGCTGTGCAGCCTTTTATAACAGAGCCCATGCGTTACGAGACATAAGTTTGAGACACGTGAGAGCACGCCTCAAGCTTCTATTCCGCACCCCTACAGTACTCTCGGGTTTACGACAGGCAGCTATTTTTATTACCGCAACCGATCCGAATCCCTCTGGTTTGACCTACATTGCAATGTCTCGGGAAAGTCCCGGAGTGTCAGGCGGTCCAATGAGACGTGACTGGGAGGAGAGACCCCGGTGCCCTTTCTAATCTCGGCCGCGAAGACAAGCCGGGTGTCCGCGAGCTGGAGGGATGGGCAGTTTGCCTTGTCTTGGCAGGACTCACGCAATACGCAGCGCCAACTCCTCATCGGGCAGAAACTTCGAGTAATAACAATGAAAGCCACGGCGGCGGGCCGGCTGCGAGCCTGCATGGGCGCGTGGCGCTCTGGGGCATCCTCCTGGGGCGCGCGAACGCGGAGTGGGACGGCCGGGGCACCGTGATGCTTTGTTAGCCTCGAACGAGGAGGATTCTCTTTATCATCTCGCAGTGAGATCCTCCCAGCAAATGGCCATATTGGGCACTGGCTCTAGAGATCCTTACCCGTTCTGGTGGCCAAATTCGACCATCACGAGCGGCTGCAGGCGAGAAGCTTTGGGGTGATAATTACATGAGAAGCTTGGCAAGGATTAGTGTGAGTCTTGTTCGTGCAGTTGGGTGCTGCGGCCAGGTCACACAGACCCGCTGTCAATCTCGTTAATCTCGGGCCTTATCCTCGTGGAGTGAACACCTCCCGGGGACACCCCGAGACGAACGGTTAGCGCCAGGGGCAGGGAAGATTCTGTTTAGGCTAGTGGAATCCTCCTCTGTCACATCAACTCTAATCAACCCTAATCAACCCGAGCAATCACTTCCAACGAGCCATGCCCATCCCATCCCACCCTCATCTCCACAGCATGCATGATAAGGCTCCCCATCACGGCATAGGCTCGCTCTCTCTCGACGCGCAGAGCCAACGCGTTGATCACTCCTGGGGGCCCGGTTCCGAAGGGGGGGCCAACTTGTAGTGTACTTGTACAGTGACAGCAGGCCTGCAGCAGTCGAGTGCCGCCCCTTTTTTTCGGTTAAGTCGGCGTCTGCCTCCTCCTTCAGCTCCCCATCCAGCACCAGGCTTTCCCCCATTCTTTTCCGGGGTCAGGAGAAAAGCCAGACCACGCCAGACGATCTCTGCGGGCCCTGGGTGTCACTCCACAAACACGAATCAACAGCGAGTCGGCCAATGCCGATTTGATGAGCAACCGTTTCGTATCTGCACAAGGACGGCTGAACCCTGCCAGGCACCACGTCCACCCCTGACTCGCAGAGCAAAGAAGCTACTGTGGGCTAAATTTGGGATACGGCACCCGCCTGACAGCCATGCGTCTTTGTTGATCCTCTGATATAAGGTTAACGTGCATCCGCGTCGCCGGGACGAGGGCCCTTTCTTTGTCCTCATCGCTCGACTTTGTCCCAACGACACAACTCACGATCGTTTATTCTTGCTCCCAGCTATTCGTCACTCGCTCGCGAATCTGCTCTTACACCATTTTTCCGGACCGCAATAATAAAATACCAGCAACTAATTTCAAGATGGTCTCCTCCCTGACTCTCCTCGCCCTCGCCTCCGGCGCCCTGGCCCTCAAGGTCACCTCCCCCGACTCCAACACCATCTGGAGCACCGGCGAGAAGCAGACCATCAAGTGGGAAACCGTCTCCAGCGATGAGTCCTCCTTCAACATCTACCTGTCCAACAAGGCCACCTACCCGCCCACCGACGTCCTGATCGCCTCCGACGTCGCCTCCAGCGACGGCTCCTACGACATCGACGGCAGCAAGATCACCGAGGGGGACAGCTACACCATCAACTTCACCAACGGCACCAAGACCGAGCAGATCTACGCCCAGTCGGTAAGCTTTAAAAAAAGAAAACCAGACCCTAAACACGAGAATTATATGCTGATATTCTTCCGTCCTACAGAACCAGTTCAACATCACCGAGGGCACTACCAGTTCGTCCTCCTCTTCTTCCGCGTCCTCGACGGCGTCCGGCTCGTCGACTGCCTCCGCGTCGAGCACTGGGGCTGACTCTACGGGCACAGCTTCGTCCACCGCCAGCAGCGGCAGCTCGAGCGCCACGGCCACGGCCACTGGCAGCTCCGCCTCCGCGGATGCCACCGCCACTGGCTCTTCGACCTCGGGCTCCAGCGCCAGCGGAACCGCCACTGGCTCCAGCTCCTCCAGCAGCTCCACCTCCTCGTCCGCCGCCTCCTCCGGCGCCGGCAAGGTCGTCGCCAGCTGGTTCGGCATTGCCGCCCTCGCTGCCCTGGCTCTGTAAGAGCCCGGATTGTGTTATGCGGAACGGAAAGCGAAATGGTGGTTCCCTAGGGGCGGTATCCTCTGCGTGTCTCGGGCCTTTATCACCGCACTTATAGACGGGGGTTAATGTGTAATGAAATAGATACCACCATGCTGCATGTTATTGAAGGCCCGTGTTGTTCAAGAAACACTTTTCAAAAACAAAACAAAAAAAGAAGGCGTGGTCCCCACGTTGTGAGCACCGTTAGTTCGCATTGTCGACAAGATCTTATTTCTGCGAGGCTAATAACACACATCTTTGACCCCCACCCTGCTTGGTCTCGTTTTTCTCCCCCAGTTCGATGATATTCCCTCCTAGCCTGTTGTTGTGTCTTGTTTCTCGTAGAGCCTTGTCAGTGAAGTTCACGCAAGAAACACTGCCGCGCGCGCAATGCGGAAAAGGTGCCAGGCATCCGTTGTTACCCCACGGAGTACCATTAGCGGTCAGACAATCGCATCCCACAGACAGTGGAGTCGGCCGAGAGTCGATCATTTGTCCCATAATTCTCGCTCCGAGTAATGCGATATACCCGACGCGCTGTTCGCCACCACCTAGCTCCTCGGCCTCCTAAGGTGTTCCAGAAGCTTGCCCAGGCTCTTCTGGTCCTCCTCCAAGGTCTCCTCGTGGACATTTTTCGGGAACCCGTCGTCGAGCCAAGAGTGCAGGGTCCCATCGTCCTCCGCCTCCGGCCAATGTGTCGGTAAGATTCCGTTATCGAAGCATACATACCTCTTGGGGAAGATCCGAACGCCGCAGCTGTCCCGGTGCCCGAGGCCGTACTGTGGCTCGTCGTTGAACGAGTACGACTCGGCCTGGTCGAAGCGGAAGTCGACCAGGTTCGGCAAGTCTCCGGCGACGCGGTCCAGACACTGGCTCCACTTTCCACCGTACGCGAACGAGTCGCCCCAGCCGTCCTCGTCATCTTCGGGCAGCCTGGTCCAATCGTGCGTGCGGACCTTCCACTCCTCCATGTTGTCCGAGTCGATGCGTATCCACGAGGCAATCATGCAGTTGTGCAGGATGAGCTTCCTCAGTGACTTGATGGCGAGGACCCAGTCGAGGTCGTTGTCGTGTGCAAGCGTATAATACCCGAGAGCCAGAGTCTCGAGTTTCGGGAACGATATGCCGCTGGGATCGAAGTAACCTGGGAAGGGGCCCCAATTATCCGTCCTGTGGTAGATGGACAAGGCCTTGAGGTTCCCGGAGATGGGCTTCAGCCAGGCCGAGCAAAGGTGAGCCGGGAAGGTCTGCAGCTCGACCCGCGTGTAATCGTGGTCCGGCCCGTGCTCATTGAACTCCTGGGTGAGAGAGATATGCAGCTCCTCCAGCTGGCCCATGACGTCGCGGAAGAGGTCCGAAGAGGTGAAATCCGGGACCGGGCAGTTCTGCAGGTTGGTGATCGTGAGCTTCCTGACCGTCCTGTTTCCCTCGCCCGCCGCCCTGTCCTTGATGGCCCGAAAGATGAGCGCGAGCACGTCCCTGCGCCGCGACGGGTCCTCCACCACGTCCTCGTACCAGCTCGTCTGTCGGTCACCCACGCATTCCGGCGTGAAGCCGATCTCCACGGAGTCGAGGTTGGGAAACCTTGACAGTGCAGCGAGGGCTTCCTTGAACTCGTCGCCGATCTCCTCGTCCTCTCTTTCAGCACCAAAGTTGTCATGTTCGATATCTGACTGCGTGTGGATGATCGCATGACGGGGTATCTGGCGGATATTGTCGTCCTGGCTGATGCTGTTCCAAGTGTTGACGTGCTCTTCCAATGGGGAGACAAACACGTCTTTGAAGAGCTCCTTCGCGGCGTGCTTGTCCAATTCCTTGCATACCAGCCGGGTATTTGAGAGGTCTCTCCTGTCTTTGACTTGCTTGATAACATTTTCGACGACCTCTGGTGCGAGGCTAAGAAGCTTTGGGGCGGGTGCCTTGCCGCCGGCGCTGTCCTGCGACGTCATGATGCTATATGCTCGCCGGCTGCTGAATGGACCGGCAGGACGCCTTGGTTGCAGGCAGAGAGAGACTATGCGGGCTTTATACCTGAGAGTTTTCATCAGGGCTATATGAGGAGAGCATACGGGTTCTGTGAAGCGGGCTAGCTTCTGCCTGGAATGTTTCAGTCAACCACGGGCCCGTGGACGCTATTCCCAATCCTCGCCCCACCAAGCAAGCGTAGTCGGGTTGATTGGACCAGCCGCACCAGCTGCCTAGACCAGACCAGGTATGGTATACTAGAGCATTGTTGCGAATGAAGACTTAAGGTTTCCAGGTGTTTAGTGCATCTCATTGCTGGGCTCCATATACAGAAACGTGTAGGCTTGAATGAGGTGGGCGAGTGCCTAAGTCGTTGGACGTCATCCTTGGCACTGGGATCCAGTAAGAGGAACGAAGATTGATCCAATGATGTTCATCCGCGGGATCTAGATTACTCAAAGTCGCGGTGCTGCGGCCAGACATGCTACCTAATCCGAGCAGATGATGCATATCCTAAGATCGGTCGAGTCTTGCAAATTTCCAGAACGGAGCGCCGACGTCAGAATAGACTCCGAGGCTCTCGTAAAGGTCGCGCAGGGTTTTCTTTGGAGGATGGGATCATAATCTTCAAGTACTTGTGCATTAGCTTACAATTCTTCATACGTATGTGCAGTCTAGCTCAAAAGAAAAGGAGGAGACACTCCATCTGAGGTCTGGTATAACTGACTTCGATCCCATTTTGGGTGGCTTGTTGTCTGGGCCTTGGTATGATGAGCACAGCCCCACGCTGCTCAACACCTCGAAGTCGGCATGTTCGAAGCAGGTTTGATGGACCGTGTTGTAGTGCACCTGAGCAGAGTGTTCGCCATGCTCGTTGGTCCCGTAGAGAAAGACGTGTTCTTGTGCGGCGCGCTCATGGTGTGAAGGTCCTGTGCTCGTAAGCCGCTGAGTTGCATCCTGGGATTTATGGACGCTCAAGAGCCGCCTCGAGTCCTCTGGCCACGTGCCGGTCTGAATCATCTTATCAAGCCAGGCCTCTAATGCCGGACCGGGCTTGATGAGGTTGGACGTGGCTGGGCTAACTCTGTCGGTTATGAGGCCGCTGTAAAGGAAGCAGAAAGTATCCCCCTTCGAAAGTGACGATGTTGCTCGCCGGATGACTGTGGTTAGGGTCTCGGCCGGATCCTCATCGTGGATATATAGTCGCTCTTTGATGAGTGCACTTGTAAGGACATAATAAGGGCCTATAAGACATTTTAAGAGGGTGTCGGCTTGACTATGGGAGGTAAGAAACTCGCTCCAGTACACATAGAGTGCGATCACTCGTCTGTGTGGTGTCGGAGGTGATTCTGGAGAACTGGAAGCCTCGAAGGTTTCTGTAGGTGGGAATGAGGTGGAGTAGTCGAGCTTTCTGTCGCTCGATACCTGGTCACCATCACAGGACGAAGACAGGAATTTTCCCATTTCCAATAGAAAAGAGAACTGATGAAGCATTCAATTCGTGTGACAGTCTCGAAGCGGAGCAGCGTCTGTCGGCTCGGCCGTCAGTAAAAGCCTGTGGGATGCCCAGCATTATGAATTCTCCGACACTTGTTAGACTAGAGAATTTTGTGGCTGTCTGCTTTGTAGGGAATGACTTTTGGGATAACTAGTTGCAAGACCATGCTGGTGGGCTTATCAAGTGGCAGTCGAGTCCGCACTTGTAGGACTAGATGCTGATCAAGGTTTTAATAGCTTACCATTAAGAGACTTTAGCAATTGCCATGCCGTCTGGCGGGTCAAGTTAGTACAAGTTTTGTTACCGCTAGGAACTGCTCATGTGACCCTGCAGGCTTAGGTCTGAAAATCATCGTTGAATGGAAGGTCTAACTCAGGTAAAGCAAGCCGCCTATGTAGGAGGTGCTCTAGGCTGGCAATTTACCTAGGTACTTTCTGTGACCAGTTGTCACCCTTCAAATATCCGATGTGGCCAACACCGTGCCGTGCCCAAGAAGGCAAATCAAGCAGTGTCGTAGAGAGACAGTACCATGCCCTCTCCCAATCTCTTCCCCTGAAAGCCATGTTCTTGAGCTTCCTGATACGAGCCCAAGCCCATAATGATAAACCATCGCAGAAAATCCCATGCGTAATTCCCATCAACACCCCCAATTTTGTTGAAATCACTCTGGTCGAGTGAAAGTAGATTCCACCCAAACACCAATAACACCACCGTGCCCATTTTGATCGTCCCACCACCTTTCTCATAGCTTCTTGGATTTACCATGAACGATCTAGTCAATATCGACACTTTCAGCGTCGTCACGAGGATCGACCCAATGATGGGGAACCCATACCTTTGACTCCGAGTTGGGAGACGTTTCCTTGACCATCTTCTCTGCATCATCCCGCGCCTGACAAACCATGTCGAGAAGCTCGCCCTTCGCCATTGTGGCCGGGTGATTTGCGGTCTCTCCGAACTTTTGTATGTAGAGGCGGCTAAATGATTTGATGCAAGGCTCAATGAGGCCGATATCAATCGATTGACCAGTGAACCGAAGGCCAGAAATCATGCAAGTAAGGACGTGGTTGTCTACATCGACATTCTCGAGATTGGGGAAGAGATCCTGCAAGTAATTAGTTAGCATTGCTTATTCGAGGAAAAGAAAAGATCAATGAGGCGAAAGGGAAACCAACTAAAATCTCGCGTAACTTTCCACAGCAAGCTCGGGGGGTTGCGTCATTCTTAGAGGTGATGTTCAGATAAGGCGCGAGAGCGCTCGTCGGGCCGGGACAACCGCGTTTCTCGATGCTCTCGACCATCGTGACGCACTGGCGGAGACCCGCGACATCCTGCTTCGCCGCTAGCCTGTCGATCATGCCCGTCAGCTTCCTGAACAGGTGGCCAGTGTGCTGCTGGACCACGAACGAGGCTGAACCTTCCCTCTCCAAGCTGCCCCGCGCGTCCGCGCTGGTTCTGGAGAGGTCGCCAGTCTTTCTGCGGGTGTTAGCAAACCCGTCGCAGCTGGGCTCGAAGGCGACTCTCTTCCTCTTCTCTCCTCGCTTCGTACCAATGGAATCGATGCTAGAAAATTCGCGCACCATCTCGTCGAGAAAGTTCTTGTAAGAGTCGCTCGTGGCAGAGACAGCGTGCTCGGGGTAGGCATCCTCGTCACCATCGTTGTAAACGGTACCGTTTCGCTCGGGATGGACTGTCTCCAGGCGGGCAGCGCTTGGTTCTTTGGGCTCGTTTCCAGCTATGGACTGGTTGCCCGCATCAGGACCGCTGGCATCCTCAACGCTGCCAGCTGGGATTCCGGCATCATCACCATCCTGAACGGTTACTTCTCCAGCCTTGGAAGTCACTTTCGCAGTCACGTCGCGCAAAGTCCGACTAGCCTTTCCCTTTCTCCCAGAAGGCTTGGGGCTCGGCAGGCCGCCAGGCGTCGGAGTCGCGGGAGCGGAGACGTGGCTCGCCGAGTGCTTCACCGGGGGAGGAGACTGGGGGACCAAAGCGAGAGTAGCGTCAGGTGGAAATATGACAGCCTTGATCTTGAGATCCGAGGCCTGCTTTCGCTTCATGACGCGTGGGACGGTATCGTCGCGGAACGCTTTGAAGAAAAATACCTCGTCAGATTGTACCTTCCAACCTTGACAGAGCTTCGAGTTGTTGCCCGAGGTAGTCAAGGCGTAGAGGTGCCAGATCTTGACTGTCTTCGTCTGCTTTTTGGCGACAACGCGGAGGGCGTTGGGGGCGTGCGGGATAATGTCCAGCTCGTCGTCCTCGAAGTCAATGATACGCTGGCATTTCTTGGTCCTCTTCTGAACCTTCTTCGAAGCTTTGGACGTGCCGTCGAGTTGCGCTTCGGCGGCGTCGTCCCCGCCGTCCCGTGCAGCAGGAGACGCGGCATCAGCCTGTGACTCAGGCTGCGCTGAAATGGAAGCAGCGTGCTTGCGACTGCTTTGCGGGTTTGGTAGCATGCCAACCCAAATGCACTCGACCGCCCTGGCAGTGCGCTTCATCTCCTGCGCCTGGGGTACGAGGTTGGGGCACACATTGCCTTTTGCCGATTCAAGGTGCTGTGAGATCGTGATGCCCTGCGTCACCTTAGTCGCAAAGATGGTAGTACCACCGGTCAAGTGCTGAGGGACTCGGTGATCGTAGGCCTGGCCGCCATAGCTGAAGGCGTATTTGTCGGCACGGTCGAGATCGTCTTCAGACTCGGATGACTTGCGAGATTCAGGTCCGTCGCTCGTGGCTGCATCTGACAAGCTATCAGAGATCTCGTTCTGTTTCTCTGTGATTGCCGCATCGGCGCCGACGGCTTCAGTTTCTTGGGGTGTCTCGACATCCTGCTGCTCATGCTCACGAGCAATCTCGACTTCTGGCTCGTCATGACTGCCACCTTCCTCGGCCGGGTCGGGGCTCTGACGGGCAGCGACACCAGGCTGCGCAGAAATCGTGCTGTTCTGAGGGGCTTCATGGTCTGGGAGAGTCGTAGTGGCGTTGGGGGAAGGCAACGGCATCATGGGTGGCACCGCACGGGGCTGGTTGACTGGAAAGCGAGGGACGGGACAAACGGGGAGATAACGAGCGTTGGACATTGCCCCACTGCCTTGGGTGTTCATCGAAGCGACAGCCTGGGATGCCAGGTCCAAAGCATCGTTGGTCTCCGTACTAGGAGAAGGAGGGTGTTGCTGGGCCATCACGAAGGCGAGAACCTCTTCATCTGCTGACCTGGCAGTCAGTAAGAACTCTTAGTCCACGCTGAGTAGCCTGAAGGAAGCAATAGCCCCAAATAAAAATGTAAAAAAGGGTAATGGCGTTTTTGTGGGCTTTTGACTTTAGGTGGTGCATAGAGACTCACAGATATCAGATGAAAAGAGTTGAAGTGACTTTGGCGGAGGACAAGAATTCCAGGGTCAGAAACTGGATGTTCGAAACTTCTTTTCCCTTGTGAGGAAACCTTGAAGCTTTGCCGTATGGCTGTTGAATAAGTGTCGTAGATCACAGTCCGGCAGGGCCTGAAGCGATGGAAACCAACGCCTAGAGACGAATGTGACAGGGAAATGATTCTGCAACAAGTAGCAGATAGAACGACTGGGTATGACACGAGCCCCGTGAGAACGACAATGCAAGTAAAGGGGTAGGGCACGAGAAGTGGCACTAGACTGATGGAAGGAAATGAGTGCAGAAAGTGTTGACAACTTTGCAAGCTGTTGAGAAATGCCAACAAAATAAGCAAAAGCGGAATATGCCTCAAGAGTACTGAAAATGACCAGTTAAAAGCCAACGCTGGAGACCACGTATGTCCCAGTATCAGACGAAAAGACTTCCGCAAGTATCGTATTAGGTCCGCTTGAGTCGGTCGATCAGCACTGTCGCATACCCACTCGTTTGGGGAAGTTGATGGATTGGGAGGTGTGGTTTTGAGAAAGCAGATGAGTGACCCCCAGGCTGGGTTCAGCAGGCTTAGTGGGCAGGCGAAGACTTGACACGAAGGCAAGTCAGGGTTATTGCCCAAAGTCTTCGGGTGGGTAATAACGAAGGAGTCGGGTTCAACAAATTTGGTCAAAAGAGAAGGTAGTTGCCCATATCCGGAATTAGATCTTGCGAAAGAATATGCACCCAAGTGAGTGCTGCCGTGCTGACTCTCTCATGTGTCAATTTGCCTGGGTAGTTGAGTGTGATTCAAAACTGCCTTGTGGGAGGTGGCGGGGGACATACACCAAGTGGTCCATTATGAGAAGATGCTCAAGACCTTCTTCAATTACCTGTTATGTATATACGTACATTTCTACTATTATGTGACACTCTCATTTTGCAAACTTGTGGTTTGGACTTTGAGGCCCCATTAAGATCAGTGTCTGAAATGGTCACTGTATTCTATGGAATTTGAACAACCGGAAACTTTCGAATCATACGCTCCAGTACCCAACCACCCTATCGTTCCTGAGAGGAGCTGTCAATAAGTTCGACCAGGGAGCTTAGTTGAGGTAGAGTATGGGCACAGCCTTTGAGTCAGATCCATAAAGTGAACCACAGTCTCTGCAAACGATTCTTAAATCAAAGGGAAACGTAGGAGCGTTGGAAGAGATCTACAATTGTGCAAAGTGTGGCAGTGAGACGCTGCTGCGGAGATGTGATAGAAACGTGGACTTGGAGGTCCATTGGAGTCCCTGTACGGCAGGCGGTGAGGAGCTAGCTTAGAGATCGGCGGCTGCTTCCTGTACCTGGAGCGGCAGTAAATTTCGCGGGGGCTTGCTTTTGAATTACAACGACGCTCGTTTGCCAGAGCCCTCTGCGTGGAGTGTTCGGCGACGACTCCCACCCTACAAATACCAACAGACCTCCGAGCATCTATATCGAAACCGGCCCTAGAACGTCTGGTCAGTCATCAGTGGCCATATGATCATTCTTTTCATCTACCGGACATTTCCTTCATTGCCAAACGCCCCAACTCCTCCAATCTCCTTCGGCGCGTGACTCACCCTCAACACCCAAGTCTCGCATTTGAAGTCGGACCTGACCTCGACCCTCGTCCCTGCACTACGTCTCGAACTCGTGATACTCCCTGACAAGCCAAAACATGGCCGCCGTCTCCCCATCTGGGTCGGACGCGGACCCAGCCAAACTCAGCGTCCTGAAGGACGCCCTCTACGAATCATGCCAACACAACGGCGACGAGTCCCGGCTCTTCAGCCAAGAAGATCTCCTCTCCCTCGGCGTAACCGATGACGCAAACACCCTCCTCCGCGTCCTCCAGGCGCTCATCAACGACCGCCTCCTAATCTCCGTTGCGCGCCAGGGCGGCGGCTACCTGTGGAAATGGAGGCCGGCCGCCGACGCTGCAAAGTACCGGGCGCTGAACAGGGAGCAGTCCATGGTGTACGAGATGATCGACGACGCGGGCGCCGACGGAATCTGGTCGCGCACCCTCAAGGCGAGGCTGCAAATGCACGACTCCGTCCTCAAGTCGCACCTCAAGTTCCTCGAGTCCAAGGGCTACATCAAGGACATGAAGAGCGTCGAGCACCCCAACAAGAAAATGTACATCAAATCCAGCCTGCGGCCGTCTGAGAAGGCGACCGGAGGGCCCTGGTACACGGACAGCAACCTAGACGAGGCCTTCATCTCGGAGCTGCTCAAGGTCATTTTCGATTTCATCACCAGGCAGAGCACATACCGGAGCGTCCACAGCCTACACAAGGAGAAACAGCCAAAGAAGGGCGTGCTAAAAGGCGACAAGGAGGCCGCCGCCGCAAAAGGCAAGAAGAGGGCCGCAGAGGACATCTCAGGCGAGGACCCGGCGCCCGCGCCGCGCGAGAAGCACCGGCACAGGGAGCCGAAGCGGACGCAGCTGCTGCCACTGCCCGCGGGCTACAACGCCTACCCGACGGTGCGGCAGATCGCGGAGCTCATCTCGGCCAGCGGCATCACCAACAACACGACGCTGGGGATCGCCGACGTGCAGCAGCTGGTGGACGTGCTCGTGGCCGACGGGCTGGTCGAACCCGTGCGCGTCGGCAAGGTCAGGGGCTACCGGACGGTGCGCGCCGCGAGGGTGGACCCGACGCCGCTGACGGCGCTCATGCGCGACCACAGCATGGACGAGGACGTCCTCGACCTGCAGGCCCAGGACATGGGCGCCGGCCCCATGAGCAACGGCCTCACCGAGGCCCCCTGCGGCCGGTGCCCTGTCTTCGACCTCTGCGACGAGGGCGGGCCGGTGAACCCCGGGAACTGTGTCTACTTCCAGAGGTGGCTGGGCGACTGAGGATCACCTGTTGGGCCGATATTGTGTCGGCCCGGTGAAGGATGGGAAGGGGCCGGGAGATTCAAGCGTGCGTAAATGATCCGGGTACGACAGCAGAGGCCCGACTGAGGGACGGTCGGTGGGAAGCGGTTTTGCATTTGCATATCCTGCATTCGGTTGGCGAACCGAACGGCGTTCAAGGGTGACACGGAGCACAAAAGAATGGATTATTTTTGATATCCCACAGCCATCAACAGTGTTTAGGAGGCTCTTGGCTGTTGAATTAGTTTTGTATCATTATGGAGCCACTATCATGACCAATGATGGTTTGGATCGAAAAGACGGCGAAATCGTCCACGGTCGTCAAAACGACAGCGTCGACCCAAGTCTAGAGCTGAGGGGGCAGCGGGTCAAATTATTCAACGCGAACATTACGGTGTAAGCAAAATCAATTGAATCATGCTTTCACTACTAGAGTCACACAAGCTTGAGGACGACATTCGGTAGAAGAGCAAATCCCTTTTTGATTTTGAATTGCCTACGCCCAGATAGCACTAAAGCTTTCCGTCCAACGTTCAGAGACCTATCATCCAGTTTATTTGCTCATCCAAACACCATCAAACTGATCACAAAAGCGCAGTTGGTTCTGACACCTATATTTCGGGCCGAGCCAACTCCCTCTTGTCGATCGCTTACTGGCGGTGAGGCTGGTGACCCTCGCCAGACTTGGTGATGGTAGGCTTCTTGCCGTACTTGATGGCACCGCTGGCGGAACCGGCGGCCTCGATGGCCTTGACGTTCTTGAAGGACTCGTCGTCGGCAACCTCGCCGAAGACGACGTGGCGGCCGTCCAACCAGGAGGTCACGACGGTGGTGATGAAGAACTGGGAGCCGTTGCTGGTTTGGATCTGTTAGCTCATGTTCAAAACACACGGTGTATAAAATTGGGCCCCGCCTGGACGGGTGACGTACGTGTTGGGGCCAGCGTTGGCCATGGACAGCAGACCAGGGCGGGTGTGCTTGATCTGGAAGTTCTCATCGGCGAACTTCTCGCCATAGATGGACTTGCCACCAGTGCCGTTGCCACGGGTGAAGTCACCACCCTGGAGCATGAACTCCGGGATGACACGGTGGAAGGCAGAACCCTCGTAGCCGAAGCCAGGGGTACCGGCGCACAGCTCCTTGAAGTTCTTGGTGGTCTTGGGGACGACGTCGTCGTAGAGGGTGAAGTTAATCACACCATTCTGGACTTTATTGTGGGACTCATGTTAGCAACGGTCTTCAATGGCGTCAGGAGGGGTAGCAGGGAGAAGACGAGTCGAAGGGTTTTTGTCTCTAAAAGGCAGTTGGCCGGCTCCCTCCGACCCGAAGGCGAGCGGGTGTGTGGGCGGAGAGGACAACGAAGCCCGGGAGCTCTGGAAAGAAGGGAAGGGAGCTATGGTGAAAGTGGTGGTGCTGTCTCGACTCAGATGAATGTTGCTTACCCTTGACCTCCTTGGTGGGCTTGTTGCTGCCGTCGAGGACGGGTCCCTCCCACTCGAGATCGAAGAAACTGCAGAACAGGTTTGTTAGTCTCAAGAGCTTGCGGAATGACCACCAGCAGGAGGAATTGGAGGGGTATCGGTGCCAAAGGCCAAGATTGCGAGGCCATTGACAAGAGATGCGAGGAGAGGGTGATGGGGTCCAGTACTTACACCTTAGACATGATGGGCGATGTTGATGAGAAGAATCGGGCAGAGCTGAAAGCAGTTGATCGTTGATGAAAGGGAGAAGTAGTCGAAGGAGAAGTCTTGTTGACGAAGCTGGGGATGGAAGAGGGAGAAAATCGAGGGGCACCAGCAGCTCGGAAGCTGGAAGTAATAACGCGGGGCATGCAGAGCGGGGCGGCCATGACGGATCTGGGCGAATGATGTGATGTTTTAGCAAAACGGGGGTCGCGCAAGTTGGCAGGCAGGGATACACCCAATAAGCAGACTCAGGCAGACGAGCGTGGCGGGGTACTTGGGAGAGCAGACGAAAAGCGAGGACGAAGCAGCGCCTCGAGGGACAAATACAAGAGACAAACACAGCAGGGCAGGGCAGAGCGAGGAGGAGGAGGCCGGGGACAGAGGCTCAGACCCCGTGTGCATCACGTACGGTACCAGTACACCCACCGCACCAAGGCACCTAGGCAGGTACCTAGGCACACACAGCTCACCTGGGCCAGAGACTGGGAGGGTGGGCAAAGCTTCCAAGCTTTCTGGCAAGCGACCAAGCTGGCCTGGGGCCGGTCCCGAGGTCGCTTGCCTCACCACTCGCTCAGCTCGGGTCAAGTACCCTGTCTGTGCCTAGTTGCCTGTGAGGTACATGCACATGTACGTGACGCAGTGCGCGTTGTACCCAGGTACCAAAGTATGATGTGCGATGCGAGGTGGGTAAAAGGAGAGGGGGAGTTCAGGGGGAACAAGCTCTGGACTGGAGTGAGAGACCGGCCAAGATCGGCAGAAGAAGCCCACGCCCTCCTGTCGCAGGCGTCGAGCCTGGGCCTGGGCATCCGGACATCCACAGTCTCGACGAGCTCCAGTGAGCTCGGTGGGCAGTGTGGTGGCTTCGGATTCGAGGACGCCCCCGATCGAGATCTGGAGGCGCCCTCTTGAGACGCCCTCTTGAGACAAGCCCAGACACTCGCTCCGTCGAGCTCGCTGAGCGAGAAGTACCTCACCTCCCAAGCGAAAGCCGGGCGAGAGCAAGCTCATGCGAGCCTCAGGCGTCCAGGAGCTGTACTCGTATGCTGGGCACGAGAGAGCAGCTGTTTCGCCTGCAAGTGCCCCTCCCACAGCCACTGAGCCGACATCTCCACCTGAATCGAGGTCGACTCCAGGACCGTGGCAGCTGTGAGCATCGAGTGTCGAGATTTGAGGCCATGACAAGACTCGAGCTGGACAGGCCAGTCTCTAGGGTGACATCAACAGGAGCTATGAGCTATGGAGGAGCTCAAGCTGCCTGTCCCCTGGGGCAAAGAAACAAGATACAGTACAGTACAGTAAGAGCTCTCAACATACCGATTTGGCTTGTTCGGATATCAAATACAACTAGGAATACAATCAAGAATGACAATTGAACTAGGTCAGGCCGGATTGAGAGTGTAGAGGATGATGCCGTGGATGGAGTAAGCTGTCAACGTGTTGAGAAGCTGGCGGGAGAAACTTTTCAAATGCATAGACTGCATCACCAGGGGTCCTCACTGTCAATGACGGCGTGCCAGGGCTGGCCTGAGGCATTAACAAGCCAACAACTACATACCTCAACCATCTTGACAGCACTTCGTGCTCCCCATCTAATTGATAAATTACAAGTACTAGACGTGGCTACTATTGCATGCCTACAATATATTGCTCAGTGGCAAGCTGGCTCGAATCTCCATGGGCATTCGGAAAGCTGCAACACGGCCTCAGAGGACCTCGAGAACAAGCTGCCGCGCTTGCGCGTGGTGCAGGCTAGTGGTGGCAATGTGTGACACCAGCTGTAGACCTGAACCTGTTCCTCGAGACTCCCAGGCCTACAGGCCCGTATTGGGTTATCATCCTAATAGCCATGTGTCTGTTGCACCCAATCTATCAATCAAATTGATGCTGCATCTGATTTGGGCAGGCATTGAGCACTGCAACAGCTATGAAGACTGTATGAGGACTCTTTTTTTGGAGGAGGGAGGGTAGGAATGGGGGGGGGGGGCTCAAGTCCTGTAGGGTTGGGGTAGGAAGTTCAGGTCTTAGTCAGGATCCATTAATACACGTTCCTTGGGCCGACACGCCAGGGGGTTTGAGAGCGCTCGGCAAGGCACTTGGACTTTAGCATTCTGGCCAATTCATTAATTAACTGGGGAACAGCAACACAGACACCCGTCGCCGTCCCCGTCCTCGCCCCCGAACGCAGACAGACAAAGGAAGCCGCCAGCTTCGTCAACCTCACCCGATCTGATTGCCCCCAATTTCGGCACACGTAGTCGACTACACTATCTGCATCAGGACAGCAAGCAACCACCGCCAAGATGGATCTTAACAGTCTGAAGGACACCGTATCCAACCTGACCCTGTATGATATCAAGGCAGGAGTACGCAAGGTCCAGAATGGTGAGCGACGTGCGACAAACGCCGACAGCTTCGATGGCCACTGACTCTCGAGGAAACAGCTGTCATGAACTACACGGAGATGGAGTCCAAGGTACAACAACCACAGTGGGGCCTGCGCCGACGCTTACATTGCTGACCCGACGCCAACAGGTGCGCGAGGCCACGAACAACGAGCCGTGGGGAGCATCGTCATCGGTGATGCAGGAGATCGCCAATGGCACCTTCAACTAGTATGATCGATTGCATCAATCGCAATGTCGGTCAATCGCAGATCGCTGACCAACTGTTTCACGCGCAGCCAAACCCTCAACGAGATCATGCCTATGATCTACCGGCGATTTACAGAGAAGGCGGCCGAGGAATGGAGACAAATCTACAAAGCCCTCCAACTGCTCGAGTACCTCATCAAGCACGGCTCAGAGCGTGTTATCGACGACGCTCGATCCCACCTTACCCTCCTGAAGATGCTGCGCCAGTTCCATTTCATCGACCAGAATGGCAAGGACCAAGGCATCAACGTGCGGAATCGCGCCAAGGAGCTGACTGACCTCCTCGGCGACGTCGACCGGATTCGAGCAGAGCGAAAGAAGGCCAGAGCAAACAAGGCAAAATACACAGGTGTCGAGGGAGGCGCGGGCCTCGGGGGTGGGTTCTCAAGCGGCGGAAGCAGCCGGTACGGCGGTTTTGGCAGCGAGAGTGGCGGCTACGGCGGTGGCCCCTCTACCAACTTCGGAGGCTACTCTGGCGGCGTGTATGGTGACGGAGGTGGGTTCGGCGGTGAGAGCAGCGATTTCCGAGACTCCAGCCGACGAGCGGGAGGCGGAGATCAGTTCGAGGAATACGATGAGTTTGAGGGGCACGACACCCCCGAGCCATCACGCCGCAAGACAACGGAACGGGCTGGCACCAAAAAGACGACGCCCGCACCCGCGCCCGCCGAGCCTCCAAAGAAGAAAGAGCCTGAAGTCGATCTGTTCTCGTTCGACGATCCCATCCCCTCTTCGTCCTCGGCAGCCCCTGCAGCTCCGTCCAATGGCTCTGGTTTGGCTTCGTTGTCCACGACTACTGCTCCAGCCGCTGCCGCCGCCAACGATGATGACGACTTCGACGACTTCCAGTCCGCTACACCAGCAGGGCAGACCACCGCTCCCCAATCTTCCGCTTTCGGAAACCCGCTCATGACGTCGAACGCATCGGGCGCCACGTTTGCGGCCCCAGCGCCTGTGTCCGCTCCAGCCAACCTCACGGACATGATGGGTTTCTCGTCCATGACTCCGCCTCCAGCCAGCAACACGACGACCACTCCCGCGGCAAACTACTCTTCCTTTAGCACCCCTCTCGCGTCTTCCACGACCATGTCACCCACTGGTAACAAGCCTCTTGGTGGTGGCTACCAACCCTCCGGGCCGAACTACTTTACTTCTGTGCAAGCCGGCACTCCTCAAGCGGCCTCGACACCGACCTCGGCGGGCGGCATGGCGGCCCTGAGGCCTATGGGAACTGGGTCATCAGCCAAGAAACCTGCCGGTGGTGACGCATTCGGTGCGCTCTGGGCAAATGCAAGCGGCACTGGTGCCAAGAAACAGAGCACGGGTGGTGGCCCAGCGCTGGGCCAGCTGGCAAAGGAGAAGAGCAGCGCCGGCATCTGGGGTGCTCCAGCCTCGCAGCCGAAGCCCGCGGGGGGCAGCCAGCCCCCGGCCAACACTGGAAGCTCGGGGCTGGACGATCTACTGGGATAGACGGTCATGATGAACTGGGTGGTGTGAGATATGGGCATGAGCCAGGCTTCAGCGTCAGGGCACAAGGCTAGGCTAGGCTAGGCTGTGGATCTGATCAAGGCTGAGACCTGGGAAGATTCAGTTGATTGTTTGCGGGCTCGCTACGGACATAATACAAGCATAGGAGGATCGACAATTTTCTGATGCGCCTTTTGTTAGACTTGAGATCTCGAGGCGTATTGGAGTTCAAAATTATTTTTTAGTACAAGCCAAGTACCGGCATCCAGATGCTGCCTATTACCATGTTTGATCGGGATTTGTCAATTCTTGACAGTCGTTCTGGTCAGACAAGAATCTGGGTTTTGCGTGGCTTGACCATGAGAGCATGTCCCCACAACAAAACAGTCAGAGTCATCATGGCTGGTCTTTGTGGTTCGGGCCTTAAAAGGAACTGACGTATAGGGCACACTGAGGCGAATCTCTTATTAATATTCAACAGCACAGCCTCCGGCTCCTCTGTAGACTTCTTTCTTGTGGGCGTGGCCCGGCCAGCCAGCGACCACGGCTGAGACACGCGCGAGGGAGGCGGCGGCCGTAAACAGAGGAGAAAGCATAGGCCTGCGCCGCGATGGCACTCCCGGATGGAGGAGGTCAGCACCGAGTGGCCGGGGCTCACTGTGGTCGCCATCAGCGGCCGGGGTTGTTTCATCCGCGCGCCTGCACATCGGCACTGTGGGCCTGATCTAGATCTGGCGTCGCGTCCCTCCCGCGTCCACAGTGGTCCTGTCATGCGCTTCTTACTGTGCTGTCGTCAACACGAGAAATATGCAACAGCATACACGTACTCTATGGTTATAGACTAGCCTGCGGCGGGAGAGTGGTGCATTCAGCGTTGTGGTGAGAAATTGGTGGATCTGGGCGGAAACAAAAGAGAAACGCCGCGGCCCAATCGAGGCCCCGGTGTTGTTGGCGCCGAGGTGGATCCATGCAGCCCTGGGTGGGTAGTTATGGGCGGTGTCTAACAGGTGGTTGGTTCGCCTGAAAGTTTGTGTGCAGGACGAACTCGTCCTTACTTCCAAATAGCCAGCCAGCAACCTGCAGCTCTGGGCCGAGACCACCAAAACAGCAGTCACTGACGAACTCCCCCTGCTATAGCTCATCGACTGCCGTGGGGATCGTCCCAGCCGTGCAGACGCGGTGGAGCCTGCCATCGTGCAGCGTTCCAGGGCCAGCACGCCATCGCGGCTGTTTAAGCGCTCGCCGACCAAGCTGAGAGGGCTTCCCTCGGACGCCATTGGCCCTGCTCACCTCAACTCATGCCTGGCTCTCCTCTTTTCTTAGCTCTCCCGCCTGTCGTCTGAACTGACATTCCCGTGATTCTTTGTGTCTGTGGGTCTCCCAATCTCGCCAGCCGCCGCCGGGCGACATGGATGGACAAAGAACCGAAGCATGCCTCGTGGCGTATCCGGCCTCTCGTTGGATGCTCCCCTTGGCTGGCCTTGTGTGCCCTTGACAATGGCTCCTGGTCATGGCAATGACGAGTACCACCTTGTTGCTTAGCCGTGCCCATGCGGCGCCACCATGTGCTTGGTCGTTGATCGTTGACGGCCCGCAACAGGCCCAAACCAAGCCCCAGGACATGGTTCATCAACAAGTACCACTGAAGCTGCTGTATTTGGTAACACCTCGAACAACCGCGACCCCCGCCCTATCCTGCTCCAAGTGCCATCTGATTGCCCACCTTGCTGGGCTGGGGGCCCGGGTCTAGACCTCCGCGAGCACATGCGGCCGCCGTCGTCGAAAGTCAGGATAAGTGACCAGCCTGATATAAGCCGGCCGGCCTCTTCCTGATGTAGGACCAGGACGCTTGTTGGGGTCCCTTTTCCTTTGGAATTTTTCCTTTCTGTCTACCAAACTCAGATGACAGACTGAGATCAAGCATCTTTCCTTTCCTCGTGTCACCTTTTCCTTTTCCGTCACGTTTCCTTGGCTCTTTCTTCTCTTTGGGTCGTTTCCCCAGGTTTCAACGGAGTCTTGTCTGCGGGTTGTCATCAAAGCAACCACCTGCACTTACTAAAGATAATACCTGTGATACTTCTTATTCTCACTGACGACTGGATCTCGGCTTGGTACCAGCATCCTGACCTTCCCTTCTCGGCCACCATTACAGATATAATCAAAAGTCGCCCGTTGTTGAGACGCTCAGTCTCACCCTCTTCTTGTTTCCTCTTTTGCAAAACCGAACCATCATCCGACCGGACCACTATCATTCATCATGAGGACCGGCTTCAGGAACCACGGCTTTTACGGCCACATTTTTGTGGGCTCTCGGGTGCTTTCAGCCATTGCCCTCCTCGCCATCATCGGCTTGGTGGCCACCTTCACGTCCCAAATCAACAAGGCCAGCCTCGCTCCCCCGCCGCAGCTCACAGGCGCCATCATCGTGGGCGCTGCCGCGTTGCTCTGGGTGCTCCTCTCTTTCACAGCTTACGACGATACTCACATCCCTTACATGGCCACAGCCATCGTCGACACCGTGTTTCTGATCCCCTTCGTCGTGGTCGTTATCATCCTCGGCGGACAGCTGAGCCAGACGGAGTGCTCGACTCTGCCAACACAGTCCGGCAATGGCACCACGCTGCAATTGGACCCGGCCGACAGCGCCGGTAACGGCACTCTCTCATACGTCACATTCGTTGCCTCTGATCAGATGACCTGCTACAAGCTGCAGGGCACCTGGGGTCTAGCGATTGCGCTGTGCATCTTGTTCCTCCTCTCTGCACTCGCAGCAGCCTTCATGTTCATGGGGAAGCGAAAGAACGGCTACAATGGGAGATTCTTTGGAAAGAACAGCGCCCGGTACGGCGACAAGTACGGCGCCCCCTATTGAGGGCGCGGGGCGGCGAATCGGGAATGGGCTTGGTGGAATGTCTGGAGATTCGGCAAAGGTAAGCCCATCAAGGGCTACAAATCTCCAGAGACGTGGACGAGCCAAAATGTGAACAGCACGAGGAGCGCAGGACCTGGATCACCAAAGAAGAACAAGAAGTCAAAGCAGAAGAAACAACAAAAGAACGGACAGAACCAAGCATCGTCATACGATAAGGGCTACAGCTTTTTCAAGCCCTCGACTTGGTATTCGTTTGGAAATTCTTCTGCAAACCCGTCATCTTCGACTTCTCGCGGTATGAACAATCCAGGTTCGAGCGGCGGCTCCTCGTCGGCTCGAAACGTCACCATGAACAACCAAGCACCCGACTTGTCGCCCAGCAAAAATAATACAGAGCCGCGGAATGGCTCGAATGAGAATACCGGAAAATGGACTTTTGGATTTGGAAGGCTCTGGAGGAAGGGTGGTAGTGGACGCAGTGGCCGCGACCGCTCCAAAAATACCGCCCCACCCGGCCATCAGCAGGAGGACATCGTGCTTACGGATGTACCCCAGGGCCGCAGGAATAGCCCAAACACCGCCAATTCCATCGCCAACAGGGACCTCGGGGGCCACCAACAAGAATCAAAAGGCAAGGGCTTCCTGGGTCTCTTCCGGTCCAGGGACAAATCTGGAGACGGTTCAGCCTCCTACCCTCGAACCAACACGTCTTTCGACCCCCAAGGACGACCACCAACAACATCCCCACCCAACAGCAACCGAGCAGTCAATTCTGCTGGGCCGCTGCAGGGTGCAGCCTTCGCCGACGAAAGCATGCCGGGCAAAAAGAAGGCGCCTCCCGCCCCTAGCGGCAGAGGCAATGGTCGTCCTGGTCCCAATGCTACCGGCAAAGGACAACAACCTCCTGCTCCGGGACCATCCTCATCCAAAGGCACGCTACCCAACAGCATCAACAACACCAAGGCTGGTGTAAAGAACGGCATACCCCCTCAACGTAAAGACGGTCCCGCCCCACCACTGACCCAAGGACCCATCGCGTCGTCTGCAGCCAAGCAGGGCGGCAGAGGAGTGCCGCCGGCTGCAGTTAACGGTAAGAACAACAATAACATTACTAACTTGAACAACCCCAAAGCGAACCCAAACATCAACGGCAGGAACCTTACCGGCACCCCGAACCAACGCATGGCAGCTGGTGCTGCCAACGGTAACCTCGACCGAAACGGCGTGCGGAATATGGGTTTCCGGGAGCCTCCGGCACAGAACGCTGCTGGATACACTCCGCCGCCTGATATCCGAAAACCCGGGGCGCCTCTCAATCCTGGACCCAATGGACAGAATTTGCAGCGAAGGCCGACTGACCTGAATGAACCTGTATGTGAAGCTCCTCTACCGTCATTGAGACTTGCCAGTCTTTCTCGAAAGATATACTGACTTCATCATCAAGAAGCCTACCAAGCCTGGCCAACCCCTTCCTCCAAGCAGGAATGGACAACCACTCAGGCCTGGAGAGAAAGCCATCGTCACAAAAGATGAGCCTTCAGTCAAACTCGGAGGCGGTCTTCTCTCCAACATGAATCCCCTGAAGTCTAAACAAGACAAGAAGGGAAATGAAGTACTGCCTGATTCCTCAACTCATGACCTTCCTAACAAGCAGAATGGAGGTCGTGGCCCTCTTATTCCCGATCCCAAAAACCCTGCAAAACCGGCCCTGGGCAAAAATGCCCCGGGTCAACAGAATCTTGCCCCCATCAACCAGCTAGACCAACGAGACGACCCTCGTGGTCTCCTGGGAGGTAGAGGCAAGAAAGGCACCGCCCCACCACCCAAGGGCGTGCAACCACAAGCCCGCAACCCCAGCGCTGCTGAATTGAGCTACTTGGACACGACACTGAGCCCGGCTGCGGCGCAAGCCGTTGGGCTTGGTCAGACGCACGCCAAGAAGAAGGGCGAATTGGAGACGAAGCCTAAGGCTGGAGAGCTCCCGGCGAAGCCGCCTCACAGGCTGCATCCTCAGAGGAACTCGTTCGAGTCTGAAAACGGCAACAGTGCGCCTGTGACCGCAGCTGGGAATGTTCCTCCAAACAAGCAAGGAAAGCAACCGGCTGGGATTAGTCGGCCTGAACCCCCGGCTGGACGCAACGCACAACCAGGCTTGCCTCCTGCCACGGCACCTCAACCAGAGCGTGATGCGAGAGGTCGTCTGGTCCCAGAGGCACAACGCCATCCTGGCCCTCCCGGCTCCGAGGGAAGGCCGAACCTGCCTGGCCAACCCGTACCAGGGGTCCTGCCAACAGGTCAACCCGGGAAGAACCAAGTCCCGCCTCCACAACCCCGCGATGGTCAGGGTCTGCGGCCTGGTGAGCGTCCCGGTCTGGCCAAGGACATCAAGGGTGGCTTGCCCCCACGTGAAGATCAAGGACGACCCGCGCCCCCACAGCCAGTCGGCCGCGGTCCTCCTGGCGCACAGCAGCCCATGTTCGACGAGCGTGGACGTCCGCTCCCGCAGCGCACACCTGGTGGGCCAGCCGTGCCCGCAGCTCTGGCTCCCGGGCAGCCTCCACAGGGGCCGCCGCCTGCCAGGCTCGGTGGACAACCACCCATATTTGATGAGCGTGGGCGTCCACTGCCGCAGCGCACAGCTGGCGGACCAGCCGGTGAACCTGGCGTGCCCACAGCTCTTGCGCCTGGGCAGCCGCCACAGGGACCTCCTTCTAGGCTCGATCGCGGTCTCCCTGGCGGGCAGCAGCCTACGGTTGATGAGCGCGGGCGTCCACTTCAACAACGAATGCCCGGTGGGCCTGGCATGCCCCCAGCTCTTGCGCCTGGGCAAAAGCTACAAGGCCCTCCTGCTAGGCTTGATCGCGGTCTTCCTGGCGGACAGCAGCCCATGGCTGATGAACGTGGGCATCTACTCCCGCAACGGACGCCTGGTGGACCAGCCATGCCCGCTCCCGGCCAGGCACCACAGGGACCTCCTGCTAGGCTCGACCGCGGTCTTCCTGGCGGCCAGCAGCCCACGTTTGATGAACGTGGGCGTCCACTGCCACAACGCTCAGCCGGCGGGCCAGCCATGCCCACAACCATTCCCGCAGCTCTTGCCCCCGGGCAGCCTCCACAGGGACCTGCTGCCGCACGAGGAACACCACTTCCTCCCCAGCGACCCACTCAACCTGAGGTCCCGGGAGCTTTCGCCCCTGGTGCCCGGAACCCCCGCGATCCTCCCACCATGCAAAATGAGCTCAAGCAACCGATGCCCCCGGCTCGTGACGAACGTGGAAGGCCGCGTGGCCCAGCACCTGAACCTGCAGCCCAGAACGCATTCGCTCCTGGGCGCAACCCGCAAGATGACCGGGGAAGACCGCCCCCTCAGAACCCAAATCCTCAGGGACGAGATATCCCTAATGCTTTGCTTCCTGGTGGTCGACCCTCGCAAGAGTCGGTCAGAGATGCCAAGACTCCAAATGACCGTCGCCAGCCCTCACCTCCCAGGGATGGTCCCAAACGGCCTGGCTCGCCCCGAAATGGCAATGGCCGACGGCAGTCTCCGCCAGGCCGCAATTTCGATGGTTCCCGAAGGCCGCCCTCACCGCAGTCGTTGCGAGGGAGGCGGTCTGGGAGCCGCGGTCGCCAGCCGTCTCCGTCCAAAGGAAGGGCCCCGTCGCCATCAAAGTTGCGAGGACTTCCTGGCGCCGAAAAGAAGCAGGATGAGATGTTCACCGGGGACGTCCGCTCGCAGAAATTCGACAAGAACGGCCGCCCTTTGCCTCCTGTCACAGAGGCGTCCAACCTGCCTACCAGGAATGAGCCAGATAAGGGCCTTCCTATACCTGCTCGTGGTGCCGGAGCTCCGAATGAGAAGCTGCCTATGCCTCCATCTCTGAAAGATCCAGTAATGGTAAACACAGCCTCGCCATCCCGAGGACCGAATGGCGCGGAAGGGCGCCCATCCGTGTCCAAGGATGGCGGCCGTATGATGCCTCCGTTTCCAGAGAGATCCCTCGGGCCTCAGCATCCTCAAATGGGTGGTGAAAAGGCAAGCGGCCGCCAAATGCCGGCTAGTATTGCTGCTGCTGGCGACCCGCCGCAACCGCCGCCTTCTTTCTTGAGAGACCCATCAGTAAGGAGCGACGCAGCAGCATCACGAGGTGTGCCACCTGTGCCGCCACAGAACCAGCCACCATCCCGGGACGGGCGGCCAATGCCCCCGATGCCCTCCAGCCAAGACAAGCCTTCGGGTTCTGAGCCACCTCTCATGCACAACGATCGAGGCCGAAACATGCCTCCGCCTGTAGCTGGCGAGTCAGCTCCGCCAGCTGCTGCGGCTAGAGAGAGATCTAGATCGCGCCCACCTCTCAGGCTCAAGGATCGGCAGTCACTTTACAATGGTGCTTCTGGTGTGCCTGCTCAGGATTCTGGTGCTGTCCCCATGCCTAGGATGCCTTCTCCGTCCAGAGGTGGGCCTCGAGCCCTGCCTTCTGAATCTGCTGCTCCCGATGCTCTCCGACCCGGAAGAGGCAACGAGAAGGACGCCGGTCGCGTGCCTATGCCACCTAACAATAGTCAAAAGCTTCCACCTCGAGAGCCCGGCCTTGCTGGCCTCGGGGCTCCATTGCGCGATGACCAGAGGGGTCCTCACCCCCGAGTCGACGAGCGTGGCATGCCAGTGCCAGACAAGTCGCAGGCGCCCACCAATGCCTGGGAAAAGAAGCCAGTTGCCAACAACGCTCCTGCTCCTTTCAGCAACTCGTTCAATGATCCTCGTCAGCTACGCTCTAATCCACGTGATCCTCGCGGACAGCAGGGACCGAAAGATGTGGGGCAGCCTCCCTTCCCAATGGGCGTCAAGGCCGACGGCCGTGACGGACCAGCTCCTCCTTTACCATTACGAGGTGAGCAGATGAACGACGGGTCAAGACCGTCTACTTCGTCCTCACAGGGCATGAAAGCTGGCAGACTTGACACGGACATGCCCGCCCGGAATACACCCTCAGCTGAGCCTTCCAGCGCTACGGAGAGCCCCTCAAAGGGCGGCTGGAGGAACTGGTTTGGCAGGAAGAAACAGAAGCCGGCCGAGGAAATGACGGCCTCCAACATACCCAAAGAACCTTTGAAACGGCCGTCTCTGCTGCCACCAGCGCGGCAGTCTATCCTTACTGATGCTGCTACTACTACTGCCGCTCCTACTGTCGCTGGTGGAGTTCCGCAGCCTGATCAGCGAGGTCGTGCTCCATTCTCCCAACCAAGGGACGTCCGACCCGACCAGCAGGGTAGAGAACTGAATCGGGGACCAAACGACCTTCCACCTCCCCAAGCCGGTGCTGATGGCCCGCAAAGATCTCTCATAGACACCAACATCCCCCACTCACGCGATGGGATACAGCGCCCTCCTTCAGACCCGCCTGTTCGTGAGCCAAGGGGACGCGCTTCGCCATTCCCACCAAAGCGTCCGAACCAGGACCCATCACAGCCTACGCCCCCAGCAGCCAACAACTTCGCCGAGCTCAACCCGGCCGCAGCTCCTGTTCGGGACCTGACCCAAAACAAGCAGGAGGAGCCGAAGATTCTGGAGCCAAAGGAGCAGAGAAAGATGAATAGGAAGTCCCATGTGCTGGCTGGTATGATGCCACCGATGCCCGGCCAAGACCCCGTGCCTGCAGTTCCTCAGACACCATCTTCCTACAAGAGCGGTGATGAGCGTTCGATTCCTGGTGGCACCCAGATGCCACCGGTTCCAGTCTTGGATGAGAAGCAAAGGCGGGCCGCGAATAGGAAATCGCATATGAATGGCCTTGGCCCTGCTGACATTCAAATGCCGCCGGTGCCCAGCTTGCCGGAGCATCCTCCCGCAGAGAATGGGGTGTCCATGAAGGACGACGTCCCAGCCAAGTCCGACTTGCCGTCCTCATTGCGACCTGGCGTTTCTGACGGAATCCCGCAAGGACAACGAGACCTGGTGGATGAGTCCGCAAAGGACAAGCCTGGCATGGTACCACCTACACCCATGGGTCGGAGGAGAGGACTGCCATCAAGGCCAATGCCACGTGGAGCGGTCAAGGAGCCTGCTCAACTCTCCGAAAATGGGTTACCTCCTCCCCCAGGTATCGATACGGAACGAGCAGAGCAGCCTCCTTCGCTGAGATCAGGACAACCAGACCTGAAGCTTAACACCAAGGATGGTGAGCAACTTCCTCCCATGTCAAAATCTCGAGACATGGGACCAAACATGTCTGGTATTTCCGACAGCCCCAAGTCCAAGATGGCCAAGCGCGGCAAAGATGAGGACCAGACCCGCCAGCCTCTCTCTCCTCTCGACGGAAACAGGTCTCCACGGTCACCATTGGGTGAGCAATTCGGAAACATTCCTCCTTCAATGCAAAAGCCTTCTAGCCCCAAGTCAAACAAGCTGAAGGACCTTTTCGGCAAGACTAAGGGCAAGGACGGCGCCTCTCGCAAGATTGGCTCGCCAACAATTGGCAATGAGAAGCCGTTGTCGCCTACGTCTTCTAAGTCTAAGTTGGCAGACATCGAGAAGGAAATGGATGGCATTTCGTCATCCCGTCCGCTGGGAGGCGACAAGGAGCAGCTTCCTGCACGTTTCTCGGATTCGTCTTTCACTGATGATATGCTCAACACGCCGCCCATGCCCAACAACGGATTCACCGCGGACAAAGATGCGAGCCGCAAGGATATTTACGGGCAG
Organism: Diaporthe sp. P3_1W; assembly: GCA_037177825.1. Lineage (NCBI taxonomy): Eukaryota > Fungi > Ascomycota > Sordariomycetes > Diaporthales > Diaporthaceae > Diaporthe > Diaporthe sp. P3_1W. The sequence continues at coordinate 8,323,874 of JBAFXB010000001.1, forward strand.
CCACTCAAGGACGGTTCAGAGCCGGTTGCGGACAAGAAGAACGGCCGTCTTGAATCTTCACCCTTCTCACTTTCGAGCGACGATAAGGCAAGCAAGAAGAAGGACAAGTCTCGCGGTCTCCCAGGTGACAAGCAGGATGAGTCTACCGTCAATGGAGACACTAAGCCTGATTTCCTTGGCAATATCTTCGGTGGTGGCAAGGACCGCATGTCTCCCATGGGCTCGCCTACCTTCAAAGGTGACGAGCCTTGGGCAGCAGGAAAGGACGTCAAGGCTACTCGAGATAAGAAGCCTGGGCTCTTCGACTTTGGCAGCGACAAGAAAGACAAGACGCAGCGACGTGACTCACGGGGCTCTATTATTGGGTCTCCAACCTTCATGGACGATGCGTCGCCCTCGCCTAGCCAGGAGGAGCCTTGGTCGACCAATGGAGATGCATTCGACGAGAAGAACTCGGGTGACAAGAAGACCACTGGGTTGTTTGGCCGCGGTAAAGACAAGACCAAGGTCGGCTCCAAGTCGCCTATGGATGAGAAGCACGAGAAGCACGGCTTGTTCGGCCTCGGCAAGGGCAAGGATAAGGGCAACAAACTCCAGACTAGCTCTCCAGGACACTCACCGACAATGGGAGACGAATCTCCTATCGAGCCATGGTCAGGAGAGGATAACCTGGTTGGTGAAAAAGGCGCCAAGAAGACCGGAATCTTCAGCAGCCTTGGAGAGGGCAAAGACAAGAAGAACAAATCTGGCTCCCCACTTGGCTCGCCGACTCTGAGGGATTCGTCAGCTGTCTCTCCAGGCTTGGAGCCATTCTCCACGGATGAGGCTGGTGTTCCTGAATCAAAAGACAAGGGCACTGGTATATTCAGCAGCTTTGGCAAAGACAAGAAGCAGCGACGAGGATCCAAGTCAGGTTCACTTTCTCCTGATAGGGACTCGATGCTGCTTGACTCTGTTGATGGCCAACTCGACGAAAACGGGACTGGGGAAAAGAAGTCTGGGCTTCGAGGCCTCTTCAGCAAAGACAAGGATGCAAAGAAGAAACGGAGAGGATCCAACTCAGAGCCACTGTCACCGGGCGAGCAAGGCTCCGTGCCTGGGTCCCCCACCATCATGGATGAGCAGCAGACTGGTAACAACGACGTCATACCTGCCCTACTTGTTGTCCAAAGGCAGTCACAACCGGGCTCTCCAGTGTTGCCTGGCCAAGAGAAGACCGGTCAATTTGACGCCGATTCTATTGATGGAGACAATGATTTATCTTCCTTCTCTGAAGAAGACAAGAAGAACAAAAAGGGCAAGGGACTGTTTAGCTTTGGCAAGGGCAAGAACAAGAGCAAGAAGGGAGATGAGCGTTCCGACGACATCTACGGCGACAAGATGGACCGGCCCTCTTCACTCAAGGACAGTGACTCTTTCTTGTCGCCCACCGATGACACCTACAACGACCAGGACGGTCGCCCACTCTCACCTGAACTCGAGTCCCCGACATCGTCCGAGATGGGCAAGAAAGACAAGAAGGGCAAGGGATTGTTCGCGCGCTTCGGTAAGAACAAGAACGGAGACCTGACGCCGACCTCACTGGATGGTTTCAGCGACCATGACGATCGACCGCTGTCACCTCAGGACGACCTCCCGATGTCACCTGAGATGGGCAAGAAGGACAAGGATGGCAAGGGCATCTTCGGGTGGGGCAAGAAGAAGAACCGAGACAGCCCACGGATGGACCCCGTGGACGACGAGTTCAACCACGGCGGCATGTCTCCGCAATCGCCCGGCATGGGCTCCTTCGCATCGCCCGTCGACTCTCCGATACTGGAGGATTCGATGGCCTCGCCGCGGCAGTCCATGGACGGCGGCAGCTCCTCACCGCTGTACGCCGACGAGGAGCCCATGTACTCCGACGAGCCGGAGAAGATGAAGCCCGCGCCGCTCGACCTCAAGAACAAGATGCGCAAGTTCTTTGACAAGATCGGCGGTACCGAGGGCGACCATCGCGACGATGGTAAGCGCCAGCCGAGCCGCGAGTTCGGCGGTGCGTCTGGTACGTATCACCCTGACCCCGGAGGTGTTTCTGCGCTGACACGAGTTGATTTTGCAGGTTCGACCTCCTCGCCGCCTCCTGCTGGCATGGATGAGTACAGCACGAACAATATGCCTCCTTCGCCTGCGGGCGGTATGGACGACTTTGGTGGCAACAACAGCATGCCTCCTTCTCCAGCTGGTGGCAATGACGATTTCGGAGGGAACAGCATGCCTCCCTCGCCAGCTGGTGGTAACAGCATGCCTCCTTCTCCCGCCGCTGTTGACAGCATCCCTGCGTCACCTGCCGCTGTCGACAGCATGCCTGCTTCACCTGCTGGTATTGATAGCGTGCCACCCTCCCCCGCTGGTGGTGACAGTATGCCTCCTTCCCCCGCCGCTGTTGACAGCATCCCTGCGTCACCCGCTGGCGGCATGGACGAAAGCAGCAGCATGCCTCCGTCGCCATCGGGCAGCATGGGAGCTGGCGATGCAACCGAGGCCATGGAGTCTCCTATGCTGTCGCCCGTCCAGTCACCCGTGGCGTCTCCTGTCCAGTCCCCTATCCAATCCGCAGTTCAGTCACCTGCTCAATCCCCAGTTCAGTCTGAATTTGGCGCAGAGCAAGATGGCCTGGCCTCCCCGCAGCCTGATATGGGCATGCCGTCACCAGTTCAGTCGGAATTCGCTGATCCAGTCGACGAGGACGTCCCTGACGAGCCTGAGTTGATGGTAACGGACAGCGGCGTCGTCGAATCGCCACCTGCTTCCCCGCCCGCCGAGGTCGAATCTCGCGGTATGGCCACGCCTATGGAGTCGCCAGTCGTGGACAATTTCGAGCCGGCAGACGATGGCGCACTCTCATCGCCCGTTGTGGAAGATTTTGTTGGCGATCCGGACCCGGTCGATGACTACTCTGAGCCCGCGCCCGCTTTCGATGAGCCTGAGCCTGAGCCTGCCTTCGACGAGCCTGAGCCGGCCTTTGAGGAACCTGAGCCCGCCTTTGATGAGCCAGAGCCTGCCTTCGACGAACCTGAGCCCGCCTTTGAGGAACCTGAGCCCGCCTTTGATGAGCCAGAGCCTGCCTTCGATGAGCCTGAGCCCGCCTTCGATGAGCCTGAGCCCGCCTTTGAGGAACCAGAGCCGTCTTTCGATGAGCCTGAGCCCGCCTTTGATGAACCAGAGCCTTCCTTCGACGAGCCTGAGCCCGCCTTCGATGAGCCTGAGCCTGCTTTTGATGACAGCGCTCCGGACGACCTCGGAATGGATCGCGGCCTTGATATGGAGCCAGAGCAAGACTTCGAGCCCGAGCCTGATATGCCAATGGACGACATGCCAATGGACGACATGCCAATGGACGACATGCCAATGGACGACATGCCGGCGGACGATATGCCAATGGACGACATGCCGGCGGACGATATGCCGATAGATGACATGCCACCAGACGAGTTTGAAGATAACGGCGATGGCTTTGATGAGCCCCCCGCTTTCGAGGACGATGGTGACCGCGGCCTCGAGGAACCACTGGATGAGCCCTTGGACGAGCCCTTCGATGAACCAGTCGAGGAACCAGTCGATGAGCCGTTCGATGAGCCCCTGGATGAGCCCTTGGATGAGCCATTCGATGAGCCCCTCGATGAGCCCCTGGATGAGCCTCTGGATGAGCCATTCGATGAGCCCCTGGATGAGCCCCTGGATGAGCCATTCGATGAGCCCTTGGACGAGCCCCTGGATGAGCCTCTGGATGAGCCATTCGATGAGCCCTTGGACGAGCCCCTGGATGAGCCTCTGGATGAGCCATTCGATGAGCCCTTGGACGAGCCCCTGGACGAACCCCTGGACGAGCCTTTCGACGGCGATGGGGACGCCGGAGAGTTCGACGAGGAACCATTGCCGGATGACGGTGAGGAGATGATCCTTGAAGACGACTTCGGCTCTCCTGACGAACCGGGTGATTTCGAAGATGGTGACCGCGGGTTAGACGATGATTTTCAGCCGGAGGAACCGGCATTCGATGAGGAGCCAGCATTCGATGAGGAGCCGGCATTCGATGAGGAACCAGCGTTTGACGAAGAGCCACCGTTTGATGAAGAGGCACCCCTCGATGAGGAGCCTCCATTCGATGAGGAGGCACCTTTCGACGAGGAACCACCCTTCGATGAGGAGGCGCCATTCGACGAAGAGGCCCCACTCGAAGACGGCATGATGGATGAGGATGGCGATCGAGGCCTCGATGAGGACATGATGGACGGTGAAGAGATGGGAGAGGAAATCATGGATGATGAACTCGGGGAAGGACAAGAAGACATGGAAGGAGAGGAATTCCCAGAAGAGGAGTTCCCAGAGGGTGAGGGCGAAGATTTGGAAGGCGAAGAAATGGAGGGTGAGGAAATGGAGGGTGAGGAAATGGAGGGCGAGGAAATGGAGGGCGAGGACTTGGAGGGTGAGGAAATGGAGGGCGAGGAACTGGAGGGCGAAGAGGATCGAGAGCTCGATGATGAGGCTCTGGAAGACGCTGTCGACGAGTCAGCCCCCGGCTCTGACGCCGAGCTTGACGAGGAAGAAGAGGAGGGGCTAGACGACGAGGCGCTTCAAGACATCATGGACGATGATGAGGCGCCCGGCTCACCCACCGGCTCGGACCTCGATCGTGGCATGGACTCCCCTGGCTTGGAGGAATCGCCCGAGGACCCAGAGAACGACGAGGAGCAAGAGGAACCTGAAGTCGAGGAGGAAGCCGGTGAGCCCGAGGACACAAACGACGTCCGCCTGTCCCAGCTCTACCGACAGTCAGCGGTCATGTTCTCGCCTATACTCACCTCACCCCTCCCGCCGAGCCCGCCACCGGAGCAAGACACAGCCAGCCCACAAGATGAGGACCTGGAAAACACGGACCCGGTCCGTTACTCGCACTTGTACCGGCAGAGTGTTGATCTTGATATGGCTCTAACGCTCCAGTCGCCAAACTCGGACGGTGGCCTGTCAGCTATCGCCGAGTCCCCAAACATGGAACAAGGACAGTCCTTTGACGTCCCGGTCATGGCCCCAGTTCCTGACTTTGCAAAGAGGCGGAGCGGGAGACTTTCGACCAGAATGTCCACCATGTCCCAACCATTGAGCCCCGTCGCCGCGAGCCCGCTATCCCCTCGCCCACCGGCGACCCCGCCACCAGAGGAGGATGAGGCGTACAACGAGCAGGATGACCAGCACAAGTACGACCCGAACTACGACGTTGAGCGTGCTCTCTCCCCCGAGGAGGAGTACGAGAACTACTATGACGAGGACGACGAGTACGAGCCACACGACCAGCGTGACTCAGGTCCCTCTGGGCCACAGACCTTCGACGACATGAACCTGTCTCCCCGCCCTGGTCCATCGCCGTCAGAGCGGTACAGCTATCACGAGGACCTCGAGCAGGGCCCACCAATGACGCCTTTCACAACAAATGGCAACCGCAAGACTTTGCGCGAGAGGATGTCTGGGTGGTGGGCACAAGGCAACGGTAACGGCCAGGAGGGCTCAAACTACACGCCGCCGCCTCCAATGCCTTATGACAGTGGCCAGTTCATATGAGGCCGAATGCTCTGATACTCATGAGAAGACGATGAGAAGAGAGGAATATTGGAAAGCAATTTCCATTCGGTGTGGCTGGACTCTATTTAGGATTACATAAAATTGGACATAGCATGCATGGGCAGGGAGGTTGATTTGTTTGGTTCGGTACTTTTCTTATGTCTGGATAGAAATTGGCGTTATTTAGGTAGTCTCTGGGGTTGAGATTGGTCACATCTACAGAATATAGTATGATACATATTTTTGGATCACAGCCGCAACGTCTCATGTTTTACTTGCGATAGGTCGAAGATGGACTGTAACCAGGCACTGCACAGATCCAAGCGTGGGCCTCGTTGTACGGAGATGAGGTGCGCGGATTCCCTCGCGTAAGAGTTGGAAAGGGTAGGTATCCTCTGGAGCAAAGCACCCATCTGTGCTCCTCCCGTTGGTGCCAAGCTTCTACGAGACCTAGAGCTCAAAGGATCGACTACGTGTGAGCCAGGGCGCAGATTTCAGAGACCTGTCAGGATATCGTCATAGAAATGTCTGGCTAACGTCACTGATAAAGAGACCCTGGACTGCAGATTCCTGAAGCCGTGCATGGCAGCAGAATGCGCAGCAGAGAAGTAACGGTCTTGAACAGCACCCGCAGAGATTGTTGCGAGTTCGCCAGGGCCGCCTGGAGCTGCAGACACAACAAAGCAATGATTACGTTTCGTGCTGGGGCGTGCATCGACGTCTGACTGCCTGGGTGTTGTAACTTGAACTGATCTTGATCAGCCTCCTGCCAGTTGATGATATGTGGACCATTACTCACCAGCTAGCTGATTTCAATACCTAATTTACCTATGAGTGCTAAGCTTTCACGCCGATCTAGACATGAGGCATAAGTGAATGTTCCATGAAGCCATGAAAAACGCTTCGGCGGAATATAAGGTAGCTACGAAACGTGTGGAAGGGCACAAGCCCCGGTAAGAGGAAGGTGCCACATAAGCATGCTCGTGCTTTCGTTCTTTCCAGTCACTTTCCCCCCCATGTTTCTCCACTAATCGGACTGTACATATTCTTTTTTTAATTCAACACCGGCCAGAATCTCGGGGTGTGGAGTCCTACGAGCAGCCATGAATGCCAACATGGTCTCTACCCACGTAGGCAGGGAGGCTGGAAGAGGACTGTATTCTCATGGCCTTCGACAGAAGGCGCAACCATCGGCCCATGGTTCATAATCCAGTCAATTCGTTAGAGCCCGCTCCCGGGATGGCTTCCAGGGCTGTCTTTTTCCTTAGGATTGGAAGCCAAGATGGCAGCACGTCGCCCGTAACGGCCTTGACCCGAATACGGAGGAAGGCCTTGCTGCGTCTTCATTTCAACAGGAATGATCTGCGTCCCAGACGTGACAGTGGACTCAATATATACAGAATTCCAATAAATGTTGCGCCATAATGATCACGGTAGGATACTTCTCGTGATAAGGCAATAACGCCATTCTTTGGGATGCCGGGGACGCCGGGGACGCCGGGGACGACTGCTTTGAGCCGGGGGAGTTTATTTCGCCCACGCTCTCCAAGAGCACGTGGCCGACAAAAGACCGTAGCGACAAAAGCACCGACTCCCAATGGTAGTGAGATTCGTATATGGATGTTTGTAAAGCAGTACTGAAGATATAGCATACCAGGAACATAATTTTAATAATGGCGCTCGGAGACCGTTCCACCTCTGAAGTGATTTATGCTCAAGACATCACTAGCTATCAGGAGACATTGAGCTGGTCTTGAGACCTGGTCAAGTTGTTACTGCTCGGCCTGAAAACGGTCCATTCCCCATCAAGAGCAAGACTTTGCACCTTCCAGCGTGACCAAAGCAACATCTCCAAGCACACTTCTTGATCACTTCTGCCATCCTCTTAGCTACTGGCTACTTTCGTGGCTTTCTTTTAGCCAAACCATCTTGCCAGCTTGATGCCCATTTGAGCAACGCTCTGGAGCACGACTTTACGTTCTCTCGACCTCTACGCATACTTCCGCATGTTCATTGCCGAGGTACTTAAAAAGCGCTCCTACCTTATTTGCCAACCTTATCAAGGACTTCTTATTCCACCAAGCTTCGAACACTGACCATTTCGCGCTGCATCTACGTCTCAATCCTTTGAACTCAACAACCACCTCCGATACCATCGAAAGTCGACCATTTCCAAAACCTCCAGCAAAGCGAACAGCTCAAGCACATTCTGCATGCGATTCTTGACTTCTCTTGACTTCTAAATTCTGCAGGTGGGGTAGGAATCACTTTCATCACCATATCGTGTGCCTGCTGTGAAGTTACTAAGTTGAGGCCAGGTAGACACCTTCTCCCACTCGATTTCGCAGTAAGTTCACTCGCATGCTTCAGGTCATACTTTCACCTGTATTTATTGGGAAAGCTCTATCTCTCAGCAAGTGTCCTCAGCTTTTTTGCTGCCATCGAGCGGCAACACTTTTCTTCCCTCTTAAACTTTTCCTTCTTCTTACACTTTTCCTCCCAGTCAGGCTTTCCTCCCTCTCACACTTACACACATCCTTCCCCTACACAATTCGTTGCCCTTACACTTACACACTTCCAGTCTCATACCACACACTTTCCTGAACATCGCGCCAAGCGAACCAAGTGCAGATCATCCTCCGTGATCGCGAGCTTTTGCTGAGCATTCCGCCAGTCTACCAACAGTTCACACATCTCCAACACCCCCTGCACCACTATTCGGCTTGGACTAGACGGCCTCGAAACTCGAGCTTCGCCTTCTCTTGCCAATGAACATCTATCACAGAGAGCGGTGAAGTACAATTCCAAGTAACTTTGGAGCTTCAACTTTCAGCTACTTCAAGGCGCACATGGACTTCTGCATGAGCTTTCAAAAACATATGCTGCGGCTTTCGTCTGCCCCTTTTTCTGCACCAACTCTCGGTTAGAGCAAGCGGCAAAAAGCTCTTCCCCAGCAACCACACCATCGAGCACTTTCCTTCTGCAATTCGGAGGGAGCTCGCTTTACAAGCAGCTGCAAGCTTGAGCTCGCTCAAAGCTGGCCCAGCTCTCATCCTCGAGACCTTTCGGCCATTCCGACCTTCCACCCCACTCTCCACTCCTCGCTTCATCTCTTTCAACATGTCTCCAGACGATCAGAGCTTGAAACGAACGGCCTCACCCGGGGCAGAAGAAGCACAACCTAAGAAACGACAAAAGCCAGACGACAACGACAACGACGATGTGTCCAGCGGAGTGCCTCACATCGATGAACCAGCTGATGAAGCAGAAGCTGTAACATATGAGGAAGGAACACAAATGGAAGACCCGAAGCCGAAACAACAACAAAACCAACACGATGACGAAGACGAGTCCGACGCAGTGCCTCAGCCCGAAGATCCAGTTGCTGGAGCAGCACCCGTAGCTCAGGAGGAAGAGACGCATGCGGATTCAGACACAAATACATCGAAAGAAAGTCATGCGGACGCAACAGTGAACATCGGAGGCAAGAAACGACCGGATCGCAGCGTATGGATGGAGATCCTGGAAAATTTCAGCACTGACGGGAACGAGACAGGCTTCTTCTCAGAGGAACTCAGAAAGAAGGGCCATAACTCTCGTCCACAGATGCTACCTGACGAGCGCAGACGACTGATGGACGACTTGGCTCAAAGGAGTGCCACATCCGAGCCACAGGGACATGATGTGGAAGATCGTGGACCACAGCCCAGGCTTGGACTGGACTTTATAAGCGAGTTCTCTACCGACGTTGACAGCCCAAAGGATGCTGCCGCATTTCTGGGCATCAACTTACAGTTGCTAGAGATCTCTTCCGAGTCTGCGCTAAGACTCAGGATTGATCAAGTACAAAACGTCGCTTTTATGGTGGAGAAGGCCGAAGGAATCCTGAAGGGTTGTGTGAACGCCAATGATTACGGCACGGGAAAGACCATCGAGGCTCTTGCGTCCATTTTCTTCTTGGCACAGAGGCGCGAAGCCTGCCCGAGTTTCAGCGGACACAAGGCGGCCCTCATCCTTTGTCCTCATCAAGCTCTTCGAGGCTGGCAGGAAAATCACGCAAAATACTTTTCCAACCTCTTGTCTCTGCACATCTGCAGTAAATCTCTGCCATCAGGCGAGCACAGCCAGCTAATCGATCCTCCATCAGCATCAGCACTTACCGAGTTCTTAGGTACTTTATCGGCCTCTGACCCTCAAACAAGCCGTACAGTCATTCTTTGCACCTATGGTGAGCTCTCGAGTAAGGAGTTCCTGGACGCACGGAAACCAGAGGATGCTCGTGAGAAAGAGCTGTCGCTCCGAGGTTCCAAGCTCAATGATGAGGCCTTGGAGGCTTTGAAGGTAGCACAAAAGCCTCAACTCTACGATCTCAATTTCGATCCGGCGATGATTGGAACTCTCATTGCTGACGAAGCACACGAAATGAAACATCCGAAATCCAGAAAGGCACAGACTGCATACTTACTAGACGCGGACATCAACTTCCTTCTCACAGCAAACCCCGTCGACAACAAAATCTCAGATTTCCGTGGTCTTTTATTTGCTCTCTACAAACCCAAGGTTTGGCAAATCAATTGGCCAAAAGGGGCGAAGCTCCAGAGATTTTTGAACATGTTCAACAACAATTTCGATCCTTTCAAGATTAAAGGACCCGGGAGCTTTGTCCGACACAACGCGTCACCCGAGTACGTACAGGCGCTGAGAAATGGGCAGCACCTCTGGCGCCTCAATCCACATGCATATAGGTGGTTGGCGCATCACATGAAGTTCGGACCAGAATTCTCACGCCGCGTCCTGGGGTCGATCTACCGCCTGTGCCTTCTGCGTCGAGGGGTTGTCTCTGCCGCCACCCTACCTAGCAGCGGGTCTCCCACAATCTCAGGCATCCTTGCCTTGCCACCAATTTCGATCAGAACCATCGAGGTGAGCATGGGCCACGAAGAACTCGGATATGACTCTTTGGCACGCCGCGGGTTCAATCGTATTTTTCAGGCTGGCGGGAAGAACTCCCCAGCTGGTGCAGCCCGCGTCATCAACGACAATGAGACGCCAATGGCTGCATTTAACAATTTCTGGGATACTTTTCTGAGCCTCATTACAGCCGATCTTGGCTTCTCTGATGTTATGAAAGATTGCTGGTCTTCAGGGGGGCCATTATCCCGCATTGATCCAGCAGAAATTCTTGCTCTGCAATGGAACAATACGGATTCTGGCATGAGCTTTTACTACAGAATGACAAGGCGGATAACAGATCCCATGAAGCCTCCTGTCGATAGGGTGTCTATGATCAGACACATTGTACGTCGTTCCCCAAAGCTGCGGTGGTTGCTGGTGAAGTTGGAAGAGCTCAAGCAGAAGGGAGAGAAGGTCGTGGTCTATTGTGTCCATCCTCTGACACAATGGCTCGTGGAGGGGGTGTGCTCCATGGCCGAGTTCAACTTCCTGTCTCTGAGGAGCAAGCCGAAACATGGTGACGAGGAGAGAGCTGCTGTCATTGATGACTTCAATGATCCAGCCAAGCGGCATGATTTCCTGGTCAGCACTATGCGCGTCTTGGGACACGGCGTCGACCTCCATGGAGACTGCCACAACATGATATTTTTCGAGCTTCCCGACAACATCCCGACTATTCTGAGCGCTATCGGACGGATACGCCGTGCTGGCCAGATGAAACCGCAAGATATCTCGATTCTGACCCTGAAAGATTCGTACGATGACTATACACTGTACCGGCAGTTTCGAAAACACGCCGTTTCCATCCTGGCCTTCGGAGTCCTGGGTCAACGGCTGGACAAGTTGGCACAGCGCGTGAACAATCGAGTCGATCATGATAGGCATGAACGAATGAAAAACGAGTCCAAGAGCGCGAGAATGACGTTCCGGCGGACGCTCAAGCGGGACATGTCGATACTGAACGTCGTGAAATTACTTGCCGGTGGTGAGCTGATCCGGCGGCATCTCGGCGCACAGTACAACAGGAGTTACGTCCCTTGGCGTTGTCGTCGCAGAATACTCTTCAGTTTCGACCGAATGACGCTCGACGACTTTGCAGGGGCGAAGATGGACTTCAATACTGTGACTGGTAGAATGATCCTCCACCTGGTTGCCCACCTCCCAGCAACTGGAGGGCGTTTTGCAGGTGTGGGGTCCTTGCCCACACGATTCGAAGATTGGGAGACTTGACCGTCGTCGTTGATGGATGAAGGGACATTTTGAGGCTGGACTTGAGTGCCACTTTGAACTGGTGCTCCGACTGCAGCTTGGCATGTGGTCTGTTGGCAAGCTTACTCACAATTCTTTCGGATCTTGAAGGGGAATTCGGGAGAGAATCATGAGAGAACTCAAGCTCCACTCTGGAAAGCCCTGCAAGTTCACTAGCACATTTGCTAGTAAAGTGCAAAGCTTTGTGAGGGTGGTGTCGTGGTTGATGGCATCTCGAGAGCATGGTGGGCAGGTGCTGAGCTACTAGGAAACGTTGGGCGTCTGGTTCCACAGACTATTGAAGCAAGATGGATGATGATATTTTTGGGATCGCTTTCATACCTAGGTACTGAAAGGCTGCAGAATCGGCTGAGAAGGGTTTGGCCGACGTCGATAGAGGCAGCAAGGACTAGAAGTGCCTCTCATGCCAGCGCCACGCTCTTTATTTCTATTTTTTGGCAGACATTCTTTTCCAATCCAACAATGCGCGGGTTTTCAAATTGCTCAGCCCTGCTTGCCGTGAGATTCTTTCTCGATGCCCTACTTAGAGAACCATACATTGGACCGGCGGATAGAGAGAGCTCATCCGGTTAACTACGGAAACTGGGTGAGCTCACTCGAGCTGATTAATTAACTTGCTCAACTTCCATCGTTAGTGTCAAGCATCCTGCATCTCATTCAAGAAGTCGCGTCCTGGCATGACCATGATCAATGTTGTGAAATGTCCCATCGGAGTGATTCCGCACTAAAACACGAACATTGGATCTTCTTGCTTCTCATCCTCTATGTTTCTTTCAAGTCACCACGACTCGGTCCTCATCTGAGCCATTGGGTACATTCCACTGATCAGTATAGCCTGTTGGGTGAACAAAAGCTTGCCCAGACTCTCCATATCCCACGCCTCGCCACAGCCGCATTTGAACATAGACTAGACCGTTATGCCGAGATTATTATGAACCTGCTTCTCATGCACAGTAATCCTGCTTCGTATGACTCTACCTCACATCTTGTGGGAAGAAGGCAAGCACAGGACTTAAAGCCTCTTCACAAAGATACCGATAACGTTCTTTTTCCCTCGCGGCGGCGTCCTCCAGGCAAGGACCATTCTCCTCGTCCACAAGGTCTGAACTTATGGCAAGCAGCTGATACCCATCCTCTTGAGCCCTGGCCCAGACCACTACCATTTCTATAGCAGAAGCTAGCACTCGTCCGCCGTAGAAAAGAGCCGCGAGGACCGATACGGCAAAGCTGGCCTGGGCAACATAGCACGCTGCAGCTGTGTCTGTTGGGCATTTCCGCACCAGATACCACGGCCGAGGGCTCGGGTGTCGCGGGTCCGAGAAATCACCTGATGCCTGCGACAGGAGGAGGCGGAACCAGAAAAAGGCAAGAAGGCTGTCGTATATGATCGAGATGGTTTGAGACGTCTGCCGAGAAATTCCCAAGACGATGCGAGTGACGAATAAACTCAATGACAGCAGAGCAACCGCGAGCGTAGCTTCGGTGAGTCTACAAAAAAAAGAAACAAAACCACAACCATCAGCCATGACTTCCACAGGCTCAGGAAAGCTAGAGGATATACTTACTGCTGAGACCAGACAAGCGGCTCGGGCAACTCATGGCAGTGTCCAGGTAGGTCGCAGTGGATTCGCTCGTTTGGGCTGGAATTCCAGCCCTCAGTGCTGCCTCGATACCATAGTTTCTGTCGAAAGTTTCCAAGGAAAGTAGTCAGAAAAAGACCGAACGCCGTTATCGAAATGCAGAAATCAAAGGCATAGCTTAGCGCATCGATCTTGGATCCCATGTTCGGATGAGGAGGTGAAGGCGAGGATGCCAGGTCATTTGAACCTTTGGACTTCCAGTTGTTGGCGGAACAGATGATCTTTCTATTGGAGCATGCTGAGAGACGTCCCTTTGGCGGCTGCCCTCAGCTGATGCAATCCATTGGTGGAGTGAGTAATCGAAACTTGCTCAGCAGGGTCTTCATGTGACCCCTGCATGTTGTGGAGGACCCAAGAGCGAAACTTGCTCATACTGGCAGGACGAGGCACAGTCACGCAGTGGTGTGATGGTTCAATCACTATTTAGGTACTTAGCGTTAACTAACTTGTCGCCATTCGCGGATATTCTAAAATGGTGAAAGGTCTTTCTGATTCCTGATGGCCTCGTGACGATCACAGATGCCAGTATAGAGGATATCGAATGGCAGTCAAGATTCAAGCCGAAAGAAAACAATTGATATTATATCTAAATAATTTGATTAACGGATGTACTGTTTAGAGGGGGCTTTGTAATAATAAGGTCATGAATATTGAAGTTCATTTTCTTATCTGCTTTCAAGAACACTTTGTAATAAATGTTATCCTCTATCAAGGTACTGTAATTGCATAAGTAGGTGGATTATGAAGGGATCACATTATTCTAATATGTAATATATTATGAACTACTGCACCCAGCCCCAAACCTTCCAAAGAGCTGAAGTCGAGAGGCTGAAGTAAATGATGAATGACTTGTATCTGATCTAATATCGAGGGGCGAGATGAGAATTTTGAGATGCACTTGCGAATTCCAAAGTGAAGGTCTCTTTCTTGGCCTGGGTTGACAGGGATGAATGAGCTGCCGTTATATGTGTGTGTGCCAGGGTCTGAGCTTGTGCTATGTATAGAAAACAAACCTTTCCCCCCCCCCTATCGTTTTAATTAGCTATCCCCCCCTATATTAATATTTAGCTATAAATATAAAATATATATTAAGATCATTAAGATTAACTTTATTAATATTATTATATATCTAATTTAATAAAAAAGAGGTTATTATATCTTTATTTATATATATTTTTAAAATAATTAAGAGTAATAAAATTAACTTAAGCCTATTATATAAGGGAATATATATTTTATTAACTCTAACTTAAGGTAATTATATTTTACTTAAATTAGCTAAAAGCTTATTTTAATAGCTTTTAAAAAGCAAAAGCTTAATTATTATAATTATATATCTATTTATAATATTAAATTATATATTTTATTAATAAACCCTTAATTAATTAATTAATAGCATTATTATATATAAAGAAATTAATAATAAAAATAAAGGCTGCTATTATTATAAAATAAAAGTTAATAGCTTAATTAAAGATCTTTTATAATAAATAGATAGCTGCTTAATATATTACTTAATATATTATTAAAAATATTAAAAAGGTTATCCTTAAAGCTATCCTTAAAAAGAATAATACTTTAAGTAGCTTAAATAAAATTAAGGATATTTATATTAATTAAGAAATATTAAGTATATTTAAATTATTATTATTAGCTAATAATAATATAAATAATGATATTAAGAAATTAGAAAGCTATTCCTTATTAAGAAAGATATTAAAGAAAGTTTCCTTAATATTATATATTAAAATTATTAATATATAAGCTTTTTTTATACCCTTAATAAAGCAATATAACTTTAAGTTTAATAATAATAAATATAAATACTTTAATATTAATATATTACTTAATAAGCTTTTTTTAAAAATAAAGAAGCAAATTAAAGCTAAACTTATTAATATAAGGGATATAATAATTAAATTATTATAAGTTTTATTTAAAATAAATTATTAGTTATAAATAAAAATATTTCTATTTTAATTAGATATAATAAAGAAGATTATAAGGTATTTAAAGAGAGAATTCCTTAATAATAATATTATTAAAATACTTACTTTAAGTAAAGGACCTTATTACCTTATAATTATATATATTTATAAAATAACTCTCTTAATAATATAAATAATACCTTATAATATTATAATATTAAGGCAATTAAGTATTAAAATCTTTTAATTATCCTTATTAATAAAATTAATATTTAGCTTAATAAATAATTTATTAACTATTAAATAATTATAAAATATCTTATTATTAAAAGGGTTATTATTACCTTTAAGCTTTTTAATTAAATTAACTATTATTTAAATATTAATAATAATAAATAATAAAAATAATAACCCTTTTTAAAAAAAATATAATAAATTAATAAAGATATAATAATACCTTAAGGGTATTTATTATAAGGTTAATTATTATTATTATAATAAAGAGGATTCTTTATATTAATAATATTATATTAAGAAGGATAATATATATATTAATTTTATTAATATTAATTTAATAATATAAATATAAGTTATTTTTAATAAAGAGGCTATAATTTAAGGGCCTTTAAAGAAGCTTTTTTTTAAATAAAAAAAAGCTATTAAAGCTAATAAAAATATTAAAGAATTTAATAATAATAATATTAGCCTTATATATAAAAAAAAGAAGATTAAAAAGGGTAATAAATAAAGGAAAAATAGTATTAATATAATAATTAACTTATTAATTAATTTTTATATTTTTAACTTTATATATAGATATTTAATAATATTATTACTATTAATATATTCTTTTAAGAGCTTTAAAAGGCTATTAATATTACCGCCGTTAATACTTCTTTATTTAAACAGCCTTATATATTATTATTAATTACTTATATTTTTATTATTATTATTATAAATACTTAATAATTAAAAAGCTTTAAATAAAGATTTTATATTTAAGACCTTATAATAATATTTTTATATATTAATAAAAAAATATAAGTAATAAAATTAAAAAAGGTAATAAGGTATAAAGGCATTAATCTTTAATCCCTATACTTAAAAAAAAATATTTAATTTAATAAAAAAAGCTTAAATACTATTAAATTAATTAAAAGACTTATAAAGCTATATTTAAAGAAAAAAGAGGATTTCTTTATACTCTTTAAAAGTAATAAAAAGGAAGAAAAGCTATTATCGCTACTAATATTAATATAAGATAATAATTATAATCCTTAATAAATCCTTAAAAATATATATAATAATAAGATCCTTTAATAAATTAAATAACTTTTTCTAATACTAAGCTATTTTCTAAATTAAAATACCCTATTAAGAAATATAAAAAGCCTTTTAATATTATTTAATAATATATTAATAATAAAAAATAAATTTAAAGCATTTTTTAATAAATTTTAAGAAAGTAATTAATATTATTTATAAAAAAAAAGATAATATAAATAAAAAAAAGTTAATAAAGTCTTTATATATAATTAAAAGAATCTTTAAATAAATAATTAAAGTATAGATTAAGAAAAATAAATATATTTCTTATAATAAATTTTTAGCTATCCTTTTTAATAATTTAAGTAATAATCTTTTTTTAATTAACTTATTTATTATTATTTTACTTATTATATATAACTTAATTATAATACTTTCTTCTCTTATCACCCCTTTTTCTACTTTTATTTTAACCTTATAATACTTTTATTAATTTATATTATAATCACTACCTTTAAATCTTTTTTCTAATATATATAT
This sequence comes from Diaporthe sp. P3_1W, assembly GCA_037177825.1. Lineage (NCBI taxonomy): Eukaryota > Fungi > Ascomycota > Sordariomycetes > Diaporthales > Diaporthaceae > Diaporthe > Diaporthe sp. P3_1W. Next base: position 8,341,068 of record JBAFXB010000001.1, read on the forward strand.
ATAGCGAAAATATCCTTTAATTACTTTTATATACTAACTAACCTCTTAAGCGCTTAAATATAAAAAATCTATAAATTTTTTATTATTATTATTATTATTATATTTATATTAATATTAATATTAAATATATTTCTTTAAATCCTTAAAATACGCTTTAATTAAATTAAAATTAAAGGAATATAATAATAAATATAATAGCTAAATACCCTTTACCTTTATAGCCTTATAAATAATATTATTATAATATTATAAGGTATTATTTATTATAAGAATTAATTATAGGCTTAAATAAGTATTTATTTAAGGTAAAACTTTCTTTAAAAGTTATATTAAGAAAAACTCCTTTATTATATACCCTTTATATATTATAATATTAAGAAGATTACTAATTATAATTATTAATAATAAATAAAAATAAGCACCTTATTTAAAAAAACTCTTTATTTAAAAAATATATTTAAATAATATTTAACTTATTTTTTTTATATTATTATATTTATTAAATCTTAATTTATTATAAAAAATAAATATATTAATAATATATTTTAATCTAAAGATATTAAAAAGATATTACCCTTAAAATTCCTTATTATACTATTAAGCTAATATATATATTTATTTATTAATTTAATTATATATTTTAAGGGCCTTTATAATAATTAATATAATAATATTAATTTAATATATTTTAATAAGAAAATATTATATTTTATTAAGGTATATATTTAATTTAATAAGGAAAAGGTTTTTAAGTTTTTATATAATAATAATTAGGTATTAATAAGGCTTAAAGGGCTAATTATATTAAAAAATATTATATATTTTAAAAGCTTATTATTTTAATTTAATAATATTTAATAATATTAAAAAGGGTATACTTAAGGTTATAATATTTATTATAATAACCCTTTTTTAATATTAAGTAATAATAACCTTATTATAATAAAATTTAGCTTATAGCTATTTATTTAATAGCAATAAATTTAAATATAAATAAAATTATAATATCTCTAGGTTTATATTATTTAAATAATAGCTAGATATTATAATATACCTTTCTTTTACTAAATTAGGTATATAGCGATATAGTTTTTATTAATCTTAATAATCTTAGTATATATTCCGCGTTTACAGCTAAATTTTAATGTAGGGGAGGATAGCTAATTAAAATAACAGGGGGGGGGGAAAGGTTTATTTTCTATACACAGTGGGACGGGATAACCAAAACGTGGACCTCTCATCCGCAACCAACCTAGCAGCATTAACTTCCTTCCGTCACACATAACCACAAGCCATCACCATTGCCCCGAACCAACATCTAATGGGTTGAACAAATCAAAGCTGGAGCAATGCACTTTTTGACTCGCCGCCCCGGGGCGGCTCTGGTGTGGCTGGTGGCTGGCCTGATCACCTGCAGCATGGCTAGCAATGGAGAACCCATTTGTCTGATGTATCTCACCGGGTAACAACCATCATCCTCCATGCATAGAGCTTGAGGCACAATCGCTGATATATTTGGGAGGCAACACGATGTAATCCCTCGTGATGAGACCCTAATCAACCCAATCACCCACGTTGCCCTTGCCTTCATGCGGTCGGGCCTGTTCCTGGACTCGAACCGCAGCGAGTGGCCCAGTGATCGAAGCGTTGACTCGGCACGCCAGGCTTTCACAACGGGTACCAAGATCTTGGTGGCCATCGGTGGCTGGGGCGATACGGACTTCTCCATTGCAGCTCGGGATGACACGTCACGAAAGTCGTTCGCCAACAACGTGGCCAGGATGGTGGAAGCCACCGGTGCTGACGGTACGTCGCGTTTCTCGCCTACAAATGGCGATCATCAAGACTGAATGATCCCTCTCTAGGCGTCGACATCGATTGGGAGTACCCCGGTGGGAACGGCGAGGACTACAAGCAGGTTCCAAACTCGGAGAAAGAGTGGGAAATCGAGGCTTACCCGCTCCTGCTCAGCGAACTTCGCACCGCGCTGGGCCCCTCCAAGTTGATCACAGCTGCGGTTCCCGGCATCGAGCGAGACATGATCGCATTCCGCCGCAATGTCGTACATATTGAACCACACCTGGACTTCTTAAACGTCATGACCTACGATCTGATGAATCGCCGCGACGACATCACGAAGCATCACTCAAGCATCGCAGGCAGTCGCAACACTATCATGAGATACATCGCCGACGGCGTACCACCCGAGAAGATCAACTTCGGCCTTGGGTTCTACGTCAAGTGGTTCAAGGTTGACAAAACGGACTGTGACAAAGCCAGGACACCCATCGGCTGCAAGACCTTGCTGTTGGAGGACCCCGTCACCGGCGGAGACCTGGGACGAGCTGGTGCGTTCTCCTGGCATGACGAGGTTCCTGAGGACATGAGGGATTCTTTTCAGAGGGCGCTTTTGCATCGCGAGTACGATGATAATGAAGGGGCGACGTACTACTATGATTCGGAGGAGGCCATCTGGTGGACCTTTGACGATCCCCACAGCATCACAAGGAAGGTTGAGCAGTTGACCAAGGAGTTGAACGTACGAGGAACATTTGCTTGGGGGTTGGGAGAGGACGCCCCGGACTTCACTCGCTTGAAGTCGTTGATTGGAGCGGTGGGAAAAGACACTGGGGCTGAGAGAGACGAGCTGTAGTTACTGGCGCCTACGATGAGGAGGGCGGACATATTTTTGCACGACTTATGCGAGATGCTCAGGGCTTGATGCCTGTTGTCCACGAATTTACTTGTCGTGCTGTCCAGTGCTTGAAGACGTATCGAGAAGATATGAGGGACTTCCCACCTGCACATCTCCATTCGTTGGAATCATTATGGTAGCCCGGTGTAATGCAATATCATTCTAGATGATCACCAAGAGTACTGAAGGCTTCATTAGTTTCTGAACCTGGTTACTTGACCGAGGTAGTTTCGAGGGTTGCCTGTACCTGACCGTATTTGTTTGTGGCCTACCCCAAGGAATTAACAGGGCTTTATAATTCAAAATCGACGTGGCTTTTCTCTCAAGCTACGCACGGTGTGTGGTACGTGACCAGGGTGTCCTATGAAACCCATGTGACTATCATGTTTCAATCTTTGGTCTGCCGTTTCCTTCGAAATATGGGCAGACTTTGACAGCATTGCCAAAGACGGCTTCCGGCGTTAGTTGGCTCAGTTCGTGCAGCCTTTTTGTGGATGTGTTTACGAATGAGTCCAGACCATCCGTAATCTCACTTTTGGCCTCATACATCTGGATTAATACCTGAAGATTATTATGATCATTTTCTTTTAAGAAGAAAGAAAACATTAGCCAAGCAAACCAAGAGGCCATGCTGTTGCCATGTTCGTCCGGTCATCTTGTCTTGGAAACATTTGGAGGTACCTCGGTACTTAGGTACAACATGCCTGTCTCTACCAAAGCGGCCCGTCCCCCACGTTCAGCTCCTAGTGCACTGACTGGAGCTGGCTTCTAGAACTTTGAAAATCTTCGGTTTCTTGACTCGGCGTGGTCAACTTTTTGAGCAACCGAATCCAAAGACCACATCCAACTTAGCTGCATGGCTGTTTGACGAAGCGTGGGGGATGGATCGTGCCTGCTGAGCTCAATTGACCTGGACGCAAACATATACGCATCATGTTCGAGAACCTCTGCACCCTCCCGCTGACGTCGGACCTGTTCACCCAGGCCGTCCACCCAACCGAGCCCGTCCTGACCGTGGGCCTCTCGAGCGGCCATGTCGAGACCTTCCGGATCCCCTCCTCAGACAACGACTCGGACGAACAGGTCGACGAGAACAGCAGCATCACGAGCGGCAAGGGCCTGATCAGGAGTGTGTGGAGCACCCGGCGCCACAAGGGAAGCTGTCGCAGCTTGGCATACAGCTACGATGGGCAATGTACGTCCGCGTCCGATCTCGAATGTCGTAGAAGACGTGCCTGGGACGCCAAGAACTGACATCACCGACCACGATAGCTCTCTACTCTGCCGGCACAGACTCGGTCGTCAAGCACTTTTCGCCCGAGACAGGCAAGGTCATCTCCAAGATCAACATCCCGCCCCGCGGCTCGTCCGCCGACGACCCTGCCATCATGCGCGTCCTGAGCCCCCAGAACCTCCTCGTCGGGACCGACAGCGGCGCGCTGTATATCTACGACCTGCGCGACAAGCTGCGCGCTGAGAAGGACCCCAACTCGAAAGACCCTCTTGGCTCGATTGGTGCACAGCCTGTTCGCAAGCACTTCCCCCACGACGACTACGTCACCAGTATCACGCCACTACCGCCCAGCGCGGAGTCGACATCCGGTGTCCCGCGGCAGTGGGTCTCGACCGGAGGGACGACAGTGGCGGTGACCGATATCAGGAGCGGAATTATCACAAGGAGCGAGGACCAGGAAGACGAGCTGCTGTGCGCGGAACTCATACCCTCCGGCCTGGGCCCCAAGAAGCTGCGAAGTAATGCTGTAGTGGCGGTGGGGACCGGGTCTGGCGTGCTCACAATCTGGGACCGAGGATCATGGGACGACCAACAAGAGCGCATCTACGTCGCAGGTGGGCGCAACAAGAAGGACGGCGAGAGCCTGGATTGCATTGCGCGCCTGCCAGACGAGCTTGGTTGGGGCAAGAAGGTCGCCGTGGGCGTGGGCGACGGCAGCCTCGCAATCGTGGATCTCAAGGCCCGGGAGACCCAGGCCGTGCTGAGACACGATGATATCGAGGGAGTCGTGGCTGTCAATTTCGACTGCGAGGGACGCATGATCAGTGGTGGTGGAAGGGTCGTAAAAGTATGGGCAGAACCCAACGGAGCAGACAACGAGGAAGAGGAAGATTCGGGCGCAGAGGACGGGGCCAATGGCAGCAGCAAGCGCGCAGCTGACAGCGACGATGATTCCGAGGACAGTGACGACAGCAGCGACAGCGATCGTCCAAGGCCTAAGAAGAAGAGGAAGGGCGGCAAAAAGGGCCAGCCACAGGGCGAGGCATTCCCTGGCCTAGATTAGGAACCCCCCAAAAGTTGAAAAGTCGGCATGATACCCACCAAAACTCATTTTCACGGGCCAGGTCACGACGCTGTGCCGAAGTCTAAAAGTCTATCTGTATATTAACTGGACCGCGGGACATACACGCACGCCACATGGAGCTAAAGACGGCGCCTCTGCTCAGATACCTGTATCAAAACATGGGCCCAGTCGTACTGACGAGACGGGCCCAGAAGCTTCCAACTCTATGCTGATATCTCGGACGCCGCCCTATGTTCTATCACAAACCAACTTGACATCATGCCCCGGGCCGAGAATAATCAAGAGCCGTAACTCGCTTCCACACCTCCCTCACCAGACGTTCTTGCCCCTGGCGCGCGGTTTCTGTGGCAGAGGGCCCAGCCGGTCTTACAGCGAGATACAGCCTGCTGCCCAGCCTCACATCCGGGATGTCTGCCGTAGCCGGGTCCTTGGGCGGATTGGCCGTCGTCACGAGGCCCCCTGCCTCCTCGAGGATGGCTATGCCCGCCGCGACGTCCCACTCCCAGCAGCCAGCCTCCCACCATATGTCAAAGGACCCCATCGCCGTGTAAGCAAGATCCAGCGTCGCGCTCCCGAGGCTCCTCACCCCGTGCACCATGCCCCCCTTACCGCTCCTCCCGCCAATCTCAACCGCCATGTTGGTGAAGCTCTCGAGCTTCCGGCCCAGATTGCCCTCCCCGGAGTCCGGGTCCCGCCGGTCCTTGCCCCACTCGCAGCTGAAGACGCAGCCCTTGGGGGCGTTGGCCGGGATAGGCACGCCGGGCACCAGGGGCAGCCTCTGCGTCTCGTTGAGGAAGGCGCCGCCACCGCGGCGGGAGGTGAAGAGCTGGCCCAGGAAGGGGGCGTATATTACGCCCACCACTGGCCTGCCTCCCAAGATGAAGGCGATGGACACGCAAAACATGGGGAAAAGGTGCGTGTAGTTGACGGTGCCGTCGAGCGGGTCGACGCACCAAGTTGGCTCGTCATTGATGAGGTAGTCTTTCGACGAGCCGGCGGAATATGTCTCTTCCCCGATGAATCTGTACGGTGTGTTGAGTACTTCACTATATCGATGAGTAGGTCCTGGTGACTCACTTGTGGCTTGGGTAGATCTTCGATATCGAGCTATGGATGAACGCCTCGACGTCTGATGCGAACCGTATTAGCCAGTTGCACGCAGACACAGGCTTGTGGATGTATCAAACTCGCCTGTGTCCGTCTTGGTCACGATATCGACAGCGTTCTCCTTCTCCACGGACTCATGTGCTGCCCCTCCGCTTGCCATCCGCAGCTTGGCGGCATCCATGAGCATCTTGCCTGCATCTTTGCCTAATTGCACGGCGAAGGCGTATATCTCATCCAGTTCCTTCTCACTGATTTGAGGTGCCATTTTGCTAAGAACAAAGACAGGGTAGTAAGGGCGCTATGCAGAGTCTATAGTAACACCAAAGTGAAGAAGCAAGCCAGCTGCGTGAGGGCAGTCAGAGCTTAGCAGGACAGCTTCAATGGTGTTCACACAGGCCTGGACCCCGCCAAACCAGTCTACAACGCCGCCGCCAACCGAAGCGGTTTATTTCCGCTATAGCGGCATGACGCTCTGTGACCCCACTGTAACTACCTGACAGTGCCCTGAATCATAGCGCATACGTCCACGGGTTACCCGAGGTCTCAGGGAAACCTTAACAAGTCGGTCGCTGGTCCGAACCCCAACGTCGACTTATTCGCCATATGCAACCATCGCAACCGGGCATGAGAGGCTTTTTTCCTCCTTATGTATGGCCTCAGAAGCATCCCCACGGGGGTCCCGTCGGGTGATAATTCAATGTCCACGCGTACAACCGCGTACTCGGATCAACGTTGGACAGGGGCCACTTGGCGACGCAAGCTCCTGGATGAGATCTCTTCCGGCCCGGGACAGCTTTTAGCCCCGGGTCACGCCCTCCTTGCTGCATGTGCTCGGCCCAGGGTTCTACCAGTCGACGTCACGGCTCGAATCAGGCACGGCATCGGCAACCACGGTACCGACTCGGTGAGAGGCGCACCTAGGTTGGGTTGGGCCTGGCTGCGTGTCCCGGAGCATAGGGCGCGGTTCATTGTAGCCGGCATCGGTTGGTTGCTCACAAGCCGGAGGACTAACACGCGACTGTGCTCTGCGATATATGCCATTGCATCCGCCCTATGTTAGCAGAATCTCAAAGAAAAACAGACTAATCTCAATTCTCGTGTGAATTAAAGTTCATAATCAATTTTATTTTCAAATACCCAACATGGCAACCCGCGTCCTCCTCATCAACGGCCCGAACCTGAACCTGCTCGGGACTCGCGAGCCCCAGATCTACGGCTCGACCACCCTCGCCGACGTCGTCTCCACGGCAGAGTCCCAAGCAAAGTCCCTGGGCGTGACCCTCGAGACCTTCCAGTCCAACCACGAGGGCGCGATCGTGGACCGCATCCAGGAGGCGGCGGGCTTCGGCCCCAACGGCCACCAGAACAAGGAGGGCAAGGTCTCGGCCATAATAATCAACCCCGGAGCGTACACGCACACGAGTGTAGCGTATGTAATAACCCCATCCCCCTTCTTTCGCCTCTCCTGCGGGACTCCCTGATTTTGGCCCCCCCTCCTGCGGGAAGGGGCCATTCTCCGTCAAGAAAACTTCCCCGGAATGCCTCGATTCAGCACTCCGGAGCATGCAACTGACACACACACCAGTATCAGGGACGCGCTCCTGGGCGTGGAGATACCCTTTGTGGAGGTCCACGTGTCGAACGTGCACGCCAGGGAGCCGTGGAGGAAGCACAGCTACTTCAGCGACAAGGCTACGGCGGTCATCGCGGGGCTCGGCGTCTACGGGTACCAGGCTGCGCTGGAGTTTGTGGCGAAGCACTTGAAGCGGTGAGGAATCAACGGGGGGTGGCAAGGGCTGTTGGCTTGCCTGGTTTAGAGTTTTCAAAAGTTATCAGTTCGAACAGTCTCGGCCCTCTCTTCTCTGACTGTGATCAGCTCTCATTCGTGCTTCCGGTGGTGACGCATGAACTTCCATTGTGTTCCTGGTTGGTTCCATATTGATTTCCACAGCATTTGGGTCTGGGACTGGGGTTTACACCGCTGTGTATACGTAAGTTGCCGAGTCCGAGTCCGAGTATAGAACTGGAGTTCATGCCCGTGATGATGTTCAAACCGGTAGCCCATTCCCGGGACGTTATCAGCACCCTCGTCGTGTCGCAGGCTCATGGAGATGAGAGGCTGAGCCCCAGGAGGCTGGACCCATATCTTAAAGTCTGTGAATAAGTCATGTCAAGGGGTACGGTCACTCATCCCGTGGGAGCCAACACCAAGCTTTCCTCGGCCCGTGACGGGTCCTCGGGCGTGGAATGTCACAGCATAGATGGGATGTGGGCTAAGCTTTGGCAAAGACTCAGTGTACCCTGTCAGTCTCCTGGGACTGGGTAAGGTATGAGATTCCAGCGGGCCGCAGTATCTCGCTGTCATGCTCAGAGGCGTTTCGTTTCCGGAGTCCCCACATCCCTTTCACACGGGACTGTTTGCTCTGGGTAGTTCCGACAGAGGAAACTAGTCAGTACATGCATCAAGTCATCAGCTGTGATATCAGTCGATTACACTGTGGGATCCCCTCCTGGACGCGTGCGTACGCCCTCTCGAGGCTCTTGTGACGTGCGCGAGCTTTCGCTGGCACATTATCAGAGGGCCAAGATAGGCACGGGTTGTTGGCCTTCCCAATACTGATCGGCTTCAATGGTAAGCGCTTTGCGGGTTATATGCGCTGAACATGGTTCTCATTTTCGAAACACATGTGCTCTCGGCCAAGTGAATGGCTTCACCCGGGGCAAGAACTCATCCTCTACTTAGGTGAATATAGCTCGGATGACACCGAAACTTTAATAGTCGTTGCGTGTTTTCTAGATCTTTGTGCCCTGCTTCAAATTTAGAATGGCACGATGCTTCTCAAAAACGTGCTCAAACTGAATCTCTAACCATATCGCAAGATATATCTCGAAGTTAATGTGAGAACATATCTTGCATCGCATGTCCGACACTTCTCGAATCAGTGCCCTTGGAAGTGCTCAAATTGTGTCTCGTGTAATGACTGATTCATTTCTTGAATCATATCTATAATCTTATCGCACATACGTAGTCGAATTATATCTCGAATCATATCGCAAAGTATATATCGAGTCATTAGTCTCCCCCTTGCTCGAATCGTTGCCGCTGTTTCCTGTGAAACTATTCAATAACAGCCAGGGTTCTGACGGAGGACTTATGCAGGCACAATGAAGTAAAAAAAGCCCGATCAGATGCAAGGCCTCATGACGGCATCTGTATACTCGTGGAGTTGTCCGACGACGACGAAGGCCCACCGTGAACTTTACTTGGGGGTTCTCCGATTGGATATAATTGGTACTTTCTCTATGACGAGGTCTCCGCCTCAATGACCAAGCTACTTTGTAGTGATTCCTGACTAGTACGGTGATCTTTTCGGGCATTTGGAAGACACAGCTTCAGCTTCTGTGCCATTTTACGGGAAGGCAACGAGTGTGTTCGTAAGGGTCCTGCGGTAAACTCCACCTCCGTGTTGCATCCAAAACAAAATAGACAATAATAATTCGAGATGAACTATTGAGTGACTTGAGTCAGTTCGTAATGCAAATGGTCTGAATTCTATGCAGCTGACGGAAGAGCCATGTTTGGTAAGAACTGCAAACAGTCTCATACTTCCTACTGGTAGACACAGAGCCTCTCAGACAGTCGCAGATCTAAGTCTCGCGGGATATCCTCGGGGTTAATATCTGGATACCGTAGTGCCTCGGGGGGCGGGGGCTGTTGATGCTTGTATCTGGGGTATATGCGCGGGTTTCTCGGCGGAAGAAACTCCAAATGTTCAAAGATAACAGTATGCTTTGACCAAAGAGAGAGTCTTCCCTCAGCAAGGTCTTCCCGACTTTTGTCTAGTTCCGGGGCAGGTCTCTCCACTAATCGACTCCGTGTGGGACTGTCGGAGTTTCCACGGGACCTTCTCGCTCTCAATCCCCTCGTGGATCCAGGTTGATTGGTGAAGGTTTTGTATCAATTTCCCACCAGGGTCCCCAGCCTCATGTCCCGGGCTGATAACGTCTCTCAGCCTTGCGTTTCCCTAATTTTTATTCACATGTCAGACCTTCATCGGTCTCAGGATTCAGGGGTCGGATGTGATGTCCTAATTGCCTGCTCCGTGATTTCAAATTTCAAGACCAGGATAACATCCTCGCCTACTAGGGTAGGTTTGATGATACGAGCTTCAACAAGTAGCTGGGTTTGGGTTTGAGAAGCCTTACAACAAAAGTGACCGTGGACACGGTGAAGTTTGATCACTCGCATATTGTTCTTTTTGGAGAAGTAGCTGAGATTGAAGAAGGAATCATCGATTGGAGGCCAACTAAGAAAGTGCTCAATCTATCTGGAATAATGCCCAAAGTGAACCTGAACGCCTGTTGAAACCCGTGCTCGAACGCTGTGATGCTTCGCCCCAATTGGCGCGAGAAGAGCTCATTACTCATTTCCCAAAGTCGACCACCTTGGACCTGAATCCCTGTACCCAGGCCGACACCGCCTTCTGCGCAGTCTCCAGCGTCCTGTCCGATCAGGGGTTGGTTAGCGAGAGCGAGGAGGAGAAGGCGGCGGGGTGGTGAGGTGGCTGACGTACTGGGGATACGAGACGACCGGCGCGCACGGCACGGGGGCGGCGGGCTCGTCCATCTTAAGCTTCATGTCCCTGATCAGCTTGTGCCAGGACACGGCGCCGCGGCGGGCCAGCTCCTCGGGGACGTCCTTGTCGGTGTCGCCCATGCGGCGGTTGAAGAGCTCCAGGCTGACCCAGCCCTTGAAGCACAGCTTGTTGAAGATGGTGTCGCAGATCTCGCGGACCGGCAGGTAGGCGCCGTACTCGGCCTCGCCGTAGAAGAGGCGGCAGTTGCGGCTCCAGCTCATGCGGGAGGGCTGGTCGGCGCTGTAGAAGGCGTGGCCCTCGACGAGCGGCGCCGAGAGCCTCTCGGCGTCGACGACCTGGACGTAGAACACCTTGTGGATGTATGGCTTCATCTCCCTGACTAGCCTCTCCATGGACTGGCGGACAACCTCGTCGGCGTTCTCGCACTTTCCAGAGGCCGCGCAGGGGTCGGCGTATATTCTGCCCGCGATGTTGAAGCTGTCGAGGCAGAGGCCAAAGTTGTCCCTGTCGATCTTCTTCACGATCTCCCAGGAAGTCTCCCACAGGTCTGAACGAGTTCCCCAGCAGAGGGACTCGTATACATATCGGATGGGAGGGGAGGCTGCAGCTCCGATGTCTGCGATTTTCTGCAGGTCGGAGACAATGAGGTTCATGTCTTCGGACACCTGGTCCGCGGGGAGGAATGATGATGGGACCTGGATCATGTCGGTGCCCAGCTCGTGGGCAAGTTCGATCCAGAAATACAACTTCTCGATCTGCTCGTCGTGTGCTTTTCTGTCCACAAGACCTTCGTAGTGTGCGAAAGGCTGCAAGCAGATGATGAACAGGTCACGCTCGGCACAAAGAGCACGAACGTATCGCGCGGCCTCCAGCTGAGCTTCTTTGGAAGGGGGTGCCCCATTCCCAAAACGGGCGGTAGCCTCCTCATAAAAGTCTTCGAAGAACAGCTCGATCCCTTTGTAGCCGTATTTCTGGGCCATGTTGAGCTTGTGTGTGAGGGAGTGGCCGGCTGTGGCGCGCCCCAGCGACATGGAGGTGATTCCCAGCTGATACGACATTGTGGGTGGTTTGTTGTGAATTTCGAATCAGATAGAAGATGATGATGAATTATATCCAGTAGAATAAATCACTGGATCAAAACTCCTCGTGGATAGTTGTGTAAATCTGAGAAGAGAATTTGCTGGCTTGTATACTTCAGAGACAATGTCAGCGAGGCTGTACAGAAAGCGGAAGATGCGCTGTGATGAGATAGATGTGATTGATGCGAAGGATGATGCTGATGATTCTGATCGATACTGGAGAAGGGAAGACTTGAGCATTAAATACTCGAAGTAGCCCAGCCCATCTCGCTTCCCAGTGTGTGGTGACTCGCCTTAGACGCCTGCCATTCTCTGCCATGGAGTAGCCACTCTATTGGCGCAGTTGGTCCTTGGCCGAGTCACCATTGCAGTGTTGACTAGGCAAGGAATTGACATGGGGGATCATGAGACACAATGACCTACCTGGTTGACCTGAGGTCTCGTCGGCCATACCCGGAGCACGGCTCCCCGTCCTCGCTTAGCAGCAGCCTTACGAACGTCGAGCTCGTGCAGGCACGCGTGCGGTAAGGTTACCTGTCATGCGATTGCCTTTCTGCTTGATCGAGATGCAAAAACCTTGGTCTAGACGAGTCAGCCAGGGACGACGTCCGAACTCTATCTTGATATGGGTGCTCACAGTTGCGACTCGTGGACGGCGTCGGCTCACGAGGATAAGACAGGCAAACGAGACGATATTTTGTTTCAGACGCAGCTTTCTGGGGACGCAACTTGTTGATCGTGAATCAATATTGTGAAGCGCGCGGTCGGCCGGAGGACAATAAGGTTCTACAACGATAGTGACATGTCAGACAATGTGTTTTATTGGGCCAATTTCAAGTCGACTTGCCTTCAAATTCTCGACTTGTGTCACTAGGACGTGATTACTGGTTTGATGGGACGGATGTGTAAATGACTAGATACGTATTGAGCAAGCAGAAGCTGTACCTATGTATACAGGGCGCAGCTGCGCAGTACACATTAATAAGCCCCACGGGAGGCCATGTTTATGTATCGAGATTGATTGCGCCATGACGGAACACACAAGATCCCCTTCTCGTGTTGCCGAAGATAAGCGTGTGTGGCAGTGAGTATTTCTTCTTCCAGGCATGAGACACTGGTTGATGTGTGGGTGTGGGTGTGGTAAAAGTGATAGCCTGGTTAATACCAGTGATGTCAACTCCATAATAGCCGGCTAAACATTCAATAGGCCCTGCCGAGTGTTGGCCTGGGCATGGACTAGGCCATAGCAGGTGTGGCCCGTAGCTGGTGGGCAAAGGGGTCGGTTTCTCGGGGGATACAAGATCGTCCGGCTTACACAAGACGAGATGGAAACAGCGGCCTGGTGACACCCTTTTCGGACATAAGGAGTGTGATGAAATCTTGCTAGAACAGGCTAGTCCTCTTTCATAGAACTGCCTGAATAAGTCTAGACCAGAAAAGCGCTCCCCTAGTCAGTCGCTCTATTCCTTTACTCGAGCAACGGAATTAACCTCTCGGTGTCTCCAAATCGTAGAGATACGTAGACAAGAATTCTTATCAGATGTTGTATGATTCAGATCATTCTGAAGGAGAATCTGTTGCCAGGCATTCTCATCAAGACTGCTGACCACCTTTGAACGTCGATAGGGTGGTCGGAACTTTGGGCCGCATTTGGTCCCCAGGGAAAGAAGGCGCGTGGGGTTCTTCTCCAACAGCTCGCTAGTGGATCCTACGGCAAGTGGAGGCTGAAAAGTCTTTAACCCCTGCGGGAAAGCATTCACCAGTGCGACTTACTGGCGCGAATTATTACGAGCCATCGCGTGGCACTGCTTAGTTCCAGATTAGCAGTCGGTTGCACCATTTCGGAATATGGACCATCCATCCCTTTCCTGTGGATCGGATCATCCGTTATAGTCGGGGACTGGCTAAAGCCCTCGGCGGTAGTTCGACATGTCCCCGAGACGTCGGAAGAAGGAGTATAAGGATCCGGATGGGGTCGATTACTTTACTCTATTTGTACAATCAGACTTCTCATAGCCGCCCCTATTTTGTTGACACGGTCGAGCCTCTTTCTGTCTGCAGACTAGCCTCCCTCACCTGAGTCAACCCAGTGCATTTCCGCGTATGCCTCATTCCATCAGCTTGGAACGCCCATCCACCGGCATCATGGCGACCATGACCGTGTCCTCCACCTCCACCACCACAACCACCACACAACGTAGTGCCCCACGGCGCAAGGCACAGCAGCCACCAGCAAATGTGCCAAAAGTAGATCACCTAGACAGACATGGCTATCTTTTTGGCCAGAAGATCACAGCATCCATGTCCCCACTGCTACACGATGTCGTCTACCAAGAAATCGGACTGAACTGGGAACAAATACGGCTGGACTCGACAGACATGGACTTGTTCCTCCAGCTCCGCCAACACCCAAAATTCTACGGTATGGACCATCTCACCCTGATTTTGACACGAGAGAACTCGCTCTAACTCGGGACAACAGGCGCGGCAGTAACAATGCCACACAAAGTCGCCATCCTCTCACATCTGGATGAGCTGACGCCAGAGTGTCGCGCCGTGGGCGCCTGCAACACCATGTACATCCGCGACGAGCCAGACGCCTCGTCGCCGACCGGCTTCAGGCGGGTCTACTGCGGGACCAACACGGACGTCGTCGGCGTGCGCGAGTCGTTCCTGCGCAACGTCCCCGCCGACAGGCACGACTCGGTCTTCCGGGGGCGGCCGGGGCTCGTCATCGGCGGCGGCGGCGCGGCGCGCTCGGCCGTCTACGCGCTGCGCAAGTGGCTCGGCGCCACGAGCATCTACCTCGTGAACCGCGACAAGGCCGAGGTCGACGCCGTCGTGGCCGAGTGCTCGGAGCGCGGCTACGGCGACGGCCTCGTGCACGTCGAGACGGTCGAGCAGGCGCGGGCGCTCGAGGGCGCGGGCGCCATCGTGGCGTGCGTGCCCGACTTCCCGCCCGTGACGGAGCTGGAGAAGCAGGCGCGCGCCGTGACCGAGGTGTTCCTGGGCGAGAAGGAGCACAAGGGCGCCATCCTCGAGATGTGTTACAACCCCACCCCCTTCACGGCGCTGGGCAAGCTGGCCGAGGACGCGGGCTGGCAGGTGATCCTGGGCACCGAGGCCATGATTTACCAGGGCATCGAGCAGGATCGATACTTTACCGGGCGGAGCACGGAAGAGCTTCCGGTGCAGAAGGTCAAGGAGGTGATCGACGCGCAGGTTGCGCTGAGAGCTAAGGCGTCGTCATAGGGTAGGAGCTGGAGCAGTTGACCGGTCGTCTCGAGAAGGGTGGATAGACGGGCGTTTGCTTCTTCTAGAATAAACACCGACACGGCTGCATATCTGTCATGCGAGATACCATAATAGACTCGGGTACCAAGACAATGACACTCTCAAACGCTCAGAATAATGTGATGGCCTCACAAGTGTTATGCAGGGTGCGATGTTACCATTTCGGGTGACCTTCCTTGCTACGCGTAATTCCTTGCGAGTGCAATCACGGGGCAATGCACGTATGTACAAATCACGTCTTTGATATGTCCCGACGGCTTTCTTCCAGGTTTCGCTAGGATAGCTGAACCCCTTTCAATTGTGCTGTTACATTGGATGGCGTTTCATCCCCTACCCACGATGCAGGACTATTCCCATAAACCCAACGCGCTTGTCATCCTCTTTTGATCGAACTCAGAAGGTCCTCACGGGGAAGGACGGGATACTCATGCAGCTCATAACAGGGAATCAATGCAAGTGCGCATGCAATCTCTCACACCGCATCGGAGTGAGACTCCGACTCCGGGACGGGACTTGTTCACGCCTTGCGATACTACAGCATCCACGTCTCTGGACTTATTTCGATATGACGGTGAAGGTATCCAAATGAGCCCGGAACGAAACTGGAATACGAACATGTGAACATTGAAAGTATTGCGACAAGTTCAGTACACATATGCTCAAAATAGGCCTGGGTTTCAGCTTCTAAGTGACCGATCCCAAGCTGCAGCGACCCAGGCGGTCCCTCTAGGACAATGAAAGCGAGCCAGTCAGCGTGTTGTAATAATTCGCCCCAGAATCACGATCGTGTTTATTTGTCCCCTCGCAAGCAATGACTTTTAATTTACAAAGCAGTGGTAAATCCGTTGACGTGCGAACGCCAATGCTCGGGCTGATATGCCACCAACTCACCCCGGATTCGCGAGTTCAGCGGCAGCCGAGCCAGGCAAGGAGTAGTAATTACGCGAAGCACAGTGTAGAGACCGCGCGGAGGCCATCCCCACGGGGGTATGCAGCTACGGTCATGCCGGCGCCAAGGGCCCAGGGAGGGGCATTCGACGGTGATGTTGTGGGTTGGGTGGGCATTACTTACGCCCCAAATGCCCCAGCAAGATGGTGTCATCAGCGATATTATGCCAGGTCTTTTCGAATCTTCCGTGTCCATTGAATCTGTCTGCTAGAGCAAAGCACGAGATCTTACCTGGAGTGCCCGTAAAGGTGTCAACATCATGAGCCTCAATATCTACCTGGACAGACTCCACCACTGCAGATGCTCAGGCACCAGAGAGCCCCGGTCGTCGTAACAAGCTGGTTTGAGGATGTCCCCATGCATACTTCACTCGCCACAAACACACGATCGGCGGGCTCCCTACGACACGAAGTAGCCTGTTCGGGCAAAATGTCGCCTCGGGCGTAGAAGTCCCTCCGTGTGGGTTTCAAGGTAGAATGCCGAGCACAGCTCGGTCCGTCTCGTATTTCCCAGCCGGCACTGAAGCAATGACTCGCAGGTCCCTCGAGCTCTCACGGCTGAAGAAGCAACCGGTCCAGAGTTCCGCGGCCATGGCCGCGGAATAGGTTGAAACCCAGTGTAAATAGCGTAATGTCACGTATCGTGGGAACTCATCCAGCATCCTCTCAAAACATGGATGACAGCCCACCATCCGACAGGACTTCAGGATCAGCCTTTTGACTCCCCGGTGGAAACTCCTGACTCCAATTTTAGCAGGGTGTGGCATTTGGCTGTACTGACAAGGGCTCACAGTGAGAGTTCTCGAACAACGCCCTCGGATTCTGTATCAAAGAAGGGCCTCAGGGAAACCCGCTCGTGCCAACACGACCTCCTCCCCACGGCAAGGCTATCTTGGATCGTAGAGAGGGAGAAGGGTAAACGAGCAAGACTCGAGCGAGATACGTGATGGCCGAGCACCGTTTCTGTTAGCAGTGAGGTCGAAGATGGCATGAGCCGGGGTTGCAGTAGAGGTGGGTATCTTCTACAAGCTGGAAGATGCTTCGGCCCGGTAAACAAACATTACTTTATCTTGTACATACTTCCCATCAGTCTGTCACGGCCTGTTAGACCAGTGAAGTGGAATTCTATGCAATTACTGAGCAGTTTCTGCTGCGCGTCAAGGCCAGCGACATATTGTTCTACGTGAAGGCGGACCTAGCAGAGATGCAGTGTAGTTGAGAGGAGATATCAGGTACAGGACCATCTGCTGGCCCTCTGTGCGATAATGGCCCTCACGTCTCTTGGAAAGTATCATTGACAAGTCAGGGACAATTGGAGTATGAATAACCATTCTTTTGCATAAAGAACATTGCTCATGACGCTCTAGTCCAACCCTTGCTCTCCAGATATACAATTAGAAAAGATGGTATCACGCACACTAAGACAGACACACCCGCTGCGAAAATCAAAGACAAAACCCAACGTCATCTACGCCATGTCCCTTTTCAGGTCCGTGTCCTCGAGCTGGCTCACACCGGCCTTGTCCGAGTCGTTGCCCATGTCCAGGTCGCCGGCGTTGCGCCTGAACTCCTCGTCGTGTATCCTGAGCTCCTCCATGATGACCTTGTTGGCCTTGCGCACGGGCTTGATCTCGAACAGCCTGTCCATGGTCTCGAGTGGGATGGACTTGGTCTCGGGGACGAGGAAGAAGACGAAGACGGCCGAGCAGATCATGAGCGAGGCGAAGAACATGTACACGCCATAGTCCATGGCGAGGAACATCTGCGGCGTGAAGCGCGAGATGATAAAGTTCCAGAACCAGTTGGACGCCGCGGCAGAAGCCTGGCCCAGCGACCGCGTGTTCTGGTCGAACATCTCCGAGTTGATCACCCACGGCGTGCCGTTCCACGAGGGCGTGTAGAAGGCCGTCCACAGGTAGAAGAAGAACATGGCCGCGATGCCGCCAGAGGACAGCTTGCCCGAGGTGTTGGGATTGCCGGCCGGGTCAGCCACGCAGATGTATATGCCGATGATCCACATGCAGACCGAGCCTCCCAGGCCACCATATATGAGAAGGTTACGTCGGCCGAAGTTGTCAATCATGTACCTATGATGAGAGAAGATTAGTCACTGAAGCTTGGAAGTCATGCACCGCGGAGAAGAAAGAGACTTACAAGAGCCAGAGGAATGTGAACACTGTCTTCACGCAACCAAACACACCAGTCGTCAAGAAGGAAGTGTTGGTGCCCGTGACACCGAGGCCCTTGAAGACAGTCGGGCTGTAGTAGTTGATGGCGTTGATACCAGAGCCGTTCTGCCAGAGGAAGAGCATGGATCCGAGGAAGAAGCGCCACTGCACCTTGGGCTGCTTGAGCGCGGCGAAGGGCTTGAAGAAGCCGGCGCCAACGTCCCTGCGGTATCTGTCGAGGTCCTCGTCGATGTAGCTGACCTCCTCGACGATGTAAATGTCACTGGGGCTGAGATTCCTGATCCAGCAGAGGTTCGCCATGCCCTCCTCGCGCTTGCCCTTCATCAACAGCCAGCGGGGCGACTCCTTGATCCAGAAGGCGCCGAACAGGAGCAGGCCGCCGGGGATGAGCTGGACCGCGAAGGGGATGAGCCACTGGGCGTGGTTGGCGGGAAGGGTTGTGTTGACACCATAGTTGATCCAGAAGCCGACAAGGCCTCCGATCTGCCAGCCAAGTTCGTAGATGCCGACCAGGCGGCCACGGATGGCGGGAGGAGACAGTTCAGAGATGAAGATGGGCACCATGTTGCTGGCCCCGCCGACACCGATACCGGCGAGGACACGGCCGGCTAGGATGAGTCCGAGGCCGCGATCTCCATTGGCGCCGAGCATGAGGCCGGCGCCGAGGTTGAAAATAAGGGCGAAGACAAAGAGGGATTTGCGGCGGCCGAGGAAGTACGAGGTGATATAGGCAAACAGGGAGCCGAAGAAGGCGCCGGCCTGGTAGACCGAGACGATGTTGGCCTTGACGAGCGCCAGCCCTTCCTCGCTGTACGAGTCAAACCTGAACTCATCCACAAACGAAGGGAGAGAGAGCGTCGTGCCGATGAAGGCAGAGTCGTAGCCGATCATGCATGATGCGAAGGAGGCGATGGCGGCGGTGGTGTAGACGCGCCAGTTGTACACGGCCTTTGGCGTGGGCCGGTCCTCCTTGAGTTCCAGCAGCGTCATGATGTTCAGAGGCCTGTCTCTATTTTCTTTGCAAAACAAAAAGAAATTGGAAGAGACGAGGGTTAGTTAGCTGTGTTGGTGAGGCGCACTGGGGAGTGAGTCGCCAGCGAGGTGGTCGGAGGCAAGGCACGGTTGATATATGAAAATATTTCGCTGCGGCCGGTGCCAGGGGCTCATTCGTCGAAAGGGGGAATCTTGCGGGACCGTGGAGTCGGTATCGGTCTTATTGACTACCCCAGGAATAACCCCAGAGCTAACACGGGGTCCCCAGAGTTCTCGGCCTTTGGCCCTCGTCCATACTCCAGACACACCGACGCAACCATGGGGTATACATCTATCCGATCGTGCACTCCTTCTTGTGGCGTTCTTCTCTCGTCCTCTGCGGTTCGGATGAGGATTGAACCAGGTGGCTGCGGACGGCTCTGGCCCCAAGGCTTGGCCGCTAGAGAGCCGCTGACTAGCTGACTCGTCGAATTTCCCACGACTACGGGTGAGGTCCCCCGCATCCTGGCATGCGTGAATTGGTTGAAGATTAGACTGGTAGCCGACCCCACAATCCGGGGGGAGTCTGGGGAGGTCTGGGGGAGGTTCCAGTCGTCTGCATGTCTGTGCATCGAGGTCCCAAGTACCGGGGAAGCCCACGAGGAGTGCTGACGTATCGGAAGCAGAACATTCTTCAGCAGGAAGCCGACGAAGGGTTTGGTGGCTTGGTGGGGAAGAACACTTAGCCGTGCTGACCGTCTGCTTGGGTCGGCAACCTTGGCGATCCTGTCTAGCGCACGCCGGGCTTCCTGGCTTTGTGACTGGTCTCCCCAGCTGACCAGTTTCTGCATGATAATCTGAGATCGTCTGGGGAGATAACAGGTTTCACTGTGGGAAATGCCAATGCTGCGAGTGTGGAGGCGGGAAAAACTTACTTCAGACTGCCAATCTTCGCATCACCACCCGCCGTCGGCATCCAATCAACTCGGCCCTACTTCCGAGGTCATCGTGGTGCCGTCTAGGTCGACACATTGAAGCCACGTAATAAATCAGTCCGAAATAATCCCTGCTCCTCGGGACCATCTCGGTTTCCGAAGCTCGCCTTCAATCAGTCAACTGTGTTCTCTGCCAATCCGAGACGGGGCTGGTAATGTAGTCCAGTAAAGAATGTTATTTGCGCATACTTCCACACATGAGCAGTGAAACTGACAAGATATGAATATCGGTCATGTTGGCATGGGGATGGATATCTGCATTGGCGATTTGCCTTACCAACATTTCATTGGGAGCATTGAAGGGGCCAGAGAAATTGCGCACTTGGTCTTGACATGTGTGGTCGCGCAAAAAATTAAGATAAGATGCCTTGATTGTATGGCAATTCCCACGTACACATCTCGCAATATGTGCAATCGCCGTGGTTCTTGCGGGTATATTTAAAACGTATCTTTATGCTGCTACGAGAGACAGCCTCCCGTTAGCCGATCGAGTGGGAGATGATCTCCCACAGGCTACTCTCCTGTAACAAAAGGCCCCTGTGACCTCGCCCGAGAGGGGCGTGAGGGGTCGGCCGCCTGCGGTATGAAGACTCGTGGACGGGCGGGGGCAACATGTGATCGGAACCCCATCTCATGGCTCCTGCTCTACGATATTTTCGATTCGAGGCCTGAGGTGGGCAGGGTGCCGGCCCTGCTCATCCGTGTACGCCCTGAAAACTTCTCGCCGCATAAAGCGCCGCGGTGCTCGGCGGCCTGTGAACAGCTCGAACTGGGCAAATCCCTGCTCTGGCAGGATGTCGAGACCGTCCATCGTCACCCAGCCTCGGTGGGCTTCTCGGTGGCTCTGGTCTAACAATGGTGTATGTAATGTCTTGTAGGCGAACTCGACCACCACGCCTCCCGTTGGGCTGTCGAGCCACTGTGGGGGCAGGGTGAAGTCGGGAGCCGGCGTGTCGCCGACGCCGTGGCCAGGTATGGCGGAGACTATTATCGTGGGCTGTCGCCATGTATCGGGCCATGGTTCTTCCCTCGACTTGAGGATATGAAAGCGGGTCTCAACCTCAGTGTCGGGGCTAAATAGGGGTAGATCGTCCCTCGCTAGTAGTTTTGTGAAATGCTCGACGAGTTTTTCCGCGTTTGAATATCTGTAGAATCCAATGTCAGAAAAGGTTGGACATATCCGGTGCTATCGGATGCAAGACTTACGTGCGATTTAATACGCAGATATTTTTCACTCCCATCTGGAGCATCGCGTACACAGCGGCTCTTGCCATACCACCCGCCCCGACGACAAGGCCACAACTCGTAGACCGTACGGCGTTGGCGGGTGAAAGGCCGCGGCGTATACACGCCCTGATGCCAATCCAATCCGTGTTCTCCCCATAAAGTGCCTTGATAGGCCCGGCCCGGTTACGACAATGGAAGAGACGGGCGTCCTCAGGTACAGTGCCGTCCTCGTTCAGTGCTCGAATTGGTATCAAAGTATTGACAGCCCCGATCGCCTTTGCGTGCTTGCTCAAGGAATGTGTGATGCTAATTATTTCGACCTTGAAAGGTAGACTGATGGAGGCGCCAGCGAAGTATGGGTCCATCACAACCTCCTGGAGGCTCCGAATTGACGAGGTGCTGTGGGGCCGGTAATGGTGGGGTATCCCGAGAGCCTTCAACGCGGCGTTGTGCATCCCTGGGGATAAACTGAAGGAGACGTAACCGCCAATGACGTAGAGATTCATCGGGTCGAACACAAATGACGAGTATAGACTTCGTGTTGCCTGGAGGGCGGTGATGGAGGGATACGGGTAGACTTCCTCTTTATCGTGACCTCCGCTTGTGGCTGAGCCAACAGGAAGAACTGAGGTCAATACTTGGTTGAAACAGGAAGAAGTCTTGCCTTTCCTCCCAGTGTTGTAAGCAATGACGGGTAGCTTTGGTTCTCCCAAGTCATCGATTCTCGTGCGCAGGGTGCCAATGTCGAAGCTCTCAAGGTGGTGGCTCGCGACCCGCGATAGTCGGGTCAGGTCACAACCCAGATCTCGTGCCTTTTGGTATGCCCGGAGCCAGGAGGGGTCCATCCACGACGGCGCTGGTTCCCTTCTTAATTGTAAATTTCCGATGAGTTTTGAACGGCCTTTGGACATGCGGATTTGCGCTATGTATTCATCCTCCAGCCGTAGGTCGACCGTCATGTACTCGACAGCCATGCGCAGACCGTGTTGCATATACGTCAGATACAGGGACTTCCATGCAGCATCGTGCAATGCTTGCTCGGGGAACACGACATGATAAAGTATAGGAATGACGAGGTTTCTTCGAATGTCGCCCAGGGCCCGACTAATGTTACTTGCGTGTTCAGGGCTGAGGCCGTCTTTGATTATGCCCGGCGCGGAGGCTGAAACGAGGTCGTCGACCACAATCTCGATGGCATCTGCGCCGGTTTCAATATCTTCGATGTCTATTTTGTTGGCCAATAGGGTGGAGAGGGGAATCGAAACAGCGTAGGTGAACTGTCTGTCTTCAGTAGGGATGGACGCCAAGGGAAAGGCGGACTCTATGAAGGGGATGGCTCCTTTGGGCAGGATAAGCGACAGGAATTTCAGGAAGTGTCTCTCGGCCCTCTTGAGAGTAAGGTAGGGGGCAGGCGACTTCTTGTCGGGCGCCGTTGTGAGGCCGTCGAGCGAGTTGGCCTTGGTCTTTTCCGTCATGTCCTCGGAGACATTGAAGAACTCAAAGTGACTGCACCTCCGGAAGAAGAGGCCACTGGCGTCGACCAGGGTCTTGAGCCTCGCATCGTCAGGTATTCTGAGGTGATGTTTGATGGCTTGTGTGTCCCGCACGATGTATATGATTGGGTGTATGTGGCTGTACTCTCGTAGCAGGGCCTGGACATTGCGCTCCATCCACGAGCACACTATGATGGTATTCTTGGAACAGCGATGGAACAGATCCTCCAGAACGTCGGCCTGGCGGCTGTGGTAGCTGGTCAGGCCATGCTTCTTCTTGAAGACCGGGGTGGGGAGGCCAGTCATGTCCTGGAAGGCTCTCTCTGCGTCCATAACCTTGCGCTTCATGGCGCCTGAGGCGATGATGGCCAGGGTGGACTTGCCGGCGCCGCGCAGCCCGGTCAGGACTATGGAAGCATCGGAGTCGAAGACCCTGGCGGTAGAGAACTCTGGCGAGTGCGGAGGGGAGCTCGGGGCAGAACGAGAAGCTGTGTGTCCGGGTTAACAGTCATGGACGGTGAACCTGGACGACAGGGAGTATGGTCCGACATACCTCTGGACGGCGAGCCGGCCGGGGTCGGCGGAGAAGGCTCATATGCGTTGACGATGTGGCTCAAGAAGGGGCTCAGCTTTCTCGAGACCGGCTGTCGCTGGGCATCATCCCAATCGGCGGCGGCGGCCATGGTGGCGAAGTTGCGCTTGCTGCCAGCCATGACAGACGCCATCTTGACCTGCGCGCCGGAGGGGCAAGGCGGCTGGGTCTCACGCGACGGCCATGTGCTTATGCTGGCGATCTTGCTCGTGAGAGAGAGAAGGTGAAGGCGGGCTTAAGTTTCGAGTCCGATTATTGAGTGTGTGAGTACTGGGGGTGAGGCCGAGTTGAGATACGCTCGGGATGCAAGGTTGCGGGTCTGCACAGTCGATGGATGCGCATCGCCCACCACAGCACGGCACAAGAAGCGGGCCAAGGGCAGAAAGGGACAGGCGAGAGACCTCAGAGCTTCCTCGGCAGCTTCGCGGCTGAGAGCAGGTGAGCAGGTGAGCAGCCAGAGAGCAGTGATGACACAGAGGGGTGTGTAATACCGAAGCAGGCCAGAGGCAGACTAACCAGCCTTGTGCAAGGTGAGGACAAAAGAGACTTGCGAGACTGGCAAACCCCGACAGACGACGAAGGCCCGACGGGTAACGGCGTTGGCGAGAGCGGCGCCCACGAAAAGGACCCTGTGCAATAAGGAATCCAGAATGACGACCGGGGTGGGGCCGCGGAACTGGCCGCGGCTTTGAGGTTCGTATGCGAGTGCAGGGATCTGGGCTGGGCGGGGTGGGACGAGGTGGGATGAATGTACGTACTGTATAAGGCGGGTGGGGAGCTAGGGGTTAAAGAATTATCCTCAGCCTGTGTCCCGGAGGAATACGCTCTTCCCCAGATCCGATCCACAACGTGTTTCTCTGGCTGGCGTCTGTCTGGCCTGGCTCCTTGCTGCTCCTCCACAAGCCCACTCTCACACACGCCAACCCAGCCTAGCCCCAATCCCGCTTCCAGGCACATTCTAGGCTGTCTTACCTACCGCAGTGGGTGGTATTGCTGACCTACAGTAGAGAGAGAGACCCTGTGCCGTTGAACCCCATTGTGTCACCGTCGGCTGCCGAGGTCGGTTCGATCCGACGTAACGCAGTAAACCCAACCCAATTGATCCAACCACTCACTCACCGGGCAATTCATTCACTCACCACCCACTCCCACTTCCTCCATTACGCACTGCTCGCTCGGCCGGACGAAATCTGCGGATGAATGCCAGCCCAAGCCGTCTCGCCCTGCTGCGCATCGCCATGACACGGAGATGAGATCGCCAGGGGGACACCACGCACACTTGGGCACGACGTGCTGCAGCCACAGCCACAGCCACTAGCAAGCAGTAGCAGCTTGCGATGCCTCCCAAGCGAAAATCAACCAACGAGGCCGACAATGCCCCCTCCGCAACCGCGAGCCCCGCCAACTCAAATCCCACCTCGACCCGCGACGCTCCCCTCAAGCGCCAGCGCGTCTCCCGCGCCTGCGACCAGTGTCGTGCCGCCCGCGAGAAGTGCGATGGCATCCAGCCACTGTGCTTCCCCTGCGTTTCGCAGAACCGCGCCTGCACCTACGAGGCCAACCCCAAGAAGAGGGGCGTCCAGACCGGCTACATCAAGACCCTCGAGGTCGCCCTGGCATGGCTCTTCGACAAGGTCCCCGGCTGCGAGGACTCCCTCGAGAACCTCCTGATGCACGAGGGCGGCCAGGGCCAGAGCCTGCTGGTTGGCAAGGACTCGGAAAAGTCCAACCGCCTGCACAAGAGGTGGAGGAGGAGCAAGGTCCACAAGGGCATCGACCGAATCCTCTCGGGCGGCGGCGTCTCCCAGCCACGCGTCGAGTCCGAAGACGCTGACAGCGACGCCGAACAAGCCGACAAGGCATCTATCGTTGTCCGCGGCCAGACCCCAACCGCCGGCCCTGACCCGCCTCCGACACGCATCGATGGCCAGGCTGTACCAGATGCGCCAGGGCCCTTGCTGCTACCACCAAACCACTGGAGACTCCTCGATATCTACTTCAGCTACACGCACTGCTGGTTCCCCATCCTCGAGAAACAAGATCTCCTGAAGACGGTCTACCTGTACACCCCCGAAGGCATTGACGTCCAGCGCAACAGTGCCGCATCCGCCGCTCATGCCGAGCTCTGGGCGGCCATGGCTCTGGCCTCTTACCAGAACTTATCAAGCGTAAAGCTTTCTGCCAACAACCCCTCTCTTGATGCTAGGTACTCCCCGGACAAGCTCTACAGCATTGCCCGGACTCTCGTGCCTTCCGAAGAGGGCCAATTCGAGATCCAGCACGCCAGGGCGTTGCTTCTGCTGGCGCTGATTAGTGTCGGCAAAGGCCAGAAGACGTGCGCCTGGATACTGGTCGGCCTCGCCCACCGCATCGCCCTGGATGTCTCCGACCTCCATCTGGGCGACGAGCGGTTCTCGCGGCGGGTGACAGCAACGCTCATGGGGTGCTACATTCTCGATACCCTCATCTTCGTCCATCGCAGAGGCATGCCGAGCCTCGAAACAGCAGGCATACTCGAGGGAATGAGTATTCCAGAGGACAACCTGGATGAGTGGCAGCCATGGGCGCCGTGCGACGGCTTCGGCCAAGGCTTTTCTGGACCGGCCACCCTTTCGCGGAGCCCAGCCTACTCATTAACCACTTTCAACCAGCTCTACGACGTCTTCAAGTTTCTACGGAAACGGTCGGTGCATAGGCAGAACGGCCGTGCCCCGGAGAATCCCGCAGAAGTAACGATGCTCCTGCACCAGACAATAAAACCACGCCTGCCTTTTGGCAACTTTATAGTCGCTCGAGATTCGAGCTCCGCCACTATACCATCCGCCTATGTTCTAAGGGTCTTGTTCCTGTGGGTCAGCGCATTGCTTAATTCGGCAGAGTCGCCCTGCGCGCTCATTCTAGAATCCATTGAGCAGTACCTGGCTCAGTTCGGCCCTTGCGGCGCACCACCCTTCTTCGCAACATGCTTAGCCATGCTGGGTCAGCACAGGAGCTTCGCCGACCTCAACTCACAGAGCAGGGAAAGGTGGCAGTCCATCAAGGTCATGCTGATCATGATCTGGAGCCCCGCCGGAAACAGGCTTTCCAGCGAGCCCCGCCCAGGCTCTGCCGTCTCAAACCCTGCGGGTGCATCGAATGCACCCATGGCCTCCTCGTCAATGCACACATCCAAAAGCATGTCGACGGTCACAACAGGAGGCTTTATACCAACAAATCGCCTCCAGACTCCGACACTTACATCAAAACACCGCCCAAGTACATCCTCTTTCATGATGGGGCAATTCTCCCCATCCGCACAGCCAGCCCTCAACCCCGCGGGCAGCCCACAGGTGAACAACGCGAACATGAACGCAATGGACCCCAATGGTATCGTCCACAGCGGCCACGGGCCGCGGAATATGGGACAACAGCCACACGCCAACCCAGGCGCGCACCGCGGCAGCTTCGGCGGGGCCTCACTAGACTACGACGCCATCCTGGATGACCTGTCGTCCATGGACTATATAGACCGCGTCGACGCGGACCCGCAGTTCATGGCCAACCTGGGGTTCGCCCCGGGTTGTGATATTTCTGAGATATTGAACCGGGAGTTCGGGGCAATATGATCATTATACATACAGGCGCGAAGCGACGCGACGGTTTGAACGGCTTGTACTTGCCCGGGT
Source organism: Diaporthe sp. P3_1W (assembly GCA_037177825.1). Taxonomy (NCBI): domain Eukaryota; kingdom Fungi; phylum Ascomycota; class Sordariomycetes; order Diaporthales; family Diaporthaceae; genus Diaporthe; species Diaporthe sp. P3_1W. Next base: position 8,368,240 of record JBAFXB010000001.1, read on the forward strand.
CTCTCCTGACCCGTTGTTTATATATGCTCTGCTGTATGCGTGAATATAATGCATAAAAGCTACTTGAAGTGCTTGATCGTGAGGTTTGCGATTACATGTTTCCTCCTTCTTTTCTATTTTTGCCGCGCCCTTCTAGTCAACGATATATGCACACATAACTAAAGCAGACGTCCATAAGGGAAAGTTACACCGCGCATTGAAATACCATACGTTCGCTGGTCCCCAATCTCCCCGTTTGATCAGAGCTGCACACAATACAATTCCTCCCTCTTCTCCCCGCTCTCCAGCGCGGTCTCCTTCTTTCGCTTGGACGCGGTAGTTGCGCCCAGTGTTCCTTCAAGGTTTCAGCCGATTGCACCAATGGTCTGTGTACAAGTCATAACCAGCCGGCAGGTGAATTTTGATGGTTCATTGGACCGGTGAGGATACGAGGTTTTGATTTATTCATTACGCTTGCACCTAATCTGCTGGTGTGGTGCCTGATCTATGTATGGGGAAGGGTAAACTTCGGCTGATTGGGAAAGAGGTGACTTGCTGGTCCCTGGTCGGGAGTGGCCTGTCCAAGGTGCTCCCACCGGTATTCTATTTCCCTCGAACTCACCCTCCCCTTCCTTCATCCCATCGGACCTCCGAGTGCTACCGTTTCCCCTCTCTTGGGCTCCCTTCTTGGCCGCCTCAGGAATCTTCTCTGGCACCCCGTGGGGACAGTCACAGCGCGCATCCGCCGCGTCCTCTTTGTCCTGTGTTATGTTATTACACTATTCTCTTTCTCTTCTGTTGTGAGAGACCCGAAATAGACGAGCTGTCAACCCGAAAGTCCATCTTACCCAGCCGTGATACACGCTCGGCTGTCGTGTGAATCGGTGGCAATGGGGTGTTTTGTGGGGGGTATTTGCCGTCCTTTGAACCAGTAGCGGTGTCTTCCACGATCCGTCGCGGTCAAAATCTGCCTCAATCGTCGCTCTTCTCATTGCTCTCATCATCGCTCTCGTCGTCACTCTCATCGTCACTCTCACTCTCGTCCTCGTCCCACGCATGGTCCTCATCCTCCTCACGTCCATCGTCCACATCGTCGGGTGCGTCTGGTCCTCGCATGTCAGCGAACGGGACCTCCTCCACTAGTCGCTGGGGCCGCGGCATTCCGAGCTTGTCGAACACCACGGTGTAGTTGGCCCAGGTTACAAAACGCATTGACCGCTGCATGTCAACCTCTGCTCTTCGCTTGTCCTCCTGGGTTGCACCTCGATATGCATACATGCCGGCCTGGAGTGTCGCGCGGACAATGACCATTATCTTGACGTCGTCGACAGATAGATCCTTGTCGTCGGCGCGGACGACAAGGTACTGGCCAACGGGAGGCAGCCCTCCATTGGGAGCATCATACGTGAACATTGGCACAGTGAGATCTGTGTCCCACTTGATCTCGTGCAGGAGAGCCTTGGCAGGGCCGTACGTCGGTGGCATTTTGTTTGCTTTGCCCTCGTGTATGTGTCCAGCTCGCCTGACGAGGCGCAGGGGGCGACCAAGGAGCTTGGAAATGGGCGAGATGTCTCCCAGGGGCTTGGACATGATCCCGCGGATCGGGTGGCTGGCGGGGACCGTGACGGTCTTGTACCGCTCCGAATCGCGCTCGACATGTTCATCGCAGTTGATCTGAACGCCCTGGATGCTGGCGAAATGGTGTAAAGACCATGGTGATGGCTCTGGGAAAATGCTGCGAGGGTCTGGGTGCCAGGGGTCAATGCCGGCCATCTTGGGATAGAAGGCGAGCCAGTCAATGGTGTGGCGGAAGTCAGCCATTGTGACACTGCCAGCCCTCAAGCCACTGCCGCTATCATGTTGACGTCGAACAACAATGTTGCCAGCCCAAAGGTGGGGAGGTGCCCTACCGATAGCCTTGACGGAGGCGAAGACTGATTTGTTTGGAGGCGAACCATCGAAAACATGCGAGTCGCGACAAGCGACTTGCATGCCCAAGAAGTTCTTGCCACGGTAAATGTACGACATTTTGAGGCGCATGTTGAATCCGAAACCCGAGAGCTGAAGGAACTGGCCAAACTTGCTCTCTTCATGGTGCAACAGGCTGGTGATGGGCTGGAAATCGCGCTTGCCCCTCCACGTCACAGGGAGAACAAGCAGCTCGGGCTCCAGGGAATCTGCGCGGAAGAGGAAGGCTCTGTATCCATTCTTGATGGGCTCCGACTCGTTCATTTTGGCGTACTTTGCGCAGAGAATCTTGTGGCATGGCCAGTCAGCCTTCTGGCAATTTCTGTCGCAGTACCAGGCACCTTTGCAGCGAGCGCATCGATTGACATCGTCAGACTTTCCGCAAGTGATGCAATACTTCTCGGATTGGCTGTCAAAGGAGACTTTGGTAGGATCCTGGTACGTCGGGCCGACGGTGTCATTGCCTGCCTGAGAAGTCATGATGGCGGTTGTCTGGCAAAGCGAGAGTAGAGAGTAAGTCAACGCCTGCTGCTGCTATGTATCTGGCATGCCGAGGAGGGTCATTGGGAAAGAACAGGGAGGGTGGGTGAAAGGTACGGTTAGAAAAGTCACAGGTACTTACTTTGTGGAATTCAAACATGCAAGAATTTCGAGCCAATTCTTGATTGTGAGGATGAACGAAAAGGTTGGAGACGAGGCTTCCACAATGAGAGAGCCAGGTAGATGATTGGGGAGTCGAAAAGTGAGCGAAACTGGGAAATGTGGCATGCAGGTAGGAGTGTTTGGGAAGACCCTGAGGTTCAGGAACAACAAACAGTTGTAAAGTTGATGAATGGAAGGAAGCTCAGCTGACTTGCAAACATTTCCAACGTTGCTTGAGCTCACGGACACGGCAGTGGCCTAAACGTCGAGGTAGTTTGGAAGAAAGACGAGAAAGAGGGGTGTAGAGATAAACTCAAGTCAGCTGGATTGTGGTTGGTCGTTTGGGGATGCAATTGGAACAGGCTTGTTCTAGATGCCGTTGCAGCAACAGATTGACCTTGACCGTGTAACACCAAGGTGTTGAAAAGTGCAACTTCAGCTTGGTTTGGATCAAAAGTGTATCAAAAAAGAGAAGGTCAGACAACCTGTTGTCAGGGCAGTGTTGACCAGCTAGCTGTCTTTAGCCCACTTTCAAAAACACACAGGAAGGAAGACCACTTTGCCACTTTTTGATTCGTAAGTAAAGAGATGGAGGACACAAGCTGTGAGATGCAAAAGTTGTATGGGCCTGCTGAGGCAGCTGAGGAGCAGTCTCCAATAACCGTTCCCATCTGATGTGGCTTTTGTGATATCTTTTCTGTTTACCTTCATCCGACTAGGGCCTGCCAACAAACCCCAGACATTTGCGCCACAAACTTTCTGTTGGTGGCAGTGCTTCTTCGAAAAGTTTTCTGGAGCTCATAAAGTCGGGTGCAATGTCACCATCCCAAGGAGCCAGGTAAGTTGCAGTTATCCTCCAACAGACACTGGCATCACAAAACAAAATACTATCATGCCTCTACATGTCCATAATTCGCATGAGCGGAAAGTGGCCCAAGGCAACAGCACCCTGTAAGTGACTTGCAAACCGCCTCAGAATTTATGCTCGTGTTGAACAACATCATCTTGCCCTCCAGCTCTCACTGAAATCAATTGATTTGGGATGGCTACCAGCCGATGATAGGTAGATCCGTCATATGCCATGAGAGGTTCCCAGAGACACAGGCCTTTGCCCTCAAATTTTCTGTCACGTCAAATTATTCATCACAGTCTTGGAAGAAAAGAAATAAGTTCGGGGCGCATGGAAAAGGGGGAGGGGGCAGTGGAGCAAATAAGGGTATGTGGCTGGTGCTTAAGTAAGACGGCTGCCTGCACTCATATCCACATGCCTGTGTCTTTTCATCTTGAACTTGATCTTCCGCGATCCTAAAATCTCAGCACTAATGGCTAAGATGGAACTGTCACAAGAGTGGCAAGGCGTGCCACCCCCACCTGGAGTCACAATACCCTCAGCAACGACTATCAAAACTATCGGCGCCAAGGCCATCTGCGTCGAGGCCCCCGAACGCCGCTACCCTATGAGCCTCGCATATCCGACTCGGGAAGAGCCTACACTATGGATAAAATACGGTTGTGCCGTCAGTTGGGAAGAAGTTGTACACCAGTTCCGTGCGCACCAAGAGTTGCGAAAGATCGATTCTCCTGTTCGCGTACCAGCCATATACTACGCATGCCAGGACAAAGTGACTAAGGAGACCTACATAGTCATGGAATATATCCGCGGCGATACGGTAAATTCACTGATACTGAAGTCACATGAGTCACCGGAGCAGTCACGGGAGATACAAGAAGCACTATCCCGCAGCGTTGCTTTTGCTCTGGAGGAGTTTCTACGCATCCCTATCCCTTCTGGCAGCCCCCCTGCATCTGTCAGCGGAGGCCTTATACGGCATCCTCTCTTTCAACAATGTCAGGCGCCCAGAGCTTACGACAACGCCGAGCAGTTGGAGCAGCATCTCAACTTGGTATACATACTCCGTCCCCATTCACAGTCTCCGAGTAGTGCTGACCAGGAAACACAATTCTGATGGGAATAGTTCATCGAGCTGCCAGGGCTGCGCAAAATACGCCGCAACTTACCCCTAGTCCGTGGCTTATCACAAGAGCCCATGGTCTTCTGCTACAGCGATCTGACCGGCGGCAACTTCATCATAAACGACAAGAACGAGATAATTGTGATCGATTTTTCTGAGCTGAGCATACTGCCGGTAAGCTTTGCGAAGTATCTCTTGCTCGTCCAGGGTTCCGACAATCTTGGACCAAACGTTCGTCCTTGGGTCCATTTTCCGGACACGGGCGGCGAGTTTGACAACGCGTCCGTCTTGGTGGAGCTGCAGGTCCCGATGATTCAGAGCTGTTCTTTTGAACGCATAGCACACAGGGTACCGGGCGGTGGATATGTTGACGAAGAATAGCATTGGAAGCGTTCTCACGGAGGGTTTCGAGCGGAAGAAATAAATACGCGAAATAGCGAGTGGCTTGCGTGGCTCTTATCAGTTTGCCATGAGAGACTAGTGAAACCCATTACAACTATGTACCTGGAAGTACTTTCATAAAATTAGCTTGCTTCTGTCGAGTCTATTTGAATCTTCTTCAAGCATCAGACGTCTCGTACCCCGGACTGAACAGATTCGACTGGCGACCCAAGACAAGCAAATCAAGATCTTGACCAATTAATACAGGTTCCCGTCAACAATCCCATGGTTCGTTGTCCCTGGGACAGTTTGTAGCCCCTTTGTCACGTTGTGTGTTCAACGACTTCTTGGATATAGCCACCATGCCCCGGCACCGGCAATAGCCAAAACAGATACAGTGAGGATACCAAAAGCCTTCTTGATACCCGGTTCCAAAAAGCTCCCCGCGATCTTCTTGAACTCATCTGGGTCATTTCCTCTAGGGTAACGTGCGTCGGGGATATCAACTCCGAGGAATGGGCAGACTTGTTCCCATCCGAGACCATCTTCCAGCCGCACATGGAGCAGCCTCTCCGGCGGTACGGACTTCTTGATTGTTGTGATGCTGCAGGAGTTGGGTCAGATACTGCTCCAACCCAGCTGGACCGTCTCATTCACAACCACTAAAAGCGAACTTACTACTCCTCATACCAACGCTCAATACTCTCGGCGCTGTTTGGATCACTCGGCATCTTCCCTTGGGAATAGACGCAGTACATATCGTCAACGAGGCTCGCGAATGCCCAGTTGTAGGCATCAAAGTACTTCAAAATCCCCAGAGGGAACGAGTGCGCAGCCGTAACAAAACGCCCGACCGAGTTGTTGATGGACCGGGAGAATGCCGCGGGCACCCTCTCCGTCAGGATGAATTTGACGTCGGGGTCGTCAATATAGGCATCCACAAATGATATGCCTCCTGAATAGCTTGGGATCTCGCAAATGGCCTGGATCATTCATCAGCATTGGCACAGTCCCCAATAATCTTGTCAGCGCTCACGTCAAACCCTCTGAACCACTTGTCGAATTCTGGACGTCCGTACGGTTTCACCGCATCGCTTTGCGCATGGCTGAGTTGAACATACTCGTGAAACATCCGGAAATGTTCCAAGCCGCCGGCGCAAACTTCGACCATGTGATATGGGTTATATCCCAGTACCTTGAAGGCCTTGTATAAACTTAAGGTTCCACTCCTTGTTTGTTCATTAGACGCATGATTCACCTCGGTCCTGCGGGATATGTTTGCCTACCTGCTCGCGCCAAGGACAATCACTTTCATCCGTGTGGCATTTTGAAGGCTCTCGATTGTATCGATGAACCGAGATCTGCTGATTTCTTTGGTATCCATGACCTCAGCAAGTCGTCGCTTTATTGGAGGAGACAACGAGAGAAGTATGGACAATACGCAAGACCTGAAGAACCCCTCCTCCTAGATATATGGAGAAGATCTTAGTGACGATCGTTTTTTATCATACCAGCCCACCTTCTTCCACTCAGAAGCGGTCACCCTGAGCCTCTAGCCATGAAGGGACTGGACTGAAGTTATTGATGCTGACAGCATAGAACATGGGTATCAGGGCCCACTCAGGCAACCGACTCCCTGCATCGCCGCGGCTCTCGGTCTAATTACCGGGTGTGGTCTCATTGCAGGTGGTCAGGTGGTCAGCAAATGTGACGTGCGCCAGTGCCTAGTAACAGCAAGGAAAATATTGTTTGGAGCAATCGGAAACCCATTCTGCAGGCGGCCGCTTGTGTCACTCAAACGGGTCGAATGACGGCAGCATTTGGGCACAGTTCAACTGTGGACAGGTGCAGGGGAACAGGTGGGATGGGCCCACGGAGGGGAAGCTCTGGGACCTGCATCAGCCTCACTCGAACGGATTTGCGACCTTGAGTTGCAGATGATTTCGGGGGACTAATGCCAAATCAGATCACCCGCTACCAAAATAGACTGAAGACGTACCCAAGAGAAGGCAATTAGAGTTCTTTTTCCACCACTTTTGACTGCTCACCGTCCTATATCATGCTGGACGTGAAATCAGAGACACATCGCTACTGAGGTAATGCTAATTGGAGATTGTGAGTTGAATAATGAGAAACTCCATTGTCTTAGGCGAGTATCGACGTGATAGGGACCCTATTACGCAAACTCATTACAGTGTGCCGTGTTTCCTTTAGTACGAGCTAATTCATCCACAAACACACGGACTTGGCAAATTATCAGGAAAGTTAGGGAAAAGAGGGAAGCGAAAACCTCGGAAGATCTTAGCTGCAGCGGAGAGTCTCGTGGGGCTTTGGGAATCACACATGGGAATCGCTGTTCACATTGTGCTTGAGAGTCTTTCAACGAATGTTGCAGTTGATATCATTGTTGGGCTGCAAGATGTCTTGTTTTATGTACAGAGAATATAAAGTATGTGCAGTGACGAAGTAAGCATGTCCGTAGGAAAGGTAAGATAACAAGCCATGGCTTCCATAAGCCACGCGCTTTATGAGATAGGTGGTGAAGAGCCGTGACTTCACGTGGCGACAGGCCAGCCGGTAGACCAGCTCAAACCGTTCCAGCCAAACCGGTAGTCAGCGTCGGCATAGCCCACGCCGGTGTCTGCATAGTGATAGTAGAGAACCGCGCCGCCATGGGCAGCATCAGCGTACACGCCCTGACCACCAGGGCCATAAACCTTCCCATGGGACGCCAGGACGGTCGTGCCGCCACCCTGTGCACAGTTGACGCCGCGCTGGTCGACAAAGGGTCCGTTGACGCTCTCGCTCCGGCACACGTTGATCCTGTACTCCTCACCGGCGGCGGGCATGGTGGTTTCGTAGCCGCAGCAGATACCGGACGACCAGAAGAGGTAGTAATATGGAGCTCGGTAGTATATGAAAGGACCCTCCTCGGCGTGAGTGCCGGAGGAGTTGAACGCGATGTTGTAGCTGCTGCCGGCTGCCTTGGTGGGCTTGGTAGCCATGGGGACTTGGTAGAGATCGTTCCAGAACGAGCCGAAGTTGAGCACGAATTTTCCGTCGGCTGTCTGGACTAGGTTCGGGTCGATAGCGTTGTAATTGCTTCCGGCCTTGGATGAGACGCCGGTGGCACCGTGGTCCGTCCAGGACCCGGCCTCTAGGGTGGTTGATGTTGCGACTCCGATAGCTGACGCTTGACTGCCAAAGGCTGAGACGGCGTAGTACATGTAGTAGGTGTCCCCGACGAGGCTGACATCTGGAGCCTGTTGGTTTATTAGTCCTCAACGTTGAGATCCCTCGAACTCTTTGTTTGCTATGCCATATATGTGCATGTTACAAGGCTAATTCAGAATAAGGAGTCTTACCCATAGGTCGTCCTTGCCCGGAAGGTTTATAGAGCTCCCAGCAGGAATCGCCGCTCCTCTGTATGTCCACGGCCCACTCAGTGAAGGGGAGTCATAGATCATGATCTTGCCTCCGGTATTGAATCGGAAATATTTGCCGTCGGAAGATCTCTTTATCAAGGCCGGGTCGTGAGCGAAACAGTCGCCAGAACAGGCACCTGGGTTGGGGTATGCCGCTTGAACACCGGGGAGGGCGAAAAGAGCCAGGGCTACCAGGCCTCTGGCAAGGCCGGAAAGGGTGAACATGATGAAGGCCGGCTATATCCTTACCCACAACGTGGGGATTAAAGAGAGAATAAGAGTTAGAAGTGGTGAAGATCAAACATGTTTCCCACGATGAACGCTTGGGGTAATGCAGGTATTATATGACATGTTGAAAGGGTCTGTTAAGAAACCCCTTGACTACCATGAATGGGGGGCTTGATGAAACGCAGGACTGCAGGTCCAGCCCTTTCCAATATCGCCTTTCGCGGAAGACTAAACTTGGGGTGGATCGCCCGAGGGGGACAGGGGCGCAAGAGGCAAAATTAAACGGGCAGACACTATGCTTCGGAGCATGGGAGCAAGTGTGGATACGAAGATGGTCTGTTTCGATTCAAAGAGAGAGAGTGTGTGGGTGGGTGTGACGTTGAAAGCATTACAAGCTCTGTCAGTAAGGAAGATGGCTGTTGATGTTTCGATCCCCTGTTTCGTTTCTCGTTGCCTGACTCTCGGGACGATCATCAAGGCGAGCGCCTCCCAGAAATACGTTTCTCAACCCACGGATCTTCACGGCGATGATCTCTTCTTGTCATGTAGCTGATGATCTTGGGGCACAGAACAGCTCCCCAAGCGGCGGGTCTCATGACATTTGCCGGGACTTTTGACGCCGGCGCTCGCGTAGAAGCAATCGTTGGATACGGGACGACCTCGCTAAGGTGATCCACTGGGACCCGGAGACCCGAACTCTTTGACTCCGAAGGCCCATAGCGACAGTCCCATAGAAGGATAACCTCCGATCCCGAGGGCCCCACTGTGGGCTTACCAAGTACACTCACTCTCGTGAGTGCGAAAGGTCGGACCAGATAGGAGAAACCTCATGACAGCCATCGTGTTGCCGACTGCAGCTGAGCCGGCAGTCCGGTTCGCTCAACATGTCGTCTAACGACAGCATCTATTTCAGAACACCATGTTTGGGAGGTGGACGGGCGCACGAACTGAGGATGTGATGAAGAGGAGGTGGTGGGTGGCCAGCATTCTGCTTCGACAAGTGAAACGCCAGGTGGGCCCAGACAAGGAAGACAGACAGAAGCGCGGCTCGCTGAGCCGGCTCCAGCTGGAGACAGCACGCATCGTTAAGCGACGTCTGAGGCCAAGCGGTCCAAGAATGAGGCTCTTCAGGATCGGATTGAGGAAGTCAATCTCGATTATCCTGGACTATAGGCAATGATCGACGCGGCACACTTGAGATGATCCAGCGGTGCTCTTGCATTCGGGCCGCTCCCGGTGACGACGGCGACGACCCTGAATCGACCACCCAAGACTTCTGATTTGTGACCTTGGCCCGTCTGTCCGGGAGAAAACCGGGGCCTTCAGGGGTTCGTCCCCGGCCTGGATGCAGGCGCAAGTGATCGACAGGCACACCTGCAAAAAGCTCCGACAACGACGTCAAAAGAAAAGCACACATCGAACATGGACACAACAGCGCCTGGAATAAAGCCTCCCGGCCCTTGGCCCATGGCATGCAGCATGCAGCTTGTTTTGAGTGGTGGGAAGGTTCCGAGATGAAGGCCGAGTTGCAGACAACAAGCAACTGCTTCGGGGTTCAGAGCTCGCTGGCAGCGCAGGCACGCAGGCAGGGCGAGCCCGTCTCAAGGCCGACTCACAACAGCAAGAGCGAGGACAGCCAGTCGTGCCTTCCATGCGTCAAGTCCTTTGCACAAGACAACATGATTGGGGCCAGCTTCTTGCGCCCCCCTGTTGCAGCAGTCCTTCCTTCCCGTCCCCGCGTGCCTCAAGGCTGCTGCTGTTCCTGCCGCCGCTGCTTACTTTCTTCTGCTGTCAGAAGCATTGATCCCTTGATGCCCGATCTGTTTCTTTTTCTCTTTTGATATGCCGTCGTGCTGTGCCGTGTCCTGCTGCTCACGTTGCCGGCTGGCTCGAATCGCCTGTTGTCAAGAGAGACATCACGTCGTCGTGGCCACTAAGCCACCAGCCTCGAGACAGGCACGTGCCGGGCACATCCTCCGGCATGTTGACCCTTTGAATCATATCTGCAGCCACGTTTCGAGAAGCCCTTGCGGCTCGGGCGACTTTCCCCATTTCGAAATCTGGCCGAGTCTGGCTTTTCGGCAAGGGTCATTGGAAGATCCAGCCACATCTCAAAGACTCAGCTTCCAATGCCTCGTACCGATACCTGCCTCTATCGCCGCCTCTTGGTCGCCGATGCCTTGGGAAAACGAACATGATAATCTCCATCGCGGTAAAGGAGCAGTAGAGTATACTTGCCAGGCAATGGGGACTTTGGTTGTTGGATACAAATCCACGTATCATGGCACGCTTCAGGCCCGGGTCGCCTTAAAACCTCTTGTATGTCCGCGGAAACTCGAGTTCCACCACGGGCCCCATCTGCAACCCATGAACAGGTCGCATCGTTCATCCCGCGCCTCGGGCAATCGGAGCTCTTGAGCCGCAGAGGTAGCCACCCATCTGCCGTGCTTCTCTCGCCGGATCCAAGGTCGCCTCCATCTGACGGGGTCCACTGGCACAGTGACCTCGGTCAAGAACCTCACTGGCGGTAGACGTGCACGTCAGACCTTGGCACTATGTTGGTAAACAGAGGCCCTCAGGGTCTTGCCCCTCACCACCGGGCAGCATCGATAGCAATATTCTCCCCGTTGCGAGGATGCACCTGATGGCAAATCATCCAGATCTGGCCTGAATGCGAAATGGTGGGGCCGACTCGGACACCCATATCTCAGCCTCGAAGTCGAGCCGACTTACAAGGTTAGCCAGGCCTCTAAACCAGGGGCATAGGCGGAGATGAGACCGCCGGTTGGCAGCGAGCCGCACAACATAACAACACAGAGTCTGCTCTTTTGCGGCGTTCGGGCAGGGCCACACCAAAAAGCAACACTCGACAAGAGCCGAAGAAGTCCAGATCAAAGGGAATTGAGACCCGGACAGTTCATTGCACGCCTGCCATGTGCGCACACCATCGTGAAATCCCAAGCGGCACTAATAAGAGTTGCATCCCGACCTGCCTGATGAGAGAGTTAGCCGCGTCTTATCAGTGGGGCGAGGGGCTCCTTGTCTAGACCGGCTGCGTCCCGACGGCCAATTCAATGGCGGTCTCGCCAGACCTACCGTAAAGACTTCATGCAACATTGGACTTTTGTGACACCCCTCATCAGACAAGCCAATCACTAAATGACCAAATCTCAGGGCCTCGGCGTGCCTGAATTAAGGATGTCGCCCAAGCCAATCATCGAAACCCGCCGCGATGGTAAGGTTTGGGGCCACGAGTGAGATTGCTCGGGGGTGTTGGTTCGTCCAAGGCTCGGCTTCTCCAGGGGGTCATGGCATGGGTGCCGATAGCTGTGCTAACTGACCAATGAAGCAGCGCTCAGTCAAGGCATTGAGTGATGGCAATACCCAACCAATCTCTCACACCACCGGCCCACGTCCCCGTCGAGCAACACACTGCTGGCCCTTCCTCGCTGCCACCCTCGTGACAGTGACCGAGCTCGACCAAAGCTTCTTTGAAACGACCTCATGCTTTTCAAGTAAATGACCGCCATCGCCACTTGCAACTGGCGGAGCAGAACCCGGCTATGGCATGAGGAATCGAAATAACAGCGCGCCACGAGAGGCCGTGCCCACCTAAATTACCTGTCACTTGTGCTGACAGGTGGGTGAGCCCACTTTCCCACGTTGTCCCCCGGTTCTGACCCCTGCGCGCATTCATTGAGCTCTGGGCGATCCGCCAGACGATCCGCCTTTCGTATTGCTGCGTACCTGGTACAGCATTGTCTCTGCGGAAGAAGCCAGCGCGCCTGGCTAACAAGGCATGCCGATCAATGATGATTCGCTGCGCGGGCCGACAACAGAGACATATCGGCGTCCATACCCACAGATTCCAGAGCTCTGGTTGCTTTTCCTCTGTCACTCTCTCAACTCCCCTTACTTCGCCTTGATTGGTGCTGTGCCGCATGCGCGAGGCTCGAGTACTGGCCTCCTGGTGGACTACAGGCTATTTACTTTATCCTCTGACACCTTGACGCGAGTACTTGCGTCTCATGACGAACGCCCATCCGTCAAGCACCCCAGGCCTTGCCTATTGCTCGATTCGATGGCGCTGGCTTCTGCCGTAGTAGTCGCCTTCTTATCGTCGTAATCGCTTTTCAAAAAAACACGAGTCTTTTGGGTTGACCGCGTGGTGCACGCCTGAAGCTCCATCAGTCCGCCTTGGGAAGTAGGGCTAGGAAAAAGGTTCAGGGATCGGAATGTAACTCTGTAAGCTGCACGCAAGGGTCTCGATAAGGCCAAACCGAGCCAGAGCCAAAGCAGTCAGGAATAAGCTGGTTGCGTACCCTGCAGCTAAAAGGGGTCTGGGGTTCAGGATCCTGCCGCGGAGAGAAGCAGATATCCGCCTCGAACCTACCTGGCAAAAGCACAGCTCGTTGGTCGTGCACCTCGGCCATATAGTTGTGCCCCCGCCAGCTCACCAAGCTTATTCTCGCCGGGCCCACAAAGTTTCGGCGGATTAGACTCGCGTCTGTCGCATGCTGACACTACAAGCTCTCGAGGCCATTTCCATTGCCTTTCATTGTCTTTGTCCTTACTTGAGAAACCCCCCTTCCTTCCTTCCTTGATATTTGTCACATCAGCGCCACAAGCCATAGTCATACCGATGGATGGGGCTAATCCTCTCGTGACTAAGATGATCATCACAGTGTAACGTCTTGCGCCCGGCCCCCAGCTTGTGAAGATCACCTACGGCCCGACCCTGGATCGGTCCGGAGACCATTTACGGTATCCAGCCAACATCTGAACCGGACAAGCCCCTCCCATCAATGCTGAACACCGTCAGTGTCAGCTTATGATTACCACAACGAAAGAGACCGGACCTTTCATTGGCCCATCGTGGACGATTCCCGCCGTCTGACCACTGTAGAGTAGCTAAGCAGCAGAGTGGCCGGGCCTATCCCAACTTAGTCATGTCGGGACGCAGCGCGTATGTACGCAAAAAGATTACAGAACCGAAAGCCAAGGCCCAACATGGACCGGACGCGAATCTTGACGAACTGCCCACAGTAGCCCTAGGTCCATCCAGGCAGGATTCGGCCAGATATGGAGCTGCCAATGGGCGCTCCCCTCGTCCCCCAGATCTAGCATTGGAGGGCGATGTGCTGTCGTTAGAGGGCAGTCAAAGCAGCGGCAGCATCGATGGCCGGAGACTCGATGGGTCACAGCAGAAGCATCCTCTGGATGACTTTGCATATGCTCGGGCCAGGAAGCCCACCATCAAGGCGGAGGATATCTCAGGCGTGGGCATATCGAAGTCTGGAATGAGGAGTGTGATGGACCAGAACAGTGAGAAGGTGCGCAAGGGAATCGCAAAGGCCTTCACTTTTGGCGGCAAGAAAACCAGACGCGAGGACATGGGAAGGCCATTGGAAGCAAGACCCGAGTCCTCGGCCACAGTGCGGCCCAGTCAGCTACCCCGTTCAGGCGAGCCCGACTTGTCACCACTTGAGGATCGAGAGCAGCCCCAATACCCGCATGCGAATTACGCCTACGATCCGCAATGGGACGCATCTCTTGGACCGGCCTCGCCGCCTCCGGTGGCCAAATTGCCTGCACTGCCGCCCCCAGTGGTGACGCCTCAGATAAAGCGCTGGATAGGGACGGGGAAGCCGGTGCAGCGGTGGAACAAGCTGCGGAAAGACCCAGAACTCTGGGATCCGAATGGCGATGTTCTTATTTACCTAAGCCACAAGGGGCAGAACCCTCGGCCGAATCCATCCTTCAGACTCTCCTCTCATGTAATAGAAGCAACGGAGTCTCGACCTCTGATCACCCTGCTCCGCGAAGGGTCAACCGAGGATGAAATGACACTCTCGCCATCGCCACGGGGCGCACCGCCGATGCTACTGCCTCGGCAAAGCAGCTTATCAGCAGCTGCTCGAGATCAAATGGGCGGCCTCAGGCCCCAGCCAGGCAATCGCAGCGGCGGCCAACCTACGCCTCCGCTCTCCGACGAGACGATCATCACCAGTACGGATGGCCAGATTAGCTACGAGATATTCTTCTCTCCGCCGTCCAACGCCAGCAAGACCGAACAAGTCCGGTACAGCGTATCCGTTCGCAATGTGTTCGCCTTGCTTTATCACGCTTCTCTCGTCGGGGTCTCCTTGTGCCAGGCTCTCTCAGATCTTCATCTGCGCATGGAGCAGTTCATGCCTCAGGCGGAGACCGACAACCTGAGCACCATCATTGCCTACCTCGGTGCGCGGGGCATCGACGATGTTCGCAATGACCCAGAGACAGCCATCGGCCTGTTGGCATGGTGCGAAGACCCCAGGGTTCGGTGGGAAGAGGGCTGGCGTGAGAGTTTCTTACATGTCGCCGGAATGTACGGCAGCCTGAAAGAACGGTCGCTGATGGAATCCTCGTCCGACTTCAAGAGGATCAGTCCGATCACCAGGGCGCTGCTAGAAAGGGCAAGTCTTGAGATGCATCTCCGAGTGCAAGCTGCTGAGGAGCCACTGGCGACCTTTTCTTTCGAGGACATGTGGCCGCTGTCACTCTCGTCCATATCGCCGACCTCTGGGCCAGTAGTGGCGAGCCCAGCGAAGGCGAGTGCTGATCGCTTGCAGCGATTCTTCTTGTCGTACTACCGTACTACGTGGGGACGTTGGCCACCTCCGCCACCTCCTGATGCGGTTGTCTCTGACGAGAGCGACGAGCCGTTGTGGCTCACCAGGACGGTCATTCAGGCTCTGCAGAAAGACTTTGGCACATTGTACGATTATCTTGTCAACCGTGACATCGTGTGGGATGGATCCGAGACACGTTCCTCGAGGAAGTGGCTCATGGTGTCAGATAGCGGGAATAAGGGATTTGAGGCAGATTCTGATGAGCTGCCGATGACTGACGTCCTCATCGAATATGACAACAAACAGCGGTATCCTCACATCCCTCACCCGTATCCGCTCGTCCCCGAGTCGATCCCGCCGGCCGCCAACATGGCAGCTTTGGGTGCCAACAACAAGGGCAGGAAGCGAAGCAAGACCGGAGGCGAGACCGTGCCAGCCAGTGGCAGCGGCCCTCAGCGCCCAGGAGCTGTGGAGCGGCGCATTCAGCTGGCTTACACCGAGGCCACCAACGTCTACATCCTCGGCAGCGACTTCGCCCAGACCGATCTGATCGATGCCTTTGTCAAGTTCGAGAAGACGGATCGGATCGGCGAGATCGACCCGAGCCTCGCCAGGAGAGGCCGGTGGATCCTGATCTACGGCATACTGCAGACTCTGGCAAGCGTGTCAGCCGACGCCCCGATAGTCCGATACTCTGACGGGGTGGGCTACCACCTGGGGCCCCGGCTCAAGGGCGCAAGGCTGCCACCCTGGGCGAAGAAGGGCAAGCAGGCCCCCAGCATCCAGCCGCAGGAGGCGTCCCATGAGCTCTCGTACTGCTGGCTCGCGCCGCGGGCGTGGAACAACAGCAACACGTCGGCAAGCGAGGAGGGCGGCATGGACGACAGCCAGGCCTCCGACGACAACTCGCCCATAGACAGGAAGCACGGCTACGCGTTCCCGCACCCGCCGCACTCCGCCGCGCCGTCGAGCGCGGGAGGGCGCGGCGGCGGGGTGACGTCGCCCCAGTCCAGCCGCGCGCCGAGCGCCAGCGGGCAGAGCCGCGGGTACTACCCCGGCACCAGCTACGCCGGCAGCGTGACGTCGTACGACGCGCTGAGCGACGCGGGGACCACGACGTCGTCGTGGCTGCACATGGGGTCGACCACGTCGTCCGTCACCACGGCCCCGCCGCAGCACGGCGGCCGGACGAGCAAGGCGTCGTCCAGGACGGGCCTGCGGGGTGTGGCGCGCAGCACGGAGACGCTCGGGAGCCGGCGGGGTGGCGGGCCCCTGGCCAGCCACGGCTCGTCGTCGCGGCTCGACGAGATGGAGGAGGCGTCGGGCGGCGGCAGCGGAGAGTGGCCCATGGGGCCGGGGCGCGACCGGGGTAAGCTTCACATCTCGACGGCGGTGGACTCGTCCGGGAAGACCCGGCGGCGGGACAGGTCGAGCTCCCGAAAGGAGAGCTTTGGTGTGGTCAGGGAGATCGGGGAGGATAGCGATGATCAGGGCTGGGTGAGGCGGAGGCACAGCCGGCCGCTGCTCAGTCCGAGTGAGACTAGCAGTGTCGCGCAGGCCATCAAAGACTTTGACGAGCTGGACGTGGATGATATCATCCCTCGTTAAGGGTGGGAGTATGGAGTACCTATGTCATATTCATATAAAAGTCCGGTGTGGGGATTCTTAGGTACTGGTGGGCTTTTTTCTGGACGGGAGGATTAACATCATAGGTATCGGGGGAGAGGGGGGGGACTCCGAGGTAGTATATTTGATGTGGTCATATAATCCGGATCCAAGTGGTGGGATAATCTTCATATTTTTAACTCAAGTCTACCGGTGATTTTGTTCGTGTAACATGTTAATCTGCTGGTATTGTTATCTGTCTGGAATTCCCCTTGTACCCGTATGGCGTTGGAATTGTGTCAGCGGCGCATGCCTTTTCATTATTGAGATGTTGCTACTTGTGTTGGTTCTGAGGCATGCGCCTGTTGGTCATTAGACCTGCATGCAAGGCGCGTAAAATCCTGGCTGGGGGGAACGCCAACTAATTGAGACCAGATCTCGATATAACAACGACACCCAGGTACTCCTAATTGCAGTGCCGCCCTGTTGGATGGCCTGGTGTCTCTTTAGTCCAACCTACTTTCCAGATCGTACTCCTGTCTAGACAACTCGTCGTCGGCACGCCCAAAACAGAAGATGGATAGCAACGTGGTGGACGCAGCACTTTTGAGATGTAAGGCTCTGCCTTTATTACCTCCTCCCCCAACCCCACCCATTGCCTGTTCAGTGGGTGAGGACTGATAAATTCAAGCTCTACCTGAGGGCATTCGGCTCATTGACGTGCAACCTTGGGGAGCATCAGGTTGGACCCAGACTGCAAGGGTGACAACTAAACTTGCGGATGGGATTCCCAAGGAATACTTCCTCAAGACCTGCTCTGAAGACTTTGCCAAGGTCATGATGAAGGGCGAGTTCCTGGCATTGGAGGAGATGAACTCCCACATGGCCGAGTCCTGTCCCAAGCCACATAGCTGGGGAGAATACGAGTCCAGCCCCGGAACCTACTTCCTGGTCATGGACTTCCTAGACCTTATCGTGGAGCTTCCGGACCCGGCCAAGATCACTTCGCTTGTGGCACGCCTCCATGAGAAGACGAAAGGTCAATCCCCCAATAACATGTTTGGCTTCCATGTCCCCAACTGTCATGGAAAGATCATCCAGCCGAACCAATGGGACCCGAGCTGGACTAGCTACTTCACCAAGCTTTTGACCATGTTCTTCCAGGCCGACATCGACTTCAACGGGCCGGATGAGGAATATCAACAGGCCTTCACCATCACCAAGCAGCGCGTCATTCCCCGGCTGCTCGATGCCTTGACCGCAGACGGCCGCGAGTTGATCCCCTGCCTGGTGCACGGTGACCTGTGGGAGGGCAACATAGCCACCAACAAGGAGACGGGCGAACCGATGGTGTTTGACCCCTCGCCGTTTTATGCCCACCATGAGTACGAGCTTGGGATGTGGCGAAGGAACTGCATACCGATCGACATCGTGTACAGGAAACAGTATCTGCTACGTCACCCACCGAGCGAGCCATGCGACGAGGTCGAGGATCGTATCAGGTTGTACAGTCTCGTGTTTAATATCTCGCACTGCGCTCACTGGGAGGGTGGTGCGGATCTGACCAGGCCGGAGTAAGTCCATGATACCCCCAGAATGGCTAAATCTACAAGGCCCTGACAGCCTGCACAAAATAGGGTCCTAGGTGACATGCAGTACCTAAATAGCAAATACGCCTCTGGAGTCGATAAGGTCTATGATGGCAATTGAGTCTCTATTGGCAACGGCGCCAGTGGTGCAGGAAAAGGTCCTGTCGTTGATAAGGTGTCTGCTGTTTATTAAACACACAGAATCAAGAGCGCCACTGTTGACAGACTTCAGGACCCAATACTGTTTGTGATGCTCATGGGTTCTGATAACCCGCGCCTTGTTGATGAGGCGCTTGGAGTTGGTAAGGCGCCCGACTTTGGAACAGGGCTCCTGGGGTTTACAGACTGCCTGACGATAAGTACATGATACCTCATATATAGGAATGAGATAGAGTAAAGGCATAAGCTTAACATTTTTTATAAAAGGATATATATAAGTTTACTGTAAAGTAAACTGCTGCACAATTTAGAGGGACAAGGCAAGCAATGCTTGAGCCATGGTGCAGTGTAATAAAATATGGAAGACTGAGAGTCTGCCCTGATTTTGAACGTCTCCGATTGTTGCAGCGGGGTAGAAACACTCCCTATGACTCTTATCAGAGCACACCATCCCAAATCGCTTCTTCCTTTCTCAACTTGTCTTCTGTTCTCAGTTTCTATTCGATCCACAAAAAAAAAACCTGCTTCAAATTCATTCTAGTCTTTATTGTGTTAATTGAATGAATTCTGACCAATCCATTACCGTCCAGATTGCATAGGAGCGTCTCCTGCCTCCTCCACGAGGGAACGATGCCAAGCATCACACACGTCCCCCAGCCTGCAAGGGCCTCAGGCGACGAGGTTGTGATAGAAGAGGTATCATGATTCCAAGCAGGGCGTGCCGAATAGAGCAACTTATCTAATTATTCTAAACTATAAATAATAAAGCAAAGATACACCTATTTAAATAGAATAAAGCACTATAATAGCGCACTAATAAACCCCCTAATATATAATATACCCCTTAGATAAGCAAAATGATCATCTAAATATATATTATATACTTATTATTATAATATTTTAATAATAAGAAGGAAAAATTATATATATTATAATTATATTATGCTTTAAATAACAATAATAAGAAGCTTAATTAATATAATAAAATAATTAGCGATAACTAGAATAAAGCTTATTATACCTATAATAAAAATAATATACTATTTAATAAATATAATAAAATAAATAGCGATACCTTTGCACCCTTTAAATACTTAAAATAATACTTAAACCTTTAGATTTTTTCCTTAATTTATTCCTTCCTTTTCTTTTAAAGTAAGCTAATTAATCACTCTTATATATATATATATATTAGCATATATATATATATTTATATATATATATATATATATATATATATATATAAAATGCCTCCTTTTCTTAAGCTTAAGAGCTTTAATTAAGAATTAATTTTAATTTTTTTTTATATAAATATTCCTTTTAATAATACTTATATATTATAATATAATATATTAATATCTTTAAAATATATTATTAAGGATAATTTTAAGTTAATATATTTTATTAAAGAATAAGATAAATAGGTTATAATTATAATATAAATTATATATTTAATTATTAAAATTATATATAATTTAACGCTAATAAAAATAATATAATATTTAGCTATTTTAATTTTAATGCTTATTATAAGTTTTTTATAAGCTATACCCTACCTACCCTACTTATATTTAATAATCTTAAGTTATTTTAAAAAATATATTATAATATTATAAATATTAAATATACTTAGCGTTACTTTAAATACTTAAGTAGGTATAAATGCTTATATTTATTATTTACTTTATATACCTTAGTATATAGCTTTATTTTATTATTTATTACTAATACCTTTAAAAAGGTAAGATATTTATTTTTATTTTTTTAAGTTTATTTATTAATAAAGATTAAATTATAAGAGGTTAAGGTTATTTAGGGTAAGCTTTGTTTATTCTTAAAGAAGTACTTTAATAGCTATATTATTAAATAGCTCTTTAAATTTAAAAAAAAATTTAAGAAGGAGAAAGAAATTAAAGATAAAAATAAAAATAAAAATAAGCTTATAAATAATATTATATTATGCTTTAAATATAAGGAGGTACTTAAGAAGGGCCTTTATATCTTAATTAACTTTTTCTTTAAGGAATAAATTTTTTAATATTTTTAATCTTAATTTTATAATTTAATTTAGGGGGCTTTATTTTAATAAATAAAAAATTATTTTTATATTTATTTAAGCATTTTTTATATATTATAAAAGTTTAATAATATTTAAAAATATTTAAATTAAGCTTATAAAAGATTTTTTATAAATTTATTTATAAATATAAGCTTAGTTAATAAATATTCTATTTAAAAGGTATCTTTATTATATTCTTATTTTAACTATATATTATAAATATCTATATATTAAAGCTTTATTATTACTCTTTTATATTTAATAATAATTAATTAAATAATTTATTAATTATTATTATATAGCTTTAAAAAGCTTTCTATATTAATAACGAAATCTTAAAGTAATTTTTTTAATATTATTAGCTCTTTTTTAATATATATTACTTTTAATAACTTAGCTTTTATTATAAAAGTTATAATAATATCTTATTAAGCTACTCTTTAATTAATTAACTCTTTATATAAATATATAATATAGCTATAAGATAAGCATCTAGTTTCTTTATTATTTATAAAAGAAATATTTAAAATAAATATTAAAATTTCCTCTTATTTACTCCTATATTAAATAGTAAGCATATAAATTATATATAAATATATAATATATTAATTTATTATTATAAAGTACTTAAGGCTAGGATTAAATAGAAAAAGAAAGAGCTATATAGTAATATATATTATATCTACTTAAATTAAAATTTTTATATAAAGAATTAATCCAATACGCTCTTAAAATCCCTTAATTTACTCCTTTAAAGCAATCCCTTTATATTTTTAAAGTAATATATTTAATAATAATATACTTAAAGCTAACCCTTTTATAAAATTAAAATACTTTATAATTTTCTTAATATAGGAATTATAAGCTAAGTATAGCCTTCTAATTATTTAATTCCTTAAAATATATATTTTAAGATATTATTTAATATCTCCTTATAATTTAATATAATATATAATATTTAAGCTATTAATAACTTTTTAAATATTTAACTTATTATTTTAATAATAAAGAATAAGATAATTATTTATATAAAATACTATTATAATAATCTTTTATTTATTTTAAAAAAAATAATTCTCTTCTATACTTAAGAATAAATTAAACTTTTAAAATATTAATATAAATTCTTTATATTAAAGGAGCAATATATCTTTAAATCTATAAAGCGCATTCTTTAATTCTAAATATATACCTTATTCCTTAAATTCATTAAGAAGCTTATAATAAATAAGTTTCCTATTAAGTTATATATATAAAAAGGCATTAATTATATTAAATTATTTAATTTCTAAATTATTATATACAATTATAGCTATAGCTATTTAAAACGACTTTATAATAAATATAATAACATAAATACTTTAAAATATATTAATTAATTATATATCTCTATATATATATAAATAAGCTTTCCTATACTTTAAAAAGCTATCTTTATTAAACTTATACTTAAATACTTATCTAAAAAGAAATAGCTAGCTATATAAAGATACTTATTTTATCTTTCTTTAAGCTTCTATTTTTAATTAAATATATAGCTTAAGGTAAATTACTTTTAAGAATAAAGCTTAAGCTAAATAATTTTAAAGCTTTTTTTAATTATTAAGTTTTTTTTTTAATAGCTTACTTTAATAAATTTTCTTATCTTTAATAAAACTTATATTTTTTTAAGCTATAAAATATTATTATATAATAATATAAATCACTATATATAGCATTTTATATACTTAATCACCCTTATTTAAAGCCTTTAATTAATTAAATATAAAGATATTAAAAAAGAGTAACTATTTATAAGCTTTTAGGATATTAATTAAGTTATCTTTATAAAGTATTATAATAAAAATTATATTATATTTTAATAAAAGTTTTTATTAATATTAACTTATCCTTAATATTAATTATTATATTATTTATTAAGAATATTTAATAATAACTTAAGCTATTTATAATAGTAAATCTATATATATTATAATAATATTATTAATTAATTCCTTAATTAATAAGAAATCTCTTATATTTATTTTTAAAGCTTTAGCTATAATAATTTTTTATATCTCTTCTCTTCCTTACTTATTAATATAAAGAGTAAGGCCTAACTTTAAAGGAATAACCTCTTAAGTTATTTCAGGTAGCTTAATACCTTTATATATTCATTATACTAATTTAAGTATTTATTCTAGGCTTTATAAACCTATTAAATCTTCTTTTTTCACCTTTAAGCCTTTAAGCTATATATTTAAAAGCTTTAGAATAAATTAAATATTTTTAATAAATTATTTATTTATATTATTTAAAATTTTAAATATTTAATATATTAAAAGCATTTTTAATATTTCTTAATCTATAATATTAAGGAATACCTTTATATATTTTTATTTATTTAGTTTATTATTTTTATCTTTAAATATATAAAAGATTTACTTATTAAAAATAATATTTTAAATTATTATTACTTTATTAAATATAAAAACTTAAATATAAAAGATATTTAATGCTTTATATTTAATAAGATACTTAATATAAATATATAGCTTATTTTTAAAAGCTTATCTATATTATTTAGCTTCCCTATCCTTATAAAGAAAATATACTTAATAGCTATAAATAAAAATATTTAATTAATCAAGGTATAAGTTAACTATAAGCTTATAAACCCTTTAAGAAATATATTAATAGAAATATTAAATAAACTAAGCTTTTAGAATATAACTTAATAATTATTATAAGCTCCCTTAATATAATAATTTATTAAATAAATACTTTACTATTATATACACCTAAGGCCAAAGATACTTAAAAAAATATACTATAATATATATTTTAATAGCCTTAATAATAAATTCTTAGCCTATATACTTACTTCCTTTATTTAGCTTATAAATATTTATAAATATAAGCTTAATTTTAATTTCTTTATATATATATTATGCTTTATAGCTAGTAGTATTATATATAGAAATAATTAAAATATTATTATCTTAATAAATTTTATAAATTAATAACTTATAATATACTTATATTATATTTATAAATTCTTAAATTATAAAAAAAATATTTTCTTTTATTTTTAATATAAATAATTAAATATAAAGTATCCTAGAGAATTTATCCTTAATTATTAATAATTAGCTTAAGCTATTTAAATTATATAAAAAATTAAATAAATCTTAGCTTATATATTAAAAAGGGTATTTTATATAATCTTTTAATATTTATTTTAATATAATATTTTTTATATATATTAAAGTATAATATTTATACTTAATATGTAGTATATTATTAATTTTCACTCCCTTTATAGCCTATATTAACGCCCTTAGAATACCTAAACCTAAATATCTTACTTAAAGGTATTAAAAGTATTCTAAGTTCTCTTTAATAAATAATAGTTATAAAGATTATTTTTATTTAAAAGTAAATAAGGTAAAGATTATAATCCTTATATTGCTTAAATTAATTATTATAAAGTTATTTAAGTAAATAAAAATAAGCTTATATTTAAGAAAAATTAAGTTATAATAATATTTTAATTACTTTATTATAACGCTTAATTCTAAAATACTAAAGCAGAGCATATAATTAAGCTTAAGAAATTAAATTCCTATTTTATTTAATTAAGCTTCTAAGATAATATTTATATAAAATCCCTTTACTATTAGGATATTTTTAAGTATAAAATCCTTAGTATTTAGGCTATATTTATTATTTAAAGTATTTTAAAGAATTTATATATCTTATCTTAAAATAAGAAAAGATATTATCCTTATCTTAATAATCTCGCTATACTTAGCCCTTTAATAAATATTAGGCTTAAGAAGATTTAATATATTTATTAAATAAAAAGCTTTATAATTATTAAGTAATATACTCTTTAAGAGTTAATAAGGAAGGTTTTATATTATAAAGTAAATTTTAAAGGGCTTAAATACTCCTTTCTCTTAAAAAAAAGTAATAAGCTTTTTAAGGAAAGAGGTTTTTCCTAATTTAAAATTCTTTTTAGAATTAATACTTAATTTATCTTTATATTATCTTTTTTTAATTAGCTATTAATAAAGATTATTTTATTTAAAAAGCTTTAAATATTTCTTTATTATATTTAATTATATTAATATAAGAATATTATAGCTAAGCTTTTTTATTTTCTTTAAGTGCTTTAAGATAACTTACTTAAGATTTATATATTTAATTAAATATTATAAATATTTAGCCCTTTTTTTATTATAATAAGGATATTTATAAAACTTTATAACCTTTTTAAATTTATTTAATTAAGTTTTTTAATTTAAATTTAGCTATTTATAAAATATAATAAATATAATAAGTCCCTTAATTACTTAATTATTATTTTTATATCTTATTATAATAAATTAAGTATTAAGCTCTTTAAATATAAATATTAATTTTCTAAGTTTATTATTATATATAAAATCTTAAAAAGCTTAAGAAGCCTAATTAAAGGCTAAATAAATACTTATAGTATTAAAGAAATCCTTAATTATAAGTATCTTATTAACTTCCTTAAGGTTATATATTTATATATAAAGGAATATATAATATTATTAAGTATGCTATTTAAATAAATTTATCCCCCTTATTTTAGCCTTAATAAAAGCTACTTAATAATCCTTTATAATAATTATTTAAGCGTTTAAGTAAGATAATATTAAATAATCTCTTAATATTTAAATTATTTTTTAAAGTATAATATTTTTAAAGGTAATGATTTTAACTTATATAGAAGTAAATAAATTATTATTAATTATATAATTTATTTAATTTTAAACCTATTAATATTAATTAAAGATTATATTAATAATTATAAAGCTTATATTTTATTTTTATAGCTATTTATTAAATTCTTTTTAAGCTTCTTTAATATCTATAAGGAGTAGTTATTAAGATTATTCTAGTTAATTTATAAAGGGAAGCTTATTTTATTTTTTAAGCTTTTAAATATATTAAGTTTTTAATTTAATCTTATATTAATTAAGTAAATTATTAAATATAAGATATTTAAGAAGTTTAATAAAAGTATTAAAATAATCTTAAGCTTTTAAGTTGATTTAATTTTAAATACCTTAGAATATATAATAAAATTTAAGCTAGAGAAATTAATTTAAATAGCTTTTATAATTATAAAAGAGTATAATATTAGTTAAAATAGCGCTATTTAAGTTAATTAAAGATATAATAATTATATAAAATAAGTGTACCTAAATAATGAGAGGTACTTAAAATATATATGAAATAAAGGGGTTAAATAAAGCTAGGTTTATAATTATTATAATTCCGAGTAGGGCATATTAAATAGAGCAACTTATCTAGTTATTTTAAATTATAAATAATAGAGCAGGGATATACCCATTTAAATAGAATGGAGCATTATAATAGCGCACTAGTGGACCCCCTGACACGTGACAAGAGGCTCTTCCCTCAGATGCGGAAGCAATCAAGAAAATCGTCATCACAGCCTACTCGAAATACGTCCCTCGGATGGGCGGCCAAGAGCCGGCGCCCATGACCGCCGATTACCACGCCATCATCGCGTCCCACTCCCAGGAGGTCTTCGTACTCCGCCGGCAGGAAGATGGCAAGGTTGTAGGCTCAATATTGCTCTCGGACCCTGGAGACGGCTCTATCAAGGTGAACAACCTGGTCGTCGACGAAGCGTCTCAGGGGCGCGGGTACAGCAAGCTGCTCATGACCTTTGCGGAGGGCGTGGCTCACGAGAGAGGCCGTGCGGCGTTGACGTTGTTCACAAACGAGAAAATGACAGAGAATATTGTGTTGTATCCTAAGATGGGCTTTTTCGAGGTGGAAAGGAAGATGGAAGATGGCTACTCTCGAGTGTACTTTCGGAAGACGCTCTCATCTTGAGCTCATGCCACCAGACTCATTCCAACCGTGATAGAGTGTTGGAAGATCCATATTGAGGGCACTCCAACATTATTTGATCAACACATTCAATCGCTTCAAGAACTGGGAATGATGACGTATTTAGTTTCTTGCGACCTGACTACTACCGCTTCTACTTCCGTCGAAGTGACTTGTCCTAGAACCCCATGTCGCCATTGACAATACGAGCGGTGAGGCTGAGACCAAGTCTCAAGATAAAGATTCAAAGAAAACACACAATCGCTGTAATTGTACATGTAGCGCTGTGACGTATCGACCGCACCATTTGGTTCCCTACCAAAGATGGACGCCGAACCGAGCAGTGTTCCGCGTCCAAAGGCAGAAACAACCAGGTTCATTCCCAATGTGACACCAAGGAATGTGGTAGCAGTGATTCCATGGGTTGAAAGCCTCTTATGGCCATGGCCAGCTTTCCGCCCACCAGGCAACGGTGCTCCAGTTCGCCCAGGCGCCAAGCTCATTATCGCACCAGAGCAAATGTTTAGTCGCAGGGTCACCGCGAGGGTCTGCCGGACCCCCAGCTGTGATCTCGAGGTTTTTGAGCCACTCTGGGTCGGTTGGCTTTGTAACCGTGAACTGTCGAGTGGTGCTCAATTCCAACGAGTTCAAGCTGTGACCAAATGATCGGCTGCTATACCAGGTCCAGTCGTACTTGGCGCTGCATTGCCTGCAACTGTCGTGATGTGTAGCCTGTGGAGACTGGCTCTTGATGGCAGGCGCGTCATTCCTTCTTGTCATTTCACAGAGGGGACAGAGATGATCGAATGGCGATTCTGTTTCGTTCGCTCGCTGACCGAAGAGGTGCTTCGATAGCGTCTCTTGGTTAGGGTTGATGTCGCAAGGCTCTCTCTTGTGTTGGGGGTGCAGTTGCATCTGCCATTTAGCTGGGTTCAACGATGCGTGCGGACATAGACCGCTAGCAGCTTCGTCTTTCGCACTTTCAGCAACAGTTTCCAGAATCTTTTTGGGCGAAGGAAGTTTCAAGGTGCCAGTCATCAAAGAGGTTTGCTGGAACATGTGCCAGGATGTGTGAATCGTGACTTTGATGCTCTTTGCCCCGTTAGCCACACCTGTAGTTTCGACCTTCAATTGTACAGGGTGAACGTTGCGGCTGCTTCTCCCGTTTTCTATGCTCAGTGTCTTCGAGCTGACTTTCTCAATGTCTGACCAATTCAGGCATGCGTGTGAGCAGATTCGAACATGGCCCTGCCTGCTAATGCAAGTTCTTGTCGAACTACTGCTGATCCGCTGCGTGTAAGTGAAATACACCGCTGGGTGATTTTCGAAGCATCCGGAGCACCACAATGGGCGGCGTGCTTCTTTACTTGCCGGTCTCAATAGAACTGGGTTTTGACTGAGATGACATTCCATGCCTGGAATTCAACTTAGTCGGGAACATGGAGGATTTACACGAAGGATGAAGTTTATCGCGGAATGACGAATGATGTGAGAAAAACCCGAAAGTCTCTTTTCGGCACCTCATCGGATGTTTGCTGAGCTCGAAGCTCTGGAACGGGAACTCACAGTTTATTCGTGGCCGGAGTCGGCGCCGCAAGATCCAGCGATCTGTTCCCTCGGGGACCGGCAGAAGATATCTGTAGGCATGATTTACCTGTGTGAGTACATGGCGATCAAGAGGCAAAACGTGGCGAGCAATTTGTAGAATGGTGTTGGTTGGAAGTTCAATGTCCTCGCCATTCTGTGTGCGGCCTACCACCCAGCTCTCGCGCAGCTGCGGTGGACTCTGCTGAAAAGCATATCGGTAATACCCCCAAGAGACGGCCGCGATACAGATGAACCAAATGATGCCAGAGAACATTGTTGTACGATGGTGTTTAAGTGCTTTGGCCAAAAGAGTGTCTTCCACAACAATGATGTTCAATTGTTGGGATGTGTTTGTCGAGCCATCTCATGCTTTGGAAAGAACAACAAAGAGGGTACCTAGGATTTATCTTACAACGGCACAACGCCGATGGCTCCTTCCCAACATGAGCCGGTACCGAAGGACTTTGAGAAAACATCTAAGCTGGCAACTGCAGGGAAGCAGATGCCCGCAACACACCTAGGCCGTGATGATGGCGTGAAAAAAGTAGGCGACTATATTGGTGGTTCTGCTTCTCTCATATTGCCTCCGTCGGGGCATTCAACAGTATCCATTTCTCACTTGACCTGCAGTCTGACAGCCTTCAGACTTGAAAAAGGGGTCTTCAATGGCTTGTTTCTCCAGATAAGCAGCCCCATTACAGTCCTGAAACCTTGTGCAAACTCCGAGCCCGGCATGACAATATGGTCGCGCCAGGTACCCTAGAAACCTGTCGCGGTGACAGACAGGACAGAGGGTGCCATTGATCATGGTGGACTGTGCTAAATAAAAACGGCATTGAATATGAACGCCATGGCCCTGAGACAATCGTCTGCACGGCCAGTATCGACGGTGCGACCGCTGTGTAAACAGCTCTGCTGATAGACCAAGCCGTAGACTATGTCAAGCTTCAAGGAGCCTGTCTATCCGAGAAAATTTGGTCCGTTCTGCCTCTTTGTAGGCTCACAGGAGAGCTCCTTGCCAGCCTGAAAAGACCTCACTCGAGATACTCGTATACCAGCCGAAATCCCCTTACTCCCACCTCACAGCTCAAGTCCCACTGTGCTGATGGGCGTGGCCGAAGGAAGGCACGTCGCGGAGAGCCATCGATCGATATTGGTTATTTGCGAGACACATTGTCTGAAATGCTCTTCTCCAGCCACGCCACATGCTGACTGCATGAAGTCCCGACAGGGGTGGATTCGTCCACACGACAGGTCGACATGCCGTGAGATGTGGAAGGAGATCCATGAGATGTGAGAGGTTGACACACGGCTGGCACGAGCCCGCCTGGGATTGACAGCTTAGCAAACGCCTTCCTGCGTGAGGCTTATTCTGGGAAGCCTCCATGGACCCCGAGACAGACTGACAATCCACTGCAGCTGCAATCTCGAACATCCACAATGACCGCGCCGCCTTCCGCACAAATCGTTGAGAACTTAAACAATCTCATTTAAAATCAAGTTGCTCGAATTAACGGTGGTGAGATAGGCGGTGGTTAGAATGAACACAGGAAGGTTGGGCTATTCCATGCTCGTCTCACTGTCTCCGCGCCCGCTGCGGCTGAATCCTGAGATACTCTTGCTGGCAGAGAGCATGGTGTTGTGGCAAGGAAACTCGTAGGCGCGGAACTATGGACAGTCCAGCCCAGAGATCCTGCAACGAAATTAACTAAAACCACACAGAAGGATGCCCCGCGAAATGATAATCAAACCAATGTAAGCAGACCGGCCTCTTTGGGCCTTCAATCAGCGAATCCTACCTTAGATCCTAGCCATTTTAATGTGCACGATTGGATGTAAGACCCCGGGGGCAGGAGATGAGAGCCTTGGCCCCCACCGAGAGTAAGCCGGCCCCTTGCGCGTGCACAGCCTAGCTCAGAACGCCTCTTGATGAAGGGAAATCAAACTCCGGTGGACAGAACATAATTTTCGGTCACCTTTGTCTCATACTCCCTTCTTCACCCTGTTCTGCCCAAGTGGTAGAGGAGTTCGCAGTGAAAATGGCTTCGCGCCGGCCGTATGCCGTGGTGGCGGCTCTTTTCCTGGCTTCATTTATCGCGTCTGTGTGTGCCATGACACCCTCAAACGGGGTCGAATTTCTGTTTCCGACCCAGGGGGCAACACTCCACTACAACGACTATGTGCAAGTGCAGTATACATCACAATTCGACGCACCGTGGCTCTACACGTTTTGTAGAACGGCCAGCGGTAGTGTTTCGCGTAAGTTCAGCTCGTACCTAGCGACTTCTCGACCGCCTCGAGATGGGAACTGTGTTGTGGAAGATTAATGGTGCTGACGGTTTGCGACAGAGAAACAATACCAAGGCGTGGGTGGCTACAACAGCACTGCTCTCATCAAACTTTCATGGTCGGGCTCTGACACGCCGTGTTGGTTCGACCTGAAGCCTGGCGCAGGCGCAGCCACGGGCAAGGGCGCGAATTCCGACAGTTGGTCCTTTGACATCTCAGAGCGTGCAGCAACTACCGTCGGACTGAGCTCTTCCGCCGCTGCTACTCCGACTCCACCCCCAACATCTTCATCAACGACGGCAACGACAGCAACGACGACGGCTTCGGAGACACCAACGGAGACCGCTTCGGATGCGTCAACGACAACTTCATCAGACGGACCCACAACAACGTCCTCTGCCGGTTCAACGCAGACATTATCAGAGGAGTCTGCGGAAACAACGTCGGATGAATCCACGGGTGGCAGTGTCGTCTTGGCTACCTCGACGATTTCCGCGGCTGCAGAGACCTCCTCAGCCTCAAGCGCCGGACTTTCGACGGGGGCACAAATTGGAACAGGGATTGGTGTGGCTATCGCGGGCATATTCGTCGGCGTTGCCGCAGGTATATGGTATATGCGGCGAAGACGGCAGAAGGCTAGGCAGGGCGCCTTTGCTCGGATCGAAGCTCCTCCTCCCAGCACAGGGCATGCGCCCAGTGGCGGGGAGTGGAAGCCTCCTGTCCTGTATTCAGCAGAGATGCCACGCCAAGTGCCCCTGACCGAGTTACGTGTTCCGCCCCCAGCAGCGAGCGAGCTGAATGCCGCTCAACAAGTTTACTATGAGTTACCATCGCACACAGGCAGATGAGTTGGGGGCAATGAATGCTTCTCGAATGTGTTCAAGACATGAGGTGCGCGGACCTCGGAGGCAGTGAGAGATGATATGTAAACAATAGACAAGTAATTGTAATGCAATGAATGATTGATGAGGCTGAGAGTCGCGCGTCGTTAGAAATCCCGAGAGGATGTTAATGAGAGGGCTCAGATTGGTTCAGACCACAGTGGGGTGGCTGCACGCATCCATGCTCCCCCCCGAGCAAGGGGAGCTTTGGCCACCCGGGTTCTTCACCCGCGAACCTTTGCCGCTGGGTTGCGCTGCGACAACCTCTCGCGACAACCACCACCGCACCTGATCCCGCAGATCTCTGGTCGCCATGCCGAGCTCATGTAAGGAAATAAGTACGCACCAGCCAGCCCTCCCCGCACCCATTGCGCGAAGACCTCGTCCCCAGCTGACACCACGCCACCTCTCCCGCAGGAGCCGCCCTGGCGCAATGCCTCCAGGAGTCCGAGTGCGTCATGGTCCAGCGGAACTCGGCCGCTGACTGCCTCCGGTCACCGCTCGCCGAGACGCTCCCCACGAAATGCCAGCAGCTGAAGAAGGGGTTCGGCGAGTGCCGCCGCGGCATGATCGACATGCGCAAGCGCTTCCGGGGCAACCAGCCCGCGGCCTTCAAGAACCTGCAGGAGAGCGACGCCACCGGCGACGGATACCAGCTGTACGCCGGCAAGTCTGCGTTTGGCGGCACCAGAGGCGAGACGGCCGGCGACGGAAAGGCACCGCCGGACTGGAGGGAGCTGGAGAACGAAAAGTACCGGAAGGAGCTCGAGACGAAGAAGCCGTGATCAAGAGCGACGAGAGGCTGCCCTAACGGAGATGTGTTTGGAACGCAAGGCGTCGATCCGAACGTGTTGCATGGAATGGCGTACGGAGTTCTCGAAACAGAAAATTTGCACGTATCACCGGATAAAGTGCCTACTCTCCGCTGGACCGCAAACAATAGATTCACATGCTATGGGCGCGCAGATCATTCATGAGCGAGGCGGAAGGAAGCCAAATGGATCTATCGATATCCCCGGGAGGCAACTCAGATTCAGTAAGGCCCACATGATGTCGGCGGGCCTTGTCTGAATCGTGAAAAGGCAGAGTCTTTACTGCGCAGTGTACACGCCCTTCTTCGTGTTCAGATGAGCATGCGGTCACACCGCTAGAGACCTCGCCGTTAGGAAGGGGTCTGCGCCTTGTTGCATTGGAATCAGTGGACAAATATGACCCAACCATGAGGCTCTTTTTCTGGGCCGATTTTATGGGCACCATGTCTGCTGTAGTGTACTTAAACCTGGGGCGGAAAAGCGGCACCTGCTTATGTATACCAAGACAAACCACGCTCAACGCTTCTGACCTGAGAATTGCTCTGACAAGCATGGCCCAAACATGTTGTCTACCTTGCGGGCCTTTATGTTCTCACTGGAGACGCATCAGTCGTCAGCGTCAAAGTTTTGGTCGTTAATATCTGGGTTTCGTGGCGTTGAAGACTGGGTCTGGCCTCAGCGTACCGAACTGCTACCCCAGGTAGATAACCGCCTGGATTGTGTGGTACCCAGGTGGGTAGGTAGTCGCGTGGGCCCTTGCCGTCTGGGGCCGAGAGAACCTTGGTGGAAACCCGAGCGCAGCCCAAGTCAGTCCAAGAAGGTGGCTGATGAGCTTGGCTCAATTTCTCCTCCATGTCATGTCAACATTCATGTCCTGCTGGCAGGAGAGAATGCCTGAACTCCTCCGTCTCTACTGGATGCCAGATTGTCATTGATTTTTTGTTCTCACATTTAGCAACCCCATTTGGCTTTCTTTCGCATTGTCTTCCACGACAGTCCCTTCTGCCTATAATCTTGGACCTCGCCTTGCATCAATATAGACTTGATCGTGTTCGGAAACTTGGCACGATCCACTCGGACATCCTGATCTTATTGTATCAGCATAAACACCAGCATTATCATCGTCATCAACATCATTATCTCGAGTCTCATCGTCGACTCATCTGGTAATCGCTCCTGCTCGTTAGACGAAGGCCTAAACCACACGGCCCCCACCCTGATGACGCCGTGACCACATACACAACGCATCAACCTCCGGCAAACTGCCGCCCGCGCCACCCAAGACACACCATTATGTCTATATTTTCCGAACACCACTCCTCCGCACGACTGCCCCGCATCCTGGTCGCAGTACTCGCGATCCTGTCCTTCACACTCCTCCTCAGCTACACCAGGGTGTCCTCAACCACATACTCCCTCTTCTGGCCCGAGCCGGAGCCCTTGTCCATCGACCCCGACGACGACCTCTCGGCAGTTTTCGACGGCATATCACCCATGAGCTACGGCAAGACGCGCAGGCCCCCGATGAAGGGCATGCCGGACAAGATCGTCGCGGAGCTGCCCGAGAAGTTTATCCCAAGCCAGGACGGCCGGACGAAACGCCTGGTGATAGTAGGCGATGTGCACGGCCAGAAATCAGCGCTGGAGGAGCTCCTGGGCAAGATCCAATTCGACAAGTCCCAGGACCACCTGATCCTGGTGGGCGATCTCATAAATAAGGGCCCGGACTCGGCGGGCGTGGTGGACCTCGCGATCGAGCTCGGCGCGCACGCCGTGAGGGGCAACCACGAGGACCGCGTGCTGTACGTGCACGCGGGCATGAACAAGGACTCCGAGTCGCAGAAGTCCGCGATCGACACGGTAGACCTCGAGACGAAAGTGTACGAGAAGGGCCAGGAGGAGA
The DNA here is from genome assembly GCA_037177825.1 of Diaporthe sp. P3_1W. NCBI lineage: Eukaryota > Fungi > Ascomycota > Sordariomycetes > Diaporthales > Diaporthaceae > Diaporthe > Diaporthe sp. P3_1W. Next base: position 8,402,208 of record JBAFXB010000001.1, read on the forward strand.
AACAGGACGAAAAGGAACAGGAGAAGGACCCCAAGGCGGCCAAGGAGGAGTACCTCGCCCACGAGGCGCTCCTCGACCGCGGCGACAAGCCCGAGTTCCAGACCGCGCGCTCGCTGTCCAAGGGCCAGATACAATGGCTGTCCCAGCTCCCCCTGATCCTCAAGGTCGGCCGCATCCCGTCCAACAGGGACCTCCCGCCCGCGTTCGAGAACATGGTGGTCGTCCACGCGGGCCTCGTGCCGAACGTGTCGCTAGCCGACCAGGACCCCCGGGCCGTCATGTCGATGCGCACGCTCGTGTATCCTATAGATGACATGAGGAGGGCGGCCGTCCGGCGGTTCCTCGAGGATAAGGCCAGCAAGCGCAACAGGGGCAGCGTCGCCGCCCACCAGATCGACGAGGACCAGATTGACGAGTTTGTGCAGAAGATCATGGAGGCAGAGGGCATGAGCCCCGACCACGTTGGCACCGACGTGGCGGTGCCCACGGAAGGGAGGGAGGGGTCCAAGTGGTGGAAGGAGTGGAACCGCTTCCAGGAGCGCCTGGTCAAGACCACAACGGCGGCGGAGGTGGAACCAGAGGCCGAGACAGTCGCCGCGCCCGCCCCGACCAGCCCTGCCACCGACGACACCACGCTCGCAGCAGCGGTAGAGGCCGCCCAGAAGAAGCACAAGAAGGACAAGAAGAGGCGGCAGCAGACCGCCGTGGAGAAGGAGCTGAGCGGCATGACGATCGTGTACGGGCACGACGCGAAGAGCGGGCTGACGGTGCCCGACACCTACGGCAACGGCAAGGGCCACACGTTCGGCCTGGACTCCGGCTGCGTCTACGGCCGGAAGCTGTCGGCGCTGGTGATCGAGGCCCGGCCCGAGGGGATCGTGCACGGGATCACGCAGGTCAAGTGCGAAAAGGGCACGGAGCCATGAGCCACGGAGTGGTGATAAAAGGTAGAGAGGAAAAACTTGCATCAATGGGCTTTTTGGGAAATGGCATACAAAGTGGAGGGCATTGGCATTGCAGGCGTTCAAAGATGTTTTTGCAGACGGACAGGACCCAACCTTGGGTAGACCGGGCTTAATGGATTGGATGGCTGGTCTCAGGGTATTAAACAGACCAGAACAGAGTTAGAAGGGACCTTCACTTGCATCCCTACAAGTAGTTCCATACTATATGGAAACAGGCACCGCCATGAAGTTGATAATGCCGCAAGCCCTGGTAGGAGACCTACATGACATACAGGACGATCCCGGGGTTTATCGCACCTCGTCACGACCTGCTTTTGGTGCCATTTCAGGTTACATATGGGCCCGTCACTCCCCATCACTCCTGTAGATTTGGAAGGACATCGCAGAGATCGAGCAATTCCTCGGTTATCATTTTGGCAATTCAGTTCATTTCAATTTGGGCCCAAGGAGTCTCTTGGACATCCTGATAAGCACATGCTATTTACGGTATCATTTCCCATCCTCGTGTGTTTGTTTATGCCAACCAACTTTTGTTTAAAAAAGCACTTATGCCTGGATCTTGCTCTTGATGATGTCCTTGAGCGTGACGGCATCGGCGGCGAACTTGCTGATACCCTCGCGCAGCTTCTCGACGGCCATCTGGTCCTCGTTGAAGTCGAAGCGGAACAGAGGCTCGTCCTTGATGTAAGACTTCTTCTCGAGGTTGAGCGAGGAGGCGGCCGAGGAGTCCAGCTTCTGGGGGACGGAGGCGTCGGAGTTCATGAGCTCCTCGAGCAGGTTGGGCTGGTTTGGCAGCAACGTCAGCATTCCTGTCCGAGACCTCCGGGATCGGAACGAGGTGGGGAGTGGGGCTCAGGTGAACTTACGGAGATGGTGAGGTAGTCACATCCAGCCAGCTCGGTGATCTCACCCGTGTTGCGGAAGGAGGCACCCATGACGATGGTCTTGTAGCCGAACTTCTTGTAGTAGTTGAAGATGGCCTTGACCGACTCAACACCGGGGTCCTCCTCCTTGGCGTACTCCTTCTTGGTGTGGGCCTTGAACCAGTCCAGAATACGGCCAACGAAAGGAGAGATCAGGAAGGCACCGGCCTCAGCGGCAGCGATGGCCTGGGTCAAGCTGAACATGAGCGTCAGGTTGGTGTTAATACCGTGGTCGCGCTGCAGGATCTCAGCGGCCTTGATACCCTCCCATGTTGAGGCGATCTTGATCAGGACACGCTCCTTGGGGATACCCGCCGCCTTGTAGAGCTGATGGGGCAGATTGTCAGCAAAGGATCTCTTCCCATTCTCGCATACTTGGAGACGTGGTCACTCGGGTCTTACGTCGATGATGTGCAGGGCCTTGTCAACGGAGGCCTTGGTGTCGAAAGAGAAGCGGGCGTCGACCTCGGTGGAGACCTTGCCGGGGATGATCTTGAGGATCTCCTTGCCGAACTCGACCAGCAGTTGGTCGAGGGCGGCGTCCACCTGTGTGTCGACGTCGCCGCCGGTCTTCTTGGCGTACTGGACGGCCTCGTCAATCAGCTTCGCATACTCGGGCTTCTTAGACGCGGCGAGGATGAGCGAAGGGTTGGTGGTGGCGTCCTGGGGCTTGTATTTGCCAATGGAGGCGAAGTCGCCAGAGTCGGAGACGACGACGGTGCCGGTGGCCTTGAGCTGCTCCAGAGAGTTCGACATGATGGATGTGCGGGTGCTTCTGTCTGGGATGTTGTCTGAATGTAATGTGATTGTTGGACGGAGGTCTGCAAATGTTTGGGTATCAGGGAGATGCAGGTGTAGTGAGAGGTGTGTGAGGCTAGCAAGGAGGTGCGATGAGACAGGAGAGGTATTTATTTGATGGCGGGGTGACTTAAAGCTTTCCCACCTGCTGGGCCGTTCTTTGCTTCCCAATGGCCACTTCTCTGGCAAGTCAGATTTACGGGCCCATGACGATATCGCCCCCCACCATCGCCTCTCTCGCTGAGCTCAGGGCACCTGTAGACATTTGCGGGTACGTTCGTCAATTGATCTGCCTGCACGCTCTCTATATCCCGATTTCGATGTCCTTTGCTCGTCACTCGATTCCACATCTCCTCCCCCTTCGCATTCATGTGCAGATATGCGTGATTGGTACGCAGGTGCAGACACAGGTCCAGGTCGGCGACACACACCTCAGACCGTTGAGGGGCAGGCCCAGGGTCACCCCACCAGCAACAAGGACCCTGTCCATCGGGACGCAATTTGCAATGCTAAGACCCCTCCAGCCTGGCCTCTTTTCCGGCACGGCTGCTGGTGCGTCTCCACGGACCTTGTTGGGGGGCACTCACTGGTGGGTGGTCGCTTACTCAGGCTAAAGTGTAACATGAGTTGTTCCAACGTCAAAACGCAGCATCCCTCGCGGCTATTGGCAAATCTGGGCTTCGACTAGCCCAGCCGGTGACGATTCTTTTTTAGTTTCTGGCCGTAGTCGCTGCTGTGATGCAAGTTCGTAGCAGTTCGGCAGACCCGATCTACCGCGTGTGCACCACTTGGGCGGAAGCCCCGGGACAAGATATTCTGGAATATCTTGGACGTTTGCTGGAGCACTAAGCTCGGCCCTCCTAGCCCGAAGCGCGAGCATTGAGCCGCTCGCGCAAACTGCCATGGGCAACACCGGACACTCTCACCCTGAGACCATTACAAACAGGCCCTGCGGACTCACATTGTGCCAGAAGAACGGGCTTTGTAATAATGATTGATTTTACACTATGGCTATGTCACAATGCCAAACAACGCGATGCAATGCTATCAGAGCTGCCTCGCCAACTTTTATGATATAGGGAGCCCGATGCTCCATGGGTGCTTCTGGGTCCCTCAACCCCATTTTCCAATCCCTCGTCCTCCGTCCTGCTGTCTCCTCAGCTCGGTTGTTAAAGTGCAGCTATAGGGGCGATCGTCAATGTCGATAACAAGCAGAGCGCGTCACACGAGTATCCAGCTGCCTCCCTAGTCCTCAGTGAGATCGCCGTACTCCCAGATGCCCTCGCGATCGGTCTTAGCTGCAGTCTCAGCCTTCTTATACTCCTTAAGAGTGTCGGCAAAGACCGGGCTTCTCTCCCATGCCTTGAGCTTCTTGGGAACCAGACCAAGTCCGTTGAGCAGCACCTCGCGGTTCAGAGACTCGTGCGGCTTAGGCGATCCACTGGACTCGTAGATGGTGATGTAGCTCACACCCTCCTTCTGGTCGACGAAGTCGAAGGAGGCCACCATTGTCTTGCCCTCTGTTACCTCTCCAATGAAGCGGATCGTTTCGTTAAGGTACTCGGGGGCCGTGGGCAGTTGCACCAGGGACAGCGACGCGTCGATGGCCTGAGCCCGCACTTTCTGCGTGCCGAACTCGGCCTGGCTGAGCGGCCGCAGCTTCGCCCAGGGGTGCTTCTCCGTGTTTCCGTAGTCAATGTACACGACCTCCGCAACCTTATTGGCGCGGTCGTTGGATCGTATACGTGCCCGGTACCACTGCCCGTCCTCGGAGAACTTGGCCGAGACGATATCTCCGGCCTTTGGCGTGTCCTTCAGGCCCACGTTGTTTTTGGAATCAAGGTGGAACTTCCTGAATGCGGACATCATCTGCTCAAGTGCCGCAGTGCCCTTGCCAACTTCCTGAATCTTGATCTTGCCGTTCTGGTCGATGTTGGTAATGACAATGTCCCGGTACTCTCGCTTGATGTTGACGGGAGCATCAGCCGCCGCGGTCTCGGCAGGCGCAGCTTCCTCCTCCTGCTCCTCCTGGGACGGGTCCCAGTCCTGCCAGATTCCCTTACGTCCCTCCTTTGCCTTTCGCTCTGCTGCATTCAACTCTGTTGCGTTGCCTGACTTCTCCGCCGAGTACTGGTGCACGGAGGCGAAGCCCTCCTCGACGAGTATCTTGGCAAAGCTCTCCCGGCCGACATACAGGTCACCGATGAAGCCTCCGATCTTGTCCGTGTCGTGGATGTCCACCTCGACATCTCGCTGGTTGCACCTCTTGTTTGCAAGATCCAGAGCCTCGTTACCGAACGGCTCACCCTTCTCTTCGGGCGACCGGCCGGCACGTGGCGCGCGGATTCCGCCCAGCACCAGCGTGAGTTTGACGCCCTCACGAGGGATGAGCACAGTGAATCGGGATCCAGACTTGCAGAAGTCGACCACTGCGGGGATCTTCTTCTGGCGTTGAAGGGAGCCCAGGTTCATCTTTGCTCTCTGCAGGCTTTCGGAAGCGTCGACCAGAACCTTCGACTTGGGTGGCTTGCCAGTCCACATACCCTTCTTCTCCTCCTTGGCCTTCTCCTGTGCAGCCAGCAGCTCGTCGTAGTTGGAGGCCCGATCGGTGTCGTCCTTGCGGTGTCGGATGACCGAGACCCAGCCCTCTTGTACAAGCTGGAGGCCGACGTTCTTGCCGTTCTGGGTCACGGTCGCAACCTCTCGGGCTTCGTATCCATCGGAAGCCGGCTTGGACCCGTCAACAGTCACTTTGATGTGCTTGCCAATAAGCTTCTTCCGCAAGAATTCCTTTGCCTCATCCCTGAAGGGAGCCTCCGATGACTCGTTTGTGCGTGGGCCACGTACACTACTCAGGTTGATGCGCTTTTCCTCGCCGTTCTTGTTCCTGACGATGATGGTGTCGGCGCTGATGACCTTTGCGACAGTCATTTCGGATTCCTTTGCTGCTTCCTTGGCAACATGGTGTTTGTGCAGCTTTAGGTTTGCCGACTGGGCCTTCTTTTCCGCAGCGCGCAGTGAGGGCATCCTGTCACCAAGAAGGGTGACGTGGAAGTCATTGCAACGAGCAAGACCTTCGGCGAGGAGGAATTCGGCAATGTTTCCATTGGGGTGCAGAATCGTGGCTACCAGTTGGCCCTGGGGACTTGCTCCCACAATCTCGACCTTCACAGACCGCTGAAGCAGTCTCCTCTCGACGAATGCCTTTGCCTCGTCGCCAAATTCTTCGGATGGCTGCGTCTGACCCGTAGAGACAATTGTCCTGGCCGTGGATGGAGTCCGAATACCAGCAACGAGAGTCATGATTTGCAGGTGCTTCTTGTCCGAGAGCAGGATGCGAACCAGGAGACGGTCGCCGCTGAACACGCGCTCGACCACGCCATCAACGGACTTGCCCTTCCACTCATCTAGGAACTGCGGGTGACCAAGGTCGTTCTGGACCTCGATTACACCACCGGTGCCGGCCCAGAGCCCCTTTGCCTCATTCTTGGCCTTGGCCTCAAGTTCACGGAGCTGGTCGAGTCGCTGCAGGAGGTCTTCGTTGTCTTCCTTCCTCCCGGCATCTTCGCGGACCTTGACCCAGCCGCCCTTGATCAGCTCATCAGGGAATTCGGTGCCGTCCTGGAGTTTTGCGGTTCCGTACTCGCGTTGCGAGGTCGGTACCGTGTACAGGACGGTGAACTGGATGGGCTTTCCCACGGTAAGATTCCTCAGGAACTCTCGGGATTGGAATGCAAACGGCTCGTCGCCATCCTTGCTGAGCCGAGGAGCGCTGACATAGGCGAGAGAAAGAACCCGTTCAGCTGCTGGGTTTTGAGGATTCGCAAGGACCAACGTATCCCCGCTCAAGACGGACTTGACCGTGGCATAAAGAGGCTTAGACATGGTGACAGTGGCAACGACGGGAATCAGGGAGACCGTAAGGAGTGTAGTGGAATCAGCAGTGTTTGTGACAATGCCTGGAAAGCAGTCAGTAAAATATTCTCATCCACATATGAATAGACCTGTCAGCAAAGCAAGTTGGATAAGAGATGCTGCCCATAGTTTGGAGCTTTGTGTTAGAGGCTTCTCAAGGGGTCCAAGGGCAGCTTGACCGGACTGGTACCCAGAGTCAATCTGGACTGACTGGTGATAGGTATAGAGGGTCATCAAGGTGTGTGACTGGACCAGACAAGCTTGGGCCTGGTCAAACGTGGGGCTTGCAAGTTGAATTGCTCTCACTGCCTGAGGTGGTCCACGAGCAATCCACAATACGGCCAAGACAGTGCTGTGTCAATGCCACCAGGTCTAGACAAAGCACCCAGGGGTTCACCACATGACAAGCTTTCTTGCCCATATGGACACATGGTCCATATCCCTAGGGAATGCAGGTGGTCTGCTTGCTTGTAGCCAGTGAAAGGGGGCGGTGGATGTGGGCAATTGCACACTTGGGTGGTCACGAACAAGAGGAGAGCCAGACAACTCACCAGGTTTCCAGACAGCCAATGAAAGGATGTGATGTTTTTGAGATATTGCAGCGGAGGTTAGGATTGATTGACTGCGAAGAGACAAGCAATTTTACTGAAGAGAGAAGGAAGGGGTTGGTTGTTATGAGGTGACCTGGACGTTTGATGATGGTGTCGTGTGCCTCCTCCCTTCTGGCCTTCTGGCCAGATGTCCGTCGTCAGGGTCCAGAATTCTAGTGGGCCAGGGAGCTTCAACGTGGGGTCAACGTGTCGGGGCTAACTGAGCCTGGTAGCTGGGCTCCTGCCGCTAGTCCGGAGTTGGCAAGCAGCTTTGGATTATTTAAGTGTCTGCCCAGGGGAGCTCTGGCCGAGCTCTGGGCCAGGTGAGGGGCAGCTGCATCAATGATGGTGCCTATACCTCAGACATTGCAATACACGCACGGAATGAGCTAGAAGTTTTCCATCACAGCTGATTATGGAGCTGCTGCATCGATCCGTTCGTTTGAAGTCCTGTTTGCAGGGCACCGACCTTCTGTTTCAAAGCAACTTCCGAAGCAGATATGCTTGTTTTGAAAGCAATGGGGCCCAGTCACCGGAGCTTTTGAGCTCGGCCAGCCCGCACAGCAAGGGCGTACCTCAATATGTACTCAATATGTAAATGGACACATCAGCATATCAATGGAACAATGCAGATTCGCATACAAAATTCAATGATCTACAATATTTTGGAACGAAGTCTCTCAAACTGATCTTTTGATTTTGGGGCTATCTTTGTTGGCTAGGTGTTGGGGAAAGGCCCGGTGTTTTGTAGGTGCTATTCAATGTCCCGAGCTCAGTACACTACCATCGGATGAGATACCATGACCGAAGCGAGATGCTTAGTTGGAGATACCAATAACACCACAGGCAGGGCGGGGACCGGCGTTGCCAGTCTTCAGCGACTCCTCGTTGTCACCCTTTCCGAGGTCATCGGTGCCACCGTGGACGACGACAGTTCGCTGTGGACCGTATTAGCATGCCGACACACTTGTAGGTCATATACGTGACCCCGGGGCTGGAGGAGGGTAATAACATACGCCAATGACGGACTCGGGGCCGATCAGCTTGACGTGCTTGTCCTCAACGCTGCCCTTGGCGTTGCCCTGAGCATCGGTCTCGATGTTGCCCAGGTCACCAACGTGGCGGGCCTCGTCGGAGGGGGCACCGTGGGTCTTGTTGTGAGGGTTGACTAGCAGGTAGAAAAGTTTAGTCTAAGGATCGTCGGGCGTCGCGCCCAGCTCGGGCGGTGCCGGTTTCCTGGTCCGTGGTTCAGGGGGCTACTCACAGTGAGGGCCGGCAGACGTGCAGCCGTTGGTGTTGTCACCAAAGGTGTGGATGTGGAAGCCGCGCTTGGCGTTGGCGTCGTTGCCAGTGATGTCCCAAGAGATGGTGGTGGGAGCAGACTCGGACTCCTGCACGAGGGTGACGGTACCGGAGACCTTGGAGTCACCACGGACGACAGCAACTGCAGGCAAACGGACAGATGTTAGCGAGCTGTCCAGACACTCCCAGGGTGGCTTGGGATCAGGAGAAGGGCCCAAGGGCGATCTGCAGGCGAAGCCTCGACGGCGCTCGCCATCAAGGATGGTTGATGGGCCGGTGCCTGCAAGGCGTGGCCATCAGGGTGCTTGAGCACGTTTCTCAAGAGGCCCATCAGGGTGCTCCGGATGGGCTGGGTGCACCCCCTCACTTTGAGTCGCCAAACAGCTCGACGTCTGCGGGGTCTATGTGTGTGTATATATATGGGGTCTGGGCTTCTCTCACCTGCTTTGACCATTTTGGCTGATTTGATTGTACAACTGATGTTTATTGATTCTTGATGAGGGCAATTGGCGATCTGGCTTTCTTGCTTGACGAGGAGATTTGGCAGGAGAAAGCGATAGAAGCTGGGGACGGTGCGAGTTTATGCCCCCCAGGTGGAGATCCGAAGTCGTCTTGGTAAGCTTCCCTCCCCCGATCGGCCTTCGCTGTTCATGAGGGGGCGGGCAGCTTGCTCTTTCGTCATTGGGATGCAGCCCCACTTGACGAGACCTCAACCTCTGGCTGGCCGGTCCAGTCTACACTACTAACCGTGCTTCTACGTACAGCAGATTGTATATCGACTACAGCTACATCAATCCGGAAAACAAATCTTACTCAGAGGCGGGCCCAAATCACCATGTGTTGCACTCGTTTTAGGCGTCAATCTCGTGGTTGAACTGCCAGTGGCCCGGGCTTGCATTCCAATCATCCACGTCTTCTTGCTGTTTGTCTGGCCTCTTGTACGAGGGGGGGCCCCGACGGGAGCTCCGGTAAGCTACCGGGCTCGGGGTTAATGACAACAGCCCCGGCTCCTCTGCCGATGCTCGCAGACGAGCAGCTGCGTCAGAGCGTCTTATCAACACAGTAGCACGCGATTCCGCCCCCTCCCGCTGTGCCACATTGGTGGTTGCTGAAAGATATGTGGCTTTTCAACAATGACGAGGAGGTTAGGCTGAGGCTCGAGCCTGACAGATGAGACCAACTTCTATGTAACGGAGGCACAACACCACGTCCAGCGGAGGCAGCTAAGCAGTAGGCTACTTGCATCGGAACCGTCTGGCTGCTCCCACCGAGCAGCAAGTTGCCACCGAGGTGGACAGGTAGCGATCAGCACGCAGCCTTGGGGCGTTTCATATTCTGCCTAGCAGATTGCCTACTCTACACAGACGACAAGTCAGCCTGTTCAGCCTGGCCTCGCCAGGTCAGAGAGTGGTCTGAAGGGGGGCCGATCTGATCCGATCCAGCCTCAGCTGCCTTCCCCAGAAACCCGTCTTCTCGGTAAGATCTAGGCCCTGGGCCCTGGACCTGGGCGCCGGGCCCTACGCTATGGCTGGCGCACGCTTCAAGCGGGCTTGAGCTGAGCCGTTGAGAACCTAATATTCCCGGAGCAGTGGGGTGGCGCTACCATTGCTTCTAGCTGGGCTGACTGGGTGCATCCCACGCGTGGGCGGCCGTGTTTTCCCACAATGGAGGCCGCTGGGCTTCAGAACACGGAAAAGGCTGGGCTGGCCAAGTGCCAGGCTGGCTCCAAGTATGCGAGTGGCTCATCCCATCAAGAAAGATTTGATGGGTCCAGAAAGGACCCCTACAAGGCTGGTTTCATACAAGGCTTGAGCTGGAGCCACGGAGCCGCCATGCCGGATGCGAGTGAGGCAGCTCGACCTTGTTTTGACAGTGCTGTACCTGGGTAGGTATGTGGCCGCGGAGAACGGCAAGATTACAGTGCTGTCAAACGCCGATCCTGCCAGTGTTGCCAGGCTGTCAGGCTGGATGGGGTATTTTATTGCAGGTTTCTGCCGTGGGTTCCAGAAATTAGGTGCTCCATGTTCGTATGAGGGCCAATTGATGACAGTGGCACTGCTTCAGAATCAGCAGCTGGCTCTGGGCAGGGAGCGAGTGACCTGTGTGCAACTCCAGTACAAGGGTCGCAGAATACCCCGGATACCTAGGTAGCGTAGAGGAATGCGGCGAGGCACAAGTATCTGCTCCTTCGTGTGGTGCTCCGTATGTCCCGACGGCCAAGTCTCCGTTCTGGTCCTGGGCTGCTGGGCCAGGTCGCATTTGATCTGAACTGGCAGGTATTTTTTTGCAGTACAGTACGTTGCGTATTTACAGAACACCAAGAACGGTCTTGATTGGCGAGGAGGCGTGCCCGCTGCCACTAAACCGTCCAACACCACAAGGTCCCCAAGGTTGGTGACCTGAGCTGCCAGTGCCGTGCAAGGGCTGCCCGCCAGCATTCGCCCGCCCGCCCATCCATTCCCGTCCGCTCCCAAGTCGGATGCGCGCAACTTCCATCACGCTCTTTTTGCTTTTGCAGTCCATCACCATCCGGCCCTGCCATCGCCCCCATCGACAAGCTTATCGCAAGGCTCTTTGCAAGGCTCTGGCGCCCGTTCCTGTCGTGCCTGTCCTTGTGTGAAGGCTGCTTGGGTTCTCCTCACCCCAAGACCGGCTGCGCGACTCGATACCCAATCATATACATACACCCTCCCAATCAACAAGGCCTCGTGAGGAGCTGGGGGCCCTCTTTCCGCGCGAGAGCAAGTCCACACACGGCACGGCCATGAACGATTCTTGCACAAGCCGCACAAGGCTGTCAAGTTGAAGAGGCCCTGCCCATAGCCACCCGCCGGCGATCTGCATTACCCTGCCTCTGCGCAATCCCCGTCCGCATCCCACCGCGGTCCGCGAAACCCCATTCTGGCCCACCCGGACTTGCGCGCTCAGCCCAGCACCTGGGGCTTAGGTGCCTACTTTTCGCCAGTGCCGCCTCATACAACATCTGCGAAGGCCTGCTTTCCTCTCCGGAACCCACCGATCGACCGCCATCCCCTCCCGGCGACGAACAAATAATACCCCTGTTGTTGAGTCTCCGGCAGTGTGACCGCATAGGCCTCACGAACCCATTCTGGTCCTCGCGACCCTGTTACGTCACGCGAGATCTGCTATACAAGGAAGCACTCTCAGCTTGTACACATTTGGGCTGCGATCGCGACTTCGACAGCTGCGACGACAAGGCCGACGATCCCGACAACGACAAAGACAAAGACCCCAACGGCGGCGAACGCGAGCATGTCTTTCCGAGGAGACGGCGGTCGGCGGTATGGCCATGTGCCCCCGATACAGTATCCAGTCCCCGGACAGGAGCAGCACGCCTACCCTGCGAGGGCAAATAGCTTCAACGCCGGCGACGATGCTCCCCTCATAGACCCCGAACGCCAGGGAGACACGGACCAGGCCAGGCAAGCCGAACTGTTCATGTCCAGTCCAACAGGATCGCACCAGCGGTACCAGAGCCAGGCCCCTCCGACTCCGTCGACATACAACCCACAGGACTTTGGAAGATCGCAATCAACTCTACCTTACCACCCCGCTTCAAGGTATGCTTCACCCATCGCGCCCGCCGCGACGAGCTACACTCCCCAGCCCACGAGCTACACACCTCCCACATACGATCCCTCGGCCTACGCAAGTGTCTCTTCACCCCAGCGCCAGGCGCCCTATCAAGGCTACACCTCATTTGCCCACAACTACACCAATTCCTCAGTGTCCCAAACTCCAGCCGCCCCGTACGGCCAGCCGGTCAACCCTCCCTACAGCCCAACCTACAATCACGGGAGCACATCTCCACAAGTACTTCAGTCACCAGGTAGTAATCCGCAGTACGGGAGCAGCCTACCCAGTCCTGGCCAATACTCAACCCATTCAACGCCATCTATCGCCTCAACAGGGTTCCACTCGACCTGGGCGGGCAACTACCCATCTAACGGTACCACATCCCCCCAAGGCTCCTACGCATCGCAGGCCCCGTACCCGAACTACATCCAAATGCCGGTCGGCCCGAATTACTCTGCAGCAGATCCCAATGCTTTCATCAGCGACAACAGGTCTCGCTCCAACTCACAGATGTCTGCGCTTCCGTCGCCGCCTCCACACACTCAGCCCGGAGGTGTCACGAGGCATCCAACGAATGCGCCTCTCCCCAGCCGACCTGTAGAGTACGCCCCTGAGGATGATGAATGGAACCCTATCGACGACTACATGACGCAAGATAGTCTTATGCAGGACATCGAGGCTGAGTTGGGAGGGAATGGCAACGCGCAACGGCCCAGACCGATCAATGGCAGCAACTTGTCCGATGATGATCTAGACCGGCTCAGGAGGTATGATTCGCGCGCGTCAACCGTGCAAGGAACAGGTGGCAGTGGTGGAGTCAGGCGGTATGATTCGAACGCATCAACGCTGAACCATGATAACGCAACGGCTACCTATGATTGGGAGGACGACGAGAGTGACCAGGAGGGCGCGGCTGGTCTTGCGCAGATGGAGCAGGACCTGGAGGAAGAGCGACGATTTAGCGGCAACACACCTCTCTCAACAACATCATCCGCTCTACCAATCATGGGCCAGTCATTGCCGACACCTGCCGAGGAGCAGGTCAGCGGCAGCGATGTTGAATATGCTGCCGGTATGGACATTGGGCTCTTCAGCGGGGGCTATGCCGGTAACTTGACTTATGGAAACGATGTGACGCCTCCTCCGGCGAGGACGACGTCGCTGCAGAACCGGGAGCGGCCCTTACCACCACCGCCAGTCGACCAAGATCCGCCTTATCCTGACGACGACAGCGATGCAGACTACGGTGCGGCCATGGATTATGGTGGTACTGGTGGTTTGCAAGCTCCAACGACCCAGCGGCTCAGCTTCGACGAAGGAGACGAGCGTGTGTCTCTGCACTCCAGGGCAAGCGCTAGTGAATCGCCCGTCAAGGAGGATCTTCCGGACCTTTTCTTTCATCCTGGGCTCTCAAATCGGCCATTACCTGCATTGCCACCTGGATCCGACACGAGTTCGTTGCTATCAGTGCAGTCGCCCAATCGTGCACCCTACCAGCATGGTTATTCACTCAGCGCCGACTCGAGAGCGGCTGGCCCCGATGGCCAACTCACAACGCAACAGCAGGTCGAGAGGTCGATATCGCTGTCCAGCCACAGCAATACGCCGCATGTTCAAGTGCCTGGGCGGTCAAGAACAGACGCCGCAGAAGAGAGGAAGAAGGCACTCAGGGCTCAACAGCAACAGCAATCTGGCTTGCACCCTGGAACTCTTCACGAGGGCTACGAGTCCGGCACACCATCCTCCGTTGCTTACGATTTAATAACGCTCCCAACCGGACGCAAGAAGAGATTTATACCAGAGAAACTGTCCTCGTCAGACATTCGACGTTGTGTCGAGCCTTGGGCGCTGAGTAGCATCGCCGCTTGGCTTCGTGAGATGGCTGAGGGCGAGCCTGACCTGAAGCGGAAGTCCATCGAAGACGGCCTGGTGAAGCTCTTCACGACGAAGGTGCCGACTATGAATGTCGCTGATGCGGAGACACTGAGCACTATGGTCACGGATCGACTGTACGATGCCGGCATCCTCATCGAGGAAGAAGAATGGGCCAAGTTTGGCCCTGGATCTTTGTCCGGCGTTCTATGGCAGTTGACGGGCTCCGGATGCTATGCGTCGAAGCTTCATGAAATCGAGATTTCCGGCAGATGTTATTCTCACCATTGCACGAGGACACTCAAGAAAGCCAGTCTCGACGACCTCATGACGGAGGAGTCAACAACGCATGCCGATTGGGCCACTTATTACAAACTCGACAAGAGTATGGTCGAGGACAAGGGGCCGAAGGAGATTGAACGGCAAAACATCCTCCATGAGGTCGTTACCGGCGAAGAGGATTATATGAGTCAACTAGACGTCATCCGTCTTCTTTACAAAGATCAATTACGTGCGTGGCAGCCGCCTATCATCCCTCCTGCGAAGATCAACGGTTTCGTGGAGAAGGTTTTTGGGAAGTTCGACGCGATTCAACAAGTCAACAAGGAATACCTGCTCGCCCAGTTGAAGTACCGTCAAAATGAGCAAGGGCCTTGGATCGTCGGTTACTCTGACATTTTCCGAGAGTGGATTCGCAAAGCAGAGCAGCCTTACCTGGAGTTCTCCACGGCCTACCCTCTAGCCCAGCTAGCAGTGCGTAAGGAGGCCTCGCGCAATGTGCTGTTCGCCCAGTTCCTAGAGCATGTGCGAGGCCATAAGCGATCGAATCGTCTGGGTTGGGATACCTTCCTAAAGTCGCCTATCACGCGTCTGCAGAGGTACAGTCTTCTCTTAGCGACTTGCTTGAGAAAAATGCCCCAAGACAGCGAAGAGAAGACAAATTTGATCAAGGCAATCGAAGAGATCAAAGCAGTCACTATGAAGTGTGACGAAGCAGTTGCCCGCAGCAAGGGCAAAGTTGATCTCCATACCCTCCAAACAGCCTTGATCCTGCGGCCCGGGTTCCAGTCGGTCCTTAATCTGGATCACCTTGGCAGACAGCTAATACACAGAGGCGACCTGACGAGGATGGGATCCAAAGGCGTGCGATGGGTTGACACACATGCTCTGCTTTTCGACCACTATTTCATCCTGGCGAAGGAGTACCCCTCCAAGGATGGTCGAGACAAGAAATACGACGTGTCGAAAGAAGTATGCTCCCAAGTTCCAAGCTGCGAGATCACCGTTTATTGACCATTCTTAGCCAATTCCTATGCCTCTGCTTTTCCTCGAGAGTAAGGACGATGCGGCCATATCGAAGCAGAAGGGCATCACAGCTCCTTTGGCACGCAATGCAGCCGTTGCCAACGGCCCTGGGACAGCTGTCAACAAGACTCTCACCGGTGTCTCGGATCGTCCTGTGCTGGAACACAGCCAATCGGGGTCCTCGATGAGCTCTATCTCTCGCATTAACACTGCGAGCTCTGATCCGGACAACATTCTGTGGCCTTTCAGGGTAAAGCACCTGGGTCACGAGGTGTACACCCTGTTTGCGAAGTCTGAAAACGAGCGGAACGCCTGGTGCACGAAGATCATCGAGGCCAAAGAGCAGCATGCACGGGCTCTGCATGCACAGAATGCGGAACCATTCCGTCTGCGTGTCCTGGCAGACGGCGCCTTTGCTTACGATTCGTTCTCTATAGCGGGCAAGGCACCGGGTGTTGCTATTCAGGGAACTCCTCTAGACCGGGCCATTCGCGAGATCGAGCAAGTTTATGGCACTAGCCGGCCGCCACCTGTTTGCAGGGCTTTGGTGAACTGCGCCACGACCTTCACAGCGTTTGGCAAGTCCTTGATCGCAATAGGGACAGACTACGGTGTATTCATATCCGAGGCATCCAATCCGCGTGGATGGACGAGGGTAAGTCTCAAGCGACCTACTTTGTATTCAGACGAGATGCTGACCATGTCTTTCAAGTCTGTCCAAATCAGCAGGGTGACACAGATCGCAGTCCTCGAGGAATTTTCCGTTTGTCTAGTCACAGCAGATAGGTCCCTGATCGCATATCCTCTGGAGGTCATTGCACCGACATCCAACTTCCCCGCCACTGGTAACGATAGTGCCCGCAAGGCACCGCAACGCCTGGCCAAAGACGTGACCTTCTTCGCAACGGCGCGCATGAAGGAGCGCACGCTCGTCTTCTACAAGCGCAAGGAAGGCATGCACACGACTTTCAAGGTCCTCGAACCTGTGTTTCAGCGATCATCGGAAAAGCGGCCACGAATCTTCGGCGGACGGCGCGGCGGAGCCGGTTCCACGGAGACGTTCCGCGACTTTGACGAGTTCTATCTCCCAACAGAATGCTACTCGCTCAATCTGTTTCAGTCGTACATTGCGGTGGCAACGGCCAAGGGCTTCGAGATGTTGACTCTGGACAAGAAGCAGACCATGTCTGTGCCTAGTGGGCTCAACATGCCGGCCATTGCTAACATCGCCAACCGGATCCGCGACCAGCGCCCGCTGGGCATGTTCAAGCTGAATGACCAGGAGTTCCTGCTCGCGTACGAGGACTGTGCCGTGTATGTCGACAAACACGGGGAGATCTCCAGGACGTTGATCATGGAGTACTCGGGCAAGCAGAAGAAGGCGAGGGGCGCGACCATGTTCGGCCAGTACCTCCTCCTCTTCAACGAGGACTACGTGGAGGTGCGCAACGCCGAGAACGGGCGGTTGCGGCAGATCGTGGCCGGCCGCGACGTCCGCGTCCTGGACCAAGGCTGCCGCGGGCCCACCGGGCTCGGTGGCGTCGGCGCGGGCGCTGTGACGGCCGGCTCGGCCGACTCCAAGGGCACGGTCAAGATCGCTATGAGCCACCCCGAGTCGAAGCCGGGCTCGCCAGGCGTGCAAATAGTGTTGGAGCTGGTACTAAACGACGGGCATGACAAGGCTACCTAGTGGGCGGGCCGGATACCCAGGAGGTTCGCGACGGTATGACGACGAGGTCTATCCGATGTGCGAACGGAGATACGGCATGATATGATGAGCTGATGAAAGGCGGGAGGTATGCACACATCTGTGTATGTATGGGTTGGGGAAGGGGGAAAGCATTTTTAGGGGGTCCGTTCTGGTGCTGGCCCATTACTTCCAATCGAGTGCCAGCATTTGCTTCAGGTGGGCTGGCGCAGTGTAAGGATAGGCACGGCATGTGCTGACCGGGATCATAATTCGTATTAAAGTTGACATTTACTGGTTTGGATGATGAGCCCCGTTTAGACTACTTGGATGATCACCATGGATGCATACGTTTTATTGGTTTGTCTGTCTGTCTATGGGAACGGGGACATGTCGGGCGCTGGGAGGCTAGCCTTCACCTGCATGGCCCCTTTGCGGCCCCGTGCAGCGCCGTTCGATTGGGTTTATTACGATCCGTCATGTCAGTCTCCTCGGTCTCGTGCTCGCATGGCATTTCAGTGGGGCCGGTTTGCTGCGGACCAGAAAGAGCTGAAGCTCTCTCTCTCGTCCAGGGCTCCGGTGGACTCGAGCCGGGCCGAAGAGACTCTTCTCATTTTGGTTTCTCTCCACAGGCTGACCCGTGAACGTGTGTGCTGAAACTCTCTTTCTCGTTGAGCAGCAGGCTACTTGGTACATGGTGCTGCTAACTATCACGAGCGAGAAAATGCAGCCAAGTTTCCCAACGTTGCCCCGTCCCCTCCAGGCAGTGAGCCCTCCCCTCTTCACTGGGCGTCCGAGAGACCAATTTCGAGTACAGTGGCGGGACGCAGCGATGGAGGGCCTGTCCCCATCGAGCAGTCAGTTCACCAGCGCCAAGGCTGCGGCTGGATTTCGTGGTTTGATATCGTAACAGGCTTGACCCCGACCTTGAGGTCAGGCATGGCTGCGCCGGCTGGGGAGTGACGTGGAAGAAGTAGACCTCGCGGCTGCTTCGACGTCCTACCTCACGGGTGATTGCAGCAGAGAAGCTTGGGGGCTAATTTGAGAAATAGGACCCCCAGATTTTTGTAGCAGACCTGGGGGCTTGAACGAGTAGAGACCACAGCATTGAGGCAGTCGAAACTGAGGGCGGGGGGAAAGGTCCTTCACGCCAACGAGAAGCGCCATGTCTACGACCTCCTCAGTGCTGTATTGTACAATCGCACAATATTCGTCAAACCTGTTGTCGAACAATCAATTTCTGTGACGAAGGCAATCCCGATGATCGAACCGTGTGTAGTTGGCCATCATGTTCACGTCGCATGGCAGTGTTGGCATTCTTATTCCAGGATTGGTATATGTGAAGGGCATTCTCGGCTCCTGGGATGTGACCGACCGTCTTATTAATAACTTGTGCTCTTTGGGTTTTCTCTTCTTCGGAAACCTTGGTCATCAATAAGTCCTGACCAACTAGGACACGGAAAATGTACTCCTCAGCACGAAGACTTCCCAACTCAGAATTCTCTCCCTCCGGATGCAGAAGCAGGTGGAAAAGCATCAGATGGGCTATCACACATCATCGCTCCGCTGTCTTCTTGCTTCGCACCTCCCCTTCCTCTTGTCTCCATCCTCTTCAGTATCGCGCGCGGGCGTTCCAGCCTCAAGGTATCAAAAAGTCTCAAACGCAGCACCAAACGACCCTGGACGGCCAGGTCGTCAACGTAGAAAGAAAAGAAAAAGGGTGCATAAGTGGTAGTTAAAAGTCGTGTAGCGAATAAAAGAGATTTCGTAAGTGTAAGGTGAATAGACCCGCATTGGGCGAGCTGGGTATCTCGGGCCACATATCTCAAACTTTCGTCCCCAAGTCCAGTAATCGCAGTGATTCTGACGCAGGCAAATGCAAACTCGATCCAAATTCGACAAGGGAATATTCGGGTGGTGTTTCGAAATGGATGAAAACAAGCAGTGTCTCGGGCGTTCGTCCTTCGGTCGCTCGGAGTATATAAGACCAGGCGCGCTGCGGGTTTGCACTCCTGACCTGGCAGGAACAGCTGTGCCCGTCTTCGTTGTGTTGCATAAAAGTTCTTTTACTTTATGTTCTTGAAGAGGTCGTCTCCCAGACTGCCCTGTTCGCCGTCGAGATCGACCTTGGACCCAAGCGCCTTGAACTCCGGGATCATGGGTGGCGGCGGACCCCTGGGACTGGAAATGGCAGGCTTTTCGTTCTCGTTTGATGTGGAAAGCCTGCTTGGCCGAGTGGTCTCTGTCGCATCATGGGAGCTCCGGAAGCGGCGAAAGAAGCCAGAGGCCCGCTTGGACTGCTTGTCGGTGGCGATGCTGGCGTTGCTGCGGCTGGTCGGGCGGCTGTCCGGTCTCTTGAGGGCTTGCACACCAGCATCTCCTGCTGCGGTCTCTCCGTTAGCAAAGGCCGAGTCTAGTCGATGGCGGCTCAACAAACGTCGGATGCTACCCTGTCCGGTCCTGACTGAGGTTGGCGACCCAGGCAGAGGCACCTCCTCTGCGGATTGCTTGTTGCCGTTGGCCCTGGCTGCCGCTGGTGAGGTCTGGGTGCCGTTGGTCGCGGTGGAGGATTTGGCGGCGTCCCCAGCTGCTGGCTGTGGGGTCTCGGGCTGCTCTTCTTGTATGGGCGAGGGGAGAGGCGGCGGGATATCGGTGCCCTCGGTCAGGGAGCCGAACTTGAGGTCGAGAGCAGGCAGTTGGAACTTGCCATTGATGAAGGACGGCATGTTGGCTGGATGAGTCGGTCGAGGGAGACGCGTGGGCTGACGACTGGGCACGGTTCGTCCGTCTGATGG
This sequence comes from Diaporthe sp. P3_1W, assembly GCA_037177825.1. Lineage (NCBI taxonomy): Eukaryota > Fungi > Ascomycota > Sordariomycetes > Diaporthales > Diaporthaceae > Diaporthe > Diaporthe sp. P3_1W. The sequence goes on from JBAFXB010000001.1 coordinate 8,421,957, forward strand.
TGATGGGAGAAGGTCTCGTGGGAGAGAAGGTGCAAATGTCGTCAGGGGTAAGTCGGGGCGATATGAGCGGGAGTCAAAGCGTCAGGCGTGGTCTCTGGGGGGGCGATGGGACCTGATTTGCGTCCTCGTCTTCGGGCCAGACCGAGAAGGCAGGGCTACGGTCGAGGGAGGTGGTGTGCGTGTTGGACAGTAGCAATGGGAGCAGGCCAGCGGTTTCCAAAACGGGACGAGAGGTAGCAGCTGTGAAAGTGCCGGTGAAACCTCAGCAGGTCGTGGACTTGGTGGTCGAGAAATGTTTCAGGATTTCCAGAGTGGGTTTCCCTTCCTCTTCCCACGCCTGGAGATGAGTGACAGGGACGGGGCAAGGGACGTGGTCAGAGACGAGGTCAGGCCCCAGGAGGGAGCTCAGACGGTGCCGGGGTGGAGCGATGCTCCAGAGGACCCTGTCGGCCAAATTGATGAAAGAGGACCCGAGATCTGGAAATGGCCTGGGGTCTGGAGCCTGGAGCCAGGTGCCAGGTGCCAGGTGCCAGTTGCTGGCCGGATACAGGTGGGGCGTCGGGAATTATTGGGCAGGTTCAAGTCCTGGTCTACAACGGGCGTGCGTGTGCGTGTGCGTGAGTGCGAGTGAGAGAGTGTGAGCGTGACGGTCACGGCGACGGTCCTCGGATGCTTCCCCAGCTTTGGGGGTGCGGGTTGCACTGGTCAGGTTCAATTGGGAATAACACGACGGATGCTCGAAGATGGAATTGGGCTCTCGGTCCAGCCATGGGTGTTTGGGGGCTGCTCGAGGTGGGCGCCGAGGTCAATGGCAGCGACAGAAGTCACAACAGGACGGGCCAGACAGGGAGAGGGTGGGTTGATGTGGGTTGGATGTTGGATGTTGACCGGTGCCGGGTCGTGGGAAAGGGGAGAGGAGCTGGGGGGCAGCTGGAGCAGCTGGAGAGCACCAGCAGAGAGAGCTACTGTTAGCTTGGAGGCCTGAACAGGAAGGTGGAGAAGCAGGAACTGGGTTCCAACTTCTAACTTCTAAACTTTGGGTCTCGCTCTAAAACTGACACTGCTCTGCGCCCGAACTTCCTGCGTGTCTTGGATCGGGGAAGCACTGGCATGCTGCTGCACGCTTGCACTGCATTGCATCGCTTCGTGTATCCGGGTGGGTTATGCTTTTTCTCTGATCCCCATATTGTGGTACCTAGGTAGTCGACCCGACGACAGTCCCTTCAGCACCAACAGGGGGGCGGCAGAGCTGCTCCTCCTCCACCTCGAACAAAACAAACAAGTCAACAACACGCAGCCTCCGCAGGCCGAGCCGGGCGCCACACGGCTGCCACTGTGTAGTCTGCCTGATTTGAGCCCCCGTCTGACCACCTCCCCTCCGGGTGCCTGGTTCCTGACCTGGTTCCTGACCAACCTGCAAAGCTTCAACGGCGAGGGCGGGTTGATTGGACGGGACCGGGCGGGATTGCACTGGATTGGACAAGATGGATGATTGAATGCCTGAAGCCCACAGCTTATAAGTCAATGCTAGCTCTGTCTGACACGTCTGGCGGCCCTTGTTGCCGGCGTCATCTGTTTCGGGTCTTTTTCCCACGACGTCCACGGCATCGAGTGCCCGTGCAAGGAGACAAAAATGGGCAACGGGAAATTGACAGCTCCCAGATGGCCATGACGCAGCCCAGAACAGGTTTAGCCCTCTGCTTGCGAACCTCGCGATGGCACTCTGAGAGTACCATCGTTCCTCACTCGAGCCGTCGCCGCCCCCGTCCTCACCATTTTGCGCTCGGCCCGTATAAGAAATGGGCAGCCAGCGCCGCTGGCTCGGGAGCCCAAATGCCTGTCCGAAACCACCTGCTGCTGCTCCCGCTGCTCCCTTGATCCTGGAGCCCCTGGAACCCGCCATGTGCTACAACTTACGGCCGCCCTTCTGCGCTTTCTGCGCTTATGCTACATAAATCTCAGAACGGCTCCGGCTCCCTTCTTCCTTCTTCTAACACGGACGAGCGACGTCACCTCCCGGCACACGAAACACAGCATTCATCTGGGATCCCGTCGACGGTCAGGAACACGGCGAATAGGGGCCGCGGTCTTGCAGGCCGTGGTTGGCTCTGGTCGATCCCGCCACGCTCCCGGGTCCAGGGTTTCCCTTCCGCGAGCAATGGTCGACGGCCAGATAGGCTCGAGATCCCGGCGAGGCACGGCTCTGCTTTCACGCACATGGTGCCCCAATTCAACGTCAGACAGCGTCATTAGTAATTACAGGTGGATACTTGGTATACCTACGCCCATTCAATTATATGTCAACGTAGAAACCGTCCACTTTCGCTTAAAAACATGCGCCCTCTTTGTATCTCATCTCTTCCATCATGGCTCCCGCTCGAAATTTTTCCTCTCTCTGTCCGGCTTCAGGTTGGTTTTTAAAGGAAGTCTGACACCGACCATGGAGGTCTTCGGCGATCGCCGTCCCTGAGCCACGTCCACATCGCTTGAGCTCGTCAAGAATGGGTGCACCTGCCCCGAAATTTAACAACTTGTCTTAGACAACGGGGCCGAGCTCGTGTCGAGGCTCTTAGCCAGCTATTCCACCAATCTGTTCTCTCCCGAGGGCGCTGTGGATCTTGCCCATCTTACGGGAATTCGTACTGTGGTACATTGCTTATGTGCAATTCGGCTATTTCTACGCTGCACAATCATCAGCCCACCCCGGATCTCACGGCTTTTTGAGTTGGAAATGATGGATTCTCAGTCTCTGGCCTGCAAATTTGCGGATCATTTTATGAGTCAAAAACACGATCAACAACTTATTCATATATGACCTTGAGTGAATCTGCCTTATTTACCTACGGTTTGACGTTTTCGTAGCCTTCACTGTCCCTTTCTCTTGACGCACGCACGCACACACGCGGGTATATAAACATATTTGACTGTTGATCACGTACACGGCTTGCGTTGGCCTGACAGGTGCCCACTCCACTCCAATGCTCAAAGACATGTGCAGGTTGATTTTTCTCCGAGGCTTCAATGAGCAGTGCTTTTGTGTCTGGATTGGATCCAGAACACACTGGAGATATACGAGTAACTCCATTAATTGCTTTTAGACACTGCTCAGGATTCTATGGAGTGGACTAAGTGGCCTTTCGAGTTCGCAAAGTTCGCAAAGATCAAGTTTCTCTGCGGGAGCACCCTGTAATCCGGGAGGTGATGGACATACTGTGCAAAGCTCAAATTGTTGAGTTATTAAAGATTTTAGTGATGGTCATAGCCACTGCACAGTATTTCTCAGATTATCACACAATACCTGTGGTTGTATAGCAAATGCTAATGGAAACCACTATGTTCTCATAACACTTTCGTTTATATATGTGTCCAAAAAGTTTAGGAACACGAAATAACCCGATATAAATTTCAATTTGATCAGCAGAGTTAAAATGGGAACTACAAACTAACTGCTTGATGCAGACCTACCAGGACAAGCAAGCACTTACTTGCTGTCCTCGGGGATCCAACCAGGTGGAGTAAAAATAGCAATCTTACCGTGATAGACGATCTTACCTTAGTCCTCGTCAACCTCATGAGCTAGTCCATAAGCACTGCACAAGTCTCGATACTTTTCATAGGCCCTACTCGAGCCAACTCCAAGCTCCTCACCAACGTCGGCATAGGATCTGAAACGGATCCCCTTGAGAAAGAACAGCTGACGGACCTCTACCTCCGTCCACTCGATTATTGGACGCTTACCACCAGCAAGCGAGGCCTCGCGCTCCAACCTGAGCCGCGCAAGTGTGCGAAGTTCCTCTGGCGAAAACCACGTCGATGGAAGCCCACACCAATCCGGGGCCTTTGGGTTATCCCCGGGGCTGTTCAGGTTCCTCACCGTATCCAGGAGGGCGGCCATCCCGAGAGGGGCTGCGGCGCCTGGTTGATCATCTTCTTCAGTAGGCGGTCCCGATTCTGCTTCTGGGGTAACGGACTTACTTCCACAGTGAGGGCAGACACAAGTGTCTTTCCCCTTGGATTCCTCGTCATCGATAGCAATGCAGAATGATCTCTCGCAGCTGCCACACTTCCAGTCACTATACTGATACATGGCGGCGTTCAGTTGGTAGTGTCTGTATCCGATATATGCGGTTGGCCTGCGAGCTAGGTACCGTTGGCGAAGCGTGCTACCGAGTCTTGGTTCCTAAGGGATATGGTTGAACTGAGAAGCATGGAGAAGATGGACTATATTTATCATGGCCCTGATGTCCCTTTCGACTGAGCCTTCCACTTCCAGTCTTGGTCAGCCAACAAAGCCATTGTATGATCAATACAGCAATCGTGTTTGTCTTTCCGCATTATCCCTGTTCATAAAGGAGTACCTTCAGGGGCGGGCAAAGCAAGGACGATCGTTTGTTTGAAGGCCGTGGGGACAAAGTAAGATCATCTCAAGCAGTGAGGGACAATCATTGCCGATTGATCCCGTCTGACTTGCAAGAGGCCATGGCAATGAAAGGCTGGTTCTGACAGCATACAGTGAGAATGCATGGAATCTGTCAAATTCTTGGTCATCTCTACTACAGCGTGAAGACTGTTGCTGCCGCGTACACCTATGTCTTGCCTTGCAAATGCCCAGATAGCCACATAGACATTTGCAGTGGTGCCTCTCCCACCTCGGTCTTTCAAGTCGCAGCCAACTTCCCGCTGTTTCTCGGTCAGTAATCACGCCATCACCATGCTTGAACTCCTCATTTCCAGACTATGTCCATGGACACTGCCCCGGCGCTCTACTGTCGCCTACGGACTCCAAAGCTTGTCAATTGCTGGACCTCATCCTAATCACGGTTGGGGTCCGGGTTTTCGTCCAAGATCTGGTCCAGAACCCTGTCAAGTCGTTCCAGGTCCTCATCCTCGGCGCCTCGCCACCATCCCTGAGAGACGGACTCCCCCGCCGGCGCAAGAACTGACTCCTCGTGACCAAAGTGAAAAGAGCGATCAGGGGGCTCCTCCTACTGCTGCTGGCCCGTCGCATATTTCTGTGTCCACTCCCGGGCCGTCTCAATAGCGGCCTTCTCGTCTTCTTTCCATGACTTAGCGACGTCTGCAGCAAGCGGGTCGTCTGGGTTGGGCGCGCCGAGGAGGGCTTGGATTGAGAGGAGGATAGTGCGGATCTGGAGGGCGGGAGACCAGTTGTCTATAAGCTTGTTAGCGTGCCGCCGGATCTCCGGACAAGGGGGGAGGACTGTTATATGCGCACTTTTCAGGACGTCAAGGCAGATGCGGCCAAGCTTGTCGACGTTGGGGTGGAATATCTTGGTGAGGAAGCGGATCTTGGGTGGCGTCATGGGGTAGTCGTCAGGGAGAAACAGCTCCAGCTTGAACGTGCCACCTAATTTGACTGGTCAGCCTGTTTCGTAGGTCTGCATGACCCGACATCACGCACCTTGATAGGGGGAGGAGTCCGGGCCGTCGATGGTGACGTCGAAGTAGCGAAGGTTCTCCTCGTGAGGAACAGCACTGATTCCGGGCACACTGGGAACGAAAGTCAGATCAGGGGATACTGTCTAAGCCTCTGAGTTGGCAAGCGGCATACGGTTCGGCCATCAGGCGCTCAGTCTCCTTGACGATTCTCTTGGGCAAGGCCATGTCGAGTGTCACTGCTACTGCGGAGTATCACAGCTGGCTTTGGTTGAACCGTTCGTAGCTGAAGGTAATCCTGGCGAGTCAAGATGTTCCTTGAGCCAGACGATCACAGGTTCTTATCTAGAACCGACCGCGCGAGGGGTGCAGCTAGGTTCGGACCTGTGTGGCGTAGCTTGATGGGGCGGACACGGAAATTCTAGACCTGAGAGTGGGTGGGAGGGTGGTATAGGAGGGAGTTGTGATGGTGGGCCAAGCTGAGAAGTGGTAGGGAGTAGCAGTCGTGTCTGTATGCGGTGGGAAGATTACAAGCTGAAGTTGAAGGTGATGGTATCATCAGGCACTTTGTGACTACCGTTCCAAGGACGCAGGGTGCTTGGTGGGATGTCTGCCAAGGAGGGGGCGGCCTGATTAGATAAGAATTTTTGTACCCAAGTACCGCTGCGCTATCTCAATACATGCAGCTTGTCGGGGAGGGACCCCTGGTCTCGTCGACCTCAGCTTGTCACATGGTGCAGGCGCAACTTTACCATGTCGTGAGATCGGTATTCGCCAAATTCCTATTCCCAACGCCCTCTTCATATGCTTTCCCATTCAGTCTACGATGACAGCCTGCCCCATACACCACATGATTCAAGGACTAGTCCCTATGTGACTAAACCAAGCATGGTCCCTCAGAGACATGCCACTTCTCCGGCACTCTCATCATGCCTTCAGTCTTTGACCAGCTCAAGGCATCGCCCAAAAAGGTGAAGACCATCAAGTCGGCCTATGAGAGCGAAAGTTTTGATGCAGATGGCACAATCCACGTGGATGGTCTGGTCGGCTCTGCCACAATATCCCCGTCCGGCCGGGACGTCGCCCTTGCGTCTCCGGAAGGATTGGCCATCATCGACCTCGACTCTCCCTACAGTCCCCCTCGCCGCCTGAGCAGCCATGGGCTCCCGTGGCTTGTCGTTGATGTCCAATGGTCCCCGTTTGCTGCCCGAGACTACTGGGTCGCGTCTACCGCCAACCATCGATGTCTCGTCTGGAACTTGAACCTCCGGGATGACTCGACTTCTGGCGCCATCGAGCATTCCCTGCAAGGACACACCAGGGCCATCACTGACATCAACTTCTCCGCCCACCATCCTGACCTTTTGGCAACCTGCGCCGTAGATGGCTACGTTCACTGCTGGGACCTGAGGCGGCCGAGGCAACCTGCCCTCACCTTCTGTGACTGGTTTGCTGGAGCTACACAGGTCAAGTACAGTCGCCAAGATCCATTCATTATCGCATCTTCCCACGACAGATGGCTTCACATATGGGACGAGCGGAAGTCGTCTGAGCCATTGAGGTCTATCAGTGCTCATACTTCCAAGATTTACGGCATCGATTGGAATCGTTTCACCGCCACCGCCATTGTGACTTGCTCCTTGGACAGGAGTATCAAGTTTTGGGACTACAGAAATGCCGAGGATGTCCCAGAAAGAGTCATTAGAACTGAATTTCCTGTCTGGCGTGCAAGACACACGCCCTTTGGCAGAGGTCTCTTGGCTATGCCTCAAAATGAGCCGGGACACCTGTATCTTTTCGACCGACGCATGGGTCCTGATACTCCTGTTGACGGACAGGTCGAGCCAGTTGCGACATTTGAGGGCCATGGTAGTCAGAAGGCGAAAGAATTTCTCTGGAGAGCCCGCGGTGGCATCACCGAAGACAGGCTCGATAACCGCGAGTTTCAGCTGGTATCCTGGGGCGAGGACAACAAGCTCCGTTTGACACGCCCGGAACCTCATGTCTTGGAGTCAGTGGGACACGTCAAGGGCATGGAGGCAAGGACAAACCTTGTTATAACCAGAAAAGGAGCTACGTACAAGACCTTTCGGACCGTTGATGATGGCAGCCATCATCGACGGACAGCGACAATGAGCGATTCTCGGACGGGGGTTTCTCGCCAGAGCGCGCTCACCTTGGGCATGAAGCTACCATCGCACCGGACAGGACCGTCCTGGAAAGGACCTTCCATGAAGGCCAAGAATTCGAGAAACGGAAAAGTGGACAGAAGCCAAGCTCAGATGAATTGGATGAGAGGTATCACGATGACTAAGAGGAAATCGAGTACCGACTTTCCGCAGCGAGCAGCGTCCAAAGATTCCTCCATGTTTGGGCTAGGCTTTCATGACGACCAGTGGGGTGAGCCCGAGTCGCTACAAGAGGAGTTCGTCCGAATCAGCACTCAGCTGCCCAATGTCAAGTGGGATAGCATTGACATGGATACGCTCATACTCAATGCATCTTTGAAGGGCCCATGGGGCGTCGACGGCGATGACATCTTCATCAAAGTCAAGGTCGATATTCCGCATGCCTATCCCAAGAACAAAGCCCCCAAGTTTATCATCGAGAGGAATGCTTTCATGCCAACTGGCGCTCATGAAAAGCTCGAAAGCGAGGTTCACCAGATCGCTCAACAGTTTTTAAAACGTAAGCAGAATTGCCTTGCTGCAGCCTTCTCCTACCTGCTTGGGGAGGCAGACTTAACGCAAAGCACAACCTTTTTCAAGAACGTGCGCGACCTCGACGACGGAATAGATGTGCTCGCTGACGAAAGCTCGAGTGAGGATTCGGACAACGACATCCCAGCTGGAGCATCGGCATCAATGTCCATGTCGCAAGAATTGAGCGCGAGCACTGAAATCGATAATACGCTGGCGCCGAGTCACCGCCCTGCCATACCTCCAGTGATTAGGACATGTGGCGCTCGCTTTTCAAACGATGGGCGGCTGGTCAGCTTCTTTCCAACCAAGGAAGCCAAGGCTCTGCTTTTCAGTCCGAATGAGACTTTTAGGGAGCGTCCAAAAGATCAGCCAACCTTCGCTGGCTTTGGTCGTCTCACTCATGAGTCTCCTCCACGGCACCGGTACCTCGATGGTGAAGCCTCGGTAAATGATGACGTGTCAGCCATGTCAGACGACTCAGATGGCTCGTCGTCTTCGAGCGATTCAGAAATGACTACCATGCACAAGATCAGTCTGTGGTACCGTCCAGGACGTCGCTTGCACAAGACCTGGAGTGCGAACGAGTCACTCCGTTCCAGCGGCGGAGGGACTGGCGCAGGCACAGGCACAGGCACAGGAACCGGTACAAATCGGCGGCGGATCGGACGACCAAAGAATATCGTATCATTGTATGATATGCGTGACATGCTACCATCGAAGAAGCAGTTTGCCGAAGAGTACATTATCTTCGGCGACGGAGCCCATGTCTGCGAGCACAATGCTCAAGTGGCGGAGAAGTACGGGTACCACGACTTGGTCAACATATGGAGATATTCAGCACTTCTGCTGAGGTCAGACATCCCGCTCGAGTTACATGAGCATCGCCAGAAGGACAAGTCCGTACTCGTCATTGCTAGGGATGCCCTTACGAAAAACGGGAGCCACGAGCACCGTGCAGACTACGACGAGCTCCTGAGGGGACGAGTCAAGTGGGGCCATCACCCACTCGCGCAAGACTTTGTCCATGATTTGTTCGATTACTTTGAACAAACAGGAGATGTACAGATGTTGGCGATGCTGTCGTGCATATTTGGAGAGTCGTCGACAGAGGACAGTGTGGCGTATGCCGAGTCTCGCTTGACGCAGCCAGAAACACCGCTGCCGATGAAAGCTCCATCGTTCTCCTTGGAATACTTCCCCACAGATACTGCAGAGTGGAGTATGGAGCGGAGGAGTGGCTACAGCTCTGCAGTAACTACACCCCGAACGTCGCAGACGCCCGTTGTTTTCTCCGATCCACAGAGTCCAGATGTACTCTGGATGGGAGATCCTTCGTCGCAGTCGTATTCGACCGGCGAGACGCCACCACACAGGTTCTTCAAAGACCATCATCTCAGTGAGATAGACCACACTCAGAGCCTTTCCACGTCTCCGAATGACCGTGCTATGCGCCGATCTCAGTCCGCCCTGGCGTCGACATTCACTTCAGGCATGCCACGCGGATTTACTTCATTAACGTCCACATCTCCTCCAGGGCGCAAACGTCCCAGCCCAGCCGAGAGGATCATGGAGAACATATCGCACATCCATGGTAACATCACGTGGGGAGGCTCGACATACTTCGGAGCGCCTTCGGAGGCCACAGAGACAGCGAGAACGTCCGTGTCAGATGACGAATTCCGCAGGGACGAGCTCGTCTCCACGATACCAGTCAGCGTGACAGTGACAGTCGAAAATGAGTCGGCATTCGACGACGACGGGTGGCTAGCTACTCCTCTACTGGACCCTAGCCGAAGCCCTGATTATGCGGGCTATCGCTACGCGTATGCTGAGATACTACAGATGTGGCGTCTCCCCTTAGCACGATTAGAAATCATGAAATTCAACGTCCTTAAGGAGGGCAGCTGGAGTGAGGGCGCACGCCTCAGCGCTGACAGCAGCTGCATTGAATCCGCCATCCACGACGCCAGTCAATCCGCCACCGGCACGACCTCTCCTACAATCATACTTGGTGGCAAACGCGAACAACTCCACACGCTGCAGGCGTCCGGCCGCGGCCTCGACGTGACAGGTGTCTGTCGCGTCCATGAGATGCAACTGCAACCACTGCAGTATTCTCAGACCCCGTCTCTGGGAGGGGCGGTTGGTGTTTGCGAGAGATGTAGGCGTACACAGACACAGCTCACGTGTGTGTACTGCCACGAAGCCATCAACGCGCTCTATCCCGCTTGCTTGGGCTGCGGATGCGTCTTCCATGAGAACTGTCTCGCTGAGTGGCACAGCATGGGGGAGGCTGAATGCCCTGCTGGTGATGATTGCCAGTGTGTTGAGGAGGCAGACAAGGGCCAGGTAGAGACCTGGGTCGCCATGAGGGCGGCGTTGGGGATGGGGCGTGAGAGAACGGAGTCTTACGGCCACTCAAGGGCGAAGACAAGCCACGGAGAGAAGGACATCGCGCGGGAACGGAGTGGCAGCGGCAGCGGCAGTGGGAGTACCTTGTCCTCCGGGGCTGGGCTTGGCAAGGCCGCGGTCATGGTGAGCAGACTCAGAAGAAAGTCGGCGCCGGCGCCGTTTTCGATAGGGCCCGAGGGCGATGCTGATGATCAGTCTACCACCCCTGCAGCCGGGCCGGACTCCCCTGCAAGCGTCTCGGGCTTCCAGGTGGTGAGATCTCCTCTCGAGCGCGAGAGTGACGGCGACAGCCTCGCCTCTATGCCACCGTCGAGCTCTGCGAACACGCCTGCTAAGCCGAGCCCGCTTGGCCCTGGAGTGTCTGCCGCAAGGTTAAGCCTGGGGAACAGGCTGAAGAGCCTTGAGGCTCGGAGGCCGGGCAGCTTCAGGCGGAAGAGTGGTGACAATGACGGTGGCCACGGTGCTGGCGGGGGTGGCAAGAACACTAGGCATTGAGCATTGCAACTTCATGTAAAATATGTGGTATTTTGGTTTGTGTGTTATGATCGGGTTTTTCAGTTTGAGGCTTTGGGATAATTGTTCTATACCCAGGAGATGTACCAATACAATACTTGAAGCCCAACCGGGAGGTCAAGGGTGACTCCGCAATATTTCCCGACTTGATTACCTATTACTCGAGGCCGCTCAGTCCAACAGGCAGGCGGGGCTCCTTTCGACGCCACTATTACCATCACGACCGTGTTTCAACCGCGTCTTGGGCCTTGTGAGATTTTTCGCGGTCCTCCGCAGGAGTCCCAGCATGTGCAGCGTCTTCTCCGCCGGCGGAAGCTCGCGAGCGAAGGTTGTCAGCCGCCAGCTCCCGAGCCGGTGCCTCGTTCGCGGCCATCTCCGGGAGCGCGCCGTCGTCGGCCTCGGACGGGGCGTGCGAGGCGTCCATCTCGTACAGGTACCTCGGCGGCAGGTGGTAGGAATGCAGCTGCGGCTTGTCGCCTGTCTCCTGGAACGCGTCGCCCTTGAGCTCCGGCTGCGCGGCGGCTCTGCGCCTCCGCCGCCGTTGGTATATGAATACTCCGAGTGTGAAGAGGCAGACCGCGGCGATACCGCCGACGACGGGTCCGGCGATCCAGGCTTTACTTCTTTGAGTCTCGGGGGCTTATGGTGAGGTCAGGTCAGCTCGGGCATCTCAGTGGAGTTCAATCTAGACAACTACTCACCTGTGGATGGGGTGCTGCTGGCGAGAGAGGTGGGCTCCGAGGTGGACCCAGGCGCGAGACTTATCGGTGTGGCTCGAAGCTCGTTGATCTCCTCCTGAAGCGTGTGCATCTGTGAGGAGTAGGTGGCAGGCACCGCGGCCGAGAACCACGAGGGCAACGACGTCGCCTCCAACGCCGCATAGATCAGGCTCGTCGCGTCCCCCGTCACGCTCGCGGCTCCGGCAGAGAGGCTGACGGAGTAGGCGAGCTGACTGAAGATGGACGCAGGGATGTAGCTCGATACGATGGAGCCGACGGACAGGTGGAAAAAATATTCCGGCCGAGTTGAAACGGCCATTGAGGGTTTGTACATTGTCTGGAGGTATGATTTACCGCCAACGCTGTCGGGAGCCTCCAGCGTGGTCGGAATAAGCTCCGTGAGCGTTGTGAGCCACGAGGCATCGACCCAAGTGATGAATGATGTTATGTCCGTAGCCGTAGCCGCTGTTGTTGCGTTCGTGGCCTTGCAGTAATTGATGTATGGCGCAAGGGCAGAATCAATCGCAGAGCGATCGGTACTGCCGACATCGTTAAGATCGATACAAGAATTGCACGCTTGTAGATAGTTATTGAAAGCGCTACCGCTGTCACAGAGACCCGCTGTCTTGCCTCTGGCTTGTGCTTCCAAGATCACATTATCTGCGGTTATCAGACAAGTCAAGCCAGGCTCAGGGTCACGAAAGACAAGACTGACCGCAAACATCCCAGCATGTATTTGATATGCCGTCAAAGCTGCTGTTATTATCACGAGGCTTCGAGAGGCGGGGCAGTAGCCACATCTTTTCGGCGGGTGGTGCAAGTCTTCGTTGTATGTGCGGAGGGTGACAGGTTAAGATCGGACCGATGTTGCTGGGCCATCTGGGCAGGCGACAAGGGACATCAAATATATTTGACTGGTTTGGGGACTTGCTAGCTGAAAAGCCGTGGAACGTCCATGTCAGAATTATTGAGACATGAATGTTTCTTGTTGGGTGTTCCCAAGCACATGTGCATACCTAGGTACAGCTGCATGTAGGCTGTAGAGCCCGCTGACCTGCAGGTCTAGTTGGTAGACCATATTGTGGCGCAAGACATTCAGAGGAAAAGATCTGCAATCCGCATAAGTGTGACTGTTCAAGTATCCCCCTCAGATGCATGAAAGGAAACCCTTTCGATTGGACATACTGGCAGAACGAGGCTCTGGCGAAAGCAGCAGGGACTGGAGCATGCTGGGGGATACTGACCTTCCACATTGTGATCCAAAATTACGGTCCTACGGAAAGGTCAACTCTTGATTTGTGGACCAGGACGCTTCGATGCCCAAAACTGTTGACAATGGTAAATCCCATGGCCATAGTTGCTTTGTTATGTTGAAGATATAATGTGCAGGGTTGATTAAACACCACACGCTTAGCGGTATGCTTCTCAAGAAGGAAAAAGTGCGAAAAGAATCAATGATCAAGAAGGCCTGGCAAAACCAGCCGATTAGTCATGTAATAGTGGGACATAGTAGACCATGTTCTGTGTGGCCGTCACAAGGCCATCATTGTTTTCTTAGCGACAAGCTACAGATGATTATGTTTGAAACCTATTGTTATTAACATTGTATTTTTTTTAACGCTGGGTTTTTAAGCATTTATCACTGTATGAAGGGACTGTATGCATGCTGCTTAAGAAGCATATGTGTACAAATTAAAAACGAGACCACTGTGTTGTGACTCTAGCCGCCATTGATTAGACAAACTACCAAGACTGACAGGGGGTTGCTGTGAGTTGTGCGCATCAAGAACCAGCATTTTCAGCTGTAGGGATGAATATGTAATCTATTGTATGAACAACAGTCATGAGATAGAGTACAATCAGGATATGATCATGGTGTTGAACGTTTCACTCGAAAAAGTTGTACATATATCTGGCCTCCACCCATATTCAGACAGAATAATGTCGATAATCGTTGTCTGGATATCTAATATGCCACGTCGTCGGCGGCTCCAATCCATGTAGCAGGTCTTCAAAGGGCGATATAGGTGGACTTGGACCTGCTGTAGGCGAGCGAGGCCAGCGATTCCAACGCGGAGACAACCTGAGCATCCTCGGTGAGTGTTGCGCAGATGAAGTCGATGAAGCAGGTGTGATGACTTCTGGTATAGGTGGAATCCCCCGGAATTCAGAAAATAAGGGTGGCGGAAAACACGGAAACCACTCCTGTTCCTGTAGTGAAGAGTTGTATCGTGGCCCTGGGTAATGTTCTGTGACTGTACCGTTCTCCGAGTCCATGTAGCTAGAGAGGGTTGTGGCGTGGCCCCATGACTTGCGGTGTATTGAAAGTCTGGCACTGCTCTTCTCGGGAATGGGAGGCGCCGCTTCGTTGGTTTGGTGCTCTGTGGTAGACAGCGATGTAGAGGGCGTTGCATATGTTTTAGTAGTCGATGGCTGTAAGCAGTACGATGGAGGACATAGTGATGTCTCAGGACCGCATGCGCCAGTGATTGTAGTATCAATCTCCACGTGAATGCCGGGAACTGCACGAGACCCCGTCGGTACAGCTCTTTCTAGCGTGCTCAGTCTTTGAGGTCGGAGTCTACTGATGTTCAGAAACTTGCGAGTTCTGAACTCCATGCTGGGTCGAAGTCTTTGTGAGTTGCTTTGGAGACTTTTTCTTGACTGAAAATATTCAGCCATCGTGGGTAAACATGTACAAATGAGCCCTATTGCTACTTCGATTTGGCTTTCCATAGCGGTTGACTGGTTAGCTTTGCTTCTCTGCAATGGATCCTGACACAAATCTAAAGCACCATGGAACCGTCCGCTTTCGTAACTGAACGTACCCAAACAGACTCAGTCTGACGAAGTCCAACGTCGGGTCCTTTGTCTCTTGTAGGCAAATGACAAGTATCATGCGGACGAGTGACATTGCTGTTGCGACCTAAACTCAAATGTCAGCACTGCCGTAGGCCATATACATGTAGATTTCCTTAAGAATATGTTTCTGTTTTTAAAAAAAAATGCCCTCTGAAAATCCAGGAGAGGCTTTTCAGGTCATAACTCACACTTCCAGCTCCTAGAATCACACACATATTTACTCCCAGCCCCCACGACGTCCACAAGAACGGCATCGCCATGAGCAACACGAGTACATCCGTGACAACCGCCCCGATAGCGTCAGATAGGAATACGGAGCGGTAATCGTAGCAAGAGGAGTCTTCGCCATAATCCCAGTACCCTCTGATCGGCCTACACGTCATGATCTTCAGGACAGTCACCGGTACGTAATAGCCCACCATGACAATAATGAGACAGTAGCCGATATAAACGAAGAGCCTGTTGCTCCGGAGGGCCCGCACGGCGATGAGGAGCAAGGTGATCTTGGTCGAAAGTGCGGCGGGGCTGTAGACGATTGAGTTCCAGTAGGTCGTCTCCAAGATGCGTTGCAGCTGCGACAGCGTCACCTCCCAGACATGGCGTCCTCCCCCGTGCTCGGCGAACGCGATGCCGCTGGCCAGATATGCGATGCCGAACAGGAACGCCGCCGCGCAAGACCAGTCGTCTGCCTTTAGAGGCGATGAGAGCTTCCAGGGAGTATACACTCGCACGAGGAGGAAGGGTATGGGCAGGATGAGCGTCAAGACTGCTGTCGCCAGGCTGATGCTGTATAGGGCATCCTGTGGGTGCCTCAGGTCGGCGGTCTGTCCTGGTGGAGGTGGCTCGGCGCCTTCGACTTGTGCTGCCTGGTCAGCCATGAGTACTCCGTTGCAGTGCGGTTCTGCTGCTGGCAAATGGGCGCGGGACTTGTTAAGATATAAACCCAGAGGTAAAAGACGGCTGAGATACTGCTCTGGCTGGAGCGTCGATTTCGACTTGTCCAGTTTCTATATGGTTTCCCTATTATGAGCCTCGGAGCACGCGTTGAAACTCCAGGCGATGCACACGGACGGCGGCTTGATTCGTGCGAGCAAAGCTTACACGCCCGCGAGATCGAGACAGCATCGCCTGCATTATAGGCACAAGAGATATGCGAGTCATATTGGCATACGGTGCAGGCGATCGAACTTTATTCCTGAAAGCATCTTCTC
Source organism: Diaporthe sp. P3_1W (assembly GCA_037177825.1). Lineage (NCBI taxonomy): Eukaryota > Fungi > Ascomycota > Sordariomycetes > Diaporthales > Diaporthaceae > Diaporthe > Diaporthe sp. P3_1W. The sequence continues at coordinate 8,437,770 of JBAFXB010000001.1, forward strand.
CCAGCCCAATAGAAATGAAGCGCAAAGACAAGATGGATCATGCAGAATTTCTGGCATCTGAAGCCGAGAGCACCAGCGGCCCAAGAGATGCAATGTGCGCTCCGGTGCATGTGCCTAGATGGTACTGAACTACTGTTAAATGTCTAGAATTCGGAGATTTGCACCTGCGAAACAGAGGGTACACCGGTACATCTGCAGAGTGCATCACTCAGGCCTAATGCACACACCCACGCCTATATACCTATACACTCAACACCCAAACACCCAATACCTATATACCCAATACCTATATACCCAATACCCATACACCCGATACCTAATTTATATAAGTATTAAGTATATATATGTTGGGCGTATAGGTATTAGGTATATAGGTGTTGGGTGTATGGGTATTGGGTGTGTGGGTGTTGGGTGCGCCGCTGTGTGGGTGTATAAATACGGCAGTATGAGTGATATATGGGTGTACCCTCCGTTTAGATGGGTGCGAATATTCGTTCTCAATATCTATACAACATTCATCAGATTTTGATCAGTGTCCAAGATCTCTGAGGTTTATAAGCAGCCTTGAGTGCCATGTATATAAAAGAACGACCTTCGCTGCGGATGAGATCTCATCACTTGAAGTTCGAATCATGCTTGGCATAAATCGAGCTATGGAAGAGACTCTAGGCGGGACTTGCCTCTCTCTGTCTCATCTCCGGTAACAGTGAAAGCCTTGGTAAGTAATCTGCTTCGTCCCAACGAACAGGCCGACTTTGGTGGGAGCCCGCTCAGGCTCTCATCACCGCCCGGTCTTCTCTCGCCAACCGGCGGTAGCAGCCAATATACGCCCGTAAGGCGTAGAATCCTCAGTCCACGTAGGAAGTGAACCAGACCATATCCGCGAGTCTCATCGACACCGGACGGCCAGTTCTCTCAACCTCTCGTCCGGTGAAGCAGGCCCTGCCCAGGAGCCTCGATCCCATCTCTGTCTGCCCTTGAGCCAGTGCAAGCTCCCCTAGTCCCCCCTCCTCGCAGACTCCCGCGAGCCCGCAGCGGAAAGTGCCCTAATGCTAGCAACGGCAACCCAGCCCGCGACGGCGATGGTCACGGCCAGCCTCAGCTCCCTCGCGACGCCAACTACGGCCGGGCTGATACTCAGGGTGTGGATGTGGTTGATGGCGCCCGAGTGCTCGGCTGCGAGGGCGAACGACTCCATTTGTTGTCTCCTCGGTCTAGTGCTGTCTGCGGCCTGCGATTCTCGGTATGGGCCTGCCTCTTATTGGTTTGGGGGGGGGGGTTTTGGCTAAGTCTAGCAGGCGACGTCGATTTTGTTCGGGTGCCAGGACGTTGAGGTTGGTGGAAGCTTGAGGCTTCGGGAGTCGGGGTTGCTCAGATGAATCAGTGAAATGAATTTGGGGCAAGATTGTGGTCGCAGAGGTGAGAGCAGTTATGATGTGCTGGCTGGGTAAGTGAGACAACATTTTGCAAGTGAGAAAGTCGATGACCATTTGAAGGTCGTGATGGATCACGGAAGTAGGGTTGGGGTCTTGAGCCGGCTGGGGGGTGTGACAGGATACGGCCGTGTGTGGCTTGATTTCTCAAGCACCAAGAGCTGTTGGGGAATATAGAGAAAAACTCATTCATCAGCAGACATCATCGTGGAAACACCTTGGTTGGATGAATGATGCCATAATTCTAGCCGTGGCCGGCCATTGATGGCCGCACCTGCAATGATGGGGTTCCCCCCTTTTCCTCTATTTCCAAGGTGCAATAGAAAATTCCCATTCCCCAAACTCGGCCGAGATTCTTCCCTTTAAAAATCCAAACCCAAGAGGCCTTTCCCATAACCCAGTTCTCTGATGCAAAACACTCCTCTTTTTTCCGGCGCAACGCCTTCGGGACCGACCCCAAATGCTGGTAAAATTCGAATCTTGTGAACTCTGTTGTTGGTGGCTTGTTGGAGGAAAACGCGGCTGCCCACGGTTGTCTATGTAGAGCGATTTGCTCTGGTAGACAGCAATAATATAAAGACAATGGAATGAGCGGCGTGAGACGTCAGCGTCTTCGCAAAGTTTGGTATCGGCTGGAGCAATGGTGGTAACACTGAGTAAGCTCGCACAGAGATTCCAGAACCTTGACGCCGGGTAATCAGAACCCCTTTTGAAACGGCCGAGAGAGTATATAGTCTTGAGGGCGAAAGTGAAATGTCGGAAGAGATTGATCTTTGATGTTGGGCAAAATAGTAAAGATAAGGTTGGAGCAGCTGAGCCCCAAAGAAGAAGTGAAGAGATCAATCATAATATGACGCATTTTGGATGATCCTTCTTCCTCTTCCGTCGCCGTCTCTTCCTGCTGTGCTCGTCGTATTTGTATCGCGTCTCGAAAGTCTCTTCATCCATTGCCTCTATGGCATCGTCTACCCTTAGCATCTGTCGACATATATCGATGAAGACTTCATCGACGTTTGCTGTTCCCGCACGTCAGAATCCACTACCACTTCCCGTTGAGGTTTTTTGAGCAGGCACTTACTCCTGGTCCTGGCGCTCGCCTCGTAGTAAGGAGCGCCCCAGTCTTGTGAAACGGCAAATGCTTTCGTGCGCGGAACTTCTCTCTGATCTTCGAGGTCGGCTTTGTTACCGATGATAACGATGGGCACTTGATCCCTGTCTTTGATGCGTAGAATCTCTTCTCGAAGACCATGCAGCTCATTCAGTGAGGATCGCGAGGTGATGCTGAAGACAAGCAGGAACCCTTGACCATTCTTCATGTACACGTCTCTCATGGATGCTGCAGCAGGTCAGCGGAGTTGTCCTGAAAAGGGGCCCAGGGGGCGTGTCTCACTGAACTGCTCTGTTCCTGCGGTGTCGAGGCTGGGCATGTGTTAGCCACGTGAGGCTCGACAAGACATATTGTTCGAGACACCGACTCACATTTCCAAGACAACCTGGCGTCCCTGAACTTCGCGTTAGTTGTTTGTAGCCGTGGAGGCAACTTGTAAGGCTAAGCACATACATCGACAGCGAGTTGTTTCTGGTACGAGTCCTCAATCGTCGGATCATAGCTCTCAATCCATTCATTGTGGACGAATTGTGCTGCAGTTAGTTGGTCAGTTCCGCAGCTTTTACGTGAACCATGGTTCTGGGAGGTTTTGACAGGGAGCTCTCGACAGGGGGCTACATGAGATGCCCATGCCAGTGGGTGGGCTCCACTCACCAGTCAAACAGCTCTTCCCGACGCCGCCTAGTAAGAAACCCCAATGTCAGTCTACTCGGGCAAGACGAATTTGAGCGTGTTTCTACGCGTAACTATGCACACATGCACACGCATGCGCGCATGCCGACACACACACATACATACGCGCGCGCAAGAGGGTTGTTTTGCAACGGGATATGTTGCGGGGCACGTGCTCACCTGCTCCGAGAACGACTACCTGGAACTCCCGACTTCGAGTCATGTCAGCTGGTGGAATTGTTCTAGAAGGTAGGGGTCGTTGGCAAGTAATGGGTGGGCAGTGGGGTGACCTACAACGCTTGATATCTTGAGTGCGGCATGGTTTTCAGCCGAGCTTAAGAGCGCATGCATTCAAGCCTGACTCGAAGACGACGTTGAGCCCAGTCCCCCAGCGAGGTTGAAAGTCAATGCCTCAACAGCCGGCAAATCAGGACCGGACAGGCTTGCGACAGACTTCGCCAAGGCCTGTCACAGAGTCGCAGGGAGGACGATATGGAGATCGCGTTGTGATTGAGTTCGGCATGCAGCACGAGTTTGCTGGACGCAGTTTAGGATGAGAAGTCGGGTTTGGATCTCGGGATCGACCTGGTCGAGGTCAATTGACGCCGAGGCGGACCCTGATGTCCCCTGAACCTCGAGGCAAAGGCACAGGCGCGGGCGCGGGCGCGGGCGCGTAATCCCCTTCCTTCCTTCCTGGCTTCCTTCCTTCCTTCCGCCCGGGTGCGTTTTTGGGGGCTGGGGGCGGCGGGATGATCGAGGCAGAATGGCGAGGAAGAGAGTGGGGAGGCAGGCTTGGTGCACCGAAGAAGAAATGATGGTCGTAGACTGAGGTACAGTCCAGGGGCCTGGCGGGCAGTTGCCCGACTACCAGGTAAGGAGCGTGGCGTCCAACGTCGCAAAAGCAAAGAGGTTCCCGGTGAAAGTCGCCAATGGAAGACAGACAGCCAGCCCTGCAGTGGAGTGCCCAAGACGCGGGAGGCAGGTGGGCGCGGCGCAAAGTTGTGGTTGTGGTGGCACGAGGCGTTTAGACGGCCTGGAGGTAATAAGAGACGGTTGGCGGCAGCTTGTGACAGTGCAGGCCTGCAGGCGTGGAGGCAGAGGGCGCAGGACCCGGGTCAGGAAAGGAGCCGAAAGAAGTTGTGGGAAAGCCGTGGGCGTGGCGCGGCGCGGCGAGGCAGGCCAAGGTAATGTTCCGAGGGCCAGGCCGGTCGAATCGAGGACTGGGGGAATGGATTGTACGGCACAGGCCTGGTTGGCGTGGAGAAGCGTGTGTCTTGTTCACCGAGTGGGCGGCGGGCCGCTGAGGCATCAACAATAAAATAACAACAACAATGTCGACGAGGCCGAGGTGTTGTGCACGCAGGTCGCACGCTCGGCAGTAAAATCGACAAGGCCCCTTCTTGACCGGTGTTCCCACGTTCCGTAGGGGACCTAGCCAGGAAGGTAAAGGTAGGTATCCTGTACTAGCACCAGCGGCGCTTGGCCTGGCGTGGAGGGGAGCTGTTTGGGGCGCCCGGGAGGATCACCTCGCTAGGACGGGCTCTCTGTGGTCCGTGGTCACCGTGTGTGCAGTGGCGCTGCAGGCGCAGGTGATGGAGACACCAATTGACGCCCCAACATGTGTAGAAGGGGGCAAGCCAGGAGACCTAAGCGTCGGCGGAGGGGGACAGATCAGCTCTGTGTGGCCGACATATGATCAAAAAGAGGGGGACGAAAAAAGACCAGAAACAGAAAACGAAAGGAGAGGCGAGCAAAGGTATGTGCAAGCAGAGAGGAAAGGTGAGGTCCGACGGATTGGTATGCGATGCTGGGGAGCAGGCACGTCCGTACGTATGTATGTATGTGCCTGTAGCGTGCAGTACCCATCAACTGTAGATATGGCGGAGGTACAAGACGTACCCGCGGGCGTGCGGGCGTACGTACTGTATGTGTCCGTAAACTGCACTGCTCCTGCCTGCTTCTCTCTACCGCGGGTACCTATTAGGGCAGGCAGCTCGGCCCCTCCAATCGAGACAGGGTTGCAAGCTTCGAGCGGGCCAGGGTCCAGAACGCAGAGATGCAGACTGAGCACAGAGTGCAGAGTGCAGGATGCAGAATACAGACCGTCCAGAGATCAATTGTGAGCGATGGGAGATTTGATCGCTTGGAGGTGCCGGAGTGGGCAGTCAGCCAGGGGGTTGACGGTACTAATAAAAGTGCGAGGTAGGGATTGTGGTGGTTGTGGCTGCATTTGCAGCCGTGGCCGCTGTCCGTTCTGCTGCTTGGTCTGTTGGTCTGATCGCCTCGCCTCTGCTGGGTAGAGGCAGTCCAGGTAGGTAGTCTAATTTATTGTTGTATTATTACTCTAGACTGCTCTGCAGGTCAAGAGAATTACCATGGTTTGGTTTCGAAACATGGGAAGCCTGAAAAATGAAGCTGCTCTTGACTGGCTGGTGCGGAATGTGCCTCGTCTGCCTGCGACTTGCTTGTGTGTCGTGGCGACCTGGGCCATGGCACATGATATTCACTCAATACGCACATATACCAGCTATGCAGCCTGTAAAGACTCGACTCAAAGTCCAGATCGCGGTCGAGGTCGAGGTCCAAGTCATCGTTCGGGGACGGCGACGAGATACACCCACATTGCTGGGACGTGGACGTAATTAACGAAACTTACCTGGGGGCTCCGGCTTGAGCGTGATGTGGTCTTGCTGGACTAGGCGGTAATATAAGCACAACACAGATGTCATCTCCCACCTCCCACCTCGCTTGCCCGCAACTCGCTCTCCTGAACCAGGCAATGGCCACACATCCATGTACATTAGGTACAGTAAATTCATGTATTTGTCGGTGTCTCCTCGTGTGTCGGGGGCAAAGAGGGAGGAGAGCCCACCGCAATGTTGCCCCCCATGTTCGTTTCTGAGCCTGACACGACTGCACCGTCACCGTGGATTGCTCCCGCGCGCCCACACCTGCAATTTTCCCGCGCTTCCACTCTGCCGCTCTTCCATTCCGCCAGATACTGCTATGGCACACAAGCTCGCCCTCACACTGGGAGAGCAACCTGGAGCCCACACTCGGTCGGGAGGCTGGGGGCTCCCTGGGCAGGAACCGCTCTCCGGGCCGGACGGCCAATGGGAGGGTCCAGTGCTGCGAGTCAGCTGCAGGCTGACCTTCTTCCTGAGGTTCCCCGAACGCAACCCCTGGCCGCCTTCTTTTTTCCTTCGACTGCACCAATTCCAATCGCGTTAGCCCTCGGCCACTTTTTTTTCACTCCTCACCACCAGGTTGATGACAAGAACCACTTTCGCGATCCACACGCCCACCTCATCCACTCCAGAACCCAGTCGCCATGCAGCTCGACGAACCTTACACCCCACCCCAGCCGAGCACCATGCCACAGTGTGTTTGTCTCTACCGTACAGTACAGTCGTACTGCCCAGCAGCAGACTGTTGTGGTCATCATCGTCTTGGACGGGGCGACACGACTGCTCGAGCTCGGCCCAGTTCCAGGTGGTCTGCATTGGCCTGCACATGTGAAGGTGTAGCAGGCGAAACAAGTTGACAGGGCTGACAACCACAACAGCAACCAACTGGGCCAAGCCCAGCCGGCGTTGCGAAGGCAGACACGCGGAACTCTGTTTCGGAAGGTAGGACTACACGCTCATATATAGACAGGCACTCACACATACTATCTATCACCTGGTTGGTCGTGAGTAGTTGTGACAGCTCACTTAAAAAGGTCCATCGCGCCGAGTAAGGTATACCTTCGACAAAATGTACATGTAACCTCATTGCTCCTCGACCTCGGATGCGACTCAAGCTCGCTGCCAATGCTCCTCCATGACTTCACCAGCCCCGCGAACGGTCCTGTACCCCGATCAAGTCGAGCAATGACCAAGCTCAACGCCGTTGCGGTCCACTGATGATGACTTCATCGCGACTGGTACCGCGACAGATCCTCCACGCGGAACCGGATAGCCCATGGAATGTCCCCGTTCTTCGACCCCGAACCCACCCACCTTGAACAACATCGTCCGTGCCAACCACCATCTCGTCTCAAACACAATGTCGCGAGAGATTGCGCACCTCTTCTGCCACTCTGCATTCTGCAACATCTCGTGGCTGCTAGATGTCCTCCAATGTGTCTGGGAGCCTAGATATGCTTTGGCGTCGTCGGTTCTTGCTTCCTGACTCCCTGACTTATATCTCCTGTGTCTTAAGCCCCGATTCGGACGACCCCAAGTCCCAGTGGTTTGGGTCAGCATATGCTTTCTAGCAGCCTGAACACTCTCCCGACCATCTGCCCTTCCTTACCGACACCCTTTTCCTGCAATGCTTGTCATCCGGAACCACCTTGATGGCTCCTGCTGTGTTCGAGACGTCACTGAAACCACCACACGAGTAGGTTCTCTCTCTTGATTAGCAGCGCCGAGTCAGCAGTCGGCAACATCTCCGCCATCATCCAGCAAATCGGGACGAAGTACGTCGCTCTCGCCGTGACATGCCTTCGCACTGGCCGACACTCTTGGTGCTCGCAAGCCTCCGGCAAAAATAGGGCCTTCGCCGAATTCACTAAAGCGCACATTACTAGGGCCATCCCAAGAGGCCGGACTCGCGCGGAATTGCTACTCACCGTGGAGTAGCTCCAATCGGAAAGCCCTCAATCCTGACCCGGAGCACTCCCTGGGGAAAATGCCCGCCCCGGTTCGGGGCCTGCGAGCAAGCTCCCCCCATTGTCAGGGACCAATTCGACCATCGGCTTTCTCGAACGTGTAGGCCAACCGACCACTGCACTGCATTTGCATTGCAGGCAAAACCATATCACGACATGGACACCTCTTGCTTCTTCACCCACCCCACTCGGAGCGCTCTGCAACACATGTTCGTGGCGCTTGGCCGTCAACCCGCCCGCCGGGCTAATGCAGCATATCAACGGCTGGCGTCTAGCTGCATCTCTTGTGCATAACCGGCCGCCCACGCTACACTGCATCTGTATGACAAGCTGTTGCTCGCGTATCTGGCCACGAACTGTTGGGGGTGGTTCACGGCGTTGTTAGGCTGACGTTGGGCCGTTTCACGACTATTCTGTAGCCTACATATGCATGATCTGTCACTCGGGCGATCCCAACCAGGCCTATGCAGTGCAATCCTGCGGCTCACCAGTCCACGGCGGACGTCCCCCCCGCCGGGAACCATTCGCCTCGGAACCACAACTGACCACCTCGACCTGCAATTGCAAAGCATCTAGCAGAGAAGAGCAACAGAGTTAATGAATGGATCAGTCCAAATTGACAAATCAGGATTGACCACACTCTCTGTAAGTCACGACAGTCACATGAACATGCTTCCCCGCCCACGACATGACGAGGCGTCGGGGCCGACTGTTTGACTCCGGAGGGCATGGTGGCTGAGATAGATTGATTGTGCATAATGCTCATGCAGCCCAACTAGACAGCGCGATCGATCTCGTTGGCTGGTCCGCAATAGGCTGGAGCCTCGCGATCGTGCCTTGTGGAAATCAAAGGTTAGTCACTAGGACGAGCCCCATGAACGCCCATTCTCCGTGGCTGTTGTCCGGGCGCAAACATGAAGAATACGGCACCTTGTGGAAATGTACTCGGTTGCCTAGTCTTTACACCCTCGTGTCACCATCGGAGATGGTTTTCATTTTGTTTCGTCCACCTGGCGACATTGAACCAAAGAACGAAACTCTTTCTCCGCTTTGGGAAGAGTGGAAAAGGTTGACCCTGGAGCCCGGTCGAGTCCCCCTCCTTCCCGAAACATCACGCTACCTTCGACACTGGGATATGCCAAGCGGGCAACGCCAAAAGGGCCAGGATTCCCATCCAAAGTCTACTTCAAGGATCCTTCTCTCGTATGCCCTTCCCGGTCTGTCCAGCTCCGTGCCCCGGTGACTCGTCCGCCGAACTCTCCCCTCCGGGTGCGGCCTGCGACGGCTCCTCGACCCGAGCTTCTACCACGGCGCCGTCCTCGGCGTCTTTTTGTCGGTTACGTCTCTCCTTCTTGCTCTTCCTCTCTGCGAATTTGAACGGAATGCCGAGCTCCTCGTGCTCCAGTGCAATGTCGTTGAAAGTTTTGCCCTGCTCTTTCGCTTGTTTCCGGACCTTGTACGTTCTGGCGAGCCAGATGAAGTGGGAGGTGAAGATACCAAGCTCCAGTATCACACTGAGCAATGTTTAATGTCAGTCCTGTCCCAAGGTATGGGGGTGGTGTTCTCTGGGGCAGTGCGACTCACCAGATTATATACAGCACACCTCCTAGCACGTCAAACGTGTTTTGCGCAACTGTGAGAGCGTGTTAGCCGATTTCCACAGGCTCCGTTTGGGCCTCGACGTAAAGAAGCAAACGGAAATGGTGCATACCCAGTGCCATAAGCGAGAAGAAAGCGCCGCTCCAGTCCATCGAGAGGAAAACCTGCCAAAATGTAAGCTTTCAAGTGCTGTACCCAGCAACCACCCGTACAGGACGAGGGGAGAAACAACAAACCCAGTTGATACCGATAACCCTGCCCCTTCTTTTCCAAATCTCGCCGTAAGGTGGGAGGAGACCTGCTGCGAGAAGTACAGATGCCACTATACCCACAACCAGCACCGGCGTCTCATTACCTTCAAGGTAGATTGGCTGGGTGCATTGTCAGCAATAATTTTTCTGGCCACACTGAACACACACAGGAGAGCACCATGAAGAAAGTAGAAAAATTCATATATATTTTTTACAGTCTGCGATTCGTTTCTATTTCGTAACAGAAATATGAGACTAGGACTGCACTCACCCGCAAGGTCAGGATCAAAGCAGCCTCGATGCCGGCACACGCAGCGGCAACGGCGACGCCCAGCAGCGCCGCGGTCCAGGCGCGCCACCGGCGGCCGTACACCAGGACCTGGGCCCAGCTGACGAGGCAGAGCCCCATGAAGCACTGGGGCTGGACCTGGATGGGGACGTTGAAGTTCTGGATGATGCTGTAGGCGCCGAAGGGGACGCCGCATATCGCCCACAGGAACATCATGGAGCCGGGAAGGCCGTCGGTGGACTTGGTGCGCCAGTTGGTCCATATCTGCGGCACGAGCTGGACGCACCACAGGATCGTGCCTATCGTCCCTAGGACCGTCGCCGCGACGGGGATGGAGGACTGGGGCGCCATGGTGCCTTTTGTCTGGCTCCCTCGAGAGGGGAAAGGTGAAGAAGCGGCTGTAGTAGCATGTGCGACCGGCCTGAGGCTTTGGATATGGGATGGTCAGTGGGCTGGATATAATTGCTGGTTTTATGCCCGTGGAAAATGTGGGACAGCACGGTGCCGGATCGGCCTGGTTTCTGGCTTCAGGTTGTTGTTTTTGGCAATAAAAATGACAAGTTATATATGAGCTTGCGCGACTGGTATCTCCGCGTGATTGTCAGAATCTCGTGCAATATGGACGTCGAATAGTGACGACATGGTGTAGAAGAAGCCCAGCAGTCTAGTTCCTCAGATGAGTAGCCCAGACTAAGGACCGAGTATCGGACCATTCACCCGGGCAGGAATCACGCAGGCGGACTTATATAATAAACCCGGCCGAGAGAAAAAAAACCACAACCATCGTGCCCAGAGAGTTTGTGCCCAGGGGTCGACTCAAACACCAACAGAGAAGCTTATGTGCCCATCCAGCGAGGCGGCCAGCTGTAGATGGGGCCCGGCCGCGGTGGTTGAAACGGGAGGCAAAAGTATCGCGGAAGAGGTGGTGTAGACCAGAAGCATACCGGGCGAGTAAGTCTGCACGGGCGAGCCTATCTGCCAGGGAGCGACGGGCACCTTTCTTCGTCCAACCCCACGCTGCGCTGATCCATCTCATCAGGGGTCCTCTCTGCGTTGTTGTCGTTGGCGGTGGAACCTCCGGTGACCCCCCATTGAACTGTGTCGATCCGGCCTGGTGGACATTTTTCCCTCACCTCTCACGATCTTTACTCAATTCAGCCTGGGCCGGGCTGCAAGTCAGTTGTGTGCCCGTAGAGGGGTCCGCCCGCCCCACTCGTGCTTTCTCTGCCGGCGCTGCTCCGCGCCCATGCTCCAGTATTCTGTTTCCTCCTAAGCTTTGATGATGACGCCCCATGGGCCCCGGGACGGGTTTGCCGATCGCGGTCCGGGCTAGGGAATTCATCTAGTGTAGAAGTAGTCCTGCGGTGCTCTAGCCGAAAGGGGCTGGCTGTATTTGATGGATGAGAACGAGGCGGCTCTTCTTCTGGGCATCGCAGAGGCATTGGAGTATGCAGGAGGCAGCAAGACGCGACAATGCAGTTGGTCGTACATGTATACCCATGTGAAATGGCAAGCGGGCAATCATTTTGAGTGCAACCCATCAAGGTGTGTACTGTGCAGGCTAGTGGCGTCTCGTGACTCTCACACTGTGTGCGTTGAGCTATAGAGGCTGCGTCTCGCGTATGCGCATGCACTGAAGACCTGAGAAATACAGTCTGCTGACTGATAGGCACAGTGCCGCAAATAGAATTTCCAGCCTTAGGAACACCAGCTCTCAAATTTTCACTGTGGCTAGACACTTACAAAATCTCATGTACCAAATCAGAGCAATTTTCACAAGCGATCTAATTGGTCTTCAGTCCCAAAAGTACACAACAGAATCGAAATTCGAAACCTTATCTCATTCTTCTTTAGACGATATCATACTCACAGGATTCAAATCAATCGTAGGCGCCAGTTAGGTCATCGCCTTACCCTGTGCTTCACCTCATCTGGAGATCAAGACAAGGGATTCTGCTTCCCGCTACGACCCAGGGCAACATGTCAGGACCACCCGCTCCTGCGCCATCGGCGGCGTCCAAGGCCAAGTCGAAGAAGAGGAAGGCGCAGGACGACTCCCAGCCCGCTGGTGCCAAGAAGCAAAAAGCCAGCAAGTACGAGGAGGATGAGGGTATGCTCGACCTCGAGGCAGGAGTGAACATGACTTTTGTCAGGATGGACCCCCAGCTCCTCGCAGACCACGTCGCCAGGCAGACGAAGCGATTCGGAACAGACCTGAGCTCCGTGGAGCTGAGCGACCTGTACATCAGCGCGAACGTCGTCAGGGACACGACCGACTTCGCCAAGGTCAGGGTGAAGGAGAGCTTGCCCGACTTTCTGGAGGAGTTCGCGGCGGGGCCCGATGAGAAGGACGCCAAGGCTGTGGAGAAGGAGAGGAAGAGGCTTGGGGATGCGCCGCCCAAGGTCGGGGCGCCTCACACCATCATTGTGGCAGGGGCTGGGCTGAGGGCTGCCGATCTGGTGCGGGCGACGAGGAAGTTCCAGAAGAAGGGGAACGTGGTTTCGAAATTGGTAGGTCTTGTGGTGTTTCCCAGGGAAGGAAAGGAGTGTTCTATGAAGCGCAGTTGCTGACAAGGTTCACCCAGTTTGCAAAACATTTCAAGGTCGAGGAGCAGGTGCAGTTTCTCAAAAAGAGCAAGACTGGCATCGCGGTGGGGACTCCTGCGCGCTTGGAGGCCTTGCTCGACAATGGTGAGCTCCTTCCCCTCTTGCAGTCGGCAAGATCGAGGGTTTGCTAATATGTCTGGCAGGCGCGCTCTCAATCGAGTACCTGAAGCGCATCGTGGTCGATGCCTCCCACATTGACCAGAAGAAGAGGGGCATCATGGACATGAAAGACACAATGATGCCCCTTGCCCGGTGGCTGACGAGGAATGAGTTCAAGGAGAGGTACGCGGCCGAAGAGAAGCCTCTGGACCTTCTCTTCTTTTGAGCCTACGACAGCTGCCGCGTTCAGTACGATGCCTGAGAAATGACCTTGAACGTCTCGCAGGAAGACATCGGCCAGGTGACTGGAATAATGAGCAGTTCACCCCTTCCATCGACCACATACGGGGCAATTAGGTACTCAGCCAGCACAGGATGATGCCTCGTGGCTGCCCAGGTGGTGCAGACTTATTGTGGGTGTTGGTACGGAGGAAGGCATCAGAGTTGCCCAGCATTTATGGCTGCCTGCTTCCTCCCTATTCCGACCAGCTCAGGCTCGAGACACCACACGTGGAAGGCGACATGGAAGTACTTTGAAGTTCTGCATTGGGAAGCAGCAACGCCTGCCTGCGGTGCTGGCGGAACCCGGGAACTGGTGCGTCCCAAGATTCACCGTTTTCAACATCACTGCAGAGTCGATACACAGGACCAGTGCACGAAGGAGGACACACCGCAGTTGCTGTCAATAACAGATAGCAATCCCATTTCATCCATCCGGCCATCATATTTGGTTCTCCCCTACTGGACCCCACGGGCAGATGAGCAGTCCAACACTGCCAGGTATCTAACATGGTGGCACTGGCTGCGGGCATGTCCGTTCCTTCCCACCTGGACAATTGAAAGAAGCATCTGCCCGACACTGGTCTCTTGCGACGTCACAACTCGCTCTTTACTCGAAATGATTGCACATCCGGCAGGAAGGAACGCCTTCGTTCCAATGTTTTCCTTAAGACTTGATCTCCCTCAAAGGACTGTTCTGCTTCTCTCCCTCTTCTCTTCTCTCCAACAACATCCATCCATCCGCCGCCCACCATCTCAAAACACCATCTCAGTCATCACCAAAGACCTACAACCAACACGTTTATTGGACGTCACTCATTCTTGGCTTTTTTGAATCGTGTCTGATTGATTCCTTGATCTTCTCTTCCACAGGCATTGCTTGCTCCCTTGCTGCCCTGTTTACATCGACGCTCTTTTTTGGAGATCATCTCTTCGCGAGTAGCAATTCGATCGATCCTCTCCTCTCTCCTTTTCTGCGTTTGGCCCGCATCATCAGTCGACTCCTCCCTTCTTCAACATGCGTCCCACCACTCTCTTGACTGCAGGTGGTCTCTTCGCCACTCAGCTGGCTTGGGCCCAACTTCTGCCCACCTCTATCGCTGCCAAATTCCCTCGTTCGTTCTCCCTTTCCTTGGACTCCTCTGCCGTTTCTACCGCATTGCTGACACGAGAACCAGACATTGAAAATGACACCCCCAACACGCGGGATGTACCTCCTGCCCAGTTTGATCCTGAAAGCCTGGGCTTTCCTCATACCCTGGATATGAGCCCAACGTCGCCTGAAGTTCATCTTGAGATCAACATCCACGTTGACGCTGACCCGTCTATCGACACCTTGAGCGCGACGTCGGATCTCACCGTCACAGCCCTCTCTGCACCCACTGGTTCCACCGTCGTCACAGTTACATCCGCGGCTGGCGTGATCTCTCTCTTGTCGGCTTCTGGACCGACTTCCCTTCCTCCTTCACCTGCTAATGCTGCAATCCTCTCTGTTCCTACTGGTCCTGTCAGCCTCGCCGCACACATCCGTGCCACCAACAGCTCACACATCCTGAGTGATGCCAAGCTCTCTCCCGAGGGAGAGAAAGACGTCTCCCACCTCGTTGGCGGCGACTGTAATGATGGCGGCCTCGGAAATGGAGTCGGCCTCGGTGGTCCTGGCGGCCTCGGCGGTTCTGGCGGTCTTGGTGGTCCCGGAGGCCTGGGTGGTGCGGGCGGGCTCGGTGCTGCTACCACTGTGACCGTTCTTGCCGTTCCTGCGGGCGGAAGTGGCCTAGGTTCAGGCGGTCTCGGTGGCAGTGGTCTGGGAGGCAACGGCCTCGGTGGCTCTGGACTCGGAGGCAACGGAGCTGGAGCCTACGGAAGCGGCTCTGGTCTTGGCGGCTCTGGTCTTGACGGCTCTGGTCTCGGCGGCTCTGGCCTTGGTGGCAATGGAGCTGGAGCATATGGAGGTGGTTCCGGTCTTGGTGGCTCCGGTCTTGGTGGCTCTGGCCTAGGTGGTTCTGGCCTTGGGGCCGGCAACGGAGCTGGGGACTGCGGAAACGGCAATGGTCTCGGCGGTTCTGGTCTCGGCGGCTCTGGTCTCGGCGGCAACGGCCTCGGAGGTGGAAATGGCCTTGGCAACGGTCTCGGCGGAAATGGTCTCGGGGCTGGTGGACCTGCGACAATCACGGTTCTGGCTTCTCCTGGTGGTGCCGGCTCTGGAATTGGAGGTTCAGGCCTCGGGGGCTCTGGTCTTGGAGGCTCCGGTCTGGGAGGCTCTGGTCCTGGAGGCTCTGGTCTTGGAGGCGCAGGAGGCCTTGGTAGTGGCCAAGGTTGCGACGGCCTCGGCGGTTCAGGACTTGGTGGTTCAGGACTCGGAGGTTCAGGACTCGGAAACGGCAACGGCCTCGGAAACGGCAACGGCCTCGGCGGCAATGGAGGTCTCGGCGGTCCGGGAGGTCTCGGTGGAGAATCCGGACCAGCAACAGTCACAGTCCTCGCTTCACCCGATGGATCACTCGGTGCCGGATCTGGTCAAGGCTCTGGCAACGGGCTCGGTGGATCGGGCCTTGGAAACAACGGCAACGGCCTGGGTGGATCAGGTTCCGGAGCTGATGACTGCGGAGGCGGCCTGGGCAGCGGCAACGGCATCGGATCAGGCGGTGCAGGCGGCCTGGGCAGTGGACTCGGCGGCAACGGTGCTGGCGGTGCTGGAAACGGCGCGGGCGGTGCCATCATCTCGACCGTCGCTGTTGTCACCATTCAGGGAGGAGGAATTGGCGCTAGGACGCTTGAGGGTGCAGGAGACTCGAGTCTGGCCTATGCAACGCAGCCGGCTCACTCTGCGGCATACATCGCGCAGTCCTCAGCTTCTGATGGACGAGGCCCATCATCTCACCTGGCCCTTGCTGTCTAGGCTGCGGCAGTGTTCGGAATGTACACTCCACTGTCGACCCTTCTCGGAGTCTGATCGCCACCATCCATTGCCAACAGACAACAGTTTTTCTCTCACAACATCGGAGAGCCCTCGATGCCACTTCGACCACTTGCCGTTTCTTGTCGGCTCTTATTTCTTACACCACAACACGACTTTGGCGCGGCGGATGGGATGGCTTGGTTGTTTTATTCTTCGAATCTTATGGAAAGGAGACCAGGGAGTGTCAGAGTAATGAGGAGGCTTCTCGTTTGCGGTCATGTATTCAGCTTATGGGTGTTCGTTCTGCTCGGACATGATAGACTTCTAGACACGCCACAACAATGTTAGATGCTGCTGCTGCTTATGGCTACGAAGAGACAATTGCACCACCGTCCGAGAGACCCCGGTTGAATGTGCTGTCGCTCGAGATCTTCATGCGCACACTGAGATAGAGTCAGACAGGCGATGAGCAGCAAGCAATTTAGACCAATCCCAAACGATCGGTCTTAGGGGCTACATAATGGGCCTTAGATTCAATGCCAACCACTCGGAGAATTTGCATGGGATTAGACAGGTCACAGAAGTCGGCCAGATTTGGGGGCCAGATGCCATCATAACAGCAGGCACATCAACGAGCAGGCATGTGTACGCCGTGGCCAGATGAGAGGTGAGGCTGCCCACGCATTGGAGGTCGTAGCCTTATCCCCCAGACCTGTGGTGTTTTGTCACGGCAAGAAGCACTCCAGGGCTTTCAGAGCGCAATGTAACCGTGGGACACCATCAAATAGGGCTCTGTCTTACCGCATCAAAATTGTGCGCCAGTCGCTCCTTGCAATTAATTTGAGCTGTACAATTCAGGTAAATCCAGGCAATGAGACTGCAATCATCACGCTTGTAAGTGGTCATGGGTCGTGAAGATACCGTGTCGATTTAGTGGAATTGGGCTTATCTTATCTAAACTACACTGGGCATAATTGCCCAGAAAAAAAATCCCAGTCCAATTTATTTTCCCTCGACGGCAGAATTCCCTCCCTCGATTTGCTCTCAACCCAATTCGCAAATCCTCCGGTCGCATACCTCTTCTTTCGAATCCGTTCGAATTCACTAACCATTGCACGATCATTACAAGTTGTCGTTGTCCCAAAAATGGCGAGGACAGCAGAGTCAGCCGCCGTCAAGGCGGAGAAGTCATCGAAGAAGCGCAAGCTGAGCGACGTCGAGGACCCTGTCGATCAGCAGGAAGCCGACGACAAGGCAGCGCGTAAGGCTGCTAAGAAGGCGAAGAAGGAGGCCAAGGCGAAGGAAGTTGGCGACTCGGCCACAAGCGACAAGAAAGAGAAGAAGGAAAAGAAGGACAAGAAGACCAAGAAGACGAAGTCTGAGCCCCAAACTCCTAGCGAGGAGGACGCAGTGGGCGAAGACGCTGCAAAGATAGAAAAGAAGAAGAAAAAGGCCGAGAAGGCACAGAAGAAGCTCGAAGACGCAGGCAAGAAGCCCAAGGGAGAGAAGAAGGCTTCGAAGAAGTCCAAGAAGGAGCAGGCTGAGGAAGACGAGGGACAGGAGCCTGAAGACGCAGATGAGTCCGAAGACGAGTCTGCTGAGCAGGAGGAGGGCGCCGCGAAGCGCGAGAAGTTTATCTGCTTCATCGGTACGCCTCCCCTTGCACCTTGCCAGTCATAACCTGTACGTGCTAACCTCGTCGCCCCACGACACAGGCAACCTCCCCTTCACAGCGACCAAGGCCGACGTGGAGGCGCACTTCGCGTCGCTCAAGCCGAGCGCGGTGCGGCTGCTGACGGAGAAGGGCAGCGGCGGCAAGTCGCGGGGCATCGCCTTTGTCGAGTTCGACAACTACAGCCACATGAAGACGTGCCTGGCCAAGTTCCACCACACCGAGTTCGCGGACCCGCAGGGGGGCGAGGCGCGGCGCATCAACGTCGAGCTCACGGCGGGCGGCGGCGGCAAGACGGCGGCGCGCAGGGACAAGATCACGGCCAAGAACGCCAAGCTCAACGAGGAGCGCGCGCGCCGCATCCAGGCCGAGGAGGAGGCCAAGGCCCTCGAGGGCAAGGGCAAGTCGAAGAAGAAGGGTGACAAGGGTGGGGACGCCGCCGCCGCCGCGGACGAGGAGGGGGCGCAGCAGCAGCCCGAGCAGCAGGACGAGGACTGGGTCCACCCTAGTAGGAGGGCGCAGATGAACTCTGGCGAGGCCGACGACGCCGACGACTTTGATAGCGGCACCCGGGGCGGGCGAGGCGGTCGCGGGGGCAGGGGTGGCCGTGGCGGCCGTGGAGGTCGCGGGGGACGTGGTGGGCGAGGAGGCCGTGGAGGTCGTGGGTCGCGCCGGTGGTAGACGAACGGGCCATTTGCTGCTGTCTGGGGGTTCGCAGTGTGATCCGGGCGGATGGTCACACCTTTTCCTTGCGGCCCGGGCCCCAGGTCCGGCCCCGGAGCTCGGGGGATGAGCGGAATCAGAGACGCCCTTCCAAGTCTAACTGTGAATAACCTGCGGGGTCCCTCTACTAGATTCATCTGCTCGACTACGGACACACCACCACTATCATCTGAGGGCGGATCTGGTTCTCGAGAAACAGGCGAGGCGGCAAAAGTGAGACCACGGAGATTTACCTCCGCCTCCAGAGCATTGCACACGGAGGGTTGGGGGACGATCGATCACCCGAGCTAATCTGGCGAGAACCTTCGACAGACAGTTCTGCGAGTGAGACCCGGACGATCAAAGTTAGCCGCTTGTCGGACGACAGCGGGCGCCCAGTCCGCGACTTCGGCGCAGCGGAGCAGATCATCGATTAAAGTTGCCCAGTCGCGCAGCTCCAAAGTGATAGGCAAGCTGCGCACAGTTGCGCATCAGCGCCACGACGTGGTGAGATGATGGTGGTCACTTGACAGCCACTGGCACCCTCAGAAGGTTATTGAACCCCGTGGATTCTACTCTACTATTGGGATCCCTTTGGCAATGATACCCCTAATACCCCCAAATCAACTGAATAGACAGCGTGTAGAGAGTGAGACACGCATCATAAAACAAGTTTTAGACGATACTTTCCTTTCTACGCAAAACTCCGACGAAATCATCACGTTTCCCACCTCTCTTGCAGCCGTGCTGGTGATCAAAGGTGGTGATAGTTGGTTTGACATGTAGTAGGCTTCCATCCTTAATGACCATTTCCTTTCGGAGAAAAAGAGATAAGATCGCAGCCCTTCCTCCATTTCCGTATTCCTCGGCTATCTACAGAAAAAGCAAACATCAAATCGTGGATATCCTTTGGTGACTGGCGTGAAATGCCCATTCTGCTGAACAGATCGCGAGAAAGCAAAAAGCAACGGCGAGACGAGGTTCAAAGTCCGGGTACCTCGTGCTCCAAATAAGTCGGGCCCGGCAGAGCTGGGACAGTGCGATTTCCGCGAGAGCCAAGCGCGGTAGGCAGAAACAGGTGAATCCTGGCCGCGCGCGCCTCTCTGGCATGATATACGCCGTGGATTGTAATATAACCTGGTCTCCGTTCTCCGTTTCTCTCCAAGTCCAGCTCGTGACGTGCCAGCCGTAAAGGAACACGCAATACAAGCGTTTCGCCAAGTCCGTCCCTTTTCGCCCTTCTATTTGACCGACGCTCGAGTGTTCGACCCATCCGTCCTTTCTAGAAGCTTTTCCATCCGTGGCAGAAGGAGCATATTAAACAAGTTCGGTCGACAGAGCGACAGGCTTCGGTTCGAGTTCGACGCTTACAGGATGGTGCACTTCGACTTCTTGGGCTTGGTGGGTTGAGGCCTGGGGTTGAGGACAGCACTAAGAGGTAGCGTTGGTTAGCGTTGCCATTCTCCCAAGACCACGGGATTTACCCTCGTGGCTGGACTACAACTGTCATACCGGATGGCCTCGTCGAAAACACTTTTCAGGTTCCGTTGGGTGAGGGCAGAGCACTCGAGGTACTTGTGAGCCTTGATGTCCTTGGCGCACTTCAGCGCCTCGTCGTACGATACCGGCTCCATTCTCTTCTGTCGAAGGCTGTCAAGCGTCTGCTGGTCTTCCCGAAGATCAAGCTTAGTGCCAACAAGTATGATAGGGATGTTGGGCGCATGGTGGTTGATCTCTGGGAACCACTGTCTCATACATCAGCATGCTGTTCCGTGTGGCCTCGGCCAGCCCATCTGATCCGATAGGCTGGCAGGGAAAGTCGACGAACCTTGGCCCTGACGTTGTCAAAGGATGGCGGGCTGACAATGGAGAAGCAGATGAGGAAGACGTCTGTCTGAGGGTAGGAGAGCGGTCGCAGTCTATCGTAATCTTCCTGTCCAGCGGTATCCCACAGTCCCAAGCTGATTGGCTTTCCATCAACCATCACACTCGCAGAGTAGTTGTCAAAGCTGTTGCAGAGGCATTGTCAGAATGATCGTCACTAGTATTGTTGGTGGCTGCAGCAGAGCCGGAGTTGGATGTGAAGCTCGAGATGTGACAGGGGCGGTCAACAAGGGCTGGATGCGCTGGCGTCACGTACACTGTGGGGATGTATTCGCCGGGGAAGGCATTCGTCGTGTAGGAAATGAGCAGACATGTCTGGAGGCGTGGATGTCAGCACTTGATTGCAGGCCATGCCGATTGACGAGCTTGACTGACCTTGCCGACAGCACCATCGCCTGTCACGACGCACTGCAGTTGATGAATTGCATGGTTAGCCCAACTTGCACAAGCCCCTCAGGAGGGAGAGGGGAGGGGGACGACAGCGACCTGCCATCCTTTGTCCGGGCGGTGGGTGCTGGTGCACAAACCTTCAGAGACTGAACCCCAGGTGCAGCCATGTTGTGTTAAGAGATGCACTCGGGAGTGCGACGATGTGCAGAGGCTGAGGTGGTGTTGAGCTTTCCAGGAGGTGGTGGGATGCGACGATGTCCTTGGTTGGGATGTGTCGGTCGGCAAGGTGGAGTTGAAGCAGGATTGGTTTGGGTTGGTTTGGGTTGGACTGGACTGGGCTGGACCGGACCGACTGGTTTGTGAAAGGCGGTCGCAGGTTGCAGGCTGGCTGGAGCAGGGCAGGGCAGATGGATGGGGAGAAGGTCGAACAAGCACTTCTTTGTGATGCAGCAGAAGGTGGACAGGTTAAAGGGCCGGGAGCTATGTGGTTGTAATGCAATGTCGAAAGGTCGCTGTCAAGATCCAAGCTGGGTGCTGCCGCATGAAAGTTAGAAACGTTTTGACACAGCCGGAACAGATTGATGCCGCAAGAGAGGACGGGTACCCGTACACGCTGACGGAGAGGGAGGTGCAGGAGGTGCTGGTGTGCTGGTGCGGGCGGTTGAGAGGGAAGACCCAGGGTCAGACAGGTGGGTAGGGTAAACGGTAGGTACACAGCACCAGAAGCAGCAGATGGGGACCGGCCTAGGGCCGACTTAGCGGGTAGCAGGACGGGTGGCTAGCGGACCACTTTGAGGAGCTCGAGGGGGTCAAGGCGACCGCGCGAGATAGGATGTACCTGTTGACCGCGGGTTGTATGACGGAGCTACCTAACCCAGACCAGCAGGTACCCGACCCGATATGCCAAAGTGGGGTGGGGGGAGTGGGAGTGTGAACTTGGGGAGGGAACACCCTAGGTGCCTCGACGTTCTCGCCCTGTGCAGATCACGACGACCTGAGAAGTTGCTGAGGGGAAGAGTGCAGCAGAGGTAGATAGGAGGAGCAGTAGCAGCAGGAGCAGCAGCAAGAGACTGGGCCACAGGCAGGCAAACAGGCAGGTCAGACGAAGGAAATGGGAATACTGAGTAACAACATACCGATGGCGATGGAGATGGAGATGGCCGGGCAGAGATGCACACAGAAAAGGCGGCAGATTGAGTCGGGTGTTCCCTTTTCCTGGTTTGTTTGGAGAAGGAGGAAAAAGAAAAGCGATCAGCCTACGGGAAACAGAACAAGCTAAAGCTTTGGACTGGCAGGTAGAAGCGCGGTGCTATGTATGTAATAACAATATGAAGAGCGTCAAGGTAGCAAATAGGAGATGCTACTCAAGGGGGCAAGCCCGTGCCTGGTTGAGCGATCTGTGAGGTTGCAATTCGTCTCGAAACGGCCAACGGGACGGAGATCCTGGTGGGGACCGAGTCCCAATTATCCTGTCCTCTATAACGGCTGCCAAAAGCTGAGTGGCTGGTTACGGAACGCCCGCGACCAAACGGCGCGAGCAGCAACGGGCAGGCGGGCGGCTGGCAAGGCGGGAAGCGACGTGTGATGGAATCGGTCGAGTGCACTCGTGCAGCTCGGAGGGAAACAAAAATCTTGGGAACCGGTTCGATGATTGATCGAGTGTGTAGAGTGATAGATTGCTTGTGTGTTCTTGTCTTGTCCGAGAAATTGGAAACTTCGGAAACAGAGCACAGTAGATGAACAACTTCGGATGGCTTGGGGCCCCCAACTCGTCTTACAAGACCAATTCTGGTAAAGGAATCCCATGGATCGTTAGATGTTTGGAGTGGCGGGCTGGCCTATCCGGCTGCTAAGCTTCTTGTCAGGGCGCGATTGAGACCCGGTGAGGCGGGAGAGGGTGTGTCACGGAGAAAGACATGAGGTCCTCTCGGAAACACTTTCGTCCTGTTCTCAGGGACACAGATGCCCAGGGCGAGCTTCAAGGGGGCACACGCATCCATCCATTCATGGTCTCCGGGCGACTGAACGTTCAGTCAATATCGGGCTCATGTATTAGTCCAGTCTCCATACAGCACCAGTTCCGCGGCGGGCATGTGGTGGACTGTGGCAGGTGTCTACTTGAAGTATCTACCTATGCAAGTCTGGACAAGTCATGTCAAGTCGTCCTCATACCTTGGCACGGCATTGGCTGGATATGTTATCGACTACACAACGTGTGCCCCAGCAATCCATCAGCCCATCCCACGGCGAGGCTGTGGGTCGCTACGCCGGCGAGTGCTGTCAGAATGTCGGGTCCTGGCGCGACTTGAGGCAAGTCCTGTAACAAGGCTCTTGGGCATGGAACGCGAGAGGCAGGGACCACCGCCCTCGCCCTGGTTTTAGCCCACCCAGGGGTTGCCGGGCTGGGCCAGGCGTGCCAGGCTGGCCCGGGGCGGAAAGGTGCATTTCGTGATTCGTTGTTTCAAGACTCGTTTGCGACGACACCCTTCCCACGCATCCGCCGCGCTGCTGCTGGGTGTGCCACCGCCCTGCTACGTATGGCCAGAAACGGCCATGGTGTGACACACGCCACAGTTACCCACTCCGGGTCCCCTCTCCTGCTCACTCTGGCTATCTGGGGTCCGGCCTCGTCTAACGGGCCAGGACGGGCCAGCAGCTGACGACACATTCTGCATGTTCCTGCACATACACTGGCCCATTCCCCGGGTCGTGTCAAACCTTCACCTCGCCCTGTCAAGCTGCCCAGGAGCGTCGCGGCCGGGATCCCAACCCGGGCGACAAGGTTGCTAGACGGGAAACCTTGGAACGAACCATGTACACTGGCGAGTCTGGAAGCTGGTCCCCCATGGGGGGGGGGGGGGATTGACGTCTTGAGCGTAGCAGGCAGAGACTTCTTCCACGGGATGGATGCGACAGACGTCATGTCAGTCGATCCGGACGCACGGCAGGCTCACACCTCGCGCATCGCGCATCGCAAAAACCAAGACTTCAGCGTCAGGCCTGAGACAAGCACTCTTGGGACGATTACGATTCGGGAAGACGCTCTCGCTCGGTTATGTCCGACTTCAAAAGGCCGGCGTCGCCAAACCAGTGACAGTGATCACCACATGGATCATCGCAACAGGCTCAGAGCAAAATTTTCGGCTGAATTCAATTCTTGTCTGCCTGTCTGCTCGGTCCCCAGAGGCCAAAGCATTTTCGCCATCTTGATGTGGTACGAGGCAAAAGTGATCCCTAGCCATGCAGGCAGGCGGGCCGTGCTGGAAGTCGGAGCGGGGGGAGCAATGGCCCCGGATCCGGCGCTCATACCTCGGCGGCCTCGCACGAAGTTCACCAGTCCGGCTGGCGGATCCGCACCGAGATCTAACACCGTTCACGGCCTCCTCCCAGGCGGCCACGTAATGTGACGAGATTGCACTGCACTCTCGTTCTCCAGATCGAAAGCTAATTCTACGAATTGACCCAACCTTTCTCACTACTCCGTTACAGGTGCTTCGCTCACACCTCCGGCTGTGCAGAACGAGATTCGACAGCCCCCGGTCCCGACGCGGAATCTAATTGCATTTTCCTTATTCCGTAGAGAACACGCAATTCGACTCGAGGAATAACAGCATGAGATTCACCGAGCTGTCAACGTCCGCTTTACTTCCGGCAGTGGGCTCTCCCAACGACGTTTACCCGCCGTTATGACAGAAGAGACATGTCTCGGAGTATTTCGACCACGTGAACCTGAGCTTCACAGGCTACACAGGCGCGGTCTCGAATTTCAGCGATGCGCACAATAGCTTCCACCATGTCGGCGACCTTGAAACCCAAGCTGCGGGAGCTCCAGACACGAGTGGAGGACGGTGCGCCGTCGCCGGTGCCAGCTTGTTGTCTTCCGTCCGGCATCAGTCTTGATTTCAGTTAATGAGCTCCGCCTTTCCCCAGACAACAGCGTATTTGGCCTTTGAACGGATATATTTCTTCCCCTCAAGATAAAGACGGGGCTTTCTCCCTCCCCCATAGCTTTGAACATGTCTAAGGTAAGCCTCGCTTATGAACCACCATATTAGGTAAGTATTATAACTGGGTTCTGCAACGGTATAGCAGGCCTCATTAGTATAAATATGATATCAAGAAAAACACAGTATTGCTGATACTTCAGAAACCGCGTGCGGGCAAGTGAGTACAGGGCAGCCAGCCTTATCATCCACTCCACTGGTTCATTATTTACTTGGCCTGTCAGCCCTCCGACTGCTGATCTTTCACCCAGAAGATAGTACCAAAGGATCTTGAAATGATTCATTAAGGTCGACTATTGTTGTCTATAAAGCCCTCTCTCTCTCATCAAAGTGGTGATTGTTGGCAATAGCTATTCAATTTATTCGAATGCCTAGGTACATACAAAGCTTAATGAATGCAGCATTCCCGGAAAGGACCTTTATTTTCTGTAATTTACATATTGACTACTGCCATTTTGTTCTGTTTCCCTCTTCTGATAGGTCTCTTGGAACGTGTCCTGAAAATTAAGCGTAAGTTCAGATATAAACTGGTAGATGTAAATGTCTAAACTTTCAGCAGTCCTGATCTGGAGTAGTATCACAATTTCCCTCTATCCATCAGCACTCTATCACCTTTAAAAGCTCTACTTACATGAAAAAAGGTCTACTGAGAAAGTAGACAGCTTCATGAAGGGAGCACTTGAGGCAAAATACTATAAATGTCTATAGAGCCCACATCTTGACTGATTATTGCTATGCTTGCAGGGTTGTCAAATGGCTTGCTAGACCCAATATTGTGTTTCATAGTACTACAGAGATGAATGACCCGACCTATAACTTGATTGGATTATTCAAAGCAAAGATCAGAACTACGTTGCTTGAGTAGCCCTCTCCTCTTCGCTAGCTGAGCATCAAACAGACTCGTCGGTGAAACCGCAGCTCCTCTACTTACAAAGGTACCGTTCGAGTCTGTGATGGGTCCGGTGACTCCAACTCCCCAGTTCACCCCCAGCGGCGGACTCTGGATCCTCACTGCGCCCCTGACATTCCAAGCGACGCCCGCGTTGATGGCCCATCCGTGGCCGGTTCCGGCTGTCCCGCGGTTCACCAACTCCACAGGGGCGCCGGTGTCATCGGCGAGGAATCCGTGCGCCCACCGATGATGCGGGTAGAGCGACTGCCTCGTGCCGCGGGCGACATGACGGACCACCGCGTTGGGCCCTGGTGTTCTGCTCTGTGTGATCACGGCAAACGCCGCGGCGGAGGCGAGGCCGTACTGCCCGCTGTCCTGGACAAGAACCTGCGACCCAGCGATGGAGATATCTGCCGGGTAGCCCGCCGAGTTGTCGGTGACGTTATCACGGTAGAAACCTGCCTCAGAGATGGTGATGCGGCTGGCGTTGCCCTGGACATCAATGAAACTGTTGAACCCCGTGAGGTTGACACGGCGGATGTAGCTGTCGACCGTCCAGGGGGAGATGGATATGGCGGCTGTCAGGCAAGTCTTATTGTATTGCGTTACTCCGGAGCAGGTGGGTGAGAGTGTCACGGAGAAATCCTCCAGACCAATCTCGGCGGAGGTGGGCGGCGGGGCGTACACAGATAGGTACGGGCTCATGTACTTCTTGTCAAGGGTGTCGGTTAGGGGAACTGTGAACGTAATATTGTCCCCAGATATGGACTTGATTACGCGAGGCTGTTGAATGAGTGAACCGACCTGTAAGACATTGGAGTCAGAATGGTTGCAGCAAGAAATCCCACCGGCCACATGCTGCAGGCTAGACGCTTACATCGATCCAGGTCTGTGGCTTTCCATCCCGGACAAGGTCTGCCATGCCATTGTCTCTAATCCATTTAGCTGTAGCAGCTCGGTTGACAAAGACAGTCTGCCCAGCACGGAGGCCTTTGGTGTCACTGACGGTGACGACGCTGGAACCAATGCCAACAAATGAGTTTGTTATGCTGCTGGAGACAGAGGGATTCACTTGGCGGCTTGTTCCATTCCCCATGCTGAACACTGGCTGCTGCCAGTTGGGCATTTTGGTGAGAGACAATTTCGTGGAAGAAACGCCGGAACCCCTCAGGACGACATTGCTGGTGAGATTAAGCCCGGAGGAGATCGAGAAAGTCCCTTTTCCCAGCTTGACAGCACCGCCTCCGGCCGCCGAGACTTGATTCAAGGCGGATTGGATACGAGAAGTCTGGTCGCCACTCGCGGCATTCAACGTAATTAGGGGAGCAATCGAAGATGGAAGGGGACTGTCCGAGGAATGGTACCCAGCGAAGCTAAAGTCAGGGAGATGGTTACCATGACCGTCTGTGATCGTGGTCCAGTCAACTGTGACAAGACCACTACAGTAGCCGAACATGAGCAACCAGGTCACAAGTAGAGCTTGGCATCGGTGCATTGTGACTGAATTGTTTTGGAAGTGATGTGAATATTTGTTGAATGTACTAGTAAGGATGAACAACGGTCTTGGTATGAATATGATCCCATCCAAATTCTTTGCATTTATACTTTCTGAGCCCCACAGCAATAGGTCACAATTTGAGTATGGGTTACAAGTCTGAACTAGCTGAGGGTCAGCAGACTGCTAAGTGTTCCCTATCTTGATGGTAAGGCGAACTGGAATTTCCTCGTGACATGGAAAACTTCGGCCTTGGAGTTAGCCATGGCGGTGGCTGTAAATTAGGGCAGGAAGATGTATTTGGCAGGTGACTGAACGCCCAGGTAGAACGAAGTTATACAATGTATGGTCGAAGGTCACATTAATGGAGTGCTGCGAAAGCAGCCACTCAACGTTTTCTGTCACAAGTCTGATGCCTCGTGTTACCCACCAGGCTGAAAGCCACCTTCTTCCTCATCCGATCATAAGCGGTTGATCGTGAAGGGATCCTTGCACTTCGATGCTGTTAGGCAAACAGCGAGGCAAATGCCATGGCATTACGTGGATGTTCTCACCGCTCCTTCTTCTCCTCTGTGCCTCCTCCGTTTGTATCACACACCTCGATCGGACTTCGCCCTCGACTATGATCTGACCACGACTGGTTGATTGGACAGTTATTATGATCTTGACGACATAAGGCAGACAGCAAGGCACTTCTCGGAGTACAATATTTACTGCATTTATTCAGGTACATGAAAGCTTTCTTAAAACAAGAAGAGGGTTTGCTGTTTTCAAAGTCTATCTAGATAGTTCCTTTCTAAGTCGTAGATACTCTCAAACTTTCTTCCATCCTCAAGACTGGAAGCTTTTCGAATCCAGCCCTTCTTCTTGGCAATAGCAAATACAATTGCAATGCCTGTGGCTCCGAAAGACACACCCTCCCAGCGGTATAAATGTTTCAGAACGTCAGATGTGCCCGAGACACGCGGAAATCGAATCAGCTGGCCACATGTTACCACCCAGGAGAACACAGTAGTGAACATATTGTCTCGCTCAGCCTCAATGCCTAGCTCCTCTACGGTCGAGACATGGGTACCTTTTGGTCATCAGGTCGAGCCAATATTCGACACTCGCCGATCACAGCGTAAGAGGCGCCATCCTGCGAGATCTCCAGCGGCCGTTTTCGAGGAAACCAGGCCTGAGACTGGGTCCCTGATCCCGGAAGCCCACACACCAGTGAGTTCACCTTGTTGCACTTTCATAGTCACAAGCGGTTGAACGAGACCTTTAGCATTTGGAACAGAAGTCGCTTCATGAATGGGGCTGGGATATAGGCTGCTTGGTCTTGGGATTCGCAGCAATGGCCACCTTGGTGGTGCTGCTAGCCTGCAATGACCGAAAGCCCTTGCAACCTTGGGTGCTGGGAATCACGCTCAACAGTGTCATTGCCGTACTTTCCTTTATATGGAAGGGGTGCGTGACCTCCGTTTGTTCGGACTGTATCGGTCAGCTGAAGTGGCAATGGTTCCAAAAGGAGAGACGATTGATCGATATGGAGTTGTTCGACGAGGCCAGCCGTGGCGGAGCGTCGGGTATACGACGTCTCATGATGATTCCCTGGGCCCGCGCCCGACTTGCCGGACTCCTGATCGGTTTGAGCATGGTATTTGATCCCTTTGTGCAACAGCTCGTCAGCTTTCCGACAACTACGGCGAGAACTCCTTCCCAAGATGTGAAGGCCATGCGAGGCGTAACATATGCCATGGGACCACTTGATTCAGAATCAGGTATAGCCTTTGCGTCCGATTCTGCCATACCAAAACGAAGGCTAACTGCTATCTAGTGCAAGCTGACCTGAAGGCAGGACGTGAAGATCATTATTTTGCTAGCACTATCATGCCGGCTGTATTCTTCAGAGAGTCATGCTACACCAAGGAATACTACGCATCAAGAAACCTCATCTGCCCCTCACCATTTAATTGCACATGGGATGAATTTCCCACACTGGGCCTTTGTTACCGAATAGCGGAATTGAGCGAGACTGACTGGGAGACTAATTGTCAGCCAAGCGATGACAGCGAATGCTCATACAATATACGCGGAATAACCCAGTTCGAGATCACTCCGAGCTTCAATTTCGAATCTAAGGAGGTGTCACCCATTATTTCGCAACAGTGGCTCAACATTAGCAGGCCCTTATTGACGCTTATAACCATGAAAAGACACAATCTCGACACGGTGGAATACAGACTCCTCAACATCACCATCGCCAGCTTCTATCCTTGTGTCTACACTGCTTCCGCTAACGTCACCAACGGGGTCTACACTTTCCGCTTTCTCCATTCGTGGCGCAACGAATCTGCTCTGATGCCCAGCAACAGTATAACTGCAAATCTTCCAGATGTATTTATGACTCCCACCCAAGACGAACTTCAACTAGATGGTACGCCTTTCGGAACCGCCACATACCACATCCCCGGCCCCGTTGCCGACCTCATGCGTACCACACTGAGGTCCATCCTGGTGGTTCGTGCCGGTTTCAGTTCCAACGGATCCATCGAGGCAGTCTATGCCTACAAGGGAAATGGTAACTCCGATCTTGGTGCTGAAAGCTTCCTCACAACAGGCGCTTTGTGGGAGAAGATCTTTAGAAGTGTCGTAATTAGTGCCAGTTCTTACATGCGGGGGACTGGCGAGAACAAAGAACATTTGGTTATGGGATATCAAGTCACCCAATTTACTATGATAAATGTACGATGGGAATGGCTTACTCTGCCTGCGGGTTTGTTTATTTTGACCATCGTTTTCTTCATCATAACTGAACGGACAAATCGGCGTTTGCCGGCATACAAGAATTCCGTCTTACCTCTTTTCTTCCTTTCCAAGTCGCAAGAGGAGCAGACTTTGCTGAAGACGTTTGCGAAACACGAATTGGAGGAAAAGGCGAGATCAACTCCTGTGAAATTTGAATTGGTTAGGAGCAAGGAATAGGTATCGTTCGGAGGTTCTCTTTCAGAACATGAAGCTAGCTGGAGTAAAGTCATTTTGACTAAGAAGAGTTTCAGTTTCCAGGGCTAAGTCACCGTCATTCATAGGAGAATTCAAATATTCTAAACCCCAACACCTACAAAGACAACTTTGCCGGCCAGCCTACCAGTAGAGGCACCGTGATGAGCGCGAGAGGTACACGGCCTGGTTGGACACACAGTCTGCACCTGAGCAAGGAGTACTGACTTGTTAGCAAGAACTTGAACGACCGGTACTCAGTCATATTTTCTTCACGGAAACCTGTACTGGGCTCAAGACTGGCTTAGGTTTATACAATATGAGTCCTGGATCTTGGCTCCAGACAGTCGGGAAGTTTGGTACGGTTTTGAGGTTGTAAACCATAGGAAGTCCGCCAGAGCAATGACAATGTGAATGTACTGAATTTCCCTGCTTTATAAAGACACTAGGATTTTGTCATCCGGATATGGAAAAGCTATAAGTCAACAGAAGCTGCGGGCGATAGGCAATGTAGCCAGACGTAGAATGGCATGGGGAATTCAACCTGGGAGCTGGGGCCACCTGCCGATAGGCGCGCCCCACCCAGGTTAGCAAGGTTCCCGCTATGCAAACCCCTGCCGTGGGTCGCACAGTCCCCAAAGTTGGAGCTCCCCAGACGCGTCAGGCGCGTCTGGTTGCATCTACATGGACATCAAGCAATGACGGACTTCCTACATCTCTTGACTCCACACGTCTCTCCACACCCACCATCGTAAATTCGACGACACCTTTAGCAAGGCAAAAGCGGATACCAGCAGCTATGCTGGAGTTCTAAATGGCAGATGACCAGAGCTCGGGTGAGCAGCAGCTCCCCATTCGGCCTCGTTCATCACGACCCAAAATGTCGTCCCCAACCCGCCAGCGCAGTCCCTCCAAGTCTACGCCCCGTCGCAGCTCATCGCACCCACCCAAAAACAACGATGCCGCCGCCGCCGCCGCCCAGCAAACCCCGAACGTCTCTCGAGCCTCCGCGCCGCCGTCCTCCGCCGCGCGCTTCTCCATCCGCACACCCGGCAACCAGGTGCTCGACTTCCGGTCGTCGCGCCACCTGCTCTCCGCTTCAGGTCGCAAGGGAGCAGGAGCCGGCGCAGGCAGTGCCGTCCCCACCCAATTCACACCCCATGGCCGCGCCGCCATCCGCGCACTGGACTCCCGACGCGCCGCCATCAACGAGATCAACACTCCTGGCCGGAACCGCCGGCGCTCAGTACGCGACCAGAGGGAGACGCCGCGCGATCTGCTGCGGGCCCTGAGCCGTACCCTGGCCCCAAAGTCCAAGGTGATCACGACGTCGTCGAGCTCATCGCCGGATGATCCCAGCAACAACAGTACCCGCAGGCGGGGCGGGCGCAGTCAGAGTCGAGGCAGGAGAGGCGGGCAGGTCACGATACCCGAAGACCCCGATGATAGCGATGAGTTCCCCATCGACAGACCGCGGCTGTCGCTGCCGATCGACGACGTTAGTGACGACGATCTGCGACCGCCGCGGACGTCCGGGCTGGAGGATCTCGAGGACAACTTCACAATGCAGAGCATAGAGCTGGCCCGTAGGCAGACTCTGGACAACCAGCGGTATTCGATGCGCATGAGTGACTACGGACCTATGAACGACCTCCCGAGCGACGACGATGTCGGTATCGACTCGGCCTTCTTTCCCCGGACTAATTGGGACGGCGACGAGGGCGACGAATCCGGCATGGCGGGTCTAGGTGACGACGACGCTACTTTGGAGCGGATCGACGATGATGAGGCTGGTCGCCGAGAGACGCTGGGGAGTTTCGGGGCTATTGACGTGAACTTTGACGAGGCCGACCAGAGCACAGTCATGCTACAGCCACAAGTCGAGTCGAGTCCCAGGAGAGAAAGCTTCTCATCCCCACGAAACGAGGCTTTTGGAATGGAGGACGCCCCTCTGCCTGAAGAAATGGAGGTCGACGAGAACGGCAACCAGTCGCTAGGACTGCGTGGAGACGGCGAGGGTGAAGCCGAAGGTGATAGTGACATTGATTTCGGCGACTTGGCCTCGGAAGCAGCCGCCGCAGAGGTTGTCGGACAGACGACCAAGCCATCGATATCAAGCCGACTGAAGAAGCCTGGCAAGAGGATTTCCCAGCATGGCATCGAATACCCTTCGCTTCCCCCAGGGGTCGTCAAGAGAGTTGCGCAACGATTCGCTGGCAAGTCGAAGATTTCTCCAGACACCTTGGCAGCCCTGGTGCAGGCGTCCGACTGGTTCTTTGAACAGCTCGGGGACGACTTGTCTGCATACGCCAACCATGCGAATCGAAAGACGATCGAGGAGAGTGATATGTTGACTCTGATGAGGAGGTACGTGGCGTCCTTTTTGACTCGGTTTGCAGCAGGGTATCATCGTAATATTGTACATTTTGTACAGGCGTTGCTAACCAAGTTATCTTCTCCCCGTCAGACAACGGCAGATCAATGCCAACACGACGCCATTCGCGCTCGCACAGCGTTATTTGCCACGGGAGCTCCTACAAGAGCTGCGAATGCCTCCTCCGGGACGGGTAAAGGCTAAGAAACGCCGCAGGTCCCCATCGGTTGGCGACGACGGCGGTGTAACATGAGGGGCATGATAGCCCAAGTTCGATTTTCAGACCACTCGTATTAATCACCAGTGCTTGTTCATACGAACGCGCTTGGAGATGTCTGCAGGCGGCTTCCTGATGACCATCCACAACATGATGGAGGTGGCGAGGGACAAGCTGTACCTACGGAGAAGTCTCAGCATGTGCTGCTCCTGCAAGCGCGCTGACAGGTGAGACGAGGAAAGGGACTTACCAGGTGAAGATATACTGAGCGTGGTTGTTCCTCAGGTTCACCTCAGCGGGCCTCCCGATGGGGATGCCCTTTTGCTCGTACTCCATGAGCTCCATGTAATTGGGGTCTGTACAGCGCCGTCAGCAACCAATCCTAGTTGTACGGAAGAAGCAATATAGCATCAATATTGCACATAGACAGTGGTCATCACTCACCCATGGTAGCCTCAATCCACACAGGCTGGGCCCCCGTTAGCTCAGCCATCTGCTTCACATCTGGGAAGTAGAACTCCCCCTTGTCCGGCCTGTTGTCGGGCGTGAACATGTTCTTCTTCCACGGCTTCCTCAACAGGCCCTGGACCGTCACCTCACCCGTAGGCAGGCTGTCCCTCGCCCTTGCGCGCTGGTCCTTGAGCCTCTTGGGGATCCAACCCCTGTTGACCAGCACCGTGCTCCCATCGGCCCTCTCGAGCGGCGTGACGACCATGAACCCCTGCTCGCCGTCGCGCATGCGCGGGCCGATGAGCATCTCGCGGTCGTGGCGCAGGGTGCCGGAGCAGTAGACGCGGCGGTAGTCAAAGTCCTCGGCGACGGCGTCCGGGTCGACGCGGGGCGGCAGCGGCAGCGGCTCGCGGAACAGGCGGTCCTCGCACTTGGCGATCAGGTCCGTCTTCCACTGCAGCCGCTGCACCTGCCAGCACCCCAGCGCGAACGCCGTCACGGGGATGACGGCCAGGATGATCAGCCCCGGGCCGTGGCGCCGCCCCGCGCGCACCAGGTTCGGCGGGTTGTCGAGGATCGACGTGAAGTTTGGGTCGTCGGCGGGCTGGGGCTTGTCGTGGCGCCTTGCGGACTGGCTGAACGGTCGTCTGGGGGCTGAGTTTGGTGGTGATGGTGTGGCTCGAGGTGCCTTGGGGCTTGGATTCGCGGTCCTTCGGAGTGTGTGGTGTGCCTGGGAAGGCCTTACTAGACGGGTGAAGGCCCTCATTCTCGATAGGAGAGGTATGCAGCTCCAGTACTGGATTGTCGAGTGGCCGTGTGTAGGCGGGGAAAAGTGCGTGATACTTGCCGGCGGATTGAAGCGATTCGGCCGGAGCTTCGGCGGGCTCAATGGGAAAAGTTTCGGCGATGATGCAACGGTTACTCTAGCGATTGGCCAGAGAGCTTCAGAGCTCCAGGCCTAGCTCCTGGGGCGGGACCACCTAGCTATGTCACACCCACGGCAGCTTACTACACATGCTACAGTAGTGTCGACTACTTGTACTCGCAACTTATAACTCCCGACCTAACCTCGTACCTGAGTGACATTGACGGGAAAGGTGTCAACTGGACTAATAATTTGTCAAGCGAGTCACTACAGGTCAAACGCTCTTATCAATTTGAACTATTTCGGCTGCTCAACTTGCACTCGAGAAATCCGAGCCTCACATCCTCATTCTACTTTTGCAGCCTGCACGTTCGTCGTCAGTTGAAGTAACAACGAACGTCATCTAACTCGTGTTGTCTAACGAAGCAACAAAGCCCCCCCGCGAGATGTTTTTCACCGGCACGCTCCAGGAGGGCATCTCCAAGGCTCTTCAAGAAACCAAACTCGTGGTCTGCTTCGTGACAGATGACGAGGAGGAGAGCAAGACCTGGGAGAATGAGTTTCTCACCGACGAGGCCGTGGCGCCCTTGCTGGAGAAGGACGCCGTGTCCCTGCGGCTCCAAGCTGGCTCCCAGGAGGCTGGCTACCTGGCTGCCATCTTCCCCTTGCCCAAGAACCCGACCCTGGTTATCATCAAGAACGGCGAGTTGAAGGAGTACATCTCTGCAGGCACGTCTAGGGAGGAATTCGTGAGGCGGGTCAGTGGGGCTTTCCAGGCACAGGCGGCTGGTGCTACCCCGGCTGCGCAGCCAAGCAGCGCGCCTGATGCTGCCACGACCGTGACCTCGGAGGCCCCGTCGTCGGAATCTCAGACCCCCGGCGAGAACACACCGGCGTCATCAAGCACCCCTTCATCATCAGAGCAGCAAGGCCAGCCCTCCATAGCCGCCATCACCCAGGAAGCCGAGGTGCGCCGGCAGGCAGCCCGCAAGGAGCGAGAGGCACTGGAGAAGCGCCGCCGAGAGAAGGAAGCGGAGCAGCAGGCCCAGGACCCGGCGAAGTCGAAGCAGAACGACGCCAAGAAGAAGGCGGCTCAACAGCTCGCAGAGCGCCAGCGCCAGGCGCGCGAGGACAGGGCGAGGGTGCTGAAGCGCATCGAGGACGACAGGGCAGAGCGCAAGGCACGCGACGAGAACAACCGCGTGGCCAGGGAGATGGAGCGCAGGGCTGCCGCCGGCGAGGACGTCGAGGAGGTTACCGCCGCCGCTGGCGAGCCCGCACCGACCGGCATGTCGCGGCGGCAGCACGACCAGTGCGCCCTGCAGGCGCGCCTGTTCGACGGCTCGACGATCCGCACCCGGCTACCGGCGACGGCCACCCTCAGTCAGGACGTGAGGAAGTGGATTGACGAGACCCGCACGGACGGGAAGACCCCTTACTCTTTCAAGGTCATCCTCACGCCTCTGCCGAACCGCTCTATCGATCCCGCCACGGAGGAGGACCAGACACTCGAGGAACTGGGGCTCACTCCGAGCTCGACGCTGGTGCTTGCGCCCGTGGACCGGCCGGTGCCCGCATACCCGAGCATCAACGCCGGCCTGTACAACCCGGTGTCACACCTGATCGCAGCGGTTCTGGCGTTCATCGGAGGCATCCTGGGAAGCATCACTGGCGCGGTGACAGGCTCGGGCAGCGGGGGAAACGACGCAAACAGTGGGGCCGGACAGCAGGCTGCGCCAGAGCAGCAAGACCGGAACCAGGGACAGACTACAGGGCGGGATGGGGGCAGTGCGAGTCGGATCAAGGGGTTCCAGAACCCGGATGACCGAAAGAGGGACCAACAGCTTTACAACGGGAACTCGGTAAGTCAACTTACAAGCTCTCGGCCCGGAGGGTTCGCGCTTTGAAGGCTAGAAAGCAGCTAACAACTCACAGCTGAACTTCGAGCCGAGGAAGGACGAGGATGACAAGGACAAGTAGTGATTTGGCTTCGTGCCGGAACGGCTGCCATGCTGTCTTGACAATGTATTTTTACTGTTTTTAGAAGCAAGTCCAGTGGTTGCTGTGCCATATCGCAATGCAACGCATCCAAATAAATGCTCTTGATGAGTTGAGATGTCCCATGCTTCTCGGCCAACCCATCTGCATCCAACACCATCCTTCCTGCTGTATCGTGACACGCCCGGCGATTCCCTTGCCGCACTCAGACGGGCCAGATAATCCCAGATGCCCAGCTCAACCTTGCAGGTCCCATCCCCCCCTTCTGCCTGTCCCATCTAGTACTGGCTGGCGGCAGACTGGCAGGCCTTGAGCTGCTCCATGTACCACCCGCAGATGGACATGTTGCCCTGGTGCTCGTCCATGCAGTTCGTGAAGCTCTTGGTGGCGAGGGAGCAGTTGGGGCCCCACTGGTCGTTCTGGGCTTGCTGCGCGACCTGTGGCGAGGCCTGGGCGGGTGCCTCGGCAGAGCCGCCGCCACCGAACATGCCGCCGATGGCATGGCCGATCGAGGAGCCTACGGCGACACCACTGCACACCTTGTCCGTTAGCCAATTGTTCTTCATTTGCTCAAGCAGATATGTGTTTCAGCCATTCCCGTGGGGCCGAACCACGGGCGTATCACTCGTTCCCGTCTCTTATCGTGCATATATCATGAATATTATAACTGGTTCGAGGGTCAGACGTACGCAGCTGTGGAAGCCATCTGGCCGAACAGGCCGGGGCCTTGGGAGGCAGGTGCCTGGGCGCCGGGGGCAGGCTGGTGGGGGGTCTGGGTGGCGGGCGCGGCGTATGAAGTCGCAGGCCGGGTCTGCTGCTGGGAAGTCGGCGCAGCGGGCGCGCGCGAGGGGACGGTGGGGCGCGAAGGGGCGCGGCCGGCGGATCGTTGACGAGGCATTGTGGGTGTGTGGTGGGAGGTGTCTCGACGAGATTGTAGAGAAGGGGAAAATGTGGTGGTTATTGCGGAGGTTTGGAGTTGAGGTTGAGGTTGGAGAAAAACCCCGAGGTTGAAAGCTACGGTTGAATCAATGGAATGAATGCGCCGAGAAAATTCATGGTTAGGTAAGTAAGCACGGAAGCCAATAGAAGCATGCTGATTTCACCCGTGGAGACCCCTGGAGCCGGTGTGCATACAGGGGACTCTGGGGAGCCTGCAGACGATGTCATTCTCCACTGGGCTTCCAGTAACTGGGGCATTTCTATCCGGAATGCGAATTTGCATTTGCAGTCTCCTCCACTGCGACCCCTCGGCCTCCTGGCAACTGGGCCGACAGCGGGAGTCTTGACATTTGTCCTGCATAGCTATAGACAACTGAAGCACCACTGAGCTCGCTATACGGTCTTGACTTTATTAGAAGAATTATGTCGCCTTGAGGTAGCTTCTCATGATGTTGTTTGTAACAAGTATTCCCCCTACTCCGGGTTGACCATCTTGTGGGAAGGTCATAGATAGACACTCTTACGTTTCAAGTCACTTTCTTCGAGCTTGACTTGAAGTACTCTCCGCCAACTTTGGGGACATAGTACTCAGAATAAGCACCTTTGTAGCCAAAGACAAGCCTCCCGATGGCCGCCATCACCCACATGAACAGAGCGTTGACCAAGCACCGCACATGCTCACCCCCAGGGACCCAGAGGAAGTCCCCCGGCATCCAGCAGTCGCTCAGGAAGATGCAGAGCTGCAGCACGCTCGGAGACACCCCGGCCACCCTACAGTCGTTGAGGTAGGTCAAGGTATTGCTGAAGAAGCGCCTCTCCATCTCGTACCGCTGCGCGTCGTACCGGTACAGTATCGACAGCGGCTGCGTGCTCCCCGGCACGTTCTCGAAGCGGTGGGCCACGAACCTCGGGATGGTGATGTTGTCGCCAGCCTTGAGGTAGATCGTTTTGCCTCGCAGGTACCATAGGCCCTCCCCTGACTCGACGTGGAAGGATTCCGTCTGTAGTAGATGGTAGTGGCTGATTGGGGCTTTATGGTGCGTCAGTAAAATGGTGTCGCTCAGATAGGATGGACCAGATAGGATATAGGGAGATGTCATACCCATGAAACTGCGTGTTCCGTCAGACCACTTATTATCAGGCGGGACTACCTGACGGCCAAAGTATTCCGTGCCTGGAGCAAAGAACTCATTTACTGCGCGGCCGTCGTCATATAGGATTGGATTTGAGTGCGCAACCTGGCTGCGAGGCACCACGGTGGGCTTGAGCAGCTGGGAGAGCGACATCTTGACTGATGAAAGAGACTGCAGGAAGTCGACAATTACTGTGGAGTGGCGGAGACGACTTCAGAATATAGATTGTCTACGGGTAGCTGGGGCTGGAGCTGTAGTTGACGCCCAACCTCGCCCTTCGGCGCTCGGTTGGTGTGCATCGCAGCTGACCTCCAACGCTACTACTAAAGCACAATCCTTAGACTGTTCCTGCGGGGCGATCGTGGACAGCCGCATCGCGGGCACCATGTGACGGGGCCAAGCATATATTTCACTCGCTCAGAATATGAATGGCTCTGCGAAGATGAAGAACGTTGAAGAACCATGACTATCCGTTGGCACTCTTTGCTCACTTTGACGATGGCTTCGTGTCAGCCGGTATAAAACGTTGTAATCAGATCCTCGTCCCCCAATTCCTCAGCTATGTGTGTTCGCAGTAAGTAGATGTTGACCGGAGAATTCGATCTTCATTGATGGGTATCTCTTGTTAATCCAATGCACCAAATGCTCCAAGCCAAGTAACCAAGACCTGGACGTTTGCCCACTCAGTCTAAGCCATATGTCTGTCTGCCTGTATACATCGTCAGCCAACGTGAAACAAGCACTCAACTCGGGCCTGTTCCGTACCTGATGATGCCAAAATCGACCTCATTCAATCTCAACCTGCTTGAAGCCGCTCTGCTAGCAGCACGATTTGTTGTGTCTAGTCGATGTGGCCAATCCCGAAATGATTGACCCAATACTAGCTCATTTCTTCTTGTCCTTCTTGGATTTCTTATCCTTGTTCCCCCTATCGCCCCTGCCCTTTCTTACCTTCTTCCTGTCGGGCTCGTTCACCTCTCCTTCCTCCGCGGCGCTGTTCGCAGCCGAGCTCTCGGCCGCCGCGGCTTTTGAGCTCTCGGCGGATATCAGGTCTGCGACCGCAGAGGAGGCATCGG
The DNA here is from genome assembly GCA_037177825.1 of Diaporthe sp. P3_1W. Taxonomy (NCBI): domain Eukaryota; kingdom Fungi; phylum Ascomycota; class Sordariomycetes; order Diaporthales; family Diaporthaceae; genus Diaporthe; species Diaporthe sp. P3_1W. Next base: position 8,476,736 of record JBAFXB010000001.1, read on the forward strand.
AGTCCTCGGCGGGCCGTTTCTTGTTCATCCTGGCCTGGATGGCCGCCTTTGCACGCTCCTTCGCTAGCTGCTCCTTGAGCTTTGTATCAACTTCCTTGTTGTCACCAGCCTGGGACTTGGTCAGCAAACAGTTACCCAGTAAAGGTGGATGTTCCGTTTGAAAATTAACACAAACAGAATGGTTAGACCGTTGTCATCTGTTCACTTACCAAGTCAGCCTTGATGAACCGGATGGCAGCCTGCGTGTTCACGCTCTGTGTACGCTGCTCAGGCGGCTCCTCAGCTTTCTTGATCTTCTCATAGTACTGCCGCACGCGGGCGAGTTCCTTGAACACTGGGTGCTCCTTGACGTCTGTTCCGTTGAGGCGCAGGGCTGAGAACAAGGCCGTCTCTATTGAGTATGTGGCGAGGACGTAGAGTTTGGCCTTGTCAAGCAGGGGCAGCTTAGAGGCGACTTCCCCCAAGTTGGTCAGGATTGGCCTCAGTGAGTCCTCGAGCTTGTCCAAGTCGCCGTCGAGACGGTCGAGATGGGGTGTGATGTCCGACACATCAGCCATTGTGGGCGACCTGTTGTTGCCACTGTGAGGGGATTCGGGAGTCTCAGTGATCCCAATAATCCTGGCACGTTGAAATATGTAGGGGGCAATGAGATAGAGTGGGTTGGACTGTGGTCGTTGTCTTCACTTGTGAACACAAAGAACGGATGGGAAGATCGAAAAGTTCGATAAGACTGATTTGGGACTTTGTTGATGAATGCAGAGATTCGTACCGGTAAAATCGGCGGTTTTACCGGGCACGGACCACCCTGGTTACGTGACCTCCCCCAATATCACCGCAGTGCCCTTTGCAGCTGCAACCACCAGCGCCCTGCGTAGCCTCCATCATCACCAAACGCAACACAACCACCCTATGTCAACGCCCCGTTGAATCGACTAATTACTTGTCGGCATTAATTAATTTAGCATTAAAAACAACGTTTAATCACTCAAATTTCGTTTTTCTGGTGTTGCAGGGATAGCGCAGCTTCCAGATTACTCTAGTCTCAAGATATATTAACAGACTAACTATAGAAGGGCATTCAAAACAAGACCACGATCCATACACACTAGATACAAAACGATACACCACGCAATTAAGTTCAAAAGAGTGCACTCAATCAATTTACAACCTCAGAAAGTGCAAAAAAAGCTACTTATGACGAGGGTAACGATAATATCGTTGCTAAAGTCAACCTAACGTTGCCCCATACTAATTTGGTGGCAGGGCACTCATTGCGCGCTAGGGCTAAAATTAGCTAAGTGGGTGGTCCGTGCCCGGTAAAACCGCCAATTTTACCGGTACGAATCTCTGCATTCTTGTTGATAAGGTACATGCTGCATGTACCGCGTATTTGCAGCAGGGATGTGGAGGGTCGTTCCGGAGCAGCGGGTCAGGCTAGATACAGACAGACCCCTGCCTAAAAATTTAGAGGACTGGTCTTGGACTGCATGGAAAATGTCGCCGTCATCCAGGCCGACCTCGAATTAAGACCTTTGCCTCCTGCGCAAGGTCGGATGTCCGTATCTCCCGGCAAAAAATGACACAGAAGACAGCCCCTCCTGTCACTGGATGATCCGACTCGGCGAGCGCTGTCCAAGCAGAACCGCACATCCATATCCGCCATCCCGCGGAAGGGCACGAGAGCGCCCAACGAATCCGGACAGTCCAGCACCAGGAGAGCACCCTCGGCGCCTCCAGCTTCCAGAGGCGCTCGCTCAATTTCGACCACGCGTCTCTACTAGGATTACTCCAGTACTATGATTTTGAAGAGGTGCTGAAGACGTCGTTCAATCTGTATTCCTTACGCAGCAGCCTACCGCGGTCGCGGGTGTTTGCGCGAATACCTCACAGACACACATCATGGAGCCGCGGTAGCATCACTGTGGGCCGGGGGGCCTTGCGAGGATATTCTTCAGACCAGGCCGCCGCCGCCGCAACGGAATCACCGCCTGAACCCAAGACTCAACAAGATGACGAAGAACTTCCAGATCAAGGGCGTTACGACCCCTTCTCCAAGCGTCCCAGTCTTCGAAGACTACTCGACGACGTTGGCGAGCAGAGTCCCTACGAGATAGACTCCATTGCCGACAAAAAACACACACCCATAGGGTTGACATACTCTACCGACGCAAGAGGGCCGCGGGCAATGCCGCAGGAAGAAGAATGCAAGCGAATCCACATCTTAGGATACGACCCCCGCGCGTACTACATAGCCCACGAGCTAGCTGGAAACCAGCATCTCGACCCTGTCAAACTTCTTGTCCACAAAAGAAACGTAATGAGGTCATGGCAATTGGAGGGCGAGCAAGTCAGTGTGTGGAAGGGAACCCAGAGGAGCAGCCAAGGCCGCGGCCGCGCAGAGGCTGAATGGATAGGTCGGGGCCGGAACGAGCCAAACAACGAGCACATCGACCAATTGATCGTGACGCTCGCCTGCGGCGTGACCAAGACCGCGCTCGAGAACATCATTCACAGAATCGACAACCGCACGACCATATGCTTTGTCCAGGACGGCTTAGGTATGATCGAGCACTTGAACGCGACGCTCTTTCCGGACCCAACGACGCGGCCACACTACGTGCTGGGACACATGTCTGCCTCACTGGGATACAACAAGCAATGGTTCTTTGGGGCAAAGCTGAGGGAACCAGGAAAGCTGTTTCTGCACGCCGTGGAGAGGGGTGTAGATCTGTCGCCTATGTTCAAGTTCCACCCACCAGTGGAGCGGCGTTCAAATGCGACACAGTTCTTGCGGACACTGGTGACGACACCTGGATTGCATGCGGGCGGGTATAATTTGGAGAACTGGCTCATAAAGAAGCTCCCTGCACTGGTCTTCAGCAGCGTCATCGAGCCGATGGCCGTCGTTCTTGATACGACTTACGACAACCTTCCGGGTAACGAGCACGCCATCCAGCTGGCCGATGAGCTACTGGACGAGCTGTTCAACGTGATCATGGCGCTGCCCGAGCTCACCAACTCATCAAAGGTGGTGGAGCACTGCGGGCTGGGCACGCTGCGCAAGAAGACGATCCAGCGGCTGTGGGAGAAGGGTTCGTCGCAGAGCAACATGCTCAGTCGCGTGCGCGCGGGCCAATGGGTCGACATCGACTACCTCAACGGGTATTTCATAAGGAGGGCCCGGGAGCTGGGCATCAAGGTCCCGCAGAACGAAACGGTGGTTGACATAGTCAAGGCGAGGATAGCAAAGCGGAGGGACGAGTTGAGGAACGTGATTCCCTTTGAGTCCGACAATGCTCCGAACAAGCCTGCCTTCTGAAGGCAACATTTGTATTACGATTGGGTTATCAGGCATGCATAGCGCCGGGCCTCGTTACGAACGATCAAAGGGAGAACCCGTGCACGTATTTTTATGAGCCTCCGTGGTACACCACTCCTGTCACATATGCCTTTATAAAAATGAACACTAGATATTATGAACAATGCTTACCTTGTCACCACTGAAAGCTCCACCTGCATATATTCACAAGAATTGAACCTTACCCTTGCCGTTCTGAGGCAACTGTGACCAGAACAAGTCAATACCATCGAATCAACTGGATTTGGTCAATATTTCAAAGTAGAGAAAGGTGGTTTACCCGAAGAAATCGGGGTCCTATCGATAGCTTCCCTCCTGCCTGCCCGTCTCCAACTGACCCCGCCAAATTTCCACAGCGAAGAGCGCGGTGATCCACGCGAGCTTCCCCAGCACCCCCAGCATAACTCTTTTCAACCTTGCCTAGTCATTCCGAAACTCACAACCATGGAAGACGCAGAACTCGAACAGGTACAGGCGACCCTGGCGACAAGTCCCGGCTGATTGGGGATGCCATGCTGACTTTCCATCCATAGATCCGCAAAGCTCGTCTGGAGCAGCTCAAGGCGCAGTCAGGCGGGGGAGCCGGTGCGAGAGCAGGAGCAGGAGGAGCTGGCGGCTCAGGCCAGGGATCAGCCGAGCAGCAGAAGTAAGTGATCGCGCTCAGAACAAGCGCCGCCTCCTTGGTCGGAAGGCTATGCTAACGATCGTCTTTTTCAGGCAACAAGAAGGTGCGTAACTACCATCCCCAGCAGATACACGCCGCCACCACCACGATCCCCCACGACGACTGTCGCGTGACTCCTCGACGACCGCTCAACCAGCGACACCACCATGACCCACGACCCTCCACGTCCAACTCGCCCTTGCGCCGAACAGGAGAACACCCCCAGGCTGACTTGCTCCCCCAACAGCCGAGGCCCGGCAGTCCATCCTCAACCAGATCCTGCACCCGGAGGCGGCAGATCGGCTGGGCCGCATCCGGCTGGTCAAGGAGGAGCGGGCGGCGGACGTCGAGAACAGGCTCATCATGCTGGCGCGGTCGGGACAGCTGCAGCAGAAGGTGACCGAGGCCCAGCTCAAGGACCTGCTCGCCGCGGTGTCGGCCAACCAGGAGAAGGAGAAGATCGTCGTGAGCCGGCGCAAGGCGTGGGCGGATGACGACGACGACCTGCTGGATCTGTAGTATGTGCGCACGAGCAGTGGATGGTTTTTGGACGGGGAAGTGGACGGTGATGGGCCCGCATTGTCCCTGGGTCGGCATACGAGAATGTCAAGAGAGTTATTGGGGCTGAAGTCTGAGCCGTGATGAGATAATGATACCTTCAATGCGATGCTTTCGGCGACAATTGGGTTCTAATTGTGGTATTGGTGTGCTGAGGAGTGTGATTCCCATGGTATCTACAGTACTGTACGGCTGGCGACGGCTTCATGCTCAAGCCTCCGCAGCTGGTCCCTTCTCCGCTGCCGCCAGTTCCTTCATCCTCTTCCTCTCCTCCCTCTCCCGCTTCCGAATGGCCCTCAGGTCAGGCGGCTGCTCGACGCCCAGCCGGGCCCTCAGGTCGTCGACGTCGCTCTCGAGCTCCTCCTCCCAGTACACGTTGATGACCTCCTCGGCGCGCCAGCCGTTCCTCAGCGCCCAGGGCAGGTACACGGACGCGAAGCGGCGCCTCTCGCTCCGCTTGAGGGTGAGCGCGGCGAACATGCTGAGCCCCGTCATGGGCAGGCCCGTGTTGGCCCACTCGAAGGCCTTGAGCGCGACCTCGCCCTCGCGCACGATGGGCAGGCCCGTCAGCGCGTGGTAGAAGTCGTGGCACTCGCGGTACCGCTGCATCACGTACGCGCACTCCTCGTCGTCGATGTACCGCACCGCCGACCGCGTGTCCGGCGTCACGCCCTCCCGGTCCAGCCACCCCACGTACGTGCGCCCCACCGTGTTGGGCGGCAGCCCGCGCAGCCGGGGCAGGTCCAGCGACGCCGACGTCAGCCGCGGCCGGTCGCGTAGGATCCGCCGCCCCGTCGGCGAGCGCAGCATCGCGTCGCGGAGGCGCGGGATGAAGTACGGGGTCGACGTTGCTTCGGCGAAGGCGGCGATGAGGTCTGCGTGTGAGGGAGGGAGGTCAGCTGGGGGGTTTTTGGGTTCGTTCGTTACTGGGAGGGGAGAGAGTAATTACCTCCACGGTATGGGTTCACTAGCGACATGATGCCGGACCCGATGGCGAGTCCCGCGCGCTCGACATGTGTCAAGGGCACATGGCCGGGGTAGTTTGGCGGCGGCCTGTTGAGGACGGAGAAGGGCCGCTTCGAGCTTGATGTTGCGACGGGGATCGTGACGGCCTTGCAAACGCCGTGGCTCCCGAGAGAGAGAGCTGATGCCCTCGGAAGTATCGCCTTCATGCTGGTCTCAGGGTTGGCCACTGGAAAACCATGTCGTGCGGGTGCATTTTCGTCGCAGACGGAAGCATGCGGCGGAAATCGTTCGATGATGCGCCGGGTCTGAGCAGAGAGCTCCGGTCAGCTCTCGGGTACCCGTTCTACGGGCCGTTAGCGGCACCCGAGGGCGTGCGACTAGAAATAGCTTCATGATGCTCCGTATGTTGCCCTGGATGGTCTTAGACAACGGTCTGAGCTGCAGCACCTAAATATCCCTCATTCTCAATCGAAGCTCTCATATTCAGGTTAACTATACCGTCTTCGTTGATGGTTGAGGGTGCTCGTGAGTCACCGGCTGTACGCGACTCTCCCGTCTGATCTCGCTATACTGCATCGTAATGGTCTCCTGAAGAGTCATTTCTTAGGCCCATTTCAGCCGAATTCCAGGCTGGGCCCTCCTGTGCACCTGTTCAGCGTTCATTCTGTCTCCGTCTCTGTTCCTTGAGCGGTCTGTCATTCGCGAGCAGCTAGACAGCTCGACTTAGGATCAGTGAAGTGGAATCTTGACCATCGACTGGGGGAATTCAGGGTGCACAGCAGTCCTGTTTAGTTCATCGCAGTACGTCCATAACCATGAGTTCCATCATTCGATTTCGTCACTGACCTACCTCAAGACGTAATTTCTTCCTAGGCATTACACTTGGTCTTCTGATTTACCATGGCCCTCAAAGTGGACGACAAACTTGAGGAGGTCCATGAGGAGCTCCTCACTTGGGCAAGCTCAATTGGCGTAGAGGTCGACAGGATCCGTCCTATGAGGATCTCTGGTCGCGGTTTTGGAGGTGAGTAAGCACTTGTATAGCAGACTGAGACGTTCCAAAGAGCTGCAAGTCGTTGCTGCGTCGAGGATCCGTGATTACGGTCCCTACATAAAAAGCACCACTCCTATTCTATAACTACATTACCCACTGTATGACGCATCAAGACATCGTCACTAACACTTCCCAGTCGTGGCAACTGACCACATCCCCAAGGGCATCGATATTCTCACAGTCCCTATTTCAGCCCTTCGGACAAAAGACACAGTGCCCTCGACAATCGTCTCAAGCCTCCCCAAGGATGTCACCGTTCACGGCCTGCTCGCCGCGGACCTTGCCCTCAACAAGGCCGCAAATGACACGAAATACAGCAAATGGCAAGCAGTCGTCCCCACCGTAGAGGATATCCAGCAGTCCATGCCGCTCACTTGGCCAGCCTCCCTCCAGTCCCTTCTCCCCGCAGGCGCCAGAAAACTCCTGGACAAGCAGCAGGCCAAGTTCGACAAGGACTGGGATACCGTCTCAGCAGCCTTCCCCATCGAGGGCAAGGCCAGGGCCAAGGGCGGAGTGGTGAGCAAGGAGTGCACGAGGGACGAGTACATGCACGCCTGGCTGCTGGTCAACACCCGTACCTTCTACTTCGTGACCCCCAAGACGGAGAGGCTGCCCAAGGAGGACCACATGGCGCTACAGCCAGTAGCGGACCTCTTCAACCATACCGACCGGGACGGGTGCCACGTCGCCTTCGACCACGCCGAGTCGTTCAGCTTCCGGACTACGCGGGCCTACGAGAAGGGGGACGAGGTGCACATCAGCTACGGCTCGCACAGTAACGACTTCCTCCTGGTCGAGTACGGCTTCGTCCTCGCGCGGAACCACTGGGACGAGGTCCGCCTCGACGACGACGTAGTCCTGCCGGCGCTAACGAGGCGCCAGAGAGAGGAGCTGGAGGACGTGGGGTTCCTGGGGAACTACGTCCTGGACAACGACACGCTCTGCCACCGGACGCAGGTCGCGCTGAGGCAGATGGCCGTCACGGGGAAGTACGGCGGGCTGACCATGGACGAGTGGCGGAAGTTTGTCAGCGGGCTCGACGACGGGGAGAAGAGCCAGGCAAAGGTGGATGCCTTGGCAGTGGGCCTGTTGGAGAAGTACGAGGCCACGATCAAGACCAAGGAAAAGGAACTGAAGAAGTTGAGGTTCCAAGAGGAAGACGGGGATGAGAACATGAACGAGAGTCGAAGGGAGACCCTGTTGAAGCGCTGGGCCCAAATACGGGACTTGGTCAAGGCCACGATCGAGCGTCTAGAAGATGAGTGATGATGTCGAATCAGTGTGTGGTCTCACCTTTGAATCCAATGAATGATACCCGGAGTTGGTCTAAGTCCACGTGAGGAGGAGTTGCATGTCCCCAAGCCAGTTACAACAAGGTCATGATGCACTTCAATGCTAGAGGTGTTGCTCTCCTTGATATCTAGATACCTTTGTGGTTTACCAAAAGGATTCGTTCACATAGACAGAGCTGGGAACTTCTTTTTTGCTTTCTTTCGATTTTCGTCCCAAGGTCGCTTCTCTAGCCATCTGACTGTGTGACTCCGGGCAAACCCTGCCACTCTAATCACATCATGTACTAGGTAAAAGATAATATACCTTCTAGGTAGTTACAGATCCAGATCAAGCTTATTTACGCGTGAGGGCGATAAATCTAGGTGACTTTTCGGATGCCTCCTCCTGTCCCGAAATGCTGTACCCCTCACAAGTGTTGTTGGCTTGTCACCATATTCTCGGACTTGACACGTCTGTCCTGGCATTCTCCTTCTCTGACGGAGGACCTGCTACTAACATAGTAACAGCCTCTCTTCGTGAGCCCCCCCCCCATACCCGTTGCAATCGCGACTTTCGTCTGAAGACACAGGCTTGACGTTGTGCACTACCCTGAAGATGGCTTTCCTTCAAGACAAAACTGTGTTCCGGAGCCCGCATTCCGTTTTCGCCTCTCACTCCTGAGCGTTTTGTTCGAGGGACAGCCTTCCAGCTCAGCCTCCTTCAGTTGTGACAAGCAACTCCCGGCCGTTGACCAAGAGTGAGACCACTTGTCTACTGGGGCAGAGCTTGTCTTCAGTGTCCCAACATAGCCCCATCGCCGCTCGACCCAGAACCTTCATATACAGACAAATAGGTCCTCATCAATCACTACTGTCAACAAATGGTACTCAAAACACCATTTGATGAGTGAGAAAGTCGAACATCACAACACCTTTCATCATCCAGGGAAAGGACACACACACACATGGACAGACACCATACAGAGAAAAGAAACAGTCGCCTGGCTTCACCAACAATGCCACAAACAAACCTGGCAACGCAACATTTGTGTCAAAATCAATGATTTTCCATTGCCTGCCCACAGGCATAACTACCGTGATCGCCCCTTTTCAATGCAAATTGGGTGTGAAAAAATCCGCAAGAATTTTGCGCGACTCTGAAGACCCCTCCTGTGAACGCCATCTCTCGTCTCTAGAAAGCCCCAAAAGAGACTGAATGACTGAGGCAAGCCAGCTGACAGAAAAACATAAATCAACGGGGATGAATCTCCGCAATGTCTGCCTCGATGCCGGAGGCTTGATTCTCCGGAAATATTGGGAAAAGGGAGGACGCCAAAATGCGACTGTCGACTTCTGCAGTCCTGGCGAGAAATAGGTGGTTCGGGCCACTAATATTTCTGCATGACCTTGCACTCGAGTATCTTCAATAGGCGCCACGAGGCTGAGGCGGCTGAAAGAGCACACCATCGGATCAAGCCTGGCGACGTGGCCTCCTGAGATATGGACAGAGGGCTGAGATGTGGTGGTCCAGTTTCCGAGTCGAAACCAAACGCGCAAGTCCAGCCTCGTGCTATTCGCGTTGGTCCCCTCGCAACTAGAGTGTACTAGGCCGTGGAATTCGTCAAAGGCAGGCGATTTGGTCGCCACGGATCCGTCCGCTTTGTTTGCGACGTGAGTCTGGCTGGCGTATTCCTGCTTTTGTGGTTATACAATACGGTGATAACATTCCAGATGTCTCACTAGGTGACGGCGGATGCCATGCGAGATACTGCTTTCTCGTGATAAAGCCAGGGCATACCTAAGCGGTCGATTCGGGATTCACGAAATGCCGTTGAAAGACCCCAAGCTTACTCGCCGCGAGGTCTCTTAGTTCCGTGAGGGTTGTTGTTGCCCCAATCGCCGCCGCCGCCGCCTCCTTGGTTTCCGCCGTAACCGCCCTGGTTTCCACCGCCAAAGAAGCCTGGGAACTGGTTGGGCATGCCGTTGAATCCTGAAAGCACAGATATATGTCAGTTGCAACACAGCACGAGACAAGGTGCAGAACAATGCAAGAACAAGAGCAAAGCAAAGACACGCAAAAGGACTAAACAAAAACAAGCTCGAAGCAAACGAAGACAAAAAACAACCGCAAGAAAGCAAAAGGTAAGATCACCACAAGATTCGAAAGCAGCTCCACGAACATGCAAACGCAACCTCATTGAAAACAAAATGGCAGCAACACGGGGATACATACCCATTCCACCCATCATGTTCATGCCCATGTTAGGCATGCCGCCCATGCCCATGGCAGGCATTCCTCCCATGCCCATGCCGTTCATGCCGGGACCTCCCATCATGCCACCGCGGCCACCGCGCATGGCTCCCATGCCAGGCGCGCCACGGTTCATGCCGCCCCCGCGGTTGAACCCGCCCCCGCCGAAGCCTCCGCCACCCATGGGGTTGTTAAATCCGCCCATGTTGTTGTTGTTGTTGAAGGCGTTCATGTTTGAGCCATAGTTGGGGTTGAAGCCGCCACGCAATCCCCCGCGGTTATTGTATCCGCCTCGGCCCCGGAAGCCGCCTCCCTGGAAGCCACCGCCTCCTCCTCCACCTGCCTGGAAGTTGTTTGCTGGCCCGGCATTGTTGAAGTTGCCAGGGCCGGCGGGCGCACCACGACCAGCGTTGTCGCGAGCACGCTGCGGCGCGTCCTTGGGAAGAGTCTTGAAGGGGTTATTGCCTGGGGTATGGTAGGAGACTGTCGTGCGACGCTGCTGGGGACCGGAGCCATTTTCGTCGCTGCTGAGAGAGGACTCTATGTGTCGCTTCGTTGCGGTTGCAGCCTGGTTGGAGGCCAGCTCGACATAGGCTTGTCTGTTGGACAAGAATAGTCAGACGGAAGGAACAGATTCGGCACAATGGAGTAAGTAGATGTGACGCACCCTTTGCTCTTGCCGTTCACCTTGTGCTCGCTGAACGTAATCTCCTTGAGCTCGTCCTCGCAGTCGGCATCAAAGACCCAATTCCGCACTTCGTCTTCCGTATTCCACCACTGCAGCTCAGAGATCAGTAGTGCTGCTGTGGCGTGGGTGTCAACAGGGCGGTCATCTAGCTCCGACTTCCGCTTAACACCCTGCTGGGGAGCTGATGAGTTCGAGGCGGACTGGTCATTGCTCTGCTCGCCGTGGCCGTTGTCATTGCCGTTGCCATTCTGTGCTTCGTGATCGGCATCGCCCGACTCGGGAGCGCCGTCCATGTGGGTATTGTCGCCGTAGTCTTCGGCACCAGCATGCTGCTGCTCTTGACCGCCATCCTGGGCGTCGCCGTAGACGTCGATCTCGTAGTCCTCCTCGGCCATTGTGGCAGCCTAAACTTTGATCAATTGGAAACGACGAATTCGAGCTTCTTTGTTGAAAGAGGTGTATTGATTGTCTTGTCTTGCTGGGTCAGAAGTACACGAGCCCAGTTGTCTGTTGTCGCCACCTTGCAATCAGTAACTCGGAAGACAACAAGATTTCCCGCCCAATTTCCGCCAGCATCAGAGCGAAGTGGAAGCAGGCTTGAGAAGGAGAAGGAAACGGTGACACAGGGACAGGAAAACATGATGGAAGACAAGAGTCATCGATACGTACACTCCAAGTTTCGACACAAGACTTTGACCCCCCGACAACTTGACGCGAAATTCTCCCAGCTGATGGTCCTTGAAATGATCCCTGGTTCTGTCTTTCTGAAGATGAAGCTCTATGCTTGCAATCTTGTCTCCAACTTTGAAAAGCCTTGGAATGTGATGTGTACAAGTGTGCTCTGACGCACGTGGGGTTCCAAAAGATGATTGACAGGTGAATGCTTTGCAGTCTGATGACCCTCCCAACTCCAAGTTCTTGCTGTCGCAGGACTTGGAAAGCTGCAGATACCAAGTACTAGAGATGAGTTAAGTGCGCAGAGTGGCTTGGTGGCCGCGCGAAAACGTAGGTGGGGATTATCAGTTTGAGCTGGTCAAACAGGTCTCGTAGCTGCAGTCCACCAAGAGCGTGCTTGCTTGGGAGGACGTGCTTTCTGGTCGAGCCAAACGATCGCAAAGGCTGGGGCAGTCTGCGGATGATGCTTCCTTGCTTGCGAAGCTGCTGTGCAAATGGAATTGACCTATGCGGATTCGCTGTTACGATGTCGAGCCACTACCTTTAGAAAAAACGGTGTTCGAAGGGGGCTGTCTAGCTAGGCACTAGACGTTGAATGGAAGGGGATGATCGCTACGGCGGTCGTCTCGGGGTGGTCACTAGGAAGGCTCGATGACGGTCAAGGTTTCCGGTCGCAGGGGAATCGGTTGAGGTCGTCAACGTTGGGCTTTGTAACCGCCGGCAAGAGGTTGATAGTCGAATCCAGTCCGCCCAGTTGAGTATCGACGAAGGGCTGTCGCAGTCAATGGATGAAGAAGGCTGCAAGGGATTGGGTTGAAGTCGGAGCTTGGAGCTCCTGGATGACCTGGGTCTGGGGTCTGGGCCCGGAGCTTCTTCAAGTTAAGCGGCGACTCCCTGCCGGAAGGTGGGGACCCGTATTCCGAGTTGGAAGATCCCGGTAAGCGGGCGAGGTGGGTCTTTCTGCCCATGCATCTAGGAGTGTAGGTGTGTGGACGAAGTTGAGGAAGACGAAAAGGGCTACGGCATCTTTGACAATCTTACCATATGATTGTCGTTTTGTTCGCGGTTCTGTCAGGCGAGAAGAGTACCATGCTTCGACAGGTGTCGTCTGCTTCCACTGGCCGTTTTCTGAACCCAGCTACGGTTCCATCAACCGAGAGCCTGCATGTGAAAGTCTTAAGGGAGCAACACAACATTCAAGGGTACAACCCCATAGCCAGAGGCTTATGAGAGGCAGACTGCCGCTGAAGCAGCAAGTCCTACTGCTGAACGTCTCACTGTTCTCTCATTTCACTTATCTAAGAACAGAGCTCATGGCGCATGAACGATAGATAAAGCTCCATGCCTCTGGGACCGCCCCTCTGACTCCTTGCGCCTAGATACTCGGCTCGCTAGCACTTGTACACTCAAAATAAACAAAAACGATATCAGTACTCCACCCCAAAACTCTCAGCCCCTAGGTGGTCGTTCACACTCCAACCCATCTTCGGATCGTCCACATCGTCCTCGGTGTTCTCGTTCCACGAGTGCACCGACACCGACCCATAACTCCTATCGAACCCTCCCCACGAGGACGCTGCCCGGGTAGCTATGTCAGTCTTGCCCAGATTTTTACTTTTACTGGAGAGTGAAATGTGTTGCGGATAAAGGGGTGTGATGGACTTACCAGCAATGACAGGCGCATTGGGATGCCAGTACGGCTCGCGCACACAGCCACGCCTCCCGCCGCCGCCGCCGTGCCTCCGGGTCGCCTGGCCCGTCGCCTTGGCCACGTCGATGGTGGACTTGAGCGTCGCGTCCATGTTCCACACGTAGACCTTGCCGTCCTGGCTGCCGCTGTAGACGTACCGCGAGTCGGTGCTCCCCGCCGGGCTGAAGTGGCACCGGATGAGCGTGCCCTGGACCTTGTGCCCGCGGAAGGTGACCACGCTGTTGTCGTCCGGGTGCTGGAACCAGTTGTCCATGTCGTAGTCCTCCATGCGGTAGTCGTAGTCCGTGTGCTGCGTGTGCTGCCGCGGGTTGAGGTCCTCGTACCGCTCCGTCGACATGGCCATCCTCAGGTCCCACAGCTTCATGGTCTGATCCTTGCTGTTGGAGAGGATGTATCGTCCGTCGCCCTTGCTATCGATGTACGTCAGCCCCTCAATATGACCGACAAAGGCGCCAGCCTCTCTGCCGTCGCCCATCGACCGCCGGTCCCACACTTTAATGACTTGGTCGTCTGAGCCAGAGTAGATAATGTGCGGGTCCTTGGGGTCTGCGAAGCAGACGGCGTTAACGTCATCGTCGTGGCCTTGGATATTGTGCAACACACGCCGCGACTCGATATCGTACACGATGATACTCGAGACGTTGTTGCCCGCGATGAGCTCCCGCCCATCACCCGAAAATCGAATCGACCAGATGGCAAAGTGCCCTCGTGCCCTCCATCCTCCCCATCCGGTGTCCCTCGCGCCGCTGCCCAGATCCAGCGTGTAGGGGTCGCCCTTGTCGTTTGGATCCGTGGGCGCGAAGCACACGTGGCTCTGCAGAGATGTGTAGGCCAGCCACTTGTTGTCTGGTGACAAGTGTGCGTCCGTAAGTGTCCACTGGCCCCATGGGTAGTTGACCGTCTTGTAATACCGCCAGTTGTAAGGGTTGCTCGTGTCATACATGCGCACTTTGAAGTCCTTCACACAAGCGTAGAAGAAATTGCCGTCCTCGCTGAACTGCCCGCAATATACGGGAGCGTTGTAGTGGATGATCATGTCCGCTTCTGAAGTAGGGATCATCTCCTGCGCCATCGCGGCCTGGTTGATCCGAGGGTTGCCGACACCAAGTTCCCGGTCGAGAATGCGGCGGGCGAGTTTCTTCCTATGCCGGGTAGCACTCCTGTCTGTCGAGCCAAACGCACCAGAGTTCATGAGTTCTGTACCCTTGTCGCTGGGGACCTTGGGGAAGCGATTTGGGTCTGGGGGCTGCCGCCTCCGACGTGGGCCCGGCCAGTCGTCGCCGCCTTCATTGAACAGTACGTGGCCGAGGTCTCGGCTGTGGAAGAGAGCCATCAGTTGTTGGGCCGAGAGATGAGGGGCCCCTATGCGTCCTATCGGTGCGAGGTCAGCATCCAGAGTGCCAAGGATTGTAAGGAGATGCGACGAGCTGCAGTGCTCAGATGAGACGATCGGGATCTGGCTGAGCAGTTTAAGCTTTCTTGACGCAGTAATACTCACCCAGAAGATTGCCGATTGAGATGGTCACCGGCCTTCGTTCTCTCTGCGTTCCCTCGTTGTCTTCGTCGTCACCTTCCTCATTGTCTTCTGATCCTCCGTAGACCACTTCGACGGTGTAGCCGGTCTCGGCATCTGCACATGAGAACACGATCAGTTAGACTAAGTGAATCAGCACATGAACTAAGCGGCCACCACTGACCGTGGAAGGCATCCTCGTCATCCTCGTCCTCGTCCTCGTCCTCCTCGTCCTCGTCCTCCTCGTCCTCGTAATCAGAATCGTTCTCGTCCTCATCTTGGTCATCCTCTGTGACCTCTGTTGCCGGCTCGAAGACGTCATCGTCGCTATCGGAGGAGTCGTGAGGTTGAGCGCCGGAGGACTGCTGCAGGCTCTCGCCGAAACCGTTCTCGTCCGAGTCGTCCTCGTGGGGATATCTATAGCTCATCTTGGCCAGCAATAGCGACACTTCCCCGGGCCGCAGAAGGAGTGACGGTGGTGTTCGGTTGACTCGGCGGTGGCTTATATGATAAGGTCAGCTCCGGAGCTCTTATCGCCACTCAGACGGGGTTCCGGCCTGACACTCGAGTACAGTAAACGTAGGCCCACTGCGGGGACAGTGACAGTCAGCCAGCCGATTGATATGAGCACTACGAAAAACACGGTCAACCGTGCAACGGGTGTCAAGGTGCCGCGGTGTCAGGACACATGAGTGAGTCTGCGTGGTAGACTGCACATCTCTACTCTGTTGGAGTTTCAGGGTCGTTGACGACATCGGGATGACAGCTCGAAGCTTGAGTCGGGGAACCTGTCGTCGGCTTTAACCCCGGATTTTACGGACTGGGGGTGGAGATTCCAAACGACGCCTAGGGGTGGACAGTGAAGAGTACAACATTTCCAGTCCAATATCATTCAACCACGGGCGGCCTTCTTCATCACTGACGCTCGTCTGATTGGGAGTCCTGGGTCAATAGACCGGGTGAAGACGAAGACAAGAAGTGGCAGTCTAAAGTGGCTGCATGTCAGGGTTCAGCCCGGAGCCCCCAAGGTGAATAAACGGTGTGTGAGGTGGAGAGTCTATCCACGCCGTTCAAAGCTCAACTCTTTTTATCACCCACAGTTGGAACTCATGAATCGCCTCAAATGACGGCCGGAGATTGATCCAGACTTGATGTGATAAGATCGCAATCCCCCCGCGAACTCTAAAGACAACTGACACACATCTCGAAAGAAAAGAAGGTGGCTATGTGGGGGCCTCCCAAGCCCTACGAGCGCCCGCTGCTGTCCAAAGGGCACCATCATGACGAACCTGTCTGGCTGTGCAGACCAGAAACCTGTCTAATCTCCTTCTTCTACATATAACTCAGCCTTCACAGCCTCTCTCGGTCACCTGTAACGGTGCCCGTGTTCGCCCGGGATCGACAAGACAGCGCGAGTAATTAGGCTCTTGGGGAACCTTGCTGAGCCACAGCCCAGACTCTTGGGGACGAACCGTTTCGCTCCGCGTTTCTCGTCCTCCCTCAGTCCGCGCGGCCAAGATGCCCCGAACACAAGGCTGATCTCTCATTCGATCTAGAGTGCCTAGCAATCTCTTATGATATGGCCGAGCCCCATGGGTATATCGCAATGGCAAGAAATGGTACGAGTGCTCGCAACTCGCCGATCGCTGGGTCTCCACGGCGTATGCTTGGCTGTGGAGTCTATTTTTGACGGCATATGGAGGAGCGTTTAAGATAATGTCTTGGCCAGGTCCCTCCATCTTATAACTGATGCCCTTGTCTTCTTCTGACATGACTTGGATGCCGCTTGCGCTACTCTGAGAATAAAATCGCCAAGAGTTCAAAGCATCGAGAGCCCATCATGCCGGAACATGGATTTGACATCATAGCCCTGATCCTCCTACTGGTGGAGGAGACCAGAGCCGTCAGCATTAGGGACAAGCTGGAATTGAGGCAGGACGACGACGGCATTGATACGCCAGACGACGATGACGATGTTGTGGCGACGCCGGCTCCCACAACCACTGCTGCAGCAACAGCCACCACATCCGCAGCCGCGACAGAAACTGCAAGTTCGGCTCGAGCACTAGACACTAAGGCCAAGACTGGGATTGCTATTGGAGTCATTCTGGGTGTGATTTTCATTGCAGGCGCCGTCTTTATGTACTGGCGACATCGACGGCAGCGGAGATGGCAACGGCGGAACAATCACAACAACAACGACAACAATCACCATGGCTACGACCCCAACAGACCCCCCAATATGGCAATGGCTGCACATAACATACCACGCAAGTCAGTCAGCGACTCCTCGCCGCCTCTTGGTTCCGTCTCACCGCCGTCGACAAACCCGGATGCCGGCCGGGCGTGGTTCGACAACGGGCCCGGGAGCTCGGAGCTGCCCGGTCGTGAGGCCAGGGAAAGAGACGAAGTCGCGGGTTGGGTCTATGACAAGGCGGAGTTAAGTGCTCCCGAGGCGGGTGGCGCGCAAGCCCCGGGGCATCTGCACCCCCATCATCAGTTCCATCATTATTCCAACTCGACAGAACTGCCTACTGCGGGTAATCAGATCCACGAGATCCCGGAGGCCAGCGCATGCTCATACGCACCTGTGGAGCTGCCTGCTGCCGTGCCGGACCACAGCGTCAGGTACAGTGGCTTCACGGGTTTTAGCGGAGCGGAAGGCGAAGATATTGGCAGAAACGTCAGCACGAGGACGAGCAACACGGACGGGTCTGCGAGGAGGGAGAGTGCCGCGCCGACATTCACAGTCTCGTCGCCGGCAACCACGGTTGCAGAGACTGTCTCTGACTCTGGGTATGGCAACCACGCACAGGTCTCGCCGGCTTCGCCGTACGCAAGGAGCGCGGCTGGTGGCAATACGATATAAACGATTTATGAAATGCGAATATTGGCTTTGCCTCTGGTCTAGACGATAGCGGACGGAGCAGAACTTAATCAATGTCGACGATGTGAAATACTGTCCCAGATCGACTTATTGCTCCACCTCCACCTCTCTCTTCTATAACTCGTCAGCCAGCCCATGAAACTCGTACGCAACCTTTTGAGATGTCGTACGCTTTGCCTACGCCGCAATCCTCTTGTGCATGCAAAAGAAAGAGGCCGTCGAACTGTCCAGACCGAGCTGTGCCGAATCTTGTGCAACGGGAAAGACAAGCATGATCACGTTCCGCAGCGTGGTAACAAGAATCACACTGTGCCCACGCTGTCTGACATTGACCGTAAGCCTATGGAAGGGGACAAGTAGCGGAGGTCGCCGAGATATTGTAATCATATTATAATCAAGGTGGTCGCCAGCGACACCCATTGGCACTCACTGACAGACGTGGTAGAGTGAATGCCATCACTGAATCTTCTTCTCGCTTGGAACAGGAGCATCCGGACCAAAGAAACCTGAGAGGTACGCCGTCCTCGTCAAGCAAAGAAATGCCTCGAACTTGGTCAGCGAGCCAGGATTCTGATTTCCCCAAGAAGACATCACTTACCGTAGCACCTACGTTCCCCCAAGTCATGCTGTTCCATGATGCTACATCCACAAACCTCTCATACCCCAGACCAACGTAGCACACTGCAATGTGCCCGATGTCCGCGATCCATAGCGCGATCAGATAGTTTCGCACGACCTTGAGCTCAGTCGTGGTGTACAGCACGGCTACAGCAGCGAGGAACAGTAGCCCGTAGCAGTTGCCGAGCTGGAGCGCTACAAGCCGGGAGTTGTCGTCCACGGTGAGGCTAGGCGTAGAGGTTTGCTCTTTGATAAACCACGACGGATCTAAGGTTGCTCCGGCCCAGCCGGCGATGCTGGGATAGGTATTAGCTCTAGAGTATGCCTGGACGGAGTGAATAATATTTTGCCTTTGACTTACAGGCTGAGAGGCTCGAAGATGGTGAAAATGAAGCGAGGAAAGGCAGGAAGACGAGAAGACATTGTCACTAATTGAAATGGGGAAGCGCTCAGTACTCTGTACTTATGGAGTGCAGTCTTGATTCCGGACCTCTCTACCAATAGCACGAGATTGGCTAAAATGATTCAAGATTTGAATGACAAGAAATTGACTGGTACCGTCTCGGAAAAAATGTGTCAATTGATGGCGTCTTTGCGTCTCAATGGGGCTGCTTAATGCAGAGGAAGGAACGTTTGAGGTTCGGGTCTTTGCTGGTTGTTGATCGTCGCCAGTCGACCAGGCAAGTGCAGTATCTACTTGGGCGGTGATAACTGTGCCCCACCTTCCACGCTCTCGAAGGCAAGACCTAGGCGCGGTCCTTAGCAGCCTAAGGGTAGTGGGTCTTCCTGAATACAAATGCACTTCATTCAGACTCGACTTGCCCGCCAGTCTTGGAGCAGACTATGCGCCTACGTCTGAGGTCGGGACGATAAAAGGGCCGCCTCGCTACAAGTACCCCTGGCGCAAGAGACAACTTCCCTCACTCCTGATCACCTGTGAGAACGGCATCAGTCGAGTGTCTTGACAGCCTCCCCATCCGAGGAGATTTCTCGAGCCTATCCTCCTGGCAAAGGACAAGAGTGTGTAATGCGATGATCCTTGTACGACAGAAACGGGTCTCTGGATTGAGTCTGACCCCTCGGCCCAAAGGCAAATTGGATGGGACTCGACCCTCGTGCCCGGCCCAGTCAAGGCTCCTCCGCGATGAAGCACCCCCGTTGCATTGCACGATTGTCCCAGGGCCAATGTTGATTTTCGCAGAGAACCTTTGACTTTCCGGGTAATGGACCCCGCCTCTGCTACTTCCAACCGCACGCGAGCTTCGAGATAGGGTGTCCTTCGCACCAGGACCTCAGGGCCCCTTTCCATGGCTGCGGAGTCTCACCTCCACGACCGCACTCTCGATCCTCTGGCTTCCTCACAGCGGGCCTTGCCCCCTGTTCCTGTGGGATGTCACGATGGCGACAATTGAACCGCGCTTGATGCACTTGCTGAACGATTCGAATTCGCCCGAGACCTCGAACTACCCCCCGCCTGATCTTCCCCCGATCCAGAGCTTCAGCAGCTTTGCCAAGTCGTCGAATTTCTCGCTGCCGCCTCTGGAGCCAGATGCGAGTCAACATGGGAGGAGTGACAAGTCCACGTCCAGAGCACCTCAGCACATACCTCCGTTGGCCTCCATCACAGAAGAGTACAATGGACGCTATCCTGACGGCGGTGGGCTCCGGCACACTGGCGGAGGCATATCTCTGCGCATGCTCTACGACAACCCGGATGTCAACGACTCGCAGCTCTCCCTAAGCCATATCCTCGACGAGGCGCCCGAGTCGTCGCTCTCAACCGAGGATGCGACCAACAAGAAGCGCCAGAGGGCCGTGACTATCAAAGACGATATCATGCACCTGCCGCAGCCATTAAAGAAGCAGAAGTCTGCCCAGAACATCGTCCCACCGATCATCAACGGCTTGTACGAACCCCCACCCAATGCGGCCGTGTTTCCTCCGATCGCGCTCGAGGACAATGAGAACCCCTCGAACATACACCCATTGAAAGAATTCACCACCAATGTGACGCCTAATGTTGAGCAGGATGCAAGCGAGAAGGCAGCGCTACCGCCGCAGCAGGATCAGACTGCGACGCCCGAGGCGGATAAGGGCTCGGCCAAGGTGAAGAGGAAGGCCGCGAAACCGCGACGGAAATGGTCAGAGGAAGAGACCAGGGACCTGCTGCTTGGTGTGAACAAATACGGAGTCGGAAAATGGACGAGCATCTTGGACGATCCTGTGTACAATTTCAACGGACGGACAGCCGGCGACCTGAAAGATCGGTTCCGCACGTGCTGTCCCGATGAGCTGCGCGTCTCGCACAGCAAGAGCAAGGAGAGCCTCAACCAGGAGGCTTCCGCCAGTGTTCCGCCCGCCGAGCCCAAGCTGAAAAGCAAGACGAAGACGGCGCTGCTGCTGGAGGACATACTCGCAGATCCGGATGAGCCGCAGGTGTCGTCCTGGGAGAAGGATATCGACCAGGGTGCATCGTCGACCCAAGCACAATCAGCCCAACAAGACTCGGACTCTACGACGAAGCCGAAGAAAAGCCGAGCACATCGCAAGAAACTGGAGGACCTCCAGAAGATGGGCATTCATGGCCCTTTTAAGAAATCACACCGTCGTGAGAGACGGCCATTCACACAGCAAGACGACGACCAGATTCTCGAGGGACTTCAGCTCTACGGGCCGGCCTGGACGAAGATCCAGCGCGACCCGAGGTTCGACCTGTCCAGCAGACAGCCCACCGACCTGAGGGATCGGGTGCGCAACAAGTACCCTGACACGTACAAGCAGATTGAGGAGCGGCAGATCCAAGCCAAAGAAAGTGCACCAACGCCCTCGAGGGCAAGGAGTAATATCATGGAGCCTTCCGTGAACACGATGGTCAATGAGAACTCGTTGATGACCCTGGAGCCGCATCTTAACAGATCTGGGTCTAGGGAGGATATGATGGTGCACAAGTGGTCTGGGTCGGCCACGCTGCCCCCGCACAGCTCGGCGGCGAACAACAACCCTAATGAGTTGCCTGGGCTAGACTCATATACAAGGGATTCAACACTGGACGGTGACGGGCCTCTGGTTGCTATGGATATATCGAGGCTGTTACTCGATTGAATCCGTGTAGTCAGCAAGTTGCAGGCCACCATGTGAGGACAGGCCGCTCGGCTGTGGCCACAGGATGACTCGACAATGTTGAGATTTTACCTCCTGCAACAGCGGCAACAACAATCTCTTCTTCTACTTCCACTATTATTTCATGTTTTTATTTCTTTGGACATTGCGATGGGAGTCCGGCGTGGCAAGGGACCTGCCATAGGATTTTCTGTGGGATGAGAGATGGTGGAATTCTG
The DNA here is from genome assembly GCA_037177825.1 of Diaporthe sp. P3_1W. NCBI lineage: Eukaryota > Fungi > Ascomycota > Sordariomycetes > Diaporthales > Diaporthaceae > Diaporthe > Diaporthe sp. P3_1W. The sequence continues at coordinate 8,498,288 of JBAFXB010000001.1, forward strand.
TCGTTACAATGGAGCGTGTCATAGTTAAGATGCTGCGGACGCAGGAGCCCAGCACGGAGTAATTGGGACAGGGCGTCGAGACAGCCCACAGCAAGCTGTTGCAAAATTGTCGGTAGGTCTGTCATTCTAGAGTCTAGAGCAATCTTAGAATCCAGCGAAGCAATTTGACTGCCCAACCTTGCCCGCCCTTGTTATCAAGAGCGCCTTTTCTTGTGATTTAACCCGCCCGTAAGAGCAAGAGCTCGACGCGTTCCTCCTTGCGATGGCGTATTCGAAAGGCGCCTACTCCATTTGCATATCAGAATGCATCCTCCGTGTTGAATTTACTTGAAGATAATTTTGCAAGCCATGCATTTTATGGCTTCCGACATGTGACAAGAGAAGGTGATATTGGGGATGAACTTTCTTGTAAGTCGAACCCGCATTATCCCCTGCCTGGTCTCCATCGAGGACGGCGGAAGCACGGGCCACTCTTGTCACGTGGATCCGGCGCTAAAGTCCACTAGCGCATTTCTGGAGAAACCCACAAGCTGCAAATTCTCGAGGGTGCAAAGCAACTTTTCAATCGAGCCTGGCTTTCTGCGAACTTCTTCCTCCCGCCAGCCCGTGCAAGACGACCACATTCGACAGCCACCCACCAACAGACCGCCAAAATGGGTAGAGGACGTAAGTCATGGAACATCTCAAACCTCCTCAACCGTCTCGATGGCGAAGCTCTGCTTGATGCCCCACGGAGTTGCTACGGCCCGGTGCAACAGCACTGCTCCGTTTGCACTCCTGTGAATCAAGCGGTCTCTCGGCCTCGAAGCCAAACTTGCAACACCACACGACGACGATGCTGACTGGAGCCTGATGAACAGCTAAGAAGCACCAGAAGCGCCTCAGTGCGCCCAAGCACTGGCTGTTGGACAAACTGTCCGGCACCTACGCCCCCAAGGCCTCCGCTGGTCCTCACAAGGCTCGCGACTGCCTGCCCCTCATCGTCTTCATCCGCAACCGCCTCAAGTACGCCCTCAATGGCCGTGAGGTCAAGTCGATCCTGATGCAGCGCCTGGTCAAGGTCGATGGCAAGGTCCGCACCGACGTGACCTACCCTTCCGGCTTCATGGACGTCATCTCCATCGAGAAGACCGGCGAGAACTTCCGCCTCGTCTACGACACCAAGGGCCGCTTCACGGTCCACCGCATCCAGGCCGAGGAGGCCGAGTACAAGCTCGGCAAGGTCAAGCGTGTCCAGCTGGGCCGTGGCGGTATCCCATTCTTGGTTACGCATGATGCGAGAACGTGAGTTCTTCCGACATCTGTCAGCCGTTGGACCAAGCTTTGGTTGAATCCTCCCACGTCGGCCCTCGTCGATGGAAGAGCGATTCATGATCGAAGCGAGATCATCCGCGGTTGGTATGTTTCGAGATTCCCCCTGATAGCTAACCTGCTCCGCCACAGCATCCGCTACCCTGACCCTCTTATCAAGGTCAACGACACTGTCAAGGTCAAGTAAGTCTAGTCACCGCTTGAAGCTACAACTTCCCGAGACGACTGCTAACCCGTGCACCGCAGCCTGTCCACTGGCAAGATTGACGACTTTGTCAAGTTCGAGATTGGTAACCTGGCCATGGTCACTGGTGGTCGTAACATGGGTCGTGTTGGTGTCATCACCCACCGTGAGCGTCACGATGGTGGTTTCAACATTGTCCACGTTAAGGATGCCATTGACAACACCTTCGCCACCCGGGAGTCCAACGTCTTCGTCATTGGTGCTGAGAAGCCCTGGATCTCCCTGCCCAAGGGCAAGGGTGTCAAGCTTACCATCGCTGAGGAGCGTGATCGCCGCCGTGCTCACGCCATCGCTGGTCAGTAAATGCTTGATGAAATTTCTGGGTCAAATGGTCAAAGGCAAAAGGGTTTCACAAAAAGTGACAGCATGGACAAGGAGTTACGGACGTTACGGCTTTGAATTCCGCTATGGTAGATAGCAAATACCCAATAGTCGTCCAAATGATGTCGACGGGTCAATCAATTCTTGCAAACGTCCTATCTTCTCTCCCAAGAACTATGCTCTGCTGTGCTATGCACCGTTCTTGTCCCCGACTGCGTGCTCTCGCTCGGTGTTCCGAACGGACCAATGGACCAGCAAAGACTCAGTGTCTCACTTTCTCTAATCAGCCGGCTCGAAGAAAACCCCCGACAAGCGAGCATCTATGCCTCTCGGCCAATAGGCCTTGTTAGTACTTACACAAGCGCCATCCAGCATGCTCGCCACCAGAGAATTAATTCCTTCAGTGTATGTATGACCAAAGCGATTCTCAACCTCGCCTTGCTCCAGGCCGCGATGCTTGCCCAAGCAACTCTCAAGCAAGCCGGCAACGCCTCCTCACATATGTGATTGTAAGCAAGTACCGACCAGTCTGAGCTGCCTCTGGACCAGCCTCATCGTGCCCCTCGGGATCCTTACGTTGCTGCCCAGGAGCAAGGCACCGGCTCTCGCATTACAGTTGGGTAATAGCGAAGTGATCAACGACGGGTTCCAAGCTTGAGCATGTGTGATACTTCTCGTCTCACGTCAACCCAATTTTTTAATTATTTTTTCTACCTTAGTGGTCCTACCTCGATATTACAAAGCAGGCTGCACAGGTGCTACCTTGCAAACAATGTGCCAGGTACATTGAGGGAATCCTGTCCTGTACCAGAGAGGCAAGGTCGCGACACGTACTCCCCAGTACACCTTGCCGAGAGGGTGAGGGGGAAAAACAAGAAAGAAAAAGAAGACCGCCTCGATGTGGGTGGACGAAATGGTTGCCGCCTCAGCTTACCTCACTTCCACATTGATTACTTACCCCTCAAGTTCACGGTCAGCCTGGCTGCCGTGTTACGCACCGTTCATCCAGCCACTCAGGGGTAGATGGGACGCCCTCTCGTGACCGTCTGTGGTTGCAGGTGGGAAGCCTAGAACAGGGAGGCGGAGGTCGTGTAAGCTGCGAGATTCGCCTCATGTACATTGAGTCTCGCGCGACTGGTGGGAGGTTGGTCTACGATTACCCCGACGCCTTGTGTCTGCCGGGGCTGTCGACCGAGTTTTCCATGTGCCACAGGCCATTGTGAAGCAGGACAAGGGCATAGGAAGCATGTTGGCTCCGGAGAGCACACCGACTTTGCCCTCGCACAGGAGTTGCCACGGTGGTTTTGGTTTGTACGCCCTTTGGGTCACCGGCGTATGGCTGCGTTAGGCGCCGATGGTCGGGCTCAGCCTTGGTGCCCTACGGCGCAGTCCTTTTATACATTGTGTCGGTCGCACAACAGATGTTAAGAAGGCCGTTATAGATGCCGGCCCGTCAATGCGCGGTATGGGTCGCGTGTGCCTGGACAGTGTAGGAGTGCACGATATCCTGTGATTTCTGTATGCACCTGGGTACCTGCAGACGGCTGGCCAGGTCTCTCTCTGGTCTTATGCAAGTTGGAAGGAATCCTACGAGGTCGGTGGCCGTGATATAAGACCGAAGTAATAGTCGCAGCGTTCACTGACGGGGACCACGAAATCCGGGGTTTAAAGAACGACTGGGATCTCGTGCGGAGGAAAGCTCGGAATACCTATTCTGGAAGGGGCGCAATGATCACCAACTGGTCTAATCGCCAGGCGGTGGGGCTGAACGAACACATCAGATCGACCTAGGCAAATCCAAGCTTGACCTCTTCCTTCGCTGTTCAGCTGTCGCCAAAGATTGCCCCGAAACAGCACATTCACAACTCCTCCGCCGCCACAGGGTGGGACCGGTTTCGTTCCGTTAGGTTCCACCACAGGCGTTTTGACACACTTCCCCGCGCCTTCAAAAATCTGGGGGAAGGAAGAAGCATGTATCCGCCCGCCCCCAGACAGCGCCTCGTCGCCACGCATACGGCTTGTGCCACCGCCGCATCTCCGGGCCTTTTGACTTCGGCGCAGAATATTTCGTAATGGGAGACATTTTCTGGTCCGGCACCCTGCCCTGTCTGCCGGCCGGACGATCAGCTGGCACTTGATTGTTCGTTTTAGCTCTCTTGCAGTAGCTCGCATGCGAGTTGACTACACTCGCAGGCCTAGCCCTGCCGAGGGGGGTGGCTGTCGACCCCGAGGATGACCGTAAGGTTCCGTCACAACCCTCCGGCTCTGCTGTGTGTTCAGAAGTAGGGTTGAGCGCATGGTCTCACAGTCTCGTGCCTCGCGGTTCGAGCATCAATTGGACTGCGTACGTCATTCGCTGGGCTCTCTTTATCCGAGTCGAGACAGCACACCAAGAGGTTGACAGCCCAGAACGGAGGCCCTCCTCCACGCACCCCCTTCCACTGTCTGAACCGTCACCGCAACTTCTGGGGATATTACACCAGCTGCGCGCGTGGTAGGACGGAATGGGTTCCATCTGCTGTAGCAGGCAGGCTCTTGGGCTTTCTTGGCGAATTCCGAGCGACCGGGCTTGAGGAGTAATTTTCTCCAGACAGAGGTTAGGCACTGAGACAACACTTGCGGCTGACTATTCGCCGGCAAGGGCTTGGGCGAGACTCTGTCAGACAGCGACAGGACATGGGCACGTCTTGTCATCGTGGGCTTCGGCCTCCTTCGAGCTGCAGGCAAGCTCCACGATGGCGCCCAACGGACTCTCGTAGGAAGGTCCAATTTGTCTTCCCCTCGTGCATGTCAACGGCATTAGGAGGAAAGGCGAGCGAGTTCGGAATTCAGGCTCAACCAGGACGGGCAGGCGCTGGACCGGCTTCCAAGTCCCAGTACATCCGATCCACCCCACGGGGCTAAGAGGCTTCGACCGGCACGAACCCTTGCTCGAGCCGGCGAAAGACGCGGGATACCGACGTATCTCAAAGCTTGCGTGATTACTCTGTTTCGGCCCTCTTCCTCTAGCCCAGGCCTGCTTGCACAAGGTGGACTAATCCGTCAATGTGGCACCTAGCATGGACAGCCTGCGGTATGCCCTGAACTAGACACTGCCTTGCAACCCAGATCCTTCCATCGCTTTTCGGCAGGGTAGTGTCGGTCCATCACTCACTCAGTGGCCAGTGGCCGCCTTGTCTCCGCACCACGAGACTCCTTCTTTCTCCTAATGTCTTGGACGACAACATTTGTCACATCCAGCTCGTCGTGGCCCTTCTCTACCAGCACCAACAGACAGCTTCCCTGTCTGTGAACCTAGCTGCCGGGCTCCGCCCCCTTCTTCCCTCTGTATTCCATATGTTCTTGGTCAGACTGGTCAAAACCCCCCTCATGTCACCGATTGGGTCCTGGAGCATCGACTCCACTCACGAGACCCAAGGTCGGTCGCCATTGACTGCACCCCGGGCTCGGCTGGCAGTATAGCGGGCTTCATAGATGTGATATAAATGGGCTCATGTACACACCCCCATCCTCGTGTCTGTTGGGCTACCCAAATCTCGACTCTCCTTCGGGACACACACACACACATAACCAAGCACACCTGTTCATGTGGATGCCCTCAAGTTCTCCCGCTGTCACTCCCTCTTCTCATCGATCCGATCTAGAACCGGACACTCCTTGGCAACACACTACCACCTACCTACTCAAGGTATTGCCTTGATCCCTCACACACGCCGTATCCAGCTCAGGCTGCTCGGTACAGGAGACTCTGCTCCTATCACCTTCGAGTCAATTTCGCCGTCATCCTTTGCTGCCCTACCTAGTCCTGCTTAGTAGATATCTCGCCTCCTTGCTTGAGTTGACCACACCACTTCGCACACCCACCTACATAAACTTTGTGGTGTCTGGCACGACATATCGATTCATGCTACTCGATTCGTCTTGCTGTCTTGCCCCCGTTTCTCTGCATCAGTCATCGCCCTTTCTCTGAAACTGATTTCTCGCTCGCGGGCTCTGTCGTCGTCCTCCTCTGCTAGAGAACAACGCCTCAACGGCTAGCACCAGAGTTATTCCCCAGGGTTGTCTCGGATCTGCAGCAACTGCCGTAGCATCTCCCAGCCCTGAGCCCAATAGACTGCATAATAGTTGCCTGACTCCCAATCAGAGGCCAAGCTTGTGATACTCGGCACCTGCACCCAACCCCGTCGCCTGCATGTCGGTCAGATCGGCCTGGAGGGCCTTGCCGCCTGCCTGCGCCCTCGGGCGGCGCGGCGCTGTCGCCTGCAGGGGAATCAACCTACGCGCCTCGCCTGCATTGTCGATCACCGCGAAACCAAACCGGAGATTCGCCAGCACCGACAATGCGACAACGGCAGCCAAGGCTGCGCCCAGCCCGGCCGCCGGGGCTGACTCGGCCCCGGCGTGGACCGGGAATGGCGTCTTTGGAGTCGCGCTCCTTGCCGGCGTCCTGGGCTGGGGCCTTGCGACGCTGGCGACGGGCGGGAAGGGGAAGGGGTCCACGTTGCTGGACAGCAAGAAGCCGCTGTTGCGATATGCCAGCATGAGGGAGATGGAGATTGTAAGGAACCCATTTTGCTGCGACCAAAGGCAGGAGGCCGAGCGCAGAAGGGCAGATGGGGCAGAGGGCTGACAGTGCAACACAGGCCATCCAAGAGATTCGCGACGCGATGGATCCCGATGTGGACATAATCTCCACGGACCCGGACGACCTCCACGCGCATGGATACTCCGAGTGGTCCACCGTGAACACGGAAAGCCTGCCCGTGGCTGTGGCGTATCCGCGGTCCACGGCGGACGTGAGCACCATCGCCCAGGTCTGCTACAAGTACCACGTTCCCATTATCCCTTATTCAGGCGGGACGTCACTGGAGGGGTAAGTAATTCATTCTCTATCTTGGTCTCCATGTCAACTATGGTCATGCACTACAAGGCCACATTGCTTTATATCTTAAAGTAATATTGTGTAAATGCAATCTGTCTGACAAGAGCTAGAAACTTCTCGGCCCCGTTTGGCGGCATCAGCGTCGACTTTGCCTATATGGACCAGATTGTCCAGTTCAACCAAGAGGATATGGACATCGTCGTGCAGCCCTCCATCGGGTGGCAGGACCTGAATGAGCAGTTGAACAAGATGGGCAGTGGGCTGTTTTTCCCGGTTGACCCTGGTGAGTCTGCCCTGATATTTCCAGCTTGGCTGGCACACATTGGACATAAACCTGAGTCAACTGTGCCCGGCGAAGCTATGCACGCCACGTCAACGTGAAGACTGACCAAGCGAGGTAGGCCCGAGTGCGAAGATAGGAGGCATGATTGGGACGAACTGCTCTGGCACAAATGCCGTTAAGTACGGCACGATGAAAGACTGGGTCATCAACTTGACTGTCGTGCTTTCTGATGGGAGGATCGTCAAGACGCGTCGGCGGCCGAGGAAGTCCTCGGCAGGATATAATCTTAATGGTCTGTTTGTTGGATCCGAGGGTACTTTGGGCTTGGTGACGGAAGGTAAAGATTCCCTACACGGAGCCATCACTTGTGCCTCTCTGACATGCCATCACAGCAACCCTCAAGCTCGCCGTCGTCCCGGAGGACCTCTCCGTGGCAGTGGTGACGTTCCCCACGATCCGCGACGCGGCCGCGGCCGCGGCCGAGGTAATGCAAACAGGAATCCCCGTCGCAGCGATGGAGATCATGGACGAGGTGCAGATGCGCGTGGTCAACCTAGGCGGAGCGACTGCGCCGCGTGTGTGGGACGAGGTTCCGACGCTGTTCTTCAAGTTCTCGGGCACGAAGGCGTCGGTAAAGGAGAACATTGGCAGCGTGCAGCGGATCGCGAAACGTAACAGCGGGTCCAACTTTGAGTTCGCCAAGGACTCCAGGGAGCAGAAGCTGCTTTGGAGCGCTCGGAAGGAGAGCCTGTGGAGCATGCTTGCGTTGCGGAAGGGCGGAGAAGAAGTCTGTGAGTTTGCCCCCCTTCCTTGTTATCAATCACATTCGTTTTTATGTGTGCAGAGATTTGGCTGACCTTTGATGGTAGGGAGCACCGATGTGGCCGTCCCCTTCAGTAGGCTGGCTGATATCATCGAAGTCAGCAAGAAGGAGATGGATGAGCTTGGCCTGTTTGCCTCTATCCTGGGTCACATCGGCGACGGCAACTTCCACGAGAGCATCCTGTACAACCCCGTCAACGGCGAGCGGGAGAAGGTTGAGGAGTGTGTGAAAAGGATGGTGAAGCGTGCGATCGACATGGAGGGCACGTGTACTGGTGAGCACTCGATCGGGTGGGGCAAGAAGGAGAGTCTCTTGCTGGAGGTCGGGCCCGAGACCTTAGATGTCATGCGGGACATCAAGGCATCTCTGGATCCCCGCTGGATTATGTGAGTGTGCCGTGACAATAGCCTCGTGCGATGATCGAGGCATTATGACTGACTGCTTGCAAAGGAACCCTGGCAAGATATTTGATCGCAAACCATGATCGCATCTGGGGACTCTGTTAGCACCGGACGACGGGTAGAATGTTGGATGGATGGAACAGGTGGAGCACGCTTCGGGTCGGCGACATCAGATGGAAGGCGGCATGAGAAGCATCTGGATCCAAAAAGGCGAGGTCGATTAGGTCAACCGGTCGGTTCTTATTGCATAACATTGCATTGTCTTGAAGTGGATTTGGCAGTGCATGAGTGGGACAGCATGGACCCGAGCCCCTGGGGAGCATTGTCCACTGTTTTCCTATCTCGGATGGACAGGTGCATAAAAGTCAGCACATATCGGAAAGCACATTGTTTACTCTGCTCCTTGCCGAAAGACCAGACGGGAATTGACATACTTGCCGGTAGTGAGCATATTGACGGATGGGAAGGGTCTTTCCGACGGGCTTCCGCATGCACATACCTACGTGGGTAGGTAAGCCAGGACGTGCCTTCCTCGCTGTCGTCTTTACACAGTTGCCGAGAAGTTTGCACATTTCCCAAGTGCAGGTGCATCCTATCAATTGGCTTACTGACAGCCATTGTTTGCTGGTGGCATTCCTCAGGGAAGCTTCGACAAACGCCCGGAGCTCCCTCTCTCTTCCACTCCCCCAACCACCCCCCAACCAAGCTTCCTATTGTTTTCAATTCTACGTCCATTCTACATCTGACCACAACTCCAGGTCGTCAACACTTTTCATTGTCCATTGTTCTTGATTGTGACTCTGGGACGGCTTCTGCTTGCTTGAGACAGATAAAAGCCACCGCCTCGCGGTTCCTCGAGCCCTCGCTCGCCCTCGTCTCACGCGTCAACAGACAACAGAGATCAACTCCAAACACATGGGCATTCCACTGCTCGCAGACTTCACAACGTCACCATATGAGGTGTCTTGATCACTGAATATCTTCTATCAATATCGCCTCTCCATCATCGGTCATCAAACGCGATCCTCAACCTCGGCCTCGGCTGTTTCCATGCGTTAAGCAACCTCCCAACGGATGGAATTGGCCACATCGGCCACTACACTTCAATACTTTGAAACCTTCCAGGTCTCGCAAGGCTTTAGAATTGCCACACCAAGCACAAGAAAGAGTGAGATCCAACTCACTCACTCATCGCACACAAAGCCAACATGTCTTCTCAGGACAGATCTCCTACCTTACCTGACAGAGGTCCTTTGGCCCAATCTAGTACCTCGACTCGGCCTTCCATCACCCAGACTGCCTCAATGCCTCCCCCAAATGGAAATGGTGGCAGGTCCAGGACTTCTACCCCCAGTGGTTCTCCTCTCACGGATCACACGGCCGAGTCGTTTCATTCCAGCACCCAAGCTCCTCCCATCCAAAAGCTACCGTCACCTCTGGGCACTCCAAACACTCGCAATGCCAATGCATCACCCCAAAGAACCAGCCCTTTGGGTTCTCAACCAAACCGCTCGGTCCAGAACAATGCCCCACTTCGGACGACTAGCCCACGGAGTCTCCCACCCTCACGGCAGAATGAATATGTGCCTGTGCGACGACAGCAAGGTGCACAACAGCGTCCGCAAGATGCACAGCAGCGTACGAAACAGCATAAAACAACCGCTCTGATGACAGGTGCGGTCCTGAGCTCCGCTCAGAGCTTAACCGTCGACTTGTTCGGACTTCCGAAAAACATCAAGATCCGAGAAATCTGGGAGTCCCTGACTGCGATCCATCTCAGCATCGGCAGGGTTGAGATATACGAGAACGACGATGGATCACGAACCGGAAAGGCGCGGGTCGTTGTTGAGCCGCCTCCGAGCAGATGGCCGACATGGAGCGGCCCTGATAACCTCCTTACCATCACTAGAGCAGACTCCTCGAAATTGACAGTGTCCTTCGAAGCAAAATCATTCTTCCCGGAACGCAAAAGGACGCCTTGCAACAGGGTCATCCTTCCACAGTTCTGCCAGAAGAAGTTCCTGGCCTCAAAGTTGGTGTTTGGAATGATGGCCAGCGAATCAACCATGTGGAATCTGCCACAGTTCAGCTATGAGGACGTTGTGCTCTTGACGAATTTCCCCAAGCGACTGTTCGAGATTCAGTTCAAGGTCAACCTCGGCCGTTACGGCTTGAAAGTCTTCAAGATGCAAATCGATTTTAGCCACCCCACAAAGATCATCTGGGGCACCCGCAGCAACGGCGCGTGGGGTTTGGCCATGCTGCTTCCCAGTCCTCCCAAACTCTATGGTCGTTTACCCGTTTCTCATGATGATGGCCAGTCGCTGTGGCAGGAATGGGACTTGTGGGCCCGGAAGACGGACATATCGGGCGAGTTGCACAAGTTGAAACACCTTCCCGCCAGTCTCGTGAAGCCAATTGGGCAATCCGTCGAATTTGGCCGCTGGACAACTTATTATTTCGACATTGACTCCTCTTTGAGCGAGTGGGAAAGTGTCAGGACATACTTGGCAGATTACAACGTCAAGATCGTACAAGTCAATCGTTTCGATCTCGTTACTCCCGGTCCATCGAATGCCTGGAAACTGCTTGATAACTCGGCTGAGATGACACTCGAGCTTCTTAGCTCAACGAATACCTATCACCTCGACTTCCCAGTGAGGTATCAGTTGGAAGTCTGCATCTCTCATGGTCTCCTCGATGAATACAGCGTCAATGCCCAGTTTCTCGACAAGCTCAATAGCTTCGATGCCGACAGAGCCAGGATGATGCTCGAAGGTGTCGCCGAAGCCAGCATACAGTTCCATGAGCCCTTGAAGATATTTGACGACCCGAAGGTCCTGCACTACTGGCCAAATGCCAGGGTCCCTCCCTACGCAACTCTCGTCCGCAGGGCCGTCATCACTCCAACCACAATCTATTTCAAAACTCCTTGCGTCGAATTGACCAACAGGATCCTTCGCAAGTACTCTGACCTGAACGACAGGTTCCTCCGAGTCCAATTTACCGATGAGATTACCTTTGGCAAGATATTCTCTTCTCAGGATTCCAACAAAGATGACAACCTGTACATTCGTGTTCACAGGGTTATGCAAAACGGCATTAGCATCGGTGACCGTCATTACAGATTCTTAGCATTCAGCAACTCACAATTCCGGGAGAACGGCGCCTTCTTCTTTTGTGAAACTGATCATGTCACTTGTGACTCCATACGCGAATGGATGGGAGACTTCCGCCATATCCGCTCCGTCGGCAAATTTGCCGCGAGAATGGGCCAATGTTTTACCACGACACGCCAAGTCAATGGCATCAGCATACCGAACATTCGCAAGATTGACGACATAGAGCGACAAACTGGCGACCACACCTGGAACTTCACTGACGGAGTGGGCAAGATATCCAACTTCTTTGCAAAACTGATCGCAAGCGAGCGCGATTTGCCAGAGACGCCTTCATGCTTCCAGATGAGAATAGGCGGCGGCAAGGGCGTGCTCGTGGTCTGGCCTGACGTTCCCCCAAGCGAAGTTCACGTCCGACCTTCTCAAGAGAAATTCAAGGCTGTGTATAACGTCCTCGAGATCATCAAGACCTCTGCATTCTCCCACGCCACTCTCAATAAGCAGGTCATACCTGTCCTAGTCGCCCTTGGTGTGGACAATTCCGTCTTCGTTAGCATGCTCGATGATGAGCTCAGAGAGTACGACGAAGCTTTGGCAGATTCCATGAAGGCTGGTGAACTCCTTCGATCCCAAGTCGATGAAAACCAAACGACATTGACCATGGCAGAGATGGTCGACACCTTCATGGACTCCAAGGAGCCATTCCTTTGGACCTTGCTTCGCTTGTGGAAGTGTTGGATATTGAAGAGATTGAAGCACAAATTCGCCATCAGTGTCAAGAAAAGCGCCATGGTCTTCGGCGTTGTCGACGAGATTGGTGTGCTGAGGGGTCACTCGCAAGCCACTGAAGGCAGGGGATACAATAGCATCGAGTCGCTCCCACAAATCTTCCTTCAAGTGCCTATTGAGGGCAGCGATGGGAGGAGTACCACCAACTATGAAGTCATCACTGGGATTTGCGTCGTTGGCCGCAATCCATCACTCCATCCTGGAGATGTACGAGTTGTCGAGGCAGTAGACGTGCCTGAGCTTCGACATCTGAAGAACGTCGTCGTCTTCCCAAAGACCGGCGACAGAGACATTCCCAGCATGTGTTCTGGAGGTGACATGGACGGGGATGACTACTTTGTCTATTGGGATGAGAGACTCATTCCAACTGAGTGGGACCATCCACCCCTGAACCACGATGCGGGATCATCCACCTTGGACAAGCCGGCAGACGTCACAATTGAGGACGTCACCAGATTCTTTGCACAGTATATGAAGAATGACTCCCTGGGCCGTATCGCCACTGCGCACTTTGCCCAGGCAGATCAACTGTCAGGGGGCGTCAAGAACCCAAAATGTAAGCATACCGCTATCAGCTTATTCTTGATGAAACAATCTGACAGCTCGAATAGGCATCGAACTCGCCAAGCTCCACTCCATGGCTGTCGACTATATTAAGTCTGGCAGACCTGCGGTCATGAAGAGACACCTCCAACCTCGAAAATGGCCGCATTGGATGGAAAAGGAGAAGAAGTCTAACTATCGTTCTTACTCGGCGCTCGGCAAGATCTATGACCGGATCAAGATCGAAGAATTCCATGCGGCATACGAAATGCCCTTTGACGCGCGCATCCTCTCGCGCTACCAGCTAGAGGCAGATACCCTGGCCAAGGCCAGCAAAATCAAAGCCACATATGACATCGCCATGCGCCGCCTCATGGGACAACACGAGGCACCTGTCACCGAATTCGAAATCTGGTCCACCTTCATTCTGTCCAGGCCTCGCGTAGGGAGCGACTACAAGCTTCAAGAGAACGTTGGCCGTGAGATGGCCGCATTGAAATTACGCTTCAGAGCGGAGTGCATGGAGGCTGTGACTGGGAATATCCAGACGGAAGGATTTGCGCCCGCCAGCTCCGTGGTCAACCTCGAGAAGCTCGATCGATTCGTGGCGGCAATGTACACAGTCACCCACAACGATGTGAGGGCCGCGCTGAGGGAGCGATCAATGCCGAAGCCGAATGGCGAAGGCGGATCGGAGGAGATCCAGATGCCGTTGATCAGCTTCCCGTGGCTCTTCCATCGAGAGCTGGCGCGTGTGGCATTGGGGCGAGGGGGAGACGTCCGCCCCCTGCAGAAGTCTGTCTGGTTGAACCGAGGTGAAAGCCAACAGACCCGGGACAGAGACGTGGCAGTTGAAGATGCGGAATTCGAGATACCGGGCGATACAGCCTTACCCGATGCCATTGATCTGGAGGTCAGGACACAACAGGCTGTCGAAGATGTCCAGTCCAATAAAGAAGGCTACGCAACTGAAAGAGGAGACAGTACTGCAGACGGCGAGATTGGCGACGACTGCGTCCGTACATCGACCGGCCAGGTCGTCTATCGCGGCCAAATGCTGGCCTTGTTCACGGAGACTGGCGAGGAGGTACAGGGCCAGCAGAGATCCATGACCCCTGACATCTCGCCGGCTGGCACACAAGGCTTGCAGAGCGCTGACAGCGTCTCCAACAATTCGCTGGTTGCGGACGATAGTACGGGCAGTTCTTGTCCCGTCTCGCCCCGATCCGAGCGTAGAGAGGTGGTGGAGGAGGAGGAGGACATTGAATATGAAGAGGTTGATGGCGCTGGTTATGAGGAGGTAGAGGATGCCCTCGAAGCACTCGCGAGGAAGCTTGGCATCTGAGGAAGAGACATTGCCCTTTTTGGCACGAGCCTGAAGCACCCGGTGACTTAAAGCTAAGACACACGTTGAAATCAAGAGGTCACAGTACCCAGGGTAGCTTAGCTTAGTTACAGTACTTAAGCGCGGACCAGGGTCCTCCGTTATTCCCCAAAGCTTTCTCGAGTCCAAGGAATGTGGCGCCGACAAGCTAATAACACGATGCTCTTCCAGAATAGTCAACAGGCTAATCACGTCTCCTACCTTCCTTTCTTTGACATACTCATTCACGGCGAATGACTTCTTGGTCAGTTGGTACAGCGTGTGACCGTATTCCCCTCACATGCAGCTGCAGCAGCTTACGAGAGATGGAAACCTCTGCCGGATCGCCGTCCCGACAGGATCCCTTTCGGCATGGACGACGTGGTAGCTAACACCCGTACCAATTCCCAGCTGACACCCGGCACCTCCCTTGATGGGCTCGACTGGACTGGACTGGATCGGACTGGAATCTATTGAAATATCTGCGCGTGTTCGCTCATCCCTTTCTTCAGTAGACTACTACCCTCCCCTGCGCGTCCCAGCATGATGGATTCCCGCGCCGTCCCGTCCTACCTACGAAGAACCGCAGATTTTCAGAAAAGAGCTGCCCACTGCCAGCTCTTCATGTTGCCTTTTTAGCCACCTGGCATCGTCGTCCGGCGCATTATAGCACCTCCCATGCACATCTCCCTGAACATGGGCGCATTATTCTCACCTCCTGACTCGCCTTTAAAAGAAGGCCGGATCCTGCTGCCCCTGGGCGGGAACTCGAGAGCGGCTCACAAGACGCGGCGGATACTGTTCACAATATGGATACTTTTGATCGTAGTCTTCATCTATGAGTACTTTCCACGTTCTGAGGAGCAAACCATAGTTCTGCCACCAGAGAATGGCCCCCCTCGCGGCGAAGAGAACATAACATCGGAGGCGGTAGTTCCAGCTGATGCAGGCTTGGGGGATGATGTCGATGGACTTGATCCCAGCATTCTATCTGAGCCGGAGGATCAAGTTGCTTTCACCGGACATGACCGCGGAGGGCGCAGGAATTATGGGAACCGTCCGGGCGGAGGGCAAGCAAAGAAGACTCACGAGGTTGTACCCAGCAAAGACTTTGACGAGGCTTTCACACGGGTCATCAACCTTCTGCCCGGTGAGCTGGAGGTTCGCGGTCTCTTACAACCACTAGACGGAATGACCGGCGAGGCACGCCTCCGGGAACTCGCGATCCGCACACGAAGGTACAAAAAATACCTAGAGGCATGGGAGGACCTGCACCTGGTGCCCGACTCCGAGGGCGGCACCTACATCCGCGACGACATAATCCAGTACATCCACGAGAAGCACCGCATCTCCGGCGAGGAAGACGGCAGCAACGACCTGGCCGAGACCATCCACGCGTACGAGTCGTACCGCCAGCTGCTGGTCCAGCTCAGCGAGCTGCTGTTCCCCTTCACGGCGCCCTACTTCCCGGATCACATGACCCTCCGCTCGCACATCCAGAAGGGCGGCCGGGGCATCGCGCTCACGGCGGGCAACGACCAGGTCGCGTACCTGCTCACGCAGATCCCGATCCTGCGCAGGCTCGGGTGCGACCTGCCCATCGAGGTCATGTATGGCAGCGACGCCGACCTGAACCGCGACTCCAGGCAGGACCTCGAGGACCTCGAGGGCGTGGTCACGAGGGACATCGGGTCCATGGTCCGCGACAAGGGCTGGACGCTCGCGGGCTGGGCCATCAAGCCTTTTGCCATCCTGCTGTCCAGCTTCCGGGAGGTCATCTGTAAGTGCAATAATTACACTCGGTGCGGTGTAGTGTCCCTAGACATCGTCAGCTTGAGTTGTACGAGACGTACTAACATACTACCAAAACACTAGTCATCGATTCAGACAGCTTCTTCTTCCGAAACCCCGAGGTGATGTTCGATGATCCTGGATATGTCAAGACGGGGGCCTTGTTCTTCCGGGACCGGCTCATCATGCCGGAACTCAGGAGGAGCTGGCTGCAGACGATCCTGCCTCAGCCTGTTTCGAGGAACGTCAAGCAAAGCAGGCTGTGGACAGGCGACAGCGGCCATCAGCAGGAGAGCGGTGTGCTGGTCGTCGACACGTACAGGCATTTCATGGCCATGCTTCTTGTCACCAGGATGAACGGGCCCGATCGGGATGGCAACCGGGATGATAAGAAAGTCGGTGTATATGACATGGTGTATGGTGAGTTCATCCAAGGCCAACCGTGCTTTCTTTCACTGAATATGACTCTGACCACACCCATCTCAGGCGACAAAGAGACTTTCTGGCTGGGTTTCGAACTGGTCGGCGACACGGACTACGTCTTCCACCAAGGCGACACGGGGACCCTGGGCGTGATGAAGACGCGCGAGGAAATGGAAGCCGAAAAGGCTCAACTCCCGTCATGGGCGATCCAGGATAACTCCACCGACCCAGAGTTCGACCCGGAGCTCGACCCCGAATTCGACCCCGAGTCCGACCTCACCCCGGCCGCCGCCTCCCCGTCGCCTTTGGCCCCGCTGCCGAGCCGGCGCATGTGCGCGCCGCAGCTGCTGCACCTGGACCTGGAGGGCAAGCCGTTCTGGTTCAACGGCGGGCTGGTCATGAACAAGTTCCTGGAGCGGCGGCAGTGGAGGTTCGGCACGTTCGACAGCTACCTCATCGAGCCGCGCGACGTGCGCGAGCCGGGGGCCTGGATCCTCGGCGAGGGCAACATGTGCTGCCTCACCACCGACAACCACCTCTACGGCGTCCTGACCGCGGCAGAGAAGGACCTCGTCGACGAGATGATCGCGCAGGCGAGGAGGATGGGCATCGCGCGCAGCTAATCTCCGCCTGCATGTCTCAGGGAATAGATTGGGGTGTTCTGTGTGTGATGGTGCATGGTGTGTGGGCGGGATAGAAGAATTAGCTTTAAGTATTAATGAACCAGACCCTTTAGATTGTACCTCTTCACGCTTTTATCAGCGGCTTTCTTTAAGCGGCCTCAAATCTCTAGAATCTCTACGGGTAGAACAGGACCCCGGTGGCGATCCTGCATGCGCCCCCTGATCATTGGTGGTCCTAGGTATGCAGTGTGCCCGAACTGGTCAAAGCGCTGACTTGGTTACGCGCAGCAGCGCACAAGTCGCCTGCGCTGGTCAGAGCCTTGTCAGCCAGTATATGTACTGTCTCCTTGGCCAAACGACATGGCAATTGGCAATACCATCTTGAGAAACTCATTCACAGCATCAAAACGTACCACACAATAGATTGTAGTCTACTGTTGAACCTCGGGACTCGACTTTCCACATTGGATTTTACACTCGTCTCACGAAGATGGCATCAGTTGGCCTGGAGAAGGCAGAGGACTCGTTCAAAAGAGCGTCGGATCGCTCCGCTCCTGGGCCAGTTTATCAACCTGGCCAACAAAGCAGCGATGCCGATCACCTAGCAAGGACGAACATCCCGTCGGGCTTTATTAACCTCAAGGGTCCTCAGGCGGGCTGGCCCATGCCCCTCCCAACACCGCCAAGATCGAGACACCACTCCAATGATGACGAGTCGCAGGACTTGATAGCATGTGGGTTTGTGAAGACTGGCAAAGTGCTGGAGCGTTCACCACCCCACGCAGTTTCCCATCAGACCACAGTTGATGACCACGAGCATTACGGGAAATCTATAGGCAGCCTCCGGCTCCCCATTCGCCCTGTTCGACATATTCAGGAAGACTTTGGTGGGGACGACAACGACATGTACGCACAAATTCCAACCGGTAGACCCTTGGACGCCGACGAGATCTTGCCATCGACTACGCCTTACTGCTCGCCTCCGCAACATCCTCTAGATATTGCCTGCTATGATGCTTCACTCAGGCTGACACCTCAAATTGGAGCCGGCAGAATCGCCCAGTCTAGGCCGAGGCCTCAGTGCTGGGAGCATGGATGCAACGGCCGCCAATTCTCGACATTAAGCAACCTCCTTCGTCACCAGCGAGAGAAGTCTGGTCAGGCCACCAAGGCAACCAGCCCGGACTGTGGCGCTGAGTTCGCCAGGACAACAGCACGGAACGGCCACCTGCTACATCGAGAGTGTCGCAAGAAGCCCGCAGAACCAATCGCCGAGATTGAAAATCCGGGCCAGCCCATCGATTCAGAATCAAGTAATGCAGTGATCAAGCAGGCCCAACATTCTTTGAGCTCCACGGCTGCTTCATTCCCGGTCCTCAGTCCTGACTCGATATTGACTGCTACTGGTGGTCTTGCAGTGGAACAAACCCTGAGAGGGAGGGCAGCGGTCATTCCAAATGACAAGTGTGGTCCGGTCCCGGAGGAGATGCCCTGCGACATGTCAGACATGTCCGAAGGAGAAAGCTTCGAGACTTCCTCAGGTTCTGAAAGTCCCAACTCACCGACTTCTCTCGCAGAATCACGTAGAGAGGTTTTGATCGACAGGACAATTTCGTGGATGATCACGTGGATAGATTCGAGGCTTAGTGTTCTCGCCTTTCAGACACATGGTACCTGCGAGGAGAGCCCTTGGGGCTCTTCTTTGCCGCAGACTGAGACTTGCAGGACGACTGATGGGCAGAATCAGAAAAGAAGAAGGGGATGCTACAAAGACGGACGTGGTCCGGACGACGAGGGTAGTGATGGCGAGGAGCGTGTGCCGCCTCCATCACGGGAGTCCGATGCTGTAGACAACGAGGAGATTATGGAATTCGCATGCCCGTTTCTGAAGCACAATCCGCGGAAATATGGTCAAATCCGAAGCTGCTCAGCTTCTGGCTGGAAGGAAATACCCCGTCTCAAGTTGGTACCCTACTCGCATAATTAAGACTTCTTGGTGGCGATGGCTAACGCTTTGTTTTAAGGGGACATTTGTACCGATGCCATCAATTACCATCGTTTCAATGCATCCGATGCCGCATGGCCTTCAAATCTTCCGAGAAGCTGCTGCGGCACAGTCAAGCGGACATAGCGTGCAACGTCGTGCGAGATGAGTCTGGCCAAGACGGGATCAACCATGAGCAACTCATGAGATTGAAATCAAGGAAGAGAAATAGAGAGGCGATTTCCGGACATGAAAAGTGGTTACACATATACAAGATATTATTTCCTAACGACTATCTAACCCCGTCACCGTGTAAGTAGCCCACCATTTGATGTTGTGTGGACAATACGCTGACCTCTGGTTTCGCGAAGACTTTCAGCGTGGTAACTTAGGAAAGGGCCAAGATTCACTCCTGACTGCTTTTAGAGAACACGCCAGCAAGGAATTACCGCGACTAATACGACCTCGACTCGAAGAGTCCGTGGACGCCACCATCCGTGAGGCGCTGGGACCCGATATTCTAGAAGGATTAGTGCGAGACATTTTCTCTCAAGTTCTCAGCACATTTCCTCAGCACAAATCAGAAACGTCAGCGGTCATGTTCGGTAAGAAACACAAGGGCGAAGCATCCCCGCCGACAGAAATGTTTCCGCAGCTTGCACTGCCCGGAAGTAATAGCCTCGCGTTGAGTGACGTATCGACCTTTGATGTGGAGCCAAACGCATCAGCGGCTTGGGTATTTTCCCATCAGGCAGGAATCGAACAGGCAGAGAGTTTCCAAGAAGAAGTTCAACGCATCGACAACGAATCTTTCAAGTGGCAGATGGGATATGAAGATCCAACTGGGGTGGAGCCAGGGCCCTCCAACTTTCTTTCAGCGGACGAACACACTTATCTCCCACCTTACCAGGGGACAATGTCGTTGAAGCTTCTAGCGTGAGCGACCTGTTCAACTTTGACGACTTTCGCGACGAGTACGCTGCATGGCTCGGACAGGCCGATGAGGGGAATAGTCACGCGGACTCAGGTTACTTCAGCAGCTTACAGTCCGTCGAGAGCATGGACTACATGAATGGAAAAGGGAAGGGGAAGGAGGTCGTCAGAGAACCCGGCGACCACGATATAACATAGGCGTGGCGAAGATTTCGATTCGAAATAGCTCGATTCAGTACTCCTATACCCACACCTATTCAGTTCTGAGCTATAGCTTGCAGGAGGACCTAGATGTATGTACCTGGTTAGGAGTATGTAGGCAAGTTACCGAAGACGCTCTACCTGGCTGCATGTGTCTACTGGCGACAGCCAAAGAGTCACTCTAAGGAGACAGGGATAAAGGGCAGTGTTCTTCAGCAGATCATTCCACAGGAGGGTTAATCTATAATTCCATGTCTGCAAGCGCTTACCTGGCATCCGCAGTCTATGCCATAGTGAAATGGACTGCTTCTGATTTGAGTCTTTGCTTGAACCCAACGGAGAAGAAATCGTTGGAAAATGTAACTGCTGACCTCCAAGTTATGTATTATGAGGACAATCATGGAAACGTCTTGGATATGAAAACGGATATTGACACAGAAGAAAACGGATGATACACACATACCACACCACGTCTTGGACAACATTCCCGCAGCCAATAACATCATCACACCCACACCCAATTCCCAAACCCATACCTGATCTATATACCTACGCTTAATCTACCTATTTATATTAATCAGGCTTAGATGTATGAATTTGGTATGGGTGTGTTGGTTGTGGGTGTGTTGGTTGTGGATGTGTTGAGTGTGGGTGTGTTGGGTATAAGTATATTAGGCATGCAATGCATCTGTGTACCATTTGTTCCTTTCTGTGCGAATATCTGTTTTCTTGAATATTTGGTTGATGGCAAGTCTTGGGGAATCGGATGATGTATCTCGTAGTTATGACCACAAATGTACAGATGTAGCGGGTAATACTTGTTGAGATATATTGTGCAATGCGGCTGAGGTGGAAGACTCCAAGTGCTTCTGAACTCCAAGACTGAAAGCCTTCAGGCGCCTTTCACCCAACACTCGACGAGAGGCTCATACCTCCATATTGCACTCAGAGTGCACTCCTATCTTTCAGTAAATTAGTCGAGTGAATACATGCTATCAAGCAGGCCCTAGACAGCCATAATAATTCAATTAATTCAAACACACTTGTTCCTAATCGCGTCTCAATTATGGCTACCCAAGTTAGCATGGACTTCCGTGAAGGTGCTCTTTCCAACCCCTAAATCACGCTCTCAAAGAGTATGAAATAGGCCCATTACTACTGAAAAGTCTTCATTTGGTCACAAGTATTTGAAATAAGTGAGTGCTTGGCAATATTTAACAGCTATCTAGGAAGTCATGAATCGTATTCACTGCGAGCATTTGTCGTAGCAAAAGGAATTGCAGTTGCTTTAGGTTCATAGCCATTTACTAACTAATACTCATACAATTCTGAGACGTATCAGATGGCTCTATGGCACGATACAGCCAAGGATCAGGGCTCAGGGCTCTATGTCTATGATAACATGGATATTCATGTCCTTCCGGGAACCTCACGGACCATGTTGGCGTGGGGGAGCTGAGTTCCAGGTGTCAGTTAGTCAAGTAAGGGGCCACACGCGGATAGATTCGCGGAGGTCGCAAGTCCGAGTCCGAGTTTCGAGCACAGGGCTACTTAAGGTCCGACCTAACTCTGCAAAACTCTAAATAATACGATCTCCTTTCATAGGCCCGGGTACAGATCGGAGCCGGCGTGCAGAAGTAGACCGGGTCAGGTTATGCCTCGGTTATTTTTGGGTTGCCCGGGAGAGTCTCACTCGGGTTACACCATGCATATTAATCACAGGCGTCCATAGGAAGCCAAGACGTTGTCATGGTTGACTTGTAGTCGTCGGGGCCCGAGGGGATCAACGGTCGGCGGGAGGTTGGGCCGACGCGCCGAAAACACCAGGAAGATGCCATTGAAAACTAGTCGAAAGCCAAAACAAGCCTGAGCAAGATCACAATAGTCGAAATAGATGCTCATCGACGTAGCATCCAGTCTCGAAGGCAGCAACTACCGAGAATCGCACCAGTGTCGGAAAAATAGGCCGCATCCGTCAAACAGTCACCTCCCGATGTTCATGCCGATCGGATAGCGTCAATATACAAACAGAGCCAATATACTTCACTCGTACCATGGTCGAAGAACGAGAAAAAGCAAATAAGCAAATACGCGTATTAGAAGCTTTCGCCGACTCCAGAAATAGTACCGCCAGATGGCCGAGTGTGTTGCTCCGCGTGCTCCGCGGACGCTCCGACGGCGCTACCAACCGTTGTCTACCAGCCATTGTTTACCGGCTGCTATTGTCTACCAGCCGTTGTGAACTCTATATCCAAAGATCGACAATGGTGCCCGAACGCTGGTCTTGCCACGACACCGAGACCACGTGTTGAGCCGCCGAAGAAGTCCCCGAGGTCGCCATCGGTCTGTGGCCTCGGCGCCGAACATCGCCGGAGACAAGCCGGGCTTCAGCAAGACCTGGTCAACCGGCGTCTATTGGTCTGTACAATCTTTTTTGCCTCCTCGTGACAGAAACAGACGGGTGCCTGACCTGCTATTTTCCATTTGTGTTCATTCGGTGAAGCACTGGCGGGTACGTCGCCATCCTGGAATGGCACGGTGGCCGGACTCAACCTCGGGAGCAGTTCGGCGCAAGGCAGGACCGGAGGCGACTGCCCTGGCGTACCGCGGTGCCATCAAACGCACGGCAGTTCAGATCGCGACTGCGTGGGAAGGCAACCGACAAGATTTCGGGGGGATCATCTTTCAGCCCTTCTGAACCCCCGTCGACACGTGGGAAGCTGGAGGGCAAAAAGGGGTGGGGGATGGGCCCGAGGAACCATCCCACCGGGAAAAGCTTCAGGGGGAACCGCAACGGCCAGCCAATAGTTTTACACGGATCAGCAAAACCGGGGCCTGGGGGAGGCAAGGCCGGGGCATCACAACTCTGAGCCCAGCAGTGAACATCACATCACCAAAAAGGTTCGACAATGTATCGCTCTGGTCCCCCAAAGTACCTGCCAGTCACACCGCCGAGGCGATCGTCCAAATCTCGTTTCGCGCTGAGAAGGCCTAATCCTATGCGAGTGCGAAGCAAGCCTCAGCCGGTAGTCGACTGATCAATCTGCTGGGGGCGCTGCACCGCACCGATCAAAGTTTGTCTAATTTTACACAAGAGAGATCATGATGGGGACCAATGCCAAAGTGAATTTGTTTTTTAACTCGAGGTGATTTAAGGTTTTTCTCCACGGTAGTATCCGTCGCGGTTAGAGGGGTTGAAGGGGGACCAGCTATAACGAATCGTTTTGCTCGAGTGCAACGTGGAAGCCTTTCCAGTGCCATGTGGCTCATCATTATCAGGAATCGCACGCCTTGGCGCCATGCCTCTTGTCCTGTCCTGCCCTCGCCCATAACGGGCTGAACAGGACGCCTTGCGGCCTGAGAGGGCCAATCCAGCTCGACGCTTGGCAATGAAGCCACATGAGGCACACGCCAAGACAGACAAGCCCAGCGAGGCTCAGAGCATTACGAATACGACAAGAGGAGCACGACCGGGGGGTGGGAATCGAGACCGTGTCTTGGCAAAAGGGCACGATTTGCAAATCACCAGAGCTCTGAGTCACGGCCATTCGTGGAAGGGAGCAACCGGCCTAATCTGCATTGACGCGAAGCCCTACTTTGTGTTTGTAAATTTCACCGTCTCATTCAAAATGTTTTTTGTCGTCACCGCCCGCTGGGAAACCATCGAGTGGGGGGCCCTATGGGTGCGTTCAAGGGTCCCTGCGAACCTTGTTTTCTAAAAATGGCTCCCGAGGGCCCTTTCCCAACGAACTGATAAGGTTGGAAGCTTAGGCGTGTCATGCGTCCATGTGCCCGAGAATGGCTGCCCGGAGGATAACTCAGCATCATTCTCAAGCAACTCTGCTCCGAAGTCTGTGTGCGACCATCCGCCGCCCCTGGCCTGGGCCTGGCCCGGCCCTGGCAATATGGGGGAGGAGGCAGAGGCCCAAAATTTGTGGGATATTATAATATGCTCAGGCACAGCAACCAGCCCTGCTGCGGCACGGACAGACCGGTCCATCAACATGAGGCAGGGCCCCAGGATTTAAGCATATGGGGCCTCATTTCAGCACCGAGGTGTAACAGATTTGCACACACAGGGTCGTCCGCCCACCCCCCGGGGGGAGGGGCGCGACTCTGCGGTGCAATGAATCAATCTCAACGAGGCGAACAAACCTCCACACAGCGCGCGGCGGTCGATCACGGTGGCATCTGTGCGTGGGCATGAGATGAGCCGAAGAGATCAGCGCAGAAACGCGAAGCTTAGGTTGAACCATGCGCTGGATCCCGCTTAGGGAGGGAGGGAGGAAAGGGGGGGGGGGCTGCTCAGTTTAGAGTTTCGGGCACATTTTTTCTCTGATGTTTTGGCCCAGGTGCATATGTGTGAACATGTGTGCAGATCGTTTGCTTGTGATTACGGCATTACGAAAGCGAGCCACACCTGCTAGCGGTGCCTCAAGAAGGCATGAGGAGAGAACCAATGCCCAAAACGCTCGGCGGCTGTCGCCCAGTACTCGGACAGCCTCGAGGGAGGTCTTCGGACCAAGATGCAACCCCGCCCCCGTGGGCGGGTGATTCCCGGGGCCCGGGACTGACACCACATGCAGTGACATTTAATCCTCTTCTGGATTAGGACGGGCTCTGTCCAGGGTCCTGTGTGGGCGCGGGATTCGCACGCGAGGAGGTAAAGAAGGAAAAGTCTGAAAATTTCCCGGGGATTTGTCATGGAGGCTTCGCCCGGCCAAGACGAATTGTCATCCACGAGGTGGATGACTGTCAACGGGCGTGAAGGGTGCAAAGCGACCGTAAATCCGGCCCGATCGACAAGGGGAAGACTTAACAGTAGAATTGGCTTATTGGCGTCGACCCATCGGAGAAAAGTCTCCGACTCGGATTGGGGGTCTGCACTCAATGCTCCGGACGAACTCCAAGTCCCGAGGTCCTGCGGAATTTATGTCCCGAGGGTGGCTTACCAGATCGAGACGCGGTTGGCTCTTCAATTGGTCATGGTACGATTGACTCTGGACAAAGGACGTATTTGTAACGGGGCGTTCAAGGTCAGCACCGGGGATAGTACGAGTCATAAGGGGCAAAGAGAGAGTGTGTGTGAACGCACAGTACTAACAGGGACAAGGCGTGGCGAAAGAACTTCTGAGACAATTTGCTTGAAGTACATTCCTGTGGTGTCTCGCTCGGATACGCGTCGGCCAGTAGAAAGTGGCAGAATCATCTCAGTACGCACAATAAATCGCGGTGCGAGCGAGGCTGAAGCTGTGCATCTCGCGCAGTAATAAGCGGCACACAGCACGGCTGGCCAATCCTGCGCCGCCCTGCGAACGCCCGAGACAAAAGGAAGGCCAGAGAGTGTGTGCCCCCCACGGCGATGCCCGACCCCCAGAACGGGAAACAGAGGGCCGGTAGAGTTGAGCAAAGGCATTGACAGGCACCGGGACGAGTGCCCAGCTCCGGTCCTCCGCCCCGCCGTTCGTCGAAAAGCACCGCGGACCCCGCGCACGCGGGAGGGAGGGCAGGGGTATGGGCAAACCGCGCCCGTATCCGTCCACTCGTCCCGCGGGGCCAGAAATAGATAGGATGCATAGATGTCTGGTAGACAAGACGTCCCTTCACATTTTAACCACCTCCCACCCCGTTCGGCATTGACGAGGGTTGCAAGGAATTTCCCGTCCCCGAAAAAACCGACTCGCCAGGCACAGACAAGCTTGTTCACCCAGGCACCGCGTAATATGTGATACGGTGGCTTGCGGGGAGGATCGTAGGATCCTGAGAAGGCCCAGAGGTATGGAGGGGCTATCGTCAGCCTGGCCCCCTTTCTGGAATGTCAAATGCCGCAGGCTTGGCCTGCCTGTTCCTGGCCGTGCCATTTTCCTTGGGTCGCCACATCCTGTAGCTGCCGCATCGGGACTCATCTGGCGAGGGGGAACACATTCGCCCTCGCTGCCCAGGCAAAGTGCATCAAATCTTATCGAAGCACACGTGTGTTCCAGGTGACGTGACTGCTACTTCGCCATCGTGTCTGCCTGGCATATTGGCCACACGGTAGATACGCACGCCCTCGTGACATGACAAAAGAACCGCATCGGGGAGGGATGAGAATAGGGATCGGCGACCCCCCTCCAGTTGGACTGTGACGGGAGCTACCGTCCCAAGTAAACAGGCAACTCTATTCCGCACGGGGCAGGAAAGAGAAAACACCACCTGTGTCCAAGCAAGTGTTTCGTCCCTCCCCGTCGACGCCCCCAAGGGGGTGGCGATTGGTAGGAATAGAGTTTAGTCTCTGCAGTAGCTCCCGTCACGAGCAGCAAGAATGGCCAAAACGGCGGGCGGGGTCTGCAGGGCGGGCTGGGGGAGCATAGGGAAGAGAAGAATACACTACTGCTTCATCGGCGTGCTTGACATCACCGTACTGTAGTTGGTGATGTTTCGGCGCCTGGGCGCCCACTCATCACCCGCAGGTGCGTGCGACTCTACTCGTTAGCTAGAGCTCCTTCGCTGTCGTAGTGTACTCTTGCTGGGCTCACGGCCGATCATTGTCTTTAGCTCGGGAGACATAGGGATCGTCGCCTTTAACTCACTCAGCAACAGGGATGCCACATGCCCGCCCAGGATACCATCATTGGAAATGAGAGCACCCACAAGTCAGTCAGCCCGGAATGGGTTTCACCCGACCCATCTGGACTGGCACTGGGGCCATCAGGGTCGCCTCCCCCTTAGGTTCCTAACAGCATGGCAGACAGGGTATAAACCACAACGCCAGTGGAGCTTAGTTCTTTCGGTGTGACTGATGTGACATTTGCTACCTTGTGGTACTAGCCTTTCAGCTCCGCATTACTGCTGTCGGTACCTAACGAGACGAAACTCGGGACCATTGACGAGGGGAAGGAGGAGGTAGTATAATGCCAGGACAAAACAAACGGGACATGTTCACCGGCGATCGGTCATTCAGAGGTCCCCGAGCCCCAGGAGTCTGGGTGCGTACAGCCCAGTAGGGAACAGCGTACCGCGCGGCCCAGCCCCCGA
This sequence comes from Diaporthe sp. P3_1W, assembly GCA_037177825.1. Taxonomy (NCBI): domain Eukaryota; kingdom Fungi; phylum Ascomycota; class Sordariomycetes; order Diaporthales; family Diaporthaceae; genus Diaporthe; species Diaporthe sp. P3_1W. Next base: position 8,525,339 of record JBAFXB010000001.1, read on the forward strand.
CAAGCCCCCCCCCCCCCCCAGCCCTAGCGGGCACACGTTAAACGGGGTACGGATACGTGCGTACAAGTAGCGTGCGTATTTGCACAAAGGCTATTCGACCCCTCATCCTTACCTAGAGACCCCTTGCCCCGAGTCAACAAGTCTCCTTTTGCGAAATAAGGCCCCTGGGTTGAACTACGATTGTTAGATAGGTGTCCCTTGGCGGTATCGTAGCCCGTCCGCCCTGCAATCTAGGTCAAGCATTCGCCCATTTTTGTCCACAAGGGTTCCCAAAGGGGGTCGCCGAGGAGCGAGCGGGGAGGGGAGGAGAGGAGAGGAGAGGAGGAGGTTCTTTCTGCGAGCACTTGTCGTTAGTGTACCAAAGTACGGGGCACAAGGACAGTATATCGCGAATACGCCCGCCCTTGAGGTTTGATGGATTCCCGCCACGTCAGACCGGCGTGTCTGCACAGCACTGGGCACAGAACAAGACCCTACTGTACACTACTGTACTAGATCAGCGCTGCCAGTGATCCTCCTTGCTCCCAAGAGCCGTGGCCATACGGTAAACGGACCAGCCTCGCACGATGAGGGGGTGCCCTAGCAGGCGGGGATAGGCGGCTATGTACGATGGTCTTGAATCCACATCCATAGTCTCGACCCGTCTCGTCGCATGCATGTCCTGCCCAGGTTCAATCAGAGACACACACACACATACACACACAACGCACGCACACGTCTGCAACGCATACCCATCGGTCCTGCGTCACATACTACTGCTGCCGCATGCAGTAGGCCGGCCTGGGCTGAGGAAGGGATGGGGAGCTCAAACGTGCGAGGACGAGTTTGAGGGACCAAGAGCGCCCGCCAAGGCGTCTCGGTATCGCATCTGATTGCGGCTGCCGCGCGGGAGAACGACGGGATGCAGCACGCATGTTCGGTATGGGACAGGGGTCTGCCGTCCAGGGCGGACGAGGGAGCTTCAGCTTCAGCTTCAGCGCACACGCCCAGCGCTGCGTGCTATTGCACGGTGGTGGCAGTCTTAGGGCGACGACTCAAGCTTTCAGACGTCGCCGGCGCTGTGGGGGAGAGACCCTAGGGGGGCCTGTCCAGCTGGGTGTATAGATGGGACGGGCAGGCGAGGCACGTTTCGCCCTCGCCCTCTCTTGCCCGCAGAAAGTGCCCGCCAGGAAAGTGACAACGTGTGATTGATTAATCAGCCCCCCTCCTCGCCCAGGTCAATGCAGCAAGGAGAAAGAAAACGACGCTGGGCAGGGAGAGTGACATCCGATTTGGACCCCGAAGAATCCCCACCGTGACATTGGGCGCACACTAGGGCAACAAAACAAAAACACACACAGCATATGCGTACGCAGCACACTCGGTTAGGGCAGTACAGTAAGACAAAGAACTTTCCGAGTGATAAGCAAAAAGCGAGAATTACGGAGCCGCGCCTCGACAAAAGAAGGGATAGGATGGGACGCCGTTGTTTTTGCCGGCGGGGGTCTCCTTGGATCCTGGCAAGTCCCAACCTCGCGGCTTCGCGAGCAAAGAAGAGCGGACAAAAAAAAAGGTACAGGGGAAAACGGTCAGAAAAAGTGTGAGAGCCATGTCCACGGATCCTCCGACCGCTCGGGTGAGGAAGATCGTCTCCCTGCTAACGCAGCCCCTTGCCCTGGGCTGCCTGGTAGCGAGCGGCCTTCGGCGCCGATGCAAACGCCGTTGGGTACCTAGGTACGTACCGAGTCGCTGGGTGCTGTGCCACCCGTTTGGTGCGCTATGAGCCACTATGATTCGACGGGTCGCCAACGACATGTCAGACCGGCATGGACACAAGTCGAACCTGCGCCCTTTCTGTTGTGGAACCCCTGCCGAGGATGCTGGGGGAGGGGTGGTCATGGAAATAATCTCGACCCACTCTTTTTCCTTCTGCTCTTCACGTCGGACACGCGAGTTTGGTGCGAGGTGCTGTGGGACTGTGGTTCCTTCTTGGGGGAATCATTAAATTCATTCTCTCGAGCAAACGACGTGCTTCAACGAGCGCGCACCGGTGACGGTTTTGCCCTCTCCTTCAGAGTTGAGAAGTGATAGATCGTACAGTCAATGCACCCTGACCAAATGAAAATGAAAATAAAACCTGGCTCCCCTGCCATTAACCACATCAGGTGAAAACGTTGGTTTTGGTAGAGAACAAATTCCTACCCCAGCGCCCAGAAACCCCGTCCCAGAATGAACGCCGTGCCGTGAAGCCTGAGAGTAAACGAGGGACACCCTCACCCAGCTCTTGTGACGCCTTCTCTATGTCAATAGCAGACAGCCAGCCTCGTCATCCTTGTAGTGCCGTCCGTCCCAACCGTAGTGTTTCCCTGCCTAGCCATTGTCCCCGTTGTTGCATCGTGGAAAATCGTGCCGGGTCGCCCTCCGTCCCTGATCATAGTCGCATGCCTTCGGGATCGAATCCAGAGTAGATCATGGGGTCACCGATACCCAACATTACTTCTGGGTTGGGACATGACAAGACATGTGGTTTGATGGTACCGAATTCCGACTCCAGTAGCCCCTGGTTCAGCATGTCCATACCTGCGAATGCCCCTGTCGGCTGTATAAATTGCTGATCATATCCCATCGATGGCGCCCGCATCCAAGGCGCAAAGGACGCAGGCACGTGCTGCGCCGGTGATGTCGTACTTGGGAGGCTGTCTGTGGATGGTGCCGAGTAGGCGTCGAAGGAGTCGTAGGTCAAACTAGCCGGCGAAAGGGTCATGGTGCTGCTTGCCTGGCGACCACCACCAAACGCCACCTTGCGGTAGTCCTCAAAGTCAGAGTGGTCCAAGTCGGAGGAGCTCGCGCGGTCCGTCCTTGCGTCATGCTCGCCACCGTGTACCGCCTTCTCGTGCTGTTGTTGCTCCTCAAGTTGGCGCGCGAGCTCGGAGAGGCCTTGCTCGTCCTCTGGGAAAACGGAGTGGACAGGTAGGTCAATGTCGCTGTTGGGTCGTATGCAGCCGAGCTTCTGGGCGATATTGTGAATTACGGGTTGGCCGCGGTCGTTCAGGTCAGGCTCGCCAAGATCCCATTGTTGGCCATTGCGGACCATCGAATACAACTTGTGCACGGTGGCGATGAGGGCAAACTGAGTGTTCTCCAGAACCTCGGCATATCTGCGAAACAATGTGTAAGCCGATGCGCCTCCCGAGTGCGCGTTGGAGTGCAGGTGGCATACCCTCGAGGTAATTGCTTAAATTCCGTCTTCTTTCTTGTGCCTGCTGTGCATACGAGGCCATCGTCCTTGCACCTCTTACATGGGAATTCTCCGTCACACTAGTTGCTGTTAGTGGGCCGGCATTGACGTGGTGTGCGGATCGGCGCCGCAGGTTTGCGTCTAATTACCTTTGTTTTCTTCATTCTGCACCTCTCACACGCCTTCCATACCCTCTTGTGCCTCGCATCAGCCATTGAGTGTGTGGACTGGCTGTCTGATGGAATTGGCGAGTGGATATGTGGGTGGGACATGGTAGTGCTTGAGCGCTTGGTGACACGGTGCGCAGGCTTGGTGGGCTTCGCGCCAGAACTATGTCTCTTTGTCGTCGTTGGATGTGGCTTGTGCTGTCCATCCAGCGGAGGACTGGGTAGACTATGCTCCATTTTTGCGTACGGTATCACGAAGGCTACTATAGCCGGAGACGGAGTGAAATATGACAGTTGGATTTAATGTCGCTGTCGAGGTGAGGCGACGTGACGCTTGTGTGAGCGAGCCGTGTAAGTCAAGGCAGCCTGCCAAGTGTGTCTCAAAAACGGAGCTTCACAAGGAACGGTCCTGGGTATGTCTGTGTGTGATATGTAACAATAGACTGGAGTCGAGGTTGGGTGGGATGTGTAGGGAGAGAAGTAGTGCAAGATGTGGACAGATGGGGTGACTTAAAGTAGGATTAATAATGGTGAGAGAACAGACTGCGAGGTTCGAGGTAGTCCAAAAGCGTTGGATGGAGATGGAGATTATGTGATATGTAATGGATTTCCGACGAGGGAGCTGTGGTAATGATGCTGTCAGAACAGAGGTACTTCGAGTACAGCGGTACAGCGGCACAGCGTAGGTTCGGCGCCGTTCGAGGGCCCACACCAACCTTAACAGAGATACCCCTGCTACGAGATGGGTCACAAACGTTGCTGGGCTGAGCGAAAGTGCTGGGGTGCGATAATTAGACTCATTCGGGGTTTGCGCATGTTTGCGCTGCGCAGCGCTGAACACCCAGGCGGGCTTTAACGGTCGGCGAGTTGTTTATGTCCGAGAGCGGACAGATTGAAGCGGCCTGCGGCCGTCTGCTGATAAGTCGAATAAAGTAGCCGCGAGGTCACCCTGAGAATCAATCGCCCTCCTGAGAAGCTCCATGCTGAGCAGAGGTGATCCTGGGATTTAGTTCTCCGAGTACTCGTCTGTCCCCCATTCATTCACCACAAAACCCTCTCCATCGTGTCCTGCCCCTTGGGAAACTGGCCTGCGGAAATACGGAATTGCTGCGGGCGATGACCAGACTGCACGCAGTTGAGAATCGCAAGCTCTTGGCATCGACCCCGAAAGACAGTTGTGATTTGAAATTCGTAGATGCGTATAACGTGCTCAGATCCTACCGCAGTGCTTGAATACCACGGTGTCAAACACGTACGTGGCCCAAGCAGCGCGATGGATGGGTCACAAGTGGTGCCATCGTACTTGGACGAGGGCTTCGCCAGCTCCAAGCTCTTGGAAAGGCTTGGATGCCAAGATGAGCGGTGGATCGTGGTCGTGCCCAGAGGCTGGCGGACACAAGACGAAATGACGCTCTCCCAATCAGGCAGTCAATGGGCAGGTAACGATTCTGCTTTGGCGGATCAGGCAAACTCAGCACGATTATGCTCCAGCGGTGGCCAAGGCCTCCCGATGGTCGACGTGGTGTGGCTTGTCTTGTTGTCTCCATTTAGTGGATGCGGTCTGGGCCTGGCTGGCTCAGGCTGTCAAATCTGCCATGATGATGAAGATTCCATGCGTTCCTGTCGTCGAACCTTGCGAGGCCGATCAGTGGCGGGTGGGAAGCGTGCATCCCCTGCCCTTGACCGTCAGGTACTCGTAGGTACGGGTCGGTACATCGGGCTGCAGGACGGAGCGGAGCCCGAGGCGGTATCCTGAGTAAGCCCTGCAGCCGCCAAGGGTAGGAGTCAAAATGCATCCCATACCATGCGACATTTGCGGCACTGCAAATCGAAACCAGCTCTTGGCCCTGACTAGGGGAACTTGGGGATAAATACAGTGCCATCCCACCCCCCGCAGCAGCAGCATCGTGGGCTGCTGTGGGCTGCTGTGGATCTGTGCTTGACTGTGTGTTGGCCGTGAATGTTGACAGCTGTGTAGATAGTGCTGCCAGCGTACGGAAACGAGTACGATAGCGACATCCCTGTCCTCCTGGCGTTAGCCTTCACCTCTGACAAAGCCTCTGGTTGAGCTCTCCTCGCAAGGTTGCCCGAGCTCAGGGATGTGGCCTTGTCAGGCAGCGTCTCGGACAGGGCATGACATCAATATTAAGGTTTAGCGGAGCATCTCGACCCTCAACGCCGTTGACTCTGGTCTATTGCTTGACTGCGCAAGAGGATAAACGCCGATCGCGATGACGAGCGAGATCTCGTGGCCGCCAAGCGCGGCGAGACGGGCATCAGAACAGCAGCGAGCCGCGATGGCTGGCTGACAAGGTGCAAAGACGAACACGAAAAGGTTCTTGGCTGTTTTGTTACCGGAGACAGCTCCGGCGGCGCGGTGAACCTTGAAGAGCCGGTGCGCGGCGCACGTGGGCAACGGGTGATGATCAAGACCCGTATGACCGACGATGGGGGTCGATGAAGCAGTCGCGCATCGGTGGTTTGCATCCGATCCAATCCCACCCGCGGCATGCACAGTATGTGCACATTATGGATGCAGTTGCTGGCCTTGTGGAGAGTTGGGGCTCTACCTGGCTATCGAGGGCCCAGCGTGCTCGGTCGCGCGGTTCGGACAGACTCGCAAATCAACGACCCGACCATGTGGTCCGCAAAGCTTGATCACTCATCCGCTGCGACAGCTGTCGGGAGCAAGTAGTTAAGCCGAGGCTCCTGCGGTAGGAGAGGGATTAGCCGCTGTCAAGGCAGATATCGACTAGATTGTGGATTGCGGTGGCATGGTCACTGGTGGATCGCACGCTGCCTCTGTGGTCTCTTGGTGGTGAACATATCACAACACAGCAGACTACAATTACGGGTGGGCTCCTTCCCCGCGTCCAGGCATGGCAGCGCCATGGCAGCAGTATGCGCAGATGTCTTGTAGGTTGCCCAGATTTGGCAGTCACGCAGTGTGCGTGCTTGCCCTCTCCGTCACGCCCGTCTCAAATCGGCCGTGAGGCTCGGGGTCCAAACAGATGCAGGTGCCAAGGCTGGCCCTTGCTGCGCCTGCTAACCCCCACCCTCTCTCCAAGCGCATTTGAAATCCAAGACGTGGGTTTCAACGCCTGCTTACAGATCGCAATAGTCTGCAGATAGACACGTCCTGCCTCTCCCCGACTGTGCGCATGTGCACACTCTCTCTCTGATGCCCATGTCCATGTTCATACCTTATTTATTTACCAGGTAGGAGGTAGGTACCAGGTGTGCAATCTAATAGTAATCACCCTCACGACGACATCCACCACCTCCACGACCATCGCCACCCGGTGTGCCATCTTCACTCAAGGTTACCCGAATTTGTAATCCTTCGATCCCCTCTGCCGGCGACCGTGCTCTCGGGTATCACAGCACCCCGGGCCTTCGATCTCGGGGGCGGATGGATGAACTCTGGGGAACCCAAGCCGTCAATCAGGTCAGGTGAGATCAGATCAGGCCAGCCCAGGTCAGCCAAGCCAGGCCCGGTGTGCTCTGCCAATGCCAAAGCTGCCGCAGCCATTGGGTTTGGCACGATGCCGCTTTCTGATGGGTTTGTAAATACTCACCCACAAATAGGACACTAAATTGCGTGGGGAGAGCTTGTGGATACACAATCGACTTCGTTGTCTGAAATTTTCTAGAACCTTTCCGGGTCAGGCCAGGTGGAGACCGGAGGCCGACTCGGTTCCGCTGCGCATAAGTTACCTCGGCCCAAGATTTGTTTTGGTTTGTTGTTTCACAGCCTGACAACCCCCCTTTCGCATGGATCATGACATCTTCACCATCGGCCTGGCCGGCACCGGCGCCGGGGTCGGTACCGGGAGCGGAGTCGGAGTCGGACTTGGAGCTGGAGTTGGCGTTGGATTTTGGAGAGGATGCAGGAGTCGGGCTCGCGCCTTTCCAACGACCGCGAGCTTTAGCTGCTTGCAGCAAGGTCGCGGTGTCACGGGCTGGTCCACAATCCCCTTCGCGTCGATAGGGACTACCGTCGTTCGACCCGCTCCCCTGGCCTTGACACCATGTCCACGAGGCTGAATTAGGGTTGCAGCTCCCCTCCCACCCGGCTTGTTGTCGTCGAGAAGCGGGCTCCATCCACCCGGTCAATCGTCAAAGCCTTCGGGTTACTTCCTACTCGCCAGTTTGCCCTCCTTCACAAGGCCCTACATGGGATCCTGGCAACATCGACCAGTCCTCACGGCCGCTGTGGCGAGTGTCCCTCGGCCTCCGCGAAACAACCACCGGGCCAGCGTAGATCGGCCCCGGCAGCCACACTGCAGCCCGGCGCTCCTTAACTGCACTCGGCTCCGAGTCGTGTCCCAGACCTACGACGGGACTTCACAAGGCCATCACTTCTACTTCATCACACCTTTACCGAAGATAAACAAGTCAACATTTGCACCTTGACTTCATCATTATTGTCCATGGTCCAGAAATGATCTTCCTTTCGTGTTGCATCCCATGCGACACTGGAAAGAATCCCCACGGGAACTATCAAATACACGTCATGGGCACCGCTTGATCGGCGATTGAACTTGAAATCCCGTCCAGACATGACTCGGCTCGGGCACGATGCTCCGATCTGTCGGTGCGCTCACGCATGGGAAACCAAATCAAGCTGCGACGAGATGTGCAGTACGGTTTTCAATGCCCGAACCAATGGCCATTGGAGCTGGAGACAGCCAGTAGACCAATCAGCCCAGCTGCCGGCAGCCAAGCCTTGAGGCTCTTTGTGCTCACGCACCGCTCTGCCATTAAATGATCTGAATCTGACATCAACGAGGTAGTTGACTGGGTTCGTTTCCTGCCACTGGTACCTTGGTCGCGTCACCCGATGCCAAATCCGGATCCAATGACGGGTAGATATCGACCTAGCCCCGATCGTACGTGCCGGGGAGCGCAAGCCCTTGCAGTAGATGCATACACATCTGTACCGTTTCCTTGAAAGCGAGTGTGTGACTGTATCGGACGGTGCTGGCGCACCGGGTGCGTCGATGCTCAGTGATCTTCGTGTGTTCCACTTCACCAGGCCACACCAGATCATTGCAACGATCGTTATGTGTTCAATTTATCAGTGTGCTCCACAGAGCACGTTTCGAGGTGCAATCGTGCCCATAGAACAGGATAGTTCAAGCTGGCCCTCTGCGGCGGTCTACGGGACTGTTCGAAGAGTAGAAGTCCAAGACATTTGAGGGTCTCGCCAAGCGACGACAAGCCCGTTCCTTGCCTGCCTCTGCACCAGCAGAGTTGGATCTGCTATAGTAGACATTGGGCCCACTGGTCACAGTAAGCGGGTGCGAAGTGGAGCTGATATCGCCATCATGGCACGCAAGCGCGAACAGTCACTACCCAATCCTGATTCTGGATGAAATGCAGGCACGCGCCACGTGCGGCAAACTCAGTCCCCACGAGTCCAGACATGTACCGCTCGTCACACTGAGGTACAAGACTTTTCTCTCGTCTCTCTTTTTTTCCTGGGCTTTGGGTGGGTCCCATCCAAATCCCTCCCCGTCGTCTGACAGTGAACGGGCTCCACTCATTCGTGACTAAACTTGTCAAAGATCCTCTTTTTCAGTAGGGGATATCCCCTATCACCGAAAATTCACATCAAAATTCGCACCTAGATGACAAACCTGCCAAGTCTATTTTTTTTTCCAGACGGGGAAACAATTCACCTGAGCTGGGCTACTGGGACGCTGAGCATTTCTGAATTCAGTTGGAAAGTCGTCAGCAGGTAGACAGGATCAAACTGGCAGAAATTTCACGAAGAAAATTCGTCATGTTGGCAAGACGCGACCATTAGCGCGAAGCCGACTTATGAGATGTGTCGCGATTAACCGCGTGCACGCTGTGGGGACCTCCAGGCCTGCTACCTACTCTCAGAGTGCGAATGCCACCGAATTCTGGGAGATAATTCGGCAATCTGCTCGCAAATTTCGCGCATGCTCGTATTGTCTATCCTATTCTGCTTGCTTCTGCTGGTTTATGGGTTTCCCTCTTGCACTTGTGGTGTGCAATCCTAGCCTTTTCAGCAGTTCTAATTACTTTGACGCGATTGATGGCCCCATACAACCGCATTAGCTTTTGATCGACTCAGAGTGGGACCATTTCCATAGGGCAGAACTCGACAGGATGACTTCACGTGGGACGACGAATCGAATTATTCTAGATTATGATCGGTAGGGGTCCGCAAATAAGATTCAACACTGTAGACTTGCTTACTGCTGCCTTTTACCTCGTGTCCACCGTGCAGCATGTGAAGTTTTTTACTGTCCATCGGGATCTCCGTAGTCCGGGCCCGACTGATGCCAGCACGCGCTCGGCGCAAAGGGTTCACAGATACAGTTGACGGGAAGGGAATAAACGACGAATCATAATTTCTCTCATTGGCTCTATCTGCTCAAGCTTCAGCCACACAAATCATGAGACGACTGTAGCTCCGCGTGCGTGTGGCCAGGTAAGCAGGGACCGGCAAGAAACAGCTCCCGAACTAGGGATATGTAGTCAGTGACGAGCAATGGTACCGTGGTGCACAAGGAAGTGGAGCAGTGTAGGTACCTTAGTGTGCAACCTGGGAGCCCGCGTCACCTCTCCATGATACTTTCGGACTTGTGTGGCGAGGGTTATCTCTTCCCTGGGTACGGTGCCTTAATAAATCCTCACGACTGACGGTGCTCATAGCACACATCAGGCTGCCCCTGAGACAATATCAAGTAACCATTGAGCTGCTACACTCCGCGATATTTGTATAGGTGGCAAACGACAAGTCCCTGTGGCAAAATACTTCTGATCCACGTTTCCCGCTGTTTCAGGCTCCGCAAGGATGTAGCCTGGCGTAAGCCGTACATCTGGGTAGCTTACCAAGAGCCACATCGATTGGCCAGTAACTTAAGACTGCCAGGTATCCAGAGAAGAATCAGCGGGGCAGGCCAGACAGATGGTACATAGACCATCCCGCAGGTTTCTGTATCTTGAATGTAATTATATCAGAAGCTACCCTGCAGTGGAATATCCCCAGGGAGGATATCACACGAGCATCCAAGGAAGATTAAAGGATGTTGTCCCATGGGTTACAGTACATAAGATTGAGGAGGTACCGGCCATTTAGAAATTCCTGAAATTAGAGACGTAGATTGTGCTTCATATACGGGTCCCGAGTCTGCTATTGGTTGCCATGGGTGAAATCATGACCTTCGAAGTTAGCCATGTCCAGCGTAGAGGACGCAAACCATGGATAATATGAGCTTTCAAGTCCCCAGGACAGCAGGGCTGAGCCTCCAGATTATAATGGAAACTTCCAAAGTATCAAAATTTCATCATTATAAGTAAGAACAAATACGGCACGCCACCAAGGAATTACTTAAATATGTCACGTTCAGACTCAGAGGTTATCCCAGTGGTCTGTCTGCAGCTGCGGCTTACATCAGCACCTACCAATCAACTGGTGCTCAAGTACACAGACCAGGTGGTCGTCTCTCAAGTCATCCGGGGCCTCAAAAATCATCAAAAACATCAACCCTCAACACCATAACATGGCAATTGAAGGATGAGCAAGAGAATGAACCGTGCAGGGATCGAACCTGCAATCTCCTGATTCGTAGTCAGACGCCTTGCCATTGGGCCAACGGTCCTGTGATGGGATCAGGTTGAAATTTCAAGTTCATGCCGTCGATTTTGATCCGAGCGAGCCGAGAACGCGGGTTTTGCCGCTAGTATCCACTCAGTTTGCCGCGCCGGGGGAACAGGTCAACGGGCTATCCCGCAAACAACCACGGTCGCTTAGGCAAATACTGTGGTAAATTATCTTATATTTGCAAGCGGTGGGTGTGTACTGTCTTGACCGTCGATCACAACGGACCCGGACGGCACTAAGGGGGTTCCATGATGCCGCACCAAGCCTCATATTTCTCAGTGCGTCTTCTCAAATGCGAGGCACTAATTGCCCTGAGCCATTTCGAAGACCCGAATCTCACGCCAACCTTGAAAAGCGCCCGGTGGCCGAGGGCCGGTCTCAATATCAGGTACGGCCTTCGGCTTTTTACTACACTGGACAGTAGCTGTAAGACCACTCGGCTTTGAGAGACACTGCAATGGTCGCCTATATTCATGTCTGGGGTGCGACTATATCACGCATGTTCAACCAATAGACAAACGTCAGGGGGTTCCTGTACCCCATCATCGGCTGGGCCCGACACCCTCGCCTCGGGCTCGGACGCTCAGGGATGCGACGTCCACCGCGCAACTTACGATTATCGACCCCGGATTGTCGCACTCCTCGGCACTCACAGAGCGCGAGTCCGAGTTTCCTCCCGCACCCCGGAGCGCGCGTGGGGATTCACGTGGACTTGCATAGACAGCATCGGTCTGGCTCGGTAGGCGAAGCAATTATTTCCCTCATGGCGGGACCCTGATGAGGAAACTGGTCATGACCTCAGCCTACAATCAAACCGCATATGCGTGGCGACTCTGGGCAGATCTAGACCACAGGTACTAGGCATGTCTGACCCATTATAGATTGGCTCGGCCCCATTGTGACACCAAATCTCTCCGTGGGGTCGCCGGACTCGAATATGCTTCTAGAATTCTGACTCGGCCCTCGGTGGTAGTCTTTGCCCAGAGGCCGCCGTCAGTGTAGGTAGTTAGTCACAGAAAACACTGTAAAAAAGACAGAGGCAGTGATGTCAACTTTTATGCAGGCACACAGTTCAACTATGTAATCTTCAAGTGTTTTTATTTTTGGCATATTATGCGCCTCGTAGACCGTTCTCATGCCATGATTGCAGATAGAATGACCTACCGTTGGCATAATTTACCATGGTATAACCTACTGTGGTATAACCTCCTGTGTAATAATCTACCATGATATAATCTACTGTGGCATCACCTCCTGTGGGATAATCTACCATGATATAACCTACTGTGGGATATCCTCCTATGGGATAATCTACCGTGGTATAACCTACTATGGTAAGCCTGTGCATGGACAATCTGCCCGGGAACAACCTGATGTAGGTAGGAATTCTCAACTTTGTGTGTTGTATCGGATTATGTATTCTTCCATTAGTATGGCTACTGTATGCTTTAATCCATCCAAAGACAATTAACACTTGAGCCATCCGAAAATGCAGGTAATCCCTCATCATAGCTGTTATAAGGTAACATGATGAATGGGCTGAGTTTGTGGATTTACGTGGTAAGCCCTACTCAGGGAGTGCTCGGCGGGAAGTTCTCAAAGAATTTATTAAGAACACCCTGAATTCTCCGTCTCATTGCATGAGGCCAAGCAGAAGTCCTTAGCTGTGGGAACTGATCCACCCACCATTACTTGCCAGGCCCCGGATGCTGCTTCAGTGGATCGGACTTATTTTCACTGGCCGTACAAGAACAACATGATCAAACTTGGTTGGTCATTGTGGTTATGTGCAAAACCCAGTGTTAATTGTGTTATATGTATGACAATATGGGAACAAGGTTTTCTTTGGTGGCGAGACTAATCGGCAGGCCGTATTGTAGACTGTCCTACCCACTGCACAACATCATTCAGTACTCAATAGAAGAGGAAGAGGAGGAAAGATTTATTGATTAAAATTTTGCAAGAGATAGGGCTGTCAATTTTGACCATTCCTTTTATAAGATCAACTTACCTTCTAGGTGGATCTCAGCTGCAACTGCCCATGTCACTTGCATTTCGTACCTAGAAAATTTTCTCTGCAGTGTGTGTACGTTGGCGCAATGGATGCACAGTCTAGAAAGCACACAGCAGCTATGTGTGCCATAAATTCAGGAAGGAATGAATTACGCGTAGGCTTTCCTTCAGTTCCATACCCTAGCCAATCGAATTCCACCCCTGGTCATCCTTTGTCCAGATGTATGAGATGCTTGTAATTTGCTCTCGATATGTAGTAATAGACGTTGTTTACTAATATTCAGTAACAAAGCTCTGAACCTTGTTGCACCTCTTGCTATCATTACGTATTTCCTGGGTTACAGGAAAATTCATACAGAAGGACTGAGAGCCATTTAAAAAGAAATGGCCACTAGATAACATGACACAAGTTTGGTGGCTGAACAGCCACATTCCTGAATCTATCAGCGTTTCACATGATTTTTCGCAGGCACACAGATATTGTATACACAAGCAGTCATCACTACATTGTGTCTACATGTAAGTACATCTACTGGTTCATACAACAGCTATCTCTTTGCCTTAGGCTTCTTTCATTGTGATGTCTGTGGTTGTCAAACGAAGGTCAAATAGAAAGCTTGATGACTGTGCCTCTACCTGTCTGGTGAATAGACTAAGCCCTTGACTTTGGTTGTTATGAGCCATTTCATACTTACGGCACAGGAGGTCGCTACACATTTCTTGTTCAGGATTGTTCCCAGTCCTGTAGATGATGCTGGCAATAGCACATCGGTTGTGTAATATTTTCGAAGTGGTTGTGGCGTTGAAAGGTGGTTATCGGGCGTATTGTGTGGTGCAGTTATGGAAGAAAGTCTTGAGGCCCTGAGCATACTTTTTATGGTCCAGTTGTTTCATGGATTGCAGTCATGACATATCGCGCTATCACTGAGATCAGCTCAAAACCTCACCTCGTTCAGAATCAACAGCTATCGCTGACTCACTAGCTCGGCAAACATGTCCAGTTTCCAGACCCGTCCAGCTGTGTTGAAACTCAGTACCACTTCTTCCACCGTTGCCAGACACAGGACCAACCTCCACTGCGCCACCTGACCTTCCTTGATCAAAGAGCTCACCGTAACCTTCCACCTTCCACCTTCCAGACTCCATCTCCCAATCACGCAGTACAAGGTTCATGGACAGACTGAGGTACGTAATCATCCACGCTTGCCTTTCTGCTTCCCTTCTCCACTTGACCCTTTCGGTATCTTTCAATTCGTTCATCCAAACCATTTCGGTGCCTGTCTGGATGAGCCACCAGTCCCAGAGTTGCCCAAGAAATTCAACCATTGCCAGCTCTTATCTCTCCTTCCACCCCAGTATTTCCTCACAGCTTTCCTGTTCCCCAGCTTCAGCTGTTCCGTTTCGTCACCTTCGCATCCAACGTCCGTCACTGACGCATCGCGAACTGCCACAGGTTGGTGTCCATCGACAACGCAATCAACAACCACGATATTGATACAGAACATCGTGAGTAGTCGCATCTCTCCCTACCACGCCCTGCCATCCCCCAAATCCCTTTGCATCAACGCGTCACAGTGGGCTGTTCGTCCATCTCTTTCACAAGCTCGGCGTCGCAACCTCCCATTTCTCGATTTCTGGTCCAGTCTGATGGTCACTACGTTCGTGGCTCACCGTCGCACAATCTGACACTAATCGCAACCAGAATCAAAATGTCTTCCAACAGCTCTTCCCACACCATTCTTGGTCTTACGGACAAGGAGATCAATCTCGCCCTCTGCGCTCTGAAGGTCATGCTTGTCGATGGAAAGGTACGAGTTCACATCCCAGCTCCATGTGTCATGGATGCACAGCGACATGGAGTCTTCAATGCTAAAATCACAATCGTCCCAGGTTGAGAAGGGCCACCTTGCCAGACTGACCGGTCACAAGAACCCTGACTCGGCCCATCGCGTCTGGTACATCGTCAAGAACAAGCTCATGAACACCAACAACTCCCCGTCTGGATCCGCGACCTCCGTCGTTGACGTCGACACTCCGACCAAGGCACCCAAGAAGGCTCCTGCCAAGATGCGCACTCAGACGTCCAAGAAGCGGGCCAAGAAGCAGGCTGAGGACGATGATGACGAGGTTGACGCCGAGGTCGATGAGAAGCCGGCCAAGCGCTTCAAGAAGGAGGAGGTCCTCGAGGATGCAGACTTGGAATTGAAGGACGAGCTTTAGTCGACCTAGGTCGCATGCTGTCTGAGCAAGTGGGGACGGAGATACATCGTTCAGCTGCTCGTGAGATGACTGCAACGGAGCTTATTTGTGACTCCGCTCTCTTTAAGAGAGAGTTTGTGTCCGGCTTTGTTGATTGGTTTGGCCCCTTTTCATTTTCATTTTGGGACACAGTCTCGGCGTTTTGCGATAGGGCAACATTAGTCTGGAGAAATGCACAATGGACTACGCAATCATGCCATGGCCTCAGAAAATCCGTTCTTGATCATCGTTACTCTGGAACATACATGGTATGAAACACTCGGTCCCTTTGCATGATGCAACCATGGAACCCGGCTCCTTTCAATAGTATGCCTTGCACAACATGACATTACTGAGAATGAGACCAGTGTGTTGCGGGCCTGGAGAAGCTGCCTTGGGCCTCATTGAGGCGTGGTCTATCCCCCCGAAACTTTCCCACCCAGCAGAATTCTACTCCGGCGAGCTGATCCTCGCACCCTCGCACCAATGCTCCAATGTTTTAGCACCCTCAACGGCCAGTACATCAACATCCAGAGCTGTTCAACATGCAATCTCGGGTCTGCTTTTTTGAACAGAGTTTTCCCTCTGATTGCTCACCAACGAATGGACCTGACCCATAGCAGCCGACTGACTGTATGGCCGAAAGAGTTCTGCAAGATCTACCCTAGCGCTGTCCGTGTGAGCACTGAGCCAGCTCACCCTGGTTTCCATCACCATAATCCATAGCAACGAGTATGCACATTGCTCGGTAGACTCCCAAAGTCTCGACACGGAGCCAATCCAACCGGTGTGTGGCAGAACTCTCGAAAAGCTATGAATCAGGAAAAAGGCGTCTACACAGGCCCCAAATTCCATGAGGCAGTGGGCGAGGCCAGAATCTGAAACTACTCTTTGACCGGGCCAAGGACTATGAATGAAATAATTGCTCAAAGCATGTGTGACTGCCTCATTTGTGATGTTGGCCGGATGTTGTGTGAATTTCAGTTCTGCTGGGTGCTTGCTGCCACCATCTTCAGACTTGTTGAGCCTCTTCTGGGCCATGACTGCCTAGCACGGTGTTGGTTTCCTATATTTTATCAAAGTACACCTTCAACTGTCTTCTTTCCACCTCAAGAGATATACCTTCCGTTCTCTTGAAATGTCTTGTACCAGGGGGGAGGATGAAGTCTTAGCTTGCATTGATAGGAACAGCAATTTTTCTAGAACAGGAAATTTCCAGCCTAGTATCCATGTGTGTGTAACTCTGTTGCTCAGGTTACTGCTGTGGGTACCTGCCCATCACCTGTGCCCTCAGCCGCGGCCTCAGCCTCGTCGCCAGCCGTGCCCTAGTTCCCCAAACTCGTTCCCACCATACTAAAACTGAAATACTTGGGGCATAGTTGCTATCAAGTGGGGACCCCGTTTTCATGTGCCTTCCAGACTACTTACATCATCCCAACCTCCCCTCCGTCTTGCCTTCCCGACTCAACCGCAACCACCGAGCACCACCTGTTCTCCCGATTTCCATTTCGTTCAACTGCCTCATCGGAGAGCTCATCATCAGCATCAAAAGTCGTCATCATCTCCTCCATTGAACATCAAGCATCAATCATTCAAGATGCCTGGAGCTCCCAAGATGAATGGTCCCAACTATGGCCTCACCCCTCGTGAGCTTGAGCTCACCGTCAAGGCGATGATCACGATGGTGGAGAACGACGTGAAGGCAAGCGACTGTCGCCCACCATATCATTACCCTTCCATTCTCCCACACTTGGTGGATGCCATCTTTGGCATGCATACCATGGAGTGCGGGACTAACACGTCTCTGTAACAGCCCGACTTCGAGAAGCTTGCCAAGATGGCCAATTTCCAGAATGCCAGCGCTGCAGGCAAGATGTGGTGGCACGTCAACCGAAAGCTCAAAACTATCGGCAAGGATGCCGATGGTGAGACTGACAACGACAACAAGGCGGGTGGAAAGAAGCAAGGCAAGCGCCAGGCCGACGACATGCCGAAGGCGCCTCCTGCGAAGCGCGGTCGTAAGCGGAAGACCGTCCCAGCCGCTGCTGAGGAGGGTGAGGATGAGGAGCAGAAGTCTATCGCCAAGGGAGAGACCGACGAGAACTGAGGCTTGAATCCAAGATGAGCCTTCCCTGGGTCACAAACCACGACACCTACCCTACGGGGATCGTAAGGGGTTTCTTCTGACTATTCTGACTGGGAGATGTTTGCAACAGAGGTTCATGTTGCTCGTTCAGACTAGACGTACACTCTATCGACGAAGCGTAGAGTTCATACCTCATGAGATCGATCCTCTTTACAATCGAGCCGTCTGATCGGCGGTTGTCTGACTGAGTTCATTTGAAAACAAAGCATACGTGAAGCCCTTACGTATTGGTGACGATCGTTCTAAATTTTCAGCATTCAGGAATCAGTCTTACTGAAGCAGAATTTTATTCTGGTCGCTGCAACGAGCCACAAAGATCCAGCTCAACAGTCCCACCGTACCAACCAGAACAGTAATCTCAACCTCTTGTCTCTCCATTGCACCAGACGACTTCTCGAGTCTGTGATCACCAATGCTACTCAAAATAGCTATGAGAGAATTGCTATATGAAAGATATTTCATTGCAAACGGTCCTTCATTGTCGCACGAGACACCTGGAAGTAACGTCCCCGGCCCAGATTCCGGCCCCCCCCGATCCTGGCCCCCTGCTTTTTGGTGCATTCCCACCAAAAAACACTATCTTTTCCAACCTTTATATTTAATTCTATTAAAATCTTAAAAATAAATAGACTTTAAGTTTATATATATAAATAATTATATTTAAGTTATATATATATTATCTTTTTATATATAGTAAATCGAATTATATAAGAATTTCTAAATAGAGAATAAAGGAAATATTAAGGATTACTAATAAATACTGTTGAATAACCTTTGCTATATAGCGTATTATACGTATATATATAGTTATATAATTAGGTCTATATTCATTGTATTATCTAATGTATTATTTAAAGGGGTGTATTTATATAATAACTAAATAAGGTTAATATATAAGGGTAAATAAGATAACTAATCCTACTTTAATATAATAATTATATATAATCTAATGGTATATTATTTTAATACTAATAATCTTTTATTTTATAACTATATGCCTTATTATAATTATTAAGTAGGTTATATTACTTATATAATTCCCCTTTTTTAATAAAAAGGTTTTTTTATTATATATAAATTATATTATTACTTTTTAACTAACTTTTTATAACCCTTCCTTTTACTTTTATATAAAGGCTTTAATATACCCCTTCTTACTTTTTAACTCCCTTTTTATTATACTTTTAATTATATTTTTCTTTCTTTTTCTTTTTATTTATAAAGGGGGTATAAGCTCCCCTTTTATAATATTATTTATATTAAGGGGTTTATATAAGCTCCCCTTTTATTATATTATTTAATATTTTAAAAACCCTTTTAACCTTACTTTTTTTATATTTTACCTTTTATATAATAAACTTAAAAAAATAAATTATATAAAAAAAGAACTTTAAGTTAATAAATTATTTACTTATAAATTACTTATATGGTAAGCTGATTGACGCTAGGGCTACTTAACCCTATTAATAGCTATCACTATATAAATATAAAAAAGCTTTAATTCTTTCTTTCTTTCTTTCTTCCTTTTTTCCTTTTATAATATATAATATACTCTCTCTCTTCCTTTATTATTTATATTTCTTAATATATATTATCTTTATATTATATATTTTTAATATATAAAATAATTAATAATTTTAAATATTATTATTATTATATTTTTTATCCTTATTTCTCTTTTTATAAGCCTTTAAGTTTATATAATTAATAATATTTATTAGTTATTTATCCCTACCTCTTTAATTATTAATTAATCCTTTATATTAATTATATATATTAATATAAGCTTTTTTCCTTTCCTATATTATATAAATTTTCTTATTAATTTTCCTATTTAAAATAATAAATATATAATTATTTAACTCCCTTTAATTAATATCTTTATTTATATTTAGCTAAGTAAGGTTATTTAAAAGCTTATAGTTAAGATTATTTAATATAAAGGATACTTTTATATAATGCTTATTTACTTATATAGCGACTATATTACTTAATATAGATAAAATTGCTAATTTACCTTGCATTACTTCTAAAACTATTATTATATTAATAGCTTCTAAGGCGGCGCTTATAATAACTATATCTAGTAGTTATATGATATTTAATATAATTATTATAATAATAATTAATTAAATACTTTCTTATTTAATAACTTTAACTCTAATAATAATAATGATAATAATGATAACCTATTATATATTAACTAAGTATTACTTATTAACCTTAAGTAGAATTATTTTTATAGCTTTTATATAAGGTTAAAAATCAAGATAGATTTTTAAGTAGGTAATATTTTATAAATATAATAAGAATTTTTAAAGGGTTAAATTATTTAATACTTTTTTATATATTATAAATTATTAAATAATAAACTCCCTTTTTATTATTTTTTAATTATTTAAATAAATTCTCCTTTTATAAAAGCACTTTATATAATTAAAGCTTCTTAAAGCTCCTACCCTCTTTATTCTTAAGCTTCTCTTTTATACCCTAATAATATCCTAGCTTCCTTTTTATATAACTTAAATTAGCCTTTATATAACCTAAGGTTATTTTAATTTAGCTTTTAGTTAATCTAAATTTATTTTAGCTTATCTTTTAATTAACTTAAGTTTATCTTAATTTAACTTTTAGCTAACTTAAGCTTATTTTAGCTTAACCTTTATATAGCTTAGCTATATCCTAGGCTTACCTTTATATATCCTAAGCTTTTCTTAGCCTAATCTTTATATATTTTTAATTTATTTTTATTATTTAGCCCTTATTTTACTTATATTTATATTATTTAATAGCTATTTTTTATATATTTATATTATTTAATAGTTATATTTACTTTATTTATATTATTTAATAGCTATTTTTTATATATCTTTGCTATTTAATAACTATCTTTTCTCTATCTTTTTTTATTTTTATTCTTTCTTTTTAATAATTAAGTAATTAATATATACCTTTATTTTAATTCTTAATTTATTTATAGAAATTAAGTTCTCTAGCGCCTTATTTAATGCCTTCTTTATATATATATTTATTAAATTATCTTTTTTATTAATTTATTATATTTCTAAGATATTCTTTTTCTTATATACTTTCCTTAAAAATATAATATTAATTATTAATCTCTTTTTATCTATTATATCTAGCTTTATTAAATACTTATATAAAGATTAAGAATCTATATATAATATAACTAAAATCCTTAGTATTTTTAAATATATTATAATTTAATTTAGCGTTATATAAAGTACTATACTAATATTAAATCCTAATATTATTTTATATAATTTATTAATTAATATACTTCTTATTACTCTCTTATACTTTATAAAGCTTTAATATATAATATTACTATAAATCTTAAAATTAGCTTTTATATAATCTATTTTTATTATTAATATTATAATAAATTTAAATTATAAACTTAAATCTTTATTATTTATAAATAACCTATTTATAAAGGTAAAGAGTTTTATATAATTAAAATCTAATGATATAAATATAATTCCTTAATTTAAGTTTTTTATTTATTATTATATTTATATATTTAATATCTTTATATCTTTCTCCTTTAGGTCTTTTATCTATACTATAATGAATAAATTATATAAGGCTTTTAGTTAATAGATTAAGGCGATATAGGCACCTCTTATATATTATATTATATATTGCTAAGGTGCATCTTTTATATATAAATTGATTTATTAAAGCTACTTTACTTATCCCTTTTATATAAAGCTAATATTATCTCCTATTAGCTTAATCCTTTTATTATTAAACTTAATTAGTTAATTTAATTATAGTAGTAATTTATACTTTATATAAAACTTTATTCTCTAAAGTTCTTCTTCCTTCTTTTTAAAAAATATACTTATTGTAAATAAAAAAATATTATCTATTTATATACTTATAATCCTAAATATATTTGATTTATTTAAGGTATATAAAAGGCATAGGTTATATATTAAAACCTTTATCCTTAGAATCTTTATATAATAATTATAATATATTTTAAATTAATATAAACTTAATTTTATTAATTTATATAATAATTTTAAAATAATAAGGATTATATCTAAAGGGTATTTATCCCTTAGCTTAAGGGGTAATTATATAATAATTATTCTTATTAATAGATTATATGATTATATATATATTTAAATAATATCCTAAAGCTCTCCTTAATATATAAAATCTTATATAAATATTAATCCTAAAGCTAGAATTAGGTATTAGCTCATTCTTTAAATTATAAGCGCTTAGGTTAAAATTAATTCCTTATCTTTATCCTTATAGCTTTATATAATAAGTTTTAATTTCTTAATAAATTTAATTAACTTATTTTTAATCTCTTATATTATTCTTATCTTAAATATCTTAAGATAATTATATTATTTTAGATTATATCGTATAAATTAAAAAACTTTCTTATTTATTAAGGTATTAATTTTAATAGCGTTTAATTTTTTAAATAATACTTTAAATATAATAATTATATTATCTTGGCGTAATTTAATTATAAGGTTATATGATTTCTTTTCCTTTTAAGTTATTATAAGGCTTAATATTTATTATATAGTTGCTTTCCTTAATCTCCCTTATTATCTTATTTAAGGTTTCTTTTATATAATAACTTTTAGGGTATTTAATTTATCTTATATTAAGGCCTCTTTTATATAAATATATAGCTTTATATATATTATATGAAATTCACTTAGCCTATTAGGTATATTAATAGTGATAATATAACCTTAAATAACTTAAAGCTTATATAATCCTTTTTATCTCTTATATTCTCTTTATATTAAGACTTTACTTTAAAGGGGAAAGGATAGCATAAAATAAAGGTCTAGTTCATTTCTAATATTAATTATATAATTTATCTTAACTTTAGCGCGAATAATATAAAGCATTTTTATTACTTTTTAAATTGCTTTTATATATTATATAATATCTAAAGATAATAATAAATCTAGCATAATCCTTAAATATATACTAAAGATAAAAAGGGTTAATATAATATTATTTAAGCCTATAATATCATTTAAAGCCTTAATTATTATTTATAAGATCATTTCTTCATTTATATTATATTTAATTTTAGCCTTAAGTATATTATATACTCTTCTTAAGAATCTATGCAATCATTCAACCTTACTAATAGCCTAATAAGCTTCTACTAATATCTCTTTATATAAAATCCTTATAATCTTTATATTATTCTAAAATTCCTTTAATATAAAGTTTATTCCTAAGTTATACAATAAGTAATCCAATAATTTAATATAAATATATATTTAGTATTTATATAGAGTATTTTATATATCTTATATAAATAATAATCTTAAAAAGGTTGCTATTTAAAAGCTTATATTTAAATTAATTATATAAAGTATATTCTTTTTACCTAATTATATAATATTAAGAATAATTTTATAATTAAAGTAGCTTTTATTTTTAATAAAGAATTTAAACCTTCTTAAAGCTAAGTTATATATTTAATAATAATAATAGAACTTTTAAATTCTTTATAATATAAATTTATCTATATTATTATACCTTATATTCCTAAGAAGTTTATATAAATAATTTATATATAAATATTTAAAACGCTTATAAAGGTAGTAAAATTATAGCTTTATAAGGAAAATTCCTACTTTTATATAACTTATATTAAAGAATAGATATCCTTATTTCCTCACTATTAAAATCATCTTATCTCCTTATATAATAATATTTAATATATTATTAAAATATATCTTCAGCTTATTAATATTATATAATAAGAAAAAAAATAAGGTTAATCTATTGAATATATAATATATCACTTAGCCCAGCTAATTTATAATTATGATTATACTAATAGCCTTAATAAATATATATAATTTAAATTTAATTATAATGATTCCTTTAACCTAAATCAATTTTATTTATAAATTCTCTTATATATAGGCTAGAGCCTAGGATTTTCTAACTATAGAATATTATATAGCTCCTATGTCCCATAGCTCGCCTTAATATATTATATTATATAATTTATAAAGTATAAATTATTCTATTAAGACTATTTTTAAGGTTATAAAAATATCCTCCCCTATTATATAATAATTAAATACAAAATCTTATAACTAATATAATAATACTTTATTATTTATAACTTATAAATTATATATTTCTTCCTCTTATTCTAAAGGTTCTCCTTTATATAATAATATATAAGTCTTAAAGTCCTCTTCTTCTATTACTAGCTCTTAGTTAAGGTCTTTATATACTTATAGGTATTACCCTCTTACTTTATTCCTCTCCTTATCTAAATAATTAATAAACTAACATCCTTCCTTCTTATATATAAAGTATTTCTTTAACCTTATTATTATATAATATAATTTAAAGTTTATTTAAGATATTTAAAGTTATAGCTTTATATAAATTAAAAATCTTAAAGTGAATTACCCTTTATTATATAGGTTCCTCTAATAATTCTTAAAGTTTAAATTATACCTCTTATTAATAAAATTAATATCTATATTATATATATTATATTATTATATAAATTCTCTTTCTATAGCTACTTAAATAAAAACATAAAGGTCTACAAAGAGTGCCTTATATATAGGCCTTTAATTAATTAAAGCTAATTCTAACTCTAATATAGCTCTATATACCTTTATTATAATTATATAAAGCTAAATCTCCCCTTAATAGCCTTCTCCTAAGGCCCTTTATATAATCTATAGCTTATTAAAAAGGGTCTCTAAAACCTTTAATATAATCTTATCTAAATTCTCCCTCTTAATATATACAAATAATAATATTATCTAATCTACTTAATATTAGCTATAATTTATATTAATATTAAAGTAAGTATTTAATGCTTTATATAACTTATCTTATCTCTTATTTAATTTAATATAATAAATATAGAAATCCTTTATATAATTTAAAAGGATATCTAAGAAGATAATATAATATTAATCCTTTATAATACCTAACCTTTTATAATAGCTAATAAAGATTCATACCTTATTATAAAATATATTATACGGCTTATTAATATAATTATAATCTTTCTTTCATCCTTTTTAAAAGGTAGAGATTAGTTGTGGATTAATTAGCTTATTAGTTATTATTCTTATTAAAGGTAGGTTATATAATACATTATTTATATAAACTAAATATATTATAAATACTATTTCGTATTATTATAGGAAATTACCTACCTTTTATATAATTTATCTTCTGAAAAGGGTTTATTATATAGTATAAATATCTTCTATTTATTAATACATATATTATTTAGGTTTACTTTATTTAATTCTTATATATTTATTTAAGATTTTAATCTTCTCTTAAGCTTAAGATGCTTATATAGGTATATTAAATGCTTATTAAGGTTGTTATATAGGAGGGGTTTAGTCTTTAGAGGCTTTAATTATCTCTTTAATATTTAATATATATATAGGTGCTTATTAAGGTTATAAATTAATAGGAGGAGGTTAATTATTAATTAATTTCTTTATTTTAATAAGGTATATAATTTAGTTTATATAAGTGCCCTTTAGGAGTTATATTCCTTTCACCTTAATAATTTATAATAACTCTTTTTTAAATATATAGTTTACCTAGTTAAATTAAAAGCTTATTTAGCCCTTAAAGTTATTTACTAAGGATTTAAAAGTATTATTCTTATTTAAATTAAGATATATAATATTTATTATAATTTATATAAAGTATATATTAATTTATTTATTTAAGGGTAGTTCTTTTAAATTAATTTCTTAATTTTAATACTTTAGGTTTATCTTTATTCACTATATATTTAAAAAGATAATGCTTTTAATATTTATTTCTTTATATATAATTTAATTTCTTATTTAAATACTTAGGCCTATAGTTAGCTATTTTTTTAATATATTTATAAACGATATTATAGGTAGTAATTATACTTAGTTATATAATTGATTTATTATAAGTTATATAATAATATATATTCTATCTTTTTAATTATATAAAGCCTTTAGCTGCCGCTATATTCCAGCTAATATATAATAGTATAGCTTTAGATTATATAAATAGAGTAGATTTTGTTTTTTAAGAAATACTCCCTTTCTCTTTAATTAGTAAAGAGGTAGAGAATATTCTTAGGCTTTTAATATAAGCATATAGCTCTTGCTTTCCTTATATTCTAATTAGTGTATAGTGGAGATAATTAGGGAGTTGTATAAGTGCTTATCTCTTCACTTTTACTAATTTATAATTACACTAAGTAATTACTAATTAGTATTAAATGGCCTTTATTATATAGCGTATTATATATATATATATAGTTATATAATTAGGTTTATATTTATTGTATTATTTAGTGTATTATTTAAAGGGGTGTATTTATATAATAGCTAGATAAGGCTAGTATATAAGGGTAAGCGGGATAATTAATCCTACTTTAATATAATGATTATATATGGTTTAATAGTATGTTATTTTAATAAATACTATATATTTCTTAATACCTATATTTTTATTTATATCTTTTTTAATATTATATTTAAAATTCTTTTTAAAATATAATATAAATCTATAAATATATAAGAATCTTATATATAAATTATATATATAAAAAGAATTATTTAATATTAATAAATAAAATTTAAATTTTTTTTCATATAAAGTTTTATTAAAGAAATTAAAATCTTTAATTTATAAATTAAATAAAATAAAATTAAACTTATAAATATTAATATTTATTATATTATATTATAAATAATATATATTTAAAATGTTTATAATAATAATTAATTTCTTTAATAAGATATTAATAAAAGTAATAATAATTTTAAAATATTAAATCTTTATTTTAATATTATTATAAATTTAATTATTAAAGTCTTTTTTAAAATATTTTATTAATATTATTCTTATTTATTTATATAAATTAAAGGAAAGTAGAAAAATAAGTGCTTTATAGTAGTTTTATGAGGGGGCCGGGATTAGGGGGGGGCCGGAATCTGGGCCGGGGACGTTACTGTGGAGCGATTGATACCGTAACACTTGCCCTCCTGACACACAAGTTTAAAATAGCACAGTGGCTACTATGTCTTAGCTTTCTAGGCCCTGATTCTACTAGTACTTTAAGAGTCTCTGGGTACAGTATGAATTTTGAGCAAGGGCAGTCATGATGGATAAGGTTCGATCCCCAAGCACGCGCAGATGGGACCAAAGCCTCACTGGAAGGGTAACCTTGTCTGAGAGGTTTCTTTGTGCAATCCAAGTATGAAACATTGGTTTTGATTCCCAAGGTTTCTAGCTGCATCAGCTTATGCCCATGTACTGTGATTTCAAGACTCGAACCTGGAGCAAGCTACCTCCTGCTTAAGACAGACATCGAGTTGTTTTAGCTGGGGCATCTGTGCCTAACCCTGACCAAGCACCATTGGAGGGAGGTGGGGGTTGGGGGTGTTCAAGGCCGTTTACTGACCCCTCTATCGATAAGCTCCCAAAATGGTCGCCGAAGAGCACCCGTCATCCGTCGTCATCCGCCGTCAACAGGCGTCAGTCACGCCGAGACAATCTTTTGGTGCTGTCGCTCGCTGTTCTATATTACGCCTGTTGCTTCTGCCCAAGCTTCGTAATAAGCATTCTCTATTTTCCTCCATAACCCAGGTTCTCGCGGCTAGCCAGACCGGCCATGGCGACGGACCACAAAAAGCAGGACGATCTTCTTCGCCGTCCTCTTTACGGTATGCCATGCGCTTCTATGCGAGGACTGCTGCTGCGTATCGCTGACACAAACCTATTCCGCAGTCTATGACCTCCCCCCAGAGGTCTTGGCCACACTGAAACTCAAGCTAGACACCGGGGCGCAAGAGCAACCAGACCTAGACACGCCCTCCGAATCTGTCCCTGAGCCTTCGCAAACACCGTCCGAGACCACCGTTGGATCGCCAGCCTGCTCATTATGCGGCCTCACATTCGCCACTGTGCTTGACCAGCGAGGCCACCAGAAATCCGACCTGCATAACTACAACCTGAAGCAGAAGCTGAGGGGGCAGAAGCCCGTGTCCGAGGTGGACTTTGAGAAGTTGGTTGGCGATTTGGACGAGAGTCTGTCCGGGTCCGACTCGGAAGACTCTGAGGACGACGAGGACGACTCCAAGAAGGATTCGACGTTGACGGCACTCCTGAAGAAGCAGGCTACCCTCGCAGAGAAGCGCACCGGGGACGATGGCGAAGATGGAGAGCAATGGGGCAGAAGCAAGAGGAAAGGCACGGGCAAGCCGCCAATGATGTGGTTCTCTTCTCCCGTTTTGCCGGAGAACAACTACTTCGGAATATACAGAGCCTTGTTCCCAAGCGAGGAGCTCGAGAAGGAGGACAACATATTAGAGGCCGTGAAGAAGCGCCAGCTACAGCCATTGGCAGCCCCAAAGCCCAGCAAGGACGGATCCCAGCCGCCGCCCGCCTACAAGGGCCCGCACATCTTCCTGTGCATGATCGGAGGCGGCCACTTTGCTGCCATGGTAGTCGCGCTTTCTCCCCGGCAGACAAAGTCCGGGGCAGGGCCCATGAACCGCGAAGCTACGGTCCTGGCGCACAAGACCTTCCACAGGTACACCACGCGAAGGAAACAAGGTGGTTCGCAATCAGCCAACGACAACGCCAAAGGCGCCGCCCACTCGGCAGGTTCAAGCCTGCGTCGGTACAACGAGCAGGCCCTGGTCGACGACGTGCGTCAGCTCCTGACGGACTGGAAAGGTCTTCTGGATACTGCCGACCTGCTCTTCATCCGAGCCACCGGGGTTACAAACCGGCGGACGCTCTACGGCCCGTATGATGGGCAAGTTCTACGGGCGAATGACCCACGGATACGCGGGTTCCCCTTCAGCACGCGACGGGCGACACAGAACGAGCTGATGCGCTCCTTCATCGAGCTCACACGGCTCAAGGTGAGGGAGCTACTACCGGTCGACCCAAACGCCGCCACGGATGCGGCCACAAAGCCGCAGACAACAAGCAAGCCGTCCAAGCCGGCTCCCCCGAAGCTCACTGAGGAGGAAGAGACAGCCCTGCTCCACACGCAGCAGATACAAGCTCTCATCCGCCGCTCGAAACTCCCCGCCCTCCTCTCGTATATCAAGACCAACTCTCTCGACGCCAACTTCCGTTTCCAGCCCGCCGATGTAAACCACCACGCCCCGACGCCGCTGCACCTGGCGGCGGCGCAGAATGCAGCTGCCTTGATCACGGGCCTGCTGACCCGCGGCGGCGCCGACCCTACGCTACCCAACGGTGAGGGCAAGACGCCGTTCGATCTGGCGGGTGACCGCGCGACGCGGGATGCGTTCCGCGTGGCCCGGCACGAGCTGGGCGAGGGCGCGTGGGACTGGGAGGCCGCGAAGGTCCCGCCGGGGATGAAGAAGGAGGAGGCAGATCAGCGAGGGGAGCGCGAGCGGAAGGAGGCCGAGCGAAAGGAGACTGAAAGGAGGAAAGCCGAAGAGGAGAGGCTGAAGACACAGGGACCCAAGGTCGTCGACGGCGCGAGACGGAAGGTCGGCGGTGTCCTGGGAGGCAGCGTCGAGAAGAGTGCCGAGGAGAAGAGGCAGGAGGAGGCCAGGGGTTTAACCCCGGAGCAGAGGATGAGGTTGGAGCGGGAGAGGAGGGCCAGGGCGGCGGAGGAGAGACTACGGAGGATGCAAGCTGGTGGGTGAGGCAGGGGCTTAGGAGACGAAATGAAAGCTCGTCCACGAGATGAAATGTCATTCACGAAGTCAATAGTCGACGGGTCCTGTCGTGGCAACAGCAGGCCGGGGCTGGAGATGAGGCTATCCGCAGCGCAGCAATAGTGCTCGGCGTCGCTGCAGAGGCAAGACACACGGTAACCCGCTTGAGACGGGCAATCAAATTCTAGGTGGGTCTTGCCAGTGGGCATCTACGGTCCGGAGTTTAGAACCGGCGAGGGCTGCTCCTACGCCCACATCAGGACGACGCTCTAAAGATGCTGATGGTGCAGCTGACCCGGCTGAGTCTTGTCTGCCCGTGGAGCAGGCGATGCACCGGCTGCTGTTAACCAGGGAAGGCCAACCACACCATCCCGAGCAACGAGCAGGTTTACAAAAATCGTGCTCGCCGGCGGCCTCGTATCATCCAACGCCCAAGCCTGTTCGACATCTGAGTAGTCACACCGCACCATGCGTCGAGCATGAAGCCCTTGATATCTCGCGCAGAGGCTCAGCCACCTCCATGGTGTAGCAGAGAATATTCGACAGGACTTGAGGGGGGCCTCCGTTCTGCCATGCCATGATTTTCGAAACACAGGAGGCACAAGGGCTAGGGGCCGGGGAGAGCTCGACGTTGCATTCAGGTACCCCTCGCCCCTGGCTGACCTGTCTGGATCGGGCAAGGCCGTTCTGGGATCGTGGAGACCTTCGCCCGGCCGCCACTGTAACAAAGTTGTGATCATGAACCGGGAATTGTCAACGGCCCACACACCGAGGATACCGCGACAGGAGCGGAAAGTTGACTGTTGCACGATTTGTTCATGGTGGATGTGGATCCTTCGTGGAAGGCGGTGCAGAAAGGTGGGACTCGCTGTCCTGTTTTTCTTTACCAAAATGGGAATGCATTAGATGTTTAGATGAACCCCTGCCAGATAAACTTTCCGATCAGCAGCATTGAGTTTGTGGAGTGCTGGGAAGATCCTCCGCCGTTTGCTAGAGAGCCGCATGGCATGGAATGAGGATCTGCACTCGCGAAGGACAGGATTCCCTACTATTAAAAGACGTTTTGCTGTGGTAAACAATAACTCGTGATCGTGTAGCAAATCGCGGGGACAACGTCAGCAGGACGACACTTTCGATAGTTCTAACCTTGATGGTATCTCTATCGGTCCGGACCCCTGATTTATACCCTGGCTTGCTCACTCCGACAAGTTCAAGGTCATATGCTGTTTGATTGAGCGACCACTCCCAGGTGTGTGCAGCATCGCTGGTTCGACGAGATCGCGACGCCGGACCAACAAGAGGCGCAGTTGCTTCAGAGGACTAGCTCCCAAGCTCACACAATGCCATTCACTGCTCTTCTCGGGTGTACCCTGATCTGACGTTGCGGGTCGATGCACACATGCAGTGTGATGGCGCCAGTCAAGGAGAATCCACGTGCATGTCCGTGCCGTGGTGGCTGCAGGTTCTCCTGACTACTGCAGACTGAGGAAAAGTCTTCACCGGATGTCGGTCGGGGCCAATCCAGCGCGACAGAGTCCGAGTAATTCTTATTATGTTTGCAGACTTCAGCTCAAGTGCCTGCGGCTTCGTCTGTGCACGCTGACAGACCGATGCCCTGGGTTTCCAGCTTGGAGAGAAGGTTGATTGGATGCAGTTATAATGAGGGCCGTCAGCAGCGCGTGGATTTAGTCAACCGGGACAAAACTACCAACCAGCACCTGCTGCTCTGCGCTGGGGGCATGTTGGTACGGCAGTAGATGTCGATCATCTCCAGATTTTCCCGGGCTGTTGGGCGGCTCCATCTACTCTGCCGATCAACCCTGTTGTGTGGACGTCAATACTTTATGTGGCCCTAAAGTTAGACCATCAAAAACGTTCGGCAAGCTTCTTCCTTCCTCATAATCGACTCCGTGCATGGTGTCGACAAAGGTTTGCCCCATCTGGTCGGCTTAGAAGAGTTGATGCACCACCAGGATGTGCTGGCCGGATAGTTGAAAGGGACTTGGCCCTATTTAACCAGGAGGCCTCTCTACACAAGCATATCGAGACCGCGATTTGGAGGTCACCTACAGACATCTCCGGTGTCTTGGGAGTAACTAGAATCAAGACCCTCCAGACCTGAAAAGAATGGGATAAAGCTTACATTGCGCGGACGATGTAAACCAGATTGGAAGACTAGCCGCCCGGTGATAGAAGTGAGGAAAGTAAGTAATTTTGGTGATTCCAATGTCTACCGACTGCCATCGTATTTCTAGTTTGCGAAATGTTCGAGGAAAAAAAAGAAGAGCCATGGTCTTGTCGTCCCATCTAGTCGAGAATGCTGAGTCTCCAAGACTTGGCATGATCGTGACAGCTTTCAGGTTACCCGAAGGCTCAGATGCAATCGTGGACCTACCTGCTTGGCCGAGACCTTTTTTTTTGAAGCCGTTGGACGCTGCTTGCTTCCCCGTGAAGTCTGTCAAGCCAAATGACTAATGTCCGTGGATAGCTTGCGCCATCTCGTGCACCGAGAACACTCCGATATCGACGGCGTCGAACCGGTGCAGAGGACTCGGAAATTAAAGGGCCTGACCACAGCCTCGGGCCGCAATGCACTACAATGCAGCAGAGCTTCGGATTTCTTGAATGTGCTCCAATTCTGCCCACCGTAGATTACAACCAATCGTGATTATAAAATCGGCTGATGCGGTAGGTGGGGCAAATCCAGTACAGGCTGTCCATTCCTACTTGGAATCCCGTCGAGCAGTTGGCAAAAAGGTTCTTGCCAAGATCAGAGGTTGCGTGGCCGCCCGGCTGCCCTGACTGGGGATAGAGTCAGTGGGCATGCATTCCCAGCCTGCAGGCGTCCAGGGGAAAGAAGACGAGAAGGGAAAAGGGAGAAGGGACGAACACGGGATGGCTGAAACATGAAACAACTGGCCAACCCCGGCGAGATGCGTCCATAACCCCCGTCAGCAGTCCTCGGCACTAGCGGGAATTAGTTCTAAAGAAGTTAGCTGGACCTTGGAGATGATGCTTGAGTTGAGCAGAGCAGCCTTTGGAGGCTGTGAGCGTGATGGCTCGCGATGGATTGACTCGGGTATCCTTGAGGAGCTCGTCATCAGATTTATGCCCCCATCTCCAGATCCCGAAGCTGAGGCCACCGACCTTGACGTTGCACACTGGTTTTCTTTGGGAATTCCCGATCCCGCCGACTCCTGTTGTGGGACCGGAAATAGAACTGGCGGCCTGGCCACCAGTCCGAGGACGAGGGTCGAGTATTGCGAGGAGGCGGAGGTGTTTATCCGGAGCGATTTCTAGTGACATCTGATGGAATCAGGGTTGGTCGTATTGACGACTGCACAAATACGAAGTCAGCGAGCGACGGCGGGACGGTCTGGGTCTGGGCGGACATGATGTGCTGTGCCCAGTCTGCTCTGTGGGGAGATTCTGAGCGCGAGAGGGACGTGTTACCGTCGTAGCGAGGACTCGAGGTGGGTCTGGAGTTCTGGAAGAGGGACATGGCGCCGTTGCAGAGATCGAAAGGGGAATGGCTGCCAAGACCACAGGGTCCCTGGGGGTGCGATGCCCAAATTCCCCGATGAAGCCATGACGGTTCTCTGCAACCTCACGGGCGACTTGGTGCCCCGTCCCTCCCATGTCAAGCGGATATCGGCCGGGCCTGGCTGGTATGGCTGGTTTGGCCGGTCTGGTCTAGCCGGGTCGTAGACGAAGGAACCGTGCTTCAGGACCAGATGAGACGAGCTGAGGAGATGAGACGGTTGCTGAGTTTGGTCCATTGGTCCACCATGTTAAAGAGTCGAGGAGCTCCTGTGGTTGCAATGAATGCATGTGATAATCATGGTGGCTGTGGCCGGTTTGCTGTGCAGAGATGGCATGAAGGTGCCCTGGGGGTTCTGGGTCCGACTGGCCAAGCGTGGATATTGGGACGGCAAGGAGCGAGGGCGACGGTTGGCCCGCAGCTGCTTGCCGATCCCCACTGGCAGCTCCTGTTCCTGCATTAGCGCGGGTGCCGTGTCCCGGCAAAGCGATGGCAGGACAGGACAGGGCAGGGCAGGGAACAGAAGGGACGCTTGACTGGTGGTCGCTGGTGGCTGAGCAGGTCAAGCTTGTTTCAGGAGCCCCAGAGGCGTTCCTGTTGGTCAGGTCCTCAGGCCCTGCATTGCATCCAGTACACCGTTCATTTGGAGAACCCGATGCCCAGGGTTCTCATTCGACGACAAGAGAGGAACAAGGAGAAAAGAAAGAGAAAAAACCGTTCTCAGCCCGGCTGTTAACAAGCAAGGTTACGGGATGTTGTTTCCCTCTATGCACCTGGAAATCGAGCTGCGTGTGCCCTGCCCTCAGCTTCGGCCCAAAGTGCTGTGTTGCACCACATGGTGGCCCCTTTTCCCGGAGATATAACCGACAATGCCTGTCTGTCATGATGGCTGGAGTAATCTTCTTCCTGTGCTCGACCTGAGATATCCACCCCTTGATGACTCCCGAATCGGTAGGTACAATACAATATTTACCTGGGTGTCTTCAGCGGATCTGGAGTCGAAGCGAGGTACGCAGGTACAGAGGCACATAAACAGCAAGAAGGAGCAGCCTCCGGCCGAATCCATGTGGGCCTGAGTCGACGGGTGTAAGCTGATTGGGCGATCTGGCCCCCCCCCCTGACAAGGACTGGACGAAAGGTCTGGATGCCCAGGCGGTACCTGGCACCTGCCCAGGTACCCGCCCTGCTTCCTTGCCAGAAGGGGTGTTACGAGCGGCTACCCCTGACCTGTGGTTTGACACCACCTGCATCTGGCAGACAGAGCCGCGCGCAACAGGCCAACCCTTCCGCGTGCCCGACCCGAACAGGCAAGCCTGCCTCTCTTTCTGGTGGCAGAGGCCGACATCCACATCCACTCGCTTGCACCTCCGTACCATGGGGCAAAAAAGGGCAGCACTCGGACCCTCGATCTTCTCCTCACTTGCTCCCCAACATTGATCCCATCTCCGTCTACGAGCCCCAGTTCGTCCGATCGAGAGATTGCCATGCTCTGTGCGGTGGCCCGCCGTCTGCCATTCTCGTCCTCTGTCCGTGGCTGGGCCAGCTCCAATGGCGGCCGGGCCTCGAGCCATCCGGACTCAACATCAGACTGTATGAGGATTCGGGCATCGTATGTGTGAACGCCAGTCAGCATGGCTCGAGGCTGTAGGTGCCCGCGCTGCTATTTCAATCCTGGTCTGTCTGATCTGATGCCCCCTTCTGGGCCGCGGGAGGCACGATGCTACGTGCCCATTGGCTGGTGCTGCTCCGGGCGGCCAGGTCGCATCTCCCATTCCCTATCGAGCATCAGAAACAGCCAGGGCTACACTTCGAGCCTAGTGCCAGTCCCTCCGGATGGGTCAGTGGAGTCGACCAGCAGGAAAGAAACAACTCTAAGGGAAAATACCAGGGATGCATCTGCGTCTTGGGAACCCCTTGCAAATATTCGACCCACCGCGCCACCCTCATGGTCATGGTCATGGGCATGGCTGCTCCTTGGCCCCTCTACGTGACCTCACCTCCTACCGCTGCCACCATCCATCGTACTATGCAGGTGCATGGGTAGACCGGCACCAAGGGGGGGGGGGGCGCACACTCCACACGCGCCATGCTCGCAGTCTCTGCACCGCTCTCGCATCTGTATATATCTGCTTTGCTTGCCGTCGCTTCGTTGATGTGTTGTCCTCCTTCTCCTCCAGGTTTCCTCTCCATCAACAGTCGGCTTTTTCTCGCCAAAAACAACTGTGATTATTTTTTTTATTTTCCTTCTGTCAAGGAGCCCCAAGTCACTCGCTATACTTGTCTCCGCTTACCACTCTTTACCCATACTCGCCTTGTACTGAGTACATATCGACTATCTTCCACTCTTTGGTATCATCGCCACTGTTATTATTCACACAAGTAGAAACACATTCGCCATCCAGACAACATGAAGTCCGTTTCTATTCTCGCCCTCGCGGCAACCGCATCAGCCACTGTATGTCTCGGGAACCCTGCATGTTCCAGCCGGGAGCACTGGATATGCTAACTCTTACCCCCAGGGCTGGAACGACTTTGGTGGCTTCAACTGCCCCGACAACACAGACAACAAGTGTAACACCCAACAGGAGAGTGGTTGGGACTGGAGTGACCTGCAAATCGGCTCCTTCTCATCCTATGGAGGCTTCAGCTTCGGTGGATTCGAGTGTGAGGAGGGCTACGGAAAGCGTGAGCCCGGCAGCCGTTTCGCCCCACGGACTTCCAAGACCCTCAAGGGAAGCTGTGGTCACGAGAAGGAGAGCTCGCCCTCGTTCGGCTGCGGCCAGGATACCGAGATCGAGTCCTTCTCTGTCAGCACCATCGATGTCATCACCGAGTTTGATGCCGACCTCGAGTTCCACTTTTCCATGGGCGATGGTTCGACATGCAAGCAGCGAAGCTCCTGCTCTTCCCAGGGCTCGACCGTCAAGAACTCGCAGTGTGGTGGTGCCAAGAACGTGACCATCGTCTACCCGTCTGGTCAGTCCGGCGACAAGATCCCCAAGGCTTCCTCGACCTGCGGTGTCTCCATCCCCACCGTCTCCTTCGACTGCTCTTCCGCCTCCAGCACCACCACCAAGTACACCCAGACCCACTCCTCTCAGGTCAAGACTTCTACCGTGCCCTCCATTCCAGGCAAGCCCACTGCTACTGGGCCCTCCGGTGTCAAGCCCACGTCTCCTTCTGAGACCGGCTCCAAGCCGTCCCTCCCTGTTGGCCCATCTGGACCTGCCGGCTCGCAGACCACCCCTGTTGCTTCCCAGACTCCTCCCACCCCCTCGTCTGCCGAGTCCACATCGGTTGAGTCCTCTGCCGAGTCGACCACCTACGAGATCACCAGCACCGCCATTACCAGCTTCGAGACCACCTCCACCGTCTACAGCACCTCCATCCAGACCATCACTAGCTGCGGACCCGAGGTCGTCAGCTGCCCTGCTGAGGTCTCTAAGGGCCAGACTGCCACTACCACCGTTGTTGTTGCTGTCAGCACCACAATCTGCCCTGTGACTGCCACTCAGACTTCCGTCTTCACCACCAGCCACGCTGTCACCCAGACCCAGGGTGTCCCTCCTCCCGCTGGTGAGAGCTCACCCGCCGAGAGCGGGCCTGCTCCCGAGTCTTCGACTTCTGAGCTGTCCCCCGTTGCCAGCACCACCGAGGAGAGCCCTGCTGCTCCCACTGAGACTCTGCCTTGCCCGACCATTGTCCCTGCCTGCATCAGCACCTGGAACTTCGTCGTCGGCTGTGTTGACAACGCCGATGCTTCCTGCTACTGCCCTGACGCCAACTTTGTTCAGAACGTCTACCAGTGCCTCTACGCTTATGGTGACTCTGACGAGACTGTTGCGGAGGCCATTCAGTACTTCCAGGGTATCTGCGGCTCCTACGCTGGTAACAACCCTGCCGTCGCTACTGGTGCTACGGTGACCACTTACCTGACCGCCACCGCCACTCCCCCTGCATCTGCTACCACTATCGTTGTCCACGAGACCACAGTTGTTCCTTGCACCAACTCTGCCGGCGAGATTCTGCCATCGTCATCCTCGACCGTCACAATTTCAACTGTCATGACCGTGCCCCAGGTTGCTCTGACCACCTACACTGCCTCCTCGACCACCCAGGTCGGTGTTGTGCCCGTCGCGAGCTACCCTGCCTCTGCCGTCGAGAGCGCCGGAGCTGTCTCCCCAACCGCGGCCGCCCCCGGCGGGGAGGCTCCCATCTACCCCACCGGCAGCTCTGCTGGTGTGTCGGGTGTTGCCCAGGGCACAACTGCCCTCGTGCCCTCCGCTTCCCAGACTACCGTCGTCACCGCCGGAGCTGGAAAGACCGGAGCCAGCCTTGGCGCTGCCTTCCTGGCCGTCGTTGCTGTTCTCGCTCTGTAAATGAGCTGAGCCGGCAAAATGTAACAACACCAATACCCACATATCACTCTGCCTCATCGGCACGATTCCTTGGTCACACAAGCATACCTGATTAGCATCACAACAAACATTTCCTTCTTACGATCCTTACGACAGAGCATTTACAGTGGTCCTGGTTTTTTTCTGGAAAGCGCATCACGGTCTGAGATACCAGGTGCAGGAGCATGTCTGCCTTTTGCACAACACACATACATGTAATAGAGACGAAGGACTCTGGACCCCGAGGTTCCTCGCTTGCAAACCAAACTTTTCCTTATTCTCTGAACATTTAGATGGAGGACAAGCGACGGGAACGGACAACATCCGGAAGAAACCAAAATTGGTTTGGGATAGCAGAAGTCGTCATCTGAAAACATGTAATAATAATCAACAAAAGAAAATGGCATTGGTCATGGACCACCTTGATTTCAGCTCGTACTGGGAACCGTGAAGTGACTTGATTGAGAGTGATTGTGGTATTTGATTGATACTGAATATAAGGCCGTTCACCTTGCGTGACACAGCTTGTCACGTTGGTTCTCGTGCGTAAATACTTCAGCCGTGGCAGGGGGCTCACCTCGTCGACGTCGGTCCCTTCCTCGCCCTACCATTTCCGCCAGTCATACAACCGGGGATCGATCCTAGCATCATCGTCCTGGCCGCCACGCTGCTGAATCAGCGACTGCGGCTTGAGCCCTTTTAAGTCCTCATCCTCGTCGAAAGCCCAGAGGCCTAACATCTCGAACTTGAAGGACTCCTCGAGCTTCAGCTCGAGGTCCCCCGATGGCGTTGACCGGTTCCAGGCAGAGGTGGTACATGGTCCAGGCCATATTGAAGTCGACAATCCTGCCCCCGAGGTAGTTGCCCGGGTGGATGTCATGATCACGCCTTGAAATGGAATGCAAGTGACACATTTCCCCAGGACGCAGCTGCTGGAGAAAAGAAGCGAATGAACCAAACAAAATTGAAAAGGACAGATGAATAAACAAGAGCACAGATTGTGGGGAGCTTGGGCTCCTTTTATTGATCATGTCTCTTCGTCAGTGGACTATATCATGCGTGGATTAGCAACTCGAAGCATCTCGCTTGGAAGAACAACACTGAAGGTTAGCAAAGCAGACCGCGTTACAATCCAATCTGCAAGATATCACGCTCCAGTGACGGCTTCATCAGAAAGACTGTAATCCATCTGAGAAAAAAACGGCTGTTCAATGTCGTCCCGCCAATCGACTACGATCATAATGAACACGGACACAAATGAGGTTTGAACTAAGGTCTTTCACCAGTAAATCGGACCGGTGTCTTCACGTTTTCCTAATAGTCATCCCCTCGTCAGATTCCTGTAGCTGGTTGGCCAGAGACACAATGTGCGGGCGGCGGCGGGATACCCAATCAAATGGGACGTGCCGGTGTGGCTTGCCTAGTCATTGAGCATGTCTCTACCAAAGTGAGGCGGCTGAATCCTGAATGCATGCCAAGCCCGCCTCCTTTCAAGTCGTCACCACACTCGGGCGGCACGCCGGCCCTAGAGCGACGGCCCAAGGTTGAGCCGCCTCTCTTCAACCCAAAGCGAGTGCGAGAGGGCCAAGACGCACGACGTACGGCTTACACACGCCGCAACGCACTAGCCAGGTGTGCGCCATCATCCTACACACGTAGGCAGCGTTCCGATACCTTGCCCGGTACTTGGAGCCCCGGGCGGGCTGCTACGACGCAGAAAGTACCCAAATACAAATCCTTCCCATCCTTTCACCAGACGGGCGACATGATAATCGAGCGGAACGAGCCACCTTGTGTGCGTAGACTTTAGTATTGTTCCGATGAGAAGAATCAGAAGTTATCCCGGTCCGATTAACCTTGAAGACTATAATTCGACCACATGGCCTGCTGTGAATATGCCATTCACTTGATCCTCTGTCCACAGACCACTCAAACGATTTTTAATAGCCTAGATCGCAAACCATTCCGCTTCTTCGTTTTCCTGTCTTCTTCGGCTTCAGCTCAGTCACCGATCGCCTGATTGTCCAACTCACCACACATCCTACAACGTCTCCCCAGTGTTTGTGTACCAGATCTAGCACTACTTTGCCGCCGCCTACACCCTTTGGAAACCTCATCTTCGACCTCAGAATCCTCTCTAAGCAGATCCTCCCCAATTCCGACTGCAAATCACAGTAGCAAAACAACATGGCAGATTACAGCAGCCTCCCTCCCGACGTCGTCCTCTTCGGCCCCGATGGCAATTGCACGCTCGACATATGCCCGATCGAGGCCAGCCTCTACGGCTACCGGCCCAGGATGAGCGCAAGCATCGCGTTCATCGTCCTCTACGCCCTCTCGGCCTGCATTCACATCTACCTCGGCTGGCGGTGGAAGAAATGGTTCTTCATGTGCTGCATGGTCCTGGGTGCTCTGGATGGTATCGCGGGCTACACGGGCCGGATCATATTGTACAACAACCCCTTTGACTTTACTGGGTTCATGCTTCAGATCAGTGAGATACCCTGTCCCCCTTCCTCGCGGTGTATAAATGGTTGGAGTATGAGAGCTAACGCGTTGTCCTTGTTTGCCATTAGTCTGCATCACGAGCACGCCCGTCTTTTTCACGGCAGCCATCTACGTCTCTCTCGCGGCCACGTACGTAAATCCCTTCATGGTAGCAAGTTGGGGGGGGGGGGGGGGAACAGCTTCTTGTAGCATTTGAGGCCTCGCTGACAGACCTCTCCGCAGAATCGAATACTTCGCCCCTGAGGTCTCCCGCTTCCGGCCCCGCCTCTACTACTGGCTCTTCATCCCGGGCGATCTGATATGCCTCGTGATCCAGGCCGCGGGCGGTGCAATGTCGACCACATCCTCGGGAGCCAGCCAGACCGGCGTGGACCTAGCCCTCGCAGGGCTGGTGCTGCAGGTCGTCTTCATGCTGGTCTTTTGCGCCCTGTTCGCCGACTACCTCATCCGGTACCACCGCTTTTCTAAGACGTCCGCGGTGGGCGGCGGGGGCCCAAAGTTTACACGGCGCCTGGCGGTCTTCTTCGGCTTCACGGCCACGGCGACGCTTCTGATCC
The DNA here is from genome assembly GCA_037177825.1 of Diaporthe sp. P3_1W. Lineage (NCBI taxonomy): Eukaryota > Fungi > Ascomycota > Sordariomycetes > Diaporthales > Diaporthaceae > Diaporthe > Diaporthe sp. P3_1W. The sequence goes on from JBAFXB010000001.1 coordinate 8,565,479, forward strand.
TCGTGCGCTGTGCGTACCGCCTCGCGGAGCTGCACGAGGGGTACGGTGGCGAGCTGGTCAGGGACGAGGCGCTGTTTATTGGCCTCGAGGGAGTGTAAGTCGTCCCCTGGAAAACATCACCTTGATCCCAACTCCATATAGGAGCACATGGAGGAGCACATACTGACATGGTCTCAATTTTGTCAGGATGATCATCATAGCGGTTTATTCACTCATGGTCGGGCATCCGGGACTCGTCTTTGGGAATGACAAGAAGGCTACTGGGGGCTACAGCACTTCCGACTCCCAGATAAGCGAACAAAAGCCATATGCTACTCACTGAGCCATACACAGGCCAACCCTTCCAAATTAGCATAGCTAATTCACTACTGTTCTTTGGAATTGAATGGGGACTCATCGCAGCTAGACTGAGCACGGCGAAAAGGCAGCCTGGCAGCTCACCGTCGCAATTCCTTTGGCGTTTCTGGTGGCGTTTCTGGTACACCTGACATACACCAGACATTGTCTCGAAATCCTGGGACTAAATCTGCGAATTAAACTCCGAACTGTGTTGCTTACAGCTTCTTCTCAGAAATGTGTGATCCTATAGGAGGCTTTGCTCCGACTTTGTGTTGCATGTGAGACGCAAGGACATTTGGTGGGATTCGTTTCTAAATGTTACTCCGAGCCGGCATCCTTCGGAGAAATAGTACATGTGACATACACAACAGCAGGGACACTCGTGCTTCTTATATACCAATACATGGGATCCGTCCAGCCCTTGTTCAAATAATTCCTCGAAAGCTGCTGAGTTTCAGGCCGTTCAGTCAATCCTCTCATTTGAACGAGGGCTGCCTCTAAGAAAAACAAGCGCTTGCCCAATATGAAGGCCCTCGAATGACAGACTACTCATCCCTCTAATTTTCGGTGTACGTATGAATGAATGCTTCATCTGTTTCAGCGCAGGCTTTCAAACTGTTCTGCGGCCCCTGCACATTAGCTGGTGACCTTGAAGCAGTGAGGAGATTCCCTATGGTCCTGAATGACCGCATTGTATCTTTCCAGAGTCGTACATTTAGTAGAAGCGAATGACTATCAATGGAGTCTGTACGCCAGCTTCGGAAACCCACAGGAAGTCACCAGATGCATTGACGCTTTGCAGTTCGGGTTATCATTATTGCACCCGTGTCTTGGCTCATTACTCTGTAACTCTTCCACGCATCCAAAATCCTGTGAGATTACCACCCCCTGAACAAGTAGCTGATATCGCCGTCCTACGCGTAGATCTCTTCCAGCCCCGCCCACGCGCTCTCGTCACCCTTGCCAGCCTTCTCTCTCTGCTCCCAGTATTTGCCATTGAACTTCCAGAACTCCTCGCCGGTGATCTCACACCTCGCCTTGGTGAACCACGCGGGCGCGAAATCGTCGCCCTTGGCCTCACGCTCCCTCCTCCGAGAGCGCTGCCCCTCCTCAAGGCGATTCTTTTCCGTCGCCGCGAAGTCGTACTCGCCCTCCTCCATGGCTCGCTGGTCAGGCCTGAGGCGGGAGTCGGTCGGGGCGAGCCACGGCTTCAGCTGGTCATCGATGTGGTTGAACGTGAGCACAAACGGTGTCAGGTTGAACGGGATGCCCTTAGGACGCTCGTTCGCCTGCCAGATCAGGAAGGCCTTGTTGGGGTCAGACTCGCCCAGGCTACCCTTGTAGATCGTATCGTTGTCGTTGGCGTTGGCGGGCGCCTCGACAGGGGCCTCGTAGCCAGGTGTGACACGAGCATAGAGCTTGGAATTCCACTTGCCGCCGATGCTGACGCGGACCCGCCCGTTGGCGTCCACAATCTTGCCAGCAATCTGGTATGCGGATGTCTCCTTCCAACCACGCTGCTTGAAATCCAAATGTGCCACTTCACCTGTGTTCCAGTTCTTGATCTCCATGGGACCGTAGTTGTCGACGACAGGGTTACCGGTGATGATGCCGACCACTGACGAAGTCACCTTCTTCCACGTGTAAAGCTCTTCTTCGCCACCTGAAGCAGGGCGCAGCTTCAAGAACCACGTGCCAAGCGGGTTGATGTCAAACGATCGGCCGTAGAACTTGGACCTGACTGCCGACTCGCCATAATACGTCCACTTCGGGGACTCGGCCCAAGCGGCACCAACAGGGGGGTGATGGCTAACTTGCTCAATGAAGAAGCGGTAATTCTTGTCTGGTCTGACATACTCAAACGTCTCTCCGAGCAGAGGGTTGAACGGCTTGGCCACACGACCGATCGTAGAAGCATACTCACTTGCTGCAAACGCAGCAACATAGAGAAGTCGCTCGATTGAGTCGGTACGGTCGGCAGCGAGATCCAGGAGGTCGGCATATTCCATATCCTCTCCGCAGCGGTAAAGCAGCGAAGTGGGCTCGTTGAAGGTCACGGGCAGGGTCATCTTGGTCATATCTTTGCCGATCATCGATTTCAGAATACCCTAGAAATCAAGTGGTCAGTCGTCTGCGCGATATCTACATCAACGGTCTGCTTACCCAAAGAGAGATCTTCGGACGGTTATCCGCGTCCATTTTCAACCTCTTCCGTATACCGTTCTCGTATCCATGGAAAGAGCTGCTGATGTCGATGCCGGTCGATGCCACCAGTTGCTTGTTTTCTTCGTCAGTGGTTGTGGCAGGCGGCAAGGGCTCGGCTTCAATCTCTCCAGCATCGACAGCGTCGAAGAATTCCTCGTCATCCTCCGACTCGTCTTCGGAGAGATTTGCGATCTCTGTGAGCACAGTCTCGTGGCGGCTGAGCGGAAGGCTTCGGGCCGGTGACTTTTGATCGTTGGCTGCGGCATCCTCTGTCTCTCCTTGAGCATCGGCGCCAGGAGCAAGACCGGGGGAAACAGTCTGGCTTTCAGCCATGTTGTTGCTGACTACCTCTTTGAGCATCCGCTTCGTGTGCTTTCGCTTCTCTTCGGCCTCGCCAATCTTGGCTTGCAGCACTTCCTGTTCCTTGGCAACCTGTGCCATGCTCTCTTCCCACATGCGCCTCATGTCGACCTCTCGATCCAGGCGGTATTGCCAGTACGAGTCCCTATCACGAGAGATCCGCATGAGATCGCCAGTGAGCCCTGCCATGGATCTAATAGCAGCATCGTACGTAGCGAGAGCTCCTGCCGTCTTGGGATCCGATAGCTTTACGTTGGGATTTTGACTGGCCTCTGCGACCAGAGCCGCATTCACTTGCGCCATTGTCTCCAACTGTAGCTTCAGCGACTGCGCCGTGATATTGAACGCGTCCTTGGCGGCACTCGGCTGTTCACGGCCACTTGAGCCATCGCCGTCATCATCCTCCTCGTCGTGCATGACGGACATGCCCGCCCTAGTGTCACGGTCTGTCTCGTCCTCCTCAGCGATACTGCCTCCCGTGCTGGTCAATTTGCTCCCCGACTTGGAGGCAGACTGTAGCCGGGTTAGCTGTGTGCTGGCCCGCGGCCCAGGTTCCAGGAGACTGGCATTCTCGCTTGGGGCGTCCGAGGTACCCTGAACATGCTCCTTTGCCTTGCTCAATAACTCGGCTTCCGTGGCACGCTGTTTGATTTCTTCTTTGGCCTGATCTTTAGTCCACTGGATGGCATTGTTCAAGGCCCAGAACCATCTTTTCGCCTCAACCTCATGGTTGGCCTTCAGTGTGTACTTGACCGAGGACTTGCCGATAATTTCAAACTTGGTCTTCTCGTCAGGACTCATGTTGAGCTTGGCAATGCGCATGTTGATTGCGCCGCGGCAAGCAGAGCCAGAGTCGTCTTGGTGCTTGTAGTAGCTCAGGACACCGTCTTCAAGGACGAACCATCTCAGCTGGTACCCCTTGCGGTAGTTGGTCCACTTCTTGAGGTATCCCTTCATCTCTCTGGCCTCCTTGCCCAGGAGTGGATCCCCAGGTGCAGCAGCAGCGGCTTGCGATGCTGTCCCGAGGACGGCCTTCTCCTGGATGCCTCGTTGGGCGGCAACCGCGGCGGGGGACTTCTTGAGCATAGCGCGAGTCACGTCATCCTTGGTCGCGTCCTGAGGCAGCTTGCCTTTCCGGTCTCGCCTGAATGGGTCCGCGCCGTGCAGAAGCAAGATCTGGATGAGGGCAGTGTTCTTGCGACGGGCGGCTTCATGGAGAAGCGTGCCGCCAGCCTGGGCGGTCAGTGGGTCGAGGACAAACTCGGTGCTGTTGATGTCCAAAACGGTCTTGAGGCGAGTCTCCTCGAGAACCTGCTCCAGAGCCTTGTAGTCTTGCTGGTTGATCAGCTCCTGGACCTGCCTGATCTTGGATTCTGCGAAAAGAGACCGGGACAGTTGCAGCGACTGGAAGATGTCGGCATTGCGGGCCAGATCAAGCGGCAGGCGACCCTGATTGTTTGGAATGGCATCATTGATGTCCTTCTGATCCAACAGCAGCTTCACGATGGATGTTCTCCCCTGGCTGGCTGCAATATGCAACGCTGTGTTGCCATCTTTGTCTCTGGCATTGATGTCCACGTAGCCAGCACCGTCGGATATGACATATTCAACAACAGGGAATTCGGCGACCTGAATAGCAAGATGGAGGACTGTGGTATCGTCAAGGGCGCCTCCGGATAGGGTGTTGATGGAAGACGTGCTGGGCCTGGGCCCGCCTTCCGAGGTCTCGCGGATGGCCCTGGAGATGGAGGCAGTATCGCCGCTGCGCAAGGCCTCGACGATGCGAAACTTGCGGACGGACTGCTCGATGGTATTCCCCTTATCGTAGATGCTGGTGGTGGCCGCGGCCTTCGGGGTGGTTGGCGATGGGGACTGAGCTTGAGGCTGTGCTTGGTAGGAGGGCACGCGGCCGCTGACCGAACCAGCGAGGGAGAGCCTGGAGCCCTGGCTCCTGTTGGCTTGTTGGTGCGACATAGAGACGGTCGGGGCAGCCGCTGGGGGGTTGGCAGCTACTGGGGAGGAGCCGGAGCCGGCAGGGCTTTGGGGAGTGTCGTCGGGTTCGCGGACACGTCGAAGGAGGGACAGAGCAGCTGCCGATCTGGAGCGCTTGTGGGAACTGGAGACCCCAAGAAAGACCCACGTATTAGCAAGACAGCTCTCGGCGGGGGACGGCGACACCAACGCCAGCAGCACCAAAAATATCGTTAACAATGCGGAATAGCGTCATACCTATCACCGGACTCGGACATGTCAGGGGCTCGAGAGACTGCTGTAATCTCGAAGGGTCTCACAGAAATGCCAGTGGTTGGTGGTTGATTAAGAGTAAGGCTGCGGTGGCTGTAGCATATGAAAGGGGGGCAGCCTGTGGGGTAAGTCTTGGGTGGCAGGTGGATTAGGTAGCAAAAGGTGGCGGGCAAGACAAGAGAAGAGAATCAGAATGAGAGCAAAGATTGTATGCCGATGATTAGAGGATAGGGTGTTGGCAAAGGAGGGGGGAGAAGGATAGCGTTGCTGTAATAATTCTAGGTGTAGAGATGATCGCCGACGATGACTATGCCATGGCAAAAAGTCAATGTTCCATCTTGGGCTGTGGAAGCTGGAGACCTGAATCCGGAGTTGGCCTGGAGAAGGAGGATCTTTGACAATAAGACCTGGAACCTTGGACCTTAGTTCGACCTCGGACCTGGACCTGGACCTGGAGCTAGGGGCGTGGAGGCTTGGGCGCTTTTGGAGCAGCCCAGATTCGAGGCCACGGCTCACACACGAGGAGGGAGGGAGATGACGTTGATCCACGCGCTAAAATTGGCCCCGCCGACCCCACTGCACCAGCCAGCTGTGATTGGGTAGGGTTCATCCTGGCGGCCTCTCTCAGTCCGTGGCTCAATGCTGCTTGCGTGATGAAGAGCTGCGCATCTCTGACCCAGATACGGTATGGGACGAACTGTGGGTGAGGCAGATTTGCTCCCAATACGACAATGCTGGCGCCATGGAAGCAAGCATGGCGAGTAGGATGGACAGCATGGCCGAAGTGTTTCGTTTCAAAGCAAAGGTCAGGAAAAAGGTCAAGAGCGGCCTTGATCGTTTCGAACGGCGTAAGCAAAAACATTCAAGTTCGAGGAGGGCCAGCAAATGAGGGCCGGCTCAGCTCACTCGTCACGTCACATGTGGTCCATCGTTCAGCACCAGACGGCCGTCCATATCTATATCTGTCTATGTCCTGGACTCGGCAAACTCCAAGATGTCATCGATGCGAAGCACCTCAAACGGCCCGAGATCCAGGCCCAGTCCCACCTCCTTCTTCTGGGGCGTCCTGACCGCCGTGCAGGTCATGTAGTCGGGCCCCAGCGACCGGAGGCACACGTTGGCATCCTCAACCTTGGTGCCCTCGAACCAGATGTCGTGCTCCTTGACCGCGTCCGACCCGTCCTCGTTGGACCCATCGAACGACTCCGTGGGCTGCGGCGGCTTGAACCTCCTGAACTCGAGCACCTTGAGCCACGGCGCGAGCAGCGCCTCCCCGGTCATCTTGACGTACGCCTCGCGCAGGCACCACAGCGTGTAGAAGCACCGGAGCTTGAAGTCCGTCACCTGCGCCGCCGTCGCCCCCGCCGGCAGGCCCGGCACCGCGCTCAGCACCTGGTACTTGAGGTAGTTGGCCTCGGACGGCGCGAACACGTCGGCGTGCATGTCCACGAACGACGGCCACCCGTCCCTGCCGATGGCGCCGTGGTCGCGGTCCCGCCTCTCGTTGACGCACACAATGTCCACGCCGACGTCGACGCCCTCGTAGCCGTACGACGCCACCAGCGCCACCAGCCCCGCCTGGTGCGTCACGTTGAACTCGACCGGCGACTTGCCCGTCGCCGTGTCCACGTAGACGGGCTTGGTCTTTGCGTTGCGCGTGATCTTGGTCTCCCACCACGGCACGTCGCAGAACTTGCTCACCACGTAGTGCTTCAGTAGGTGTGACGCCAGCGACATCTTGGCGTCGCGCACGAACAGGTACCGCAGCACTGCCTTGCGCTCATCCTCGGTAAGCAGCGCGAGGGCTCTCGCGGCCTGTTTGTGGCAGCGGCCCATCAGCAACATGAACAATGATTCGCTTGAGTGTCAGCAGAAATAGCTCACATACGGCTGTTTCGAGCTGTGCCGTCTTCTCGGCACTCGGCCATAGGTTCCGTGTGTCCACGATCCACTGGACAATCACGGGTTTGCCTGACGTCTGCGCCATCGGTCGAGTGTTGAGGGTGTGTCCAGCGGCTCAGTGGTTGCTTGGGTCTGGATAGAAGCGCCCGGGAACGAAAATGGTCTGACCGCGGTTCAAGTACCTGAGTCGTTCCCCCAACAGTGGGCCCGATCCGCTGATCCCGCTGATGCCGGTCGAGCTACGGAGTCCGAAAGTTGAGCCTCAATGTCAGCTGCAAGTAAACGAGACACTCCACCCCACCAAATCCACTTGAGCTAAATCCGACCTCACCTCTTACAGATACACCAACCCCTGTCGTCTGAGTAAATCTGAGTGTATAGTACAAGGTTTCTACTGTTGCACAAGCTACCCGCTAGAGTGAAGCTCTGTACATGTGAAGTTACGGCCGCACCACAAATAGCATCATACCAACAGTAGAGGCTCACATCGACAAGATTAACTGATCGTAGCAACCATCGATGACTGGTCTGGTCTCCACTATAGTTGCCCGGTTAAGAAATCATTTGTTCATGATGTCTAGGATCCTAGTCTGACGACTATCTCCGCAGCCACGTGGACCTCTCGCTAAAGCTGTGCCTTGGTTTTAGGTGCCCCAAGAAAGAAGACAAAGGGTTTGTGACACATACTGTACATAGCGCGGCGGAAACAAGAACGGTTCCAGCTTACCTAGGTAGACAGTGCAACGAGGTTCTAGTCGATAACATCGACAATTGCAACAACACTCGTGCACATGGTATCATCTTGCCTACGTGTGCAGATAACTGATTCCAGTCTCAACTCAATCGAACTATTTTGCCCCGCTTAACATTGCATTTGATTCCCTGCGTTTGAGATCTTATGGCCCACGCCTTCTGATCTACAGGGTTTGGCACATGTATCAAGAATATCGAGGAGGGCATTGCCTGAAGAATTATTAGCTGATCTTCCTCAAAATCTTTAATACAACAATTTTCGCCATCGTTGAGACTGCACACTTCTCTGTTCGGAGAATCGGAATTGAAGGAAATTCGAAAGAACTCGAAGCAAAAATATATGCCTAAAGCTAATTAGAGATATTTATTAGGTATGTAACTTAGGCGTATAAATTTAATATGTAAATTAGATATATGGGTGTTGGGTGTGTGGGTGTTGGGTGTGGGGGTTGGGTGTGTGGGTGCTGGGTGTGTGGGTGCTGGGCGGGTGGGTATGCGAATTGGGTGCGTTGTATGGGTGTACCCTCCGTTTGAGAGGGTGTGAATCTCTGCATTCTTCAAAGTTGGTAGGTGGCCAGTGGAAAGTAGTTGCCAACTGCCAATTTTGATTGAGATGACGTTCCCAGCAGCCCCTACATTTTCGAGAGAACCCAATTCCCGGTAGAGTACCACTAATCTGATAGACCCGTCTGTCATGGCCATGAATCCTTCGAATGTATTGTCTTGAAGCCAGCTAGTTAAGCAGCATCAAGCGGTAGAGGTGGTCATCCGTTCTTCGGCAAGAAGGGAGAGAACTTTGGAGGGTGGTCAACTCTGTTCACCGTAACCAGGCGGTGGCTCTGCAAAGACATTCCCAGTCGCATTCGCCTCGAGCACTGTGATAGCGGATGACAGCTTCTCGCAGTCCTCGTCATTGTCCTCGTCATCAGACCCAGGGGCCCGTCTGCTCGCCCTGCCGCGGAACGCCGGCGCCTGCCGGGCCTTAAGGATCGACGACGTGTTGTTACATGGTGACAATACCATCCCCTTTGCCTCCCCCAGCAGCTTGTCTCGAACCTGTATCTGCATGGTGAGGGTATGCAGCCCGTTGATGCACGTCAGAAGCCTGTTGTGGGCCCCGTGGAGGCTCTCGGCGCGCACGACCAGGGACTTGTGGTTCCTGAGCAGGAACCTGGCCCGTTCCGCGAAGCTCGGCAGGCGCACGTCGTCGAAGTTCTGGACGAACCTGCCGAAGTCGTTCATCTCCTCGACTGTCGACACCAGCACGTCGCGGATCCACTTCTCTTGGAGGCTGTACTGCTGCTGGAGCTGGGCGAGGTTGTCCTCACGAAGCCTGTAGGCATATTGGAAGTCGGTCTCCACTTGGGTGAAAAGTCGGAAGAAGGCTGCATGATCATTGATCAATAACTAGAGTGGGCGGGTATAGGTGAATGTTTGAGCCTAAGTGTCAAATGAAAAGCATACCTCTGGAGTCCTCTGGTGCGTCTGCAAACTTGCAGGCTATCTCGAGGAACTCGTACACGAGCACTGCAACTTTTAACGAGGTTGCAACGACACTGAGTTCTCCGGCACCCGTAACCATTCTGATTTTATTGACAAATGACAAATGTGGCTTCTGAAGACAGTAAAAGTCAGGCAGTACAACAAGAAAACTCCACGTGAGATGGTGGGTGAGAATGATGGAGACTTGGAAAAGAAGGAAGAGGGGTGGGTAAGGCTGTGGCCTCTTGTACTTTATAGGTCTTACGGCGTCGCTCTCACTCGGAGCGGGGTGCAGCCGGCAAGTGGCGGGGGCCAACGCAATGTATATGGGCTCAGAGGTACAAGTTGAGACGTGAAGAACACTGGCTGCAGATTTTGACGCGCTGAAAGGGGGTGGGACAAGACCTGATCCCAGATAAGTAATCAATAACAATGAGCCTTGCACAGGTCAAGAAACTAGAACCTCCACGGCCCCCATCTTCTGCCAGAGGACGACCAACCTGAAGCGGAAGGCTACTCCAGGACAACATCTCTAATGACAACTGCACGCTTCGTATCAGGACGATACTGCTTCAATGATGGGAATGTGGCCATTTCATCCGAGTTCAATGGAGGCCAGCATACCTCCACTTGGTTGACCTCCCCGAACGCTCTTAATCCAAATGTGGATATGTCCTTCACGATGGCTTCGAGTCTCTGGGCACACCTCTCCTGCGGCTTGGTGTTTCTCAGAGGGCTCAGAGCAGCCAATAAGTCGGCCGCGGCCTTGACAATCTTTTGGTTGTGAATGTTGTCAAGACTCCGTCCACTTTGCGCACGGTGCTTCTCCAAGAGAAAGACTGTTATGGCCCGCCAGTGGTGGAGCTGCTTTGGCTTCCCTATTTTGATGTTAGGGTGGGGTGACATGACACGCATACGGTCAAACTGTTTGTTTGGCTTACCAGGACTATGTATTGGTTGGCTTTCATTTCGCGCCTCTTCGGGTAGCAGTTCATGATAGCATCGTAGCATTTCCTCTGGCAGAAGGCTGGTTTCGGGGTTGCCACTGGGATCTATGCGAGAAAATAGGACTCGTGCAAAGTATGCCTTGAGGGTCGTGCTGCGGTTCTGGCTGGCTTTGAGTTTTCTGGGCCATATCAAAGCCTGGCGATCACCCATCCTAACATCGAGAAGATCTACGATGGTACCATCATTGAGCTCCCGGTGAGAAAGTGGTTGGTTGTGGAAGAATTCATGGACGAAGTTCTTGATGGATATTTCCAGGCCAGATACAGTGTTCCGAAGAGTGTCGTGGCCAATTTCCTGAGGCAGACCGTCCAAGTCGTAAGAGGTGTCGCCAGGGACAGTACGCAGTTTTGTGTCTGCCCTTAGGGCGCTGTTGTTGACTCGACCGCGCCTTTTGCGACGAAACACAATGAAGCTGATGACAAGTCCCAAGACAATCCCAAGAAATGTGCATGCAATGGAAACCCCAGCCACCTGACCATCTGTAAGTCGATCATTCCGCGGTGCGCTCGAACTTGTAGGGCTCGTCGTCCCACTGGTTGCAGTCCCTTCGGTGGTCGTCACAAAGATTGTCGTCAGCGCGCTCGTCGTAACAGTTGTCGAGGCCACGCTTGTTGTAACCGTAGTGCTCGTCGTAACCGTTGTCGGTGGCACTCCCGTCGTCTCGGTGGTCGTGATTACGCTCGTGATTACGCTCGTGACGGTCGCCATTTCGAGTTGCTGTCGGGCAGGTTGTTTTCGGGGGTCCTGATTGAATAGAACTTGATATTTGGACCAAGAGTGGCTGGGAGGCTGTCATTTGATGCGCAGAAAGAGTGGAAATCGCAAGGAGGCCGGAAAGTGGGAGCCCTGAAGACCCTGAGGTTCAAGGAAAGCAGCACCAGCCACAAGTCAGGCAGGAGAATAGTGCTGCATGTGATGGGTGATACAACTCAAAATGATCCCAAATACAACTCTGTTGGTATGCGGTCTCATATGAGTAGTGAGGGACTTTCTGCAGTTTCAAGCAGGCTACATGGGGGCCTTCAACAAATGTTTCTTCGTTACCGGTCTTATTGGTGGATACTGAAGATGACTGGCAAGGCTGTGAGATTGTGTGGAACAGAGTATTAGGTAGATATGCCCGTCCTTGCAGATTGGCGATCGGCTTCTTGCAACCCCAGCTTGCGCCACAAACAATGCTGCTGCGGCTGAAATGCTTCAATCGGATCATACCCACATGGAGCAAGCACTGGCCGATGTGTAACCGTTGTCTGTACGACTCGACAAGGTTCTTTTGGTGCAATATCAGCATCTGCAATATTCTAAGTCACGCAGGATGCTTTGGCCCATGAAACAAATTGGATGGAAGCTTGGCCCGGATCATGTGAAGCCTCGAGTAAAACGCGCTGCGGGCATGTCAGATTCCCCTTGGCCACGACAGAGCGAGCGTCTATATTCGGCGCTTGGCTGTGAACACAGATACAGATACAGAATGTAATGTTTTTAAAAGTTCTAGCACATACCTTGTGTCAGCAAGGTATGTGTACCCTCTTGTTCTACACCGTAGTGGAGTGTACATGCGGCCACTTAGGCACCCACAATAGGCAGGTACCTATTGGGGACTGTCGTCGGAGTAAACAGGCTCGTATCAGTCGGAGCATGACAGCTAAAAATGCATTCTGAGGGTACACAACTGCAATTGAATATATTTCGGTGAGACACTCGTCTCGGAGGCAGGGGTTGGATCACCCGAAGCCCTATGCTGCTCGACCATCTAGCCCTGCCACGGAGTGATTGCCAGACATTGACTGGTTGAGTTAGGTTCGCTTGCGCTCCTGCATAATGTGGGGGCCGTGATTCAATCCCAAATTTGAATTCATGAGTGGCAACTCGCATGCGTATGGGAAGCCTGGTTGCCTTTCATGTCCCTCAGAGGGCTTCGCAGACTCTGGGAAACAATCGAATCGAAATTCTTTCAGTTTCTTCCTTCCTGTATGGGAGTTTATCCTAATGATTTCCTCTTGTATACCAATCTTTCAGGACAGTTCCCTGAGTACCCAGACAGCTTCTCGCGACTTCTGAAAGCAAATCGAGAACAACGGTAACCACGATTTTCGCAGCCTGATTGGCATACACAAATTTTCCAATCGTCACAATCTTTCTTTTATAGACATTGGTTGACTTAGGATACAACGCCCAACATGATCACATCAACCGAGTTGGACTTGATCATCGGGATTGATCTAGGCATGAGCAGTACGTACCGAGCATTGTTAGACCATCACTCATCAGCAAAAAACTGTACTTGGCCAGAAAAAAGAGCGTAAATAACGCCCCTAAAGGCACAGGTGTTGCTTACTTCAACCTGACGAAGTCCAAGCCATCGAGCCTCGCTGCCATCAGGGTAATGAAGCGATGGGAGGGCAGAATCCAAGAGAATAAAGTCCCCACCATCCTCGTCTACGACAAAAACAATGTAGCTGGTGGCCCTACCAGCTGGGGTTTCAAGAGCGATAGCGAGACCGAGCAAGGACCGAACCGTCTTACGGCGCAGTGGTTCAAGAAGAGCTTCGCCCCCAAGCATCCCACGAACGGCACAGGAGCCGATACATACGAAGACGAGCTATTCGAGGCAAACCTGCCACCAACGGATACCTTGTATCGAGACTTCCTGTCTAAACTCCACCGCCACATCAGCAGCGAATTCCCAGAAACGCACTTCTCCAATGGTGCCACATGGGCTACGGCCCATGTTGAGTTCATTTTTGCTGTTCCGGCTACTTGGGATAACAAACACGTCAAGAAGTTTATAAAAATCGCCAAGGATGCTGGCTTTGGGGAGCACGAAGGCACTCCGAAACATTCGATCGGCCCGTGCCTGACAGAACCACAGGCCGCGGCTGTCTTTGCTACCAAGGAAGAAGAGGAGGTGCTCAAGGTAATTTGTCATCCCCGAGCACTCTCGATCTTTCAAGTCTAATCATAACACAGCCTGGAGACAATGTGTTGATCATCGATGCTGGAGGTGGAACTGCTGTGAGCGCCCCCTAATCCTCCGATACAGTGCTCAGCGCTGAGACCTGCAGGACCTTTGTCTCGTGAATATTTCGAACAACAATTCTGGAGGTGTTGATCTATCGGAAATCAAGCCTGTCGAAGGTGAAGTGCTCCCTCCATCCTCACCCAAGCTCTACAGAAGAGTCCTAATCATACAACAGGCGAGGATATTGGCTCATCATACATTGATCAGGCTTTTCAAGAGCTTGCGTTCGAGAAGTTGAAGGAGATCGGGCATCAACGTCTCGGAATCCACAAGAAGATTCTAAGGCATTGTGCCTGGAAGATGATGATCTCAGCTGATTTTCAAAATAGCAAGCATGATTTGGGTCGATCGGAGTACAGCGCGGATGATTCGTTCTACGTCAAGATTCCAGTTCCTCTGCCGCCGGACGGCCTCGCTGACGTTCAAAATGTGACGGAGGATGGGCATTTGAGATTCTCAGGGTCTGTACTTTCTTCTATTACCTGAGTCCAAAGCCGTAGTGATCAAGCACTATAGGAACGAGGAATTGTTTTCTGACTGATCATGTTTTGGACACTAGGGGCGAGCTCATGGCTATGTTCGATGAGCAGGGTGACAAACTCAAAGGGCTTATAAACAACATGGTCGCCAGCCTCCAGCTCAAGTTTTCCAACACAACGATTGTACGTCCTGTCTTCAGTGTCCCTAAAAGGGCATCAGTGCCAGTCATTCTATCCTATACATTAACGCGGCCCCTCGGTTTACCTTTGCTGACCTTCCTTCCTTCCACCAAATGAAGAATCACGTATACTTTTCCGGCGGGCTTGGAGGATCCCCGTATCTGATAAAGCTCATGGAGAGGGAATACAAAGACTCTGGGACACTGGATGGCGCAAAAATCCACGCATCATCCGATCCGCAACTATGCGTTTGCAAAGGGCTCGTGATGAACCGGCTTGAGAGGCTGCGGTCAGGATCCTGCACCTTCAGCAAGCTGTGCGCAAGAACCTCGCTGGGAATTCTCAAGCATGAGAAATTCAGCCTTTTGAAAGCTTCCCACAGAAGAGCAAAGCGGGAAAACGACAGCCACAATGTGAGCAAGCAGCAGGCAATCCCTGCTGTGGACTGGGTAGTTCTGAAGGTAAGTGAAATTGCGATCACGTTGCAAATGGAGCCGAAATGAGTGCAATTCAGAGTCATGTACCTCTCTATGGGCTCCCTGCGGGCCTTTACCACTGCTTCGTCACAAGCTGATCTGTATCAAGGGGGAGCCTTATGATGCCGAGAGACCGATCTCTAAGGACTACCAGATGCGATTTCCGGTGCATGTTCAGCAGTCAAAGCTACACGGATATATCACCATCGTCAGCTCGGATGAAGAAAATCCTCCAAGATACCACCGTCCTGGTGACAGTAAGTTTAATTGCACTCCTTGGTCTGATTCTGACTGATGACACCCGATAGGCATCGAAGAGGTTGCTCAGGTGGCCTACGATTTCCAGGGTATCGGCGAGGAAAACCTCCACATGAAGAATGGGAAGTGGTATGACAAAGCTCTCGGCAAGAAAGCGTGCCAAGAAATCAACTTTGTCATCTCGGCCAAGCTGAACGCTGCAGAAGTCAACTTTGAATGCTGTACGTGACCATCTCTCTGGGCTGCTGCAGGCTTGAGGAGCCTGAACAACAGTAGTATTAGCTAACCGATTATTCATGTTCTTAGTGACCGCTGCGCGGGATGGTGCAAAGCTGAATCAGGACAACCCAATACCGATGGAGTTTGACACTCTGGACATGCAGACTACGGATAGTAATCAAGGAATGCTCTTTGGATGAGTTCGTGCCAAGCAGATCTGTTTCTGGGATTAGTTCTCTTGTCATTCCCTTCAGGATTCATAGCCTATTAGCATAATGCCTCTTTTCCGAGATACAGGCTTGTGATCAGCCGCATCCAGACCCTCCCTAAACTTGGACGACATTTCATCTGTGGCCGCAATCGATCGTACCAACATGTTGATGGCAGTCATGCTAGTTTAGGAGACCACTTTGGGAGCAATACTCAGCACCTGTATTATTAGAAATCGGAGATTCGCACCTATCGAAACGGAGGATACACCGGTACTTGAACTCACATCATAACTATAGGCAATCAGAGCATATCACCCAGGCCTCATTCGCTCACTCACATCTAGTACCTATACACCTAAGTTAAATTAGGTGTATAAATCAAATATTATAAGTTGGGAGTATGGGTATTGGGTATGAGTATGTATATGAGTGGGTGTGTGTATGAGTGGGTGTGTGTATGAGTGGGTGTGTGTATGAGTGGGTGTGTGTACGAGTGGGTGTGTTAGGTGTAGGTGTGTTAGGTGTAGGTTTTGGGTGTGGGTGTTGGGTGAGGTGGTGATATATCGGTGCATCCTCTGTTTTTGCAGGTGCAAATCTCCGTATTCTATTATTATACCTCTTCACATGTGTGGTGCCATCTGAATCTGCGCCTACGTTCCTTGATAAAACCATATCGAGGGCCCTGCAACTCGTCCGTGCATGCTGATATTATCCGACTCCATATCCAACTCCTGCTTTTTGCCAGAAACTTATTTGACGAGCCAACACCGCCACGGCTTCGGTATGCTCGATGTACCCCTTCGCCACTGCAAGTTTTCTATCACGTCGCGTCCATCTCGGCCGCCGGAGGCGTCACATCCTGCCCCGGCATCTCCCGTGGACGTTGCGGGCTAGAAATCTCAGGCTGGTGAGCCCCACACATCGGTGAAGGCTGTTGCTCCTGTGCGTGTTTCTGCTGCTGGTGCGCGGTGTAAAGAAGTTTAGCTCTAGTGATTGGGCAAGGCGGCGGCTTAGATCTCTGGCCCAGCGATCTCATCCATGCTGCATGTTTCGGCGGCCACTCTGGCGCGAGGCCGATTGCCCGTTGCCACCACAGTATCTTCTGCCTGCGCTCCCATATCGCCCAAAGGATCAGTGCGATGGCCACAGCGACCAGCGAGACGCCAAGGACAGACCCTACGGTGATGGTGTCTTTCTTCTGTGAGGAACAGTCGTCTCCGTGAGCCGAGGTGTCGGCAGTTGGCATTGTAGCGCTAGATGCGTCGGAGGTCGAGTTCGTCGAGGAAACATACTGGGCGTTCCTGAGACCGGCAACTCCAAGAACTGGTGTTGCATTTGGTAATGTAAAGACAGGACCCCCGTCAACACATGCTAATGATGAATTTCTCTGTGTTGTATAGGCATCTCCGCAACAATACTGCGCGGTGGTTGAGGAGCTCGTACGCCAGAAGGACAGACGGACATCTTTGTCGAGGTAATCACTAGCTTTTCGGTAAAAGGAAATGTGAGCAAGACTGCAAATATAGCAAGACCATATCGCACGACCCACCCAGTAATGCTGCAAGCTTACTCCCCATCCTGGGGAATACTATACGTACCAATACATACTTTGGGGCAGTTCGCGGAGCCCCACGTGCTATCGGTGCATGAGCCTCGCCAAATCGCAAACGGCTGCTGATAATCCATGCAGTGGCCATTGGATAAGCAGATGCCGCTCGCGCCGCTACAGCAGTGCGACTCTCCTTCAGAGGCACATGGAACTGCATAGGGCTCAGCTGAACCATCGGGGTTAAAGCAAGCGGAACGACGCCCAGTGGGTCTAGCGCTCGCTCTTTCTCGAGTTGCTCGCATGGCCGGGTCTAAAATAAGTGCGGCTGCTTTCCAAAAATATATATATGTGTGTGTGTGTGTGTGTGTGTATGTGTGTGTGCAGTCAAGAGAAAACTTCATGGAAGTGGCTTCGGAAAAGCCTCATAAGTATTTCGAGAACACAATCGAGAAAGAGGGAGTGAAATAGGAACAAAACCAAACATCAACCGCCTCTTCAAGCCAAGACCGCCCCCAAACGATCTCAAGGGTCCAGACATTGGGGTATGATAAGCGGTCCTGGTTACACGGGCCTCGCCTCTTTTCCTTGTGCAACACTGTCTCAAACGTGTCTCTACAACGGCGGCTCGCATCTCGAGGCTCGGCGGCGATTGGCGCCTGCGGCGAAGGTGGGCATCGCCAACGACCGGTCACTGATCCACCTGCCTATCGAGACCTGAATCCCTTGTTTCCCATAGCGAAACCACGGCGCCCCCAACTTTGACGCTGTCATGAACCGTACTGGTCACGGTCTTCAACCGTCAGTTCACTGCCATAGACCCCAGGCTAAATGATCCACATTGTTTACTCAAAGTATAGTGGTACAGCCCAGCACGTCACTAGATAAGAACATCTGCCCAACAAGTCCCAGTGAAGTCAGAGTGGAGATCTGAGGGGAATATAACCCATTGCACCGAATTTGGGACAATAACCTGGTTGGCAATATGTACTTGACCAATGGAGATGGATATCCACCCCGCTCTCACGCACGGGATTTCAAGGGCAGATCAGCCAATTGTTCACAATCCTAGATGTCTCATTTGTTGGGGCGGTCATCTAAGAAGAAAGGACGAGTGGAGGAATTTTTGGGGCTCCGACCTGCTACGCAATCAATACAAAATAAAACAAAAGAATTGTATAATTTAGAAGCAATACTCCCTGATAGGCTTTATTATAGTGTTATCAGCTGATGTTCAACAATAGAAGTGCAACATCCCAATCTGCATATCATTGAGGACGGATCAGCCTACCGGGCGGAAAGCAATTGTTCTCAATCATACCTCCAGGATTGTCCTGTTTCAACAGCAGGTCAAAAGTCGCTCCATGTAACGGTCCTTCTCGACAGAAGGCCATTCAGGATGGGAAGAAAGGTCTTGCTGACTGAGACAAGAGTGACACACGACCTGGTCCTCCAAAGGGTGTTCGCCGCCAGATGAGACGCAAGAAAACCCGTTGGACGGACCAAATAGACACATGTGAGCTGTGTATCACGACACATCTCGGAAGAGCTCGCACCCGTGTTCAGGGGCAAACATGCTGTCTCTGTGTTCATGATTGTATCTTAACTGCAAGAGTAGACCGCACAAAGTCGAGTATACGCACTACGAGCATTCGTCACCGTAGTAGTGCGCGCAATTGTGATGACCCGAGGCGTGCAATATACTCGAGAAGATCCTACGCAAGCAGAAAACCCTTGCCACCCAGAGATGGTTGGTAGACAGCGATAACTACATAATGTGTGCACAGATAATTGGCAGCGGAAAAGCTCAATGCCCAACATTTCTGGCCGTGATTGGAGGATATATGCCCAAGTTCGTTCCGCATGCGTCGCACCGTGGATCATGATGATAGGCGGATGGCCACCGGGCGGTATGGTAACTTCGACTGAGTCGCCGGCATCGACGGGCAGGAGGCAGCTGAGCTAATAGAGAGAAATAGTATAATCAGCAGCATTCATATGTGGCCCTTCTACCTGAGCGAAATTAGCTGTTATCAGTGAACCATGACCAGAAAATCATGCTTAATGAACAACAGCCAAGCTGACTCAAAAAGGACGGCCTTCTGTGAACACTGCTGGCTCCTGGCTCACTGGTACTCTCCCTATCAACGCCAGACCCAACATGTACAGACCGCTTAGTCCTCCTTTAGGCTCGCCTCTCTAGGCACGGTAATGGAGAAAACAAACAGCTCATAGTCGCTCTTGTCCTTTTCCGCATTCTTCTTTTCCTTCTCAGCTTTCTCCTCATCCTTTCCCTTGGCAGCGCCCTTCGTCGCGTCTGCCTTCTTCTTCTCCTTCTCGATGACATTACCCTCGCCGTCAACCTCGACAACAACATCTTCAACGTCGAGGCTTCCGTCCTCGGTGTATTCCCACATATCCTTGAGGTCGCCCTTGATCAGGCCTGTCAGCCATGCCGACCCTGCCACGCCGGGCACAAGATACAGCAGAGCGGGCTGGCCGTGCTTGAATATCACCAGCACGACCAGAGTCGCAAGCATGCCTATCAGGTAGCCCAGGAGGGTGACGCGGAAATACGTCTTTGGAAAATCGGCGTCAGAGAGGGCTTTGACTGTGGGTCGTCCGGAGACGAGGTCCTTGGGGCTCGTGGTCCAGAGGAAGTTGCCCCACTGGCCGCGAGGATCGACAAATGGCGCTTTGACTGTGCGGTATGCCGTCTTGACCGTAGTGATTTCGCCCGTGTCCGTGTTCCCAGCGACCGGACTGCCCTTGTTGTCTTCCTTGGTGACCGTCTTGAGATCCTCCTCCACGCGCGTGACCTTGCGCTGGTAGTGTCTCCACAGGTCGAATCGCAGCGCCAGACAGATAAAGATGCCGGGGATGACAATGTCGCCGAGGCCGAGGAGGCTGCTCCTCCCACCTGAGGTCTCATACGTCAGCTTCAGCGGCGCGTCGACTTGCGTCGCGACTGCCACCATGAAGGGGGTGTAGAACACCATGACGATATCGTAGAAGAACAGTCCCACCAGGACCATGGTCCCGATAGAGAATGAAGTCACAGACATCCAGTTAAAAGCCATGTAGCAGACTGACAGGCCGATGATGTTGGACAGGATCGATGATTCTGTGTACAAGTACAGGCCCTCGACAGCACAGCCAAGTCCGAAACCGATGATACTCGTGATCTTGACATCTCCCGTGAAGCCGTCGCCAGGGACTTTTATCTTCAAGACGCAGCTTTCCATGAAAAAGTGTCGAAGGCTCCAAGCCGCCTTGCTGAAAGAAGTGGACACATTCAGCTCTGAGGCAAAGCCAGGAAGGGGCAGACGCTTTCCAGGGTCGGCCTCTTTCTCTGAGCCGTCCTCCTGTGGTGTCTTCAGGAGTTTTTGGGTGCGGCTGGCTGGGTCGATCTCGAAGACCCGCCCGCTACGGTCTGCCCAGTAGTCGGGCGAGACAACGTTCAAGACAAACTGGAAAATGTCCCCAAAGAAAACCCCAATGGACAGGATGCCGGTCATGGCCATGTAAAGCCTCAGGATCATGTTGAGGATGGCGGGGTCTTGGAGCCACTTGATGAGGTAGTACAGCCCGATGAGGACAGCAGCGGCGATGAAGGGGAAAACAATGGCGTCGGTGGCCTGGAAGCCCTGGGCAAAGTGCTCCTTTTCGTCGTCGACGACGAGCTTGCCGCCCTTCCTCTTCAGCTTGGTGGGCGGCGCCGCGGATGGAGGCCTGCGAAGCGAGGCGTGTGCACCGACATAGATGATTAGGATGGCGCTGAGGACCATCTTCACTTCGATGGAAAAGAAGTCCTTAGCAACAACCATTTCCCACACTGTTGGGATGGGCTGGATCGCGTGCTCGTCCAGGACGGCCGATGGTGTCGCCGTAGCGGCCGACATGGCGGTGTGATCTGTCTCAGCCATGATGGTGCGATGTGTAAGTGTTATGTGGGTTGGGATTTGGGATTTGGAAATCGATTGCCGATGTTGTTTTGAAGTCTATCCTGGGTTGACGGCATATATTTAAGGCAGGCGTTTCCAGATAGTCTGTCAATGGGTTGGAACGTCTGCCTGGATAAGTGAAGCTGCTCTGAGATGGAGACAAGTGCCTGAATGCGAGGCCTGGTGCAGTTTTACTGCTGCACAGGGATTCAGACTGATTTGATAGGTTGAGGCCTCATCGACGTTCTGAGGACTTGTCTGAGGATGAGGTGGCCTTTGCAGACGACAGCCTAGCAAAGACGCTGATTCCGAATGACTGTAAGCATGTTGATTGGGGGTCTTGCTCAGTTTGTCTTGGTCTACAAATGACCCAAGTTTGAGTTAGAGAGTGAAGCTCACAACGAACGTTTGTGGTGGGGAAATGAATGCTTGTCAAAGAGTCACCGCTGTCTCCCTGCCCAATCCAATTGTTTGTGGCGGTTAGAGGAAGCTGGTCCAGCCTTGCACCAGGGGTGAGGTGCTGAGGTGGCCGCCTAGGGTCCAGTAAAAGCTCCCCGGTGGCGTCATCAAACAGGGAACAAGCCCCTCCAAATTTCAGCCTTGCTCATGAATTCCAAAGCCTCCAGCCTCCCCACGCCTTTTCAACAACCGAACCCGATCTTTGACGGCTCACCCCATCTAGCCAGCTCGTCGCCTGGGCGTCCAACAGACAAGATGGCAAAAGAGGTAGCATTGGACACTTCCATGGTAAGCACACACACCCACATACACACACACAAGAGACCACCCACGCGTCTCCCGCCCCTGCAACTCCCAAGCTAACCAAAACTTTCTTCCCCCCGCGGGCAGGGTACAATAACCGTCGAGCTGTACACGTCCCACGCGCCCAAGACGTGCACCAACTTCGAGACCCTGGCGCGGCGCGGCTACTACGACGAGACCGTGTTCCACCGCATCATCCCGGGCTTCATGGTGCAGGGCGGCGACCCGACGGGGACGGGCCGCGGCGGCACCTCCATCTACGGCGACAAGTTCGCCGACGAGATCGCCCGGCCCCTCCAGCTCAAGCACACGGGCGCGGGGATCCTGAGCATGGCCAACGCCGGGCCCGACACAAACGGCAGCCAGTTCTTCGTCACCCTCGCCCCCGCGCCCTGGCTCGACGGCAAACACACCATCTTCGGCCGCGTCAAGGCCGGCATGGGCGTCGTGCGCCGCCTCGGGCTCGTCCAGACCGACTCGGAGGATAGGCCTGTCCAGGAGGTCAAGATCGTGCGCGCCAGGGTCGTGGAGGGGACTGAGGATGACTGATGTGGGCATATCTAGGGTGCACACGGATGGTCGAAGCCGTTGCCATGATTGAGACGAATCGCTTCTTCTCTCTGTTTATGCTCACGGGCGTTGACTAAAGGGGCCGGCCTACCCCTTGGGCGGGAGGCAAACATACGAGAGGACGAGGCGCATCAGCTGGGCGAAGGAGACACCTCAAGGGAAGGGACCATGCCCTATAGGGAGCTCATCTGTCTCGTCCATCTTTATGTGTGACAGGCTCTCTAGGCCTTGGTACATGGTACTAGATTAGAAGATACCCGGTCTGTACACAGGACCCCGAGCTCACAACAGAGCTCTGACTAGTCACACCCATGGGTTCAGCCGCGCCGATTGCCCACACCGTTAGGTCGTCGCGGCAGCGGGTGGGCGTCTGATCGTCAAGCACAGTCAAATAATATTTGTCATCGCTGCCGTTTACGTCTCGAGGCAAACTTCAGTGCGCCCAGCGAGCAGACGAATCTTATGCCCTATGAATTGTTGCATTACACAAGTTCATCACAAAAACGTGGTGGCCGGTTCAGGTTGTGCTCCAGGGAGTCAAGTCTATGAAATGCCCGTTCCCGAAGCGAATCTGAGCCAGCAGTGATTCTCGAGGCAGTCAATGTGGTCACTCTTGTCTGTGATAACACCACTTCTGGTGAACTGGTTCTCCATATGCGTCGTCTACAGAATCCTGGGTGTTACCAGACAACCGTACATGCACCTGAACATGTGGGAGACCCGATCAGGCTGGCGCTCACCCACCAGACTGCGTCTATTGGAAAAGTCTCTCGGATTAGTCCAGCGGACTATGAGAAGAGGCACGTCTCCATGGGACATATCACTGGGTGCAGAACCTTTATTCTTTGCCTAAGGTGACCGCAACACCACGTCTTGGACTCTCGCTTCACCACCAAATTCTCTACTACAACGACCACTCCCCCCCTCCACCCTCCCCCCACCCCTCTCGACATAACTGTCAACCTGAAAACGCCAGCAATAAGTTGCATCGAACGACGCCACCCTCCACACCATATGCAAAACCATCCAAGGCTGAAGTTTACTCTTGGAACCTCCAATGATGACCGGCCGACACCATGAAATGCGAAATGCGACTTGGAACGAAAGAAGAAGAAAAAAAGCAAATCTCAACCCCCGGGATCCTTCCGCTCCCACGAGAATAAGCCCTTCTCCCACCGTCGAGATCCGTTATGCGTGTGGTGGATCCGAGAGTGTGTCTGAAGATTCGTAGCCCCCATCTACCTGGCTACCGTTCTTTGGTTTGGGCGATGCAGAAGGTGGTTTTGACGTCCCGAGCTTCAGTTTCTTGGCGGGTGAGGGCTGCTTTGACGTTGGTTTCTTGGGCACGACTTGAACGGTTGATTTCTTATCGTCCTCGTCGTCCTCGTCGTCGACCTTGGATTCGACACTCAGGAATGAGCTGGTTTTGACCTTCTCCTTCTCCTTCTTGGGCTTGTTCTTGAGCAGGATCTTGGTGGTTGGTCCCTTGAGCTTCTTGCTCTTCTTCTTGGGGTTGGTTGTGTCTGACTCCTGGTCCTCGTCGAGTTCGTCGGCATCGCGCTTCCTGGGGCTGCCCGCCCGAGAGCCATTGACTGGAGTGCCCTTCTGGCTGGACGGAGGGGTATTATCACCATTGCCACCATTAGTGATCTTTTGCGAGGCCACACGACTTGCGTTCCTGCCGCTGTTGCCGATACATGCTCCCATGTGGTTGTTCAAACGGGTGACCAGGATGCACCGTTTGCACTTGCTACAGGTCGCAGAGGGGAATGAGAGCACGTTGGGTGGCCGTTGGCCGTCGGACGTGGGCGTGACGGTACCGTCTACACTGGCGTCGAGCTTCTTCTCCATGTCCTTCTTTTTCTTGCCCCTGCCCGGGCCCGGGGCTACCCATGTCTGGCCGTAGATGTCGTAGCCAGGCTTGTCGATGTATGGGTGCTTCTTGCAGTATATGATACTTGGGTCTGCCTTTTGGGCACCCCTGCCGTCGGTAGGGTGCAGCAGGCGAGGGAGGTGGCAGCGTGGGCACAGGATGTCCTTTGTGGTCTGTAAGGGGTTGCCCTTGAGCAAGACTTTGCCGTCCTCGTATATGGCAGCATCGGTCTCTGTTCGTATGTCGGGCTTGATGTCTGGTTCTGAGGCGTCGGCGGCGTCGGCGGCCAGTTTCTCTACACGGATGGCAGCGGTGTTGGCTCGGCGAGTCTTCTCTTCGCGGTGAACTTCTAGAACGAGATCGAAGATGACATTGTAAAGCACGTCATCGAGGACCTGGTGTGACTGGACAACGGTCAATCCAAGCCAGGCAGAACGGGGTGCCGAGGGCGGGCACGAGACGGGTGCAGCATCGCCAGTCCTGTTGCAGGCGGGCCAGATTAATACTTACAATTCGATCCAGGGCATCGGAATCCTGGCCGGCCTTGATGATTCCTGCCCTGCCGGAGAGGCTCTCCAGCTTGACCTCGTCCATATTGAGAGGGAGGAGGGGAGCGGGAGGTGGAAAGAAGGGGAGGAGGAAAAGAAAGGAGTGATGTGGAAGGGTGTATGTGTAAGAGTGTAAGAGGCGATGGGAATTGATCAATTAATTTTTGGATTTCGGGAAGGCTGACGACCTGCGACGCCGGGCCTGGGATGACGGGGCCAGCACAAACCAACGGGTTGCAGGCAGTGGGCAGTAAGCAGAGCACAGTGCTGTGGTAGCCAGTTAGGCTACTGTAGGGTACTGGTCCCTTTGCGGTAACTGTTGTAGTACAGGGGGCGCTGGAGTCGGCACTCGGGGCCGAACTCTGGTGCACTGCAGTCGGCCCACTCACTGACGGGCTGAAGGCGACGGTGCCGTGACAGATGGAGGCAAGCAGCAGTGTTGACGAGGCCGTCTTGATGCTCAGCAGTTCCTGGGCCTGTCTGCAGGTCGATGAAAAGATGGACGAACAAGTATGCTGGATGGTTGGAATCCTTTGTCTTGAGCAGGAGAGCGGGCGATGGTGCAAGGCCAGCGTGGACAGACGGTCCTGAACTTGGAATGAGTAATAGTAAGGCTGAGTGAGTGAGTGATGAGCAAGCGAGAGCGAGAGCGTGACTGATGGGCCGATTGATGCAAGTGAGATTGGAGAAAGCATCGGCCTGCTCTGTCCAAGCACAGCTAGCGGCGCAGAGATGGTGGTTTTTTGGGAAGGAGAACGAACCTATGGATATGTACAGAATTATAGACCACTCTTACAGTATCAAAGGTTCGTTCGTGTAGGAGCCACCACGTCACTAATCTTTCTATAACCATGTCATGAATGTCTATATGGACTACAGCCTCCCTGTTGCAAGATGAGATGAAATGTGTGTGCCTATTCCAACCACAACTGGATCATCGAATGAAATAGAACAGACCTATCCAAGTTGCTAAGTACCTAGGTAAGTAAAGGTACCAACAGCACCAAAACAAAAACCCCCCTTTCCACCCCTCCTGGTGTAGGTACTACAGTTTACCTATAGTACCCAGGTAGATAGGTACGTAACGCCCCCAGCTGGCCCGTAGCGTCGGGAAGCAGCCGGCCCCACGGTCTGGAACCATTTGGGCAGTTGGTTGGTGTTGGCCCCTGCCCCTGATTTGCTGCAGTGTGCTGCATCCGGCTTTGGGTGACATGAACACATGCAAAAGAGGAATGCAGCAAAGTCTAGATGAACATGCCTCGCCTGTCAACACTGCCAGTCTTAATCCCAATCCCAACCTCGACTCGACTTCCACTTAGCCCATGAAACCGTGACACCGCACACAACACCCTGCCATGCCTCTCACAGCCGCATGACCCGACCAATTCACCACCCCTCGACAATAACCAAACCCTCGTCTTCGACCGCGCCCTCAACATCGACCTCTGTCCCTCAGCCAGCCATGTCGCGTGCACAGCAGCCCTCGATTCTCTCCTTCTTCCAGCCCAACAAGCAGCAGCCGCCAAAGTACGCTGCCCCACCGACATCACAAGCCCAGCAGCAACAGGCGCCACTACAAGTTCCTTCGCCTGCTCCTCCTCCGCCGCCGCCCCCACCACAGCCCGTCGCACCTGTCGCACCCGCCATCTCAGCCTCACCAGTCACCGCGCTGCCGCCCTCAACGCCCTCCCCACACCCTTCCGCGACCATTGTCCCCGTGACAGACGCCCACATCCCCGCCCTGCGCCGCATAAACGCCCTTCTCCTGCCCGTCAACTACACCGACAGCTTCTACAAGGCCATCCTCGACCCCGCGCAGTCGGGCCTCTTCAGCCGCGCCATCCTCTTCCGCGACGGCGCCGATGGCCCAGGCCCCGCTGCCCCGGTGCCCAAGGTCGTCGGCGGCCTCGTCTGCCGCCTGGAGCCCAGCCCCTTCGACCCGGCCACCGGCGCCTTTTCGCCCGACCTCGCCCGCCGCGCCCACGCCCGCGTGAGCCCGCCCGACGCCCGCGTCCTCTACGTCCAGAGCCTCGGTGTGCTCGCGCCCTACCGGGGCCTGGGTCTGGCCGCCGCCGCCGTGGAGGGCATCTTCGACGCCGTGCGCGCTGTCGCCGCCGACGCCCGCGGCAACGGGCTCAACATCGGCTGGATCTACGCCCACGTCTGGACCGAGAACCACGACGCGCTCGAGTGGTACGCGAGGAGGGGCTTCGAGAGGGACGCCCGGCTCGAGAACTATTACTTCAAGCTGCAGCCGGGCAGCGCGTGGGTCATGAAGCGGCGGGTGTTGCCATTGGGGGTGGGGGACGAAGCCAGCGGTAGCCAGCGCACGTGGGCCGCTATAAATGGCCGTGCCGCACACCAGCCCTCTGCCATCCCGGCGAGCGTCACCGCTGCGGCCGTAAATCTGCCTGGGTTCTCTCCTGCGGACGGCCTGCCGACACCACCACCGTCGGCTGCGAACGGCCCGCCGCCAGCAGCCCGTCCCGGCCCTCCAGGGTCATCTCTGTCCTTCCAGAATAAACGGCCAGACATGGAGTGGAACGACTTGCCCGAGGATATGGTCGCCGCGGCGCGGACCACCTCCCGGACCAAGGACCTCCTCTCCCCGCCGACGGGGTCGGGCTCGAGCTCGAGGAGCAGCTCGACGGCGGGGCGCAAGAAGAAGGACAGGGCGTATCCCACCGCTGCCTTTGGGAGCTGATCCTACCCGGCCTGCGGACTGTCATTTCTTAAGGTAGAAGAACGGAACTTGTCTTCTAAGGGTAAACACGGATGGCGTTTGTGAGCGGTAGCATAGAGACGGCGGACAAAAGGACAACATTGGGAGTGCCTTATAGGGTACAGCGGGCGGTGTTAGGATTCTGGTCTCTGTCTATTCAAGCATGCCTACCGCAGAGGAATTCTGCTGATAGAGGTATTTTTAGACACTGGAAGGGCAACACGCGAGCGCCCATTATAACCACAAGGAAAGACGCATATTTAGCGCAGTAGAGGTATCGTTAAACCAGCAGAACTGTTTAAGCTGCCAAATGCAGGCGACGAGATTTCGCATCGGAGCTTCGTACGCGTTGTGTTCTCCGACGCTGGGTCATGTACCTCGTCATGCATTGAGCTACCGACTCTTGCGTAACACACACGAGGCATTTACCACAGTGCGAGATATAGTGTCATCAAGAGTCGGGAAGCTGCCCGTCGGGATCAGCAGGGGCAGCAGCAGGAGGGGTACAAGTAAAAGCTCATCGGGACTCGCAGACGACGCACAGGCGGACAAGCGTTCCGACAATTGATCAATTCTGGATGAACTCCGGCGTGAAACCATGAAAATATCCCGACCAGAAGTGCAAGTTGCAGTCGCAAGCATTGCCCAAGCCAAACCAAACCAGAAAACCCGCTTTCCGATGGAATGCCCAACCATAGTCATATCATATACAGTAAGTAATAAAGGGAGTAGACAGAACGCATGTCCTGCCTACAATGCACGCCATTCAAGCCTGCCCAGATTAGTTCCGAGCCACAAAACGCCCCCAAAGACCTGCGAAGAACTCCTTCTTCCTGATCGCCACGAGCCCTGCGATCAGTCCCAGTCCGGCCCACTGCCACGGCTGGACCTTGCGCAAGTGCCACCGGATTGCAGGAATAGAGAATGAAGAAACACGTTGCTGCGAGCACAACGAGAGTTAGGATACGGGGGCCTTGATTGCGACGGGAAGGGGGGCGAGAGGCTTGTCGGTAGCATCCTCTCGATTTGGCAGGGTGGATCTTACCTCTTCCAGGAAGTCAGGCGTGGGTTGGGTCTTCTCCTCGCCTGTCGCGACGAGAGCAATGAGCGCAGCACCGACGCCAGACCCGTCCTTCGCAATACCGATGCGGATCTTGTTGGCGCCTTCCTCGCCGATGCCCTGAATGGCCCGGAACGCCTCGTAAATCATGTCGCGGAAGTATGGGTAGTGTTCGACGAGACTGCCGTCCACACCTACGTCGATCGGCTCGCCCTCCCATTCTGGATCGGTCAGCTTGCCGGTCTTGAGGACAATGGCAGCGATGCTGATGGCCGACAGACGGGCAGCGCGCCGGCCGACGGACTCGGCGATAGATTTGAACGCCTGGGCATCCTCCAAGGAGGGGCTGTACACATGGAGCTGGTCCTCTAGGGCCTGGCGCAAAGTACCGAGGTCGGGGGTATTGTCTGCAGCTGCAACAGACATGATGGCTGTGTCAACTCCCCATTGCTTGAAAATGCCAGATTCTTGAGCAATGGTCGTTGTCGACCGCCAGTCGTTCTTGCTGGAGTTCTCGTCCTTGAAGAGCTGCACATTTTCGTTCTTCAGCAGGTCGACAACGGCCAGACGCAGGATCTCGCCCAGGAACATGCCAGAAACACGCTTCTCGAACATTTGAATACCCGGGTTGATGCTGTCTTTGTCCAATTGCTTGTCCCATGTCGTGTTGGGAAGTACATTGAGTTGGTTGTCGAAGGAGCCCCACTCGGTGTTGATGATCATGTCCCCAGTGGATTTATCAAAAGCACCCTGCACGGGCTTCTTGACATTCGAGAGCTTCTCCACGTATGCTCCGTTGGTGCCGGTGCCGAAGATTGCGCCCAGAATTGTGCCCTTCTTGCCAGGTGATGTGTATGAGCGGGCCATCAATGTTCCCACGGTGTCGTTGACAAGCGCAGCGACCTTGACAGGCAGCCCAAGCTTGTCAATCTCAGTCTGCAGCAGTTGGCACACATCCTTGCCCACCGCGTCGGGGATATCGAAGCCCTTTGTCCAGCGCATCAGAATGCCCTTATTGATGCCGATTTGCTGAACGGGGAAGCTGAATGTGAAGCCAAGCCGGAACACTTCCTCAGTTTTGAAACCCTCGGGGTTGCTGAATGTGAAGCGCCTCCTTAGCCGGTGCTCAAAGTGCTCGCTGTGGTGTGTGCGGAGGAAGACCTCGATCTGCTTTGCCAGGAAGCCAAACAGCTGCTGGGCGGTCTTGGCTGTCATCAGCTCCTTGGGTATGGCGACTTTTGAGTAAGTAAGGTTGAATGTTGTGTCGCCATTCAGATGGATGGAGCAGACTCGAAAGTTCGTCCCGCCTAGATCGACGGCGAGGTAGAGGCCCTGCGTGGGTAAAATGAGCTGTGGCCCTCGAGGTGCAAAGAGGACGCGCAGTGCTTACCTTCTCGGTGCCGTTAGGGACGCCAGTGACGTAAGTAGGAATCTGGCTCAAGCTGGTGCCGTCCCTCTCGAGGCCCTGGTCTGAAGGGGCATGAGCTGTCTGTCAATCAATGGAACAGTGAGGACTGGAGAGGACGCACCCATCTGGCTGAGGAACTCAGTGACGCCCTTGTTGAGGTCGGCATCGTTGATGTCGAACTCCTGCACGACGCGATTGGTTTCTGCCGTGAGCCCCATGGTGAGAGGTATGGAGATGGGAGCTGAAGTAGGAAAGACTTGAGGGTTCTCGCACACAGGCTCTTGAGATATTTGGGCGAGAGGGGAGTAGGAGGGACGGAAGAGAGGGAAGGGAGCTATTATATGAGAGGAATAGAGCAGCAGCTTGGCGTCACGAAGTACCAGCTGCAGGAGCTAGCAGCAGGGAGCAGGGTTAGCTAGCTTCCAGACGACAGGCGACGGAATGGGGAGAGTCGTGAGATTGTGCGGGGCACATGCGCAGGCGCAGCTTGGACTTTCTGGGGAGTGCGGCTAAAAAGCCAAGCTGGCCTGGTTGGGTCCCGTCGGCCGTGACCTCCAAGTGACCTGTAGGAGACTTACTAAGATTAGCACTGGGAATAAGGCACAGCAGAGATATATCGGCCTGAGGGTCGAGAAGTCGAGGGCTGACGAGGACGCACAAGGCTTCCGAGTCTGGCCCTGGCTTTTGTTCTTCCGGGAATCTGAGTCTGAGTCGCCAGCGGTTGCGGTCGAGTCGTCAATGGCACGCCAGGAGGCGCTGCCGTGCGAGGATGGCCTCTCCAGCTTGGCGGCCGTTGCACAAGAGCTCGCGAGCGAGAGGGCGGAATGTCCAATCCCAGTGACGTAGAGCCTGCCGCTGGGATTCCTCAGCCGCGGGAACCTGGCCGTGCCTCCACCGTGCCTAAGCTTTCAAACACCTCTGTTGACCTTCCTCCTCGTATGCAGGAGATCCTGTCATGCACATGAAGAGCCGAGGCAGGTGGACGATCCTGGTGTCCCAGCTGGAAGGGCACACCGAGAGTCGTTGTGGTGAGAGAGAGGTACCTCGAAGGTCAATCGAAGACAAAGGCTCTCCAGACAAGCAGCTGCCGGCTACCAGCAACAAGCCTGTGGCCTCGGCGGCTGGCGGAGACTCGGGGCGATTGCAGTGGAGCGAGAAAAAAGGGCCGGATGTGCTGCAGGCGAGACCTAGAATGAGATCATGGGCGACCAATATCTGCGCAACCCCTGCTGCTTGTTCGCGGGCGACTCGAGGGAATTCAGTCGAGCTGGACGGGACGGGACGAGTCCAGACCAGCGAGAATTTGTGCTGGTACAACACAGAGATTGGGTGGTTGGGGCTGGGGAGGCAGACAGCAACGAGGGAAACGGTGGAGTAGCAAGCGCCCTGATTGCTGGGCGGTCAGGAGCCTCAGTGATGTCTGCGCGATATCTATTGCTAGGTGGTATCGCCGTGTCAATCGTTTGTTTCCTCGGGCGCCGCTAGAAAGAGCGAGCCCAATGGAAGCCAATGTCACTTGCTCGCCTCATGCAATGCCTCGAGCTTGGGCTGCAGGTGGTGCTTTAGCGATCTGATGCCGGAGTGCCTCGTGGTCGTAGCACGGCAGCACATCCACTTTGCCGGTTCGCCCAGCAGGTTGGGACACCACACGCACACAGCGCACGGCGATTGATCGATTCGGCGATGGGCGTCCTTCCAGGGAACCTCGCGCCGAGAATTGGCAACGGCCGGGGCCGAATGACGTAGTACGGCCGTCGTACCCACAGTTGAAAAGCTGCTAGGTCTGGTCTACCCACAGAATCTAGCAGTGGGCTTCCATGGGGTGACGAGAGCTCGTCGGGGAAATTGTGGTGTAATGGCGGCAGTCGTGGAGGAAATCGTGGGTGCGCGTGGAGAAAAGGGAGCCACTGGGAATGAGTCGAGACAGGGCCAATCCAGTGTTTCCCCGGCGTGTCCTATCCGATGCGAGTCTGGGGCCTTTCCAGTGCGATGACCTGTCACTCAAGAAGCCCAGTCACTGTCGCGACCACGTTTGCTCAATTGGCCAATGCCGCACGAGACTTAGAACTCCTGGTAAGTATGACGCTAAACTCGCTGGCTGATGCTGTGTGTCCTGGCAGATGAGGCTCTCGCACGTGGATGCAAAGGGAGCGCCTCTGGGGATCCGAACCAGGTGATGTGGGGGCCTAAGGACAAAGAAAGGACCGAATCGATGGCATCAGGTTGTGGGCGGACGTTGCCCGAAGAAGGACAGGTGTGCAGACTTTTGACGCCTTGCTCCCGGGTTTTGATTATGAGGTCCAACACGACAGGAAAAGCACTTGCCAGTCACAGGACACGAACCTCACGAGAGGAAGGCGCCACCGACACCCGATCCAGCTGGCAAGCAAGGGCCATGGAAGGGCCTGGGGCCCCCGGAACTCAGGACTGGCAAAGACTCTAGGCGCGACGACGCCCCAGACTCCAAACCAGGAGGGGATAATGTTTCGGCAGCCAGAAAAGGTCACGCGACACCCCCTATTGTAAGTAATACAAATTAATTACACAGTACACATTAGACTACTTATTTGTCTTTTCTTCCCCTCGTCTATGCTCCCATCGCACTTCTCCACACTGGCTGGGTCCGTGCCACGCAGGAAGTCCGGACGAATGCCATGAAGCCATTCACAATCGTGCCAATCCCCGAACCTGCAACGTTTCTTCAAACGGCTTGCTACTTGTGGCTAATTCCCAACGGCCACACTACTAATTACTCGTGATTGACCAGACCAGCGCTAATGTCTGCATCCAACAATACACTCCAAGTGTGATGAAACACTTGTCCTCTGGAAACAATCAAGCAAGCTAGTGTGCAATCCGGTATTCACAGCTCCTTCTCCTCGTGACGTCTAAGGCTATGATGAGCCATGATTCCTGGCGCAGTCCACCAGAGAAAGGACCTCTGCCACAAACGCTTGCTGGTCGAACGTCGAACCGCGAAACGATCTGCTCTGTAAACCACAGTGGCATCGTGGACAAGGTGCTTCTAGATAAAAGGAGACACCCAGCATCTCCG
Source organism: Diaporthe sp. P3_1W (assembly GCA_037177825.1). Taxonomy (NCBI): domain Eukaryota; kingdom Fungi; phylum Ascomycota; class Sordariomycetes; order Diaporthales; family Diaporthaceae; genus Diaporthe; species Diaporthe sp. P3_1W. The sequence continues at coordinate 8,598,106 of JBAFXB010000001.1, forward strand.
CGACTTGACGGCAACGTCCAGTACACAGGTCGTGTATTACAGGCAGAGAGGACTGGAAGAGGACTTGTCACCAGTCAAATTGGAACATCCCTCCCTGCACCTTTTGACCACCAACTGCCACATCAAAGACCGGCATGGATTGATGTCGCCTTTCCCGGATCCGATACGCTTGCCTTGTTTTTCAGCAGCGCGATCTATAGATCAACGACGACCCCGGCCGGATGGTGTCTTCTTGATGAATCTAGGACGACTGCGGACCAGACTTGTATGACAGCCACTAACGCAGTCGGTAGGCCGGCTGGCCTTCACGAATTTCTTCCATCACATTTTCTGTATTGGTAAACGCCCCTGGGAGACGTCCCAGCGGAGTAGGCTGCTGAGTGGCAGTCTCGTCTGCCAAGGAGGGCACAAGACAAGCACAACCAGATTCGTTCCAACGATCAGCCCCTGTGCCCAAGTCTCAAAACCGCAGAACACGACAGTCCGGCCAGACATGCCGTGCAGCTCCATTGAAAAAGCGACAATCCTCACCTCTATGACCAGGCTTCAATTGTCTTGGTCGGTTTTGGCAGTGGGGAAGACGCCCATCATTCGCACAAGGCACCTTCCAAGATTGTGTCAAGCCTTGGCATGCAAGAATGGCGCGAGGTTCGGTGTTGAGGGGAGTTGATCTCGAAAATTAAGTCGAGTGTCGCATTTCTGGTACATTTGTCATTGACGCCTTCCTTGGGGATCTCGAGTTTCCACCAGGCCTCCAGCGAATGCTTGCGGCTAAGTATACTTCGAACTTGGCGAAAATACCAGGTCAAGGATTCTTTCCCTTTTGAGTGTCTCATGCACTTTCTCGTAACATCCATTATTTGTATAAAACAGCTCTTTGGGAAAGAAAGAGCTTCTTGCCATCGGGCTTAGGACCTCTAAACTTGCACCCGAACGGAAGCAGAGTCCAACTTTATCGCAAGAGTCGCTTGGGTGCCGGATCCCCTCCGCTAACCGAGACGTGCTACCGCAGGTCCCACTCTTCCAGTCCTCTTAGTAGTTGTGATCTTCAATCAACCCATTGAGGGGCGGAGGGCGATTGTCTTACCATTTTCATTTTCGGTGCGACCTGAGACCCAGTCGAAGGTGGCTTGACGAGAAGATGGTGCGAGACTACCTACTGCCTGCATTCGCTCCGTGATATGAATGTGAAATTGCCAGCGTCGTCTCAGTGCAGGTGCGTTGGCTCATGGTCATCAAGCACCACATGGTTGAGACCAATCGGACTGTTTCGAGGCAATGTGAAGAATCCCGTCACTTCTAACTTAAGCTAGAGCTGCTGTCCTTGACACACGCTCTTGAACAAGCTGTCTTGAAAGAAGACACCAAATGAATAACATTCTCGCAGTGAGAAACAATACTATCAAGTGCTAGTGGCTTTCCATCAGAAGTTTACAGCCATTGCATTTCTGTGTCGTACCAGGCAAATAGAACCACAGCAAGTTCTCTCTTGGCCCTGAGCTGAGATGATATTAAGTTCGAACATGCGATCGATATATACCTAGGTGATTAAGCCTCGGGATACTTGGTGTCTGTCCTCCCAAGCTGTGAACTGAAACGTTCAGGCTCTTCAGAAGACTTAAGAGATGATGTTTTTCCTCACCGAGGATAAAAGGCAGAAGGGAAATTTTGGCAGCAAAGCCCTAGACTCAGGCTCGACCCATGTGCATAGTCGCTTGACGTGCTGTCACAAGATCTGGTGCGAAAGCTTTACACGTCCAGCCATGGATAAGCTAGATTTTTCGAAAACGAACGTAGCAGGCCAGGAAGCGAGTGCCCAAGAAAATTTAATATGAGCCGTGCTAGTCCTGTTTGCGCAGTGTAGGTGAAAATCCGGAGACTTGAAAGTTAACCTCAATTTGTTCATTTGACAGAGTCCTGGATCTATTGGACCCGAAGCGTCACTGCCAGATCATGTCAACTCCAGGCACTTAGTTGACTCTTTCCCACCCCTTTTCTTCGCTCTGTAAATTGTTCGCTGTTACAAGTAGTCTAGAGCTAGAGGAAGGTACAGACATAAGCTCGTGTCGTTGTCTCGCAGAGCTATTCCAACCCATCTCTAAGTGAGCTCGTTGAACGTGTTCATCTGGAACCTCGTATGGCATTTCTTTGGAGAGCGGATATTTGCATTGGTTAAAACGGATGGTACACCGGTATTTACAGCCCACCCTCATTACACCCACACCCTAATTCCCACGCTTAATTTGCATTAGGTATAAAATCTGGGTATATATAAGCATTGGGTATATGATTGGGGGGTATATAGGTATTGGATATATGGATATGAAGTATATAGGTATTGGGTGTATGGGTGTATGGGTATATGGGTGTATGGGTGTATGGGTGTATGGGTGTATGGGTGTATGGGTGTATGGGTGTATGGGTGTATGGGTGTATGGGTGTATGGGTGTATGGGTGTATGGGTGTTGGGTGTATGGGTGTATAGGTATATGGGTGTATAGGTGTTGGGTGCTTGGATTTCTGGTGTATGGGTATTGGGTATGTAAATTGGGATTGGGCGTTGGTTTAATACTGGTGATGTACCGGTGTATTATCCGTCTTGACCGGTGCGAATATCCACTCTCATTCGTTTCCTACATCTTAGTTCTCATGAACCCACTCGAGTTGCCTTATGAGCGGCTCTGGGACCTTTTCACTCAAGTTGGTGATGGACGTTGCTCACGAGATTGCAGATATTTCTATTTCTTTATGTACGACAGATTTTTTCGCATCGAGTTCTGACATCGCGCCGTTTTAAAAGGGATCTATGACTCGGACTTTGAGATCTCGTGCTTGGTCCACTCCGTCAAGCCACCCTTCGCAACAATATCCTGCAAGTTGGCCGCGAACTCGCCGACCTTCTCCTCCCAGCGGTCACCGTTCTCACCCTCCTGCACCTCGACGGTGCTCCGGGCGACGTCCCAGGTCAGCGTCCAACCCGTCCGTCGGGTGGGCGTCTTGTCCGAGCGGGTGAAAGTGGCGCGGAGTCGCTCGATGAGGCGCGGGACCTCCAGGCCCAGGAGCGCGTTGTTGATGCTGTTCCGCGAGAAGATATTTCCGAAGCTGCCCGAAACGACGAGCGGGATCTGCTTGGCCAGGATTGCCGTCGCGGCTTGCTCTCTTGAGGAACCGCAGCCAAAGTTGAATCCTGAGACGAGGATATCGTTGGGCTTGGCGACTGACCCGAAATCCGGATCATAGTTCGACATGCAGACTTCTGCCATGCCCTCTTTTGTGATGTCGTCCTGGTATGTGTACTTGCCGGGGTAGATGTTGTCAGTGTCGAGGTTGTCGGCATCGCAGAACACGATCTCTCCGGTAATCTTCTCCGGGAAGCCCGGGAGGATCTGGGTAGTGGCCTTCGGTGTGTCATCACCAACCGAGGACTCAACCCGGTCGATGAGTGACTCGAGCTGCTCCAGAACGTTGCTAAGCTCGCTTTCCGTGGTCGCAGGTCGACCAGTGCCGTATCCGTATTCCACGCCAGAGTAGTTTTCTGGAACCTCATATTCGCCTGTCCCCGAGATGACGCCATTGAGAGCGCTGGCGGCTACAACTTCAGGGCTGGCAAGGTACGCGAGAGCATCCCGAGAGCCCATGCGCCCCTTAAAGTTGCGGTTCGAGGCGGATATCCCAACCTCGCCAGGCTCCAAAAGACCAGTTCCCAGTCCGATACAAGGCCCGCACGAGGCTGGGAGTGGGATAGCACCGGCTTCGAGCAAAGTCTGCCAGTTGCCTTGGTCTTCGGCGATCTCCTGCTCGCGAACTGAAGCCGCTGCGATGTACATCTGGACACCGTCTGCGACTTTAGGGGTCTTGCCGCCGTTAGCCTTTGCGGCATCCTGGAAGACCTTTGCGGCTGCAGCAAGATCAGAGGCTCGGGAGTTGGTGCATGACACAATATACGCCTTGTTAACCTTGATTTTCTTTGGCGCGAGCTCGCCAAGAGGAGTCGAGATCTTGACGGAGTTGGGCCCTGAGATGTAAGGCGACAAGGTGGAGAGGTTAAGGTATAGCTGCTTTGCGTAATGCGCTCCGGGGTCGGCATGGACAGGGTTGGCGTAAAGCTCGTCAATCTTTTCGTGCGTAATTCGTTGGCTAGTCGTCCGGTCTTCATGCATTGCTGCTTCTGTGGCCTTGTATCGCAGCCAGCGCTCTAGAGTCCGGTCTATCGGGAACTGTTGAGTGTGTGACGTCAGAACATTTCCGATATAAAGGAGTCTGAATATCAGGGACACACCATTGCAGAAAGGGCAGACCACTCAGTTGACATATTGCTGATTGTAAGTCTGTTGTCCACGGAGATACTAGCCATCGTCTCCTCGGAGCCAGTAAACTCGACCGCATGGTTGAGCACATCGCTGTTGAAGAGGCCGCAGAGCGCAACTATAACGTCTTTGCCAGTAACTCCTGGAGGTAATGTCCCTGTAAGAGTTACCTGCGCGACGGGAGGAATTTGGAACCAACTCTTCTTGGTCGCCCAAATTGACGCGGCATCTGTCCTCACCAAAGCGGTTCCCAAAGCACTGATACCGCCGTACATATTGCTATGACTGTCCGACGCCACACACAAAGTACCCGGCCAGACAAACAGCTCCTCGACCTGGCGAGTTATTAGCACACCGCAGCCGCTTTTCAAGCCATTGGCACACTCACCATGACCTGGTGGCCGATCGAGTAGCCTGCGGGGAAGAAAACAACGCCGTGCTTCTTCGCAAACGCCTCGATCTGCTCATATTTCTTCAGATTGGACTCTGTCTTGTTCTGAACATCATGATCGAGTGCGAAAACCATCTGGCTCGGGTCCTTGACGCGGGTGGCGCCCATGGACATGAACTTCTTCGCGATGGGCCAGGTGTTGTCGTGGGACATGCACCGGTAGGGCTCGATCTGTACGTAGTCGCCGCTCCGAACGAGCTTTCCCTCCGGAAGACCGACGGCATGGCGCTGAACGATCTTCTCGGTCAGGGTCTGTGGCGTTGTCTTCTCGGTGGGGATGTCTGCAAAGGAGAATTCGGCGCCATGGGCTTGTGAAAATGTTGCTCGGCCGGAAGGTATCGTCCTGGTAAGACGGCGGTATGAAAGCTGGTGGAAAGATGTGCGTGGGAGCCGTTGACTCATTATGCTCTGAACCGAGACGCGGCTGTTCGCCCGGCAGAGGGATCGAGCCCATGGGGCGTTCGCTACCTGGGAGAAATCAGTCTACGGTGAACGATCAATTGGCATTGGGGAACCACGCACTGCTCTGCGCGACATGGCAAGCGACGGTTGGAGCGCACTGCGCTCAAGAATTGTCAAATTCGTTGACAGGGGGCAACATTCAATGCATCGCGTTGCTGAACATTAACTTTTTTGTGAGTGGTTGCCGATGACGGCACCCTGTCGGGACTCTATCGATAGTGCTTACATAACCCGTCCCGCATAAAGACTACCTGCTACGTGAAGAGGGCCCCGTTTCTCGGAAGCTCCTCGCTTGCCAAGCGAGGATGCTGTGTTGTTTCACAGATGCCTTGATCATGAAGAGAAACAGTATACTGAAGGCCAGGTCATGACAGAGGTCTGGAAACACATATCCCACTGTCAATCAGACACAGTGATTCCATGTGTGAGCTGTGATTTACGAGCGTGATCGGATGTGTAGTTTGACAGGCTTGCGAGTGACCGCAGGGGTTTGGTACGGGCATAATAGTCAAGCTCAGTAGCTGAGCCTGACCTTTATGAAGTGCCGCCTAGACCCGGAAATGCAAATTGCAATATATAAGTCAAGACAGCACAGAATATGTCCTCACAGAAGGCAGCCCGCCGTCGTTCCCTAGCTTTGATCGAGTAAGTCTTACCAACTTATTCTCTACTCCAGTCCAGTAGCATGCATCGCACATTGTCGTCGGGAAGCCAAGCTGACCACAGTAACAAGAGGCCAAGCTTTGATAGAGGAAACGAAAGGAAATAAGAGATGGTGCGAGGTTGAGAACACGCGCAGATGGCAGTCGTGCTGTACACCGGTAGCCGGCCAGCAAGCGCACGTCGCGGCAAGCTGCCAAATCAGGGGAACGCAGTCACTGACAATAGCCGCGAGGTCAATCCAACGGTGTCAGTCGATTCAATTCCAAATCACAGTCAGACTCGACCAGTGCCTGACTGCCAGTGGCCAAGGTCGCACGGGGAACAGCTGCAATGCCACGCGACACAGGCACACAGAAATGCGCATCCGTGACTGGGCGGCTTCTTTTCTTCTTGTCCCTGTGCGATCCTGCGCATCCTGCTTACTTCAGGGTGGGACTGGCCAAATGTCGCTCGTGCGTGCTTAAGCGCCGCGGTGGTGGGAGCACAAGATCCCTGCCCCGGCCGACTCAGCTGTGCCCACATGGCTCAGCCGCAGCTCCGCCCCCTGCGCTGTGTCGCTGCCGGGCGCCCGTCGGTTGCACTGCCGGACGGCAGCGAGGGGTTGGGGTTGCTCGCTTGGGCTGGTGCTTGAGGGCTTTTGGAAATAGAACAGGCTGCTAGTCGCCGTGTCGGATCGGCAGGAGCTATATTCGGCTCACTTTCCATGTGATGACGATGATGATGGTGATGCTGATAGGTGGTGGTGAAGCTATTGCTATTGTGGATGGGCAGGGCAGTCTAGGGACGTCGGGTTCGGCTACTGGTGATGCCATGCAGGACAGAGCACGGCCCTCGGGCGATCCCAGTTGACAGGACTACCTTGTCCTCGGCCTACCTACGCTAGGTAGTCCACCCAGCCCACATAGACTGTCATCTAGTCGCTCGTTCAACGTGCGCTCGTTCGCTCGGCTCGGCGCGCGGTTGAAAGTTCGGAAAGTCTTCTCACCGCCCGTTGGCTGGCAGGCTGTGCACATGAATGGCCATGAACGACGTTCGTGAACAACATTTTCGCGGCACCCCGCTGCGTTATTACGAGGTGTGGGTTCTGAGGAGACTGAGACCGGGCTGAAGACTGGTAGTCTCGATACAGCATGGCTTGCGCGGTTGGACAAAGGGAGAAAAATAAAAGTCAAATCTCAGATCGAGAGGGCCCATAATCGACCAAGCACCTGGCACCTGCCTGCCAGTACCAGACTGCCCAGGCGGTCCCGTTCCATCGAATGCGGACCTCGGGCGTTGTCAGCGTGGCCGCTGCCCGTCCAAAGTCGGGACGACAATTCACACGCACGGAGCACGGATGAATGAAGACGATACCTCATGGCCATGCAGCAACAGTCTCGGATGCTTCTAGATGCATATTGGCCCCCAAAAGGCCGCCACCTCCACAGTCCATCTGTCCTGACTGTCCTGTCCTGTACCGAGCAACGTGTCAGAATGGCTATCTAGACCCATCTGTTCTGTTGGAATTGGCGCTGCAGGAGGGAGGCGAATGTCGACAAGGCTGAACAACCAGCCCTTTGTTTGTTGATGCTGGCGCTGTGTCACCCGCCCGCATCCAGAAGTAGCCCACCCAAGAGCCCACTCGGCTCAGTGGTCTGCATACTAGGGACAGTAGATCGCTGCTGTGACCTGTCGATGGCCGCCACGACTGAGCTTGATTTGAAATTTGAAATTCGATCTGTGGTTCTATCCTTCTTGCCCCCAAAGATACTATCTAGGGACGGCCGACCCGGGTATCTCAGAGTCTCAGAGAGGAGAGAGGGCCCTGCTGGTTAATAATGGTAGGATTCATAATTAGTCCAGTCCAGAATCCTTCGGCTGTAGGACTGCAACCCTGCGCCTGCCCAACAGAGGTTGGCTGCTCACCCTGAAATTGGCCTTCGAAACAAACTGATCCACGAGGTCATCTCACCACAAGAGAGAAAGAGCGAGGAAAGTGAGCGGGTGCGAGGGAGGCACTTCGTGGCAAATTGCAGCGACATCACCTCGACCCCATCTTCCCCTTCATCCTTCATCAGGGTCACCAGGAAGAATCAACTGCATCTTACACTGCTGCAGCCCAGCCCTAGCACCGCCGTTGCAACCCTGCCGTACCGGCCTAGCTGGCCGCCCGAGGACTGGCTGGTCCCGGCCGCCCATGCAGCACACCTACCTGCATGTGGTGTACTTCTGCTACTGGAGAATATCCACGCTGAGACTGTGTAGGACTCAGGCCCCAGACAAGCTCGCTCAGCCCTGTCTCGACAGCTGCTGACGGGAGAGACGATGACGACGGGAGACGAGAAGAGAGCATTCTCCTCGTGTAGTAGCGCTGGGTTGGTGCGTGGATGGCCAGGCAGGAGGGTGGCGCCCTGGTTGTGCTGGTAGTCCGAATAAAGCCCATGTCGGCGGAGTCAAAATAAAAAAGTCTTGTCCCTTTCCCTCAGCCACACAGAGTGCAGTGCAGCTCTCATGCTGCGACCAGGTGGGACCCGCAACAGTACAGCAGTACGGACGGTTGGTGGTAGACCGACCGTAGGACTCAGCTCTCGGCTTGTTGGTGCTTAGTCCTTGTCGTTGGCATTATTCACACACAAAGTCCTACGTCTCCAGTCGTCCACTCCAGTCCAGTCCCAGTCCCAGTCCCCGGTCTCAGGTCCCCCGTCTCCGATCCCAGACCAGTCCTAATCCACCCCATCCTGCCGGGCCAGCAACGAACTGCCAATATCTCTATCACCGGCCGAAGAGACAAGACGGACAGACAGACACACACAAGCGCCCACACTCACCCACGCAATTGCAAGTCACCCAAACAAGCGGTCGAGGTCTTTATCTACCCAACAACCAGACCAGGCCAACCCAATTCAAGCCGACCCGTACGACATACCGGAACATTGCTGGAAGCGGAAAGTCGTCGCAAAGAAACACAGACAACATCCCGTCCTCGTTGCGGATCCGAGGACTTGCCCATTGCGCAACCCTTGCCTGCTCCTTTTTTTCTATTTCCAAAATCTACGTGCTCTTTTTTTGCTTTGGGTGCAGACAGGGCCATCCATACACACCCCTGTGAACCGGAGACGGCAACCTTGACCTGAGCCAGTGCCTGAGCCAGAGCCCGACTACAGTCATCAGAAGTCACCAAAAGTCCTCGCCCCATAAGGTTCACCGGCAGACAAGAGTCACGGTTCTGAGACGGACAGCACAGCACACTCACGAGAACCTGAAGCAGCTGCCTCATGCACGGCGCGGCAGTCAGCCCAGCCGTACCGCACACGCACCCGCAACTGCAACTGTACCTGCAACGGCAACGGCAACGCACCCGCAGCGAAGCAGTCCTGCATCTGGCTAATTTCTCACTCGCTCTCTCCCCATCCCCCTCCAATCCTACGCCCTCAATTCTCTCGCCCGCTCTCACCACCCACAACTAAAACCGAAAACCCAACCCAACCCAGCCCAGCCCCAGCAGCGGAAGCGGCAGCAGCAGCAGCCTAAGCCAACCTGAGCGAACAAGGACAAACAATATTACCACCTACCTTACCTACCGTCGCCTTATTACCTACCGACCCTGTTCGTTCCCTTTGGGTCCTATCTTGTCCTGTCTTGTCCTGTCCTGCGCTGTCCTGCCTGTCCTTGCCCGCCCTCACACCCACCACACCCCCCCCCTTCTTCCTCGCTTCCGCCATCCTACTCCCGTCTTTGGGCTGGGCGGCTGAATCGTGCCACCCTTGGGTTTCGTCCCTTTTAAGATTTAATACAGGACCCCCCGCCTCTCTTTAAATCGTTCCTGCATTCCTCCTCCCTTATGAGCTCTCTGAATTCCCGCTTGAAACACCTTGGCTTTGCGAAACGCAAATCGAGCGCCAGCATCCAGTCGCCAGACCTATCGCAGAGCCAGAGTCGCACCCCCCCGCCGCAGGGCTCGTCCCAATCGTCCACCCACAACAGCACTCCCCCATCCCACGTCCGACCCGCCGGCCAAGCACCCTCCATCGCCTCCAACTCCTCGCAGCAGTCCCTGCCCCAGATGAACCACCCCGGCCAAGGGCAGCGGCCACCGAGCTATACGGCTGGATATCCTGGTGGGTCCCCCTCTTCCGCCCACCCTCGCTCGTGTCCCCTCCCCCTCCCCCTCCCCCTCCAGCCCTCTCCAGACCCCCTCCAGACCCCCTCCCGAGCCCCCAACTTATTAATCCCGTCGCCCATCAACCCAACCAAACCCAACCCAACCTTGCCCAGTCATTCGCGTACATACACCGAGCTGCCCCCACCACCTCAACTACCATCAACCTAACTCTTCCTGACTGACACCGACCTCCCACTCTATACAGGACAGGCTCGAACTCCTCCCACGCAGATGGTCGGTGGCCCTCCACCCATCAATACTGGAGCTCCCCCCGCCGGTTACCCTCCTCAACTTCCACCAATGCAGGGCGGCCCGCCAGTCGCCGGAGGCCCGCCAGGCTATACTGGCGGTGCCGGAGGCTACGGCCCTCCCCCGAGCCAGAACCTCCCGACCGCCACATACACCAGGCCCGCTGCCGAGGTCGAGGGTAACAGCAGGAGCAAGGCGCAGCTGATTGTTGGCATTGATTTTGTAAGGACGGAACCCGGCCCCAACCAACATGTCGCAGACCTCATCCCGCTGATCCAATTTCCTAGGGCACGACCTTCTCCGGTGTCGCATTTGCATTCGCAACAAATAACGAGGCAAAAGAGGACATCATCACAGAATGGCCAGGTGCCGGATCATACACCAAGCAAAAGGTAGGCTTCGAGCCAGAGTGCTGACATCGACTTACCTCCCAGCTGACGCGCCCCATTTAGATTCCCACCGTGCTCTACTACGATCAGTACCAAAAAGTTGTTGGCTGGGGCCCCGATATCGCCGATGCCCTCGCCCCAACAGGGTACCCGAAGCCAGGAGTGCAAAAGGTGGAATGGTTCAAGCTGCAACTGATGCTGTCCGGTAACACATATATTGACCCCATCAACCTGCCGCCTCTGCCACCAGGGAAGTCCGAGATCGATGTCGCCGCAGACTACCTGTTCAAGCTCCGCCAGGCTATGCGCGCAGCCCTGCAGAAGACCCTGGGCGAAGTCTTTAACCGAGAGGAGCGCAACATTCGGTACTACCTGACGGTGCCTGCCATCTGGAATGACGCTGGAAAGGCCGCCACAAGAGCTGCTGCCATCCAGGCCGGCTTCCTCCGAGACGAGAACGACAACCGATTGACGTTGGTATCCGAGCCCGAGGCCGCTGCCCTCTTTTGCGCAAAGACCGGTCTCCTCAACCTCAAGGTACACGACGCACTGCTCATTGTGGACTGTGGTGGCGGTACCGTCGATTTGATCGCGTACGAGGTCGAAGATGAAAACCCCTTCACGGTGGCCGAATGCACCGCCGGATCTGGTGATTCTTGCGGTTCGACCGCCTTGAACCGCAACTTCAGCAACATATTGAGGACCAAGATCAGGAAGATGAAGCTACCTGATGGATCCAAGACCGCAGGCCGCGTGTACGCCAAGTGCATCATGGACTTCGAGAACCGGATCAAGGCAGATTTCCGCAACAACGGGCAAAAGTGGGCCGTGGATGTGGGCATCGAGGCCGAGTTCCCCGAGGCCGGCATCGAGGAGGGTTACATGACGTTCACGAACGAGGAGATTCTGCAGTGCTTCGAGCCCGTGGTGAACCGAATTCTCGAGCTTGTGCGCAACCAGATCATCGCGATCCAGGCGCAGAACCGCGCACTGCAGAACATCTTGGTTGTCGGTGGTTTCGGTGCCTCCGAGTACCTCTTCCAACAAATTAAACTGCACGTGCCCCCACAATTCCAGTCCAAGGTCGTACGGCCCATGGACTCCGTTGCGGCCATCGTCAAGGGCGCCGTTACTGCGGGTATCACGGAGCGTGTCATCACTCACCGTATTGCACGGAGACACTACCTCATGGCCACCCTGCAGCCATTCAAGGAGGGTTACCACCCAGAGGCGTACCGTGTGCCCTCGCTTGACGGCAAGGATCGATGCAAATTCACGCGGCAGATTTTCGTGCAGAAGGGTCAGAAGGTCAAGATCGGAGAGCCCGTCAAGGTCTCTTTCTTCCGCCAAGTCGCACCCGGGGCGACGCTCATGTACGAAGACATCCTGTATGCGTGTGACGACGACGTTTGTCCGGAGTACACTAAGGATCCCCGTAAGTCACCTCGTGCCCTTACCAGGCAGATAACCACGGTGCATACGATGCTAATTCTTTCTCTCTCCAGGCATCAAGGAGGTCGTCACGCTCACATCGGATCTCTCGCGCAAGAACCTCGAGAAGGACTTCGAGCGCATGGACACGCCGCAAGGCACGTTTTACCGCGTGTACTTTGACATCTACCTCACACTGGACGGTTCGGAGTTCAGCGCCGAGCTAGTCTGCCAGGGTGAGGTTATGGGCCGTTGCAGGGCGAGGTTCAGGTAGAAGGGGCGATACCATGGGACTTAGTGACGAGTTCCCCAAATCTGGCGAGGGAAATGGCGAAACATCTGGAATGTGGGTTTTCCCCTGTCGTCAACGTTATTGGGAGGATTCGATTTTGGTTTCTGCTTTTGAATGGCCCTCCCACTGGCTGAGGCGATTGATACCACGACCGCAGGCATGACCACCACTTACATACGAAAATCAAGAGAGGAGAGCGCGGCGGAAAGCGATAGGTGGGGAGATTTATAGCAGCGGCTAACGCATTAGATGATTAGTCTAATCTTGTAGTAAGGAGCATTGAAATGATGAAGAAGCTCACAGCGTTCCTGGTGTTGCCATTAAATATGACGGTGTGTTAGTACAACCAGGACGCCAGATGCAGATGCCGGGCATGCATTAATTCTGGCAAGACAACCTCTGTTTCACTACAGAACAAAATGGATGCACCCCCAACCCTAAGTGTGGTTTGGGCTTCATATGGTGACTTCCTGGATTCCATATGGATCCTGCTTGGGAGACTAGGGTGTGGTTTTGTCTATGGTTTAATGAGAGCGGCCGGAACGGCCGGCCCATTGGTCGCTTGTCACTGGGGACTGGCCCGTCATTGATTGTGTATTATGTCTGCCTCACTGAGGTGCGAGAGTAGGTTGTCTGATATAAGGCCCGAGTGGAGACATCGTAAACCTCGATCTTCTATTGTACTTCGTCTAATATTTATATGCCGCCATAGTCGCCCTTCATTCCCCATTTGCACCCAAGCCTGGAAGTCAGAAGTCAAGCCGGAGATGCCAAATTAGCCACTATCAACACTTTGACTACCTGGTCACATTCTCAGATATACTCTACGCCTTCAACTCCATAACTATATATGCATATCAAATATTATCTTTCGTCTCAGGCTAGTAGGGAGACGTATTCTTTTTGAATTTAATCAATGAATCATTATGCCAACCAGTGATCGAGCAGTACAGATTCTGCTACACCCATTGCAACTAGCATAGAGATGAGGACAAGTTGCACTCAGCCCTTGGACACGAACACGGTTGGAATAGTGAGAATAGTATAGATTAAGATTATTTGACTATATAGTCTAAGGTGCTGCACACCAATTCTTCCCAAAGGCATTCACAAACTTTGATACCGTTGATTGAGAGATATTTATCCTCAAACGTTGCCCCGGAGCACTCGCATCCATCACAGGGAGCCTCATACTTTCGTTCTGATACAATCAGGCTCTCCGTAGCCTAGCGTACTATCTTCGCCGATGACCACATAATTAGCCATCGCTCGAAATAGACGACTGCACAACCTCGGGGTCGCCATGCGCCTCGAGTTCGGCTTGGGGTATGGGAGGAGGATTGGCGGCTTGATTTGCCCCTGCATTAGGTTGTAGATGCTGAGAATCACCGCCTTCCAAGCCAGGGTCCTCACCACGCACGATCCTGCCCCTAGGCTCGCTGGTGACTATGTATGCGGTCACCCCACAGAAGGAAATGCTCAGTGCGAGCATGTCCAAGACGCTCCATGTCTCGTCCCTCAGGACGTTGTTGAGTAAAAGCATGACCGCGAGGGACATCGCGAATGCCAGGGCTACAAATGTCATCCGCTTCTGCCTGGGGACTCCGGCTCTGAGGAGGACGACAAGCACGACCGCGAAGACCGGCCCGAAAGTCAGACCCCTGTGAATTGAAATCAGCAAACTGGGAGGGGACGGGATCTGGGGAACGGAGCTGTCTGACCAGCCTCTGGCGATCTTCCAAAGGATCCTCTCGGCGCCATCATCCACTCTGGAAGGCACAGGTTTGCTTGCCAAAACGTACACACTCGGTACGTTGGCCATTATTCCGAATGACCATGCCATTGTAACGACACCTCTACCCAGAATCATCGTTGTCAGGGAACGGTGGAGTTAGTTAATAGAAGCCGCTTCGATTCAAAAGGTTACTAGCTAAGTAACAAATAGTTAGAAAGGATAAGATCTCTTTCGGGAGTGGTCTTCCTGAATACTAGGATATTCAAGGTCTCTCGAACATATTTGACACTTGGGAAAATCTTCTTCAGGAACTCGGGAAACTCACAACTTTGGAAGATGCCTTTTTGCTGTGCTGGATACCCACCCTTAGGCAGCCTCGCCATCTCTGATCGTAACAGGTCGGAGAAGGCTGAGTAAACGAGGATACACTCAATTTGTGTGCGGTCTAAACTTTAGTGTTACGGTGCTGCTAGGGAGTGCTAGTGATCGCTTGTTGTTGCGCGAAGAAAGTAAAACTGGAGGTCTACGAGCCGCAGGCGGAGCTGCGGCGTTTATATAGCGGGCCATCGTAGTGAATACCGTGATTATTGGTCAACAGCGAGGGTAGTAGAGGAGTCGAACGAAGGACAAAGGATCCAAGACACAATCGATAGTTGCGAAGAAGGCTGAATCAGGGATTGAAGGAGTTGCAATGCCTGTCTGCGACAAGGCCTGATGAGCAGAACGATAAGTTAGTCCTCGTGATGACGCTTGGAAAGGGACATCCGTAGACACCTAAGGCGGTTGGAGACGGCTTTGGAAGATCGCTAAGGCTGTGAGCTTGATGACGGTAGGCCGCGTTTACGGGCCCTCTCTTGACATGTGATATGGGTGCTTGAGGCCACGGGCGGCTGAGACAGCCGAGACTCGCAAGGGAGTCTCACCTGGTGACACATTCGTACGATAAAGAGACTGCTCTGACTGGTACATACCTAGTTTTTCGGTTCAATTTTGGCAAACAAGGCAAATTACCGGCCATCATAAGCTCAGCTCTCGGAGGGACGACCGAAATCTCAACACTTGCAGGAGCTTCACTCACCGCGGATGCCAGAGAAGTTTCTCTCAGTTAGGATACCTTCGCAGATCTTGGTTCTCGGTTACCTTGAAGAGGAGCTTGCTCAACAACTTGCCAGTTATCTCTAGACGAATATCACAACGCCATTTGGGCACATCAACAGTTTGGCAGGATAAACTGCCAATATAGGACACATACCCAGCATTATAATATTTACATCTTATTTAATTACTTTAAATTTTCCTAATATTAATAAGGAATTAAATGCTTTATTAAGCGCTTAGGTATTAATCTTTCCTATTACTCCCTAAATATATTAATAATTTATTTATACTTAATTAAAAATACTTAATTTAACTATATTATTATATTATTAAGATTATTTATTAAAATATAGAAATAATTTAAGGCCTTCTTTATTTATAATAAGTATTTTTAAATATAACTTATAATTATATAAATATAGCTATAAATTAATAAATATATAAATATTAAGCAACTAAAAATAATATAATAATTAAAGTTATCTTCTTATATTATTTATTATATTTATATAATTATAAGCTATATTTAAAAATACTTATTATAAATAAAAGGGGCTTTAAATTACTTTTATATTTTAGTAAATAATTTTAATAATATAATAATATAGCTAAGTTAAGTATTTTTAATTAAATATAAATAAATTGCTAATATATTTAAAGAATAATAGGAAAAATCAATACTTAAGCGCTTAATAAAGCATCTAATTCCTCATTAATATTAAGAAAATTCAGAGTAGTTGAACAAGATGTAAGTATCACGATACCAGATCTAGCGAGAAGACATGTCACGATAGAAAACCTCGTCTGTAGATTTGATGCCCATAACTCGCAGCTCAGAGGCGGTCGGGTCATGACTGGCATTCAGGCGCGATACCAATATTGGGCGGCAGACTTCGGACAGTTCAAGAGCCGCCGAGATCGAAGAGTAATGTCTTTGGGTCCTCACAAGGACTCAAGGTTCTCAGTCACTTATTGCGGAGTCAATAAGGGTATATAACTAGTGAGCCAGTTCATGTAACTGGCGTTCGCTTTTGGCTCTTTTTCTCTATACTCAGGAAACACTCACAGGCTCGTGAGTGGGAAGAGAAGAGAAATGGGTCAGAACAAGCAGGGAGGCACCGTCTCCAGCACACAGGTCAATCTAACCAGATCTACACAGGACCAAATGTACTTGGAGACTGAATGTAGCTATCGTATTGTATTTCTTTTTACTTGCAATTTGAGAAATTGTTCTGGCGGTATCGTTCTCAGCCACAACGTTGTCGATCTTTGTATTCCCTGTCTTTGCCCCTGCCTCGCTAACATATAGCTTTGAAATAAAAGTCTTTGCGAGGGTTTTTACCATTGTTGGTTTTGCCGTCGGTTGAGATAGGATCCATGGATGGACAAAGTAGTCCTCGTTCTCCTGGGCAGTCAGATACTACACAAGGAGACCGGTGGCAACTTCTGGTCTATTCATACCCATTGTTTCACACTATGTCGCCTCCGGCACCTGTCCCCACCACGAAATAGTAAAGAAAAGCACATGGTCCTTCGCCTAAGGCCGCTCATTATAGAAATGATTTTACAATACTAAAGTGGCCAGACGACACAGTGGACCTCGATAAACTCTTCTCTGCCTCTCTCTCCCTCTCCCAAAGCACATGCGCAGAAGCTACTCTACTTAGTAGCCAAGAGGATGTAGGCTTCGAACCTGATACCGCCAAACTGCTGTACTTCCTCCTTCACAGACTCCTTGACAGACTCGACCCACCGAGCTTCCTCTTCCTCCGTGTACCCCTCGCGCGCCTTGGCCATCATGGGACCCGACATGAGCATAGTAAGGCCAGCTACGTTCTCATCGTCGTCGACGACCAAGACCTTATCGGTCACTGTTATGCCGTCCTTGGCGAAGCCGCTCTCCTCGACCACTTTCTGCAGCACACCCTCCTCGCAAAACTCCGGGCCTGGCATAGGCATAGGCGGCAGGTCCGGGCGGATCCTCTTCTGGGCGGCGTGCACGATGAACACGGGCGCGAAGCGGCGCCAACAGGTGACGACGGCCAGGCCGCCGGGGCGCAGGGTGCGGTACGACTCCCGGACGGCGTCCGCGGGGCGTACAAACGTGAAGATGCTGAAGTTGTTGATCGAGTGGGTGAAGTACTCGTCAGGCACCGACGATAGGTCCTGCGAGTCGAGCTCCTTGCAATCGACATGCGGAAGCGGGGAGGCGGTGAGGGACTCTCGGGCGGCCGACACCATCATGGGGACATTGTCCGAGACCAGCACCTCCTTGGGCAGCTGGTCCTTGGGGAGACGGGCAACGAGCGCCGCGGCGCCTATGCCCGGGCCCGCGGCCGTGTCGTGCACCACTGAGTCCGGGCCGATAGGGCGGGTGGACGTCTGGACGTTATCGGCGATGACGTCGGCAAGAATATTCAGCGTGGACTGACCCGTCTGACGAACGTAGATGCTGGCGAATTTGGAGAAGTAGTCAGGCAGGGGAAGGTTGGGGTGCGGTGAAGCCATCTTGAAGACGAGGGCCGGTTGGTTTCGTTTCAGTGGACTAGACGTGCTGAAAGAAGCAGAAACAAGGTTGAAGACTGGTGATGATGAAAAGCCACGGGAACGGTGATGAAGATGCTTGAGAGGGACACTTGTTGCTTGCTGTCTAGAGGGGGTGTGGTGTTGGCAACGGAAAGCTGAGAATCCACGTTCAATAATATTTTAGACCCAACGTACGATGATAGATTGATCTAATTCGTTCTGCAGGAAGCCTACCTAGGTAGTCTGTGTTGATTCAGCACTGCTTAGGATTCATGGTCGCATGGATGACGCTCCTTCAACGGCGCTGGCTCGGCTCCGGAGACTCAGAAAAAGATAGTACTTAATAGCCTTACCTTAATTTGATGAGCAATAATTGTGCAAGCATGGCTGCATGTCCTGAAGTAGAATAGTGTATCGTGGTCGACCCACGCCGTAAGCATGGCTCGGTGACCAGACCTGACCGACCTTGCCGACTCTAAGTGGCATTCAAGGTTCTCCCGATATGTAAGTCACCCCTCTCTATGTTCCATTGTTGTTGAAAAGTCAACATCGGAAAAGCTGTTTTGGTGAACAGAAGCCCACTTGAGGACGACTAAGTCCCAATTGTTGCGAGTATACCTTCTCGTCGGGGCAAGTTTTGCCACCATTTGCGCTGATCTGCTCTACGCTGGAGGATATATCGGCTTCCAGTTTGCCGTTGGATTTGGCAATGGTGTCTGCCAGCAAATTTCCCTCACAAGTGTGCACGCTTTTACAAGTACAGAGTAATTTCGCTGCTTGATCAACATTGAAGTGTCCCCGGCATCTCGGCCTAAGCTGTCCGGTCGTATTGAAGTTGGACTACTAACGTTAGACGCGCTAGTCTAGGTTTCCCAATAGATGCCGCTTCTGAAACTGTCAACCAGCTGTCAGTCAGAGCGAGAATGTTTCATAGGTTCCTGCACGCTCCTTTCCCCCATGTTTCGACACCTCTGGGCTCGTGAAACGTCATCCGAGCGCTGTAACTTGTGCAAATACCGTATAGCGTTCTTGTCAAACCTTATAGCTCGCCTTAAGCTTATCCTCATAATCCGACTTTGCAATGGACTTTGCTCAAAATCCTTTCTCTCCAGGACTGTTCAGCCATGAATCAATCCCCCAACCACCTCGGACCCTTCCAAATATCACTACATTAGCAAAGATTTGTGATTCATGTCTTCGATTAATCTATTCTCGCACCATGCCCTGGGCAGCACTGGGGACGTCTGCGGATCCGGTCTGGGCCTACTAGGTGCAAGCTTATGCCCTCGTCTCAACAGCTTCGACTCACAGCTTTTGTCTGAGCCTAAGGACTGGAGCCCTTGGACTCATCGACCATACTGCCAAGGAGCTTGGTGCGTGCACACACAGGCACTGGTTCCGTGCGACCAAGGGATCAGCATAATCACGCATCACTCCGGGGAGCAAGAAGCCACGGAAATCTTGGCTACCTTGAGCCATGGTTCCGACGAGCCTGGCTGCGCCATAGGAGACGGAGGCCGGGGACCAGATTCTGATAAATTCCGCGACAAAGATCTCCTCTACGAAGTCAAAGAATCCAAGGGCAAAGGCAAGGGGGTATTTGCGACTCGCAAGATCCCACGTGGGACAATTATCATGATAGACCACCCTATAATGCTCAAATTGGAACAGAAGATAAATGTCGACGTCCTTTCTGAAACCCAGCGGAGCCATCTCTTCGACCAGGCAGCAACGCAACTGTCTGATCCCGACCAGGTGCTGAGTCTAGCTCAGCACGATGGATTCACAGGTTCGCAGGCGGAGAACGCTGCCAACTATAACAGTTTCCAGATTGACCTTGGCAACGGGACTTACAGCGCCGTCTTCCCTCGCGTCTCGGTGAGTAGCTTCAAAACTTGAGCTTCTTGTTCGGCCAAATTTCAGACCGCTAACTCGGCTTGCCCTTCGAATTGCAGAGAATAAACCATGCATGTGTTCCAAAGTAAGTGGGCATAAACCGCCGCTCTGCAGCACGAAACATATCTTCTGGCACTGATGCTGATAATCTCGTCACAAGCTGCCGAGCCAAGTGGTCGCCGAAGACTCTATCACAGACAATTTGGACGGTCAAAGACATTCAGCCTGGCGAAGAGCTGTCAATAAGCTGTATGATCAATGTACCCAACAATAGGATCACCTGAAAACCCAGACATCGCTAACGGACGTGCATTCTCCAGACATACCAATGGGGCCGGACTGGAGGTGGTTCCATCGTCAAAATGAGCTCAGAAACAACTGGAATTTCCAATGTACTTGTTCATTGTGTTCTGCTGGGTCAAGAAAACGATGGGCGTCAGACGAGCGAAGGCAGAAATTTTCAGAGCTGGCGGAAGAGTATCACCAGCTCGACCACTACAACATCAAGGCGTCGCTAAAGGCGCTGCAGGTTCTGGAAAAGGCAATGAAGATCAACAGGAAGGAGCCAATGTTGACGAGCGCGACGCCGCTGCTGATCCAGGCTGCGTGGACGGCATACAGGGGCGGGCACGTTGGAATGGCCAAAGGGTACGTGGAGGAGATCGAGGAGGATATGAAGGCTAGAGGATTTGATGACGAATGGGAGGAAAGCTCACTCAAGGATATCAAGAAGTTACTGTATTAAGTCGAACCAAGAAACTATGCCAACGAGAGTAGAAGTTGAAAAAAAAGCTATAAGTCAACGGCTTCCTCCACCTTCCAGACTGACGCGGTCTCGAAGTCCTCGTGTTCTCATTTCGTCAAGTGTAATCCTCGGGCAGTAGTTCTGTGTAGTTCTATGCACCCTATTACATTAGAGGCAACAAGTACACAATTGGATACAAAGTTGCACTTAGAACAGTTTCAGATGAAGCGGTGGTCAGCCGAGCCAGAGAGTTGGAACTAGGAATTTGTAATATGTGACCAGCGAAAGACACACGGTGGAAGTAGAAGGAAATTCACAACACCTTGATTAAGAAGTGGTAACACTACTAGTTATTCTCATAATCTTTATTTTAACAATACCAATTCGAATCACCTTACTCGTGTGCCACTCATATAACCATTGGGCTCCCATATGTTTCCCATATTTGACAACTTAGACCACGTCTCCCACCAGGAGAACTCTATGTGCATCTATCAAGTGGAACTAAAACTCTATCCAAGTTATTCCCTGAATAAGCAGCCTGAGCAGTCCGTGCAAGTGGTGATAGCCTCTCTTGGTTCTAGGCCATGCTCGATGACATCAGCCGGGAACCCAGGGTCTTCACGGGAGTGGATCGGCCATTCCCCTTCTGCACTGGCGCTTGATCAGCGGCTGCCAAGCGAGAGACTCGCAACCAAGCTGGCCAAGTTGCGCCCCCTGCAGCTCAGCCCACTGAAACGCTGTCCAGGTCAGTCTTCCAATCAGCCAACCCTGGCGTTGAGGGACCCTGGCATGCTGCCCTTAAAAGGGAACGCTGACTTGGAATCCTGAAAACCAACCGCTCATGCGTCATCCACCCTGGCGGCAAACGCCAGGGAGGGTCCATGGCAGAGACACGCCCTCTCCCTCAATCCCGCCAGTAAGAGCGTGAGGCAACGGAACCATGGCAGCGTACCTGGGCGCCTGGGACGAACGACGGCAGCTTAAATGGCCATCAAGCCATTGACGCACGTCGATGATCTTAGGAGGGTTGGCTTATCTACATATTCAAGAAGAGTGCCTGTTGTACAAGACTCACCAATCCACAAAGACCTCTTGTCGGCTTTATCTTACCTTGCGTGCATCTGTTTCGAAACATATCCCATCTGTCTGAACTTTATCTCAAGTCTCAGTTACAATATCGCATATCATTTCCACGTCTCACATATATCAACCGCGAAGATCGAGACTACACGCCCCACAGATCTACCTCGAGAGTCAGCGAGAGCATACACACTTTTGGACATCCCCTCGCACACATCATTTGCCAGGGGCGATCATCGTGAAGATGGTTTTGTGGCAAGATTCCGTACCTCTGTTGATAACCAACAATTGCGCGGACACAATATGGCCCGGTATTTACACAACGGCGGGGACAGGCCCTGGAACCGGTGGCTTTGAGCTGGCAGCGGGCGCCAACAGGTCGCTCGAGGTTGGATCAGATTGGTACGGGCGGATATGGGGTCGGACGAACTGCACATCACCGTCAGAAGGCGTCTTGACATGCACAACTGGCAGCTGCGGGCAGATGGACTGCACACAAGCATCTGTAAGTCGCGACCCCAATCACGGGCATTCGTGTCACAGAGCAGAGATATCTCACGCTCTTCTGGACCATCTACGACTAACACGACCTTCAGGGCAACCCACCAGCCACATTAGCCGAGATCCTCCTCTCCGGTGGAGTAGGAAACAACCAGAACTTCGTCGACATCAGCATCGTCGATGGGTACAACCTGCCACTGGCAATGGAGTACCAAGCCAACCCCAACGGCCAACAGCCCCCTCCCAACCTGGTCAACCCAGCCTGCATCGCAACAGCGGGCTACCTGTCACCGCCCAACCGCACGGGCACAGAATTCACCAACGAGACGTACCCCATGCCCTACGAGAGCAAGCAGACCTCAGACAAGGTCGGCCACTGGTGCCCGTGGAACCTCCAGATCCTCGACCCGCCCAAGCCGGGCGACGGCGTCTACCCCTACCCGGACGACAGCACGCCGCGGCCCGTCTTCGACCCGTGCCTGAGCTCGTGCAAGAAGACCAACAGCGCCAAGGACTGCTGCGACGGCGAGTACAACGACCCGGACAAGTGCCCGCGCAGCCTGTACGCGCGCCACGCCAAGCGCGTCTGCCCGGACGCCTACAGCTTCCCCTACGACGACGGCGCCTCCACCTTTGTCATCCCGGGCGGCGGCGGCTGGGGCGTCACCTTCTGCCCCGCCGGCAGGAGCACCGACATCCTGCGGACCTTTGGCACCCAGATCAGCCAGTGGGCCGCCTCCGGGGACATGTCCGAGGACATCCTGCAGGCGGCGCGGAATGTCTCGTTCATCGAGGCGCAGGGCGGCGCGGCTGGTGGCCGTGGCGCGGGCGGCAACTTCATGGGCAGGGTGTTTGTTGCGGTTGTTGTGTCTCTGGCGCTGAACGCTGTGTTGTAAGAACCGGTGAGTAGGTTCTGCATCGCATCTGACGGAGCGACGAGTTACGAGTGAAGAGGTATTGGGGAGAGGGACTCTGGGAGATCCCTCCCCCTGCATTATTTGAGCCTGGTGGGCTTTCTCATTCCCCTGGGCCGACTTTTCTGAAGCGTATCATATACCCTGTTAGAGCATGTCAATAGCATTTCGTCAAATTTCATACTCATTTCTACATCCTTCTGGACTCTTGTGCTTCGTGCCACAAATGCGTACGCCGGCCTAGTTGTGTACGATCTCCACGCTGCGAGTACGTATGAAACAGCCCGATTATGGCACAATGTTGGGAGGAGGCTGGAGCAAACGGCAGACACGTACCAGGTGAAGGATTATAAGTACAGTGAGTTGTATGAAGTCGATACGAAGATAGCCTAACATATTCAGCTTATGAGCGGCCTGACGACTAAGCTTTTATGAGAGCAGATCTACGATTTAAGATATTGCGGTTCTCGGAATCGAGAGCGGGCCATCGGAGCTGGGAGACACGGCAATGGCACTCGACTGCACCCTCAAACAGTTCAGCGGGATACTTCAGCACGCAGTGGAAGTGTGTGAACATGCAATTCTCTGCACTAAACGCCTTTTGCTGTATTTACCCTCCATGTCCTCCATGTGCCTTCTAAAATTGGGTGACCACACAGCCCGCTCAGCACATTTCCCATGAGCACAGCCGTGAAACTGTGATGCGCACGCCCGACCTCATCCACAGGCCACAGCCACCGATCAGCCCTTCTTAGCCCCCTTCTGCTTCCTCCTCCGCTCCCACTCGGCCCTCTCCTCGTCGTCGCTCCCGCTGAACTCGGCGTCGTCGTCGCTGTCCGCGTCCAGCATGGGCGCGCTGATGACCCCGTCCGCGCCCGAGCTGGAGCTCTGGACAAAGTCGCCCTTGTTGAGGGCGGCGTACTCGTGCTTCTGTATCAGGTCGCGCAGGCCCGTGTTGCGCGGGTCGACGAGCTGGAAGGCCGTCAGGCCGCCCTTGTTCTTGGCGCGCGGGTTGGACCCGGCCTCGAGCATCATGTCGACCAGGGCGTTGCCGAACTCGCGCTGCGCCTCGGGCTCGCTGTTGATCCACCGCACCGCCGAGTGCAGCGGCGTGTCGCCCTCGCGCCGGTTTGTGGGGTCGCACTCGAAGTTGTCCTGGTCGAGGAGGAAGTCGATGATCTCGTCTGCGGGAGGGCGAGGAGTGGGTGGTTAGCTTCCAGGACAATGGGATCGGAAAGGAGGCGACAGGGCCGGTTGATGTTCAGGGGGAGGGAATTAAGGGGGAGGTGCGACTGCGTACAGTTTCCCTGGGCCGCGGCCTCGTGGTATAGGTGGTTGCCCATGACGGTTGTTGTGTTGTTCAGCAGGTCCGCAACCTCCTTCTCGCTCTTGCCCTCGAGCGTCTCCTGCATCAGCTCGACATTGTTGCGCCGGCAGGCCTCGATGAGGATCTCCTTTGCGGAGGCGCCCTGTGAGGAGGGAGCGGTGTCAGCACTGGTCTAAGCGGACAAGGACAGCCGGCATGTTCGTTCGCATACATCGTGTTCGTCTTCATGCGCCATCGTGAGGTTGAGCTACAGAAAGAGAAGAGCTCGCTCGTTTGCAGGGCAGACGAAGGCCCAAGGTAAAGTGGCTTTGCGTGGAATTATGGTGATCCTCTGGGTTTCAGGGACAGCTCCTACAGCATCCAAGTGCGGTACAAGTCTGGCCGTCAGCTGTGGTCGCCTCGACCAGTCTGTGAAGTTTTGCCGCGACGTGAAATTTTGTTTGCGTCGTCGTGTTGCTGGAAGCACAAGCGTCGCAGTTTGAGTTGGGCGGACGTCACCCTTTGGGCCCTTCAAGCCGGAGGTTTAGGAGGTGGCAGTGACCAAGCCACGCACGCCTGCACGCAGCCGAAACCCAAGCACCCAAACAGCCCGCAAGCAACCTGCCGCCCAAAAGCCCGCCCCGCCGGCCGGGCCAGATCGCGTGGGGTACCTCCGTCCCCAGCAGCGCCTGACAATGCAACGAGGGGTCGTCCGTAGGTACGCGCCGTGCAGTGGGCTGCTTTAATTATTAGCGCCTTCGAGTAGCCGCCTCTCAAACCTTGGGGTGCGTTTGCCTGCCGCTGGGCGGTTGGTGGGTGGGTGACGACTGCTGCTTGGATTCCCCTCCGTTTTCCACGGCAGCGGCCGAAAGACTCACTTTGGCCGACTTTTGAAAATTAGAATTCACACGATTCCACTTCCATGTGATTACCAGCCATGCAACAACGGTGACACCGGAGCATTAGGCCTCATAATACTATTCTGGCCATTTCGATTGCAACTATTTGTACGATTTGGCAAAGATGCTGCTCTGTAAGGCTCTTCTTTCCTCCCTGTCTTCTGCCTGCCTGTCTCGTAGGCGCACATCGCATCGCAATGCAATCGCAAACTAACAAGGCCCTCTCTTCTGTCGGGTTTCAGTCTGCCCCCACTGCGCAAACATCCTGACCGTGTCCGCCATGGACAACGGGCTCAACCGCCTCGAGTGCCGAACCTGCCCCTACGAGTACGCCATCACCGAGCCGCTCTACTCGCGCCGCGTCTTCCACCGCAAGGAGAGGGAGGATGTCTTCGGTGGCCCAGGAGCTTGGGACAATGCGCAGAAGGGCAAGGCCCAGTGCCCGGCCGAGGGCTGCGACGGCGAGGAGGCCGCCTTCTTCCAGGTCCAGATCCGCAGTGCCGACGAGCCCATGACTAGCTTCTTCAAGGCACGTGCACCTGCGGCGTTCTATGCCGATGCTGTTGCGTCCCTCAAGTACTGACCCTGTTGTAGTGCATGACCTGCGGCCATCGGTGGAGGGAGAACTAGTGATTTGACCCGGCGTAGCGCAGGAATCTTTGGGCTTTGGCAGTTTGTGGTTATTTTCTGGCGCGAATGGGTTTGTCGTAATCTGGCGCGCAGAGCCGGCATCGATGCTTGCATGGCAGGGCGTTCGGGTGCTTTCGTTTAGAGGTGCATCGCTTCGGTTCTTGGTAGATACCAGGAGCCCCAATCAATTATTGAATCCTTCCCACCTCTCAGACCTCCTTCTCCTTGTGCCACTCGACGGCGGATTTTGTGCCCTCCTGGATCAGTGCCGCGACGAAGTCAGGACTAATGATGTCGCGCCGGAACCGCTCCTGCTGCAGCAGCTCGAGGTTCTTCAGCGTCGGGCCCGGGTAGGTGAGGTATTTGAGGTATGGCGGCTTGCTCCAGTACTGCAGGTATTTGAGGTACTGGACAAAAGCGGGCTGCTGGAGCAGCTTCTGGGCGGCGAGGTGGTTCAGGTAGTTCGGGTTCGCGAGCGACTGGACACACTCGAGCTCAATCTCGAAGCGGGTGTAGCCGCCATACTTGGGCTCACGGGGTTTGTTGTCCTGGTCCTCGCTTGGGGCGACAGGAGGTGCTTGTGACGATGCCATCGTGGGGCTTTCGACGAGGTGTTCCTGGATGTCGTCACTGAATAGAGGAGCGGCAGTTGTTGGAAGTCGTCGCAACCGAGCCTGAAGGGGTGGGTGCAAGCTGGATGCGTTGGCCAAACTCGCTTATGTAAGCCGGCTGCGTTGGCTGCCCCTACTTATAGCTGGTCACTCTTTAAAGTTGATCTCTCTTCACATAGCTCGGCTTCACTGCCCGGGCATCTCGAGGTTGCGATGACCCGAGGGGAAAAGGGGTATTGAAGGTGCTCAAGCGTGTGTGGGGTTTGACCTAGGCTTCTGTCTATTGCAAG
The DNA here is from genome assembly GCA_037177825.1 of Diaporthe sp. P3_1W. NCBI lineage: Eukaryota > Fungi > Ascomycota > Sordariomycetes > Diaporthales > Diaporthaceae > Diaporthe > Diaporthe sp. P3_1W. The sequence continues at coordinate 8,624,725 of JBAFXB010000001.1, forward strand.
ATGGACCGCCAACCAAGGGTGGATTGCGGGTATGTGCCCTCAGCCAACGGGGCGAATCTCAGTCCTGAGCTTACTCTGTTCTGTATAGGCAGGCTTCTTGACATCGCCATTTTCAACTTCACCAGCTGACGCCTGATGCAGCCGCGCTCGTTTCTATATATAAAAATACAGGAACACTTATCCGATGTTACCATCTAACTACACATTCACTACTGTTGCTCTACTTTCTGAACCAACACGCCCTTTTCGCGTCGGTTGTATGTATTAACTTACTGACTGGTTACCCGTACTTCATCCGTGAGCCACCATCCTGAGAGTCGGGAAACACACAGAATACTGAGCCGCTGCCAGAGAGGAGCCAGGATATGTCGTCAACATCACAGATCAGGACCCGCCTTCTCATCCTCTCTGATACTCACGGCCACAGCCTGTTTGACCCGCAGACGTTACCAGCAGAGGCCCAGACATATGCCTTCCACAAGCCCCTCCCAAGTGCAGACGTGGCAATCCACTGTGGTGACTTGACCCTGAGGTCGCACGTCAGGGAGTACCAGACAACATTCGACGTGATGCGGTCGATCGACGCGCCGCTGAAGCTGGTCATCCCGGGGAACCATGACTGCAGCATGGACGTCGAGTTCTGGGCGAAGGACGTAAGAGCCCTCCCCTTTCCTCCGGCCCACACATTCTCGCGGGGTTCAAAAGTACTCACCAAAAAGCACAAAGTGTTCAAGGAGAAGCTTCCTGCCCAAGGATATGATGGCGCGCCTCCTCCGCCAGCCCCACGAGACATACGAGGTGGTCGAGCAGGCCCGGCAGGACGGCATCCACGTGCTGACGGACGAGGGCACGTACCACTTCGTCCTTGCCAACGGCGCCCGGCTCACCGTCTACGCCAGCGCCTGGACGCCCGAGTATGGTCGCTGGGGTTTCCAGTACGGCGAGGGCGGCCACGACTTCGCCATCGAGCAGGGCACCGACGTGGCCATGACACACGGGCCGCCCCACCTGATGCTGGACCGCACGAGGAGCCATGACGACGCCGGCTGCCCGTCGCTGTGGGATGCCGTGGCGAAGGCGAGGCCCCGGGTGCACTGCTTCGGGCATATCCACGAGGCGTACGGCGCGGTGAAGCAGTCGTGGGAGGGCGAGGGCGACGATGGGCAGATGGCCCTAGAGCAGACCGATAGTGGCGGCGGCAGCGGCGGGGTGATCACGCCTGTGAGTTTGTGTCCAGGGGACGAGGGATCGATTCCTTTTGAGGTTGGCAAGGAGACGCTCTTTGTCAACGCGGCCATCATGACAGTTGCATATCGGCCCCATCAGTCGCCATGGCTGGTGGACCTGGAGCTGCCGGGCCCCGATGATGAGCACCGGGCGAAGGCGGACAAGACACAGGAGGTCTTGTCAAGACCGAGGACGCTCCAGGTTGGGTCAACGCCCGAGGAGGATCCGTGAGCTGGGAAGAAGCCTGGGAAGATTTGAGCCTCAAGCAGCAGTTCGGGGGTTTTATGGTACAGGAAGCTGCGGTGTGTGCTTGGTCAAGATAAATTAGACTATCGTTGCCACTGGTGATTGAGGCGCTCATTAAAAGATCATACGGGTTTCCAAGATTATCCTGAAGCCGCCATTTTTTCCAAACTATTCCCCCGTAAACTCAGGTTATCGCGTCAATTCGTTCGCTAAATTAACATCTCCCCCGTGCCACCGCCTGCCGAACAAAGACTTCACTTTCAGCCCCGGAGATCAATCCACATCTTACAACAACGCACCAACGATAGCCAGGAAGCCACCCAGCAGCCCACCGCTGACAGCAGGGCTGGCAAACGCCGCACCCGCCGTCGAGGACGCAGACGCGGCGCTCCCGCTAGCCGAGCTGCTCCCCGAGGCCGAAGAAGAGGACGTCCTGCTGCTGCGGCTGCTGCTCTCGGTGCCGGTGGTCTCGGACGACCCAGACGAGGCCGAGGTCCCGTTGGCGCCGGTGGCGGAGGCGCCCGCGGACGAGGAGGTGAAGGAGGTGACGGAGGCGTTTCCGGACGAGGTGCCCGTGGCGCTGGCGCTGGCGCTACCGCTGCTGCCCGTCTCGGAGGCGGTGGCCGAGAAGGAGACGCACTGGGCGGAGCCGGCGGACTGGGCCTGGGCGAGGTCGCCCGCGTTGCAGTTGCTCAGCAGGCAGCCCGCGGCCTGGGCGCCGATCTCTGACTGGGAGGCGCAGGCGCAGGCCTGGTCTGTTGCTGGGGTGCAGACGGCAGAGATGGCCGAGGTGAGGCAGGGAGTCTGTTTTGTGCGCGTGGGAGTCAGTGATTGTGTCCTGGTTGGCTGGCTGTTGGTGTACATTAAATGTGGGCGACGGGATGGAACAATTCGCGAGGACATTAGACGAAAACGTGCGAGGGGTGGCGAGGAAAGCTTACAGCACAGGCGGGCTGGCCTTCGAGACCTCCTTGGGCGGAGGCGAGGCCGGCGGTAGCAACGGCGAAGAGGATGGCGGACTTCATGATGTGCTTGATTGGTTGATTGTTTGATTGTTTGGCTTGGTGTTGAATTGGCTGGCTGGGTTCTCTCGTGGGCTTGGTGTTTTGATTAGAAGGTACTCCTTATGCGAAGACCGCCAGTGTTCGTTCTGGCTCTAGCAACGTAGAAGAAAGGCCCGGACGAACAGTAGGGCGGGGGCTAACGGGGTGTTTTATTATTGCTTGCCATGAACGCTCGCTTTTCCACCCCAGCCCATCGACGGAACAGGGCCCCAAAAGTAAAAGCCAAACCCAAAGTTGATGAAGCTCCCCCGACTCCCGAGCGGTCCTGCGCCCGTCGACCACGCCACCCTGCCGTGTGATTTGTCCACCGACCACCCCAATTTCAGCCCACGACAAAGCTTCACCACATGTCCTGCAGGGGCAACCAGCTCACATCCCTGCACCGACAGGGGTGACTTGCCCGAGGGGGAAGTGGGTGCGGGGGACGACTGGGACGATCCGCCTCGACTCTCAGCTGTCAAGATGAGGGGCCCACACGGGCAAAAGTCTAAATAAACAGCCATCTACGGCACTGAACACACAGTTTTCATTTTCATGCGCGAGACAACGCGTAGGCACTCAAATAAATCTCACATGCATCTGCTCATAAGCCTCCCGCTACTGCAATGCGTGGGCAACCTTCTAGGACCTTTTAGGGGACCTGGACGCCTTGACGACAAACCCGATTGGAAAGGCCAGGAAACACCAGCACTCGTCTGAACTCTCCTGAACCATATCTTGCTCCTATCGAGCTCGGCATCTTCGCACTCACGCCCGTAATGAAGTGACCGACTCAAGTCACCCTTCCAAGCGGACCCATAACTAACCAATACCCGCCATGCCTGTCGGCATCGAGTCGACAAAATACCAACGCACATCAAATATCAAAGCAAACTTCTTCTCAGAGTGCCATAAGAATTAGTCCCTTTATTATATATACCTGACCTGACGAGAGCTCTGAATCACCCCCATAAGTCCACTCCATCCATACCTACTTTGTACACTCAATCCATTATGCTGTCGTCCAACCCATGCCACGGAAAGAAAAAAAAAAAAAACCTGTGCTCACACAGCCATTCCCCCCTGCCCCAGAAGGTATCATGCCACCGGAATGATAAGATGGGCAACAGTAAACGCCGACGGCATGATGCCAATGCGCTCTCCCTCAACCGTCCCAGAAGCCCCGTCCTTTTGCCTTAATCATCCCGAGTCCCGGGGATCACGTCCCCCCTACAAGAATCCCTTCGTCAGGCTTGGCACACGACTAATGCTGCTCTTCCTCTGGGGAATCTTGACATGGTTTTCCGCGCTCTCGTCCTCGTCCGCCACGCTCGCCAGCCCCGAGCTCCTCATCGTCGCCAGAGTCCCTGATCTTGTCATGCCCCCGCGCCCGCTCATTATGCTGCCGGCCACGCTGCCCAGCACAGACCCTTTCTCGGACCGCAGCGTCTTCCAGCTCTCGAGTTCCCGCTCCAGCCTGGCCGCCTTCTCTTGTTCGCTCCTCAGCTCCCGTTCCGCACGTCGCGCCTGCAGCTGGTTGGTCGACTCCGATGACTGCAGCTCCTCGATCGTCTTGAGGAGCTTGTCGATCTTGTCGCGCATCCGGCCCAGATCCTCCTGCATCTGCGTGTTCTGTTTGTCCTTGCGGTCGATCTGCGTCTGGAGGTCCTTGACCGTGCGATCCACATTGCGGTTGGACCGCTGTGACTTGGCACGGCTGTCCTCCTGTTGTTCAAGCTGGTTCTCGAGCTGGGAACTGTTAGTGTCGTTGTCATCCGGCGGTGGTGGGAGCTCAAGGCGGGGGATAAGGCCGGTGGACCCGATGTACTTGCCTCTTGGATGCGTTTGTGCAGAAACTTGATATCGTGGCTCGCGCTCGAGTAGCCCTTGGTCTCCAGGTCTACAAGCCTGACTTGCACCTCGTTGAGCGTCTTCTCAAGTGCGGCCTTGTCCTTGGATAGTTGCACGCTTGACTCCCGCTCAACCACAATATCCTTCTGGACCTCGGATGCCAGCGCCTCGGCCCGGCGCATCTTCTCCACCGCTGCCGCTGCGACATCCTCCTGTTGCGCAAGACTCGACTTGAGCTCGAGTATCTCCCTGTCGATGCTAGCCGCGTCGCGAAGCGACGGGCTCTCGCCCTTGGCGAGTTCCTCGAGACCGGCCTTGGCTTCCTCCAGCCTTGCTTCGATGCTTCGTTTCTCCCGGAACAGGGCGTCTCGTTCGCCAGTGACCTCATCGACCGATGACCGCAACGACCGTACCTGCGAAAGAAGGTTGACGATCTTGCCCTGTGCTTCGTTGTGCGCGTTGACAGCCTCTTCACGCGAGGCAGAGACGTCCGCGAGGGTGGACTCGAGACGCGACTTCTCCTTGGACCAGGTGGAGCTGTTGAGGACTTCGTCATCCCACTTGGACCGAAGCTCGTCTAGCTCCTCGCGGAGGCGAGTGATTTCTGCCTGCTTGAAGAGCTTTTCCTCCCGAGCCAGGTCAAGCTCCTTCGTGAGTGTGGCGAACTCGGCTTGGTACTTCTTGCGGGTCTGCTCCAAGCTCGACTCGGTATCCTCGATGTCATTAGCGCGCTGATTCCGATAGTCCTCAAGCTCGTGTTGCAATCTCCTCTTCGCCTGTGTTGCTGCCTCGAGGTCTGTCGACATGTCCTCGACCTTCTCCTCCAGTCGTTGATTTTGGCGCTGTAGATCTTCGACCGCCTGGTCCATCTTCTTGCGCTCCGCCATGACCTCGGCATACGTGTCTTCAGCCTCCTTGGCCTGAGATTTTGCGAATTGCTCCGCCCGATTCGCCTTGAGAACCGCAATCTCGGCCTGCTCAAGTTTACTGAAGTATTCGTCTGCGCGGCTCTTGTACAGGTTCAGGCTGGCTGTCACATCAGCAAGTTTGGATGTTTCTGCGTCCAGGCTTATCTGGAGATCAGAAAACTCCTGCAGAAGCTGATTGCGACTTGCTGCCTCCTGCTCTCGTGCCTGCGTCATCTCTTGCAAGTCACCCCTGGCGTCACGCAGATCCACCTCAAGCGTGGCGCGGTCATGCCTGAGCTTGTCATAGTGCACCTTGACGTCCGTCAGCTCTGCGACTGCATCCCTATGGCTGTGCAGGAGCGAACGCCTGGACTCTTCTGTGTTGTTCAGCAAGTCAAGAATCTCCTCGTGTGATCTCGTCTGGATATCGCGAAGGGACAGTTCACCAGTGCGGAGCGCTTTCTCCAAAGCAGACACCTTTTTGGAAGAATCATCCAGTAGACTGTGAAGACGGCCGTTGGCTTCCTCGAGCTTCTTGACCCGCTGGAGCGACGGGGTTTCCCCGTCGTAATCAGGAAGATCTGTGCCTGAACGCTCGAGTTGGCTCTGCAAATGGCGATTCTGCATCTGGGTGATCTGCAGCTGGTTTTGCAGCTCTTCTATCTCACCCTTTAGGTCCATGCGGTTGTTGAAGCTCAAGATGTCAGCGGTCTTCTCGGAACGGACTGAGTCACTGCCAGGCTCGCCATCATTGGTGAAACGCCGCGATGGGGTAGATGAATTCGAGATCCTCCGTCCATTGGTCTTTGACTTTCGGTAGGAAGGCGACATATCGAAAGGTGCTTCGTTCAGGTCAATCTCGCCGAGGCGTGGTCTCTCAGGTGACATTCGTCCAGCCCTAAACTCGACCAGCTGGGACTCCGCACCAGCTCTTGCTGCTGTCTGCACTCTGAGTTTCTGCTGAAGTTCTTCGATCTTCCTGACCAGATCATACTTCTCGCTGAAGACACGCTCAGTAGTACCGTCGACTTGGACCGGGGGTGCAGACTCCGGGTCAACAACCTTTAGGGCTCGCAGCATTTGGGAGCGGAGTTCCTGCAACTCCTTGTCACGGGAATCGATTGTTGCTTGGAGTGTTCGAATTGTGCCCTGGGCTTGAGTTCTCAGTTGCCTCTCAGACTCGACATTCCGATTCGCCTCCGCCAATTGAACATTGAAATTTGACGTCGATTTCTCGGCATTGCGGTTGGATTTGACCTCGCGTTGGAACTCGTGGTTGAGGTCCTCCAGGTTGAGCTGAGCTTTCTCGAGTTTCTTTTCCAGAGCCGCGGAGTTGACTTGCGACTCCCCAAGCTGCTTATTGAGCTTGGTGTTCAGTTCCTCCAGCCTGGCCTTCTCGCGCTGAAGAACGTTGACTTGCCCGCGAGTAGCCTCACTTGCTCTTGAACTAGATCGAGCAATCTCCAGACCCTTCTGCTGAAGCTTGTTGAGCAGTGCACGGTTGTCGTTTTCAGACGCTGTAAGACGACTCTTCACGGTATGAAGCTCCCTCTCCATCCGTTCCTTTGCCTGGTCGTTCTTCAAGCCGAATTCTCCGGAGGATAGGATCAGCTTATTGAGGTCCTCAACCTGATGATTGAGCTTGGCACATTCGTCCTCGAACCACTTCAGCCGGTCTTGGGCTGCGTCCAAGTCCTTTCGCAAGCTATCTTCTCGTTCTCTAGCGAGTTTAGAGGCAGCGCGCTCGCCAGCAATCTCAGCCTCACGCCTCGCTTCCTCTGCCTGGCTATAGGCAGCTCTGAGTTTTCGAATCTCTTGTCGCGCATCGTCACGTTCTTTCTCAGCCGTGGCCCGAGCATCGATAGCCCGTCTTAAAGTATCCTGCGCCGCGTAAAGCTCTTTCTCAATCACAATCTTCGCTTCATTGAGTTGCTCGTACTCCTCTTGCAGCTCATTGAACTTGTGCTCACTAAGCAAAAGCACATCGTCGCGGGACTGCCGCTCCCTACTGAGTTCCATTTGAGCCTCATACAGCTCATCCTTGAGGTCTTTGATCTGGGACTCCAACAATTGGCGGTTTTGGTCGGCTTGGCTATCTTCAGATAGCCTGGCTTGCAAGAGCTTCTTCGCATCTTCAGCTTCTCTCTGGACTTGCGACTGCTGAGCCTTGAGAGCGTCAAGTTGAGCTTGCACCTCTCGTAGTCGAGTGGATGCCTTATCTTTCTCGGCAGCAAGGGTTTTGCGCTGGTCCTCGAACGTTCTCCTCTCCATTTCGTACTTCTTGTTGTCCCCACGGAGCAGAGCTAGTTCGCTCTCTTTCTTGCGCACTAGATCTTCGTAATCCGTTGAGGTCTTGGACAGCGCCGAAAGCTGATGTTGGGCATCCCGGTTCTCGGCCATGAGTTGCTGCTGTTTGGCTCTGTAGGACTGCAGCTCCTTTTCAGCCTTGTGGAGCTTCACCTCGGCATCTTGGTCGATCTCTAGGAGCTTGCCTTCCAAATCGCGTGTTTTCCTGTCCTTCAGTGCGAGTTGGCTTTGGAGCATTTGGATTTCTTCCTCCATGGCGGCTTCCTGCTCAGTTCGCTCATGTTGGCTGTTTGAAATATCTTCGATTGCGTGCTCGAGGTCTGATATGCGTCCGGCCAGCTCGGTTTTCTCTTCCTCTAAGCGACCAATCAAGGCGGCAGCCTGTTCTAGCTGGCCACGAAACTTCTCGACATCCTCCTCGGCTCTCTTCTTGGCCTCAAGCAGATCATCAAGCTCGTCTTCGAGCTTCTCGGCGTCCTCAATGGCGCCAGCTAGCTTGTCCTCTAGTTCGGCCTCACGCTGTTGAAGACGCTTGAAGATCTCCTCTTTGTCTAGGGCCAAGGCGCGCTCGCTCTCCAGCGTCTGCTGAATGCGCATCATTTCTGTGTGAACATTTCGTCGGTCCTCCTCGAGCTTCTGCCGGTTGGCCGATTCATGCTGCATTTGATCATGGAGCTGACGGATCATCTCATCTCGCTTCTTGACCTCAGTTGCAGTTCGAGTTGCACCCAGCAAAGGCTTCATTTTCACAATGAGCTGCCACCACGGATTTTGACAAAGGTCAAGATAGACCCTGAAGTTCTGCTGTATGACTCTCGTTGCCTCAGTGCGATACAGGCGTTTGTAGGCAAGTCTCCGTGCAGTGAAGCCACGGGCGACGGACTGGAAGCGTGCCATAATCTCCGAGATGAGCGCGTCACGCCGTTCTTCAAGCTCCGCGAGCACGCCAGCTCTGAAGAAGACCTTTGTTAACCCGACTCGATACAGAGCCCTGTCCATCTTGAGCCTCTCGAGCATCATCGCGGCAGCTGCCTGACCTTCAAGATAGCCCTTGGGCATGTCTCGGCACAGCACCTCATATCGTGCACGGAATTCGGCAAAGGGAAGTCGGTTGGGGAAACCCGTGCGTGCTATCCGGATGCCTTCCAAGACACCGTTGCATCTCAGTTGATCTAAGACAAGCAGGTTGTTGAATTGCTTTGGCCGTTTCTTGTGGTTGGGAAGAATGCAACGGACGAAGTGAGGATGTGTCGAATGTAATTGAGCCATCAAGCTTGACAATTGCTCCTTGTGCCTTTGAGCGACTGTGCGGAACAGGCCCTTTTTCACTCTGCTTCGGACGGCGACCGCTTCATCATCGTGATCTGCACAATCAGCAAACAAATTCGCGACATGCTTGTCCGTTGAAGCCGCCAGCAATCGAGTGATGTTGTCGTTCAATGGATCCTTGTTCTTCTCCAGCCATCCTTCTGTAGAGTATTCCACTTCGGCTGCATAATGCGTGAGGACAAATCCGTTTCGAAGTCTTGATGCCCGATACTTGTTGGACTTCTTGTCCCACAATGAGTGCAATTTCTCCATGAAGGTCTTGTCCGTCGCCTTTGGCATCACGCAATCCTCGTCGAGGCACGAGAAAATGCCAATGGGGTTTGGAAGCTCAATCAGGTCGATGGTCGGTTGCAAGTCGCGACCGAAATCAATGAACTGCCATTCGATCTGCTCCCGAGCATATTCCTCTTGCTCCAGAACGAACATGTGGTGATTGAAAAACTGCTGCAGCTTCTCGTTGGTGTAATTGATGCAAAGCTGCTCGAAGCTGTTCTCTTCGAAAATCTCGAAACCGGCGATATCGAGAACACCGATGAAGTGAGACTCGTCCATGCCCATTCCTGTTCTGTCCAGCTGTCGGTTGATTCTCGTGACGAGGTCGCCGAAACCCCGTTCGTAGATGCCTTTCGAGAGGGCATCAAGACCAAGCCGCACCTGCTCAGGAGTCTGTACCTTTTCGACCCATTCACGCCCAGCCTTCACCTTGGGGTGGAGCAAACCTTGGAGGAAAGGCTCCAACGGGATTCCCAAGAGCTTGCAAACACGTTCCGCCACCTGCTTGGCGTCCGCCGCAAGTCGAGCCTGATCAGTCGTGCGGCTCTCGTTCATCACGGTGATATTCCCGAGATGCAGGACAGCGGCCACTGTTCGGAGAACGGAACTCTGTTCTTTATCCGAGAAGCCCATCACATCAAAAGCTTCCATCAGAGCGTTCCACTCATCTCGATCAGAAACACCCGCGATGGTGTCCTGGCCCTCTCGAGTATAAGCAAAGTCATCGACATCGAGCCCATCGAGCATGAATTCTTGCTTCAACTGCCTGTCGCCTCCCTTCAGCAGTTGGTAGAAGACGTGGTAGTTCCGCTCGTTCGGATTGATGCGGACTACGCGAGACTTTTCGAGGAGGTACCAGTCGATGAACGCGCCTGCAATCATGCCGTGCCGAGAGAACTCTATGCGTATGAATTTACCAAATCTGGACGAATTGTTATTCCTCACTGTTTGCGCATTGCCGAAAGCTTCCAGTATAGGATTGGCGCGTAGGATCTGCGCGGAGAGGTTCGACTGCTGGCCTCGATTCCTTGAAGATGATTCCGAAGGCGCGACGGCGGCGAGATACTGAATGACCTTCTTGGTGTTCTCTGTCTTTCCGGCACCAGACTCTCCCGTGACGAGAACACTTTGATTCTCCCCTTCGTCAACAAGGTTGCGAAAGGCTTCGTCAGCGATAGCAAAGATATGTGGTTTCGTATCCTCCCGGTTTCGGCCTTTATACATGTTGACATATTCGTTGGTATAGATGGGTATGGGGCAGTATGGGTTGACTGTCACCAGGAACAGACCGGAGTACGTATAGATCAGGTCAGACTGGTACCTCATATGGAGGTTGTGTACGACAGACGCCTCGTTCAGATGGGTCAGCTCGGCCATGTCGCTGGCCTTGTCGAATTTCGCCGGATTGACCTTGTCGGCGCTCTCGGCGTCGACCTCGCGTTGCTGCATGAAAAGTTTAGCTTCGGACCAGGAGTACTTGGTTCAAAGTGGTACCCACGCTTCCATCGTCGCACTGGACCAATATGCGGTTACCACCAAGATCCTCGACCACCCATCCTCTCACAAAAGCTGTTTGGGGGTCCTTAAGCCAGACATATCTCTTCCCTGAGAAGTCATTTTCGCCTTCTATGCCGTCGACCACGTCGGATCTCTGCCTCATCTCGTCGCTCTTGATGAAAGAGGGAGCGAAGGTATTGGACTGTGGGGTGTCCCCCTTGGACACGTTTCGCACATGTCCTTGTTTGACGTCGCTGCTGCTGGGACTGAGGGTTGTGCCCAGGGATTTCCCGCGAACATGGCCGGGGGCATTTGGGGTCGAAGATGTAGAAGGGGGAGACATGGGCGATGGGAAGAGCGCGGATTTCGGTCTGCCATTACTTGGGGGCCTCGGCGACGGCGACGACTGCCTCATGAACGGGCTGTTGCGTACGGTGCCCATGTTGCATTTGCCCAGGCTTCCGCGGTCTCTGGTTGGGATGACTGTCGTCGGCGACGAGGTGCTTCGCGCAGGTATCGGTATCGGTATAGGTATGGGTATGGGTATCGAGAAAGATTCAAAAAAGTCATGTAAACATCAACACCGGGTAGTAAATCTCCAAACGCGACCGCGTGAGAATGGTGCAAATCAGAGCGGCACGCGTGTGCAGACCCCAACACAAAGCAAAGGAAAGCCGAATATCATGAGCGTAAACTCCTGAGCTGTGCCCGCAATCTCATGTTAAAGACGATGAGGAATGATGGCGGCGATCCAGTCGGTCTTGCGGGTGAATTGTTGGTCACGATGTGGTAGATGCAGTCTGAGAAGGCGAGCAGCGGCCCAAATGTTCAGGTACCACTTCCCAGCCTTCCAATTGCTGCTCCTTCTGCATGAAAGTAAACAATGACGCCAGGGCAACTGCGGATCCCTGCAAATCCTCCCATGGGTCTTACCCAGTCACGGCCGTCCAACAGTCACTCCAACCGCCCACTACAGGGATGGGGCCCTGAGGCTCTGGATGGCCCGTGCTGATCAAGGTGCAAAGACGGCGCAGCAAGCTGGGTCCTGTGACTGGTCCAAGCGCTGCTCCGTTGGACGACCCAAAACGGAACGGTGCCAAAAATCACAATCAATTTCTTCTCGACGTTCCAAGCCAAGGGATACAGAAGGACAAACCACAGCTCACCACTGCCTGCCCTCTTTGTCTGCCCAGCATCAACTCCGGTGCACCTCACGGCCAGAGAGCCGGCTGCACAATCCACCCAGCCGCTCCCGGAACTGTTTCTCCATCCAGCTGAGGCCCTCCGCGAGACGAGTTGCCTTCCGCCCGCGTTGGCTGCATGCCAGAGACCAAAACCATTCTTCTCTCGTCCCGCAACCCCACTGATCGGTACATCACTGTATCGCCACCAAGTTGCCAGCGACCGCCACCTCTTCCAACAGGTTCATAAGCACGTTGGTAGGCACGTGTCACATCTCGCGCGTCAAGTTTCTACTGTACCTTCAGAAACCACTGCCCCGTGCCTCGGACTGTCCGCGGTGGCATACGCTTTCCACAATTTCCTTGCACTAGTCTGCTGCCCGATGATGCGCGTTCTCGAGGAGCTCATCACATCCCGTTGATCATCTTCGCGCGGTCAAGTCCCGACGATATTGGCGCCTCTCTTCCTGACCACTTCAAGCGAGCGCGTCAAGAGCGCCAACATGTCCCATTTCCCATATGGCTATGGCTTCCAAGGCCAGCAGCCGCCCCAACAACAATACCCGTACCAACCCTATGGTGCCTATCCTGCTCCAGGCTATGGCGCACAACAACCTCAACAACAGCCCCCGCCTGCGACAGCAGACTACTATACTGCAACGCAGTCTGCTTATGACTACAATGCGAACAACATACCCGGCCTCGGCACGCCGTTAGCGGCCCCTCAGTTCCCTGTCCCTTTTGGCGGGCAATGGGATCAGGCTGGATATGCGACATCCGCCACGCCAGCCGCTTACCCTGCGTACAATGCCTCGACCTTTGTCCCTATACCACCTGCTCCTCCGTCTCAAACGCATTCTCAAGCACACGCACCGCTATCGCAAGAGCCGCAACCGAAGCCGCAGTACAGACCAGATTCTGCGCGTCCACAAAGCAAGACGCAGCCAAAGGAGGAGCAATTGAAGGTGCAGTCGAGGCAGCCGCTGAAAGATGTCGACTCTCAGGATGAAGGTGAGTGCAGCGATGGCGAGTTCGACGACCTGTACGAGGATGTCTATGACCAGCCAGTCGTGCCGTCAAAGACCAAAACAGTATCTCCGGTGTCCTCCGAGGACCATGCTGCAAGCAGTACAGACCAAGCGGCCAATTTCTACGATACCGAGATGGACGAGGTATCTGCTTCAAACGGTCATCCTGAAGCTGCCACAGACAAGCCAACTAGCGGTGAGGCTCCGAGAGAGAAAGAGCCAACCCGCACAGAGCGCGAACGCTCACGGTCATATTCTCCGTACCTGTCGCCCAGGGAGATCGAACAGGAAGACCCAACGCCACAAGTCAGGGCAGAAGACCCTCAAGGTGTGTTGGCAGAAAACACAGCAGAGGAAGGCCGTTACTAACCCGGTATAGGACCCACTCAGATCCAGAACAACTCAACTGGTAACGATTCCAACGCTGCCTCGTCTGCTGGCAGCTCTCCAGACGGTCAAGAGCAGGTCATATCTACCGATCAAAGCAAAGAAAACAACATGGGCCATACAGGCTCAGGTGCGGTGGCTTCGCAGATTTCCAGGAGCCTGCCCGAAGCTCAGAATGAAGCTAAGAAGGCGATCCTTCGACTGTTGCCTCTGGGTGTCAAATACCAGACATATCTCGAAGAAGGCTTTGATGAAAAGGTGATGAAAGGGCTCTTCACCCAACTGAATCTTGCCCCTGTGACTACCGATTCGGTATCATCTGGGAAGCCTGCAGAAATACAAGAGCACAAAACCCAAGACCAGGTTGCGAAGCCATCCCAGGTCTCTCAAGCAGACGCTATGGCAAAGAAGCAAGAGGAGCGCAAGGACAAGATCGCTCGGCTTTTGGCTGAGAAGAAAGCAAAGGCCGCGGCGGAGGCCACCACAGAACCCAAAGCTCCCTCGGCAACCACATCTACTGGTGCTTCAACGCCTTCGACGACACCTGCAGCGAAACCCACCACACAAGCGCAGAAGACTTTACTACTGCAGCAGAAGATGGAGGCCTTGCGCAAGGCACGAGAGGCTCGGACCCAACAAGCTGGTCAGAAGCCTCCATTGTCCAATGCGCCGAAGAACGATATTGCTCAGAAGCCCTCTTCAATACTTCCAACTACAGGACCGACAACGGCAGTGCAGATATCGGCTGCATCAGATCCTACTACCCAGGCTGGCACACCATCAGGAACGCTACCTACGGCTCCAGACCGTTCACGACAAAATTCAGGTTTCCAGAGCCCAGTCCCACCTGGATTGTCAAACAAGCCGATTAATCAGAGAAAGCGCCCTGTAGCAGCCGATTTCGTGGATTACCCGACCAAGATTGTCAAGCGGCCCTTTCTTCCTAGCCGGCAGGCCTCTTCATTGGTCATCAGTGTCAGCGATGATGAAGACGAAGACGACGACATCGATATGGAAGTGGATTCGCCTACCGAGGACTCTCCTGCACCGACACAGCCAAGCTTCAATCTTCCTCGGAGAGGGCCCTCAGTCCGCGACTACCCTCCGCTCACGAATGCTGGTCCGCCACGACACATATCTAGTCCCGCGCCCAGCACACCAGGTGGGAAAGCCGCCACTGTTGACTTGAAAGCTATGGAGAAAGCTATTGCGGATTATAAACGCAAGATACAGGAGGCAGAGGCTCGAGCCAAAGTCAAGCCCAGTACCGGTTCTTCCACCCCTCAGTCGCCTAGTGCTGGAGGCGCGACACCCACAGAGCAAGCAATGAGGCCCGTGGTACAACGTGTAGTATCTACCAGCGATGTGGACGATAAGAACGGTCCATCCGCTCAGTTACTACAAGAAGCCGAGGCGGCCAAGACCACAAAGCCGCAAGTCTTCTCACCGCCTGGTGGGTACTCTAGGGTCGAGCGTCGGGTGAGAAAAGCAAGCGCTCAGTCCCCCCGACTCTCAACTAAACTCCAGGATAAGATCGCTGAATTGAAGCGGATGGAAGAGGAGAGGAGGCGATTGCAAGCCGAAATTGACGCCGAGCTGGCTCAGCAACAGCGCATGGAGGAGGAAGACGAGGATGAGGACATTGATGAGCTCGGATCTGACTCGACCGGAGATCATGTTTCGGAGAACCTGCCCACAGAAAAGCCTGCCACCTCTAGTGGTAGGTCAGTTCAGGATGAAGCGGAGAGGACTGTTCACGACGGTCCTTTGCAGTCGACCCCCATGGACCTAGAGTCCATGTCCGGGAAGTCAGACTCAGAGGTGGGGCCTTCTACCTCCGCGTCCTTGGCCCCAGCGTCAGCTGCTGTTGACGAGACGGGGAGCAATCCGTCATCCTCTCCAGACCCCGATCATGCCGGTGATGCTTCCCAACTCCCGGCCAGTCGGCCAGCAGAAGTCTTGGCCGCCATCGCAACATCTGCCTCGACCGAGGAGCATGCGGTAGCTGTCGCTGACAGTAATACGTCTGACGACTACGAGCCGCCAGATGCGGCAGGCAATGATCGCAACATGAACGATTCCCCGCCATTCAGCCCTGCTCCCGTCGAGAATGCCCGCAATGCGGACGCCCCAGGCGGCGGGTCTCAGGAGACTGCTCCGCCTTTGGCCATGCCGACCCGAATTTCGACAGCCATGATACCCAACGATGACCCGACGATCGAAGCGCGTGCAGACTTTTTCGCGCACCCATCAGCGCGCACCGCAGACGTGTCCAGAGAAGTATACATCGTTTCCTCGCTTCACTGACCGCAGTTATCTAATTGGTGAAAAGGATGCCCACAAATCCATCCCAGTCGATCAGACCTTCTTCACCGATTACGAGAGCCCTTTGCGATATTACCATGCTTTCCGATTCCACCCCAGATACAGTGAGAGCGTTGCAGGCGGACTCAAATCATTGACATACAGTAATAGAATCGATCCAAAGAGGGAGATCTGCCCCGATGAATTGGATGGGCGAGACTGCCCCAGAGGAAGTGCTTGCCAATTCCAGCATTTTGCACATATGGTTGCTCCGGGTAAGTCAAGTTTCCCTCGTGGCAGGACTGCTAACTGTAGTGACACGCCCGCCGGCCTGCCCCTCAAAAGCTGACTGCGACTCCTTACCCTGCCAGATGATAAGATTATTCTGGAGCTCGGCAGCTCAGACGACTTGGCGGGAGACCAGAAGAAAACATTCAACAACGGGCTTAGAGAGTTGGTTGCGTCCTTCCAAAAGTCCAAGATTCGAGACTTCAAGACTATCGCCCAAGGGATCGTCGAGTTCCGCCGCCGTTTCCTTGGCGACACTTCCAGGGTTCTTCACCTTGAAGGCGTCAGCATCTGAGCCACGATCAACCCAACCGGTTTCAAGTTCTCTCAAGGCTGCAACAAACGGCCACCCCAGTGGCGCCCCATTAGTAGATGACCCCACGATTATGCCTTTACCCATCCTACCCCTTTTGCTGTTTTTGGTTTTTGCGAGGAGTTTTGGCATCGGATATACCATTAGGCGGCATGTCTTCCCATTTGCGGTGCATCTTGCGGTTCACACTGCGCTGCATCCCTGTTTCATAGCAGCTACGCCAGCATTTTTTGGTCCATCGGATGGCAAGAGGAGGCGTTGTGCGAATATGATACCCAGCTTCCACCCCAGGGTTGTAGTACCTAATTCCACAGTTTCATAACAGGGCAGGAAGAAGAAAAAAGAAAAGAAACAAATGAAAGAGGAGCAGAGAAACAGGGGACGAAGGCAGAAAATAATGATTGATGTCGGGGTGGTAGCCTATCAGCTGACTGTTGTTCGATGGGACACAGTGAAGCTTCTTGGATGGTGGCATCCAAGGACGCGGCCCAGCGAGACCATGGGTCCTGGGCACGCGTTATAACAGATAGGTGATACGCGACGAGTTTGTAATACATGAACTATCCTCCAGACGCAGGGCTTATGATGGGTTGAGTGGCTCGCGTGATATGTAATTACATCCACCAGCGATGTTAAGTCCTGGGACTCCTAAACTGAGGACAGACCATGCTATTCTACGTGGGTCAGTTTGGTAGCGGTGCACTACACTTCTCATATAACTCCAGTGTTTGTGCTGGAATTATGGAGTGCTACGGAAGTCAAGTTTAGTGTAGCTTCAGGGATCAATCCATCCGTAGAGCCATCCAGCTAAGCACCCTTCGTCCCGGTCCCCCCATCTTGATTGCTTACATCGAGACTGAATGGCGATCAGAGACATCAATGGTTGATTTTGAGGGAGAAGTCAACGTGCGGGACTCCCTGGTGGATCGCACTGGTCGACAGGATATCGACATCTGCATCACAGCCATCAGCATCATTCAGAGGCATAAACTGCCCGAGCATGAACAGTCAAGGAGGTAGGAGGGGGTCGGGGCGGGGCACAACTCACCATTCGTCACGTACTCCTCGGCGTTGTCCAGCGTCAGGCCGCCCGAGACCTCGACCAGGAAGTGCCTCTTGCCGGCCCAGCGCTGCTTGAGGCTCTTGGCAGCAACCTTGACGCCCTCGCCCGAGAAGTTGTCGAGCATGACGACGTCCGCGCCGGCCTCGATGGCCTCGTCGGCCTCGGCCTCGCTCTGGACCTCGACCTCGACCTTGAGCGAGAAGCCGCCAGCGCTCTTGGCCGCGGCGACGGCGTCCCGGATGCTGCCGCGGCTCCAGACGTGGTTGTCCTTGAGCATGATCATGGAGCTCAGGTCCATGCGGTGGCCGTCCGCGCCGCCGACCATCATGCCGTACTTCTCGACCAGGCGGAACCCGGGGGTGGTCTTGCGCGTGCCGGCGAGCTGGCCGCGGAAGCCGGCCGAGCGCAGGTTGACGAGGAAGCCCCTCGACATGCTGGCGACGCCACTGCAGCGGGCCAGGATGTTGAGGGCGACGCGCTCGCCCAGCAGGATGCCCCTCGCGGGACCGGTGACGGTGGCGACCTTCATCTTGATGCCGCCGCCGTCCTTGTTGCGCTCAACGTGCTGGCCCTCGCTGGCGTGCCACTCGACGGCGCAGCCGGTCTGGGCAAAGACCTCGTTGAAGAAGGGCACGCCGGCCAGGATGCCGCCCGACTTGCCCCAGAGGGTGGCGGTGCGCGGGGCGTCGCCGACGACGAAGCCGCCGTAGTCGAAGGAGGGCGTGTCCTCGGCCAGCCAGGCGGTGATCTGGGTCTTCCAGTGCGACGGCAGGAGGTGCTCCAGCGAGCCATGGTCCAGCGGCATGTCCCGCATCTTGACTGGTCAATGGGTGGTGGTAGTGCAGAGGGTGTCTTGGGTATCTTGGGTGTGATGCGATTGTGGACCCTGGTTCATGCAGGACAGTCACACAGCCTCGTCTAAGTCAGTGTGTACGTGCGCCTGTTGGTCACAGTAGTGGCGATATCCGGAACTGAGGGACTTCGGGTTCTCAGGAGATACGGGCAGGTGTGGGCGAGGTCGGCAGACTGAGAAGAGGTAGGCGCGGGTTGTGGCGTTCAAACAGTCAACGTCAACATGACAAATTCCAAAGTTGAGATTTGTCTTGGTGATTCATCCCCTACAGCCAGAGCCTCTCATCCAACAGAGGGGCAAGCAGGCAAGCAACCACCCAAGTGAGAGGTCAATGGCGGGGAGCTGCTCTTATCTTATCGGACCTTGCCTTGAGCAGCTGGCCTGCAGCTGAGACCGGCTGTAAGGCTACCTCCACCCGAAAGGCTGCCAGCAACACTGATTTTTGTAAGTGTCAAGACAAACAAGGAGAACCTGCAGTTGTACAAGAAATACCTAGGTACTATTCAGATCTTGGCTGTCAAAGTGGTTGCCACCATCCTTCTTGTCCTCTCAGTTGGGCCCATCTCTGCCTTGCCGCCACCACCCTCCATGACCAGCTGCGATCATTGTTTCTCTGTGAACTCGATATCACAGACGCCAGAGTCTTATCCGGTTGGAGTAACTGAGAGACAGTGCTTGAGAAATGATGATTGACTTCCCATACTACTTGAGAAATTAGGAAGGTCTCGGCTCACTACTTAGGTCACTTCTCTCTTGCGGGACACCAAGGCATGGAAGAACTTCTCATCAATGACAAAATTTCCACAGCAAGCCACCACAATTTTATTCTTCTCTTCAGTACCGTTCCTGCTCGGGTCTGTCACGAAAATGAGCCCCGCTGGCTCTAGTACAACAGATCCATGCTCGGACCCGTGAGGGGTGCGCTCTGTAGTAACCATCAGCAAGGGCCTCCAAAACAAAGTATAGAAAAACAGAACGGATATATGTCTACTTACCATCGTGTACACATCTACCCTGGCGGGGGGTGATTTAGGCAGTTTGAGCACTTGTTCCTCAGTCAGAACTAACACGACTCCCTTTAGCGCCCAAATACAGTAGCCCTCATTTGGCCAGCCATGATCTCTGACGAAGTCTCTGCATAGCTGCATGTTCTCACGACGCCTGGGGTTTGATGTTTCGTTCTGGGTCATTTCGTCCAAGCAGTTCAACAAGTTTTCCATAATATCCGGCGTGCCCATGGTCGTTGCTCCGATGGGTCCATTCTCAGGGGCATTGGCATCACTGATATTTCCAATCGGCTCTGGGCTGGAGTCATGCCTTTGGAGGAGGCATGACCTGACGGCTGATATGAGGGATTGCAATGGAGCGCCCATGGCATTGGAGGTGTCTAACAGCCCAGGTGGCCGCACGAGCGAATGAGTAGTAAGGTCGCTGAGTTTCCCGCAGTGTCTGTCCTCAATAAACAAGGCCCCTCAGTTCTTGGCAGGATGGAAGGATTCTAAATTTTACAATAGAGATGCATACGAGGAAGGAACGGAGACAATGAGTAGTCTCAATTGTCTTGGAATTGTTGTTAAATGAGCCTAGTAGCGCTAGGCACCAACTCGACCCCCTGCAGGACGTGGTGCAGTGGACTCGGTCGGTTCCGGTCGAAAACCCCAGGAAGTGGGGAACAACCACATTTTCGGGTCTGCATAGGAGTCATCTACCTGGTGGTGGCAGCAAACAAACGTCTCCCGTGGAGTTTCTGCATCGTGCGCTGGTGATGCGAAACTCGACATTTCAAGGATGTCGCCCAAGCCAGTTGCAGGAACCGATGGTCAACACCAAGAAGAAGGAGCCATGGACTGGCTGCGACGATATGCGACGGGCTATCACAAGTGGCGACAGGCTCAACACCATGGTGCCTCCGTCTTCTACCGCCCACTCGGCGTAGTGGAGAAAGGCTTCGACAATGACGGTACCTACCACGAGGGGAGAGCCGACATCAACTTGGCCATGTCCTTTGAGATCAAGACAACAAAATCAAAAGCGCAGCTGAGACGGCACATCCTCCTGGCATGGACCAACCTGCGTCTCAGGCACACTCTGCTGTGCGCTACCGCAACAGGACCGGCAGACTACATGGACCACGATGCTGTGCAGAAAAGTGATCGATTCTTCGTCATAGCGAGGCCAAACGGCTATGACCATGCGATTGACTCGGCGCAAGACCCGGTTGTCTTTCTGGAAGACCACTACTCGTCAGTAGATGCCGGACAGCTATATTTCCACGCGCAGAATGTGGCCAGGACCTTCGACGCAGCAAAGTCACTTGTCAAGATCATGGTACTGCCTCTGGAGAAAAGCGGAACTTCCACTTATTCACTACGCTTCTTGTTCATCATCGCCCACCAAATCTCGGACGGCCTCACCAACGCCAACTGGTCCGGAGACTTCAAGCAGCTCCTCAACAGGAAGACTGATGATCTCCAGTCCGCGGTCCCGCCTCTCATATCGACCTTACATGAACGGCTTCCGCCCTCACAGGAAGACCTCTACCCGCCTATATCCGGTTCTCGCGCACGGCGGCGATGGTTCTGGGCGATCACTCTTGTTCTCCGGCATGTACAGAAGCCCCTGCCCCCAGCGTTCCAGAATCCGCTCCGCTACCCAGACGCGCCGATCAAGGCTGCCGCGCCGGACTTGAGGACATTCGACAAAGTTCTTGACTACAGCAAGGTGCCCCCGTTGAACGCTGGGAGGGTCGTGGCCCACATCGGCAGGGACGGAACCCGCCGACTGCACAGGGTATGCCGAGAGGTCGGGTGCAGCATCGGGGCCGGCAGCTTCGTCCTCGCGGGGATCGTGATGATGGAGATTTACGAGAAGCGCTTCCCCGACGTCCCGCTGCACGAGCGTCATGCTTTCATCGGGTCTTTCCCCATCAACCCGCGCCCATTCTTCAAGCACACCGCGAAGCCCGATAGTCTGATGCTCGCATTCTCAGACGGCGTCGTGCTGCCGTTCCTCTCGTCTGACCTCGACCTTGACGGGCGGATCAGGCTGTTGGTGCGATCTGCGCAGAGACAACTTTCGAGGTATCAGAAACGGCCCCGGAATGACAAGACCGTGGACATGATGGAATTTATGGGGCCCAGGGGTGCTGGGAGAGTCGTTGCCATGAATTATCTCGACGTGATCGAGCGCGCAAACATCAAACTCCCTGGTCACCTCCGCAAGGAGTTCCAGTACCAGAAGACCCTTCCCAAGCAGTTCAACCCAACCATGGCAACTTGCGGTGTTAGTTCGGTGGGCAAGTCAGACCCTGGATTGACGCCTGGGCAGATCGACTTGGGCAAGTCCCTGGACGGCGAGAAGGATGCGCTGATCGCTGACATCAGGAGCACGGCACAGAATGTGCGGCCTAGGGACGGCGAATTCCTGGTTGGAATCTGGGGCAGTGATGACTCCGTCGACGCAAGTGTCAGCTACGACTCTTGTGCCATTGACCCGGCGTGGGCTCAGGTGTGGAAGGACAAAATGGAGACGATATTAGAGGGTCAGAATGGCCAAGCAAAATTGTAGATATGAGCATGCTTCAGACTCAACATACACGGCTGATATGATATGTAGTCGTGATTCTTCTCGCTACCTTGGATTTCTCCTTATGCGAAGATACTGGCCTGTTGCACTCACGACTAACTCTGAATCTTCCTGTCGAGCACATGTGGTGAAGAGCACACAATCTGGGTTCTTCGGGCGTGGTCATGAATTTCTGGACGTTGAGCTAGGAATCTGGACGTCGGCATGATGTGGCCCCGCCTCGACTACCACATGAGCCTCAGGGCGGTGATTCGTACAACTGACCTATAGTATGTGGTAATGGCAGGGCCTGTCTTTGCAGACGCCCTGTTGACATTGTAAGACCCCCGTAGAACTAGGTACGGGCGCAACTGAGACGGCCCGAGCCCCGGAATGGGCCGATGAAGTCGAGCAGGCCGCTGCGGCTGATGTCTCAGAATGACAAGGTGGACCTAGTAGAGGGGAACGCATCTTATGACGTTGATCAAACCACTCGCGTGGACAGCCGCCTTCGAGCTGGTCCCGGGCCATGACCAAGAAAGTCTTGCCCAAAGGCGAGGGGCTCAATATGGGTCGGGAAGGGGTACGACGGGGGATGATTCCTAATTTACCGACTTTCTCACACCATACCTAGGTAGTCCTTATCATCTTGCACATAGGCAAGTACCAACAGGTATAGGGTTTGATGGTATTTACGTACTCACTTATCATGGATAGTTTACCGTTCACAGGTTGTCTGTTCATAGTTCCTCTGACGGTGCGGGCCTGGCGGTGCTGTTTCTCACTTCTAAGAACCCTTCAGATCTCCACAAATTACATGACCCGTCTAAGCCCCCGTTCTTCATGCAACACCAGCAGGTTCAGCACTCAGAACAGGTAGGAGTTCAGTTATGTAGTAGTACATTGAGACCACACCAAAGACTGCACTGCATGGGTATGTGTCGTTTGGGTTATACAGCAGGATGTAGTAAGCCATTGCGCAGTTAGTAGCTATAGTTGAAGATGAATGAGGGTCAGATGACAGCACACAAGTGGTCTGGGAAGGCCTTGAAGTTTGTTGGGTAGAGGTTGGGTACAGGTCTTGTACCTACAGCTAATCAGCAACAAGATTGTCCTACCCTGGTTTCCAGGATGCATTTCTTACTTGCTTATTTAGATAAGGTGCCCGGCAGAAGGATTGGAGGGTTTTGGGGGTAGGTGGTTTGACAAGGACAGGAAAAGCTTTGTGGCGTCCATTCACTACATGAATCAGCGGCTCAGCTACAGGTGATAGTGTCACCTCCATCTGCTGTGGAAGATTAGCAACCAAGCGGGCCGGGATATCCGAGGTGGTGCATTAGAGCTTGGGCTGAGCCACCTGACCCAATACAGTATCTCGTATTTCGGACTCCGAAGTAAAGGAGGAATGTAGTCTGCTCGTTTAGCCTCAGTTTGCTTCTGAGGCTTGGCTTCGGCCACAGCAAAAAAACGCAACATCACAAACTTTACCTCCATCTACACAGCCTCTAGCTGAAATCACTACAACAAAACCACCGTTCTAACTATTTTAACCAATTTAAGACTCCTTTTATATACTCTTAATAGGGATTTTTGTTTTGTTTAAAGAGGATTTATCAATTAAGAAATAAGAGTGTAAAGTTAAGGTGTCATGGTAGAATGTGGAGAAGTTTTGGTGGTGACTTCAGTTTGCGAATGCGCTTTTTTTTGGTCCCGGCCGAGCTGGCGCATCACCTTAATCAGTACTTAAGTACTTGAGACCTTGTTCAATCTTGTAACACATGCCTTCCTCGAATAGGTCTGATTATAATCAGTCATGGGTTGCATCCGAAACTGAACAAGTCTGGTAAAAGGCTGCGAGTTCAGCTTACTGCGGCATCGAACGTGACACAACGCTACGCAGTCCACCCAGCTAAAGTGGCTGTACAGTACCCCGCTGACCAAACGCATCATCGATATTCTTGAGGGTACTAAGGAGGTACTTGCACTCCATGGCTCCAGAAGAAGCTGATGATATTGAAGTCCCTGCACGTCCCGGCTCATACTTATATGAAATACTTTGTTATCTGGGTAAAACAAAGGAGATAGACATTGGTGTTGCCTTTCGCTGGTCTGAGCGGCCATGGTCAGATCGAGATTGCCTGCGGCCTACGCAAACTCATCTTTGTGAACATCCATAACATTGTATCGAAGTGAGGCATGAGACTGACATGTCTCGGCCTTATGAGCCTCACAGCGGCTGCGAAGGGGTTTCACCATTGGACGATTTCCTGACGAATCACAATGGACAGAGGACTATGCAGTCCGTTCTAGGCCTCCAAATGCTGTAATACACACACCCGTTGGTAATCAATTCACTCCCGAGCATCTGCATGTACCGTGTACTTTGTCGATCCCTCTGCAGATGTTCGGGGCCGAAAACGTCAGATTGCTGCAGAGAAATGTATAAAGGTTCTTCTCTCAATTTCTATTATTGCTATGCACTAAATATTGCAGGAACCCCACGCGTTCAACTTGAATGCTTGGCCATTTGACTTCTCGCTACGAACCACTCAAGATCAACTGTGAACCTGCAGGACGTTTTCGATGAGCTGGGTTATATTCCAATCTTAGATCTTGGAGCTATACAGTGTTTCTTTTGGTCTCAGACAAGAGATACTGAGCGGGCTAGAGGGTTTCATGCCTCAGCAGGCAGCGAGCACAGCGGGTCGACAAAGACGGGCTTGGACAGCATACGAGGACGAACTTCTTCGAAATGCCGTCAACAAAGGTATTTACTTCCCAGATCTCGCAACGAAACATTGAGTAGCTTGTGCTAATACCGTTTCCCCCTACAGCAACATTGCAGTCCAGGGGATTAGTCTGGCGCGAACTGGCCAAATCTGTCCCAGGGAGGACCAACAAGGACTGCCGCCGGAGGTGGTGGAACAGCCTCGCCGGGCTGACATCCAAAGGACAATGGTCTGAAAGCGAAGACGAACGAATGCTTGAGGCCTTCGCCAAGTATGGCCCGCAATGGACACTCGTGGCTGCAGCGGTCGGGACGAGACACCCAGACCAGTGCTCAAGTCACTGGACCCAGGTATTAGACCCAAGCATTAATCACAGTGACTGGACGCCGACAGAGGTCTGAGCTCCCTAATCTAGCTTTCCAAATTCGAGAGAACTGACGCATAGAGCAGGATGAGGCTCTGTGCCGCGCCGTAAATATGCAAGGCACAAATTGGGCGAGCATAGCGGCTGAACATGTGCCGAGGAGGCCACCGTTGGCTTTGAAGAATCGCTACTCCATGTTGCAGATGACACGCAAGACCAGGAATGACGAGAGTCGGGGATACTTAACACCCGGACCTTCTTCAGTGCCAACTGAGGCCTTCACTACAGCTATAAACTCAGCGGCTAATGCTTCGAACCAGTGTGACCCACAGCTTGGCCAAGAGCCGGAGTTCCACGATGAATCGGACGACGACACTGACGAGGACGATGACAGAAGCAGTACAGACCCGGAAGTGGCATGCTACAGAGGCCAAAAGTTGACGCGGACCCCAACACTGCCACCAAGGCCCACTACGACTATGCTCCAACAGTCCGAGAGAATGAACAATTCGGTCCTAAATCAGCAGTCAATATTGCACAACGAAGCTCGCCAACAACCTCAAGCAATGGACCAAAGCCTGGATTTTATCCTTGACAAACAATTCAATTTGCCTCAGGAATTTCCCATGTCGCCAAACCAATGGCCGGAATTTGAAACGGGGAGCTATCAGGCTCCAATGATGGATCACAGTGTCTCATTTACTCCTGTCAGGCAGTTTGGCACCCGGGAGAACCACATGCAACAGCCGCGCGGCTCTCACTGGACCACAACAACAGACAAGGATAAGCTGCCGGTTGTCTCAATGGATGGTGGCAGTCGTGCGAGCGAGCTGGGTACGTATAAAGTAATTCATGAACGCTGCCCTGCCTTTCAGTCTAACTAGTTCCTGTCAGGGTCTCAGAAGCGTCCCATCAGGCTTCCTGAATATTCCGCCCCCTCCGCTCTGCTCGACGAGTCTGACAGTCCTGGTCTGGCATCGTCGGTTCAAAGTTCACAGACCACCTTACCCGGTGGTCGCACTGACAGGGCAATCGCTGGTGAAAGTCCCGTTGGCCATGAGGTGCAGCAGCCAGTTCTTCGAGTATCTCTTAACATCCGATGCACTACGGAACAGTTGGGAAAGGCCATGGGGGCTCTACTTGACATCGGTATACCCGTCAGCATTCAAGTCGATACCAAGTCTCAGGTATGACGCTTCTTCATGGCAGAT
The DNA here is from genome assembly GCA_037177825.1 of Diaporthe sp. P3_1W. Taxonomy (NCBI): domain Eukaryota; kingdom Fungi; phylum Ascomycota; class Sordariomycetes; order Diaporthales; family Diaporthaceae; genus Diaporthe; species Diaporthe sp. P3_1W. The sequence goes on from JBAFXB010000001.1 coordinate 8,650,691, forward strand.
GATCTCTCAGATATCATGGATCTCAATGTGTCCGAACTTCCTTTCCATTCAAGATTCCGGTCTAGATAGATGGTATACAACAGCTCCCGGCCTAGATAGATGGCATACAATAGCTCCTGAATCATTCGAAAATACCTTTGCCATTATCTACTTCATTGAGGTACGTCTCAAATCAGGACTTTAGTGACGTATACTAGGTAGTGATATAGAGCCTGCAAGAAGACAGATTCACGTGTCAGCCATGACCGAGGCAGTAAGAGCTGCTTACTCCATTTCACCACAGCTCACACCGGTGTATAACCACGAAAATCCACCGGGAATAAACGGAAGCATGCCAATGTCAGCGTTGGACTGCATTCCAGCCTTATCGAAAGTAAGCACGGGCGAGACGGCCAATGCGAAATGAGATGATGTGAGAAACGCGACACGTCGGACGTCATCAGCCTGGGGCAGAAGCGACATCGGAGCTCGGAGTGACAACATGATCGCGATCTTTTACCAAGAGCGCGTGAAACTTGGGTTCTCACCTCTTGACGTTCAATCATTCTGCAAAGATCGATCTGTGTCGCATGTGAAACTCGGTGCCGGGGCCTCAAGTCATCATGCGCATCTTACCCTTTTGCAAGGCTGTAACTTGGAGTCAACCAAGATATTGAGAGCCGCATTCTTGATGCAACGCTACCTGTCGGCTGTTGCCAGGCCGTTGAGGTTGCAGTATCCAGAAATGGTGAGCCAAGACGACTGATAGGTGTTATCGGGCCAAATCGTAATTCCATTCCACTTACGAATTGTCGGGCTGGAAAGGAGGCGCCTTACCCTTGCGCTGTTGCATTCACCTATCTAAGCTTCAGTCTTCGCCTCACGGGGAGGGCGTTGAGCCAAGCCAAGGTTTAATCCTACGGAATTTGCTGAACGAGCAAGTGATATCTCAAACTTCACATGTGATACCCATAGTGTTGCGAGAACCACATGGTATTGGCCAAGAAGATGAGTTGGCAGCATCTGTTGCCTAGCAAAGTTGCCGGGCTATGAAACGAAGACAAAAGTACACGCGACGAAAAGATCCCTCATGATGTTTTATTTAAGCTTAGAAGCTTCCCACACTGTTCTTTAGTCTATGTTTATACACTGATATCGTCTGGCTTGGTAGAAGACGTTAAAGGTAAAGAAACTTGTTGTACATGAAACAAGAACAGGACTTTCTCGGGCCTAAACCTTCTTCATGATTGACCAGCCGCCATGGCGAACCCGTGCCAAGGCGAAGAATATGGCCGAAATAACAATAGCTACTCCACAGAATATCTTGAAGCCATCGTACGCACTGGCGCCGGTTGTATGTCCCACGCCAATCAGTAGGCCGGAAAGCGGGTTTCCTAAAAGCCCCGCGATGCCGTTCATGATGAAGGTCATCCCGATGCGAACGCCTATTTCGCGGATGTCCGAGATGCGGGCTACTAAGGCTGGTATTGCGGCACCAAAAAAGCCCAGGGGTATGCCGTACAGTACGGTGAAAGCGATGACTGCGCCGGAGGACGCAGCCCCTGGAAGCCAGAGGGCGAGGACTAGGATCGCACCGTAGAGCACGAATATGGTGGCCATGTTGAACACGCCCACGAAGTCGCCCGCCCAGAGTGGCAGGATACGTCCGACGATGCTGTTGCGCCACATTATGCGATTAGCGACATGCCGACCCGAGAAAATTGAGCTGTCCCTCGTATGACAAGGAAATCTTACCTGACTGCGTTGAGAATTGGAAGCAAGTACGGCGTCAGACTCGGTGGCAGACCGGCAGCGTCTGCTGACACTTTCAGAAAATTGAAAGGGAGCAGCATACCCAGAGACCCGAAGAAACAGCCCAAGACATTGAGATCGAAGTTCAAATCTTTGAAAGGACGCAGGAATGCTATGAGACTGAATGGCTTCGCGCTGTGTTGTAGTCGAGAGCGGACAGTGAAGATGGCGAAAGCCTGCATGGCCAATAACATGAAAGCGATAGCCCTGACGGTCCACGGGAAACCAATCTGGCCCACAAGGTTCTCAAACATGATTCTGGTGGCAAGGTCAGCATGTATTTTATACCCGTGTATTAAAGCCGCCCCAGCGATGTCTATACATACGGTAGAACAACGCCTCCGAGACCCGAGCCTGAAGAAGCGAGACCCAAGGCAAGACCCCGTCGTAGCCTGAACCAGGTGGCCACAGATGCCGTCGATGAATGAAATACCATGCCCATACCAATCCCGCTGCAGACAGCTTGTGACAGGATCAGCTGATAGTACTTCGTCGACAGAGACTGCATCATCTGACCGAAGATGTGCAGAAAAGTCCCGACGGCGACCAGAATATTTGGACCGTGGCCATCGAAGACCCTACCGACGAAGGGTGCCGAGGCAGAGAGCGCAAAGAGCTGAATAGAGGATATCCATGAGATGTCACTCGGGGAATAGTCGCGTAATAGGGTACTCTGGTAGTAATCTTGGTAGACGCCGGCGCTAGAGATGAAGCCGTAACTGACAAAGAAGGAGACCCAGGCACCAGCTACCACGAGCCAAGCTCGCCGGCCCCCTTCTGGGAATTCGGACGCGGCATCGGAGACGTTGGTGTTGTCGAAGTTTGTCTCTTGTCGCTTCTCGTCTGCATGTGGTGTATCGCTGCATGAAGCTTCCGCATATGTCTCAGACGTGCGATTCTCGGCGACGCTACTCTGTGTGCTGGCCATGATTACATGAACATGCCTGCATAAACTCGTTGACGGTGGAAGATCAAGCCAACCAGAACAGCCAGAAAGTTTTGAGCTGCATGCGACGCGGGCGTGCAGCTGGTATTTCTAGTCTACATGCATCTCCAGCAGCTCAGAAGTATCTCCTTTTGTGAGCTAGTTCGGTGCACCGCTTACAAAGAGCCACTGACGCCGAAGAGAGCGAGACAGGCCTTAATTCCGGACATGGGCATGATGCCAAAAAAGGTAGACTACACATTTCGTGCAAACATCGAAGGCCGCCGCCGTTAAATCCGATGTTGCCAAGTTTCAGTTTAGTGGTGAAGTCGTACAAGCAGATCGTAAAAGTACCTAGGTACCCTAGGTCGCACAAGCAAGTCGTCGAAGTAGGTCGGTACTACGAAAACAACTCGGCGACATTCATGCAATCGGCAGCACAAGATCACATGTCAGGCTGAGTTAGAGGTACAACTGGAATTCGGTGGCCCCAATAACAACGCGTGTGCCAGACACTGAGTGCCAGACACTGAGTACCAGACACTTATTACAAAACTCGGTACCGGTATTTCCATTCAAAGTGTCCTCTTCCTCTTCTTATTATGTCTCAGCTGGGAGGACATGTCGGTCCTATGCCGAGTTTACTACCTTGCCACAGCTCAAAAGGTCACCCACATGTCCCAAAGCCATCATTTTATAGGCATGTATTCGCCGCCCTGGGGCCCTTCCAAAAGAGGTGCCCCATCCGTCATGGCTGAGATTGAATGATGTCGGCCCATCTGGAGATCCCTGCCTTGGGCGCAACGGCTGACGTGAGAGTCATCGACACGTAAGTCTTTCTTTGCTCTGTGGAACATCCACCGGGCCGTCTTGGTACTTTGGTCATGTGTTAGGGTGATGCAGGACGGCTGAACCATGTCTAAACCGTTCAAAGCAAAACGCTCCTGTTGATCGACCCGGCGCTCTTTGTGCAACCGCAGACCAACGCGCGCATCCGGCCCTTCCATGCGCCCATATACTGCTTCCTCGTCTCCTGTGGCGGCCGACACGTCCTGTTCGACCTGGGTGTGCGCCCGGACTGGGAAGAGTACGCGCCGCGCGTTGTGTCGCTGATCAAGGCCACCACGCAGGTGACAACGACCGGTGTCGACATCGCCCACGTGCTCGACCACGACGCGGGCGACCTGCGTGTACGCTCCAGGGACATTGAGGCCGTCATCTGGTCGCACAACCATTTCGACCACATCGGCAACCCGTCGGTGTTCCCGCCCTCCACCGATCTGGTCGTCGGCCCGGGTGTGAAAGATGCATCGTGGCCCGGCTGGCCGCGTGTCCCGGACGCAAGCGTGCTAGATAGCGACGCGGCGGGCCGAACGGTGAGGGAGATTACGTTCTCCGGTGAAGGGGCTCTGCGCATCGGGAGGTTCGCGGCCTTCGACTACTTTGGCGACGGGTCGTTCTACCTTCTGGACGCTCCCGGCCACGCTGTGGGGCATATGTGCGGGCTGGCACGAGTCCAGTCCTCGCCCACGCCGGCGTTTGTGCTCATGGGTGCAGACGCATGCCATCATCCCGGAGTGCTGCGCCCGTCGCCGCATCTGCCACTGCCCTCTCTGGCCACAGCCGGGTGGGGCCCAGCTCCATGTCCGGGAGAACTGTTGCACGAGTTCGAGCTGGGAAATACTGTGCGGCAGCAGCCCTTCCTGACGCTGCCGCGAAATATGCTATTTCCCGACCACGATGCTGCGCTGGATACGGTATGCAAGCTCCAGGAGTTGGACGAATGTGAGGACGTCTTTATTATCATTGCACATGATGTGTCAATCAGAGATAGCCTTTCCTTCTTCCCAGAAACGATCAACGACTGGAGGGAGCGAGGTATCAAGAGAGAGACACGGTGGAAGTTTTGCGCGGATTTCGAAGTAGGAAACAAGTCCTCAGAAGGGATTCCGAAATAAACCTTGCAAATCAATCATTACATGGAGCTATAGAATTTATAGATCTTCCGTTCTTTACGCTGCGAAGGCGTAGCTGCCCAACATGGCATATATTTGCCAGTACGAGACTTGAGGAGTGTAGACTAAGATATCTGCAACCGACTTGGCAGCCCTCATTCCGCCGCAATCTGCCATGAACTTCAGAATGGCGATGACCCAGGTCCGCATACCCGCCTGCGGGGACAGCTTTCCAGCTAGATATAAGGGGCTCAGTAGGGTGTAACACTGTAGGGTCTGAAGGGGGGTGAACGGAATGCGGTTCTCGGACCGTGCTTCGGGCCAAACAAATTGCGGGACAGATGCGCATATATCGCAGCACAGGTCGCGAACAGAGTCTGAGACTGACGTCCCGCAAGGATCGTCTGCCGGGTCCGAGCAGGAAAGACAGTGCTCCCACGCCAGGTCGGCAAGAAGCAAACGCATGGAACGAATAACATTGCGCACCTGGGCCACAAAATGATCCGTATAGGTATCATAGTAGCCCGCGTAGACTGTTTTGGAGTCGGTGCTTGTGTACATACGTTCAGGTTGCCAGGGGGGTGGGAGGCCCCTCTCCATCTCCACGAGCTGGTCGTCCAGTTTTGTGGCCAGGCGGACCACCTCGCTGGCCGTTGTGTTTCCCAGAGAGACATCGGCCGCGAGATTCACGACGCCGATGACTAGGCCTGTAGCAGCGAACTTGGGGTCCACCCGGTCCACATTCGAGACATTCGTAACTCGGTCCTCACTGAGGGGCGGCATGCCCAGGTACGGCAAGAGCCCCATCCGGAGCTCTTGCAGCTCGGCTGGAACATGCACACCCGCGACAGCACAGCTGATGACGACCGTCATGGCCAACCGAGCAGTCAGACGTCGTGCAGTGGACGACGAATATCTTCGGTGAGGACCTCGGGCACGCACCAAGTCTAGGGCACCGCGGAGGTGGCTCATCCACGGCCCGTCACCAGGATGGTCGCTGCTCGATATGGTATCATGGGGCCGGGGTGCTCGACCCGGTGGCGATCCCACATGGGCGAGCTTTTCGTAGAGGTCCAGCAGGAGTACCGCCTGCAGAGTAGCATCATCATGTAGTTGTTCCACGCCACTGCCTGTAGCGCCAGCTGCAGAAGTGGGTTGCATGGCAGCGTTCATGATGCTAGACAGACGCCGAATGGAGGCAGTGTAGCTCTCGGTGGCCAAGCGCACCAAGGCGGTGGGACGTACGGGTGCAGAACGTGTCTCAATCACAGATCCAGGGGCTTGGTGGTGCTTGACCATGAAGGCCAGGGCGGCCGCATCGACGGCAGCGGAGAGGACGCTGTCGGCCGAGGCGGCAGCATACAGTTGTGCAAGTGCGTCGTGGCTGCGGGAGAAACCGAAGACGTAGTAGGCGAAAAAGGCATGGCGGGCTCGGACTTGCCAGCTCGGAGACAGTGAAGCTGGCAAGGCGTTGCAGTTGCTGTGGCGGCTCAGGACCTTCTGTCGAGCCGAAGCGGTCTCGTCGCGGATGATCAAGGCGCGCGGATCGGGCCAGCCAAAGCAGGCAATGTTCGCACGCCGGCATTGGCCGCACTTGTCGCGTTGGAGATCACACTGCAAACACTCTCGGTCAGGCGTGCTGGAGGGGCTATCAGGAGGGGCTATCAGGTTGGTGACACTGACCCGCAGTTTCCTCTTCCTACAAGGCCGACAGTCGCGCGAGGGTCGACCACGGTTGACCATGGTGAACGATACAAAGGTGTTGCCAAGGAAAGCCAAAGGGAGACCGAACTCGAGGGCTGGACCTTTGAGCATCATATGTCTCTCAGGAGCTACTGCGAATCGGGTAAGCCTTCCGTTGACCTTTATTGCGCACCGGTGTAGATCTGCATGCCCGGCCTGCGCCGAGAGGTGTCCAGGTACCTAGGTATCCTGCACGTCAGTCGGCCGCCCCCACGCGGGACGGACTCCGGAAAGCTAGCCCCTTTAGCAAGAGAAGGACAGGGGGCAGGGGTGCAGCATGTATTAGTTACCTATCTAGGTACCTCCCTAGGTACCTGCCTCAGCTATGATGCCCACCGGATCGCCTGCCTATTGAGGATGAGTAGGACAGGCGGGAAAGAACCGCAGTCGCTACATACCAGATACTTCAGGGCTGGAGTGCAATATAAATCGTCAACAGCCTGCGACTGTTTATCCAACTGACCAAACAGACACTCACCACCTACCCCATCGTCTACTCACTTGTTCACCATGCCTTTCACATACAAGACCATTTTGCTCATCGGGGCCACCTCGGGAATTGGAGCGGGCCTGGCTGACAAGTTCATCGCCGAGGGCTCCAAAGTTATCGCCGTCGGTCGCCGCCAAGATCGTCTGGATGCCTTCGTCAAGAAGCACGGCGATGCGAAAGCTGGCGCCATCAGGTTCGATGTGACAGATAGCGCCGGAATCGACGCTTTCGTTTCCCAGTAGGCCGACTTCCCTTCATTCATGCCTCAGCTGAACACCGGAGCTGATATGCCATGTCTGCCACCCCCAGGGTTCTTAAAAGCTATCCGGCCCTGGACTGTGTCTTTCTGAACTCGGGCATCCAGAGCCAGACACGCCTCTCGCGTCCTGCCGAGTTCGACCTGGCCAAGTTCCACAACGAGATCCATGTCAACTTCACCAGTGTCGTGGACCTGTCCATCAAGTTCCTGCCCCACCTACAGGCTCAAAAGACCCCAACGTCCTTGATCATCACAGGAACGCACCTGGCCATCGTGCCCGCCACTACTATGGCAGCATACTCGGCCTCCAAGGCCGCCCTGACATCATTCGTCGACTGTCTGCGCGAGCAGAACCGTAAGAAGCCTACCAAGATCATCGAGCTTTATCCCCCGGTTGTTCAGAGTAAGTTTTCTTCCCCTGATTCTTGTCTCATGGCGGGACTAAACGCATCGTACAGCGGAACTTCATGATTATATGGGTGAAGAGAGGGGTCGCGCTCTGGGGATGCCGCTCAAAGACTTCACTGAGGTAGCTTTCAAGGAGCTGATCAAGGGGGATGACCTGATTGTCGTTGGTTCCATCGCAACCGAGCCGCGGGAGACATACATGGAGCTTGTGGATAAGCGCCGCAACATCTTCAACAAGCTGTCAGGGGCCATGTTGTCGCACTTTGAGCTTTGAGTGGCCTGTTTGGTAGGGTTCATCACATGAGTCACAGCTGATATTGGGTTTCCTTGCCATGTAAGAATATCTAAGGCTAGATGGTCCGGTAAATTATCTTGAAACTCGTGACGCTATGGTGTGAGGCGGGCCAGAACAAATTTGGAACTGGAGAATACTTTTATAGCTCTCATATCTACTTATTGGATCCATTTCAATCAACGACATTGCTTCAGTCCACCTACAAGACGCACTCAGGCTACTTGGAGATTGGAGACCTCCCGTAGAATTTCTTATGGAGTACTCTGATCAGTAGACTGAAGCTGGGAGAATCTACATCGAACGCCGTCACCTTGCTCATGGAACCATCATTGGCAATTTCGACAAAGATTCACAACCCAAAGTTTGCGTGGTGAGATGGCAACAACCTGACCAAGACCTCACAATATAAGTGACTATCTTTACTAGCTGTCTTCCAAACTTTTACGGCATGATCAAGATTTCCATTGATTTCACTTATATAAGAGGCATGGGCTTCTTTCGCCAATGAATACGGTAGGTATCAGGAGAGGCAACTGATATTTTCGAGGTCTGTGTACCTTCACTTCTGAAAAAGTTGATGGTTGAAAATGATTGCTAGTTACCAGTAGGCACCGCCTCAATAATGCTCTGCACCGCCAGAGGCGACGACCAGATCTTGACCACATCGAACCCAGCCGCTTTAAGCAGGGCACGCCAGTGCGTCTCGGTTCGCTCCACCCCCGCGACCTTGACCATCATAGTGAGATCGTATGCCGTGGCGTGCGGGTGTGCCCTTGTCTCCTGCAGCACGTGGTCATGGATAAGCAACTTACTGTACCCGTGCTTGAGCGCGGCACGCTGGTTCTTGAGAATTCCCAGTGCGGGCTCGTCTGACCAGTCGTGGAGTACCCCGTGCATGTAGTATATCCGCGCGTCTGCGATAAGCGTGTCAGTGAGACCAAACTCTATAGAACACCTTGGTTCGGTATACTTTGCTCGGTAGCAACGGAGCGGGGAATCAGGTCTCACTTACCTCTGATAGGTTGAGGAGTAAAGAAGTCATACTCCATCTTGTTGACTGGATCTGGACACTTGGATATCTTTACTACACTCGCACGATCCTGGAGGTACAGCTGGGCCGCCCTGTCAGGGTAGGCAGCACGGAACCGATCCAGGTCGTGGCCGACGTTCCCGCCGATATCCACCACGAGCGGTCCTACGCCTTGTCCCCCAGCAGCAACGATGCTCTCGTGCGGATAAATATCCAACCAGCTCGCTTGGTGTGCCATGACTCCACCCATGACGTGGTTGAAGCTCGCTCCCTCGCGTGGGTGCGCGTTGTAATAGGCGAACAAGTCGCCGCCGCTCCACCCCGTAGCCGCATGGAAGACGCCGTTGGCGGGGTCTTTCGGCGCCTTGTAGGCGTTTTTGGATAACCACGGTGGCAGAGTCTGGAAGCAAGGGATTATAGCATCGTACCTTCGTGCGGCGTGTTAGCCAGCGGCCAGAGAGTTGACGTTCCATGCGAAGAGCAAGTGCTTATTATAGGACGTTTAGTATCACTCACAGATAATTGATCCATTCGCCGAACACGGGTTGGACAAGCGATTGACTGAACGCGGTGGGCTTGAAAACGTCAGACGAGGTCTCCTCCAGCATGTTGTTCGCGGCCAAGTGCCGAAGCAGACGGGCTTTTTGTCCACGCAGGTCAGCAGTAGTTACGTTTTGCAGAAAGAACAATATGACAAGTTGATGAAGGGATACGGACAGAGAAGTGCAGCATCAGCATTCACCAATTCTGCCAACTCTATGGCCGTCATCTCAATGTTGCCTCGCCCATGCCATTTTTCGAACAGATTTAAGTCCTTTGAGACTTTGAGGGCTGCTCCCAGAGCAGGCTGGGTTAATACAAGCACGTGTTAGCCCTCTGTACAGATAACGGCCAGTAGAAATCGTCAGGCTACTTACTTGGCCCATGCAGAGGCGTACAATTGTCTCCCATGGTGTTTCAAGCTGGGCAACGAGGACCCAAAGAGATTGTAACGCTTGTGCTCTCTCACCGTCATTGGCGAATGACTCCTGAGTCACGCCCGCAGACAGCTCCAATATCTTTTCGAGGTTTGATCTCCCCGAGAACCTTTCGCTGCCATTGGCTGACTGTACCTGCGACATCCTGCAAATGGCACTTGCAATTCTCCCAACTTCGAATAACGACGCTCTTCCGCAGCCCGGAAATGCCACAGTTTACCAATCAATATTTCAGGGCGGGAACACCCAGAGCTGGGTTTATATTATGGCAGCCATGCTTAATGTCCGACACTCGGTACATTCCCTGATTTTGTAATCACCTGGGCAGATAGATACATCCAATGATTAGTACAGCACGGACACTCTGATCTCGTCAGCACCAAGTAAGCCCAGCCAATCCCGACACCGAGTAAAATTCAAGCTGGTCTTTGGTGCCGAGTAACATCCTCGCGAGCGCGTCCCTAGAAAAGCTGGCACTATTTGGACGACTGCATCAACAGTGCTGGTAGGCATCTGCGAGTACCTAAAGCCACGATGGGATTGACCGGAGTCGTGAGGGATTGGCCAACATTGGTCCAGTCTGGGTTGGAACAGAAAGCTTCATTGATGACAACTTTTATGGCGTTTGTCATCTTGCTTTTCACCTCCCTTATCGGCGGACTGCTCGCTGTCGCCTCATGGAATCTCTTCTTACACCCCCTGGCCGGGTTCCCAGGCCCCCTTCTCGGCCGGATCTCTCCGGTGTACATGTACATCGTGAGCTACCTGGGCGTCGAGGGTCGCGTACTTCGAGACTTGCACGAGCGATACCAATCCGAGGTTGTGCGCGTGGCGCCCGGCTCTGTGTCCATCTCCAACAGCGCCGCTATCCGTGACATATACGTCAGCGGAGGCGGGTTCATGAAAGATGCTCGATATTCAAACTTCGACCTCGGCCCAGTCGTATCCGTCTTCTCCTCTCGGGACACTCGATACCGCGATGTGCGTGCGAAAGCGGTCGCTCCCCTCTTTTCTCCTGCACGGCTGCGAGCCGCGAGCCGCCCGGGAGGTGTCATCACCCAGTCCATTGCCGCCTTTGTGAACCAATTGCAGGAATTCCGGCACGGATCTCTGAGGATCGACATTTTGGATTGGAGTGCCCGACTCGCCATGGACGTCACCTCATCGTACCTCCTGGGAAGGGCATATGGCGGCTTGACTGAACATGCGCACCTGCGAGTGCAAGAACGACGGGATACACACTTGAGCGCCAATCCTTTCATAGCGGCGATCGTGCGTTTTGGCCGCTTTTCGTTGCTTCCCAACCGGGTCTTCAAGCTCGCATATGCACTATCCAGCTGGCTGAGTGCTAGCGAAGTGGTCACAAAGAGCGCAACGCAGCTGAATCACTTCGTGTCTGAGATTGTTCAGGCGACAGATTCGAATCCAATGAGAAAGAGTGAGGGCACCTATCAAGCCCGCTTGATTGATGCTGGCATCGATCAGGCCGAGGCGGGCGCCCAGGCCAAAGCCGTCTTATTCGCAGGCGCAGACTCCATTGCCGTCATGCTGGCTACTATTCTTTTCCATATCACCCGCAACCGCGATGTACAGCAACTTCTCGAGCGCGAGGCAAGGGACTGTGGGGATGCTGTTGACGGAGATGCCGCTTCGACCAGGCCATACCTGCGCGCCGTGGTAAAAGAAGGGCTGCGCCTGGGCATGACAAACCCAACCCGCATGACCCGTATCGTCCCGGACTCGGGTTTCTGCCTGGGTGAAACATTCATGGCCCCCGGTTCTATCGTTGGGTGCTCTCCGGCTGTGCTGCATCACGATAGCGAGGTCTTTCCCGACCCATTTTTATTCCGGCCGGAGAGGTGGCTTGATGGGGCGGATGGTGAAGGACTGCGGCGCCCAAACATGGAAAGGAACATGATACCATACGGCGTGGGATTGCGCGCGTGCCTGGGGAAGAATCTAGCGCAGCAACTGCTCCATCATGCCGTTGCCTCCGTGATCGAAAGCGGTGTGCTAGGAGGTGCAAGGACCTGCCAAGACAAGATCGAGTTGATCGAGTGGTTCAACGCAGAGATCAAAGGACACAAATTAGAGATAGAATGGTAGGTCAAGAAGAGTTCCAATTTACTTCTGAGGCACACACGCCTCATTAATCACCCTTCCAGAGTCCTGCAAACACGGTCATTGTTGCCGCTTTGGTATCTTGTGAGCATTTACATCTCGCGTCTCATATTTCGTTTCGACCTTCTGATCACCTGAACGACCGAACAAGGCTGTCAATTTTCTGAGCTGCCGGACAATTCGCAATTGAATGGAATAAAAGTACTTGGTAGCATTTGCGTCGGCTTATGTGGGCTGGTTATTACCTTGATAGATCCACCGCAGTGAACAATGTTGTGCATGATCGATGTCTCATCCTCCTCCCTGCTGCTGGGCGGCGACCAGACTATACTGTCTATAGACCTTCGAACTGGTTTTAATCCTCCATTTTCTCGGGTACAATAGTATTTGAATGAGAATAGGCCCTTTTGTGCTGTATCTCTTGCCTCGGCCTCTGGTGACGCCGAGGCTCTTGTATTGTTCACGGAACTGCGTTCTAATCTATCTCTATAAGAAGCAACTTGCGAGAAAACGAGAAAGGAAACTGATAGTACTGTGGCGTAGAAGCTCAAATATTGTGAGAAAAGGCCTCAAATACAGGCTGGCTGGAGGCCCGCCGACCTGCATGCACAACATTTGAACCGTTGATGTCCTACTCTTGACTGTGCTGTTATCCAACTAATTGCTCCATTCTACCCAATGAAAACAATGAAATGATCTAATACGGCGTGAAGAAATGAAGAAACTTATATCTCCTTCGACATCTTTGGAATGTCAAATTATCTTTAGCGTCCAGCCTTGATGTCGTCGGCGATTTTCTCTGCCAGTGAATCTTTTGCGTCACATCGTTAGTGTTCGTACACGGTAGAAGATCGGATTACAGAGCATAAAGAAAATGAGGACAGGAAAGACTTACAAATCGTAATCTGGGGACCGGGACCAGGGGGTAAAAATGGAAGAATGGAGGCATCAACCACGCGGACTAGAGATCAATCACTGTTAATACATGCTGCTCAAATCCTAAGGGATAATGCTAGGTATTTATTGTCGTGTATTTCAGCGGGGAGTGATGCTCACGATTCTTGGTGCCAAAGACTTTGCCTGTCGAGTCCACGACAGCCTTTGGATCATCCGCCTTCCCCATGGGGCAGGTCGCAGATGCATGGTACAAGACGCCAATACTAGTCGAGATATATTCAATGATCTCTTCGTCGGTCTGCACCTGTGGTCCGGGATAGAACTCCTCCCCAATCAGGATAGGCTCCATCTCGTCGGTACCCAAGATCTCCCTCGCACGTCTGAAGACGGCAACCATGACTTCTCGGTCGCGGGAGTCCGTAAGCCAAGCTGGATTGATGAGCGGTGGGTCAGACATGGAAGCCGACGATATGGTGACGTTTCCTCGCGACTGCGGGACTTGCAGCACGCCGAGGAGAGTTCCATAGTTCGCGCCGGGTATTGTCGCTGGCAGGTCCGGGGACGCAGCATTCGGGGTGTTTTGATTGCCGGTGAAGGCGGGAAGGACAAGAAACTCCACATCTGGCCAGTCTTCAGGGAAAGACGCCAACGCTTCCTGTGCTGCGCTGCTCATGTTGGCGGTATACGCAGCGGGGAGTTTCTCCAGAGCTACGAAATCGCCGCCGGGATTTGTCAGGGGGCCCGTCCTATTGGTTGCGAATTCTTCAGTTGCCAGGGTAAAACTGTCTCCCTGAGTGGTCGTAGTTTCAGTGACCAAGTCGGCCTGATATGTGATGCCGAACATGACGTGGTCGTTCATACCCTGTCCTACTCCGGGCAAGTCTGCCACCACAGCAATATCGTGTTGGTCCAGGACGTCGGCCGGTCCAACCCCAGAAACCATCAGGAGCTGCGGGCTCTGGAAAGCACCGGCGGAGATGATGACCTCTTTGGCAGCAGAAATCTGATAAGTCGTCGATCCTGTCGTAACTACTACTCCCTTGGCACTCTTGTGTCGGTCAAATAACACTTTCTCCGCCAGTGTTCCGTTTAGAACGACGAGGTTCGACCGATGCTGCGCCGGCCGTAAATATGCCGACTCGGCCGATGCTCGTAGACCCGTAGTGCCATCGATTGTGTTGATCTGGAACGTGGCACCGCTCAGAGTCCCGTCAGTCAGAGCGCCTCTTGGTTGAATTCCCACAGCTTCAAGGCCTCGAGCCACCCAGGTACTCCAGCTCTGAGCAAAAGTCGGGAATGACACTCCTAGTGGCCCTCCCTTGCCTAGGGTGCTGAGATCAAAAGTCGGGGTGGCGTTGGCATAACGATCGTCTATCCTGCCCGTTTCAAAGTTCATGCTCTTGCGGTAATACCTCGAGAAGTTTGGGTACGTGTAAGACTGATCGTCTACCGTGTCGGCCCACATTTGAAATGCACCATGCGATGATTGGCTGTACGCCATATAATTCACAAGAGTACATCCGCCAAGCTGGATTCAGGAAGCGGCCCGAGCCGAGCCGGAATGGTTAGAACGATCAATGCTACCAATGACACCAGAGAGGGATGACTCGCTGTGGGTGACTTACAGCTTTGGCCCGAATGTAGTCCGTGGTGGAACCATTGAGGATCTGCAAGCCAATCTGGGTAAGCAACTCTCCGCTTTCCTTGCCAGATTGAAACAGACTCACATATTGTGGAGTGGTGTTGAAGCCCCATTCTAGCTCGGCTATCGCGGGAGGTGGCGGCGTGATCAGATAATTGAAGTCCAATCCCGGGACGTCGCTAATGTTTCCAATAACATTGTTTGCGTAGCCCCCGGCTTCGATCAGGACTGCCGTCACAGATGTGTCCTCGGTGAGACGGTTGGCTAGGACTAGGCCTGCAGGACCTCCGCCAACGATCACGTAGTCGAAGGTCTGGTTCCGAATGCTTCGAGCACTGGCGTACTGGCAATGGATTGCGGCGACAGCCCAACCCAGCTGCAGGAGATTGACACGCATTATGCAAAATGACGTTACAGTGAATCAAACTACTCTAAGGCTATGATGATCAGATGCAGCTCTTTGGTCGTCATGCTTTCAGAACCAGTCAACGCCGGACACGCGGTTATATCTGCATTTCTTGATATGCAGGGCTAACCTGACCATGCAGTGAAATATTCCACGCCTCGTTCAGCCTCACGATAGGATTTACTCGCTCAGCCTCACCGGAGGATTTACTCGGTGCTGGGCGGGAGGATTCCTCAGCTGAGGCGGATTGTACCATGCGTGGCGACGAGACATTCTACCACGGGATCACAATCTACTAAGAATGCTCGGAATTGTCAGGCTCACAAATTTGAGCTGAAATTGTGGCGAAAGAATTCTGAAGATGGTCAGATGAGATATTTTAGGGTAAAGAGAAGAAGTGTCGTAGTCACTGGTCACCCTGATAGGTGGGCCCTCAAGACTAAATTGTCTCTAGGCCTAACAAGCTATTCTCTTAATGACTAAGACTATGACAGATATCTTTATGCTTTGGAACATCCTCTGATGTGGGTGACCCAGCTTCCGCCCACCCCCGATTCTGCCCATCATTTCCTCTAAATGTCACGGAGGGTGACCGCTACATCATAGCCACGCCGTGTCCCTACCGAACGGTACAGGATTTCAGAACGTAATGGACTCCTCAGTGTAGTCTATGTAGACATGCCATCACAAACATATGGTAGACAATATTGGGAAAACAGTGAGGTCCGGAGGTCCTGGCAGGACGAAGCTGGGCTCTCTGCAGAAATGTGCAGAGGGCAGCCCAGCAAGTGACCAAACCGGGACCAATCATTTCCTTACTGTATCATCCAGAAATCAAAATCAATGCAGCCCGGCTCGTCTGCTTACTGCCCGTCCTTCATGGCTAGAATGCAAGAGGCTTACTGCATAATTCATATCTTTTAAATACAGAGAATTGGGTTTGTGGCTTTAGTTACAGCGAAAGCTAGAAAATATCCATATTGGCTTTATTTTGTTTCTACACACTCTGACCCTACGTAGAGATTCAATTCTAGACTTCTAAACTTCCTACACAGAACTCTCTCGCGGTCTCTGAATCTGCGCATAGAGCCCTTTCTGCTTGAAGAACCAAATATTTTCGACTTGGAATGCTTCGGGGTCCAATATTCTGATCTGTAGTATTGGAGAGCATTACGAGTCAGCACAATTTCCAGTGAATTTAAAACGTAAGATAGGGGGCTGCCCTACATCATAATTCATGACTAGAAAGGAAATCAGCTTCTTGACTTCTACTAGACCCAGTGCCTTCCCAAGACACACTCGGCGACCTGCACCAAACTGTAGGACATGTTAGTGAAGCATTGCCCAGAACGGGTGTCGAACTTACTGTCAAAACGCCTCTTTCCAGTCGCTTTCTGTTCTCCTCGTTGCCAAGCCAACGTTCAGGTCGCCATAACTCAGCATCGTCCCCAAACCATCCCTTGTGTCTGTTCACAACGTATGGGCTGCCACCAACTACAGTTCCGCCGGGCAAAGGGACGCCGAGGACCTCGACGCCTTCTCTGGGTGTGACTCGCTCAAAAGGCAATGCAAAGGGCGGATGTAGCCGTGAAGCCTCTTGCACGCAGGCGTCGAGGTATGGAAGATCGCGGATCTCCGAGAGCCGCGGAAATGGAAGCGTCAAATCTGCGCCTTGAAGCTCAGACCGGAGAGACTCCAAGGTTCTTGGGTTCGCGAGAAGATGATATAGACAAGTGCGCATCACTGTGCCAACACTGTCAGAACCCGCGGTCACATTTGAGAAGGTCCAAGCTGTCGAAGCCCTGAATTCCGAAAAGGAAAATGTCAGCTTGTCTTGGATATTCCCGTCCAACGTTTTGACCTTACCACGGTGGCAGTTCTTTTTGTGTCTCCTGAAGTCGAAGAAAATGTGAGAGAAAATCTTCGTGAGTTGGTTCCTTGGCAGAACCTGATGCCTTCCCGCTTGCGAGTTGTTCTTGACGCTCTTTCATCACAGATCCGACGAATTGCATGATTCCAAGTCCCGGCGCAGGTCTGATAGAATCTACGATGCGGTTCTTGTATAATATCCTGTCCAGCCAAAACATCTGCGTCATCTACAAGCACAATTAGATTTATACGGGGCTTTCTCGAGGGATTCGTTTGGTCACCTACAGGTGCTACCGTTTTCATGAAACTTTGTATGGCATTCAACATGCCGCCAACATCCCGGCCCTCTTCGATGAATCCGTAGCCCTTCGAAAATGTCATGGTCCCCATGACTTCGAACGCAAAAAACTGACACCAGTCTCCCAGGTCAAAGGTTTCTCCCGTGCTTGCAAAACGCGAGTCGAGCTGGCGCTGGAGCGCAACCAAGACACCATCGATCAGGCTCTCGAGTTTTGACACATTGCTAAGAGAGTATAACGGGGCGATGGGATTCTTGATCTGTTTGTGAAGTGCCTCGTCCTGCGAGTTGAAAACAGCTACCAGGGGGGAACTGTTGCGCTGATAAGGTCTGAGTACAGCATAAAAGTCTCCCTACACATATCAACGTCAGTACTATTTATGATTCTGAAATATTGTTGCTCAGATGGCACGAGATTAGCGAGTTTGTTGCATCTCGAGTTTTCATACCTTGGGAAAACCGGCCCTCATGGGATAGACTGTCGGAATTGCCGCTGGGTCTCGAAAAATGACCGTTTTGGGGCCAATGCGCACCACTTCACCATACTTCTCGTGCATCTGCTGGTGTATCAGGTGCGCCTTCTTTGTCCTTACCCAAAACAACCTCGGAAAATCAGATATACTGGCCCAGAAAGGGCCTGGGATGTGTCTTAGTCGCTGCCACGAGCGAAACACCTGAGCGAACCCGATAGTCAACGCCGTGAAGATCAGTATGAACACCAGTTGACGAAGTCTGATGACATCTTCAGGTTTCGTGTCCCAAGAGATCATTATGCTAATGTCTGGCAGCTTTTGGTCCTTTGGTGTGTCTATTTTCCGAGGTTTCTCTGGCGTAATCAAGTCGGCTACACTGAATCCCATCAATGGGATCTGGGACAAAAACACATCGGGGTGCCCAGGGTACCTTTCATAATCTGACTGACAACTTGGGGTCAGCTTACGGCATATCGTGGCGCATGCCAAACGCAATGATTCACCAAGTGAATCGTCTTCAGGTTTACTCGGCGACAATACCCGGGAACAGTACTCGGCATCGATGCCTGGTAGTAGCACGTGAGTATCAAACGCGTTGGTGAAAAGCACACGACTAAGCAGGAAAGATACCTATGGTACTTTACTTCAACACACCAATATCTGTACAGATCCCTGTCTGATCAACATGAACAAGACGACAACATAATTAGGTGAGCAAATCGCGCGGTAACACCAAGAAAGCTTCAAGATGGCATGATGACAGCTTACACCCGGGACCAAGCAGAGGTGTAGAGGAAAACCTATTGCAAGTTTAGGCTGTCTGAGATAAACAACAGAGACATAGACAAAAGACTAATAATAAATAGCCGCCCCCAATGTTATGGGGAAAGGCCGAAATCAAATGAATACAAGCTGATGTCATCAATCGTCTAAGCTTATTCCCAAGTACGAAGCGAGAGATTGATTCTTAAAATACGACTTCCAAATCATATCCACACCTGCTCCGTGGAACCCTGCCCCAATAGTACTTCACATTCTGGGTAACACCGAGTTCTTCCTCAATGTCCGCGAATACTGCTGTGCTTTTGTTTGGACCTCAAGAGACGTCATGGAGCCAAAGAGACCTCGAGGCTCTCCAGATGAAGCTGCGGGACAAGGGATCTCTGGAGTTCCTGAAGAACGCTATCGAGAACCTCCCGTCCCTCGAGCTGGTCTTCAAACGGCATCTTGGCATCAGCGAACCTGGTGGAGGGGCATTCGACGCTCTGCTTCAACTCCGCGACTTTGCCGCTGGGCGGATTGACCTGCAGACCTGGGGAGGTGCCTTGAGTAACACTCAACAAGCCTCATTGACGCTCGTGTGCCATATCATCGATTTCATCGATTGGGCGTCGTCATGTAACTCGGTCTCAGATCTACCTTCCTTTGAAGATGCACATGGGTTTTGTATTGGATTCCTCTCAGCCGCAGCGGTCGCGTCAGCGACTACCTGGCATGAGCTGGAGCTAAATGCCGTTCGTGCTTTGCGGCTTGCCGCTTGCATCGGCGCGATCGTCGATGCCGAAGCCGCGGCAAACTTGAAGGCCACAGCCGTCCATGTCAAATGGAAGACAGACTCGCAACGGAAATTTCTCGATACCCTTGTACAAGACTCTACAGACGTGAGATGAGTCCGCTTTTCTTTGAACTAGTCAAGATTTCCGGCCAGTCTAACGCTTGCAGCAGGCTTATGTGTCATGCTGGACAGATGATACAGCGGCTACAGTGACGGTGCCGAAGGACTACGAAGCCTACTTTCGTAAACAGCTCAGTGAAAACAAGATCCTGAATCAGCTCATTGGCCTTGAAGGACGCTTCCACAGCCCAATCCACGAGGATGTCGCCACCAGACTCCGAAAAGCTTGTGCTACCACTGATGATCTGCGTCTGCCCCGGGCAGAGATGGTCCGGGTACCATTGAGGAGCACTGCAGACACCGAAGTCATCAAAGCCGGGTGGCTGAGCGATATAGCTGTTGATGTGTCACTTTGCAAGTGTGCTCATTGGTTCCAAACTGTCAAAGAGGCCACCCAACAGCGCGTGAACTCGAACAGACCCATTCAGTTCGTACCCATCGGCAGGAGTGCCCGAGTGCCAACATCAGTACGCGAGAGCACAAGTCACTCGCTTCCGACGCTTCAACCAGCCGAGGAGATCGCTGTCGTTGGATTGGCGTGTCGCTTCCCACAGTCAGATGATGCCAAAGACTTCTGGAGGCTCATAGAGTCGGGGTCAAGTGCCACTTCTGAAGTTCCTCGTGATCGATTCGATCCTTCCCACGTCAGTCGCGGCCCGAAGTTGCCGAATTATTATGGCAACTTCTTGCGGGAACCAGCTGCATTCGACCACCGATTCTTTGGTATTTCCGGACGAGAGGCAAAATCCATGGATCCTCAGCAGCGCCTGACTCTGCAAGTGGCATACGAGGCCGTCGAGTCTTCTGGGTACTACTCCAGGCCGGAGAGCCGACGAGAAAAGGATGTGGGAGTGTACCTTGGCGTCGGCGCTGTAGACTACGAAGCCAACGTGGCGGGCGAGGACGCCGGCGCCTTCTCCGCCACCGGGACTTTACGCGCCTTCATCAGTGGGCGAGTGAACCACTTCTTTGGCTGGTCAGGACCTTCCATCACCTTCGACACCGCCTGTTCTTCCTCCGCTGTGGCGATACATTCGGCATGCAAGGTCAGTTCAGCCACTTCCTTATACCTCAAATACTGGTTCTAGGTTTCAAATTTTGTGGAGAATTAACATGTTTCTCTTTTGGCATGGTATAGGCTCTTCTCGCCAAAGAATGTGCCATGGCCGTTGCAGGTGGCGTTAACGTCATCACGAGTCCCAGCCTCCATCAGAACCTAGCCGCGGCCTCGTTTCTCAACCCTGAAGGCTCTTCGAAAGCATTCGATGCATCCGCAAATGGATACTGCCGCGGAGAGGGCGCCGGCCTTCTGGTCCTGAAGCCCCTCTCATGCGCCCTTGCGGACGACGACCTAATAATTGGTGTCATTTCCGGCTCGGCTGTGAACCAAGGCTCCAATTCGAGCCCAATCACAGTTCCACATGCCGACTCTCAACGTGCGTTGTACCAAAAGGCTTTGGCGACAGGTAATATAGACCCTGCCGAAGTAACGTATGTTGAGGCGCATGGCACAGGTGAGCACATGATACCCCCCTAGTGGCTTGGAGTTTCCCTTGCAATGGGACCGACTGACTTACAAACATGATCGAAGGTACACAAGTGGGCGACCCAATCGAGTACGAAAGCGTGCGCTCCACGTTTGCAAGCCCCCGACGCAAGGACCAACTGTTCCTAGGGTCTGGTGAGTACCTGTCTCCCATCAGCTTTGATTATCATGAGCTATTAGGCTGACTGAAACTAGTCAAGGACTCCATTGGGCATACTGAAGCTGCATCGGGGGTCGCGGGGGTAATCAAATCACTTCTCATGATGACCCATCGGATCATCCCAAGACAGGCCAACTTCAAGACGCTCAATCCTCGCATTACTTCTCCGAACGAAGACCTGATCAAGGTCCCAACTACGAATCAAGAATGGACCCCAGGGAAACGCGGTCGCCTTGTTGCTCTCGTTAACAATTACGGCGCTGCTGGTAGTAATGCGGCTATTGTCTTGCGTCAGCACGTTGGCGCCAATGAATCGAGGAAAACCTTGTTCACTAAGCACACCTATCCTATACTCCTGGCAGCAAAAACTCATAAAAGCTTGCTTGCATATCTCGCCTCTTTGAAGGCTCTCAAAGTTGATGATGGCCAGGATCCGAGCAATCTCATGGTCTTGCAATTAGCACATGCGATCAATCGAAGAAGCAATCCGGCTTTTGAATACCGGCTGGCGCTCCAAGCCCACGACGCAGAATCATGGAATGCAGCAATTCACAGCGCTGTTGCTCCGCCTACGAAGACTCAGCTGGCTCCCCAAAAGCCCGTCGTTCTATGCTTTGGGGGCCAGACGGGAAAACGCCCAAGGATTTCCAGGAATCTGTACGAAAGCTGTGCGCCGTTCCGAAAACATCTGGTAGGTTGCGTCCAAGCGGCTCCTGGTGGCTACTCGCTGACTTCCAATCCAGGATGCCTGCGCTGATATATGCGCCGAACTGCACATAGAACAGCTGCTCCCAAGCATGTTGGATCAACAGCAAGTGAACGTCAGCGAGGACATTGTGGCACTACAGTGTTGTCTATTCATGCAGCAATACGCCAGTGCCATGACATGGCTCGACTGTGGGCTGCAAGTAGACGCAATTATTGGACATAGCTTCGGGCAACTCACTGCGCTATGTGTGGCCGGGTCGCTGTCACTGCAAGATGCGATCTACTTCATTGCGGGCCGCGCTCGTCTCATGCGTGATGCATGGCAAGGTGAACGTGGAACTATGTTATCAGTGGAGTGCGACCCTGACTGGTTCAAAACCAGGGTTGAGCTTCTCAATAACGAGCACGGTACTTGTGTCAGTGTCGCATGCTATAACGGACCTTCCAGCTTTGTGGCTGCTGGAGACACTGCCTCCATTGCCCGGCTTGAGGAAGCACTTCGAGAGCAGAGACAGGATGAGGGCGCGGGCCAGCATTTTGCCTCGAAGGTGAAGACCACGAGGCTTGAGAGCAGCCACGCATTCCATTCGCACTTGACGGACAGCATACTGCCGGCCTTGGAGGACCTCGCAAAGTCTATCGAGATACGCTCCCCGCGAATCTATGTCGAGACCTGTTCTGAGGGCGGCCCATGGTCAAAGTACGGCGCTACCGAGCTTGTGCAACACACTCGTAGGCCTGTCTTCTTCCACGACGCGGTGCAACGTCTTGAAGACCGTCTCGAGCAAGGAGTCATCTGGCTCGAGGCTGGGTCTAATACGCCAATCATCCCGATGACACGCCGCATCGTCAACCTCGATAAGGAACACACGCTTCTTCCGGTAGATGATCTCGGTGGCGATGCTGCCGCGCAGAATGTGGCCGATATAACCTGCAAACTATGGGTGGCCGGCAAGGGCCGCCATGATTGGGTTTCCTATGCTACATATCATGAAGATTCTAATGCGGCATGCAGGGCGATCTTGAGTTCTCCTCCTTACCAGTTTGACACTGCTGAGCATTGGATACAGTACAAGGCACCTGGGGCGGGAGTACAGCAACAGGTCCCAGACCCAGAGCTACAATCCTTTTCCGAACCTCCTCTGATCCAACATTACAAGAAGGACAACGATGGAAGTTTGTTCGCAGTCAACACCGCAAGTCAAATCTTCCAACTTGCAGCTCGTGGCCATGCTGTCGCCGGGCAAAGCTTATGCCCGGCCTCGATGTACTGCGAGTTGGCTACGAGGTGTTGTGCAGCTCTCAATGGAGACGACCCTGTTGATCCTCCAAAGTCTCTACTGCCACATATCCAAGATCTGACCATGTCGGCGCCTTTGGGGCTCAGCCCCGATTCATCCGTATGGCTCCGTATATCAGGGTCTGGCGGATCGGGAGAAGAGCTTGCATTCGCAATCTTCTCTCGATCCACGAGAGGCATTGATACGGAACACGCAAGAGGTGCCGTCTCTATGCTTACAACAGAGGATAAAAGCATGGAGAGTCGAATCCGCCTCCTCACGCGGCTCGCAAGAGACCCCAGTCGCGCAGCGAAGCTGCTATCTTCTCATCATGAGGGTGTCAGCGGAAACATGGTGTATCGTGTGTTTGACGAAGTTGTCACTTATGCAGACTACTATCGTGGGGTACAACAGGTCACCGGCTCATACAGCGAATCAGCTGGTCGTGTAAGCCTGCCTGCACCCGGCGGTTTTCCCTTGCAGGATCGCGGATTGTGCGACGCGATCGCATTAGACAACTTCCTCCAGGTTGCTGGCATACACGTCAACTGTTTGTCTGAACGCCCAGAAGGTTGTGTCTTCATGTGTGTCAGAGTCGACGAGGTGTTGTTCGCGCCAGAGTATGTTAGGAGCATGAATCAGGCGGACGAGCACTCTTGGGTAGTTCATTCACGCTACGATGCCGTGGAGGACTATAGTACCAAGGCCCCGACGACGATCATCAACAACATATTTGTGTATGATGATACGTCAAAGAATCTAGTCGTCGGCATTATTGGGGCCACCTTCCAGAGCGTGCCGTTCAAATCTGTCATGCGAAACCTTGCCCGACTGAGTAAGCCGGGTTCTGACTCTCCAGGACTGACGAGACTCAAAGTGCAGGACAAGGATATCCATCAAAGCGACTCTGGGTACCAAACATCAACACTCCTCACACCATCGGAAGAACCGGCGTCGCCCACCTCACCGCTTCCACGAAGTGGTGAAACTGCACGCCAACCTGAAGAACATGACAGTCAGCAACAAGTGCTACATCGACTTCGAGACATGATAGCCAATATCATCGAGATGCCCATGGAAGAGGTATTGCCTACTTCAAAATTGGAGACCCTTGGCATTGACTCGCTGCTCGTTACTGAGGTTACGACAGAGATCGAGAAGCACTTCGGCGTTTCCGTCGGCAGAGACACCGTTCTTGGAGTGGAATCTGTCTCAGACTTGAGTCGTTGCATATTCCCAGTGGGAGAAGCCAATGACAGATCAAGAAGAAACGCAAATGAGGAGAAAGGCAAGCTGGACGATGCTTCGCAAGTTGCCAGTGATACAAGGCCCAAGGCAGGTCCACGCAAGAATGAGACCGAAAACAGCAGCAGCACCGGCGGACCCAAAGCAGCCACGTCAAGCATCGCAAAGGCATTCGCCAAGATTGAAGACAGATATGATGAAATTGCCCAGGAGACCGGCTTTTCCGGGTTCTATACACAAGTCTACCCCCTCCAATCGGAGTTGGTAGTTCTGTACATCGTCGAGGCATTTGCATCACTTGGATGCGACTTGAGGGGTATGGCAACTGGTGCACTTGTGCCAACAATACAGGCAATGCCAAAGCACAAAAAGCTCGTACCCCAGCTGTACAGGATCCTTGAGAAATCCGGTCTCATTCTACAAAGCCCAGGGGGTCAAGAATTTCATCGTACACCTCAAGGCATACCAGAAACTTCCGCCTCTTCTCGCTACGAAGCGCTGCTCTCACTCTTCCCAGCACATGCATCCGAGACCAAACTTCTTGCCACAACAGGGCCATACCTGGCAGAATGCTTGTCGGGTACCAAGGATCCCATAGACCTCATATTTGGGACTGCTGCCGCCCGCCTGCTGTTGGAGGATGTGTACGCAAATGCACCGATGTTCTTAAGCGGGACGCATCAGCTATGTCGCCTTCTATGCCAAGTCGTCACTGCTGCTGCCGATTTCAGAGGTCGAGATCAAGTTCGCATCCTGGAGATCGGCGCAGGCACGGGAGGGACAACTCGATACCTCCTTGAGGCGTTGACTGCAAGCCAGGCCGGTGTTGATGTCGTATATACCTTCACAGACCTCTCTTCGTCGCTTGTGGCTGCTGCGAAGCGTAAGTTCGCGAAGTACACGAAACAGCCGGGGTTTCACATGGAATTTTCCGTTCTAGACCTCGAGGCTGAGACATTGCCACAATGGGCTCTCGACAGTTTCGACATAGTGGTTTCGACCAACTGCGTGCATGCTACTCGTGATTTGGCGCGGTCAACGAGTAACATCAATTCCATGTTGCGAACCGACCACGAAGCCATGCTCTGTCTCGTTGAACTGATGCCGACAGACCTGTACTGGTTCGACCTCGTCTTTGGCTTGTTGGAGGGATGGTGGATGTTTGATGATGGTCGAAACTATGCGCTGGCCAACGAAGAGCACTGGAAGAAGGTATTGAGAGATGTTGGCTTCGGATGGGTGCGTTGGACGAACAGTCCTTCGAGAGAATCGAGTGTTCTCAAAATCATCGCGGCGTCGAGGCATGAAACAACCACAGATATCGAGGCCGGGAGTCTCAGTGCTCCGGGGAACTTGGCCAACAAGGAGACTGTCGTTTTCAAGGAGGTCGATGACTTGGAATTGCATGCGGATATTTATTTTCCTGAACAAGCAGTTGAGGTCAGCAAGGCCCTTCCCATAGGTAAGGATCTCCGGCCCTAGTTACCTGGCTTGTGAAGAGCCTCAAGTACTTATTTTCGGGATACACGAATTTTGCAAAACAAGCACTCTTCCTACTGATTTCCAAATCGTGTGGGTTAGACAGCGGCTGACCCTGGGACACAGCACTCATGATCCACGGCGGCGGCCATGTGATGCTTTCACGTAAAGATGTTCGCCCTGAGCAGGTCCAATGGCTCCTGCGTGACGGTTTTCTGCCAATCAGTATCGACTATCGCCTCTGCCCTGAGACAAACCTGTCGTCCGGCCCCATTACGGACGTGGCCGATGCCCTGGTCTGGGCGAGAGAGACTCTTCCACGGCTGAAGACACTTCGACGTTCAGACATCGTTCCCGACGGGAATCGTGTCGTCGCCATTGGCTGGTCTACTGGCGGAATGTTAGCTCTGTCATTGGGGTGGACCAAATTATGCCAGCCTCCCGACGCCATATTAGCCATGTATTGCCCGAGCGACTATGAAGACCCGTTCTGGAGGCGCCCGAACCGGCCAGCGGGCTCAGATGGTGCGGCAGCAACGGAGCGTGAGGATTATACTTTGGATCAAGCCACAATCTCTGCGTGTTCAGGGAGACCCATTGCGGGATACAATGTCTCCTCAACCCATGGACAGTCAGCGATAGGCGGGTGGTTAGCGCCGTGGGACCCACGGAGTCGCCTGGCGCTGCACATGAATTGGCACGGACGCACTTTGGACGTGTTGCTGAACGGAGTTGATGCACTAAGCAACCAGGGGACGAATTCATTGGAGCACGACATGCGACCGCTTCAACTCGAGGAAGTGCGCGATATCAGCCCCCTTGCACGAGTTCGTCGGAGTGACTTTGCGCCGGTCCCTACCTTTCTCATACACCCGTCTCAGGATGACCTCATACCAGTTGCGCAGGCAGAGCGGATGTACACAGCACTCAAGGCACGAGGCATTGAGGCTCAACTTAGAGTTCTCGAGGGCCAGAAACATCTCTTTGATGTATACCCTCGCTGGAAAGCGGACCGAGCAGCATTTGATGCTGTTATCGAAGGATACAGTTTTCTGAAAGCGATGGTATCATAATAGACGTCTGCAATACATGATTCTCACCGGCCAAATTCCGCCTCTCCTCCTTCTAACGTGTGTCGCCATCAATGCATCCACATGTTGAACTCAGTGACTCAAAGAAAAGACCACATAAAAGTCAATTTGAACTCACTTACTCAATCAAAGAGTCATAAAAGGGTTAAGTTAACCTCAGTAGTTCCAGAAAGATTGCAAGAGAAGCCAGTATTAACTCAGGAACTCGAACAAAAGAGACAAAACAACACAGGTGGTCTAGAAAAAAACGGCAGTAATGCACCCTCCCACGATAACGCATTACCGTGAGAGGGGAACGAAGGTCGGAGCACCTTCTACATGACTCTCCTAATTGTTTATAGAAGCTAGCAGGCGACTTCTTCTACAGCACAGATAAACCACAGAGGCTCCGGTCCTCCGCAGGGCGTGGCTTGGGGCGGGAGTTGAACCCAGGAAGTTTTGCAATTAGTTTTGCAATTTTCAAGAATTCAAGTCACAGGCCTTACACCACCACACTATCTGCTGCGCAGATTCCTTGCCCCCGGTGGGGGTTCGGCGAGGGGCACTGCGCTGCGTGCCTTATAAGGACGAGGCTAAGGTTGCTGTGGTGAAGTCGCGGTCAAGTCGCGGGGTGAATGGGGGCAACGCGTCGCGTGGTGGGGTTGGTGGGCAACATCGTTGGCGATAATTGGTGACATGATAGAGATTGCGATGCACGGTCCCTTGGCATGTCTGTTGTCCAGAAAAGTGCGTGTGTCGAGTGCAGCATGGCGCCGACAAGGTTGACCACGAGGAGGACCTTCCCGATGGCGGCAGCAAGTCTCGACGCGCCACCAGCAACGCCAACGACCACACTAGAAGAAGGACGCTTTGAAAGGGATCAGAAAAGCTCTATCAATGCGTTCATATGCCTTGTCAGCTAGATGATCCCAATATTATCAAGATCGATTGCACTTACCTCTCGCCCAATCCCACACAACATGCCGTACCCAGGATGTCTACCAAGCTATCTACAGGGCCCCGGGCAAAACCCACCGCTCCTCTGCCTACCAAGGCATAGTGATCGTCGCTTGCAAGGATTGCTCCTCATCATAGCTCTTGCTCGTCTCTTTCGGCGGGCGTGGCACAAACTATATGCACCTCCCTTTCACAGTTACTGATCACAGTCAGAAATCGAACATCAGCACACACGAAAGGAGCCAGCAACTTTTCTGTGGTATCAAACCAAAGGAAATGAGAATAAAAGGAGTAAAGAAGCAAGAAGAAGAGAAAAAAAAAGGATGGTGAGAATGCTTGAAGTACACTGGCAATGGTGGCAGAAATGCTTTAGGGATATGTTTGACGGTAGCGTCGGACTGGATCACGGGACCACTCGTTTCCAGTTTGAGCTAGATTTCATGTTGTCACCATGTACTCTATTCAAGTCCTTTCAGCTCCAACACCAATAGGGGACGGGACAATAAAGTTTCAGGAAGGGGCATCCAAGCCGCGTTTTGGAAGAAATGTGTGGCTTTTTGTTCAAAACCGCTGCTTAATTCCTCTTCAGGCAGCGTTGGCCGAGACTGAGCAATGTTCAGTTTAGACACATGAAGTTGAGCTTCTCCAACCTCTGATATTGGTCTGTGTAGTATTTAAACACTTACTGAAGTGCGATGATTGGTTGCTCTATCGGTGGATGTTGCGGTAGCCTCGACACTTTTTGTTACTTGTAGTATGAGATACAAAGAATGTCTCATCTTACAGCCTCGTCGCTTGAGAATTTTCACGTCAATGAATAATTACAAGCTTCGCACAAAGGAGTACATCAACTGCAATCGTCACGTAGAACATTGAACGGCACCGGTCGAGGAGTCAGTGAAAATGTCACAGAACCTGACTATATGAGAGGTTGAAATGCTTGAGAGCTTGTTATTCCAGACATGTATCTACCTACCTAACTGCTTCTTCTTAACGAAAAGATCCACCATCATCCAGAGATACAGAACCCCAAATTACCCAAAGACCATCACCTCCACTGCCACACATGAGATCCGTACCTCCCATCCCTCTTCCGCGCCTCCGATCCTTTCCTCGCCAGACCCTTCCCACCAGAATGGCATCCGTTGTCCTTGCACCAGTCGCAGAGAAGGGCTGGGTTGACGCATGGTTGGCGCACGTGCTGTGTCATCGGCATACGTTAGCAGAGGTTCTTGATTCCGACTCTGCATTTCATGAATCTGGTTGTGTGAATCCGAAAGCGACTGAAGGGGCAGGAACGGATGATGACTACGAGATGTAGGGAGAGGACATGGGGCTGTGATTTTGGATTGTTACCAGAAAGAAAGTCGGGGAGAAAGCTATCAGAGCCGCATTTAACGAGGGTGAACGAACAACGACTGCGCAGGCCTCATTCCAATGTGTTAAACATGTGGATCTAGGTAGGGTTCAAACCACGTCTTGGGCTTGGGAGCTTGTGGCTTGGGTGCTGGTGCTGATGGGTCGGGAGCTGGTGTACTTGCGTGTTCGTCTGGACACTGGCACGGTATGATTTGTGCCTTTGGCTGTTCTCCTCCGTTGTCGGCCATTATTAGATTGTACTGTGGTTATTGCTACTCGGCTTTGCTTGCGTCTACTTTTGCAATCGTGAATTGATAATTTGGTAATAGCGACTAAGAAATTCCACAGCCAATTACCCAAGAGCGTAAGCGAGGCAGCTATTTGTATTGCCTCTGCTGATGGCACGGCTGCGGCTGAAGCTTATGACTGGGGCAGAACGATGACTTGAACTTTCAAAAGATCTTATTACACAGATTACGATGATGATAATACAGGTATGACACACAACTAGTAGTACACATCGACCAGCCTGACCCAAAACAATACCAGCGCCACAACTACCACGCCATAGGAAAGCATCGTCACGAATATATCCTCCTCTTCGTGACATTCGGACACAGCAAGGAACAGCTCCAGTGCTTCCCTAGCCCCTCCCATCTTCACTCGTTCTTGTTCGTCACAGGCCGTTACGACGTGTGTAAACATCGGCCTCCCGGGCTCGTCGTCCCGCCCGATGCGGTCACAAGGCTCAAGCACCCATTTAGTGAACAGGCGCAGCAAGCAACGCATTGGCTGTGGCTGGGCCGCTTTTCTGGCCGTCACCGAGCCTCTTGCGGGCCTCGGAAAGGTCACCATAGCTCCTTTGGCGCGACAGCTGCAGGCTCCGGAGCATGTGGCTGGGGCTCTTGCGCAGCGCGGCGGGCTGGCCAGGCTTGCCGTCCTCGGAGAGGGAGAACTCCCAAACCGAGGGCGGGCTGAAGGTACCAACGATGTCGTTGGCCGAGGGCGCGTTCCTGCTCCACTTGGACGAGTCGCCGTCGCCAAAGGGCGCGTACGCGTCAGGGGCCAGGTGGCTGAACTCGGAGACCACGTCGGTGGTGAGCTGGGCCATGTCCAGCTCGTCCGACTCGGGCCAACCGGAGTTGCGGGCGTACACGCGGCGGACGAGCTCGAGCTGCTGCAGGGCGAGCGCCGCGGCATTCTCCTCGTCGAAGTCCATGAGCTCCGAGGCGGCATCGTCGACGTCGTCCTCGCCCGACATGTTGAGGTCGAGCAGAGCGCGCAGGATCTCCTCGTGCACGTCGAGGGCCTCGGCGTACCGCCTGTCGGAGACGCACAGGGACGAGAGCAGGTTGTTCATGTCCACCGTGGCCGCGTCCAGCAGACCCCATGTCCGGCGCAAGTTGTAAGCCATGGACTCGGCGAGGGAAATCGCGTGGTCTCGCTTGCCTCGGACGAAGAGGACCTCGACGAGGCGGCGACCGACGGCGATGACTGTGGTTGCTGACCAGGAGGCCTGTATAATACGCGAATTCCACAGCTGGGTCAGGAGCCACTCAAGGTCCTCGTAGTTCTTCTGCTGGCCCATAAGGCGGACCAGGCTGTTCAGCTCCGAGGCCTGGAGCTGGATCAGGTCAATGTTCATGCTCCTGCAGGCGGTAAGTGTCTCGCGGAGGATGGTCTTGGACAGCTCCAGCATGCGGTTCTGCATGATGGCGTCAGCGGCCTTGTTGGACCTGATGCCCAGGCCGGCCAGATACAGCGAAAGCTTGAAGGCGAAGGGGATCGTCTTGGCGTTCTTGAAGCCGTTCTGGCTGGCAATGAACTGGTACCAGGCGGTGGCCAGGTCGACGGCCTGAGCGTAGCTGTCGGCCAGGAGAAGGGCGTGCACCTTGGCAGTGACCGAGACGCAAGCAATGTAGACGAGGTCGTCCTCGTGGAGACGCAGCTGGCCGAGCTCCTCGATAATGGCAATGAGGAAGGCACGGGTGACGAGCGATTCGGTCTTGAGGGAAGCGCCGTACTTCTCGGTAAAGAGCTTGTACAGAGACTCCTCCACGGTGACGAGCTGCTCTGCGTGCTGCGCCTTGTTGGCCTTGAGGAAGACGTAGAGGCGAGCACCATCGAACAACTTCTGCTCAATCGACAAGTCCTTGCTGGAAATGCTGAGGCTGTAGCGGTCATACAGGATGCCCTCAGTCAGCAGGTCTGTCATGATGTCCGAGAACGTGACCTTGACGACCTTCTTGTCAGCGGTGACCGTGGCAGTTGCTGCCTCGGAGGTACGAAGAGACTCCTCGAACGCAGCGATGAAGACCATGGAGCGGCGGTCAATGTTCTCGCTGAACTCAATGTTGGAGTTCTTCTCGATTGAAGCAGAACCAGCAATCTTGCCGCGGGCAACGACGTGGAAGCGCAGCTGCTTCAGCAGAGCCCAAGCCTGGACGGAGAAGCCACAGGACAGGTAAGTCTTGGCAAGGGTGATACCAGACTCGTGCAGCTTAGTGGAATCGACGCTCGACTTGCCAGCAACGCAGGACTCCGAAAGCACCTCGACAACGGACGTGTCAAGCTTCTCCTGGGCCTGCTTGCGGACCTCGGGCTTCTCAGATCGCGCCCAGACTCCAACAAGGGAAGCCAAACTGGCCAAGGTAGACTTATGGGCAACACCGTTCTCCTTCTTGTTGATCTCGAGCTGCTCCTTCCAAAGAGCCTCGGCCTTCTGAGCCGACTCAGGGCTCGCGATACCTCGGGGCTTGCTACCAGCAGCGGCACCAGCGGCGCCAGAGGCACCGACGGCAGCCGAGGCGCCGGTCTGAACGCTGTACAGGCCGGCGAGGTGGCGCTTAGCGGATGCAAGGAGAGAGAGCTGGAAGGCCGACTTCTTCGCGTCCACCGCCTTGCCACCCTCCTTGCCACCCTCGGCAGCCTTCTGCTTCTCGGACTCGGCGACAACCTCCTCGCAGATCTTGACAGCCTCCTGCTGGTGCTCTACGTTGGTGCTCTTGCGGGAGATAGCGACCAAAGCCAACGATGCCGACTGGGTGATGTCGGCCTGGGGACCATAGACCCTGATGCAGGTATCGCGGTACTCCACGGCGATCTTGCGGACCTCGTCGACGTTCACCTTGAGGTGGTTGTCGAGAACAGTTGTGTATCTCTTGTAGATGGTCTGCACAAGCTCCGTTGACAGGTTGTACTCCTTGGCCTTGTTGACGAAGGTAACCCAGAGAGAGGCGTAGATGGGGCGGATCTCGGTCCAACGCTTCTGCTCGTAGTAGATCTTGGAAAGGGCAACGGCAGCTGGCAAGGTGTCCTTGCTGATGACACCCTGAGGGTTCTTGTCGGCCTTGACCAGCTCAAGGTAGTACCTATCAGCACCCTTCAGGCGGTACTGGATGCAGAGGTCACCCATGATGTACAGTGTCTTGATCGTCAGAGGGTTTCGAGAGCCAAGAGAGGTCTTGTAGCCCTCGAGAAGCTGCTGGTAGACAGCGAGGACCTTGGACCACTGTTGGGTCTGCTTGTGGTACTCGATCAGCTGGTTGGCTGACTCGGTGACAAACTCGTCCTGGATCTTGAGGCCAGAGCGCAGTGAGCACTGGAAGATAGCGTTGTACATCTTCTCCGCGGACTCAGTCTGGTTCGACTCGGCATAGGCCAGGGCCAGACGGCGAGTGAACTTGATGGCTTCAGCCCGGTGCTCCTTAGGGAAGCTGTACTTGGCAGAAGTGCCCAGCTCAGGCCAGATCTGCTTGAGCAGCTGAGAGCAGACCTCGATGCACTCGGTCCACTTCTTCTTGCTGGCGTAGAAGTTGGAGAGCGTCTCGCAGGTCTGGATCTGGCTCTCGATGGTGACAACGGCGGCAACCTCCCTGGTCTTGGTCGCAGACTTGTTGTCCGGGGCAGCCACAGGAGCCGCGACAGCAGCCTTGATCACCTCGTCGAGGATAGCATCCGCCTCATCGTCTTCATCATCGCTCTCCTCGAAATC
This sequence comes from Diaporthe sp. P3_1W, assembly GCA_037177825.1. Classification (NCBI taxonomy): domain Eukaryota; kingdom Fungi; phylum Ascomycota; class Sordariomycetes; order Diaporthales; family Diaporthaceae; genus Diaporthe; species Diaporthe sp. P3_1W. The sequence continues at coordinate 8,683,743 of JBAFXB010000001.1, forward strand.
GGCCTCGGTGTCAAGTACAGCCTCGATGTGGACTCCACCCTTCGCAGCGATGGCAGCCTTGGCCTTGTCGGCCTCAGCTTCCTTCTTCTCAGTCTTCTCCTGGACGGCGCCCATGAGAGAAACGGCAGTGCTGACGGCAGCAGCCGAGTTCTGCTGGCCAGAGCCCTTGAAGTAGCCCCAAACGGACTTGAAGACGGCAATAGCGGTATCCAGGATACCCATGGACTTGAGCTCCTCGCCGACGTCGTTGAGCTGCTTGACGACAGCCTCGGACTTGTGCTCGGTCATGGTTTGGTAGTCGAGCCAGACGCCGTGGAGGATGTTCTGGGCCTCAGCCTCACGGCCCTGGCGGCGCAGGAAGCGCGCGTACGCAATGCTGATCTGGATCTTGCGCTCGTGTGCCTCGGAGATGGATGCCGCAGTAGCCTTCGCAGCAGTAAGAGAGGTGCTGCGGCAGTACTCCGTCAGACCGCGCCAGAGGGAGATGTAAAGCTCCTCAGCGTGAGTGTAGTCCTTCTTCTGCTCGTAGGTGTCGGCCATGCGCAGAGTGATCTCAACACGACGAATATCAAAGATATCCAGGTTGCGCTCGGCAGACTCGAAGATAGGCTGAGTGTACTGGACAACCTCCTCGTGCTTGGAACTCTTGTAGAGGACGGTCTGCAGCTTCTCAGCGGCAACAGTAGCCTCAGCCGAGAACTGGCCGTTCTGGGCAATAGACGTCTTGTAAACGTCACGGTACACAGCCTCAGCCTTGTCGGTCTCCTTGATGCTGGTGTACAGCTCGGCAAGCTCGTTGTTGTACTTGGAAGCGATAGCGCTGTTGTTGCCAGAACGCTGCTTCTCAGTCTCAATGACATACTTGAGGAGCTCCTCGCGCTGCGTGACAGCCTCGTCACGGGCTGTAGCCTTCTGCTTGTTCCTGGCAGAGATGTCCAAGGACTCGGTGGCACATGCAACAGCCAAGTCACTGGTACGGCCAAGAACAGTCTGGCCGATCTTGGCAGCCTGGTAGAAGTACTTGCTGGCCTCGGCAGGGGCAGAGAGCTTCTTGAAGGATTGGGCAACGTTGATGGAACTCTGGAGCACACTCTGGGCTGATTCGCCCAGGGTCTGTCGGCGGACAGTGAGGGCGAGAACGTGCTGGGAGTTGGCGGTGGTTGCGAGCTCCTGGTTGTCCCAGCATCTCTTCTCCAGGCGGGCTAGGAGGGTCGAGTTGGGGAAGACGCCCTTCAGCTCACCGGTTACCAGTGGGGCTTGGATCTGGCCATTAGCGAAGTAGCTGGATCGCTTGAAGTGACCCAGCCAGTTGCGAGTAGCGTACTCAAGCAGCGCATGGCTCTTGAAGAGGCTGTCAACCTCACGAGAGGTGATTGTGTCCAGGCTACTGTCCACGTTGCGGTTGACACAAGTCTTGACGTAGAGGAGCAGGCGGGCAGTCAGGTCCTTGTTGGCATCAGCAGGGCTGAGAAGAGCATTCTCGGTGTCCTTGCCCTCCTTCTTGCTGAGCTCCAGGAGTTGCAGGCGGACAGCTTCGTTACGGAAGCGAACCGTCTTGTCCTGGACAATGACAAGAGAGCCACAGGCCTTCTTGATATCCTCGACGATGTCGGTGGACCGAGGTTGGTGAGTGCCCTTCTGGGTGTCCAGCTCAAGCAGAGCCTGGATCTCCACGGTGGTGAGAGGTCGCTTGGAAGCGAGGAGCCAGGCGATAATCAGGCGAGCATCACCGGTCAAGGAGATTGTGCTCACATGCCGAGCCAGGATCTCGTTAGTGGTGCTTGGTAGCTCCTTGACAGTAGTGGTGATCTCGGCGGTAGTCTTGGCCTTGGACAGAAGTTGGAGAGACAAGTCAGCCCAGGTGAGAGAGCCCTTGCTGCGGACAGCAATCTGCTCAGAGATGTCCTCAATCTCCTGCTTAGTGCCAAGGTTGCGGCTGACGAGCCAAGCACGAACCATGTGCTTGACGTCGACGCTGGTGCGCTGAGAAGTCATGGCGATCTGGCGCGTGGGCTTGGGCCAGGGCTTGGAGAGAGGACGGCTCAGAATGATAACGCGCACATTGTTCTTGTTCTTGGTGGCGATCTCATGGAGGTGCTCGAAGGCCTCGATCTTCTCCTCCTCGTCGCCCTCGAGAGAGTCCAGGCCATCAATGACGAGGACAACGTTCTCGAGGCCTTGAAGGGCAGTGTCGAGGGTGTACCAAAGAGCATCCTCGGCATCCTGGGTGCTGCTAGTGTTGGCACCGAGTTCCGTCACGTTGGCGAGGCAGCGGAACAGAGCGACGTTGCCCACGTTCTGCTCGAGCAGCTGCAGCAACAGCGTCTTGACGAGGGCAATCTGTGTGGCCTGGGCAGGGACCTGGCTGTCGACAGAGGCCGAGATAGCCTGGTACTCATGGTGGCCAACGCGCCTCTGGAGACGCTCCAGGATCCAGCCAAAGAGGAAGCTCTTGCCGGCACCAGCCTCGGCGGTGATGGTGAAGACCCTGTCTCTGCTGCGAGCGAACTCAACCAGTGGCCGGTCGAGCCACTCGCAGGTGAACTCGGCACGGGGAGTGCGAACAGAACGACGGCCGGCCAGCTGGGCCTGGAGCTGGCGATCCTGGGGAAGCAGCCATTGCCGGATGCTCTCGATGGACACTTGAATGTCTGTTGCGGAGATTTTGTCAGTGACAGGTGACAGGTGGGGGGTGATGAAAGGTTCAACCCAGAATGCAGATCGGGTAAGAGGTTGGGGTAGCAGGGGTGATGCATGGTGAGGCTGGAGGAGGCTCTCGACGGGGCTGACTCAGCAACCACACGTCTTCCAACCTCCAACTCAACACCGGTTTCCATCTTAATTCCCCAAACAACGCGACACGACACAAGCAATAACGACAACAACAAGCTTCTTTGCACTTACCACTGATCTCGGCCGAGTTCTCGAGCTGCCATGTCCACATCAGCTCGGCAATGCGGTCCTTGTGACTGATGAAGGACTCCATGCGGTGGCCAAACGTCAGGTTGAAGTTGATGGTGACGCTGCTGCTGGTGGACATGGAGCGGGCGCTCTTGCGGTAGAGAATGGTCATCTCGACCGAAAGCCCAAGCATGTCGGCCAGCGACAGACTGAGGTACCTCCTGGCCTCTGAAATGGAGACGAGAAGGCTGATATTACGTTTATAAAAGTCGAAGGTAAGGCCATACTCATGGTAAATGCCGAAAGCCCTCTCCAGAGCCTCGCCATTTTGCGGGCCAAGCTGTCGAAAGTTATTAGCTGAGGGGCTCTGCCAAAGAGGGGGGGGGAGAGAAGAGCCGGTACTCACCAGAAGGAGGAGCTGGATGGAAGCCAGAATCAGCTCGACGGCCTCCTTGGAGGAAGGAATAAAGTTCTCGTCGGCCACCTCAAAGAGAGACAGCTTCTTGGCAAAGTCCTCAGCCCACTTGAGGATCTTGTCCCAACGGCTGCCCCTCGCGGGCATTCTCCTGAGACGCTCATTGGCGATGAAGCCGAAGAGGTTCTCGCTCGACACGCCGGCCGACAGTAATTGCTCGTCGGTGCCCTTGACCTCGGCCTGGAGCTTGACGCGGAAGGTCGCGACGGCATCGGTCACGATGTGGTTGCCCCTCGGGGCCAGCTGTTTCCTGCTGACATCGTCGGGCGACTCGGAGGGGCTGCGGGAGGCAGACCGGCTCCTGATGGCCGTCTTTGCCCGGTCGAGGATGCTGGTCCTATTCCGCGGGGTGTTCTCCTCGGGCGCGATGGTGGATTCCGAGGCGGCGGAGAAGGCGGATGTGGTAGAGACGGCGCGGTCCTGGGCTTGAGGGCGGGACATGCTGGGCTTTAGGAGGTCCCTGTTGACGATGGAGGGAGCGTGGGTGGTGGTGACGATGCGAGGAATCTCTCTGGAGGGCTCGACGGAGTTGGAGCGGGAGGAGCTGCCTGACTTGTCGTGCTTGGAGGACCTCTTGAGGTGGTTGAACAGGGACATATCAAGGTTTGATTGAAGGGAATCGCGCGATGCCTGGTGTTGAAGGGTGCCGTGGGCGGAGGATTTGCTGGAGACGCTGCTGGCTTCTGAGGAGAAGACGGATGCTGTCAGTTCATGCAACTGCAAGGTGACGCGTTGATTTTATTAATGGGGATGGGCAACGTGTCAAATGGGGCCGGGCCAGATGGTTCGGAGGCGGAGGGGGCTCATGTAGTGTCAACTCACCTTCGTCTTCGGGCTTGAGTCCGATGGCGCCCAGGGATGCTCCTAGTGCTTCAGACAGGCCCTTCTTGACACGGTTCTCCTTCTTCTTGCCACGTAGTGAGAAGAACTTGTGATGGGACCCTTCTTTGTTCCCTTTGGGCGGCATCCCGAAGATCGAAAAAAAGTCACGGTGGATCTCGAATCCTCACCGCCTGTGTCCGGAATAGGAAATGGAGAACTTAAGGAGTGGAAACAGGCAAGGGTTGCAGTCTGCAGCACGAGTCGCAATACGAAAAGCAAATGAGACAGTCTAGATGTTTGGAAAGAGGGTCGGGTCGGTTGAGGTTTGACAGTCGTTTCCTCGTCCTCAACGCTCCTGGAGGCTGAACCCGGCACGATATTTATGTGAAAACCGCCTGGCCATGGAGCGGTGTTCGTGTTCCACCCCCGGACCGTCAATCGGCCCCCGCTGTCGATTCATATAATTTGCCCCTGATGCCTATAGATCCACAGCCTGTCCCAAGCTTCCTGCCCGTGCCTGACTGACCGTCGCGTCCGGTCGAGGGCGAGCGGCGATGTCATCACCACCGACCTCACCGCATTCTCGATGATCGCAGGAAGGTGTTTTCCTTGGATGCGCGACCAGCGCATGCACGGCGGATGGCCTGGCTATAGGGCCCTCCGGCCTCCGGGATCCCCTCGCTACACGAGAAAAAAAAAGGTCGTTGAATTGTCCGTCGAATGTCAGATCCACCCAAGGGTCCCTGCTGTGGAGATTCTAGAACGTCCACCCAAGGGTTTGTGGGGAAGGAGTCCCAAAGCGTAGGCGTTCGAGCTCCGACAGGGACGCCCCTTGACCCGGAGACCCTGGTCCTTTTTCCCGCTCCAGGCCGGCTCAGGGGCGAGCCAGCAAGCTCGAACCTCACATCTCCAACCTCACCTGCTCGCTTCGCAGCTTTCGAAACATTCGCCGCCGGGGGGGCTCTCGACTCGACTCGGAAACGCACCATGCCACTGCGGGACCGTCGTAAAATCCTTTTTCTCTCCCGGTCGATCTCTCTCACTAGCAGTCTGTCCAGCTGGCACCCGCGGCAGACAATGGCAATCAGGCAATCTCTTCACGGCTTCTTCCCGTAAAGCTTCAGCGCAGGGCGGAATGGGCTCCGCTCCTGCTGATCCGAGTCCCCACGAGAACCAATGCTGCGGCCGAGCGGCAGGCGTACGGCGTACGTCGAGGGAGCCCACGCAGCCTGGCCTACGCACATAGCCACGCCACATGGCCATGCATCTCGCGATCCACCGCCGCCTTTGGGATTGCTGGCCAGGGTGGCTTCCTGCCGAGCACCCCGGCTCCGTGGGGGACCCTCTTTCAGCTCCTCGAGTCCTCGTGCGCTAACTCGTACGGTGCTGCACGATCTGCTGGCAGCTGCAACGCTACTGCAACGGTGACACCGGGGAACGGTGAGAGAAACTTCTCTCTCTTCTGCCGCTCGCCTTGCGGACGCAGGTCGCGCATGGCTCTGTTTACCACATGCCTCCAGGCGATATGCATGTCGGTCTGGGGGATATGCTCTGCACACACATGCTCCCCGTCCTTGCCCCTTTCTTTTTTCGACCCTCTTCCAAATGCATCCTCTTCCGGCCATCCGTCTAGGCTTTGCCGAGCTCGAAGTTCTCTACGAATGGAGAGACAGCCGGTTCCATACTACGAACGGGTGGCTACACCATGAAGCTTTTGTTCCCAGACCAAGAGTGATACTACACACATACGAGTAATGTCTCGGGTATAATGTTTCGCTAAGCCCTGTCAAGGAAATGAAACATTATTCATCGTAGGTTTTAGAGATGGTGGATTGTAGTTGCATCGATCCAGCCGGAGGCACTGCCACAAACACACTCACTGTGTGCAAAGACTCTACCATCAGCCCATGAAGCTATTCTATCCTCCAGGAATCCCAAGATGATGAATCTTTGTCTCGCACCTGACACAGCTTCAGTGGGACGCGTTGCGAATGAGTGGGTAACATGGCCAGAATACCACCTTGTGTCCCGACTGCATCATCGTGGGGCACTGTACGATGATACAAGGACGACAACTTTTTTGTCCAACTGCGTAGAGCACTCGCGTACACCTCAAGATGAAAACACAAAATGTCCAATTGCTCAGGTCCCGTCAGGAAAACTTCTCAGTCCAGAGCCTGGCTCTTCAGTCACAGACGGAGGTTGACCCATCTCAGCATACCAATTCCCACCCAGATCTAAGGACTCGTCCCCACCACGGCCCGCCTGTTGCATGGAGTGCGCATGCAAGAACGGGGATGTCGATCTGAATCGTGCACGTGGTTGTGAGATTCTCGCCGCATAGCGTCTTCGATCCCGCATGTCAGCATCGGAGCCGAAGACTGTCAGGTAGGCGAGGGCGCTAGCTCGCCAAAGGCCGGCGCCTCGGGCAATCTTTAGCACAGTGGATGAACTTCCCAATTCAGGAGGTTGTTGCGTCCTTTTGAGTCTGGGTCTTTTAGCCGGGCGCGCATGTTGATCCTACCGCCGCCGTGACCACGGTGAGGGACCCGGCTGCGAGCCGCGAATCGGCCGAGTGCCTTTGACGAGCTTAAGCCGTTCTCAGAAAGATCGTGAAATTAGCATAACCTATTGCCTACGTGTAAAAGATAGTGGGTGCTTGAGTAGTGGGCGACTCGTCATTCCTCGTCCTTCGGATAGAGTAATTGAGAGTGGCGATCCGCGCAAATAGGCGAGAAAAGGCGCGTATTTGATGAATGAGTATTCCCGACTACTGGATCCATGTGGAGCTTCAAGTTATGGGCCTTCTTTGTAGAGCGCGAAGAAACCTCCTGCTTGGGCTATTTTAAGCTGGGCTGTGCAAGCTTTTAATAGTGAGGTAACTTCACTCAGATCCATTTTGATGCTCAAATCAAGAATTTGGTATCTTTGTGAATTAACTCCTCTAAACAGGAATATACAATGATGACATGAATGATCTTCAATCTGTAGGCTGTCAGTAAGACTAGAAAAGAAATAAATCACTTTGAATAATTGAGCTATGTAGACTGTAAGCAAGTTGAAGTAAAAGCTAGTGTTATGCAAAGCAAAACATATTTATATATCTCTCTGTGTGGCATTTTCTACCCTTGTAAGTTGAATGATAGCAACACTTACGATGACGGAAATTGCATTGAATGATCAGGATTGAGTGTCAGTATCCGCGGGTCAATAACCGAGTGGCTCATGTAAATTCGCCATCGTATTAGCTCAACTCCGTCGATTGCAGCTTTGTTAACGAGGAAGCTTCGAATCACCTTATTCTCAGTTATGAATTTCGCCTAGCTTCTCTTCCAAATGTGAGCCTGGAAGCTTCGTGAGGGATGCAAAGTTCCGAATCCCCGAGATTGCAGAACGCTCTAGCCTCTAGGCCCAAGCTGACACGCATCATGTCCCACATCACTCATCGACTACGAAATATCCACCCAAAGCAGCGTAGTCTAAATTTTACAGCGAGCCATAATTGCATAAATGTCCTTACTAGACGTCTATTAAACCTAATAAGGCCATAGAATTAGCTAGATTACCAGATATTAGGTAGCACCTTCTTATATTCGTTAGAATATGCAAGTAGCAAGTTACTTCAGCTTCCGAACGGTCCAAATATGTAAGAGTAATTGTATCACGCCTGTTCCCAAATAGAATTTGTTGTCATTCCGCACGATCTCCTTAGCATTTGAGAGTATATAGGTAATTAAAGCAGATACCTTGCGAACACGCTTGGGCAAAAGTTGCACTGCTTGTCTGGAAACAACCCACTCATCCCTGTAACGAACGACGTGATCCCCGTGATCAGTCTAGACTTGAACAGCTCAAGTGCTGCATCCCAGTTCTTTTCGGAACTGGGGCCACAGAACTTGTAGAACAAGTACAATGGGGGGGGGGGAGTCTCGGCGGTAACTTTGGCATGGCTGCAGTAGAGGAACGAAGCCTTTGTCTTCACCCAACTAGACGTACACAAGCCAGACTCTTACACAGCGCCGATCAGGTAGCGAATGCGTCTCTTCGTGGGCATACTCGTGTTGATCAGTCTCAACTATTGAGGCCCACGCACCCTGCCGTAGGTGGAATTGTACTAAATCAACAAGATAGGGGAAGACCAATGAATGATATTTATGAGCATTTCGGAATTCCTGTGCTCTTGAGCCTCTTTTTCTCTCGGCCCAGAAACAGGCCGATCTTCGGCTAAGTAATACTCGTAGATCGCGGAGGCGGTTGGTCTTGGCCGAGCTACCCTACACTAAATCCCATCTAGCCACCCAACCGACTTCCTCGCCAGCATTCCTAACCACACATATCCTCCCCTCCCTCTCGCCGCCAGTGCGCAACGCCCCCAGTACCCTCTCAACGGAGACACTCCCAATCGCCATGGCCTGTCCCTGCGCGAGGCAGAATTCACCCTTGGTCACGTACCCTATGAGGTCTTCCTCACCAGGCACAAGGGGGTGGTTACCGCTGCCGCCCGGAACCTTCTCCGGTGGGAAAGGGGCCGTGCTCGTCAACAGTGTCTGCGCAAGCAAGAGCTTCTGGGTGTCAAAGTCTGCGCCGGCAGGGAATCTGCGGGGCTGGCTTCCCTTACTCTCCGAGGATGAGTGTCTGTTGGTCGAAGTGCCGTGAATCTGGGCGAGCCATTGATCGCGAAGGTCGGCGGGAAGTGTCTTGACCGGAGAAGGAGGCTGCGTCGCCGGCACTTCTGGCTGGGTAGCGGGGGTGAGTGGTGTGTCCTTCCGGGCTGGAAGGCGGTAGATGCGCGCGCATGGTCCGGCGACGCCACGGCCAAGGATCGCGACTTTGACAGTGACTATAGAATATGGCGGCGTAGCTTGATTGCTTGTAGCAGACACCAGGGTGTTGAAAGCGTATTTGGAAAGATGGTTGATGAGCGTCAATGGATGAGACGCTGGCGCTTTCGGTGACTGTCTCTTGACAGCCGACTCTCGCTCGCCGGTTCCCGACGTATCATCTTGCGCGGATCGAGCTTCTCCTCCATCAACATCCATCTTGTCTTTGTTCTCTGGGTCTTTCGTGGCAACCCCATCGGAATTCTGGTCCTTATTCTTGGATGAGGGATCCTCTTCAGGTTGCTGCAGTCCGAATAACCTCTCAAATTCGCATGCCCAACCGGTGCCGATCTCTCCCTTACGACCAGCCCCTAGGTCAAGAGATTCCCACGCGACCCTCTTCGACTTGGGTCTCTTGACCCAGTCCGCCTTCCTTTTCGCCCGCTGCTCAACCTCCCAGTCGGCACCGGCGTTCGTGCCTGGGAAATCACCTGGAAACCATGGAAGGCCCTGCTCAAACGTCACCTGCCGCAGCTCATCTAATCCTCCGACCTTGGGATTTCCACCCGTCGACATTGGATAATGCACCAGGCTATACCATATGGGCGAGATACATTTGCGAGGAGCAAGGAGCGTCCAAGAACCCCGCGAGTGCTTCGTACCGACGCCGCGAGAGGCGAACAACACGACGGGGAAGGGTGAGTCTGCAGCAGTAACGGTCAAAGGCTGGCCTGGTGGGTTCGAGCCTTTCCGCCTGTTGAGAGACTTTTGCGAAGGGAACGAGGAGGCTTTGAATCGGGCGTCGCGGTCGAAAAGAAGGAACGGTGCAGGCTTTGCCTCATCTGAAGTGTGCTGGAGCGCACAAAACCCATTGGTTTGTTCTTCAGACGAGATCTGGGCCGGTACTGTGCGTGGAGGATAGCGTAGACGAGGATCTTGCGCAGAGAAACCCAAGAGTATATCGCTTGGAGGCGCAGCAGCATTGCTGCTCGCGGCCAGGGCCTCGAATTGCTTCGCGTGAGCCTCTTTGGAACTTTCCTTGCTGTGATATGAAGCTATAACGCCGGAGAGAACCTCTGTTGCACCGGGACCTATCAACTCGATGCTGCCAATCTCAAAACGAAGGTCCTCCACATAGAGGCGTGGTTGCTCTCGTTTGTTGAGAGCGACAAGAATATTAAAAACTTCCAGGAAACATGATGGATGCAGCCGTATGTAGAGCTGTCGTTGGGCTTTTTCGGGCGTTTTTGAGGGATCAGCTTCTGCGATTCCCGGAGGGAGCCCTTGAGTGGCATCTGATTCTGGGTTCCATATGACTGTAGCAGGGCCAATCTGTCTCCTTGCGTCGCCGCCGGTCTGCTTGCTCAGGGTACCTGACCACTTGCGTCGGCCTTCTCTCCACTTCTTTCCTCGATCGTCCCATAGGCTGTCGTGGGACAGGCCTAGGGATCTCAAAGTCCTCTCAACGCCTGAGGCATGGCCATACAAGCCTATGGTACTCATATAGCTCATGTCCCAGGCTACAGCTCCTTGCGCACTGGAGGCTCGATGCGTTGTTCTATAGACTTTTTCGTTGGGCGTCAGGGGAATAGCAAATCGCCATAAGGGCTCCTTGGGGGGTGTCATCCTTGCCCGCTTTGCGTGCCAAAGATGTGTTGGCAGCCAGGTCTTTTCAATCTGTCGTTTCCTGAATTTTGCCCCGGGTTTTGGCGGGTCGTTCAACAGATTTCTCCGTATCTTTGGTCTGGCTGGCCTTGTCTCAATCAGCTGTTTAAATGCAGCAGAAGACTCCTCCTTCTCGCCAGCAACAACACTGCCACCGCCGGCCTTGGCCTTGGCCTTCGCCTCTCTCAGCTTGCGCTTTCGTTTCTTCTCCGCCAGAATGCCTAACCGTTTGGCCGACTCCAGGCGTATGCGCGCCCTCGTGGTCTTGGGCTTCCTCTTCCCGGCTACGACGGTAGGTGTGTTGTCCTGGAGCTGCTCCCACCTGGCCCTGTTCCGCAACCGCTTGGGCAGCTTCTTCACGTTGTGCGAGGCGGTACGGCGACGCATCTCCCTTGGCACGAGCTGGAAAGCCCGGCGGTTGTTGAGGGCCTTGGACTTGCGCATTCCATCCTGGAGAGCCCCGATTTCGAACTGGCGTGCGTTCAGAAATGCCTGCAGGTCCAGTTCCCCGTCCTTGAGGGCGGCATCCGCGGGCTGGGACCGGATGGAACGCGCATCTTGGACCTTGACGCGCTTGAAGGCGCGGCTAGCACCCTGCGCCTGGGGCACGTCTTTTCGTTTGTTGCCGGTATCAGGCCTCGGCCCGGAATTCCCAGGCTGTGGGGCCATTTTGTTGGTAGGCTTGTCCTCTGCCTTCACATGGCTGTTTCCAAGCAAGCGAGTTTATCAAGTTATGGGCTTGACGTGCCTGACACTTTTGTATTGCAAGGTTGCAAGTGAGCCGTGCGACCCCAAAAAGTTGAGAGTTCTTATCTTATCGGAAGTTGGAGGTGCAGTACCTAGGTACACATTTTGGCTACGACCACCCCACGGTAGTGCCATCCCTGCGGGAGCAGAGTGCCTGGATCCCTGGATAGACCCTGGAGTGTGGAGACAATGAGTGGCCATCTTAAAGGCCCCACTTCGCCTGGCAGTTGGAAGATGAGTGTATGATCCAGCCGAGTTACATTAGCGTTCCTGACGACTCCTTTCTCGGTCTTGATCTTGACTTAATCCTGACTTGACTTGCATGTCCATCTACGGCAACTTGCTTGACGGCCCTGCTCGTTGCTCAGGTAGTTGAGGCGTTGCTAGCAATTGTACGTCGTTACTCGAGACTCGTTCCCCCCAGCTAGCGGCCCTGATCCGATCGGCTCGTTCCAACGTCATTCGTCCATGTTCATGGGATCGTGATGCATGTCGCACAGTTGCAACCAGGCTGACAGACAGGCCAGCCCTCGGATCTCACCGAATCAGACCACTCAGAGCCTCTCGAGAGGCCGGGACAGACATTTCACGGACATTGTCGTTGCCCTACGGCGTTGCTTATCTGTTTTCACGATACCAGTCCCGCGCAGACGGTGTTTCACTCGGCACCAACAGAGACCGACGGCTCCGTCATCCGGCCCTCCCGGAGGTCTGGGACCCAGAGTCTGGCCTGGACTGGACTGAGGCCAGCCTCCTACGACATATACGGATATTAATACCTTTTCGTTTCGGCAGCTCTGCTGCACCTATCATAGTTGCCATAATAAGCTCTAAAAAGGGCCGGGGCCCTCCCGCTGCCATTCGCATTCCACCTGCATCTGCATCTGCACCTGCACTCGAGCTTATCTTGACAGCAGCCTAAGATGGCACACCTCAGTAAGCTCAATGTCAAGAAAAACTCATTTCTCCACGCCGTTCCTCCCTTCGTTTGCCATCCCCTGAGTGAGACAAGGTGAAGCAAGGGAAGGGAGAGCTGCCCTCTGTATCACCATTCGCCCTCACTGGCAGACTGGTAGCCTGCGCTGCGTTGCCGGCGCTCCTTCCCGCTCACTCGTCTCGCCCGTCTCACTCGCCCGCCCTCTTCTCTCTTATCCGTCACTTCAGCCTTATTTTCTTGTGACCACCATCACCTACATTCCTCTTTAGATTGACCCAATCTGTGCCCCGCCACTTCATATTTCATACGCATCCTCAAAACTCAGGCCCATGCACGACCGTTTGGCTGCTATCTGCTCATAGCTGCCCGCACTCCCTTGGAGCAATGGCTTGGACTAACGTCAACTACCTCCCTTTAGTCAACAAGGCTCGAAGGGTGAGTCTATCCACCTCTCTAATCAGCCCATCACGATAGAAAATCACGCTTTTAGCAAGAGGATCATGAGCTAATACATAGCCTACAGCCGAAGTTCGACGTACATCTTAAGGCAAGTGGAATATGTCCAGTTTCCCTTTTTTTACAGAAAAAAAAGAAAGAGAAAAAAAACAAGACCCCTGACCGAGCCACAATCTCTGTTCAAGCAATTAACAATCCCTAGATCTATGACCTCAACAATGTACCCCTGGTTCAAGGTGTGTCCCTCATAAAATGGCACCTACCGCACTCTATTCACGGCGAGCACCGCGGGCGGACCGCCAAGTGCCCCATCGCCAACCACCGCGTTGAGTACGGCTATGGCAAAGTCATCCCCGTGCGCATCGGCATCGACAAGAACAACAATCTGTCCGAATGCCTGATTGAGTTTGAGGTCCTGCAGGAGTTCAGCACCCACGGCGTCACCGGGAGGAGTGAGACCATCACGCTAGGCAAGGTGACTCTGAACCTCAGCGAATACGTCGAGGAGAGCGAGACTGTGGTGCGCGAGGCACCTTTTCGAAGCCGCGGCCCCAGTGTCGGTAGCACCACCAATGGCTCTGCTGCGAACGCCAACGCTGCGTCTCACGCCCGCAAGAGGAGCAGTCTATCACAACACACGCCCATCACGCCAGATTCAAACGTCAGCCCAACGTCGTCAGCCTTGCCTTCAAAATCGACCTCCAACGAGGCCACTAACAACAAAGCACCCTCGATAAATGAACCCGCTCCGGAGCAGCATGTCGAAGACGGCGTCATCCGGCGCTATCTGATGCAGGACTCCAAGATAAACAGCACCCTCAAGATCGGCATCCTCATGATGCAGGTAGACGGCGAGCGCAATTTCTCAGCGCCGCCGCTCAAGACAGCGGCCGTCTTTGGCGGCATAGCAGGCATGGTGGCCGAGGCGGCCGGCGGAGCCGGTGGTGCAGCCGCAGCCGCAGACTCGGGGGTAGCCGAGTTCGGGCACCTGCACCTGCAGGACGACACGCAGGACCCGAGCAGCAGCAACCTGAGCGCGCAGTTCTCGCTCGGCAAGAACAACGGCAAGTCGCGCGACGTCTACGAGCTGCAGGACATGTACCGCCGCGCGCTGGCCGCCAGCTGGGCGTGCCAGCCCGGCGAGCTCCCCGCCGACGAGTGCATCGAGGACATCTTCGAGGGCGGCGACGGCTTCGGCGAGCCCGACGGCGGCTCTCCCGTCGCCTCCCCGTCCGCCGCCGGCGACGCCACACCTAGGGGCCACCACAGCCATCACCGCTCGCGGCACTCGCTGTCCCGGTTCGGCAGGAGGCTGAGCTTCAGGCGCGAGGACAGCGGCAGCGCCGGCGACGACGAGTTCCTGCGGCCGAGCGACAGGCGCGGGCTCGGTGGGCAGAAGAGGCAACACTCGCGGCACGGCAGCGGGGAGAGCGCACACACCGTGACGGCAAGACATGACAACGCGCCGCCGCACCATGGAGGACTCCGTGCCCCTGGTGGGCATCGGCGGGACGGGAGCAAGGACAGCGGGCGGCCGCCCAGCTCGGCGGGGATGCGAGGCCGGAGTGAGAGCTTGTCGAGCTTGGCTGCGACGATCGAGAGCGAAAGGGGCAGGAGCGGGTTCAAGAGCGCGAGGGAGGTCAACGAGTTCGACGTGCGGGAGGACATGGTTGCTTGGAAGTTGCCTGGAACTGCTGTCTCTTGAAGGCTGCCCAGACGGTGGCATGTTGTTTACATACCTATATATATATATATACATTGTAATAGATCACATCCGTCCAAGAGACGGCAGGTTAACACAAGGATGTTGCTCCCCTGGACGTTCTTTTTTTACAAGTGACTTTGGGTGAAGCTTGGTTGCTGTCTTTCCCATGTCATATTATTTGTTCCTTGGGCCAGTGCTTGCCCGAGCCCCTCATGGCCGCTCTTGACATCTCTTCCACCTCCGAGGCGTCTCTGTCGTTCAGACAGACGACCGTCTGCGAGCAGCTCGGTTATCTGATGAACAGGGAGGTAGGGTACAATAATCGATGACGGCCTAGCATCTGTATCAATGGCCGAGACACCTGAACACGTTTCATACCTCGTGCTCTTTGTCCATGGTGCGTCTATGTGTGTCCAGCGACCCTCCATAGATGACCCTAATCAACGAGACTTGGTTGCCAAGTCGTGCATCCATCACAGCATCGCGTTCTCATGTAGCTAGAGATCCCAAGTCCCAAGTCAAAGCACCGGACCTGGTCGGAGCATCTTGAAGGAAATTGCAGGAGCCAAGTTTCCCGGCTGCTCTATTTGGGGTGGTCTTTCTCCCATTCTTCAAAATCCTGCTTGATCAGCTCGCACTCCTTTTTGAGATGCTGCAGCTGCTTCTCGTAGTCCTCGACAATCTGTGAAATCATGTCAGCTTCAAGCCGTCTCCGGAAACGAACGGCGTGATCTTACCTTCTTGACTCTGACCTCCACTTCCTCGCCTAGGCCCTGCTCCTCGCCCAGCCCCTTCTTCTGCAATTCCGACTGAAGAATTTGACTTCTCTCTCTGAGCATTATCAACCGACTCCACAGCTCTTCCAGTCTTGCATTGACTGCTGGATCCTGCACGCTCTTCTCCATGTTCTCCAACTTGATTCTCAGCTCGTCCTCATCGCCCGATAGGGCGTAGCCTCTATTTCGCAGAACCTGTACCTTCCTGGCAAGCACCAGCGTTCGTCGGCGTAGCGCGTCGTGTTTCCGCCTCGCGTTGATCGTCCGCACACTCCACTCCAGATCATGTTTCGACAGGATCGCATCGAGGCAGTTGTTGATCTCGTGCAACCTCTGGTTGAAGCGGCCAACCGCGACGCGCTGCGCTTTAAGCCGCTCCGCGACAGCCTCGAAACCAGAGGCCAGCACGGGCATCAGGCCTGGTGCGGGCTTGTTCTGCAGTGCTTCCTCCCATTCTTTGGCGTTCTCGTGCTCGCCGGGGTGATAGAAGGGGACGTGAGCGTCGTCAACTTTGTTGTAGAAATAGTACTTGAAGACACAGTCGGGTTGTTTTGGTCTCCATTTGGCGAGGACCAGAGCCATCTGCTCGGGGATGGATTTGCCATCTACGTGATTCGACCGCAAGTTAGCCATTTCTGGTCGCCTCGAGCGAAGGATGACACAAAGGCCGTAGTATGTTTGGCGAGGATGCAAGCCTCCTTGGTACAGGGCCGCAGAAGGAAGTTAACGTACATGGTTGTGGTTGAGCGCCAGGCTGGAAGACTGGGTTGGCAGCTTGATTGTTCTGCGGTTGCCCAAAAATGGACTGACCCAGCTGCGGAGCCTGCTGCTGCTGCTGTTGTGGCTGTTGTTGTTGTTGCTGCTGCTGCTGCTGTTGCTGCTGCTGCTGATTATTTGTTTGGCCGAAGATGCTTTGTGTTTGTGCAGGTTGCTGTTGATTTGCTGTTGACTGCGCAAAAGGGTTCGCTTGCGTAGTCGTGTTGCCGCCGCCAAACAGCGACGCGCCGCCAGAGGGCTGCCCGAAGAGGGACATCGCGATACAGTACAGCTAGCACTTCTACTCGGGTCGAGGCGGGATCGATAGATCGCAGGTGGAAGGGGAGTAGCGGGGGTTGTTGTCGCCGACGCCGGCGAGGTGTAGAAAAACAAAGGGCTATCAACACATTCCTGCTGCGCCGACCGTGTCAAAGGAGCAAATATGTAGTGGATGGGATGATACTGTGCGCAGAGATGTGTTGCTGTCGCCTGGGTAGCAAGACGTTGCGCAGTGGCCCACGATACAGACAAAGCGTGTGCCAGGTATCGGATATCGCTGCAGCAACTTGGGTGTTGAGGTCGCGTCTCCAACTGCTCGAAAAAGTCCAGGTCCCCATTGCAGACGGACACTCAAAGCTTGGGGCACCTGGGCGGGCAGGCAGCGCAAGGGGCCCACATCAACGCATGGCACTGACCAATCAGGCCGTGCCTCATTCGAGTTGGTAAACCTCACCCAACTTCCGGCACTGCCAACCGTCGTCATAAAGCCGCGGTCCCCTACACTTTACAGCCTCACTCCGAGTCCAAACAACGCAGAGATGGCGTCGCGAAACCCTCAGTAAGTCAATTGGTCCTTATATCAGCTCCAGGAAGCTGGGCCAGCTCTTCAGCCTCTCCATGTCACCTCCAGAATGCAGGCAGCATCTCGAAACAGCCCGGCTAACTGTCAACCACAGATTCAGTGAGAAGCATCTCATCGACACGACCCCTCTCCCCGACTCGATCCCCAAGGTCAAGGAGCTTGGCGCCAGCTCTGCCCCCCTTCAGTCAGCCGCCTTCTTCATCGGCGCCCGGTGCAAGGACTACAATGATGATTTCATGAAGTGCAAGACCGAGAACCCCGGCAAGGGCGAGTTCGAGTGCCTGAAGGAGGGTCGGAGGGTCACCAGATGCGCGAGGAGCGTGTACGTACTACTTGCCTTACGAAACCACTTCGAGCAACTCCGAAACGGGCTCCGCTGTGTCGGACTCGCTCGCGATGGTCATGGGCACGCGCGTCGGAGGGAAGACGGGCAGCCGGATAGTTGTATGCCTTACTCAGGGGCCGCTTGCTGACGTGCACTCCAGTATTGAAGACATCAACAAGTCCTGCCTTGAGGAATTCCGCGCTCATTACGAATGCCTGGACAACAACAACCAGCAGCTTTGGCAGTGCCGGCCAGCCGAATGGCGCCTGAACAAATGCGTATTCCACAACCTAGTACGTTGCCCAATATCTCATGACGGCAGAACAAACCCGCCGGCGTAGCAGTCCATCCTGCTGCCTAATATCGCTGACCTCGCAAATCGTTACAGAAACTCGAGAAGACCATCCCAGACGCCGCTGGCAAGATTCCTGTCCACCAGCGGTCACAACAGATCTACGCGCACGCGCCGATCCCATACCAGCCACATGCCAAGTACGATGACGCGAAGTCATCATAGAGAGACGTATCTTGAATTTCATCAGGTCCGAGGCGTTCCTCGAATGCTGGGGACGAATGTGCTATCTTGGGAACACAAAAAGTGTGTACATACTCTCTAGACACGGCACGAATCGAAAAACAAGCTTTGAGCATTACCAGGACCGAGTGTTCTGGCTCGCATGTTGGGGAAGTGATGTTACTGGTCCCTGTGGCTGCCTAGACTAGCCAGGCGACAAAGAAACTGACCGAAGATTCATTTATCTGGTGCGGACAGGAGATACCAAGACAAAGGCGTCCAAGCCCGAGGAGTTGCTGAGACCTAGCCGTATATCGAGGTCTCTTGATTTCGTTCAGCATTTTCATCCGCCTGGTTGACTCAGGACGGAGTGATTTAGTTCTTACAGGGCAGGTCTCGGTCACGCAACATCTGCTGTGCATAAAACTGAAGAGTTGGATTTGGGTGCCACGACATGATGCCACGATATTTTCCATGAACAATCTGAACTTGATCATTAGAGCCAAAACCGCCGTCAAAGGAATGGCCACAATCGCCGAAGCTTCCAGAGTGGAAGGAGAGGGGGGGGGGGGCGCAAGTGTTGGCCTGCCGGCGTGAGTCTGCCCATCAGAGTTTGAATATAAAACGGCACCAGATACGTTTACATCCCCGACGAGATGGCTCGACATTATTATCGCCCAACTATCTGCATAGGCCTCCAAATGAAATCCATCACAGTTGGGTCCGGGCCACACCAAGGCATTCCCGTACCCGTTGAAAGATACAGTCATGGCGGACACATCACCATCAAGCGAGAAGGATTTGTTGTCAGCAAGTTTTCCTCCTTTAGGGGCCAATCTCCGATCCACTCAGACATGGACGCGCTCATGCGGACGCGCGTCTGAGTCCGAGCAGACGTGTATACAAGACTAACTCGGGGTGCATGGTTCGCCAGCGTGGCAGTATCACCACTGAGCCTCCCTGTATTTACGTGCCTAGCCATCCTCGCGTGATCCTCCTCTCTATTAGCCGTGCCACAATATCGGGGAGAGCGTCGCCAGGGTAGAGGTTACGGCTACGTGCCGCAGCCTCGTCCGGACTCATGTTGTCGGCCTCGGTCCAGACCGCAAATGCCCGTCAGGTGAGCTGTCGAATCAGCACGCGCTTTCCACACACTCTCAAGACACTAGCTCCAGCCTTGAGCACGTAGACCCCCATTCTAGCCCTCATCCCAGAGTCACCTCCGGGCTCCGAGGGCGGACATGAAGCCGAAGTCAGAAGCCCCGTCACCTCGACCCCGAGACAATACGGCTAGACCTGACAGACAAGCATAGGGTGACGTTGCTGGCGGCTGAACACAGTCGAAACATGTCCCAGACGGCCAGCCAGTCTCTAAAGCCTGTTTTATATTGTTACCCCCGCATTCACACGCAATGAGCACATGTTCGTGTGACCGACAAACTCGCCTGCACCGTCCACCCGCGCTCTATTTACTTTGTATTCCCCCGGGCACCCGCGGCGACCGGAAGCCGGCATCGTCAAGCGTAGGCCTGGGAGGATGTTAAGGCAAGCCACCGTGCTGCAGTCTGAATCAGGCCGTCACCTCTCGGCCGTGAGGAGCCGGACTTGTTCGAGTGGGAGAGCAAGGTGTGGCGAAGCCGTGGCGGCGTCCGCCGAGCCGGGTGCAAACACTTTGTCCGAAGAGAAAAAAGCTGGGCGTTCTGCTTGAAGATGCAGTACACAACAAGCCCTTTCACATGCTGTATAGCACCGTACAGCTGGGACGGCAGACCCTCCGGGCGTGAACTACTGCAGATAGCCGAGACTGATTCTGGCCTAAGTCATAAGTTGCGCCACGCGGGGAAGGGGAACCGGAAGCGATGTCTACAAGTACTATGCCACGTCTCGAATGTGTCAACATCACATGCTTGGACGGTCAAGCTTGCCTCTGACGAAGCTCACCGGGCCTTCCGCGTGTGCACTGGGAGTTTCAATGGACGTCGGACTGGAGCATATTGGATACTGGTGTATCCCGTCCCGATGACAGAACTGAGCAACTAGAACAAGAATCGTACGTGCTATCACATCTGCAGAATATGGAGGATCATGACGCCGTCAGCTTATATAGGCTTGGCCCAAAGCACAGCATTACCAGCCTCAAAAGGGATCCTACCATGAGAGAATCTCGTCCCCACCCCCTCCCCCCCCCCCAAAAAAAAAGGATATATTCTTGTAGGGTAGTCACCAAAGATGCCGAAGGACAAGCTCCCCTAAGACAACGTTCCACACAATAGCCTCCCAGAAGATACCATCCCATGGATAAATAAAACGACCTCCCATGGGACAGCCCCCTCCATATAGGTGCGATGTTGACGGTTGTAACACTATTCCATACGGCTTCATACGACTCCTGAGACTCGTCTTCATAACTCTCTAGACCAGGGAGCAATGGGCCCATAATTGAGTGAGAAAGGACGAGGAAGAAGGATGCCGAGATCTGGAAAGCTCCTTGAGCCTAACGACCAGAGATCTGGGTCAAATGCGAGTAAGCCTGCGGGATCCAAGACAACCGCTCCAGTGACCAAGATTTGGGAGCGTACTCACTTTGATCCTTCGCATGCTTCCGTAACGCACGGTCATCCCTATAGGGACAACCAAGACAGGTCCAGAAGCATCAGGTGTCTTGTGGCTTATTCAGGTAGCTCCGCGGAGGAGACCGAGGGTGCTACACCTCATCACAAGTGACACTGGTCACATGAGAATGAAGAGGTGATACATCCACATACTATGTCGTTATGTGACATCCGGCTCGGTCCTAGTACATGTCCTCCAGGGAGGGTTTTTGCTTGGGCCAACAAGTAGCTTGGCCTGTGCTACCTCAAGAAAGCAGCCCCTCATACTCGGGCCTTGTTCGTGAGCGAATATCACGGTGCGTCGTCGGCTCCTTACTACAGCCTTCAAACAGCGTTGGACTCCGTATCTGGTCAAGCTTGACCACCAAAACCTGGTTCCATGCGCGACGCATCCGCAGGAAGGGTCGTGGAATGAAGCCCATCAGCGGGGAGCTGGTCGGTAAGGACTGCCATGACTTGTTGGCCACAGGGCTCAGCCGATTGACACATGGCTTGGTGATATTGTTAGCATGCTTGCGATTGGTACGAATGGGCATGAGGTGGAATAAGTCTCAACTCGAAAGTAAGGGAGCCCCTTAAGATGACGTTGATGTTCTTTTGGCGCCGGTGACACAGTTGGCCCCGGCCCCGGCCCGAATTTCAGGCTCTTGGCTGTGCCCCTGTCGGCAATCAAAACAATAGCGGTTCAGCACACCCAGCCAATGAGGAAGCCGGTATAGCATCTGAACAGGACCTGCTGTTTCTTAAGCTGATGTCACCCTCGCAGTGGCTGCTCCTTTTTTGCCAGCGAACGCCAGGGGGATGGGGGCCTAGCCTTGGTGGTTTCAAGGGGCCGATGTCATGATTGCCCTCGTGGTCCTCGCACTTGTGCAAGTAGAGGGATTGTGGGCCGTTGTGACCTGAGCAGCTTCATCGACCGCCCATGGGCCAGAATACTGAGTTTTTTGAATGAGGAGTTGGGTTTTCAAGGCCTGAAGGTCTATCAGGGGGTGGGGAGCACCACAGCTTGTCCACCATCTAGACCAGACAGTATTTCTCTGGCTGTCATGCAGATTCCGAACGTCACCAGTATTGCTGCAAGACGACTGCAGAGGTTTCTCTCAATCCTCGGCAAGCTACACCTGATGTTTCCGAATATGCCGGTCCTGTGGACAAACTGGCGCCCCCAGTGAGTGAGTGCAGCAGCGGCCCCATGCGCTGGGCTATTGCTTTCTGAAGCAGCACCTTTTTTACGAGGTTTCCCCCAGCCAGTCTCAGAGGTGCCGCCGCCACCTGTTGTCTCGCCGATGCCTTGTACGCCGTGGTCATTGCATTGGGTGCTTGGCGTTCTTCAGGTAAAGCCATGGCGGCGAGCATTTCGCAGAGAGGCCGAGAATGGTACTCGTTGCCGTGTATATAGTGTCAGAGCGTGTGCCACCGTATCTAGGTCGTACGGTGGAGAGGAGCCTCAGGTAGAGATCGCCGAGGATCGTCCCAGTGGCATCCCTGCGGATGTCGGCGGGAGACTCGAGATGAGAAGTCCCGCCAAAGCCAAGCACAAACTTTATCGAGGATGAAGTGACGGAAACGCGCTTGCGTACGTGTATGCTATTTCCCGACCAACTAAAACACATGTCATTGCCAAGGCCGTGGAGCCCCGGAATGGAATTGCACCGCAGCGGTGGGTTGTGGATCGTAGTGCACTCGCTGTATATGCACATCACCTCGATGCAGTTGCAGCGCAGTCAAAAGAAGAGAAAATGATCATCCGGCAGGTAGATCGGATGGGGGTGGAGGGTGGTAGGGGGCTGCTTGCCAGGATCGTTTGGATGAACATGGACAGAGCCACGGGCCGGGGGTGGAAAATTAGTCCCGTTTCAGGATCGGACGTTTTAGTGGAGGGCCAACGACCGGTCGTCAGTCCGTCCTGAGTCCGTCCCCATCCGTTCGGGCAAGTGCACATATAGGCGCCAAATACAGACACGCATAGACTCTACGAATATAGATGTACCAGAAAGTATACCTATAGAATTTAGCTATGGAATTTAGTCAGCTGTAATTATTTTTATAGCTGCCGAGGCCCCCTAGCCTCATATTATACTATTAAAATAGATTTTTCTTAATATTATAGATTATTACTATTTAGCTATATACTTTTTATTATATTTATATTTAAATAGCGTTAAACCTTAAATAAATATAATATTATTTATTAAAAAAAATAAAATATAAATTATATTAATTATTATAATAATATAAAGCTTAATATTAAAGCCTATAATAATATATATATTATATTTATTAAACTTTAAATATCCTTAAAATATATTTTTTATTTAAATAAATTTATTATAGCTAAAGATATTTAATAAAAATTAAATATTAAATAAATATAATAATTTATTTAACTTTTAGCCCTAGGATATTATTATTAATATAATATTATAATATAGCTTAAAAAAAATAAATATTAAAAATTAACTTAATAAGATAATCCTTAATATTTATTTTTCCTTTCTTTAAATATTATAATTATTATATAATAATAAAATAAGCATTTAATATTAATTTAATAATTATATTTTTAAATTATTTAATCTCTTTAAAGCTTATAAATTTAAAAATAATATATATATAAGGATAAATAAATCTTTATAAGTTAAAATATAATATTTATATTAATATTAACTAAATTAAAAAATTTTTAAATTTAAGTATATATTAATATAAATATTAAATTAATTATTTTTTATATATTTTTTTAAATATATATATTATATTAAGCATTATTATTATATTTATATTATTTAATAATATAAATAATAATAAATATAATTTAAATAGAAATATAATTAAAAAGCTCTTAATTAATTTAAATAATTTACTTAATAAAAGCTAAGTATTTCGCTTTTTATTTAATAATAATAATATTAAAGATAAAGATTTAATAACTTTAAATAATTAACTTATATTTTTTAATAATTTAGGTATATATAACGTATTATAAAAGCTATATTATTAAATATTTATTTTAAATAGCTTAAGATAAATATTTAATAATATTATAGCTATAAATTAATTAATAGCTATAATATAAAATTAATATAATAATTTTATTTTTAAGTATTTTATAAAGCCTTTATTAATTAATTAAAATAATATTAACTTTTTTATTTAAATATAAATTAAGTTTATTATTAAATTATTAAAAAGCTTATTTAATTATAATAATATATTTAATAAGAATATAAGTAATTTAAATATCCTTTTAAAATATATAAAGTAGCTTTTTATATAGCTTATAAATAATATTATATTATTATAAATAAGCTTATATATTAATTTCCTTTAAGTTATTTTTATTTATATAGCATTATTATGCTTTTTTAAAGGATAAAAGCTTAAGTTAAAATAAATTAAGATTATATTTTATATTATTTTTAAAAAAAATAATATTATCTTTATTATTAAGATAAGATTTAATAAAAATATTATTTTTTAATTCTTTATTATTATTATAAGAAAGATTAATTTATAAATTATATCTTTTATTACTTTAACTAAGGCTTATTATAAATAAATATATATATTTATAAGTATTAAGTTAGTTTTATTAAATAAGAATTTTTATATTTAAAATCTTAATATATTTAAATATATTAATAATAATAAATTTATATATATTTTTATAAGCTTTAAGATTATTATTAATAATTATATAAGGAAGATTTTTTAAATTAGCTTAAGTAATATATTTAATTATATTATAATTAATAAGCTTTATATAATATATTAATAGAAGTTATTTTAAAAGAAATTTATTATATTAAATTATTTATAACTTTTCTTTTATAATAATATTTTTTTTTTTAGCTATATAATAACCTTTTTAAAGAATATTAAAAAATTTATCTTTTAATATAAGGGTTTTTAATATATAGGTAGTAATAATAATTATATAAGGTTTATTAAAATTTCTATTAATTACCTTAAAATTAAATTATATATATAGCCTTTTATAAAAGGATATATATTTAATTTCTATTAATTTAAATTCTTTATAAGGCTTATTAATTTAGCTAACCTTTAATTATTTATTATAAAAGCTATTATTTATATAAATAATATTAATATATTTAATAAAGCAAAAGCTATATTATAAATATATTTATAGCTATAAAGTTATAATAGTTAAGTTATAATTAAGGCTATTAATATATATTATAATAATATAGATAATATTAATAAAGTAGCTTTAATAAAGGAGTTTTTAAGCCTTAACTTAGTTATTTAATTAATTTTTATTATTATTATATTAAAGATAGGTATTAATATTCTTAATATTAAAATAGTTATATAATAAGGCATTCTTTTTTTTAAAGATTTTATAAATTAATTTTAATAAAAAGGATAGGTTATTAAAAATAGGTAATTTAGTTATATTATTTAATTTATATTTTAATATCTTTTTAAGGATTTTGCTAAGGCTATATTAAATATAGTTTTAAGGATAAAATAAAACTTAAGTAATATATAAAATAAAAAATTAAGATATTAAAAGAAAATATTTATTTTATTATTAAATATTAATAAGGAAATTAAGGTTATAGCTAATAATTTATATATTCTTTAAAATAAAGAAGATATTTTCTTTAACCTTATTATTATAAATAAGCTAGGTAATAATATTAATTTATTAATAGTTATAGGAAATTTAATAGTTATAAATAATAATATTAATAATATAGTATTTATAAAATTAAAAGTAAATATAATATTAAATTAAAACTAATATAAAAGATATTATATATAATATTTTAAAGATATTATTTATAATATTTATTAATATATATATATAGCTTAAAAGATAATAAATAAAAGGGTATATTAATATTTTTTTATATATTTTAACTTTATTATTAATTTTATTAATTTTAATTATTTATAAAAATAAAAGTTAATATTTATATAAAAAGATATAAGTTAATAATTATTAAACTAGGAGTTTAAGTACTATAATTATTATATACTTAGTATTTTAAAGCTTATAAATAATTTATTAAAAAAATAATAACTTAAGAAACTTAATATTATAACGTTAACTAAAAAATAGCTTAAAAGATTTAATAAATAATATAAAGAAAAAATTAATATTTAGATTTTATTATAAAAATAAATATATATTATATTTAATATATAATTTATATTAAATAATTTATAATTTAATTTAGCTTAAGTTATTAAAATTAATTATTAAATTAAATATAATAAGCCTTTATTTTAAATTATTAATTACCTTATTTAAATAATACTAAATTTAAATATATAAAGGTTTAAAGAATAAGGTTTATAATTCTTTATTAATAAATATATTATATAGCTGCTAGCTATTAAATAAGTTTATAATAATAAGCTTATTAATTATAAATAATAAAAAAAGGCTATATAAAAAAAGGCTAAAAAGTAGGCTTAATTAATTATATATTAGAAAGTAAGCCTTTTTAATATATTATTATTGCTATAAATAAGTATTAAATGATTTAAAGCTATAATTAATATACCTTTAAATAAAAGCCTTAAAATATAATTATTATATTTATTATAGCTATAGCTTTCTTAAGGATAAATATTTATTTTTTATTTAAGTGCTTATATTATAATAAATATAAGCAGCTTATTATAAAAGCAATATTAATATATAATAATATTTATTATTAATAGCCTTTAATATATTAATTCTAGCTATTTTAAAGGCTATTATATATAGCTTTTAAATTATTATATTTAATAAGATTAACGGTTATAATAATTATTAAGGCCGCTATTATTTAGTATATATAATATAGCTGCTTTTTTTAAATATTATAATTAATATTAAATATTTAAAGAATATTTAATTAGCCTTATAATATTAAGGTTATTATTATTATTTAATATAAATAATTAAAGCTTGCTATTAATATATAATTTATTAAGGTTATTAATCTAGCTATATATTTAAAAGTTACTTTTTATAAATTTAAAAATAAAGCATTATTTAAGCTATTTAAATAATATTTATAATAGCTTTAATATATAATAATTAAAATAATAATTAAAATTATTATTTTATATTATAATACTTATAATTTTATAGAATAATGATTTATTTATATAGAATTTTTAGGAGTTATTATTAATAACTAAGCGGTATTATTTTATTAAATAAGGCCTTTATTAATCTTATATTAAAGAGGATAAGGTGCTTTAAAGGTTATTTATTTAATATTATTAATAACCTCGCTAATAAAATTATAAATATAATTTCTAAATTATTTAGCTATAATAAGATCAATAGGGCTAATAAGATTAATAGGATTAGTAAGATTAATAAGGCTAGTAAGGCTAGTAGGGCTAATAGAGCTAAGGGGGGCGGGGGGGGCAGGGGGGCTAAAGGGGTAGCAAGATTAAAAGGATTAGCAGGATTAAGAGGATTAATAAAGTTAATAGGATTAATAAATCTTTAAAGGCTATTTATTTAATATTATTAATAACCTTATTAATAAGGTTATAAATATAATTTTTAAATTATTTAATTATAATAAGATTAATAAAATTAAGGGGGGAGGGGTAGAAGAATTAAAAGGCGTTTAATTTTTTAAATAAGGTTTATATAAGCAAAGGTATCTTTTTATAATATTATTAGCTAATTAAGAGTTATATAGCCCTTTTTAATTTTATATAAATAAGAAATGAAATAATATAATATAAAATATAATAAGGTTTTAAAGTATTAAAATTATATATATAGCTTAATAAATTATATAATTTTATTAATATTATTTTAAGTTATAAATATTAATTAATTATCTTTTTAAATTTATTATTAGGTTAATTTTATTTATAAATTATTTTTTTAAAGCGTTATAGCGGCTTAATAATATAAGGTTAGCTTTATAGCTATAAATTAAGTTTATAATTATAAAATATTATAATTATATATAATAAATTAAATTTTTTTATAAATCCCTAGATTTATTATATTAATATTATAATAATTAAATAAGCTATAAAATAATAAAATAGTAAATTAAATTTAGTTAAGATAATTAAATAAGGCATTAAATAAAAATTAAATCTAAGAGTAAATATTAAGATAAAGGGCTAAATAGCTGCTAAGTTCTCGCTAAGATAGCAAGATAATAACTAAATAATAACTAAAATAATTAAATAATAATTAAATAATAATTAAGATAACTAAATAATTATTAAATTTTTATTAAAATAGCTAGATAGCTTCTTGATTTTTATTAAGATAGCTAAATAATAATATATTTTTAGCTTAAATAGCTAAATAATAGCTAGGTTTTTAACTTAAATAATAATATAATAGCTAAATTTCTAGCTTAAATAATAATATAATAGCTAGGTTTTTAATTTAAATAAGATAATAATAATAAGCTTTTTAATTTAAATAATAATATAATAATTAGCTTTTAAAGTAAGATAAGATAATAATTAAAAGCTTTTAATAATTATAAGGGTAATAATATTTAGTTTTTAATAATTATAAATATAATAATAATTAACTTTTAATAATTATAAAATTAATAATATTTAGCTTTTAAAATTATAATAATAATAATAATTAACTTTTAATGATTTTAAAAATAATAATAATTAGCTTTTAATATTTATAATAATAATAATTATTATTTTATAATAATTAATATAATATAAAAATAATAATAATAATATATAAAAGTAAAATTAAAATTTATTATTTAGTAAATATACTTATAATTATAGAATATTTATTAGCTATAAAAGCTAAATAAAGACTATAATTTATTTATTTATATAAAAAAATATCTAAATTATAAATAACTAATTAAAACTTAATTATATTTTATTTATTACTTAATTCCTTTTTATTTATTATACTTAATGCCTTATTATTAATATTATCTTTTAATTTATTTTATATTATTTTATTAAGAACTTATAATTATATAATAAAAATTATTTACTTATTAATAAGCTTTATTATATTCTACTTATTATATTTTTTAATAAGATTTTAATAATAAGCCTTATTTTTTAATAAGCTAAATAAGGTATAGCTAATAAGCTTTTTTTATTAGCTTAAATATAAAGAGTAATAAAAGCCTTAGCGATTTTAATTATAATTAATATAATTTTAAATTAGCTAATTATTAATAATAAGTATAATATATACTAAGCTAAATTAATAAGTATAGCTTTTATAGCTATATATATTATATAGGGTTTTAACCTTAATATTAATAATATAATTAATTAAGGAAAGTATATTATTATTATTTAACTTAAATTAAGTATTAGCTATAAAGTTATATTATTATATTAATAAATAATATATAAAAGTAATAATAATATTATTAAAATAATATTAATTAAGAATTTTAATATTTTACTTAATAATTTAATTTACCTTAATTAAAATAAATAAATTAATATTATTAAAATTATATAAATTATTAATAATATAAGGATTTTTAATTATTAAGCTAAGTATAAAGAAAGTAATATAATATAGCTTTTTAAACTTTTTAATAGCTTTTAAGGTAAAAAAAATAAATATTATATAACTAGCTAATATAAAAGCCTTAGTATTATAAGTATAAGTAAGTAATTTAAATTATACTTAATATTAATATTTTATTAAAAAAGGTATATTATTAATACTTAAAATATATTTATATTTAAGGCTAAGTTTAAATATAATTACCTTTTTAAAAGTATATAATATAAGTATTATAATATATATTAATAGCTATAAGAAAAGCAATAGCTATAGATATTAATATTTATTAATTATCTTTTAAATAAAATAATAAATAATTAAAGTTATTAAATTATTATTAAAAGGATTAAAAGGAGGAGTAAAATTATTAAATTAATAGATAATATTTTTAATATTAAAGGCTATAAATTACTTTTTTTTTAGCCCTTTTTAGCCTGCTTAAAGGTCTTAAGATTACCTTTACTTATTATAATAAGAGGTATAAATAAAGGAAAATTTAAAATTATATTAATAGATTTATTAATAAATTTAAAATCCTTTAACTTATAAATAAAACTTTACTTTAATATAAATATAAGGGAAGGCATATAAATAGGCAAAAAGGTAAATATAATATTAAATAAAGGAAGTAATATAAAGCCTTAAAGCTTTATAACTATATTATAAATTATAGCTATAAAATTATAACTAATAATTTTAATATTTATAAGGATTAAATAATAAATATAATTATATAATATAAATATAAAAACTTATAATATTTTAAATAAAAGTAAATATCTTAATATTATTTAAATTATAAATTATTATTAATTATAATCTATATAAAATAAAATTATTAAATAAATATTTTATTTTTAAAGGGGTTATCTTTTTTATTTTTATTAATTTAAAAGGAATTAATAAAAATATTATATAAAAAAATAAAAATATTAAGTAAATTAATATAATTATTCTTATTACTTAACTAAATAAAATAATTATAATAAAAGATATAAACCTTTTATTATAAGCTAATATTAAGGGTATTTATTATATTTTATAGCTTTAAAAATATAAGATTACCTTTAATATAAGGAGATTTAAAAATAGTTTTATAAATATTATTATAATTTTAAAGCTTAATATATAATATATTATATTTATTATATAAACCTATATAGTTAAAAGTAAATATTATAATAAATAAATATAAAGAATAATTTATTTTTAATATAAATAAATAAAGAAAATAATAAGTAATAAAGTATAAGCTAATAAGAGAAAAAATAATTAATTAAATTAAAGGGTATAAAAAAAAGAAGGAAGTTTATAAAATAAGCTAAATATAATAAGTTAATAAATATTAAGCTATTTAAATTAATAAAAGGGTTATTATTAATTAATAAGTTACTTAAGTAATTACTATAATTATAATTCTTATAATAACTATAGCTTTTATAAATATAAGCTTATTATTTTAAAAAGCTTTTTAAAATAAAAAAATATATTTATAAATATTTAAAAAGCAGCTTAATTATTAATTTATTTATATATTAAATACAGCTATTATAATTAAAATATTAAGTTAATATCCTTATTAATATTAAATATATTAAATAAATCTTTATTAATAAAGGTTATTTAGGGATTTAAGGGCTTATTATAATTAATAATAATATTAATATTATTATTTTTATTAAGTTAATTATAATATTTAAAGTTAATATCTTATTATATTTATTAAAAAGGGTTATTTTTAAAAATAATATATATATAATTAAAGTTATTAACTTTACTTTATATAATATTAATGCCTTTATTTATAAAATTATAAGCTTTAAAAAAGGATTATATAAAAAGCTTCTTTTTTATAGCTATTAAATAATATAATATCTTCCTTTTATTAATAAAAAGGCTTATTAAAATATAAACCTTAAATATAATAAAAGCTATTAAGTAATAATTACTATTATTTTAATTAAAATTATATTTAAAAGCTTATTTAATTATAATTAAAAATATTATTATAAATATATTAATAATAAAAGTATATTATATATTATATATTAAGTTCTTATATATATAAATATCTTTTATAAAACTATTATTTATATACTTAAGAAATAAATTAATTAATTTTTAAGATTTATTAAATATTATATATTTAATAAGCTTATTTATTAAAATAATATAAATTAAGGTATTTTTATTAATTTTAAGCTATAAAAGCTATAAGAAATAAAATATTAGCTTTTTATAATTATAATAATTAATATTATAAAATATAAAAATAAGATATAATATAAGTTATTATAATAAATTAATATTATTATAATATATAATATAATAAAGGTAAATAAATATATAAATTATTTATAGTAAATAATATTAATTTCTAAATTATATATTTATAACCTTTAGTAGTAGCTATATAATAAATTTAATTAAAGGTAATACCCTTTATTATATATTTAAAAAAAGGTTCTTTTATATAATATTATTAATAATATCATTTTATTACTCTTTAGATATAATTTTTAATACTTTATTAATAATATTAGTTATAATAATATCTTTAAATATATTACTTAAGTTATAATCTTTATTAAATTTAATGAGTAGTAAATATATTATAAGTATATTGTAAATAGCTATTTCTAGTAAATTTATTATAAATTTATAGTGAATTTATTTAAATTAATAAATTTATAAATAATTTATAAATATTATTATAATAAATGCCTTAAGTATTAAGATTTATAAGTTAAAATTAGCTTTTATTAATAATTAGCCTTAAAGAAAAGATAATTAAGAGATTATTATATTAACTATTAGAATTAATTATATATTATAAGGATCTTATTAGAAAAATAATATAAAATTTAATAATTAAGAGTTTTATTGCCTTAAGCTATTAGAAAATATGTTTAATTACTTAAATATAAAGAATTATATGGCGTTTTTAATAAAGCTTAGTGATTAAAATAATTAGAACTATGAATTTAAGTTATAAATTAATGCAGATGGACTTGAATTATATATTTATTAAAAGAAAATTTTTTTTTTAAAGCTTGAGATACTAGATATTTATTGTAAAAAGTATATAAAGAAACCTTTTATATAATAAAATGCTTAATTTTAAATGATGGCTAGTAAAGAAGAAGATAAAGAGATTATTTAAGAGAAAGAATAAGGCTTTTAAATAATAAGTAACTTAATTAATAATAATATTAAGATATTTAACTAAGACTTTATATAATATAAATAACTTAAAACTATATATAATAAAGAAAGATAAGTAATAAAGAAACTTACTAAATAGCTTTTATAAATAATAAATTCTAAATATAAATTAATATATTACTAAGTAAATAAATTATTATAAAAGTGATATGATAACCTATGGAAATATTGTAGCTAAAGCGCTTATAATAAGATAGTGAATCTTTATTATAAATATAAGAAAATTATTTAACTATTAAAATCCGCTAAAAAAGCATATACTTAAATTAATTAGTAGGAAGTATTTATAATAAGAGGAATATAAAAGAATGTTACTAAGATGCTAAAGATAATTATTTAGTTTATTAACTTTATTTAAGTAGCTAGATTTATTATGCTTATATAGGTAATATTATATAATTAAACCTTAAAATAAGTTAAAGTAAATGAGAGCTTTTAATATTATGAAGTAAGGTAAGACTTTTATTAAAAGTTAGAGAGCTATTATAATTTATAAAAGGGTAGAATTATAAAAAAAGCCTTTATAATTACTTATAATAGCTAAAAGAGTTATAATGATAATAAGGATGCTTAGGTTATTAAAGATTTAAAATTATTATAGAGAGGTGTAATTAATTTATATAGGAAGAAACGCAGATAAGCTTTTTTAAGATGAATATTTTTAAGGCAGGAAAGCTGTTTAATATATGAATACTTTTATGCCTTTGTTAAATGCTTTTATATCTTTTTAAAAAAGGCTTATAAGAGATAGATGCTTAGCTAAGGAGTTAAAAAAAAGGTATAAGAAACTTTGGAAAATGATATTAATCTTTAAGCTTAGGTCTAAGCCTTTAAGGGTTTATAATCTAAATTAAAGTTAAAAATACTAAGATTAATTAAAGAAGAATTAGTATAAAAGATTAAAGATTGATTGCTAGGGTACTATGTAGCTAATGTTAAGGCTAGGGGAGCTTTTATTGTAAATATTATGGAAGAATACCCTTTGAAACACTTAGTTATACTGGATTTAATAAGTATAATTTTAATTATAAATGCTAGCGAAAGGCTGGTGAATTTATAGCTAGTAACTTATAATGATTATATATAATTAAAGGACTAATGGCTTTTAATTATTGCCTATGGAATAATGCTTATATAAATAAATAGTTTTATTTTATATCTTAAAAATGTTGCCTTATATTTATAAATTTTAACTACTTTTATTTTATTAAGGTAATTATAAAGAAAAGGTATTTTTTAAGATAATAAGTATGACTTAATTATTTTAAGATAGTATAATAAATTAATCTTTTGCTTATTTATAAATATTTATAATTAATATATCATTAAACATTAATTAAATATTATTTAAAGCTCTTTTAATATATAGAGAAAGAAATATATAATATTTATTAAGAGGAGGTTATTTATAAGTAAAGCTGTTTTTTAGCATAAAAGACTGGGTTATTTAGGATTAAAAGTACTTAAATACTTAGTGAATTTATCTTAGGGGGTGTGAATTTATGGACTAACTATTATGGAATGTAAAGTATATGCTTTTGTTAAAATTATGTGGTAAATTCGTTAAAAGCTAAGGGAGATTTATGAATAAGTAGGTGAGAGAATTACACTTAACTTTTATAATTATAAAGAAGGAATTTATAGCTATAAATTATAGCTTTTATTAATATATAAAGTTATAGGGTTAATATGAGACTATTACCTTATTAATTAAAATAGTAATATACTGCTTAATACAGTCAAGTTTTTTTATAGAATAATGGAAGTCTAAAACTATATAAAGATTAAAGTTATTAAATGTAATAGAGAAATCTTTAGCTATAGATAAGCTGTTAAAGATCTCTTAGAATTAAAATATATTAAATTTAAGCCTTTAATATTAAATACTTAAGCTTAAAATAATAGTATTAAGCGCTTAAAGGGCGTAATTAAGGAGAAGATGTAGGTAATATAAATAAGCTTAAAGCTTTTATACTTCTTATAACTAGAAATTAAATGTATAATAATGTACCTTAATAATTAAACGTTAATATATAATTTAAAATGATAATTACTTTATTTTAAATTTTATAAAGTAATTATAAAATAAATAAGTATATTATATTTCAACCTAAGACTAAATTAGATTTATTTATAAGTCTTTAGGTATAAGATATATATTATGACCTTTAATATCTAACTAAGAAAAAGATAATATAAGCATTTAAAGCTATAAGTATAGATTGGATACTTGTTTAGATATTACTTTTTAAATATTTATTAAATATAGATTTTTTTTATTAGAAAGATTATTGAAATAAAGGACGTGATTTTTAATAAGTATAAAGTATTTAATGGTGAATGGGAAGGATTTAAAGATAAACTTTTTATTATAAATATAAAGGCACTAGCGAAGTAAATAAAAAAATATGCCCTTTTAAATGCTAATAAGATATTAAACCTAAAGGGAGAAGATTTACTTAAAGATAACTCCTTAAAAGAAACCTTTAAAGATAATTAATTTATAGTAGATTATGAAAGTAATAGTAATAAGGAAGGGACTTAGGATGAAAGTATAAAGGATGCTTAAAAATAGCGGTTTATAGTAAATTAATAAATTAATACTTATATAAATGTAAAGTTTGCTTTACTTTTTATATTATTAAGATTATCCTTATTAATACTATTAATTTATGCTATTTAAATATAATTAGACGAAGAAATTTTATTAAATAATAAATTTATTGTAAATATATTATAGTAATTTATATTTATAGCTGGGACTAAAGCTGCCTTAATGGTTAGAATAAATGGAAAGATGTTAAGTAAGGTATAAATTGAAAGATGCTTATATTAAGGGGTGAAACTAAAGAGAAGTGGTTTCTTTAAGCTATTAAGATAGTATAAAGATTTTGAGAATTATTTATTTAGATATTTATTTAAGTAAATAGAAGCTAATTATTTATAAAGCTATAAAGAAATAAAATTATAGATAAAGATTTATAAAAGGGATCTTTATGTAGTAGAAAAGCAAATCCTTAATTATATATAGGTATATACTTATAAATTTAATAAATACAGAGTCTTTTAAAAGTATAAGGCTTATTTAATTATCTAAGGAGATTAATAGATAAAAGGGCAGACATAAGAGACTTATGCTGCTACTTTAATAGGCAGATTTTTTTATATATTAATAATAATAATAGTAAAATTTAATTTTAAGCTTATTTAATACAATATTATAAATATATTTGTTTATGTTTTTATTAATTAGGATATCTTTATGTAAATATTGTATGAATATTAATAGAGAGGGATTATTTTGCTGCTAAATAAAGTATTATATAGCCTTTAAATTTCGCTATTATTATAGTAAAAGGAATTTATAAAGACCTTAGCTTTATATAGGTATTAGTAGATATCTTATGAATTATATTGCTATATTAAGAATGATATTTTGATTTTTTTTTATGTAGACGATATTATTATTATATACTGAAAAAACCACTAAGAAATAGTGGATGAGCTTGTATAGTAGCTTTAAGAGAAGTATAAGATTAGTAAAGGAGACTTTATTTAATGGTTTTTTAAAATAAAAATTATTTAAGATTGTGAAAACTACTGGATCTAGCTAGCTTAGACTGTATATATTAAGAAAATTGTTAAACTAGCTGATAAAATAAATATTTTCTATAAGGTTTCTATAACTCTTAAAGAGTTATTACTATGAATTACTGCTGCCTTAAATTATAAAGTTTATTTTTATTAAAGAAAGATTAGTTTACTTTTATTTGCTATAATTTTTACTTAATTAGATATTGCTTTTGCTATATTAAGGCTTGCAAGATTTTTAATTAACTTAAGCTAAAAGCATTATAATGCTATTAATTAAGTACTCTTATATCTCTTTAATATAAAATATTTAGCTTTATACTTTTAAGATTTAGAGGGATTTATTATTATAAGTAATGCTTTATATGCTAATAATACCTTTAATTAAAAGAGTTTATAAGTATTTATTATGAAACTTTTTAGTAGACTTATTAATTAAAGGGTAAATAAATAAGATATAATTACTACCTTTATTATAAAAGTTAAGTTATTTACCTTAACTTAAGTAGCTAAGAAAACGTTATTTATTAATAGGTTTTTTACTAAGCTATTTATGGAATTAAATAATAAGACTATTAAAATTAAGTGCGATAATATTTAAATGATTAATTTAGTGATATTAAAGATTATTATATTTAAGATAAAACTTTATTATATAAATATATATAATTATTAGTTAAGATAAGAGGTTTAAAATGGGATAATTATAGTGGAATATATATTATTAGCGTGGATAATTACGGATAAATTGATAAAAGCACTGCTAGCTGGAAAATAGAGTGGTTTTCTTTAATAGCTAGGCCTATAGGATATTAAAAATAGTTTATATAAGGGAACTTTAATGAAAGATATATTAATTTAAAGGTAATTAGCGGTAAAAAAAGGGTGAAACTTTAGCTTTTTAGTATTTGTAAGATTAAGGGGGTGTGTTAAATTTAATGAGCGGTAAATATATTATAAGTGTATTATGAATAGCTGTTTTTAGTGAATTTATTGTGAATTTATAGTAAATTTATTTAGATTAGTGAATTTATGGGTAATTTATAAATATTACTATGGTGAATGCCTTAGGTATTAAGATTTATAGGTTAAAATTAGCCCTTGCTAATAATTAGCCTTAAAGAAAGAATAATTAAAAGATTATTATATTAATTATTAGAATTAACTATATATTATAAGGATTTTATTAGAAAAATAATATAGAATCTAATAATCTTAATTAATATCTTACTTAATAATACTTATAGCTGCTTTATTTTCTATAATTATATTAAATTATTTTAATAGTTTTATTATATTAAAGTATATTATTTAATAAATAATAAGAGTTAAAATATACCTTTAAAAGCTATAATAAAGAAATAAGAAAAAATAATAATATTTTATATTATTAAAAATATTATTTATATAAGATTAATAGCTAAAAAATTTTATATTATAATTTAAGGTAGTATAATTATTATAATTTACTAATCCTTTAAAGTTATTAATAATTTAAAATTATAATATAATAAGCTTTATATATATTTACTTTATATATTATAATATAAATATAAGAAAAAGCTATTATTAATAAGAAAATATGCTTTAGCTAAAGCTTTAATATACTTTTATACTTTATATAAATTATATTATTTTTTAATTATTATATATAAGGTATAAATAAGTAGAGTTTAACTTTTATTAAAGTTAATTAATATCTTTTTAGCTTTATCCTTTTTTATTAAATTACCCTTAAAAGATTTCTTTATAAATATTATATATATTATTTATTATATTTTTATTAATAATAATAATTAAGAATATAATATTATATATATTTTTTATTAAGATAATATTAATATTAAGGAATATTAATTTTCTATTTATATTTCTTAAGTTATTATTATTTTATATATTTATAATAGCCTTTTTAATATTTAAATAAAATATATTTTATAAAATATATATCTTGCTTTCTTAATTAAAGATTTATATAGGGAAATAATTAAGAAATATATAATATAATATATCTTATATAATATATTTTATAAGCTTTTAATAATTTAATAAGGGTTTAAAATATTATTATAATTATTTTTCTTTAAAAAGAGTAATAAAATAAAATATAAATTAAGTAATATTAAGCTTTATAAAGTTAGAATTAAGATATATAAATAGAATAAAATAAAGTATAATTATTATAAAATAATATATAATTATAAAATACCTTACTTAAATATTTTTATATATTTTTTAAAAGTTAAAGTTATTATAAATAATAATATTAATTAAATTATTATAAATTTATTTAATAATTATTTATAATTAAATTAATTATATTATAGCTATAAAAAAAATAATAATTATATTAACTTATTTTTATAATATTAAAAATAACTTTCTTTTAATTATTAATAATATTATATAAGTTATATATTTCTAGGTTATTAAAGGTATTAATAATTTAATAAAATATATATAATAAATATAAGTATTAATTAAATATATTTCTTAAAAAATTTTTCTTTTAAGGTAAATATAATTTTATAATAAAAAAGCTAATAACTTATATTTATTACTTATAAAAATAAATTATTTTCTTTTTAAGTTAATAGTTATATTTAATAAAATAATAATAATAAAAAAGCTATTTAAATAATTTAAAAAGCTTAGAAATATTTTACTTAAAAATAATGCTATATTAATTAATTTCCTTTTTTAATTATTTAATATTTATAATATTTTTAATAAATATAGCTAGTTAATTTAAAAAGTATTTTAATAAATTATTAATATTAAATAATTTCTTATTAATAAGCTTATATAATTTATATTAAAGATTATTTATATAAATAATATTTAAATTATTAATTAAATAAAATAATATCCCTTATTACTTATAAATAATTTAAATAATAAATATAAAAATAAAATCTTTTAAAAATTAATTTATTAATTTTAATATATTAATTTATATATAAATAATATAATTTATAAAAGAATATAATATATAAGTTTTTAAATTAATAATTATATAAAGAAAGTTAAGATAATTATATTATTAAATATAATTATATTATATATATTTTATTTTTTTAAATATATTAATATAAAATATTAAATTAAAAAAAGAGTATTTTAAAAGAAATTCTTAATTAAAAATAATACCTTTATTATTTTAATTATTATTAAATAAATTATCTTTATTATTATAATAAATTATTAATATATTTACTTAAAAAAAAGTATTTAATAATTAAAAAGAAAATTTAAATATATTTTTAAATTATAAATTATTTAATAATAAATTACTTAATTAATTACTAAATAAAATATTATCTTTTTAAATATTATTAAATAATTTTATTAAAGGCTAGCTTTATTATAATATTTAAAGGGTTATTAAATTATTTTTAAATTATTTAAATAATAATAATAATATTTAAAAGAAAAATAATAATTTTATTAAAAGGAAATTTAATAAATTAAATATAAATAATAATATATATATATTATATATATATAATAATATAAATATAATAATTAATAATTATATAAATTTTAATAGCTATAAAAAATATATATATATTTTATAATATAACCCTTAATAATAAATAACTTAAAATTAAAGGTTAAATTAAATATAATATAATTAATATTATTTTAAAATTTATAATATTTAAAGTAATTATTAATATATTAATATATAAAAATATTTTTTAATTATTATATTTATTTATAATTTAATATTATTTAAATTTAAATTTATAAATAATAACCCCTTCTCTTCCCCTTATATAATAATAATAGCTAATAAAATATAATAATTATATTAAATTTATAATAAGAGGGATTATCATTAAGGAGAATAAGGGGGCCTTAGCATAAGCTGAGGGGGGTACTTCTAAGCGACTTAGCACGGGATTCGGAATTTAGGAGGTACCGGAGAGTCTGAGTTCGCTGAGTCTAGATACGCAGCGGCAGGTGAACAGCAGGCGAGAATGGCCCAGAGCTGGCCTGCTGGTGTGATCTGCAGGTACCAGAGCGAGGGGACTGGGGAAGCCGCGCCCCACGTTGGCGCCCTGCAGGCAACCCCGGCCTGTCAGGGGCATCTGGGCCATCTGTTCGGCCGCTAAGGCGAGGCTAAAGCAGGGGCTCGGAAAGCGGCGACGGGTGTGATGTGGTGCAGTATGGTGTGTGTGTAGCACGGCGTTTCCAAAGACTTGCTCCCTCAACCCCCAAGGCCTCTCCCTCTCAGTCCCACACATCCAAGCCAAGGACGAATTGGCAGAACCTGAGAGCCTGAGAGCATGCTTGGGGCGTCTTGTCGGCTTCAATGGCATGCATACCACTCTTCATCTCGGTCCCTGTCAATCATCCGTGATCTGCCTTGTGCGGTGGAGGGAGAAAGTCGGAGACGTTGGAAGAAGTGGGCTCCTCGGTGGGGTTCAAATGACCCAGGGAGGAAGTGATATTCGGAGTCAATGCCCTTTTGGCCCCTTGACCTTGACCACACGATACCGCACTGCGTCAGTGGAGGGCTTGTTCCATAGACAACGATGGAGCATGCGAGATATCTCTTGTGCGCGACCAAGATCGCCGTCCTCAAGGTCGGTAATGATATCCACGGAGCCGTAACGATGTCCATGAGGTGATTTACCAGACAAGTAAATCCCTTGGGCCAGCCTATGTACAGCTCTGTCCTCTCGCCTCTACCTTCAATCAAGACTTCCCTGCCCAGCTGCCCACATATTAGAGTGCCCATGCCCAACCTGGCCGTTTCAATGCGAGATGGACGTTTCCAAGGTCCAAGCTTGGACTACGGCGTGGCAGAGTGATAGACTCACCCCTCACTTGCCCACGCACCGCCCATGCACCGGGTGGCTCCCAGCGTTCTGTGCCGCAACTCAAATTGCTCGAGGGGCCGGTGCGGTAGGCTGCTGGCTAGCGGGTGGCACAAATCAGGAGACAGAGGGCAATTTCTCAAGGGAGATGGATCGAGTATCAAAGATCCAAGGCACCACGAGGCTCATGGGCCGGCTGGGTCGGGGGCTAGGCTGCTGGGCGTGAGAAGGGCCAAGATTGCCCGCGCAGCTGACGACAGCCTCATCAAACACCCCGAGGTGGGCAAATGCTTCCATACTGCCCTGCCCGGGTGCCTCAGTGGTCCCTACCTACGTTGGGGCCAACCCCTGGCAATCTTGGAAGGCGGGACCCACTGGCTGGGGCGGGGGGCCAACTTGCATACCCAAGTCCGAGTACACATGGCTTACAGGCGGAAAACGGTGGACGGTAGACCGCAGACTGCAGGCTGGGTGAGGGCTGGCTACGTTTGATGTAGGTAGGCATGTACCTTCTTCTCCTAGGCATGTAGGCAGTGTACCTATCAGGTTGTGTTCCCAGGTGTAGTCCCATCAGACTGTGACTTGGGCCAGGCCGTGAACCTTATACCTGCAGTGCATACCCACGATCCGCAACGCAGCACGACTCTCTCCCTTCCTTCTCTCTTCACTCCACAGAAGTCAATAGGCACATCCGTTTGGGCCAGTCCGTTCATTTTCAGAAAATCATCTTGAAGATTGATATCTTCACTTGCTGCTTGCCGGCCAACACATTCTTTTCACCCCTCGCTTTACCCTGCGGTCTAGTACCAGCGCTCCCTCCATCCACTTCGGTCTTTTCAGTAACATCGAGCTTGAGCCTCATCACGTCCCCAGATCCTTTTCGCCTGTTGTCACCATACAGCCATAGCCAGTCTTTTCTGCAGTGTCTCGCATCGTCGATTGCCCTCCGTCGTCCCAATCCGTGTCCGCTTCCCCGAGCCACAAGGTCTCATACGACTGACTGACTGACTGTCGACGCCGTCTTGTCATTCCTTCCATCGGCTCGTCTCGCCTCAGACAGACTGATCACAAGGTCTCGTTCGCCATCTTGAGGACTCTTCTGAACCTGCCTGCTTCTGGAAGCCATTTAAAAACGGCCTGCTGCCCCCGTCGCCTCGCCTCGCCTCATCCCAGATCTCGGGATATCCTCACCCGCACGACTAGACTCGTAGCCACATCGCGACGTACACAAGTACATCACCAGGTACGCTCCAGACTCCCGCTATGCCCGGGTGCTTTGTTTCCCGGCCTTTCCGTTCTTCACACCATCATCCTATCACAAAGCATTCCTGGCAGCTAGTCTTGGGCATGTTGAATCCAGTCCGTTCCCCGGACAAAGGCCGCTGGTCCCACGCCTGTTCCGAGGGCGAGGAACGTACCAAGCCATGCTACCGCGTCGACTCTAAATTCCCTGCATTCCTCCCAGCGCCTGCAAAAACATATTCCAATTCCTCACATCGCTACAGCGAATTTCAAACAACCCTCATTTTTCTCTTTCCCACCGTCCTTCATTTGTTTCCATCCTGAAGCCCAGCTTCAGCACGCTCATTTTGGGCATCTGCGCTCAACTCCATCATTCACTCTCTTAACTCGAGCGTTTGCCTCGAACCCACTTCCAAGTACAAACATTTGGACTGACAATCAAAACAGCTGCCGCTCAGTTTCTGTTTATCCACCACGTCAAATTCGTACAAATCGTCAAGATGAAGTCTTCACTTCTGCTGATCTCTGGCGCCTCGATCGTCGCGGCCCTCCCCAAGGTCGACATCGTTATCGAGACTGACGTTGTCTACTACACTGTCACCCAAGAAGTCGTCCAGACCGTTCCTGCCGGGAACCATGTCAATGCCAACTTCCACCTGGCTCAGACTTCAGTGACGCCAACCACCTCCACCGTCATCCCAGTGGTCACAGTCACCATTGACCCCGACCTTGCCCCGGCCCCGACCACCACCAGCACCAGTTCCAAGGTTGCTACTCCATCGGCTGCTGCCCAGGATGCTTCTGCTGCTAAGCCCTCCGACCTGGCCAGCACTGCCGTCTATCACCACAACATCCACCGTGCAAACAACTCTGCGCCTGCAATGACCTGGGGTAGCACCTACGCCGGCTATGCTGCCACTGTTGCCGCGTCTTGCAAGTTTGCGCATGACCTGTGAGTATCTCCGTTCTCCTGTCGATTCTACCGTGCGTGATAGCACTGGACTGTGGAGCTAATCATCGACAGCACCCCTGGCGGCGGCGGTTATGGCCAGAACATTGCCATGTACGCATCTACTGATGCTTCCTCCTTGACAGAGGAGACTATTATTGCCCAGGCCATCACGGAAATGTGGTACAACGGCGAGCTCGACCTTTACCCCTCCAGTGCCTACGGTCAGGCCAACCCTGATTTCGCCAACTTCGAGGCATGGGGCCACTACTCTCAGATCGTCTGGGTCGGCTCCACACAGGTCGGCTGTGCTGCCCAGTACTGTGCCCCTGGCAGCATGAACCCTAGCATGGGTGCTTGGTACAGCGTCTGCAACTACTACCCTGCCGGTATGTTCCTAACCTCCCTCCCCTATCTTTTTGACAAAGAAACTAACGGATGCCAGGAAACGTCAACGGCGCCTATGGCAAGAACGTGTTGCCGCCCACCAAGCAGGCCACTGTCAACGTCAATGTCGCGGCTTAAGTGGTGAACTTCAATGAGCCATGACTTCATGTGTTAGACGGGGTTTCGGTCTTTGCATTCCTTTCCTTGCAAGCACGATATCCTCTTGGACAATTTGCTCTTCAATGCGGGTCTTTCTTTGAGCACAATAGGGCAAACGCGCAATTGATAGTTTTCAATGTGCCGCATCTTCAAGAGTCTGGTTCGTGAGGGAAGTGCTTCCACGGGGCGGATGTTCGTTTTGCATAATCTCGTCACTGCTTGATGATTTCGCCAGGACATGATAGATGCCGCATATGGGAGGGAGACGGGGTAAAAAATTCTGGAGGACTCTTGCATCTGCCTTCTTTTGACTTCTTTGGCGATGGGATCCCACATCTGGCTCTAATATGTCGTGTTTGCGCTTGGAACACAGTGCCTCATGCGGTTCTGACCGTCGCCCCCAGTTTAGCTCTTCAGGATTGGAATTCATGTACATGGTTTCTGCATATGCCTTGATCACTGATATTGTTCACTCACCACCCGTGGTTTTTCTAATTCAGCGGCGCGTCTTGCGGTCCCTTCCCGCGAACAATTTCTTCGTCCAGATGCGTATTAGGACCGGCATGTGTTTCACAAATCACGACGATATTCCAGCGCCAGAGGTGGTTGTAATCGACTCCGGTTATCCCCGACGTACCAGACGTTTGACATGATGTGGGTAAAGTTCGTGCCAAGAGAACGGTCGTTCACGAAGGATTGAGGCTCAAAATTTTAGCTTTACCCCAGCCTTGCACGGAGATTGTCACCCAACTGTTGCCATTTCGAGATGCTAATCTGTTGTAAGGCACGAAGGAGCTGGCTGATAGTGTGGTTGCTATTTTTCTGGGACCACATATCCTTAGGGAACATTTCAGCCTCTCAGGTGAAGCTTCGTCATCCTTTTTCTTCTTCTTCTTCTTCTTCTTTTCTTAGTTAAGTGTACCGTCGTCTGCTGTCTTGCTATTTGACTGGTACTTTAAATTGTGTGTGCACGGAAATCATCAACTGCCTTCGCACTGGTGATCATCTCTCATGTAGGGAATCCTGTTGAAGGCATTGGCAGCAAGGAGGGAAGCAGGCTGTCAGACTCCAGGCTGCTCCCACCCCTTCACACCCTCTTTAACTGGCTTCCAGTGGACGACTTTTAGCCATGTTCTTGGGCTGGGAAGTGCTTTGCATAGAGGCCCCAACTCTTCAATTCGTGGTATGGGGGTGAGTGAGTCCATCAATTCAGGTTCTGGTTATTGCCATTTGT
Source organism: Diaporthe sp. P3_1W (assembly GCA_037177825.1). Taxonomy (NCBI): domain Eukaryota; kingdom Fungi; phylum Ascomycota; class Sordariomycetes; order Diaporthales; family Diaporthaceae; genus Diaporthe; species Diaporthe sp. P3_1W. Next base: position 8,728,253 of record JBAFXB010000001.1, read on the forward strand.
GAGAAGCGATGCTCAAACACCCCCAGCTCGATCTTCGGCAACGGTCAACTGGTACTTAAAGAATTGAGAGATGCTTCACAGGAGGTGCCACAACTATAGCCGAACATCCTCACCTCCCCTTGCCCCGGGGCGGACCAGCTCTCCCTCGTCGCGTAGCAAGTGAGCCCCCCCCCTCCAGATCTGCAAGCACATGCTCACAGGCCCTCCGCTCCTACCCATGGATGAAGGTCCATGGGCCGCCATGAGGCAAGGTTGACGACTTCTTGTCGTGGACATCACTATCCGGGTAAGACTTCGGCTAGCCACCCCAAAGCATGGACGCCATGACAGTCCGCTCAGCAGCGGAAGGCCTTCCGCGACTCGAGGATCCTGGGTAGACGAGGCTTCTCTCGGCGAGGTCATCGCGATGAGATGACTCTTGCCCTTATGCCAGGGTGGAGAAGGAGGGAGGTTTCGTCACTGCGAGCGCGGATGCCGGATATGACTCTAACGGCGATCGCGTTGGTTCTCGTAGGAGGTCACCGGCGCAGAGCTAGCTTTGCCGCGAGGCACTCTGCTTCATAGTCGTGAGCCTCACCGGGGTATAGCGTTGAGATGGGCGGCGTGGCAGTGTTGCAGCTACCATGGCAAAGTAAACAAGCAGGGGCGCTTTGACTTCCGCGGTTTGAGTCGGAGGCGCGACGGGCGACGAGGCTAGTGGCGAGTGTTTATAGCTTCGTTGAAGGTCGTACATGATATATCCGTCTCAACGTGTATAAGTTCCCTGCCAGTCTGCTCAGAGGCCCGTCGGGGGTCTCTCCCTGTCTCTCTTCCGCTCTCTGCACACTCCCAGAAGTCTCTGAATCCGGACCCTTAACTTTTTCATTGAAATTCGCACCGTCAACAAACCAAGCCAGCCGATCAAGATGAAGATCAGCCCCGCCGTACTCGCCCTGCTGGCAACAACTGCCGTTGCCGTGCCCATGAGCGCGGCCGACATGATCGGCGGGCAGGTCACCACGCCGGCGGAAAAAACGACAGCCCCGAGCAAGACCCTTGGCCCTGCGTCCCCAAACGGCCCAGGGGAGGAGGACGAATTTGAAATATGCGTTATGCCCGACGGCTGCAGGGACGAGGACAAGCACGCCGGCGATCCTTGGCACCAGCGCACGACGACCCTCGTCCGCGGCAAGACATTGAGCTCGACCTTCAAGAGCCTGGTCCCGACCACGACATCCCGTCACGAGCCCATCACTGAGCCCATCATTACGCTTCCAACTGCGAAGTCGACGCATTCATTCGAAATTTGCCTTATGCCCTCCGGCTGCAGGAACGAGACCAAGCATACCCGATCATTCCAGACCCGCACACCCAGCATCAGCACCACCGAGACATGGGTTACTCAGATCCTGTTCCCGGACCCGGACCCGACCACGACACCCTATCACGAAAAGACATACCCCCCGCTTCCGTCTGCCAAGCCGACGAGCGCTTAGGGTATAGAGCGTTGTGTATCGGCGCTCATCTGGCGTCTCGTGACACTCTTCCATCATGGCGAGGATGCGGTGGATAAGCCGAGAGGATGGGGGATGAGAATGGGTCGAATATCGAAGACGAGTCGGGGCGGCCTTCGACGGGGGTGATCAGCCCGTCGCTGGTATGGCTAAGAATTATATGGACTGGGCATACGCATTCTTTGCTTCTTTCTCTCCGACGAGATGTCCATGTCAGGTGATGTGTGTGGAGGTGGGGAGGAATGCTCATGATGTATCTGACGACGGCTGTTCATGCCCTGTAATTACGTTCCTTAATATGATATGAAAATGTTGATTTGAGAAATACTGTCCTCGGACCGTGTATTATTGCCTTCCTAGCACGGTGATCGATGACGTCTCGGGGCGCTCATTCGGGCCTATGAGGCTGTTAGTTGAGTGAAGACAGAAGGGGACTGATGGGGGCATGAAGCGCTTACTTCGGCCATAAATGAGACCGGTTGAAGCTAAGAAGCTCCCGGGGTAGACGGGTGATTGCACCGGTGCGTGTGGTGGTTATAGGATCATAGGCCACTGATCGATCGACCCAGGAAGCTCCATAGCCTGAGAGTCGATGCCCGACCACCATCTCCTGACTCAAGTCGTAGGCGTTGAACTTGGTGGCACCGCCCCCGTAGACATGGCAGACATGGCAGACATGTCAAACATGTCATCAAAGAAATACCCACTCGACCACCGAGAGTGCCGACACAAGAACGCGTGGGGCCACAGGACAATTAGTTCCATTTGCCATCATCCCATGCTAGGATGCTTACCCTACCTGAATGCCTCTGGGGGTATAGATAACTGTAACCTATTCCTGATCCCAAGTCTATAGTCGTCGAAAAGAAACACGCACGGAAAGAGAGACGAGGCAGTTCCTCTCTCAGATTCATCATGAAAATTCCCCGCCCTGTGTCCATAGCCTTCCTTCAACCAGTCCTTTTTTCGACGTGGGATTTGAACAACCGCACATGTTTTCTCCGTATGAAACCAAAAGATATCTAAACTCCGTCGCGCCAACTTTTGCTCGTGTCGTGGTTATGTACGAAGAGAATGACACCGCCAGGGCATCTCTGAATTTGAGGGTCTGTAATTCGTTCCGTGGGTCTCGTCTGCGCTCTGGAAAGTTCGTCCAAGGTCTTGGTAAGCACAGTAAGCTAAATGCCTCTGCAGTCCGCGACGGCAGGCCAACACGCCATTTAGGGCAGAACAGGTGGGGAGACCGGGTTTCGCGGCCCCGCTGGCTCAGTCGATCTGCTTCTCGCAGCCGATGCGGTTCAGCAGCTCCTTGCGGTCGCTGTGTCCGGGAAGGCTGACGGCGGTGGCGTTGGAGGTCGTCCTCTTGACACCACTTCGTCGCTCCCAAATTTTCAAATCAATCTCCTCAACTCCGACATCCTCCTCCATTGCCTGAGCCTCCTCGTACACGAACTCTTCCTCCTCTTCCTCGTCACCCTCGTCATCGCTGCGGGTGTCGTCCGCGCCAGCACCTCTGATGACCCGCACTGCCACGTTGACAATCATGGCGAACCAGACGATGCAGATGGTCTGCAAGCTGAGCAGAAGCGTCAAGAAGGTCCATCTGATTGTGTCATTGTGGCACAACAGCCCGTCAGACGCCAGGAACGGCTGCAGGTAGAAACTGTAGCCTTCAGGTTGCTCAAACGGTCCCTGAAGGTTGTCTTGGTTGCCTTTGAAGCATCCGTAGGTCATCGTGTAAGGCACGTGCTCATAGATGGACCAGCAGACCATGTTCATAAAGATGTGGCGGCAGACAAACCATGCCAGCATAAACAGCCCAAAACCGACGTCGCAGGCGTTGGTGAAGCCCATATATTTGAGGCACTTAGCACCCTGTTGGACCTTGTCAGTGGGCAAGATCCAGAAAGCCATTATTGAATCGAAGGTCCACGACCTTGTGGGGACTTACCGAGAGGAGAATGTCCCCAAGATCGAACAGCACCAGAATCAGGTTGCCCACGGCGTTGTGGTGGTATCGGTACGATCCAACAATCAGCGCAATAGTGATGAAGTGGTGAGATAGCATCTGCCAATGGTCCTTGCGACGCTCCTCAATGTTGATGACGAAGATCTGTTGTAGCCAGAAACCTAACTGGGCAAGAATGTAGGTCTTGTGCAAGCCACCAAGCTCACGGTTTGGCCAGGTCGCCCAGAGCTGCTTGAGATTCAACCAGTAGGGAGATGTGTAGTAGATGTACTGCAGAATAATGTCAGGTCAGTATGCGATGCCGTGCGTTTGCAGCCATGAGGTACAAGAACCTCATGGATGGATTGCACGAGGGCGAAAGATGCACATACGAAGCCAAGAGACCAGAAGGTAGTGCAGTATAGGACCAGCCAGGCCTGCTCGGCAAAACGAGTGACCTCCTTCTTCTTACTGATGCCCATGTACTTGGCGAACGGAGCCAGGGCATACTCCATTGTCGCAGCTCGCAGGCCGGTGAGGAGGACAACGGCGAAGGCAACAAAGTAGGAGTCGTCGAAGCCAGCGCCATACTTTCCCGAATTCGCATTGTAGTATTGAAGGCGAACGAATTTGGCCGTGTAGGACTGTGACTTGGGGAGGAGATAGTGGGCGCAGAACAGAAGCGCAAGAAGGTTGAATGAGAAGCCTGCGACGAAGACGCATCAGTAAGTAAGTAGATCTTGCGAGGTGCTCATTTTCGGGCGGGCAGTTGTCGCAAAGCCACAGGAAGAGACATGCAGCATGCGGTGTAATGTCCCGATGGAGGGCGGTGTGGCGCGCACAACTTTGGAGAAGTCGTGTTTTGCCATGCTGCTGTTGGGGATGGGTAGAGGGGTGTATACGAGGAGGAAATGCAAACGCGAGGCATACCGATCTGGTTCTCGACAAACCAGCGGGCCAATTGCTTAGAAGGCCCGTCTCCCTTCCTCTTAAGACGTCTGACGAGGACAGTGTGGTTGACTGTTTGCCTGTAGAGCGGCCCGTTCATGGCCTCTTTCTTGCCAGAGTAATTGCGCTTCAGGGAGGAGGAGGTCGGGCGAGGAGAGTCGGAGCTTGGGACCCTGAGGCCCTCGGTGCCGGCGCCATTGGCGGGTTCGGAAGACATTATGGGCAGTTGTTGAGGATGTGACTGGCCAATTGACAGAATACAGTGGTCAGCAGCAGGGTGGAGGTTGGTTGTAGGAGGTAGGAGGCAGCAATGTGCTGCGACCAGAGGGTCGTGGCCGTGGTCCTGGTCGAAGCCGCCGAGTCGTGTCCGCGTCGAAGCTCGCAGCACGTGGAGCAGAGGGCAGAGGAGGGCAGAGGGGCCAGCGACAGTAAGCTACAGTAGTAACAGGCTGTGCAACGGCTGGCAGGCAGCGGGACAAGAGGGCGAGGATGGCTCGATTCGCTTGGGTTGGTCAGGTCACAGGGCTCGCACAGAGGCTCGATGAACACTCTGGGGTCGTCGGTCACCAAGAACGGACGAGTGGTCGATTGGGAACAGAGGGAGAGAGTTGTTCGCGGGCGGGCGAATGCACAGCGACTGACTGAGAAGGGACAACAGGGACAGGATCTCAAAAGTGTTGATATTGGAGCAATGGCCAAGGCAGATTGCGCCAGCTGCTGGAGGGACCCTGGCCTCGAATTTTCGAGTCCTGAGGTTGGACCAACCAGCCGGCCAGCCTTCCCAGCTTTCCTGGACCACCCCTGTCAAGGTGGTGTCTCGCCTCGCATGGGGCGCGTCTACCACCCAGCTCCCCGGCTTCTCACAGCACTGCTTGCTTTGGGCTCTGCTCTGCTCTGCCCTGCTCTGCCTCTTGGTGGTGCTCTGCCAGGTGCGGGTGCCGCGGACGGGGCCTGGCCTCTGCCGGAAGTTGGCAGCTAATGCACCGGGCAGGAAGGCGGTGAGCCCTGAAAGGGCGGAGATGGGCTCTGAAACTTGCCTGTTGAGGGCAAGCTCAGTGAAGGGTCCGGCGGGGGAGAACGGCGCCCCACCTACGCCGCCCTCTGTTGCGTGAGCAATCAATTAGAATACTGTAATCCGCGCCGAATCCATTCGCTAATGGGCAATCATAAATGTTGAGAGTTTGATGGTTCCCTATCAAACCGCGCGCCCCACTCCAGAGACGACCCCATCGGCAGAATTCTTACACGCGCGGAGAGAGAGCGGAAAAGGAGGCTGGTTGTGCTGCTGTCGGGCAGTACGCGACGCAATTGAACAGGTACCTGGATACCAAGGTACGTGGTCCAAGTACCACTCAATGCGTGCTCCCTCCCGCCGTCACACCTCTCCCCGAACGGCTGCGGCTCTAAAATCACCAAACCTGCTTCCCTCACCACGAACCCCGGATTTCACTACCAGACAGGGTCGACGCGACATTGACGGCCGAGCTCGCAGGATGATCTTGCAGAGCAGCTCATCCTCTGTGCCAATAGAGGCATTGGGCTCTTCAGAATGCGAAAGCGTGCCCAATTACGGCTGCATCTGCTGCTACACCACCTCCCTCTTGGCTGCAGATCTCGTTTTCCCTTAAAAGGCTCGTTTCCCTGCACACTGCGACCCTGTGCAAAAATCTCCCCTTCCCCTCTCCTACCCCCCCTTTTGCAGCTCTTCCCAGCACCTCCTAGCCAGCCGTCACCTCGAAGATCTGGCCCAATTGGTGTTTGCTTGAAACGTTTCCGGGCTCGCTCAACCCATCTCTGAGGTACACAAGGTCTCATGCGTCGAGTTGCCGGCCCTTTCATGGGGTATCCCTTCCTTCAGAAAGGCACACTTCTCTGAGAGGGGCTAAGGGCTTCTCAATGCCTGCAAGCCCAGAATGAAGGGCCGAGCCAATTACATGCAGCTGGAAAATATGCTTGCGACCCCTAATGGCGTACTGTGGTACAATCGACAAAAAAGATAATCACACTATTCTTGGCCTTATTTGGATGCATGCACGGCGAATATTTGGTTTGATGTCGATAGTCCAAAGACTCAAACACGTAGAGCAGCCTTTACATGCCCGTCATGACGAGGTATCCAGGAGCAAAGACGGCCTTGGAGAGAATGATTTTATGCCTCAGCTCTCCCTACATATGTGTTCCATGCTTGACAGAGCGGTGCGCATAACCCTCCAAAACTTCCGGTATACTGGTGGTCTGTCTAGCTACAACTGCAACTCTCCAGTCAAAATGCGCCGTGCTTCTAAAACGCTCTGAACGCTTTGAAGAGTGCACAAGGGTATAAATTGAATAGTCGTGACCATCATCAAATGCTGATTTCCACGACTTAGCTCTTGGCCAACTTGCTGATCATTTGTAAAAGTCGAGTTCCTTGAAGGCAAGATCGTCACTGTTCACAAGTTGCCTTATCTAGTTGCGCGTTTATGCACTCAAAACAAGTTGGGATTGAGCTCCATGGACTCAAACATTCCGAGACCCAACAGCATACATTTTGACACAGAGTTAATCATATCATGTTTCACAAATGCTACTGCCATTCTACCGCATCGTTGGTCTTAATATATGTATTACACGGCAGATCTCAAAGTGTTGTTCACATGGTATAGAGTGCGATTCAACTGGCCACAAAAAACGCCTATATCAAGATTGAGAAGTCTCAGAACTCACACGCTGCTGCAAAATTTGATAGGCTTACAGCTGTCTTTTTGTTTTCTCTTGCTGGCGAGGCTGGGCCTTTGAACACAAGGAACTTTCTGAGGCATGGCATAATATCTTGTGGAGGCATATTGCTGCTGCTAGAAGCAGACATCTTGGAAAGTGGCAACTGACTATTTCCCATCTCAACGGTCTAGACCCTTGGCGGGCGTGAGCTTGAGGCAGCGAAGAACTTAGCCGACACTGCAAAGCCACATGCGTGGCCTTTAATTATTGAAGCGAGTGTCTGTTTCTACGCCTTTGCAGCACTGTCAGGAAACTCGCACAATTCGTGCTCCGATATCGGGTTGCGAGATGCGTGATCGTAAGACCTGAATGTAATTACTCGCTTTTAAGGGTGCTTTCTGTGAAAATAACTGAACCGCTGTCGAGATATGTCCAGACCTGAACGAGGCTGAGGCATGGGAGTGATACAGGGTAGGCTCTCGTGTTGCTTCTGACAACTACAGCAGCAGCCAGCCCAAACTTGGGAGATTCAACACCCCAACAAGCCGTGAGCGAAAGGTGACCAGTCTCTTGTGAGAGGTGCATGAGGTCGATGTCTCATTTTGCGAGAGATTCTCGTAGCACCGCGGCACTAATATCTCTGGGCTGGGTGTCTGGTAACCATGCATGCTGGCAAAGTGGCAGAGCTCGGCTGTGGCCAATCTCGGGTTCTGCAAGCCATCCAGTGCTGGGAAAACAAGTCTGTGTTAGCATGCTTCCAGGTAGTGGCTATCTAAGTACTGTACCTACCTACCTAGGTAGGTAGGTAGTGTAGCGTTTGGAATGGAAAATAGACAGCCCACGTTTCTACTGCCAACAACAGAGAAGAGACGGCTTTCGCCTACGGTTGCTTAGTCACCCAGAGCGTGGTGGGAGGTCGCCCAGGCTGGCTGGCTAGGCAGACTAATGAATGGATTGCCATCGACCCGTTTCCCCACACTGATTAATGAGTGGCACCTACTTCGTAGTAAGCAGCCTAGTCGACGGGAGCCGCATCATCTGCTCATCACCGATTACTTCTACAACCTTCTGTCGTGATTCACCTGACAACCTTCTCCCAGAGCTTATTATCCTCCCGCCCTGTCCTCAGCTTTGGCCTTGTTCCTCTCCCAACCGACGACAAACACGTTCCCGACCGGAGCCTTCCCAACTTCTCTCCCCAGCGCTGCACGACTCCTCGCCACAAGCACGACAGCGGAACCATCATGTCCAACGCGAAGTACACCCCCGCCCCACAACAGGACCCGGACGACGTTCCGGCGGGTCCTGCATACAGCCAAGCGCCACCCTCCTACCAAGCCGCCGACGACGAGGCCCGACTCTTCGCCGGCGAGGGCGCCCCGCGCTCCTCCGAGGACAACGTCCCCGATGACTTCAAGTTCGGCGGCTCCGTCGCCGAGGCGACCATAGACATCCGCAACCAGTTCGTCCGCAAGGTCTACACCATCCTGACCGTGCAGCTGCTGGCCACCGGCGCCGTGAGCACCATCAGCTTCGTGTCACCGGCCTATAAGGAATGGATCCAAGGGCATCCCGCGCTGGTCTTTATTTCGGTACGTCGAGCGCCGAGCCGTCTCTTTCTTCCATATGTCAGTGCCAGGATGATTTACTAACCGCTGGCCACGCCCACAGATGTTCGGCGCCATCGGGATGATGCTCCTGACCTACTGGAAGCGCCACTCGTACCCGACCAACCTGCTCTTCCTGTCCGGCTTCACCCTCCTCGAGGCGTACACCATCTCCGTCGTCGTCTCTTTTTACAAGACCTCCATCGTTCTCAACGCTGTGCTCTTGACCGCGGGTATTTTTGTTTTTCTCACGGCTTTCGCTTGCCAGACCAAGTATGACTTTACCTCATGGATGCCCTACCTCTTCGGCGGCTTGTGGGGCCTCATCCTATTCGGCTTCATGGCCGCCTTCTTCCCCTATAGCTCGACCGGCGAGCTCATCTACGGCGGACTCGCGGCCTTGATTTTCAGCGGCTACATTCTCGTGGACACGCAGCTCGTCATGCGCCATCACCATGTCGAGGAGGAGATCGCCGCGGCCATCAGCTTGTACCTCGACATTATCAACCTGTTCCTGGCCATCTTGCGCATCCTGAACAGCCAGCAGAATAACTAAGCGATTCATGGAATATCTCTCCACGATGGGAAGAATGGGAAAACCTTGTAGGCTACGTTGCCATGCCACAGAGGGATGGAGGATGGGGTGGAATTTGCAATAGTTCCCGGCTATATCAGTTTTTCGTGAGCTGAGCGACCATGGGCCGTGATATCCTTATCAGGCATGAGTCTGGCATGCCGTCCACAGCTCTCCCGCTTCAGAAATGCGGCCTTTTTTGCAGATGGTTAATCGACTGGCGGATAATGGCGGTTCGCCGGCGTTGGGATTGCAAGGGCTTTCAGGGTTAACCTTTCTTACACTTTTTCATTCCAATCAATTTTAATTTCGAACCTTTCTTATTCAGAAGAAAGACTTAAATTCGTAGATGCCATTTAACATAGGGCGGGCACGTAGACGTCTCAGCCACGCTACACCAGGTGCGACTATGACCACATGAACATGTTCGCAGTTGAATGACTGCACAGTTCACTTACTGCACCTTGTGTCTGCAAGGCTATCGGTCAAGTTTTCACATCAGAGAAAGCCTTGGTGTCACTCTGGGACTGGCCCCTTTACCCACTATTCTCGCGCGATAGCCTCAGATGCCAAACAGTTTGCTTAGCCTGACAGGCAAGGCGAAGCCTCTGCGTCAGCAACGCCCGTATCACCCATCACCGCAGTCCGTGGAAGAAACATGAATTTAGGTTATCTGCATTAGAAGTCCTCTACTAGAAATAAGTCGTGTTGGGAAAAATACCAAACGTCCTTGGAAATTGGCCGGCTCTCCAAGTGATGAGCCGACACAGCAAAGAAAGAAGACGTATGGAAAAATATGCGGCAAGTCCTCTCTGCCAACCTCTCATCCTTGCCTTTTTCATCTTTAAAAGCGTTTCTGGAGACACCAAAGCAGATGGTGCGGGGATATCATTATGGGGAAGACGAGCACCATCTGTTTGAGATCCGGCGGCCAGACCCAAGTGAGTCGCCACCCCATGACTCCGATCTGGCCTTGTCAACATAGGTCGGTCTTTGTCATCAACTTCATATTCGCTCGCGAAAGACCGCCGATCAATCAAAGGAAATGCGCGCCGAAGTGGCGAGGTCGCGTCTTGCCGTAGCAGATCCCAGTGAGCTCAACCACCGGGCCCAGAAGAATCGAATCAAGCCTCGGCATCGCCGTTGGCATCGGGAACCGGTGTTCCTGAGGATCCGGCTTGCTCTCGTTGCATGCGAGCCTCGATCTCGCGGAGCTGAGACTCCCGGGCGAGGAGTTCCTGGCGCTTCTCGTTGATCTCGCGCTGGACCTTGATCTCGATCTCGCGCAGCTTCTCCTCCTCGCGGCGGAGCTGCTCCTCCTTGAGACGGACAGACTGGGAAGCCAGGTCCTCGGGGTTCATTGAAGAGTCGCTGTGACATAGTTAGCAGATGGCTCCTGCATGCTAGAAGACGTAGGGAGACAAACACTCCAGCACCACCCTCCACGCTCTTGGACAGCTTCTCGGTACGGTAGTTCTCGTAGAGGAAGTCGTGGGTGATCTCCTTCAGGTCGGCAAGATGGCTGTGCAGCAGTGCGGATCGAATGGCGAGGAAGTCCGAGTGGCGAGGGTTGTCAACCTCCACGACACCCCATGGGTACTGACGGGCCCGAACTGTGCGGCCACCGATCTCAACTGCATCCTCCGAACCGACAATAGCGAATGGCATGAGGCCTCGAAGCTCGGCGTTCTCCTCGACCGTGTCCTCGTCGTCCTCTTCGATGTCGTATGGGAAGTTGTAGACCGGAATACGGTAGTGCTCGATGTCCTCCATGACCAGCTTCTTCGATTCGGCCAGCTCGCCAGGGGTCAGGGAGTCTGCGCGACCGATGACGGGGATGACGTTGACGCGGGGCGCCAGGCGCTTCATCAGCTCGATATCCAGCTCGCGGAGACTAGACACGCTGTCAGTGAACGTCCACAAGGGCGGTTTGCAGGCGGTACGGGACATACCCATGGCCGGTAGGGGTGATGAAGTAGAGCAGGGCGTGAACTCGGTTGTCTCTGAAGCGAGGGTTACGCTTGATACGCGACTCCTCGGCTAGAATGTCGTCGTATTGTCTCTCGAGGTATCCAACAATTTCAGAGAAACTGCGAGTCGGTATTGTTAGCATTGGATGGCCAGACTGGAAGCTCGATGGCGTGGATCGTACCTGGCCTCGTTGTCGACTTGGTCACCAAAACCAGGGGTATCAACGATGGTGAGGGAGATCCGCGTGCCCTCCTCATCAAGCTCGAGCTCTTCACGGGGAGTCAGTTATCGGCTGTTCTCTACGGGGTGGAGGTCGTGTTTATCCGTACCAACTGTCATGGGCTTGATCTTGACGCCGTCCTCGACATGGGCGCCGTTGGGGTCATCGGAGTCCTTGTGGCCGATCACAGACTTTCCGCAGAGAGTGTTGACGAAGGTGGTTCTGCCTGGGAATCACCGAGAAGCTGTCAGCAAACGAGCTGCATCTATCGCAGGGAGATAGGCTGGCATAAGGGCGCAGCGTTGCGCGGCATGAACTCACCAGTGCCTGATGCTCCGCAGACCATCAAACAGAACTGGATTCCCTTCTTCACGTTCTTCTTGCGGCGGATCATCTTCTGTTGATCGGGAACTGGTCAGCAATGCAACCCGGCAGCAACAATTGATTCGACGCGACATGGTGAGCTGTTGGCTGTGCCGGATGCCGCGAGCGACACGAAACGGCAGACCGGCTCGTGATGCACAGAGGAGATGACAGCAAACGTACGGCAGGGGAAGACATGATTGCTGACGGAGTTCAGGAGACCCTGAGCACGATGCAACTGCAAGTTGTTTGGTCGGTGTCGATTCCTGCTCTATCGAAAGGCAAGAGTATTGAATGGATGGAATGTCGCGTGAAGAGGCTCTCGAAGTTGTTGGTGTTGTGCCAGACCTCTGCGTTGCTCTTGTTGGAAAGGGGGAATGTTTGAAGGGTGCCAAGGGTCGGACACCACTGTCAATGGGTGGAGCAACCAGCGCAATTTCACAAATTACAACCACTGGAGGAACAGCTCTCTCTCAGGGGAGATTCCCAGAGCTGCAATTCAGGGGATCCTCCTTCCCCAGTTGAGGCGCTAGTCCTACTGTGGATTAGCCTCCAAGCTGCAGAGGCCCGGGTGCTCTGAGTACCTGGGCAGGCTGGCAGGTACCGAGGTACTTCACTCAACTGGTCCCCACGGCAGGTGCCAGCTGGCAGCGTCACGGTGAGTGGATCATCTGACCTCCCGCTCCAGACTGCAGACTGACTACTTGTAGACTACCTACTAGATATATGCGGACTTACACACACGACTGTGGTCTCTCAAGATCAAAACAAGCATAGCTATTGTTCAGTATCTCTAGCGAGTATGGCCTGCGAGATGTCCTATGCTTTGCCAATCTGCCCTATATTTTGACCTGTCAATCCAGGCTCCTGGCAATTTGGGGAGGCCTGCTATAGACTCTTCGCATTATTCCTGTCAGCTTGTTCATCGAAGGCCTTCGGTCTCACACCTACAGACCGGCCATTCACGATACCTCATCCTCGCACCATCATCCTCGCCGGGCCCGCTTTAACGACATCACTCCCGACAACATGGTTGCCGTAGAATTTAAAAGCTAGGCATCTTTTTGTTTTGCACCTCGTTTTCTTGTTTCCTGGAGGGACTTGTCTCACTTCCCACCAACCAACCTCTTGACTCGGATACCCAAACAATTACACCCTTTGTGGTGAACTCGAGTCTGAATCACTCCCGAACAACCTTGACAAGACACAAAGTACAACATCAATCTCGATCCACCAAGATGGATACCCGCCCCAAGATAGAGCCAGATCGGCCTACCCGCGTGCTGTCGGCGAATTTCAGCGACTCTGGCCTCCACTTCGCGGTTGGACTCGAGGATGGCTTCCGTGGTGAGTCTTGGAACGAGACCTATGTTCCAAGTTCTCATGATAGCTGACAGTAGGCAGTCGTTCACGCTGACTCCGGTCAGTTGTCCCTCACTCAAGGTATGTGAAACCTGAGAGACTGGGGAACCTGAAGTCCCGAAGACTGACATTCCGTCAGACCTCGCAGGAGGTATAGGCCTTGCCCAGATGCTTGGTCAGACGAACATCATCGCCCTGGTCGGTGGGGGCCGCATGCCAAAGTTCGCTGCCAACAAGGTAGGTCGTTACATGGCCCCAGACTGTTCTCATTCATGCTCACACATACGTACCAGGTTTTCTTGTGGGAGGTCATCAAGAAGAAGCCCGTCTCCTCAATCAGCGTCAAGACCCCTGTCCGTGCCGTTCGCATCAACCGCGAGAAAGTTATCGTTGTCCTGCAGAACAGTGTTGAGTTTCATGCGCCTTGGAACAAGCCCAAGGATATGCAGAAGGTGGCAGTCTATGAGACCGCTGACAACCTGCACGGCCTAATTTGCATGTCCTCAAAGCACATCGCCTTCCCTGGCCCCACCGCTGGACACGTGCGACTCGTGGAGCTGGCCACGGACAACGTCAGCATTATTCCAGCGCATTCCACCGCACTGAGGGCTATGGCCTTCAGCGAAAAGGGTGATATGCTCGCCACTGCGAGTGACAAGGTGGGCTCCCCTTCCAGTCTACTGTACCATGTTTTCAAGTATAGGGATCTAATACGTGCCGCTCCAGGGAACCCTGATCCGCATCTGGAACACTCGAAACTGTGCTCGCATCTGCGAGCTTCGCCGCGGCATGGACAGCGCGATCATCTTCTCGCTGGGATTCAGCAGGCTGGGTAATATACTCGCCTGTACTTCTGACAAGGGCACCCTTCACGTGTTCGACGTCCCCTCCCAGGAGAACCTGAAAGATCTCCAGTCGCCTTCGAGCCCGATCAGCCTCACTTTCCCAGCCAGCCGCCCTAGTGCTACGGCTGCAGCTGTCGAGGAGGGCAGGGGAAAATGGGGTCTTCTGGGAAAGATCCCCTTCATGCCGCGGGCTTTCTCGGACCAGTATTCTTTCGCGTCTGCCCCCTTCGAGATTGGCGACGAGCCCACCAGTGGTGTCCCCGCCTTTTCGGATGTCGCTAGCCTCGGTACCACGAGGCCCCCGAAGGGCATCTTGGCCTGGACCGACGAGGACACCATCATTGTCGTCGGTGCGGGCATCGATGCTCGTTGGGAGAAGTTCAAGGTGGAGCTGGATGACGACGGTCGCCGCCGTGTCCGCCGCGAGGGCTGGAAGCGTTACTACAGAGACATGTAGGACGAGATCTGCTGAACGCTTCAGGAACCCAAGGCGGCTCAAGGAAATCAGATTACAAAACCCTTGCATGGGGTGATGAGGGCGTATCGAGCATAATGGTCAGTGGCACTTGGGGTTAGCCTGCTCGAGGTCGATGTGGAATAGGTCCTGGATGTTTTCGGTCTGGTTTTACGGCGTTTGATGGTTACATTCACATGAGGTTGAGCATAATGAACTGGCTCTGCACAGGTAAAACAGGACTGGCAATCAGAGCAGCTCGGTAGCCTACATACTCTGGAGATACTGGGATGCGGTAAATGCCCCACTCTCACATAACCAATTCAATGATTCAATGATACTGCATCTCCGTGCCGCCTTCAAGGTGATCTACTCCTATCTCTGTGCCGATGACTTCGGTCTCGGTCGGAGGTCCGATGGCTGCGGTTGCCGTGATCCTTAGAGCCCTCACGATCATGCCGCGGACGTTCTCTATCGCGGTCCCGCTTCCTTTCGCGGCCGTCGCGATCTCTGTCACGCCTGTCATCACGCTCACGTGAATCGCGGCGCCGCCCCTCGCGGCGGTGGTCATCCTCGTCCGCATCCTTCAAAACAGGGGTATCATCGCGCCTCGATCGCTCCCTGCGATCCACGTCTTCCTCGCCGTGCCTCCTGCGCCTGCGTCTGTGCCGGTCTCCGTCGTCCTCGCTGTCGTCCCTCCGGGGCCGGTGCGAACGGTGATGCCGGCTCGTGTGCCTGTCGCCGCCGCCCTTCTTCTTCCTCGCCGCTCTGCTCTGCGCGTCCTCGACTTCCTTCTTCTTCTCCTCGATCAGGAAGGCCTTCATGGGGTCGTCGTCGTCGTGGTCCTGCTCCAGCAGCATGAGCTCCCGCTCCTCCTTCAGCATCGGCCGGTGCCGACTCCTCGCGGCCGCCTCGTCGTCGCTCCCCTCGCCCATATCTGTGTCGTCGTCCCCGCCGGCGCCGGCGCCGCCCTGGGCGAGCTTCTCCCTCCTCTGCAGCGTCTCCCAGTCGACGCGGCACTCGTCCACGTCCTCGTCGTCCCGCGGCTTGTATCTTGCGTGGTCGACGCTGACCATGCGACCGTTGATGGTCGCGCCGCCCAAATTGTCCACTGCGAGGTCGGTGCTGCGCTGGTCCTCGTACTTGAGCCAGCCGAAGCCGCGCGACTTGCCCGTCTCCTTGTCCCGAGCGAGCTTTAGGAAGGTCGGCTCGCCGAACTGGGAGAAGATGGTGATGACGTCGCCCTCGCTGAGCTCGTAGGGGAGCCCGCCGAAGTAGACGAAGGCCGTGTCGCGGTAGTCGACATGCCAGGAGGCATTGGGGGAGCTGTTTGGGTTCAGGTGTGTTAGCTTGTGCTGTTGGAGAGGACCTGTGTTCAATATTTCTGAGTTGCTGGGGTTTTGTACGCACATTCCCTGCTCGATCTCCTTCTTGTTGAGCTCCTGGATTGCTCGTATCTTGTTCATGGTGGCTGGCGGCGAGGTTGCGCTCCTCCTTGCACTCGGGTTGAGGAAGTATGGAGTGCACGCGAGGCTGGGCGAATTTTGGGTGACGTCTGTAAGGCTGAAGGCCCAGAAGCGGTGCCGGTACTTAGTGCAAGGATCCCCTTCCTCTGAGCAAGCTGACCTGCAATTCCTCTCGATTCACTTGTATTTCAGAGAAAGCAAAGATGCTCATGTCCGCAATAGTTCAACTTCTTCGCAACTTAATACGTTGTATTGTCCAAGCAAGCTCTGTCCCTGTGTCATTGGGTTGATTTGCCTACAGTCTTGACTCTTCACCCGTCAAACGGCAAGGACGTGCATGTGATTTGGAGAGAGTACATGCGTCTTGGATGCAAGAATTCAGATCTCTGCAATATTGACTTGAATGAATGTCCATGTGTCCTGCTCACTCACAACTACAAGCAGATGGCCGAAACCCACATACCAAAGCTCTTGTCACAATACTTTGTACAGGCAGTTCAGATACCAAAAGAACTGGCGAGACCTGAAAGTATCTACCACAGTAGAAATAATGTTCATCCCGTTTTATGTTCCAGGGTCTCCCAGAGAAGACCATGCCAAAGACGATTGTACTGTGCTGTAGGGGGAATGACCTGGTCAGGTCCCAGGACATGTCTGGGACTGCATATGGACATGGTATTGGCAGCTGGGGCCAACTGTGTCACAGCTGCAGGCACCCTGTTCAGCCAAGACCTCCAATTCGTGGTACTACAGCAGGTGGGATCTTTGAGCCATCCAAAAGCCCCCTGCATGGAATGATGCATGGGGCCCCTGGTGACAGGCCCGAGACTCTGATTCAGTAAACAACTTGGACCTCTGGGTGACGCTTGCTGCAAGTGGGACAAGAGTTCCGGCACAGCTCCCCAAAACGTCACCAGCACAAGATATCCAACGCATCTCAAGACGACTCCCAATGCGATCCGGCACACCTGTCCCACCTGTCCCAACCCACCCACTGCACACTGAACGGCTCCAACGCGCTCAAACCTGCCCGGCTTCCCCAACGGCTAGGGAGCTTGCCGCGTCTACACCGCATCGCGTCTGCCAACACGCCCTGCGATGAGCGGCGACAGCGCGCATACTTGAGGTTCTCGTGACGGATCAAGGAGGAGCAGTATGGCGTCGAATTCCAACCGCTTCTCAACCTACACGACTGCCTCTGGCGGCTCCGAGAGCAAGAATGGCGAGCCAAAGAAGGACATGTGGAGCTCTATGCTCGACTCCGTTGCCAGCGGGAAGCGATTGCCCGAGAGGAACCTCCTCGTCATGGGTACGCCGGCGAGACTCCCACAAGACCTGTGCACGCCCGGCGCGCGCTGACCATTTATTTGACTGCCAGGCGGAACCGTCGAGTCGCAGCGAGAATTCATAGAGTCCCTCTCCAATAACGAGCTGCGGCGGAACTACGATCGCCAGAACAAAATACCTCCCGTGGCCAACCAGTTTGCGCTCGGCTATACATACTATGACCTGCTCGATGCAGACCATGAAGGTATGCGGCCCGTCCCTCAGAGCTCGACCAGGCGGGCCAACCGCTGACATGACACAGATATCCTGGCCCGTATCTCCACGTATCTCTTGACCAGTCCCTCGCCTTCCTTTGCCTCGCTCATCAAACCGCTCCTCACCCCCCAATCGATACCGAACACGCTGCTGGTCGTCCTCCTAGACTGGTCCGAGCCATGGTCCTGGGTACGGCAGCTCAGAGAATGGATGCTGCTCCTGCGGACTGTCCTGCTTGCACTGCCGGATGAGAGCAAGATAGCCATGGAGGAAGGGATGAGCATGTGGAAAGAGAGGGGCCGCGGCGGCTCTCTGAACCTTGACGGCACAACGGCAACAGCCGCCAGCGAGGGCGATGTGTCATTACCGCTAGGCCCAGGTGAATGGGAGGAACCTCTAGGCCTACCCCTCTGTGTCGTGTGCCAGAACGTGAGTCTTCCTTTCATCTCAGCCGGTCGTAGGAGGTCTAACACACTGGCAGTCTGAGAAGATGGAGTACTTGGAAAAGACGCAGAGCTGGAAGGAGGAAGAGTTTGATGTCGTGCTCCAGTTCATGCGGACGATACTGCTCAGGCGTAAGCAACCCCCTTTGACTGGCAGTGCCCACACGTGCTGACAGATTAACAAGACGGCGCATCACTCATCTACACTACGCCTTCCGTTCCATCCCAGCTACCAACGCTTGTCCACTCCAGTCTCGGTATACATTCGCTTCTAAAGAAGCAGCCCCTGAAGCCCAACGTTATCGACAGGGACAAGGTCGCCGTGCCTCCGAACTGGGACTCTTGGGGCAAAATCAGAGTTCTACGTGAGGGTTTCGACGTCGAAGCTGTGAGCGAGGGATGGTCTATCGATTTGGAGACCAAGTTCCCACCCCCGGGCAGGAACCAGGCTATTGAGAATGGGGAAGCGAACGGTGATGACTACGACATAGACGGCTATGAGATCACACCCGGTTCGGCTGTGACGACTTTTGAGGAATCGATCAGGAACCCAACTCTTGATGCTCTGCAAATGGCCGGACGAGACACGCACTCGACGAAACTGGAAGTAGAGACGATGGACACACAGGACTTCCTCGCATCTCAAACCCAGAGACTGGAAACCTTCAAGCAAAAGATGGAGGAGGAGAACCAAAGCAATGACACCAAGAATGCAAAGAAGCCCTCCAAGGTTGACGAAGACGGCCGCCAGGTCAATGTCAGCGACCATATCGGACCGGTGCAATTCAACGTCGGTGGCATCCAGGTTGATGCCGATGACATGATGAAGCGTCTACAGGTATGTGGATCCCGGTGGAAATAGCAGCTGCTTCAAGTCTACCGATAGCTAATTCGTCTTTATCAGGACCGCCAAGCATATGGCTCGTCACCTGAGCCGGAGAGCCCCGTTGACGATAGCACACAGGCACAGCAGCCCATCGACACCGAGAACCTGCAGAATTTCTTCACCAACCTCATGAACCGGAACACGTCGGCGAGAACCGGATCTTAGGAGATCATCCGCTCGAGCCCATCCCTGCAGCCTGTCTAGGATATCGAGCAAAACGTCTCGGACGTAGAGCCTGATGAGATTGACGAGGTAGGGGACATTGTGGCGGACAGGCGTTCCAGAGGATGAGGTTGGACATGGCAATGAGGCGAATGGCCCCACTGTTCCTTCTACTGAACCCCCCTTGAGACGAGGCACGGAAGCGAAGCTCATGGAGTCTGAATAGGAACATTTATGTCACTCCAGCCAACATCCTTGGATCATGGTAAGATGACAAGATGAGAAGATAAGAATTACATTAGAGTATTAGATACCCCAAATGACAAGAGGATGAATTCTTGTCGAAAGCTACTGTGCGAGTTTCTCCTTTGCTTCTGTCAGTCCCAACCCCTTGCTTCCGTGGTAGTTCGGGCCGCTTTGCAAGACCCATTCCCCTTTGTCTTTCTCCTTTCGATGTGCTTACCCGGGGGCTGTTTTGTCCTACGACTGCTATCACATCTGTGTGAGTCCACAAATGGACACCTTGCCCCGGGGTATCTTGCATTCAATCGCTTTCGGCTTTTGACCTTGCCCCTCTGCAGCTTCCCACAGATTTCTTGCCACACTCTTGTCTACTCTCACTCATCATGATGGGTTGTCACCAGCAAGATGGACTTGGGACAGGTCTTGTAGGGACTAAGCTCAAGTGTGTCGTTCGTCATTTTCCGGCTAACAATGCTTGATATCACCTTGAAGTACATCCGACAGCATCCTGTGGGGTACTCTCTTCTTTTTCATCCTGCCGGCAGCCGGCAACTGTCTGCATCACACCTCGGCACAACACTCTCTCTGACCACTCTTCCGAGCTTACAACTCGTAATCAAGGGTCTGCATCTTCCGCGCAGGATCACCAATACCCAGCAGCCACTCCAGGTTGATCCTCACACACTCGGCCTGCCGCACCCGGCGACCCCACTCGTACACACGCATCTTGGTGTGGTACGCCGGCCCACCCAAGTCCGGAAGGTCGTCGTGCTGCACACTCAACATGGACACCATGACGTCGCCACCACCGGTTCGGTAATCCCGGTACAGCAAGATGCCGTCGACCTTGCCTACCTGCGCCGAGAAGGGTTTCTGCGTGAGGCCAAAGTTCCGCTTCATCTTCGGCTCGTTGGCGTGGCTGTTGCAGTCTGCGATGGTGGTTTGTCCCCGCTCCCAAGTCTCGTCGTGGTGGTCGACCCTGTACATGGGGAGTGGGATGCCCCCTCTGGCGAAGTTCCTGGCACAGCTCTTATGGCCGGTACTGAGGCACACGTTGAGGCACGTGGTAATCGGCGAGAAGACGATCTGCTCGATCTTGGGGCAGATTGCGCTCAGGATGGCCCTTGACGGGGCGAAGACGGCCTCTACTTGCTCCTCAGGCGTTGCGCCGCTCATCATGTCACCAACTGGAACTCCCTCCGCGTCCTTCTCCTGGAAGAGGCAGTCCGTGCTCCTACCAACGGCTCTGTAGTCGCCAGAGTCGTCTGGCTTCACCTCGGGGATACTGATACGCTGGAGCCGGCTGAGGTCGACCTTGGTGAACGCGTGGTCGAGCTGCGCGTGGCGGGAAAGGACGAGGGTGTCCAGGGCAAAGTTGAAGTACACGCGAGACTCGCCGCCTGGCAGCGCGAACGCCAACGGATATCGGCGGAGTGTTTCATCGCGGGACTCCCTGTTTACGAAGAGGGTTGCCGGAGGCTTGGTGGCGGTCGTGGCGATGGTCCGGATCCGCTGAAGGTCCTTCTGCTGGACCTTGTCCGGACGATTGGCCAACTTCTTTGCGTTGTGCGAGAGCTTCTTCTTCTCGTCTTCGCGGTCGTCGCCGTCCTCCTCCTCCCCGTCGGTGGCTTGTTGCTGGGCAACAGTTACGTCCCGTCCGATTGCCCGGATGTATGGCGAATCGTCCCATTCCGTGAGCATGACCGCGTTGGAATGGAGGAGTTTATCCCGGTGGCGGCGGCGGGACCGGGACTTGACCTTGCCGTCGCAGTCCAAATCGCTCTTATGGGCTTCGACGTATCTCTTGACCTTGACCTCTCGTGGCTCCCAAGTCGACTCCCAGATCAGGGCTCTGATCTCGCATGGTAGCTTTGAGAAGCTCGGCAGCTCCAAGGCGGTGCCTCCGTTTGGCACAACTGTGGCGACATCCTGGCCTATGGTCTGAACCGCATTAGTCTGGAGGGCCAGCTGGGAGGCGGTTGGGTCTGCTTGAGCATTGCTTGCAGCAAGGCGTGGCACCTTCTTGGGCCTCGCGGGGCTGGACATCGCGGGGTGTATCAGGGGCAACATGGATAAGGCTTTCTCAGCCATCACTGAGTACTCGAGACTCCAAGAAGGAAGTAAGGGGCTGATGATGAAAGAGTTCAGTCCCGACAAGGTTGTCCGACATGAGATTGGTCGACAGTTGGACTGAATCCTTTTTGCAGGGGATTGAGCTGATCAACCTGCTGAGGAAGCTATGTACAGATGTTGAGACGAACGCGTGCTTCGACAAGCTCCAGCTCGAGATGGGATTGTGTTAGAAGGTAACGCGTTTGCCATTCCGTCAATCACAACCTGCCAACAACAGACTAGACGGGACTTCATCACTGGCCACACCACAGTCACGCCTGTTAGCCAATTCATTCACATCTGTGAGGCTTAACAGAGTGACATACAATTACTCCCTGGGGGGAAGATTGAGTCTTTCGACCTAGGCTTCACAACCCCCTGAATCAAGCTCCGACCAAGGCTGCATCGCAAGCCAAAACAGCAGACAACAAGCTGCCTTCACCGCCTCAAATATTTCGAAGCATTTAGAGCTCCTTGAGGTCCATTGAGGCTTCGATAGGTCAGTGGCAGACTTCAAGTATAAAGGAAATACATCTGACTTGTTATACCACCCACCCAGAAGGGCAAGGTGCAAAGATGCCTTCCTCATCTAGCAGCGCCCTGGGCACAGGCGAGCAGGCAGATGCATCTTCCAAAGGTATGAATCCTCCACGTTGAATAGCAGACATTTCTAGGACTAACAAGCTCCTAGGAGCAGAGAAGCTTGGACAGTCACCATCTTCTAACTTCAAGCTCGAGAGTCAGCTCGAGGAGTCAGGAGGTGCCGCACGAGATGAGAGGAAGCAGTCCCTCTCTCCCAATCTGAAGCATGATGCCAGTCTTCCCAAGTTGAGTGTGACTCCTCAAATCAACCTCAATGAGCAGGCTGAAGGTGAAGCAACAGACGTCTCGAGACGCGATGAAGCCACAACAAAGGCGACCTTCAAAACCCTACCTGCTGAGCTTCGCGTCAAAATTTACGCGATGACCTGGGAGCCGCGCCGCGTCGTGCTCACTCGTTCTTGGCTGGAGGGACCAGAGGACCTCGTGGAATACGAGTTCTACGCCAGAACTGAGCACCAGAACGTCTACGATTTCTTCAACGAGGATGAGGTGACGACAGTATCTACGAGCACGGCTCCGTTGCCGGTAACGCTCTGGATCAACAAGGAGTCGCGACACGAGACCCTCCGGTATTACGAGATCGCCTTTGCTTGTCCGAGAAATGGAAGCAGCGAAATCTACTTCAATTTCCAAATCGACGAGCTTGAGATCCGTCGGCATGGTAAGCACCATTCTTCTCGCCGATTATTGTTCCTTGGAATGTTCCGCGATGTATCATTTGGGACCCGTAGCAGGTAATTAACACATAGCAGGCGCATTGAAAAGTATCATCAGCAGAGAGGAGCTTGCCAGAGTCAAGGCGCTGATCGTGCCGGCGGGATACAAGGAGGCTCGCTCGGCGAGCAACACGATCGACAAGTTGAACAACATGGCCACGCCCATTAATGACCTGGATGGGAAGCTTCACCAGTTGCACAACCTGGGTCTCGGTCTGTCTGCAGGTCTGGGGCCTTACGACCCCGAGAACCCTTTTGAGGATGCAGAGCTTCGTCGAGTCGCAGGGCGTCTGCAGCAAGAGATCAACCAAGCCCTCGTCCTACCTCCGCTGTTCTCATCAACATGCCCAAGCCTCGAGAGAGTCCGACTCGAGCCCACCGAGACCTGTCGGTTCTGGCCTACCGAGGATTTCGCAACCCCGGAAGACGAAGATGCCTGGTTTTTGAGCGGACGATGCGAATGCCTCACCTGTACCCTGTACTGGACGGCCGGACAGCTGGGAGTCCTCGTCGCCCATGTCCCCGAGGAGCAGGCCTGGTCTGTGGGCGATGCCTGCCCGCCGGAGCTGGGCAAGGATCGCGAGATGCGGTTGGGAAAGATTACTGTTGCGTGGCGTGCTCGAATTGAGGACGTGGAGGAGGAAGAACCTGAGGACGAGACCCGCACGCGGAGGGCCGTAGCGGATTGGGCTGTCGCGGCAAAGGCCGTCGCGAACAAGCTGACGGACCCGCAGGAAGGCGAAGAGCCACTCTATGTGGTCTGATACTCGCAGCCTCATTTTCCAAGAATTCACAGCCCAAGGCTGTCTGGGTCTATGTACAAACAATTCGCCGACAGGAGGTTCATCCTACAGAATACTCGCATCAGCTAGATCCACTCGTTCTTTCCAGCCTCTTCTCGTTGTCCAATACAACAAGTCAGAAGGGTGATCGAGCCAAGGAGACAGAAGTGAGAGCTGAGATTCAATTCAATGCTATCTCTATTCTTGAATCCGCTGTTCCTATGTTACTCCATACCTTGTGACAACGCTGTATACAACCTCTCACTACGAGTGACCTTTGATGCTTGAATCTACCTAGACAGCGTCGACAGACTTGGGGGAAACGACGAGGTATGCTCAGATCTGTCAACAGGTAGCCGCCCGATCAGGTGACATATCACCAACGTGTGGTAGTGGTCCATCGTAATTGAAACATGCGCATTGTGCGATTCGTACGTCTTCATACTGGGCCATTTGATACGTTGAGGTTAACCGGAAATCCCAGCCTATGCGAAACTTAGCCATAAAGCCTGTTCTATTGCCATAGTACGCTTTCAAAACCAATGCTTGGCGGTATATGGAATAACGATAGTGTATAGTATATGCCGTGGCGCACTATATCGCCCCATCCCAGCGCGCCCGGGCACTAGCTGCCGACGGCCGCGACCAGTCATATGAAGTACAACGTGATTGCGCACGCTGCCAGCTCAGATCACAAGGTCGTCGCCACGCATCTGCAATTTCGTTGGCCGGACAGGCCTCGAGCCAAACGCAAGGTCTCCGTTGTGATCGGTGGCCCAAACAGTGCCCCATTCGACCACAGACCTGTTTCTGAACCATGAAGAGAGAGTCCAAGTGTGCCCCGCGCCCCGTGCTCCTTGCTGGCGATGCTGCCGCTCATGTTTCGGTCCGAAGACTGACAGCTCGCGTGATCGACACACAGGGCCGGACAGCTGGCCCACTTGGGTGCGCTCTCGTGCGGTCCAGTGATGTGCGAGGTTCATGTCGAGGGCAATGGGATGTGGGGATTTCTTAAGGACCAGGAAGACCAAGCCGACTGGGAGTTGACTGGGCAATAGGAACAAGAGTTTTGGCTCATTGCATAGCGACAATTCCCTTTTGCGCTTGCAATTTCCCACCGTCGCCGTACGAGCCTGAATAAGACTTCGATGCTAGCAGTGTTACAGGTGAGGCGGCACGCATCAACGGGCGTCCGCCGCGAATGAAAGCCAAGCAACCCGCCCATGCTGGATCTCAGGAACACGTCAGTTGCCGTGTAGCGAACGTGTCGTGTAGCTGGGATCTCCCGTGCGTGGCTCGGTGAGGCTCAATGGTTCCTAGCACTGGCTGAGGGACGCCCAATGATGATTCCTGGGATGGCTCGCGTATGGATTCTATCACCGAATCCAGGGTCCTGAGGAACTCAAACAGGTCCGCCGTCCCAATTCAGGCTGAAATAGCTGCACGTCGACGGCCGGCCCGCACTCAACAGCCTTAATTGAGAGTCTTTGTCCGGGGGCCCCTTACCCTGGCGTTGGTCTCAGCTTTCGGTGCCTGTTTCCAATCAGCGCGCGCGGCAGTGGTGGCTTGAGGGACGCCGGCGTTGGCAGTTGGTTCGGTGGACATTAGAGGCGCAGACCTCTGTCGGTGAAGGCTGTCACCGCCATATTTGATTCTTTTTTCTTTGTCTTCCATCGTCGGATCTTGGTCTCATTCAGAAACAAATGGATATCGACAACGTCATTGTCCGACAGTGAAAGCGTGCCGCGCCGTGGGAAAAAGGCCTGATGTCTCGGTATCCGGGGACGAAATGAGGACCCTTGTCAAGATGAAACACGGGGATGATGAGATACGGCTCGTCAGAGACCGAGAGTGGCAGCCCGCCCGCGAGAGAATGAAACCTTGCTCGAATAGGTCTAGGCTCTGCACAAGACTCTTGGTGAGCAGGTTCCTCACAATGCGCTGTGATTGACGGAAAAGCAGAGACGTAACGGGCGCGATGGGAAATGGGACAGACGTGCATGATGAGGTGGTACTCGTGTGCTTTCGCGTCCGGACCGTTGGAAATTGGGTGAAGCTGGCGACATCTGGACCCTGTGAGGCTCATTTTAGGGCGTTCTATCTGAGAACAGACGGCGCCGAGCGGCGTCCACTTCATTGGCATCGTGTCTGCATAGCTCGGGCGTTGGCAAGCCCGTGCCTCTCCTGCACCGCTAGACAGTCCCGTAGTTGGTTAGTGTAGCCGTGTACTGTCCCAGTAGGATGGTAGGCACCGGACGCAGGCTAGCTGGTCATGTTCTTGGTGGTGCAGAGCCATAGGGAGAGACAGAGACCTGGCTGGGAGTTTTATGGCGTTGCGTGTGTGTTCGTGAAACCTGGATTGGTGCCACCTCCGTGGACCAGTGTGGAATGATGAGGATTGTGCGTGTGGCTGTTGCAGAGGTTGTCTTGACTGCTGTCATGACGGGGGCTTGTCAGGCCAACACTGACCTCGTCTGCCGTGGCCCCTTCATGTGTATGCAAGCAGGTACACACCTGTTCAGCCGGCATCCGACATGCAAAAGAACCAGCCCCAAGGCCGAGTGGCTGGCCGGCGGGCATGGCCATGCAGATACGTATGTTTACATCGATCAAGCTCCCGCTCGAGCCGCGAAGTCTGTCGTGCGTGGCCTGCCCTAAACTCAGCCGCATTGGTCTCTTGGATGAAAGTCTGAAGATCTTGGAGTGATTAAACTTTTCGCCTCCAGCTGTAGGTGCACAGCTCAGCTCCAGCTCAGCTCCAGCTGCCGTGCTCCTCGATGGACGTGGGGCCAAGAACCGCGTCAACGTCGATCGAGGGAACTCGGATTCAGCCGGCCATTGCGTCGTCCGGTCAATCAGGAGAGCGAAGGAAGGGGCCATGTTGCTATTTAGTGTAGTGTGCGCTGGGGGCAGGGGGTCTCGTCGAGGGTGGTGGGTAAAGGGGGAAGGGTCATGTCCAGCCCGTCATGAACTTGGGCCATTGTGTAGCGTAGCGTTGTTGGTTTTGGAACTCGGATGTCGCCAGATGCCAGGTTTGAAGATCTAGCCAAGCTTGGTCCGAAGATACGACATCCCATGTACCGTGTACCGTGTACTCCGTACTCCGTATTCTGTGCTACACTGCACATACCTTGTCGCAAATCTCTGGCTTGCCTCCAGCTTGACGCACGATATGTAGACTACAACTTATGATGGGAGACGAGGACATCGCAGCTCCAGGCAGCTGGCCATGCCGGACTCCCAGCCCCCATCTCAATTTGCTCGGAGGCGCTCTCAAAGTCGCTCATACGCCTGCGATAGGCACTGGCTGGGCGATGAAGGGCTGTAAATGATAATTTTGGACAGCAAGGCAGACTCGCCCGTCACGCAGTGAAGGACAGGAAAGGAGAGGGAGGTCTCAATGACTCGACACTGGGCCGCGCGCACTGGCCACGCACGTTTGCCCGTGGTTCCTGCATGTGCAGGTTTACGGTTGCATGTGTTGCCCCGTGTCCCACACCCCGTACCCAGGTAGGTACCTTCCCCGCCAGGCTTGGTGGCCAGGTACGCGTACCGGGGCGTGCAGGGCAATAAATAGTACAGTACAATGGTACGGGCGGGATGCCAGGATGCCTAGCGTCGGACGGTTGATCCCTATGTCAGGCAGCGATGGGTAAATTTCAGGCCCACACCCCCTACTGCTACGTTTCAGCAATTTCAGAAGGGCTAGCTGAATTACATTAAAATGCAACGTATAAACCACACTAAGGCCTATATATAATGAAATCTCTAACGCTTTATCTAATTAAAAAGGCAGTAAATTATATTATCTAGCTATATTTAATACCAATCTATAAATCTCTTATAAGACTATTAACCTTATAACCATTAATATATTATCAACCCTTTTTTATAATATTATAAATAATATTTTTTCTTATTATAATAATAACTTCCCTTATTTTCTTAATAATAAAAATTAATCCTAAAGATTATTTTATTTATAAAAAAATTAATAATAATATAAATAATATTATTAATTATAAATAATATCCTTACTTATATATTATTAATATTATATATAAAAAATATTACCTTTTTAAGAAATATACCTTATTTATAGTTATTAATAACCTTTTAAGGTAATAAGTTATTAATAATTTTTTTAAGCTTAAGAAAATCTTTAGTTTCCTTTAAGCTTTATAAAAAAAATTTATTAAGGCTTATTTTATTAATAATAAATTATATAATATTTTTAAGAATAAAGAAATAGTTGCTACTTTTTATATATTTAATAATATATTTATATTCCTTAATTGCTATTAAATTACTTCTTTTTTTAATAAGATTTATAATAATATTTTATAAAAAGTTAAGAGATATATATATATTATAAAATATTTAAACCTTATTTTTAATAGCTTTAATAATATTATTTTTAATTAAATTATTAATCTTTTTATAAAAATCCTTAATTAAATTATATTTTATTAAAAAATAATTAATATTAAAGTTATAATATATTTAATTTATAATTAAATTAATTTATTTTTATTTTTAATTAATATTATTATTAATAATAATTTAAGTAAAATTAATATAATCTATATAAATATAAATATTATTTAATATAAATATTAAAATAATTTATAAAATTATTTAAACCTTTTTTATATTTATAATATTTTTTATAATTTATATAGTTTATAACTTTTAATAAAAGATATTATTATAATTAGCTTTTAAAGGATAATCCTTAAATAAGTTATTTATATAATTATATATTTTTATTATTTAAAAAAATAATATATTTAACTTTAAAATATAATACTGCTTATATATAATAATAAGATATATAATTTTTTAATTATAGCTATTATAAAATAAAGTAGTTAATAAAGGGTATTATAATTATTTAAATAAGTTAAGTTAGCTTTTTTAATATTTTATATTAATTTAAATATTTAAATAAAAGTAAATATATAAAATTTCTTTTATAATATCTTTAAATTAAGTAATTTTTTTAAATTAACCTTTTAATTATAAAAGATCTTTAAAATTATTAATAACCTTTTCTTTTAATATAATATTATATATTTTTTAACTATTTTTAAGTTAATTATATTAATATAAAAGTAATTAAAAACTAATTATGCTTATATATATTATATAATTCCTTATTAGTAGGGTATTTAAGGATATTAATAATAGCTATAAAAGAGTTAAAAATAATATAAAGTAAATTAAATTATATTATATTAGCTATTTATTATTTATTTTATAAAATAAATTATTAAGATTTATTAAGTTATATTTTTTTTTAACCCTAAATCCCTTACCTTTAAAATATTTATTATAAAATAAAAAGAATATATTATATAATAAATTATTAATTATATACCTTTAAAGCTATAAAAGGAAATAATTATAAATTATATATAATTTAGGTTAGGTTAAGGATATTATTATAGGCTAAGCTTATTTTTTTATTATAATAATAAGTTAATTAAGGAGAGATGAGATAAATTAGCTATTATTAAAGTATTTCTTATTAAATATATTACTATTTAGCTATTTAAAGCCTTAATAAATAATATATTTAATAAAAGATTATTCTTAATAATAAACCTAATATATTTAAAAATATATAATTATTTATATTAATTAAATATTAATAAATTAATATTTATTTATATTAATTATTAAATATTATAATAGCTTTAATTAATACTTAAAATGCTTTTAAAGCCCCCTTTATTATTATTATTATAATAATTAATAATAATTAATTTAAAGGTATATTTTTTAAAGGGTAATGAAAATATAGGAGATTATTAATAAGATTTATTAAATTATTTTAACTTAATAATATAGCTAAATTACTTAATTAACTCTAAGCTTTATCTCTTTAGTTATTAATAGCTTTCCTTTTTATTTTAGCTATTTTTTAAAAAAATTAATTAATTATAAAATATATTAAAATAAAGCTAATCTATTTTATTAAAAGGATTGATAAGCTTAATATATTAATTAGCTGCTTAGGGGTATTTATTTAGCTATTTAGGAGGGGGCTGGGATAGCCAATATTAGGGTACCTTAATATATATATTAGACCTATCTAATTAGATGTAATGAAATTTCACTTAGGCCTGTGAAATATTTCGAAATCGAAATTCAAGCACCCATCGCTGGTGTCAGGTGGTTTCCAGAACAGCGCAGTTCGAGTCTCGAGGGCCGGCCCTTTGTTGACCTGCCAGCCCGCACCAGCTTGATGCGACGAGAAACCCGGTCGTGGATGGAGATCAATCAAGATCCGAACAGGTCGCCCCCTCGTGCTGCGTGATGATGGACCTGAACCCATACGGTTGGAAACCTGACAGGTCTTGGTTGGCCTCGCTTGGGACCGTGGATGGGTGGTATCACCGTGCCTGAGTGCGCACACACACACACATATTCACAGGTATTGCTTGCCATCTGGAGTATGACGCCGGCCCTCACGGCTCAATTGGCTCCATTGGCCCCGCATGCGATTGACGGAGCAGGAATCATGACCTGCAGGGCTAGGGGAACGGCCAGGGCGGGCACCAGGACGGGGACAGGCCCGGGGACGGGATAAGCTCGACTGGCTCGTCCCCTCTTCTCCCCTCTGTTCTCCATAATTGCTCATCTTGCGAGATTGAGCCCAAGGCTCCCTCTCATCTCCACGGGCGGCTGTGGTCCCCGTGATCCATCTGTCAACCTGTGTCTTGTCACTGGTTGTGTAGCAGGCTGATTGCTACCGCTGGTGTCTTGAGCAACGACGTCGAATCGCCAGCTTCTGTTGTTGGAAGTCATTTCGTGACAGCAAGGAGCATCGCTCGAGTTGACTTGAAGTACCATACTGCATTGCATGTCTCGTGCTCCATGCTCTCTACCTGTACCTCTCCCGTAGCCCTGCCCGCTCGTAAAAAGACAACAAAGCCAGGATTAGAGCCGGAGCCAGAATCGTAGCCAGAATCAAATCAAATACTTGCTGACATGTCGTCCAGCCCCCATGCTCGAGAAGTGAAGGTTTCCACTCTCCGTCATATGTCATGTGTTCGGCCAGTCAGTACCTTGGGTCTACAACTCTGCACAGCGTAGTAATTCCTGGGCGCTGGCTCCTTCCGCTCACTCCTTTCCTTTCCAATTCGCCCTCCTTATCTCACCTACTATTATTGTCTGAGCACACGCATGCAAAGGGAAGCCGCACACGACGGCCACTCGACTCCTTGCGCCCGCCGCCCCCACCCTCTCGGCGCTCCTGCCTGACTGCTTCGTGTTTTTTTGTTTTTTTGTTTTTTTGCTGATGTTTCTTGAGCTACCTGACTCTCCTAGACTTTCGCTTCATCTTCTTGATTTGATCTTGTCTGTGTCTGTGTGCATGTGTTTGTGTGTGTGACACCTACCGAGGTCCTAGCGGCCCATTTCTCCAGACGGCAGAGCATTTGTTCATTTCTGGACGAGCCCATCGGAGAAAGTGACCGGCTCGTCTCGTTTCCAACACAGCTACAAACAAAAACTGCGCGTGCAGCAGTCAAATCCCAGGTTGCTATTTTCCGCTTGTATAGTTTGCGGGCCTCCTCTTCTGGCTGCCGAAACACACACATACACACACAAACAGAGCAGCACCACACACCAACCTCGGCGAACTGCTTGGCTGGGCTGGGATTTGAGATTTGAGATTTGAGATCCGGTCGCCGCCGCCGCTGCCGCCACCACCACTACGAGGCACCTCTCACAGTCAAAGACCAGCATCGCAGACCAGCATCTCAGCACCACCGCGGGCTTGACCAGGTGTTCGATTGATCCCCGACAGGGACCTGGTGCCTTTGACCACGCCTACGTGTACTGTGTACCGGGCCAGCCATCTCTACTGGTGCGCGTGCCAAGGGGCCAGCAATTTGGATTGCGCAGTAGGGCTTCAGGCAGGTTGCACGGCACTCCTTGCTTGTCCCGCATATCTGAAACGCCAAAAGACTTCGACCACACCATCGTATCGACTTTCGGACGCACTGCAGCTCCACCGGTCCGTCCGCTATTCTTGCAACCCAGGCTCTCTCTTCTGCCCCATCGTCGCCGCCGTCCTCCCAAAACACTCCTCTGTGTGATACTTTCCTGGAACCCTCAGTGCCTGGTACACTGCGCGCTGGCTTGTCCACTCCGTCCACCCACCACAGCATCGAGTCACTGTCAAGCAGCACAAATCTATCTCGTCGACGAGATACGACTCACTCAGCACACGCTCCTCACTCACGCAGTCACGCACTCACTCACTACTCAAGCGCTCTCACCCACGCCGAACCGACCTACTCTTTCTCCACACGGTCCCGGCACCCGCGAAACTCTGCGACACCTCGCTTTCCTCAACGACCGCGTGGTTGACCAGACCTGCCGAAACACCAAACGTACGTGATCCTCATTCATGACTACCCTCCTTGAGACTTCACACCGAGCTGCTCAGGTACCCCTTGCCCTCCACGCTACATGCCCTGGCTTGTATCTCGCCTGCGTGGGTCGGCTTGCATGCGACCCTCCCGCTCCCACCCCCAATCGTTCACACTCTGTCCGCTTGTCTATCTGTCCGTCCGTCTGTCCAACCTTCGAGCGGTTTACCTTTCCTTCCAATCTTGGCTGGTTCTTTGTCATTGCGCCGCATTCGCGACATTCTTTCCTTCTGGATTGTGGACTCACTTGTCTCCACCTTCACATCATCTGTGACGGTGACGAACATCCACTGACAGCGATCACCCTTAGGCCTAAGCACCAGTTCGTCGCAGGAAGTCGTCGACAATTCGTTCCTCCTACCTGCTTTCTCTTGTCTTTGCCTCTTCGTCTGATTCTTCGCCCCTTGTAGAGGCCGTCGCTCACTCACCTTCACCTCTCTCACTCGTCGTCGCCGGTCGTCGCCACCCCATTACCGATGCGTGGATACCCGTCGGTTTTGCAACATTGAATTTAGGGTCGTGTCTCTTGTCGATCAAGATCTCTGACTGCCCATTGCGAGACGGACGAGGAAGCTTCGTGTGACCAAACCGAGGACGCACAACGTCAGGCTACGGACCCTCATTCTCGTCGTATTCGTCATCCCACGGGACTTTTTGATCACTAGCGTATTACGACGTCTAGTCTGCACCGAGCTGAACGGATCATTGCGCATGTAATCCACAGGTCGGGGCCAACGAAGGTCTGAAAGGACCGGCAAAAGCTGGGGAGCCGCAGGCCTGTCCAGGAGGCTTTTCCCAAGTGGTACAATTGGACTGGTGACTGCTCATGAGTCGACCTCAATATGGAAACGATATGGAACGACCGTCAGCAGCGGATATTATCAGGAGGGCGAGGGAGCGGGCAGAAGCAGGACTACCTAGGGAAGACTACAACACATTTCTCCAGCGACAGGCGGCGATGAAAAATGAGACCCCGGACGCGCCGTCAATACCTCCGAGGAGTCGACCTCCAATGGGGCCTCAAACTGGCAACATGCCCAGGCAGCAACGACCTCAAGCACCGCCAGGATTCCAGAACAAAGATGGCCAGATTACACTTCCCATATCGAGGCCAGAACCCATCCCGCAGTGGCCTTTACCTGGCCCCATCGCCTCTCCTGCTAGTTCATCAGATTCGGAACCTTACAGACCACCAGCCGGCAGTCAGCCTCCACAGCGGCCGCCACGCCCAAGCGAAGTGCCGTCAATACTTGACGGATCAAAAATACAGGACCCGACTCCAGTCTTCCAGTACCAATCACAGTACAGTCGAGACTCGGAGACCATAAGCTCATCTATTCCCGAGACACCATCCACATTATCTCGACCTTCGACGCTGTCTTCAGTGGGATCGATCCCAGATTTCCCGCTCCCGATCCAAGCTCCACCGCCGCCGCCGCCGCCACCGGTCGGACCACCGAGACGTAGTGTGAACTTGGGACCGCCGCCTTCAGCCAGACGTGGCGCATCGTCGTTCTACTCACATCTTTCTTATGTCTCACCGATCCCGGAAGAAAGCGATAGGTCGAGGTCCCATGCATCATATGCATCAAGCGCAGCCATGCCGGAAAGCTGGGGCACGCCATCGCCTGCACAGAGTCCCCTATACGGAGACGCATTCTACGATGACACGATTGTCGAGGAGTCAAGCCCATCCGAAGCCCATTCGATGCAAGACTATGGAGACGAGAGTCGGTTGGTCAGGAGTGCGAGCATTGGGAGAAGGGGGAAAGCCGCGCTTGTGACGACGGGTTCACGTGAGGTCACTGGGGAGGGGGGCGAAGAGAAGAGACCGTCACCGACGCCTATGCAGCCAAGTCCTTTTAATGAGGGTACGGGATACCTGGAAGCATCCTCAAATTCTTCCACGACGGTTCCTTCTGCCAAGAGCTCAAAGCCTCCCCCGGTCGGAGCCGCGCTAACCGCTGACGACATATTGAATGCGTACGATGCCGCATCTGCAGTGGACTCGAGAACGTCTAGGAGAATGTCGGCTTCCTCACAGCCTCCACCTCCCGCGCCATTGCAGCCACGTGCGTATAGCCGGTTGTCGGCCATAAGACGACCGCCACGACTCGATATCGACGCTGTTAGGGATGCGGAGGCTCGAGGCAGTCTGACCAGTCTCCCTGATCTTATTCGAAGAGCCACAAGGCTGGCTGCGAGCCTGGACAGAGGGAAAAGGCCAGCGAGTCGGTTGAACGACCTCGATGATTTTCCGGTTGAGTTTTATGGCGCTGGAACTAAGTCGGCAAACGTTGACAAGGAGTCTGGTAAGTAAACGAAAAGCATACTTCTCAACTGATGAGTTCGCTGACCTTGGCCGCAGATGAATACTATGACAACCACCAGTCTGGTTTCTCAGACATGCTTGCAGCGTTTCCACCGCCAGCTCAGGCTCAGAGTCGTCAGGGAGGTCTCCGACAAAGCATACGTGACTCCGTCATGTCGTGGCCGCTTCCACCTCTAAACCGGAACAACAACAACAATAACATGAACACCAATAACAACTTGACTCCTCGAGGTGCCCCAGACGACATGTCATCAAGCACCGACTCGACTCGCGGCAAGAAGGGTCGTCGCTGCTGCGGACTACCGCTGTGGGGCTTCATTACCATCGTCGTCATCGTCATAATCCTCATTGCCGCCGCCGTGATAATTCCAATAGAATTTTTCGTCGTCCGCAGACAAAACGTCAACACGCAAGCCGAAGCAGAACAACAATGCCAGAGACAGGTCACCTGCCAGAATGGCGGTACTAATGTCGTCATCAACGGCTTCTGTTCTTGCATCTGCATCAACAATTTCACAGGCTTCGACTGCTCGGTAGCAGACAACATCGGCTGCACCACCGCCACCATATCAGGTGATACTAATATCAGTAATGTCACAGTGGGAAACGCTCTCCCGCGTCTCATCGCACAGGCACAGACTAATTTTTCGGTTCCCTTGTCGGGTACCACGATCCTTTCGAAGCTCAACGCCGGCAACCTCAGTTGTTCAGCTGAGAATGCCCTTGTGACCTTGAATGGCCAGAGCACGGTTCTCGGTGCTTCCGCTGAAGCCGTGACGGATATGACTGGTGGGAGCTTCGATGTAGTCAACGCCATCGCCCTGCAAGAGGCTAAGATTGCCACGATTACTGTCATGGCAGGCCAGTCGACCACGACGACGTTGACGATCGAAATCTCCGACACACCTGCCACGTCATCTGCGGCTATCCCCACGACTCTACCGACTACGACCATCACGATTACGAGAACCTTCACCAGCAGCTGGCCTCCGCCGTCACTCACCCCAGTCCCAACGACATCCTCGTCAGCTCCTTCCTTGGTAACGCCTTCTCCAGTGCCGCCATCTGCCACCAACCCGAGCTCGACATTTACCGTGACGAACGACGTCCTGGATTTTGCGCGAGTTGGAATTCTGTTCGTTCTTCAGCAGGATTCGGTCGCAGATGCCTCGACTGCTCAGACTGCTCTTCAGTCATTTCTCTCATCGTCATCGGCGACCATTGCCAGTGCGAGCAATGTCACACTAAGCTCTGGGAATTCGATCGACCTCGTCAATTTCCGCGTCGATGCCGGGACGGGGCTTGTCGGCTCGAAAAATTCGGCAATGCTGAGGCGGGCTTTTGAAGAGGAGGTAGAGAGAGAGCTTTGGGATCGCGATTGGATGCTGTAGCAACTGAAAGCCGCCTACCAAGGAGCTGAAAATGCATTTCACGCCGAGCAACACACGCGGCGGAAACGACGACTGCAACCGATCATCACGAGGCATGAGAAGCGTGTTTTTAGACGCAATATCAGGAGTCAGGAAGAAAGTCATTTAGCAATTCTCTTTTTTCTTGTTTTGTTTTAATTCTCACTGGAGGAGAAAAAAGCCATGCGCTTGGAGTCGTGGTTGCCGCGCTATTCATATACCATCAACTACCCTGTACAACAACCATCCGTCATACCTTTCGATTCTTCACATACATAACCATGCTGCGCGGATACCAACATACACAAATGTATGAGAGCGTACTGGATATAGCATCTAATGAAACCACCTGATGGCCCTTGCGGGCTTGCGCACTGCGTTGCGAAACCTTTTGAGTCTCACTGAGCTTTTTGTGGCTGTTCATGATCGTAGGATCGTTTACTATGAGGCGGCCAGCTTTAAATTTGCCGCGTGCTGTAGCAGGAAAAAGAAAACCTCCGATAGAGCAAATTCAGTGCCTCTACCTTCTAGATTTGTGTGACGTACAGACGAATGATGCCGTCAGACAACAGAGCTCCCCTGTCACTTTTCAAGGACACATTTTTCGGACAATGTCTCTCTGGTCAGGTTATTTGATACCTTCACTCTGGGGGTGGCACCTCACATTTTTTACCACTCCTGATCGAGCATCAGGTAATTTGAGTCAAGAGGTGTCTTCAATCACCAGTAAAACTCCTCACTGTGTACATGCGTCAAGCCTTTTGGTGAACAGAAGCTCTTTCTAGTGCAAATGTCGGATCGATGTGAGCGGCCACAACTGGCATAGCGTATCACTATTACAGCTCAATAGACTGCAAATGGTAGAAAGAAAGAAAGAACAGACAGAACTCTGAAAAGCCTCTGTATTATTATGATTTCGAATTTCCAAGATCGTCACAACAATGGAGCCCTCTTCCTGGCTCAAGTGTTCTTGGGTACTTGCTTCACACCATAGTGCTAAAGCGAGATGCTTGCACATTTCACAGGTGAGGTACATCAGAAGCATTAGTGATCAAGATCGCAAGGGCAATTATCAAGTACCTATGTGAAATGGTATCTGTATCTCTGCCACCTTCATAATATCATATGGTACTCTTGAAGCTCTTCTTACTATTCTCTTTGCGGTCCCGGAACACACTCCACTCGCTGAATCTCTGATCTGTTGCGCCTGTTCCGAGGATCATCTTGCGGTCTGGCATATTTTTACAGATCGAAGCGTTTCCTTCCGTCTGCTGGTATCTCGATCACCTGCCCATGGATCTTCAATTCCTCTCCTGTCGCCAGAACCCTATTAGCCCGCCAGTACACCCACATGATGATCAGAGCTACAAGCATTGCTCCAGCATACAAAGCAAGAATCGCCACGAAAGCCCTGGTATATCTCGGCGCGTCATCAGCACGGAACAGCTGACCGCCAGCAATGGCCCCCAGATTGCTGCCCATCACAGCCATGGCGAGACCGATACTTCTCTTGGACGGATTCACGGCATTGATGCTCACCCAGGCATCATTCAACCCCTGAGCTAGGGCGTTGCCGCCGCTCAGCAACGTAAAGATGGCGTATTGTGCCCATTTGTCGGATCCCGAAGGTAAACCATATAGTACCCCGGAGAAGATTATGGACCAGGAAAAAGCCACGATGCACCACGGGCCTCGCCACCGCGTCTTGTCCGAAGCGAAGGAGATGAGCCATGATAGAAGGATGACAAGAACGCTGCTCACAGCATTGAGAAGATTTGCATTAGTCCGAGAGAAGCCAAGGCTCTTGATGATACTGCGGCATTCAGAGTCAGCTTTCAAAGCTTTAATAAAATAGTTCTATACAAATGTAAGAAGGAATAGGGCACAACGTAGCCATAGCCTGTCTCAAAATCTACCGCCTGATGAAATCATCGAGACACGGACGACAGATAGGAGGGGTCGCATCTTGGTGAGGTCAAGATTGTATCCGAAAGCTGCTTACTTGGGACCGTAGAGCTGCAGGCCGCCCTTAGGTGACAGGGCGACGAGATTCAGCAGCATGTGCAGCCAGAGACGGTAGTCCCTTAGAGCCTCGGCAAATGACTTGAGCGTGATGTGAGCCTTGTCGGCCCCCTTTGTATCGTCATCTGCCATGATACGGGCTCGAAGAATCTGGCGTTGGCGAGGGGTGAAAAGATCGAAACGACCGTGGATGGGAGCTGTGCGTCCTGGGCTTTGTGGAAGGAATATAACAAAGGCAAGAAATACAGCCAACGTGATAACTCCCTCGATTACGAACAACCATTGCCTGGTACCCGTTAATCACCTACTAGGGAGCCTAGTTTGTTGCATTCTGCAAAATTCTGCGACATGAAAGACGGGGAGCCGCAAAAGGAGAAGAATGTGCTTACCAGCCAGAGTGCCCTAGGGTCCCACCCATGTTCAGAATCCCAGCCGCCATCAGCGAACCGATGGCTGTGGCCGAGTAGTTGCCAAAGTAGAAAATTGCCGTCCGCAGAGCCAACTCTTCGCGAGTGTAGAACAACGCCAGCATGTACTGACCACCTGGGATATAGCCTCCTTCCCACACCCCAAGGAGAAATCTTGTGGCCAGGAAAGAGTGAATGTTGGTACACCATGCCTGGGTCAGAGCAATAGTCCCCCAGACACCCATCTGGAAGGTCAACCAGACGGGAGCGCCGAGTCGCTGCAGGATGAGGTTTGAAGGGATCTCAGCGATCACAACACCGGCTGACATGAGTTGAGAACCCACGTTGACATCATTTTTGGTGATTTTCAAGTCCTCGGTTAAGGTGTCTGTCATAGCATTGCTAATGTTACTGCGGTCGAGCTGAAGGACAAAAAACCCGGCAACAAGCAAAGGCATCAGATAGCAGTCTAGCCTGGTACCCGTCAATACGTGTGCTCACTTTCGGGATCGGCTGACTTACTTTCGCAATGCAACCTTTTCTTCTTGTGGAGACCATTGATCTTCAGTCTCTGCGTTGCTCGAGAATTTTGACGACATTTTCTCATTGTCACCAAGGGTTGGCCCAGGCGTAGGGGATCTCTGGCGGATGTGTTGAGACATGACCACCACAAAACTATATTATCAACGATCGGAAGCGTAATGTTGAGTTTTGAAGCAGCTGCAGCGGAGGAAGCTGGTCGGACCACATCTTAAATATAATTTGTTATCTCAAGTCGGTGTCCATGTATACAGACTATCGATGGTTCAAAATACCTTCAAGCTGATTGCGCACATCGCCCATTCAGGTGATGTCGCCATATCAAGGGCAAAGCACGTGTGGGTTCCTTGGAAGGACCCGGCCCAACTTATCGCAGTGATGAGCGACGACTGATCTCTGCTATTCGGCACTGTGAGGGAGGGTTCGGCGGTGGCCGTCGGAGGTGAGCGGCAGGAGCTCCGCTCCCGTTCCGTAATCTTCGGTGTGGGGCCGCGAGCATCAATCATATCACTCGTCGCAATCTATACGGTAGTACGCCGTACCGTCGCCAGAAAGATCTAGTTTCCCGCGTCTGCTATACTCCAGACAGTCAGGTACTGGGGGCTCTTGCAATCTGAATTTCTTTCCTGCGTTCAAAAGATCGAATCTACTTTCCCACAGGCTGCCTGCCAACTGCCTAGGTGTGCTTTGCGCGATTTCAGAGTCCCCCGACATTCCACGTCAATCAACAAATTATGTCCAAAGATCCTGCCCGACCGAATATCGTGCTCGTCTTGGCCGATAATCTCGGCTGGGGCGAGCTGGGTTGCTACGGTGGTGGTGAGCTTCGAGGCGCAGCCACGCCTCGCATCGACAAGCTGGCGACCGAAGGTCTTCTGCTGCATAACTTTAATGTCGAGAGCGACTGCGTCCCAACCCGTTCCGCTCTTATGACCGGCCGGCATCCCATCCGTACGGGTTGCCGACAGTCAGTCCCCGCCGGGTTCCCGCAAGGCCTAACACCGTGGGAGCGAACTCTTGCCGAATGCCTCCGGGACAACGACTATGCAACCGCTCACCACGGAAAGTGGCACCTGGGTGATATTCCCGGCCGGTACCCCTCTGACAGAGGTTTTGACGAATGGTTCGGCATCCCGAGAACAACGGACGAGACACAGTTCACCAGCGCTCTCGGCTATACCCCCGAGGTGGCAGAGCTGCCATACATAATGAAGGGCAAGGCAGACGAACCCTCGGAGAATGTTTGCGTCTACGACCTGGAGAAGCGCAGGCTAATCGACGAGATGCTTGTCGAGAAGTCCAAAGACTGGTTGTCTCGGCAGGTCAAATCCGAGAAGGCATTCTTCTTGTACCACCC
Organism: Diaporthe sp. P3_1W; assembly: GCA_037177825.1. Classification (NCBI taxonomy): domain Eukaryota; kingdom Fungi; phylum Ascomycota; class Sordariomycetes; order Diaporthales; family Diaporthaceae; genus Diaporthe; species Diaporthe sp. P3_1W. The sequence continues at coordinate 8,768,204 of JBAFXB010000001.1, forward strand.
ACTGGTTCACTTGCACTTCCCGACTCTGCCGCACAATGATTTCGCCGGCAGGACAGGTCAGGGCGACTTCGCAGACTCAATGGCCGAAATGGACTACCGTGTTGGCGAAATAATTGACCACATCGATGATCTGGGAATTCGAGAGAATACAGTTTTCATCTTTGCCTCTGACAACGGTCCGGAATTCCGAGAACCATATCGAGGTACTGCAGGCCCATGGTCAGGGACATACCATACGGCCATGGAGGGTAGTCTTCGGGTCCCGTTCATCATTCGTTGGCCAGGCCACGTCCCTCGTGGTGTTACTAGTAACGGCATCGTTCATGTTACGGATATTTTTACCACCATTCTTTCCGTGACGCGCACTATGGTTCCACCAGACCGGCCGATAGACGGTGTTGACCAGACAGAATTCTTCTTGAAGCCCTTGGAATCTCCATCACCTCGTCAAGGCTTCTTGTTCTATATCAAGGATGAACTACGCGCCATGAAGTGGAAAGACTGGAAGCTTCACCTTGTCTGGGAGCCCAAGGTGAACCAGTCGAGTGGGAAGCTGGAGTCTCCGTATCTCTTCAACGTCGTCCGAGACCCGAAAGAGGAAACGGATATTCTAGCTTATAACACCTGGGTTTTGCAGCCTATGTTCAAGCTGAGAGCGGAACTCCAGAAGAGCCTCAAGAGTGACCCAGCACCACCTGACCCGCTCAAGGATATATAAAGGTCTCCTCTCAATGAAATATGTCTACAAAGGATTCATGCAACGCGTTGATTCGTCATCGCCCGGAAGTGACACATGTAACCCAAGTTTGAGCACGCTACAGTGAAGTCAAAGTCTATTCGTCCTAGTCATAAAGTCGGGTGGACCCTAGAAAGTCTTGCATCAATTTTCAAGCACATCCCAAAATAGCTTCAACTCCATGGTACGTTGCCAAATCCCCACCACAAGGCACCAAGCGATGTCTGCGGCAACGCCATATCTTCCCAGAATGACGGTTCAAACGCGAGCTGAGATGCTTCCTGACGCTGCACATCGCCCAGCCTGCCAAAAATATCCACAGATCTAAGCACAGAATTTGACAGAATCTCGTATGCATCTCGATATACCGAACCAGGAGGGTAACGCTCGACCATGGCCCAAAGGACAGACATGCAGGTATTGATAGATGCAATCATGCCTGCCTGGCTGAGATCCGGATAATGGTGCATGGAGTTCAGATGAACGCAGTAGGCCATCGCCACGCCGCTCCTGAAGAGGTTATGCGTCGTGCGCCAGAAGAAGCGGAGCTGTCCGTCTCGGAAGGCGCTGCGGTAGTTGCTAATACACTCGGAGGCGCTTTGCGCAATGATCAGGATGTCGTTCCGTGATGGCTCTGGAAAAGACGCCGAAGGATAATAGAGAAGCACCAGATCAATGTGCAAGATGGAGCTGAAGATGCCAGCGGGTGCCAGTTTTGTTGATGGGGCAGTCGTGGTCGGCGCTGAATTCGACCATTCTATAACTCTACGTCTCATGCCATCCCGCCAAGTGAAGAGGTCAAGGGCGGCACCGTTCACTGGTGGCTTCTGGTTGAGAGTGGTGTAAATTTCGGACTCCAGTCTCCGGTGTTTAACCAAATGAAGAGCCAGTGCCCGTTTCCCATCGCCTTCAGCGAGCTCTGGCAATGGCGTGTGGATGGCTTCGTCTGGAATCGAGAAGGGCCTTCCGACAACGACGCAAAGATTTCGCTCCAATGTGTACCATGCCCAGAATAGCCATCGACACTGGTTGACATGATCTTGACTGAGCTTTTTGTCAACGGCACGCTCATCATGCAGGCCGAGCTCGACTGCAAGCCTGGACGCAAGGCCAACAAAATGCCACGCCCCACTCAGATTAGAGGCAAAGCAACAATATTGTGCCACTAGGAGAAGGTTGCACAGATGACTGGGATCACCAGTGCAGATGATGGCCGGATTCTGGGCAAGTAGCCGGATCGCTGAGGCAAAGTAGCTGTCTGCCCTGGATATGGGGAATGCAGGATCCGTCCTATTGAGCAACAAGACTGCTGTGGCAAAGACGATGTACGCGCGGAACATACTCGGCGATACCTCAGAGTACTCCTGAAGCATGTTCTGGCCTTCCAAGCCCTCATCATAAAGCAACGCGATTGAGGAGGAAAATTCAGCCTTCGACGATATGATGGGGGAGAAAAATTCGCAATGTTCGAAGTAGGCGTCAATCAAGCGCATTGCCCCATCTCGACCGGGCAGAAGAGCTCGCGTCTCACTAGGTAATTCATCTAGAAGTGCTCGATTATCGTTTGGTTTCGATGTCTGCGAAACGCTCCTGATCGGCTCAGCTAGCAATGAGCGAAGAAGGGACTGTCCGTTGGAAGTTGTGATTGTGTTGTAAAAGACGTCTGCATCCAGACTCTTGGACACGACTTGCTCAATTGGATCTCTGGATGAGCACCCCCCACTCGGGGGCATTGGAGCAAAATTCTCCGAAGTTGATTGAAAGTCCAGACTATCTCTGTCGGCGAGTTTGGATTCGAGATAAGCCACCCTGTCTTCTAAGCTCTGTATGTAGCTGAACATGAGCGTCAACCAGTTTCCTTATCGTGTGAATCCGAGATACGGACCTTCGAGGCACAACTTGACCATCAATGTCAGTGCTTACACAAGGAACACCTGCACGTTCGCAGTGAGAGCAAGCCGGGATGTTCTGGTCGCATCGCTGTTTTCGAGAGCGGCACCGTTTACAGGCGGTGACGTTTGTTCGTCTAACATTTGAGCGTCGACTCAAGTGACCTCGTGACGACATCGTCTACCCCGCCACGAACAAGTCGTGTCTAGAAGCTTGGCTGGCTCTTCTCAAGGGAAAGCTCTTATGAATGTAAGAAATGTGAACGTACTGTCCGTCTAAGTGTCACGGCCCTGACAGGAACAGGACCAATATCTAGTTGGGTAAGGGTTCAGGTCGACCGTTGTACAGCCGGGCGGCAAGGAAAGGCACAGGCAGACCCACGTGACCCTTGGCTTATGTAACAAAGTATCACGTTGATCATTCAACCCAACACCATACTAGATCACCAGGAGTGAATAGTGAGCCAGACGAGCCAGGCTAAATAGCTAAACTATATATAAAAAAAGCTTGTTATAATTATTGCAAACCATAATTTTATGTTATCTTTTTATTACATTAAAAGATTCTTTTTATTACATTAAAAGATAGCCAAGGTTGAGACATTTTATACCATTGTAAAATAAAGAGTGAAATAACCCTTGCGCGGTGCTTATACAGCGGTCACATTGGACTTTGCTAAGGCAGGTCGAACAAGAACTAAGTGCACCCAAGAATAGTTAAAACGGACAGGACAGCTCTCTCACTCCCACAGAGATTATCACACAGGAGGTGTCCCACGGGAGGTTATCCCACAAGGAGGCTGACCTATACGAGGATATTCCACCGGAGGGTACCCATAGAATGTTATCCTACTTTTTTAGGTTTTTGTACAAGAGGTTATCCCACGCAAGGTTTCTCACATGAGATGGTGTTATAGTACGACATACCGAAGGAGGATGTCTTGCTAGTTCTTTCAGGACTCGACTGCAATATAACGGAAGTGGAATGACACCAGACTGCATAGAGATGTCGACTGTCATAATAGAGCTGCTTGATATGGAGACCAGGACGTAATGACGCCAAACGGGGGGCTGCGCTGCTTGGGTCCGCAAGGTTTTGATCCAACCCCCACCTAAATCAAAGTCGCCCAGAAAGGCCCAGACACACCGTAGCTCACATCGCATGCAGGCAAGCACGGAAGAAAAGAAGAGGCCAAAAGGGGGGTATCATTGCCATAATCTCATATAAAAGTCTAGGGTTGTCAAGAACACAAAATGCCACATCAACAAATCCACTCCCATGCCCATGCTTTTTCAATCATCAATGCAATGGTAAGCAAACCTCATCTGGCTCATCATCCTGCCCCTCCCTTAGGTATATAGTCTTGCCTGTCTATGCCGTGGCTTCTTGCGCAACGACAACAGCAGTAACAAGAACAAGAAACAAACAATCTCGCAATGCAACCGCTTCGTCTCTACCTGCAAGGTCCCCCCTCAACGAATCTATGCGTCTAGATCTATAGCAAGACACAACACTTCGGCTTCTTTGGCTGTGCATCCTGCTGTCCTGTGGTCGTACCCTGTTCCTCCTTCTCTTGTCTGCGCTCTTCTAGTCATGGTGCGGCTTCCGGGGGTCCGGGTCCGCCAGCACCAGTGGAGTCCACTACTTCAACCGCTTCAGACATATCGACTGTTGGGACCCGGCTCTTCTGTTCGGCCTGCATGGCCACAATCTTCATCTTTTCGATCAATTCCGGCATACGGTATGGCTTGATCATCACGTCGTCACAGCCCGCAGCCTTGGCCTCGAGGACCTGTTCAAGCCTCGCATTGGCACTGACTGCGATGATAGGGATACTTCCTCCCAGGATCTGGCCCTGCCGCTCTAGTTCCCGGATGTGTCGCGTGCAGGTCAGGCCATCCTGGACAGGCATCTCCATGTCCATGAGGATCAGCGACAGGGGGAACTTGTTCGGTGTGGTCGTGGGCGTTAAGTCGACTGTGATTGCAGGGTTGAGTGTCGTGCTGCCCGGGGCGTTCGATCTGGTCGGAGTTGTGGGTGTTGTGAGCACAGTCGACGATGGATTGGTTGTGGCATCACCATTGGAGACAGGTATCGTGATGGGCCCATCCCCGAGCCATCGGTCAGAGGCACGTAATTTTTCCAGGGCTTCAATGCCATGGTTTGCCACATCGACCGTGAAGCCATGGTCAGCCAGGCCTCGGCGCGTGATTTGCTGGTTAATCAAATTGTCCTCCACAACCAGAACTCCCTCAATTTTGGGAGACTCTGCACTTGTCTCTGTGCCCGGGGAATCAGAGTCATTCCCGGCTAATTCTGTGGCCTTGATGGGCGTACTTTTCAGAGGGACTTCCGCCGTTCCTATCTGTAAGGATTCGGCCCTCTTTGTGATGGGCAAGCTGGTCGCTTTCAAGGCCGTTCGCGCAGTCGCCCTAGCTTCTCGTAGGGACGCCTCGCTGGGAAGACGCGACTCGACATAGAATGCAAACGTCGACCCAACCCCGGGGAGCGAAGCCACGCCAATCTGTCCGTTGTGCATCTCACAAAGCCTTCTGCTGATGAAGAGACCCAAACCAGATCCCCCATACTTGACGTGGGTTCTGGCTGATGCTTGTTTGAATCGCTGGAACAGGCTCTTCATCTCTTCCTCTGTCAGACCTTGACCAGTATCCTTGACTTCGAAGGTGACGAATATCGGGTCAGTGCCGCTCGGGTTCGGTGGCTGTTGGTACTCATGTCCTTGTGACCGGGGTATAAACTGCACTGAGCATGTTGAATCTGTAGGCCTCTCCACTGAAGCACTGACACTGAGCGTCACGTGTCTCAGGTTGCCAGATTTCGTGAATTTTAACGCGTTCGTAAGAAGGTTGATGAGGACTTGTTTGAGGCGTGATGGATCCAAGTCAAGGAACTCCAGTCCCAAGTCTTCATACGACTTATCGACTTTCATCCTTAAATCGATGTCCACCCTACGGGCCTCGACTTCAAACATCTTGAGCGACTCCTTCGCTATCTGGAGCGGGTCGACGGTAATCGGGGTCACGGCCAGTAATTTAGAGTCCAGTTTTGACATAGTCAACTGCGTTGTTCATGTCAGCTTTTGAGAGGAACAAAAAGAAAGAAAGCGGAGAGCGGAAAAGTCGAACGAAGGAAGGTGATGGGAATGAGGAAGAACACCATGAGAAGACTGAGGAGGTGGAAAGAAAGAGAAAGACCAAGGTGAAAAGGGAGGGGCCCGGGGGGGGGCAGGAGACGGAACTGCACAAGAGGACAGCTAGCCGCTTCCTGCCCAATTTTCTTCTTGAGAGTCCGTACGAGGGACAGGAAAAGAGCAGACATTAGATGGCTACTTACAATGTCATCCACAATCCTCTTTTGATGCTGGGCACTTCAGTTACAAGATTCTGGTTAGCACGGCCCACTCAATTCGGGTCTCTGTGAACTTGGCTGGAAGGCGCATCAAAGTAAAGCACGCGGTCTCCACTGAGAGCTCATGCACTCAAGCCTCCCCATGTAAGGATATCCTACCTGAGTAAGGAAGGGGATAGTCTGGTGTCATGGTGACCGAGCTGAAGCCCGACTCAAGGGGACAACATTGTGGGGGAGAGAGAAAGGGGTTGTGAAAATTCGTTGGCTCACCAGGCGATGATCGTCTCCGCATTTTCGACGCTGCTCTCCATAAGAAGCTCATCCTCTCTGCGCATGCCCCCACCGCTGCTAACGCCACCGTTTGTCGCCGACGAATTTTGCCTGCTGAGACCTATCCTCCTCTGCTGCAGGTCCAGTGCTTTCCCAAGTGATGCAATGACTGCATCAGCGCAGTGGATGATTGCACTCAGCGGGTTGCGCATCTCGTGAGATGTCATGTCGATGAAGTTCTCTTGCTGCCGTTTCGACTCCAGCGCTTCCTCCTTGCGCAATCTTTCCCGCTCGAGTTGCCACTTTTGGAGTGAGACGTCGCTCACACAGCCGCAGTACGACTGAATCGCGCCGTCAGAGCCTCTCACTGGCAGGAAAGTACCGTACGCCCATCTCGGCACGACGATCTCAGTACCCTGGCTGTCCTTGACTGTCAAAGGTGTCTTGAATCGGACCTCCAAGGTCTGCGGAGTGCCCTCGTGGGTGACCTTTTTCATGACTTCCTCCAGGGCAGGCAAGTCCTCTTCCACTATGCACGTCTGCCAGGGTTTGACGCCGGTCTCTTTCATGTTCATGTCGGCTTTGTCGAGGCCGCACATTTGGAAGAAGACATTGTTCGCCTCGACGAGCTGCCCATCCAAGTCCATCTCGTACATCCCTACGGTTGCCAGCTCCGCCATACGCTTCAGATTTTCAGCCTGTTGCGCCCTCCGTATCGCCTCCTCGGCGGTCTGCTTGTGTAGAGTGACGTCTGTCAGGCAGGTCAGCACTTGCAGGATGCTGCCGTCTGCGGCGCGTTCAGCCCGAGCAGCCGCAAGGATGTGGCGTTCGGATGCTTGGTCGTCGATGCCACGAAGTTCGATACCGGCTCTCTCGAAGCTTGCGGATTCCCTCACCAGCGGCGGCGGACTGTTGACGGTGTTGCGCCGAATCAGTCGACATTCGTAGGTGATGCTGTCTTCCGTGCGTAATTGCTCGTAAGCCCGCACGACACCGGGGCGATCTTCTTCCACGATGTACGATAGAATATCTCTCAGGGCCATCGATGGGCCGGTCTCTCGATGGGGGTTGCCAGTAATCCGATGCCAAGCGTCATTAGTCTTGGTTAGGACGCCTTGGGCGTTCTGAAAGGCCATGCCAACTGGGATGAAATCTGCGACCTCTTCAAATTTGTGAAGTGATTCTGTTGCCTCTTTTGTCCTGTCAGTCAGCTTAGACTTCAGCCTAGCCTGTTCATAGGCAGCTTCCTCCGCGATGTTGCGACCCCTGCGAGCCTCTTCCTCCAGTAGAACTGTCGAAGCCAGATTGGTGGTCAGTTTCTGGTTTAAAAGCGAAATATACTGTCGGTAGTCACTGTCATAAGGTCTCCTCGGGTTCAAGCCAAGCAGGAGTAGGCCCATGACGTTCTCTTCCCTGGTAGGCCGGATAGGACAGACAACAGCGCTTCGACAAGTGTCACCAAACCCTCTCCATGCTAGCCCCTGAATCAGGGACTCGGGTAAAGTGCCATCCTTTGTTTGAAGCAGAAGCGGATAATGGCCTTGTAGAGCACTTCGGAAAATAGACGCGAGACCCTGATCGGTGTTTCGAAGCGAAATGGTGGGCGGAGCGATAGTATGGCCTTCGGGCACACCCAGCGCGCCCTCAAGCTGACAAATTTTCGGGAATCCATAGAGTGAATGAGTGACACTTTGTGCTTCCGGGTCATCTTGGACCGAATACAGAATCGCCAGCGGAACATCGTACCGGGGTTCGACGGCGTTGAGAAATTCGACAGTTTTGGCCCAGTAAGACTTCGCATCTCTGGCCGTTACCAGCGCGTCGCCCAGATCGATAAGCATCTTCATCCGCCTCTCCCATAGGCGCACCGATGTGACATCGAGTATCGGATGCAAGAAGCCTGAAACTTTCTCTTCCTCCATGATGGGTACGACCGACCACTTCAGATATGTTTCCTCAGGGCCATCGTCTGTCCTTTCCATGAAGAACCGCCATTCCTTCTCGACGATACCACGGCGTTTCTCGGCGGTCGTGAGCATGATTTCCTTCAACTTAGGGCCAGTCTCGAGCCAGACATCCTCCAGTGACTTTCCTAACAGACCTGGGTGTTTCGACCCGCAAAGCGCTCCGAAGGCTTCGTTGTATATCGTGGTGAAATGTTCTCCCCAGTACAGGGCGATCGGGCGGGAGTCTGCGAGAACCTGGTTGAGCGTTTGTTTGAGAAGGGCTGGCCAGGTGTTGAGAGGTCCAAGAGGCGTCGAGGCCCAGTCGATGGTGGTAAGAATTTTGAGATAAGGCCCCTGGTCGTGCATGATTTCCGGCAAGACCCAGTCCGGCTCAACAGACATCCTCTGTGCAGGTAAGGGCTCATGCTCAGAGGCAGTTCCTGGACCGCACAAAGAGTCTGATCGACGGTCATGGTGCGGGATTGCTACGGGTAAAGTAGAAGATGCAACCTTGTTGGCGCTGCCGGAGACACCAAAGCTGCCTTTTTGAGAATCGAGCCGGATCTTGCGGGGACGATCGGCAGATGAGGGCTGCTCGTTGGTTCCGACGACCAGCCACCTCCCCTGGACGAGGCATTTGCTCCATTGGGCGTTGGAATAATAGAAGGGCGACGAGGGAGAGTCCGAGGAGGAAGAGCTGCGGGCCTTGGTCAAACTCGGGGGCAGGAAGGAAGCGGAGATCCATTCCCAGAGGACAGCGTGTTGGCTGCGGGAAGACTGGACAAGGTCAACCAGGTCAGGACAGGCCGAGAGGGCGGGATTGCAGTAAGCGATGGACGAGGTCTGTTCTGAATTTCCGGCGGCGACGGTGAGATCGACGATGAAGGTCGGTCGCGGATCAGCCTCGAGAAGATCAACGATGCCGACGCTCCTGAGTTGCGGAGACATGCTGCGGTTTGCCGGGTCCTCAGTCGGTGCTATTCGGAGGTCAACATAGTTGGGACAACATAGTTGGGATCCGGCACGAACAGGCGGTTGTGTAGCTGCGCAAAAGGCGTTCCAAGCACGGGAGAAGCCTGCGCGGGGAGCGAGTGAAGCCCAAGAGGTCTGCCCGCCTGGCAGCAAAGAGAGACGGGGGCGGGCGGGAGGCGGGCGGAGGGCGGGCGGAAGGCGTGCCCCGTCCTTGCGGCGACTGGCCAGGCCGTCTCAACGGAACGGAACGATGGTCTCGGGTAGGGGTGAGGATCACAAGAAGAGGAGAGGCTCTAGTCGGCGCACAAAGACGCAGGAGATAAGACGTGCGAGCGTAGGCGGGCAGCCTAGGGTTGACGGAGGAAATCGAACGGGCACCGCCAGGACGAAAAGACCCAGTCAAATCAAGTCAGTCAGGTCAAGTGAGCCATGACCCGGAAGCTGGGCCGCTGGTAAGAGTGATGTGGGGGTAGAATCCCTCACGATCGCCGTCCCACTGCCCAAACCTGGAAGTCGAAGCAGCGCGTGCTGGCAGGGATTGCGACCGCCTCCCGAGTCCCAGCAGGGCCTGTCACTGTCACTGTCCGACGTCCGTACCCAGACCGCGCGCCAGAGCCTGCTTGGCGCATTTCCCACGCTTTGCGCGGGACTAGGGCCTGAAGGACGCGCGCCGGAGATGAAGACGGCGAGGATAGCTGCCTGATGGTGTGGTGACGTGCGCTGTCTGTCTGTCTGTGTATGTGTATGTGTGTGTGTGTGGGTTTCGACAAGCCGGCCCTGGACAGGAGAGGGAGGTGCTGCGAAGTCGTGGGATGGGCTACTGTGCTGTACTGATGTGAGGCGGGGCTCGTCGACATCAGAGTTCTCCGAGCTTCTCCAGCCCTTTTCCATGGCGGAGCGCGCCGTTCGCCAAGCAATTGGCACCCACATGGATACAATGGCGAGGTCAACCCTGTCCTCCGGGCCTTGACGATGGACGACCAAAAGCTTGAACGCCTGCAGAGGAGGCTACCACATCGCCTGGTAGGTCCTGCTCCTAGTTGCAGCCAGTGGGGAGGGAGAACACAGACGCAGTTCTGCGCTGGGGCCTCCCTGGGACAGGCTTCACCACCGTAGCTCAGCACACGATGCCTTGCGTTCCCTGCCCTGCCAGCCAGCCCAGAACACTCCCGGCTACGGATACAAGACAACCCTCCGGGGCATACCTAGGTACTGTACACAGCGCGGCAGCAGAGGTAGAGCAGCAGAGGATTGGTCAGCTGCGTGATTGCAATTTTTTTTTCCCCTTGCCCTCTTCTTGCTTTCCGAGGGATAAGGATCTGAGATGTGATAGATCTCTGTGATTCGGCAGGCGGACGAGCGGGATCGCAAGTTCTACTGTAAGTCATCTCGGTACCGATTCGAATGAACCTTGACCTTGGGATCGGAGACATAGGCAGGGCCGCTATGTGCATCTACATCTTGCAGTCGTTGGGCCATGCAGCCGTTGCGTTGGGAGCAGCTCGTCGAACAATGCACAATGGCCAGCTGGTATGTATGTGTGTTTCACAAGGTACATGGAGGTATTCGGTACCTCTGTGCTGCAAAGTGTGGTGTGGGCAATGACAGATGTTGACAGGTGGGTTCGCTGCAACGCAGCTGGTTGGCAGGATTGCGACGGTGATGGAGGCACGGGGGCGGCAGAATGTAAAGAAGAGATGGGTACCGCGTTGGCGTGTGCAGTTCCAGTTCCGTTGCTCGCTCTTTTCACACACCGGTCGCGCAGTGATGCCCACATGCAGTGACGACTACCTCACGGGTAACCAGGGTACCTCGACACCAAGTAGGCCTAGTTCTCAAAGTAACCGAACGGTACTCAATACCAAGTACCTTGCCTTCCCTAGCGCTCCTTCCATCTTGTTCTCCAGGTGTGTTCGACCCGCCCTAAGGCTCCTTCCCGGAGCTGGGCAGGGTACTGGGCAGGAGATACCCGGCATGATGTCATGCTGCCCATAGTAATAATAAGGCCTGCAACAGAGCTGTGCCCGTTTCCCTGAACCCTGACGCCAGTCAAGACACGGCACTGTCCGCTCCTGAGTCAGGTGTGTGCGTTTGGGGGCAGCTTCCTCAACGGCACCACATTGTTTGTTCCAGGAATTCCACAGGGCAGGCTAGTCCAGCTGACAGGGCATTTAAATACTGTCAGATCGTGCATTGTTCGAAACCATCAATTGATTGGTTGTGCTCTGACAATGCCTGTAGATTCCAGGTACTGGGTGCTGTGGCAATCCATACCGTCAGAGTATCCATTCGAACTTGGTAACAAAGGCTCGCTTTTCGAAAATCGGAAGGAGCCCGCTTGGGCAGCAAACGGGGGTCGGCCCTGAGCAGGATCGACAGGGGGTATCGCGTCTGTCCACTCTCCTCGGCGGCTGTAGACGTCCGCGTCTCGCCCCGTTGCAAACATGTGTAGACTCTGTGTATCTTTGGCAACACGAGAGTCAGTCAACCGCGTGTTCCAACACTGAAATCCAAACAAGGCCTTCTGGCACCCTGCCCTCCGTGAAGCCAAGGTGTCTGATCATCAAGTGCGCTGTGCTTTGTGGCTTGACCAAGGCCTGAATCATGATGTGCTCTCGACTGTTGTCAACCTTGCATCCCAAGAGCCTAGGGCCCGAGGGTCGAATTTCCCCGGAAGAACAACGACGTTGACCAAGCTTCGGTCCGTGAGCCTTTCGATCACGAGCTTTGTCCGGGGCTGCGCCGAGTGCCTCTCGCGAAATCACTGACCTAGCGGCGCCCGGTTTCGTCTCAGCTCATGAGGGTCTTGCTACATTTTGCAATTGATGGAGATCATGCTCAGAGGTTTGTAGCCTCGTGCCATATTAGTTTGTTGACTATTCAGATCTTTTTGATTAATTGTTGATTCTACGATTTGTGACCATGGCACGATACTAGCTTATACCTGACCTGGGACAACATTTCAGTGCTTGGTAAATTATGGAGCAAACCAGGAGACGAAAATGCAAAGAAACATACCGCCAGCAAATATCACAGGACGCGCTCAATATGTTCCTGCACGCTCCCCAGAAGAGACGACTTATCAGCGTTCCATTTCATGGCTTGACCTTGCCCAACTATTAAGGTAATGGTCCAGTGTCTGCTCGTAGAGGGTTTCTATGTGAGCATAGATTCATGTACAAGCATAAACATGTTTTGCATAAGGTTATTAGTCAGGAACGCGCTATATAAGCTTCATACATAATTTTGAACATTTGTTCCAACTCTGCATATGGTGCTTTTCCCGTATGTATGAAGACCTGTTCATAGGCTGTGTTGAGGCTAGGTAAAAATATTCCGGGCTCGACACCTCTTTGCGTTCACCATCACAAAAACATTTGTTGCACTCTCCCGTATCCTTTTCTTAGATCTCTTGGTCCCTTCACGGAGTGTATAGATCATCTTCTACTGATCTGCTCCATCAGATTAAGAACCTATGTGCTTCGTTAACTCGGATTAGGGATCCCAGAAGGCTCCGTTGCTGCGAAGGCTATGAGTGAGTCATAGTCATTATGCAAGTATACTTTATGCCCCTCTGGACCTCGGGGCCATCCATTTCGAGTTCACGATGCCACGTTCTGAACTCCTTGCAAGCGGCACCTGGTACAACTTATGTAGGCAGACCATGTCCGATCATACATGGGGAGAAGGTGTGATTGAATAAATACGGACCAACTTACGACAGTCGTGGAGAGGTGCATTTTCGGTTGTGGACCTTGGAACGTGGCGAAGAGTGCAAGATGAATGCGAGACACGCAATTGAGACAACGCATGCGATTCTAAGCTGGACGTCATCCACACAGCTCACATTGCGGGAATTCATGATCTTCGGCATGCCGCTGGCAGTGACAGTCACATATTTCGAGGGTTTCAATTTAGACTCGTATTTGCTTAAGCTGGACGGCGTACAGAGTCTCTCAACCTGGGAGCGGGCCGTACAACACGGTCCGATAATGGATTTGCCCGACACTTTGTCATGAACATCGCCCCGGGAAATTCGTCTCGCCCTTAGCAACCACCTCCTAGACCAAGGTCCGTGGCCGCGAGGACGAATTCCATGAAGCCGGCTCCGACCTCCCGCAGGTTGGTGTTGTACTGAGCCACAGTCGGGTAGAACGGGCACGAGGCAGCGGAGTTGCCGAAACCAAACTCGACAGTGTAACCGTGCACCAGGTTAAGGCTTGAGTCGGCAAAGTGCCGCGAGTACGAGTAGTCGTCGCTGGCACCGGAAGTGGGATACAGGGCGGCTGCCTGCATCGAGGTGTACGAACGCCCTCTGGATGCGCTCATGGCAGCGGCCATCCGGTCAGCAGCCTGGACGTTGGCGGTGTTCTCGGCTGAGGGAGTATACTCTCCGTATGCCTTGCCGGAGCCTGGAGTGTCCGTCAGGACTCCACGCCTGGGAGATGTTAGCACTCTGCGACGCATTCCAATGTGGCTCGACTCTGAAGAAATATGCATGGATTTCAGGGGCAACTCACGTGTTGTATCCGTCGTACGTGGTGTTAAGGAAGTTGATATAGCTGTACTTGTTCTGGTTTGTGTCGCTCCCCCAGCTGTAAAGTACATCTCCGGCATACGAGTGCAGATCGACAAACCAACGGACAGCTGAGTACGTATCCAGGACCCACTTGATGGACTGTGTCTCAGGCTCGGAGAAGGCCTTTGTTCCTGATCAGGTGTTAGCGAAATTTTAGGATTTGATGACCGGAATGCATGAGCAATGACGAACCGTGGTATGTCTCAGACGAAGGGCTTGTAGAGGCCACACTTGACTGGGCAGTCGATGCGAATTTCTTGGTGAAATCCCAGAGGAAATCGAAGTTGCGGTTCAAGTCAACTCCAATTGACGACGCGCTCCCTGTCGAAGAAGCCGGATTGCGGTTCTTGCGCCAGCAACTGTTCGATGACTGGTCGTAAGCCACACCGTCTGGGTTGCTAAGGGGTACGAAGACGATGCCTGCGGCCAAGGCAGTCTTCACTTGAGCGTTGGTGTAGCTCTTTGAGCCATAGGTCAAGCCGGACCCGGTCTTGTTGGCGTTGAGCAGATCCGCAATGAAGTAGAGCACTCCATCTGAGGAGCCACGCTCTCGCGCGTGGATCCCACCGTTGAGGTACACACGGTATGCCTTGTTACAAGTACCGGTGCCACCGACCTTCCCGCCAAAAATCGTAGCTCCCCCGTAGGTCTTGTAGGGAGTGGTGAAAGTCTCCAGGCCGTAAGTGTTTGCCAGACCCTCGAAGCCGCTCTTGATCTCGGCGGCACTCAAGATGGTCGAGATGCTGGCGCTAGAGGCCTGGGTTCCCAGGCCCTGGGGAGCGACGCTGCCGCCGCTGAATCTGTCCCCAGTGCCAATAGGGGCCCCATTGTCGGCTGCCGCCGCCCGGGGGACAATGCGAGGCAAGCCCTCACGTTCCTCAGGGAGGAGACACCCGCTCGCCAGCCCCGCGCAGCCCAGAAGCCCGGCCCAAATTGATGCTGAATGCATGGCGAAGAGGGATAAGTGATCAGGCGTAAAAGATCGATACCTGAGGAGGGATACACTGCGTGGTGATAGGTGGTTAGGGGGCATGATATTTGTAGGTCGTGCCGCCCAGCGCTTTAGATGAGTACCGGCCTTGGCGTACGCGCTGTCGACTTGGCATTCTATCGTGAACGCCCAATCAACAAACGACCTGCCTAAACAGGAAGCTGGGTCCTGGCACTATTCGTGGATGCTACCGCTTTAGAAGGCAATTGGGCAGGTCACGCAGGCCTCAGTCATGGCTTCCCCACGATGAGTTTGTGTTGCAAGATAACATTGGACTACTCGGTTTGCCCCTGTCTCCTGTAGTTTAAATTGCAGGCGGAAACAGGGAGGAACTGGGAAACTGGGAAAGAGAGACATAAAGCAAACATATGCAAACATATGGGCTCGGCTCGGACACTACCTACCCACTGAAGCAGGTAGTACTTACTTAGCCGGGAGACTCCGACAATAGCCCTTGTGCGAGCTGAGCACCGAACCAAACAGAAACCTGACACCACGCCACTCTCCTCATTGAGTAACGAGCACACGAAACGTATAATTAATGAGTGCCTGTGCAGGTAGTAGCGGTGCACCCTGAGGACCATTGACGGGGATCGATGTCAGCTCATATTTCTGGCATATGATTGTGTTTGCAAAACAGATGTGGAACCTAGGTTAATTGCGTACATTGTCTACACTCAAGGACTAGCTTTAAAAGCCCCAGGATTCTGACAGGCATTGGTCAATCGATTAAATCTTTCTAGGACCGTATAAGCCTTTGTATGGTAAGTGCAAGTTATAGCTCATACCATGTGTGACCGGCGTCGCTCTTCGTCAAGATGTGGCTACAACTTAAATAGACCAGACTGCCACATCTAATAGGAACAAGATGGTGCTATCGAGAACAGAAATGTTCCGAGTGAATTACTGCCGGTACTTCAAACCGAAAGAATGATCCACTAGAGTGCTGCTGTTCATTTCTTTACACTCTGTTGAAAAAGTGTGCCGGAGACAGTTGGCTTGGTTGTAAGCTTCGCCACATAGTCGATATATCACTACTAGTAGCTGAGCGAACTCATAAAGTCCGCCTTACTGGAGAGGAAGTTGGAATCCAACTCAAGATAAAAGCTTGTATACATACACTTGATTCGCTTTCTGGGATAATAGTGCAACTTTAAGGCCCTCTAGCCTCTAGTGTATGGATGGCGCCCTTCGTCTCAACTCCCAGGTGCCCGCTCTATGGACTAAGAGCGGGCCGGGCTCTCAAGCAGCCACTAAGGTAGAGAATTGCATCAATTGGTATCATTTTGATCATATATCAAGAAGGGAAAATTTCATAGAAGCGTTTCCTCCCGGATTCTCGATCCTTACTCCAAACAAACACTTGATCGCCAGTATCACTAGGCGTTTCCAGAGCTTCATACACGAGCAAATGAACGTCTTTCTCATTAGCACAAGAGAAATAGGTCTACTATTCTATATTTTTTCCTACATCCTCGGCCCGGCAAGTCCACAATGTCAACAAGATCATCCCAGCTGTCCATGACGGCCTCACAGGAACAGGAGAAGGGTTTCGAACAGATCGAACTGGGACCCATCAAGTCAGTCGTCGTGGTTCAGCCGCTACCGGATGAGTACTCACAACATGGCGATCAAAATGGTACAGGGCGTCGCATCGTCACCGAAGAGGAGGCGAAAGAGCATACGGCATATGCCTACAAAACGAGTTTGAAATACGGTATTCTCGCCGTTCTCTGGATGGTAAGTCCCATTACAAGACACTCCTACAGTCAAGGGAGCCTCGGCAGCACTCTATCATCTTCTCTAGCAACCCAAATTCTCTGTATTCAGACGAGAACATCCTTCTAACAGTGCATCAGGTCCAAATCGCAATGAACATGAACGGGTCGCTGTACGCCAACGCGCAAGTCAGCATGGCAGACTTCTTTGACGTGTCCGTGCAGAAGACCACGTACGGCAACATGGCCTTCTTGATATCCTACGCGTTTGGCTGCGAGCTCTGGGCGCCGTGGTCAGAGGAGCTGGGCCGCAAGTGGTTGATGCAGGCTTCCATGGGTCTTGTCATCTTATTGACGGCTGCAGTCCCATTCTCGCCGAATTTTACCATCGTCCTAGTCTTGCGCATCCTCACGGGCCTGGCGACCGCCGGCGGCTCCTTGACGCTCGGAGTCGCTGCAGACATGTATAAGCCGCATCAGCAGCAGCACGCTGTGGCCTTCATCGCATGGGGGAGCATGCTGGGTTCAGCACTACCTCCCATCGCTGGTGGCTTTATGGAACTTCACCTCGGCGCGGTAGGCTGGAAGTGGTGCTTTTGGGTGATTGCTTTATTTGGCGCTTTGATCCTGGTCTTGCACCTCGTGATTGTACCCGAAACATCATACAAGGCAGCTCTCGACAGTTACGCCAAGAAGCGTCGTGAAAGTGCTCGACGGGAAGGCAATGAGTCTCTAGACCAGAACTTGTACGGACCGACTGAGGGGGTTTCCATCCGCGACCGCTTTGAGCTCAAGGAGTTTGGCCAAACGGTGTTCCGGCCCTTCAAGTTCCTCTTCGTAAGTAACTCTGCACTTCTCCAGGACAGTGTACAAGACTAATATTCGTTTCTCCCAGACCGAGCCGATTGTCTACTGCCTCTCTGCGCTCTCGGCTTGTGGCGATGCAATTGTTTTCCTGTTTATGGAAGTCTTTGGGCACATTTACGGCGAGAAATTCGGTTTTAACAAAGGGACTACAGGCCTCATGTTTATTCCTCTTGCTCTGGGCTGTGAGTTACTTCCTCTACTGTGCATGTCGCATTCGTCGACTCCGAACACTGACATGTGAGCCCAAATTAGACACCATAGGCTACTTCATCCAGCTCTATTTCAACAGACGTAGCAAAAAGTCTCGCGCCGCGGACCCTAACAGCCAAGATGCGCAGTATGAAGGCCGCATGGACGTCCTCGTTTACACAGCGCCGTGCCTTCCGATTGGACTGGTCATCTTTGCAGCAACAGCAAACTCGTCATATGGTCATCTCGCGTGGATCGGAACCATGGTCGGCGTCTTCTCCATCGGGATCGCCAATTATACCATCTACGCCTCCACCATCGACTACATGGTCGCAGCATACGGCTTTTACGCTGCATCTGCGACGGGCGGGAATGGATTCGCTAGGGACTTCTTGGCTGGCGCCTTGACCCCGGCGGCCGGGCCCTGGGTGAAAGCAATGGGCCCGCAGAAGATGTGCGGCATGCTTGCCGTCATCTCTGGCCTTTTCTGCGGAGTACGGAGATTCGCACCCGTCGGAATGGAGGATTCACCCCTCACGGACCACCCGCACGGATCAAATACTAGCCCTAGCGTAAGATTAACACTCTGCCACCAAAAAAGTATAGGGCAGTGTTAGGTTGACTTTAGCAATAATCTCATTATCACCCTTTTACAATCAATCTGCCAGTGTGCCTTAAGACCAGAGTAATCTAGAAGCTGCACCATCGCTGCAACATATAAAAAACAATATTTAAGCGATTAAAAGTTACTTCTAATGCCAAATCGATTAATTCCAACAAGCAATTTATTAATACAACGTGGCGTTGATATAGGGTGGTTGTGTTAAGGTTGGTGGCGATGGAGGCTGCGCAGCACATTGGTGGTTGCAGCTGCAAAGGGCACTGCGGTTACAGCTGCAAAGGGCACTGCGGTGACGTTGGGGGAGGTCACCTGATCAGGGTGGTCCGTGAGGGGTGAATCCTCCATTCCGACGGGTGCGAATCTCCGTACTCTTTCTGCGTTGTCTGTATTGGCGTGCGGCTACGTGGTGCCTGGCTGCGTCGTCGCTCCAAGTACACCGTGCAGGATGTCAGTGCGTCTGAGGAGGAGGCAGACTAGATCAGCGTAGGTAGCCGCCACCTTCTTTAGTGATGGTAACACAGGGAGTCATTGTTGCAGAGAGGGTCCAGGGTTTGAGGGAATTATCACACCTGACTGAGTTGAAGGATTGGCATTGCGCGCGTTCAGAGTTCGGTATAATATCACACCTTTATTGTAGGTGAAAGTTTAGGGACCACCCATCTTTGAGTACTAAGTATCGCAACAATAATACTACCTAGGTATGCTTCATTTCAAGGATACCATGGTGGTTACATCTCGAGGAGATCCGATATCCGATCCTATTCTACATGAAGTGAACATGTGTTTGCAGGCCAATTGGCAGACCAAATGGCGCTACTGCTGGCCTGGTCTCATGTGAAATTGCTTGGCGCTCTCCTCATGGTGGTGGTGTTGTTCAGACGAAGTCGGAGGTCGCTCCAACCTGTTTCGAAACACGAGACGGTGCCTCAGCCAAGACACAAGCACAGCCGCGTCCACGGGGGGAGAACTCTCGACAAAATGGGCTGCAAATGGCAATTTCCTCTCTTCATCTTTTCAATCTGGTTGATCTAACGAAAACACACAAGAAGACATCCAATTTACAAGCCCCAATCGTTACTTCAAAATGTCGACAGATAGTGCTCGACGGCCCTTCCTGGAGTACACGGACGACCCTGAGAAGGAAGAAGCACGGCGATATGTTCGCGTCCAAACCCGCAAGGGCAACATCCTGCCATATCTCTTCGTCGCCATTATAACCTCTCTTCTCTGGTCCGTGGTGATCCTCTTCTTCGTCGACATCCCACGAGCCGGCAACACCACCAGCAGCACTGCCGAAGAACATGCGACAAGCTCTCGCCCCACGGGTAGATACAACATCACAACCAATGCACACCGGCTGTCTTGCGGGAACTCCGTTGCCGAAGCTAAAGCCCTGAACTGCAAATACGACCTCCTGCTGAACAACTGGGTGCCGGAGCCGTGTTTCGACAAGGAATGGCTCGATGAGTACAAGGAAGACGACAGCTGGGGCGGGTACGCCGACGAGGAGATGACGCGGCGGATGTCTGTGGAGGAAATGTCCGAGGCAGACCACTATTGGACATCACTCCGCGACCATGTCAACCATTGTGCGATGATGTGGAGGAAGCAATTCTGGGCGCTGTATGAAGAGCGCAAGGCGTTCGATACCGTGATTGCAAGTCCCGGTCACACCGATCACTGCTCACAGTTCTTGATCGACGTGACTGACAACTCGAGGAACTGGACACATCCGACAAAGACTTCGATGGGCTTTGCTGGGTGTTGGGTGAGAGACGATAGGTAGGGTTACAAATAGAGGGATGATATTTGTTTGTAAACCATCATAAGAACACATTATATCGAGATCATAATATTTCCAATGCTTTTAAAGGATCTCTTGTCTATATTTTGCCACTACGTCCGGATAACATTACCCTCTTTGACAGCATCAACATCCCCCTCAAGTCATTACTAGGCGGGCAGACATTCGTAACATAGGAACAAGTTAAATAACCTAGAGCTGAGTAAGGTCGGGTTTATATTCTCGGGCATCCTTGAGACCTAGATGAACCAATAAGCCGGCTTCACTGCCATTGATACCCGGGGATTCACAGAGTTACCACTGTGAAATGGATAGAGATCGAACAACACCGCGTGCTATATTTCTCAATTGACTAATGCTATTACTGACCAGTCTCTTTTGATGAATTCGCAGTCCATCCCACTAAGTCGGTATCTTAAATCCAGAGTGTCTTAATTCCTGGAACACGCCTTGGGGATCGTATGCCGCGGAGGCGGCCTTGATCTTAGCAATAGCTTCATCCCCGTACCCAGAAATAGGGTCCTGGGTTTTATAGGCATAATTCAAATAATGCCAATTTTTGTTCGCACCAAGCGAGTCGGCATATGCTTCCAACTTGCCCACAAACTCTTCCGCAAGGGCCAAGACTGCCGGCTGATCATCCTCCTCTGTCACAGTGACTGAGAATAGCCAGGCCGCGAGCGGGCCGTCGGCAACTAAGCCATCTAATCCCATGACGTTGCCGCCCATCTCATTGCTGATATCTACCCATTTGCGAGGTATTGGTTGCATATTGCCAACCACACTCAGTGAGGAGTTGTGGATTATAGCTTCCTCCATCTTTGCGATATATTCATCCAGATTTTGGTAGTAAAACTCCAAGAAATCTGTAACGACTGCGTTGGAAATCGAACCGCTGAACCAGTTTGAATATACACCAAGAGGGGTCGCTCCTGTGAATTGAGGGACCAACTCAGCGATAGATCCGACGATAGTAGTATCAGACAGGTTTGCGACGGCGGTATAGTTGTTGAAAGCAGGCGGTGCAACGACAGCTTGTGTGTTGCTTAGGATCGACCATAGGGTAAGATCGCCGGCTGCGTACGCCATGACAATGATAGCCTCGCTTGCCGGGTCCATGTCGAAGTCCTCCGCGAAGTGATAGTAGGCTTTGAAGACGGCGGCGCGATCGGCCCAGTCGTACGTCAGGTAGCCGCCCCAGATCTGGGTTGAATTGATTGTGTCTAGAAGCATCAGCGTCATTATCGCGTAAAAGAATTTTTGATGCTTCTAACGGGCTTACTTAAGTCAACCCTCGTGACGAGTCCAAGGTTGCCTGAGCTCCCTTTCATGGCCTGGAAGAGGTCCGCGTGCTCGTTGTGGTTGACATCGATCACGGACCCATTCGCGAGCACTACCTCAAAGTTGTGGACAGCATCGCATGCCCAGCCCATTGTTCCGGCATAGAAGGAGTAGCCGCCTCCAGTAACAAAGCCACCGACTCCGACGACATCAGCTCTCCCTCCTGCAGCTGTTACGCCGAAAGGGTCGAGGGCATCGTAAACAGCGCCCCATCTGGCTCCTGGCTGGACTGACGCAATGGTCGTGTCGACGTCGTAGGTAGTGTCATTCATGTAACCTGTGTCGGTTGTCAGCGTCATAATGCGCAGCACGATGCAAAGAACCCATGACTGACTGAAGTCGATAGTGATTCCATCGTCCACGCTGTTCGCGCCTCGGAATGCAGAGTGTCCGCCGCTTCGAATGCCAAAAGGACAGTGGTGGCTGGAGACCAGGTGCATAAATTGTGAGACATCATGCGTGGTCTCTGGCAGTAGCATACAATATGGCGTCAATGCTGCATTGGCCGAATAGTAAGAGTCAAGTCGCTCTTGGTAGAGAGTGGCATTTGGAAAGACGATCTTTTCCCTGAGACCATCAAGGTGAGATAGGGCGGCACACTATCCGAACATTAGACCATAATCTCGTGTTCCAAAACGGAATCAAGATGGATTCCTGTTGTGCAGGTAGATACGTACACAATTGAAGCCGTCAGAGGTGACATTGTTGGACTGGACGGTGGCAGAAGCCCTGACCAGCAACCAAAAGGCTGCGACGAGCTGCGACGACTTCCCCATACCCAGCTTCGCAGGAGATGGAAGGAAGCAACAAACTCCCGGGATTATTGCACCAACCGGCATCCTTTGCTGCGGGCGTAGTAATTGAACGCTTCGCCGACGACGCAAGTGCGTATTTATCATCAATCCCTGAGAATAATCCCTCGGTTCGAGCTGGGGTTAATCTCCCATATGCAGGGGGAACAAGGTACACGGACAGAAGCTCGGCAGCAAGCCGTTACGGGGCTTGTTGGGTGACTTGATTACCACTCCAACACAAGCTCTAGACCATTTCGGCTCAATCTGAAGTCATTGTGGCCTCGGTTCGCCCCGGTCTAGTACCCACAAGCCAAGGTCGAAGAAACGTTTCTATCCTAAATCCCGGGGGTAGCTTTTTGCGCTTGAAGATTCGCAGAGCAGGCGCAACCAATCGCACGATGGTCGCATGGGAAGATCAAATGGCTCTGCATCAAGCGTTTGACTTTGTCATCTCTGCCCTCATGTTACAGTCTGCCTTATGCAATTCAAGATTAGCCATGTATCGAGGCATTAGACTGAGATATGTGAAGATCAATCATCACTGTAAATTCTGGTGCAATGTGCTGTGGAGATCGGGCTAGAATCGCCCCGGCTTCACACTGGCATGCCCGCGATATGTGTCTGTTGGTTGTGGCGGAGTAAGCCTTCTCAGGGTAATTCGGGCCCAGCGCTGGATGTATTTTACCTATGAGTCTATTGGGCCGAATGCAAATCTCGTGCCGGAAGTGGACCCATACAAGCTGGTACGGTTATCGCGGGTTCAACACCTCTCTTGGCCGCATGGAAGCCATTCATGTGACATGTCGTTGGCTCCCACCCAACCTGAAAATTCAGGGCTCCTGCGGAGATATTTTTGCGAAAGATCCCTGGGATTGACTGCAACGCCGGCCCCACCATGCCTCCTCGCTTTGAAGTAAAATTCAATGGCAAGTCTGCCTGAGAAAGCGGCCCGAACCAATGACAACTGCAAGTACCAAGTGCAACTGTCAGGAACGTTGGTGCATGCTGACCTAGCTTGTGTGCTCGAACACTTTTCAAACGTCAGACTCATCACTTTTGTGCAATATCGAGAGGCATCTTTCTTGGCGTGCAGTGGAATTGTGACATGGCAGCGATTTACACAGGTACATCGAGTATGCAGGCGGCTAGATGATCAATACTATGCGTTCCCAATGTTTCCCAGCTGGGAAGTTCTCATCCACTGTTCAAAGTGAAAGGAGGGCGCAGGGTGGTTATCGTGATACAACACCGTGATGGCAAATCAGTAACTGTCAGCGATATTGCTGCTTGTTTCCACCTGCCTGAATACTTGTGTGAACAACTTGCAACATCGTTGGGGGTTGTGGAGCCATTGGTTGTCATTTCTGACCTGTTGGTTACAGGGAGGCCTGAAGCAATATGTAGACGTTGTAAGTCACAAGGAGCGCTAGCTACCCTGGACGAGCAGTTTTTGCTATACATACTGTCTACTGGATCTCACACCGAGTTCCCTAGTCGGATTCGTCCTTTTCTGTCTTTACTTCTACATTACCTGAGGAACAATGACAAGCAAAAGTCTCTATTTCGAGTCACACAGGCCACATTCCAGAAGCAGCAATGGACGCCTTGCCGATCACAAATGCAGTCAGAACGATTTTGCCTTGCCCGGATGGTTATATCGTTAACTTCGCGGACCCACAGCAGATTAATGCGCTGCCGAGCTATTTGAGCTTTGGTATCGAGGCCCCATTAGCTACTCTTGCTTTAATACAGCGATTTTACACCAAAATCTACCTCTTGGGTGGGTTGACAGTGGACGACGGTGAGCAAAATTGACATGATCGCGGCCATTTGAACGGGGCAAAAATGTACTAATCATGTACTTCAGGTTTCATGCTCCTGGCTTGGGTATGTGTCAGACATCTTTTCCATTATTAAGACCATCGCGCACCCCCCCCCTGACATATTGCTGACAGTACTTGACAGCTTTCCTCAATGGTTACACAAGGACTTAATGTCAGTAAGTACTACATCTATAAGCTTAAAGTGTGGAGTTTGAACCTTAAAGTCTGCAGACTCCTTCGTTACCAAAGTCTACGGTGTTCATGGCTGGGAAATGTCCGTCGAGAAGTTCCAATTCTTTGCTCTGGTAGGTTGGTCATAAAATGATCTCACCAGTCAAGTGTTGCTAAAAGCTTCTTCTTAGACCAATTATCTCACGTCGACAATATACATGCTCTGCAACGGCTTCACGAAATTGTCGCTACTGACCTTTTATCTCCAGCTATCCCCATTCCCGAAATTTCGGGTGCCTGTCTGGATTTCCATTGGACTGGTGTCGTGTTATACGATCATCATCACCGCTCTTCTTGTCTTCACATGCAACCCAGTATGGATGGGTTGGAGTGCACTTCCTGACGAGTCAAAGTGCTTGGACCGTGGGCCCCTGTATATTGCTACAGGCGTTTCCAACATAGTTACAGATGTGATCATATTCCTCCTCCCGATTCCGACAGTCATGAGCCTTCAGATGTCAATCGAGAAGAAGATTGCAGCTCTTTTTGTGTTCGGCCTCGGCACTGCGTGAGTGATGAGTATCTGGACCAGCTTGACACCGAACTGATATTATCTTGCCATAGAACCGTTATAGTTTCCTGCCTTCGTCTTGCTTATGTATTCAGATTACTCGGATCTGCGGACCCGTCCTGGGACTATGCCTCCATCGGATATGCGTTGTAAGTCTTAGATTACAGTCCTCCGAAGTCAGTGGCCTCTGACAATGAATCAATACCCCCGACTAGGCACCTCGAAGCGAATCTTTTCATCATATGCGGTTGTATACCGACGTTGAAAAAGTTCATCCAGCGGTTCATTCCGGGGCCGCTTGATTCAGGCATATGTCATGAAATCGCAGAGTCTAGATCCAACAAGAGGAGCATGTATCGCCAGTGCGGGGGGAGCATCGAGATGCACAGATTCATAGGGCACAAAACCTCGAAGACACATCCAGTCACGGAGGAAGCTATGGATACCGCTGCTGAAAGTGTTCACGGAGATGACCACAGTGATCGGGCTATACTTGAGACGAAGGTCTCCACCTTGGGCTCTGCGACATGATCGTGAGGACGATATCGGGCTGGTCAACTCGCGCAAGGATTGGCATTACAAGGTGCCTTGCCAACATGCATACATCAACACCGCGAAGTGACGAGTACCAGTACTAGACGATGAATATCAACAGAATATGGACTTTTCATCGAGAATAGGGCTTAAATGAAATTTTGCCTCATCACTCCGTATCATCTATCGCTGCCTCTAAAGCACCCATCTAGGCTCGGGAGAGTCAGTCACAAAGCAATTTCCCATTGAATTTGCAACTGGAAGCGGTGGTATGCCACCAGGTCTCAGACATGTATTTTTAAGCCTATAAGCGTCGCACTTCTGTGACACGCTAGACTCTGAGATTCATAAGTGTCGCATTTGTTTTGTCTTGGTGAGCCACGTTCTCAGGTTGGAGACGTTCACATCCTGAGTGCGGCGACACCAGGATGCTTCGAACGATGTCTGTCTGCACATGAAATAGAATCCTGCAACATAGCGGCAGGACTCGATGATGTTCACTTCACAGTCCGCAATGGAGCAGGGACATGATAGCGCCCGTATCTGATAAAACGCTCTTTGAGCTCAACAAGCCTATCAAATTCCCATTGGCCAGCAAGGTGTCGGCGTTAAGTCCTGTAGATACTCTCACCCAAAAATATCGCTACCACGAAAGTGCAAGGTCGCACACGGTGCCTCGTCAGAACCGACTTGGGTACCCACGTGCTGATGGCGTGGGAGGCCGCTTGCGTCCGGTGCTCGAGTGCGAAATTGCACGAAAGCTAGGTGACAGGTTCTCAAGCTCCGTGTCACTTCCTCCTCGGCTGCCGTCCTGCTTGTGGCTGCCGTGAGCTCGAGCCAGGGCAGCCGCATCAATCTCGTCCAGAGAAGTCGGGTTCATCTCCCAGGTGCAGAGACTCGCAACAACCTCGGCAACAGCGACCCAGAACATGACCCAAACCATGGTCTGGAAAGACGCCGAGAACACTTCCTTTACGTCCTCTACGACTCCTGCATCTTTCTCACCCATGTCCATCAGCGCCATAGGGGATCGGTGGAGGGCGTTCTTTTGCTGGGGCGAGAGCTTGGCTTCGAGAGACTCGAGACGAATGTTGAAGATTACATTGCAGATGACCAGGCCCAAGGCTCCACCAAGAACCCTGACCTGGGCCATTACCCCTTGGGCCACGGCGTGATCTCTTCCGGAAGCCTGGATCTTGGTGAGAATCGTGGCGGAGGAGAAGGTTAGGCCTACGCCGAGACCAAAAATTGCTTGATAGCCGAATTGGGGGTTCGTAGGCGACGACGGAGCATCGAAGGTAGTTAAAAGCCCAAGTCCGATGACCTGGAGGCATGACGCAGCTACAAGGGTTCGTGAGGTGTTGTTCTTGCTCTTCGACAACGCTCCGGCGATGATGGAGCCCAGAGAAGTGGCCCCGAGCATGGGGATCAGATGGACGCCTGCCATCAGTGCCGAGTCTCCATTGACAATCTGGAAACGCTCTGGAAGGGTAATGACTATTGCCAAATAGCAGTAGCCCGAAAGGAACATTGCACTGAGGGATTTCAATCAGTCATTCGTCTTGTGGAACAAGGAAATGGAAGTCTGAAGAAGAGTGCAGTGACACAGCACTAGATGCTGAGATATGACAGAGGATACTTACACAACTGCGGACATGTACACACGATTGTAGACTAGTCGAACGGGGAAGACCGGCTCGACATGAACTGGGAGATACTTGATAATGAGCTGCCAGGCCCAGAACAAGGCCCAGCAAACAACCGACACAACGAATGTGGCAATGAATTCGACGCTCGTCCACGCAAAGATCATCGTTCCGGCCTGCTGCAAGCTATAGACCATGAGCACACAGGCAGCGAGGATGAAGATGTTTCCAATGAAGTCAATCCTCCAGAACTCGCGCCAAGGATGAATAGGTTTGCCAAAGTCCTGTGGCCAGAGGACGACGAGACCAAACATGCAGGTGAAGCCAGCAGGAATACTAAAATAGAGTCAGTAACCGGGCACAGCCGTGTTCCCTTTCTGGAGCCTTACTTCATGTAGAATATCCACCGCCAGTTGCCTCCAGAAATAGCGCCGCCGAGAAGGGGGCCAAGGACGAATGAAGTGGCGAGCGTGATTCCGATGAGCATGCCGATCAATGCATTCTTACCGTGGGGGGCAATCTCTGCGAGTGATATCTGGGATAGACTGTAAAGGCCTGACCCGCCGACTCCCTGTAGAGCTCGGAAGACGATGCTGTAGGAAGCGTGTGGTTAGCTGAAGGACTTAGGACCGCCTCGACGACTGCCGACCTAGATAGAGAGGACCTACAGCTGTGGCATATCCGTGGCTAGGCCACATCCAAGTGAACAGCTCGAGAATATGAGCCAGGAGAATAGGAAGATCGGGAGACGGCCAAAATGATCGGCGAGTTTGGCGAACCCGATTGCGCAGCCTGAGGAGCCGTGGTTAGTTCGTATTTTTGCCAGGTTTGGGCCACAGAGCGATTACCCAAGTACGAGAGCAGGTACGCCAGCACTACCCAGTACATGTCCTGGAAATTCTGAAGATCCGTGGCAATCGTGATGAGGGCCGTAGAGACGATGGTGGTATCTATCACAGAAAACAAGAGACCGCCGAGCATGCTGATGCGCAATCAGTTTGTCGTCTAGAGAACACAAATGGTGGGTGATGGACTGTGCTCACAACATGATGATGAAACCCAAACGTGCGCCATTGACCTGCGGTGGCGGAGGTGGGAGGCAATCCTCAAGAGAATCCTTGAGTGGGGTAGTCATTGTATTCTGGTCTCTCGTATTCATCGAGCCCATGGACAGGTCGCTGTTTGATGGTGGCAGATAGACGTCATACGTCGACTCTGGTAATTGACGCTTGTAGGAGCTGTGGGGAGAAAACACAGGCCGCGGTTGCGTTGTTTGCAGGCCGACTTTGGAATGCCAAGGAGACGACGTTGAGGTGGTTGGCGGCAGTGGTGGGGAAGCTGTTGTATAATGTGCTTCAGAGTAGAGGTTGTCTTTGGAAGAGATCGAGGTGTAAGGTCGTCTGTGGACCCACTTCCTATTCACCAACACCTGGTCATTGTGGCCTTCCATTGAAGCCATCGATGTTGGTTTCTTCTCCGAATCACTGGCGTTAAAAAATCATTGGGTCGTCTAAGGCAGAAGGCAAACAACATTCACTTGATGCTGTTCCAAGTCCTCGATGTGAAGGGCCAGGGGCTTATATCTCCGCGCCACGAGACGTCCAAATTTACCACTACCCAGAGAGCCGGGACGTCAATCAATCAATGATGCGCTCGCTTAATCTTCCAGAATGCAACCGAAGACAACACCTGCGCAGAGCTTCATGACATCTCAGCTGTCTTTGGTCCGAGGCGAGGTGCCAATCTCGTCCAACCTCTTTTAAGATGGGTCAGGAAGCACAAACTGGAGGAAAACTGGAGGAGAGGCTGCAGGTGCCCAGGCAAGGCCCAGGTCTGGGAGAGTCCCAACCTTATTGAACTGACTACGTATGTGCATGGGTAATATGCTTCTAACAGCGCCACCAGACGGCGGCCAAAAGTTGACGGATATGGTGCAACGTGACACCCATTCTGTGCCTGAATGCAGCGGTCGAGTGGCGGAGGAACCCATGCCAAGTGTCTCAATGAGGTCACATGGAACTGGTTCTGCTCAGAGCAAGCCTGCCATCCACCGTACACAGTCGACTGCCCGACCGTTCCCCTGTCTATCATCCCATCGACCACACGTGAAAGTCGAGGTCTTGTGTGATGACACGAACCACTGGCCGAGCAGCAGCCGAGTCAGTGTTTCGCAAATCCGTCGTCCGAGTCTCTTCCAAAGACCGTTGAGCGGCCGAATCGAATCCGAACGCTCCTGAAAACAGGATGAGTCATTTGGGAGGATCAAGGAGCGTGAAAGTTCTGCTCGTGCCACAGGCCAAGACCAGAACCGCAGTTTCTGGGCATTCACTTCAGCTGGACACTCGAGGCCGTCCAGCCCGAGACAGGCTCAGGCAGAAACATACACAGTCCGCAGGGTACCCGCTATTTCGAGCCGACGAGGCGACGACCGGGTATCCAATGAGCCAGCGGGCTTATAACTGCAGTTAAGGCCGTACCTGTGACTCGATTCAGTTTTCCCACTTGTTGAGGTGGCACCAGGCGACACGGACAAACACTTGATCGATATACGGACAGGCATGCGGATGAGGTTAGCCGGCCTGCTAATCTGGGTCGCTAAGGGCGACCAATGCAGGACTCCGTCCTGTGTGACCTTCCTGCCAGACACTTCTGGCGGCACGAGCGAGACATGGCTGGGCTTGAAATGGGCTTGGACTACAGGATCGGTGGCCCTCCCCCATATGCAGTACACCTGTTGGCTGCTGCAAGAGTCATCTTAGATGCTGTCGTCTGCTTCCTCCTCCCAATTCCTCGGATATGGGTCAGAGCAAGAATAAAGAGTACTCCGAGATAAACAGGGCGGCCTGGCTGCCATGGAGAATTCTCGGCTGCTCGGCTGTTCCCTAGCGCAACCCAGTGGAGTGTCTTGGTGTGTGTAACAGAACGTCAAGACTCAAGACTTTGGCCCGTGTGGCCAAGTGTCGAGTGCGAGGGGGTAATAAGTCCTCCCGTCCGCGAGCTCACCGCACCTTGTTGCCACAGCCGACTGTTGAGACTCGCAAGCCCAAGCGACCCCAATGGTGGTCAGCAATTGTCTCGTGGGCGAGACAGTGCTCGTAATCGCTTTGGAATCCTGTTTTGGTTGGACAGCATCGTGCCATCAGGGTCATTGGGCTTGCAGTAACATACAATGCACGATCGATCCACAGAGACATTGCACAGCCTTCATCCAGGGCATAGCGCCTGATATTGGTAAGCTGCTACCAATGGGCTGGTCGAGTCCGCAGGCGCGCCTGCCTGGGGCGTACTCGATTCGGGCTCACCCTTCCTGCCAGGAAAGCGGGCCGTGGGCTGTTGTTACACCCGTGGATGTCGTAGGCGCTGCGGCGGCTAGCTGGAGGCCATATGGCGTATCATATTGACAACGGCCGAGCCCGTCCTGGGTAAGTGAGGCTATAAAGGATGTGCATCATCGCCGATGTCCGGACCATGGTAGTGTGCCTGCCAACTGCCGAAATACTGCCAATGTGCCTACGTATCGTAGTAAGTAGCAAACGGTTTCTGACGGCAAGACCTCGAGCTTCAAACGAGTCAACACAGAATCATACGTGGCTTTTGCGTTGCAGTTTCCAGGACTACACGTACTAGTAGGGAACCAATGACTTCAAAGTTCAGACTAAAGGGAATGAGGCCATCCGGTTCTGTTCGAGCCTGGCATCAATTAATCATCTCTTTCCCTGCTATTTGGCTCCAACGGCGAGGGATCGTTGAGAATTGACGGACTGATACTAGCATCTCAATATCGGCAAATGGACTCTCGGGAAGGCGCTTCCGGCCAGCCCCCAGTTCCTCTCGAATACACTCTGTACCTGCTTTCTTGTCCTAAAACTCGCCTTGCATCTGAGGCAGGTCTGTCAAATTTCCTTCGAGGTTTTGTTTTTCATAAGTGGTCTCACCTTATGATCCGACCCAATGCTTCATCGTAGGCCCAAAC
This sequence comes from Diaporthe sp. P3_1W, assembly GCA_037177825.1. Classification (NCBI taxonomy): domain Eukaryota; kingdom Fungi; phylum Ascomycota; class Sordariomycetes; order Diaporthales; family Diaporthaceae; genus Diaporthe; species Diaporthe sp. P3_1W. The sequence continues at coordinate 8,799,010 of JBAFXB010000001.1, forward strand.
CAGCCCTGCGAGAGGAGGAAGGAACTGGCTGACCCCCTACTTTGGCAAGTCCTATGCAAATCATGCGCCTCCCATGGCCGTCGCACCAGCAGCACGTCGATTATCGTCTCCATGTCGCGTCGGAGCCGCATCTCGAGCACTTGAACGCCCCTTGGACCGCTCATCGTTGGCATTTCCCTGATCCTCCCCGAAACCCGCGCGGCCCCTCTGACTGTCTGATACGGTGGTACGGCATGATATTCTCCCTGAGGAAAAGCACGGGAGCCTTTTGGCCACCCCAAAGAGTGCGACTGTCCCACACAGAGGGTCAGACAGGGCACGCTGCCACTGTGTCTGCTGGGTCGAAGATGATACTAGGCCCTGGCAGGGGGTCATGAAGAACAGAACTGCGGCTGCTTGCAGGATCTTGCACATCGATTGCGTCTGTCAGTTGTCAGGTTTCGCACCAGCGTACCAAGCCGTTCGGATACAACGGCCGGGACACGACGACTTCTGATCCAAACGTCTGCTCCTGCATCTACTTCGTACTCTTCCTTGCCCTACCGTCTTCCGGATGACACTGTCTTGTATCCTTGGATCTTCAACATGGTCTTATTGAAGCGCTACGTCACGATATGGCCGCTCACCGCTATCATGGCCGCCCCTGGTTTTGCGGTCGTCCGGTTCTCACCTGCAAGGACCCGATTCTGCGCGGCTCCGAAAGATGGTCGATTTGTTTATCAGACTTTCCTGGAGACTTCCGAGCCACGGCAAACGAGGTTTCATCCATCGTGTCCGTAGGGTCCCAAACTTGGGGCTACAACGCCCCTTTGCTGCATGTGCACAGTTACTTGCACCGCAGCAAGCTTCTAGTCACCCACAACCGGCAGAACCGTACCCGTTCTCAGCAATACAGCCGCTCCAGCTCAGCCCACGGTCACGATTGTCACCTGAGAGAGCTTTGATGACCATGTTACCGAGGCTATCGGCCATTGGTTGCTCTCTGAGCCGTTCGGACACGTCATCCGAGGACATCGTGGCAACACCTCCGCGTCAACCTGGCATGCACGCTCTTTTCCAAACGCAATGTGATCCTCCATCTTATTGGCCGGAATATTGATTATTCTCTGCCAAGAAAGGACCTATTGGAATGCAAGGGGCACGTTTGGGCGCCATCACGGCCCAAAAGGTCTACTCTTGCAGAACTACTTGAGCATTGCCAGCGTGCGTCCGGCTCTTTCCCCCACAGACTGTCATTCACCCGACGAGACGGTGCATTGGTTTTTCAGGGCTAATGTTTCTCATGGTCCAGGTGACATCTATCAGCTGAGGCTTAGTGCTGACCGGCGCCCTCTCTACTCAGCTGCGTGAGGAACAGGGGAATATCTGCGACTGGGGGCTAGGCCACAGCAGCCAAGAGACCTTGATGCCCCTTTGAAGGAGGCAGGTTTTGGAAGAGATACACTGTCTATCATCCTCTCCACAGCCAACGGGCACTCCGTCTCATGTCGAAAACGCGGCGCGGCGACACGAAATGTGTTCTGGAGCCCGGGGAGGCGATCTCATAATTGAGCTTAGCATCATCTGTCTGACAAAATACAGGTAAGAAGCATGGTCGCATCTCTTACTTGAATTTTTTTTATCTAACTTTCCTATTCTGTTCTGATCTCCTGATCTCCGACCCCTGTCATTTCTCGTATGTGCGAGTCGTCTTTTGTCCCGTGGAAGTACTGCATCTCGCAGCTCGGCCCGCCCCTTGTGGCTCTTCATATCCTGCCCCGATCCGTTGGTTGTCCATGGCAATGCATGCGCCTAATGCATGCGGGCTATTAGAGATTGCGAAATATGGACCGAGAAGGAGTCGATTGGATGGTCTGATGAAATATTTTCTCGAACAAGGTGTTGGGAAATGTCCGCTGTTGCCATCTTTGGAACAACGTCTCCTTTTTGCAGGATCTCTCCTTTTTGCACACTTGTCTAATGAGACTCGTGCTACCAATCGGTCCGATCCTTCTCTGCATTTAACTCTTATATCCGTCTCGTCATTGGCGGCCATCGTCCAAGTTTAGAGTCGAATTGGGATGAGCTATGTGTCACCACTAGCATTGGGAGGGAAATAATGAGCCTCATCGACTCGGAGACAACCAGTCGCGGAGCTGTCTAAGTACTCGGGCAGGCTCAATCACTATTATCGCCACTTTCACCCATGAGGGTCTATGATAAGGAGGAGTGAATGCTGCCTCGGAACCTTGCCATCTGAGGCTCGGAAGCACCGGACTCTGCAGAGACCTCATTCACTTCATCAATTCACCTGCCGCCAGGAATGATCAACGACATTAACAGAGCCGGTGAACTGCATCCAAAACACTGGGATTAAAAACCCCCACCATCACTCGGCGCCTTGTCCAGAACGTCTCTCCCTAACTTATCTCCTGGGAGCAACATTTGATACATTACTATAGGGACTTGACAACTCAAGCGCCCCTCGTTGTCCGTCCGTGCAACACCTCCAATCGCTCCATCAACCTGAGGTTCTCCCGAGCTTTGAACCGTGTCGGATCACGTCTTGGGGAGAGCCGCCTCTTTGCGCCGCTTTGAAACGGGGCCTCAGCTTCATTAGGTGTCTCCCTCGGCCTTGCAAACACATCCCACACCCTCGACCGAGACAGCCCCCTCCTTTCGTCTTTCAATCAGCACGGACTTGTTTCATCAAGGAACAATGGGCGAGGCGCTCATCCCAGACGAAGATGCCGTCGTACCTGTCGCAATCGTCGGCCAGGCTGGCCGCTTCCCTGGAGAAGGCGCGAATGTCGAGTCGCTCTTTGACATGCTTAAGAAAGGCGGCGATGCCTGGTCAGAATTCCCTAGCGATCGTCTCAACATTGATGGCTTCTACCACCCGAGTGGACAACGTCAGGGCTCGATTGGCTTCAAGGGAGCTCACTTTCTCGAAGGTGACATCAAAGCCTTTGATGCTACGGTACGTGGGAACATTTACATGCATATGTTGTCACCAAGAGGCAGCGACTAATCAGCTCCGAACCAGTTCTTCAATATTTCTCAGGCTGAGGCACATGCGATTGACCCGCAGCAGCGCATCTTGCTAGAGGTCACGTATCAGGCCCTCGAGAATGGTAATTAAGTCTATATCTCCGCATGAGCTGCCTTTCTGCTAACTATATACACAGCCGGCTACTCCAAGGAATCGCTTGACCTTAGTGAGACCTCAGTCAACGTAGGAACATTCGTGAAAGGTAAGTCAAAGCCCATAGCTGTCTCCCATCAATCCGCCTCAGAAGCCAACTCTTCAACCTGCAGATTACGAGCAAGTCATCCTCCGAGACCCAGACTGGGCGCCTCAGTATGCGGCAACTGGGACCGGTGCGGCGTTGCTCTCCAACCGCATCTCGTACCAGTTCAACCTCCGAGGACCCAGCCAGACCGTGGATACAGGATGCAGCGCGAGTCTTGTTGCCGTGCACAACTGCTGTCAAGACCTCCGGACCAGGAGAGCCAATCTGGCCATCGCTGCGGGTGTTGGCTTGATCCTGAGCCCCGCCACTATGATGCCTATGACAGCGCTCAATTTCCTCGGAAAGAGCGGGAAGTGCTTCACATTCACAAACAAGGCTGAGGGTTACGGCCGCGGTGAGGGCGTCGGCGTGGTTATACTGAAGCGCCTCGATGATGCGATCCGCGACAACGACACCATCCGCGCGGTCATCCGCGGATCCCGCGTCAACCAGGACGGCAGGACCCCAGGCATCACGATGCCGAGCTCCGACGCACAGCTGTCCAACATCGAGGCGGTGTACAAGGAGGCTGGCCTGGGCGTTGACCAGACCGCCTATGTTGAATGCCACGGCACTGGGACGCCCGCGGGCGACCCCAAGGAGTGCTTCGCCGTGTCTCGGGCGTTTTGTGGCAGCCCCGACGCCGACAAGCCCATTCTCATTGGCTCGATCAAGCCCAACGTGGGCCACCTCGAGGGCGCGGCAGGCATAGCTGGTCTGATCAAGGCAGTACTGGCTGTTGAGCGTGGTCAAATACCAAAGAACCTCTATTTCGATCCCTCAATTGGAAACCCGGAGATCAAGTTCGACGAGTGGAAGATCAAGGTATGTGCTCCATCAAGTGCGGTGGCCATCTACAGAGGTGGCGGTAGGTGGTGTTGTGTCGTGTCGTTGTAGAAGCAGCCCCTGGTCGTGTAAATACAAGGCTGACCTCTTCTGTCCGACCCTCAGGTTCCCACTTCACTCACCGACTGGCCGAGGGACGGTCTTCGTCGTGCAAGTGTAAACTGCTTTGGCTTCGGAGGCACAAATGCCCACGTCATCCTCGACGATGCCGGCTCGTATCTCGCAGAACGGTCCTTGTCGGGCAACCACCGTTCCCTTCCCACAACGGTTTCAGCTGCTCTTGCCAGGAGGCAAAAGACTTTTGCGTCCACCCAGCTGATCCTCGTCTCATCTCATGAGAGAGATGGCATCGCCAGGATTGCTTCAGGGCATGCTCCCTACATCGCAGAACACGCCTCGGAGCCTGATCTGCTGGCAAACTACGCTTACACGACGTCGCGGCGTTCGGCCCTCGAGTTCAAGACATTCGTCATTGCACGATCTGCAAATGACCTCGAGCAACAGCTCGCCGCATCAGAGCGCCTCAATATCCGACGCTTTCTGAGTTCTGACGACACGGCTCCTACTCTGGCGATGGTCTTCTGTGGCCAAGGCGCTCAATGGTACGCTATGGGCCGCGAGCTGATGGAATTCGAGCCCTTCAGCAGCAGCCTGGTCGGGGCCTCCAAGTATTTGTCCAAGATCGTGGCTAGTGATTTCGATCTTCTTCAGGAGCTGATGCACGATGTCCCTTCCCTGAGTCGCATCAACGAGCCAAGAATCGCACAGCCAGCGACCACTGCGGTTCAGATTGCCCTCGTTGACTTGCTCAAGACCTCCGGTATTCTGCCCTCGGCAGTAGTCGGTCACTCATCTGGCGAAATTGCGGCCGCATATGCTGCTGGATTTTTGACGAGAGAGGACGCCTGGCTTATTGCTTTTCGCCGCGGCGAGTACGCGGACTCACTCCAATACTCACACCCGGATGTTAAGGGGTTGATGATGGCCGTCGGCCTGTCAGCTTTGCACATACAAGAGTACATCCGCCGAGTACCCCCTGGCACTGTCGTTGTTGCTTGTGAGAACAGCCCGGTATCTGTCACACTCTCTGGTGATGAAGTGCACATTCTCTACCTCGCACAGGAGATGGATGAGGACGGCGTCTTCCACCGACTACTGGACGTCTCGACAGCCTATCACTCATCCCACATGCGATTAATCGCACAAGCCTACCAGCAGTCTCTAGATGAAGTGACGCAAGCCAGTACCGCGCAAGGTCCACGAATGTTCTCATCCGTGACCGGTGAAGAGATCTTTGCTTCGCAAGTTGGCGCTGAGTACTGGACCAAGAATATGACGTCCCCTGTGCTCTTCAACCAGGCCTTCTCCAACATGTACCAAGCTGTCAAGCCGAAGCTTGTGCTCGAGGTCAGTCCTGCTGCGACGTTGGCCAGGCCGATTCGGGAAATTGTCACTGGTCTCGCCCCGGGCAAGACAACAACGGAGCTCCCGTACATCCCGATTTTAAAGCGAAACGAGCACGCTTCTGTAACGGCTCTGGCGGCTCTGGGCGATCTCTGGGCGCGCGGTTGTCCAGCGGACTTTGCGTGGGTGTGGAGAAGCAAAGAGGGTGTCTTGCCACAACTTCTTGTCGACCTGCCTCCATACCCTTTCAATCACTCCAAGAGTTATTGGTTTGAATCCCACTTGGGCGTGGCCCTCCGCCAGAGGCAACATGGTCGTGAGGACCTGATTGGTGCTCCCCTGGATAGTTCCACGCCCCAGGATTCTCGTTGGCGCGGCTTTCTGAGACTTGACGAGAATCCGTGGCTGAGTGATCATAAAGTTCAAAAGGTCATCATATACCCTGCTGCCGGCCTGATCACGATGGCCTTGGAGGCTGCGAGACAACGCAGTGACCCTTCATTGCGGGTGGATTCCTATCAGATCTCCAATTTCATCATTGTCAAGCCAGTCATCATCCCAGGAAACCAGCACGGATTAGAGCACATGATCAACACTCAGGCATTGAAGATACCCCCACCGGATGTCACCAACGGTATTGCGGTCTACTCCTTCTCGATCGAGACGAAGACGGAGCACGGACCTTGGCAGGAGAACGCAAAGGGTCTGATCAATATCTCCTATGGCGGCAAACTGGCGGACGAACCTACGATTGAGACCATTCAGTGCCAAGCTTACCGAGACACATATTGGAGACTACGCTCTGAGTGCACTCAAGAAATCAGCGCCCGTTCGCTGTACGAGAGGCTAGATGGGATTGGCATGAACTACGGACCTCTGTTCCAGAACGTCGTCTCGCTGGCGAGGGGCCAGCACACCTGTACCAGCATCGTTCGCATCCCCGATACCAAGTCCAAGATGCCAGCGCAATTCGAATACGACCATCTCATTCACCCCGCTACTCTCGATGCCATGTTCCAGACAGTCTTCGCTGTTGGCGATGAGACGATGGTCCCGTCTTGCATCCGGCAGATTTACTTTTCGCCCACCATGTTGCAAGGGGCTGGTGCTAAATTTCACGGATACGCCATCGCTCAGCGCAAGGGTTTCCGTGAAGCCGTGGCGGACATCGTGATGTCGGATGACACATTCAGCAAGCCCATGGTTATCGTGAATGGAATGGAGTCCATAAAGCTGGCTTCTTCAGGCGCGTCCGGATTCCTGCCAAGCAACCGACACCTTTGCAGCGAGCTTGCTTGGCAGGAGCTGTATCCTGTCTTTCCCAGGATGCATGGAACGGTGCCAATCAACGACGGTGCATCTCTGGTCGTTCTACTTCCAGACGGAGATCTCTCTGAGGCGACGAGCCTCCTTTCCACGGCCCTTGCTCTTCCCAACGTCGAGCACGTTCAGCTATCCCAGCTGACTCCGCAGCAAGCGAGCAGGCGCTGCATTTCTCTTGTCGAAGTCGATCAAGCCCTTGTATTCAACATGTCTCGTCGGGCTTTCGATCAAATCAAGCTACTCCTGAAGGCCACTCCTGGTCTCCTTTGGCTTACAACTGGTGCTCAGAAGACTGCAGAGATGCCTCTGCTGGCGCCTTTCCACGGCTTGGCCAGGACTATTCGCTCTGAGGATTCTTCCAAGCGCGTTGTGACCCTAGATCTCGGCGTCACTCAAAACGAAGACGATGCAGCTGCGGCCGTATCAGCCGTTCACATCATTTTTAAGGAGTCTTTCGTTAAAGCTGGCAAGGTTGATATACCCGAAGTCGAATACTCTCTTCGCAACAACAAACTCTTCGTCGCTCGACTTCATCCACTCGGAGATATGAATGAGGTGATCGAGAACGGTCATGACCAAGCGATACACATAGAGACCATGCCTCTCAAGACATTCCATCAACCGCTGAAGCTCAAGTTTTCGCCGAGTGCAGATACAACAAGGACGTACTTCGGAGCAAATGACGCCGCCAAGAAGCCCATTGGACCCTATGATGTTCGCATCACCGTTCAGAGCACGAACCTCTATCAAGTTGATCTGGACACAATATTGGGTCGAAGCAGCGAGAGCAAATTAGGTGTCGATGTCATTGGCACGGTGGAACGGGTAGGCAAGAATGTCACCAGGACCACGGTTGGCAGCCTAGTTGTCGCTCTGGCCAGCGACACAGTGCAGTCAATGGTGACTGTTGATCAAATTTTCGTCCATCAACTACACGACCAATCCAAGATCCGAGGCATGAGTCCAGCGGCTTTGACCTGCGCATATCATCGCCTCAACAACATCGCAGGCCTTTCCTGCGGAGATACCGTCTTCATACACTGTGCTGCAGGCCCCTACGGTGATGCAGCAATTCGGGTGGCTCAATACCTCGGGGCAACGGTTTTCGTGGGTGCATGCAATGCTGAACAGCTTTCTGACCTGCATATGCACTATGGCCTGCCACTGGAACACATTGTCGAAATGAGCAAGAATGCATTGACTGAGCAGCTCATGCACCTGACAGCAGGTAACGGTGTAGACTGCGTGTTCTCATCAACTCTTGATCATTTGGACCAGAGCGCCCAGTGCGTTGGAGACAATGGCCACATTTTCCTTGTCAGCAATACAACTTTGTCCAAAGCAGTCATCACTCCTCGGTATGCCAACGTCTCGATCCACAAGTTCGACCTCTTTGAAGTTGCAAAGAAGCGGACCAAGACCATCGCAAAGGCGTGGGAGGATGTCCTCAAGCTCGTTCTGGAGGACCGCCTCGGCGCTCCGTCTCCTCGACTCGTCCGTGAGGAGCGAGTTGAGAACCTCGACCAGCTTTGGGATTCTATGGCCGCAAACCCCAGCCGCCACCTGAACACGGTCCACTTTAGTTCCGAATCCCATATTCGGGTCGGCACCAACCCTCTTACTCCTGTGATCCTGAAGCCGGATGCCACATACGTCCTTGTTGGCGGTCTGGGTGGCCTAGGCAAGGCTGTGGCTGGCCTGCTGGCTGACCGCGGAGCTCGCCATCTGATCTTTGTTTCTCGCTCAGGCGCGAAGGCGCCCCAAGACTTCCAATTTCTGTCATCACTATCACAACGCGGTGTCAACGCCCTGGCTCTCCCTGTCGATGTCTGTAACGAAGAGGACCTTCGCAGTGCCCTTTCCACCACCGGCATGCCATCTATCAAGGGCGCCATTCAATGTGCCGCAGTTGTAGCTGATGCGGTGTGGGAGAGTATGTCGTACGAGGACTGGACAGCCGCAACTCGCCCCAAGACCATTGGCTCGTGGAACTTGCACAACGCTCTGCCTCACGACATGGATTTCTTCGTCTTCTTGTCTTCCGCCTCCGGAGTGATCGGAAACCGAGGCCAGGCGAACTACGCTGCTGGTAATTGTTTCCAGGATGCGTTGGCCCGCCATCGTGCGTCCTTCGGCATGAAGAATTCCGTTTCTCTCGACCTCGGCCCGGTAATGGGCGCCGGCATGTTGGAGGACGATGAGAAGACCCTAGCTATTCTCAAGGCCAGCGGTTTCTTCACGGTATCCTTGGACAACTTCCTGTTCCTCGTGGAGCACGCAATGGCCGGCTGCGCAGGCGAATCTCTCCGACTGCCCGCCCAGGTCGTCACTGGCGTGGGCACTGGCGGTCTGATCCTCCAAAACGAAGTCGCCGACCCCTACTGGGCCGAGACCAAGATGTTTGAGATCCTCAACGAGGTCGACCTCCCTGATCTGCAGTCCGTCACCTCCGGGGACACGACCTGGGGCTCCTCCATCTCCACAAGCATTTCCTCGCAGAGCAGCGGCAAGGCTCTGGTCGCGGCTCTCAAGTCGGCTGACTCCGTGGACGAGGCTGCCCACGTCGCCTTGCTGGGCTGCGTGGAGTACCTCTCCTTCTCCCTGAGCATGTCCCCGGATGACATGGACGCAGACAAGTCCCTCACGGCCTACGGTGTCGACTCGCTCGTCACGTCCTCCTTCCGCAGCTGGATCTTCAAAAACACCGGCGTCAAGGTTAGCGATATGGAGGTCATTGGTGCGGCGTCGATCATGGAGCTGGCACGGTCTATCGCCGAGAAGGGCTGTTTCGGTGCCTAGGTCTGGCAAGTTTTGGCGAACACGGCAAATATAGTGGCGATATCGCAGAGAGAACGACGTGAGACACTCCGGGAGGCGGACCTTTATACTGGTATGGGCCTAGGGAGCGGGCCTCTGGTGAGCAGGAGAGAGGTACCAAATCCGGCGAGGAAAGAGGAAAGGATGAGACGGTAGTAAATAGACTTATATGTAGATGTCCAGCCTAGTGTATGTTTTTGTGGCTTTTTGGTATTCGGCGAAGTTACTTATTATCTGTGAAATTATTCTTGTTGATGATATACAGATGTAAAATTGAACATGGGACTGAAGGTGTACAGAGCTCGGCTGATTTTATCGGTTTTGAGATGAGACAAAGCCTCTTGCAGGGCTTCCCGAGTCTTTTCCGTTATTTTCATTCATCAAAGAGCATAGTCACACATACTGACAGGATGAGACCTTCGATTGAACGGTGAGATAATTTTGCATCAACCCTGTGGCAAGGTAACTTCTCAAAAAGGAAGCATTCCGCAGCATAATCGTGTTTAGCATGTCTTGCGGAACCATGCGCAATCCGTCGAGTTACACATGCAGGGTCTGTATTATCTGCATATCAAGATACGATGGAATGGAGACTGGTCAAAGAGCACTTATCATTCTTCTCCCTGCTTCAGAAGATAACCCACGGCTTCCAACCGACCTTGCACACCTTTGCAAAGTACAAAGATATGAGAGCACCTAGATACACGAGACCGGTAAAGACGATAACCCCCCAGTAGTCGCCTCCGTTTGAGGTCAAAATGTTGCCACCGATGGGTACACCCACTAGACAGGCAAAACTGACAACAGTGTAGCAGGTCGCATAGTATCGGCCGTAATTCTGCGTCTTGCACAGGAGGCCTATGCAGACCGGTGTGATGCTGACATTGCTGCCACTGGCGAAACCAAAAGTCACCGCGAACAGTATCAGGCCGGCAGTATAAGACCCGGCGGGCAGCCAGATTGCGAGGCACGAGATAATCGACATGACAATCATGATCAGGTTGATGTTGAAGGCACCAATCTGGTCTCCCCAGTACCCCGGCAGCGCGCGGCCAAAGGCGGACGCGGCGTTGAGGATGGGCAGGATCTGGAAGGAGAAGGCCTCGGAGAAACCCTTGGAGCGGGCGTAGGACGAGATGTACGTCAGGGGGATGAAGAGGGCGAACTCGAGCAGGAACATCCCAATCGTCGTCAGCGTGAAGGCGCTGTTGCGGAAGATGTTGAAGTCCGGACGGGCGCTGGCGCCCAGGGCAGGCGGGAGGCGCGAGCGGATGAGGAAGTTGGCACACCCGCAGATGGCCAGCACAGTGAAGCCCAGGGTGCGGATGGACCAGCCCCAGCCCAGGCGTGGGAACAGCGACTGCAACATCAGCGGGAACACGATGCCACCGATGCTGCCGCCCGTCGAGGCGAGCCCCGTGGCGAGCCCCCGGCGTGCCTGGAAGAAGTGCCCTACGGCGGCGAGGGACGGTGTGAAGAGCAGGGAACAGCCGAGGCCACAGAATACTCCAAAGGAGAGGATGAAGTGCCATAGTTCTGTCGGTGTATTAGCATCAGTAGATATGCGGAGCTAACTCGGCGCATTGAAAGAGATGCTTACCTGTGGAGATGCTGAAGAGCATCAGGCTGGCACCAACAAAGACGGTGCCAGTCAGGACCAGCCATCTCGGACCATGCTTGTCGAATAGGGGCCCGATGAACAAGCCCCCAAAGAACACGACAAACGTGTATATAGAGAATATCCATCCGACTGTGCCCTCGTCATAGTCCTTGAGCTGGTTTGTCATCACATAGGTCTGGAAGGTCGCGAGGGTGTTCATGAGGCCGAGCGACGATAAAAGCGCCAGCCAGGCGCCGAGGACGACGAGCCATGCCCGCAGCCCTCCTTCCGGATAGGACTCACTGTCGCCGGCCGATGAGGCTGTGTCTCTCCCCGGTGCCTGGTCCGCGTTGCTAGGCACAACGAACAACGGCGGCGGAATGGCATGGGCACTGTTGCTGTTGTCATGGTAATTATTGTTGCCGTCGTTGTTGTGGTGGTTGTTGTTGGCGTCGTCCGCAGGCGCCTTTTCGGTCACCGGGTCAGGAGCGTGGCCATGGCCCAGTGAGCCTTTGGGCTCTGCCATTTTGAGACTGTCTCGAGACCTGGTGGGTACGGAGAAGGGTTCACGACTATATTGTATAAAGCTCTCAAACTCAGTGGGGCCCTCGTCGCCAACGAGCCAGACAGAAACCACAGAAAATTTTGACACAACTGATCACTCATTGCGGTTGGAATTCCTGATGAGCAGGTTTGCCGGGTTATTCCATATATCCGCTGTTGGAAGAGGGGTCCAAGGCCGTACTCGGCCCGGAAAGGTTGGTTATGATTATCACATACCGTATGTGCATTGCTCGATTTTATTATGTAAGGATTTCATCAGTCGCATTTGTGCTTTGTGACAGCACCTCTTAGTGTCCCTCGCCGTGGGAGTCATGGGTTAGCGGCAATCGGCGTAATGGGTATCGTTCTGCGCATCCGCACACCTGACTGCTTGGCAGACCGACTGCCAACAGAGTGCGTCCTAGTTGTGATCTTTCTCTAGGTTGCTCTCTGTCCCAGTGGATATGGATAGTCGCAAAACACTACGGCCCGCTAGTGTATTCCGAGGAGGCTCCCATGGAACACTTTACATCGGAATGATTGGAGGCAGGCTGGCGTTGTGGGCAAATATGTCCCCTCTTGCCCTTCCTTCCTGGCATACCTTGTTTTCGAATTGAGAACAACCCCTGAAGTCCTCCGGAAGGCGAGGTCTTGTCTCTTCGAGTCTACGATCTTGTGAAAGGTGCAACACCTCAGTCTTCGTCGTCCTCGACTTCCTCCATTGTGACTTGCCGAGGTGTTGTTGTCGTGGCGTTGCCCGGCTCCGTCGACTGTGGTTCCTCGGCGCCGTGATGTGATGTCTGCAGGTAGCCCTCTTGCTCCAGTCTGTCTGCCTCCTCGGGCTCCATGAGACCGCCCTTGCCTTGAGTTTTGTCCAATTTCTGCCTCACCACGCTGGGGACAAATGCGACCGCCTCCTTACGAAGATCTCGCACTATAGGCTTGGACTCATATACTGTCTTTGCTTCTGGCGCAGGCGTGGGCGTCGACTGTTGCCTCTCGCCTCTGCCGCCCCTGTCATTGCCGCTGCCTAACGGCTCGAGATTCGCATTCTTGTTCTCGTTCATCTTGGCCCTCCTCTTGGCCCACCAACGGTCCATGACCTCTTTGGGGATTGGCGGCGGCGTGTCCCTCGGCATTGGGATGCTCCGCACGTCCTCCGACACATCGCTGTCGCTGCTGAGTTCGACCTCGTCGTAGTCCCTCCGCCTCTTCCCCAGCGCTCCCCTGTCATTGTCACCATCTCGGCGCGGCCCGCTGCTTCGGAACTGTGGTGCCGCATCGCCGAGTGTCTCCCGTGCCTTCTGGACAGCCTTGAACTCCTTCTCCAGGCCCTCGAGGACCTGCTCTTCGTGGTGGGTGAGTTTGCCGCCGCCGGCAGTCACGGCTTTGAGGTCATCGATCTGCTTTTGTATGTGCACCGGATTGCGCTTTGCGAGTCGCTCGTTGCGCTTGGCGGTCACATCTGCCTTGCCCTTCTTGATGGCCTTGGCCTTGTCGGCCTTGCGCTGGGCCTGCACAGGGTTGAAGTTGCGTTCCTTTGGCATGTTGTGTGTAGTGTAGGGGTTAAAGTAGAAAGACGAAGGACGAAGAAGGTATCAGGAGGAAATGCGAGGTAGTAAGACCCAATCAAGGAACTCTGCAGGGAGGTACCGCTCAACTTCCAAAGCTTCTGCTGCATGACGAACCCGCAGCGCTTATCAGCAAAAGGTTGTTATCTCTTAACGCCGAAGAAAGTCACGTGCGGGCAGCCACTAGTGGAGCTCGCCCGATTTTGGCCCCGCTGTGGCGCGGCGAAAAACGAGTGTGCAATTCCACAGAATCCGTCTTGCCCGTCTACGACTCATCAACCAGCGCCGACGAAACCCACCGACTTTCATCAAACAACCCATCAACGAACCTTCGTCAATCGATCAGAACATCATCGAAAATGGGAAAGGTTCACGGATCTCTGTAAGGACTGCGACACCTGGGACAACGGCTGCGGGAGGCAACGAGCGGAAAGAACAAAATTCTAACAAAATTGTCCACAGCGCCCGTGCCGGCAAGGTCAAGTCTCAGACCCCCAAGGTTGAGAAGCAGGGTGCGTACCACTGCAAATTTTGTTGGCCCTGAAGATGTATGCAGAAGTGCTGACGGATTTTCGATGACAGAGAAGAAGAAGACCCCGTATGTCTGATGGACCCCCCGATCACGCGATGACGATGCCGACCTCATCCCAAATGACCCGAAACCTCCTAGCTAACAACCACACAGTAAGGGCAGGGCGAAGAAGAGGCTCACATACACTCGCCGCTTCGTGAACGTGCAACTCACCGGTGGCAAGAGGAAGGTGCGTTTGGCGCTGAGGCGTGATGGGCGCGATGCTGCCGTCGCGGCTCCCATCTCTCCATTCCTGTCGCACCTGGACAACCGAGGCTGACATGATGATAGATGAACCCCAACCCAACCTCCTAAGCTCGCCTCTTTGCTTTTCTGGGATGAACGGTGACGGCACTATCGGAACGACAGGACTAGAGGGCTAGAGACGATGGCGGGCGGCTGCCGGGAATGAAGGGATGAATGGGGTCTCATGACCAGAGTACACACCCACGGCGACTTCGGCCACTGCGGTCTACTCAGGGGCTCTACTGCATGATGGATTTGCATCTGTGTTTCTACCGAGTTTAGGCGTACGGGTCCTCCGCAATCCGGAGCCCGAGGACGCACCATCTCGAGTCCTCGAAAACGATTAGAGAAATCCGATCGATTTGTCTGGTCACCAACATCTCGCGCGCCTCATGTTACAGTCGTCAGTGATAAAAGAGCTAGTCTGTCTCGGTTGAGCGGCTTTCCGATGGATTGAATACGACTTCTTGGGACCACATCCCCACCTGCCCACCACAAGTTCGCAGGCTTAGGCAGGGCGAGTCTTGGTCATGCCCTTCTGGCGCGAGCTTATTCCACCATGCGCTGGTGGACAGTGCCTGCATCTGTGCGATGTGAAAAGAGCTAAAGCAGCAAGTATATACCCATGCTTGATTGAATAGCTACGCGATGTGCCTGTGCAAGAAGGATGATATTATGGCTCGTTGAGAGACGACTGCTTCGCAGTAATGCTTTCACAGGACAAGTCGCCCCGTGGCTGTCTATCCGTTTGTCCTCCACCGTGCTGTCAACGACGGAAGTTGCACTGCTATCTCAGAGTTATTATAAGCAAGGACGCTTATGTGCAACGACTGTAGCGATGTTCTATGAAGGAAGCTAGTCATCATCCACTTGTAGAAGGCTAGCATGCTGTCCAGTTGTCTTTGATCGCGGACCACACGGTGCAATGTAATCAGTCAGTTTGTCCAGGAGCCGGTTCTCAACCGGCGTTACTCGAGAGTTTTACCATTTGCTGCTGTGACGAAGCTTCGTATTTTCTGCCACTCTTCTTGGCGGAGATGTTGACGGTCACGCACCAGTCCTCTCGGTGGTCGCAAAGTCTACGAGGGGTATTGAGCCCTCAGGGGAAGCTCGGTCTCGGGAGACACGACATTGGAAAGCGTTATTCTCTTTCTGTACGCTGACAAGCAAACAGTGGCAGGTCTTGGCCCCTTGTACCAAGCCCGTCAAGAGACAACGTAGACAAGCCTAGACAGGTCTGCTGACATGAGCGCCTGTGAGTTCTGAGCTTGTTGACGAGTACAGGAGAAAACAATTTCCGCGCGGATGCCCGGCGGTGGTGGAATAAATGACAGGCTTGGCGGCGAGGACGGCACACCGAGAAGTGATAGGGAGTATTGTTTAAGCCTTCGTATTGAGATAGTTTCGTCACTGTAGTACTGTGTACGATCGAAGGTGACTTCAGGAGGGCGAGATGGACACCCGGATAGTAGTAGCCGGTGAGTACAAGGGCAACAATCAACAGATGGATATTTCGAGGCAATTTGTGTTTGCATGCCGAGTAATCATCAGCAGCAGACACGTGAACATGCATACTGCAGTGCAGGGTGCTGGTGCTGGTGCTGGCAAGCAAGGAGGCCCCAGACGGCCCAACATACACGCAGACAGACAGACAGGACAGCCTTGGGGAAGAATAATCGCATACAGCATATACCAGAGGCACAAGGTACATGGGTTGGGTTGGAATGGAAAATGGGACCGTTGAGATGCATTTTGTCTTGTTTCAAGGCTTTTAGCGTGGCCTGCCAGTCGCGTTGTCTTGTTGTTGCTTGACCAACCCGCGAACGGATGTTTTGATTCTGGGTGGGGCCAATGACGCCTCGCTGACTGACTGCTTGATCCTCCTTGGGCTCCTTTCCCCTCCTCCTCCTTCCCCTCCACCTCCGCCTCACTGCCAGTGCCACTGCCACTGCCACTTGAGTTTGTTCGACAAGGCCTGGATAAATAAGTGGGCATCGTCCCGGGATTCCTGCCCCATGCTCTTTCTTGCATTTTGATCGCATCGGATTTGCATTGCATCAGTCGCAATCTCTCCCCCCCACCTTGGTGCGGCTGAGCCTGCTTCACATGTTGTTGTTGTTGCCGTAGCCGCGCGTGTGTCCATCTCTTGTGTGTCTCTGTGTTTATCTCGACTTTTCAGGCTCGAGCTTGGGCTGCAACACTCCCTCACCCATTCTCCCACTCGCTCCCATTTTCAGTCCCCAGCAGACTTAGACTATCATCTCTCTGTCTCGCCCGAGGGAATCGACCAGTCAATCCTTGCCTTTGTGGCTCTCCCCTTCAATTCGACAGGTCGCATCGCACGCCCGCCACATTTGCGCATCCACCCGGCGCATCCAACGCGCCCCTCACCATCACCAAACCCCCACGACATCAACGCGCCACAACCACACAACATGGCCAGCTTCATGTCCAACATGCTCTCCGGTGGAGGCAAGGATGCTAACAACCCCAACGCCAACGCCAACAGCAGCAGGCTGGACCTTGGTCGCCCCTCGACGCCCATTAGGAACAGCTTCATCGAGCCGGCCAACACCCCCAAGGGCAGCCCCAGCAAGAGGACCGCGCCCCCGGGTGCCCGAGAACTGCCCCAGGCTTTTGAGAGCCACCTGAAGCTCAACGCCGCCACTACTCTCGACAGCCCCATCAAGCTCGGCCGTCCTCAATCCGTCATCACCCCGCTGTCTCCCACCAAGCTCAGCAATGCCCAGTCATACGACCCCTTTGATGCCGAGTCCACAACAAATACCCTTGTTGATGATAGCATCCTTCAGAGAGGGTCACCTACCACCCCGCTCAAGCACCAGGGCCAGGAGAACACCCCTCCCACCGCCTCCAAGATACCCATCTCTCACAACCATGCCGCTCAGACGAGACAGGAGTTGTACAACAGTCCGCGGGCGCCTCCTCCGGGCAAGAAGTTCGACACGTCCCGCGGTCTCACAGACGAGGAGCGAGCCATTCTGGAGAAGCCCAACGTGAGGCGTCTGGTCAACGTCACACAGCTTTGTGAGCCACCGTTATTCCTACTGCTTGACATCTGATCCCAACAAATGGCTAACGCGACTTTTCTGCAAAGACTTCCTCGACTATTACTTTGATCTTCTGAGCTATGCCGGTAACCGCCAAGGCCGCCTCAATGCCTTCCGCGCCGAATACCCTGAACCTCCCGAGACCGACGAGGAGACCTACAAGCAGATGTGGAGCAAGTACACCGGTCGCGAGCGGGCCAATCTGCGCAAGCGTCGTGTACGACTCCGACAAGGCGACTTCCAGATCCTGACACAGGTCGGGCAGGGTGGCTACGGTCAAGTGTTCCTGGCCCAGAAGAAGGACACGAAGGAGGTGTGCGCCCTGAAGGTCATGAGCAAGAAGCTGTTGTTCAAGCTGGACGAGGTGCGCCACGTCTTGACCGAGAGAGACATCCTGACAACTGCCAAGAGCCAATGGCTTGTTCGTCTGTTGTACTCGTTCCAGGATGACAAGAATATTTACCTTGCAATGGTGCGTATTCCCCTCCCGTGCTCTGCATGGGCTTGACTGACATGGCGCAGGAATACGTGCCTGGAGGTGACTTCCGCACTCTGTTGAACAACACCGGTGTCCTGTCCAACAGGCATGCTCGATTCTACATTGCCGAGATGTTCTGTTCCGTAGACGCTCTCCACCAGCTCGGCTACATCCATCGCGACCTGAAACCTGAGAACTTCCTCGTCGACTCGTCTGGCCACGTCAAGCTGACCGACTTCGGATTGGCGGCTGGCATGCTCGCGCCTGCAAAGATCGAGTCAATGCGGCTCCGTCTGGAGCAGGCGTCGGAGACCTCGGTGCCCTTTGGCAAGCCAATGGACCAGAGAACCGTGGCAGAGCGAAGGGATGGATACCGGTCGATGCGCAACAACGACGCGAATTACGCCAAATCTATCGTCGGCTCTCCCGATTACATGGCGCCCGAGGTCCTCCGCGGGGAAGAGTACGACTTCACTGTAGACTACTGGAGTCTGGGCTGCATGCTATTTGAGGCCCTGACTGGCTTCCCGCCGTTTGCTGGATCAAATGCTGATGAGACCTGGCGCAACCTGAAGCATTGGAAGGACGTTCTTAAGCGGCCTGTGTGGGAGGACCCCAACTACTTCCTGAGCAACCGCACCTGGAGCTTCATCACAACTTGCATCAACTCCCGGTCCAAGCGCTTCTCCAACGTGAAGGACATATATGCCCACCAATACTTCGCCGAGGTCAACTGGGAGACGCTGCGGGACACCAAGGCGCCCTTTGTGCCCGAGCTGGACTCTGAGACGGATGCTGGCTACTTTGATGACTTCACCAACGAGGCGGACATGGCCAAGTACAAGGAGGTGCATGATAAGCAGTCGGCCTTGGAGAACATGGCTGATCGTGATGATGACATGGGCAAGTCGCTGTTTGTCGGATTCACGTTCCGTCATCGCAAGACCGATGAGGCCGGCGGCAGTTCAAGGAAACCGGTCACGGACAACACGTTCGGCACAATGCTGTAGGGCGAGCAGATGTTTGCTGAGCCGCAAAGCCCGGCTGGGAAGAGGAGGTGTGGGGAGCGTGCCCTGCGGGTGCCGATGAAGATTTCACCCACCAAGGTGTCGCCGGTGAAAACGTACGTTGGGCGGTCACCTGGCCCTGATAGTCCGACAAGGGCTGTGCATTAGCATGTATGCTTTGACGAGAGGCATGGCTGAGGATTGACGGTTGATGCTGATATTGATGACGTGTCTGTGGATACGAAGCAAAGTTCTTCTCTTCTGATATTACCGCTTGCGGTTTTGGTCCGATTGGACCGTGTATTTACATATGACGCATCGGCTCGAGGAGTTCAGGGTTACTGGCAGAATAGAATCCCAGGCCAGCGTTGGACAGGCAGGCAGGTAAACGGTAGGAAGTTTGGCTTGTCGGAATTCTCAGGCGGTAATAATGACAGGATCCAGGGGGTTGTCGGAGGCGACTTGATCGCCTGTGGTTAGTTAGTCTGTCTCTGTCCTGAACGTTGCCCAAGTACGCCATGGCTCGACGGAAGCAGCTGGATTCGTTGTGTAAACAGCCTCATATATGGAAAATAAATCACACAAGTCATTAGTCTCGCCGACTGTAGAGAAGGCTCAGGAGGCGACGGAGCTTCACCGTCCAACGTCAACCTTGTGGAGTCGAGGCATCGACTTACACGGTGACAGAAGCCAATCACATCTAGGGATCTAATCTAATCTCACGGATCTCCGCCCCATACCCATGTCGCCGACTTCCGAAGTAACCTTAAATCAGCCTTGGCATTGACTCGGACCAAACATGACCATGAAACAAAGCCGGGGGTGAGGATCGATGAAGGACGTTGTCGACGCTGCGGCAGATGAACAAAAAGTCGATTCTTGGGCTCCGAGGTACTCGTCAGACGTTGACGTATGATCCATCCACCAATTGCTGACACAGCCGTGCCCTATATATACAAGTGCATGTATACTTACTGTATGGATGGGCAAAGACTTGGCTGGGGACTGCTTCGGACATTCCCCAACCTCTGTCCTCCCCGACCACCGACGCCATCTCGGTCCCGACGTCGCAGCCATAGCGTCGACTCCACACGATTTTGCCTTTCCGTCTCAAGGCATCTTTTTTATTCCTGGTCTACCGGTCGGGCCGGGTGGTCTTGGGCGCGTCAGACTGGGTGACAGTCGTTGCACAGGGCTGTTGTGGTCGCGGTTCGTCACCGCTCTTCCACTCTCTCTCTCTGAACTCTATCGTGCGATGGCTGGCCCGCCGCAGGCCACATGGCAGTGGACACAGCTGATGTAGCTCTATTTCAGCTTGCCTAGTTGCTGACGGCCAATCTACCTGACACGGAGGGGCATATGCACGAGCTGCGCTGCCGCGCAAGCGTCGACGTCCTCCCATCGTGCATCTGTCTCCTCCCTGCTGTCCGGCCGACTAGCGGCTGCGACCAGGCGTGCCGATCTGGTCACTGCGCTCTCCCTTTCTGTCAACCCTGCGTTTCTCGAGTCCGCCCACTGGCGGGCCGAGAGGGAGGTTGCAGTAGCATGGCCCATATGCCGGACCCGACTATTCTCCTTGGGGCCTGCGTTGTCTCCTACACTGCGTCTCACGCCGCATGAAGTCGCACCATGGTGTTTTCCCTGTTTGGCCGTGCCGGTCTCTGTCTCTACGTGTGTCTGTCTCGGTCCCGACAGTGGGGCTGATGGTCACAACGAGGGTGAGCTGACGAATTCGGCGCGCAAGGATGGGGCTGAACGAGCCTTGCGGTCGTGAGGCTGTTCTGCCCCCGCCCTTCTGCCTATGACATAGGTGGACGGCGCTCATGCAAGTGTTAGTTGGGTGCCTGAGGTCGCAGAGTTATAAACGGGCTCGTCCTTCCTCCTTCTGGTCTGGCCCGATGCACTTCTCTGAGGATAAGAAGAGCTCTTGCATATGTGCTTTCTTGGACCACCTCACCCGGAATAAACGCCACGCATACTCGCCTAGAAAAATATCCTGCCGCAAACTCTAAAGATGAAGACAGCCACTCTTGCAGCCCTCGCCAGCGGAGCAGCCGCCCAATGGTGGGGAGGAGCTCCTGACTGTGCTGTAGGTCCACGCCCCTGTCCCTTGCATCGTCCACTGTCTCTCAGTCTCTTGTCTCTCTCCCTCGTGCGCCTGTGGGCAGAAAAAATAACTGACACGCCTGATATAGCAATCCTGCCTGTCCTCAAAGTGGGCGTCCTCGACGCCAACGTCGGCCTGGCCGGAGCCAACATCCTACTGCGACGGCGAGGACACCAACTCGGTCGGCTCGTGCCTGTCCAGCGCGTGCTCCGCCACGCCGACAGCCTGGTCCTCGTACTCGTCCGCATCGTCCAGCATCTGCGCCGCCTGGTCGTCGTGTTCATCCGTCGGCTCAACTGGCGTCTACACCGTTTCCTGGCCCGCGGCCTCGGGCGGCTGGGGCCCCGGAGGCGGCAGCAGCAACGGCTGGAGCAGCTCCGGCCGCAGCGGATTCGGGGGAGGCAACGGTGGCCGCGGTGGTGGTGGCGGTGGCGGCGGCTGGGGCGGTTGGACGTCCAGCTACACGGCCAGCCAGGTGACGGTGACGGGTTGCCCGTGGGACGGGAGCCCGTGGATCGGCCCCGGCGGCGACGGCGGCGACGCGGGCTGGGGCGGCTGGGGCATCTGGGGCCACGGCTGGACCTGGAGCACGCACAGCACCACCGTCACGGAGACGGTCACGGGCACGAACGGCAACGTCATCGTCTCTACCGGCCTCGCGCAGGTCGCCGAGGCCGTGAGCGGCGACGTTACGAGCACCACCACCCTGACCGGGAGCGATGCCACCGCTACCGCTACGTCGTCGTCGTCCAGCTCGACCGCCACTGGGTCGACGTCGAATGCCGTGGCCGGCGCGAAGGTGGACCGGGGCGTCGTTGCTGCCGGTGCCGTCTTGGGCGGCCTCGTTGGTGTAATGGCCGTGTTGTAGGGCGTCAGGGGCGGGAGAGTGGGTGTGGCGCGGGTATCTTTCACTCTCACTTTCAAGAAAGCTTGATGAAGGACGGAGGTGGCACGGCTAAAGAAAGTCGTCACTGGGTTGTGGTAGACTGGGACTCATTCATTCAGCGGCACGGCATGCGAACGTATGCATCGACTTAATGTTTTTACGTTATGACTAAATTCCAAAGACCTATCTACTTAGGTAGCAACCAAACAAAACATTCCTGCTTCCAGCACACTCGTGCAGCATTCTTCCGTCCTTGGACCTCTGCTACTAAGTCTCGTCTGGGGAATCCGTGTCTTGATACATATTTGGTCACATTGAAGCTTCGTCATTTCAAGTTGTGGCCGTGTCGGTAATGGTCATAATCGCGTTGCGGTATTGGTCTTACTTATAAGCAGGATTCTCTGTTGTTTTGTAGTATGTGAACCAGGTGGAGTCAACTACACCGAGACCTATGTAAAACTTCACTTGCCCTTTTGCATGAAACATATGAGATTCTGAGTATAGGTGGGGAAGGGTTTTGGTATACCGCCTGCCACCGGCCACGGATATAATTGCCACCAGCCCTTTGATTGAACAGTAATAGAAATAGAACTTCATGCTAGAAAGACTTCACAAAATTCATGTGGGTGTGCCCTGGCCTCTGGATTCCAAACTACTCCCGATTAGCAAAAGAGGGAGGTCCTTAAGAGTTCTGTAGTGTCACGTGTACAAATGTCCACGTCTGGTGTAGCTATACCAATTCACAGTGTTTCATGCTCATGAGTGGCAACTTAATTGTATCAACTCTATATTTCCCAGACTTTCAGCGCAGACTGCTCAGGACTATCCTACCTACTCGCGTCCGATCCTCCGCCTGATTCTTCCCCACCGCCCATTGCCAGCTATCTCCAACCCCTCGTAGCTGTTGTATTCAACGAGGCTCAGCTGCCTCGTATGTAAATATTAATTGTTCGACTATCAAACAGGTAATGTTGTATTCAGGCACTGTCACGAGTTGGATCTGCTGGAAAGGGACGGGGAACAGGTCAATCAAGAACAACATAAGATGCCAGACTGTTCCAACGCTTGAGATTAACTATGTCCCTTTCTGTAGTTCTACAAATTCCTCGAATCTGATGTCTTCACTCTGGCCATTGAAGATCAATGTACGAATGCTCGCCGATTCAAGAACCCTGTATGGACGGAGTACGAAGCTCTCAGCCACCATAATGGGCTGCGCTTGGATCCCCCGTAACTGTATCACAGGGACAGAAAATGAGGCAATTCAATTCAGGTAGCGATTTCATTCTTTCTCTCGATGTAGCTCGAAAGTCATCTACCGAGGAACAAGTACAATCCTCAAGGAGAACTCCTGTCTCTCCGTGCAAATGTTGCCAGTCTTCGGAGGGTCGAATCGCTCACAGAATAATAATACTCTGGCGTATCTCTGCCAAACCACCATCTCTGATATCAACTTACAAATCCCGCGGGGTATCCACCAAATCTCTACGCAACAACAGCACGAGCGCACAACAGACGCAAACGAGATGAAAAGTCCACGCTCTCGCTCAACCTGCTCCACAAAATATACAGCCATCCTCAAGATCATCATATCTAGCGCGTGAAAAAGCAACAATTGATACCCTCGGGTGCCCCAAAAAGCCCCGGCCGGAAACCAAATGGCCGGAGGAAGAGTGTTGTAAAATCGCCAGAACCGCCCACGCTCGCTTGATAAGGAAATCCCATAAAGTACCCTCTCGTAATGATGCGTTTAGAACCCAATAAGCCATGTCGCAATCAGAAATAGCTTTGGGCGTGAAAGCAGCGCTGCGGAACCAGTCTATGTCTCGACATGGCCTCCCCATCCCACTTGCCTTCCGCAAACTTGGTGGCGCCCGCCAGGATCAAAGGAGCAAAACATCCATACAGATCCTGTTGCGAAATGACCGCGCCAACAGTCATTTATCGAGTCGTTCGATCCATCGGGGGGGGATCGTCGTTGCCGCCACCATACTAATGATTATTGGGCCGAGCACCCAAGTGCCTTGGTTTCGGCGAAGGGCATAAAACATTGCAAAGCATAAGATTCGTGAGACCCGCCCCACCTCAAAAGTCAGAACGCGCCGAGCTGAATGCCAATATTCCAAACTGATAGGGGAAGAAGCTGCCAACCACGGGGCCCCGGCATGCAATCAGAGCCATGCCGCGAGTGTGAAGCGAAGCAGCCCTCGCCTAGCTCCATGGACTGGCGTGGTATCATCGAGTTATGTAAAATAGCCGATAACGCGACTCAGTGGTGCGTATCGATGCAACAACCGTAAACGCCTTTCGAATATGCAGATCTGTCTCGTCGGAACACTCAGAGACTCATGGTCAACCACTCCCATTCCTGGGGGCCAGTGCCGGTACCGTTGGGCGCCACTGTCACGGGCGGCTGACCGGCAGGCATGCCTGTCATCATGCCGGAGCCAACCATGGGCCTCTGCGTCATGCCGAAGCCGTTGGCAAGGCCCAGGCTGGCCGAGTTCGACATGGTACCGAATCCGCTGCTCGAACCGATCGAACGGGCCGTCTCGTTGGATCCGGTTGAGTTTTCGGGGCTGTCAATGTCCATTCCGGCATTGTCAGCTGCACTCTTACTATGCCTCCGCTGTCGCTTGGCGGATACTGCGACTGTGCGCGGCAGTGCGGAAGCCCCAGGCCCGGGAGTGGACTTTGGTGGGGCAGCCGCAATAGGAACAACGCCCTTTCCGCCCACTGCACCATTCGCTGTGCCCGAGTTCCCGTGGAAACTCGTTGGGCTGCTCCCAGCAGTGTTGCCGCCCGACGGCCCGCCACTGACTGGCGAATCGCTGGCATTGACGCTACCGGCGCGATTGGTCGCTGGAGGCGTCGAAGCCTGACTCACGATGTTGCTAGCCGAGGAAGAGATGGCGAGCGAGGAGTTCTTGCGAGTGTTGGTTCCAGAATTGTTGTGCGAAGCATTCACGCTGGCATTCTTCTTGCCCGATCGCGTACTTGTCCCACCCACAGGCAAGCTGTTGCCTGACCCACGATTCCGCTTCTTGATGACATCCGTCTTCAAACTCAGCGGTCTCACAACACCGTGGAGCTTCAAGAACAGACCGCAGGCGTTACAAAGTGGCTGGCCCTCGGGGTTCCGACGCCAGAGGGGCGTGGTTTGGGTGAAGCAATTTGTGCATGTAGTGGGAGCGGTCCCGTCGGTTGACGAGTTGTTAGCAGCCTGCAGATTCGTCGAGGAGCCGTTCTTGGACCCGGGAGGTGACGACGGCCTGCTGGGGTTCACGGAGGAGTATCCAGACGTGTGCCCAGCGCCGTCTGCCGGTGGGGAATTGGGGTTGGATCGCGAGAGGCGATCAAACGCATTGCCTCGGTTTACCGCTGGGGTTGACGCAGTTCGTGGCACTTTCTGTCGGCGGTCTCCGCCATGTCGGAATGACTGAGATTGGCTTCGGCCGAGATTGCCGCCTTCCCAGTCGTTGGAGTCCACATAATCTGTTGTCGTCCCACCGATAGTGACCCGCTTGGCAGTAGGCGGCCCACCCGGGTAGCGTGCAGCCTGGGTGCTGAACTGCCCAGGCAAGGACGCATCCCACTGCATTGCGTTGCCATGCGATGGCATCCCCTCAGCGTCGAACTCGGTCGAGGAGAAGTCATGCGGCATCGTCATATTGCGGTCAGCGAACGCACCAACGTCATCCTCCCCATCATCCGAATCCGGTCCAAAGCTGAACATGCCATTGCTGTCTGGCATCATACTGACGCCAGGAGACCGGACAGAGTGGTCTGGAAAGACCTGACTTGGGTCAATGTGGCCAAAGGCATTGCTGGTGGCGAAAGCGGAGGCAGGGTCCGCACCAGAGGTGGTGGGGAACATGGGGTTGCCATTGGACGGATTGTACATGAACTGGTTTGGCATCGAGTTGGCCATGTTTGTTGGTGCTGGCCGGAATGGGTGTGGTCGTTGATGACGGACGTCCATGGAGCCAAAGTAGAAGGGTTCCTCATTGATGGGGTGGGGTGTAGAAACGGCGGACTGGTAGGCCGATCCGGGCGGTGAATAAAACTCAGTGTTCTGCACGGCCGAGGAGGGCATGGACTGGTTGTTATACATGTTGGCGAACGCCCCATGGTGTGCCATCGGCGAGGTACCTGGAGAGAAGGCAAAGTTCGGTTGGAAAGGCCCCGCAGAAGTGATGATGGGATCACTCTCCATCTGAAAGGTGTCCAGGGGGAATGGCACGCCGGGGTGATTGGGCCCGTGACCCATGCCAGATGCATTGGGATGGTCGAGCGTGTACTCATGGAAGTCACCGTCCCCTTCGAGTCCCCCAATGCCGGACACGTGAGGCGAGAAGTCGGCAGGCCGCTTGCGAGTCTGAGGAGTGTCAGTTGCGATCGGATCATAGCGCAGGATAACGAGTCGTGCCAGGCGGAATATGCAAAGCCCATGTCACTGTTCTCGAAATGATGAAAATTGCTTACCCGTCTCTCGTCGATACTCGTCTTCCTGTGGTGCCTTGTGATGTACCCGAACTCGTGCTGAACATTGGGCGCATGAGCAGGGACAGGGACAGACTGGGGTACGAAGTGCGGGAGAGAGGCCTGGCGGTGTTTGATGGGGATGGCGGTGATGTGCGAGCGCATCGGCCTGTCTTCGCCTCGCTTCGAGAGCTCGGGCGAAGGGCTGTTGGCGGTGCCGGCGGGAGTCGCAATGTTGTCAGCGACGAGGAAGTCGTCGAGGTTCATTGGGTCGGAGGTAGAGATGTTGTGCTCAGATGATTTTCGCAACTGGGCGATGCCGCTGGGAGCATTCCCACCGGATCTTTGGGGGGGAATAGCAAGTTAGCACCTTATCGTTCCTTCGCATGGCATGGCACTGCATGGAGGTGACCCATTGCTGGCGTCGCGCAGGTACCGGAGCAGACAACCGTACCTGGAAGACTCGTTGGCGAGCTGCTGCTTGCGCAGACTGGCATGCATCATGCGCCATGTGAGGTTCTCCATGCGCTCCTGGTTGGGCAAGCTCTGCTTCGTCTTGCTGAAAAAGCGCCAGACCTGGGCGGCCAGCGGGTCCTCCTTGCCCAGGTCGGCCGGGCTGGTGCTCATCCCTGCGATGCCATCCTGGAAGCCGGCAAAGGCGTCCGTCTTGGACAAGGTGCCTCGTGCACTGTCCAGGGTCTTTGAGAGATCAAAGCGGACCTCCTTGAGGCTGCCGCGCATCTCTGCGGTGTTCTTGGACTTATTGGTGGAGGAGTTGTTGTTGTTGTGGTTGGACCTGTGGGCGTTGCTCCCGTTGCTGACCAGTGAGGCGGTACCGATAGTCTTGTTAGTCCTGGCGGGAGCGGAGCGCTCTGATTGCTCCGGCTTAATGTCGCCGGGGCCGCTGTCGGCGGGCCTTCGTGGGAATCGGAAGTCGTGCTCTGTTGAGGTAGGGCTCATTGAGATCAGAGGACTCGACGTCGATATGGCGGCCATGTCGTACGGACGAGTCGAGTCGGCTTTGAACTGTGCTTCTGGGGGGGATGCGGTGGTGAAGAGAGGGAAGCGGGAAGACTTCGGCCAGAATGGGGGGAATTCTTGGGACTTGTACCGTCCAAGCAGAGACCAGAGACAAGAGAGGATCCCGGGAGGCTCTACCCCACGTTCGGCTGGCCGCACCTGCACCCACACCCACACTTCTCTCCCTCACACTCTCACACTCACACGCTCAGTCGCTCCAGTCACTCCAGTCACTAACACGCACACCCCTACAAGCCCAAGCACAGGCCTGGCTGGGCTGGGCTGGCGGTCCCTTTGGCGGGCCTGGCAGTCAGTCAGTCAGTCAGTCCGTCAGTACCTAGGTAGTGTGCGGCCTGTCTTGTCTGGCCTGGCCTGGTCCCTGGTCCGGCGGGTGGTGGTGTGCCTCTTCGTTTTTTTGGACGCTGCCACTAGAGCCTGGAGAGGAGAGTGCGCACAAGCCGAGCAGCGGTCACCCACGTCCAAGCAGCAACCTGGTCCGCCGAAAGTGGAAATGCACGCCCTGGCCAACCAAGGGCGGTAATAATAGAGTTGTCGGGACCAAGATGCGATTCAAGAGTCAGGCTCAGGCTGCACCCGCGGGCAGGGGACGAGGGAAAATTGTTAAAAGTGCCACACAACAGACAGCAGAGCAGAGCAGAGCATGACACGACACGACACGACACGACCCAACACGATCTGACCGATCCCTCTGCCCTTGTACAAATATGCGCTCCTGTTGTTCTCCTCTCCCCCAGTCCTGCGTCTCTGCTCTCATACTTGCGTGCATACGCACACACGAGGTCCAATCCAGATTCCATTACTGTTGCCATTACGCCCTGCGCCCTCGGGAGACATAGCTACAGATAAATGTGCATACGCATCAACAGGGCACGGCGCAAAACCGAGTTGCGGAAGCGGTGGTGGTGGTGTTGGTTGTGGATGCCCATCGGAGCGTCTGATGAAGCCTTCTCCACTTGCTGGCCTCTAGCATCTCGCTCGGCCACTCTGATCCCAGCAACGCCAGCATCTTGCAGCAGCCGCAGGCCTTTCTTTCGGCTTAACCTGCAAAAGCGCAGGACCAGGGGTGGGTCCTCCTACGCCGGTGGGTCCCTGCGCACGCGAAGGTGGGCGGGGCCACTTGGGATGCAGAAGAACGAGAACGAGACATTTTGCCTGAAGTAGGCATCGGATGGCTGGCGGGCTGGCGGGCTGGTCGAATCGTCTGCAGCCTGACGCACAACGGTGCAGTTGATCATCCACTACGACGCCCCTGTACAGGCCGTTTTTTAAGGGTCCTCGAGATGTCCTTGCCATGAGACATCGAATTGCGGCGATCCACTCTCTTGCTCTTCGTCTTCTTTTCCTGTAAATCCCAATGCGTGCAGCAGAGCGGTTGCATCAAGATACACTGTGAGATCTGCCCGGTAAAAATCACCAGAATGGCACCAGAAGATTGACTGAGGAAGCCATCGCGAGGGTATCGCCAACCTCCGCGATGGTACACTGCCCTCCCAAAGCATCACCGGCCCAGTGGATAGGTGACGCATCTCGGTCGGTCCCTGGCACGCTAGGGGCTTCTTGGTTTTCCCGGGACGTGAGGGCGGGTTGGCATGGACGGTCCAGTGGTTAATTAGACCATCCGACCCCTTTCCGAAATCTTCCTTCTAAGTGGCCCAGTGCTGCTAGTGTCTGGAAGCAAGGCTTGTTCCCTGTCTGAAAACCGTAGTGTCGGCCTTGGAATCGTCAACCATCTTTTCCATGTGGAGACTGGGACAGGCAACATTCAGGTGAGATTGTTGCACACGACAGCCGCTGGAAGATCCAGGCACGTTCCCCAAAACTCACAGGCGGATTTCGGGGGGCATGCTTGCGTGCAGGCAGGAAGCTAGGAAGAGAAGGTCCCGTCCAGCCTGCGACGCCGAGCTCGTGTGGGGGCAGTCGAGCACCCGATGGGCGTGCCGGATTTGTGACATGTACATGAAATAACCTGTGCAGTCTAGACTCGCGGTCGCATATCCTGGCACACAGCAGCTGCCCATGTCAGGATGCGATGCGAGGCCATATTGCTTGCTCAGCTGCGCAGCTGCGGTGGGAAATCCTCGTGCACGGAGAGTCAGTCCCTCGGTGTTAAGGACATGCAGGAGCGGGCATGGTGGACATGGTGGACATGGTGTGAGGCTTTGGAGCTAGCGACGCAGACAGGGTTGGCGGCGTGGGGTTTCTTCCTGCAAGCACGGATGAAGGAGGTCGAATGTAGTCGGTACCGGCAGGGGCACGCGCGAATGGATGGGCCGTGATCGGCAAGGATGGCTTGCTCCGCGTGAGGAGCTGCGACAGCAACGCTGCGCGGCTGCTGTGGCTGCTCACGCATCGGCGTCGCAGCGCGCGGATCGGCCCCCTTCAAACTCGGCCTGTTGAACACACATTCATGGTCATGGACATGGTCAGCCGTCTAGCAAGGCCGAGTACCGCCGTGCCCGCGTGGGCTCATCCGGCACCTCTGGAGCGATTTGGAGCTCATCATGGAGGCCAGGCAAGATCTGGGCCGATGGATCGTGCACGTACAATATGACCTCTGCCGGCGACTCGTTTACGGTTGTCATTTGATACCAAGCAAGCCTGTGGAGCAACAAATGGTCCCTGCCCGACCTGGGAACTGAAAAAAAAAACTGGGAAGAGGTGGCATTCTGCCTTAAACCCACGAGATTCCCGGGTTCCGAGGTCTCTGGGCGGACGGCCTCCACCGTGATGATTCGTACCGTCGCAGAGGATCCGGATCAAGGGCAAGATGAGGTTCTGCTTTGAGACAAGAGAGGCGTGCCTGGTATTGTGCGGCTGAGCTCTCTCCACGCAGATCCACGGAAGTTGGCCGGTGATGCTGGCGGCGGGTGGGAACGGAGGACGGCGCTGTCGACTCAAGAACTAGGTTTAACAATACACGCTCCCAGGTCGGCCAGAGGCAGAATGTAAGAAGGCTCCTTGACTGTTGCTTCACCTCAAGCTCCTTGGCTGCCTGGGACATTCCGTGGTTGACGTCAGGTCAGGTGCGGCAACGAGCAAATGTGGGCTGCCGATGTGGCGTCCACATGGCCTGGATAGTGTAGTTTGGGACATGTCCATCATCCACGGGAGTGCGGATGTCGAGGTTGCTTCCGCGGCAGTCCGATCGGAACGTAGCGTATGTTTAGCGCTTCACTGAGGTGGTTTACGCCCGTACTCCTCCTCCTCCTCCTCCATCATCGGAGACATTGTAGCCCACACTGGCTGACTGGGTAACAGCAAAGTGATGCGACGGGGTTTGGGGGAGGGGAAGGGGGGGGGTTTTGTTCCCTTAGCTCAGCGATGGCAGACACTGTGTAGAGGGCGCTTAAGATCAAATGCCCAAAATTTCGCGGCTGTCGGTATGTAGTCTGCGATGAGGAGGTGCTGGATATACTTTTTCCCACGGCAATTATTTAGTCTGATAGGATGGCGTCGCCCGAGGAACCTGGATTCGGTCCTGTGGCTGCCCCTGGATAGGTACTTTTAATCACGACTTTGAACTGTACCCAGGTAGTGTGTAAACAAACCGTGATTTCAGGGTCCCTCCTACCTAGTAGCCACTATGTTGCGCAGATGTCGTCAGTTTCGAGAGGAAGACTGGATGGGATTGGTGGGACATTGTTGAGCCTCCTGCAGCAAGATGATGAACGGGGAACCAACCCGCTGTCCTGTGGATCTGTCGCCTCCGTCCTCTGCTTTAGCCATAGGAGCTCTACAGGGTTTTCCCCTAAAGAAGGTTAATTCATAACTTCCGGTATATTAATAAGGGGCCCCCTGAATTAATAATAACAAATTATATAAATTTCTCAATCTTAATAATCAATACATATTAATAATATTAATATTAAATTACACAGCGAAAATAGCTTATATTAATAAATTACTTAATTATAAAATTATATATTAATCCAGCCCTTATTTATTATAATAACCGCTACTATTTATCTTAATATATTTAAATAAAAATATATTAATATATTTAAGTTAATAACTTTCTAAATTAAAAAAATTACTATTATTAAATTTTTATTTATAAATCGCTCCTTAAATTATTTATTAATCCATCTTTTTATAAATACCTAAATATACTTAATTAAATTAAAATTTAATAAATAAACTAGCCACTTAATAATATAAGTATTAAGAAAATACTTATTAAAATAAATCTTAATTAATTTCAATTTATATATTAAAATATTATCTTATTAAATAATAAAAGAATTATTAAACCTTTAAAAGGCTTTTAATTTTAAAAAGATCCTTAATTAATATAACTTATTATTAATCTTTCCTTATTTCTTTTCCCAAATAACTAAAAAACCCTTTTTATTATTAATAAAATAACCTTAAAATATCTAATTATTAAATTTAAATTTAGCTTTAAAAAATTCTTTAATATCCTTATTAAAGCTAATTATAATAAATTTATAATAAGCATTAAGGCTATTAAATTATATTTTATTAATTTATATTTAATAAAATTAATTAATATTTAATAAATAAGATTATTAAAAAATAAAAATAAATTAAGCTTATTTAATATATAATAAAAGAGGAAAGTAGGTTAGCTAAACTATATAGCGATACCCTATAATAAATATAGCATTCTATAAAGCCTTCCCGCTAAAAGGGAGCAATAAGGAATATAAATTTTAAGTAGTTTTATATATTATAATATATTTTATCTTTCTAAATATATTTATTAAGGAAAAAAAAAAGTTAATAATATTATATAAAACTATATAAGGATAGCTATAAGGCTATATTAAATTTTATATAATAAAGGTATATTATATTTATATAATTATTAAATTAAATATATAAGTAATAATAGGTATAATTAATTAATTATAATAATAAAAGATATAATATTAATTACGCTTATATTTTATAATATTAGCAATATATTAATAATATCTTAGGAATTATATAATCTTAAAAGAAAATATAAATTAAATTACTTTATATTTAAAGTTTTTATTATTAATAATAATAGGGTTATTTAAAGAAAATCTTATTTATAAAAGAAGGAAAAATTAAAATATATAAAAAGAAAGGGTTTTATATAAGGATTAATTAAGGGCTTTATAATATTCAAAGGTATATTAAGCTTATTAACTTTAAATACTAAAAAAGGGAAGCTTATTAAAAACAAAGGGGCTTTAAAGGATTTAGGAATTAAAATATAATTAATATAAGGATCCTTAATAAAAAAGCTTATTTATAATATATAAATTAAGAATTATTAAAGCATAAAAATAAATAAAAATATTAATATAATTAGCTTAATAATATCTTTATCTAATTATTTATTAATACCCTCCTTATTATTATTAAAATTATTATTAATATTAAAGAAAATATTAATATTATAATAGATAATATTTATAAAAAAAAGAAATACTTATAAAATAACTAAATTAATTATTAATTAAATACTTACCTAGGGTAAAATATATATTATTATAATAATATAATTATATAAAAAAAGGTAAATAATTATTAAATAAGTTTAAAATATAAAAAGTATTTAATTTAAATATATTTTTAACCTTACCTTTATTATAAGATTATAACCTTCTTATAAATAATAATAATAATAATAAAGGTATTATTAATTAACCCTTAAAAACCTTTAATTATCTAATTAAAAGCATTATTATAATAAAAGCTTAAAATACTTAAGAAATTAAAAAAATTATATTTAATTAAACTTAATTTAAAAACCTTCTAATAATAATCTAATTAAAAAAAATCAATATATTTATATCCTTAATTAATATAATAATATAAAAGATAATGATTTAATATATAAATATTAATTTATAATAATAAAAAGGGCCTATTTACCTATTTACTATTTTCTTTTAAATTTTCCAACTATAAAGATATCATACCCTTATTATTACAACTTATAACCTATCTATTATTATTTAATCATAACTAATAATAATTTTAAAAATATTTTTCTTATATAAACTTACTAAAAGAATTATCCTTATAATTAAAAAGTAATTAAAAAAAGTTTTTTAACTCTTAAAAAGTTAAAATAATATATAATATTATATCTTAATTATTAATTTAAATTAAATTAAAAGCCCTAAATTTTTAATAAAAATTTATATAAAAAATAATTAATTTTAAAATTTATTAAATTTAAAGCTAACCTATTATATAATTAATTATTATACCAGCTAATTAAAAAAATTAAAAAATTAATAAAAGGGCAATTAATAAAAAACTACTTAAAATAATATTATATATAATAATTCTTATTAAAAAAGAATATTAATAAAATAAATTAATAATAATAATTATAAATAATACTTTAAAAAAAGGAAATAATAATATATTATAATATTATATAATATAAAAGAATAATTATATAATAAAAAATATATAAAGTAAATAAAGGATTTATAGCTTTATAGCTATAAGGCTTAAATATAATAAATTAACCCTAACCCTAAAAAACAAGGGGGAAATAAAGAATTTAATGATAATAAAGTCTCTAAAGTATAAAAGCATAAAAAAACGCTTTAATAAAGCAATTAATACCACAATTATATTTAGAAAAAAAGAAATAAGGGTCTTTAATTAATAGGAATAGCGTTGCATCATCAAAGGGGGTTATAGCGACATAGATAAAGATTAAGGGAAGACCCTGTAGAATGCTGCAGCACTGCGGCTGAGAAGCTGGTGATGATGGATGGCGGTTGTGCCCCTGGGGTCCTGGTCTCGCGAGTCCTGAGTCCTGACGGGCACGACTGTTACAGTGGTAGTCATGGTGGACAGTATCACGGTCTGTGGGACCAGACCAGACATGCTGACTGACTGACTGACTGACTGACTGACTGACTGACTGACAGGCAGAGAGGCAGGCAGGCAGGCAGGTGCAGGTGGGTGTTCGTCTGTGCTCGAAACCCCACACCCCTCCACCGCCCACACAGCCCGCGCCGCACCCACCCCATGCTTATTACACCCACACAACACCCACTTTCCACCCACGCCAACGCCCACATCCGCTCTCATTCCATTGGACTCGCTCGCTTTTTTAACACAATGAACTGCACATAGGCTACGGCATAATGATCACTGGGCCTTTCTCACGAACTCCCGACCGCACCTGGGGGGCCGAGACCAGCCTCACCATCCCGCGCGGGCACTGACAAGTGCTCACCCTGCTCCGGCCTGGCTGGCCGGCCTCATGTCACACCACAAGCACGCGCTGACACGCACTCCCCTTTCACCTGCTTCGAGTCCATCCTCGCCATCCTCGATGAGTGCACCTGATCCACGCGACGGCGTCATGGGCGTCAGACGTCGGCAAATCAAGAGCCACGAGGTCCGGCTGAACGGCCTCGACAACATGTTACGACGCACCTTGACATGCCACACTCTAGCTCCATCCAGCTGGCGCCCGCTGCGTGGGTTGCTTTTAACCTGACTTTCTAACTAAGCCTTGTCTGGCTCGACCCTCCAGCCAGCCCAGCCATCCGGAATCGAGTCGGCGCTGTGGCCATTCCAGCCCAGGCCCTGTCGTCGCTAGACGACCCCAATGTACCGGATACCCAGATGCACCCACCTTTGTCGACAGGGGTCTAAATTGTCGTGTGTACATCCTATACCTCAGCCAGGGTGCTCTACTATGGCACATGTGCGAACCCCCACGGCCGAGCAAGCCTGTGAATGAGAGATCATAAAACCAGACTGTAACAGCATCGCAACGACAGCCATCTCTTCCTCCTCGGTCTGGCGCTGCATGCCTGCACGCAACAATATGACCAGCTGACTCCTGACTTGACTTTCCACAGGCGTTCCAGAATCCAGCGTAGTTTGTGTCTGTGTTTGGATTTTCCCGTCGCATCTGGCTCCGAGTCATCCCGATCTCTACCTGCCAGCGGTGGGCTTATTCTTGCCGGCACCCCCCAGCTTCGGCTTCAGCGACCGGACGCCTCAAAACTTGATTGGGCAATGGCTGTTACTCCTTCACCCTCACCAACAAACACCCTGTCCCATCTCCGAGTCTCGTGAGATTGGCCGAGACCATCTATTTGTGCCCGGGCAGGCAAAGCAGCCAGACAAATCAATCAGCGAGCCAGCCCTCAGAATGAACCATGTGCATAGTGGCCAGGTGTGAAAGTACCTGACTAGGACCTGACATGGCAAAATAGCCCTGGGATGGAAACACAACATGAAAGTAGTGGTGTGATGCGACTCTTGCTGCGTCGTCTTACGGACACACGTCGATATCTGGCTGGCAAGCATGTGAAGCCGCCCATCCCAGGCACAAAGAAACCCTCGCGCACACCCTCTAGCCAAGGGGCCGGCACCCATCGCGCGGCCAACTGGCGGGCGCGCATACACGACGCTCCCGTCCCTCAGACGGCCTGCCATCTCCACAGCCCTGCTGCCATTGCGTTCGATGGCGGTAGATTTCGACGAATAGCCGGTACGTAGTATCGAGTCTTTTTTTTTTTTTTAGAGTGCTGCGGGAGCAGGTATTGCTGAATGCGGCGCCTGGTACGACGTGCACGGTACGGAGCTTTCAAACTGTGGCACGGATCACCCCTGCACCGCAGCGTTCGAGAATCGACCCGCTAGACTTGCATCTCGTCTCCATTTGACTGGTCGACCGAGCGCCTGGCGAAGGTGTGTATTAGACGAGTCCTTGCCAGCCTCTCGGGTCCAACACATTTGTAAAAGCACTCCGGAAGGCTGCCCACAGTGGATGGCAGAATCGATGTTGGGTGCCAAGGATCGGAATCTACAAGAGCAGCGACATATCTCATCTCAATAATGGCACGGCGTACGGTCCTGGCATGTTCATGAGGTCAGACTCGCACTGCCTGACTGCCAAACCAAGTCGCATGCAACGCGAAGCTGTCCACGGCGCAATTTACTGCTTCAGGGTAGTCATTCGTCAGTGCCCCTTTGGCTGCAGCGTCGTTGCCGCCACTAGCTGAAATACAAGTGGTCCCGACACGGACCCTGAACAACACGAACAGAGGCTCCACCAAATGCCAATGGCCGGGACCGCTTTTGGACGCTGGCTGCATGGTAAGCAGCGCCTCGATGTTGTCTCGGCTTCGAGAAGAGCATCCGCATCTGCGCGGCGAGCATGAACTGTCGGACAGCCTGATGCCTTCCCCTCAGTAAGCAACGAAAGTCTCAACCATAAAAGCGCTTCCCTTGTACACGCTCACGAGCTACGGTGGGTAGAATCATGTTCGTCCGAGCTGAGCGCTGGTTCGCATGAGACTACTGGTTTACTCGGTTTACTCTGCCGTGCAGGGTCCAAGTGACGCAGTCCACCGGGGGCCACTTGGGCGTGGTGAAGCGCTCGCTGAAGCAATTTACATGTGACTGCCGAGCTTGCGTGGCAGCATTTAAGCCCGGGTGCCTTTGTCGCGAAGGGTAGGAACCATTTGGACTAGATTTTGGCGGCTCTCTCTCGGGGCCGCTGGGCAAAGGAACAGCCATCCCCTAGGCATTATAGGGATGATCCTCGTGGCTTCCGGATCTGTCAAGGAACCCCCTCTCAAGGCTCACCGTTCATGCCTCCTGGAGGAGCAGGCGGTGAGAGATGGCGGCAGACTGGGCGGCAGATTGCCTTGTCTTCGTGGCCTACTACGGTAGGCTTTGAACCGCCTGAAGCGCAGCGATTTTCCGACGCTTGATTCTTCGGACCACAACTCCGCGCCAACAACTTGTTTACCCGCAATTTAAGCCAGGGCGGGACTTGCCTGGGCCGGGCTCCTTCAATCGGCATACCGAAAATGGGGCTGACTCGCCCGGTCTTGTTTCCTGGCCCGCTCGATCCGGCCGCTACAATTTCGCGAAGGAAGCAGACAACTTTCCGAAATGGACGTTGTCTGCACCACTGTCATCGTCAGATGGTTAGGATGTGTCGCCGCTTCTGAGGGCCAACACTGCATCGCTAGCACCCTGCAGTAAATTCCCAGAACCCATGACGCCAGGTCCGGAATCACCGTACCAACGAACACAAGTGGTCAGCACCAAGTAATGATCACGACGTGCCAAATTTGGATGGACCAATCAAGGTTGGATCCAGGCGTGGGGGTCCGCAGCTGCCTTGCAGGAACCCCTCGTTCACCTCTGGGTGTCGAATTGTCGGGGCGATCGCCCGACCTCCGCGATTTCCAGAGGTTGCTTGTCGTCGATGGATCTCGCTGGCGAAATGGAGGGCAAGACGACTGGAGTCGCCTGAACAGGCTATCGTTTCAGCGGCCTGCAAGATGGCGGACGTTTGGCCTTTCGCCGTAAAGATCGTTCGTTCGGACCCGGAAATATTCATTCCCTCTCCCGGATGATGACCCTATTCCCTAGGACTTCAACATTTCTCACGAAAGACCCCACGCAAGTCGAACAATTTGGGTATGGCACGGTCATGTTGCACAGAACATGGGCGGAAAAATCCTGGAATCGTCGGGGCAGGTTTCCGCGACTCTTGCTGGGCGTCGGGTAGTGTTCCTGGTATGATTCTGCAGTCGAGTTGGTCGACGTCGCATTCGTGGTCGTCGACAAGGTTCGCCAAGTCCGAGGCTTGAAGTCCGTATTTGCGATGTTGAACCTCAGCAGGTTTGTGCCTGGCCGTCTGCGCTATTCCTCCTACCAGGGGTATTGGAACCCAGCCAGTTCCTCGATAATGGGGCGAGAGAGGCAAGAGGCCAGCTTATATGCACGCCAGACTCAAAGAATGACTTGTGTCCCCCGACCTCACTCAGCCCATGAACCCCGGGGGGGGGCCAAGGTTCCTTATCTCTGGCGAACAGAGCCTTCCTCTCAACGTATAGCTCCACAGGTGAACAACACAACCCAGCGCCGATCCGGCAGGTCACTTCTGCTACTGCACGCAAGGAGAAAGTAATTTGCAACATTGTGCAATCGGGCCTGGTACTGATGCGCAAGATACCAGAGCAACTTGCCACGTCCTGGTCCAGATATGAGGCTGATAAGACGGAGTGTGTGTCTGACCTTCCGAATAGGTATTGAACAGCGTCGATGTCGAGCCTCTCTCTTCGTCGTGCCCAACACTGCTGAGCAGCAGCACCTTTCTCAGACCCTTTCGAAGATTCGAAGTCTCGAAGCCCGCAAGGGCCAAATCAACATTGGCAATCTCTGGCAGGATACGAGTTTCTCAAATGACCATTTTCATTTATCGGGACCTTCTGATTCGAGGTGTCTGATGTCTGATCAACCCCGGAGAGATGATGTTGGCTCTTCTCCGCGGGCAATCGCCAACCCCTACACACGTGCACGTCCTTTCGTACCTGAATTACTCGATTATATCTGTGAGACGTTACCTCACCAGAGATTGTCCTACGGGCCTCTAATGGCCAACCCCAGGCCCCGGATCGTACTCTAGCAATCAGCTGCCTTATACTCTCACACGGGACATCAAGGTACACATTCCACAAATGCCTACTTAAGAGCGCCCAGGGCTGCTGATACAGGTCTTGCTGACACCGCACGTATCGAATCGCGCTTCCCTCTGCTCAAACTCCCTTATCTCTGTCCCATTCTGTTCTTGTCTCACCGGTCACGAAGATCCTTGCACTTTGCAGATTGTCATTAGTTGTCAGACCTGCAGATGAGGCGTGTCGCAATGGGAACTCGCACGCCGTTGCCAGAGATAAAAGGGCGGCGGCATCTTCGAGGCAACACAACCGGCGGCCCGTCCTCTCGCAGTCCTCGTTCACTCTGCAGCTCCACAGGCAGTAGGTGTATATGCACGTCTGGGCAATGGCTGAGATCTCGGTATCAGTGCCGGGCCAAAGAAGTCTGATCGGCCCCCATTCGTGAGGCTCTCACTGCACGCCTGTTATCTTTGTGATAGTGGGCATCTCTCAAGATGTCGTTATCGCTTGCCCGGATGATGCATGCATTTGCGTGACTCGCCGAGGCTCACATAAGATGTGTTCGCTCACCTCCACTTCATTGTCCCTTGGTCTACTTTTGTTTTGTGTTTTAAAATTTCGTATGAGTCTTTCTTACATGTCTTGTCTTGTCCATGATCAAGCGAGTCCACCGTGAGGCTGGATGAGACTGAAGGGCAATGCTAAGCTGGTCTCATGGGCAACTTGGCGCCATCCCTCGAGTCGAATTCCTCTTGAACGACATAATGCCCTGAGCGGGGATTGAATACAGCTATGAGTGTGGCCGTTTTCGACCCGGTCCTTTGTTGTGTCGGTGCTTGACTGGGCAGGCTGCTTTGTCTACAATGACACTCTTCTGAACTTGGACCAGCAGAGAAGAGCCTCAAGATGGCGAGCCCGTACTCTGGATTCCAGGATGCCTCGTCCTGCTGGCACCCTTGGAGATGGTATCCAAAAATGAAGGCACGATAGGGCGGCGGTTCCTGCCATCCCGCATGGCCGTCGCTCTTTCTCTGTTCGGCATTGCTCAATGTCAGGCCTCGGGGGAAGAGTACACGACAGTCCACAGCACGTCCACGACGACTTTATCTTTAACAAGCACGATCACGGTACAGGCCAACACCCCGACCGCGCTCCAGAGGAAAGAGATGCAGAAGGGAGAAGTGTACATTCTACAGGGATGTTATGGACAGGGCGAGCCGAGTAACGTCGAGACAATGCTTGGCGCAAACGTTACGGTCCGGAACGCCGCCGGGAAAGATGGGATGTCACTGTCGATGTGCCTCAACTTTTGCAAATCGCCGGCGTCACCTGAAATCAAGCCACAAGATGAACAGAGCCTTTCTTTATTTGTTGGTCTATC
Source organism: Diaporthe sp. P3_1W (assembly GCA_037177825.1). NCBI lineage: Eukaryota > Fungi > Ascomycota > Sordariomycetes > Diaporthales > Diaporthaceae > Diaporthe > Diaporthe sp. P3_1W. Next base: position 8,839,058 of record JBAFXB010000001.1, read on the forward strand.
GGAAGGAAAGTAAGTGTGATGTGTCCTTGCTGTGATCATAGGACGGACCAGACTGCAGAACTAATCATCCGACCGCGTCCACAGAGCTTGTTATTGCGGAGACTTGCTTAACTCGACTGCCAAAGAGGTCCAACCCACAAATTGCACCCTGCCATGCGCTGGCAACAACGCCATAGCGTGCGGCGGCGCGGGCTACATGCTAGTCTACAAGCTCTCAACACCATCCGAATCCGGGAAGAAGCAAGGCGATGGGCCCTACGAAGATCATACAGGCAGCAAAGGGAGACCAGGTGTGACGGCGGGGATCGCGCTGGGGAGCATCTCCGGGTTCGCACTGCTTGCATTCCTCATCTTCTACGGCGCCAAGATGTACAAGAGGAGGAGACAACGGCAAGCGAGCGGGAGTGACGAACACGGGGCGGGCGGAGACGGGGCGGGCGACACGCCACCTGCGGGCAGCGCGGCCAACATGGGCAAAACCAACCGAGTCGACCTGGGGAACGTCGATCCTATCGTGATAGACTTCGCCCCCCTAAGCGGTGACCTGCGTGCCTCGGACGCGCCACGGCCAAAGCAAATCATCGCAGCCTCGACGGGCGCAGAGTGGAGGACGGGCAACCCCGGGACACCGCGAGCCGCCGTGGACGCGGCGCCGAAGCTGGCGACGAATGGGACCCGAAACGACGGATGGGACGACATACCCCACACACCCACGATACTGGTGCAGCACCCCGAGAGCGTCGCGCAGAACCCCGGGCTCGGCGAGAGGGCGTGGCACCGCCGGCGACTTTCGACACCGCAGCCTCCCGCAGGATACCGGTACAGCGACGGCCCCGACGCCTTCGCAGGCGGGAGCTCGCGGGGTCCGGGAGGGACACAAACATCTCAGGGCACTGGGGAGGTGGGCAACGCAGCACCGTGGGAGGACGACTGGGACTCGCTGATGCCTGCGCCGCTGACCTTGCCGCCGCTCGGGCACGGTGCGGGCGGCGTCTCGGCGCAATTTGAGGAGGACGGAGGACCGCTCACCGCGAAGACCATGTGGACTGTGCCCTCTGATCCTTCGCTGTCCGGGTCCTCGGGGAAGACGGTGGAGAGGGGCGGGAAAACGGGAAAGACGGAATAGACGGATATCTGTGCGAAGTGTGTGGCTGTATGTTATTCAGCATTAGGCGGTTAAATCCAAACAGGAAAGGTCTTTTGGATCATCTTGTTGTCCATCCTGTCTGAGCACAGCCATACGTGGCGGATTTCCACGGCTTGATTTCCGTGCGTTGGGAACTATTCATTTTCTGACCGCGCGCTTTTGATCCAACGGGCAGGATGGCGGGTTGGAGTCCTCCAGGCGAATTACCCGCCACTCCTAGTCTGTCTACGATCCTGAGACTATTCTTGACAGAAAGGCACATTCAATGTTGACCTCGTCGTGACAGTTGTCGAGGGACTGTGCCAGCACGCCATGAATCTGTGCAAAGACCTGTAGAGGTCCTCCTTCTCCTAATGACGCATTCGAGATCTATCCACCCGCAGTCTGATCTTGCGTGGGTTTCTTCACCATCTTTCCGCACTGTTGACCCACATTCAGCATCCAGCAATGAGTTACCCAGTGTCCCTCGAGGCGGATGAAGCAGCTCTATGGACAATAGAAGGAGCGTCTGGCCGCGATGAATGGCCCTCGCAGGCAGCGAGTCCGTCCATAGAGCTCTGGCCGAACAGGACTCACATCACCATTCCGGACCTCGACTAGTTGCACTTCTTTTTGAGCAGCACGTACTGAGACCGCGAACGGATACTGAAAAGTACGCTGAGGTATCGACAATCCTGTCTACGCCCTAAGTTCACACACAAGGCACATGAGAGGAGTCTGAACATTTTGGTTCATGCAGTGGTCTCGGGAGGCTTGATACCACCTCCAGGTTGTATTAGGACAGAACGAAATGACGGAGAGATTCTCTGTCTAGTTCTGTTTGCATACTCTTGCTGAAAAACAAAGATAAGGGGGGATTCAGCTTGTCGCCACAACCGGCGCAGCGAAATCAGAAACAGTTCGTGTATTGAACAGTTCTTGTTTTATCTGGGACTTAAGACCACACTGATTTGTTTCCTGACCATTTCCCCAATGTGCTTCTCAAGCTTTAACCAAAACCGAGAGGTATCGAACAGACTCAAATGCCCGTTGGATGACTTTCCACCATGCTGCTCACTCGCAGTACTTGTTCTGGTAGTACCTGCTGACCTTGACGCTCTTCATCTCATTCTCGTAGAAGCGCGCCATGAACAGGTCATTGGGGGTATTCGCTAGGCCCTTGCCCATCAAGAGGTCGCTCATGAACAAAGTCCACTCGCAAGTGCCAGTCTCCTCAGAGACGACGATGTCGAAGGTCAGAGCATGCTCAGTCATGGTGGCAGAGACTTGGGGAGAAGATTTGTCAGTCAATTGTTGAGAAGGGTTTCTATCCATCTTTTCAGGAAGTGTATCAGACATTGTCTGCTGGGCGCACTTACTATTCTCCGCAGCGGCCTGGAGTGCCGCGTCATACCCTCTTGCAGTTTCGAAGCCTCGCCGACAGCTGCGGGGCCAGTCTCAGTTGGACTATGGTCCTTCTGTGGCAAACTCGCGTCAGCGTTAGACAACAGAGAGGGATTTTTAGCGTAGCCACTCACCAAAGCGCTCTTCGCCAGCACGCCCTCCCACTCGCGACAGGCCTGGGCCATCGCGGAGAGCTTGACGCGAAGCTTATCAGCTCGCCACATGTCCGCCTCTTCAAGCACGCGTGTGTTCTCCGAGTGCGCTGGATAGTCTAACAGAACTTTCAGTCGGCCCTGCCCATCCTTGCTGCGCTGAGTCTGGACAGACTGAACGGAGCAGGCGGGCGTCGAGACCAAGCTGGGGAGCGACCAGAAGCTCGCGCTGCGGTGAACGTCGGAGCCAGGAGCGGAGGGGTAGGTCATCGAGGAGGGTTGCTTCTTGGATGGCATCGTGGCAATGGAGGAAAGGGCAGCAAAAGCCCAGTGGGAAGGACCGCAGGTCCCAAATACGAATTGAGGAGGCTGCGATTGCTTTCTGGCAACAACGGGGAGAGGGCGTTGAAAATGAGAACCTAGAGCCTAGCAAATAACAGAGAAGCTCGCGATCTGAACACGAGGTTTGGGATCTGGAATGCAGCCTTGTGTGTGCGGAAATAGGAAGATGGACTGAAATCACGATGTAGTAAAGGAATGGAGTATACAGGTACAATTGCGGTATGGCATCTATGTGGTGGGTGCAATCGCGATTGATGTGGAACAAACAATTATGTTGGTGCCTCTCTGGCAGAGCAGACAATGTGTGTGCATGGGGTATGATATGATTAATGGTGGGCTGCTGGCTGTTACCAGGCAAAGGCCACAAAGCTATGATGGATTTAGTTTCCACTCAGGAGTTTCTCCACAGCCCATTTCACAGAGAAGTTCCTGAGGTCAGAATAGTGCTGTCCAACGCCAACAAACAAAACAGGTACGTTGGTGGCGTGCACCAAGCTCACCAGTGTGCCAACCATATCTCCCACGGTATCACACTTGGAAATAATGAATCCGTCGAGAGTCCGCACGGATCCAAATGCCGCGTTGAAGTTGCGAGCCTGGGCGACAGAGTCCGTTCCGACCAGAGCCTCGCCCACCATGAGGATCTTGTCGGGCTGCGCAAATTTGGCGAACTTCTCCAGTGATGACATCAACCGCTGGTCGTTGTGTCGCCGTCCAGCGGTATCAATAAGTACGACATCGTAGCCCTGCTGGCTGGCAAATTGCACGGCGTCCCTTGCGACAGTAGCCGCGTCCTTGCCGTAACCCTTTTGGTACAGCTCAACCTCGCCACCCTCACGCGCAGTCAGCTCCTTCAGGTTTCGCACATGCACCTCCAATTGCTCGACAGCTCCAGACCGGAAGGTGTCACCTGCAGCAATGAGTACCTTGTACTTGTTCTGCAGCAAGAAGAAGCAGATCTTGGACAGATTGGTGGACTTGCCCACGCCGTTGACACCGACGATGGACATGACATATGGCCTGGCTTTGCGCCAAGACGTCGCAGACGGCGAGGTGATGGAGTCGATCTCGCGCAGGAGATCCATGGATGACGTCGGGGTTAGCATCTTGGTAAGCGATGCCTCCATTGCCGTCTGTATGCGTGTGCTGATGCTCTCGAAGCTCCCAGTCGTGACCCCGATCAGCTCCTTCTCGACGCCTTCGCACAGCCGGACTGCAGCCTCCCTGGCCACGTTCTTTCGTAGCAAATGATCCTCCATTCCCTTCATCGCCTTGTCCAGGTCCTCCTTGGTCAGCTTCTTGCCGCCAATGACGTTGCGGAACAGGCCGCTGATGGCGCTTAGGCCAGTTCCCACCAGACCACCATTCGCAGTCTCTGTGCTAGTTGCTGCCTTCTTGGCTTCTGCGTCGGCGAGCATCGAGTGAACCTCATCACCAAGGTCCTTCAACACAAACTTTCCTTTGGTGGTCGAGCCCCATGTCGAGGAGTCAACTTCCTCGAGCGCCGAGGACCGTCCGACAGCCGCGTCACCTGTGTCACCAGAGTAATCGAGCTTCACGTCAGGATCGTCCTCAAGGGGCAGTCCGTCGTCGTCCCACTTGCGACCCTTTTTGGCCTGCTTTGCCGCTCCCTTGGTCTTGCGCGATGCAGTCTCGTCTCCGGACGCAGGGGCAGAGTTGGTGCGGTTCACCGCCTTGCGGGCTCGCCTCGATAGCCTGGCTGCTGGACTTGCGTCGCCACCGAGCACGGCATTGTTCGCAGGGGTGGCAGGCCGAGAGGTCACAGGTGTGGACTCGACGGAAGGGGCGATCTCGGGTGATGGAGGGTCGTCACCCTCTTTGCCAGAAACAACATCCTTCTCTCTGGTAGCCTTTGCCGCCTGAGGTTGGGCGGGACGCTTCTCGCCGAGTTGCTCGAGCTCTTGGATCTGCTGGTCGAAGTACTTGTCGAACTGGGAGCACTCGACTTGTGTGGTATTCGGTTTCGTCAATTGGTCGCCGTACAGCTGGACGAAGATGGTCTTGATATTGTCGACAAGCTTGTCTATCCAAGACAGATGGAGTAGGGACCTGTAGACGGCGACGAAGATGATGCCAAGCTCCTTGACCATGGTCCATCGCAGCGTGTGCTGCTCGGTCTTGTAGGGCGCATTGGTGGCGGCGGAGTTGTTTGCCTTGACAAAGCTAGATACGCCCTTCTCTTCAACGAACACATCTGTTATGAAGCTGTTGATTACCGAGGGCTTGACTGGCGCCCACTTCCGGGACCATATCACCACGCCGGCGGTGGTGACGATCTCGAAGGTGTCCAGCATGGTTGAGACGGGGGCACTTCGCTCGGATATTATGGGGCGAGAGGCAGGAGCGTCGGACTGGTCGAGTAAAGTAGGAGCGAGTTGGGAAGCTTGCTGTCGAGGAGGTCGGGTCGAATCGAGTCGAGAGCGAAGTGAAAGGAAGAGGCAGACTCGATGGAGTCGGAGGCGAGAGGCACTTGATGTGCTGGCGCTGTCAATTGGGCGCAGGCGTCGGACTGTCCGTCTGCGGCACGATAAGACGGCGCATCCTTATCGATATCCTGTTCGACCCGACCTGGATTTAGTCTTGGCACAAGGTCTAGGTACGCCTTTGGCCAGCCCCACTGCACTTAGTCCCACAGCTGTGGCAGCCTGGGTGGTGTTATGTAAGCTCGCCGCTGCTACGTAAATGACAGCATGCGCTTTCGCAGTCTAGGCCGTCCGCCTTTCAGGGGTCGAGCTTTGTCTGTCCAAGGCGCTCAGAAGCTACTCGACCACAGGCCAACTTTCGCACCCCATAGCATAGCTGGCGTCTTGTCCTGACCACGTCTTGACAACCTTTGTGCCACTACCAGCCCACCCGCCGGCCCTCGCCCGTTTCAGACCGCTGCGTCCAAATACCGAGAAATTGAAATCTACATCTGATCGACTGCCATACCGTTGGCGCGACACGCCAGCACGCCCACGATGCAGCGACCCCAAGCATACGGCCAGTCGCCGCCCCTCCACCATCCCGTACCACAACATGTCTCGACCGTGCCCCAGCTGCGATCACCACCTCCGCCTCCACCCACAGGCTCCCAGCCCCAGTCGCAGAACTATGGCAACCCCTACCAGGCTCAACAAGGGGCACCGAACGGCAGCAACCTCGGCCAGTACGGCAACTTCATGAACGACCCCACAGCCCAGTTCGCCGCCCAGTTCGGCCAGACTGCCTTCAAGCACGGGCAGGAATATCTCGAGCAAAACGTGCGTGACCTCCAGCCCCGGCGCATAGCACACTTGAGGCGCCCGAATGTCTTGGTGACGAGTTGCTAACCCCCGTGTGACAGGTCAACCGCTACTTCAACTATCCCGCCCTCAAGCACTACTTCAACGTCACCAACAGCTATGTAATAAACAAGCTCTTCCTCGTCCTCTTTCCCTGGAGGCACAAGCCTTGGTCGCGCAAGCAGGCGGTCGGCCCCAACGGCCAGGAAGGATGGTACCTCCCGCCCCGCGACGACGTCAACAGCCCGGACATGTATATCCCCGTCATGTCCATCGTGACCTACATCCTCCTCTCCACCCTCCTCGCCGGTCTGCGAGGTCAGTTCCAGCCCGAGCTACTAGGCTCGAAAGCCGCGACTGGCCTGATCGTGGTCATGGCCGAGATCGCCGGCTTGAAGGTCGGATCCTACATCCTCAGCATCTCCAACTCATCGCAGCTGCTGGACCTGGTCGCCTACTCTGGCTACAAGTTTGTCGGGATCATCGTGACCATCGCCGTAGCTGAGATCTTTAACGGTGGCAAGGGCACCGGCGGATGGGTTGGCTGGAGCGTCTTCATCTACACATTCCTGGCGAACTCGCTCTTCCTCATGCGCTCGCTCAAGTATGTCCTGCTGCCGGAGAACAACGGTGACCCCCGGGGAATGCAGACGGACTCGAGGGCAAAGAGGAATCAGCGCACACAGTTCCTGTTCTTCTACTCGTACGTTGTGCAGCTCGTCCTGATGTGGATTCTGTGCAGGGCTTAGGGCAGACTGCAGGGTGGTATGTCTTTGTTATGACACAACGATCTTGTGGCTTGGGGAGTTTGGGAGAGGGCACGGCAAAAAGGTATTGGCATATGTACCGGCACATTTGAATTGTAACAACAGTAAAGTTCAAGCGGTCCAGGTTCATGGACGGAATCACATTCACCGTATGTCTTAAATTAAGTGCATCTGGCTCGACTTGTATCAGTCTTGACGAGGCTGCCGGGAATTAGTGTACCAAAAGCATGCACAGTTGGTACATGTTTCTGCAAGACATAACGATGTCGATCAAACAGGCACCAGTTGTATCGATACGTAAGAAGGCTTAAACATTTTCGGTTGAAAATATGTAGCGACAACTTTGCTTAGGTTGGGTTGCACAACTTGTAAATGGACCCTCCGACCTCAAGGGTTGGCTGAGCCCCCCATATGCAGGCGGTCTCTATGCTTGAGGCCTTCAGCATCTCTTGACTGGGGTTACGCAGTCCTTCAGCTTTGTGATATCAAGAGCTTATAAAGGCTTTTGGTTGCACATCACGTCCTGGCGCCTACCGTGTTAAAGACTGGATGTTTCCTATCCCTAAAAGAAGAATACAGAGATTTGCACCTGCAAAAATGGAGATAGCAAATTACCTACCTAGGTAGGTAAAGCGCATCACCCAGGCTTCCAATAACGTCCCCGGCCCAGATTCCGGCCCCCCCCTGATCCCGGCCCCCTGCTTTTTGGTGCATTCCCACCAAAAAACACTATCTTTTCCAACCTTTATATTTAATTCTATTAAAATCTTAAAAATAAGTAGACTTTAAATTTATATATATAAATGATTATATTTAAGTTATATATATATCATTTTTCTATATATAGTAAACTGAATTTTATAAGAATTTCTAAATAGAGAATAAAGGAAATGTTAAGGATTACTAATAAATACTATATATTTCTTAACACTTATATCTTTATTTATATCTCTTTTAATATTATATTTAAAATTCTTTTTAAAATATAATATGAATTTATAAATATATAAGGACCTTGTATATAAATTAAATATATAAAGATAATTATTTAATATTAATAAATAAAGTTTAAAGTTTCTTTTTATATAAAATTTTATTAAAGAAATTAAAATCTTTAATTTATAAATTAAATAAAATAAAATTAAACTTATAAATATTAATATTTATTATATTATATTATAAATAATATATATTTAAAAAGTTTATAATAATAATTAATTTCTTTAATAAGATATTAATAAAAATAATAATAATTTTAAAATATTAAATCTTTATTTTAATATTATTATAAATTTAATTATTAAAGTCTTTTTTAAAATATTTTATTAATATTATTCTTATTTATTTATATAAATTAAAGGAAAGTAGAAAAATAAGTGCTTTATAGTAGTTTTGTGAGGGGGCCGGGATCAGGGGGGGGCCGGAATCTGGGCCGGGGACGTTAGTTCACTCACCTACACCTGACACCTAACACCCATACACTCAGCACCTATACAGATAATTTATAATTTTAATTAGTAAACTTAATCAATCCTAAGTATATAAATCAAGTATATAAATGGGACACATAGGTATGGAGTATATAAATTAGGTATGTAAATTTCTAGTGCTGGTGATCTATGGGTACATATACCCTCTGTTTTTGCAGGTGCAAATATCCATATCTCGTTATAAGTACATAGGTAGCTTGTTGGTCTTCCCAGAACAGAGAAATCAGGACATAATTCACACTTAAATCAATTAAACGTTAGTCTGAGGTAAGACTCTGAGGTAGCCACAAATTTCCTACTAACATCTCACTTAGCATTTCCTATGCAACAAGGGACCACAGACAGGAGCAGAGAATACATGTCATGCAATGGACACGTGCAATGAATACACAGTGATAAGCGTTTATTACTATTTGTTCTGCTGTAGGTGACTGGGAGGGAAGCCTTGCTGGATGCTCACAAGGTGCAATCTTGAGATCATGTTAATTTTGCTGCATATAGGAATACCCCTAATCCTAACCTTCCAATCTATATCCATGTGCTAGGACCAAAAGTCTGCCCTGGTGGCAACACAGACTGCACAGCTGTCTCGCTCATGTCCAATGTCGACAAGGCCCCTACGTTGCCGAACCACTTTGGCGCAGAGGTTTCTGTTAGGTAGAGACTGAAGAAAATGATGATTGTGGATATGATCAAGCCGGTATCAAGGGCAGCGGAGGTGATGTAGTTATATCGAAGCCTATCGCAATTTGTCAGTAAAGGGTTGCACGTGTTTATGGCATGTTGCAAGAGGTAAAAGGGACTCACCACCAGTCTCTCATACGCCGCTTGATGAACCAGTTGAATATAGTCCCAACAATGCCCCAGCAGCTGCGGATAGGTGTCAGTTTGCAGGCCAATTGAAGAAGTGAACACAGCAGAGGGAATGTACGCACAGATAGATATAAACCGTCGCCGGCGGCAGATACCCGGACCCGCCGAAGATGAGAGGAACGTGAACGTAACGCCAAATACTGCGCGGATAACTCCTGGCCATGAGCCACGTGAAAATCGGCACGACGGCGCCCAGCAGCCAGAACCACTGGAGCGACGAGTACAGGGCGCCAGCGCTAAACATCCTCCTGGGACCGATGACGCCCCAGATTATAGAGGCCGTGTAGAAGACCTTTGCATTGGCGCATGTGTACTGGTGCTCCTGGTTGTCCGTACAGACATCGGGAATGGTCACAAGCGCCCAGTTCATCACCGCGATCTGGATCACGGCCGACCAAATCGAGGCTGTCAGCTGCGCGAAGAACATTGTCCGCGGCGGCACCTTCATGTCTAGTACATATTAATCATCTGCTCCGGATCCCAAAGTGATGCGTCCTGGAACATTCCAAGACATGACAGACGGGGGAACCGTGAAAGGATAAGAATGGTGCTTACAGTGGCCCAGCTTCATGTCCGAGGCGAAGAAGAGCGCCTGCGCCATGCACAAGTAGCCGTAGTTCTTGAACATCATCATCGCAAGCGGTCTCCCCTCGAGCATATACCCCACGACGTACTCGGTCAGGACGTTCAGGCCCAGCTGGATATTTGTGATCCCTTGCACGATTCCTATGGGTATGGTGAAAATTATTGGGATGAGGAGGCAGACGATGAGCGCCCACCAGGGGAAGTCGGTCGGCCACCCGCACACAACGATGAAGGCGAGGGCGACCATGACCGCAAACAATGCCAGATACCACCAGTCCTCGGCGTCGCGGTATTTCTTCATCATGCGCATGTGGCTGTCATCCTCCTGGTTCCGAGCGAGCGTGAACTGGGCCTTGATCGTGCGGCCGTGGTACAGTATCACGTGGACCACGATCGCGGACACGGTGGCGAAGGCGAGGCCGTAGGCGAGGGCGAACTGGGTGGGGAGGTAGAGGGGGGAGTAGGAGAAGTACTTCTCGGCGTCGAAGTGGAAGTTCTCGTTAAGGATGGCCGACACGTTGTATACCTGGCCCTTGTTGTCGAAGGACGAGGCGCTGCTTATGGGCAGATACTGTGCGTACCAGTGCCCGGAGTAATGCAGGCCCATCGAGGTGATGATGAAAAACACGACTAGGCCGATCATGGTGTTCGCGATGGCGTAGAAGGGCGGGATAAGGGGGGACCCTAGATACCCCGAGATGATCGTCCAGTCAAGGGATATCGGTAGCAAGCCGTAGCCCGAGACGCCGCCGAACAGCTGATTAACGATGACATTCTCGGGCGCAATCCACGTCACCCAGCAGAAGTAGCTCAGCCCCTGGAATATCCAGCCCGGGAACCAGTACCACACGAAGGCGCTTCCAAACACGATCAGGAACCACTTGTAGCGGCCTATCCGCCAGCCAGAGGCAGACTCGGGATCGGACTTTTCGTGGTCGTGCAGTGTGTAAAACAGGGCGCAGTTCTTGAGTCAAACGTGGATCAGCAACGATACGACCAGGCCGTTTGCTCATCACAAGGTGTGCTTACTACCAAGGTTCCCGGCCAAATCATCGAGGCCGGCCATACGAGAAACCTCCGCGACAGCCCGGCCAGGCCATAGCCCATGCAGAGTGTGGTGATGCCGAAAAGTATCTGCCACGCCCAGCCGAAAAACTGCTTGTACCAGATCTGCTGGACTATGATAACATCTGTTGCATACAGGGAGCCACCCCCATACGCCGCATTCGACCTGTCACAGTGTCAGCTTCATGGAGGTTGCCAAAGCGGCCAAAGACGGGACGAACATGACTGTTATGATCACATGTTCTTTGAAGTTGAACTTGCCCGGCCGCAGGTTGAAGCTGAGCCCGAGCACCTTGAACGTCCGGTCCGGGAAGATCAGGTCCCAGGCCAGTCCTATGGGATACGCCACGAGTTGAATGGCATACGTGGTGACAACTACCGAGGGATTCCTCAGGGCGAACAGCATGTTCACACCAGACCCTATCGTGCACAAAATCATGCCGATGACCCATGCCCGTATCGTATTTGCTGGAAGATCAACATCGTAATTCCGCACCGTCGACCGGACCTAGAATTCACCCACCATGTAAGCTCTCAAACACCTCCTTCATAGGGCCAGCCTCTTAGGGCCGGCTGGAAAGGGTGATGGCGGTAGTAGCCTACCTCAGGATACGGCGAGTTGTCCTCGACGATCAGGTGCTCGATCTCGACGCCCTTCTCGGCGTTGCCCTCCCGGATGGCGGCGTCGATCTGCTCCAGCTCGTCTATGGGCATGTTGGGATCCAGCCGGTGCATCTTTTCGAACTGGGACAGCGAGGCCACGCCCAGGGACTTCAGAATCTCCCGCTCCGAGGCGGTCTCGGCCACCTCGAACTCGACGATCTCGGCCTCATGGCGCCTGCGTATGCCGAACACCATCTTGGGAAGCCTTGTTCGAGGATAGCATGCCAATTCTAGCAGTGGGGTTTGGGGTCCACGGCGCTCCCGTCCGTTGGTAGGGCGGGATCCGGTGGGCCGTATCTATAATACCCCCTGGAGGAAGTGCACAAGCCTTGGTCCAGAGTACGAAGGGGTTCGCACTGCTCTCCTAGCGGTGGCGTCGTGAAAGTGGGCACAGCGTGGGCGACTTCGCCGGCGCAAGCTGCGCCGAAAACAAGTGTTGTACAAATTGCTGGTAGCGGAAGACGCGGACAGGGAGTTGAAGAAGAAAACGACACACAAGGTCCTCGACCGGAAGAGGGTAAAGTGAGAAAAAGGAAAAGGGAGCAGAACCTCAAGCACAGGTTAATCAGAAGCAGAGGATAAGAGCGATAGGTAGTTCGATACACGGCACGCCATCGCGGCGGCCCATGTAGCCAAACCACCAGACAGCAGGGAGACGGGGTTATCTGTCTGTCACTTGACAAATCCGTAGTCCAGAATGGCAGCTCGACATCCGGCCACAAGAATGTGGGTGTGCGTGTGCGATGGTGGTACTATAGCAGCCAAGGGGGCTATCGCGGAGGACGAGGCCACCCCAAAGACGGCTGCGCGTGTGTGTCTTGTCTTTCGACCTGCCTAAAAAGGCTGGGAATTATCGACGATGCCGGGCGTTGAGGGGAGGCTAGCAGGGGGCGGATGATTGACGGCAGTGATTGGGGATATCTTCCCCACGCCCGCCCGTCTGCCAGTGATCAACGCTGCGGGCAGTGGGCGGGTTGTCCCATTATATGCATGGCGACCGGGATGTCGCCGATAAGGTGATGGGCCGCCCCTGGACCGAGGCTAGCGTTGCGCGATGGCACCCATGCTTTTCATCTTCCCTGTACCCCTCGGCTCGCAACACTACTGCCGGGATGTCGTGATGCCCTCCTTGTCTCTCGGGACGCAATCTCCCAAGTATGGCAGGCTGTTAAATGATCTGCAGTGCGTCGGCAGTGACTCTCATAACTGGCAATGATCCTCTCAGATGTTGTCCTTGGTTTGCTGGGGAGCTCACGGCCGGATTTGTAATTTGCTATGCAAGCTCTGCCGTGCTGAACGGCCCGCATTGTACGACTTGGCGCTTCGGCTCCGTCTCGTCGGCGCCCACGGTGCGGAGCTTATATCCCGGATCCCACGCAGCAGGTCCTATCGCCAACAAATCTCGGATGCTTCCTCATGCCTTTGCCTATCATCCCAACTTCTCGTATCTCTCCCTCGCCTTGTTTCGGGTCACCTCTACAAAGTCAGTGTAATTGTCTTTGGTCTTCCTCGCTGCTTCTTCCACCGCATCGCCAAGCCTGCCACCCTCGGCACCCAGACCAACACCGGAGGCGTATACGTCTGTGGCAATGACTTCCGTCCTCCCGCTGCCTTCGGCACCCAGGCCCTCGCCCGCTGACCATCCCATCTTGCCGAGCAGGGCGGCACCCTTGGACGGCGCCGCAGGCTTCTCCGCCTCTTTGGCGGGCGGCGCAGCGTCCTCCTTCGGTGCCTTCCTGCGGGGTGCGTTCGGCTGCTTGAACGCCAGCCTGCGCTCCTTTGCTCGGTCGCGATACTGCGTGCCCTTGTTCTTGGCCGGCACCATCCTGCGGGGTGTTTTGCCTACACGCGCGAGCTGAGATATCGCGCGGTCGATGTTGCTCTGGTCCTCCAAGTTCAGGCGGTGCATCTCGCTCTCGCGCTCATGCAAGGAGAGCATGGCGGCCTTGGTGAACTTGCGCTGGCAGACGAGGCAATTCAGCTCGTCTCTGTCGGCGTAGGACGTATATATCAGGTCTGACGGCTGCCGCGATACATTCGCTACCCGAAGAGTGACCACTTGAGGCCGTTTTGCCTGGGACCTGAGTCGCTCCGCGGCTGCGTCGCGCTTGCCTTCATCTGTCAGATTTGCAATGTGATCCTTGTTCAGCGCTTCGTGATCGCGAAGGGCGAGTAGTGAGTCGAACTTCCTCAGACACAATAGGCAGGATAGGTTGTCCGTGTCGCCGTATGAGATGTACGAGTCCTTGGCCTGCGTGCGCATGGAGCCACGCCCTTTCTCACTTGGTGCCGGGCTCGACGCGGTGCTGTGAGCATCGAGCTCTGCCTGGGCCTGGGCCTGTCCCACGAGCTCGGCTCTCTTCTTCGCCCACATCTGCATTTGCGGGCCCATGACCATGGCAGGCTTCGCCGCAGACTGGTTGATTTTGAATTTCTTCAGCTTCTTTGCTGAAGCGTCCTGCGCACTAGTCGCCTCGTCGCCAGGCTTTTCAGACTTTGCTGCGTTGTCAGCGCTGTGCTGCTTGGCCAAATCTGAGTCGTAGGACACCCTTAATATGCTTGGATAAACTCGATTGTCCCAGTATTTGAGCAAGATGTCCTTGTTGTATATCGGGTGGAAGACGAAGCTGCTGTTTTCGTCCGTGACACGGCCGTTATGCGGTATGAAGACACCGGTGTGGATGAAAGCTGCCGTGACTGGTTTCGAGGAAATGGCAAACTTTGGCGATGCCTTGAACTTTTCTATTGCGCCCTGGGCGTCTTCAAGCGTGGCAAACTCGGCAAACCCGTATCTCATCGCATCGTTGGTCTTTTTGTCCCGGACGAGGAAAACACGCCGAAGGGAGTCTGGTTTGGCGCCAAGGCTGGCTGTCCTTGCCGTCGGCGCGGTCGATTTCAACTTGTTATGTGTTTCTTTCTTCGGCTCCGGCTTCGATTCGATGTAGAGCTTCTTGACGCCTTCCGCGAATATTTCCTCCGTGACAGAAGGCTCCAGGCCACGGATGACGATGTACTGCGATGGGAGCTGCTGTGGGCACTCATCCGTCTCACCAGTGAGCTTTGGTCCGTATGACGCGGATTCATCTCTCCTGCGGAAATGTCCTTCTGTAAAAGCTGTCATTCAGTGTCCTTCCACCTCAAAAGGGTGCCGAAGATAATAAGTATAAGAGCGATCGGGTCAGAGGGACGCAGCATAGGGTGAAAGAAGAGCTGCTCTCACCGGGTTTATCAGCGCGACACCTGTGGCACCGACTTCTGGAGCCGTAGTTCATGTAGGCACACTAGAGATAATGCGTCAGAGAATATCCATCAGGGGGTGTTTCCCATCGCTGCCGGCGCAAAGACCCACCTCGGCGCACTTCCAATCCTCCGTGTCCCTGGGCCTATCCTCCCTAACCCTCTCGTAGCCTTCGTCATCCCGGCTCCAGCTGTAGTTTATCCTGACGCTCACAGGCTCCGAGTTGACGCCGCGCGAGTGTGCCAGCTGGAACTCGAGCGAGGGGTAGTGGAACTCCAAGAAGTGGGCGGCCGCATTGGCGTCCGCGAACTCGACGAACGCGATCGTGCGTCCACGCCCATTGTTCCGCAGCCTGACGGTCTTGATGTTGTCCGCGTTGAACACCTTGAGGTCGGGTGAAACGCTCGCGAAGCCGTCTATGACGTCGTCCTCGGTCGCGTCGCCGGGCAGGCCTTGGACGACGATGGTTGGCGATGGCTGGGCGGGAGGAGGCGCATATCGACGGGCAGGAGGCGACCGTGATGCTGGGCGGCGGTCACGGTCACGGTCGCGGCCGCGGTAATCGGGTTGGTCGTCATCGTAGGGCAGGGAGCCCTGATCGTCTTTGTTTTGGGGGCTGGGTTAGCCTTAAAGAACACGACAGCCCATGGAAAAGGCGATGCTTGAGATCCTCATCCTCCAGGCAATGCGGCTTTACCATTCCGCGAGCGATAGTACTCATAATCGCCCTCGTCCCGCTCGCGGCGCGGCGACCTGGAACTGCGGCGGTAACTGCTTCGTCCTCGGTCGTAGTCTCGGTCGTAATCCCGATCATAGTCTCGGTCACGGTCTCGGTCGCGGGATCTCGCCCTGTAAGAGTGACGCGACCTGTCGTCGTCGTACATTGTGGCGGCGGGAAATGATAAAGACAGGAGGCGCGACACGAAAAAGAAAAGAGACTGAAAACAACGTCAGAGGGCTAGATGGATTGAATTGGACGTGGCTTGGGCGGGACAAGGTGGGAGCGAAAGATGATGTCGAATCCGTTGCGCAAGACGGGCCCCGGGCAGGGGAGCTTGAGCTTCGCATCGCTGGGGGACACTGAACCCGCCTGGTGGGGCCCCTGGCCGATCGCCGAGTACGGCTCCGGGCCTGGAGCTCCACAGCGCCGGCATCCTGCTCCGGATCGGCTCCATGCTCAGCTACTGTATGTTCCACGCCAATGGAAGGATGATTGATCACTTGGGGATTTCTCAGCGCTTACAACTTACTTTCTACTGCTGTTAATACTTCACACCAGCACATACCAATCGGCGATACTTATTCACAAAGGGGCGAGCCGACAAAACCCACTGACGAACCCTGACGTCAATATAAGAAGTTCTCGGACTGGAGAGCAATCTGAACGGGCTTATTCAGAGAATACACAACTTCAAAGCACTGATTACTGAGGAAAGACTATTTCCAGGACGCTACCGTCCGTGTGCTTCATTCAGCACCGCAATCGAGCCACACGGGGCCAGGCCTGACCGGGCCTCCCGAACAATCCCCGCGGAGCTTACCCCCAGCGCTCACTAATCATGGCCACCGACACCGGCACGACGTCACTGGAATCACCAGGCATCTACGTGGCCCTGACCCACGATGCCCTCGACGCAAAGCCCATAATGGACAGGGTGCGCAGCCCCCAGGCGGGCGCGACGGTCCTCTTCGCCGGCACGACGCGCGACAGCTTCGGCGGGCGCGCCGTGCTCAACCTGTCGTACGAGGCGTACGCGCCGCTGGCGCTGCGGACGATGCGCGACATCGCCGAGGCGGCGCTGGGGAGGCACGGGCTCAAGGGCGTTGCCGTCGTCCACCGCCTGGGCGTCGTGCCCGTCGGTGAGGAGAGCATCCTCATCGCCGTGTCGAGCCCGCACCGCGCCGCCGCGTGGCGCGCCGGGGAGGAGTGCCTGGAGGAGGTCAAGGCGCGCGCCGAGATCTGGAAGCTGGAGACGTTTGAGGATGACAGGAGTGCGGTCTGGCGGGCGAACAGGGACGGCGCTGTGGGGGAGAGGGTCGAGCTCCCGGGCAAGGGCGGTGGTGAGGACGAGGCGAGGGGCATAAGCAGCCAGCTCAGGGGTGGTGGCGCTGAGGCTGACGGTGAGAATGGAAAGGCCCCTGAGGCAATGGGCCCAGTGGTGAGGCCGAGGAGGCCTGGAGAGAAGGGTCATGGAGCTGTGGTGAATCCGACGTCACAGACGGCTTCTCAATAACGATGCAGAGATCGCTGTTTAACATTGGTCACAAGATACATTAATTAGAGCAGAGTCAAGAGGTCCTGGCAGATGTGGCAAGAAAATCACTCATGGACATTGAAAGACAGCATATTACATATTATGCTATTGGCAGGGTGTATTTAGCCCGGTTGATAAACCCCTAAAGATCGTGAGCATGCACATCTATCGTCTTCATTCTGACATTGCCATGTATTCCCCCGATACCACGTCACCAATCCCAAGTTGATAACCCAAATTTACATCCAAAACAGCGTACTTCCCGACATCGCAAACAGCACCGCCAGCCCAACTGTATACAGAGCCCCGTGTCCCGAATCGGCCCCCAGCAAGCCCGCACTAGCCGAGGAAGAAGCTATAACACCATTAGTAAGTGTCGCAGAAACGGACTGTACCCCTGAGCTGCTGCTGAGCACGGTCTTGTTGACACTGGCCAAGGGAGAAGGATAGCTGGACGGCGCCCAATCCGCACTCGAGCTCAGGCTCGTGCTGGTGCCAGTGCTCGTAGCAGCCACCACTCCTCCTGTGCTAACCGTGCCCACGCTCGCGCCCGCACTCATGTTCTCCAGAGTCATGCTGCCCACACTTGTAGCCGAAGCACCACTCATAGCACTCCCGGTCCTAACACTGCTCACAGACAACGTACCCGTGCTGCTCCCCGAAGAACCCGATCCCGTCCCCGAGCTGCCACCACCAGAGGTGCCGGTCGAGTCCTGCTGCGCCGCCACGCCCTCGAACGTCGTCAGGTCCGACGACCCGGTCAGCTCCTGGACGTTGGTGTCGGTGCTGTTCAGGTTCGCCTGCGCCAGGGCGATCTCGTTGTTGTCGAGGTCGTAGACGACGTATGCGCTGCGCAGGAACGTGTCGCCGAGCAGGGCAAAGTCGATCTGGCGCGCGCCCTCGCTAGGCAGGGAGTCGCCCGAATTCTGGATGCCGAAGAGGCAGGGGTTGTTCAGGGGTATCTCAGGCGGGATCATGCCGCTCACAGAGCCGAAGGCGTCTATGACGATCTCGTCGGCCGGCACCACGATCGAGACGCTGTCGTTAAAGCGGAAGTTGACCTCCAGGCCCGAGTTGGCGAGGCCGCACTCAACCATGGTCAGCCCCACCGAGCCCAGAGAGCTGTACGTGAAGGCGCCCAGGGCGTCGAACAAGGGTGTCGCGATATCGTCCGGGAAGTACGAGAGCGTGGTCCCAGAGTCGAGGACCGCATCGAGACTGCCGCCCTGCAGGCTCGCGTTGTGAGTCGTCCCGTTAGGGAAGGCGAAGGAGACCGCTGTCATCCCTACTGTGAAACTGGTGAAGTTCTGTGTTTGTGCATCCGGTAGGATGGGGACGACGGTAAGGCCTCCTATGAACTTTTCCGTGTCGACGCCACCGAACAAGATGCTGCCCGTGGAGGACTGGTAGTCGTTCAGGTAGAGAGAGTATGCCTTGGTGGGGATGAAGTCCTGTTGCACCATCTGGTCCACGATGTTCGGGTACTGAGTCTCGGCCGCCTCGTTGGCAGTGAAGCCGATCCCGAGGACTCCTGTTCCAGAAGCGGTCTGGTTGGCAAGGCCCATCTGCAATGATTCGATAACTGTGTCACCGATCTCAAAGTGATCAGTTACGTAGTCTCCAGAGGCTGTGCTACCATCCAAATACTGTATTTGGAAGCCATCAGGCACGACAACCTCGAAGGTGGAGCTTTGAGATGAATCAACTATATGCATGGTCAGCCGCTGGTCGTAAGTGTAAGAATACCAATACGATGACAGACTGCCCAACAAAACATATCTGTGGGCCCATCCATCTCGGTGTAGAGGTCACTGAAGTCATGCGTCTCCAGCGTCTTCTGAAATTCTTCGCCGGGGGGATGGTGATTGAATAATAGACAAACTCACATGTCTGTCCACACGACGTCTGGTAGATAAGTTGCAACCTCGGGCTCTCACACAGATCGGCTCCGGCGGCCACTATGAAGGCATCGCTGCTACCCGTGTCCAGGATCATGTCAATGTCTTGGCCGGGAGTCCCGACGGAGACGCTGGCGTAGTATCCACCGCCGGTGATATTGTTGACCAGAGACTCAGTAAAGGTTGCCCGCCTGCTCAAACGCGGGTGCCGTCTCATGACGGTACCCGGTGAGTTCCTGGCGACCGGTATCCGGAGCACATTTGCTGCTGCTGTCGCCGCCAGCAGCAGCGCGAGGAGCGCGTGTGCTGGGTAGGATCTCATGTTGGGGCCGGTGATGTGAGCGGACGAGGCCGTCTCTCCTGGGAATACTGGAAGCTGTCCTGCTTGTGGTTAATATCGTTAACAACGGCCTGGCCCTGTTCCTCGTGTGGCGTCAGTACGAGAATCTAGCTAATTTGGATGTCTAAATAGCGTTGCACGAGTGACGGTGATGTCTCCGGTTGCCGTAACAGCTCGTCGAGGCACCCCGGGCTGGGTTGGGCCGTGGTGACAACTTGGCAGATCAAGTTGTGTGACGGCGATATCAAGCCGGGCTGGGGAAGGGGGTTGACAGTGGCAAGTGTACAGCAACAACAACAAGTCCACACTTAGACTGGGGGTGGGGTACAACGCAGCAGGAGGAGGTTGAGCATAAGTTACGGGCGAGGACTTTGAATAAAAATAAAGAGCAATGGGGCTCTTCGCATGCCTGTGCCGATACCCATACCCATGCACAGAGTTGCAGCAGCAGGGCAGGCGGAGATCGTCATTGTCGCCGGGTGCCTTGCTGCTGCTGCTGCTGCTGCAGGCTTTCTCGGCAATGGGGCAATGGGCAAAGCGAAAGAGGCGCCGACAAGATGCATGATCGCCAGACTTGTGGTGTGGTTGGTCCAAAGCAGCAGCTGTGTTTGGGTCAAAGCAGGCCTAGCGCCGTGCGGGATTGCGTGGCTGCCCGCCCGCCCCGGCCAGGCCTATCTTACCAACGCCTAAACGGGCGCGGATTTCTGGTTTAACCTCTCTAACCTTTCGCCCAAGACCTTCCCCGACCTCACAACGTTCCTTCACAGACCCAAAGGAGGAAGCCTCTTCGCGTCCATCGTCACGAGCCCGCCACATCAACGGCTGTCCCTAGCCGCGCTGCCCAAGCAAGGCGCCATCGGGTTCTTTGTCGAACTGCCAACAGCTATAGCTTGGATCAGTGGCTCGGGTGCAACTGTCCCCAGACCTTGGCACTGGTCTGGGCGGGAGGCTGGGCGCTGGGCGCTGGGCGCAGTCTTTCTTCATCAGCACCGTGACATCAATGCTAGGCCCGGGCAAGCCGTCATGTTCCATCGTGTCTCTCCGGTGCCTTGTCACCACTGCCAGTCCAGAACTGCTCGTTTCAAAGGGCGTGTTTCGCTCGCGTGCACAAGGTCTCATTCATTAATCTTTCAACGCCCCGAATGTCTAGCTCTCTAAAGACTGCTCGCCTGAGTGTGCCATTGTGGCCCGGCACACGGGCACCCTCGTGTATGTAGCCTGCATCTGGTAATCCAGATCTCTGGTTCTCCACTATAGGCATATGCAGAAGCAATATGCAATATGCAGTGTGCCAAGTCGGGCCCAGGCCCAGGCTGGCATTAGTGATGGATCATGTCGTTTACGTAGGGCTGTCAGCAGCATGTCATCATACTTGGGCTTTGGCTAACTTGCCATCGGAGAAAGTCTCTTGGTGGTGTTTCTTTCTTTTTGCCCTCTTTCCACATTCGATAGATCTTGTCACCGCTGATCTCTGCCCCGTCTAAATCACCGAGTACGAGACCCATTCGGCTCTGGGACATCCTTCTCTTGGGCCTGATGGAGTGCATTCAGCGGAATAGTTCTTTCCGTACATATGTAAACCACCGGAAGTAATCAGTGTAGTCGAAAGCTGGTCGTATGGTACATATATCACATGTACCTTTGAAATTAATTGGGATCCGTCCGACTTGTGGCTTTTTCGATTGGACCAACCACACTGTAAGAAAACGGGATCCGAGTTGTGTAAGTCATTGGCGATCCCACCGGGGAGAGCGCACCCGGCCGCAATCAGTTGGGATTTCATATTACTACCCAATAATTAATTGTTTTTCGGACCTCAAGATTCACTTTATGAGCGAATACGTTTCTATCTCATAATTTTGAAATGAGGTGAATCAAGAAACCAGAACTCGGGACATCACCTGAGGTTGGAGTGGGCCGATTTGTGGTAGACTGACTACACCCATTCAGTAGCTCTCTCCACTCGGTGCATCTCGAGGGGCTATTTTACACGAATTCGAGAAGGCTCAACAGACTCGATATCAGTCAGTACCCAAATCCCAAATCTTCACTCGCCTGTGGAAACCAGGCTTTCTGGTAGTGGTCCTAGTAGTTTCATTAAGTTGCGGTTACAGCCGGCGCCGTCTCCGCGATCGCCCTTGCAGATCGCAAACTTTTCAGGGTTTGAGCCTCAAGGAGTCACCAACTCCCACTTCGTCACATCGCCCAAGGTAACGCGGCTTCCGTCAAATCCTAGGTTCCACACCTCGTATAGGTAACTATCGCATCTTCACCGAAACTGTAGACCCGTGGAGCTGACCAGGCCGCAGATACCATCCTCACTTTGGACACTTGGTGAGACAGACCACTCGTCACGCCAGTCCATCAAGGGACAGCTACCTTTCGCCAATACAAGGAGAGTAAAGCTCAGCCAAAATGACCGACCAAGTCCTCAAGATCGACATCAAGTCGCTGCCGCGCGTCGCATCGGGCAAGGTGCGCGACCTGTTCGACCTCGACGAAAAGACGCTGCTGTTCGTGTCGTCGGACCGCACCTCGGCCTACGACGTCGTCATGGACAACGGCATCCCCGGCCGCGGCGCCATCCTCACCATGATCAGCGCCTTCTGGTTCCGCGTGCTGTCCGAGAGGGTCCCCGGGCTGCGCACCCACTTCGTCACCCTGGACCCGCCCGCGGGGCGCCTGACGCCCGAGGAGGCGGCCCTCGTGCGCGGCCGCAGCATGCAGGTGCGCAAGTTCAAGGTGTTCCCCGTCGAGGCCATCGTGCGCGGCTACATCACGGGGTCGGCATGGGTCGAGTACCAGGAGAGCGGCACCGTGTGCGGGCTCGCCATGCCGGCCGGGCTGCGCCAGTGCGAGGCGTTCCCCCAGGGGCCCATCTACACGCCCTCGACCAAGGCGGAGCTAGGCCAGCACGACGAGAACATCAGCCCGGAGCGCGCGGCCGCCATCATCGGCGACGCGAGGCTCGCCGCCCGCGTCGAGGAGCTGGCGCTGGCCGTGTACAAGGCCGGGAGGGACTACGCCGCCGAGCGGGGGATCCTCATCGCCGACACCAAGTTCGAGTTCGGCCTGGACGAGGAGACGGGCGAGGTCATCCTCATCGACGAGTGCCTCACTCCCGACTCGAGCCGCATGTGGCCCGCAGACAAGTACGAGGTCGGCCGCGACCAGGAGAGCTTCGACAAGCAAATCATCCGCAACTGGCTCACGCGCGAGGGCCTCAAGGGAAAGCAGGGCGTCAAGCTGGCCGACGACGTCAGGGAGGGGACGCTGCAGAAGTACAAGGAGGTCTTCCAGAGGCTCACTGGGAAGTCATTCGAGCAGGCGCTGGCGGAAGAGGTCAACTGAGCGCGATTCAGGGTCTTGGGAAAGGACGGGTCGGGTGGCAGTCACTGGCTCGTGGTTGAAAATTTGTCTTCAAGACTAAAAGGCAGGCAGAGAGTCCAAGGCGTTCTCATATTTGGAAGGATTAAATGTGTTTCGACCCCAAAGTCCGATGGCTTCATTTATTCGTCGCTTCATGACCAACCATCACGGTACTCCCCATACATGCCAGCATGACCAAAGTGCCCGCCAATCGTCCCGTCGTCACAAATCATACTTTCGTCGTCCGCGACAACCTTGCTGCTCGCTGCGGACATTGCAGCCGACATGTACCCCGAGTCGGCCCAGCTCCAGTCCCCACAGCTCTGGCCGAGGTCAAACATCACACCGTCAAACCTTGTTGCATCCTCAAAGAACGGCTGTGGCTGCCTGCTGTACACGTCGATCGGCTGACTGGCGGCCCAGCCGGTGGTGACGGGCGATATTTCGTTGACAGGATCGTCAAAGGATGCCCCCGAGGTTGAGGTCTCGGTAGCCACCAGGTCCTCAGGAGACTCGGATGCCGTGGCCCTCCCCTTCCCCTTCACATCGCTACCGTTGTCCCGTCCCACCTCCACATCCCCGCCCGCTTCGTCCTTCTGGGGAGACCCATCCCCTTGCAACTTCCTGAAGTCCGCAAACAGCCTCTGCTGCATGTCCCTCACGATATCCACAAGCTGGCGCTTGAGGCTTTCCTCAACGGGACTAAGCTCCTGCTCGATGCGCACCTCCAGCTCGCCCCTGACACGCCGCGGCAGCTCCCTGCGGAGGAACTCCTCGTACCGCGCGATGTCTGACTCCTGCGCGGGCGGGCTGGCCGCGCCCCAGGCTGGCGGCAGCTCGAACCACGGCGTGGGCACGCTGTCGGGCGCGTCGGCCGGGAAACATATCCGGAAGACGTCGCGCCACTTGTCTTCCTCCGTCTTGTCCGTGCGTCTCCTGCTCCGCAGCAGCCTCTCCTGCGACGCGTCGATGCCCTCCAGCTCCAGCGCCGCATCGTCGCGCACCGCGCACCGAGCATCCGACCGCGAGTGCAGCTGGAGGAGCTTGTCGCTGGGGAAGACCTCGCGGCACCTGTAGCAGTGGATAGGCAGCATGTGGCGCCGGTAAAGGTGCTCCTTGAGTCTGTGTACTGTCATCCATCCGGGGCCGACGCATTTACTCTGGTCCTTGTACCTGTGGGGGTTCCTCTTGAAAAAGGGGCAGGCAAGCCTCTTCACCTCAGCTTCCTCGCTTTTCGCCTTCTTGGGTTTTGGCGCCTCGTTGTCTTCGTTGTCAGAACCTTCGTTCTCGTCGATGCTGGCGGGCCGTTTGCCCTTATTCGGCGGTCCTTTCTGCTCGTTTGCTCCCTTGCGGCTTGAGCCACCGGCCGTGGCTTTTGTAAGTGGCCGTACAGAGCATCCTGCTCCGCCTCCCGCTTTTCCTTGGCCGCCCCTCACAAGCTCCGCAAAGAAGAACTCCATGAGTCGGTCCAGGAGGAGCCTTTTCTGCTCTTCGCGCGACAGCAGACCCGCAGAAGAGCTGCTGCTACAAGACGTTTTCATCGCCGTCGTCTCGTCAGAATTGGTGTACGATGTATCCGTTGACTCGTCAGCTCGGATAGGGCGACCGAGGGGTGATTTAGAAGCTGGGATCGCGACAGGCTTCGAAGCGCTGCTGGGGCTCAAGGCCTCTTCGTCCAGGATCTTCTGGGTCCGAGGGTCCGGACAGCTCTGGGCCTTCCTGCCGCCCTGTGCGGAGCAGCGGGCGAGCTTGCCTAAGCAGGGCTGGAACTTCCTCGCCGTCGCCATCAGGGCCCAGATGTCGTGTTTGGGGGGGCATACTGGCCCCGGGCCTTGGACGCTCCCGAGCATAGTGGACAAGGCAGATACATGGCTCCAGCACCTCTGTGCAGTGGTCTGCTGTTTAGCAAATTTCGGATCCTCCTGTGCCGGATCCCCATGGTCGTCGCGATCGTGGTTCTCCACCGTTTGAGATTGCCCCCCGGGCGACTCCCACGTTCTGCAAGTCGAGAGGGACGTCTTATTGCTGTTTGCAGCATCGGACCACCATCTCGACTTCCAGCTTGCTTCGCTGGACCTTGGGCTAATGCTCCCAGGGCTCGCATCAAGTCGGCACTGCTCAAAGAGGGACCGTGAGAGAAGCACGTCTGTGCTCTCCACCAGCGATGTGCATAGCCCCAGTCTCCCTGACACAATTGGTGTCATCTTGCCGGGGATTGCCACTGGTGTTGAGGGTTTGTTCCAGACGTCATACTTCAGGTGCTGTCTAGGACTTTCCATGCTGATGTGGTGGGCGTGGGGGTTTCCTTGCAGTGGGCGCATAGTTGTGACTCCTTGGCCTGTTGAAGGAGTGGAAGGCATTGGTGTCCCGGATTTCAGGGGTGTAGGTCCTTCAGTCTTCTGCGTTTGAGGAATGGCATTTGCAGCTGAACGCATGTCTACAAGCAAATACGGATTAGAAGGAATCCCGAAGCGTCAGATGGGTCTGTGGTGGTGACATGGCGGGCTCCACAACCAACCCGAAGGGCGGCTTACCTCCGCTACCTGTACTCCCTGGTGCTGGTGCTGCCTTGCCGTCTCGAGAGGACCATGCCGATCTCGCGGGCAGAGGATAGTCAGCACATGTCTTCTTGGATCGGATGCACTGAGTACAAGCGGGCCTCTTCTCGTCGCATTTGAGTCTTCGTTGCCTACAGCGATAGGTCAGCCTCAATTCGTCTTTAAGGGAGGTCTCATCAGGGAAATCATGGAATCCATGGACTTACTTGCAATTATTGCATCCTGACTTGTTGTTTGGCTTGCTTGTGCGTGCTCGCCGCTGTTTAACTTCAACTGGACTCTCAGTCGCTGCAGTCTTTGGCCGATCGTAGTCTTTCTCGTCGAGGACAGATCCAGGCTGCTCCGTGTACAGGCCGGTCATGTCGTGGAGGTTGGCCATCTTTAATTCTCATACACTGGCCGAGAACTTATTCAGAGCATCGTTGAAGAGCTTACAACCCCAGCCTTTGCAGACGGGATGATATGGGGCCGCGGTTTACTTTTATGTTGTGCCTCAATTGCAAGGCTCGCGGCCCAAATGTCGTTTTGCGCAAATCCGCCCTGTGACCAGGCGCGGCGGCTGTGGGAGGTCATCTCACCCCTCCCCGCAGGCTCAGCTGCGCACCAATGCATGGGCATTGACCAATGGCATCTCAGGGGTTTCAGTCCACCTGTCAGGCCGACATGAATCCAGACTCTTCTCGGGGGAGAGTCCGGGGAAGTATAAAATCAAGTTCTTCGGGTCCCATTGCATGTGAAATGGTTCGATGGGTTGAAGAAATAAAGAAACGGAGAAAATGTCGGCCGATGGCGCAATCATCTCGTCCCGGTTCAGGCGCCAGGCCCCGGCCCCGGCCCCGTTCCGCTGCCGATTGCGCCATCGCCGATGTCCGTCCGTGAACAACATCTGGAGTGAGATCGAATCTCAACATCAGGCCTACCTGCCTTCTTCCTTCTTTCCGCTCTCACCCTCCCTAGCACCAGAGACCCAATACCGGAACAGACAGAATGTCCGCCGTTCCGGATCTAAGTCCAGCCCAAGTCGGCCGCATTGCTCCTCAGAAGCACTTCGACATCGACGGCGCAACAGTCTCGTTCCCACTTGTTCTCACGCCCGGGAACTCTGAGCCCAACACACCGACAGCCACTCTCGCCACTACTGAAGCTGTTGCTGCCTGGATCACGCGAAACCATAAGCAATTGGTCGAGTTAGCAAAGACCCACGGCGCCATCCTGCTCCGCGACTTTTGTCCACCCATCTCCACACCCGCAGACTTCGATGCCGTATGCAAGTCGTTTGGCCTGGATGAATTCCCTTACATAGGCGGGGCAGCACCACGGACGGTGGTGACCGGGTCTGTATTCACTGCGAACGAGTCCCCCGCCGACCAGCTCATTCCCTTCCACCACGAAATGGCCCAGAGCAAGAGCCACCCCGGCGTCTTGTTCTTCTACTGCATGAAACCGCCACCGGAGGGCGGCGAGACGCCCATCGTCCTGTCCAACTTGGTGTACGAGCGGATTAGAGGAGAGTTTCCGCATTTCGTATCAGAGCTGGAGCAGAAGGGCGTTAGGTACGTCAGGGTCCTGCCCGAGGTTGACGACCCCTCGAGTGCGATCGGGAGAGGCTGGAAGTCCACTTTCGCGGTGGACACCAAAGAGGACGCCGAAAGAGTCGGCAGAGAAATGGGTATGGAGCTGGAATGGCTCGAGGGGAACCTGCTCAAGACGACAACTGCCGTCATCCCAGCCACAAAGAAGGACCCGCGCACTGGAAAGACTTCCTGGTTCAACAGCATCGTGGCAGCTTTCACGGGCTGGAAGGACACGCGGAATGACCCGCGCAAGGCGGTGGTGTTCGGGGATGGCAGTCCCCTCGGTGCGGATGTGCTACGAAGATGCCAGGAGATCATGAACGAGCTCGCTGTGGCCTTTGAGTGGAAACGCGGCGATGTCTTGGTGGTCGACAACTGGGTTACGCTACACTCGAGGAACTCGTTCAAGGGAGAACGGGTCATCTATGCAAGTCTGTGGAAGTGATAAAAAGCCTGTTCTGGTTACTCGTTTGCTCCATTGAATGGTGAAATCAGAGCTAGACTATGGGGAGCGTTCCCCACATGAGTGAACGGGGGATTGTCTCGACTATTTGGGCATAGTATGTCAAAGCTTTTGCCAGAAGTAATAATTTGGGGCTGTACTCCTCCAGATACTATATGTGTCCAAATTATGTTCGTCCGAACGATATGTCCGTCTCAAGGCTATGTTCGTCTGAAGGTTATGTCCATCCAATGTTACGATTGACTACTTACGCGAGCATTACTCTAGTATCCACTAACACCCTATATCCTCACACACACTGGATTCTCGCGTGGCTCAACCACGCCTCGCTCCTTTACAAACCAGAATCGTCAGGCCAACCAAGCCACCACACTGTTGACTGGGTCATTTGTCGGACAGTACCTTAAGTTTACAATGGTATTTTGAACGATGTACATACTTTGACTAAGCACACTGAACGTAATTATGCATGCTCAACATGTTCGCAGTATTTAGTCTCGATCATTAACTATATGAAGACTAGATTATGTATTTAGAGACCAATCAAGCCCCTGGGGACCTTTGGTGCGCAGCCCAGGTATCTCATTTCCCTTCTTCCTTCCCCATTGACAGCCGAGTACTGTCAGAGTCTCCACGTGATCCGATACTTGATCACGCGAGGTCGCCCCGAGGATTCTCGTTATCCCAGAAAGACATTTGTGCGTCCCACGCACCGGCGAACTGCTGGTTGTCCGGTGCCGACCCGAGATGCTGTGGAGAGGTGAACTCAGGGGTGTAAGATGACCAAGGCGTCTGTGGCGCGCTGGAGAATGGAGTATCAGAAAGGTTGAATGGAGTGGTCGGGGCCGTGGAAATTTGGCCCGGAGTGGTGCTCAGGCTTGGTAGGAAGCCAGGAGACGGAACTGTCTCCGGGGTGAACTGAGCGCCGAAGAGATTCGCCTCGGGCAGGAAGTGGTTGTTGTTGCCGTAAGCTGGTAGTAGAGGGTTTCCAGTTGGTGCGGTGAAGTTGAAGACCTGATCAGAAGGGTTCTGGGAGAAGAGCTGCTGAGAGTGATCAGGTTGATGAAGAGCAAAGCCCTGTGGTGGACCCTGGGAAGAGACTGAGGTGGTCTCCGGTTGTGCCGAAGGAAAGGCGGTCGCACCGACGGAGGGAGTCCAGCCGTTTACCGGTCCAAAGAATTGAGCAGCATTGTCGAGCTCTGGCGCCAGGTCAACAGTGGGGCGAGAGCTGTTCGCGTTCATCTGTTGGGCGACCTCAGTCTGTTGTGTGAAGCCTTGAGGAGTTGCGAGCATGTTGGATTGTCCCGGAGGGTGACCTGTTGCGGGTTGGGTACCGGCAGCCGCGCGACGAGGTGTGTCGGTGGCAGATCGCTTTGGTTGCTTTCTGGCATTATGCGGGGCCGTCTTTCGAGTCGATCGACGTGCTGGAGTGGCTGGCATAGCAGGCGTGCCTGGCGTGTCTGGAGTGCCGTTCGAGGCCGCCTCGTGGTTGTCCTCGTTGTCCTCCTGGCCCTCTTGCATTTCGCGATCTCGCTTTCTCTTGGCGGCAGCTTCCTCGAGGAGAGTCTGCTTCTTCTTGTTGCCCCGCATGTTGCCCTTCTTCCTCTGGACTTCGTGCTCTGGAGCATTTGCCAGCCTGCAGGTCCAAGAAGGTTCCATCAGGTCTGCTGCGGCCTTCTTCGAGACCTGTCTCAGATGTGTTAGTAACAAAACTAGTATGCAGATTTTGTAGATATTCTGGGGTATACTGACATTGATTGACTCAACGACTGCGTTGAATCGGTCCATGAAGCTATCGAAGTGCTGATACTCAAAGTTGCGATCCCATGTCCACTCTAGTGCGTAGAGGGCACCCAGCTGGGCATCTCGGATTCCAAGCTATAAGTAGAACAGATTTAGTCACAGAAAAATGGGAACTGATTTCAGGAGACATTCTGACTTACCAAAAGACCCCAAGCCAGCATCTCCAGGCGAATGTTGGGCTCATCTCGCATCCGACGCGCAAATCCGCTGTCCCTCATCACAGGCCTACCGTTTGCGTCGCGAATGACCTGCTTGCTTGCGTCTTTCTTGACAGTTCCATCCAAGATGTCTATCTGGTTTCTCATGGCCTCGAAGAGACGGCCAACCAGCTGTTGTTGCTTGGCGGGGTCATTGTCAGGGAAGTTCTTGTCGGGGTCCTGAGAAAGGGGTGCGATCTCGTGGCCCTCCTTTCGCTGCGCCGCAAAGAGAGTCGAAAGAGTGAGGTAGTCGTTGATATCACGAATCTCGCCACGAAAGTCCTCTGAGATGAGGGGATCGTCGAGTCGGGCTTGGAGGGCCTGTTGCTGTTGTGTTGGCTGGCCGGGCTGGCCTTGGGCTGGGACGCTCGCCATGGCGAAGGAAGCCATGATCCTTGACGAGAAGGCACAGAAGTAGTATGTGAGGCAGTGGGGCAGAGAGTCGTAGGAAAAGAAGTCGCAGGAGAAGGTGTAGTAGTAGAAGTCAAAGTAGAGGTCAAAGTACGAGGAGAAGATGACGAAGCAGGTCTTGTCTAGAGGGGAGTGCCTGATGCGTAGAAGATATGTCTTTCGCAAGACGAGAGCTTCAGAAAGACCAAGGTTGAGCGACGAGTCAAGATTGACCGAAAACTCAGGGTTGGTTCAGTTTAGGGAGAGATTTACGATCGAGGAAGAAGCTGGGAAGGCGTTGATAATTCAGGGCGGTCGAAGCCACGGCTGACATAAGATAGATCAGACTAAAAGTGAAGGGACGATAGGAGAACAGGACGGAAGCTATTTCGTTTGCTCGATCACATGCTTGAAGACCAGGGACAGCCTCGTCACTGATAGTGCATTGAGCAGACAGACGGTGGAGGGGCTTATAAGTGTCGCTGTTGTCAGACAAAACGGTTTCCTGATACGGGGAAGTCGACACGAGGTAGCTGACGGCGGGCAACTACTTCACTTCATGATATCCAGGGAATTATTCGGTTTTTCTTTTCGTCGACAGTTGACCTTTTGGGGCTGGACCCGTTTACCTACGACGTGGGTGTATACAGTGAAAACAGTGCCAGGAAGAGCCGGCCGGGATGGCTTCGTGACTCACTTCGACGACGGCCATCAAATGCTATCTACGTTCACACTGCAACCAGAAAGTCACGGTGACCCCGTTTGCAAAAGCCCAGGGCGGGGGGATGTTGTGGGTGTCCCATCGACTTATTACCTAGTCGGCTACTGGCGGTTGATAATGCGCATGGAACCAACCCACTGATGAAGTGGAATGTCTAAGGTTGTCATCAGCTGTCTTGATTGTATGCTGTCTGTAACCTACTCTCTTTTGATGCTCTCTCTTGATACTCTCTTCTGCTTCTTGCCAGCTACCAGGTCTATCTCTTCAGGTCTGTTCTTGGGAGCTGTAGGAGCACTAAGTCGAGCCCCAAGAAGAGTCAAACGGTGGCTGTCCAGCCTGCCAGGTTGCTCGAAGCGCCGTTTTTACAAAGCGCAAACAGACATTCCTTTATGCTGTCCTAGCCAGAAGGTAGGCTTGGTAACCATTCTGAAGCAAGTGTGCCACATAGAGCAGCTTGACAATTCTCTTGGTATATAATAGTTAGAGCACTACAACAGCGGACCATGGTTCATGACAAGATGCTTATCATGGGTGTATGTGTGTCATGTTACGGCACAAGAAAGTCTTTTGCACCAAAACACCACAAAAGAGGGACGTTGTAATGCCGAGAGTATTACCGTGGCTTGCCTATATACGTACTGTAACATGTCATTGGCACGAGAGGAATTGATTGTGCAATATCAACAGTTGCGTAAAGTCCAGGGGCGACCGTATCGATGACTTTTCTTTCCTGTCCAACGTACAGTGCAGTCTTGTTCACAGCCTGGGTACCCACTGTTACGATTAGTACCTCGAGCCAGGGTTGATATTACGTGCGCCGTTGAATTCTTAACCACAGCCGGGAGGGAAGTTCTTGCTTTTTGACGCATGATCAAACAGGGATAAAATGCGCGGTAAGGCTCTGTGTTATGGCTGTCAGCGGGTTATTCAAAGGTAAGGAATGGTTATGAATAGGCCAATACAGTCGATTCGTACATTTCCTGTCTACCATGCTCGTTCGATAATTGGCGCTAGTTCTATTTTTGTGTGTGGTGGAACGACTCCAAAAGCAGCGAGCTGAGTGGTAAAATATCGCCGTGCCTCTCACTGATGGAATTTTGAGCGGCCGGCTTCATGATTCAGCTACTTTACGAGGCGAGGGCTTCAACTTCACCACAGTTGAATCACGGGATAAGAGATCCAATCGCTCGATCTTGGCTTTTACCTGGCACCCACATCAGGCGTCCACGGTTACAAACTGATAAAACTTCGATCGGTGCAAATTCAAGCAGAGCGCGTCACTACATTCAACACTAAAATACGATAGCCAGGGATCAGTAGCTGGTTTGCCTTCTCATATGAATTTTTGGCACTGCATATGCTTTATTATTGACGAGGAGGGCACCTGGGGCGTATCATTCTGGCACTGCAAGGATAAACTACGCGGACCTCACGTTGAACACAGTACGCTCTAACACATGACTGGCCTCGAAGTTTGGAATTTTTCAGGGAATCAGGCCCCTCAAGAGAATGTCTCGCTCTTCTAAACATATCCTACCACGCACAGTGCCATAGATCAGCTTGGCTTGCTGTTCTCACCTGCTAGGTATTTGTCTATCAAACACTTCAAGTCTTCCATCAACTCTTACGGTTATTCCAGGCGTATGACCACAGTGCACAAATTTGGGTTGCACCGAGTACAGCAGGTTCCTGTCCTGAAATTCCTCCGCTGGTTCATCTGGCGATGATCACATCTCCAGATCCCAATCTCCTTCTTTCTATGCTCATAGATTAGGTACATAAATGTTAAGTATAAGTGTGTTGGGTGTGGGCATGCGAATCCGGCCCGGGTGATGTGCTCTAATCACTGCAGCTGTTGCGTGGGTGATGTACTGGTGTACTCTCCGTTTTCGCAGGTGTGATTCTCCGTATCCAAAAAGAAAAAGAAAGCAATACGGGCGTCCAGAAGGGAGCCAAGTACTTGCTCAGAGCGGGCGAGACTGAGTTGACTTGGTTGTCTGCATATCTTTATCAGGCCAAATTTTCATAATTTCCCTTTCTTTGCCTTTTGCCAGACTCCAGAGCTGAGACACCCTCACACATTCTGAGGCAGTGCTACCCCGATCTGTGGTATATCAATTTACTTCTGATAACTAGACACGCCCACAAGAGATTCTCATATAAATCAAGTGTGTAAATTCTTGTGTGGTTTAATGCTGGCGATGTATTCGTGTACTCTCTGTTTTTTGGAGGTGCAAGTCTCTGATTTCTTCCTTTTCTCTCAAAGGCCTTTGGCTTTGTACTGCGAAAGCCAACTAAGCCGTTGACACTACACATCTTCGTTTTTTCCTACATTGAGAATGGGCAAATTCTGCGGCCCTAGCGCTATGCCAGGTCTTGCCATACGTTACCTTGCTGCCTGCTTGCAAGGGGGAAAATATGGCAATTTAATATGCTCTGGCGTCACTTTGAGATACCCAGGATGAGATATAGACTGTCAGATCGCATATGAGTTGTGAGGCCCCTCGCCTTCACACTGTCATCAACTACTTGCTTCATTTCCACTATCAGCATATTTTGGGTATCTTTGCCTCATCTGTTCCATTCCTGCATTCGATTGACTAGGGCAGGGGCGTCAAGTCGAGTGGTGGTTAGCCCTGGGTCGTAATCCTCTCCGTTGCTTGCCGAACATTGAAGTTCCTTGCGCCGTCTCCATTTCCCATGACACCTTGAGCCGTCTGAGTGCCATAACACTTCTCAAAACCGCAATGGATGTCTAAGATGATCCGCAGCCCTTCGACTTGAAGGACATCATCTCAGCACCTCAATGATCGGTTTCTCAGACGGTCTCTCTGACAAGCTTCTTCACCAACTTCCTCTGGGCGTCCACATCCAGACAACCATCATCTGTCTCCTTGAGTGCCCTTCCAACTACCAAGATTGACCTCAAGGCCTCGCTGTTCACCCACACCTTGCCGTTTCTGCCCACCGCGATCTCAAAGCCAAGTCCCATGTTGCCGAGCTCTTCAAGCACCACAACACCCCCATCGGTCGTACTCTTGGGCATCAAAAGCCTCCTTGCAAAGCCCAATGACACAGTGAACAGCATTCCACCGGCTAGGGGACCTAGTCCATCTGCCTTGCCGGTCGCGGGGTTGACGCATTCCAGCTCGGCGTCCATGTGCTTGTTGGCCAGTGATACCCGTGCGTAGACCAGCTGCCCGTTTGCAAGTTGCGGACGTGTCTTTTTGGTGGCCATCTCGAAGGCGAGGACGGGAAGGAGGGCGTTGGAGGTGTGAGGTGTGAGTTGGACGTAGTAGAAGTCGGCAGCGCCGTGGTGGACCTGGCCGATTACGAGGTCACCTTGTGAGGGCACGTACTACGAGAGACCGATGATCAGCTACCATGAATTTAACACTACAGAACATGTACTTACTCTGCCACCATTATATTCAACCCATATTGAATTCTTCCTCCCGTCTGTGACAAGCTGCCCCGCGACAGTGGGCAGGATGGTGCTTGGTGGGATGTGCCGCAGTCCGGGACCCAGTTGCAGTGCTTTCTTGGGATGTGAAGGGATGTGTGAGGGGTCTATTGTGTCCCCCGGAAGGACAACAAGTGCCTCTGCTGAAGACATGTTGCTGGTGCCTGACGTTGCGGATTCAACCCCCAATTGCAAGGTCGATGTATACGATGAAGGAGGGACCATTCCTCAGAAATTCAACTGCCTGCCGGTGACGTTGATTCTTATCGCTATCGGGAAAGGTACGTACCGACCAGGGAGGTGCAGGTGGCAGGGGGGCCCAGACTTGGGTAAGGGACTCGCCAGAATTTCTTAGCAGCCAAAAAAATTCGGTCAGATTCGCAGCTGAAGAGTCCAACCCCACCATCAACTATCGTCTTAACTGCTCAGCCTTGTGGTTCTTTTATACTCGCATCCCCAAGCCGTCTTTGCTGAAAAATTCCCCCCAAATCTTCATTTCACCACCGCCCAGATGAGTGAGAACGGAGTTACTGGGCCCAGCCCCCAGCCGGGCGACCGTGTTGCTATCGGTATCACCTTTGGCAACTCCAACAGCTCTATTGCATACACGATCGACGACAAGGCAGAGGTCATTGCAAATGAAGATGGAGGTGAGTGTGAATGAGCAAGAAGAAGCTGTGGGTTATGCTGACGGCGCCTCTGCAGACCGACAAATCCCCACGATATTATCCTACGTCGACGGCGACGAGTACTATGGCGGTCAAGCAAAGAGCTTCCTGGTCAGGAACCCCGACAACACTGTCGCATACTTCAAGGACTTCCTAGGAAAAGACTTCAAGTCCATCGACCCAACCCACAACCACGCTTCCTCCCACCCCCAAGAATCCAGCAGCACCATCGCTTTCGAGGTTAAGGACAAGGAAGGCGAGGAGGCACCGTCTAAAGTGACCGTCTCCGAGGTCACGACCCGCTACCTGCGC
Organism: Diaporthe sp. P3_1W; assembly: GCA_037177825.1. Taxonomy (NCBI): domain Eukaryota; kingdom Fungi; phylum Ascomycota; class Sordariomycetes; order Diaporthales; family Diaporthaceae; genus Diaporthe; species Diaporthe sp. P3_1W. The sequence goes on from JBAFXB010000001.1 coordinate 8,874,058, forward strand.
CGCCTCATCGGCTCTGCCTCCGACTATCTCGGCAAGAAGGTGACCTCCGCTGTCGTCACCGTGCCCACCAACTTCACAGATGCCCAGAAGGCCGCCTTCGTCAAGGCCGCCAACGACGCCGACCTCGAGGTCCTGCAGCTTATCTCCGAGCCTGTCGCATCCGTCCTCGCCTACGACGGTCGCCCCGACGCTCCTGAGGTCACCGACAAAATTGTTGTGGTGGCAGACCTGGGCGGCACTCGCTCCGACGTTACGGTTGTCGCGAGCCGCGGGGGCATGTACACTATCCTAGCTACTGCCCATGACTACGAGTTTGCTGGGTTTGCGCTGGACAAGGTCCTTATGGATCACTTCGCAAAGGAGTTCATCAAGAAGCACAAGAAGGACCCGCGGGAGAACGCCCGGTCGCTGGCCAAGCTCAAGTACGAGGCCGAGGCCACCAAGAAGGCACTGAGTCTGGGAACCAACGCAAGCTTCAGCGTCGAGTCGCTGGTGGACGGATTCGACTTCGCCTCCACCATCAACAGGCTGCGTTACGAGATGGTCGCCCGATCCGTCTTTGAGGGCTTCAACCGTCTCGTCGAGGGCGCAGTCAAGAAGGCCGGCCTGGACGTCCTGGACGTCGACGAGATCATCCTGTCCGGCGGCACGGCGCACACACCCCGCATCGCCGCGAACCTGAGCAGCATCTTCCCGGAATCAACAACGGTCCTCGCCCCCTCCACCACCCCGACAGCCATCAACCCCTCCGAGCTGCAGGCCCGCGGCGCCGCGCTGCAAGCCTCCCTGATCCAGGAGTTCGAGACCGAGGACGTGCAGCAGAGCACCCACGCCGCTGTGACCACCGTCGCGCACGTCACCAACGCCATCGGCGTCGTCGCCCTGTCCGAGGACGGGTCCGAGGAGGTCTTCACGCCCGTGATCGCGCCCGAGACGGCTGTGCCAGCGCGGAGGACCGTGCACGTGATCGCGCCCAAGGACGGCGGCGACGTGCTCGTCAAGATCGCCGAGGGCAACACGCACATCCACGTCACCAAGCCGGAGCCCAAGGCCAAGGAGAACGGCGAGGACAAGAAGGACGCGGATGACGAGGACAACAGCGATTCTGATGACGATGAGGACGAGGACGACGAGAAGCGCGAGAAGGTGTGGAAGATCGGGTCCACGCTCGCCGAGGCGGCCATCCGCGGCGTCAAGAAGGGCGGCAAGGTCGAAGTCACGATAAGTGTGCTCGCGGACCTGAGTGTTACGATCCAGACTAGGGAGGTCGGCGCGAAGGGTGGCGTGAGGGGAACACTGTCCGCCTAAGGACGTTGCAGGAGAGCGATACGAAGAAAGGGGGAAAAGAAAGCAGGGCAGTCGGCTCCTCCCGATGACCGCATCGGCACCAAGTACTGGATGGATGCCCATATAGACTTTAGCCCCGAGACGAGGTTTATGATGAGCGAGAACCCCGCGCGGAGAGCTTGCATGTACGTATAGGCACATTAGAGGACTCGGTTGAATAAACGGTTAGATCTTAGCAAAGATAGGAGTATACTTCTGGCTTTGAGTGTTTGGCACATGCAGGTATGACGCGGCAGATTCTGTATAATTTTGACAGCCGACTCCAGGCATTTATCGTCCCATCAGTCCAGATTGTTGGGCAGATACGGACACACGGACACACGATTTACTCGAAGATCAAGACTTGATACCCAGGTGCCACATGTCAATGTGACAATTATGTTCTTTAATTCCTTTTTGTTCGCTTCGTAGTCTCAGTAAAGCACGGCACATGTGCTGTTTCCATCTGCCTAGTGCCCTTCACTCGCTTGATTTCCAGTGATAGTTTTACTGTAATCTGAGACACGTCGCAAGGGACAATTTCTCCTCTTTTCGCCATGTTCAGTTCCCATGCTCGTACAACAAGGTCCCACTGTCGTGCACTACCAACAGCGGGACGAGCGTGAAACATTTGGGTTCGAGAGCTGCACCAGCTGAATCGGATGCTCGTTGCCCCACGGCAAACCTGATCCAGCTCAAGCCGTGAATCCCGACAAAACACATATTGCTTGTTGGCATGCTGAAACATGACCACCATCCTGTATCATCCGGAGGATGCCAGTGAGGAGCAGTCACAACTGTTTCTGGAGAGCTTCGAGGGCTGGCGACGGCGCCGCCGCCGTGTCACTCCTAGAGAGGGCCCGCTTTGCGTGCCATTGGGACGGCCGCCCCTTTGCCTCTCCAGCAGGACAGCGAGCCAGGAATAGGCCTAGCCAGTGTAGGATCCCCGGAAATGGCTGGCGACTGCTAGATACCCAGTGCGCAGCATTTCTTCAGGAGTTTCGCAACGCCTGGATTGAATCTGGCTCCACAGAGCCAAGACGTATAATATGGCGACTATGACTGTGGATGGTCGTAAAGTTGTGTTGCGGGCCATCCCCTGCTTATCCTGTCATAACGGCATCCTCTTCCACCGGCTCGGGAGGATTGGGCTGTTGATGCTTATTTTGCATGTGTCTTCGCCAATTATCCTTTCTCGGAAATGACTTCCCACCTCCTTGTTTTGAGTAAGCGCACCCGGTCACCGTGCAGTGGTATTTTCGTGTCTTGTTATGCTTGTCGTTGATGTGCCGGTCGAGATGTGTTTTCGTGCCGAAGCGTTTGTCACATTGCGGGCATTGGTGCGGTCGTTCGTGGTAACGTTTGTGGTGACTGTGGTTAATAGTAAGCATACGGACACGAGTTGAACCGCAGGGTCATTGATAGGGAGGGCATACTTCAACTTATGCACCTGGTCAAACTTGCTTCCACAAATCTCACATGCGAATGACGTGGGCTTGGGCGACGATGAAGTCCTGTCTTCCGATGTAGAGCCTTGCGACTGGCCGCTGATGGTCGTTTCCAAGTATTCTTCGCATCTGTTAGTAAACAGCAGCGACGTCCTTGATTCCCTTGGTACATTACCTGTGGTCGGTTCAAATGAACTTGAGGGGCGGTTTGACATTGATGATCGTGGCGAGGGAGAGGCGGTATAGTTTGACCCCGTGAAGCGTGTCTCGGGAGAGGTATGGTTTGAAGGGGATGGACCGTATGTGTATTGGTCGAATCCAGGCGACGAGGTGTCGGAGATGTCTGTTATGACTTGCTCATCGGTTGGGGGCACAGCTTGCCCGTTGGTGGTCACGTCCATCTGCGTCGGGTGTCGCACAACGGCTTGAAAATGTGGACGATCAGGTTGGGTTGGAGGCTGTTCGACCTGGGCTTGCTGTGGAGGTGGTGACTGAGATGGCGAGTAGTATTCGGCTTGTGAAGGAGGGGACGGTTCGGATGGGGGAGGTGTATTATCAAGTTGAGGTGGAGGCGAATTTTCAAGTTTCCAAAGTTCCGTATCTACCCAGGCAGCCTGTTCGGCGGCAGTCGTCGGTTTCATCATATCCATCGGGTTGACTGTGCCAGGCGCAGGGCGGTATGGGCTGGGTGGAGGCTCAAACCGCTTTGGGCTGGGGTCGAAGGGGAGGCCTCTGCCGGGTGGCGGAGACAGGGTGTCACTTTGGGCCTCCAGTGACCTTGCCCGCTCGCCCTCTTCACTGCTCAACTCTTCCAGCTTAACTTGAGGCGAGGTGGGACTCGGCGGGGCCCCGGCAGCATTGAATGGACTTCCAAGTTGTTTTTTCCCAGGCTGTGGCATGAGCGATTCCACTATCGAAGCCCCTGGCATCCCAATCAGATGGATGAATTCTGAGCCAGGGCCAGGCGTCGGCAGCTTGTTCTCTTCCGGCGGCGACAGAGGTGCGACAGCTCCCGCGTAGTAGTCTGATGCCGCCTGGGTGTAATACTCGTCGGCTGCTCCTCCTCCAGGGGGTTTGTCGTCGCGCAAATACGGTACAGCGGGCGTGTCTTCAGTGCGGTCACCGTCGAGTTCCATATCAGATAACCTGGTTCCCGTGCCACGAGAATCGCTCCCGCTTGATCTCGTGCTTCCCCGGGGGAAGACTTTGGAACTTAGTTTGCGAAAGACGCCTCCCTTCGTCGACTGTGACCCGTGTAGGCTGCCCGTAGCTGATCGTGACAGAGACTCGGGCTCCGTGGTCAAAGTCCCAAAAGTTCCACTTCGGTCTGGCTGTCGCTCTGGCGGGGGTGTAAATGGCCCCTGAGCAACGGCCGGAGAGGCGTTTCGGCTGGCAGCCGCGACTGCGTCGGCCAGGGAGGGCACGCTGGGAGCGGGGGAGCATGAGAGCATCGTCGAGTGGCGGGCAACGGTAGGCGGTGGAGGGGGCGCATGATGATATACGATTCCATCTGGGCCGTATTCTTTACCAATTTGTGAGTCGCGATCGGACAAGGTGCCCGCCGTGGAGGCTATACGGCCTTGGGAGAGTCGGTTGGCGGGATACTGGGAGAAAGTCTGGGAGACTGGTCGTGAACGCATTGGGGCGACGCCCATCCCGGGTCGCAGAGCATCTTGCTGTTGGCGTCTTTGCAGCCGTCGTTTTCTCCTTGATTTTAATATGAATGGCAGACTACAAACGAGCATGAGGATGATGGCGGCAACAGCACCGACGGTAGCACCGGCGATGGTGCCAGGCGACGCGTCGCGAGCCATGATGACATGGTCGCGGGTGATTGGCGCCGGCGACATGTCAGGAGAGGGCGATGGTGAAGCTGAAAGTCGATGTCGATCTCCTGAGGCCTGGATGAGTGCTGAAGGCGCCAAGAGAGAAGTGAATCAATGTCTCTGGCAAGTGAGGCTGATTGGCCGGGGGTGGCGCAGCTATGAGGCCGAGAGACGGGACGGGGTGAGATGAAGTTGAAGTCGATCCTCAGGGCCCAGCTCGGAAGAGGAATGAGGCTGAACGACGACGAAGACGACAAGACGATGCCGTCAACGGTACCGACTGCCAATGGGGTTTAGGCCCTCATAACCCGAGTCGACGGTGGCTGGCAGGACCAGACTGCTTCTCGTCGTTGGTCGTCGTCTCGGCCGGGGCACAGCAGCGGCGGGACGGCTGCAAAAGCTGATAGGGTTGTCACTGGGTGAGGGTGGAGGATGCAAGAGGTGTGGTTCGGTGTGTTCGGCCCCTCATGGTCAGAGGGTCGATGACGGATGAAAGTTGCAAGAGGGTGGAAGCAGGATGTGAGGCGAAGGTGAACCGAACCAAAGAGGGAGAGATGGGACGAGGTGAGATTGGGTCGGCCGGCCGGTCAGTCGGTCAATTGGACTGGGCTGGATTGGATTGGCTTCACAGGCGGTGGGCGGGTGGGCAATCGGGGTGCCGGACAGCTGGGATCCAGCGATGGGTGGCCCTGGTGCTTGTGCTGCAGCCCGGTGCAGGAAGGGCAGGGCAGGCCAGTGCCAACGCCAGTGTGCAGCAAAGCAAGTGTGCTACGCTTCTGACGCTGGGCTCTCGTGGTGGGTTCAGCCTCAGGGCGGGCGAATGAGTAGCTGTATCCCTAGGCGGTGCTTATTTTAGGTGGCCGGGTGGATAGTTGTAGCGTGGATGGGCACAAGCGAGAGGATGAGCGGAGCTGGGCGAGCCTGGGTAGAGGGGTGGATTTTGAGGCGTTTGTTTGAGGAGTCGGGGAGGTGCCGCAGCGACAATTATTATGTCCCACGATCGACGATGGTGATCTTGGTTGGGACCCGGAAACGAAACCTTGGAAGGCAGCGGTGCAGCAGCAGAGCATGCGTCCACTGCTGCTGCTGCTGCTGCTGCTGCTGCGGTCGGTGTTGGTGTGAGGTAACCTGGTCTGTGCCACAGCACCGCTTCTGGACGGCAGGACCGCACCACTGCGCGACTTGCTGCACGATGGACTGGTGTGAGGACGCATCGACGAGGTTGGCATCTCCCTGTGGGGCGGGCCCTGGCAGGGAAGGCAGGAGGAAAGGGGCCAGGTAGAGTTGGTCCCGCCATTGGCTGCTGGCCACTCACACCCGGATGCCTCCTTCCCCCAACCCCACTCGGGCACTTTCTGAGTTTGACGGCTTCCCTACACCACAGCTGACCACAGCTGGTCCCTCTCGACATTCACTTCCCAATCAGTCTTTCTCTCACCGCGATATCGCCGGATGCCAGTAGCTCGCCAGTTCGCAAGCCAACCGCAATGTGACGTTCCAATGCTGCGCAAAGTGATACCAGATCAATGCCTCAGCACCGAAGCCTCCAGTGAGGAATTTTCACTCGGCTTTGTCCGAGGCCTTGGTCCTCGAAAGATACTCGACGATCGTTCCCAAGCACGGCGCAATGGATCTAAGGCCAATCCCAATGGGCCACGCCCTCAGATTCGCAGCGACTCGACCCATCTGTCATCTCGGCAAACGACAGCAGGGCTCAGTATGCAGTACAAGGCACATAGCTACAGCTCACAGTACATATCTAGCACAGTAGCACTTCCGAGCCCGTCTCCTCCCATGAGCCGTCCGCCGCTCGCCCCGAGTCACTCCATGCGATGACGACTCAATGACAAGGTCCCATTCAAATCCATCCCACTGCCACAGCGCAGCTCGCAGAAATCTCCATCCCCACGGGGACTGCCCGACCTGCTAAGCCACGGCGCCTCAACATCTCCATTATGATGCTGTCTATTGCCACAGGCATACAATCACTCAACTGCATCGTAGCAAGTACAGCGTAAAATCAATTATTGGGATCAAATTATTTTTTTTTACCATGACACAACATAGGCTGCTATATTTCCTGTCTTTGCCAAGCTTCCCCGTCCCAGGACTGTTCGAGATCTCACCCAGTTCACTGCCCACAACGCGACCTTGGTCTAGTGTGGCGGTTGAAGCCCACGAAATGCCTCTGTTCGACGTACCTCCCGACTCTTCCCAGGATACCCCCTCATGTGTCTATCGTCTGTCCGATGTGTGCTGGGCCAACTGCGGAACGTACTTCATAGAGCCGACTTCTTCGAGAGTTTTGTGTTGCAATCTCGACTTCTCAGAAGTCAGGACCAATTGAAACGCACAGCCCCGTGGTTCCTGTTAATCCGAGGAGTCTATTCTGATATAGTTCCACCCCATCCTCGGCCTACCCCTGTTTTGGATAGAAGCCGCCGACCTGGGCGCGGGAAGCTTATAATGGCGGAAACTTTCGGCACAGCCACCAAAGGTCGGGCACGTGGGCGGCTGTCCGCACCACGTCCGAGAAGCCGCAGTCCGTCTGCCAACCGGTATCCCCGACGACATCGTCATCGCTTCGAGGACTCGACGCCTGCGGCCTCCAATAGAGGCAACCTGACAACAACCAACTTCTTCCTTGTGTGTAGTTCGCGAGTTGCACGATCCTTTCGTTGGGTAAATCACCCGGATTCAGGTCTCTTCTCACGTGATGTCTCATGGGTCAGCCTCCTCGGAGGATGACTTGGTTGTCTGATCCATGTTCTGGTCTTGGCCGAGAACGCCGTCTCCATTCTCGTCTATCAACCAGATCTTCTCGCCGAGGTTACTAACAAAGTATAGAGCGTCAGTCCGCCTACTTTGGTACATCCTGGAGTATACTCCCACTCCCCGCAGGCGCTGTTTATTCAGATCCTTCTTCGATATCCATCTTATTCCCTGGCAATTTGCGCTTGGGTTGTCCGGTCCATCTGCTTCGTTGTCCTCATCTAAGGTGTTTGCATCGTTCGATTCATCTGACTCCTCTAGCTCGTCATCTTCATCTGCTCCGCCGGCATCTGCAGCGCCGACTGGGGGATTGATTGCCACCCCTGCAGTAGAAACCGGGCCGTCTGGAGAAAGTGCGTCCGAGTCGCTCACGTCAAGCCGGGGGCTCTGCCTGGGAAGGTCGAGGGAATCTTGGTCCTGTTCGCGACCGCCGTTCCCGTTCAGGTGTTGGGTGATGATTGGTGATGGGGCCCGACCCCCCATTCCGTTGGCTTCTTCCAGCTCGTTTCGGTGTTCCCATTCTCTCCTGCGGCCCACCTCTTCTGAGGCGTTCTGCTCTCTTCGGCGTTTCCTCTGCAGTCGTCGCCACGAGTGCGGCACTATAGGGTCCGACTCACTTTCCGACGACATTCTTTGATGTGGGCAATTCAACCGAGGACTGGATATTAATGTTCACGTCGGTATGTTCCTTGCTCCGAGTCGGTTTAAATTAAAGGCCAGAAATCAGGAAGGCAGTTCACAGTATTGGGTTTTCAAGTGAGTGTGAGTGTGTTGGGTCTTGAAGAGGCTCGTGCCGAAGCATGGCCGGAGGGCAACCAGAGAGGCGTTGGGGGGCGGGGGGTTCGTATAATCGCCCAAAACGAATTTCCTAGACAGGAAGTATCGCAACTTATCGTCAGGCCCACCAGACCGTCTCCCAAGTCTGGTCACAAGTTCCTGCGCTAACACGGCGCACACTTCTTTACTCGCCACAAGCACTGGCTGGTAGTGCGTGCCCATTGCATGCCCTGGAGTTGATATTGGACTAGGGCACGGCTAAGTGGTGTTCGGACATGTGTCATGAGGGTTTAGCCCCTGGCACGGCGTTGCCTCATGCCACAATGCAGCGGGTGTATCTCTTGGACAACCGGTTTCCATCACGCACTACGTCTAACGGGCACGAGACCCGGCTGCATCGCCTACGAGCTACTGAGACCCGTTACCCGGCGGATCCTCGCCTAGGGGATGTTTGCCTGTTTAATAACTTAACAGGCGACGTGATTCTAAGGTTGTGCGCAGGCACAGCAGGGACCGCTCGCGTGCGGGCGTCGGAGTCGTGTGCTTGCTTCGTTGCCATTTAAGACGGAAACTTCATTGGTGATGTGTGAACATTCGCGGTATTGGTCTTTTTGGGGTTTTTTTTTATGGTGGTTTTTTTTTTCTTTCCTGTACGAAGCACTTAAAAATGAGGGAAAGCAGAGGGATGACTTTGTCTTCACTTGGTGCTTCCCGTGGCGGGCGCTTGCTAGTCTCAGTGGCAGGCGTCGTCTGGATATCTTGTCAACCCAGTGTAGCCGATACCGTCAACCCCGTGTACTTTGCTGCGCTTTTGGATGGGTTTAGAGGAGGGGGTGCCAGTGGCAGGGCGAATGGGGGGTGGGCCGAGCATATGACAGATTCCTTACACCGTAGAATGGAGCGGTCCAGTGATGGCGGGCTCGAATTGGATCAAGAGGGAATAATGTGAGCACATGACACGGTCTCACGGTCGACCGCAGTCTACGAGGCAGGAGCAGGGAGGCTGGTGGTCTTGTTGACCAATTATGATCAACCTGATTAGTTGATACCTAGGTAGTAAGACATGCCAGTTGGTGATCTTGTGCGCCTATCCCCCGAGAGTGTAAAAATTCACATTCTAACAAGACTTGCAATGCCATGCATTTTTTGCTTTTTTGCTTTCGACAATACCATGCGAAGGTGCTCAGTATATTCCCGCCACTGAGGAGCGCTACAGTACCTTAGTGGCAGTTTCCGTTCTGGCCGTCCCTGCCTCTCCCAACGAGCTGGGGCTTGTGTCTCGCCCGATGTGACGAGACTTGACCCTGCGACCATCCCCTGACCTGCGCGCGCCCAATTATGGCTGAACACCAGCCTTGGCCAGCAGGGTCTGACCCGCGGCCAGGTTCGCCATCTGGTAGGCCTTGGACTCGGGCGGGAAGGTGCCGTTGGCGGCCCAGAGGTCGATGAGGGGCTGCATGGGCTCGAGCTCGTGGGGCCGCAGCAGGTCGAGGTTGGTGGCGGTCAGCAGGAAGTGGGAGAAGCAGCTGTTGAGCTGCTTCTCCAGGTTGAGGTGGTAGAAGGGCTCGATGAAGTGGGCGTGGTACAGGTGTGCGTAGACGCGGAACATCTGCAGGAAGATGGTCTGGCAGATGGACAGGAACTCCTTGGGGAACCCGCTGCGGCGGCCCACCCAGTCCTCGCCGTCGCCGCTGATGCTGGACAGCGAGGGGGAGGAGCCAAGGGCCGGGTTCAGCGCGTACGAGACCCCCGCCGGGTCCGTGGGGAACACCTTTGTGTTGTCGATCTTGCCCGATATCCACCGCTGCATGAGGGTCATGTACTCGAAGGCGGGCAGCTCGATGGGCTCGTAGCGGCTGTTTAGCCATGTGTACGAGTGGTTGCTGGTGAGGATTAGCCGGTGGGCACTCATATGACAGCCGCAGTCTGGTGGCGGGCCGGCAAGCTTGCTGGCTTCGCATGAGACCGTGCGAGGTGTGGACTTACGGGCCGGCAGTCATCTTGGGGCACGTGGTGGCGTTGCAGATGTTGGAGCCGTTCTCCTCCTTCTCGTATATGACACGGACAAAGTGCCACAGGTTGCGGTAGTGCTCTACACACTGGTGGGCAATCCACTCGCCCTGTTCGACCGTCTTGGGCCGGGCGCTGAGGGTCATGAAGTTGCCCTTGACGATGTGCTTGGCATAGGCCGGGTTGACCCAGGGCGGGAGTGGGTGGGGCAGGTGGTAAGCTTTGAGGGCCTCATCGCCGTTGGAGCTTGAGGCCATCGTGGCGCCGACAGACTTGGAGAGGGAGTCTGACGGGGGCAGCGGCGGCAGGACGCTGTCTAGGGTGCGTCCTCTCTGCTGCTGCTGCTCCTGTGTGGGAGACGGTACTGCAGGAATGGCCTCCTTTGGGGTCCCGGGGCGGCCAGCGTTCTTTGATGGTCCTCGTGACTTGCTTCGTGACCGTCTATGAGGGATAATTAGTGACGGATATGCAAGTGGTGAGTGATGCAAGCGTATGTATGAGCAAGTGCCAGGGGGTTGAGAAGGACGGGACGGGGTTCTTCTAGTCGCCTCGAGTAGCGGACAAAAGATATGATGGGCACGAATCTGGTGGACACGCACGTGGCGGCAGACTAGGCCTATGGAGCGCAACAAGCGCCAAGACAAGGACAGGGCAGGACAGGGCAGGACAGGGCAGGGCAGGGCAGGGCATAGCATTATGGCACAGGGTGTATGGCGTAGCATGCATGCTCGTGACAGGTGCCGGCGGTGACCTCTGATGCTAGGCGAGGTCTGACGGCACCGAGGCTTGGGCGCGGTCCGGCACGGCTGCATCTGCATCTGCATCTCTGTGTGTGTATGTGTATGTGTATGTGTATGTGTCCACGTCCAGTCTTTGGGACTGCTCCTTCCACAGGTGAACACATATGGATTGCATAGATACGGTGGCAGGGCAGGGCAGGGCAGGGCGGAGCAGGAGAGGAGGGTGCCAGGCGGTCAAGGACAGACTCACAGTCCAGAGAGGAAACTTGACATATTCTGGAGGGGCAAAGTACCTGTTGTGTCTTGTCCCAGTTAACGGTGGTGAGGGCGATGGCGAGGGCGGTCGAGAAGCTTGAGAGCTTGCAGAGCTGTCTGTCAGCCACGGGGGTTCCTGGGTAGGGTAAGGGCAGGGTGTTTGCATAAACCGTCGTCGGCGTCTCGAGACAGACAGACAGACGTTGACACGTCCACCGGGGAGATCATCAATGCCAGGCCTCGCCGCTACGGACAAACGGTCGCAGAAGCAGAGACAGTCGGGGCCCAGCGGCAGCATCCCTGATCTCAGGGGCTTGCGGCTCCACGCCCGCTCCACCAGCCCCAACCGAGAGCTCCCCTCCTCGAGCCCTCCTGCCACGGGCCTGCCACGGGCCTGCCACGGGCCTGCCAGACGTCCAGACAGGACTGACAGGGTACCTAGGTATGCGTGCGCTAGCCTGAGTCGAAACCTTGGAACCTTGGGCCGTTGGGCCAGAGAAGCTTGGGAAACGTCAATCGCGGGGTTAGCCGCCTCAAGTGCCACTCGGGCACCCCTACCTGACCTCGGAAGCTATCATTGAAACAATGTGGGGATTTGATCCTCTACTCCCGCACCAAGCTGCCCAAGGTCGGTCACATCTGCTAAGCATTTGCTCGCCGACATGCCAACTCACGCTCCGACGATATTTTGACCTCGGCATATCTGTCCACTGGTCAAAGAGCTCTAGGTTGAACCACGTCACCGTTAGACGTCATGCCTTCACATGCCCTCGTACGAATATCTGTATCTTGACTGGTGAGGAGCAGAAAGACAGACAGCTCCAGTGCAACCACAAATCGCGAGTTTGAGATCTACTAGCGCGTTGCTGGACGACGGGCCACCCAGATGCAATATCCGCAGGAACCACCAAGCACGCCCAATTGCTGCAAGTGGGTCTGGGAACCGATATAAACTTAATATATATCATCTCTTTTGGCCCAGCCGAAGCACCACTCTCGTCTCGTCTAGTTTCATCTATCCAGCCTCACAATTTCCGTATGAGTTTCGAACCAGAGCAGACCGGCTCTGCTATTCTGGTGGTTTTTTTTTGGTGCATAGAAGTCGAACTTGGTGAGGTTCGCACTCCTGAAGTGCTTCTTGCTCGACTAGTTGTCTGAATGACTTGACTTTTGACGGAGTCCAAGTTGGCAGGCACCAGGTTACAGCATCTCCAATTCGGCCACCAGATACTTGCTATTTGGTTTGATACTCGCACCGAACGCGCACTTCCCAAGTTTCGTTCTCTTGTCCGTCCTCGATCCCCTCAGGGATGTCCCTAGAGGAGCTTCGGAGTATGCACAGGCGTTGTGGCAGATTTTCGAGTCTTGTCCACCAAAATCTCCTTGCCCGTTGGATAGACATGTGTCAGACCGCGGGACTAGCCGCCGTCAGTTAAAATTGGCGTCCACACTACTAGAAAGCTTAAAAGCCAGATCTGCGCACCATAGAAGATCTCTGCACCTAGACCTTTGCGTTCATGGTCTTTCTTACCGTCCTAGGCATCGGTCGTCTTAATGGCCCAACCAGATTCTCACCAGATGACAATCTTTGCATTGGCCCCAGGAAACAGTCTTAAAAGCACTCTCGAGCCTACTTGCAACCATAGACCATGTGCAATAGGGCATCTTCGGTCAAAGTGGGCGCAATAACTGCGAAGGATCTGTCAGGTTTGGGCAGGATTCTCTCATTCAGATGTGCGGTTGATCAGCAAGACCAGGGTAGAGGCGCTATCAACAGGAGGGTGTTGACACCCACAGCCTTGCTGACCACCCACCCAAGCACACACCACCCCCAGACATCATATAATCAATTCAAGACTAGAACAACTCCTGACAATAGGAGATCGACTTCGACTTCAATAATCTAGCCATCGGTATCTGAAATTCATCGTAGCTATCGCTTCAACGTCAATATATCTCTGTCTCCGTGTATTTCCTTGAGTCGCAGTCCTCGCCTCATAACAACAGTCCAGGATCACCTACAGTGGCAGCAAAACCTTCACCTATGCTTACTCAGTGCAGGAAGGAGGCCTATTATACCTCAGCATAAACGCCCGTGGCTTGCAGGATCGGGAGCCTCACCCATACCAGTGATCACAACAGGGTGGTGTGGTGGGGGACTCAGCTTTTGGCTGAGATTGGGATAGTCAGCAGCCTCGTCAAGACAGACGCGGAGAATAAAGTCGCCGCACAAGACACCCATCCTCGGCTATGATTTTTTTTCAAATCCCTACGCTGGTTGCTCTTGAAATTCATTCTCGGCATGCAGACCTAATTATTTGCAAACTCTGCTTACCATTTGGGGGCCACGCTCTCTCCATTTCTACAACTGCCGAAGAGGTTTAAGCCCATACATGGCGTTAAATCCGGGGCATCTTGAGGTGCCTCAAAGGTCTGACACGCTCCTAATCGACAACAGACGTAGAGCCCATCGAGTTTATCGGAAACTTGATCGTAGGGACCGATTCAACCCTTTCAGGCATATTGCTTGGTACAAGCCGTCAAAGGACCTCAAACCAATTTGTTTGTCCTTCCCCATTATAATACAACCGAAACTGTTGAGCTAACGACAACAGCCAAAACAGCCAAGACAACCAGTCTTTTTGGGTTCCGATACGCACGCTTGAAAACCAGGGAGGCACCGGAGGAACCGTTTACAGTCGCGAACCAGATCCAGAGGACTTTCCTCACATCATGGATCAACATCCTGCTCGTGTGTGTGCCAGCTGGAGTGGTCCTTTCCAAGATCAGGGGCGGTACTCCTGAAACATTCACGCTGAACTACATCGCTCAAATTCCGCTCTGGTTTCTGTGCGATTACTCTCTGGAAGAGCTGGAGAAGTACATCGGTGTCAGGGCCACAGACATACTGGATATATTCACTACCAATACTGTACAAATCATCTCCAGCGTCCTCTTGCTGCTTGATGGCAAGGTAGACCTACTGCAGACATCGCTGATAGGCGGGATTCTGAGCAACATCTTGGTGCTCCTCGGCTTGAGCATATCATTCGGAGGGGCAACGAACATCGATCAACGTCAGCAGGAGTTCAACCGGACCGGTGCCCAGGGGTCCTCGAGTCTTCTTTCCATCGCCGCGACTAGCCTCCTCATACCCACGGCGGTGAAATTGTTGGACCAGACATCGAAAGAGAACCTGGTTCGACAGTCCCGAGGAGTGTCAGTTGTCCTTCTGTTTGTATATTTCACATACTCGATCTGTCAGATGTGGACACACAAAGTGGAGTACGGTGCATCAGGGAAATCAAACGTCACCGTGTCGGCCATACAATCTGCTACTGCCAGTGGTGTATCGATCGGAGGGCGGCCGCTAGGGGAGATGACATCTCCAAGAACTCTGGGGATTCCTTCACCAACTCGCAAAGATGGGCCCTCCCCGCGATCCGTCTCCTTCATCAACTCGCCCCGGCCCCTCTCGCACCAGAGTGTCGCCGCCGCTGGCGGAGACGGAGACGAAGATGGAGACGATGACGAGATCCATGGGCCTCAGCTAGACCTCCCGGTGGCGGCGGCCCTGTTCGCCGCCTCCATCGTGTTGCTCTACTTCTGCATCGACGCAACAGTGAACAGCATCTCGGCCCTGACGGAGCAGACCTCGCTGACTGATACCTTCGTGGGGCTCATCCTGCTGCCAATCCCCAACTGCGATTTCGCGCCCATCTCGCTCGCTGTCGATGACCAGCTCGAGCAGACAATGAAGTACACGGTCGGCCGCTCCATCCAGACCGCGCTGCTGGTCGAGCCCGCCGTCGTGCTGCTGGCGTGGTGCCTGAGCATCCCGGACGTCACGCTTGCGTTTGACGGTTTTGAGGTTGTGAGCTTGTTCACCACTATCTTGCTTTTGAACTTCCTTGTGGTGGACGCAAAGGTGCATTGGGTTCATGGCATTTTGCTGCTTGCCGACTGGGTGCTGATCGGTATTGCTGCATATTTTGTACATCCCCAAATCAACTGACATAGTTTGGTGTGCCTGTTCCTTTCAGTAGAACAACATTATTTGAAACTGGAATTGTCATTAACACTGGCATTGCCCTAACCAAGGCGATGTTATCAATGTTGTAGACTTCACAGGAAAAACGCATCCTCGTGAGAAAATGCGGTTACACTAAATCAATTTTGATCAATAGCAGAGTAGGTTTCTCGGTCTCAGTGTACTAGTTTTGCATCTAACACTGTCTTGATCATGCCACTGCCCGTCTACTGCAGAGATAGAGTAGCAATGAATGTCAATGAGAGGAGGCATTAGGACAGGACCACAGTTGAACGTCAAGACAAAATCGAAACTGTGTGTAGTATCTGAATGTCAGCGTACGAAATTCAAAATGACCCATTCTTGAAAGCCAAAGTCCTAGGGACTCGAATTGCGCTGCTGTGTGCCCAATACCAGGGCGTGATGGATGCATGTAGTAAGCTACAGTCGATCCGATCATCCTCGATTGAACAGGAACTCAATCTTGGCCACCAATTTGTTGATAACTGTGTTCGGATTTATATTAACATCGAACAGGTATTGTGTTGGACGATACTTGAGAGTTAAAAGAGAACCTACATGACATTCAAGTGCGCGGAAAACCAATACCTCCCCAGCACCTAGGTAGGGTTGAACCCTTGTGTCGACTCCCTCGAACACGGTCCAGCACTGTAGTGACAGCCAGAAACTACATTACACACGTACACATTCAATTTCCGCAAAACAAATTCCTTGTCTGAGTGCATCATTACAAGAATGGCCGAGGACTTCAAAGCTCAGCGGTTGATAGACCTCATCAGAGGGGTGGACAAGTAGGCAAGATTCCATTCTCATAGATCCCGTCTCAAGCTCACCATTCGTCTGCGCCAGCGTGCCCATCGGCTGGGACTACAACGAACTCTACAAGTTACTTCTCCCCGACGACTCTAGGACGCACGGCTACCTCACCTCAGATACGGTCGCCAAGCTGCCATGGACGCCTGACTTCTCAATCGACCACAAAGACAGGACTGTGCGGGTGACTGTGGCCGAGGTTGAAGCTGATCGCATCAACGCCGCCTTCCAGACCGTGATCGATGGTGCTATCGCATTAGGCACTTCAGTATTCCCAAACCTGACATCTCACAGTGAGATGGTTCGCATCATCGGCGCGAGAGAGTACCCATCGAGGACACCTCGTCAACCAGAACCCATACGCCTGGAACGGTTTGCCGCGTCGCTGTTCGGGATATGCAGCCGCGGGGCTCACTTGACAGCTTACGTGCGAGAAACAAGCGAGCCTGTCTCGGCAGACTTGAGGATATGGGTGGCGCGCCGCGACGCCAATCTGCACACGTATCCAGGCATGTTGGACACAACGGTCGCGGGCGGCGTCAAGGCGGAAGACACACCTCGGCAGTGCATCGTGGCCGAGTCGGACGAGGAGGCGGCGCTGCCGCTCCCTTACGTCGAGAGGAACATCGTCCCCGCCGGCGTTGTGACGTACGTCAGCCACAGCAAGAAGACGGGCCAGGTGCGGCCGACCGTCCTGTACGTGTATGATCTGGAGCTCGGGCAGGGCATGCGGCCCCAGCCCAAGGACGGCGAGGTGGAGGAGTTCTACTTGATGACGGTGGAGGAGGTGATCAAGGCGATGATGGGTGGAGAGTTCAAACCGAACTGCTGCCTGGTAATGCTGGATTTCTTCGTCCGACATGGGATCATCACGAGTGAGAACGAGAAGGATTACCTGGACATTGTGACGGGGCTGAGGAGGAAGCTCCCTATGCCGATGACACCGCACGAGTTGTAGAGGAAGGCATTGCATTAGCTCCTCCATGTTTGAGACCATTCTGTTCGACATATTGGTCGGGGGACTTTCCCAGTGGAAGTGATATTATTATATGGCGGGTATCGTACAACAGGTGTCCATGGAAGTGGACCACCATTGCCAGAAAGCTTGCTTCGTCCTCGATTCCTCCAGCTCCTAACACCCCTTGTATCCAACTATGAAGGGGGCACTGGCGCCGCAGCCTCGGTGCCTGTCGCAGCTCGTTGTGAACCGGGTGGGGGAGGGAGGAACATGGGAAGGTAAGTCACGACAAGTGACATCAGTGACATGCCGACGCTGAAGTATCCCGGTGTGCTGTTGCTCTTCTGGCTGTCTTCGCTCTCGCCCAGCCAGTTCTGGACGCTGAAAACCACGGCTGCCCTGTATATTCATTGGATATCGTCAGCTTCCAATGGGTGTATGGTTGGGGGCTTAAAATGAAGATACACACCATCCTATGTAGCGGTTGCGCATGAAGATTGCGGCCATGGGCAGGGTCTGGGAAAGGGTGGACGACAGCTCGGGGTTGTCGCCCTTGGACAATGGCTCCTGGTAGGGGATCACTGTGGACGTCGCTGTCAGTCGCTGGTGGTAAACGACGGACTCGATGGACAAGCTTACCCAGGTCTGGCCTGCGTTGGTCCTTTTTGGATGCCATTTCGGTATGTCGAGCCTCGGAAAGGTGGGAAGTGCGAACGCAAAGAGCAGTCAAGACATGACCGGCGCTGTAGCTTGCATTGGTGTTGTTGTCCCGTTGCCGGCCGGGATGATACACTCTAACGGTCCTTCGATATCAGGGTTGGGGGAGACCCTGGACACCCCCCCCCCACCAACGCCGCGAACAAGCTGGGACTTAGATATTTACAAAATGAAGGCGCCGCTCTCTTGTAAAACTTACCTTAGGTATAAATTTGTCACAACTCTGGCGGGCGTCACTTCCTTCGAGACAGACAGTGGTAATCATCCGGATTGGCGGGAATCCTCTCCGTGGCCCGACTTGACTTCGGCCCCTGGTCCGAGATGACCAGCCCGCCGTTGCGATCATGGACTGGGTATAGCTCGGCTCGGCGGCTCTCTGCTCATCTACCCTCGACGAGCCGGCTCGTCCCGACGGCGTGGCATCCTCCGAAAGCTGGGCATATAAACGGTTTGATGGAGACAATTACGGGTCGCTGTCAGAACGCAGGGTTCGTCTGGTTTGTGAATGTCTGTTGCTATATCGGATCATGAGGCCCCTTTGCCGTGGATGTCGTTGACGTCCGGGGGGGTTTGCAAGGCGCCAAGGCGGTTCGTCCAGCCAGGGAACAAACCAACGCCCCTAGACAATTACGTCCCTGATTCTACGGTCCGAGTACCAGTGAAGGATATCTGATCAGCACCACATACCTTTTTGGGGGGAGGAGGGGGACTGGGGGAAAGTGGCGTATAAAGAAGAACCGTCTGAGCCCCAATGGAATGATGATGTTGTCGCACTGCAGACCATCGACTACAACAAAGGCAACAAGAGCAACACAAGACTGTCACGGTTCAAGTCTACTCTCCTTCGCAATGCGGTCTTCCACCTTAGCTGTCGTATATTTTGCGGTACTGTCCGCCGCTGGCCCAGTATTCCCCCGGGTTGGACACCGAGTTCTTCGCAGACAGGCAGATATCAACCCTTTCGATGGCAAGAAACTATTCGTCAACCCAACCTACGCAGAGAAACTAGAGCAGACCGTCGAGGCCTTCGAAGCAGCGGGCGACGGTTCCAACGCGGAGAAAACCCGAGCAATCCAGGACATTGGAACCTTTGTATGGGTTTCTGATATCGCCAGTCTTGCCAACATCGATACTGCCATTGAGGGTGCCCGTGCTGCACAGGCCGAGACTGGAGAGACGCAGATCGTCGGGCTTGTCCTCTACAACCTGCCTGATAGAGATTGCAGCGCAGGAGAGAGCGCGGGCGAGCTCGTTCTCTCGGAAAACGGCCTGGAGCGGTACAAGACAGAGTACATCCAGCCCTACGCTGAGAAAGTCTCTGCGGCAACGGATCTCACCTTCGCCATTGTTTTGGAACCGGACTCACTGGGCAACCTTGTCACCAACATGAACGTCGAGAAGTGCGCGAATGCAGCCGATGCCTACAAGGAGGGTATCGCTCATGCGATCTCTAGCTTGCAGTTTGATAATGTGCATCTTTACATCGATGCCGCGCACGGCGGTTGGCTTGGTTGGGACGACAACCTACAGCCAAGTATGTAATCGCGATACCTGGAGATGTTTTGATCGCATCGATATTTTGGCTGACCGCACCCAACAACAGCTGCTGAGGTGTTTGGCGAGGTCGTCCGCCAAGCTGGAAACGGCACGCGCATCCGAGGCTATGCGACCAACGTCTCCAACTACAATCCGTTCAAGGCTGAGATTCCGGAGCCTTATACGGAGTATTCCAACTCTGCTGATGAGTCTAGCTATGCTACCTCACTATCCCCCTACCTCGAGGCCGAGGGGCTTCCGACTCGATTCATCATCGACCAGGGTCGTGTGGCTCTACCCGGCGCGAGAGAAGAGTGGTATGTCGCCCTGTCTCTTCCTACCTCCTGCCCAGGTTGTCAACCTGGGAACTTTACCCTTTTTTTTTTTTTTTTTGCATTGTCTTGCTTGTCGTTGTGCTGAGCTGCAAAATGCTGACAATTTCAGGGGTGAATGGTGCAACGTGGCTCCTGCCGGGTACGGCATTAAGCCCGGTACCGCTGTCGAGAACCCTCTCGTCGACAGCATTGTCTGGATCAAGCCCGGCGGTGAGAGCGACGGTCAGTGCGGCATGGAGGGTGCGCCGAGGGCTGGTCAGTGGTTTGAGGAGTACGCGCAGATGCTGGTGGAGAACGCGGATGCAAGCATCACCGTCTAAATTGCCTACGCAGGAAGTACATTGGCGAGACTGGTACCTCAGTCTATAAAGGAGGACAAAACTACATCCGAACATACATTCTTGGTAGATATAAATTCGCTTTTTCATAGAATACAACAATTCACTTCAATCCAACATTACCACCACTGTACACTAGCATCTTACAGCGAGTTGAATATGCCTGTTGGGGTTTTAGGAGTCTGTGCTCGCCCGAGTGTTGGATTTGAACTGCACTCGCCTTACCGCTCCCACAAAGACAAGGAGCCGAAAATTTATAGCATTGAGTGGTTTTCAGATTTCCCCTTGTATGCTTTTCTTGATTTCATTCTCGTGCTGGTCCCTATCGCATTGACCTACCAGGATGAAATCCGGACCTTGTGGATTATCCGTGGAATATCCGTGAATATTCAAGCTTGCTTCCTAATACCCTGTTCTATGGGTCGCAAATGACCCACACGGAAGGATAAAGACTCAGCCACCACGAAGGTACTTTGCATATCTCACTAAGCATTTGAGTACGACATTGTCCAGTCGATTGATTCCAGATCCAAATCGCCCCAACTCATTGTGTTCTCAACGTTCGAGACGCTCTGCGGGTCAAAGTATCATCACCTGCTAGCTCGTATATCAGATATTGGTGCTAGTATCAATTTGAATGTATTTAGAGCCTTATTCCATCTCGAACATATTGAAGGTACTAATATCTCAACATTGCTTTGGTGATCAAGGACAAGTGGGTCTGCAAGATCTCCTGCAATCCACACCACATTTGGTGAAAGTCCCACATCTTGCACGAGAGTGCAGTAGTCTGATTCTGGATACAACCTAACGGATTTAGCAGTCGGTCATTGACTTACTTGGAACATTCTGACATCAATGAGATAGAAGATCGATTAAACAAAACGTTGATGAGAGAGGAGCCAGAGTGTACGAGAAGACTTCAGACACAGGGCTTGACTTCAGGAAAAGGCCCGGAAAGAATGACTGATAGCTAAATTAGGCCATCTTTATTGCTGCTAGAGAAGGCATCGTCATTTGTTCAGAGGTCTGGTGGTCAAACTGTATATTTCCGGACGTGGTGGACTATAAATCCGTCAAGCTGTCCATATGCGTCACTCCATCACATTGGATCCACCTATAGTGGCAAAAGGCGAGGAGCGAATAGCGAGAACTTGAAATTTTGCTATTGGCCTTCTGTATGTGGGTAATTGACCACCCGGAGAGCCAGTTCCTATAAATTCAGTATTAATGGCTTAGTTGGCACATCAAGCATCTTGCTGTTGAGGGTATCGTCTTTCCCAAAAAACAACAGAATCTCTGTGTTGTGACTTTATTTCTCCTTCTTCAAGAATTTGTTCAAAACAAAATTTCCCCAGCGGCCTGTTGCCGACAAGACCCAAGGACACAATGGCCACAACTCATCACCCCAATGGCAAAGTGGCTTTCGTCACTGGCGCCAATGGCATTACCGGCAATGCCCTCATTGAGCACCTTATACGTCAACCTGCGTCCGAATGGTAATTCTTCTCAGAGGCGCTGCAACTCTCAGGTCATTTATGCTAAGCATTGGCAGGTCCAAGATTGTGATCACAACAAGACGTGTTCCCAAATGGCCACTGTGGCAGGATCCCCGCGTCAGGTTTATTGCTCTGGATTTCCTGAAGCCTGCCGACGAGCTTGTTCAGTTGATGAAGCCCCTGTGCCACGACGTGACACACGCCTTCTTTGCATCCTACGTCCATAATATGGATTTCGCAAAGTTGAAGAACGACAATGTTCCCTTGTTTCAAAACTTCCTCCTGGCTACTGATCAGGCCAGCAAGTCTTTGCAACGGGTCATTCTTCACACTGGAGGCAAGGTACGGGAGTGATCTGGATATGATGCAGTCCTATGCACACCGTGGGGTGCTGTGCTAACACCATTCGATCAGCATTATGGACTCCACCTGGGCCCTGTGGAAGTCCCGGTTCATGAAGGTATGGCTCGTTACGAAGACTACGGAGAAAACTTCTATTACATCCAAGAGGACTTCATGTTTGATCTGGCCGCGAAGCGTGGATGGCACTGGAACGTTATTCGTCCTATGGGCATTATTGGTTATACCCCTGCAGGTATGTCGCATGGCTTCTAATGTTGTCGCTGGTGCCACTTAGCACTTGAGATGAAGCTGAAATCGAGGGGTTCAGGCAACGGAATGTCAATGGCACTCACTGTGGCCATCTACTTCCTCACTTGCAGGGAACTTGGTCAAATCCCAATGTTCCCGGGAAACAAATTCTTCTACAATGCCGTCGATGATGTTTCCTATGCTCCAAGCATTGCAGACATGAGCGTGTGGGCCTCTACCAACGAGCACACCAAGAATGAATCGTTCTCCCACAACAATGGGGACTACATCGTCTGGAAGTACTTCTGGGCGAGGCTCGGTGAGCATTTTGGAATGGAGGTTGGTAGACACACCAAGAACTTTTGTAATAGTGTGACAAAACCTGACGTTTCCCAGATCCCGGAAGTGTCCGACTCAGAGTGGACCGCGAGCGGAGAAACCCAGAAGATGGAAAGTCAGATCCAGATGGTCGAATGGGCTAAAGACAAGAAGCCCGTCTGGGAACGAGTGGTAGCAAAGAACGGCGGCAATCCTGAGGCTTTCGACTGGGCGACTTGGGATATTCTTGACTGGGGTTTGGGTGAAAGCTGGTTGGCCATGACTACCGTTGCCAAAGCACGTAAGTTCGGATGGACCCGATTCGATGACACATATGATACTTGGATCCAGACATTCCGGTCATTCGAAAACGCCGGAGTCCTACCAGCAAGCGCGCCGATCGAGAAGAGGGCCACGGGTATTCGTCCTCATCCTGGAGGACGCTAGCTGGTGTTGGCTGTATTTTTTTCTTCTCACGTGCGGTATCATCATGCTCTATCTTGGTGGAAGTTGTGACTAGGCATCCTCGAATACCTTCTCGAATGGTTAGTTCCGGGAGCAACGACACCAGATGACATGATGTAGCTACAATACAACATCTAAGACTGAGAATACTTTTGTGGCCGAGACTCAGACAGCTGCAAATCTAAGTTTTTCAATGGTGCTTTGGAGCTCTCAAGTTGTCAAGTACGGTTCCCTGGAGAAGAGCTCCCACTGTTGCCAGATCTTCTAAACTTATGCTCATAATAGTCACCCTAGGAGGAGGTATTTCACTGCTCGTGCAATCAGTCAAGCTGGGCATGAAACAGGCTGACCTTGACGGTCTCAGCTCCATATTGAAGAGGAAACATGAATCAAAGCCTCAGCTCACTCCAATGCTCTGCTAGTCAGGATTGCATTCCCCTATTGCGGCCTCTTCAAACCTTTCGCTGCCTAGGTATATCCATGTCACGAAGACCACACGCACAGCTATGGTGTGAATCAAAAGGCCTTGCGAGCAACCATTTCTTTTATCATGTGTTCGATTTAAGTGCTACACACATGTAATAGTGTTGAGGCGAGACAGCATCTTCGTCAGCGTTCCGCCGGTTGTAGTACGAGAGCATATTTCTTTAGAAAACTCTACTTATTTACTTCTTAAGACACTTTGGAAAAGTCACAAGTCGAGGCTTTAACCCACCGGTCACTGCGCTGTAATTGATCAGAGATACGCGTAGGTTTGACGGGAGAGGTTGAGTGGGTGCAGTGGATACAGTGGAGAAATTAGGAGACTCTGTCGATGTCGCGATAATATCTGACACATGAAGAGAAGCTCATTTGCACTATGATTTGACACTGAGTTTTAGTGGTAAAGTCGCCCTACTGTATCTCTATCTCCGAAACGCGGCCGGTGGGGATGGTGTCAGCGTTCCGAGTTTCGACGTGCTCTGACGTGCTCACCGGCCATGCGGCAACGGCATCCCGGCCGACCAGCTATTCCATGGCAAAGCTGTGAAGATGTACACGCGCGATCTGCCGCTTACGATGGCGACTACGGGATCCATCCACCAGGAGGACTCACATTTATTATTATTCCAAAGATTAGACGCTCAGACCAGAATTGAGCTGGAACAAAACTTGCGGCACTGATATTCTGCATCGACCTCTGGACAACCTAGGCACCCAAGCACATATTCCATTGAAACGGCCTTCTCTGATCTGGACTGCTCCAACGCACAATACTCCCCACATGGCTCCCATCGCAACAGCTGACGGTACGCTGTCGCACAACACCGAAACTGCGCTGGAAAATAGCGCTGTTGAGGTGAATGTCGCGCTGAAACTCGCTGCGGCCGAGCCTGAACATGGCTCCAGCACAACCTCACCCCCGCTGGATGGAGATGCTAAGCATCTTCAATACCCTCGATCCAGAGTGAGCCTGGTCGACCGCTTTGTGGATGAGCCCCGTAAGATAAAGGTGGTCGTTATCGGGGGAGGATTGGCGGGTATCCTGGCAGGGTGTTTGTTGCCGCAGAAGGTTCCCGGCGTCGAACTTGTTATCTATGAGAAAAACCCTGACTTTGTAAGTTGCAGTAAGACTGCAGTAATCTTCCTTGGTTACCAGCGCTTTCCTGGGTTTCTAACAGATTTAGGGCGGGACTTGGTACGAGAACACATACCCCGGCGTGAGATGTGACATACCCTCTCACGTCTATCAGTCCACGTTCAGTCCGAAGACCGACTGGTCCGATGAATTTGCCCCCGGTGCAGAGATCAGAGACTACTGGCAGTCAGTGGCAAAGAAGTACAATGTCTACCAGTACGCAAGGTTTCAACACCAAGTCGAAGATGCCAGTTGGGATGCTGCGGCCGGCTCCTGGAATCTGAAAATAACCGACCTTGCATCCGGTTCCTCTGTCCAGGATAACGCCGACTTCGTGCTGACTTGCATCGGGAGATTTAATGCATGGAGACTGCCCAACTACCCTGGATTATCGGACTACGCCGGTGTTCTGCGACACGCTTCTCATTGGGATCCTGATTTTGATCCGAAGGGTAAGCGTGTCGCTGTGATTGGCAATGGAGCCAGTGGCATACAGCTGGTTGCAAATCTCCAACGCAAGGTGGCTAGGCTGGATCACTACGCAAGAAGCAAGACTTGGATTGCTGCATCCTGGGCAGGTGATGAGCGGACACTTGAGCCCCAGCCCATCCCAGATGAGAAAAAGAAGTCTCTCGAGGATCCCCAATCGTATCTCGCATTCAGGAAGGAGCTGGAGGACAAGTACTGGCGCAAATTTGCAACCTTTCTCAAAGGGGAGGCCAACGATAATGTGCGTCAATTTTTCACCGAGACCATGAAAGCTCGTCTCTCCAAGAAGCCGGAATTATTGGAGCAAATCGTGCCTGACTTCGGCCCCAACTGTCGTCGCCTTACACCCGGTCCTGGTTATCTCGAAGCCTTGCAGGAGCCCAACGTTGAGTTCATACGCCAACCTATCAAAAGATTCACCAAAACCGGCATCGAGACTGCTGATGGTACGCAGCGGGATGTTGACGCGATCTTCTGCGCCACGGGAGCCAACGGAGACATGATTCCTCCGTTTTCCATCCGAGCTTCTGGCCGCGATCTTTCGTCTTTGTGGCGCCGGGATGGAGAATACGGATTCCCGTACACTTACCTAGGAGCAGCAACACCAGGCTTTCCGAACCTGTTCTTTGTTCATGGTCCACATGCTACCGGACCAAGCGGAACAGTTCCACAAAGTGTTGAGACGCAGCTCACGTTTTATGCAAAGATCCTGCGTAAAGCCTCACGGGAGGGCATCAAATCCATCACGCCCAAGAAGAAGGCCGCAGATGATTTTGTCGAGTACTGCGATGCGTTCTTCGCCAAGACTGTCTTGGTCGAAGGATGCTCGAGTTGGTACAATGGCGGAAATCCTGGAGCGAGAATTCACGGCATCTGGCCGGGTAGTTCAAACCATATCACTGCCATCAGGAGGGAGCCAAGGTGGGAGGACTTCGAATATGAGCACTTGGCCGAAAGCCAAGGCAACAGTCTGCTATGGTACTTCGGCAATGGAGGAACAAGAGCCGAGCAAGACCCAGAGTCAGACATGACGAGCTATTTGAAGGCGCCTCAAGATGTTGACCTAAAGGACCATCATGAGTCTTGGTGGCAACTACCGTAGGGCCTCGGTTTTTGGGTATGAGATAGTGACTCGTGAATGATCCAAGATGCACAAGTCATCTGGATTGTCAATTAGGTACCTCAGGCTGGTAGTACATAGCCAAATACAGTCAGTCAATCATTGGCAGTTGACAGTGCAGTGGCGGCCATGCTCTAGCTATTTAGATACATGGTGAACTCGTATGTTGCCAGCACCTAGGTACCCAATCCTGCATCTGAAAAGCCAAGAGTCTAAACAAGAGTAGCAGCAGATGGAATGCGCTGCTGAAGACTGGATTGAATTCACGTATGATACTCCTTTGACTCGAACAATATTCATCGGCGCAATCCGCCCGCCCTTGAACACTTTGTCTTCAGGATTTCAACACTACTGAGATGTCGCGTTTCCGACCCTGGACATTTCGTGACTGATTAAGTGTAGACTAGAGTTTGCGTAGCGACATGTTTAGTTTATAGAACGTGGTTTGCCATCCCGCCTGTCAATGGCGTGCTTCACTCGGCAACAAACCTGAAATTGCCTTATCGGAAAGGAGCGAGACCGATTGGCAGCATATGCCGATACAGGTGCAAGAGACTGGAAGCTACTACGGTGCAGAGTTTCACCCACAAAAGCCATCGGGCAAAGACCAATATCAAGTCAGCCAGCCCCAGCCCAGGCCGACCAACAGATCCAGCGCTGCTACGGTAGGATTGAGGCTGCCTCCACAGTATTCTGTTCGTCCCATCACTTGTCACTGACGCCGTCTGGTGCATACCATGACTGTCACATCGGAATCCCAGCCCTCCAATGGGTCCATTGGTGAGACCCGCCAGTTCCCCGGTGAGCATATCACCAGACTACGACTCGAATTGCTACTAACAATGACAAAAGGCGAGGTCAAGGTGAAATGGTACCGGTCAACCTTTTTCAACATAACGATACTTGGGCTTTGCAACTTTGCGGCCCCTGGAATATGGACAGCAATGAACTCGCTCGGGGCTGGGGGCACCGCCAGCCCTGCTCTTTCGAATGCGGCGAACGCGCTGACCTTCTGCTTGATGGTCGTGTCCTGCTTTTTCTCAAGCGCAATGGTACATTACATCGGGATAAAGGGCGCCCTGATCTTTGGGACGTGAGTGTTCTGGTGTGCCCCTTCGACCCATACCGACCGAGATTCTCCAGGGATGCTGATCTCTCTGCTCGATCATAGCATCGGTTACGCTCCTTATGCTGCTGGTCTTTACACAAAAAGTAGATACGATGTGGACTGGCTCTTGCTCCTCGGGGCAGCACTCTGCGGCATATCAGCCGGTGTGTTTTGGATGGCAGAAGCAGCTATTGCGATCGCGTATCCCGAGCCATGGAATAAAGGGAAAGCCTTGGGGTATTGGCTCACCTACCGATTGTCAGGGCAGATCATCGGTGGGGCTGTTAATCTGGGTCTCAACGCCGACCGAAACCAAGCGGGCCAAGTCAGCTACACGGTCTACATCCTCTTCATTGCAATTCAAGCCGCCGGCCCATTTGTCGCTCTTCTACTCAACAAACCCGATAAAGTGCAGCGGAAAGACGGGAAGAAAGTCAGCTTGGAAATTCTTCAGAATCCTTGGTTCGAGATGAAAAAGACTGCAAGGCTTTTTCTCACCAAGAAGTTCCTCTTGATCGTGCCGTTCATCGGCCAAGCAGTCTTCGCAGAAGCAGTCTTCTTCACGTACCTATCTTGTGAGTTATTGAAACCGATGATTCAGTTTAGTCTCGCACTCTAACAATCTTGTGTGAATAGTATGGTTCAGTGTTCGCGCCAGAGCGTTGGGGTCGTTCGTGGGCGGTCTGGCAGCTATTATCACAGGCAACTTGCTCGGTGTGCGTATCCATACGCTGATATTCTTGTTGATACCTTTGAGAGTAGCCCCTCATGACTGACCTTTCTGCTTGCAGTACTGGATCGACCGAACAAAAATACCTCTCAAGCGTCGCACCCGACTCGCTTTTGCCGTCATTGTCACTTTGCAAGGTGCATGGTGGATATGGGCTACAGTCATGGTGACCAAATTCAGTCTAACCCATCCAACGTACGATTGGTTGGACCCGGGCTTTGGCCAAGGGTTCGGAGTCTTCGTTTTCTTGACAGTTGGCTTTCAACTGAATTACTTGTACCTGTAAGTGACTCCAGACTCTGAGTTTCAGAAACTCGACATCGATATCATTAGGGATCTGTTTAACTAACATATTTGGAATGATAGATACTTTGTTGTTCAAAACCTCGCCGGCGGAGATGAACCTCAAGTCATTCGATATGCCGCTCTCCTTCGAGGAACGGAATCAGCGTGGCAGGCACTGAGTTACGGCCTCGAGTCCCTCACCGTCTTCGCGGAGCATGGAGGTGTCTATATGAACTTCGCTTTATGGGCTGTCGCCGTAGCTCCTGCTTGGTTGGTTGTAAGACAATTTGGCGTCGAAGCTGAAGGCTCGACTGAAGCTGTGGCATCAGCCATCGATACTGATACATCTGACGACAAGGGTGTCGTGACCAAGGACGGAATCTCATAATTACAGAGCAATGTGGCAGGGTTGGAGTAGGATATACAATAGGATATTGGAAATGGGTATCAGAGAGGCACATTAGATTCACATAGAGGCTGTTGTTCTGTTCTGCAGTATTTCAGGTCTCTTGCTCAAGTGGAGAATGATCGTTCTCTGAGAGACGATGGATTTACGGCCAGATTGTATTAATTTGAAGTGACGACTTGTTTCGAGGCGGGCCTGAGACCTTCGGCGAGAATCTCGTCTCCACAATACTTCTCGCTGATTCAATTACGTACTTCCCGAAGACTTTTTCAATTCAATGGCTTCGGCCACATTATATTTTTCAAATCAACTATTCATTAGTCTGACTGCTATCTGCTTAGCTTTCCAATTATCCTTTAACCCTAAGCTTATATATAAAATCATATATAGCTTAATATATCTCCTTATTATCCTCTTTTAAAGGAATATTATAATATCTCTTTCTATTCTTATTTTTTAACTCCTTTTAAATTTTTTTTGGGCTATTATATTATTAATAATAAAATAATAAATTTAATAAAATACAATAAAATTATATTCCTTTATATTATTAATTTTATAATAAATATTATTTTTATATTTTTCTAAAAGTGATATAATATCTTTATAAAAAATATTTAAATATTTTAAAATAAAGTAATTCTTTATTTTAACTTTTATTAAAGTTAATAGCTTAAAGGTTAAATATTAGCTATAATAATACTTTATAAGCTTATTTAATAAGGATCTTCTTAAGAGCTTATAATATATATTAATATAGGTAGAAAGAAATTAAGTTTATTTATAAGATTATTATATTTTATAAAACTATTTTAATTTTCGCTATATAATTATTTGCCTAACTTTAACTTTAAAGCATTATAATAAATTAATCTTTAATTATTTATATTAACGGTTTATAATGCTATTAAAAGCGATTCTTATTAGCCTTATTTATATAGCTATTATAAAGCTATTACTATTTATTTAGCTATAAGCTATAGATAATTATATTTAAAACCTATTATTATTAGTATTATGTTTTTTTTTAATATTAAGTATTTAAGCATTTATTACTGTATAAAGGGACTGATGTATACTGCTCAAGAGGCATATATATACAGATTAAAAACGAGACCACTTTTCAATTCAATATATTAATTCTGTGTCAATGTTTGTTGCCAGTGCGACATGAAAGTCGCTCTATTCCATACCCGACATTGTCTTGCAAATGGATTTAGATAGTGGTGGAAATATTCAGAAGACGTCCCTTTCGTCTTCATCCTAAAGGTATGTACAACAGCCAAATTGGTTCAGAATAGTCTGGCCTGAGGAGCCGCGTGGGCAATGCATCTATTGACAGGTCCTCTATCTCTATTGCGCGCCGTCTAGTCTAACAATCAACTTGCCACCCCTGATGTCCCCTTTTCTCATCCGGTCAAGACCTGCGTTCACGTTCTCCAGACCCTCCTCGATGTCGATGATTTCTGGGGGTGAGACTAGGCCTTGCGCAAGTAACCTCTCGAGCCATGTGACTAAAGCATTCCCAACTGCAGGCACCTCGTGAAACAGCTTGATGGGTACGGCGTGCATCACAGCTCCCTCAACCGAAGCCTGTTTGGGCAGTCCGGTCAACCCGATGAGATGGGCAGATAGAGTGGATGACGTGCGCGGGGTGGCTGGAGGTGACGGTGGTCTCGTGCCGCCGGACACACCCTTATCGGTCAGGGCTTCTAATAGTTTCGCAGCTGTGTCCTTGCCGCGTGTATCAATGCCAAACCTCAGATCCTCACCCACATTCGCCTTGAGGACCTCGATGGCTCTTTGCGGGTCATGGCTGTCGATCAGGAGATCTGGGCGAATCGATTTATGGTTCGAGATTCGCAAACCATGCCTGGCACTGTCCACGATAGTTGCCACCTTCAGACCTGCGAGCCTCGCAAGCTGAACAGCAAGATTGGCCGATGTTGCTGAGCCTGCGCGAAACCTTCGTCAGCTCTTCGTAGACCATGTAAAAGATACACCTCGCACTTACCTCCCCATATGGCGATCCAGTCACCAGGTTTTGCACGTTCGTGCTCTGGGATGCCTCTCAACGTTTCTGCCCGGACATCCTCCGGAATGGAGTCTGGATCGGCCGCTTTAACCAATTTCAAAAGATCAGGGCCGTTTGTGACATCACTGAAGTCAACTCCCATGCAGATACCTAGGGCTAAAGATGCAGCGACGAAAGCTACGCCCAGCGTCGACCCCTCTTCGTAGGACAGGGCCGGAGGCAGCCTGACCACGTTGTAGTCAAAGCTAACGACAAATTCCTGGTAAGCTGCCTTCCGCAGATCACGGTAGTCGGTTGATATAGCAATCACCTGTGAAATGGTCAGCCACTGATAATGATCGCTGAATTCCCGCCAGGCTTTGAAATCTTACTCGGTCACCAAGTTTCAAACGAGAGGACGAATCCAACACTCGACAGATATCTCCGGAAAGCTCTCTTCCAGAAATGTAAGGTAGCTCTGGGATTGCGAAGTTGAAATCACTGCAGGCTCGTTCCGCATCAGCGCACATGCTCGTGTACCAGTGTAGTCATGAGGTAAGACGGGTGTAAGTGCACTCACGGTGCTTTCCAGTCTATTGGGTTGAGGCCGATGGCCCGAGTCTTGACCAGCACTTCGGAACCCGCGTTGAGCTCAGGGATAGGATAATTCTCGACCAGCTCATATGGCTGTTTTGGCCCTTTCAGCAGGAGAATGGTCTGTGATTCGGGGACAGCGATTGGTGCCATCGTGGCGGGAGGGACGGTGTCACTCGGATCTGCGAGCCCGATGGCCGATGCCTTTCTTTTCTTCCCAGAGAACTTTCGAAATATTGACCAGCCACTCATTCTTCAACAGGAATCTGGCAGGAATATGTCTGTTACAGGGATGAGGAGAGAAGATGCCGAGTCTGAAAGCTTGCCGCTTGGATTCACGTGTGATGTGGCACTGGGAGCTGTTCCAGAATTCCTGCGGCCCTGCTCAATTGAGAGGACGCAAAGCGGCAGAGAGGAAATGATCCGTACCGATCCGTGATTACAAACACGTCCGAAGACGGCCGTGATGCGACAGCCGAGACCCAGTCTCGAGGGATGGCGCAAAGATCTGACATCTTTCATCATCCTCTAGCTTTCTCGTCTCCCCCACGCCCTCCACGAGATCGCCAAGTAGCCGGAGTTAGCCCCCTGATGACGAAGAACAGCTGCGAAATCCCACGCAGAAAAGGGTTTTTGTGGGGAAGCTCTTGCGTATCTGATGTCTCCTGTTGGTCCAGTGCGGTTGCATCATCGAGGGGTTCGCCGGAGCTGAGTGCATCATCCGCACAGCGATGGCGCAATTGTCCGTTAGAAACTTTAGACGTGCTGTCAACCCGACACGCGATCTTCCCGGCCCGGGACAGTGGGACTGGTTTAATGAAGATGAAATGAGTAGTAGGCAAGCCTAAAACAGTCAAAACTGTTGAAGGAAATCGCTAATTGATGCTTATTCTACTCACTTGCTTGTTGATCATTCCCAGTCAGCCCCGTCCCGCGTGTGCAACCGTCCGAGCAGCACTGGGCCACTCGACAATCCTGGCACCCGTACATAATGGCTTATGAAAAAAGTGGTGGGCCGGAGGGCAAGAAGAGTCTTATTGTCAACGCGTTTGTCGAAATGTGTAAGTCCGTTCAGGCCGTCGGGGTTGTCATCGGATCGGTTACGGAAGGCTGACAATGTAATATCAGGCAGTGGCCATCAATCTCCAGGTTTATGGAGACACCCAGAAGACCAGTCATGGAGATTTACCGATGTGGATCACTGGGTTGAACTGGCGAAACTGCTAGAGGAAGCCAAATTCCACGGGATCTTTGTAGCCGATGTTCTCGGTGGTTACGATGTGTATAAGCAGTCATTGGATCCAGCCGTCATATCTGGGGCCCAGTGGCCTGTCAATGAGCCGTTGTCGGTGATTTCTGCCATGGCTGCTGCAACTCGCAGTATCGGCTTTGGCGTGACGGTCTCGACTACGTACGAACAACCTTACCATTTGGCTCGCCGGCTGTCAACCCTCGATCATTTGACAAAAGGCCGACTTGGCTGGAATATTGTCACCAGTTATCTCGACTCTGCAGCACGTAACATGGGGCAGACACAGCAGCCGCAGCATGACGACCGTTATGCCCAAGCTGAAGAGTACATAAAGGTCATGTACAAGCTCTTCCAATCGTCCTGGCGAGATGATGCGGTGCAGCTGGATCGCAAGACTGGGATATACACGTCTCCCGATTTGGTGAGGCAGATCAACCACAAAGGGAAGTTCTTCACTGTGCCAGGACCACACATTGTACAGCCTAGTCCACAACGCACGCCGCTTCTCTTACAGGCGGGAACATCGCGCGCTGGCAAGGTCTTTGCGGCCCAACACGCAGGTAAGCTCATAGGACACAACCGTTCAAGTGAAGCCGGCAGCTGTCTAACAGCCTGCTCGTAACTAGAGGCGATCTTTGTTTCAGCACACTCCCCCCAGGTGTGCGCAAAGAACATTGCCGAGGTTCGCCAACTCGCCCGCGACCAGTTCGGAAGGAACTCATCCAACCTCAAAGTTCTAGCGCTTGTAACGCCTATTCTCGGGAGGACCGAGGAGGAGGCACAGGCGAAATTAAAGGACTATCGGCAATATGCATCTCATGAAGGCGCTCTCGCCCTCTTTTCAGGGTGGACCGGTATTGACTTGAGCAAATATGGAGACGAAGAGGAGCTGCGCCAGGTGGAGAGCAACGCCGTGAGGTGAGTGTTCAGATTTCGCCAGTCAGGGTCTCGGCTAGCTGTGATAAGTTGTGCTGACTTGCATCAGATCAACGGTTGAAGCGTATGCTAGATTCGCGCCTCGGGATTCAAAATGGACCAAGCATACTGTCGCTGAACACGTCAGTATTGGTGGCAATGGGCCAGTGCTTGTTGGAACCCCAGCTCAGGTAGCCGACGGGTTGGAGACCTGGGTAGAGGAAGCTGATGTTGATGGATTCAACTTTGTAAGTCGCGATACGTTCCACTCCGCGTCAGACAACGTGCCCGTTATTTTACTGGTGACTGACATAGTTATAGGCGTATGCCTTGTTTCCCGGCTCGTTCAAAGATATCATAGAGCTGTTGCTACCCGAGCTCAAAGCCCGAGGGTTGTTCTGGGACGGGTATATTGAAGGAGGCACGTATAGGGAGAACTTTTATAATTCACCGGGGCAAAAGGTGCCTCTCGACGAGCATGTGGCGTCAAAATATCATTGGAAAGCTGGTGCCTCTGCAAGCGAGCATAAGATACCAGAGTAATAGCGCCTACCGCCCATTCTTGGTCATGTACGGACTGCTGTCCCAACTGCATTATGTACAGGAGCCAAAAAAAAAAAGAAAGACCAGAATAAGACACTGTGCCGCTCACTGACGAATCCTTGCAAGCAGGTTGCGCTGTTTGACGAACCAGTAATTCAACGAATCTATCGGCTGGCCTGGCCTCGCCAATTCAAAGTCGTAACGCCTGAGGAGCTGCGGGATGACCTTGGATATCTCTAGAAGAGAGATGTTCTTGCCAATACATGTTCTCGTCCCAGCTCCAAAGGGCACTGGCGACGGTGGCGTCAGTATGAAGGGATGTTCAAGGTAGGGCGGTGTGACCTTACTGTAATAGGCCTCCATTTGCTTCAGCTTCTCCTGGTCGTTGGTCTCGGGGTCCCATCTTTCAGGACGGAAGACATTAGGGTCGGGGCCAAACACCTGTGGGTCACGATGGGCTACCCAAGTGTTGATGCCCACTATTGCCTGTAGTGCCGCGCTCCGTCAGCAATCTGTTGCGTTGTGTATAAGGTTACAACTTAGACCTACTCCTGCAGGAAAGAATGAGCCTGATATAGTCATTCCTGGTTCTGGGACAACACGCCATAGCGGCAGACCAGTGGATGGATGAATTCTCATCGCTTCTTTGATACACATGCCGAGGTACGGTAATGCCTGGGCTTGGTCAAAAGTGATTGGATCATCCACCTTGCCTAGTGCCTCTGCAGTTCGGATCTCCTCTTTGAGCTTGAGTAGGATCTCTCGGTTGCTGACGATGTGGAAAATTGCGCTGGTCAGGGCAATGCTAGTTGTATCGCTGCCGGCTGCCACGTTTTGAGTCATCGCCATCGGGCCTCGATACTTTGCCCACTCGGCCGGTTCTTTGTTTCCTAGTGCCTCACACTTGGTGTAAAAGTCTGTTGCACCATTGATTGCCCCCTTCTCTCGTCGCAACTCTTGCTGCCTCATGTCGAACTCCTGGATGGGACGCTGTGGGTTTCCATAGCGCCATAACCAGAGCGGGAGGAGTCTGGGCTCAATGCCGGACAGTGTTGCAAAAGCTAGCATTTTCTCGAGCGACGCTAGTATACCACCGACGTCTTGACCACCAGAGTCTAGAACGCCGAATCTATTGCCGTACTGCATGAATGAGACACGGGGATGTCAGTGATACTGTTGAGTTGAGCAGTAGTATTATGCGATAGTGAACTGACGGTTATTTCCCCGATCACGTCAAGCGCATAACACTGTGTGAAGTGTTGGAGGTCGAACCATTCGCCCTTGGCAGCGAATCGGTCAAACTGCTCTAGCAGCACGCGTACGCAATTGTTGACGTATGGCTCGTATGATTTAATGGTTGTCATGGTATAGAGATTGGCCATCTTTCTTCGCATCGCAGCGTGGAAGGGAGGATCAATAGCAGAGAACAGGTTGTGATTTGGCACGCGGGGGTCGCCCCAGTAATCGTACCACGATGACTTCTTCAAGGGCGAACCAATGCCGTAGATAGGTTTCATGGCTGCCGGGTCGCCAATGCTGTACATCTGCGGAGCCACGCGAATGATCGGTCCTATTTTTGGACGGTGGACAATGTAAGCAAAAGACTTGGTCTGAATATACTCGAGCAGGATCTGACAATCGGACTGGAACATGCGTACCATGACGGGCGTGTTGGTCCACATCCCATTGTTCAAATTTGCCCTCATATACTTTCTTCAGATACCACCAACGCGAATACTTTGCCACCGCTGGCCCAGGCGCGTCTGGGTAGTTTCTGAATTTGTACAGGCGGCGGATTAAGAGTGCCACAATACACAGTGGGGCGAGGACATAGAAGAGAAACATATTGGCGTTGAGTCAACATTAACAGGCACCGCTGCGAGAGCTATTTACTTAGACACAATATGCTGGTCTTGGGAGACGCAGTTTATATACCAGCCTCTCTCGGGGATGTTGAACGCCCCGTCCGGAACGGTCAGTTGAACCGAGTTCCAGCGACACACAGTACGTGAAGTGCAAGGCACTGATGATGAAACGCATTGTGGGTAAGTACGCAGTCGGCGTGACTTGAGCGCCCGTTGACTGACCGTCTTCAGTACTGTACCTAGGTATTTGGTAGCACTACCTAGGTAGGCTTTGCTGCAGGTTGCCATCGCGGCTACTGTCGCACGGGACTTGGGAAGTCGATGGACTTGTCGTTACATGCAGTGGCATGTCCCCACACACCAGGGATGTCCGGGCTACAAGTCCGCCTAGAACAGATGAAATCACGGCAGGGGAACCCAACTTAGGGCGGACCGTATTGATCTTGCGCGCTGAGAGAGACTCTGGTGCGGATTTCCAGAAACTGGCGCACGTGCACAACTCGATCAACAGCTGTGTCTTCGCAGAAGCCAGGTATATTGACATCTTCGCCAGATGCATCTGCCTAAATAGAATTTGTGATCAGGGACTGGTCAGTACTACAGTCATGGCGAAGTCAAAATTCCTCAGGAAACTACCCCACAAACCTCGATCTAAGGGGTCATTGGTTAGTTATCTGGCTGAACCCTGACCTTTCAAATCCTGTAGGGAACAAATGCGGTGTACAGGTCCTCACGAATCGTACTGTTCAGGCCAAGTGAGCGGTACATGTAAACCCGGGCCAAGTCCGAGTATAGGGGACACATTTGTACCACTACGTACCTCACTAGTGCGGTATGCATTGCATTGCTTGCAGGTCGTCCTCGCTGGGGCCCGAATCGCCAATCCCAGGGCCATTCTGCACAGTTCAACTCTACGCCGGCATTTACACCGGCATCACGACTCCACTCAATGGGAGCCATCCGCGGGGTGCTCCGCGGCCACGAACAAGAAGCCGTTCCGTGAGTGTTGTTTGCGTGCAATTCGGGCTAGACTGTTTGGTGTCTATGAACACGACACGGTCATTCAAATGGAGCACTGGCGGTGCACCGGAAACAGTGCGTGGCCTGGCCCTGTGTCGCTGCTTTTTCTTCCCCGTCACCTCTATATATTTACATCAACCCTTCCAGACGTCGCCTCTCGTCTAGGTCCGGGCCTCGCAGGCCACCTCCGTCATCTAGGTGTGCGGCCAGCTAGGCACTAGGCATAAATGTTGTCAGGCATGCCCTGCTCTTCTTTTTGTTCTTGTGCTGAAGTGAGTGAAATGTGCCACCGTCTTGTTTCGTAAACACCCTGATGAAGGGCAGGGCCATGAGAGGGTCATGTCAGGCATTCGTTATCGCATGGCTCAACTTACAGGCGAGGAGGTAGCTAGTTGGGCTCGCTAATATACCCTAGCGCCGACGTCCGTTGTTCGGACTCGGACGTGTCAGTGGCCGCCGAGTGCTCGGAGAGTGGGGGGCGGCGGGGGCGGCGGCGGTGCCCGATCGGGATCGGCTCCGCAACGGCTCAACATTCGAGTCCTTCTCCAACCGGTGCAGGCCAGCTGCAAGATGGCCCCGCGACCAGGTCGTTGGTTCTCGCCTGGCAAGGCAAGCAAATCGAGGCGGGGTATCGGTTGGCAGTGAGAGCATCTGGGGGGACGCCGGGCTTGTGACTACCATCGCCGGCGAGGTCTTGACCTAACCAGACGGGCGACTCTCACCCCCTCTCCACTTTGTACTGTCAATCTCGTGGATACCATCGACTACTGAAATGTTGAGGTGTTCTTGCTTCACTCGAACACACAGCAGTGTCGAACCAAACCGAAGTCGTGCTTGACGGTCGGTTATTGCCAAGTTTCACTGTAAACTGCCTGACCACAACATCCCCTAGCCTGCCAGCAGCATGTCTTCAAACACGCTGTTGCACAAGCTCCGCGAGCTCAGCGCGGTTGACTGCGACACACTTGACAGTGAAGGTGAGTGTTTGCTGAGAACAAGGACAAAGTGGCCGGCATCCAAGGTTTCGGTGCTCACAAGTTTGTCGGAAGAGCTACCGGCTAGCTTGCAGGGCTCCGGATCGGCGTGCTGGGCTTCTGACCGCTCGAGCTTTTGACTAACCCATCGCCAGTTTCCAAGAAGCTGGGCCCTTTTGTTGACTGTACATCAAATCAGGTAAGCGATCTGCCATGCTACGCGATCGTTACAACAGACACCCGAGATATTCTGACCTTGGCTACTCCATAACTGCCAACAGGCCATCGCCTTTTCCGAACTCTCCAAGACCAGTGCCGGTGGTCAGCTCGTCCACGAACAGCTCATCCAAGACAGCATTCGAGATGCACACTGGATGTTGGCTCAGCAGTCTGGTGCAACTCTGGAAGAGCTCGCGGTCGACTTTGCCATGGTCCGGCTGGCACTCGCTATTGTGCCAAACTTGACCGGTTACTCACATATCCAGACCAACCCCCGTTGGTCATACAATGTGCAGAAAACCATTCAGAACGGGGAGAGTACGTCGAGATCTGTACACAAGCACAGTTGATAGCTTCATTGCTCGAATGTATTGACCAAGCTTTTCTAGGAATCGTCTCTATTTTCAAGCATCTAGCACCTTCATACGACACGAAACGCGTCTGTATCAAGATTCCGGCGACGTGGGAAGGCCTACAGGCCTGTCGTGAGCTCGAGAAACGCGGCATTGCTTGCTTAGCGACCACCATGTTCTGCATGGAGCAGGCGGCGCTGGCAGCTGCAGTCAACTGCACTTACATCGCGCCGTATGTCAATGAATTAAAGGTTCATTTTGAGAAAGGGTAAGTCTATGTCCAAAGGCGTATGCATTCTCGTGCATAAACTGTTTTCAAAAACCGCCCTTGGAACCGGCACAGGCGGTTGCTTGTACAGCAACTGCTATTGTTCAACAGGACTAATAATTTGTGTCAAGATACGTCGACCAAAACAAAGCTTTCGCTTTCTGCGGTGTAGCACAGCACTACTACCGGAAGGTCGGAGCGAGGACCCAAGTTCTTCCTGCATCCTTGACATCAATCAACGAAGTCCTAGTGCTAGCAGGCGTTGACCACATCACTGTTTCTCCGCCCCTTCTCACCCAACTATCTGAGACGCGTTGCGATGACTACGAGGGAGACATAGGTTCTGTCCTGAAAGCGGCTGAAAATACTGCCGACGAGGACTATGAAGCTATCCTACAGGATGAGAGTGCTTGGAGGCTAGCTTTCACACGCAGTGGCAGGGGCACGAGTGAAGGCAAGATAATCCAGGCTATCAACATCTTCTACGAGATGCAGGTCAGCCTAGAGGCTCTGATCAAGAAGCTAGACACCACAACATGATGTATTAGATGCATTCCATGGTCTCCTGTCCATGGACAGTCTACGGTGTTGATCTAATTATCTCGAGAGCAAGCCCGCACAATTTGTTGCAGTCTCTGCGTTCCGAAGCTCAGGGATGACATTGCTTCCGATGGGAGCTGGATTATGGGACCAGCAATCTAGGCAATTTTGTGAATGTGTTCCTAGGAGTTAGTCCGTAAACATGACGACGAGATAGGCCATACGCGCTGTGTGCGAGTCCGAAGCATGCTTCATTCTCATCTCGGTTCGGTTTTGCAACTATTGCTCGTAATTGTGTGATATCCCATAGCAATCTTCTCAACTACCGGCGTCTTCTGGCTTCCAGAATCTTGAATATCGACCATTCGGAGCCGTCAAATGACGATCCAGGGCTATTGTGCGCCACGAGACGGAGAGCATCTGGACGTGCCGAGAATTCGATGTAACAAATAAGTCTAAAGACACAAGGGATCCATTCTTTCAGCTTCGATATGGCTTCAGATCTCAAGACAATGTCAACCGTATCTATTCGGATAATAGCGCCGGACAGCAGACGACATGATATGCATAAGACGACGTCACAGTGTGTCATCTGATCCGCGACTGGAAAGACGAGAAGCTGACGTTCTGGTCCATGTCACATTCAACTGCCGTAAGAGTAGTGGCGACTTTGACCATTTGCCCCTTCAGCCCCGCCGGAGAAAACTATAAAAACCACGTGCTCTGCAGTACCGTCCTGGCTGCTGTCCTTGACGGCGCTGCAGGTACCTTGGTTTCAAATTGGGATTTCCCGTTACGGTCCTGTTCTCAACTTGAGTTCGTGGTGGATTTAGTGATTAGGTCGATGATAAAATCCATTAGAGTGAGTAGCTCTTCCGTGTTGACCGTTCCCGGGGGCAGTTTGTTCGACAGCAAGGTTTTTCAAATGTATGCATATATCCTTTACGATCCTACATCAGGAAAATGATCAAAAGTTGCCTGAACAGGTGTGCAGTATCACTCAAGTCGATAATTCATGGCTGAGGCTCCGTGTGCTCAAGGCTTCTATCGATGAAGAGATAGAAAAGCAGATGAGCAAGCTTTGTCACGGCTTCTGTTCAAGAACTTGTGAAGAAAGTGAAGAAAGTTCAGCGATGGTAGACTGAGTAGGAGCCAAGTCGGCGCCTCAAACGCCGTGCCTGCTTCTGGGAAGTTTCAGTATTTAGAAGGGATATATATCAGATCATTGAGTGACGTTCTAGATTCCTTCTCCCGGAAGGCTCGAGCGGAGTAATGAGCCCTCATTAAGGACGGCAAAATGATAGGTGGCCGGCAAAACAGCTCTAGGGCTCACAAATAGCCTGAATACTTACCCCGTCCTAGTAATGCCGTCACCTTTATGAGAATTCATGAGTATTATGCTTTCTTTTATGAGATCTGGCAGCCAAGCACCGCTCTTTGGGTTTTTCGGTATAGTCCAGACCTCCGTTCTGGGCAACCTGAAGTCGGATTGATGTTTGGTACGACTACAATGCAACACATCGCACACAGCCGGCGCCCGGGGCTTTTTGATCTCCTTTTGACCGGATGGTGGAATGCCGATCTAAGACAGACCGATACAGGTCAATGGGTAACATGACGCTCGTCGAGTTGCAGAACTGGGTTCCGATAAATGGCAAGCAAGATGTTAAATAGGTGCCCACCTACCATCCGGGTCAAGATTGAGCACAGCCTTGTATCAACCTCAAAAGCCTTTCCAATAACATTCAAGCATCATGGGTTTCACGAAACTGTTGAGCTCAGCTCTCCTGGCTGGTGCAGCCCTTGCGATGCCAGCTCCCGAGATCGTTGGACGCCAGACGACATGCTCCGTTCCCTCGAGCGTTCCGACCG
The DNA here is from genome assembly GCA_037177825.1 of Diaporthe sp. P3_1W. Classification (NCBI taxonomy): domain Eukaryota; kingdom Fungi; phylum Ascomycota; class Sordariomycetes; order Diaporthales; family Diaporthaceae; genus Diaporthe; species Diaporthe sp. P3_1W. The sequence goes on from JBAFXB010000001.1 coordinate 8,915,018, forward strand.
TGAACAACGGGCAGCTTCCAGACCCTTTCATCTTCGCAGACGGCAGGAAGGTTACGACCAAAGCCGACTTCGACTGTCGGGCCCAGGAGATCAGCAAGACCATGCAGCAATATGAGCTGGGCGACTACCCACCACCGCCCGACTCAGTCAAGGGCACCCTCTCGGGTAACTCTCTCACGGTTGCTGTAACTGTTGCTGGGAAGTCTGTCAGCTACTCGGCATCTATCAGCAAGCCTTCTGGGAGTGGTCCTTTCCCTGCTATCATCGCAATAGGCGGCTCCTCGCTCCCCATTCCCGCCGGGGTGGCGACCATCAACTTCAACAATGATGACTTTGCCTCTCAGGCATCGAGCTCGTCTCGCGGCCAGGGCAAGTTCTACACTCTGTTTGGCGCATCGCACAGTGCCGGAGCCCTCACTGCTTGGGCCTGGGGGGTCGACCGTCTCATCGATGCACTGGAACAAGTGAACGCGACTTCTGGCATTGACACTACGCGGCTTGGAGTCACGGGGTGTTCCCGGAATGGCAAGGGAGCTTTCATAGTAGGAGCCTTTGTCAAGCGCATTGCCCTGACCCTCCCGCAAGAATCTGGATCCGGTGGCGCCGCGGTAAGCACCGACTCTGCTCCCGCTCCCACGAGAGCAGGCCTGCGCCTTGTTTCTGACCGCTGACTTGTGTTTGCAGAGCTGGCGCATCAGTGACCAGCAACACAACGCTGGCGCCAACATCCAAACAGCAGGCGAGATCATTGGCGAAAATGTCTGGTTCTCGACGCGCTTGAACACGTATGCCAAGGCGACATCGACTATGCCTGAGGACCACCACTTCCTCGCAGCCATGACGGTTCCGCGAGGTTTGTTTGTCATTGAGAACGACATTGACTGGCTGGGCCCCGTCTCCACCACTGGAGCTATGAAGGCAGGAAGGGTCATCTACAAGGCGTATGGCGTGCCCACGAACATGGGCTTCTCTCTCGTCGGCGGTCACAATCACTGCCAGTTCCCCAGTTCCCAGCAGACGGATCTGACTACGTACATCAACTACTTCTTGCTGAAGACTGGATCAGCCCCAGGGGAAATCGAGAAGAGCCCCAGCAATGTCGATATGTCGCAGTGGACAAAGAACTGGGTCGTGCCTACTTTGACCTGAGATTGTGGCGAGGGAGGGAGCCGGTACGCATCAACTGTGCCGTGGAGGAGATGGAGGGTGCCCTCTTCAGTTCTGATGTATTAGTTCTGCGTGTCTCATCATAACCACGTCATGCAACCCCTAAAATACCAATGCAAGGTCTCAGTCCCTATCAGGGATGACAGCCGATGGGTGCTTCCACAAAATCTACCGGTACGGGCGTGCATGCTACTCTGAGATCCTGTAGCGAAAGATCGCCAGCGCCATCCATTGAAGTGGCCCGAGATATGAACAATTAAACAACATGTGCCCGGGAGCGGACGGCCACGATTAATGCATAAGGTGGGATCAGGCCATGACTAGCGCGAGCAGCTTACTTACCGTGTTTGCTGGCCTGTATTCGCAGGCGGACACTCCATCCTTCGTCTCCCGGGACATTTCGATTTGGAAGTACCCACTTGGAAATGCTACAATAGTATGTATGCTCGTACAGTGTACTGTGCCTGCGTGGACAGACTCACAGTCCATGCACGGTATGCAGACAAGCTTCGGGATGATTGCAACTGTACCGGGGCAAAGATCGATCACCTGCATGCGCTACATCTTGAAGATCCTCTTGTGATCGAGCATCACTCTGCCAGATCCACATGGCATGGAATATGGAGTCAAAGAATCGGCCTCACAGATGTCACAGTTTTGCATCACCAAGGGCTGCTCCCAGTTTCCAAAACTGGTACGACTCCCCATTTACACGAGTTGGAGCCGGCGGCAAGACCGTATCGTGGATAGTCATGATTCAGCCGCAAGGTGATAGACGTGGGCCTGGCTCCAACGGCTGCTTCTCTGGATTCATTCGATCTGTTCTGAATGCCTTGCTGGGCGGCTTAAAACTCTGTAAAGGCTCCGCTAAGCTTGCTACTTTGCACAGGCAGGCACTATTGGATAAAGCTAGGAAATGAAAAAGGAAAGCAGACTGTGAGTGGCGCATTTAGGAAGTCGAGAGATGCCGAAGTGAGCCTCAAGTTGGCTCCCTTTTAGTTCCTCGGCATAAGATCTGGACGCCACAAGACTGCTTCTATGCTTGCGCGTTGTTGTGGCCCGTAATGCTCAATCTCCAGAGATCAAGGGGCTTGATCCACTCAGGTCCAAGAAGAGAATCGAAGGAAGGGCCATCCTTGACCCGTAGTCCAGTGAGATTATCAGGCCACATTTGAGTGTCTCCCAAAACAGCCAAGTCATGTTACCACCTGCGGATCTGCAATCCTGGACCCCAAGAAACTGGGAGCAATGTTGCAGCCCCCAAGGCTCAACAGCCTCTTAGCGCTCAGGGACGTAGCAACGAGCCTATGCCTATCACTCCGTGTGCCTGTGCACCCGCACTTGGGGCTTGCTTTGGGAGAAGTATGGGTGACACTGACAAGCAGGGATAGCCTGGCCAGCAACCAAACCAGGAGGTGTCCCGGACCAGTGGGCCTCCCAGAAAAGTCTCCCTGGGGCAACAAAACCCTGCGTATCGCGGTCGTTCCACAGAGTCTACTGCTCGATCTGCATCGTCTGAAAACAGTTGTTTCTCGATCCCGAAGCTGCTTTTAGGCAGTGCCTCAGCAGTCGCCCGTTCCAGTCAAACTTCCAAGCCCCAATATTGTCGCCTTAAAGACTGGAAAATATCCTCAATTGGTAGACAGCATCGCTATCTGTTGCTGTGGCCCGGCGAGCAAGACAGAGCCAGCCATGCCTCAGATGCTAGCACCCAACGGACGGCGGATGAGCACAATGTCGACACTGGACCAAGACTCAGAAGCGGCAAGCCTACACACAATCATGACAGGAAGCAACGAGACAATAATATCAGCAAACAAATCCATGTTCTTCCTCGAGATGAATCCATTCGCTCCTGTATCAGTCGTCCTGCTCCATATGCTTTGTAAGGTCCCAGTCAAGTCTCCCATCCCGATACCACATATTATATCTGCTCCCAACACAGTCCTGTAGTACTCATCCCAGAGACTGGTTTTCAGGGCCGGCTAGCCGCATTGCGGCTCATCGTCTCTCTAATGGGTTACAGCTTTGGCAGGGCCATCATGTATGGGCATGTCGTAATCACTGCCTATAACAGCGTTGAACCAGAAGTATCCAAGGTGCTCACAATAGCTAATTACCAATATTATAGTCAGTTCTCACCTTGAGTGGCAGTATATATGGCCAAAACTTGCTGAGTACCATCTGCTCATACCAGACCTTCCTTGTCATTCCAAGTCTCGCAATGTTTGCAAGAAAGAAGACTATTCAGTTGGTCTATGTGCCGACCTAGTCGCAGAGATGATTCGAGAGCATGCTCATGATGGTCGTGCACACTGCGTTGGAATGGGCACGAGCGGATTCATTGTCTTGGACATCGTCATGAGACATCCGGGTGTCGTTTCGAGTGGTTTCGTTTCAGGGGCATGGCCTCAAAAAGGTGCACGTCTCACAGTTGCTAGACATCCTAAACTCCTTTACGCTGGGCTCTGGTCGATCTTGCACTCCCGTAAGTGTCTTTAGAGTTCTCTCAATCTTTGATCCCTCCTCATTGCGATATGCTCAAACTCGTCACTTTTGTCGTACAATACTAATTCACCAAAGCGGGCTCGCTATTTTTCAAACTATCTGGATATAGTGGCGAGTACCACAATGACGATTTGTTGAATTCGATCAAGCGGAACGGAAGCTCGCGTCTTGCTGAAGCTGGATGCGCATATGCTAAGGAATGGCAAGACGTCCAATTCGTGGAGGCTGGAAATGCCGACAAAAGAATATGTATGGTTGCAGGGGGGAAGTCAGACGATCCAGAAGGCATACGTGAAGCCGCAAAACTACTCAAATCTCAAAGCAATGGAGGTGAAGGTTCTACAACCTGTGCCTACCACTTGCATCAGGCCATACTCTCCTGGAACCTGCAGTTTCCACCGTTGTTTGCCAAGGCCATTCAATGCTGGGTAGAGCATTTGCCTATGCCGGATGAGTTTGAGGATATGCCTATATAATATGGTCAGTATTGCGACTAGGAGAATATGATGTTTGCGATTCATCCCCACTGCAGGTCACATGTGGAAGAGCCAAGGCTCCAGAAGGGGTGGAAAGTGTAAATATACCTTCCTGGTCACACACAAGCTTCGAAATTCCGCTGCTATTTAAAAAAAACTCCCGGACTGAGTTGAGTGAAAAGAAGTTACTGAATGGCCCCTATTGCATTGGTGACTTGAGGAAGTTTGCACAGAATATTTCCTCAATGTGCTTCTCTGTGGAATCACGAAGCTCCACTCAACAGTACTTTTCTTGACAATGTTTCTCGTGATAAAGAAGGGCCACTTGCCTACATGGGAACTTCCTCTTTGGACAAAGCTATTTGTTCTTTTCTGTCGGCACGACCATCAAGTTCACTTAAGTCTATGCCTCTGGTCCAATAGGCCACAGGTGGGACCACAGTGGCCATGTCAAATCAAGATAAGCTTGCAGCAGGGCTACAACAGTGGGGAAAGAGAGTACTCGCAGATGTAACCTCAAACCCGGTCAGGCTTCGCCTGGCCTCCACTTGATGCAGATGTCTGCATAGCATAAGGCTCTAGTGTTCTATCTAACCACGAATGCACAAATAGTAAAGTCCGAGAGATCATCAAGACCGGCCCGGGAGCTGAAGCCAAGCGTCCTCCTTTGTAATCTCCATCAAGTTTGTGGCAATCAGAATCGTATTACTCGACAGCCTATCATGATGGAGGCCATCCATCTCTGTCCACGACTCCACCTCGCACTTCAGCTGCAGCCAGGGTCAGTGCCGAGAGATAGAGACCAGCCCTGTCTTTTTCGCATAGAATAGGTGTATTTGGAGAAGCGTTCCCTTCACCTCCGTACGCCTCCTCACCATGTCGGCAACCAAAGCTAACGCTAGTTCTCCAAGCATCCCGTCCTTATCGTTGCGGGGTCTGGTCTGGCATGATAAAATCTCCGTATCGGACGTACCTCATGGCGTGTGACCTTGGACCAGTCGATATCGACCTTGATAATCTCGGAGACAGCTCGGGACTTGGGACAGTGTTAGAGTTGCCGGGCTGTCTTGAACTATCACGGCCGATCGCTACCCCATTATATACAATTGGGGGAATCCCTGACAACTCGCACCATCACCTCACACCGTGTCTCTACAACAGACTTCGTTGCGATCAGGCTCCTGCATGTTTTGATCACCCGGATCAATTGCTCAAAGCAGGATATTGCCATCGTATCATGGATGGGTTACTCTTCGCAGGAACGGGTTTCATTTCCCATCTTGCTTGCGCATTCATGCTCGCCCTTCTTGGGCTGGGATTTCATCTTTCTCGTCGGAAAGGCGTATCTCCATCCAAGGAAGCGACTACCACGGTCGAAAAGCACCCTTGGGCACTTCAGTTTCCTCCCTCTCGGCGCCACACGCTGGCTAGCCTGGAACTGAAGGGCTCAACCGGTTCCTATCAAAACGTCCCCCCTGAAGTACTTCGAAAACGCGCCGTCCCATCAGCTTGTACGGCAGACTGGGATCAAGACGATCTTTACACACCAACTGGATTCTCGACGCAGGATATACGAGCCCTCGGAAGATTCCCAGACTACTCAGTTCTCACCGGCGTGCGATATCCGAGCCCGTACGGCCCGCAATTTGATATCAACAAGGCCATCTTTAGACCATTCCGCCCTTTCAGATGGAGCTATCATCAGACCATGGGTAAGCTGAATCATATCTAACGTGCTGGTCGCGGGATCGCTTACTGATCGGAGCACCCTGTAGCTCATTATAGATTCGACCCCGATTGGTGGGTGGAGCTGGAACAGAACTACGTCTCGGTCATGGAGCAAAGGCGGCAATTGAAAGAGAAGCATGGTGAACTCTTCTTCTACTCTGACCCGGGTTCCGAATTGGCGTGCCGGGAACTCATGGAGATGTTGGTTCAGTTCATCTGCAAGCGGTACCCTCAGTACTTCAGCCTCGAGAACGACAACACCATCCTCCAGAACCGTCTTCTCGACACAACAACTGATCTCATCAACACCCCGCCGTTAGAAGTAGTCTACCAAAACATCCCAGAAGACTATGCCCTGGTCTTTCGCAACGAGCATGACGGCTTTTATTACCTGCGGGCGGCAATGGTCTGCTCGAGTGTAGGTTGGGACATCGGGATGCATCGCGGCAAGCCACTGAAGCGCATCCACGACGCTGTTCCCGACTATGCTGAGAAGATGGCGTTCAGCATGGACCGCTTTTTCGCCAAGATGGCTGTCGACCAGCCTATCCAGCGGTGTAGCTGGAGTCTGGAGGATCACGCACCACTCTTCAGCAGCCCCCGCATGGTGGGGGACAAGTCATGGGAGCGCAGCATGTTCACGGACCGCAAGGCCGACCTGACCATCGATCACGTAAAATTGAGGTGCGACTACCAGACTTTGCGGAGGCTCCCACTTAGCGGAGCAATCGTGTTCAACTTCAAAGCGGTGTTCTCTCAGATCACCGAGATCAGAGACGAGCCTTTTATGCCGGCTATATTACTCAAGGTCTTGCAGGAGGGCAAGAAAAGTCTGATTGACTACAAAACTGTGGATCACGTCAAAGATGTCACCATTGAGGCTTGTACGAAGTGGTCCCAAGAGCAGGTTGAGAAGGGAGTGGTACCAAGCGACTGGGACGTTCGTACTTTAGATGAGAGCCCCTTTTTCCCTGGCTGGGAAGAAAAGTGGCATGCTAAGCAAGGCTTCTAATTCATTGAACCTGGGCTTCAATTTGAGGTATTTCGTAGGTCAACAATAATAGTCCAGCCCCAAAAATTAGGCACTGAGACAAACTATAAACCGTGTTCAAGAGATCGGGATCGGGCATCCAAGCCTCATCTGTATCTCCCAGCAAGCGAAATGAGCACATAGACTCTTGACATGCAACGTCAAGCCAACTTCGAACGTACCCGCTAACCCAACCATTTTCGAATCGAGTCACGCAGGTCCTCCTTGGGCAGTTCGAGCAGCCCGTTGGCAAGCTGTCCCTCGGGAACAGAGTGTCCATCCCCATCGCGATGGATATGCACCCTCAGTAGCTCTCTGAATGCGCTGAAATCACCCTTGGACAACTTCTCCTCGCCTGTCTTCTGCAAATCTTGTGTACTTACGCGTTCAACCGTCCACTTGGCACCAGTCTCGTCCTCTACAATCCGGAGGATCTCGTTCAGAGAAGGCTGAAACGAGGCGATGGACAGGTATTTGTTTGCAGTTTCCTGAGGGTGCTTCAGCACAGATGCCACAGCCTTGGCGATCAGACTGAGGCTACTCGTTTGGAAAGGCTCGTTTCCGGAGTCGTAGACAGTGGCTTTCTTCGCCTTCGCATCGAAGCCGAACTAGACTGATGTTAACGATACTGCATCGGACGGAGGAATAGAGCGATGATAGCACGCACGTAGTGGAAAAAGAGCCCGTTGGATATCCCAGTCCAAGTGAAGGACTTGTTTTCCTCGGCTTTCTTCTGAAGGTCATCCACCAGCTTGGTCTTCCCGGCCAGTATTTGTGCGATCTTCAAGCCTTGGAGCTCGCGCGTATTTATTCCGAACTCGGAGGGGATGAAGCGCTTTACCCCAGATGCGTATGCAGCATCAGCAACATTCTGCTGCTGAGTGCCAACAGCAGGGGAGGCGATTGTGGATACGACGGCGTCCTGGCCCGCAAGAGCGGTCTTGAGGGACTCAACGCTGTCATAATCCACCGCCTTCACGGCAGCACCCTTAGGCACATCATCTTGCTTATTGCTTCGTGACAGGACAGTGACCTGGAAGCCCTGAGCAACGAGCTCTTGGACGATCGGTTTCCCCACGGTTCCGGTGCCCTACGATAACGTTCCTCGTTGTTAGTTCAGCTTCTCGGTTTTAAGTTCTGTGTTCCGATCTGGAGTGGGCAGTGTCGAAGGGCCCGTGCCCACTTACACCGACGACCGCAACGCTCTGGAGGCCAGAAGACATATTGAAGCAGTGTGATCAGGAAAATTACTGCAACCGGAAGATGGATATTCTCTGGGATCGACGCTTCAAAATGGTGCACACCAAATTTTGGGTCGGTTTGCAAAAGAGAACTTTTGTATTCAAGAAAACAGTGGTGGCAGCGCTTTATTATGTGCTTCCGAGGTGGGGGAAGCACCCGTTACGAGCGCAGCGGCATTACAAATGCCTGGCGAAAGGGGAGGTCTCAGGAGGGGCAGTGCCTAGTTCCCTCATACAGCAGCACAATGGCATCATGAGCGCGCGCTTCTGTCAAAACGGAAGTGATCGTGATTCCTCGGGAATACGACATGATTTGATAACCAACCAGGTAAGTATACAAGAGCTTGGATAGTTAAGTCCACGTCAGCTCACATTGGACTCTGACTGTTTCTTGTGACCAGTACATTTGGCTTTCGGACGCCAGCCCAGCAACGGCGCTACGCATCTCAGATTTCCGCACACGGAATTATGTGAAAAGGTCCCAGCTTACATCAACTGACTCGACTTTGACAGAAGCGTTGACTGCAGGTGCTTTTTTTCTCCAAAAGCTGGGGGCGCTCTTATTTGACCTCAGCTACACGTGCAGGAGAGGAGCCCCATGGCTCTACACTCATCGATTGGTGCCACCCACCTCGCGCCAGCACAAGAGCAACTACTTGCAGGAGAGCTAGCTAGCTACTTCATAATTAAGAGCGATCAAGGGGTGGAGCTTGGGCTGATCGGTAGGTCACATCCTCCAGGCCTGAGGTTGGGGCCAACTTCAAGCTATCCGTCATAGCTTCTAATAGGTAGCCCAGGGCAGCTTCGGACCACCACCACCTGTTTACTGAGCGCCGGGGGACCGCCGGTCGGCGCCGTCACAATACCAAAGTGGAGATGGGAGACGGGACCTTGCAATGAAAATGCGTTGGTACCCAAATTGGTCACATTTGACAGTCGAACGCTCCTGTAGAACCCTTCCTCAAGCTCGGACCGGAGATCTCATGAGACGGTGAGAAGTAGCACTGCAATTTAACACAGGAACAGTAAAGTCATTGTCGGCATTGATTTAGAAACAAACCATACGATGGAATGACCTCAGCATCATTCTGAGACGAGCCCTGCCAGAATACAAATGTAGACGTAGGCCCTTGAGGCTTTCCCAATGGGCCTCGTCTTCCGATCTTTTTGTATCTGCACATAGAGCGAAACAGTTCTACCGGTGGTCATCCTCGCTCTACACATTTGTGGATCTTACGAGTCCCGATACGATGAGATCGAAGCTCGCTTCCTTTATCACCATCTTGTTGCTACAAGCCCGCCTGTTAGTAGCAGACAACAAAGTTCCTGGAGACAACCCGCTCAGCTTTTGCTCCGATAACCCCGCGGATGATATTCTCCAGATCAATGAGGTGACACTCATTCCGAATCCACCGGTCAGGTAGCGTTTATCTCATCCCCGCTGCCCATCTGTTGTCTTTTCTGTCTCGATTCCTCGTAGCTTACTTGCGTGTCAACGTTTAGGGGAGAAGATCTCAAAGTCAAAGCCGAAGGCCATTTGAAGCAGACTCTGAAAGAAGATGATGGTTCTCTACGCTTCACTTCATGGAATGGCACCAAGTTAGTCGATGATGAATCGTTTGAACTGTGTGAGGGCCTTGAATTGCTTGACCAAGAGTGCCCTATTGAGGCGGGTCATCTCAGCGTGTCCCAGGACATACCGTTGTGGGAAGAAGAGGATCTCCCAGAAGTGAGTCGGATCAACTCCAGCCATCACGGATTCCGAGTGCACTAGATCGCCATTACTAACGACTTGTATGTATCGCAGGGCACATTCTACGCCCAGATCAATATAACCACGGCTCAGGGACAGCAGATTACTTGCTTCGGTGGGGAATTTATACTCTGATGGTGGAGCGATTAAGACAAACGATTTCCCCGGATTTCCAAGTCGCCTGGATGTTGCTGCTAAGGGGCCTTTAAGTGATATCTTGCAGGGTACCAACACTTCTAGACACGCGACTGCTCTTATCAATGGCACTATCCTCGTAATCTGGCAATCCTTAATGCGTTAGACAAGCAGAAAGGACGACTCATTTAAAACAGGGATTAAATAAGGAAGCGTGGATGACTGCAAATACGTGGACGTCTTGGGAGCTGCGATGCTCGCATTGACTTGCCGTAGTCAGACGTATGTGTGTATTAAAAACCGAACGTTTGTTGGCTACTAAATAGTACCCAACGAGATGCTCCCCGCCGGCTTCAGGTTATTCATGCAGCTGTCTTTCTGATCCCATGGGACAATACCCGTTGACTTCACAGCCCACACACTCATCCGTTTTTCTATGTCCAAGCAAATACCGCCAACTGACCACGAGGTGTTGCAGGATGTACTTAGTTTCGGCCCCATTCCCTATTCACTTATGGTCCGTGTAACCCGAAGTGTGCTTGTACCCACCGGGAGAGGTGTAGGTTGAACCTCCTTGGCCATTGTTGTAGTACGTCTGTGGAAGTAGGAAGGGCATTAGCGAAGACAGCACGACACAAATCGTCATAGCCAGATGGGGAAGAACATGGATCAATACGAAGTCGTCTCAGATTCATAGCCCAGGCCGAGAAGACGTTCGAAAAAACACTCACAGAACCATTGGGGTTAGAATAGTAGTAGGAACCGTCCCTTTGTTTTTCAGTCAGTCCATCGCGTGATCAAATGGCGGGGCTCTACAAGGGCCGAGCCTACCGGTTCGAGTAGTGATACGTGTTGGAATTGGCAATGTCACTGCCGTAGCCGTAGTCTCGGGCACAGTAGTGGTTGCCCTGAAGCAAGTATGAGCTCTGTCAGTCTCGCGGACGCGTGCCGGCTGAAACTAGGTCTGTTTGTCTTGAGACGCACCTCGTTGTTGGTGCCGGAGCTCTTTATGGTGTAGCCTTTGTCAGACATTGTGCTCAAAATTGGGAGAAGTCCGTAAGCTACCAGATGAATATTGCCCGAATTCTGGAAGTGTGGCGCTGGTGGTGGAGTAGTTGAGTTTGTTGTTGACCGACACCTGAGGAGGGGGGGAGGGGGCATGCGAGGAGAGGGCATGCAAGGACGATGCATGGGGCTTGTCACTATTTAAACCCGCGGAGTGGGCGCCGTGCGGTCTACCATGTTCCCTTTCCTCTGGCGCCAGCACGTTCGTCCTTTCCCAAAGTCACTACAGGAGCCTAGTATGGCACGCACTGTTCACCGCCCAACCTTAACAGCTAACAAGCTTAACCAATCGGAACTACAAATATTGAACACAAATAGCCACCAAGATCACAGCCCTTTGTCCCTATGTGACGTTCGCCAAGTTTTCCACAAACATCAAGTTACACTTGCCCTGCGGTCGAAGCCTGTAGGGTACCCGCATAGCAAGGTTTCCGAGTCTCCGGAATAAACGGGCGAGACTGCGGATGTGGATTATATCAATCCCTCGTATGTTTGCTTGACATCAAAGATGCGCTACATCGGATCTTGTCTTGCTTGATATTTGGTCTATGTCTCTATAGTTGTCACTTTCTATACAATCCCGCTCTCACGTCGTAAAGGAGCCAACGAAGCTGGAGCACGTGGGATATCTAATTACCGTTGGGCTGCGCAGGTGTTTCTACCGCGTCCGACTCAAGATCTGCGAGAAACTTCTCTGCCTCAAGAGCCGCCATGCATCCGGAACCTAGAAAGCGGTCAGTCAAGCCCCCGCAGCAATGAATCTGCTTATCCAGTTACGTACCTGCGCTGGTAATAGCCTGTCTGTACCTCTTATCCTGCACATCGCCCGCGGCGTAAACACCGGGAATGTTGGTCAAGGGAGAGCCCGACTTTGTAATGATGTAGCCATCTGCATCAGTGTCGATCTGACCCTTGATCAGAGCAGAGGCCGGGTCGTGACCAATGGCATAGAACAGGCCACTGGCCTCCAGAGTCTCCTCCTCGCCGGTCTTGACGTTCTTGACAACCAGGTGGCTCATAAGACCCTTGTCGTCGCCCTTGATCTCCACACCGGTAGTGTTCCACTTGATGGTGACGTCCTTGTGGTTTTGGAGCCTCTTCGCCATGATGTTGCTGGCTCGGAGCGCGTCCCTGCGAACGAGCACGGTCACGTGGCTGGCGTACCTGGCCAGGAACATGGCCTCCTCGGCAGCAGAGTCTCCGCCACCGATCACGACCAGGTGCTTCTTCCTGAAGATGGGGGCAGCACCGTCGCATACAGCACAGGCCGAGACTCCGTTGTTCCAGTACTTGTCCTCGCCAGGAAGATTCAGGCGGCGGGCGACCGCGCCGGTGGCAAGGATGACTGCGTCGGCGGTGTGCTCGGTGTCAGGGTCCCACTCGGTAGAGAACTTGAAGGGTCGCTTGGAGAGGTCCAGCTTGGCGACAGTCTCGCTGATGATCTTTGTGCCAAAGCGCTCAGACTGCTTCCTCATGGCGTCCATGAGCTCGCCTCCCATTATGCCATCGGGAAAGCCGGGGAAGTTCTCGATGTCGGTGGTGGTGGTCAGCTGGCCGCCGGCTGCGATGCCGTTGGCCATGAAGCCTTCGTAGAGGGTGGGTTCGACATTGGCTCGGGACAGGTAGATGGCGGCAGTGTGGGCGGCGGGCCCGGAGCCGATGACTAGGAGAGGTGTTAGCCACAGCCGCTGGAGAAGCCGGCAGACAGCATGGAGGTGCGAGGAGAAGACGTACTGAGGACTGGGGTGTGGGTGCTCATCTTGTTGACGTTGATGTTGTGCAGGTCGGAGGAAAAGCGCGTCTGAGACTTGAAGCTTGCGGTAGCAAAAGCCGCTGCGGACAGACTGGCTGCGCTGGAGCGGAGGGGACGCGTGAAATACTTGAAAGACAGCTTGGCGGTGGTTTTGGGGCGCGGCTGTCCCGGGGCGGAGGGGAGGCGGTCACGATATATGATGCGGAGGGTCAAGGACGGGATCAATGTCTTTGGAGGGGCTGTCTTGCCGGGAGGAACAGGGGCGCGGGGCAGAACAAGATAGATATAGTCTACGCGATTAGATCGGGGGACGATAACGGGACACAGAGTGGACCTTGGCCTGTCTGCTATAGTTAAAGATTTGTCAAGAAGGCGAGGCAAGAGTGGATCGCGAAATCGAAACGGACAACCGGCGACGATGCTGCTCCCCGGTCTGCCAGATTTCCCCTGGCGTGAGTGTCATTGAGGGCAGCAAATTCTCCAGGACAGAAAGCTACCTGCGAGATACTTCGGCTAGGCATCGGACACGCGATGGGAGTACTTTGTGACACGACTAAATGAGGAGGCGCGCTCAAGTACCCATGGCGTCAAGCGCTTGAAACGCAAGAGTACTTGCTTTTGAACTACGGTACCTCTGTTCGCCGATCCACGGCCTTCTAGAACCCCACATCGCCGCCGCGGACAGAGCAAACGCATCCCACCAAGAATTATTCAGCAGACCTCGGCCCCAGTTGATAAGATAAGTCTGCGTTCGCAGTCGGCCGCTATCCTATTTTCAGACTCGGTTGACCCCAGTTCGACAGGGGGTAGCTTCGACGTCAAGGCCGGCGCATGCAACCTGGTTGACAACTTGTGCGACTTGGACCAAGACATCACACTGCTTGATATCCACCATTTTCCCTCAAGCGAACAAGCCCAAGGGAGCAAGCAGCACTCAATGAATACAAGCCTCACCCAGCACGAACTGTAACGGCAACACCAACAGCGACACATACCACAGCGTCAGAAGATACTCAGACCATGGCGCCGTCAGCCACTGTCACAGCGACAGCGACGAGCGAGCTGTCGCGACAGCTGCTGTCCAAGGCACCACCATCGAATACGCCGACATTCTCCTTCACGCCTTTCCTCCAACGAACCTACCTCCACAGCCTTCCCACCGATCGCCCAGTATGTAAAGCCTACATCAACGGCCACTGCCCCCTCGGAACCCGTTGCTCTGAGCGCCACGTCTCCGTCCCCAACAGCGGCGGCAAGCAAGACGGTGGACACCCTTTCAACTCGCTCGTCTGCAAGCACTGGCTGCGTGGCCTGTGCAAAAAGGGAGAGAGCTGCGAGTTCCTGCACGAGTTCAACCTGCGGAAGATGCCCGAGTGCAACTTCTTCCTGCGCAACGGCTTCTGCTCCAACGGCGACGAGTGTCTGTACCTGCATATCGACCCCCAGAGCAAGCTGCCGCCCTGCCCACACTACGATCAGGGCTTCTGCCCGCTGGGGCCCAGGTGCGCCAAGAAACATGTCCGCAAGAAGATGTGCCCGTACTATCTCGCCGGTTTCTGCCCGGATGGGCCAGAGTGCAAGGAGGGCGCGCATCCAAAGTGGAAGACAGGCTTGGAAAAGCCCAGTGTCAAGGTTGAGAAGAAGGATGACGACGAGTCTTTCCCAGGAAAGAGGGAACACGCTGACGACGAGGACGAGGGCTCGATCAGAGAATTTGGAGACAGACACCGCGACCGGGATAGGGACAGGGACAGAGATCGTGGTTTCGAGCGTGGAGGCCACCAGGGCAGATTTGGTGGCCGTGGTGGGAAATGGAGGGGACGGGGAAGGGGCCGTGGAAGGCATTAGGACTCTGGCTCTGCTGGTAATTGGGCTGACATATTCATACTGCATTCATAGGAGCATCTGCGAGCCCATCGGCTGGAAGCGAACCTTATGACATGTCGTTCCTCGAACGAGATGCAATGCGCACAGGTCACATCTGAAGATCCGTTGTTGACACAGGCAAGCCACAGAAGTTGTCCGGGGTATGACAGCTGGCCCTACAATATTCTCGAGAGATACCGCACACCCTTCCCCATTGAAAAGGGCCGCGGTCGGCCTCAGAGGTGATGTCCAGCCTGATTTTGCCGCTGGGATCGAGACATGGGCGATTTGTGATGCTCCGTGTTTGGCGCATTCGGCATGTGCTAGCGGAGGGCTACCTTTTGGGCAGGATCGTACTCATGAGCATTCAAAGGGCGTCCCTGTATATTATAAACAACATATCAATGAGAAACGATCATTTTCAGGCTCGTGTCTGTCAAACAGAAATAGCCCCTAATGTTGCGAACTCAGTGACTGTCTGATGAATGTCAAAGATATCGAGTTATCGTCTTTCTAGCTCCAGGACACGACTAAATCCTCGGGGGTTGGTGACTCCATTTCCCACTAGAGAGTACAGAATACTTGCCTGGTTTGTAAAGGCTCTGTAGCGCATTAAACACTGCATCTATTCTCTTCGAGATGGCCAGTGTTTTAGCCAGGATCCCACAGCCTTTATACATGTTCGCGTCGTTCCTCGTCAAATTCTTCACGATGACTCCGAGTGCGCCTTGGTTAGAGAGCAAAGCCTGAGTCCGTATTTATCAGTCGGCCTGTTCGCAAGTGAAGAAGTATGTACGCCTAGTCTCACGATACGTCGACTTGTATTTAAATCTCAAGACACATAAAATTCTGTTTCTACAATTGCGCAACTTATCCTGGGCTTCCAGGCACAAGACGTCAACAGTATGACAGTCGCCGTATCATGCGCTTTCAAAACGAGTTTCATGTGCAGACTCAGCCCAGCATCCCAAGCAAGTAGAGCCTGTTCACCTCAGCAACTAGATAGATGCAGACCCAGGACGTGCTGTGTGGATGTTGCTGGATTGCTTGCCCGTTGCAGCTCCGACAGACACGGCTTCTAGGTCAAGGAACGGCATGAGAGGTAGTCTCAAAAAGAGAGCTGCCCTGTTCCCAAGTAACGGTCATAGCAGCAACATTCTGCTTTCCAGTTCACCCCACGTAAACATCGATGACACCGAAGTCACCCAATCACATCAAAATGCGTACCTGCCAGCCTGGCCCGGTCCATTGACCACCTGTAACATGGCAGGCAACGACGACGAGAAGGACGGCTTTGCGTCACAGCCTGGCAACAAGCGCAAGATTGGACGAAAAGTGTTGAATGTCCCGAAGCCCATCGTCATCCCAGACTCATGCAAGGTCGCCCCGGACGGCAGCCTTGATTCGCCCTGGATGAGGCTTGGCCATGATGTTGGCCTGAACCTCACAGCTCCTCGCACGCCTGAGCAAGAACGTGGCCAGCGAGCCCTGAGGACAACCGTTCAGCTCGAGGAGACCGCGTTCACCGCCGAATCGAAGCAGGCTCCAACGTCCAAGCAAGAGAGGGCGGCCCCATCTCCCTCTACTAAATTCACCCCAAAGAATTCCAGAAAGTCGTGGACCACGCCCTTGAGTCGCACTCGCAGCAGCGCGCCCGACGGCTACATCAGCTACTGGTCCAGTAAGTCCCGTCCTCTCCATCTGTCTCCCTCATGGTCCGCCGAGTAGAGCCTCCACGAGACACAATGCTCATGTCACACTCTGTCATCCCAGACTCCCGTAGGAACAGTGATACACGCAATCAGGACCGCTCCAGGTCTTCCTCCGACCTTGAGGATGAATATCGCCCTGAGCAGGTTGGATACAGCAGCGCGGAGAAAGCCTATCAGTACGGCGCTGGAGACGATGACGCGGAGGACGAGTACGCAACTATCTACGACGGTGACGATCAGGTGCCAAAATGCGGCGGTTCTGAGTGATGAACAACTCAACCTTTGGGATTGTGGTGGACAATGGCGTAAGGCCTTCTTGGATGCGATTGGAATTGGGGCTGCATCAGTCCGCTGAGATTGGGCAAGGTTTTGTCACTAACTGCGCAGTCTAATGTCTGCAAGTACCAGCCGGACCCATCGTGGACCAGGTGGGGTTCCTGTAGGAATACGACGACGGGATAGCAGAATTCCCCAGAAGATATCGAGACCAGCCGTACCCCTGTGTTGTCTATGATCCTTGTCCTGTACTGATCGGAAAGTAGCGAGTCTTTGTCCAAGGGTCGCTGCTCCCGTGGCTCATAACCACCAGCCCGTTGAACATCTTCAAAATGAGCAGAGATGATCAAGCGCCTAGCTTCAGTCCCACATTATCAGCCTTCCTTCCAGACATGCGCGTCAGCGCTTGCCTGATTCACATTTATGTACTGGGAGTCCGACCCAAATTGGCTCGAACCGTGTCCATCTCCACTCTCGCTACCCATTTTTGGGCTCGGGTGGTGACTGGCCTGCCAGCTTGACAGTTCATCCACCTTCCTCATGCCCATCATCCATTGAACGAAGGTGCGCGGCACCCATCTCCCAACAAAGCCATATAGATCCGCACCCAGGCCCACTCTGACCACGCCACTGGTATTCGATCCGTCAATGACATCGAATACGGCATTGTGCAGGTCTCGGAGCGAGGATCCTCTCATACCGCGCACGCGACCTGCCGAGATTGCAGAGGTGGACGTATTGACGAAATTGCGCCCGTACGTCTTCCTTGCAGCGTCAGGCCACGTGAGCGTCTCTGTTGGTGGGGCGGTCAGAAGGCCGCTTGGCTGTTGCGAGCGCAGAGATGCAGGTGTGAAGCCTGAGAAGTCAAAGGTGCCTAGCTGGACGTGTGTCACTGGTATGGACAACGGCTTTAGCTCACCGGCTAAGACCTCAGTGAAAGCTGATAGGGCAGAGCAGACTGTTGCCTCGGGGGCGTGGAAGGGCGGGTTTATAGATGACATGATTGAAGGAGTGAAGACGAGAACTTTGGGGGGCGACTTTTCGGCACCGGAAGAGGTGAGCTTCGCCGTCAAGAGGGGAAGGAATGCTTGGATAGTAAGTATGGGGTAGAGAAGGTGTGTGTTGAAGAGATCTGCGAAACTAGATGGCGGGATTGTTGCTATGGGTGACGTCTGGTAATTTAGCGACGGGATGAGGATGACGGATCTCAGGCTGAGGTAATTCTGCTTGGCGCCTGGGACAGCAGCATGAGGAGTCTGTAGCCATTGTGCAAAGCGTTCGATGGAGGCGCCAGCACTTGGAGGCTAAAGAACAGTCAGTATATACCTAGGTAGCCTGAGTGTAGCCGTAATGGCTTGGAGAATGAGCCTTACATCAGTGATGTCTATTCCCAGGGGCCGGACATCTGGCCGGGACAGATTTTGAACCATGGCCTCGTCGTCTAGCGTGTTGCAGGCGATGTAGACAATGAATCCACGTCTCTCGAGATCCAGTGAGAGCGACCTTGTCAGGGGTAGTTTTGGGTCACCGGCGATGACAACAACTTCAAGTCGACCTCCATTCCGTGCACGCCGTGCCCTCCGCGTTTTGCGACTGTGCTTCCCCTTCTTGTAGCCTCGGTAAACAAGCACGCCCGTGGTCAGGACCACCAAGCCCGTCAGTAGCTTGTGTCTTGAAACCCAATCCTGGGCTCTTTCGTATGCCGATGACGATATGGAGAGGGCTGCTGGTGGGGGAGGTCTACCGCGTGGGCGGACCACGTCTGGTAACCAATCCTGGGAGGACAAGGTCTCGCGGACCTGCTCTGCAATTCTGTCGACATGACGATCGATCACATCGGCGACTTCAGATGAGTACTGCTTGACGTGATTTGGTATCGACGACAGCTGTGCACGTAGTCCGGGTCAGCCTTCACCAGTAACACTGTTGCTCTAATAAGGATATACCAGGCGAGTGATTGTGGTCTGGATCCGGATCTGGAACTGCTTACCACGTCGAGGAACTGTTGGTCGTCGGCTGACATGAGGGGCGTGCAAATGTATCCACTTCAAAAATAGAAGACAGTATGACTGCTTCGTCCGAGAAGCATGCTCAGAAGGGAAGGAGATGCTGTCAGGGTCAAGTCGAGGCACGTGTGATGGGTTGGGACGGAATGGCTGGATGGATGCAATGGGATGGTGTTTTTGGATCCCGAGCCGACCAAGACGTTATCTTATCGCGTTTGCGTCACCTCTCTCCACCACCACACCTCACTGTGGGGAAACGGAGCCCCGCTGGCAACAACAGACCACATCCCCGCCTGCCAACTGGAAGGATCGCCCGCCGTCCAAGAGATCGCGATGGGAAGGAAGATGACCATCCAGGTACATAGTATGGCCGGCAGGATTCCCTGCAACTGTATCGGGGAAATACTGGATTCTCGCCAGGTGTCTGGTGTTAGCTTGCAATCTCGACCAGGAAAGTTAAGCTGATCCAGCAATACCTCGGGGGGTCCCTGAAGTAGCACGGTAGAGTCAAAGGCACGATACGTCTGCAGCAGTCGGATGAGAAGCAGGCCTGTTGATGTTTTGACGGGATTGCAAATCTCGGAATGCGATCCCGAGGCCGTGATTTGAAGCCAACGAGACAAACCGGTGGCCTGCGCACCTAGATATCCAGTAGCATTCTCATCAGCTTGTTTCAGAGCGGGAGACTATTAGAATTTGTAGTATCCAGTCATGTTTAGGCGCTAGGTCTGTTTTCAAACATCCTGCGAGCAATTCTTCATGCATCACCTGCAACAGCCCTGCCGCAGTCAAGGGCTACCATGTCCCGGTGACCATCACGACGCGCCGCATGGTCTGCTATTCAATAGTTGAATCAGTCGTCCCAATTCTGGGGATGCAGATTACCGGATGGCCACGGGATGTTTCTCAGTCCCATACTTCCCGAGGCTCCCTTCGTGTTCGCCTTGCTGGGGGGAAAAGGAATACTTATCGATATTCCGCCCAGGTGCCTCCCCGCAGGGAGATGATGTGGTTTCCCTGTGCCTTTAATGACCGGAAATACAGTCACTCGGTTATTTCTGCCCTGTTGTATTACTGACGATTTCTCATGATATGTTGACTGGGAAGTGGTCCCGGAAGCCCTGGATACTGTACGATTATCTTGTAGTCGCATCCAAATCAATCTTCACCAATGTCACAGTCACAACCACGGCTATACTCGACCGAGTCCAAGTCGGCCCAAGATGCTCTCATCACAGCTCCTACAGCTGCTCTTGTTGAGCTGCGACAGAACAATCCCCAGGACTGTGCCAATCTGATCGCAGCCTCGGTGGATAGAGCGACAGTCGAGATCTCAAGAACAATTATTGCTCTCAATGCGACTTTTAGCCAACAATTACAGCAAGCTTCAATATCGGCTTCCAATGGTATCAAGTCCGCAGAAAACTCAGCGTCATCGTCGATTTCCATCGTTTCCCAAAACGCCAGCAGTGCTACCTCATCTGCCTCGTTCAGTCTGAACCTTGCCAACTTGGCCGTCACCAGTGTGAACTCGGCACTGACCAATGCAAATATCGCCCTGGCCAGCGCACAGTCACAGGTCGTCGGCGTTAACTTGGTCCTGACGAGCGCATTGTCCGCCTCAACCAGCGACGTGTTGAGGTTGAGTTCAAGCCTGAGCTCCCTGGAAGCCACTCTGGTTTCAGTTCAGGTAATTATGACAAGTCCTCCAGAAGAGTCCGCAGCTTATCAACGAATCAAACAGGCTTCAGCCTCTACCGCAGTGGCTCTCGCCGTCATGAGTCAACAGTCGTTAAAGGATCCTCAAGTCACAGCAACCATCTCGCTTGCGCCGATAGTGTTAGCAGGTATAGTTGTCGGGACCATGCTCGCCTCGATTCTCCTGAGCTTCGCAGTTGGCTTTGTCTTGGTTAGAGCGAGAAACAAGGAGAAGAACGACTCCTTCCATGACAAAGGCCCTGCAAGGGACCCAAAGCTGCCACTTTCAAGTAATAGCGTGGCATTCCGCACAGGCAATTCGGTAGTGATCAAGTTCAGTCCGCCGACGTCCGTACAGAATTTTCCGCCAGCACCTGAGCGACATGGAAGTCTTTCAGCCGCTCCTTCGGCTTTAGAGAGGGATCAGATACCCATAGCAACTGTCTGGGATACCAACGTGGCCTCAAATAACCCTTTTACATCAAGAACTGAAGGGTGGCCCCTCAAATCCAGCTTCGCCGACGACTTAGACGGCATGTCCGATGAATCTTGGTCCAGAAATACTACGACTATACCGCACAGTATGAGCACACAAAAGTCGGTATCGATTCCAGATTCATCGGGAGCTAGGGAACTGCACTTAGACAACGATCGCAACATCACTCCCATCAGCAAGTTTACACCACTTTTTGAGAAGGCAAGGGACATGGATGAAGAATCAGTTCCAATACGACAACATGCCCGTGATTCATCCTATGGACTGGCCCTAGAGGATTCGGAGCAACTGATGCCAGCTGCAGAAGCACTTGAGGACCCCTTCAAAGACCCCGTTATGGAACCATACGAAAGTCTCGTTGACGGACTGTCCGACAATTCTGTTGAGGAAGCGTCCGGACAGCCAAAACAAGCATTAATTATCACCCAGGCCGATGATAGTCAACTTAAAGAGCCAGTTGGCCAAGAAGCGAAAACCTTCTGGAACAAGCCAGACGAAGCCCTGCTTGGCGAGGGTGCCGGGGAATTGGTCACACGCGAAGTCGAAGATTTGATGCCCGAACCTAATCCCTCTTCTACTGTCGTTGTTGTGGACACACAGAGTTCTGGAACGACGAATCTACCTGAGCAGAGCGAAACTGACAACCAACGAAGGTCCTCTCAGTTCATACGGATCACACCACCAGAGCAGACACAAGAGCACGCCCCAGGAAAGGGGAATTCGTCAGGAATACAGACCACAGTCATTCAGCCTCTCCCAGAGTCGAGAGACGGAACCATTTCACCGCTGAGTCGAAATTTCACCGTCGACTTCCTTGAGGGAAGAGTCGAGCCTCAGAATCCTGTCGCTGTGGATGAGGAGAGAGAAGTGTCACCGCTACGACGAAACCCACCTTTTGAACCCTTTGAAGCTATAATTTCTCTCTTGGAGGAGCAGCAGGGAGGTGCCGTAAAGCTCAAAGAAGAGGGATGTGCCGATGAGTGCGAATCGAGGGGCAGGTCGATGATTCGGACGTCAGATATCATAGAGGCAAGACTTTCGGGTTTGGCTCAAGCTAACCAGTCACGCGAGGAGTCACTGCAGCAAAGAGGAAGGAAAGACGAACTCGACGACTTCCGGCCAATTAACCCAGCCTCCCCAGGCCCTCAGCGATTTATCGCCTCAGACCAAGTACACAGAATACAGACTCCACCAAAGCGGAAACCTGTTGCCGCGCAACAATTATCTAACAAGAACTCATCGCCACTCACTTCAAACTCGCTCTCTCGACCGGTCTCCGCCACTTCTGCAGCTGTCACCCTACGACGCGATGAGTCTTCTCCTCTACGGCGCAATCCTCCAGACATTGGCCCGAATCCCCGCTCGGCATTGGATGCTAGGCCTACAGCAAGCAGCAACGCGAAAGAATTCTCCCAAGCCCTGTCCAAATTCCAAACACTTGTCTCTCAAAATCCACAAGACGCGGTCGTTGCATCCAATGAGGTGACTTCACGTGCCATCGCAGGTATCTATATCCCTGGTAGCTTGAGAGAACAGGCTGTGAGGAATTTAAGTAAGAGTAGAGAAAGAGGCACCGGGGAAAGGCAAAAGAAATGACTGGAAAGTATGCACGGATGAAAGATACCCAGATATTTCACAGTGTGATGGATTCGCGGAATTTGACGCAGAGATCTAGTGGTCGCGCAGAGAAACGGGACTGGATTTTGTACATACTATAAGATAATATGTGTGGTCTTGTGGTGCAGAACGAACACTCATACACGGGTTCATGAACTCTTTATGGACGGCCGTACGCTCTCCCGTTGATCAAATCATAGTTGTCAGTCATGAGCCTGCGCTCGGTAATTTTCTCGAGCTTTTAGCCACCCCCTGATCCTCAAGAATGCCCCCTATCCCGCTCTTTATCAGCCAAAGAAGCAGTTTTTTATTGTCATGGGCATTCTCGTACGCTATCTGTAAAGATTGAACAAACTTGCTTTGGCCCGCATTTCTCAAACACAAATGCGTCGCCACTTTTGACTCTCGCAATGCCTGGAAGGAGCATCCCTGACGATTGTGCGGCTGTACTACCTAGGTACTCAGTGCATGGCCGGATTAAAAAAACACCCGGTGAACTGTTGTCTGGCTCCAGACCATAGGCCTCAGTTTCAAGCGTGAGGTTAGCACACCCAGGTTTATGAGCCTCGTGGAAGAGGCATCGATCACAGCTTTGGAGCTGTCGATGCCGTGCACTCTACCTCAGCTCTGGGCCGGGACCCTGCTGATCTCTAAATTAAAGAAACCGTCAGTAATAATCATCAGATTTATGCTCTCCATCTTTCGTATGAGCGTGGGTCCCGAAAGACGCAACGCTACAGCCCTTGCCTGGGATGTGATGGCCCACTGTTAATCTCACCTTCGTTGTCTGTAATACTAAGGACATAGAGTTTTGATACGTCTAGTTTGAGAAACTGAGGAAGAAGAATAGGCAGTGTCGCTCAGATAATGTGTCTGGACTAGCATACTGATCTCACGGCCCTTGTACGGCTTCACCCCCAAGGGCCGGTGATCTTTTGCTTCACTGTGTACCCATTCAGACAGCACATGCAATTCTAAAAGCGGCCTGAGGGCATCTTAAATGATTGGTGTGCAGGATACTGTGGTATTTGTTTTAGAGTGCGGAGTGTGTTGGCAGATAATAAACTTCAAGAACACAGGCGGTCGCTAATGACCTTACACGTATCCGCTGGTCGAAACTGGTGGGTTTCCAGTTCAATTTCAATCTCAGGTCACTACTTCGGCAAAATTACAGCGCATAATGTGTATCATGGGTGTTTCTAAGACCCTTAATAGTGTCTATAGAAGTATATAAGCAGAGGACGAGGCCTCGAATCAGGTTGAGGCTAGGAGGTGGATGTTCGTCCCCTGGTACGAACGTGAACGTTTAACGAGAATTGTTCGCGATAGTTCTGCATGCCTAGGTATGCAGCGTTGCTCATCTGTCGGGCCAACAGAGCAAGGCACCTGGGCTTTATGGAACATCGTTGCCCGTGACTCTCATGCCCTCATCTAGTCGACATCGAGCAGATCGTACTTATCGTCGCCCAGCGCATCCTCAAGTCTCTTCATGGCTGCCAAAACCTTTTCCTCCTCTAACCTCCGGCCAACCACCTGCACGCCAACGGGCAGTCCGTGCATGGCTTGCGCGTCATACAATTTGTACGCACCTTGTGCAACACCGTTCAATTCCTTGACGTTGAAGCCAGCTGGCAGGCCATCCAATGCCTTGTCAACATGAGTGATAGGCACGATGCCAGCAGTGTAATCAAGCTGGGCGCTCACATGGTCAGTTGCTACCAACCATGAAGAATCGTGTTTCAACTGTTGCTAGAATTTCGTGGGAGATGATGGGACTCACAATATTCCATAGGAATGTATATCCGCAACTGCTGACCGCATCCTTCATTCCGTCGTGGGGAACGGCCGGTGTAGCATTTGGCGGAGTCAGGATGAAGTCGATATCAGCCTGGTTCCACCATTCGAACCACTCAGCTCTGTACGACTCTCTCTCAGCGACCAGCTTCCAGTTCTGCTCAGCCGTCTTGGCGTGCCAGTCCCTCAACAGCCCCGCCCAGATATGGTCGCGGCGGATGTACTGGACCCATAGGTAGTACACCCACTTGAAGGGGCGCGGCAGGCTCATGTACCAACTCATTTGGTTCGCGCCCTTGTCCTCCCACTCACCACTCCTCATGAAAGACTTGAAAGTCCTGCAGCCGTCTGCATTCAAAAGCGCCGATCCCAGCTTGAGGGCATGGTACACTGCAGCAAAAGGGGTAAGCTATCAAAGAACTGAGGAAGAAGTTTCATCTGGATATAGGGAGGACCAGGCCACAGTGTCGCCAAGGCTTGTTTCAAGACCTGCAACCTGATGATACCTTTGTGGTACAGGCTATAGGCAGGACATTGTTTTTCTTAAAGGGGTTAAAATTGTATCCGGAAGCTGCTTACTGTCTGGAGGGTCGATCTCCACAATCTCATGCCCCTCCCTTGCAAGAGCCTGTTCGGCGATACTCAGGGCCCTGGTACACGCGGGACTGGGGTCGACGACGCCGTCCGTCCGGAGCATACCGATTCTCAGCCTCTTCTTCTCCGAGTACAGCTGCTCAGTATGGGACCGCCACTCCAGCGGATGTACAGAATGGTCATATTCCCATGGTTTCATCCCAATGATGGCGCGCGTGAAGTAGGTCAGGTCATCCAAAGTCCTCGCCATAGGACTGAACACACTCGGCACGCCTTCTTGGCCAGGCATGCTCGTGAATACGCCAGCTTTGGGCCACCTCCCTGTAGAGCAACGCAACGAATAACACCCCGCGAAGTGTGCAGGCGCTCGCACACTACCTGCTACATCCGAGCCAATACCGATCCTCCCGCCAAGGGCCAGGAGCGCCGACTCGCCGCCGGTGGATCCGCCGGGTGAGTACTTGGGATTGTGAGGATTCGTGGTCCGGCCCCAAACGTCGTTGGTGGATTCAAAGCTCAGCAAGGAGATGGGGATGTTGGTCTTGACATAAGGCACCGCGCCGGCATCCTTGAGAAGCCTCACGAGTGCGCCATCTTTCTGCTTCGCGTTGCCAGCAAATGACGAGTACCCAACGGTAGCATCATAGCCGCCGACGACGATGGTGTCCTTGAGAGACACGGGAATGCCTGCAAGCGGTCCCTTGAGGTTGATTGATGAGCCGTCCTGGAGCCACCCCTCTGCATCGGGAAGCAGGACCTCGGTAAGGCAGTTTGTCTTCTCATGTGCCTTAAGAGCGACTTTTCCGTATGTCCGTAGGATGTCCAGGGGCTGCATGATACCATTGTGGACTCCGGCAACGAGTCTCTCTATGGGCTTGTTAACCGTCTCACGGTCTGAATTGGTAAGAGGTCCATGATAAGATGATAGAGAGGCAATCCTGTCCGCGCGTTGTTGTTGCTTGAATTGGCTGTAACGTTGGATCAGTGATTACAACCATAGAGCCTACGAGACAACACAAATAATGTCTTGTGTCGTTTGTCGTGTGGTGGTGTAAGCTGGGTGGAGACGGAAACTCACCAATCCCTTCGATGCCTTGTATAGTCCAAGAAGGGAACCATTCTTGCTTGACGTTACCGATTTACTGCTAAGCAATCTTTCTGTTATTGTATGAGACTGCAAAGATTCCGGAAGAGAGACGGCCGTAGAATCACTGTTGGGCATGTGTTACACATATATTGTAGAAGGGAACGAGTGAGACACGGCCAGCAGCGGCACACAGTTGACAACATCCCCCTCAATCCCGGCCCGAGCCGGCAATTCTGGGGGGCTTCCAGGCTTACTACAACAGATCAAGACAATATCTTCACGAATCCATCAGCATCGTACATGTCAAGGTCAAATGAGAAGTTATGCAGTCTAGACATTTTCCCGCCCTTGTGGGTCTAGGAAAGGCGCTCAGCCTTCAAAAGTCTACATTTCCCATCTAAATATGCCCAGCCCTGTAGTTGACGGGCTATGTTCGCCCAGGACAGACGCGTGTTACATGCCGAAGGATATATGAATTATAATTCAGCCGACGAGATGAGGCGGTGCGTATCTGCCTGGAAGGGGGGGGGGCTGCTGCTGCTGCTGCTGCTGCCGATTACAGCTCAGCGTGCTCAGCATCGTCAGTGTCCTTCATTGTATCCTTCAACATAGTCTTAGCAGCGTCCGTAGCCTCGGCGAACTTCTCAGCAATCTTCTCGCCAAAGTTCTTAGCCGTCTCGACGGGAACGTCGGTTGTCGTGCTGGTCTTCAGGACAATGGACTCGGGCTTGGGCACGCCGTCGATGCCGAGCAACTCGGTCTCGAAGACTAGAGAGCCACGAGTCAGCAGGTTGGAGACAGACAAGGGGAGAGAAGGCTGGATCTGCTGGTACGTACTGAGTGTGCTACCGGCAGGGATTGGGCCCATTCCGCGCTGGCCATAGCCCTTCTCGGGAGGGATTGTGAGGGTTCTGAAGCGATTAGTTAACTGGTGACGGGTTGCTCCTGGAGTGAGGCGAGCAGTTCGCAGCTCGGCCGGCCAGCATACCTCTTCTCACCGATGCACATGTCCAAAAGGCCTTCGTCCCATCTGTTTGTCAAGTGTTAGCTCCTGCGTCGACTTGAACCCGTTCCCGCCTGGTTGTGAGCTGGACGAACCCCTTGATGACCTGGCCGGATCCAAGCTTGAAGCTGAAGGGCGTTCCTCGGTCGTAGCCTGTCAGGAGGAGCATTGGTCAGCGACTGTCTGATGGGCGAAGCCTTCGGTAGTGGTAGGAATGGAGCCCATGCTGCCGGGCGCACAGCCCCTGAAGCAGCTTGGAAAACAGGGCGAGGAGGCAGGGCGTGACATACTGGCATCGAACTGCTTGCCATCGGCAGCAAGGGTGCCTCTGTAATGCATCTGCACCTTGTCGCCGGACTGGGTCTTGCGATCACACTCGACAGGCACGGTGACGTCGATCTTGAGGTCCTCGGCGGCGACAGCGCCCAGGGCGGCCGAAGCCAGCAGCACCCAGGTCGAGAGAATCTGCATGTTTGCGTGGTGGGTGAGGCAGGGGTGCGATTTGAGGCTGTTGAGGTGGCTGCTGCGGTTGTCCTCGCGGGTCGGGCGTAGGCGGCGTTAGAGGCGAGGTGATGCTGCTGCTGATGGACTGGTAGGTCTCTTGGAATTGTGGCAGATGCTCGAAAAGGGGAATTGAGGTGCAGAGCTCGGAGAGACACAAAGTAGGGCGAGAGCGAGGAAGCTCCTGACGCCGTGTCCTCTCTGTCTGTCTGTCTGTCCCCTGTCTGGCAGCCCAGGACCCTTACAGATTACACTACCCAGGTACCTCGGTGGTCTAGTGGACTACTGTAGGTACAACGCGGACGCCCAGTCCATGCTTGCATTGGACCCTTGGAGTGTGAAGCACCGGCAAGTTGCAACCTCCCAGAGGAGCCAAGAGCCAATGGATCTCCCCGGCTCACCTTATCGATTAGCACAGTGTTTCCCGTCGGCAGTGGGTCTATGCCCGGGTACAGGGGCTAGCGGGCGGGACGGGGGGAGACGTTGGGAACTAGGAGAAGGGAGATGTGGGAACGTCGTGCATTTGCCAGCACCCACAACGGGGGCAGGCCCGCATGAACAACATAGGTTTTGGACACCGCAAACAGGCCATATCGATATGACTGCCGTTATATCTGTCCTCTCACACAGTACGGCCTCCAGTGCGGGCATAAGCTCTCGGACGGCGGGTCGAATGCAATGACCGCACCCAAGGACCAAGGAACAGGGAAAGGAAAAGGGCGAAGGGGGAATCAATCATCACCTCATTGGCTTTCGCCCCGTTGCCTACTACGCAAAAATGTGCACCTTTGGGCACCACCCCAGAATGGTGATCGCCCTGTCAATAAAGCTGTCTTGTGCCATGGCCAACCACAGAATGTACCAGCACAGAATTATAGACTGCAGGCAGGCATGAGGAAATGAACATGGTTTACGAGACGGCTGCTCTCTGCCGCTACCCTCGACTCACGAGGTCCCAAACTGCAGCTTCAGATATCTACAGACACACGAGTGTGTTCATGCTGAGCGCTCGCATCCCAGTCCATGCCCGTCTTAGATTTGTAGGAAAGGAATCTGAGACTCGATGCCCGGCGAGTTCCTTCCGGCATGACAGAGGTCTGGACTGGGCAGAGAGACCACCCATGTAAACACTTAGCAGGCGCACATGCACAACAATTGCTTTTGCAACAGCCGCCGAGAAAGCTTTCCAGGCTTACGTCCAGGCTGCCCTGGTTCGACAGGTCTTTCCATTCGCCGTGTGTGGTCTGCCGGCTCACTTCGGACATTGCATCGCCTCGCCTTGTCCTTTGGCGAACCAAAAGGAATCCAGCAAGTTCAGGCAGGCGGTCGTCATGTCGAGCCTCGACACAGGGCAAGGCTGCTTGTTGGACTTGTCCTGGTGCTCGACCCCTTGGTTGACTCACACCCGAGGATGAGGCCAAATATCGACGGGCGTGGAGCGTGTCTCCAGCGACAGCGTCTTTTTTCCTTGAAGACGGCACATGGGATGGCCAACAGACCAAGCCCCTTCCGCCCCCTGGCGGCGGCGTGAGATTCATTCCAGCCATTAGCATCATCAAGATTATTGGTGCCTGCTGACATGGACCGTGCCATTGCCCACTCAGCTGCTCTGGCAGCTGAGGCAGCTTTGGTTGGGAGCTGAAAGACAAGGCATCAGCTGCCAGATCCGCCCTGTTTCGAGATGGTGGCGGCAATCGAAGCCGTTGACACATGGGGTACAATCCTAAAATGGGAGGAAAAGGACAAACACATCCCAAGAGTCGATGCGACGCAAGCCAAGGCGGCATTCGTTGCGATGAACTGTTGCGCTGCGAACTGCTGCAGGATCCCTCCATTCAATCAAATCGAATCAGATCTGCATGGAGACCAGTTTGTCGGTATCATGCATCGTCTGGATCGTGTCCCTTGAGTGGACCAACGACAGCACGTTTCAGCTCCAGGGCCTGGAGACGGTGCAGCACACAGCAGTCCAGATCTCCAAGCTGCCCTGCGTATCGGCCATTCATCGCAGGCAGTCAAGGCAGTGTGACCCCCCTGAGCCCGGGGAGCTCAACGGCAAGCAGCCTCGGAGCTGCCGGGTGTTTCTCGCCTGCAGGTGCGGTGCCTGTGGCTCTAGATCTACTGACGTCGCTCTCAAAAAAGTCCTTGTCAGTCTCAGATCGGGCAGCAACAAAAAGACCACGGCGACCTTGACGTCGGGCTCGGAAGGGTCCCTCAACTCGAGATGCTCAAGCATTCCATTTGGCCCCCGCATGCATACCCAAGTAAAGAGGGTATTTACTCCGTACCTAGCAAGGTATGCCGTTCATCCGTTTCCAATTTTACGATCGACCAAACGGCAAGGTGCCTTCGCCTCCCCTGGACCCGCGCCCTTGCCATTGTCCAGCTCAACCACTTCTACCGGACCGACTGAGTCTGAATCTGTACGGCGCAGTAGCTGGACAGCTGCCCGGAGGATTGTGCCTGGGCCAAGATCCTTAGGATGGCGCCCTTAGCCCCCGAGGGCTCAGCCCTGTGACCGACCCCCTGGAGCTGTCATCGCCCGCACCAGCCGCCCTCGAGGCCAACCATGTGCTCCCGCGACTACGTGCCTCCTCAGCCATGGTAACTGACTTCGTTGTCCAGGCTTCCTTCTTACACCGCATGGCCAATCTGGACAGACGGGAATCTCGTGTCTGTGTCAACCTCGGCACGCGCGAGCTGCCGCAGCAAAGCCCTGCTTCGAACGCGCCTCGAAACCCCTCGCCCCTTGTGCCTAGCAACATGATTGTTTGCCACTCCTATTGACACCCTCTTCCCTGCTCCAGCCCAGGCACAACGGCTGGGATGGCACTGCTTGCCTTTCCTGCCACACTCTCGGCCCCAGTGGTGCCTAAACCTCCTGGCATTTCGCCCTCTGCCCAATGGGGCCAGCAAGCCTCATTCTGCCCTGCTCCTCGAGGGTATGGCAACCTCCTCTTCCATGATCGCCGACCCCTGACGACCGCGCTGGTACTCGCCCAGTTGGCACCCCTTTGAGTCACTGCTTCCTCCTTCTCACTACGCATTGGCAACGCTCACCAGCCATGAAACGTTTATGCCTATTAGTCTGCCAAAGGGGGGCGGTGCCCGTGCCCGTGCCCGTGCCCGCCCTCGTCGCCCCGTCCCGAACTACATCGACACCCCCCTGCTTTTGTCTACTTCGATTGATGTGACTCCCTGTATCCTGAAGGTTGGAAGCCCACTCTAGTTAGCTATTCTCAGCTCAGATCCTTCCCTCCGGCACTTGGGCACCTCGGACGAGTTCAGGACTGTCGTCGCTCAGATATAAATCTCATTGTCCCCCTCTCACACACTCTCTCTTTTTGTTGGGCCTAGAAGTTGACCAAACTCCCGACATCGCACACCAACTCAAGCAAATACTTCATCTCCAAGGCCGTCACAGCTACCGCTCTCACCACTGCCGGCTGAACAAAGCATGTCTCGTGGCTCCAAGTACGCCGTTGACGTACACAACCAGAAAGAATCCAGAGGCACATCGCTCAACTCGAGGGCAAGTCGCTCAACAATGTCCCGCCCTATTTCCACCTGCTCTACGGGTTACGAGACCGATTCCTCCACCGGAAGCATGTGGTCTACCCAACAGCCAGTCCAGAGCATCGACACCAAGACAAAGATCAACAACAAGGGCCAGTTCGTGACCGTCATCAACCACGGGCAGAAGAACCGCCAGGACGAGCCCAGTCCGACATACAAGTCAGCCAAGACATATGGCAAGCAGGGCTAGGCCCAGTGACAAGCCCCCATCACACACTGCTTCTCTTGACTTGGTGGCTCATCATCATGTTTACCCATCACCGGCTGGAATGTCTCGACAACCTCGACAGCACGTCATTGGAAACGCAGCAGTGCCTGACTTTGGGGTGATGCGGCAACTGGGGACGCACGCACGCGCACACATACACAGACGCGCACACACAGACAGACACACACAAGACTTCACTTCGGACTGGGAACAAGGCAGGGGTTGGCTATCGGCAACTTGTAATTGAACAGGAAATCGGCGCAAGAGACTGGGCAAGAGTGGGAAAATAAACTGGATACCAAATAGAATGGGCAACCGGACGGAACAGGCGCACCAGACTGGAGGGAAAGGGAGCTTTGCTTGGATGGAACATTGGTACCCCCTTCGACACACACACACGCTCCGAAAGAAAGAAGAAAAAAACCAATATTAGCTACTTGGCACCCGCGCTCCCACAAGCCTTGATGTTGTCCTTCTAGTGCTTTCCTCTGGTAATTGTCAGCCTACGCCTGGCTGCCACCATCGGTCATGAAGCTCCCATCGCCAGTGCGTCGCCACCAAGCAAGTCTAACAGGTGATGACAGTTCTCAACCACTGGTCAATCCTATATTGCGGCTCTTAAGATCCTTCCCGCGAAGGAACAAGAGTATGATGGGACTGGGACTTTGGGGTCCAGGTGAAGGGGGCCTGGCTGGGGCTGGTTGGACCTAAACGGGAATGAGGATGAGGACTTCTAATTTTGGGTGTACCATTCGGGCCATCTGGTGCGGCACGGAGTGGCGACAAAAGAGCCGTGAGAAATGACGTGGCATAAGCCGAAAATATAACTACACTTCAAAAACCAGCTTGCCTTTATCCACTTCCAACAGGATGCAAGGACTCAGCTGGCAGGCTCATCCCCAGAACACGAGAAACTTCGAAGACGAGGAAAGTGTGTGGATATGAGATTGACGTGCGGTTGGCTCCTCGTGCGGATTGCGGCAAGCCGGCGAATGAGTCGCCCGTCCCATTGCTTGCCGCGACGTGCATATGCAGGACTTCCCGGGCGAATCGGTTCGCTCACTGCTTGAACCAGTTGATGCAATGTGTGGCCTTGCTCAATGCATGGTATTCCCCCGGGGCCGAAGGCCCACTGATCTGCTGCAATCCCAATGGTGTGCATGCGCATGTGTTGTAGTGAAGATCTAACAGACCCAAACATGGTCTGTAATCCCTCGCGTTCCAGGGGAATCTGATTTGCAGAGGCTCACTTTCACAGTGAAAAGAGGATCCCTTCTACACGGAACAGCCAGCCAACGCTGCTGCCTCTCCATGGTCAAATATCTCGGCATTGATAAGTGGGACCTTGCTGTCGTTCCGATTCGCACAGCACAGCAAAGCACAACACAGCACAACACAGCAGTTTTCAGCACTCCGCGCGTATTCCAGGCAATCTGGACGTGGCCTCCTGACCTTTGACGGAAGCGATGTCATGTCAGAAGAAGAATCTGCCGCCCATATATTTTAATAGGCATTCCTTGTTGTGGCGGTAATTGCGATGGCACAGGGGAGGGATGTTCGAACACGTTCCTTGGCTCACGCTGCTCAGAGCACACAGGCAAAGTCGCACAATATTGATTGACGCCGTTGCGAAACAACAAAACAGTCTTCAGTCCTCTCAGAGGACAGCGGGTATCCTTTCTCCTCAACGTCCGAGCCGCGGGCTCCACAGACTTCAAAAGGAGCGGTCGGAAACTTGATCCGGGCTCTTCGACTCAAGGTGCAGCAGCAGCATGTTCCCTCTAGGCACCGCCCTCCCGCTTTGCATACTCGTCCTCGATGGCTTCCTTATACTTCTCCTCGGGCGACCTCGGATCCTCATCAGGGTTGAGCACACCCTTCTTGATGAGCTCATCCGGAGAGGGGCGGTGTGCAATCTTGTCGTTAAGGGAGTCGGCACGCATGTGCTTCTCGAGCTGTAGTGTCCCGGAAACAAGGGCGTTAGCTAGAGTATCGAGGCATCAGGATCACCCCTGCATGTGCAGTGAGTGCAGGTTATTCACGCGGCCAGGAACGAACCTCCTTCTGCTTTTCAACCAGGGCCGGGGCAGCAGTTGTAGCCGGCAGGATGTTCTCTAGATAATAGCACACGTACAGTCAGCTTAGGTGGCAGGGTGGCAGCAACGAGCTGGGCAGGGCAGGGCAGGGCAGGGACCGGCTGGATGCTTACTCTCGACGAGCTCTGCGCGGTCCGGGCGCTGGGCAAGCTGCTTCTCGAGAGAGTTGCGGCGGGCAGCGTTGGGGTGGGAGATGGGGGTCTCATCGACCTTTGGCTCTTCGACCGCTGGGTTGGTGTTCTCGTCAGCCATGTTGTCGTTGGCTTTTAGGTTGCGGTTGATGTTTTCTAGCAGCAGTGTTGTTGAGTAGCTCGAGGTGGGAGCGGGAAGCAAAACAAAGAGGGATGGAGACGGCGGGCAGCGGCCGCCTTTGTTTTGTAGCACCAGAGGAAGCTCTGTACCGTGTCTGGCCCCTGAGTGAGCTTCCCCCATCGTCCCCTCCTCGTCGGTGGAGTGACATCAGGGGGGAACTGCCCCGCATTCCCAGGGATCGCCAGTCCACACAGCCAGCAAGCTGAGAGAGGGGCCCACCTAACAACGGCCGCTGCCGAAACGAAAGCTGGGGTCCACTGGTGGTGCTACTGGTTCACGGCCTAGACCTACGTACCTACGTAGTGCAATGTAGACGACCTAGTATTGAGCGTGGGGAGTTACATGCCCGTTGTTGGTCTGATCTGATCTTATCTGATTTTGCTCCTCGATCACTCCCACCAAAATGACCAAAAAATGGCACCTAATTTCTTGTCTTCACCCATCCCAACCAGAAACTAAGAAATGCCTCCTTGCTATCTTATGGGAGAGTCTCATCACCATAAACATATCCGCAGTATGGCTAGGATCCGCCCTGTCTGGCATGGCCAATCTCTGTTCGGCCATTTCCGATATCCAACTATCTGACAGTCAACGTCAAGGGTCCTGGCCAGGTTCCCAGGTTCTCTACCTAGGTAGCCAGCTTACAAGGTAAAATCCCAGTCAGCCTAAGGAGCTTAGCAAAGGTCTGCAATGTCATATTGATGAGGTGCCGTGCTATGGGGCGGATCGCCATTGTGATGCTGTGGAGAAAGAACGGGAACGAGGCCATTAAAGACCTGGGACGGATCAAAATGCTTGTCTAGCAGACAACTGGCGTACGGATGATGTGTGACAGGCCATAATCTCCTCCTATGGCCTAGGCCCTGCTGACCTGGGATAGTTCAACCGCTGATGGATACATTTCTTCCTCTTTACCCCGGGGCCAATGAGATGTGGGACTTCTCCTAACTGTACACTCACCCTTTTGTCCAAGTATGCTGTTTCTGTATAGATACAGTCCACTATTTCGCATAGAAGGTGCTTGGGAGAGTTAAAGCGCTGGCGGAGATTGCATCCGTTGGTTCAATGCTAGAGGCTGTATTATCTTCCAAGTTGTCACGGTACCCACTATAACAACCTGCTATATAAACGTCGCAGCTTTACTTATAACTTATAGATTTTTAGCTTTCCTTTCTTTATATAATAATAAGTTATTATTATAGTTATATATTAATATTATAATAATTTATTATATTTATATAAATTAAGCTAATTATAATAACTACCCTTAATTTTATATTTTAATTAAATTATTAATTAATATTATATCTTAGCCTTATCCTTAAAATATTATTATCCTAAGCTTATATTTAACTTATATTATTACCTTATTATATTTATGCTAAAAAATTAAGGCCTTTTTATTTAACTCTTCTTTTTTTATAAATATCTTATTATTATTAAACTTTTTTAAAACCTTTTAAATAACTTTTTTATTATATTTTATTATTTTAATAGCTTTAATATAGCTATTATTTATAAATACCTTAATTAAATTATAAACCTTATTAATACTTATTTTTATAATATTATTATAAAAATAAAATATCTTTATTTTTAATAAGCTGCTTTTATTATTAAGATTAAAGATACTTATTAAAAAGTTATTAAGATAATATTTATAACCTATATTTTTATAGCGCTTATCTTATAACTTATTCTACTTAACTTATTATTAATATTATTTTAAAAACCTTATATAATAAACCCTTTAATTTTTTTAAAAAATAAACTTAACTTAAGTCTTTATTAAAAAAAATATATTAATTAATAATTTTTAATTTAAATAAAGTTTACCTTTAATTTAAAAATATTTTTTACTTTAATTAATAAAATTTTATTTATTACTTTTTACTTAAATAAAAATATTTATATTTAAATTTAAATTATTATAAAAAAAATAATTATTAACCTTATTATTACTTTTTAATTATATAAATAATAAAATTTTAATAATTTATTAATATTTTTTAATTTTATTTATATTATAAAAGATATTATAATAATATCTTATTAAGAATTTAAATTATATATTTAAAAATTTATATTATATATAAATTTTATTAATTACTTTATTTAATTAATAAACCTTTATAAATATCTTAATATCTTTTAAGTTAAGGCCTTATAATAAAAAATTAATTAAGGCTTATAAAATACTTTAATTTTAATAATATCTTAGCTTTTTATTAAAGACTTTAAAGAATAAATTATTTTATTTTAATAACTTTTTAATAATATAATAAATTATATCTTTTATTAAAGTTATTATATTATAGCCTTTAGCATTATATCCTTATTTTATATAATAAATATCTTTAATATAATATAATTAAATTATATTTTTATTATTTAAAAGGGTAATAATATAATAAAGAAAAAAAGGTAGTAAGAAAAAAAGCTTTATTTTTATTATAAAAAGAAAGATTATTATATTATTAATTATATAATTTATTAAATTAATAAAATAAAATAAATAAAAAAAAATTAAGCTTTAATAATTATTATTATTAAAGTATTTTTTTAATAATTATTTATTAATTAAAGGATAATTTATATTTAAGGAATATAAAATTAAATATTTTATTTTTTTTTAATATAAAAATTACTTAAATTAATAATAAATTAGCCTTAATTTATTCCCTTTTTAATTTTAATTATTTATTATTAAGCTTTATTAATGCTATTTATATAAATAAGCTTTTTATTTTAATTTATATCTTTTTTTAACCTAAATTTTTATATTTAATTAATAATTTAATAGCTAAGATAATTATAAAATATTATTTAATTTATTATAATTTTATTAACTTTTTAGCCCTTTTTCTTTTATATAAATAGCCTTTATTTAATTTAAATATTATTTTAAGTCTTTTTTAATTATATTAATAAAACCTTTAAATAAATTAAATAATTAAAGAGGTAATAATTTAAAATTAAATTTTTTATAAAATTAAAAATAAATAATAATAATTTATTATTAATAAGGCATAGGATATTTATAAGTTTATCTTATTTATTATTAAAGATATTTTTATTTATTTTTTAAATATTTTAAATTTCTTATTTTTTATTTAATAACTTAATATAAAGGTTTATTATATAATATAAAGTAAATTAAGTTAATTTAAAAAGAATATTTTAATTTATATTTTAAATTAAAATAATAACTTTATTAATTTATTAATATTTTAATACCTCTTTATTTTTTTTTATTAAATTCTTAATAATAAAGAACTTAATATTTATATCTTCCTTCTTTATTTATAAAGCTTTTAATATTAAATTAATAAAGCTTTATAGCTTTAATAAGTTATAAAGGATAATATTTAAAAATACCTTATTAATAAAATATTTAAATCTTATTAAAAAATTAAGGCTTAATTATTAATATATCTTTATAACTTTAATATTACCTTCCTTTTAATTATAATTAATACCTTATCTTTATATTATTTATTTAATTATAAGATTAATTTAAAAATAAATAAAATATTATTATATTATTACCTTTACTTTATATCTTTAAGAAAGCTATTTATTATATAAAAATATTTAAATAATTACTTAATTAAAAATTTTATTAAATTTAATTAATTTTAATTTATAATATTAATATTTTTAACTTAAAAATTAAGTAATAAAATATAAATATATATTAATTATTATAGCCTTAATAATACTATAATAAAAAACTATTATTTTATTTCTTTAATTTATAAAATATTAAATACCCTTTTTTAAATATAAATTTATAATAAACTTAATATTATAATAATATTTAATTACCTTTAAATTGCTTTAAAAAATAAATAAAAAATAATATTTATTATTAAATTTAGCTTATTTAAATATTTAATTATTAATTTTAAAATAATAAAAGCCCTAAGTTCCTTTTAATATTATATTAATTATATACTTTTTAATATTTTAAATAAATTTATTATAACTTATTTAAATAATATATTAATTTATAATAAAATATAAATAAAATATTAATAATATATATATAAAATAATATTAAGATTTATTAATATTAAGTTAATTATTAATATTAATAAATATAAATTTAATATTATAATAATTAAATATTTTAAGTTATTTATTATTATAAATAATATTTAAATAAATCTTAATAAGATAATAATTATTAAAGGCTAATTATAGCCCTTTATATTATAAAACCTTTAATATTTCCTTAGCTTTATAAATTTCTATTATTAATTTATTAAAAGTTTTTTATTTATTATATATCTTTTTATAAAGATTATAAGTATTATTAAATAATTAAAAAGCTTATTAAATAATATTATTATAGCCTTTTAATACCTTTAAAATACCTTTTTATTAAATATATTATTAATATTTTATAACCTTTAATATTATATAATAATAAAAGCTAATACTTTAAATTAAGCTATAAGGAATATATTATTTTAATATAATAAGGAGGAGATTTTATACTTTATTACTTTTTTTTTAATTAAATATATTATAGCTAAATATAATTATAAAATTTATAATAAAGAATTATTAATTATTATAAAAGTTTTTAAAGAATAATAATTTAAATTATAAAGCATTAAGGGCTTAATAAAGGTCTAGATAGATTATAAGAATTTATAATACTTTATTATTATAAAGCTTTTAAATTAAAGGTAAATTAAATAATTAAAATTCTTAAATAATTTTAATTTTTAAATTTATTATTAATTAAGCTTTATAATAATAATATTAAATATATTATCTTATTTCTTTATAAATTATTTATAAAAAATTATTAATATAATTAATAACTAAGTAATAAATTATTAATATATATTCCTTCTTATTAATTAATAAGCCTTTAAATTATTTTATATAATAAATACCTTTAAAGATATTAATATATTTTTTAATAAAGCTTATATAGCCTTTAATAAATATTAAAAGGCCTTAACTTACCTTTTTAATTTATATTATATAAAATTTCTTTATTTTATTAAAAAAATATTTTAAATTGCTATAGTTAATTATAAGGTAATTTAAGGGTATATTTATATAAAGGATTAAGTTTTTATATTATTAAATAATTATTTATACCTTTAAATCTTATATTATATATATAATTTAATACTTAAGGGTTACTTAAGGAAGATTAAGATATATAATTTAATTTAATATTTATACTTTTAATTAAATTTATCTTAAAATATTAATATTTTTATTTAAAGTTGCTTTCTTTATAAATCTTTTAAGGCTATAAAGTAAATTATTAAGGGCTTATTTTAACCTTTTTAAATATCTTTTTAGCTTTAAAAAGATATTTTAATAAATTTTATTAACCTTTTCTCACCTTATAAATAAAATAGTATTATTTATAAAATATTAATAATAATAATAAATTAGCTATTTAAAATAAAATATTTAATTATAATTTAAAACTTTATAATAAAAATCCTTATAAATACCTTTATTTTAGCGGTATTTTACTTATATAATATATTTAAAATAATTATTTTAAATTAAGGCTTATAATTTATTTTTAGCTTTTAATATAAGCTAAGTTACTGCCTTAATATTACCTTATATATATTAATAATATATTACTTAAAAACTAATAATTAAATAAAGGTAATTAATAGCTATATAAAGTAATACTTTTATATATATTATTATTTTTTTTAAGATAATTAAATAAATTAATTATTTTTAATTAAATTTATAATTAATAATTAAAGCTTTAAATTTATTAAAATCTCCCTTTTTTTTATAAATTATAAATAAAACCTTATTATAAAAATAAAACTAATTTACCTTATATTAATACCTTATATTTTTAGCTAATAATAAAAATTTTATTTAATTATTATAATTATTAATTAAATAATTATTATTTATTAATATATATATAATATTTTAATCTTTATTTAAAAATAAATATAAAAATAAATAAATAAAAATTATTTTAATATTAAAATATAAAAAGTAAATAAGTTAATTTAAGTTAATATTTAATATATAATTTAAAAATTATTATAAATTAACTTTAAGCTATTATTAAAAGATATTTAAAAGGAATTATAAATTATAATATTAAAAGTATTATTTAAGCCTTAAAAGGATTTAAATATATACTTATTTTTTATAAATATATAATTATTATATAAAAAAATTAAAGCTATATTAAGCTTATAATAAGCCTTATATAGTTTTATATTATAATTTAAATATAACTTAAGCTTATTATATAGCTCTTTTATTCCTTATAATATAATATTAATATAAATTAAATTTATAATTATTTAATTTTAAGTTAATAAAGGTATATATTTTATTAATAATTAATATAAAGTATTAATATATTTATTATATTAATGCCTTAGTTATATATATATTTTAAGTTTATATAATATAATATTATTTATAAGTTTATATAAATATTAAAATATTATTATTTTATATTATTATAATTTTATATAAGATTTATTTATTAATATATTATAATAATATATAAATTATATAAATTATTAGCTAAGGATTATATTATAATTATTATAATATTTAAATATTATTTATTATAATTATAATGCTTATATTATAAATATTATTTTATTTAAAATAACTTTTTATAATTATAATTTTATTTTATAATTATTTCTTTATAATATTATTATATTATTATATTATATCTTTTTTATATATTATTTTATTATTTTTATATAATTTTATTATTATTATTATAATTATTATTTATCTTTTTATATTAATTACCCTTATCTTTCTTTTAATTTTACTTTATATTTATTTTTATATAATATATTTTTTATTTAATATTATATTATTATTACTTTATTTTTAATTAAAAAGCTTTATCTTAACTTAATTAATATTTATATAATTCCTTAACTTTCTTTTCTTATAATTATTATATATCTCTTATAATTATTATAAGCCTTATTAAAAAGCCTTTACTTTAATATATTAATATTTATTTAATCTTTTAATACCTTTTTTTTAATATTTATTTTTACTTTATTTAAGTAAAAAAAAGAATAAAAATAGTTATTATTATAAGTTTTAATAATAAATATAATAAATATAATTTAATTATTATTAATAAAGATAATAAATTACTTTATTATTTTAATAATATTAATTTTAAGATTTATTTTTCTTAATATAATTTTAATATAGCTTTTTTTTAAAAATTAATTAAATATAAAATTATTATATTATAAAATCTTATTAAGTTTTTAATAATTTTAATAATAAAAATTAATAGCTTATTAAATAATTATTTTATTTTTATAAACCTTATATTTATACCTTCTTTAATATTAATATATTTTTTATTTATACCCCTTATAATAAAAATATATTTTATAATATTTATTGCTATTATAAATATAAATATATTTAATATATATATATATTTATTAGCTTATCTTTATTATAAAATAAATAATATATTTTATAATATATAACTTTATTTAATAATAATTATATTATTATTTTAAAGTAAATTAAAGGTAAGGATATTAAAAAAAGTAATAATATTATTTTTATTATTAATTTTAATTATATTATTAATAAATTCTATAATACTTTTAACTTTATTTTAATTAAGCTATCCTTTATTATTTTTATAATTTATTTAAATAATTATATTTATATTTATAATATATTCTTATTTAATAGCTTTATTAAATTTATTATAAATATATTTTTAATCCTTATATAGCTAATTAATATATTTTCTTCCCTTATTAATAATAATATAATTATATATTAAATTAATTATAATAATATTAATAATTAATAGCTAATTTATTTTATTTAAAGTATAATTAATACCTTTATAATCCTTAATAAAAATTAATAAGCTAAAGCTTTTTATTATATCTTTAATATATATATCTTAAATATAAATATTATTTTTATTTTTATTTTATTATAATATTAATTTAAGATATAAAAGTATTTTAATATAGCTAAGGAGCTTTATTATATTAAGTTTAATATAATATTAATTATTTTAATAGCCTTAATTAATTAAATTAATAATAAGGGTTAATATAATAATAGCTTAAATTAATATTATATTTATAATAAATTTAAAGAGAAGGAAGATATAAATTTTAATAATTCTTTTAAAGATTTATTTTTATTAAGTTATAATCCTTATTATTATTATTAATAATTAGCTTAGCTTTTTATTATAATTATAATAAGTTTAAATAATTAAAAGCTTTATCTTTAAATAAAAAAGTTATAAGTTTAATTTTTATTATTATAAAATTATTATAAATTTATTACTTTTTTAAAGTTCTTTAATTTTATATTATAATATTTTTAATATACTTATTTAAATAAATAATAATAAAGAAATTTTAAAAAAATAATATATTTAATATAATCTTATATTATAAAAAATTAATTATATAATTTAATTTATTTTTAATTTATTATATTATTTAATTTAAAGGAAAAAGGATTTAATTTATTTATTAAATAAATATATAATAAATCTTAATTAATTAAAAGTATTTATATATAAATAAAGTTATAAATTTAAATTTTATTATTATTATATCTTATTTAAATTTAAAATAAATTATAAAGTTTATATTATATAACCTAGGGTTTATATTATATAGCCTTATTTAAATAACTTATAAAAACTTAATAAAATCTTTTATATTCTTATTTTATTATTTTAAATACCTTTTATACTTTTATATTTTATTTATATTAAGCTTATTATAACTTTAATATATAATTATTATAAATAAATAGCCTTTTATAAATAATAATATTATCTTATTATACTTTAAATAAATTAAGAGCTATTAATTTTTATAAATTTTTAAAAGGCTTTTAAATTAAAATATCTTAATCTTTTTATTTAATATAAGCTTATTTTTTAAAAAAATTACTTTAAGGCTACCTTAATATATTTTTAATTATAAAAACTTTCTTTATAAAATATTCTTTATTATAATTATTATCTACTTTATTTAAAATTAATATAGCCCTTAATTAAGAATTTATAAATATTTAAATAAATAATAAATTTTTTATAATATATTTAATTTAATTAATATTAAAAGTAATATAAATTTAATCTTATATATTTAAAATTATTATTTAAGATATAAGGATATTTATTATAATATATTTTTAATATAATTAATTTAATTTCTTTATTAATTAAATAGTTTAAAAGTAATATAAGGATAATTATATTTAATTATTAATTTAAAACTTTTTTATTATATAATAATATTAATTAGCTGCTTATTTTTATTATTATTAAGTGAAAATAATAATAACTTAAATAATATTTATTTTAATTTAAAGGTAATTTAAAAATATAATTATTCTTTTTTTAAAGCTAATTATTAATATTATTATATTTAAGGGGCTTAGGATTATTTATATATTAAATTTATTTATTAGCTAATTTAAGCTTTAGTTAATTATTATTAAGTTTTTATTATTTAATATTATTTAATAAGTTAAAAAGTAATTAACTTAATTATTTTATAAAAAGGTAATAATAT
The DNA here is from genome assembly GCA_037177825.1 of Diaporthe sp. P3_1W. Lineage (NCBI taxonomy): Eukaryota > Fungi > Ascomycota > Sordariomycetes > Diaporthales > Diaporthaceae > Diaporthe > Diaporthe sp. P3_1W. Next base: position 8,958,300 of record JBAFXB010000001.1, read on the forward strand.
TATATAAGTATTTTTAAATTTCTTAATTTATTTATTTTATATTATTATTTATTTTAAGATAATAAGCTATTAATAAAAGCTATTTTATACCTGCTTAAATATATAATAATATTTAAAATATATTTATTTAATTAAAGCCTTAATTATTAATAATAAATATAAAGAAGTTATAATAATGTTATTATAAAGAGATAAATTACTAGATATAAGTTTTTATAATTATAAAATATATTATTTTTAAAAAGATTTATTTTAAAAGGTAATTAATAATAATTATTAAATAATATAAATTATCTTTATTTATTAATAGGTTTATTATAAAATTAATAAATATTTAAGATTAGTAATGATTTAAAGGGGCTATTAAGTAAAATAATCCTTATTATAATTATTAATTAGGTTAAGTATAATAATAGATATTATAATTTTAAATAAAATATTAAATTATTTATAATATATTATCTTAATAAAAGTTATATAAAAAGATTTTAAAGGTTTCTTTTTACCTTAAATATTTTATAATAAGGGAGTTATAAGCTTATTATAATATTAATATAATAAATAGCTTTTAATTTAAAAGCTATAAATAGTTTTAAAATTAAAATATATTATATATATTAAAGGTATAATTTATAATTTAAGAAGTTATTTTTGCTTTCTTTAAAAATTATTATTAGCTTAATTAAATTATTTTATAATGGATTTTATAATATATATTTTATTAAATATCTTTATCTTAAAGTTAAGTTAGTATTAAATTATTAAAAAATTAAAGCTTAATTAAAATTATAATATAAAAATTTAAAAGTAATATTAAGATTAATTAAAAGGCTTAAATTATATAATTTTTACTTATAATAGCCTTATTTTATTTTTATTATAATAATATATTAAGGTATTATATTTATATATTAAGGTAGTAGTAAAGGTTATAATAAAAGAAAGATAAGGTTTTAGCTTATCTCGCTTATTTTTTAAAAAGAAGTTATAAACTTATAAAATACTTAAAGCCCTTATAATTTATAAATATTATAAATAAATAAGTTATATTTTATAATATTAATAATTATATCTTTAAAGCTTTAATTATTATAAAAAGCTTTTTATTATAAATTATATAATTTTATTATATTAATAAAAGCTTTATAAAATAATATATAATTAAATAAAAAATACCCTTTTTTTATATTAATAAATATATATTTAAAGTAATCTTAAAATAATTTACCTTTATTATTATATTTAAATTAGGATTTTATTTTATAAAGATTAATATTATTATAAATACTTTTTTAAAATAATAAAAAGCTATAGCTTTTATATCCCTTTAATAAAATAAAATATTTTTAATAATTAAGTAAAAAAAAGGATTAATTATTTTAAAGAAATTATAAATAAAGTTATAATAAAAATTTATAAATTTTATAAAACTTTATATATTATAAATTATTTATAATGCCTTTTATTTATAAATAACCTTAACTTTTTTAAGGTTTGCTTAAATGCTTACCTTTATTATTATAATAAAGCTAAGGTATTTTATCTCCTTTATTATAAATTTATATTTATCTTAATTTAAATTAAGATTAATATTTTATAAATAATATAATATCTTTTATATTTTTTTTATATAATTTTTTTTTAAATTTAAGGAAAATATTAATATATTATTTAAATAAATCATTATATAATTATTTAAGATATTAGTTAAAATAAAATTAATATATCGCTGAAATATAATAAGTATATTAAATAAGTTAAAGGGATAAACTAGCTATTTAAATAGCTTAAATTAAGTTTAAAATGTTATTAAATATTCCTATCCCTTTATTATTTATAGCTAATAAAAGGCTGCTTATATATCTAGCTTTATAAATTATTAAGCTTTAAAGAAGGAGTAAAGCATCTCTTTAATAAAGGGAAGGGGATAATAATCTTATTAAGTTATCTTATTAAAGGCGTAATAATTAATATAAAATTATTATTTTTTATTTATTTTATAAATAAGTAAAGTTAATATTATAATTAATAAGAAGCTAGCTTAAACTTAGCCTTTATTATATAGCTTTATAACTTACTTTTATAATTTAAGTAATTAATCCTAAGGTATATTATATAATAGCCCTTATAATAATATTAATATAAACTTATTTTCTTTTAATAATAATTAAATATAATAATTAAATTAGCCTTAATATAATAAAAATATAAAAGCTTAATCTTTATTAAATAAGTTTATAAAATCTTATATTTTTTTTAATAAAGATTAAATCTTTTATTATTCTACCCTTATAATATTATTATTTTAAAAAATAATAACTTAAAAGATTTAAATAACTTTATTTAAGCTTATTTTTATTAAAATAATATTAGCTGCTTTATTATAAGATAATTAATTTATTTATATCTTTATTATAACCCTTAAAATTAATTAAGTTAAATCGCTTATATCCCGCTACCTCTTTTTCTTAATTATTAAGCCTTAAGTTATATTAATTATTATATAATTATAAGTAAAGTTTAAAAATATATTATTATAATATAATTATAAGAGGCTAAGTAAAAGGAAGTAGTTTATATTTAAGATTATATAGGCTATTATTAAAAATTATTATATATTAATATTTAAAGAAAATTATATTATATATATAATATATTAGCTTTAATAAAGGCTTATTACCCCCCTTAAGTCCTTTAAAATAAATAAAGTAATTTACTTTAATTTTACTTTTTATATTTATTATTTATTTATAATAATATAATAATTATATTTATTATTTATTTAAATAATAATAATATATTTATAATTTATAATTATAAAGATTAAAAAGGGTATTTTATTTAATTTATTTTATATTTATTAAAATTATTTTTATATAAATTAAGCTTATTATAAAAGCCTTTACTTTTAAATAAAATTTTATTTAAGAATTAATCTTTTTCCTTTAAGTTAATAAGGTTTTCTTTATAAAATAATATAGGTTTTATAATTTAAATTTAAATTAATATAGTTATTAAAAAAAGCTTATAATTTATTATAAAATATCTTTATTAATTATAATAAAAATATATTTTATATCCTTATTAAGCTTTTCTTTTTAATTTAAGGATTTAATATATCTTAATTTAATTATTAGCTTATTATAAGGGAGAAATATTTTATTACCTTAATACCTTTTTCTTTTTAATATCTTAACCTTTTAAAGTATTTATTATAACTATATTTATTATTATTATATCTTTAATTATTATTTATTAATCCTAAATATTAAATTTAAATAAATATAAAGATAAATTAAGGTATTATTAATGCTTTAAGTTTTATACCTTTAATTTATAAATAATCCACTAATATATATTTATTATTATATTATAATTTATATATAAAATAAAGGATTTAATAGCCTTATTATAAAGTTATAAAAAGAGCTAACTATAAAAATAATTTAGTTTTATTTCTTTAAATTAATTTAAGCCCTTAGCTTAAATAAAAAGCTATTTAAATTAAATATAAAATTAAATAAAATTATTATAATCTTATATTTAAAATATCTTAAGTTTTATTAATATAGCTGCTTATTAATATAGGTTTTTATAATAATATTTTAAATAATTAAAAAATTTTATTATTTTAAAATTATTTTAAAGCCTACTTTATTTATAAAACGTTATAATATATAATTATATCTTTATAAATAATTAACTTTATAAGAAAATTTAATATTTTTAAAGGCTTTTAATAAAGTTTATATTAATAATTAATTTATATTTTATTATTATTTTTTAAATAAAGAAATTATTTTAATTATTATTAAATAAAAGATTAATTAAAAGTAGCTTTTATTATATTAAAGGTAAGTTATAAGAAATTATATATATCTTAAGCTTAATAAATTAATAAAGAATTATTATAAGAAATAATATTATAATATTATTATAAGGGTTATTAAGTATTATTATAAGTAATTAAGATAGCGAAAAGGGCTAAGGTATGCCTTAAATATTTTTATAATTTAATATTAAAGTTAATTAAGGAATCTTAAGCTATATTTTTTATAAAAAAATAAATATTTTATTTATAAAGTTATATTTTATTATTATATAAAATATCCTCTTTTTATATAATTTAAAGATTATAATTTAATATTATAAGTTAATCTTAAGTTATTATTAAAAGATATTTAAAAGGAATTATAAATTATAATATTAAAAGTATTATTTAAGTTTTAAAAGAGCTTAAATATATATCTATCCTTTATAAGTATATAATTATTATATAAGAGGGTTAGGGCTATATTAAGCTTATAATAAGCCTTATATAATCTTATATTATAGCTTAGGTATAGCCTAAGTTTATTATAAAGATAGCTTAATAAAAAGCTTTTATTTAAATAAAATAGCTCTTTTTTTATTAAAAAGATTTACTTTTAAAATATAATTATTATATTATTTTTTTATTATTAAGGCTTTTTAATTTTTTATATATTATTAATTTAATAATATTATAAGGACTTTTTAAGGTAAGAAATTATTAATAAATTATATTATTATTAATATAAAGATATTTTAATTATAAATATAAGATAAAATAAATTAAAAATATAGTTTTTTAAATATATATTTAATTTTTAAAAGAAAAATAATTAATTTAAATATAAGATTAAGTAATTATATTTATATAAATTTAATTAATAATTAATTATTAACTTAAAAAAATATAATAAAAATATAATTACTTTTTATTAAAAAAACCTAAAGAAGTTAAGGCTATTAAATTAATAATAATTTAATAATAAATTACTAAATAATTATTAATAAAGCGCCCTTAATAATATAATATAAAACTAATTCTTTAGCTATTTATTTAATATAATAATATATTAATAATATAATAATATAATAATATAAAAAAAAACTTAAAAAAAAAAGGGGGTATAATATTAAGCTAATTATATAAAGGCTTATATACCTTATATAAAATAATAATATATAAGTAAATTATAAATATATTAAATATAATTAAATAATAAAATAAAATAACCTTATTAAGCCTTTATATATATTTATTTAAAATAATAATATAAAATTATAAAATTAGCTTCTTTTTATTAAAATATTATTAAAATAATAAAATAATATTAGCTATATATATAATAAAAATTAAACTTATTATCTTATTTATAAAATAAATATTACTTATTAATTATACTTATATAAGTTATATTATAATATTAAAATATTTATAAATTATTAGCTATTTATTAATAAATTTATATTAAAAAAGCTATTATCTTCTTAATATATATATTATTATTAAAATCCTTATTATAAAATAACTTATCTTAATTAAACTTAATTATTAAAAGTTAATAAGTTAAATATTATTAAATTAGAATTATATTACTTACTTTTTTAAATTAAAATATTATAATAAGCCTTATATTAAATTTAATTAATTTTATATAAATAAATTTATTTAATAATAAATTATTTATAATAGCTTATATTATTATTATTAAGATATAATTATATTATATTAACGTTATTAAAATATTAGCTTTTTATATCTTAAGCTATACTTATATATATAATAAACTTTTAATTTATTAAAGCAATAAATATAATAATAGCGTTAAAAAAATAAATATTAATTATTTAAATAATAAAAAAATAATATAATATAATATAAATATTAAGAATAAAGGTTTAAAAATTTATTAGCTATATAAATTAACGACTTATTAATAATATATTAATATTTTATTTATATTATACTTTTTTTTTAAAATTATAAAGCTATAATAATAATATTAAATATTATAAATAATAAAGTAAGCCTTAATAAAATTAATATCTTATTAAATAAAATAGCTAAGCAATTTATTTAAAAAATAAATATACTCCTTATTAATTATTATATCTTTAAAATTAAAATAATTATTATTAAAATTACTTTATTTAATAAGGCAAAAGATATATTTATTAAAATTAAAAAACTTATTAAAATCCTTAATATCTTTAGCTATAATTATAAATAATTAAATAATAATTTATTAATATTCTAAAACTATATACTTAATCTTAAATATTTATAGCTTTATAAATATCTTTATAATCCTTATATTAATAATATAAAACTAAGCTATTAATAATTTAATAACTAATTATTAATTAATTAAAAATACCTTATTACTTATTATCCTTTTATTACTTAAAGATAATATATAAATATTAGCTATAAAACTTATTACTTATAATAAATAATATAATAATATTAATAAAAATAAATTAATATAAAGCTATCTTAATAGCAATTTAATAATAATAAAGAGATATAAAATTAAAATTAATTAATTAAATAATTATAAAATAAAGTAAATAAAAAATTAATAATATAATAATAAAAATAAGGAAAAATATAGGAGAAAAAGCAGTAAGATATAATATTTAAATATATAATAATATTTTATTATCTTATTATTTTAATTACTATTAATAACTTTAGCATAAAGATTTATATATAATTAGCCCTTAATATAATAATATTTTATAATTAAATTATTAACATTATAATATATAAATTATTTATAAAAAAATATATTTAAGCATAATATATAACCAGCTATTAATATAATTATATTATATTAACTATATAGCCTTAAATTATTTTTAAAATTTCATTTAATATTAAGGCTAAGCTATTTACTTTAACTTATAATTAAGGATAATTATAATTTAAAAGCTAAATATTATTATAATACTTATTATAATAACCTGCTATATAAATATCATAGCTTTACCTATAACTTATAGATTTTTAGCTTTCCTCTCTTTATATAATAATAAGTTATTACCATGGCTACATATTAGCACTATAATATAAGTTGCTATATAATCAAGAACCACATTTTCACTAATCTTGTGCTGCTGAAGCTGCCAATGCGACTGACCGAAGCCTTGAACTTTTCTTTCACCTCAATTAATGACTGCAAATATCAAGTCGTGGAGTCGTTGCAGCCGTTGATCCAAATGAAGCCATACCCATATTGGGAATTCTATTGTTAAAATCAGATTGTCTTTGATGATCTTAATATTCATAACTACTAGTACCGCTACTTCGGAACCTTGTATACACGTACGTGGTCTCCAAGGGCAGCGGCGAAAAGATGACGGCCGCGCAGGAGTTAGATATATGCATGAGGACCCTTCTGTGTCCGTACTTGATGCTGTCTCTTATATTCGAAGCTCAAATCCACCGGGCAGGAGAGCAATTTGCGTTAGTTAGCTCGCCACAACGACTTGACTCATTTACATCTTGCACTCGACCAATCATGTCTGCCACAAGTAACGAGTCACCCGTTGTGAATTGGCGAAGCCAGGAATGTCTAATCGGGTCTGGCTTTGAATCAGGTGATGGTGAAACCGCACGCTCATTTGTGGCAACCTGCCTAATGATATGAGTGAATATACGAGTGACATGCAGATGTTAGCGGCATGTAGTTGGGCGGTAGTTACAAATCCTGGCTATGAAGGTAATATTTATGCCCGAGGAGATTATAGACAACCCCGAGAGATGCTTATACAGGTTACATTATACCTCACCTTAGCACTGCCTGTTCTCCTTTCGGACCGTTGTATATCCAACATTTCAGACCAAAATTAAATGGCCCGCAAATCTATAATTAGCTCCCATCTTAATTGCCACAGTCGGTGATCTGTACTGTTCGCATCGAATCGAACACAAGGCTTCAGTGGCTCGCACTTCGGTCGTTTCCAGGTACTTTGACTCTTCCAAACCACACAGAATCTGCTGGTCCGGCATATCAAAGACTTTGCTGATTTCAACGGGTCAGAGAATTCAGCAACAATGACTTGTCAGTACATATGTACCCCTTTGATATCTTCATGTTAGCAGTTGTGGCTTATAGTTATTCTCTCCGGGTAGTACGAGTGTGCTGATAATGCCTTGAGTGTGTTCATGTCCTTGAAGCTGTTGAGACTATGCTCTGAGGCAGAAGCGATTGCTTCTAGATGTGCGTCGTTGACATTTGTATTTCTTACGGAAGCCAAACTTGACCAACTCCTTTGAAAATCTGTTCATGCACCGAGTGCTGGAATCGCGTGCCTCAGAAAGTCTGTGATACAACATTCGGATCCTCCCTGAGCCTCTTGTCGAAATAACAACCGATACGATGGTCACTGAGTCGAATGTTATGGATTGTTTCTTTCTGGGTTCAAAGGCTTCCCTAGAAGCGTTGCTGGGAAATCATTGAGTTCAAATTGAATCAAGTGCCTGGTCCCATGAATCACAATATGCCGTTCGCAATGGCGCCATGAAGTCTTTCAAAAATCTGGGCTGGTATCTCGCCGTTAGCCAGCCAGAGCGAGTCTATCAGCCTGCACGTTGCCGTTGAGGATATATGCATCCATTTAGCCTTCTGTGATACTTTACGGACGGGCACCGACTTTGACGCCGAAGCGCCGTGGCGAATTAGTCTTAGGTTGCTTGTGTCGACGCTCTATGGCGCTGCCAGAAGTGGTTTTTGCTAGCCTCATCTATGCGGCTGTTACAAGGCTATCACCGTTTTCTTAGCCACAAGCTATAGATAATTGTGTTCGAGACCTATTGTTATCGGTATTATGTTTATCTTTTAACGCCGAGTGTTTAGCTTTTATAACTGTATGAAGGGAATAGATGCATACTGCCGAAGAAGCATATAGGTACAGATAAAAAACGAGACCACTCACGGACAGGCAGAGTCCAGTCTTGACCCGAGGGTTTTGAGTTTCCCGATTTCATGGACCACCGTTACCCCCCCCCCCCAACCTGATCTGCATCCAGGGTCCTCCTACTCCTGTTGTCTCATCAAGAAATCCAATTGTCGTACTTTTCCTGCGGTCAAGGACTCCAAGAACTTTCTGTGCTTTCATTTTGACAGCCTTGTAACACTGCAGAAAGACCGGTAAAGAGACTGATGGGCTTCCAAAGCCCAGTGCTAAGGTGCTGGTAAATTATATATATAAAAAACCCTTGACATTAATCATGTTCTGCTTCCGGAAAGGAAAAATGTCTAATCCCGAGCAATGGCCCACCTTACTGGCGGGCCCGTCATCCGTCTGAAGCGAGTCAGAACTGTTTTCACAATCTCCGAAACCCTTGACTTTGAAACGCAGCAAGATGTGGGTTTTGGGAAAGGTCGTTGTCGGAGGAAGTCGCACAGCGACACGGCTTGATCTACGCAGGTGTGCACCCATGATGCAAGGGTGGATAATGCAATAGACGCCTCAAGCCGAAGGCTTCCAAAAGACATGAAATGTCGTTATATCTATACGAAAATGATGGGATGATAGCACGCAGTATCGGTGCGGGCGTGAGGGCATCACCAGTGGAGCCTTTGCGGCGTGCCTGAAACAGTCAGCTATCATGTTTCATGCAGACCATCTCTTCGCCGAGCTGAAGGTAGTGTTGAAATTTGCATTCAGAGCAATCAATTGGAGCTGTCCTTGCAAGAAATTATATTGAACATTACAGGTTACGAGGTCAGGCGGCGTTTGACGACCACGAGAGATAAACCGGGGCTACCGGTCGACATGTAAAGTCAGCTGTATCTTCCCCTGAAACCCTTCATACGTCTTACTTGAAGATCCGAGCTACGGGGTCATCCGGACTCAATTTGCCCGTCTGCCAGTCATGAGGCGCGGCTAGATGGGACACAATCCCGGATCTAACCCTTCCCCATACCGAAGGTAATCCAAGCTCTCTGTTCTTTCGTAAACGGAGATGATCTTTTGTCTCGTTCTTGCGCCTTCGTCGTGATACCAAGCACCTTTTATCCGCCGATGCTCAGAAACGTCCCTGGCTGCCCTAGAGGACTGCGATTCAGACCGACCTAACTATTTCTAGTGGTCATAGATTTGACAAGATCATCCACATTTCTTTTCCTCCGCCCTCGGCCGGCGTGGGCTAGATGGTGGTTTCATATCATGACTGCAGTGGCGTCGTGATATAGATCCCCCCTCGTTATGGTTTCCCTCTCCCTAACAGCTACCCTGGCAGCGCTATGTCTTGCCTCGACGGCATGGGCGACAAATTTTTGTTTCCTGCCCAGTGGGGAGCAGAGCAACGACGTACCATGCAACCCTAACGTGGAAATCAGTATGTGCTGCAGCACCACAGACGCCTGCCTTCCGTCTGGGCTCTGTAGAGACACGACGACAAAATCAACGTCAGCAGCAAAAAGATTCACAAGAGCAACATGCACTGACATGACATATTCGAGTCCAATATGTCCAACATATTGTATCAAAAGTGCGAGCGAAGTTTCCCCGAGAAGATGCGGTTTCAAATAACCGGTACTGACAATGTTGTGATCGCAGATGATGAAAGCTTCCAATTGAATGGAACGGGCTCCTCAAGTACCCGAGCAAAGAAGGATATGCCCATCAGGCAGTGCAGCGTTGAGGGTTTTGGAGCGAGGGCCATGTTCTGCTGCGGTTCTGATGGTGAGGATTCAGAATGCTGTGCGGATTCAGCTGCCCTCTTCCGGCTTTCCTACCTGCCGACCAATAGGGACAACAACGAGGACGATAAGTTGGGCGCACTGAATATCAGCCCGCTTCCTGAAATAGGGACACCTCCGATTTCCCTTCCCACTCCCCTTGGAAAGGCTTCAGAAACATCTCCTCCAATTGTCGCGGCATTGGCGGCACCTACGGCACAGCCTTCTTTAACATCATCCACACCAATCTCTCCTTCAGCGACCACCACGGTACTGGAAATGGCCGATTCAGACGGTACGGGGGCCAAAGATATGACAGTTACTTTTGGAGGCAATGAAGACATTTTACTCGTTGCCACGGATAATCCGCCATTGCAACTTTCCAGTGGGCCGGCAGAATTCGTCGCCGAACCGACAGTATCAGCAAGTAGCAGCGCAGCTGTACAAAGACCAGCGGGGTCTGCGGAGGCAGACTCTGTCTCCGATACCAACTTCTCAGATGGCTCCAACACTGAGTCTGCAGAGTATAGCCAGCGGCTGAGTCGCGGTGCCATTGTCGCTGTAGGGATTGGCTTGTCTCTTGCTGGCGCAGGGCTGGTAGCTATGACAGTCTTCATCATTGCGCGGCGACGCGTGTACAAAAAGCAAGAGAAGAGGTGGCGAGAGCACATGAACACAGTGCAAGCTCCGAAAGGGAACACCGGTTCAGCAGGTGGGCTTGATCCAAGCTCAGCGCCGGGAACAAGGGCATACGCGAGCTCGTCGATGAGCCACACCAGAGGCAGCGCTAGTTCAGAGCCCGTGGAAAAGGGAACATCGGCGATGCAGCTCTCGGTTTCGACAAAAACAAGTGCACGACCGCATCCAGGGATGGACGGACCATCGCCCGTGAGTGAATACCTGCGAGAGATGGGCTGGCAGGAAGGGTCAAGTTTAGATGTCCCAAGCATGGAAAGTCGGAGCTACTACAGCCAAGACTCGCTGAGGGTTCAGGATCCAGATGTCCGGGGAGTCGCAACTTATCGGTCGGATATTGAGTCCCCTTCGGCAAGATCACCTGGTTTAAAGCCGACGGCAAGCTGGTTAGGAAGGCATTCCATATATGAGATGCCTTGAATTCCAGTGGAGCAAGTCCGATGAGATCCTTTTAGTTGCTCAAATCTTCATATTGATCCCGTCATTGGAGGTCCAATTCATGCATAATTTTAATGTGTATCCTTACTCTTTCACCGCGAAATAGTGTTGAGAATCTCGGTCTTTACATGCAGTGCGATATACCATGAGCGTTGAAGATGAACCGTAGCTCTCGCAAGGGAAGAGATGGAGATTTCTCAAACTAATGCTGGAGTTGAAACCCCATTAACATCTTTTGTTGACCCGAAACTCTCCGACTACTACTTAGAAAGGTATTCCAACCCGTCCTCAGAGAATTCTCTCAACACAACAGACATCGAGTCCAACATCACCAACCACCACACCACCACCGTTCCTAGATCACTTTGCATTTTCCGAATACATTGTTGGATTGGAAGACGTTTGCTTGTTAACGCGTTTTATTTCCCTGTGCGGAGGCTACTCTATCATGCAATTCTTGCCTCAAATCTATATCATTCCTCGGCGAATTCGCGCGCCGCTGGTAACAAATTCCAGCGTGCCATTCCATCAGCTGAACCCAAAGTCCCTCGTCGAATTCGCCAAAACTCATGAAATAATTTCGTCGGTGGCCTTGCACTGCACCCGTGTTGACGTAACCCTCCCTAATGACGCGACGTTTGTGCCCATTTGCTGCTTAGAAGTAAAAGAGTTTCGGTAGAAGTCACCACTACCAAACGAGGGCCTATTCGTCTGTATTGGTAAGGCGTCGCCGTCCTCCAACAACACTTCTTCCGACTGCTGTCGGCGCAGCTCCAAATTTTCATTGCCCGCTTCCGTGCTTCCATCGCCGGCCGGCCGTTGTTCGCGCGTGATCTTCACCTCGTGGGTGACAAGAATGACCGATCCGATGCTCTTCTGAATGACGGGCCAGAAGACCGGGAGAGATGCACAAACGGCGGCTAGATCAACCTCAATTGCTGAAAGTACTATTGGTGTGGTGCCATAAAAAGTCGGATCAAACGTAGGGTATGTCGCAGCACGCGTCTCGACAATACTTTGCAGTCGCCAGATAGAAAGCATGTTAACGCTGGGAGTAAGTCAGCCACACAGTTCAAGTTGCAACCCAGGGGCTGGAAAATTTACACTCCACCAAGAACAAACAACCCCAAGAGCCCCCAATAGGAATTCTTCCTCATGCCCTGCTTGAAGAACATGGGTACCGCAATAGCAAGAACGACAGCGTCGAGAAGCATGTTAATCGCGGCATGGCTCTCGTATGTCCCCACGAAAGCCTGGACTCCTAAACTTCCATATCCGTACCGGGTGGCCGGCATCTCCAGATTCCAAAACCCAGCGACAGGCACCGTTGGGACCCAACCAATGATGCCATAGGCCAGGCCCCAGAGACTTGTAAAGACGATCGTGGCGAGTGTGGCTATGTAGAATTTTGACCCTTTTTCATATATTCGCAGGTACTGGAAGAGCAGTGCCAGCTTGATGAAGGCGGTCGAGCAAGGGTATGTCGCATTAGCTATCCAAAAGGCCTGTCATAGATTGTTATTCAGCTAGAGCCGCAGACGAAAAATGCATTTGGGGAGAACAGGGGTAGTATTACACGCAAGTATCCCGAAAACTCAGTCGCGGACAAGAGCAATAGGTGCTGGCCCATGCCCGTAGTAGTCATGATACACATGGCTATGCCTCCAATCATCACGGAGACCTATAGACAGAATCAGCAAGGTAAAATACGAGTGTAGCGGTCAACTTAGCCGGGTGTGGTGACGGGACAATCGGGTCCAGCTGTGTACTCACCAAGCTCAGCGCCACAAACAGATCATCCCACCACGGAGACCGCATGATAAAAAAGCGCGTATATAACCTGAAGATGACGCATATCAAGGTGAGAATCTGAAACGATATCGTGATACCCAATATCGCTGCTCGTCGGTTGAGCACTGGTTGCTCCTCTCCCAAGTTGTCCACGGCTCCAATCAGGTCGATGAGAGTCGCCATGTCGGGACTTCCAGCGCAGGCCGATATTCAGAAATCACCAAGAGTATGTTAGCAGGAGAATGCACGGGGATATCCATTCAATGGGAACCGAGGAGGGGCTGGCGCGAAAAGCTCAAGAACAAGCCTTCACTGGGGGGGCGGGGAGTTTATGGTGACATTTTCCCCCAGGACATATATAGTTCAGGTGATGCATCGTTATATGATCGCAGCAAAAACAGGTCAGTGTGCCCACCCTCACAACTTGGGATGGTCAAAGCGACACTTGGTCTGTGACAGCAAACGTGTAGATCACGACCCAGAACCATGGGCTCGACCGCTGCGTTGCGGCGTCAGTGGCAGCTCCCCTCTGCGCCTATAGCAGCAGGGCATCGTGTGATATATCCCGCCCACCACGGCCCTGCGGCGTTGCATTGCGGCATAGCTAGTGAGCTTCAGTTGGTGTCTGGGCTATTTTCCTTAGCGGAAGGGTCTCCGAAACTTTGTTTCGTGGGACCTGCACGGAAAAGACAAACAAGGTGTGCAATGTGATTAGGACATGGATGCCGGCGCAGGTCGCCAACCGTGCACATGCATAGTGATGATGGCCAAACAGGGGCTCCCCAGACCATTTCCCAAATCTCACGTCTGGCTACACTTTGGCTTCGTCCTGCCCTGGGGGATGGACAGCTCCCTGGTTCCATGCAGTGGCAAACAGATCTGAGCTCCCTGCATCTCCTTTTCTTCCATCGTGGTCGTTGTCAAGTCTGCAAAGGTGCACCCTAGGGAGAGGTCACGGGCAGAACGGGTTGATCGCCCCGGGTTGATCGCCCCGGGTCGTCAACGAGCCCGGCCTGCCGAAATCGACGCGATGGAATGTGAAGACCGAGCGTGGCCAAGCGTTGAAGATTCCATTCTACCTCAGGAAATGGGGTTTTGCAGATTGTAGCAAGCCCCGCTGTGATTCACGACATGGGTGCAGCCGGTAAATCCGCAATGGAGATTGCCCGTTACTGGTGTCAGATCTATTCCAGCCGAGTTTTCAGAGACAGTTCATGCGATTTCCGCGTCCCCTGGCCTGACACGCGAATTAAGCTTCTACGATGACAATTTCAGCCCCCAAGACTGTCCTTGGGCATACTGACTGCAGACAGACGATGATTGGGGCAAGCAAAGCTGATTTGCTTTTCGCTTCAGGCATCAGATATATCCCACACGGGTTGGAGTGTGCCCCTGTGCAGTCTTCCTCACGATGACAAGTGCACCGGTCTGGGTAGAAGTACCACAAATCACAACAAACGTCGGCAGAGGTAAGTAATATCCTACCAACTTCTTGGAATTCTGGACACAAGAAGATGCGGGCGTCTTCCTCTGCAAAGTCTCCGCATGCACTTTGGACCAGGGACGAATAAAGCTAGTCACGTCGAAGACTGCGGCTGCCTCGCTTCACATTATTCTGCACGCTACCACAGACCATATTCTTCCTGTCCGATATCGAACAACGATTCCCGTTGCGACTGTTTTGTGGAGAGTCGAAAAGTGCGAAGCATCGACGCGGGTTACATGTGTGTCGAGGACAAGAATATAGTGGTACAGTTATCTTGTCGCGCTAGCGGCGATCCGAAGTTCATCTGGGGCCCGCAAGGGCGCAACACGTCGGGCGTGGGGATGACCCTTGGGCTTCAGACTGTTCTTGGTCCCGCATTTATTACCGGGGTCCTCTTAGAGTTTCGGTGCCGTGCGCCGAAGTCCCTTCCACCACAAGTTGATCAGGGAAGTTGTTTGGACATTCCGGGACGCCTTGTCACCCTGCTGTGACACCGTCTAGCCAGGCTGCCAGGCTGCGTTTTGAGCCGGCCGAATGTCGCTGAAATAGGAGCGATCTACATTTGTATTGCCGCGATATGCTCATATTTGGACCATGATTCTTATTCGGTGCATACTCGTTGCCTTCGTCTGCGGGCTGAAGCCAGTTCATTATATTGATATTAGCATAATGAACTTATTACCTTCCACGGTCTGGCAAAGAGGACCGACCCCAATGACTAATGCGTCGTTGACTTATCCTCTCCGATGCCTGATCCTTTGTCAAGGTTCCAGTATGATCATGCGTGCATTGCGTTTCGAACCGTCGATCACATCGATGTATAGCTGGGAACTATTAAAGTACCAGAATACTGTCCCCGCAGATATGATGGTAGCTATTGCTTATGTGGACCGTTCCCCTCCAAGAACAAGATATTCGGCATATAGGCCGGGGCGTGGGGGGATTCCTGGTGACATGTGCGAAGAAACCGGATGCAGAGCTTGTCCAACTTAATCTCGATGATCACGAGAGATGAACCAACTCTGCAATAGCCTTCCCTACCCCGCTACTGCCTTGGTCGCCTCTGATGAAATGCAATATCAATTATATTATTATTATGGTGAATTTTATGTAAATATATGGTGAATTCATATAGGGTATTTACGGTGAATATAGCGCTAAAGCAGGTGCGAATATACAATAAATTCATTATAAATTCACTAGGAATATATTACAGATGATTCCTTTCAATATACCCCCCATTATATATATCCATTATAATAATAATAAATAATATCTTTATAAATTCACCCCCAATTCATTATTCAATTTATTTAATATTAATTTATTTTTAATTTACTATTTATTTCATTTAATATTATTCTATTTATTAATTAACCAGAGCCTTTAATAAATCTATTTAAGAATTAATTTTAGCAATACTTTTATATAAATATCTACTAAATTATCCTTTAATGCAATATACTTAATATTATAAATATTACTAATACCCTTTTATATAAAATAATAATAAATAATAATATATTTAAAATAAGTTATAATTTTAATATTTTATATAAAATTTAATATAAATTAATTATTAATATAAAGGATTAAAAGATAATTAATATATTTAATATTAAGATTTTATAAAGCTTAAATTATCCACTATAAGTATAATAAAGCTAATAAGCATATTATATATTTAACCTTACACATTAATTTAACTATAATAAATTAACGTTTTAATAATTATATAATTAAACCTTTATTAAGGAGTTATATATATCCATTAAATACCTTAAAATTATTAAAATTAATATTATATAATATATTAATATATATATTAAGGCTAGCAAGTTTAAATAATATCTTTCATTTTAAAAACTTTAGAGTATAATTTAGCATATATTGAATATACCTTAGTACCCCCTTTATTATATTAAGGTATTAAATAGCAAGCTTTAAGTTAAAAATTAAGAAAACTTTATATAAAAACGCTAAATCCACTCTTATACTTATAATAAGAAAATTAATTAAACTAATAAGTAATTAATATAATATTATATTTATAATAATATCATTTAATTCTTCGCATTTTAAGAATAAATTTAGATTTATAAGAGTTTATTATTAATTATAATCCTATATATTAAAATATTTCAATATATATTCAGTATACCCTTTTTATAATACATAAATATTATCATTTATTTAAATAATCTTAAATCTAAGCAGATATTTATAAAAACCTAAATCTTTATATTTAAAACATTATATTAATTTTAATTAAAAGATATTAATATAAGATGATTCCTTAATTATAAAGATATTATTAATATAAATAATAATAATAATTTAATCTCCAATAAAGATATATAAATTAAAGCTTAATTCCTTAAAATATTAAATTAATTCTTTTTTAAACATTTTAAATTATTTACAACCTAATTACTTTAAGCTATAAAATACGCCAAGCAACTTTAATATAACCTTATAATTCTTTAAAAATACCTAATACCTAAATAATAATTATATATAAACTTTATATTTAAGCTAATTATATAAATAAATAGTTTTAATATTAAATTATTATAATTACCATCCTATTATAATAATAATAACGATAATTAATTAAAAACTATTATATTAAGTAACTAAGCTATATATATCATTATAATTAATACTATAAATTTAAATATATTTATAGGTAATAAGTCTAGCTTTATATTTAATAAAAATACCTTTAATATTAAACTTTATAATAAAAACCTATCGTAAATTAATAATATATTAACTTATAATCGCTAGTATTTTAATTTAAATACTTATATTTATTAATAATTAAAGCTTTTTATTAATTACTTTCAGCTATACTTCCTTATTAAGACTTTTTATAATTTAAATATAAATCTAAAGAATATCATTTCCAGCGCTAATTAATAAGGCTTATATATAAATTCGCAATAAATTAATAGCATTATCACTATATAATATAAATTCTATATCTAACTTAAAAGATTCGCTAACATTAATTAATACCATTTCATTATTAGTATAATTTACATCTTTCATTACCCTTTAAGGTAGATAAACCTGATAACCGCTTTATATTATTATTAATAAAGAAAGTTATATAAATTTAATTAATTAATTTAAAGGTTTAGCTAGGCCGGCAATAATCAGTTTAATTAATTTATCTACTTATAATTATAATAAAACCTTAATCTTTAATTATATATCTTTCATTAATTACTTAATTATTTATAAGATTAATAAGGATTTCAATATAAATTAAGTAATATAACTTAATATCGCAATAATAATAACTTTTTAAAGAGGCATATATAATTAAAAGATGCTTTTACCGCCAGCTTTAAATCCTATAAAGTATACTTTTTTAACTTTATTTAATAGCTTTATCCCTAGCTTTTAAGCCTTAACTAAGATATAAAGGTATATAAATTAAAAATATAATTAAAAGTAACTAATAATAAGCTTTTATTTATATAATACCTTAAAAGGTATAATTTAATATAATAAAGCTAAATATAGTTTTTAATTATATAAATAAGTAGTATAAGAAATAGCCTTTAATTATAAAAAGAGATAAGCCTTATTTTAAATTATAATTCTAGCATTAATTATAATAATATATATAAATTATTTTAATATATTATTTAATTTATAATAATAAGGTAATAATCTTTTATAAATAATGCTATAATTTTAAAATATTTAAGCAATTATTTTATTTATATATTTACCTTTATTATTTAATTTAAATATCTTAACCTTAATATTAAATTATATTTTAATTATATTTAAGAATTATTTAATAATATTTTAAATATTATCTTTTTAAGCTATAAAATAAACTTAATAATATTATATATAATTATTAATAAATAATAGGAAATATTAAGACCCTTTAAATAATTATATTAAGAATCTTCCTAATAAATTAAAATAAATATATTTAAATACCTTTAATAATTATTAATTAAGTAAAGAATAAAGGCGCTTTTTAATAGATTTTATTAGTTTATAAGGTTTATACTTAAATAATTTCAATTTATTAAATATTATATTACTATCTTAATATAAGCATTAAATAACTATCTTAATAATATAGCTATATTTAAATACCTTATGAAAGTTATAATATATTATAAAATAAATAAATTTATTTTTTAATATTTAAATCTTAAAATTTCTATAATAAAACTTTATTTATAATATTTTTAAAAATTCATTACCTTTTAAAAATAAGAAGATATTATTTCTTTATATAATTATTTAAAATCGCTTTTAAATTATAATCCAGTTAAAAAAATATATAGTCCCTAGCGCTTAGCTATATAAGATATTAATAAAGATATATTTAATAATTAAGCTATTAAATAATTATAAAAAGATCTTTATATTATTAATACCTTTTATAATAAGTTAATTATTATTAATAATAATAATAATATTTAATTATAATTATAAAGAGCTAAAATCCTCTATATACCTTATTATATATTAAAAAGCGTTAAAATTAAAAATCTATAATAATAAATTATTTATATTATTTATTAGCAATTTTACTATAAATATTAAAATATTAGCTTATAATATTATATTATCTTTATTAAAATTAAAATTAAAGAATTTAATAACTTCCTTTTTTATTACTTAATTTACTATAATATATTTCCTATTCTTTTTTTATTTCTAATTTACTTTATATTTAATAAATTTATTATAATTAATATATAAATAGCTAATAAATATATAATTTTTAGCATAATATTAAATACATTATTTATTATCTTTAAAAGGCTTTAATATAAATTTCTTAGTTTTTCTTATACTTTTTAATATTAATTTCTTTCAATTAATTAATATATAATATACCTTTAATTATTTAACTTATAATTATAATATAATATTTATTATCTTAAATTTAATTTAAAAAAATATTATAAGATTTTAATTATTTAAATTATTAATAATATTATTTATAATATTAAATAATATTATTAAGAAGAAGAAACTTTTAACTTTATTACTTTAAAAGAATAATTTTATTAATTTATTTATTAATTAATTTAATATTAATATCTTAATATAAAGTTTT
Source organism: Diaporthe sp. P3_1W (assembly GCA_037177825.1). Taxonomy (NCBI): domain Eukaryota; kingdom Fungi; phylum Ascomycota; class Sordariomycetes; order Diaporthales; family Diaporthaceae; genus Diaporthe; species Diaporthe sp. P3_1W. The sequence continues at coordinate 8,978,314 of JBAFXB010000001.1, forward strand.
ATCTATAAGTTTTTAAAAGCATTTAAATAACTTTAAAAATCTATATTATCTTTATATTATAAATTTATTAATTAATAAAAGAAGTAAATAATTAAATTACTTATATTATAATTAAATTAATTAGCTAATATCTTTTAAGCTTTTATTAAACTTATATATAATATAATATAAATTATTAAATTTAAATAAATTAAGCTTAAAAGCATTATAAAAGCTTAATTATTAAATTTCTCTTATTTTATAAGTAATTTATTACCTATTAATTATATTTTTATACTAATAATATACTTATTAAAACTAATAAATTAAAAGCCTTAGCTTTATATAATTTTCTAATTTAGAAAATTCTCCCCTTTTAAATTTAACTTTAAAAAAAAAATAAGTTAAGCTTAAAATTAAAAATATTTAATATCTTAAAAATTAATTATTTATAATAAATAGCTAATAAACTTAAGGAATTTTTAATAAATTTTCTTTATATTAATATTATAAATAAGATAATAAACTAAAAAGTAATTTATTATAAAATTTTAATAAGGCTAATAATTAATAATAATTTATAATAAATATAAGGCAGCTAATATAATAAATAAATATAAATAGCTAAAATAATAAATAAATCTATTAATAATAACAGCTATAAAATCACATTAATAGCTTTCTAATATATTCTTAATAATAAAAGATATAAGAGCAATAATATTAATAAGGATAAGCAAAAGTTTTTCAATTTAAGCAATCCTAGGCTTATAACTTAATGAAATATAATATTAATTATATTATTATTATAGTAAATTCTATATAAATATACGGTGAATTCATGCAGGGTATTTATAGTGAATACAGCGCTAAAGCAGGTGCGAATGCACGGTGAATTCACCGTGAATTCACCGGGAATGCGCTACGGATGATTCCTTCCAATAGCCTCTTAGCGATACCTTTTCAGTTTAACTCAGGCTGACTCGAGGAGCTCACAATAGAGAGGCCCGAGTAATAACAGCGAGAGTTTGAGCCCGAGCACCTGTATGCTTGAGCTAGGAGCAAGTGACTGGAGGCCGACTGTAACTTCCCTGCTGACTAACGCCGTCCTATATCAGAAGAGAGATTGTGCGGAGCTCGGGCAGGTAAATTGAGTTTGAAGTATTAATTTTAATAGCTTGGGGGCTGGCCTAGGCTCCTGATACCCAGCGCTACTTATGACTCTTCTAGCAAAGAGTTGGAGTAATTGGATATAATAGATGTGTGATTCGCTGAAATATCCTGCTGCCAACTTCATATCCTACAAGCATGCCGTTTTCTCACCGAACTTCCTCTTCACTCATATCTGGTCTCTCCTTGCTAAGGCTGTGCATATAGAAAATCCAGAGTACGCCGGTTTCCAGAGTGAGACGATCGCCTTTGCCCTATAGTTAAACTCAGAGCTCCCTATGACTAGGGTGGTGGAGACGGAGCTGCTGGTACTTGCATAACCCCAACCACGGGCTATAACCATGGCGCAAAAGCAATCGCCTACTTGAGAGACTGGCATGCCTGCTGTGTTCTACGCTCCTTTGAGTCAAGGTTTTGCTTCTTCACCACAAGCCTTCATCCTCGATATGCCTTGGATCCAAGAGCGTCAAAGATATGTGAACAGTACCCGTCAACCAAATCCATTTACATATAGTGTAGCCTACCTAGGTAGTATACATAATCAATATTGTCCATTGGGAGGGAGAGGCGCTCGAGACAGGGACGGATCAGCCGGTCAGTGACCTGGACAAAATGTCCTGGCATTTCCGAATGCGGGAAAACCTTACGACCGATTCAAAGACCGGATCCCGCAGCCCACAGTTCCTTGCCCATACCACTCGGCAATCACGCACGGACATTGAGCATGCAGGTGTTGAACTTTACGTTGGCTCCTTGCGGTGGTTCCAGTCTTGATGAACCTCTCTACACGTGCACCTCCATGCTGGGCAAATGCTTCGTTGCGAGTTGCTTAGACGAGGGTGACCTTGCTTCGTAATTGTCAGAGCACACTTGTTCCTAGCCACGTTCCCCAAGTCAGGAGACGTATCAATGGACTCTATTCCCTTCTCGGGTTCTCATAAGAGATCAGCGGTCGTAGTTTCCTTGTACTCGAGATAGCTGAAGAGCTTACCTAGGTAAGTACTAGTCTGCGTATATATATTCGTCATTCAATGTCTCAGCCACGGATGAGACACGCACCAATGTGCGAAGTACTTTAGATCCAGACTATACAAGCGATAGCTGAATACTTGACTCCATCTCATGAGTAGCTCAAAGGTACCAAGCTTCCACAAGTGCACATCTCAAAAGGTGAAAATTATTAGTATTATGCCCAGCAGAAACGCCTTGCGTAGTTGTTCTACGCTGCTCTTTTGTAGCTGTGCGTAGCTGAGCTGCTAAAGCGAAAGTTCCATCCCCGGAATTCGGCACCAGTCTAAAAATGTACCACATTCACAATGACGAGGCTACATAACGCGCGAATGTACGTAACATGTAATTAGCACAATTATAGAAAAGACACACTGTTGAGACGGTCAATGGTAGGGTGGACCCTTCAGATCCATGTCACAAATCGCTGGCGGGAGTGGATACACATGTTTTGCTATCCAATACGCGCTGCTGGTCGGCGAAGCGCAGGAATTTGTCTTCTTCAATGCACCGTTCGTTCAACCTACATTGTACAAGTACCTTGCCCTGATGCGCAGTGTAATGGTGTGTCATCAATCACGGTCATTTCAAAGGCGAGTTTCCTGTAGCTGGACTGCGCGTCAGTAATTGTTCCAAGTCTGTGACCATGTGATTGGGCTTTTGCTTGGGCATTCTTTCTCAAAAAGAGCAGAACACCCCTGGGAAACAGGGTACAACAAATGATTTACAAGTAGTCTATCTCATTGAGCATCCAAATTTTTCAATGGATTGAAAGAGAAACAGTGGTGTACAAATGTCATTGTTAAGACAGATCACGAAGACTGCGGTTTTGGCGTAGCTTGAGAAATGTCAAGAAATGCCATGCAACCAATAGATTCAAAACGGCAGATAGCGTTGTGTTTTTACATCATGCACGCGCCTGCGGGAACCATCGGGACAGGGTATTACCAGCAAAGTTGCTGCTCAAGTGCTTTGCATTGCAAGATGATGTGCTCGGAAGGGCCAATTTGGCACGCGATTATCGTGCGATTTTCTGGTTTGTGATGAAAATTAAAGGTACCGTATACTAGTAGTTCCGAGTGTATAAATGGTTGAGCGGCCCCCGGGTGCATGCGGCACTGTAAGATCTAGTCCCATTGCCCCTTGATCGATCGTTTGTTTGGTGTTGTCACGATGAAGAGCTTCATTGTCCATTCGCTCTTGACTTTGCTGACTGTGGTCGCTGCCCGCTCTAATTGAGACCCCATCTCTTATGCAGGATACCAGGTCCTTCGTGTAAAGACCGTGACTGAGCTGGCTGACTGACGTTCAAGAGAAGCTTTCGACCATCTCATTCGAGCAGTGGAACCACGATATCGACAGCCACATCGACATCGTCGTTGCTCCTGACCAAGTCCAGAAGCTCCAGTCTCTCGGCATTGAACACCGCACTTTGCATGAGGATCTTGGAGAATCAAAGCTCAGGTGAAGATCAAATACCGGCGCGATGTGAATGACCTGTCTTGGTACGACTCATATCATCCATTGCAGATCATTTTCAGTACTTCAGCGATCTTCACGAGGCTTTCCCCGATAATTCAGAGCTGATCTCTTCTGGCCATTCTTATGAAGGGTGATTCCCTGGCCCCCGATCGCTCGTGTATACACACACATACGGCGCGGGAGTGAGAAACCTTCAAGCCCGCCACCCACTAGTTACCGGCCACGTACTGTTGCCATACGAGGACACAACATCTTCACAGCAATTGAATGTTTTCTCGCGTCATAAAGCATCGCAGCCATAAGATTCAGTTACCTGGCAATTTATGAGAGATAGACACCACACGCTCACTCGTCCGAGATAGCCACCATTCAGAATAGTCCCTCGGCAGCCTCAACAGCCTTCTCAACCCTCTCCAAGCCGTCTCCGTTCTGGGTCACTTGTCCCTTCAACCACACCATAGCTTTGTCCTCGACCAAATCCCAGACGTCCCTCTCTGCGGAGCCCTTCAGGCGCAGAAAGGCGAGGGCCAGGACTGTAGCCACACCGTCGAGATTGCTGGAGAGGCCAGCAAAGCCGACGGCCTCGGCAAAACGCGCGTTTGATTCCAGGCCGAGATCATCGAGCGGGCTCTTGTCGAGGCCAACTGCACCTAGAAACTCAGAATCCAAGGCCCAAGAACCGATGAAGGTCTGCAGGAGGATAACATCATGTAGCGGGGAGCTGTGAATCGGTGAGATAGCGTCTGGGTCGTCTGAGAGAAATAGAGAACTTGTTTCGGACGTGGGAGAGAAACGGCATCTTCGGATGGGTTCCACTTCCTGATCGAACGCCAAATCGTCTTCCTTTGACTCTTGCATTCCCGAATTCGCATCCCTATGGGTTCTTCGATACCGTACAGTGGGTTCCTCAGATTTGTCAGTCATTGATGATTTCTGGCTTCTTTGCCATGAGTGAACTCACCAAGGAATAGTGGGTGGGTGGCGCATCCATAGAAGCACAGAAACTTGCATTCACAGAACGTGCTGGGCTCATCATCCCCGAATGAGCAGCTGATCCAAGTGCAAAGGAAGAGGTTCCCATCACACTGAACCCCGTATTTGGTTCTGGGGCAACTTGCGAAGGATCAGTAAATATCCACCCGAATTTCACAGCCGGCTTACACATGTGGGCTAAGGTGCCAACACTGGGTGCACAAGACAGTTTCAGAGTGACTCACCTGGCCTTTGCATCTCTCGCGACTCCTGTGCCTCGGCCTTCTGTGCAAGGCTTATACCATCATCATCGCTGTTCGTTTCCACAGCAACAAAAGAGCACCACTTGCCGCCGACCTGGAATTCGACGCCCAGGCGGACGGCCTCGCGCTGAATGAGATCGGTAAAGTGACCTGGGTACTTCTTCTTAAGCCCGAGGCTGTCGTCATAGAGCCATCCTCGTCCCTCCTCAAGCTCCAGAACTGCCTTTCGTGCAGCTAGCTGGTGGATAGTTTCGCCGGTCGTGTGGGTGGATATGGGGATCTCCAATTCGAGGTGCCCGAGCCTGGGTTGACTTCCACGCAGTACGATGGATTGTGGGATGTCTTCTGTATGGGACGATAAGAGCAGGTATATGTTGGTGCGGTTGAAGGGAAACAGAGGCGGGATCTGAAAGGGCGTCTGGAGGATTTTCGGCGGTGAAACGGCAGGGATGCCGGCAGAGCAGTCGAGGATTGCTGAGCCCAATCCGTCGTCTGGATTGGCGGCGGGGTTGAAGAGGCAAATAGGATCATTCTGGACATCCTCCTGCTCACGTGTCTGGGTTTCCGTCACACCGACCACTGGCCCAGGGGCAGCCTCAGCAGCAACCATGTGATCGATCAAGTCGAAGCCATCATCGCCTTCGAGGCAGGACACTTCCCCTTTTGCATACTTCACCGAGATAGTGTAGTTGCTGACATGAGGTGTTAGGGCGTTCTTCAGCATCCTCATAACCTTGCGATCCATCTTCTCGTTTTCACCAACAGTTTGTGCAAAACCGCGCCCTGCCCTCGCGAGGCCCTCAACCAGACTGTGGCTTACACTCCGGCCAACACCAAGACTGAACAAGCGGATCGCGCCGTCGCTCGCCTGAACTTCCCTGTTGACGACATCAAATAGTCCTTGTTGGTTCCATATGTCCCCATCGGTCAGCACAAACACCTCGAGGTTCATGTCTGTGTACCTCTTCTTGAAGACAGCCTCGACGGGGCCTATGACCTCCGTGCCACCCAGATCAGCCTTGAAGCCCTGTACATGGCGCACAGCTTCATCCAAGGTCGTCTGATCATACGGCATCGACCCCTTTGGGAAGAGAAAAGAGTACGCGGTCCCAAAACTGCATACATTGAACTTGACGCCCACAGGGAGGGACTTGAGGAAAAGTTGCAGCACCGATCTCAGGTCGTCGATCTTCCGGCCAAGCATGGATCCTGAACGGTCGCAAATGAAGACAATCTCGGGACGAGAGGAGGCGAGACTGAATCTCGGGACCAACGTTGTCAGGAGAGCGCGTTGGCCGGGAATAGTAGGGTGCGTTTCAAGTACGGCAACAGGGTGGGGGATTTCGTTGGGCAATACCTCGAGGACAAAGTCCTTGTCGAGCTCGGCCGTGCCGAGTGAGAGGGAGGCGGAACCGAACTGCAGGGAGGGCTGTGCTGGCTGGGTGGATCGAGAGGTTGAACCGACTGTCACGGCAATGGGATGGCTCGGAGACTGGAGGGTCTTCAGCGCGCCTCCCTCTGGCATCTCGACATCAACAGTGATCTCGATACCGGCCTTCTCGTACACGTTGGTAGGGCCCTGCACCAGCTCGCCAGGGTAAGCTCCATAGCGAGGACACACAGACGTGGGGATCGTAAACCGGATGCCGTCAATCTCAGCATCGTGCTTCAGCTCACCAAGCAAGGTCGTCTCGACTCTGACGGTTGCGCCGCCGGGGACGTTGCCGATGGAGGTAGTGAAGACATCGCTGGCACTGGGCAGCTGTTCGAGGAGACCAGCAGTCTGCCCACGACTGACAGCGCTATCGTAGGCTTGACGGGCCCGCTGCTTCTCCTTGACGACCCCGCGAATCACGCGGTCCTGGTCGACAGTACAGGTGAAATCAACGACGGAAACCCCATCGTACAGTGGGAAAGTGTATCGCAGTTCGGGTACAGTGGCTGACGATGACGGGTTGGTGAAGATTTGTGTGAGTACCGTGCGGGAGACAGTTGAGAGGATGCGAGCATAAGCAGTCAGAGAAACCTGAGGAAGGTACTTCCTGGCCTGAAGATGTGATCCATGGTCCTGTGGGACAAGATCGGTGTAGTAGAGGCCACAGACGTGACCAGAATTGTGGTAGGCCATCCTCGTCTGCCGTGGTTGGGTTGGAGTTGTAAGTCGGGCTGGGTTGTTCTGGGGGTGGCTGCGTTCCCAGAAGCTGCTCTGTAGAACAAGAGAAAGGGGGGTTATTATGCTTCTATTTCGTGGGCCCCCCTCCTTTCGTGGTCATGGATCTAGTGAGGTCGAAAGTGTAGAACGTTTCAAAGGGCCATGTCTTGTTTGCTTCGCTCAGCTGCTGCCTTCGTCCGCAATTCGCACTTTGAGTCGGTCCAGGCCGCAGCATCCCGCTTGTTGCATCACACAGGCACACCCTAGGATACGTCCACGCTCCTGGAGCGACCAATAGATGGGAGACGCGAGTGTTCACAGTCTGAGTTGGGTACACGGCCAGCTTGAGTCCAACGCGGGGCCACTTTGTTTGAAGGAAGGCAACCAGCTGTCATTCCGCTGTTCAGGCCGCATTTTGTCGCCCGTTCCGCAAAACACCTCAGAATGAAAAGGAAGAGCAAGAAAATCAAATCCACTTAGCCTTGGGGTAAGACGCCTAGGCGTGCAGCAGAGCTGACTTTTTGAAAAGTAAAGACTAGAATTTGAGTCCCTGTCCTGTCCCTAGCATTTGCTAGCCAACGCCAGATGGGCAATGCTGCTACACATGCAATACCTCGGCCGTAAGGAATCTCGTGAGATCCTGGGGCAGCGATCGAGCGACCGGTGCCCGCTTCGTTTATTATTTTCCCTCGTCGTCCTTGCCATCCCGTGTCCTCGTGCCGTGTTCCACCTCCTCGACCCTGTCCTTTGGAGTTGCCGCTTCCCCCCTTCCGCCCGATGACCGTCAACAGGCCCTGTGTTGCCCCGTGGTCATAGTCCCACAGGTGAAAGGGACTACCCCAAGTGCTCTGGGAGAAGTAGTCGTCAACAGTAGTACATCGTCCTGTCTCCTAAGTGCCTACCTGGACTGTACAAGAGGCGTTGGGGCAGGAGGTAGGATACAAAACCCCGTGTGCAATGTCACCGTGGACAATGACTCCCAGCTTCTCCTCAACCCCCACCGCCCGCAATGCCCAGTCCGACCCTGCTGCCGACTGGATTCGCCCCTGTGGCGGTGCCCGTTCTTTCTCTCAACTTACGGCCCTCCATAAGGCCCCTGAGTCCACGCTTCTGTAGTCCGATGACGCTGCTGAACTCACCGCTCCACACCTCGCGATATCTGCCCCGCCGCTCGGAATCACTTATCTCGCTGGCACTCCATTCACTCCCACTGACGCTCGTCGTGGCCGAGAGCTCATCGGACGGCGGCCGTCCAGTTTGACCAGGGACAGAGGTATTGATGCGCAATGTAGTGGCTCTGTTCCCAGCTCCACCATTCGCGTATCCGTCTTCTCCCGATGTGCCGTTCGAGGCACCCTGGAGTGTGGTGGAGTCGTTACCCGCGGAATCGAGGCCACTCACAATGAAGAAGTTCGGGTTGAGCGTACCGTCGATGCCGCGCCCGCCACCCGCTGCCATTGCAGTGGCGTTGAAAATGGCTGCCGCATTACGATTCTCAAAGAGCGTATGAAGACGATCGACGATTGCCTCCAGGAGACCATCGATGCGATAGGGTCGGGAGATTTGAAGCAACGAACAGAGTATCTGAGGAGTGCAGAGCGGCGAGCTCGGCGCCGGGAGGCTGCTCGTGTAGAGATAGTGAAGCAGAGCCTGGACAGTAAGGTAGGTGTGTGGAAGATAGAGGCAGCGAGGGCGTGAGTTTGGAGGCATTGTGCGTGGTGTCGGTGCGGCATTTGGGTTGGCCGTTTCCTGAGTGGAGGCGGCGCCGGACGGCCCCATTCCTGAAGGACCTGAGAAGCTGCCGCCTGACGATGAGCCCGCCAACGTGGTGGCCGTCGACATGTCTGTGTCTCGCGACATGGTTCGCGTCGCAGGTGTGATGGTCATCATGGAGCTCCGCACACCACCTCCTGAAGCGCCTACGGATCTTAGCGTCACCGAATCGCTCCCGTCCTGCATCGCAGTGCCCTCCCTCAGCAATTGCACAAAGTACGGTCCCCACCGTCGAGCTATTATCCTCGAGTTGATCGGTATCCTCTCGCCTCCTATGCAAAGGATGTCCATGTCTGCCAGCTCGCGTATAGCCAACGCTTTCTCACCCAGCTCCTCGCTCGCCCTCGAGTGAAACCGACCTCCGGCGGTGGCTCCCGCTTTCCGTGCCAAGCTCAAACCAGGGCCGGTGTAGGGGCCGCTTGCCGAGATAAAGCCAGACATCGGGCTAACTTTGCGCGGGTTGTCATAGAAGCCAAAGGCCTCTAGCTCGACCATGCACACGTTGGTGAAGTTGATACGGCGATGGTTGTAATCGTCAACCAAGCTTCGTTTCCGATGGCCCAGAATCACGAACGTGTTGCGGCGATTCCACAGCACACCGCGGTTCCAACTGCCTTCTTTAAACACATTCCCGCCTGCGTCGATCCGCATCCATTGCAGGTTCCGCAGGTCCAGGGCCCAGAGCGCGTATTCCTGCTTTGAAGATGTGAGGTATGTGCCGCTGACCACAAAGTAGGTGTCGATGACTCCGCCGTTGGGAAACCTAAGCCCAGGTGGCGAGTACGCGTTGGACATGGGCTTCTCGCTGAGCGTCCCGTCGCTCGACCGCACTTGCAACTCAAGCTTCACATCGAGAAAATTATAGTTGGAATAGATTAGCATCGAAGATCCCGGCTCCCGGGCTTCCTGACTGATGCCACTTTCTGACCGCTGGGTCCCGTTGGTGTTCGCCTTGCCGATCTTTGCGGTGACTGCAGGAGGCAACGGCGCGCAGACGCTCCTGTAGGCGCCACAAGATTTACCCAGGGGTTGTGTCGATGTCCATTTCAATGACCGAAGATTGAAGACGCTTATCTGCTCAATGTAGTGGTTCGCGCCGTCCTGGCCTCCGACCACGACCATTTCTGCGCCGCCTGTTCCGTCGATGTTGATCCCAATGCGACCCTCGTTGGTGCCGGTCGACGGGTTGTGTTGGAGCGCCGACAGCGGGGCCTTGTAAGATGCAAAGGTGGCCGATGATGGTAGAACACAAGCACAGTGAGCGTAGCGGCCCTGCGGTGCGTCCGAGGTCGGTATGAATGTCCACTTTCTCGTCGAAACGTCGTATATGTAGATATCGGACATAACGGTAACGTCGCCTTGGCCATCGACGGCTCCGGGGGATGTTTGAGCAGGCGACATGCCACCATAACAAACCATCTTTGTGTCACCAAGTGCACACATGGAGTGGAAGTATCGCGGAGGGGGGATATCTCCCGATGTGTCGAGTTTTGTCCAATGCCGCCGGATAAGATCGAGCTCGTACAAGTCCGAAGTGAGCGGCGTAGGCCGGCTCCTAGACAAAATCCTCCCGCCGAACACGTACAGCTTGTCTCCGACTATTGTCGTGGTTGCGCCCACCAAGGGATGCGGCTCCCGACCGGTTGTCCTGTGCACATTGCACAGCAGACCCGACGCTGGCGATGATCCAGCACCCATGGCGGGTGTTCTTGCCTGGTTAACATTCGGCGACGGCCCTGCAGAACTTGGACCAACGCTCTTTGGCGTCAAGGAGTCCTTCTGCGACTCCTCCCCACCGTTCTGCCTACTGCCCGCTCCCGCCATGTAATTGTGTGCCTCTGAGCTGCTGGAGTCCATGGTACTCGTCCGGCTGTCTGTCTCTGGTTCGCTCGCTGGGTCTGGGTCGTTGTAGTCGTTGGTGTCGAGGATTGTGGCAAGACTGCTCTGATGCTGGTGGTGTGGGGCCGAGGGGGCTGGGGAGCCTTGGGGGGCCGGAGAGCCCTGGGGAGCCTGGGGCGCTTGAGGGGAGCGAGGTTGAGGGGATTGAGGGTGAGAGAGTTGCGGCGCTACGGGCGTGCCCGGGCTCGGTGGTGGAGGCTCTGGAAGAGGCTTCGAGAGGCTGTTCTGGAAGCTTAGACTGCGGGCATGCTGATGAATTGGCGGCGCGGGAGATCGGCTCGAGGCACTGATGGGCGCAGAAGATGTTCCTGGCTCCGGAGTCGGCGCTGACTGTTCCCTGTTGTGCTTCAGAACCAGTTGAGAGGGCTGTCGCTTCAGCTTAGCGAAGCCACGCGAGAAGCTGGTCAGGATGTCCGAAGGGGACTTGTTTGACGGCGTCGGCGGCGGTCGATCTCGGATTCGGAGCTCGTCGATCTCGCTCTCAGAGTCGGAGAAGCGGGAGATGTCGCCTCCCTGACTTCCTTGGTACTGGTGACCTGCATTGTTCATCGTCGTCAGCTCGGCTACCGCCGTCGATCGTCGACTCGGCGACTCGCTACACCCGCCCACACGGGCGTCGCCGATCTCTATGCCCGCAACAGACTGGGGACTGATCACCGGGCGGGACGGAGAGGGCCAGTGAAGGTTGGGTGCGGTGGTACGGATGCGGAGGGTGAGAGTCTTAGACCATGGCCGCGGAGGAAAAAGGAATTAGGAATGTCATGGATGACCATGTGAAGAGGAACAACGGTAATGACAGACAGACAGCAGACCGCCACAAAAGGGGCACGATGGACAGAGAACGGCAATGGAAAAGACTTCTGGAAGCAGTACGGTGAACAGGGGCTTTATTTGGGGCGACAGGGGCAGTCATGTATCCCAGATGAGTCGAGGAGCGAAGCGACCCACGGCGGTGGGACCCACGCGTGCTGCGACTAGGATTATACCCAAGTGGGCGAACGACAGTCTACCACTTGGGAGGGGAAACGGGAGCTCGGGACGATCTCAGGTGCAAGGCAGTCTACAGAACAGGTAGCTCTGGGGTACGTATGTGGACGTAGTGGGATATGGGAGGCGTGGGATTCAGGGGAGAAGGGGGGGGGTAACACGAGGAGGAAGAGGATGACGATGATGGGTCCCAGGCCAAGTATGGGGCGATGGACGAACGGGTCGAAGCTTGAGTCGGATGGGGAGGGGGGGGCGAGAGTATGACTTCCCCTCGTCAACATGGCACCTGAAGCCCGCCTCGAGGCGCGCACAGCGACGGCCTCGGAGCAAGCAAGGTTCATGGCGGGCAGAGAGCATGCCGCGAATGCTGAGATGAGGACGACGATGGACGGATGGACTCTGGTGGGAGGGGGCACAAGGTGCTAGGGCGCAAACTGACAGTGGGTGACAGGTCGGAAGTGTACCTTTCTCGGCACAGGGCGAAGACCCCTGGGCCCTGCGCTGCAGATTTCAATTTCAATTTGCCTCGAAAATGGCTTCCAGAAAGAGCGCCGAAGGTCGTCAACAGGCTTTCGAGAGTGTCGTGGGGCGGGAAAGGCTGAAAGGGATTGGGAAAGGTTGGTCGGAGATTGCCCCAGAAGACTGACGGATAGGTCGAGCTTGGCCTGGCGCGTGTGCGACGTTGGGAAGTCAGGAAGTCCGTGGCAGTGGGGCGCGCACAGACGGAGACTTCCGTAAGGGACGGGACGGGGACTGGTGGGCTGGCCCTCCTCCTGCTGCTGCTGATGCTGATGCTGATGCTGATTCTGCACGCAGTACATACATCCAGCACAGGCTCTGGAGATAGGTCTGACTGTCACTCCACTCCCCAAACAATAGTCAAGTCAGGTCAGCAATAGGAACGGCCCCCTCCTCTGGGCAGTGGGTTCCGGGTGCCTTGGGGATCAGGATGGCGGCTAGTTCTTAGGCATGCATGCACTCAGACCGCGGCACGCTGGACCGTATCGCAGAGCCTGGCCGAGACAGGCGCTTAGCACAGGATGAATATAGTCAGCTACCTCGTAGAGTGTCGGCACTCAAGCCCAGGCCGTAGGGCTTGGTGCTGGGGACAAGACGAAGTCCTCCCCAATGGTCTCTGCCTCGGTCCCTCTGGTTCCTCGAGGCGGAGCCACGACTCCCGCACTGCTGAGCTCGCAGCGCGTAGGTGCTGGAGGGTGGGATGAGGGGGGAGAAAGGAAGGGAGCCGAGAGCGTGGGGTGGATAGACGCCCGAGTGAAGCAGGCGATGTGACGGGTCAGGCTGACGAGGAGATGGCTGAGCTGCGGACTTGGTGAGCAGCGCAGGATCAGCAGGCAGCTCGGGTGTGCGGTACGCAGTATAACGATGGGCACTCTTCGAGTGGTCACGGGTGGACTGCGAAACTGGTGGGTTTGGCCGCGTCCTGAACCTTGGCACTACCGTGTGTGTTGGACTGGGTTGTGCTATCTCGCTCGCCTCAGTCAGTCAAAGCTACCTAGTACAGGTAGACTACTGTAGGGTGGGTTGGGTTGGCTGGAGGGAGGTCGCAGTAGTTGTGGGTTCTTTGATGTATAGGTGCATTGCTGGCGGGTCTTGGAGGAGGGGAACGGCGAGGAGGAATGCGGCGTTGCAACGACCAGACGCACGAGGCAGTCAGGTAAAAAGCGATCCTCGAAGTCGTCGTGGGGGGAGAAGGAGAGAGGAGGAGGATTGGAGTCAGTCGTGCTTTTCGGAAAGGGTTCCCGTAGTCTTGTGTCTCTGTTGCGTTGTATTGTGCTGCAGATTCGAACTGTCCTCCCTTTTGTCTTTTCTCGTCCCTGGCTCAGTGGCTCATTTCTGATTTCCGCTGGTGCTGTCGTCACCGGCTTTCTTTCTTCCTTTCTTTCTTTCCCTCTTTCTTTCTGTACCTAGGTACCTACTAGTAATCCTTTCGTCTTCTGTCTCTCTGCTGGTTTTCCATCCCCGCCGTCCCTCACATCACATCGGTCAAGTGCCCGCTGTTTGAGAACCGGCGCCTCCCGGGATGAGACTACTAGTGCATGCAGACTTACACAGTCCGCACCCGCACCTGCAGGTGCAATCTGCACCTTGCTGGACCTGCACTGTCCTGCAGCCAGTCTTCAGGACCGGGCTGGCTTGGCTGGCTGTGAGACTTTGAGACTGGGAGACTGGACCGGCGCTCAAGGTTCAGCAGCTGCAAGCAGAGGTCTGGTCTGGTCAGGTCATGGTCAGGGGTGGCGAGGGGCCCCTGAAGAGCACGAGGTGCCAAGGTTGAAGAAAAGCAAGCACAGAGCTGGGATGGCTGGATGGGCCAGGGGCAGCCGCATGGCGCACGGCGCACGGAGCACGGAACCCAAGGGCGGTACGACGTATCCGAATAGACGCAACGGTACCAACGTATGTATTCCATTGTTTCTAAAACAGCATTACAGCATTACAGCATACAGCATGATATCTTTGGGCCGGCCACTCCCACCCTTGCTGTCACCCACAACGCCCGCATCAAATCGATTGACCACACCACATGATCAAAGAAACCTTGCAACAACCAGGGCGACCAAGCGCCCCTTTGTCTGCTCCTCCGCGGCATCCTCACCTCCTCGAGTCTCATACCTCCCCCCGCTCCGGCTCGTGTTGGGCATTTCCCTACGCTTCCCTCTTCAAGGTTGTCACGGACATATCCACGTATACGTACAGTCTACGTGACCTCTATAGATCGCTAAGAGCATGGCTACTGGCCAGCAGTAGACCGCCAGTGTCCAACAGCTCATGTCACACCGGCGTCCAGGTATTTCGACAGAAGAATAACAAGAATAACAGAAGCGAAGGAAAGAAACCAAAGGACCCCGACCCCGACCCCAACATCCACACACATCCACACACATCCACACTTACACCTACTTACTATCAGTCCCGGGAGTCATCTCCACTACCAATCCTTTCGTCGTTTTCTTTGGCTGCATACGGATGAAGAGGTGCGGCCGAGGTCTAAACATGCGCTATGGGTAATACAAGACCCAGCCACATGTGGCAGACGGAGCCCCTTTCCCCTGCTGCTGCTGCTACTACCACTAATGACGCTTCTGCGCATCAAGGTTCTCGGGCAAGCGCTGATATCGAGGGCTCTGGAACCTGCAGAGCAAAAGCGAAAGCTGTCCGAGGTTGCGGCGAGGGCAGGGCACGCGGGAGTAGCATGCTGATGCCAACCACTGCCCGCTCACCTCACCCTTTCGTAGTAACGCGTGGTGTAGATCTGTCGACTCCTGTTGCAACCCTGAAGCAACACTGAGGTAGCAAGGAAATCCAACTGCCGGCGTGCATGTTACTGTGTACGCGGTATTACTTCTTCCCCTGCCGCCGAAACCCCCCTTGATCTCCCTAATAGGGTGACAACAGCTTTCGGCGCAACCTCACAATGACAGGCCACCAGCTACATTGTCTTCCCGAGGTTGGTTGGGAGGCAGCCCAATTGTTGCGTTTTACATAGACAACTGAACCTACCTCGTTTCATGCTGGTCCGTGTCCTGCCATCCTCGATTTATGCTTATTTCAAGCCTCTAGCGGAAAACCTTTCGGGGCAATGACTAAGGCGTACGGCCTGAGAAGATAGAGGGAGAGTGTGTGTGAGTTGGGCAGACAGTATCAATGGCAGGACCCTTTCACCAATCACTCCCCAAAGACACCCAGCCCTTCGCAGGCAATACTTCGGCGTCTCTCTTTCAAACATATCCCCCCTCCCGGTTGAAACGTCCTGCACCAACGGCCAGGTCCCCGTGTGCCCGCTAGCTAATAAGAATCTACAGGCCTGCAGATCTACTCCGAGAGGCCCAGACTTTCGGGTGCCACGTCCGGCCGCATATGCTGTCCCAAGGCCGACCCAGAGATCGAAAGAGCCGAGTCTGCAGAATGTCCTTTTGCCAATATATTCACAACGTACGCCCGCAGCCCGGCCCATCGCCGTCGGCTGCATTGCCTCGCAGCATTGCCTTGAGACCATACGCGCATTCGAAGGGATGTCTGGGCACGATTTTTATTACCAGCATCATCAAAGTACTGGACTCAAGCGCTCGCATGATTGCCCTGCCCCGCATCAACCGCATATCCTCCATGCATAAGATAGTGATCCTCGGCACGGATACCTATGCCAGGTTCGATTGCCTTATCTTGGCTTCTTCGTCCCTTAATCTCCACTGGGATCAGAGACGGTGAAACCTCAATCAGCACTGCACAGTGTCATGGTAAGCCTAGTGACTTCAGCTTTAGCTTGTTTATTAAGATGCTTTCTTTAAAAGTGGTGTTTTCGATTACTACTTTTTGGTTACGTGAGCCAGCAAGCCATCACCGCATAGCGGGCTCCCGCAGGTGTTGCTCCCTTTGGACCATGACCCACCCGCAACAAATGGAATGGTGCCCAGCCATCGCGGTGGAGCTTGTTCCATGGTTGCGAGCCATGGGGAAGCGAGTCCTCGCCTCCTACACGACGTATTGGCGACCTTCTTCCCACAGCTTAGATACCAGCAGTAGCCTTCTCCTTGGCCAGCGGGGTGAATCGCAGGTAGGGCTTGACGATGCGGAAGTCGGGGAACAGCTCCTTGGCCTGCTCGTTCTTGACAGATGGGTGGACAATGACGTCGTCGCCAGGGACCCAGTTGACCGGGGTGGTGATCTTGTTCTTGTCGCCGGTCTGGAGCGAGTCGATGACGCGCAGGATCTCGGCGCTGTTACGGCCGGTGGAGGCGGGGTACGACAGGATAGTGCGGATGGTCTTCTTAGGGTCGATGAAGAAGACGGAGCGGATGGTGAAGGCAATGCCCTTCTCATCGACATTGGTGGTGTCCTGGTAATCAAGCCTAAAAAACGGGGCAGGGCTGGTCAGCGTGTCTGTGTCGAGCCTCATCTCGGTGGCGATAGTCGCGGGCAAGACTCACATGTCGTAAAGGTAGGCGACCTTCCTCTCCTTGTCGGCAACAATGGGGAAGTTAAGGGTATTGCCGCTAATCTCCTTAATATCGGCAGCCCAGCCCTCGTGCGAGTCAACGGTGTTGGCGCTCAGGCCCAGCAGCTTGACGCCGCGCTTCTTGAACTCGGGCTCGAGGCGGGCCATCTCGCCCAGCTCGGTGGTGCAGACCGGGGTGTAGTCCTCGGGGTGGGAGAAGAAGACAACCCAGTTCTCACCAACATACTCGTGCAGGTCGATAGGGCCCTTGGTAGAATCGGCCTTGAAGTTGGGGGCGACGGTGCCCAGACGGAGGCTGGAGGGGACAGCATGTTAGCCGCTAGTTCTACAAGTATGAGGACAAGCCCACGGATGTGGGTTGAAGCCGTCCAAGCCGGGAGAATGGGAAGGTAAGCGTAAAAGCGGTAGTGGGAGTGGACCAGGGAACTCACGGAGCAGGACGCTGATCAGCCATGATGATGATGTGTGTATGTATGTTTGTGTGTGGCGGGGAGAGGTATCTGGGAGCAAGAAGGTAAATAAAAGAGGTGGCAGAGATCTGTGTGTAGAAAAAAGCAAAGTCGTCAAGCGCACGAAAAGAGCGAGGTGGGATTGGGGCAGCTTATGTTCAAATAGACTAGCAGCAAACTCAAGAAATCGAGGACGAACCAAGACATGACAAGCGATCAAGTGGGATGGATGGCGGGGGCGGGGGGCCATGGCGCAAGTCTCTCTGTCTCTACCTCTACGCGATCTGGCCGCCCCGTCCATCTGCTCTTGAGATTGGGCTGGCAGCTGGTCCGGACAGTGGTCTACAGCTGATCTGTCATTGACGATCCGAATTTGAGCGTTGGAATTAGTCACGACAGGGAAGCACGATGTGTTGATAAAATCATGTTGGTGGCACCACCGTGCCGGTGTGTCCTGTCTCTTCCCCCCTCTTCCCCTCCAGAATGCGCAGGGTATTGAGGCTGCCCAGGTGCGCGACGAGTGCCTGTTGACCTGCCCGCTGGCCGAATTATGCCTCGTGCCTCGTTATCTTCTCGGTCTTGACGCCCACCATCTGGTGGCCAGTGAGGTCAAAGGCGCAATTCTTGGGCTGATGGTGAGATGTCGGTTGCTGCTCAGCCTGGCAGCTCTGTTGCTACTTTCGGAACCCACAGCACTGGCGACCCACCCCATCGAGCGTGGGGTCGCGGCAATGGCGGGGTCGCAGCTTGATTACGCCATCAGCAAGCTCCATGATTCGCCTGCTGTGGGTGGTGGCCCATCCCCACGTGGCATTCTGGGCATTGAGCTCCTCCGCATCCGGAGACGAGTCGAGATGGGCTTGACTGCAGACGGTGCACCAAATGTACACTACTAGACGTGCCTGGATACCTCCTAATCCATCACTCAACGTGAATATTCACACTATACATGTATCTAGGTCACCAGCTATTCCAGTCAAAACTAGACCACCCGCGCAGACAAGCGACAGGGCCGGCAGGCTGGCAGGCTAGCAGCTAGTCCCGTCCGTCAGCTCTTCCCATTTGTGCCAGGTTTAAGCCATCCTGCCGCCCCTACCCAATAGACTGCATAATATGTCTACTTGGATACCGACCACAGCACATCATAAAAAAACACTGGCGGTGCTGAACCAAGCAATTCCCATCGTGGCTTGCACCACTGGCCCTCTAGTGATACGTCTGATCTATTACCTACGCAGCCTACAGCTTCACTCTCCCCGCATTCAACGCATCCCAATGTGTCTCTGTGAACGGGACATAGTTGCCCTGCTCCAGCCAGTACAGCTCGTCGCCGTCCATCTTGCCCGGGTCCACCCCCTGCACCCTCAGGTCGTGCTTCTGCTGCTTGTTCGTCCCCGTGGTTGCCATCTTGCCTGGGCTGGTGACCCTGAGGAAGATCGGTGTCGCGTACCTCGGGAGCTCCCGCCGCGTGTGCTCCGCCAGCCTCTTCAGCACCTCGTCCTTGGTGTTTGCGAAGCCGTCGTTAAGGATGAGCGCCACGCACCCCGCCCTGCCGTCGTGGTGTGGAAGCTGCACGCCGTACACGTTCGCCTCGTGCACCGCTGGGAGCAGCCCCAGCACCTGCGACACCTCCGCAGTCGACACGTTCTCGCCCTTCCACCGGAACGTGTCGCCGATCCGGTCGTGGAAGTACAGCCTGCCCTCGCTATCCCATCGCATGACGTCCCCCGTTCGGAACCACGCGTCCCCCTTCTTGAACACGTTCCTCAGTATCTTCTTGTTGGTCGCCGCCTTGTCATTGTAGTACCCCTGGAAGCGTTTCTCCAGCTCTTTTTCCGGCAGCTTGAACAAGAACTCACCCGGGTCGCCCGGGCTCGACGCCTTGCAAAGGCCTGTCTTGGGGTCCCGGTACGGCAGGTCGGTGCTGAAGTCCACCTCGACGATGGCCGTCCCGAGACCGACAAACAGCGAGTACAGCCAGCCATTACGGCCCACAGCGCCCATGCTGAAGTCGTTTCTGCTCAGGTTCCACGTCGCAAAGCTGCCCTCGGTCGCGCCGTAGAACTCAGCAATGTATTCCACGCCGAACCGCTCCTTGAACCGGTTCCAAACGTCAGGCCTGAGCCCGTTTCCGAGTGCGACGCGTACCGCGTGCTGCTTATCCATGCTCTGCCCCGTCTGCGGGTCGACCTCGACTGGCGCTGCCAGCAAGTAGCGGAGGGTCTCACCGACGTACTGAATCATAGTTGCCTTGTGTTGTCTCACCTCACTCCAAAAGGTGCGCGTGGAGAATTTGGCCCCGAGTGCGACGGTAGCGCCCATGAGGAGCGCATTGGCGAAGCAGAGGAGTGCGCCCGACGAGTGGTAGAGGGGCATGGACTGGATACAGAGTTAGCAAGGTGACTCACCGGGCTGCTTGCGCGTGTGCGCGTTCATGTTGTGCGCCGTCGCCGGCTCACTCCGCTCCAGGGTGGCAGCTTACAGTATAGAATATCTCACCCGGCCTCGCCCCGATTAGCCTGGCCGCGAAGCCTCCCGCGGCATGGACCTTTCCCCAACTCACGACGGCCGCCTTAGGCAGCCCTGTCGTGCCAGAGGTGTAGATCAGAATGGCCATCTTGTCGATACCATCCTCCGCTCGCGTCTCGTCTGGCAATCTCACAGGCTTCGTCGCCGATATTTCCTCCTGGCGGTCAGGGGTCAAGAACTCCAGCCTGACGTCTGCAAGCTCTTTGCGGACGTGGTCGTCGATGTTGGATGCCACGGCCGGGTCGATGAGCATGATGTTCGTCCCCGCGGCGCGGACGCAGTGAGCGAGTGCCTGACCGGTGAGGTTGTAGTTGATGAACGCCGGCTTGGCACCAATACTCCAGAGGCCCAACCACACAAAGACGAACATGTAGCTGTTAGGGAAGTTCATAGCCACAATTTCGCCCTTTTTGATCCCGAATGCCTCGCGCAGCCAGGCCCCATACCTCAAGGTGTCCTCCAACCCCTGTTTGAAGGTCCACTGTTTGTCCTCAAACAGCAGGAAGGGCATGTCCTTCGTCCTGGAGTTGGTGGCGTAGTATTCCAGGTCATAGAACAAGCTCAACCTGCCCGTCCGCTCGCGCCAAAACATGCCCAGCGCGACGGGCGAGACGCAGCTGAGCATTTTCAGGTCGTACCATACCTGCGCCTTGGCGTTGATATATGCTGCCGCGGCTACGGCTGCGGGGGCCGCGACGGCCAGGGGCACTGCGTGGGAGAGCAGGTCAGCAGCAGCCAGTGGGAATCCATCATGGTCCCGGCAAGGGAGCTGGACTCGTACCGGTCGCTGGCCACTAAGGCGTACCGCGGCGGTGCTGGCTTTCGGTGAGGGAGAGTCCAAGAGGCACACTTACCGGGCATGTTGAAGTTTTATACCGCCTGCCTGGGGGCGGTATCACCAGCAAGCGTACCCGAGACTTCCTGTCAGACGCAACACAGCAGCAGTCTCAGGACAAACACCCGAGGGAAACGGGCCTGCGGCGCGAGAGACACTTGCGCCAAAGCCGGACTGTGTGGTGTCGGGCACAACGAGGACGAAGCACGGTATGTACGTCCGCGACGGCCTCTCCAAATATGCGGTGAAGCCAGCAGCGTTAGTTATACCAGTAGCACCGCGAGACGAGGCACGGCGTGAGCGTTCGCGTTGTCTGTGCGACTTGGGTAGAGCGGACTGTGGTCGTGAGACGAAGAAATCGGTAACATGCAGGATGTGGCACTCGACTCGGTAGCTCCACAAGAAGGCTGTGCTGCCCCCAAACACAAGGAAGATAGTGGTGGGCCGTGAAAGACACTGCGATATGTCAATGGCAGTATGCGGTGACGGGTTCAAAGGGCAAGATCAGGGCCTGGGACTGGATCTGGATCTGGATCTGGATCGTACGACAGATGTGGATTCAGGGAGCAGCTACGCGCCCACACACGGCAAGATAGAAGCAGCGGGAAGAGGAAGGTGAGGGTGTATACAGCTGTGCTGGTGTGTGCGCTCGTGTGTTTATAAGTATGTACACGAAATGGAGACAAGGCAGAAGGAGGTGTGGTCTGATGTAGAGACGAACGAGCAGAATGTGGCAAAGCTGGGAGAGGTGGTATTTTTCTAAACAAGTCTGAGACGTAGGCCCAGCCTGACAGTGACAGAATGCAAGTCCAGGTCATGCCCGGGCCATCGGTGGGAATGGGTCCATGTGCGGGTGCGCATGTGTGCATGTGTGCATGTGTGCGAGCATGCGAGCGTGCAAGCAAGCATGAGGAGGAGCCCCGTACGAGGGAAGACATCGGCCTGAGATGCGCGAGCGTTCAGATGCATGCTGTCATGCATGTGCCTCGGTTCGGCCAGCGAGGAGAGGGCTCTGGTCTAATGATTTCAAGGTTCTCACGGCACTGCGACCCTTCTCGGCGCGCGGGGTCATCCCTGCTGCATGCCCGGCCGTGCAGGCCTTCGACCGCTTCAATGGACGAACGTCTGGAACGCGGACTTTGGGTGCTATGCCCAATGAGGGCATCCATGGTCGAAAGCAAGGAGCCAGGGCAGCGCAGCCCGCGGGACGGAGGGTGGGAGGCTGACAGGCTGACGGCAACCAGCCGTGGCGACGACAGCCCGATACCGATGTCCATCCGGCGGACACCTGATAGTTGTGTGGCATTCGGCGGACCGTGTCCAGATAAAGATACAGTGTACGGTGATGCCACTCGCGACTTGCAACCCCGAACCCCCAAACCCCGGCCGAATCGCATGTGAAGCCGAAGGTTAGCTAAGCACCCACCGCCGGGCGCAGGTACCGAGGTACTTGTCTGTCTGCCTGCATTCTGCATGATTGGGGGCTGCACCAGCTGTCAGACAAGCTCCCTCACAGCTGGGTGGCCCTCACCCAAGGAGCATTGGAACCTGGACCCTGGCTGGCCCTGGCCCTGGCCCTGGCCCGGCCCGGCCTGTAACCACCTCTGCTGGAGCTCACCCTTTCCACTCTGTACCGCAACCTCCACGCCGGCGACGACGACGAGGACGACGCAATGTAGCCAGCGCCGCCATGTCTGCTACAACTTCACATGACGTCGACATGGCTGCCCAAGTCCACGCTGCGACGGCAAGCGCGTCCACCACACCACCTGCCGCCGTTGCTGCCGACGCCAGCTCCCGCCGCAAGGAACCTCCTCCTGAGAAACCCTCAGACTCCCGCAGACGGTCTGTGGTCATCCTATCGTTCTGGTTGATAGTACTGTGTCTGGGCCTTCCAATATGGTGGAGAACCACCACAATCCCGCGCGCCAGCCTGCCCCTGGACGACATGATGGACTGGGCTGTTGGCAAGGTACGTCGAGCACCACCGTTCAACGTCACGTTCATTACACACGTGCCTCCCGTTTATGGCTCTCCCATGCCCACAACACCCGAAGGCATACATGCTGACCTATACCCCGTGTCCCAGGCCTGCCGACCAGTCTTCCCCCTTCGCATCTCCATCCAGGCGAGCCATCTGCAGGACCAGGAGGCCCAGAACTTGCTGCGCTTGACCCAACACGCCCTGGATGACTTGAACGATTTTCCTGGCCACCACCTGCGACTACAGCTGGACCCCCGGACCAGCACTGTCAATGGTTCCGCAAACATCGAAGAAGCTGCCCTTGTCATACGCCTTCAACCTGGCGAGTCGACCACTGCCTCGCTTCACCCTTACCAGTCCGTACTCGACATCACCTATACACCGAACGCGATCCCGTCGCCGAGCTCCTCCTCCTCCTCGCTTGCCACGTACGTCGCCAGCGAGCTGCGTTCCACCTTCGCCGAGGAGCAGACCATCATATCGTACCTGCTGTCCACCTCGTCTGCGGCTCCCGAGCACAAGCCTCAGGGCCTTGCCCTCGATGCCGCGGGCACAATCGCGAAGCGCACGACCCGGTCTCTTAGGTACGCACCTGCGTACCATCTCACCTTCTCACTCTTCACCGATGGGCCCGCGCCCAGCAGTTGGGACATTGAATCCGCCATCGACGAATACATGAAGCCGGTGTTGGACGTTCTTGGGCCCATCCACAACTTCACCATTGATACCCAGGTCCAGCTCTACGCCGCCCCCGGCGTCCAGTCTCCGGTTCTGAGCAAAGACGATCTCTCCTCCTTTATCAACGCTGCCGAGTGGCCACTGTCACCTTCGATCGGCGGCGCTCCCACGGTGAACTTCATTGTCTTCGTGGGGAATCAAACTATTGGCCTGCCCCCCACGCACGAGGATGCCCAGGCGAGTGAGACTGCCGTGTCTGAGACTTCCCACTCCTGGCTCATCCCCCAATGGGGAACTGTTTATCTCCTCAATGTGAACAGTGACAAGGCTCACCTTGCGGTGCAAGATCTTAAACAGCCGCTCCTGACCTTCACCACCCACCTCCTCTCGCTCCTCGGCACCCCGACCTCCGGATCCTTGCCCCTGCGCCTCTCCACCCTCTCTCGCATCCGTTCTGCAGATCTTCTCCTCCGCGCCTCCAGCACTCTGGGATCACTTGCTCGCCTGTCCCTTGCTCTCCCGTCCATGTCGATTCCGCAGTCTGTAGCCGATGGTGTCAGCACCACGATCCAGCATCTCCGGCTGGCCTGTGAGAGTCTTGGGACCCCTGGAGGGCTGCTTCACGCACAAGTCGCAGAGGCCGCGGCTGAGAAGGCCTTCTTTGAGAAGAGCATGGTCGGACAGCTGTACTTTCCAGATGAGCACAAGATCGCTGTGTACCTGCCACTCCTGGGCCCAGTTGGCGTGCCTCTGGTCATGGGCCTGCTGAATGAGCTGGCTGCCTGGAAAAGGAGGAGGCGCGAGAAGGCAGAGAGCGGAAAGGCCAAGAAAGATGAATGAACAGGGATTCTTGGATTTGTTTTCAAATTAGGGCCAACTTTGGCGAACATCTGTAATGTCGATCTCCGCAATCATGTCCCTCTCGGCCGCTCGGCTCCTGTGGATATAATGTCTAGAGGTTGCCACGCCGAAATATGAGCACAGCCGCCGGCCTCTAAAATATCGCTTCACATTACAGGCAGTGTTTTGGCAGTCGAATCCCTTCGGTTTGCTGCCGAGCCCGAGAAAACCTAAGCAATGATGCTGAATTGCGCCACCTTACCCTCCTCACAATCAAGTCTTCAGGCGGCTCATCATGTAGAATCGGTTAAGCCCGGGAAGGCTCAGGGCGACCTCTTGTCAGCATCTGTACGGTCTTCTCTTTGATTACGCTAGCAGTGTAGCTAGTATTGGCGCATGTACATGGATGTGTGAGATGGTGTAGATGTGGCAGGATCCAATAAAGGTATCGATTTGGTTATTAACTCCATGCCTCCACGACTTCTTCCTCGGTTATCAAGGTTGTATAGCCGGCAAGCCCGATTGGAAATACCAACACGTATATCTTCCCAGTATTCCTTCAAGCCATTTTATCTTCTGCTAAGCCATCGTCGCCGCTATATATTGATATATACACGCAAAAGAATACATGGCGGGACAACGGCCAGGTCTGCTTCTGTACCTATGGGGTGGAATTGACGATTCCATAGCATGCTCTGCGCGCTTCGAGACCCCATTTCTTCCAAGAATCGATATTTCCCCAGCAGTGCAGTCTCCAGGCTGGACCACAGCGGGGTGGTCCGCCGGGCACGGGTCATTTCAGATTTTGCCGCTGTGTGACGCGCCTTTGTTGATCAGCTCCTCCACGAGCTTCAGTGCTTCTACTGCAAATGCCACCATGTTTGCTGACCTGTCTCGGAGGCCCGTGTTCAAGTCCTTGGTCAAGGTTTCATTCTCGCCCACCACGGCCAGGGCCACATATCCGCTACGTGGGAGTCGCAAGTCAGGGTGTGTGCATGGGACAAGACTCATGGACAGCAGAAGAAACTCACGGCTGTCCGTTTGCACTCTGCCTTGAAGCGGTCGGACCGGCAGTGCCGCTCTCAGCAACGGCGTAGGTGGAGGCCAGCGTGCCACGGACGTGCTTGGCGAGGCCCGCAACCAGGTCCGGGTTTGGACCACTGTAATTGTCGAAGTTGGCCTGCGTCCAGCCGCCAAAGGCGATGCGTGACTCGAGAGTATACAGGGTGGCACCACCTCTGTACACCTTGGAAGCGCCAGGAGTGGCGAGTAGCGCGGCGGAGATGAGCCCTCCCGCGGCTGTCTCGGCGACGGAGATTGTCTCGTTGCGGTCCCGGAGGAGGCTGGCCACCTTGGAGGCAGCTTCTCCGAGGGCTGGGGGAGGGAAGTCCGACATGGCTGTTCTACTTGGTAGACGTGATGTGGATGATGGTCTGTTAGAGAGAAGAAATCGGCTGCGCGGGTTCAACTCGAGGTATGATTCTTGTATGTCGTTGTGTAGTGTGACTGTTAATTAATAAGGCACTCGCTCCCTCCCCCGCCGTTGGGGTCGATTGGTAATCTGGGTGACGGTGACTTCTTCCTGTCAGGATACAGACACGTCTGCCCCCGTTCTGGCTGTCTGCCTGTCGGTCGATCACTTGGTCATCGATGTCTGCATGGAGTTTACCTGCGGTTCCGCCCTCTGAGGACCTTGAATTTTAGAGAGTGCTCCTTGTTGGGGGCCAGGGGGGGGGGTTGCTCGTGGAATGTACCGATTACATAAACCCGGGGGATTTGGCTGCTTGGCTGAGAAGCAGTATTCCCCAATCGGGACTAACCTCTTCTTCAATGTCTCAGGCCCCCCACTTTAAGGCTTTCCTGGACGATAGACTCACCCGCTTGCGGCTGGACGACCTCGACCCTCCACGGCCGGGGCAGGCTCAACTCTCCTGTCTGACGGTTATCCGAAAGCTTGTTCGCGTAACAGCAGGAACGGAACCCCTCGCGTTCCTCGGTCAGGGAAAGTGTATTCCTCAATGCACTTGCATCTCTCGCGCTCAACAATCAGGGCCACCATGTCGGACTCGGACGAGCCAAAGACGGAGGACGACCCTCAGTCCCCCACCACCGTGCTAGGAAACTTCCTGTAAGACGACGCAGCCTTTTCCCCGCTGCGCAACTCGGCCCTCACCAGCCCAGCTCAGCCCACATCCGCTCTTCACATCGAGGAAACACATATACACAACAGCTGACCACACCTCAGCAAGGACAATGTGCTCAAGGCGAAGCTCACCCTGCAGCACGAGCTGGGACTTGGCAAGAGGCCAAGCGTGGTCCCGCCTGGTGAGATCAACATCAGCCAGGAGCCCCGTACCGTCGAGCTGGGCTGGCATCCCGTAGCTGGCTCGGCTGGCAAGTGGTTTGCAGAACAGACCAGGCTGGGCAAGATGATCACTGAAGAAATCCACAAGAGCCCTGACCCGACGCAGCATTGGGCCTGTATTATCGGCGACTTCGTTCACGAGCTCTGGTGCGTACGGCCGGCCTCCCACTTGCTTTCTCTCCCGGGGGCTCGTCCTCACTCAGGTTACTTGGCAGGATGGACGAACACTTCGACGTGATTTATATAAACGAGACATTCAACCGCGACGAATGGCACACCTTTGAGGTCGGCAAAACAAGATTCAGTGACCAGGCGCTCACTGAGGCTGGTAAGCATCACTGCTGGGTAGCGGCCCAACCCTTTCGCCTCGCCTTTGTCCCGTTAACTCTTTGCTTTCGCTCACTAGGCGAGATGGTCATCTTCAATATGAGAGAAAAACGACCAGCCTACAACCTCCTGGACAACAATTGCCAGAACTTTGCCCTGAACTTCCTGGACAATATCCGCGTTGGCAAACACCGCGACTTTGCCACGAGCTTCAACGTTTATCAGCGTGCCATTGGCGCCGGCGCTATCAAGGATTTGTTCATCGACGAGCATCCTGATGATAAGCCTGAGACCGCAGACGAAGATGCGGGGCTAGGCCTTGAGCACCATGACACCGTACAAACTGCTCAGCAAGTCATGGATGAAAATACGACCAAGCTTGACAACCACCATTCTTTCTTCCAGTAAATGTTCCCAGGCGGCCTCTTGAGGCTCAGTGTGCTCCGTGGATTTCTGTTTTGCAAAGCAGTCTATATCGCAAAACCGCAGAAATCACTTGTATAAAGTCCGTCTCACTTGCTGCGCACCTCGTTATCGCTTGGGCCAATTTATACGCCTTTTGGGTCGAAACAGATTTGGCAGCTTCCTGGATTGGACAAAAGGCTCCACCGTATGTGTGAGGACACCTAGTACTAGGTAGTCAATTTCTGTATCTAGGTATCTGAGGAGCCACACAGACATGTAAAACTAATTCATCACCGTTCCGTCATTTGAAGCACCCCAATTAAGATCAGCAGGGGCCGGTGATGCTGTTGCACTGTATTATGGAACACATGTCAAGGTCCACAGCCTGGGAAAGAGGAAGCACCGAGGAAACCAGTGGTAGGATCAATAATGTGAGGCTACTTCTAAATTTTGCCTATACGCACACTGTTACAGTCTGAATCGTTGTTGACGCCCGTCCATCCATTCCACAAGCAAAAGTTTTCATCTTGTCGAGATTAACCACAAGATAGGATGTTGCAGTACTCGTAAGATACCTGGATCCCCACCGTTGAGCTCTTTTGTTCCTGCAAACTTTCAAGGCTATCAAGTTGCAGAACCCGTGAAATCGATCGCATTGTGTATGTCGTTGATACTTCTGATATCTTTGGGTGAGGTTAAAGAAAGCGTGGCTGGACCCACTCTGAAATGCCATCACATAACACACCCAGTTTAATATCCTGATACAGTAGTTCTGCGGTGATATCAACGAATGCATGCAGGAAACCAAATGGACAGGAATCCCTGCTGTATAAACCTGATTAGCATTTAAAGACATCTTCTGATTTGTTACTGAATGCCCGCTCGGCAAAGTTTATTCTAAACCCTGCCCAGGTGATCTATACCACACTCCTTGTTCGTAATCGTTCCCACTACACTGGTGTAAGCATCTCAGTTAGAATTATTCTGGGAGGCTGAGCATTTATTGAAATGTGTTTGTTGGACTTCTTAGAATAAGACATTAACTCAGTACACCGGTCATCACCCTAGCAACCCTGCCGCCTTGTCAAGGTGAAAGGTATTATCCGGCTTGTGTTGATATATTTGTGACCCTTTCCGGGGTTGGTTGATTGACTATGGAGGACTACACTCTATAATAATATGGCCGAGACTCGTTGATCCAAGGACAAGGCCATTAATTATCCAAGAAGGTGCTACTCAGAATAAAATTCACTCACATTTGATGTCCATATCATTTTCGCAGAAACTTTGGTTCATCATCAAGGTGAAGACTGACTGTGCCCCCCCCCCTCTCGTTACCTTGTGCAGCCTGGCCGGCAGCTGTCTCGTTCTTCGAGACGGGTACGGTATAGAGATCCCAGCTCTTCCCTACACTTCCCAGAGTTGTACCTAAGGGGCTCTTGGCCACTGTCTCAGTTGGCCATCTATCATTGCCGACTGTGGGGCTCATGTATGCCTTCCCTGCCATTTTCTCGTGCACCGATCCGCTTCGCCCATTGTTGCCGGTGGTCCAGCAGCACTGCAATGGCTCCCATTCGGAGTAATTGGGCAAAGATAGAGACTGTTGAGATTGTTAGGTGCCATTGCCAGGTTGGCTATTTGCCCGCGGACTTGATACTCTTACCGGTCGTCCTGGTCAGGATTGTTATGACGACGCGTATCCACAATTCGGACTGTTTTCGAGGCCCGAGTTAGTCAGGGTCTTCTTATTTTAGTCCGGCCCATTTCCCTGTTTCCTTTCGCCAGCCCTTTGCGCAAATATCAGTTATGTTCAGAACAGGGTGACACAGATTACTGGTAGTCCTTGCCCCAGCTCTGGATTAGCTGCAAAATGGACAAAGTTTACAGTCAGTCCACTGAATATTTTTCGGCGAACTTGCAAGCCTGTGATACTTGCATGGTCCAGGGTCCGAAGACTAGACCCCTCTTGGAAACACTGAACTTTGTTTGCTCTACGGGTCCAGTACCGAGTGGTTGATTGTTCTTCCACCGAGACCCGTTGAAGCGCGTGTTAGCACGCCGCCAGCCAATTGTCTTACACCATTCCGCTGTGCCCCAGGAGCCTCAGCGCCGCCTTGGGGAGCTGCCAAGGCGGACAGGCCTCCCCCGGATGTCGGTTTCGAGTAAATATCGTCTGAGTAGCCTTGAAGACTCCCCTTGGCAAAAGCCATCGGTTGCTGGGGCTAAAAGGGGTCGCCGAGCCCCCGTTTCGTTTACAATGAACCTTCTTTTGCCTCAAGGCGTTCCTTACCAAACCAAGTGGTGGGTCAGACGAGTCGACCCTCAATTTTATTTCTCCAATGCCATCTTGTGCCCAGGGGACCGCGGGGTACTGGTTACCCTATTCATCAAGGGCTGTCCGCTATCTGGCCCAATGTCCTACCTTTGAGGGCCGTGAGGCCCGGCTGGTCCGATGAACTCTATTCACCCCCTCGCAGCGCCAAGCCGAAATTCGAGAGGGGCGATGGTACTGAAATGCTCTATGGCCCCTAAATGACATATGCACTCTGGTGAGGAGAGGATTAATGCAAAGACGCAGGAAGGGGAATGACTAGACCGATCTGGATATAATTCGGAGGGTGTCTTCCGTCTAGCGAATTGATATTACCCAGAGACTCAGTCCCTCTCTTTGCACTTTTGCAGCTGGCTTTGATCCTTTGCTCTATTCTTCACGTTCTTTACTACCAAACATAACAATTAAGCGCCCATCTCTGGTGACAATGTCCCTCACCTTTGCCCTCGCAGGCCCTCTGCTCTTCAGCCTGGTTGCCGCCCAAACCCCTGACAACACGGCCGAGAACCATCCCAAACTCACGACCTACAAGTGCACAACGGATGGTGGATGCACTGCCCAAAATACAGCACTTGTTCTCGACTCCTCTTCGCACCACATCTATCAGTCCAATGCTCCTGATTCCAACTGTGGCGATTGGGGCTCCGGGGCGAACGCCACGGCTTGCCCCGACGAGGAGACATGTCAACAAAACTGTGTCCTGCAAGGAATCCCGGATTACACTGCGAATGGGGTACATGCAAATGGCTCGGACCTAACTCTTCTCATGCTGAGTAGCGACGGCAAGACCGAGTACAGCCCACGCATCTACCTCCTGAACGAGGCTGAAGATGCGTACGAGATGCTCCAGTTGACCGGACAGGAATTTACCTTTGATGTAGACATGAGCAAGCTCCCGTGTGGAATGAACTCGGCGCTCTACTTATCCGAGATGGAAGCGACCGGAGGCAAAGACTCCTCCGATCTTTCTGTAGCGGGGGCTGAATATGGTGCTGGTTACTGCGATGCTCAGTGCTACACCACTCCATTCATCAATGGCCTGGTACGTCGGTCCAAAGATACAGCCCAGGATTGATGGTTTTCAGACCTCTAACATTCCATTACAGGGAAACATTAACGGGAGCGGAGTCTGCTGTAACGAGTTGGATATCTGGGAGGCAAATGCCAGGGCAACGCACATAGCCCCGCACCCATGCAATGTTCCTGGTCTCTACGCATGTGATGCAAATGGCGAGGACTGCGGTGACAATGGCGTCTGCGATAAGAGCGGTGTAAGCAGACTTCATAGATGTTTCCTAGCGCCTCCCTGCCTCCCTCTCTTGGCAAAACCACTGGTACTCCATGGCATGTCTCAGATTGCTGACCGGCTATGGTAGTGTTCGATGAACCCGTACAAGATGGGACACCCGGAATACTACGGCCTTGACCTGGAGGTTGACACGACTCGACCTTTCACTGTTGTCACACGTAAGCAGCCCCCGAGTACAATTTCAACCCTCTCCAGAAGCAACATCCTCCTACATGTCGCTTGTGCCTCAACGGCCTCATCTGGTTGCAGGCGTCGCGACAGGGTGCAGCCGCACTGTGGCTTACTCGTCCCCACATCCGAATGAAGCTTCTTACTCGGTAGCTTGACAGCTGACGTTAATACTGCAGAATTTCCCTCTGATCAGAGCGGTCAGCTTACCGCCATCAGACGCCTCTACATCCAGGACGGCAAGACGATTGAAATGCCCATCTCGACGGTAGAGGGAGTTCCGGCCCAGAACTTTTTGAACGATGAGTATTGCAATGCCACCGGTGCTGATAAATACATGGACCTTGGAGCAACCGGGGGAATGGGAGCCGCTATGAGCCGCGGGATGGTCCTCGTCTTCAGCATATGGTGGGACAAGGGCGGCTTTATGCAATGGCTAGACGGACAGAGCTCGAATGCCGGGCCTTGTAACGCGACAGAGGGAAACCCCGAGATCATCGGGTCCATTCAGCCCGATACACAGGTTACGTTCAGCCAGATCAGATGGGGTGACATCGGGTCGACGTTCTCAGGCTCCACGAACGGAACAGGTGGCACGAATGGCTCAGGCTCGGCCGTGAGCTCTGTCCCACGACGTCGCATGGCCGAGGGTCTCGCGTTCCATAGTTGAGCGGCTGCAGGGTCCAGCAAAGAGGCCCACACTAGGTACGGCGCTTGACTTGATCATCAATGCTTTTCGCCCTGAGGCCGGAGGGTTCCTACAAGCACTGTCCGAGATGGTTGGTCCTTGGGCCTGCCAAGACTGCTACTTCGAGTGTACATAGATATAGGCGTATGTAGGTAGATATGGTTCTGGATATATAAAGTTTTGTATGATAATCTATGTAGCATTGTGTTTGCTTCATACTATGGTGTACCCCACTAACACATGCATTGTATAAATCCACAAATACAAGTAGGTTGTGAGTGGCTTGTTGGAAATGCTGTTATGGACTATAACATATGAAAAGTCTTGAAATCTGAAGGAAGCTAGACAAGAAAGTACAGAAAATACGTGTGCCATCATTTGTTGAATCCATTAGGCCACTATATGAGGCCTCAAGTCACACACAGAGGTGTAGGTGTATTCATTTTCCTCTATAATTCAGCAACATTATATAACGTATGCAGTTCAGGCCTCCCGTGCAATGTATGATTAACGTATTTCGGCCCGGCCGCCATGTCATGTAGATTAAATCACGTGGGTACTGCCTGGTTTCCTGACGAGGTCTGAAGGGCAGCCCGGCAATAGACATAGTATGCATATTTGATGAGCCGTTATTAGGCCTTCAGAGTTGCTTGACACAAAGGTAATGTGCCGAGGTAGTGGACACGACTCGACCCTGGCTATGTAACACAGTTCCAAGGTTGCATTGCTAGGTCAGACACAGAGTCAATCACGGAGGGGGAAAAAAGCAAAGAACAGAGGGACCCAATGATGAATACCTAGGTAGGTAACGGGAAATGGACATGGATCCTGAAGACCCTCTGCAGGGCCAAGCAATCCAAGTGACACCAAATTCAAGACACCTGGGCCCCGTTTGCATATCCACTTGCACGAGAACGAACAAGATCTTGACAACCAACAACTAGTGAAGCACTCTGAGATCAATGGAGAATACGGGTGACGGGACAATCATGATCGCTTTGCAGTCACTGGGCACCCATTCACCCACTCACTGTCTTTGGGCCAACAAGAACTAGCACCCAGCTGACAGGACCGAACGTGGGCCACACCAACATCCTTCGTCTTCCCCTCCCTCTCCCTCAACCTTGCCTCTTACTTCCTTTGCCTTCCCAAGCCATACTAGCGCCTTCTGCAGCTTACGAATTATCAGATACCCGTACCCGTACCCGTACGCCACCTCACCTTCTTCCCCGACTCCATCGCAAACCTGCCTGCCGCAGTCGATACCTCACTGTCCCCACACCATTAGCAGAGCAACAGAAGGAGACCCACTGCAACATCCCACCAACCACTTCCCCCAAGATGCTTTTCGTCTTCGCAGTCATTATGGCTCTCTTCTCAGCCGTGCCCGGAATGCTGGGTCAGTACGTGACCAGGCCGGCGCTCGAGGTCCCTGCCTGTCCCACCTTGGGAACCGTCTCGTACAATACTTCTGTCCCTGATGCGGGCGCGTTTCCCTTGACGCAGGTCGATCTTTGCTACGATGACAGCTCAATCCACATCAAGTTCACCGCTTTTGAGGAGAAGGACTTCTACTGTATGCCCATCTCGTCACCCATCCTGCTGCCTTTCATTCGACCTTCCCTCTTCAGTCTAGCATAATACTGACCTCGAGATTGCAGACAACCAGAGTCTCACCACCAATGAAGAGATCTATAATTACGAGGTCATGGAAGCCTTTATTGTACGTACTTTGACGGGTCGCGAGAGCGGATCTGCCTTGTATAATAAGCTACAGTCGTTCTGCAACAGAGCCCTGTAGCCAGTGAGCGATACTCGTTGGCATTGTTCACGAAATGTGACCGTCTGACTAAGTCTTATTCTGCCCAGCATCGCGGTACCAGCGACCCTCAGACTTATCTCGAGTTCGAGGTGGCCCCTAATAATGTCACTTTCCAAGCCTTCAGTGAGTCCTTCCCTTCCACTCGCAGGCACAGATTCCTCCTGCATCTGAAGGCTGTTTTGAATGTCTTGATGAGAAACCATTGGCCGGCTGCGACCCGTCGAGCACACCATATGCGAAACCTCAACTTGTGACTGGCGGCCTTTCTGCGACGTGTTCGACAAGCTGACACGAGGCTGTTTCTAGTCTACAACCCTTCCAAGGTCCGAGAGGCGGGCGCTGCGTTCGACCGCTTCTACATCACCGACCTGGCCGCAGACGGCATTGTTGCCAGCACCACCCTCGACTACGCTGACGAGTTGTGGGTTTCCAAAGTCCAGATCCCACTCGGTCTTTTCAACGTCGACAACGGCACGGCTCAGGGCACAGAGTGGCGAATGAATTTCTTTCGCACCGTCACTGGTCCCTCGACGTTCCCTAACCAGAGCTACGGATCTTGGAGTCCTCCTGACAAGGTCAACTTCCACATGACTCCTTTCTTTGGAGACGTCACTTTTATCTAGACACGTTTCCACGTCATACAATGTGTGGGGTGGGGAAACTGACGAGATGAGCATCTGGAGCAACAGGGAAGACCGGCACCGTTAATCCACTCAAGCAACAGGAAGATAGTAGCTCCTAGAGAAAAGATTGGTCTAATTTTGATGGGAAAACGACATCTCAAAAATACCTGCCCGAGAAGTGAGAACCAAAGCGAGTGCACTGAACCCTGGAAAGTCTAGCCACCACAGCTAAATCATGAAGAAAGATCCAACATATGCGTTGGATTTCCTTTGCCGTTGAAGGAACACGAACAAGGAACAAGTGCGGCTTTTGAATAGGCACCTGCTCTATCTCCAAACAAACTCTGATGATGAATCCAGACACGCCTACATCAGAAAGTTATGCACTGAAGGCCTGAGAGCTCTGATATACAACTTCAATGTCTTTCTTTGCGAGCCAACTCAAACCTTGCTTGCTGTCTCTCACTTTGCTTATTAAGGCTGTAACAACAAGGTGTTTAACTATAGCTCTACCGCTTGCAAAGAATTTAATGGTGTGGTGGGTTTATAGCCACACTGCTTTGGGGAGAAAAGAAGGTTTCTTGCTTTGATCCTACAGGTTCAGGTGGCGAAATAATTATATTTGCATGAAGCTGTCCACTTCGGACTTTGAAGACATGCCTCGTCACTCTCCTTTTACCATTGCCTTCAGTCATGACCATCTTCAGGCCGGCGGCGCCAGATCCCGTGCCTTTCTGGCCAGCATCCGAATATTGTTGACAAAACCCTCGACGAGAAAATCGTAATTGTGTGGCTCGCCACGCATGGCCCGGCCACCCTGGTCAATAACGGCACCGGCATCCAGCTCGATTTCCAGCTCATGTAGCTTCACTTGATGAGACGTGTGCTTGAGGGTGTCAGTATTCAATTGGCCTGGGAGGATGGACGAGGGGTAACATACGTTGGGACCGGGCTCCGTCTGCGTGACCTGCGTCAGGTCAACCCGGTAGTTCCCCTGCTTGTAACTCAATCGATCTTTGTGTCGGTCCGACTTGCTGTCCCGACCCCCAGCCTGGCTCAGCTCCTCGAGCTCATCGATAGGATGCGTCCAGTCTACTTCCACATTGACACTGATCCGGCAGTCCAGATCGCACTGAGGAAACACAATGTGCAGATCGGCAACTTTACCCTTGATGATCGCAGCCTTGGCTTTGCCCGTCTTCTGATCCGACGTAACCCTCACCGCTGCCGACTTGTTCCCCAGCAGTTGGTGGAGAGCAGGGTGCAGTTGCTGTCGCAGGTGGTTGGGAACCTTGTAGAACCTGTCCGACTCCTTGAGGTGAACGTAGTTGATGGGTACTCGAGGTTCAGGCAAGTTCCTGTTCTTGGGGTTCTGAGGGCTGGCCTCGGCAACCAAAAAATTGAGAAACTCGTTGTAACCCTTGTGTTGCGCCTAGTGGACCATGATGTCAGTACTCGTGGCCGCATCGCACCGTCGTTTTCGACTTTGCAAGGCATCGCTCACCTCCGTCATGCTGCTAACAAAACTGGTGTTGTTGCTGTGTGCAAGGACAGCCTCTGACTGGACTTGGGGCGGCATTCGCTGATTTGGTGAGTTTCGATCAGTGAGGTGGCCCAGCTTGGCCTCTATCTCGTACTGAACGCCGTTGTTGGGGTCGTGTATGCTGCCGAGCTCCCCGTTGCTCACCACAAGCATGAACAAGAAGTCTGCGACAGTCCTGCACATTTCATCAAATGGCGTTGAGTTGCTGACTGTCATCTCCCACGGTCCGAGGAGGCTCGGTTTCTGACTCGACACTGGGACTGGCGGGGTCTGGTTTGAAGCTGCGGCGGGTGCTGGAGCCTGCGTGTTGGACCGTGCTGTTTCTGGGGAGGCGTGGCGGCTGGAGGACCGGTCTTGACGCCCAGGATGTGACTGGTCAGCCTTGCCGTTGATTTGGCCATGGTTCACGTTGGACTTTCGCAGAACAAAGTTGTTGTTCCTGAGGGGCTCCTTATTGAATACGTGCGCCCAGATTGGAGGCGCCGCGTGCCGTCGCTTTCGCCGGGCAACCATTGGTGAGGTCGAAGGGCGACCTGGACGGGTGGAAGTCTGCTGTCTGTGTACGCCGTTGGCTTCGAAAGGAGGCGGTCGGGGTTCTTGTCGGTCGAGCTCGTCAGGTTGGACATCCCTGTCGTCCAACTTTCGCTTGGCAGGGGTCGAGGCACGTTCCAACCTGGTGGCGGACGTAAGTGGAGCTTCGGCCCTCCCTTGCAAGGGGTTATGGTGAGCCTGTTGAGGCTCTCGCTGGTCCCAGTCGCCGGGTTGGCCAGACGGGCCAGAGATGGAAGCCTGTGAGTGGTGCCCAGCGCTGGAGGGCAGGCTTGGGACACGGGTCTTGGGGCTGACACTGAGGCTGCGGCCGCGCTCACTATGGGACAGTGACCGACGTTGTGGGTCCACCGCTTGAGAATTTTCGAGCATGCTGGAGGTTCTCTGAACAGGAGGATATGGCGAGGCTTGTGGACGTGGGGGGCCACCGGGCGAGACCTGGTGCGGTTGCTGCGGAGGCTGCTGCGGCTGCTGCTGCTGCTGGGTCGGGTACGGTGGATACGGTGGCCCAGAGGGAGGAAGACGTTGCTGGTACGGGCTCTGTGGCTGCGCAAAAGCCGGTGGCCCTGCAGAATGTTGTCTTTGTCCGGCAGATAAAGGTGGGCCGAGAGGCGTCGAAGGCTGCGAGGGTTGTCTGATGCGCTCTGGAGGCGGCTGGTGACTCGTCGCGACGGGGCTGGCGTATTGCTGGGGCAGATATTGGTGCTGGCTTTGAGCAGAGGTTGGTGTCGGGTTCGAATGGATCGACATTGACCGTTGGTGCTGGACCAGGTACGGGTGAGTGCCGCCAGGTGTACCTACAGGGGGGGTCTGCGGCGGTATGGAGTGTTGAACTTGCGAGTATGCAGCAGGAGGGCCTGGGCTTTGAATGGGAATGGAAGCGTGTGAATAACTGTCCCTCGGGGGGTATGCGCCCGCGGGAGGATATCGACTTTGTTGGATTGGACTCGCAGAATCTGGGAGAGGGTGGCCTGGGCTTGGGAACGGGTAGGCCGCGCCCGCAGCGCCCGCTGAGGCCTGCCTGCTGTACGGTGACGGAGGGATGTGGGCAGAGCCTGCGCTTGGCGAGCGCACGTTGTTGGCGGACAACTGCTGTAGAGGCGGCGGGGGCGGGCGGGCGGGAGCACCGTACGGCGTCGAGGCCGGTGGGTAGGGCGGAGGGGAGGCGAAGGGAGTCTGGTGGGCGACGTACTCGTGCGAGAGAGACCGGGAGGGCGATGCTTGAACCGGCTGACTGTGGTCGCGAAAAGAGTGAGGTGGCGGAACAGATTGAATGGGGGTCGAGGGGTGTGGGTGCTGTGGATGCTGCTGATGTGTTTGTTGTCGAGATTGAGCTGGAGCTGGAGCTGCAGCTGGAGCTTGAGGTTTGCCCGGCGCTGGCGCGGCGGGCGGAGGAGGCCCGCCGCCTTCGTTCAACATCGAAGCCAAATCCATCATGCCGTCCTACTTTGAGTGCCTCCTTTTCAGCGTTTGTCCGCGGGGCGTTGTTCTTTGGGGCTGGACGGGCGAGGGCGGTGGGTTTGCGCCTGGGAGAATTCGGACGAGAATAGAGGGGAGCTGTCGCGTGTGTCGCAGACCCTGGCTGCTCCAGCCAACGGCGGCTTGGTGCGCTTTGGTTCC
Organism: Diaporthe sp. P3_1W; assembly: GCA_037177825.1. Classification (NCBI taxonomy): domain Eukaryota; kingdom Fungi; phylum Ascomycota; class Sordariomycetes; order Diaporthales; family Diaporthaceae; genus Diaporthe; species Diaporthe sp. P3_1W. Next base: position 9,016,040 of record JBAFXB010000001.1, read on the forward strand.
TCCTGCCTGCCTGCCGACCTTGGTGGGGAGGCCGAAAGTGAGAACAAAAGAAAGACAGCTCCTTGGCTCTTCTACTTCAACAATGCCATGCTCGGGGGTTTGGTACAGAAGCGCGCAAAAGGCTGTGGCCGCGGTGGAAGGGGGAAGGGGAGGCGGAGGAGGGTCTCGAGAAGCAGAGGGAAAGTATTTTCCTGGGCCGGGTGCAAACAAACAGTGCCTGGACTATCGGTATCTAGGCGAGGGTCGCATCGCCTCCGTGTTCCGGTCGCGTTGGTGAGAGTCGAGCCGATGGGCGCAGCAGTGCAGTGGCTGAAGATGAGCTGTTGGGTGGACTGGGTTGTGATCCGGATGGACCAACATGGTTTTGTCACACGTCAAGTCAATGAGCAATTGAGATTGAGCCAAGGGCATGCGGCGGAGGCGGACGGGATGCGATGGCCATGCGCAGCACGCGACGTCAGCCTTCCCAAAATGCGAAAGGATGTCGAGTGCAAGAACAAGAGGTAGGGCGGCGGAGGGATGCGCGCACAATCAGACCGAATATGATGGCAGGCAAGACGGGCGGGCGGAACGGCAGACGGACATGCAGACGGACAGGCGAGCAGGTATAGCTTGCTTACACCTGACGTACACAAGGCTGGTAGGTAGATATGGATGGATAGACAGATGGATGCGTGGATGGATGGGTGGATATGGATGGATGGGTTGGTATGTGCGTGGCCGTGAGCGTGGGCGCGGGCGCGAGGCTTCAGGAATTCCCAGGGGGCAGCAACCACAGTCAAACGGGAGGAAGGTCTGGTTAATAAAACCTGCAGGCGCACAATATGTCTTCGACCACCCAGTACCAAGGTACCTACCTTCCTAGGTGCCTGGGTACCTAGGTAGATAGATAGCACGCACCTGCCCCGGCCTGCCTCTCAGACCTCTAGGATCTCCCCCTCACCCCTGCCACCCGTCCAAACACTTCCCCCCCTTCGCTGCAGCCTGGATCTGGGCTGGTGGGCCTTGGTTACTGGGGCTGGGCCTAAGGGCAGCAGCGGCCGAGGCGGGCGTTAGTGGGCCGGTGTAATTGCATACAGTTGGCTAGCAAACCCACGCGAGATGCTGCATGCGGCAGAGGCAGGTCCAGATATCGTCTATGCCTGCGCAATTGCTTCCTTCATCGTTCATACTACCTACCAGGTGATAGACACGTAAATCAGCAAAGCTAGGGAGGTAAGTGCCGACTGTGCCAGTACCCAAAACTCCCCAGCCATCATCGCATCATCATGAATACCTAGGTCAGTAGAGACTGTAATTTCTGCACGCTGTGCAGGTAGGTACCAGATGGGGTACAGTATAGAGCGTCTGCATGCGACTGGGCTGAGAATACGCTGCCGTACTGCACCCACCGGATATAGATATATAGCTCCATACCTCAAGGTAGGTAGGTACCTAGGTAGGTCCAACACACTACAGTACCTAGGTACCTACTCAGGTACCTAGGTCTATCTTTTTCCAGGGCTGCCCAGGTGACCGCCACAGCGCATATCCCTCACTGGGCACGTTGTCTCGACTGGTCCCAGTTGGCCATCCACTGCCTTCACGAGGAGTCTCTCTGGGCTACCCTAGGTAGTAAACATTGCCAAGGTGGACGGTATAGACACCCAGTACTTGGGCAGGCGACATGCAAGGAGGTCCAAGCTCCCGCCTCCACACGCTGGAGAGCACATCCACAGAGGCTGGCTGGCTGGCTTACATAATTCTTATCCCCTCCGTTTGATTGGCTATAGGCTCCATTGCCTGCGCTTCACAGTACCAAGGTATCTTTGGCACAGGTAGCTTTTCGCCAGGCAGAGCTCGCCCTGACGTGGATGCAACGCTTGACGCTCCTGGCCCCGTCTGTGGTCCATCGCCCATCCCCCGTCGCCCATCTTCGGCTGAGCTGCTTGTTAAGCCTGCACCACACCCCATCATCATCAACGTCAACATCTCAACAACGCCTCGGGCATATCCCTTCATTCCCTGGCAGCTATTCTCAAAGCCTTTCCATTTCCACGGCCGCCTGCACAGCCAACCCTCCAGCCTCCCTGCCCCCACGTCTCGAGCAATGCCCGGTCTCGTCACAGCGACCGGAGTCCTGGGCTTCCTCTCCGACGAAGAGCCCGAGCTCAAGGTCTTTGCCCTTCAGACCCTCAACGATGACATCGACACTGTCTGGACGGAGGTCGCTGGCGCCTTGAGTCAAATGTACGCTGTTCTCCTCCCCATCTTCTCTGTTGTCGTGGCATAGGCTGACCCGGTCCTCACCACCATCCAGCGAGGCACTCTACGAAGATGAATCCTTCCCTGAGCGACATCTGGCCGCCCTCGTTCTCGCAAAGGTCTACTATCACCTCCAGGCCTACAACGAGAGCATGACCTTTGCCCTTGCCGCTGGCCCCCTGTTCAAGCTTGACAACCCCGCCGAGTTCGAGGAGACCATCATCTCCAAGTGCATTGACCAGTACATCGCCATCTCGTCCTCGAGCCACGTGCCCCCAAAGCACTCCGCAAACGACTCCCTGCCAGCCCTCGAGACCACTTTTGGCGCCACGCTCCCCGATGGCGGCTCCCTGGTCTCGCCGACGACTCCTTTCTCTCAGTCCGCGCTCCCCTCCAAGTCGCTCCTCTCACGCGACTCTGCCGACAATGCCATCCTCGACCCATCCCTGGGCGCAGGCAAGATGGGAAGATCAAGCTCTATCGCTACCCTGCCCGACAAGAGCTCCGAGCTCGCCCTTCAGCGCGTCATTGACCGCCTGTTCGAGGCTTGCCTGAAGGAAGGGCGCTACAGGCAGGTTGTCGGCATCGCTGTCGAAGCCAAGAATCTTTCCATCCTCCGCAGAGTCATCAAGCAAGCCAGCGAAGATGAGAAACGGTCCAAGGCCAAGTCTCAGGACTCTGCCCAGGGGCCTGCTGAGGAGTTGATGGACTATGCGCTGGGTATCTGCATGGACATCGTGCAGGAACGGAGCCTGCGCACCGAGATACTGGGCCTGATCCTCGAGCTGCTTAACGACATTCCGAACCCTGATTACTTTTCAATCGCCAAATGCGTCGTCTACTTAGACTCCGATGAGGACGCTTCCAAGATGTTGAAGCAGCTCATCGAGAAGGGAGACCCAAACTCAGTGGCAAATGCGTACCAGATCGCCTTTGACCTCTACGACAACGGCACGCAGGAGTTTCTGGGTAAGATCCTGGATGCATTGCCATCGGGGGAGCCTCAGCCGAAACCGCAGCCAGAGGATGGCGCCGAACAGCCAGCTGAGAGCGAGCCTCTGCTCAATGACCAGGAGCATTCCCAGCAGGACGAGCTTCCGGAGGAGGCGGCCAAGGTGTACAAGAACATACGCGGGATCTTGGATGGTAGCAAGGCCATCAAGCTCAACCTCGAGTTCCTGTACCGGAACAACCACACTGATCTAAGCATACTCAACAAGGTCCGAGACAGCCTTGAAGCTCGCAACTCCATCTTCCACACCGCCGTCACCTTCTGCAATGCCTTCATGAATGCTGGCACGACGCACGACAAATTCTTCCGTGACAACCTTGAATGGCTCGGAAAAGCTGTCAACTGGTCCAAGTTCACCGCAACAGCCGCCCTCGGTGTCATACATCGTGGCAACCTGACACAGTCGCGAAAGCTACTCGAACCCTACCTTCCGAGGCCGACCGGTATCAACAGCGGCTCGATATATAGCCAGGGAGGTGCGTTGTATGCCTACGGGCTGATACACGCCAACCATGGCGCCGGCGCACTCGAATATCTCCGCGATCAGTTCACAGCTGCTGAGCAAGAAGTTATTCAGCACGGTGGCGCTCTTGGCCTCGGTATCGCGGGCATGGCCACGGGCTCTGAGCCAATTTTCGAGAACCTGAAAGACGTGCTCTTTGCCGACTCGGCGCTCAACGGCGAGGCTGTCGGTCTATCAATGGGTCTGATCATGCTGGGCACTGGCAACGCCAATGCCCTACAGGTCATGTACACATATGCCCACGACACGACCCACGAGAAAATTGTCCGCGGCTGCGCCATCGGCATGGCTCTGATTATGTACGGGCGCCAGGAGGGGGCCGACGTGATGATCGAAGGGCTCCTCAATGACCCTGACCCGACCCTTCGCTACGGTGGTGTTCTCACCATCGCCATGGCCTACTGTGGCACAGGCAGCAACAAGGCAATCCGCAAGCTGCTGCACACTGCTGTTAGTGACGTCAACGATGACGTCCGCCGCATAGCCGTCATGTCACTGGGCTTCATCCTCTTCCGAAAACCAGGCAGCGTCCCTCGCATGGTTGAGCTTCTGTCCGAATCTTACAACCCTCACGTCCGGTATGGCTCTGCAATGGCTCTGGGCATCTCTTGCGCGGGTACCGGATTAGACGAGGCGATTGATCTTCTGGAGCCCATGATGAAGGATCCCACCGACTTTGTCCGCCAGGGTGCCTTGATCTCCCTTGCCATGATCATGGTTCAGCAGAACGAGGTCATGAACCCCAAGGTTGCCTCGATACGCAAGACACTGAAGAAGGTCGTTGGCGACCGCCACGAGGATGCCATGACGAAGTTCGGCGCATCTCTTGCCTTGGGCATCATTGACGCTGGAGGCCGCAACTGCTCCATCGGCTTGCAAACACAGACCGGCAATCTCAACATGCCGGGTATCGTCGGAATGGCCATCTTCACCCAATACTGGTACTGGTTCCCCTTCACCCACTTCCTATCTCTCGCCTTTGTCCCTACCTCGGTCATCGGCCTGGACCACGAGCTCGAAATTCCCAGCTTCAAATTCCACTGTGCGACGCGGCCGAGCCTCTTCGACTACCCTCCAGAGCAGGAGGTCAAGGCTGAAGAGGGTCCTGCACTGGTGACTGCTGCTGTGCTTTCTACCACAGCGCAGGCGAAACGTCGTGCGCAGAAGAAGGAGAAGGCTGCTCGTCGTGAGAGCATGGATATCGATTCGACCCCGACCACGGCCAAGGCGGCCGCCCCTTCGGGAGACAAGATGGACATTGACGACGACAAGAGTAGGAAGGTTGGCGACGAGGCGAAGGATAAGAGGGAGGGCGAGGGTGAGAAGGAGGCGTCCGCGACGCCCGATCCGAAGAAGAAGGTCGAGAAGGAGAAGGTTGGCTACGAGATCGAGAACATGTCACGTGTGCTCCCCGGTCAGCTGAAGTACATCAGCTTCCCAGCTGGGCGGTACAAGCCGGTGAAGAAGGTAAATCTGCAATCCCACATCTACTCATCATACCAAACTCGAGCGTAACGCTAACGATCGACACAGCCAACTGGTGGGCCGCTCCTACTCCACGACACCCAGCCAGGCGAGCCCAAAGTTCTCGTCGAGGAGAAGCTCAAGAAGGTCGAGACCCAACGGGCCCCTGTGGCGGGCCAGCCCACTGGCAGCGGTGCTGGCGGGCTTGGTGGCCTCGGAGCAGGCAGGTCCGGTCGCTCCGCTATGATGAGTGACGGCGATGATGCCTTGGCCGAGGCCCTCCGGGCAGCCATGCGGGATGGCGCAGGCGGCGGTGCAGCGCTCAACGAGATGCTGCGTCAGTCGGCTCAGGCGCGTGGACTGGATCTCTTCGGGGATGGCGCTGGCGGGGCTGGCCAGGGCGGTGCCGCTGCGGCGGCGGGCGTGTTGACGGCTGTTGACGAGGACGAGGACGGCGCTGAGGAGGCGCAGGTCCCTGGCGAGTTCGACTACTTCACTGATAATGAGGACGAGGAGGAACTGTAGAGTCAAGACAGGGCCGACTGTACATTACAAGGCGAACGAGGGCCGACTGTACAAGTGACCGGGATCCGCGATAGACCTCCCTCATGAGCTGCGGCAATAGATCTGATTTAGGCTCTCGTTCACCAAGACTGACGCATACGATTGCAGTGACCGACAACTCCCAGCGCCCGAGGGCTTTGCAATGATGATACCAGTATATGTCACTAACGCACGATCACATTTCTCGGCTTCCATCTCCGCACTATCAAACGAAGAACAGACGGACTGGAACGCACACACGGCGGATTGGTCCTGATCAAAGACTTGTTTGGTTTTTGTTCGCAGCAGGCCTGTTCTCCTTGGCATCCGCCTTTTCTGTGCCGAATCCGCATCCGTAGGCCCTTCCCGTCCGCCAGACTACCTTGTCCATCCCGCTTTCCCCTTGTGCAGCCTCAGCAGGGACGCACTCAGGGCACACTTTCACGCGATGCCAGGCATTTGCCAGGTTACCTCTGACATTGAATATGGAGGAGTGCGTCTCGGGCTGGGTGTTGTAGCTGCTGTCCGTCGCTTTCACCACGACTTCTGCGCATGGCGGCCGCTTGCCCTCGGCCGCTGCCGGAGGTGTCTCCAAGTGGCCAAGATAGCGCCACCTCTTCCAGGCCCAGGCTTTATGGCCGGCAACGGGGTCTGCAAGCAGCTCAGCCTGGTCCCACGTCCTTCCGCCGTCAAGACTGACGTCGACACGGCTGATATAGCGCCCTCCTCCAGATACGGCGTAGCCCTCCAGGGCGACTGGCTCCCGGCCGTTGATTACATCCAGGAGCGAGGCGGGGCCAGTGAACTTGTCGGCCTGCCGCACGCACTGGCCAACAAGCACCCTCGTGATGGCACTTGTGACTGGTGTCTCCTGAATTGCCGGGGCGCTGTCCCAGTCCACATCGCGCTCATTTGGCCCAAAACTCTTGTAGTCACGCCGCTGCCACTGCGAGGTGCTCTCCTCGTCAGCAATGACAATCTTGGACAGCCACTTGACGCTCCTTGCCGCGACGTGGCCCGGCACGACGGCGCGCAGTGGAGATCCGTGATCAGGCGGGAGAGGCTTGCCGTTCATGCTGAAGGCGAGGATGACGTCGTTCCTGGGGTCGAGGGCGGTGGACAGGGGTATTGACGCGCCGTAGGCCTCGAGGCCGGTGAGCTGGACGTGGTGGGTGCTGGGATCAGGGAGGCTGTCGTCGTCGGCGGCGGCATCGGGACCTGCAACCTCAAGCCCGGCATCGGCCAGCACGTCTGCCAGGCGCACACCCTGCCATTCCGCATTGCTGATTGCTCCCACGCCCCACTGGAGGCCATTGGTCTTGGCAACATGGCGCGTCATGTCGCTCCTCCGATTCCCCGAGCACTGGAGGACGGCCGTCACGCGATGTGTGGTGAAGCGTGTCTTCAAGTCCTGCAGGGTGTACGACTTCGCATCCCCGTTCGGCAGCTCGACTGTCAGTGTGTGCTGGTCCAGCTGGTGGCCGTCGACGGCCGGCACCCACATGTGGTTGCGCTTGTAAAAGAGCTCGTTGGGGGTTAGGAAGTCGTCGGTCAGGGACTGGTTCGGCGGCTCCGCGTTACAGGGCTTCGCGGTGTGTGTGCGCAGCCTGGGGTCGCGCAGGGGATCGGACGCGAAGGGGTCCTGGATGTCCTGTGCGGGTGGGAGCCCGTCGACAAGGTCGTGGGCATGGATGTAGCCGATGAGGTACTGGTCCAGTATCTCCCTGACGTGGTGCTGGTTGTGGATGGTGAAGATGGCCCAGTAGGGGTCGATGCTCTGTCCGGCAGCCCGCAGAATGACGTCTCCGCCAGGGTGGGCAGACACCCAGTCGGTGATGTCGTAGACCTTGTCTTGGTGGATGACCCACGGGTTGGGGTGTGAGGCATCATGCAAGTGGATGTCGGACAGGCGATAACGCGGCACGGAGGGGTCCCGGGCATCGTGGGCGGGTGAGGCCGGTGCGGTGCCGCTGTCCGGGCCTGTGGCGTCGTGAAGAGCGGCAGCGAGCGAGAAGAGGCCAGCCCCTACTCCTGCAAACAAGGCCGCTGCTGGCAGGCCGCTGCCGGGTGTCTTGAGCAGCGACAGTGTCGAGAAGACGGGCCTGGCCGAGGGGCGTGGGCACAGCTGGGGCATGGGGCGCACATGTATCCTCGGGCGGGACCCGGCGGCTAGACACGACAGCTCCGTGGCAAGGCGGCCGAGGCGTTGTGGCCGAGCGGACATGTTCACTGGCAGGGCACACGCCAGAGTCGAGAGGAGTAGATACCTAGGTGGGGAGTCTGAGGGCGGCAACACATAGTGCCCAGATCCGTCCTGCCCAGCCCGTCCTGCCCTGCCCTGCCCTGGCCCGGTTGGTCGTTCTCGTCAGCAGAGAGGAAGGAGGCAGCGGGGCGGGAGCGTGTGTTTGTGCGGCTATGTTTGGGAAAGCACTACAGTACTTCAGTCAAGATGCTTGTTCCTGGGTCCAGTTCACACTCGTCTGGCTGCTGGTGCGGCTTCAGCAGCAAGCCATGGGGAGTCTTCAGGTGGGCGCCTGCTCACTCGAGGTCTCTCTCTCTCTTTCTCTGATTAATATCTCGTCGGGTCGACGTTGGTGTTGGCGAGTTCAGGACGACACAGGCGACTGAAGAAGGGAGGAGGGAGCGGGCCAGGCCGGGCCAGGCCAGGGAGGGCACATGATAAGTAGGCAGGTATCGTAACAGCCCGGGCAGCTCGCCCTGACGACGCAGCGAGGTCTGGACTGAGTCGCCGAAGGAGAAACTGGGTCGGCGAAGCTGCCGTAGCCCTCGGGAATCTTGCAGCACGATCAGCAGGGGGTAACCCTTCCTGACGTCGCACCGGGCCCACCGCGCCTCCGTCATGACAGGTGCCGCAGGTACCCGTCTCCACCCGCCCACGGCATACCGCGGTGTAGTGTGCTGTAAAGTACGGATACTATTCTATATTTATATCTGCTCAACTCGACAGTATCTGCGAGATATGGACCTGGTCTCTAATCTACCCACAAGGATCCTGGCCATTGTGGCCCGAGCAGGCAACGAGCAGACAGACAGCTGGTTACATGTAATCAAGTCCAAGTTGCTGTGGTGCTAACTACCTACCTAGGTACCCAAATACCCAGGTAGATACCCAATGCCCCATGCATGCCTGTGCAGCACTAACACGGCGAGGACGCGCACAGAAACGGACACGTGGGATAGATCTGGCTTGTCTTTGGAACCCCTCACACATTTAAGTAAGCCATTTCCGCGCTCAGACAGAATCTATATCTCTCCCAAATGTGAACCTCAAATGTGAGTCTCCGTTTAATACACACAATACACCAACTATGTATTCCTACACACATACACACACACACACACACACACACACACACTGAACAGCTCCCGCGCCCAAAACACACAAGGTAAGGTCTGATTGATTGCCGGTTTGTGCTTCTACAAGCCATTTGTTATTATTCACATCTGATGCTGGGAACTGAAGACTTTGAACAGCACAGCCACATTTGCAGCCTTCTAATACATGTTTTCCATTCCTGGTAACCACTTAATTAACCTGCCTCCCGCCCTTCCTCCCTCCTGCGATCTCCCGGGGGGAGGGGGCGCAAGGGCCTAACAAACTTCTTTCTCTCTCTCTCTGTCTCTCTTTTATTCTTCTATTTGTCTGCCTACTGCTGGCTGCCTAGATACGCTTCGAAAGCCATCTCTTTACACTGTATACTGTGCATATCATGTACCAATTGCAAGCTGTGCGTGACGTCGTATACTACTATACTACGTACGGGTCATCAGGTCACTTGCTGGCACTGCCACAGCAAACCCTCACACATCATCACTCGCTTTCGTCAACTCCCTCTCCATGCATAGCCAGTGGCCTATTGTCCCGGTTGCTTGTGGCTCAACATGGGGGCCGTGGAGTTCCGCATGCGGCCGTCTTGTCCGCTCAGCTGCTTGCTCTGCAGCCTGCCTAGGTAGCAGGACTTGGCCGTCGGCCCCAAGGCCACAGTGCAGCTTACTCGACTTCCGTTCACTCGCGTCTAACTCGGACTGAGATACGCGTCCCGGAAATGGATGATATGCTCGTGTGCCAGCATCTCTTTGTCTTGTGTCTCCCGCCCCTCCAAGACCGTTTCCGGGCTTGCCTCTGGGCGGCTGCTTGTTTGGGTTTTCTTTGATATGCCTAGGTACTTCGGGCTCCTTATGTGTCTTCCCGGCCCTCGACTCAACTTGTCTCTTCTCTTCTTGCCGACACAACATCCTCCCCAACACGCCCCCAGTGCACCAAAAGACCATCGCACCACCGGCCCCAGAGCCTGAGAGCATCATCGTGGTGCCATCATGAACTTGTTTCCTTGGGGAAGAGGCGACGTCGACGCCCCTGCTCCTGTGGCTGCCGGCTCCGCACCCGCCGCCGATTCAGAGGCCGACGCCGACGCCGGGCAAAGGGCCAGACCGGCGCCGTTGGCCCTTGGCGACCAGCCAGACGACGCTGCGAAGTGGGCGAGATCAAGGGCCCGTTGGAATCTTGCAATCAAGCCCGACAGCCCGGAGTTTGTGCAACAAAAGGCGGTCTTCGAGGCAGCCTTGGACCCGGGCTCGGGAAAGAGCATCGAAGATACCCTCAAGGAGCACTTCTCCAACTACGAGGCCCACAAGTTCAGCGGCTGGGCCGACAGGAGGCGTGAGCCCGACTTGCACACGCAGCAGAAGAGAGACGCCGAAGCTTACAACACGCTCCTGACAAGGCCGCCTTGGGACCAGGAGGCGCCCCAGGCCTTCCTCGCCTTCAAAATGACCATGCTGTACTTTGGCTTCTCGGTGGAGCCCATGAAGATGAACGACTTCTTCAGGTTGCCCCGGGGGTCCGGCTTGTTTGGCCTTGACGACGACGACGACGATGACGGTGAGCTGGACGACCAACGCACCTTCATCCCGGAGGAGATGCGCCCGCTGCGCTTCCTGAACAGATATGACAAACGCTGCTACGGCGCCGACAACGGCCACAGTGAGCAAGACCCCACACCGCCCTGCTCTCCTCGTGCTGCGCGCGGCCTGGTCCGACTTACCACCCGGTGCTAACACAGACTTAGTGATGCCGGACCCGACCTTTGAGATGTACTACGGCCTGCCCTTCCAACCACCACCCGAGGGCCAACAGCGTGGGCAGGGCAGCCCGGCCACGGGGGCTCAGGCCGACATACGCATCCGTGGCAGAGGGCTGGGCGAGGACGAGGACGAGGACATGGAGGACGATTCGATGAGCGACGGCTCCGTCGACGGTGCCTCATTCTGTTCCGACTCTCTGGTCCCAGACGCGCCCGATGTCGACGTTGATGGCGACGGTGGCGACGGCCGCGTGCTCAATCTCCGGGGAGGCTCAGGGGGGCCAGGGGCTGAGGGCAACGCCCTTGTGTGCTCCTTCTCGGGCTACACGGCGTGCAACATCCACTGGGCGAGAGGATTCTACGCGGCCGTCGATACCGCCCTGGCACTTGGGAAACGTGCGGATGTGCAGATCACGGTAGCCCTGATCCGGGTCTTGCCGCAACAGTGGGCCACGACCGTCCAACTGGAACGCGGCACCCTGGGCAGCGTAAAGAGCGAGACGGACTTGCACGACAGGCTGTTGGCGGCGTACACGCGAGCACGGCGCGACTCAAGCAACGGCGCACTGGCATTCTTCGTGTGCCACAGAGGCAACGAGGAGGCGCTTGTTGAACTCGAGAAAAAGGGCCAGGGCGCGGGAACGGTTGGTGCGCCAATCAACAACCCCGAGGTTTTTCATTTCGCGAGGCAAGACCACAGCGGGACATCGGCGGCATACCTGTGGATGCCGCGGGCCGTCACCAAAGACACCGCCGCCAACATCTACACGAGATGGTTCAAGAAAGTCGTGCGCATCGCGTCGGGCCCGCAGCAAGGAGACGATGGCAAGCTCGGGCGACGCACTGCGCAGCTGCCGCGGGGATCTTATGCAGTGCAAGTGGGCGATATCAGCCCGTCCTTCCACCATGAATCGCCCCTGCCGAGAGAGGTGTGGGAGACGATGGTGCAACGGGGCCGTCAGAGCGGCAATGAGGTCAAATTCAACCTGTCTTTTACCAGCCTGGAGAAGCAGGCCTTTGCGCAGGTCCCGGGCTACTACCCGCCGGCTCGTCCCCGGGCGACGGCGCTTAGCACGGCGGCGGTCTTCAAACTGGCCTGGGACTCGGTACCGGCCCAGGACAGGAACTCTGTGGCGCGCATAGTCATCAGGCGGCCCGGAGACGCCGGGTCGGCGACTTTTGCGTGCAAGAACGGGTCGGTGGACCACACGACCACGTCATACGCCAACTCCGAGGGCAGACTGCGCGACTGGCTGCGGCACAAGTACTTCTTCAACATTGTGCCGCAGTGGGACGAGTACGAGGTCACCGTCCCCAATGCAGACCCCAGCGGAGAACCCAACACCTTCACATTCCCCGGAAGGCTGTCATGGTCTGAGACCAGGTCTCGCTTCCTCTCAGGGCTCGACTTCGCCGGCTGGGAGACCAGCGACGATTCAGTCAGCCAGTATGTCTTGCGCATCGACCAGCGTACTGCCGCCGCCGGAGGGGCTGGAGACGCGCTGCAGAGGAACAGGCTCGCGTGGGACATGGAGCTGGGCGTTGGCCAGAAGTGTAACGAGCTGTGGAGGGATTTCAGGGCGGCCCTCTCGGTGAAGCGGCTCTATATCTTCCCGGTGCGCAAGTTCGATGACCATGGCAACCCCAACACCCCAGACCCGCTGGCACTGGACCTTCAAGACCCCGTCTGGAGCCGATGGGGGTGCAACCGTCAATCCGTCAACGTGGACACGGGCGAGCCGGTGGTCGAGTCCAGTCCGACCCAGACCCAGACCCAGGCCCCAGCCCAGACCGAGACTCGGGTACAGGACCATGGGCAACCCGCTCAGTCTCAGGGCCGGCACCAGCACCAGGACCAGGACCAGGACCAGCACCAGCACCAGCACCACGACCAGCACCAGGGCATCCTGCACCACGGCGTGCCGCAGCTGGGCGCGGGTGTCGACATCTTCCAGTCGGGCAAGTACTACCGCGAGCAGTCGTTTGCCACGCCGCTGTCGGTGCAGGTGGGCGACCAGAAGCCGCGGTTCCCCATCAACGCGCCGCCGCTGGAGCACATCCGGCGCCCACGGGGGCCCGACGGCATCGAGTCGGACTCGATGCCCATCGTGAGCACGCACATCATGACGCCCACGGAGCAGCGCACCCTGCAGCAGGCCTTCTTCCAGATGCGCTCCATCGCCCTCAACCGCGCCCAGCAGTGCCCACACAAGGGCTGCACCGACTTCTTCCCCGTCGGCCCCGGAAACACGGCCGCCTTCCACGCCCACCTGGACGCAAAGCACGTCGGCACCCACTGCCCCTTCTGCGACGACACCCTCTTCAAGCACTGGTCGGCCGCCGACCGCCAGAGGCACTTTGTCGACAAGCACTCCGAGTACTTCACCGCCAAGGGCGACCTGCTGAGGGAGGCCCTGCTGGCCGACAAGACAAAGAGCGAGGGCAACGTCGACCGCAGGGAGGAGCAGTACAGCTTCTGCCCCCGCTGCGGCCGCGACCACCGCCAGCTGAACAGCAAGGCCGACCGCGTGCACCACGACAATGCCTGCTTTCCCGGCAACCACGTCACCCTCCCCGCCGAGCCGTATTGCCGCCGCTGCGGCCAGCCAGACGAGCCCCAACAGCACCAGTGCGCCGCCGCCGCCGCCGCCGCCGCCTCCGCCTCCGCCTCCGCCTCCGACGTGTTCTGCAGCAACTGCGCCCTCGAGTGCCACCTGCTGCCCGTCTCGTACGGCAGGCGCCACCTGCTGAACTGCAAGCCCCTGGCCTCGGAACCCGACAGCTGGTGCCCCTGGTGTGGCGTCGACCTCAAGTCGGGCCCGCGCTCAGTCCGCCTCAAGCACCTGGCCGCCTGCGTCCTCAAGCCCGCATCCGGCCAGAACCCCGTCTGCACCGACACGGGCCTCCCCTTGGAAAGCCCTCGCGACCACACGGCCCGCCTTCTCAAGCACGGCCTCTCAAACCTGGGCGCGAGCAACGGCGCCGCCAGGATCACCGTGCCCCCCGGGTGCCCCGTCGACGGCTGTCATGCTGACCTGACCTCGTGGAACGCCCAGGGCCTCTACTACCACTTCCAGTCGCATCCCGAGAATGTGCTGGAGGAGGGAGGCGGCCTGAAGAGCTGCCCCTTCTGCAACTGCAACTTTGAGCTGCGCGGCTTCCGCACGAACCTGGAGAAGCAGCAGCACTTTGACGACCACATCAAACAACGCCACCAGCGTGTGCTGGCCGACGAGATCATCGGCAGCAACCCAGACCGCGAGAGTGAAGTCGTCCTAAACGCCTTTTCCACACTCAAGTATGACGAGTTCGACCAGAAGGCCGAGATCAACCTTCTGCACGAAGAAACCCAACAGCTATCCGAAACCGTCAAACGCCTGTCAACCGAAAACCGCGAACTCAGAGACAGCCAACGTAGTCAACTTCACAGTACGTGTACTCTACCCCCTGTCACACCTCTCTTCCAACCTCCCCTTACCCCTTTACACCCCCCCCCCCCACACCAAACAAGAAAAAGAAAAAGAAAGAAACGAGGCAGCTTCCCCCTTTTCTTGTCCCCGATCTGCAGGTCAGGTCCCCGCGAGATCACCAGCATCGGCTAACAACCGGTAGAGAAAGAGAAATGCGAACACAAGCCAATAACCCCGTCTAGCGCTGGCAAGGAAACACGGCGAGCTGCCAGGGCCTCCAGGTTCAGCCCCGTTGGTGGCACGGACGCGCCCGTGTCTAAACGCAAGGACGGCGCTGGCCGAGATCTGGCAGGACCACCGACCAAGAAGTCCAAGGTCCTCCACTACGGCCCGTCGACCACGACCGTCCCGGGCTTTGGCACCGGGCGTCAGCTCTTGAGAAGCGTGCCGGACGCCGATGAAGACTGGAGCGAGGAGGAGGACGACGAGCTCGCGCTGGAGTCGGAAGTGGACGTGGAAGAAGGCATTATCGACATTATCGACGACGATGACGACGACGACGACGACGACTATGACGACGACGGCCTCGAAGACGATGACTACGACGAGCTGGCTGATTAAGTGTGCAGCGATCCACACTTTCTGTTGTCGTGCTTCGGGTGGCCCTGGGTGCGTGAGTCAACGGCAAGTCCGGACTATGGCGAGGGCATCTAAGCATGTGGAGCCTTTAGAGACACGAGAGAGCGAGAGAGAGAGAGAGAGAGAGAGAGAGAGAGCGCAGGAAAGGGTGGTGGGCATGAACTTTCAGTCTTTGCTCGATTTTCTTGACTCAATAGTCTCAGACTCTGCAATGCCACTTGGTTCTCTCGGACTTTAGCCGCCAGGCGCCCCAGCGTGAACAATGAGCATCGCCATCGATAGCACCCATGACTGTCCATTATAGATAGCAATACCCCAAGCAGAACTGTTCTCTCCAACCACGGCCGTTTCACTTACTGGTTCCGATGCGGTAAGTGATCCAGTCGCTCAGCTTTGGCTTTTTACATGGCCCAACTTGCCTAGTTTGCACGACATTATGTAAGTAGACTATCGGAATAAGTGCGTTTTCATTCTGATGAGCGAGAAGAGGGAGGGAGCATACAGGGCATTGGTCAGTAGCGCGCGTGGCTGGGGCTGAGGCAATACGACTCAGTCGATGGGCTTGTGTATCGGCACTGAGACAAAACTACTGCTGCCTAGTTGGCGAGTCCCTAACTGGTCAGCTTAATTGGCTGCCATTGTAATACTTTGTCCCCTTGGTTGCGCTTGGCAAACAAATAGCTTTACACGTGATATCATGCCGTACACCATATAATCGGCCATTCCCCTGAATGTCTCCCGAGGTCTTGGACCCCCTCATCTGTGGTTCGGCCTCTCCGAAACTTGTCGTCGCGAAGGACGTTTCTGTACAATGCCAGCCGTACCAGCAGCAGCAGCCTCGGGCGCTCCCCTGACGGCCCAGGAAGTCTTCGACTCGATCGGTCCGGCCTACGAAGACGCCTTCGCAGGGTTACCTGAGCAGACACACTCGGTCGAGTGGCTCCTCGCCCAGCTCAAAAAAGAACGGGTCGAGAGGGCCAGGTTCGTCGACATAGGCTGCGGAACGGGGCGCCCTGTCTGTGTCTCGCTCGCCAACGCCGGCCACGATGTCCTCGGCATCGACGTGTCCGCCGTGATGGTGGCAGCAGCTCGCGAGCGGGTGCCCAACGCGAGGTTCGAGCAGGTGGACATCGGCGACTTCAGCCCGCCGCAGAGCTCGTACGACGCCGCCAGTGTCTACTTCAGCCTGATTGCTAGCGTGACCCAGGCCGATATCCGGAGACACCTGGCAAAGATTTATCATCTTCTCAGGCCGGGCGGCTTGTTCGTCTTCGCGACGGTGCCGGAGGATGTCGAGAACGCACAGCTAAAATGGATGGGGCGGCCCGTCACGGTATCTAGCCTGGGTCCGGATGAGGCGGTGCTGGCAATCAAGAGTGCTGGGTTCGAAATTGTTCGTAGCAAGGTGACTAAATTCACGCCCAGGGGGGAAGAAGCTGGTATCTGTCTCGAATCGGAGGTGTGGGAGGAGCCTCATCTGTTTGTATACGCGAGGAAACCAGTAGCAATGTGAACCGTCAACAGTTTCACCTGTTTCGAAGATCCCGTGGAGATCAAATGATACATTATCGCCAGACGCTGTCTTTTGTGTGTGAACACTGGGCCCAAGCCTGATTGGCAACATCCCAACGTTCCGTTATACAATATGTACTGTCCAACTACCGGTGACGTGAATCTTTGCCAGCCAGACAAGGTACATTGACAGCTGGTGCTCGGGGCTCTATTTCGAAGCCTCAGAGTAGGGCCGCAAGACTAGTCAAGATGTCCAAGAGAACCCTGGAGCTCTCCGTGTAACCCTCTTCCAGAAAGCAGGTCACTTCACCGCACTGACGTCCTGAGATACAAAGCTTTCCGCATCACAAATATACCCACTGGGCCGGTTTGCCTCTTGTTCTTAATCCAACAAGACTTGCGGATACTTACATGTTGTTGGGATCCCGGAGCGTGGTTGATATTTCAGTGAACCGTGTCCACCTGTGCCTCCGCAATCTTTTCCTTCTCAGCATCTCTCTCATCCCCGGCACTGGAGCCACTGCCCCGTAGAATCCTAGTCAACCCGATTTCGGCGTTGATCTCGTCCATCCTCTCGGAGTCCGCCTGCGCGGTGCCTTCGCTACCAAAGATAACATCCATCTCCTCCAGCGTCAGACGCTTTGTCTCGGGGACAAAGAACCAGATGAATACGGCCCCGAGGTATGTTAGCAGGCCGAATAAGATGTACGTGCCGTACGGCATAGCCGATAACATGTCAGGCGTGACCTGGCCAACAATGAAGTTGTTCATCCAATTACTGCTCGCACCCAAGCTCACGCCATAAGGCCGTGCGGATAGGGGCCAGATCTCGGCGACGAGGATCCAGGCGCAGGGACCCCACGAATAACCGAAAAACACGACAAACAGCCACACCATGACGACAGCCGCCCACCCTGCCGCGGCCTGGGTCTCCCACTGGGTGCGGTTCTTTGCGATGATGACGGCGATGATGATATGGCAGGTAGCCATCCCGACCGCCCCAGTCGTCAGGACCGGCTTGCGCCCGACGCGGTCGACGTACAGAACAGCGGGTATGGTAGCCAAGAACATGACGATGCCGACAACCCCGGTGGCGAGCAAAGATGTTTCGGTAGAGTCAAGGCCGAGCTGGCTGAATATCGTCGGGGCATCTGCGATTGGCACCTGGTGTTAACAGACCTTTCCCCTTATTGGGTCGTGCCCAGATAGTTTGAGAAATTGCAAAATTCGCAGACTGATCACAGGCATACAGAAGAGGATATATATACGTACAGTAGAGGACAGCCTGAATACACCGGTCAATTGAGTGCCCAAATGTCAGAAACGAGTTATTGTGCAGGGTTGGATGGCAACCTACGTTTATGCCCGTCCATTGTTGGAACGCCATTGTGACGCAGGCCACGATGACCCGTTTGAACATGGCCCTTGTTTGGAACAGGCTCTTGATGGCCACGAACTGTAGTTTGAAAGTGTTCCAGGCAGTCTGTTCTCTGAGGTGGGGGAATTTCTCCGCCACCGTCCGTTTCTCGAACATGCTCTGCGCCTTGATCTCCAGGAACTCGAGCTCAACCAGCTCGTGGTCTGCAGGCAGTGCGCGTAGCCGGGCGAGCACACGGCGCGCCTCGTCCTCACGGTCGTGGTGCACCAGCCATCTCGGAGAAAAGGGCATGAACAGCATGCCGAAAAAGAGCACCAGTGCCGGGGCGATTTGAAGACAGATGGGCGTCAGCCACGCCGCGTCGCTCTGGGTCTCGAGTGTAGTTCCACCGACGAAATTAGTCCCATAATCGATCCAAAAGGATACCATGATGCCGAAGCAGATTGCCAACTGCTGCAGCGATACGAGCGCCCCTCGAATTTCAGGTGGAGCAACCTCAGAGTTGTAGATGGGTACGATCATGGCCATTGATCCCACGCCCATTCCAGTAATGAAGCGCCCCGCGAGAATACTAATTAGAAGCTGCTGTCAGTCTCCCAGTCAATCAAGACTCGGTGCTGGCCCGTCTCAGTTGCTGCAGCCAGCCCGACAACGGCTGCTTACCTGTTATGACCTGCGCCGGTAACAGCTGTGATCTGGATGACAACCCCGATGACGAACACGGTCACAGCGACGAGAATGCCGTACTTCCTGGAGATGGCCTCGGCAACAAACCCAGACAGAAGAGTCCCCAACCAAGCACCGAGCTCAAGGATGGCAGTGAGCCAGCCTTTCTTGGTCTGGTCTGCCTTGGGGTCGATGGGGTCATACTCGCCCATGTCTGCGGCGCACGACTCAATGTTAGCACTCCTAAGCACTCTGTCGTCCTGGGAGTCGAGACATACGCTGCTGGAAGCTAGGCATCGCCAAGACTCCAGAGAACATGCCCTGGTTATAGCCGTAGAGGACACCCCCAATACAGGCAAAGGCGGCGATGGCAAACACGCGGGCGTTCTTTACAAGTGCCGCAGGGCCGCTCGAGCCCATCAGGGCCTCGCGCCGGTGCAGGGCTGCATCGTAAATAGCTGCGGTACCCATTTCGGAACAGCGATCTGGGGGTCGGTTCACCAGGCCGGGGTTGACGATGTTCTCGGCACTACTAGTACTAGTAGGAGTGATTCTTCGGATGGGCAGCAGGACAATGTATACAAAGGCAAAGGGTGACAACAACAACCCCAATGCCAGCAACTGTAGATCGCGAGCCTCGTGAGATCGCAACCCCACGAGGACTCCTCCCTGGGCGTGACTAGGTATTTAAAAGCAGCCGGTTGTTGTCCACAGAGTTCGAGCGCCTTGTCTCCGCAGCAGATGCAACCCCTTCCTTCCTCCTCCCGGCCTAGACAACATGCTCCAACTCAGCACCTTGTCCGATCAACCGTGCCAATCACGTTCTAACTTCTGTCGCTAAGGCCTGTGCCCCATCTGCTCATGAGCCCCGTCCAGGCAGACCTCCTGGCAAAAGATAATCCAAGTGCTTACCTCGCTCCCGGGTCAAACATGGTCAAAGATGAGGGGTAAACGAGCCCTGCAGTCGCATGCTGACCCATCCGTTCACATGCGGTGTATCCTACAAAGTACACAGCTTGTCCATATCTGCAGGTAGATGACAGGGTACTGGCACTTGTGTGTGGCAACGCGTCGACGTTGCAGCAGTGATGGGACGAGCCATGCCCTCTAGTCATACAACGAAGCCAGCTCCGTTCTCGCCGGACATCTCGAAGAACCGGTCGCCCCGACAAGCATATTCACGGGGTACAGCCCGGGTCGGGGTTGCTTACGGTCTACAGGACACGCAAATATGGGGTGGATCGCGGCAGTTCTTTCTTGGCACGGATTTAGTGACCCATATGAACGGCTAAGTCACTTAGGCTAAATGCTTGCTTGCGCGGCTAATATCTGCGGACTTAACTGAACCCTGTCGTAGAATTCGCAAAGCCCTGGGAGGGCGCGGAGACCTGTTGAATTAAATCCTAACCTTGACGGAAAGACTAAACAAAGGCCATGCCATAGATCAGCGCAACTCACCCCATCCTTTCTCTTCAACAGGAAAATGGGAGGCAATTAATTTGAGAACGGATATTCACACCTGCGAAAACAGATGGTACACCGGTACATCACCCAAACACCCACACCCAAATACCCACACTCTTAACACTCACACTCTTAGCACCCATATACCAAACACCCATATACCAAACACCCATATACCAAATACCCATATACTAAGCACCCATACACTCAATACCCATATACCTAATACTTATATATTTAATATAAATTGTATATGAATTAGGTGTGGGTATGGGTGTGGGCAGTTATGGGCGGCTGTGTAAATTAGGGTGTAGGCATAGGTAGGGTGAGCTATTAGTACAGGTGTATCATCCATTTTGACCGGTGCGAATATCCGCTCTCATTAATTTCCCCCGCAGTGGCCGGTTGACCGCGGCCGCTTGTAGGTTATTGTCATCTCGTACATGTATCTACCTCAAACCACAGTCGTCAGGCCAGGCATGTCACATTCACATCCAGTCACTGCGGGCGGCGACTTGGAATAGTCTCTCCTCGAGCTCAATTCCAAAGGACCATTTGTAAGATGAAAATATACAGAACCAATTCTCCTGGCCTCGTCTCAAGGCAAAGAATTCGACTTGAACAAGTGCGTGATGGTGGAAGTATATTGCAGTTTGGTTAGTGGTCCGTGAGGTCTTTCACATCACACAACATCATCAACATCCCACACACTGACATGGTCGACTGCAGCCCTAATTGGGTGAAACCCAGACTGTGGTCATCTGGGCTGCTTAGATCGAATCGAAAATCTGGTAGCAGCAGCTATATGCGTGCGAGTTATGATTCAGGTATAAAAAGAACACTTGGAATGCTTCATCCTCCAATCAACCGTACCTCGTCGTCTCGATTTTCTGTGCTCCCTTCAGTTTTCTGGTTTCCCTTTACAGCTGAGGACGCCGCCGATGTCATCTCCTGTGCGTCAAGGGCCTCATTGTTCCTTCGTCTGATCCTTTGTTTCGATGAGCGATCTCAAAATCCGCGGGTGACAAGAATTCGTCCTCCCCTAGCGGCGTAACGCGGTGGGGGCTTGTCGGTTAAACTGACACCCGCTGTGTATCATAGAACTGCTTCATGTGACGGGTGCCTGTATTTTCTTTCACTGGGACGGCATCGAGCATTATCAATCCGGTTGTATTGTTTTCATGCTGATTCTCTGAAGCTGAAGGCAATCTTAATGACTGAAGACCACGCCGGACGCCCCATCTTATATCGGAAGGGGCCTAGTTATCAAATCAACAATGGCCGGAATCGCGGCTCAGATACTGCAAGCGGTAGCCCTTTGGCGCGGGTGGAGGATGATAGCGACCACAAAGGCTGGATGGGGAAGGGCCATGCAACCTTAGAAGCCATACACTCCTGAGGGGCCAGTTTGACCAAGATTCGAGGCCTCCCTATATTGAAGCCCTTGGGTCAGCCATTGGTCCGCACTACAATGATCCGAGCAAGCGCCTGGCTGCGGTCTGGAGGAGATTGCTGCAAGTCGCAAAAGGCCTCTTGGGGCTCCGTCTGGGTGTCCCGACGAGGAGTGAAGAGAAGCAAAGCGACCAAGGAAGGTCGACATGAGCATGCGAATCAGCAGGCAGCCACTACACCCACTTGAACCGCTCGGACCCCAAAGACCCATCAGTCACTCAACAACTGCGGTTAGGTCTCCAGCCGAGGATTGGATCTCTGCAGCCCTGCAAGCAGCATGGCTGAGACCACTGTTCGCATCAGCAGGGCAAAAGAAAAGGAGTGTGCGGCAGACGGGCATGAATACGATTTTGAAGTGTGGCCAGAGTGAAACAAATTTGCCCCCCAAGATGAGGCGACCTCAATGTTGCCTCCATGGCCAGGACAAATCCGGCCTTGAGGCATCATTGAATGCAATCGCAAGAATGGCTTGGACCTGGACCAATGGGATCATGTGGGAAACATAAATAGACACGGATGATTGAGTGGTTGTTTCGAAACAGCTGCACCCGCTTGCTGGGCCGCATCGACCAGGCAGTATCCCCTGCTCGCGACGGCCCCTACTCGGAGGGCAGAGGGGCCGTTGGGTGGCCGCGACCCAGTTCCAGCCCTATATGACTTGCTTGTGGGGAAGACCCTGGATACTGTGGCGGTTGCTAAAGAAAGCCGGGTGGGCGGCCGGGACATAGGTCGAGTCCACACAGATCTGGTTGGAAATGGCCCCGGCAGAGGCCGACAAGGCCAACCAACGCGTTAAGGTCCCAATGCAAGCAGACTGACCTGTCTACTTGGGCCAGCAAACCTCGCGGCCTGACTGGTTCGAGTGGGATCGGCTCGCTTGTGTTGTTGACTGCGTCTGTGCCGGCGCTGTGTGGACGCTCAGGCATGTGTAGCGATGGCAGTCGACAAGGAAGGGAGGCTACAGCATTGAAGCGATCCGGACCGCAATAACCCCAAGCAATAGGGAGGGGATCTGGTCTAACGGCAGCCACGATGGGCCTCGGCGGTGACAGAAGCAGAACACCCATCGCCATTCATCTTCGGGAAGTGCCAAGATGGAGATTGCGTTCGGCAGCAAGTCAAAGTCAGGGCTTGGGCCTGGCCTGGCCTGGCCTGGCTGCCTGCCTGAGAAAATGGCGGCCAACGGCCGGAGACGCAAAGATGTGGGCGAGTGTTGGTGGCTGGTGAAACAAGACGTGCCTCTGTTGCGCATGCTTAGCTCATGCACAGGTCAAGGCGAAAGGTGTGGGCGAAAGGAGGAGCAATTAGTGCTTATCCAGTCCAGCATCAAGCGTCGAGTGTCAGGCTCAAGCGACAGAGAGATCGGGGCCGGATGTGTAAGGTAAAGTACGGTTGCGGCCAGGTACGGACGGTATGAGGCACGGGGCGCGGTTGGAAGCTGACGCCGTGAAGGATGCGTGCTTGTCAATGTTCGGGCAGTGAAATGAGCCGTCATGAGCCGTCACGAGATGAGATGACATGACATGAGATGTGATGCGACGGCATGAGTCGAGCTTGAGTCGAAATGCCCTCGGTCGACCTCACGGATGAGTTGAGCGAGCCCCAGGAGCGTTGAAACTTTCGAGACCCAAAGGCTTGCAGGTTGCAAAGGCGAGCCGTGGTGGACTGGTCAGATGTAACGGGGGCGGGTACTGTACGGCATGGTGCAGTGCGACATGAGTACCCAGCAGCCAGCAGCCAGCGCGACGTGGGGCGGTATACAAGCCAACAAGGGCTCCAAGTGGCCGGCAAGAGCGTTCTCTGCATGAGCGAATCAAAAGACGGCTCTGGGCGGGGCCGCGCAGGTACCGCAGGTACGGCAGCCCACAGTACTGGGATGGTCGTAGTGACGGTGGTGCTTGCCCCAAAAATAGGCCGCAGCCAGACCGTTCTGGGCTTGGTGCACCTGCCCCATGGAAATGAATGAATGAATTTTTAGACGCGCGCCTGCAGGATGCTGCCAAACGAAACGACAGCGCCGGGCCCGGGTCTCTCCTACTCCGTCGCACCGTCCTCGTCCTTTTGGTTGCTAGTGCCGCCTTGCGCCTCAGATCACTTTGAATGCGGGAGAAGGAGGGAGGACGGACTGTAAAATTGCACCTCCGACTGCAACCACATCCGTTCCTGCCGTGAGGCTGTCCACGTCGACTAGTCTGGAAGCTGACCAACCTCGCAAACCATGGAAGCACATCTCATGCGCCACGTTTCAAGACAAAGACGGCCATATGCGTATTTGGCTGACTGGCTGGCTGACTTTTTGTTTGTTTGTTTGTTTTGTTTTGTTTTGTTTTGTTTGCTTCCTCTGGCCTGCAGTGTCTGGTACAGAGAGGAGCTGCGGTGTTGCATGTGGTGCGTTGCTGAGAGTGGCAGTGGTGGATGTCGACGTCAGACTGCACCGTCGCCAGCGGGGAGAGGAGGTACCGTGGCCATCCGAGGGCCCATGTGTGTGCATGCAATGTAACCCTTCGGTCCCCATATCCTCATTTCATTTCATCTCATCTCATTTCACTTCCTGTCGCGATACGCTGCCTTGACGCGCAGGCAAGGAGCGCCCAACAGTGAGTGCAGCAAGCGCGCACGCGCACACGCGCACCCATCCCCGCATGGGACCATCATTGTCCTCATCGGGTCGCCGCCCCCGAAGCTGCTGCACACCGGCACATAACCACATACTGCTGGAAGTGCCTAGTTATAGTTATGCCTGCTCAATTGCTGGCTGTGCAATGCTGCCTTGGTGCACTGGTGCAATGCTGTAATGCTGCAATGCAGTGCGATGCCGACATGCAGGTGTTGAACATTGGCCCGCTGTCGTTGTTTGAGGATGACCCCGGTCCTCGGGACAAACATTGTTTCTACAGGCCGCACGGGCCCGCCTCTAATTGCCCTGCCCCTGCCGTCCCGTCTCTCCGTCGTCAATTAGCCGCGGATCGACGCTGGAGATGGAGTCTGCAATATCTGTAGGCGTTAACTGCGGGGAGACAAGACAACAGACAGAAGAGGCGCGCACACACACGCGCACACAAACACAAACACACACGCAGGTACGCAGCGCCGCACACAAGATAGCCAGAGCCAAGACACCGCCCCGCGGCAACTGCTCTGCTCCGCTCTGTCGACCACGCACCTCGACGGCACATCACAGTGCCGTGCGGCTGTGTGGCGCTTCCGGGTCACCACCTGCGTCTAATCCATATTGCCCGTCAATCTTCCTCCTCGCCGTTGCTATTTTTGAACCAATCTCGTCGCGCTCCCCTCCGCCCTCCGCTCTGCTTCCTGTTCCCTCGTGCCCCGTCCCATCGCCCATCGCCCACAGTCCATCGTCCATCGTGCGCAGCCTCGCCCGCAAGCTCTGATTCTGCGCCCGCCCGTCTGGCGACGGACCGATCTAATCCCTTCCTCTGCATGCGCGCATGGGCAAGGGCATGGGTCTTCCTCTTACCCACTCAATACTACAGTACTGTCTGCTGTCTGCTGTGGGCTGTGGGTACGTAACAGCAGCAAGCCATGGCGTTCACGTCGAATCAGGCGGGTCCAGCGGGGCCCAGCGGGTCCAGACGATCCTCCTCCACACCAAGGATCGCTGCCACCTGGAGCCGCGAGCCTGGGCTTCTACTTTCGGCCCTGCTCTCTTCCTGATCTATTCCCATCTTGTCTCCCTCGATCTCATTTCGATGCTTCAGGCGCACCGTGCGACGTCATGTCACCACTCGTCCACTGTCTCTGCCCACTGGGCCGCTCACACGGCTGCCGTTCCACCATGTCGGTGCCGCCCTCAGCTTGCCAGACTTTTGCTACACTTCACCTCACCACCTGGCCGTGGTCGTGGTCTTGATCCTGGCCTCTGGTTGTCAACCAACTTGTGGAGCCGGGGCGAGCATGGGCCATGTCGAGCGTGGAGTGCGGTGCTGTTGGGGTGCAGTGCTCTGCTTCTGCTTCTGCTCTGCCCTGCCCTGCCCTGCCCTGCTCTGCTTGCTAAAATTGTCTGCGTGTGTACCGTGCAGCTTCGTCTGTCAGCCGTCCCATATCTCTCTGTCTATGCGCTCGGGCTGCGGCTACGGCTGCGTGGGCATCCACCGTCGTCTGTGGAATAGCCGCCCTCGTCTGTCTCCTACCCAGCTAGTCGCGCCCTATTCCCTGCACCCTTGAGCCTCACCCCCAGCTCACCTCACCTCAGGGCCCCACACAGCCTTGGCCCATCGTAGCCGCCCAACTTCAGACAGACGCCATTGCGAAACCTGCCAGCCAATATCAGAGGCCCGTTGTTGTGCATCCCGTCAAGCAGACACACGATCCAGGTTTCATACCCGCAGCTGCCGTCAAGCTACCCTGGTTTCAGATCCGATCTTCCATCCATCATCCCCTTCTGTCCGTCTCTCTCTCTCTCTGTCCCCCCAGCCCTGTCTCCACCTGCATTCTGCTTGCAGAAGGGGGCCCTCCCGCCTGCCTGCAGCAACAGCAAGAAAGGCACAGGTCCAGGTCGAGGTCGAGGTCGACGTAGGCAGGGTCAGGGGGGGTATGCAGAGGGTGGGGGGTACGTACCTTGCCCATGTACTCGAGGATCCACTCCAGATCGGATCCTCCTCCTCCATCATCTTATCTGGTCATCTTTTGTTGCCATTCCTGTACGGCACCGTCCTGCTCCCTCCAGTACACAGATCCTCGCCATGTATTTTTATAAGTAACAGGAGCCGCCTGCATCACCCTCAACTGTGTCTCTTTCTTGACTCCCAGTTCCAGCTTCTCTCTTCCACATCCTCCTCGCATCTCGTCTCCTCTCGTCCTCTTTTCCTTTTCTTTTTTTCTCTCTCATTTCCTTTTCTCATTTTTATTTTCCTATTTTCCTAGCCGCTCATCGGTCCAAGACAAGAACTCGCTCTCATTCGTTGCTGGCCTGTCCTTCGTTTGACACGAACCGGAGCAAGCCTGCCTCGGCCGTCCACGACCAGAAGAGACCTTTCCCAAGCCGTCCACCATCCCTCCAAAAGTTGGCCATATTCAGACGAGCCGGTCCCGCCAGAAACAGAAGCCACACACCTCCCGCCTTAGACTAATAACCCTGATCGCGGCCTTCAGGTCGACATAGCTTTGCGAGGACAGCAGACGCCCACCTTCGAGCTCTCACCAACGGCCAGACACCCAAATGCCATCACTCATACCAACCCACAACATGGCCTTCTACAACACCCGGTCCGCCTCGCAGGTGCCGACCACCATGGACTACTACGGCAGCATGACCACCACGGCAGCCCAGCCCATGTCCATGTCAACCTCCATGCCCGGAGGGGCATACGACCCCTACGCCGTGGCCCCTCTCACCATGCAGCCGCCAGCCCACGCCGGTCACCACCACAGCCACTCCACAGCGTCCTACCTCTCCACAGATCCGCACCACCGCGTGCCGACCTCTTCTCTCCCCACACAGCACCGCGCATCATCGGGGGCTTGGAATGCCGGCGACGACCAGACGCTCCTCGGCGCGCGAGCAAGCGGGCAGAACTGGGCTCAGATCCAGCAGAATTATTTCCCCTCAAAGACACCCAACGCATGCCGGAAGCGACACGAGCGGCTCATGGAGCGCAAGGGCGCAGATGACTGGGACACACGCAAGCTGGAGAAGATGGCCAAGGAGTACATGGCCTTGCGCAAGGAGATCTGGGCGCCGCTGGCACTCAAGACCGGCGAGAAGTGGAATGTCGTTGAGCAAAAGGTACTTCCCCCTCTCACCGATATAGCTCCTTTCTCACAGACCATGTACTGACAAAGCTGGGTTCAAGTGTATGTCCAACGGCTTGAAGAACCTCCAGGGCGCAGCCCGGGCAGCCGCCCGCCGCGAGCGCCTTGAGGCCGGCCTCCCACCGACCGATCCCTACAACGACGACAGTGGCATCTCAGGAATCGACCTGACAGAGGTCGACGACCTGGACGGCGATGGCGGCTACGGTGGTGTCCCCAGCCCGGACCGGTCCACAACATCCTCAGGTGGCGCCGGCGGCAGCAGCACCGCATCCCAGTCTTATTCCACAGCACCATCAACGTATGGCCACCCACAGGCTTATCCAGGGTACCCTACTATGGGGGGCCACGGGTACGCGAACAGTGTGAGCAGCTCTAACGGGACCGCGTATGGACACCACAACGGCGCGCAGGGGCATCACAGCCAGAGTGCAAGCCCATATATGGAGGCCATGCACAGGATGCCGAGTGTGGATATGGGCATCGACTCCATCATCAACCGTCCCGGAGGGCAATAATCGACCTTTTACTACCATGCTGTACCGGGCGGTGGGCTCTTCCCCCACCGTCTTCCTATCTTGGCTGCTTCGTCAGCCTTGGACCAAGGCCTCCACTTTAGCCAAAGTGGCCCTCGGGACTAGGCCATACAGTCTCTTGTTATATTTGCCGTCATGGAAATTTCCTTTGTCTACCAAACAAATCATCATCATCATCAATCATCAATCATCATTCTGGTCGTCCTCATTGGGGAAGGGCGGCAGGGTTTACTCCACCGGCGTTCAAACGGGGCTCAGCGGCGTCCAGGAGCGATCCAAAAGGATTTGTGGCAGCTTCTTTGCCATTGGGTTGTCTTTTTTTATTATTTTTTGCCCCCCTGGGATTCTGTTATAGAAAGTCATTGGTCCTGAAACGGAAACGCAACGACAAAATAGCACACCCATGCCTCGGGGCCATACCAGAACGGCAAATGGATGGTCGACGGTATGGCCGGAGAGAGGTGGGGGTCTTGCATGACTTTGATGCTTCGCGGTTGATGCCATTTCAGTCCTACTTGCTTTACTACATCACGTTATTGTATACTAGAAGACATCATGATCATCATAGATACCACGGTGGATTGGCCCGGAACTGGCGCGACACTTGCTGGGAAGGATGGCATGGCTGGATAGAAACTTGACACTAGTTGACCGTCCGCTGCGCATTGAAAACATTGTTTGTCAAAAGTCCATCAGCTTTTATATCCCCGCGTGTTTTCTCTGTCCTTGTGCCACAATGACCAGCCAGATGCAAGCTCCCAGCACGCACAGAAAGGAGACTCCTGACACCGCATCCTGCCTTGATTTTCTGGTAGGCCAACGGGGAGAGTTGGCTTACACCTAATGAGTGGTCAAACCAGTGAGATGGTTTGTAGTGAAACTTGCTTCCGTGCGATAGGCAGCCGGTTTGCAAAAATAAGAGATTGGATGGCTTCCGGTTGCGGAAGGTCCACTGTGCATATCAATCGATTTGCAAGCATGGGGCTGAGAAGGCAAGCTGGTCGAGCAGCGGATGGAGCAATAGTGGCAACACACACGCATCAGCGTCTGGTTGGGCATTTTACATCAAAGTAAAATCTCTTAAGTGGCATGTTATTGTACTTGTATGTTTGGTACACATGCGCGCGCGCGCATGCTTCTATTGCGACCGCTCCACAGTGATGTTGCAGCAGCTTCTGATCTAGCCAATGCTTCCTGAAAAGTCCATCTCGTACATTCTATAATACAAGGGGGTATCTTGCTTGTACTCTTCTATGTCGTGTGCTCCTTTATGGACCCTTCTCCTGGACGTGCGGGCTCCTCCCGGGTAGTCTCGCTGGAGTCGGGACAGAGACAACATCGACCTCGTCATCGATATCCTCCCACTCTTCTTGGTCCATGGGCTCGCCCACGATGCTCGCCCACACCCTCTGCCACATGCCCTTCTTCTGTAACAGGGCGAGGCCCATGATCGCGGGCAGGTGCCAGACACTCGCCCAGAACAGCCCCCTGGCACTTCCCTTGTGGCCCTCGAAGCGATGGAACTTGAGTGCCTCCCTGACCAGCCACAAGTTCACCGGCAGACTTGTGGCCGCGAAGGTCCACTCCGTCACCCCGTAGGCGCACAGGCCGACACAGATGGGTATAAAGACCAGGCTGTACCGCAAGGCAACCCTGCCGTTCCTCGCCGGGTTCAGCCAGCACAGCATCTTCAGGCCGGCGTTCCTGTACTCGTCGCGCACGGCCCAGGACAGGGCCATGAAGTGAGGGAACTGCCAGGCGAAGAGAAGCCCAGCGAGCAGCCAGCCACCGGCGCTGGACGTGCCGTCGCCGGTGAACTTGAACAGCAGCTCGCGGAAGGTGCCGTCGGCGGTGGCGCTCTCGCCGGCGGCGGCAGCCCAGCCCATCAGCGGCGGAATGCCGCCAACCAGGGCGCCGGCCCAGGTGTTGAGCCAGTGCATGCGTTTCATAGGGGTGTAGACCCCGGCGTAGAGGGCGATGTTGGCGGCGCCGAGGAAGGCCACGGTGGGGTTGACGCCCCAGTAGAGGGCGGCTGTGCCGACAAGGCCACAGCCTACGGCGAACAGGACAGCAGCCCGAGTGGACAGCAGGTTGCGCACCAGTGGGCGGTTCCGTGTCCGGGACATCTTGGCGTCGGTAGATGGCTCGTACAGCATGTTGAGGGCGTTGGCGGAGGCGGAGCACAGGGTGGTGCCGGTGGTGAGAAACAGGAGGGTGAGCGGCGACAGGGAAGGGGCGTCGGCGAGCGAGGCGGAGAGGAAGGCGGGCACCGGGTACAGGGCGTAGGGAACCATGGCTGTGAGGACGACGAGCACGGTCAGGCGTGGTTTTGAGAGAGAGAGCAGGGCGGAGAATTGGCGGCGCAAGGAGTCGGCGGGCTGGGAGGCGGCGAGGCTGGTGAGAGTGTCGGAGGCATTCTGGGGGAGGACGGCAGACGACGGGGTGGGCTGGGGGCCGGCTGCTGCTGCTGCTTCTGCTGCTGCTGCCGCTGCCGCTGCCGCGCGCCTGGCTGCTTGTCTCTGGCGATGCGGCGGGACTGGCGGCGTGGGCTGGGAGACGGATTCGCGTTGGTCTGGCGCGAGTTGAGGTGCCGAGTCCAAGTCGGGACCGGGCGGAGGGGCTGGAGCAGACGGGGGTGGTGTACGGAGGAGAACGCCCTTGTGGAAGACATCGGAGGCGTCGAGCAGCACGTTGGGGCTGAAGTAGCTGGACCTGGTGGCGACAAGACGGCGGCTGGGCTGCCAGCAGAGACCGGGAGTGCGTGATATGGAGGGCCGCTTTGAGGTTGAGCGGCAGGCGGCGGCGGAGGAGAAGGAGGACGAGGACGAGGACGACGAGGGAGAAAGGCGAGCAGCAAGCCCTCGGAGCCCGCGCGCAAGCGCAGGTGGTCGCATGGTTGCTGTGCTGTGCAGGGCTCGCCTGGGGCAGCGTCGACTACCTCATGATCAGCAAGCCTGGGCCTTTTTCCACTGCCAGTAGGATCGAGTGGTTGTGTTTGTGGTCTGTTGCGACAGGCGGCGTGAAGCGTGTAGTTGGGTAGATCAATTGGATGCCGGTCGGCGAGGTCAGTCGTCAAAGTGGGCTGCTTTTTTTCCTGACCTCAACGGGTCCGGGATTGGGTCCGCCGCGGGAAGCTCGGGCCTTGTATACCCGCCCGCACTCAGGGCACTGTAAGTATCTAGATAGATTTACTCAGTAATAATCTACCTCTTTTCCTGTTCGTGTTTATGTAGATTGCTTGTAGGTAATTCATATCTCATGGTGCCATCATCTTTCCAATCCTTCACACAACGCTTACAACTAACTTCCCTCTGGATCACGTTACTGAGAAACCACCCGTCGTCCTCGCCGGGCTTTGGATTCAAGTTCTTGTTGTCGAGGACGATTGAGCGTGAACGACTTTCCTCCTTCTTTTCGTTCTCCATCCACGCGTCCCATTGTTCATTCATTACCTTGTACAATCCTTCGGTCGTGGGTCGTTCAGGGTGTCTCTTTGCCTGTGTACATGTACCAACACGAGCTCAGTGTCAAGGATCCTAGCACGCACGCAACGCATGCAGAATTGGCTGTACCGGGAACAAGTCTCGACGGAGTTGGGAGGGCTCACCTCTCTTGCCAGATACAGCTGCTTGGTCGTTGAGCCTCTGGGAGGCCGCACGCTGACGTATTTCACACCTAGCAGAAACAGTGCCTGACGGAGGAGCTTGTGGGCGCTGACCAGTACAATCGCGTCGCGGGTGGCCACCTTCTCCATGATCTTGCACAGATAATATGGCAGCCCTGCCTTGCTCCCTCCGGGCCAAAATTCGCTAGAGTCCAAGTCATAGATGGTACATTTCTTCGCTGCCTCGCCAGCGAGGTCAGCGAGGCATGAGACTGATCTAGACTTGCCCATGCTGCAATTCCATCGCTAACAGTCAGTCTGGTGCCATGGCCGTGCTAGGGGCTCCAGAGTCCTACCATGGAAATGCGGTCATGAGCATAAAGCATTGCTGCTCCGGTATGGTTTTTGGCCAACCAATACTTGGCTGTTTGACTATTGATGCTGCAGCCGGCTTCGGGTTACCCGTTGGCTGCGTGCCTGTTGCTACCGCCGCCGTTCTCGTCGATGTTGTTGCTGTTGCTGCCCTGTCGGGATTTCCCGAACTTGGTTTCGCCTTTTCACCACTTTTCGGGGCCAGATGTTGGCCCGAATCTTCCTTGTTGTTCCTGCCAGGCATTGTCTGAGGGTGTGTTTAAATTCTGTAGTGGACGATTGAGTCTTTGAAGGTGTATGAGATTGTTGGTTGCACATTGACACTTCCTTTGACGGTTGCACAGCCCTTCTTATATGTCACCCATCCATCACACACAAGTGTTGCGGTCCCATACCAGGCCAGCAGCATCATCTCAAAATAGTTGTAGACAAAGGTTAATTCTGCACCGACCAGAGGCACAGCATCTGAATATCGCCGGTCCTGTCCGGGCTTGCCAAGGCCCGACCTCATGTTTGGTTGGTTGTTGCCAACACGGCCGGCGCTGGCTTCAAACCGGCGAGCCTCGACCAAACCTGATAGTGTCCTGTACCAACAATCAACGCACAACAACAACGCATTACCTTTCCTCGCGAGCCTGCCCACGCAGTGCCGAATTCACGCAGCTGTTGGTCATACTGATGCATCCTACGGCAGCACTCCAACCGTCGCCCAGGCTGCTGGTGACCGGGTCGGCCTGTGGGCCACCCCAAAATGGCCGGCCAACAGTACCACGCTTCGAGAAACATCGTCCTAGCCACATATCTCCTTGATCGTTGACTCGGTTTTGTTTCCCCCCCTCCCCTTCCTACCAACAACCAGGACATGGCCAAGTCTCTTTTCTCCCTTGAAACTGAACCACTGCCTTAGACAACTTGGCCGGCCAATGGCCCGCCTGTGAGGTCGAGGTTGCGGCTGGCTCAGCCATTACAGGCGCCGTCTCCGTGTCAAGCTTCTAAATCAGGACGTGGACTGCAACGAACCAAACTTTTGTTTGCTGCACGGGCTTCGCGCGAGGCGGAGGACGGACAGAAGAGGGCGAAGAGCAAGTCCAGATGTCACCCAACACCAAGTGCCGTACATGAGCCACAACTGCCCCGGTAGAGCGCGACGACCCGGGGCAGGACTGGTTGAGGCACAGGTGAGAGGCCCACAGAAGAACCCGAATAAACTGTCCCATCGTCAAATACTGTTGGATGGCTCTTCAGCGATAGAAAGGCTGGCCCTCGCCACAACGGAGCGCCTCTTTCCCGCAACGCGAATGCACTCCTTTTTCAGGCCCCAACACAGGTGCGCCTGCATGGCTCGACCGTGCCGCAGATTGAGACCTCGTCCAACTCGTGGGCTGACAAGCGTGAGGGTATACGGGCTGGAGTGTCCACGTGAAGACTCAGCAGGCACAGGGTCAACCGGCCAAGAGAGGAGTAGCGTCGAACAAGCAACAACATTCTCGCCGCTCCGATGAGATGCTGGAATAAGTCGCACCTGGGCACCGGCGTTGCCACTTGGTCCTACTTTTGAGGGGGTGCGTATCCGTAAGTCACCTTTGGCACGTGGTCGGGAATCGGAGTGACGGCCCTTGTTTTAGGCGCTCAGATGTTTGTCACACTGGAAGGCCGACAAGTTGGATTCACCACATGCCCGTCGTTGGAGGGATTGCGGGATGCTTTCGAGGATTTGTTGCCATTACGATGGCGGCGCATTTAGCGAACGTTGAACCCTGCAGTGCCCTGCCCTGTTCGCAGGCTGGCGCCGAGTTCGTGATCTCTCGTTTCTCATGGCGTTCTCGTGGATTGCCCTATGATGTCTGCTGTAACCCTCGGCCAACCCGGGCCTATATCGTCAGCCCTGAAAATATGAAAGGACCGCCCACTGGTTTGCAATCAATGCCTCTTCACATGATGGCTGCCGGGTTGTCCAGCTTGTTCTTCGGGGAAGATATTTCATGCAGGCTCGGTACTTGGTAGTTAGCCAGACCAGCTAGGCAGTACGGTTTGCTTCGTCGTTTCAGGCCTGCCTAGGCTTGGCGCACCCGGGGAATGGGGATGGCGTTGGTTGCGAGCCTCGGTGCTTAGCTCAATCTGGAATCCACCAGGAGTCCCCGGCAACAGGTCAAGCGTGTGGCAGTCAACAGCCACACGTCCTCTACCCACAGCCCGGTGACGAGCGGTCTGTTCAATTCTTTTTGTTCAAGCACACCTGATATCCACCCGCACCGGCGTGCTGTGCACACTCCCCAGTATACTTCGGCACCAATGTTTGAACCCATCGAGTTCGCTGGCCGGCCGGGCCTCGAATAGCAGGGCTGAGACGTGCGTCCAAGAGTCATGCCCCAATGGTGCAAGTGCGGCAACTAGGGGGTTGCCTGTGCCGGCATGGGCGACGTGTCGAACGGAACCTTGATGCCCCTGTGTCGATCATGGGGGTTCAGTTGAATTGAATGCCGGCGCCGAGTCGATCCTGTGGGTTTCTGTGCCCCAGGCCGCTCGCACTCCGGGGGAAGCACATGCGCGCTCTGGCTGTCGAGCTGCCGTGTCCATGTCCATGTCGACGTCGACGTCGACATGGCGACACTTGTCGAGGCAGGCAGAGGCAGGCAGGCATGCATGCAGAGTCGTCTGCCCGTACGTGAATGACACTGCTGGCGCGCTACTTGGCATCCCATCTCCAGGGCGAACCGCACGGCTTTGAGCCGCCGTTTTGGCAAGCATCATTCGAGTCAACCTCGCCTCACCACCTCCGGGACAGGGATGGCCAGCCCCAGGAAAGTCAGACCGCATCTTGGGTCCGCCAGGGACCGCCACGGTCCCGGCGAGCTCAGCAGAGATGCATGCATGACAATGTGTGCCTTAGGCTGGACGTCCTCATGCGCATCCCCGATGTGGCATGGGTCCCCTTCTTCCACAGCCCTTCAAATATTCTGGACCTGGACCTTGATCTGCCTTGGGTGCTACCGTCCTGGACCTTTTGCTCACGCCCGCCACGTCTCCTCGACGAGAGCTAGTTCGCAAGACGACAACCTACCCGTGTTCCAAAGCCCAAAGGAAGGACTGCGTCCTGTGCACTCCGGAGAGCCCACTGCCATCACCCAGGCTTGTCTCTCTTGTCCCTCTCAGAGTCCCGTATAAGAAGAGGTCGCCACTCCCATATCAAAGACGACGGCGAACAGCTCCGGGGCGTCATGCAGGCTTCGTCGAACGACCGTGGTCACGACGGTCAGGTGGGATCGCCGAGGATGGAGGGCAGTCTCCTGCACGCTCAGCAGAGCATAGCAGGCATCGGGAATGGGGGCACGCACGAGGACAGGCCCAAGTCCAATGGATCGTCCAGCGACTCGGCCACACTGGCAGACGGCACCCAACGACAACCCGCCGCCGCCACAGCAAAGCCGGCCGGGGGTGCCGCATCGTCGGGCCAATATTACCGGCCCACCTCATATCTGTTCGAGGGCCGTGACACAACCCCCACGCCCGTCGCCATCCCCGAGGTGCAGAAGCTCACCGTCGACGTCCCGCCCAGGGACCAGATCTCCATCATTCTCGGGCCCTTCTTCATCATCTTTGGCGATCTCGTCATCCCCTGCATCGTCTACTACGTCTGGCTGGGCGCGCAACCTGCCGGGGCGCCCAGGTACAACAAGGACATCCTGGGATTTGCCATCCTCCCCTTCGGCCTCGGCGAGCTTTATATTCTCGTCGTGCGCGTCTGGCGGCTCATAAAGTACTACGACGAGTGTGCGCCGCTCTTGTCCAGGCACAAATGGGAGCTCGATGCCACCTCGTGGATTTATGCGGCCGCGCTTCTCGCGGCCCTGATCCCCTTCGTCGTCGGCTCGGAAAAGACCATCCCACAACTATATCTGTACGCGCCGGGCATCTACATGGCTTTCCTCCTTTTTTGGGCCTTGTTCAGCCTCATACCATTCAAAACCCCGGTCCGCATTGATTCCGAGCCCGCAGGCCACCGCATGCGGCCTCTTGTCTACTACGCCGCCGAGGACTTCTTCGCGGTGGACGGATGGCAGAAGAAGGAGTTCCGCGCCAGATACAGACAGCGGTACGATAGTTCCATCATGTTCCAGAAGATGATCTTCGAGTTGACCGTGTGGTGGTGTTCTGGGATCCTCGTCTATATTGGTTGCCTCTCCGCCATCATATGGAACACAGAATTCGAAGTCGCCTTCGGACTGTCATTGGGACTCTTGTTCTCTTTCATCATATCATGGGCCATAATGACGTACATCTATATTCAGATAGCACTGGAAAGGGAGAGAAACTGGTGGATAAACAAGAAGTCTACAGGGGAAAAGCCATAGAACCTTGTCATGGGGCCAGCTTGCGAGCGAGGTCGAGGGACATATTGTATCTTCAATGAGATCATGGTGTACATCGTCAAATAGGATTGAATGATGTGCAGAAGCTGAACTTCAGGCGCATGCAATACACGAACATTCAGAACTATAGTTTTGGTCCAATTGTATCAAGTCCCACAGGAAAGCCTGGAGATTGGATGCCGAGAGATCTGCTACCGAGTGCATTTATAGTTGCAGGGCTGGGGTGTGGCTTGTCTTCAAGACTCCCCACCGGGATTGCCGTGCAGGGCAAGATAAATGGTCTATCCAAGACCTGGTCAGGACAAATTGTGGGCCAAGCACCACATTATAAGCTTGGACGCTCGTTCACCATTCAATAGCTCATGGCACAATGCCTCCAATGGTCTGCGCTAATATGTCATAGTGTGCCCTGTGTGGTCTTTGGCTCTGTCAAAACCTCAACATTTAGTAGTGATTTGACGCCAGTGTGCTGTGATAACCAGAATATCCTGATTATTCACGGGGTCTACTGCACCTCGAGTACTCTTCCAACTTTCTACCTGGGTAGAGCGTCATGGTTAGCCTGGAGTATATGTGGTAAATCACACTGGAATTATTCCGTGTGGGTTGGCTGATGACAAGCTCTCATTGTATAATCATCTATCTGATGCCCTCATCAACGGTTGTGAAGGCTCAATATCCGCAAAGCTCACTTATTATTATTTAGCTAAGCACCGGCTTTTATTCACACAAGTTCGCCATGCTTCCCAAGTTGGTAGCAGAAGAAACCAACACACGTGTTCCGTCCAAGTTCTTAGTCTTCCTTCTTTACTTTTCTCCTGCCCTCTTCCTATCCTTATTTCTCCTAGTTCTCTGTCTTGTCTCTTATAATAGTTTACAGATTACTATAGAACCTAGCTTTACATGTGAGAAGTACCTTTGTCCAGTCTCACATATACTACTGCATTGGGGAGCCCTAAATAGAAGAGGGGTCAGAGACACACCTGTTTCCAGTGATTGAGGGAGTGCTCAGTGATTCAGGAGAACAGCTATACATACACATGTGTACTTTGAACGCTCACATGTATTTGATTTGAATATGCGCATAGGGTGCATGTGCACTGCTTGAAAACTATATACACATGGGTTTACATCAGAATATGTGAGAGGAGTCACACGTGTATTTCAAAGTGATAGGTAGTCCAAGGATCATATATAAGTTGTGTTGAGCTTGAGGGCATTCTCAGACAGATATGAACTTGAACTACACTGCAGCCCGGCCATGTTGGAATGCCTAATTGTCTTTAGTGCCAAAGCCATACCAACAAGTGGTGGTTATCCTGCACTGCTCTCCTGCACTATATCTCAGGTGGTGAAAAAGAGTGGACCACGGCTCAGATTCAGTACCACCACAGTTATGTCAGAAGCAACACTCGCGCACAGAATAAATTTTACAGCTTGAGGCTCGTTGAATGCAGCAAGTGAATCATTTTATCTAGGCATAGTAGATGGAAGGAGGGATTATCTCTCCAACTATTGAAGCATCGCTTCTTTGGAAATCCTAGGACCCATCAAGGTCTCAACCAGTAGTCAAAGGACCATTCCTATGTTACATTTAGTGTAAAATAATTTCGGCCTATTAGAGATATCAGATTTAACCAGCGAAATGCCCTAAGGCTCTGCACCACTGGCATGAACCAATCTCCCATCCCCCGGACTCGAGGCTACCGGCCGACTGTTGGCATAGTCCTCGCAAACACATGCAATCAAGGCCGGACAGCCCATCCTCTCAACACGTCTCAAATCAGAACAGCATTATCAGGCTGGCCGAAAATGGATGCTCCTGTTACCATGTACACCACCCGTCTGAGAGCTGCCCGGAGTCATGCTCTTTAGGTCAGGACAAAACTTCTGAGCCGTCGGCACAGGTTGTTTCGTTTGATGAACTGGGTCGCATCATCCTGGTCTTGCCGTGCCAGCTCTGCTCTCCTGAGGGAAAAGGCTAGGCGGCCAAGCTCACCACCGAGGTATGGGCCCCTTGTACAAATAGGTAGCATAAATGTGGCATGAGCAGTGTGGAACCTCTAGAATTCATCCTCTGGTGGGTCTTCAGTGTCATCAGGCATCCAGCCACCAGGTCGCTCAGAGCCCCTGACGGTCAAGCCGTAGGCGAGCTTCTCGACCTTGAGCACCGAAGACCTCAGAGTACTGAGCTTGACCTGATAGCTCTTATTGTACTGCTGTGGGAGCATCTCGAAGAAACTACCGAGGTCCTGCATGTCCATCACCATGGTCCTCTCGCGGCCGTCCACGGGCAGGGTGGCACTGCCGCCGGCCATCTTGCCGGTGAGGGCGGCGCTAGTGGTAGCAAAGCGCATCATCTCGCCAGAAAGGTCGAATATGCCCATGAGGTAGTCCTCCTCGGTGACTTGGACTGCGTGCCGCGGGCTGGCCGTGACTGCGGGTGCCGCCGGGTCTCGTGCATCGACATCCATCTGGTCACCGGGGTTGTCCGAGAGCTCGGCGACCTTGGCCGCGGCCTCGCTGAAGCCCATGAGGCGTTGGGAGCGGAGGTAGTGAGCAAAGGTCAGGGCCTCGATCAGCTCCTCGATGCACATCATGCTGCGCGAGTAGCGGTATCGGTTGATGCCCTGCACGTCCGAGGCGACGGCGGCGAGGAGCCTGGAGATGTCGCCCAGGCGGGACTGGATGTCTTTTTCGATATGATCAGGCAGCTCCGGCTGTATCCTGCGGATTCTGGGCCGGGTGTGTCAGTCAGACGCCCGGTGAGCCCGGCAGAGATGGGGTGAGGAGTAACCGTTGCAATGAAAATATTCTGTCGACGGCGTCAGTCACGAGCCCAACAGAGCAGCGATAGCCCCGGAGCAGGGGGCGCAGGCAGGGCGAGGGTCTCACATCTTCTTGCTCAGGGCGGTGATGTCCCTGGAGGCCTTGACGATCCTCTCCCTGCGGTCGTGGTGCTCATCGAGCTCGTCACGGAAGGCCTCAAACATGGGCGTGTACTCATTTCGCACGAGGGGGGCCTTGGGGCCGCTGCTCTTGGCATTGCCCCTGTAGTCCCTCTTCTGGCCTGGCATGTTCGACCGCGTGTCGGGGATGGGCCTTTTGAGTCCCTGTTTCTGCTGAGGTCCGGACTGGTCGATGTCGGACATGGTGGTTGCGCTCTGACCAAGCAAAGGCTGTTTGTTGTTGGGTGAGGACGTCTTCGTACCAACTGCAGGGTTCTGAGCATTGTACCACGCAGCACCTCTTCTCCCAGCAACCTCCGCCCCCCCCCCCAAACCCTGTCGGACAGTACACAACCCAGTACTTTTTGACTGGAACCCTGAAGACGACACAGCTGGGATAATGTTAGTGCGGGTGTGTCTGGCCCCCTTTTCTGTCACGATGGAAAAGACGCCCGATTGAGGGATGAAGGACAGAACAGCGGTTGGCTCATCGCGACGCAAACTGGCGCGCCCCCCAACGCCCCCATCTCGACGGCGCATGACGGCCCAAGATGGCACCTCTCAAGCCAGCAGACCACGGGCTCAAGTCCAGGCTGTTCTCAAGCCCGGTGCCGCTCTACTCCACGGCGGTCCTGTTCAGGCTGGTGCTCGTCGTCTATGGCCTCTGGCAGGACGCAAACTCTCCTCTCAAGTACACCGACATTGACTACCTCGTCTTCACCGATGCAACGCGCTTCGTCGCCCAGGGCCACCCCGCCGGGCCCTACGCCCGGGAGACGTACCGCTACACGCCCCTGCTGTCCTGGGCTCTCATCCCCACCACCTGGACCGCCCCAGCAAGCCCCATCTGGGTCAATGTTGCCTGCTTCAGCTTCGGCAAGCTGCTGTTTGCCCTCGCCGATGTCGTCGCCGGCGCCCTCGTCGTCCGCGTCCTGACCATCAGGGGACGAGGCATGCCGGCCATGGACGCGCCCACGGCGAGGAAGTTTGCCGCAATCTGGCTGCTGAACCCCATGGTCGCCACCATCAGCACGCGCGGCAGCTCCGAGGGCCTGCTGGCCGTCCTGGTCCTGGCCCTCCTCTGGGCAGTCCTGTCGAGGAGGGTCGTCCTTGCGGGTCTGCTCCTGGGCCTGGCCGTGCACTTCAAGATCTACCCCTTCATCTACGCCCCGGCCATCGTCTGGTGGATGGACGACGACCGCATGTCGCCCACGCCCACGCCCGCCACCCACCAGTCTTCGCCACTTGGCGCCCTCGCGTCCTTCCTCACCCTGCCGCGCCTCAAGCTCGCTCTCGTGAGCTTGGCCGCCTTCATGGCCCTGAACTGGACCATGTATGCCTCCTACGGGTCCCCCTTCCTTGTGCACACCTATCTCTATCACGTCACACGCATCGACCATCGCCACAACTTTAGCCCCTACAACATCCCCCTCTACTTGGCCTCCGCTTCCCCAGATGACGTCTCCCGGGGCGTGCGCGTCGAGTCCCTAGCCTTCTTGCCGCAGCTCCTTCTGTCATGTGTTTTGATCCCTCTGATCATGGCCAAAAAGGACTTGCCCACCACCATGCTGGCACAGACCTGGGCCTTTGTGGCCTTTAACAAAGTCTGTACAAGCCAGGTACGTAAAAAGCCCCCGCCCCCCTTTCCTTTCCTTTCCCCTCCACAACTCAACCCATGTCCTGGCTTTCGATCGCACTTCAGAGCCTCGAAAACTGACAAAGGCTTGGGTGCAAACCCCGTCGGCAGTATTTTCTCTGGTATCTCGTCTTTCTCCCGCTCTATCTTCCACGCTCTTCTTTCCTGCGCAACGCCAAACTGGGAATAGCCGCCTTGCTACTCTGGGTCTTGACGCAAGCAGCGTGGCTGCAGCAGGGCTACGAGTTGGAGTTCCTTGGGGAAAGCACTTTTGTGCCCGGGCTGTGGTCATCAAGTCTGGGTTTCTTCCTTGCAAACTGTTGGATTCTGGGGGTCATCGTGGACGATGTAGCGTAGCCTGAACAATGGACGTGGCGTGTCGTCACCGTACCATGTACGCCAAGAGAGAGATCTTGCCTTTTGGCGGGTGGCTTGTTGACTGGCAAGACAGATCGGCGGGCCCATGGCCAGAAAGGCAGAAACTGTTCATAGAGCGGAAAAGCTGTGCCCGCACAAGTCGAAGTGGTCCAGCTTCAGCACATCTAAGCAACACGCGCGAGTTTACATGCACTAGAGCATGGCCCTCGATATGAGAAAGAGCCTCGCCTACGCTTGTTTGCATCCTGTGTTTTGCACCTCGTCTATCTGAATAGAAACATAAATATACGAAACTCCCACGGATTGATACGCGTATTCTCTGCAAAACAGGTTCGTGTGCAACATGCGTGCGGAACAAAATTAAACTCCAGTCAGCCCCCGCTCCTCCCTGAGCTCGTGGCTTGGCCTGTCGGGAGAGAAAGGAATTGAGTCGATCAGATGCGTGAGCAATATACGGCCAACCCTCAGCCTCCCGCAAGCACACCATCAGTCTTCTCAAAAGCCCTCGCGCCATGCACAGATGCGTTTAACGCCGGGAGGTATTTGCCAGGGATGTCAAACCGAACCAGACCAGACGCCTTTCCATGCCTCACATTTCCAATCATGGGCAAACACAAGCGGGGGGATATCATTAGGTATTAAATGGCAAACCAAAATCAAGAACGCCGTGCTTTGCTTCCACACCCATATGCAGCTGTGACCGGAGCTCGCCCCACGATAAAATGCATCCTCGAGTTAGCTAAGCGGCCCCGTGTCTCCCGTCACTCGAAGTTTGTTGGCCCATGGCCAACCCCGGCTAAGGGACAGCAATGCCTCCCGCCAGATAAGCGTAGTTGGACAGTTTCAGGGAGAGGACCCGGCTCCTGGGAAATTCGGGACTGATGACCATTCTGCCGTCTTTGTTGATGCCGACTTCACCGAAGGACTCGGCAAGATCCTCGAATTGGGCATCGGGCCGGGTGCGGTTCAGCTCGGCTACGATGGCATCGCTCCAGACGCCAGAGCACCAGCCGTCGCGCAGGATGAAGTAAGGGTTTAGAGGTGGCACCGGGGAGTCTACCAGGTAAGTCAGCGTCAGAGGGCACTCACATTCGCCTTCCGAAGCAGTGTGTCGAATGGGTACGATAAGAGAGTGTTGGGGGGGGGGGGGTTTGTCTCCTCCAGTCTCACTCACCTAGATCCACGTATCGGATCCGCAAGTACTCCACCGCCTTAAGCCTGCCGAGAGCCCTTATACCCGCCAGCACGAGCTGCTCGAAAGCGTTGATAAAGTTCATGTCCGTGATCCCGGAACCAGACTCGTTCCAGTGGACGACATGGCGACAGCAGTTCCTGACTGTCAGGTCGATGGTCTTCAGCCGTGTGCTTCGGGGTTCCACTAGCCGCGCAAGAAGGTCGAAGAAGCCCCGGCAGACACGGCCAGTATAGGCGAA
The DNA here is from genome assembly GCA_037177825.1 of Diaporthe sp. P3_1W. Lineage (NCBI taxonomy): Eukaryota > Fungi > Ascomycota > Sordariomycetes > Diaporthales > Diaporthaceae > Diaporthe > Diaporthe sp. P3_1W. Next base: position 9,058,501 of record JBAFXB010000001.1, read on the forward strand.
ATGCTCGAGGGTTGGCGCGGCTTCGGCGAGTTTCGTGCAGAAGTGCAGCGTGTTGGAAACCTTGAGGAAGTACGGCGGAAAGGACAGCTCCCGTCGGTATTCGACCCCCTCCAAGTTCAAACTCAGGCTGGTCAGGCTCGGAGGCAGCTTCGGCAAGATCGCCGCCATACAGAGGTAGCTCTTAGACTTAGCCTTGCTGTAGTTCCCGTGCCACTCTTGGAGGTTCGGAAGGGCGTAGACGATAGCGTCGAAGTCATCATCGCTCCGTATCAGGTTCCACTGCCCCTTGCACACGAGTGTTCTGACGGGCGCGATCTTGGGCAGGGGCTTCTCGTGACCCTCCTCGAGAATATGGTGACGCACCCTGGGGGCCTTCTTCCGCTCCCCGCCCTCGAGTGTGAGGACGCAAACCTCCGGGAGTGTGGTGCTCACAAAGTAGAAAGCTTCCTCTAGCGAGCAATTGTCAGTTGGTATGACGTATGATGCGTTGGTCAGGCCGTCGATAGTGACGGGCGGAAGAATCGAGCTGGAGAGCGCAGGGGCGTTCTTTTTTGGCTGGAAAACGGCAAACCACAGCTCCACATGCTTGACGTATTGACGAAGGTGTGAGTGTTCCGCGAAGAAGGCCACTGCCTCATTCAGGGATTGCACCGTGGCCTTTATCTTGACATGACGGTACAGCCGTTCCTGGATGAGAGCCCTCCACACACTGCTGACCAAGGCCAGTGCCGAAAGTTCCTTCCGCCTCGAATGCCTCAAGGCCGTGCCCCAGCTTCGTGTGACGCTGGGCATGCCCAGGGAGCTCTTTGACGAGGCGGACACCCTGTATCCGAACAGGTGGTCGAGTATGCATTCATGTATCTCGGCAGGGAGGTCGTCGAGGTTCGTGTGCGTCAGCGGAGGATGGGGTGGCTCGTTGGTGCCCAGGATAGGAGATTCGGCAAAGTGATGGTGGTGATGGTGGTGGCCGTGGTCATGGCCTGGCTCGGACCCGGAGCCTTGCTCGGACGGACAGCTGAGACACCGAATAGTCGTCTGGCCGAGCTCGGGTTCTGGGAAGGGCGTGCTGCTCGGGCGTGCGGGCGGGGCAAAGTCCTGCATCCTAGACCCTTGGGGAAGAGGAGGGCTCGAGGCGCCGGGGGAGACGGGATTGGAGGCGATGGCCATGATGGAGGCGAGCTCGACGGTGGCTTTTCCGACGTCTTGGCGGGCGGCGGCTGAGCGGTCAACAGAGGAGCGGTCGATACTGGTCCGCCTCGTGTCGATTGACAAGGGGCCGACATGACTGTCGGGATTGAACATGGTCGCGGTCTGGACTGACATGACTGTGGGAAGGGGAGGACGGAGCCGATCGAGTCAGTTGGGACGGGTGAGTGGCACCTGTCGGGCTTGCTACCGCTCGCATGTGGGTGTGTATGCGGGTGCTATTGAAGTGGCGGGTTGTTGGGCGAAGATGGGCCGGGCCGCGACGGGAGGGAGTCGGTCTGTTGAGGCGATAAGAGGGTAAAGGTGCAGGTTTATGGCCTGGTCTGGTCTAGTGGCTGTCGCCGTTGATGGCGAAGGCCACGGCGATGTTGGTCGCTGGCGATGTCGATGTTGATGTCGGTGTCGATGGTCGCAGAGAAGTCTTCACCCTTCTGATGGACCAGCACCGGACGAAGAGTGTACTGTGCTACAGCCAGCTCACAGGCAGAAGGAAAGAGTGAAAAAAGAGCGAAGGCGACGAGAGTAGGGGTCGCGTGAGGGCGAGACTTGGCTGGCAGCTATTGGCCGAGAACAGGGAGGCGCCGGGTAACGGGATATTGCGACGACAATGCTGGTGGGCAGCAAGCTGGGGACGAGGGCAGAAGGCCGCGTGGGCCGATGGAGAAGAGAGAACGAGAGAACGAGAGATGCGCCTCGAGACGGAGGCGGATGGCAGGTGCTTGGCTTGGCTTGGTCAGTTGCCTTGGTTCGAGCGGGTTGCCGTCGTCAGGGCAGCCTGAGGGATAGGGTGACGCTGTGCATGAGATAGTTATGTGGGAAAGTTAGGAGTGGTTGTGGGTGTGACAGGGTGGAATGGATGAAGCAGATGGAGAAGCAGGCGGTGGATGGGTGAGAGAGGGTTGGCTAGAACGGAGTCCGTCGCATTTGGGAGGGGGGCGTTGGGGGGGGAGGGTGCTCTGGTAACCCTTCCCCTCATGGAAACAAGGAGCAAAACCTCGACCTTTCGCGATTTGTATGGAGTCACCACACGAAGGAAGGGAGGGGGCGGGAGTGGGAGTGGGAGCGGGAGCATAGCAGCAGGACAGTCACAGGCACGGGCACGCATAGGCGTAGGGCGAAGGCGCAGGCGCAGGCACAGGAGCGATGCGAAATGAGAATGGAATTGGATTCTGAAATGGGAATGGAACTGAACTGGCCGTAGTAGGGGAAAGCGCAAGTGCACATGCACATGCCGGTGCCGATGCAGATTGGGCGGTGCTAACAAAATAAAGTGCACAAAAATCGTGTCGAGTGTCGATGATGAATTGCCGTCCGCTGCATCTGGTGTCTCCCACAAGTTGGACGGATGGGGATAGGATGGGATGGGACGGGGCCGGGACTGGGACTGGGGAGTGATTAAATCTGAAGACAGAGAGAGAGAGAGAGAGAGAGAGAGAGAGAGAGAGAGAAGCCGTCAGAGTCGTCGGGCCCGTCCAACCCAGTCCTGCTCGTGCTAGGAGGCTTCCTACCATCTGCCCACTGAGACGGTTTTGTGTTTGTCTTTGATAATTGGCAATAATAGTCTCCTGTGGACCCCTCCGGATCTCCTCGGGTGTATTTGGGGTTTTTCTTTCTTCTTTCCCTTTTTTTTTTTTGAGGGGGGGGGGGGACGCACAAGGGGCAAGGAGGCAAGGAGGCGGGCACGCGGGCAGACATCACCAAGCCCCTGGGCGGGTTTCAGCCTCCCTCAGACACCATGCTGTGGGGTTCGTGGGCAACTGTCTAACTGTCTGGCGTGTCTGGTGTTTTGTCGTTTTGCGGTTCTGTGTTTTGTGTTTCGTGTTTTGTGCGTAATGGCCTGCTCTCGCAAGCAGCCTAGGTACCAAGCCTACGTGTGGCCAGCGCGGTTTGGTTTGGCAGCCCGCCACGCGTCGATGCTTCGCTTCAAACAAGGCCACACGCACGACACAACAGCTTACGACAAGACGCGGCCCCCGGTGCTGATCGATCGTGATATGCTAGATATTTGAGATTCCATCTGGGGAGAGGGACGAATATCACCACCGCAAGCCCTCATCCTCGGGACAGGGTGGTCCTTTATGCTGGATGTTGTGGCTCCTCCTGCTCTCCGTCCGTCTCCCCCATTTCCCTTTTTCGCTTCCTCCCACACACTGACCTGCACACTCACATGCACAAGCAGCCTGGTCGCCCAAGCAGCCTAGTCGCCGCTCTTCAGCCGTCCCAAAACAACAGGATGACCGCATGCGGGAACGCCAAGCCACGTCTGTTTCTTGGCGGCGATCCCCTTTACAAGGTTCAAGATCTGGCACTACCCACCTGCCCACCTGCCCACCTGCCCACCCGTCAAACCGCCGCCCGTCTCGAGCGCTGCCGGGCTACCAGGCTACTTGCCTGTACACTAAATTTAAGCATGCCAGCGCTGCCGAGGGATGTACGTACAATCTACATATACATGCGCACTATACCTTGGCCAATGGATGTGCCCGCGTGCCTTGCAGAACACCAGCGCAAAAGGAGCCGAGCCGCCTGGGCCGACAAGATGCAACGATGCCTGGTCTAGCCCGCCCTCGTCGACCGCCCTTATTATTATTAGTCTACCTGCCCAGGTATTGTTGTTACTGCATCAACCGCCCTTTAATCTATCCGTGGCTGCGGCTCCCGATGCGGCTCTTTGGTTGTTTGTGGGTTGTCACCGTACCTGGCAGGCCTGGGACTAAGAGCGCGGCCCTCTACCGGCCCCCGGGCGCCCCCTTTCGTCTCATGTTGACATGGACTTTTTCACCTCGACGGCCTGTGGACCACTGCTTGCATAGTAGGCGGCTGACCACTCGCACATTGTGTTATATTGTGTTATATTGTATTACATTACATTGCATTGCACTGCACTCACTGTCTACGTCCTCCCTTCTTCTCCACAGTCTCTCCGCAGGTCCCACGCCCCGGGCCGCCGCTGTCGAGGCCCGCCGGCCGTGTGTTGAGCCTCATTACCTTAATCTCGACGCCGGCGCCTAGCAGGCAGCCACCGTGGCCCTCTCAAGTCGCCGAGATCTGCAGAGCCTGTGGCCTCCAGAGTTAGACGGCCCGCATGTGTGTGTGTGTGTGTGTGTCGGGACCAGAGGAAAGTCCCGATAGGACAGGCCGGGCACAGCATCCCCGCCCTCGGATGCGGCGACCATGGCGCTGGGCTGGCTCGCCTTGCCTGTTTGCCTGCCTGTGCCTGCTTGTTTGTGTTTGTCGGCTCGCTCGCTCGCTCGCTCTCTCATGTCATGACAGCAACAAGCAGATGCGTGTAGTCCAGGCATGCAATGTAGAGTAATGCAATTCAGAGGTACACGCCGTGTACCATGTCGCCGTCGTCTCGCGCTGGCGGGGACTTTGCAGACACAAGCCAACCGCCCCCCATCCCAGCCTGCCACACGTTTGACTTGGCGGCAGGAGGGCTGCGTAACCCGCGAAGCCCTTGGTGCAGCTGTTCCTAGGTATGCTCATCGTCAACACGCCCACCTGCCCTCGCCTCGCCTCGCCTCGCCTCGTGTTTCCCCTGGCGCCATGGTATGGTGCTCTCCCAATCTATCTGCTCCCTGCGCCGTCCGCCGTCCGCTGGCCCTCACCTCACTCGTCCGCCCAGGCGAGCCTCTCCGAAAAGGGGCCCCGCCGGGCCAACACCTGCCAAGTCTGCTGCGACACCCGAATCTTGATGCTTGTCTGTCCTGCCTCTGCAGAATCTACATCACAGACAGACCCATGCGCTTGGCGAACCATGGCCCTTGCCTCTCGCTAGCAGACGCGTCTCCTGAGTACCAAGTCTTTCCCGTCTTGTCCCTGATTCTGATTCTGCTGATGTCGCCTGCAGCTTGCTGTGTGCTGCGTGCTGCAAGCTGGCCCACAATGCCTTGGCTTCCCCATTGATTTGCTTGATATATCACCACTACGCCCGCCCATTGTTTCCCCCGTCTCTCAATAGCAAGCCCTCTCATTCTTTCCTGGGAGCCGTACCATTTTTCTCTTCTCGTGTTTTTAATTCCTAGACTTATTTGATACCCCAGCCGCTGCCCGTGGGCTCGATCCAGTCTCCCCTCCAAACGACCACCCCCTGCTGTCTCCCAGATAAAGGCTACTTCTTCTTCATATTCTTCTACCACTCCTTCTCTCTACTGCTTCGCCTTCTTCTTCTTGCCACTGGTTGCCGTTGTCGAGGACAGGCTCTACTTCAACCTTCCTGACCGTTTTCGTTTCCCTGGAGGTACCTTTTTCTGTGTGTGCAAGTGCTGGTCTGGCATCCTCTTCTTGGTGATACTTCATCTTCACACCACTATCACCACCGTTGTTGATACTTTTTTTTTTTTTTGGCCGTCACCATGGCTCCCATATCGACTTCTCTTCTCGCCACCTTTTCCCTTCTGGCCGCCCTCGCCCTGGGAGCCCCGGCCCCGGCCCCGGCCCGGGAACCGCAGGGTCTCGGTCTGCCTATTATGAATGCTGATGCCAAGGACATCATCCCCAACAAGTTCGTCGTCGTCTACAACGACACCTTCGATGATGATGTCGTTGCCACGCACGAGGCCTACTGGATCGATACCATCGCCAAGCGCAACATCGGCAAGCGCTCCCCCATAGACAACCGCATGCTCAGCATGACAGTCCACACCTTCACCATCGGCAGCATGCGAGCCATGTGCCTCGAGGCCGACGACGCCTCCGCCCTCGAGATCAACAGCGCCGACGAGGTCTCCTACATCGAGGCCGACGCCTATGTCCGCCTCAACGCCCTCGTCACCCAGCAGAACGCCACCACTGGCCTCGCCCGCCTGTCGTCTGCACAGGCCGGGGGGTCCACCTACACCTTTGACGACTCGGCAGGCCAGGGCATCACCGCCTTCATCGTCGACACGGGCATCATGGAGGAGCACGAAGAGTTCGAGGGGCGCGCTACCTTCGCCTTCAATAGTGCCGACAACATCAACACCGACGCCAACGGCCACGGCTCGCACGTGGCTGGCACCATCGGCGGCAAGACCTTTGGCGTTGCAAAGAAGGCCACTCTGATTGGCGTCAAGGTCCTGGACGCTCAGGGAGCGGGCACCAACTCGGGGGTCATCGCAGGCATGAACTTTGGTAAGGCAACCCTACCACCACCACCACCACCCCTTCCTTCACATTGGAGAGGCACGATAGGCAGGACAAACAGACGGACGGACAAACAGACGGACAGATAGACAGAACGACGCGTGGCTAACGGCAGAAAACAGTGGCACAAACAGCCAGGGCAAACGGGCTTTCGGGCAAGTCTGTAATGAACATGTCCCTGGGTGGCGGGCGCTCCAACGCGGTCAACCAGGCCATCAACGCCCTCCGCGCCGCAGGCGTCGTCCCTGTCGTGGCCGCTGGCAACGAGAACGTCGACGCCCAGAACGACAGCCCCGCCTCCGCCCGCGGCGCCATCACCGTCGGCGCCATCGACCAGACCACCGACCGCCGCGCCTCGTTCAGCAACTTTGGCCAGTTCGTTGACGTCTTTGCCCCCGGCGTCGACGTCGAGAGCGTGGGCATCCAATCCACCACCTCGACCGAGACCCTGAGCGGGACGAGCATGGCGAGCCCTCACGTCGCCGGGCTGGCTGCGTACCTGATGGCCAAGGAGAACATCACCAACATCGATGCCGTTGCCGCCCGCATCACGGATCTCGCCGGTGCGACGCAGGCCCGTGTCCTGGGAAACGTCAGGGGCACGACGCCGCTGATTGCCAACAACGGCGCCATCTGATCGTCAGAACGTGCACTCACGGCGTTGAGAGTGGTTTACTTTTCCTCTGGTGGAAACACCCGACCTGCATTGAACGGACGCATTGCGCTTTTCGCACCTAGGCATTATTCCCTTTTCCTGTTCTCTGTATTGATTTGCTCCGGTCCTTCAGGCCTTATTCTTCATCTTCTCCTGGTTTAGTCTCACTCTCATGGCGTGGCCCAGAACAATGGGTGGAGGAGCATGGCTTTGCGGAACCCACCATGGATCAATCCGATTCTCGACATAGCATAGACAATGACAAAAATTCAATTCATTGATCAACGCAGGTCTTGCATGCTCTGGTGGGCTGTTGGCGGGTGATTGCCATTGTGCCGCAGCTAGCTGGCTTGGCTGTTTCAACCAATTTTAGCAAACAGCCCTGTCTCCCTAAACTTCTCGGCACCAGCCGTGCCTGTTGTGGTGGGATTGGGGGGCCGTATTTGTTTGTCCTTTAATCTTTCCGTATACGGTGCTTTAATGGCGGTCCGGAAACGTCCCCAAGGGCTGGGCGGATGTGAGAATGGCTTGTTGGTTTCGACCCAAGAAGGGGTTGTGTTTGAGCGCCCGGCCGGCCTTGATCCTGGGGAGTCTAGTAAGTGTACAACCAGGACGAGCACTTCCATGCTGTCTACGCCATGCTTAATCCTGTCTATACACTTGCTCGGCCCGGGAGTTGGAGTGATGGTGGTACACCCTACTCAAAGTGCGAGCTTGATGAACATTGAATGCCTACAAACCTATCTGCTCGTACCTCTGCATTGTCGCAATCGCCCGAGCAGACAGTAGCGAGCTCTTGTATGATAGTGGTGAAACTTCCCATGACTAAAGCTCGCACGTTCTCTCTGTGGCCTCTGTTTCCGTCTCATTATGCAAAAATAAACGAATGCCTTATTATAATTGCAATGTTGGAACTGTTCAGACACAACGGGCTCTTGCCCATATCTTAATCAATGGACTTCGATGGGACATATTTGGCAAGTTCGCATCTCCCGAGGTCTGCCTGGCCACCGTCCATGACCGAACGATGCTTCCTTCACATTTTTTCGTGCGGCATCACAGTTTGGCAAACAGAGAAAAGAACAATCGTTGTCCTAATGCGTACCACATCTTGGGCCTCGAAGAAGCCGGTGGTCTGAAACATGGGAGGGACTTGACATCAACCGTAGCCGGATTTCTCCCTACCTTGGTTCCCAACAAACGTAATATTCCGACTTCGTGAGGTCTGAAGAGGTGTGTCTCTATGTTCAGACTCTTCTCGACAGGTGTAAGCAGGAAATTCTCAAACTCGGCGTCCCTCACTGCCCTCAAGTCGCCCCCACCCTGTTCAGAAGAAACACGACTGCCGATCGTGTCAACATGGTCACATACCACTTACACAGGATATCAGAAATTGTAGCAAACGGCGCCCAGATATCTCGGGGCATTTGTAATGTCTTCTTCGCCCTCCAATTGCGAGCTTCTCCAACAACAAGACATTTGCTGCCCGGCGCGATCGTCATGGAAGCAGCTACGTGTGAACATTTCCAAACAATAGCATTGATAGGACTACTTTTGATGACGAAAGGTGTTGCCGCGCCGCGCATAGGTGGCGGGCCCCCACAAAGCCTGATTGGATAGTGTAGGTACACGCCAAAAGGTAAAAAGGCCATGCTGTCTCTTGCATTTGTACATGTGCAAATCAGGCTGGTGTGTAGCATTTGGCACGCGAGCATATCGGGTCATCGAATCCGAACAATCGTTAGCCTTGTCCACAACAAACACCAGGGTGCGGCGGTGCCGGTTGTGACGAAACGGGCCCCACAGGAAGCTGATATCTAACCAACTATCCCCCAACGGCCTCGAATGCCGATTACAGATGATTTGACCCAGGGTCGTCCATCTCACAGCAGGGTGTATGAGGCACGCCACGGGCCATGGGCTGAAAATGGCCAGTACAAACACACTGAGATACGATGATCTGGTTTATTCCTCGTTGACCGACGAGACAAGAGCCAACGACTACACGGATACTGGCCACACGGTACACATGGTATCAGCCTGCTACCGAAACAACGAGCCCTGACGTGCTTCGTGGAACAGCACTGAGCAAAGCAGAGCATTAACAATGGAGGACGGCTCTGCCTGAGCGGTCGTGTGTCCATAGTCTTCATTATTACATATTATAGCAACGGCAGCTTCGGCCGTCTCGCACGCCCGTCGTCATCTTGTGCGTTTCTCTGTCCAGTCTACTTGGCGACGGAGAGATCTAAGGTAACTACCATCGTTTTTCTTTGACCTCTCAGCGGGGCTCGACACTATGGCGAAAACCAGCAGGATCTTCCCGTAGCATCAACACAGCCAGCCCACGAACCCATACCCTCAAGGCTCAGAGCCTCATCAGATCAAAATCTCGGACCCAGGGTGTTCCCCCTGCGCTGATCCCCTCCTTATAGGCAGCGTCCGCAGTACAGAAGTAGTGTATTGAAGGTGCTCATGCAGGCTCCTAATCATGCGCTGGAGCTCATCCTTGACCTCGTCCTGGGAGCCAGTCGCCTGCAGCACGCTGACCGTGGGAGCCCGCGGCATGTACGGGATTGCAGGTATGGGTGCGTCTGAGTCGACATCCGAGTCCTCGATGGTAATAGACACGTGGCTGTCGTCGGCATGGGCGGCTGCGTCGTCCGATGTGTCGTTGGCGCTATCGGATGGCGGAGTAAGCACCACATCCCCCGACGTCGGGGTCGATGGGATGATGCCAAGACCAATCTCGTCAGGTACATAAATGGAGGGCTCCCTTTCGTGCACTGACGAGAACGAACTGGTCGAGCCAAAGCCGTCGGGCACATACAGGGATGGCTCCCTGTTGCTCCGAGGGATTGCATCGTCCAATATGTGGAAAGTCCTCTCACGGCTGCTTCTCGGGGGCCCGTCGTCTGAGACGTAGAGAGAAGGTTCTCTATTGGCAGAGGGAAAGGAATCTTCCAGGTTGAACTGGAACGACTTCTGATGTGAGAGGGTGGGCCTCCACGTGTCAGAGGTCGCGGAGGAAGCCTCGGAGGTTGCAGTCGCGGGACGGAGAGACTCGCCGTTCTCACCAACGAGACTGGCGTCGAGATCGATCATGCTGGAGGTTGAGAACCGACTGACCTCCAGACTGGTCGCTGCGCGTGGCGGCAGTGTCACGTGTAGCGAGTCTTCCTGGCGATGTCCTGCCATGGTAGTGGGGAGAGAGTCCAATGCCATGTAGTCATCCTCGTCGTTCTCGTCGTGGGACTGGAACCACTGCCCCTCGAGGCGGGGGTTTGACGCAGTCGCGGCCGAAAACGACCAGTCCTGTGTGCGTCGATGGTCAAGGCTGGACTGGCTCCTTGCGATTTCTGGTCGGTCAGGCTGCACAGAAACCCCCGCAGTGGCGTCTGCAAAACTCCAGTCCTGGGTACGGCGGTGATCCATTGTCGATTGGCTTCTATAAAGCTGGCTCTCCCTGCGGTTGTCCTGTTGGTCGTCTTGGGCGGGTTCCTCGCCAATTACTGCTGGGAAAGACCAGTCTTGGGTGCGGCGACGGTCCAAAGTGGTCTGACTTCTCCCGAGCGGCCTGATGCTTTGTCGACTTGCTCTAAAAGTGTCCATTTGCGTATCAGCGTATCGAGAAAGCCTCCCGCCATCCAGAGACTCGTCGAGGTCGATTAACCCGGATTCCCGGATCGTCTGGTGCTTTGAGACGGGGAAACTGGCCTTAATAGTCTCCCCTTCCTCCATGTCTGCGAACCGAGACAGCCTGTCGCCGTCAAGCGACAAGTCAAGGTCGATCAGTGATTCCCGAGGCGGTGCCGAGCCCGTGCTGCCTTCCCTCGGAGTACCCATCTCGCCCATTTCAGGCGCTGAAGAAGGCATGGGTCTGCCATAGAAAAGCCGGGCATTTTCCTCGTAATTTGTGATGGTGTTGGGGTCAAAGGCCTTCTCGAGTGGAGCCTTCAGGACTGGAATGTTGGGCGGTCTGCGGCGACGACCCTGTTGCTTCGGGGGTGGAGGCATCATCGAAACGCGAGGTCCGTACGCGTCATACACGGCTTGAGCCTGGCTATCACCAAGAACCCTCTGATCTATCTCGCCAACCATGGTATCGAAGTTCCAGTCGTCATTATGCGAAGGTTGCGAGGGTTCGTCACCAACCGGTGCTTGGGCGCCGCCTGCGTTGAAAAGCGACATCCGGTTCCCCCCTTGGGTTTCCCATAATCGATATGCATTCACGAGCATGGAGAGGCTCTTTGTCGGGTAGTCGCGCTCCGTGTTGAAGATGTACGGGTGTCCCTGTATCTGGCCGATGGAAGGGCGATCTCTTGGGTCCTCGGTCATGCAGAAGGCGACCAGATCTTTCAGGGTATCCGAGAACTGACCCCCTTCGAGCCGAGGAACGTGCTGCTTGAGATACGAGCCGAACTGGGATGGATCAAACCGCGACATGTTCTTAGCATTTGGGGGCAGCCCAGTGGCGGCTTCGAAAGCAAGGGACCCGAAAGCCCAGATATCGACCTCGGTCCCGTACGAGACGGACATGTCAAAAAGCTCCGGAGCCATCCAGTTCAGCGTGCCGGTGACGGTACTCCTCTTGTCGAACTTGGTCTCAATGATGCCAGCGACCCCAAAGTCGCACAGCTGGACGCCGCCGACCTCGGTGACCAACACATTGGCGCACTTGATATCGCGATGAATGATGCCTTCCTTGTGGACCCATTTGAGTGCCTCGGCCACTTCACGCAGAATCGGAACGATCCACTTCTCTGGCAGACCCCCTGATGGTCGCATCAGGGTTGAGACGCTTCCGCCGCCGCAGTACTCGGTGATAATCCACATGGAGGGGCCGACGAGGAGCGTTTCGATGACGGTATTGATGTTCCTGGCGCCGCTCTCACCGAGCTTCTTGAGCGTGTTGACCTCCTTAAGAATGTCCTGGAAGGTGTCAGCCGCACCGGGTGCGAGGCTGTCTCCCTCGTCGATGCTGATGATCTTGACGGCGACGAGGCGGCCCGAACCAGCGACCCTGGCCTTGTAGACGCGCCCGAAACTGCCCTTCCCAATGAGCTCAGACAAGGCGTATGGAGGAGGGTTCCTTCCAGCCTCGCCGCATTCGCGCACAATGCGCTTCTGCATCTTGTCGGCATCGTCGATGGCTTTCTTCTTGGTGGCCGAGAGGTCGGCGACACCAAGTTGGAAAGAAGCCATGCTCACGCCTCCCACGAAACGACAGTGCGACAGACAAGCGAGGAGACGGGACTTGCATCAATAGCTGCGCTGTCCAGACAGTGTGGTGGCGGCCAACAACGGGACGGACAGGGGCGTAGGGTTGAGGCTGGTCCTGAGCCCGAGACTGGCGGTGTGCGACGGTGTTTGCGGTGAGTCGCAAGCAGCACCCGGTCGCCGTCTCGGTCGCTGACCTGACCGACAAGCGGATGGTTTTCTGTCTCTGGAAACCCAACACTCGGTCTGACACTGGGCAGCGATGGTCCGGAAACCTGGCGAGCGCCCAACTCGGCGGGCGGGCTGGACACTGGACCGCTCACTGCTAACAGCAGCCTCATGCAAGCCTCCACGTGCCGAGAGGGGGGTTCGGACGAGTCAATGAGGGTGCGAAGGTCATCAAGAACTTCTCTAGCAAGGGACCCTGTTCAGCCTGGACGGCTGGATGGACGAAGAACGGGTTGTGAAGAGGTGGCAAGGCATCAAGGGGGATTCAGTGTGGCCTGTCGAGCGCTGATCGTGCATCAGGGATAAGTTGCCAAGGCAGGGGCCACTGGTGCTTACTAAGGCTGCTGGCCTCAACCAACTGGTCTACTGTGTACCAGGTAGTCAGTCCCTCGCAACGACATGTCAAGATTGGAAACACGCCTGGCCAGCGAACCATAATAAATACCTCGGGCGTGGCGCTCATGTCTGAATACATTTAGAGACCAATATGGGACGAATCGCAGTGGTCCGCCCACAGGAACAGAAGTGTCTCGGTAGGCCGGAACTGGCGCTTTTTTAGCGCTTTTTTATTTTCCCGTTCGGGTAATGAGAGCGACCTCGCCCATGGTCAACGCCCACGGATGGGGTCACGGGTATCTACAACCCTACATCTAAAGGTCTGTGAACTATAAAGCAGTTTCTCCCTCTGCCTCTGCCGTTGTGACACACACCCCCCGTACTCCCACAATAACTACAGTGTAGGATAAGTGGGAAGGAAAACCGGGCGGAAGAAGGGAAAGGGGAAAGGGGAAAGAACATCCAGCCAGGTCCACCGGATACAAGGTCCTTGGTAAACAAGACTCCTCCAGGGTCGTAACATCAACAGCCACATAGTCTCATCGAGGATATGTTCGCAATCCATACGCAGAAGCCATGCTGGTGAGTCAACCCAGCACGGCCTCTAGCATGTGTCCGGAAACCAGACTTCAAATGCCGCATCCATCAATATCAGCATTTCTTGGCACAAACCACAGTCATCGGGGTAGACTGGGTTGCAATTTGACATCCATGCTTTTGTTGTGACTTGTCATTTGCCAAGTTCTCCACTTGTTGTTCAAAGGAGCCGCCTTTCAGTGGCAAGACCACGGCCCGGGACGAGGCCCTTTTCAAGATCTTGCCGTCAGGACCCAGTCTGGGACTTGCAACAGATTGATTGCAGAAAGACCTGCGAGAAGGTGTGTATTATGTAATTAGTATCAGCCGTATTCCTCAATCCCCGCTGGGCTCGCATGTGTCAAAGCTCATGTCGTCAGCAAACGAGTCGAGTTTAGGTATACCGGCACCGTCAAGCCTTGGTAAACCAGTAATCGCGTAACGTGTCGTCATTTTACATTCTCTCATCAGCGCCAAAAGCGCTGTCATGTCATTACAGTTCCTCGTGCCCACCAGTGGTCGGCGCGCCACCTGGCGCTGGTGCAACCAGCGGGTCGGACGAGCTGGGTGGGAAGAGCTTGGACCACTCGAGGTTCTCGGTGATCTTGTCGAACCTTGCTCCCAAGAACCACGCCAGTGCAATCTGTAATGCGTCAGTGAGCTAGCCCGATAGCCAGCGGGGATGGGTATCAACGTACCATCAGGCCCCCAACGAATACCAGAACGATGAGGACAGCCAGGATGAGGTACAGGGCCTCAGTCTTGTCCACCGCTTCCTCTCGTTCCCGCTGGACCGTCTTGGCCTTATCCACGGCCGACAACTTGTTGACGTCTTGGGTGGGGAATATCCTTTCAATGAACTGCTCAATCTTGCCGCACTGGATACCGATGGCCAGGAAGTTGGGGTCTCTCGGGTCGGCTTTTTGATGTATCTTCCGGACATAGCGCCGGAAGACGTCGCTCACAACTCTGAGGTTTTGTGTCGACTCGATCATCAGTTGGCAAGCGTCACCCTTCGTGATCTTGACGTTTCTGTCAAAGATGTCAGGATTCATGAAAACGAGTTCCAAGGTCGCGATCGCCATTGACTGGGGGATGGCCACGAAGTTGAAAACGCTCTGCTCCCTGACCGCGGCCATGTAGTAAAGGCATTCGTCGGCATGTTTCAAGGCGTTCAGAACCATCTCCGACCCGCAGTACAGTGCCTTTTGCCGGTTTTCCGGCTTGAAAAGGTCTTCCATCTTGTCGACGTGCTTGCTCCATATCTCTTTCGGCCACCACTTCTTGCCCTCGTCATGGTCCTCGCGAACGTCGCGGATGATGTTGACCTTTTGCAGGAACTGGCCCATGGATTCGGTGAGCTCTGGCCGTTCATTGAGCGCGGGGTTGGCAAGATCGGATTGGACGAAAAGCCGGGTCAGACCCTCGCCGACCAGACCTGCGACGTAGTGGCAGTACAGCTCATAGTCCTTGACGGAAGTGACGCCGTCCTTGTTCAGCTCGCCATTCAGTGCAAAGTCTGCCATGCCGTTGCCCATCTTTTCAGTGATGCTCTTAATGATGTCGCGGTACTCCACCTTGGCCTTCTTGAGCTCGGCGACCACATCATCGAAGTGTACCAGTAGCTCGCGGTCCTTCTCGTTGGGCCCGTTGCCGGTGAAAGTCCAGCCGTCAATGAGCATGTTTCGGTGGAAGTCGCGCAACAGAGGCTCCTTTGTCTCAACGGCGAGAGTCATGTCGTCCTCGATGGTGTCGAGACCACGCAGTACAAGGTAGAAGAGGGTGATGGGCATCAGGAGCTCGGGATTGAGTTCTTGTATGACTGCGGAGAAGCTGCGGGAAGTCATGTTGAGGAACTTGAAGCATGACGCCTCTGTTGGGGTCTCCTTGCTGGGGTCGCGATGGTGCACGGGGTCGTGCCATACTTTCCTGTGACGGACAGTCAGCCTGGAAGGGAGAGGCAGGAAGCCAGGCGGGAAGCTGGCAGCGTTGGCTCGCTCACCATTGTATGATGCTGCGGAGTTGAATGGGGTGGAAAAGGAAGTAGAGAGCTTGTTTTGCGGCGCCCATGTTGAGGGGCGGTCAACGACGGCCAGAGAAGGCGAGGCAGGGGAGACGGAGAAGCAGGATGATTCTGTAGTCAATGGGCAGCGGGTAAGGTGGTTGAGCGGGCAGGACGAGGATTCCGAGGGAAGGGGGTCGGTCGGTGCTGCTTGGGGGAGGGGTTGGCGACGGCGATGGCGACGGCGGCTGTGGATGGAGAATGATGACGATGATGAGAGCTTTTGGGGTAGGGGCGTGGGAATGGTAGGTCACAACATGAAGTGAGAGGAGACTGGAGCAAACAGAGTCGTTGGTGACAGGCCACGGACACACGACAGATGACAGACAAGACACTACACACACACACACACAAGCACACAGAACGGCACGGGGGAGGACGGGGTAGCGCGTCCAAGATTTGATGAAGAAAATCTTGGCTAGGAGGTGAAGGAGCGGCACACTAATTTTCCAATGGAGCAGCAGAGCACAAGCAGCTGGTTAGTCAGTTCCAATGTGGGGCGTCCACTGTCCCGCGCCCAGCAGTTGGTCCGTTCACCTGCCTACCTTCAGACAGGTCAGGTACTTGGGCACATTACATGCGCCTAGGTAGAGGACAACAGACCGATAGACCTTGACATATCACCACTACCGTTGCTATCAGCACTGCAATTGAGCGAGTGAATGATGACCTGCTTCGTCCGACTACGTACTACCCACTACCTAGGTAGGCACTACCTAATGTGCGTGCATCACGGTCTACTACCATGTGGGCATAGTAGGGGTATCTACCAAGGTGCCTTACTTGCGATACAGGTGCCGGCTGGTGTTGGTCGATTGGTCAATCATCGCTCAACGGCGTGCCTAGGTATTTATGTATTTACCTAGGTATGTTCTACGTAGGGCGCCACGAGCCAGACGGTTTGGGCAGGCTGGGTACCTGGATAATGGAAAATACACTCACACTCATCTTTCCCCGGCTGGATTCGGCCTGGTCAAAGAGGCCGTCCTAGACCCCTGAATCGAGCCCGTTCAGACGGGCATAGGCGGTCAAGGGCCTTTCTTCGAAGAAAGGGTCCAGCCCAATTGAGCCTGCCCGCTTGCCCCCCTGTCCCATGCCACAGACCATGGGCCATGCGCACATGGCTGCCCATGTGCCACGCAATGCCATCCACGCAATCAACCCACGACGACCCTGGTGAAAGCACTGTCATGTCGTGTCCTGTGGTGTTTTGTGTTATGCCCCATCTCCTTCTGGCCTCACCCGCCTCGCCCAGGCCCGTCGGGTTCGGTAGTACGGTGGGCTCTTTCGGGCTGTGTTGTGTGTGTGTGCGCGTGTGCCACAATATCTAGGTGTCTAGGTAGGTATGCAGGTGTCATATGCAGGTCGAAGAAGATCGCCCAACTTGCAGATGGATCTTGTCCATTGACACTGCGATGCCCAAGCACCTCGTCTCATTACCCTGAGACAACATCCCAAGACATGATGGCATGGCGTGCATGGCTTCATCACGCTGCACTCGACTGCTCCTTTTCTCATTGGGATTCTTGTTGAGCAGCAAAAGCAAACAGAGACTACCCAGGTGCTCTGTCTTCTGGGCAGCTCAGCACCGCAGAATACCCTGTGGACAGTCAATGCAATGCCACCCCAGATACAGAGACACCCGGATGCCACCACACTCTGCCACACGAGCATGGAGATTCGATCCCTGGCTTCCCGCAGCTTGTCCGTCCATCCTCCACCTGCAGCTACCTAGGTACGTTGCACGGCCCCTGCCCGTCCAAACCGCCCCTCCTTCCAGGGCCCTGCAGCTCCAATAGCGTGGGCGCGTCCCGGGGTTAGCCTGACTCTGACTCTGCTGACATCTGAATCTGAATCTAAATCTAGGGACGTCGAGACTCGTCAGTCGAGACCCTCCCTTGCTGAGCTTAGTTGGCCTACATGCCCCTTGATCCTATTTAACTTCATCGTCAGCCTGCTTGGCTGCTGGCTCTTGCCTCCCCCGTTTCTTCGTCTCCCTCCATCCCTCACACACCTTCACGCTGATTGAAATTCTTGTGGTGCCCTCCTCCCGCAAGTCCAGCCCGTCATCTCAACCAACACTCAAGCCGGCAATACCTACCCACATACCCACCCCACTTACACGGGTGGGCTTCCTCCACCGCACTATCTATACATAGTTCAAGGCACCACAGGCACCGAGGCGACTCAGAAACTGGAGATGGCTACCAACGGCACCAACGGGACAAACGGGTCCAAGGCCAACCGCTTCCTCATCTGGGGAGGCGAGGGCTGGGTTGCTGGCCACCTCAAGAACATCCTCGAGAAGCAGGGCAAGGATGTGCATACCACCGTCGTCCGCAACCAAAACCGCGAGGAGGTCCTGCAGGAGCTCGACCGGGTCAAGCCGACCCATGTGCTCAACGCCGCCGGCTGCACGGGTCGTCCCAACGTCGACTGGTGCGAGGACCATAAGGAGGAGACGATGCGATCCAACGTCATTGGCACCCTCAACCTGACCGACTGCTGTTACCTCAAGGGCATCCACTGCACCGTCTTCGCAACCGGCTGCATTTACCAGTACGACGAGAAGCACCCCTGGGACGGCCCCGGCTACACCGAAACCGACCCAGCCAACTTCGCCGGCAGCTTCTACTCGGAGACCAAAGCACACGTGGAAGAGGTGAGTTGAGCCGCAAACAACATCACCATGCACCCCCAGCACCCCCCGCCCCTTCCCTCACTCCCCCAGGCGCGAGCCAAGGGCGGTATGACGGGCCCGGCTCGCTGGCTGGCTTGCTGACTCGTGCGTGAAGGTCATGAAGTACTACACCAACTGCCTCATCCTGCGGTTGCGTATGCCGGTCTCTGACGACCTTCACCCTCGCAATTTCGTCACCAAGATCGCAAAGTACGACCGCGTCGTCGATATCCCCAACAGCAACACCATCTTGCACGACCTGCTACCCGCATCGATTCTTCTGGCCGAGCATGGCGACACGGGCATCTACAACTTCACCAACCCTGGCGCCATCTCGCACAACGAGGTTCTCACGCTATTCCGGGACATTGTCAGGCCGGGTTACACGTGGAAGAACTTCACCCTGGAGGAGCAGGCCAAGGTCATCAAGGCCGGCCGAAGCAACTGCAAGCTGGACCACACCAAGCTCATTAGCAAGCTAAAGGAGTACGGGTACGAGGTGCCTGAGATCCACGAGGCGTACAGGCAGTGTTTCGAGAGAATGAAGGCTGCAGGTGGCCAGTAAAGCGCGACGCACCATAGCCCTGGTCGAGACGAAGTGCCTGGCCCCGGGAAATTGTGAGAGGTGAGACGGGGTTGATAGATGTTCCTTCTCCACATGTTCCTGTGAAAGGAATCATCTGTAAAACGTTAGACTTGCAATGACACACGGTGTCTTCCTTCTACCGCTGCGAGCGACTGTCTCGGGTCCCAGGCGCTGCGCCTGAGTGAATGTTTGAGTTGGCGACGGATTGTCGTCAGCAATCCGGCTCCCTGTGATGCGTCACGGTGAGCTTCTACGTGCCAGTGACGGCATGTTTCGGGGCTGCGCAGGCAGGAAGAAACCTCTCGTTGTCTAATACAGGGCCCCGGGTACGGGGCCTCCCTGGCTGTACGTCTCCTCTGCAGTCTCTTACTGTATGAACTGGCAAGCATACCGGGAGGAGACTCATCCATGTAGACGGTGCAATGAAAACAATCTGGATCCAAGTCTCTCGTGCCCCTCGGTGGGCAGGCAGGAGTGCAATGTGCCTGACTCGCAGGAGAGCTAGGTACAAAACAGATATAGGTACTTTGGTACCGCAGCCCGCGTCCGGGAGGCCATGAACGCGTGGACGGCTGTTGCTGACCGTTATGTTTGGTAGGGTAATGTTCCCGCACGCATTCTTGCATCGTGGGAGAGGGTGGCTTCTGATGGAGACCAGGCCACGTAGGGAGGATCCTCGGAAGGTTCTCGCTTGGTCTTGGCAGCACCAGAGCCGTATCCTGATGCACGCTACAAAACCTAGGTGCTGGTTAAGTACGTGCCATGCGAGTTCGGGCAAGGGCCGGGCCTGGCAGTGTACTTGGTGGGTGGTCAAATACCTAGGTAGCTCAAGCTGTCTGGCTGTTCAGGCTGTCATCGCAGGCTGTGTCACGTCAGACCTCGCTCAGCCCTGCAGTGACTGGATCTTGGAGGCGTGGCGTGGGGCAGGCCGCAACCTTGCAAGTCTAGATCCGGCCCCTAAGGTAAATTCACACCCGCTCGCGTCGGGCGGGTGCCTCACTTCCTCTGCTGAAATCCCAGATTTCCCACCCAGCAGCCCAGACCCGACCAGACGGCCCCTTAGACACCTCACCTAGATACCCAGGCACTGTGCCGCCGCACCGGTCTCTGGCGTTTTCCTTTTGATCTTTTGCGCCCTGATTTGACTGCAGCTTTGAGCAACCTCGAGCACCATGGTTGTCGATACGTCATACTACGATGCGCTCGGCGTGAAGCCGACGGCCACGGACCTGGAGATCAAGAAGGCCTATCGCAAGATGGCCATGGTCCACCATCCAGGCATGTGCCAGCCACTGCCCGGGGCGCTTGTCGTTGTCGTCCTGTGCTTCCCTTTGACACCGCGCCTGCTAATCCTCGCTTTGCTCCGCAGACAAGAACCCCGACGACCCCTCCGCCCACGAGAAATTTCAAGCCATAGGCGAGGCGTACCAGGTCCTGTCCGACTCGGACCTGCGAAAGGCTTACGACAAGTTCGGAAAAGACCATGCCAAACCGCAGGAGGGTTTTGCCGACCCCGCCGAGTTCTTCACCAGCATCTTCGGCGGCGACGCATTCGTGGACTGGATCGGCGAGATCGGCCTGATGAAAGATCTGACCACCACCATGGACATCACGGGCATGACCGAAGAGGAGGAAGCGGCAGCGGCAGCGGCCGCCGCCGCCGATGACGACCCCGAATTCCCCGGGACCTCAGAGGCCACCAAGGAGAGCATCAAGACCTCAGCAGACGGCGATGGCATGGGCGAAAAGCATGCACCTCCACCGGCTGCCAAGGTGGAACAGGATGCCACCGCTGGGGAAAAGCCCGCGACAACGAGCGACAAACCCGCAGCGTCGCCCGGCCTGTCGACTCCCGGCACTGCTCCCTCCCGCACCTCATCTCCCGCGCCCGGCAGCGGCACCTCGACCCCGAATAAGTACAAGATCCCGATTCGGCCTGCGATCATGGACCGCCCCTCGGACGACACCACCGTGACCTCGGACGCCCAGGGCGACTCGTCGCTGCACAAGAAGGACAAGGACAAGAAGAAGGCCGGCCTGACCAAGGAGCAACGGGAGAAGCTGGCCGAGTACGAGAGAGAAAGGGCGCGCGTGCGCCAGGAGCGCGTGGACATGTTGGCCAAGAAGCTGCTGGACCGCATATCAGTGTGGACAGAGACAGACAAGGGTGCCGACGTGACAAGGGCATTCCAGGAGAAGATACGGCTGGAAGTGGAGAATCTCAAGATGGAATCGTTCGGCCTGGACATCCTACACGCCATCGGCCAGACGTACCTTGCCAAGGGCACAAACCTGCTCAAGTCGCAGAAGCTGTTCGGGATCGGCGGCTTCTTTGGGCGGATGAAGGACAAGGGGACCATCGTGAAGGAGACATGGAATACCATCTCGAGCGCTATTGACGCACAGCAGACCATGGAGGAGATGGCACGCATGGAGGAGAAGGGCGGCGAGGAGTGGAGCGACGAGAGGAAGATGGAGTACGAGAGACGGGTCACGGGCAAGATCCTGAATGCGGCGTGGCGGGGAAGCAAGTTTGAGATCCAGAGCGTGCTGCGCGAGGTTTGTGACGCCGTGTTGAACGACAAGAAGATCCCGTTGGCAAAGAGGCTGGAGCGAGCGCAGGCCATGGTCATCATTGGCGAGATATGCGCCAAGGTAAGTCTCCCTCGCCCCGCTCCTTGTCGGCCGGGTGCGAGCCATACTGACTGACAATCCCACACAGGCCCAGCGGTCGCCCGAAGAAGAAGGTGACTTCATGGCGTTTGAGCAGCTCGTGGCAGAGGCTACGATCAAGAAGGAGAAGGAGAAGGAAAGGGAAGAGCGCAAGAAGAAGCACAAACACCACGCGCACTCGGAAAGCCCCACCGGCGAGGCTCCGGCCACTGCATAGAGCGGGCTTCGCGATGGTCCCAGTAGGCTGGGGCTTCCACGGGCAGTTCTCTTCACTTTCCAGGGTGCCAGATTACCCGACCCTGAACATTACTTGCGCGAGGCGAGATGGGTGCCACCAGGCCAGTTTAATTACATGTGGCGGGCGGAAATGTACGGCGCGGTTTTAGAGTAAAGACAAGCAAGCCTATTTGTTTTATTCGAACAGTGGACAGACAAGTCCATGATGCAAAGCAAAAGCCAATGTGCACAAAACCACTTCTGTTAGATCAAATATAATATAGGTATATTCATGGCTTTCCTAGCTTGGGTCTCGATTGCCCTCCCACGTGGTTCCTTGGCGCGAAACCCTTCTTTCGGCCGTCTTCTACATGGTAACCGGCTGCCGGAGGGGAGGGGGGAAACGGGTCAGTTAGAGGGCGGATGAGATACAAGACAAAGAATAATCACCAATAATTAGAGGTTGTTATTCGAGGTTTACCCACACGAGGGTGTGCACGTGACAGCGTGGGATTGAACGTCCCCACTTTGGGTGAGCTGCTGAATCCGGGGAATCTGTCGCGGTTTGTGACGCGACACCCCGATGCTTGTGACGTCTCCCTTGGAAATCCAACTACAAAGATTGGGAACGAAACCAGGCAGCAGCAGACCGATGCTCGTCCTGCTCAACTCCCAACCCCTTCCCTCTGCCAGCCTGTCTGCGCAGCAAGATTGTTTTCTCCTTTTCTTTCTTTCTTTTGGGTCGACAGCTGACATGTTTTCTGAATGTTAATTGATTCTGGAGGATACGCAACGGCCCCATTCTTCTTCCCACGCCCACTACAACGAACCACCCCACCGCGGAGTGCCCTTGGCATCCTATCACCATGTGGATTCTTGAGAGCGATGGCGACGTTTTCCAAGGCTTGTAGACCATTCCGCAGCATGTCCGTCATGGCTAACCCTCTGCAGGTCGACGGCTTTGGCTTGTGCCAGGAAAGCGCTACCTGTTCGGCCGAACTTCTCAGGATGGCGAGGGTACTCATATGATTCATGCCTTGTTTCTTTGGGCAGCTTTCTGACATCTCTATCAGCTGGGAGCTTCGTAATCCAAGAAAAAACCATATCGAGAAAGCACCTGACCATCGAGGTTGCCCTGGTCGCCGAGGGCGATGGTGTATGTACCCGAGCCAACCCTGAGCTTGAACGTCATTCTGGCCCTGAATTCACATTCTTGTAGACCAACCTTCAGAAGCGATCGCTCGTCACCATCGAGGATCTCAAGACAAAGATAGGTACCTTGGTCAACGGGAAGCAGATCAAGGGGGAGCGATTCAACCTCGTCAAGGACGCAAACGAGATTAAACTCGGCCATTATCGAGAAACCTTCCGGTGAGCCACCTGCAACAACGATCGATTGAAACTGTCTGCCTGACGTAAGCTTCAAGCATAACATGGCACCCGGTCGTCCTCAGCTTTTCGTTTAGTAAAATGGAGCTGGAAACAGACCCGTGGGCTGTCATCCGCCAGAAAATCGAGCCCTTCGATGTCAAGTACATCGCGGAATATGACCATGTCAACACCACACACGTCGTCAGCAAGAGGCGCAACACGTCCAAGGTGCTACAGGCGCTCATTACTGGCAAGTATATCGTGGTTGAGGGATTCATGGAGGCCATCATCGAAGCAGCCACGCCGAGGGCTGGCGATGTGGACAGTGTCCACCTCAGTGCGTTGGAAATGGACTTCGATGCGAACTGGCCCGAGGCTATGCGATACCTGCCCCCAAAGGCCGATGCCCCCGGCGCTGACCGACCGGATGACTTCTTTGCGCCTGATGAGAGACGACAGACCATTTTCGACGGTTACACTTTCGTCTTCTACGAGAGAAAGCGCTTCGAAGAATTGCACCCTGCCATTACGAGTGGCAAAGGAAAGGCGCTCCTAAGTGAAGTGGTACCGGACCTCACAAGTACCGACGAGTTCGTACGCTACGTCAAAGGGATTGCTGGGGAGAAAGGCCTGGGAGAGTTCGAGGATGGCAGTGAAGGCAAGGGCGTTGTAGTAGTGCGCTATACGCCCCCGCCCGACCGTGAGAACGCGGAGTGGTATCTGAGCTTTTACAACCAGGTCGCGCTGCGGCTGGATCATCGTCCGGTCGAGCCGAGAGACTTCCTCCCTGCCATCCTCGACGTTGATCCAGGCCAACTGAGACGGCCGTTGGAATTCGATTCAACCGAGCCGGAGCAAGGTACGTATGCACTGTGCCTGCTAAACTCGCAGACGTCTGACCAGCCTTTTGTGTCAGTCGGGCAACTTCCAAATCAAGCCGCCAACCGCGAAAACAATAGCTTATCAATGGACGTTGACGAAGCCGGGAGGGGAGCCGCCATCGAGGACTCGCCGCCGCAACCACCCAAAGCGCGCAGGCGAGACCGCCGTGCTCCCAAAAGTAGGTTCAAGGGCTTCGACACCGGAATAGACGAAGATGAGGGGGAGCCCGATCCTGCGTCCCGACACAGCGCAGCTGCAGAAACATCCCAGGGAATGTTCATGACGCAGCCGGAAGAAGAATCCGCTGTCACAGCCCTGTCGCAGCGCAAGCGGCCGTTTCCAGAACCCGGTCGCGACATCATGGAAGACGTTGCACCCACGGCTGCAGCCATCAAGCGTCGACGGCTGGAGGCTGGCGAAGCAAACACCCCACCAAAGGACCAAACGCCCCCGCCGGAGCAAGACAAGGCCCGTGAGCCTCAGCCTCAACAACAGAGGGGCAGTGGCCGAGGCAAGGCAGCAGCCGGCGGTAGGAAAGGCAAGAAGACTGTCCGTCAAGACGAGGACATTCTCGATCTTGCTATCCAGTACCGGGAGGAGGAGGAAGCGAGAGTGCAGGCGGAGCGCGAACGCCTCGAGCGGGAGTTGCGGAACGGTGACATCGACTACGAAGCGATACGGCGGCTAACGCTCGTGGAACCCATGAACATTCGGCGGCCACAGGAAGACCGAACGCGGGAGCAGGACATCCAAGAGGGGCGTTGGGACCCACGATGGAACGGGCGGAAGAATTTCAAGAAGTTCCGCAAACAGGGCGAGACTGCTGGAAGACCGCAGCAGAGGGTGATAATGTCGCTCGAGCCAGCCCGAGTAAGATCGCACGGCATTGGTAACGACCACTGGCTTGAGGATGGAGGCGCACAAGGCCGCAGGAGCAAGGGGACGAGCCAGGCGGCGAACAGCCAGGACGAGGCTGCGCCTAGACCGGCAGTGGGGCGAGGCCAGCCGCCAACAAGCAGGGAAAGGGAGAGAGACAGCTATGCCATTGGGAGCGATGACAGCGGTAACAGTGAGGCTGGCGCTGGCAACGACAACAGTTCGCTGCCCGACGTCATGGAGATGGAGGCTGACCGTGAGCCTGCGAGGAGCAAGAAGGGCAAGGCAGCTACGAGACAGAGCCAGGCGGCAGCGCGGAACACGCGGGACGAAGCGCAAGCCCTGCCATCAAGGTCGCAGAAGAGGAGTGCTGTGGGCTTGCCCGCGGCGGAGAAGCCAGCCAAACGGCGCGCGGTACGCTCAGCGAGGGCAACGGCGGAGGAGAGCGATGAAGAGGACGATGAAAGCGATGATGGGCTGAACTTCAGATTTGGCAGGCGCAGGTGAGGACAGAGCATCTCGCCGCGTTGCATGAAGGTGGTACATGGCTGTTTTGAGGCCCGGGAGGACCCCCCGGGGGAGGGGGTGTTCTAGGTGCAACTGGTTAAACACCTTCTGCCTCTTGTTATCCATGAACTTGCTGTGGTTTTGGTCATGTTCCCCTCCGAGTTGGTTCTTTGGGTTGTTGTCTGGGGGGTATCTATGTATCTATTGCCGCCGTGTAGCGGTCTGTCTAGCTATGGCTGGCGCCTTTGCATTCTAACCGAGAACTGGCTGGTGACATGGGAGAACCACCGGTGCTACTCATAACCCCGGTGTGGAGGAGGAAGAAGAAGCAACTCTCTTGTGGATACGACGGCGGCGGTCAGGGCGGGCTAGTCCATCTCCTCCATTGCCTTTCCCACACGGTGCTCGACTTCATGCTCATCCACCAGCACGCCTATCAAGCAAGCACTCAGCATTGTCTCATAGTTGACCCAAGGGTGGACCTCGGCAAACATGCGGGTACCGTCACGACCTGCGCCGCGAAGCAGCTCCGCCTCGCCGCCGGGGTGGAAGCTGATGTAGGGGGATATGTTGTAGACCTTGCCGGAAAAGACGGACCAGGCGTCTTTGCCCTTGCGGCCGGTCATCTGGCGAAGCTGCGAGGGCGTGACACGGAGGTATGGGGTGGAGGGAGGCAGGCCTCGCAGGTCAGATGTCGGGGATTGGGCCAGGCGGGCCCAGTCCATCGGGGAGTGGCCTGGTGTCAGGTGCACCTGCCTGGAGGGCTTGGTGGGTATTGAGGAATGTGTGGGCGGCGGCGCGAGGGTAGAGGTTCCGGGGGCGCGGCTGGGAACTGGAAGGGAGCGGTTTGGCGAGGGCGCGGATGAGGGGCGGAGGGAAGAGCTGTTCCTTGCCGCCGGGGCAAGGGTCGGTATCCGGCGTGCTTGTGTCGCGGGCACCGGAGGAGGCGCCATGGAGGCAGGAGAGGGACCGACCGTCGATGAGAATACCGGGGCCCGCGGCGGGGGCGGGGGCGGGGGCATGAGGTCGGACGCAGTCGGTGGCTTGATTGCTGGCGGAGGAGGAGGAGAGGGTCCTGTTCCTGTGGTGGAGGAAGTGGTGGCAGGCTGCGAGGCTGAGGCCGATGGCAGAGGTTCGGACAGCGAGAAGCTGGGGACGGACTGGGCGGGTTCTGTTGTGCTTGTGCTGGCCTTGGGGGTAGCCTGACCGTCGTCGAGGACGTCGTCGTCAGAGTCAGCGCCAGCGTCAGCGTCAGCAGCATCGCGAAGGGGCGTGTCGCGTGTTGGTGGATTGTCGACTCTCGCTCTCAGATGGCGGAAGCTGGCGACAAGGTTTGGAAGCGGCAGCCATGCTGGGGGTCGGAGGCAGAAGAGAACGACAGAGGCGACTATCAGCGAGATGCCGATGAGAGCCATCGCGGTGTCTCTCTGTCTGTCTCTCTCCCTCTCTTTCTTTTCCTATGCGTGTATGTATTTGCTGCTGTTGGGTATGGCATAGACGAGGTGTCTAACAACCTTGGAAGTGTGGTTGTGAGTCGACACAAATAACTACACAGGTACCCTTCTAGTAGATTACGCGGGTATAGATTTGTTTGGTGGTCGATTGGGTATCGCGATCCGATGGAACCCCACTATGCACATCAAGGGTCCCTTGAGAAAGCAGAATGGCGGATAAGACAAGGCGGTATGGGTCAGGGGTTGCGGAAGCTGGGAGCTGGGAGCGTTTGAAGCCTCCTTTCTGAGAGTGTGAACACTGTGTGAAACACGACCACGTGTGCGCTGCAAGCACAGTGCGTACAGTAATAATGGCACCCGTAACAAACATTGACATTTGCCGCATGCGAGGAGCCACCCAAAGCGCTACCGGCATCAGCGCTTGTTTACTTGTTTACATATACAGTACATGGCATCTGCAATACCTTGACAATAGACCCCATGCAGCAAACGCATTCTACATAGTATGCTGGCATGAAGACACACCTGGGCTTATTGCTCAAGCAGCTCAATCCGCCCGTGGTTCCTGGGCGAGGGGACCCGGGGGTTGGAGGTCGGGAGCTGGGGCGACGGCAGGAACTTAGCCTGGCCTACACTTCTATTGTGGTGGGGCTGCATTTCGGCTCTGGACAGTCACGTCCACCACGTCCAAACATGCCGCATGGGAGTCCAATCACTCCAATTAGCATCTTCCCCACAACAAACAGCCCTCGACCCCATCGCCAATCTCAGGACCAGAACACCACCCGCGACCACTTCTGCAACAACAAGATCAACAACACCAATCCCTCTCTCGGCAGCATCCCATCACTCACCCTCACTCAAGCTCGTCACGCCCCACGCCACACTCGCACTCTGACAGCTCAGCCTCGCCTTGCTCCAATCCGGTGCGACGACAACGCCATCGCCGATACCGATACCGACACCCACACCCACACCCACACCCGCATCCACACCCACCTTGACTTCCGACTTCGACAGCCGGCATCGACTTCGACATCTGCATCCGCAATCACAGCCTGCGCCTGCACCCGCCTCGACCCGCATTTCCCTATCCTTCTCGGCACGGACTGCACTGGGAGTCCAGGCTGCCCCTAAACGCCCTTCACCGACCTCTGCCACCACCACCCTCCAGCTCCTCCTGAACTCGAGCCTCAGCCTCGTCCCCGACGCGGACTTCCTCCCCTTCCCGCCCGACAAGATGCTACCAACACGATGAGGAATTTACATACCTCCCGAACCTCCTCTTCCAAAGAGCCCACCTCTTCCTCCGGCAGGATGCCCTACGACCGCTCCTCCACCGCCGCGACCTCAGCCTCGGCCTCGGCCTCAACCACGTCCTCACGCCACCCTCCACCCCTCCACGCCCCTTCCCTCGCAAAACGCCTGCCCGTCACCCCGAAACTCGCCGGCAAACCCGCTGCCACCTCTACCGCCTCCGCCTCCAGCTCGGTCTCCGCCTCGCAGCGGCAGACCGTCACTCTTGCCACTCCTGTTCCTCGGAGGTCTGCCCGCCCCTCCTCCGTCGTCAGCCATGCCAGCCATGCCACGACTACCGCCCTTCAGAACAGCGCTACTCCAAGGTCTGGCTCCCGCCAGAGCCGCGTCACAAGTGCCAATGCGTCCCCGTCCCCGGCAGACGCCGCCGCCGCCGATCACTGGGAGACGCGGTCAGGCTTGGGCATCTCTGGCACTGCCCTCGACTCCGATACTGGCACTGGTGCTCTGCAGAGGAGCGAGACGGCTCCCACGCCGCGCGACTCAAAGTTCTTCTATGCCAGCGATGCCTCCAGGACCTCCCAAGCCGCTGCTCCTGCCCCCAGGCCAACGCTACCGCAAAAGGGCCCGACCTTCTTTTATGCCAATGGCAACAATCTGCCTCCCAAACCCAGTCCTCCCACCTCGGTCCCATCCGCGCCCTTCTCGCCGCCCCTCGCCTCGTCGACCCCAGACTCCTTGGCAAGCAAGTTCATGTACGCCAATGGTTCTCCCGACCTGCAGCCCAGCTTGATGAAGTCCGGGTCTGGCTCTGCCCACTCGTCCACCTCTAGGATATCCTCCAGCAAGCACGGTGCTGGGTCCCAGTCACCAGCCCCGTCGTCACAGAGGATGCCATCGCCGGCAAAGGCCGCAGGCTACCCGCCACCTCCACCTCAGCCCCAGCCCCAACCCCAGTCCCATTCCCAGCCCTCGGCCGGCCCTTCGATCGGCCCTTCGATAGCTGAGAGGCGCAGTATGCTCACGTCTGTACCTCAGCTAGGCCGCTCCAACTCCAACGATTTAAGGCGTGTCAGCGCGGAGGCCGCTCCTAGGAGGGTGCCTGGGCACTCACGCTCAGGAAGCCTGGTGACAGAAGCTCCACCGGCCCCACGCGCTGTGGCTTCGAGCACGCCCGCTGGCTCGCCCTTGCCATCGCCCTTGACCTTCTCAAACCCGGCCATTTCCATGGCATCCGTGCTCGAGGCCGCCGATGAGCTGGCCGGCAGCCAGGATGAAAGTGACTCCGTGGCATCTGGCCCGGCTAGCCCAAAGTCGGCCAGTGGCAACGACCCACTCAACGAGCTGGTTGCCAACGCGAGGAGGGAGCGGAAAGTGCAAGACCTGCAGATAACGAATGCGTCCCTGGAAGCCATCAACCGGACCCTAGAACGGCAGTTGCGGAAACAGACCAACGAGCTGCGGCGGTATAAGCGGCTGACAAGGGCCGGTCGGCTCTCGTCTGCCAACACCGCCGCCTCGTCCCGCATCCCCTCGACTTCCACCGCCAGCGAGGTCCCAGAAGGCCCCTTGAACAACCTCGGCCTGACAGACCTGAGCGAGGAGGACTCTGGTACGGAGCCCGACGACGAATCCATGGGCGAGTCCGAGTTGTCAGAGTCAGACTCTGCAGGATCTGCGCAGATGAGCCCTAGCACCATGGCGATGAGGGACGCCCAACAAAGGAAGCGCGACGAGAAGCGCCTCCAAGTTGACCTCTCGAAGCATCAACAGCTTCTTGTCGACAGCCAGAAGATGAACCAAAGCCTGAAAAGATGCCTCGGGTGGACCGAAGAGCTCATCAGGGAAGGCAAGAGGGCCCTAGACTATCAGGTTAGGGTCAGCGAGTTTGACGTCGACGGTCGTGCAGTGCCGGAGGAAAGTGACCAGCCGTATATATACGACGGGGCGCAGCTATGGGACCACCATTCCGAGCAGCGTCGTGCCAGCAGTGACAGCGAGTATGGCCAGTCAGACGGCGACCGGGATCCTGACGAGACCATGAAGCTGCGCATAGAACGATTGCGGCCAGCAGAACAGGAGACCAGTGCGAAGAGCGCCCAGGACAGAGATAGCGGCATAGTACTGTCAGGCGATGGAAGTTGACGGCGACTGGGAGAGGAGTAACGGGGTGAGATGGAGAATGTGTTTGTGCTTTTGCGCTTGTTATCTTCTTTCCCCATTCCTCGTCTTCATTGGTTATGCTGAACAGATGACACATCACCACTCATGGCCATCGCCTATTTCCTTACTTCTATGGGACAAATTGCTCGTTCGTCGCGTCTGCTATGTTTGATCCGGGGGTGGAGTTTTATACTTGGCGTTCTGAGATTCAGGAAGGGGCAAAATGGACCTGGGCCGGGTTCGGGCTTTCTGCCCCCTTTCGCTTTACACTACACCCTTATTGGGGTTCTCCTTTTTTGTGGTTGAATTTGCTCGATTGGTCACCTTGCCACCATTTTCTTTTGTCTATGTCCTGTACCATCACAGATACCCCAACGCATCACACGGATTTGGAGAGCAGAAGAGGATCAGTGGAGGTGAAAAGCCACTGCAGCTTTGTTGATACCCAACCCAGCACAATAAAGATGAACAAGATGGGGCTTACTGTGTCACACTGGATGGTAGATTTGATATAGGAAGGACAAGGGAGATGGGGAGTACTAAGGAGAGTGGATCCAACCAAGAGTCCGGGGATGGGACACCCCAGCGCCTGGGCTGTGTACAAATATGCTCACTAGTCCTGCATCAACAGGATATCACCCATTCTCAGAGTTCCTGTGTGCGACGGGAGAGTTGTGTGTCTTGCTGATTGCCTGCTATCGAAGCATGCCGTGTGCGACTTGGGGCATGAGTAGGGACCACACGGTGATAAGCTGTACTGGTCTTCATACATACGTTGGCGGATTGGCCATTCGCTCGCTCCCCCCCCCCCTCCCTCTCCCCCGTTCGTCTTTCCACCAAGGCCTTACTGTTGTCTTTCACCACCCATGAGCCTCCTTTCCCACCCTCATCCAGTCCGCTCTGCATCTTGCAATCTCTGGATTCTACATACGTGCTCTGATCAGCCTCTGGCCAGCGTGTGCTGATCTTGCACAACTGACATGTTCACAATTATACTGTCTCCTGAGGCCACCGAGGGCCCGTATTGTGAACTTGGTGCCTGATCTCAAGTGCCTGTCGCAGATATCATTGGTGGGTTCGCCCCACAAGCTCTCTGGGAGGGCCAGCCGGGTGCGTCACTGTATCTCGATGTTCAAGACTGCTGTGGGTCAGTTGGCGGTGATTTTGTCGAGGTCTGGAGTACGTCTGGCCAAATGCACCTTGCATTGACATGCCCTTTGGGCACAGGTACGCCAAAGGTCTGTTCTGCAGAGATACGAGGGAGATACAAGAGAAGGACCCGATGACACAGTTCCGAGAGGTGGGCGCCTGTGAGACTGGAGTGGTGAGCATGACCCCCTAGGTATTTGGAATCTGTCCCATCTTGCATGTGCTGTGCTGGATTTGGTCTCTGTGCTTGTGGACTTGGCCCTGCGTCCTGAGCTGCGGGAGACGCTCTAGCTTTGGCATTGTGCTCTCTGCTCGAACAGGAGACCAGTGGACTCCAACTCAAGGGCTCTTGTTGCAGTTTGGCCAGCGGATAAAACCTTCCTCCGGGCTCTCCGTGTCACGAACAGCGACGGCGTTGTAAACCTCAGCACACTGCTCCATGGCCATTATGGGAGCCGCAGCAGCCTTAGAACCACATCCATGTCGTGGTCCATGACAGCACTGAGAGCCGCGACGGCGAAGTCTTCTTGGCTCAGGTTTCCATCCACCAGGTCGAATTATGTGTACCTTGTATGGCGAACACCGATACTCTAACACCAAGTGGAGCGTACTTGTTCTTTCTCAGCGGGCTGAGGGCGGCAGGAGTCAACTGCTGGAGCAGATGTGGCTAGATGGGTTCGCCGTTTGGCGGTGGATCACCCTGGGTATCGACAACAGCAATACATGCGCGGTATATGCTTCGGCAACGATAAATGTAAAGGTCCAGCAACAGCTCCAGGGAGGCCCTGGGGACAAAAGACAAAGGCCTGGCTATACCCTACATGTGTTCTCGTTCTGGCCGAGTTTTCGAATGAGGAAGGTTCCTCTCACCGGGACAGGAGCCAGCACCAGCTGAGGCTGGGAAGAGGAAGGATGAGCTTCTCACATGTGTCTGGTCTACACTGCTGACCCGGCGCTTCTGGACTTGGTCTATATCACTTTACACACCTCCTGGTCTCCCTCAAAACCCCACCAGCGTCCATACGCCAGGTCAGATACCCGCGTTGCACCGTGTCCTTCGCGCCCGGCCGCTTCAATACCCGCAGGCTATTCACTCAATGCCTCGTCGTACCTCCGTACCTCCGTGCCACGCCCGACGTCGGGCCCGAGTGTTGCAGTGGCGTCTGGTGCTCAGAGGCGACGTATGCGCCCCGACCAGGCCTGGCTCGAAGTCCAGATTCATCCCCAATCCACCAGGACACCGTATCCCGCCCTGTGCGCCCCCCCCCCCGTCCCGTCCTGTCAGGGGCAACCCCGACGGCGAGAAACGGTAAACAATTTGGCTGCGCTACCCACCCAGGTAGGCATGTGGTGGAGCGTCCCCCACCCCAGATCCTGCTGGTTGTAACAATGGCCTCTCGCCATGCTCCGAGAAGCCGTCATACAATGGCCATGACGCCCAGGCAGGCAGTTGAGCAAGGCTGGACGGTGTTTGCGGCCGAGTCAAATGTTGAGCGTGGCAATAGATCTGCTTGCCGTCCGAAGATCGTGGGCAGGGACAATCACAGAGCACGCTTGGGTATTGATGTTGTGCCGAGACAGATTTGTGCGGTGGTGGGGATATATACAGACCACAAATTTTGCCACCAAGCCCGTTTAGCTCATCGGTAGAGCGCATCACTAGTACCACGTATAGCGATGATGAGGTGACTGGTTCGATTCCAGTAATGGGCATCGCTTTTGACGGAATGATAGTGGATATAAGATACAATCTTTTTGGCCCATATTCATTGCAACACTGCAACACTGCTTTGTCCACATGTATACGACGGACAACCTGAATTCGGTGATTGTTAGACAGAATGTCACGCTCGTGCTTGCGTTTTGTCACAATGAGGCTTTTGATATCAGAGCTAGCTAGTAGAGTGGTATTTCATGATGGTGGATTCGCAATTCACGTATTGCACTATCCGCAAGACCGAACTAAGTAACGTTCTCTCGGTGTCACATTGAGTTGAGGCTTCCCTTTAGACAACCTGTCTGACCTTGCCTGTCTCTACCTCATACACCCAGCCTGTAATGGCCACGTCCTTGGGGACAGCTGACTGTCTCCTGAGGAACCCGATGTCCTCGTTGACGGCATCATCCAGACTTGTGAAGGGTAAAAAGTCCAGCGTTGATATCTCGGCGGCGGCAGTGGCGCCGAGCCTCTCGGCAACAAGACCATGCGCATCCTCATTACCAAATGTCAACATGCCGCATCCAGTGTGCTTGACCAGGATGATTTCCCGGGTGCCGAGCAACTGCTGTGAGATGATGATGCTCCGCAGCGCCTCCTTCCCACTGCCGCCGGCGTTACGAACAACGTGGGCGTCGCCTAGGGAGATGCCAAAGGCGGAGACGGGGTCGATGCGAGCGTCCATGCAGGTCACTGTGGGAGCTGTCAGCTACATGCCCAGCGGGTGAGTGTGGGTGCATGGGCTCAGGCTTGCCGACTAGATATTTCTTGGCCGGTGGCAAGGCGAGATGGCCCTGCGTGAACGTGTCGGCATAGGCTGCATTCTGCTCCTTGAGGTTCTGGACATTGGGGGTAGCCATTGCGATGGCTGGCCGTCAGGTTCGCAGTGGACTGGGGACAGGACAGTTGGGGGGGGGGGGGTTGTGTTTGTCGAGTGTCGGAGGCCGCGACGACATGCTGTCGACTTCCCGGATACCTGGGCTGCCTTATTTTACGTGACTGACTTCAGATATACTGCTGCCGGAGCTGAAACCAAGTGGAGCGGCGATCGCTGGCAAGGATGACACCACTGCAGCCACAATTGTCGTGCCCTGGGCCCAATCTGGGGTCGCGTCACCTGCCGGCTGCCCTCTCGGTGGGAGAGCCATTAGCGGCTTGGGTGAGACTGGACTCGCATTCTGTGGTGGAAGACTACCTAGCAGTGCCCGACCTCTCCGCCCCAAGGTGAGGTGAGGCGCACCCGGCAAAACGCTTGCGACGGCCTGGGTGACCTGCCATCAGCGAGCGGGTGTGCGACCTAGACCACCCGCTCACCTCTTCTGGGCAAGACCCCAAGCTCTTCAGAGAAAGATGCGGTCGCCGCTCGCACAACATAGGGATGGGCGTGCCTTCTCTTTGCCATGACCGCAATGTGAGCGCCAGTGCAAGAGTACCCGTTCCCGACCAGACAAAAGCATCACTGATGCATCTGCGCGGCCATCGAAGCACAGACTCGCCCCAAGCCCGACCTCGGCGCCGAGTAACGCTTCAGCCGACCATGACAAAGAGAGCGAACCAAGTAGCGTGTGCAGAGCGTCTGTAGCACCAGTGCCGGCCGTTCATGACGCGCAGCCCCTCCCACTGCAACCGATATCATCGTAGAATGAAGAGAGAGAAAAGACCTAGATGCGCAATTTACCGGTGCAGTGCACCATGGGACTAGAGCCGGGCTGCACGGCCGGCATGGCGAGTTGCCGTTCACGTCGCGTCGTGGAGTGCGTGGTCCCGTCTCACCAGCGTGGCTGGCCGGGGCGAGGAAGATTGTCGGGGGATACCTAGCTGTCTGTATGCCTATCCAAAGCCTGTCAAGACACATCGAAGAGCAAAGTCAGAGAAGAAACCACAAGAGCAAGATGCCGAGATATTGTCCAGGCAGGCTGGGAACCCGCGTTTGCCAGTGAGACGCAGGCTGTCCCAACCTCACCCAGTATGGACTGCCGGATGGGCGCCTTATAGGTTGAGCATCCCTGAGCTCGATGGGTTAGGCCAAACAGCGGGAGCTGAGACCTGTATGGGGTGGTTGAATGAGGTCGCCGGGGTAAGCCACCACAAAATCAACGACATGGTGCAGTTTCATTGGGCTCCGTAATGAGGGTAGACTTGGAGCATAGTGCGGTTGGGAATAAAGTGATATGCGGCTGACAGGCTGACACTACGGGCAGCACGAAAACACGGCAGCATGGCCGTGGCAGCCGCGTAATTCCAGTCACAGCCCGGAGTCGTGCCGCCGCCGGGCTCTTTTAGCCGCCAGGGCGTGGGTAATGAATGATTGACGGCCGCAGGTGTTGGATCCGGGGGGATGCGACTTGAAGCTAGGGCGCCAAACGTAGATCCAGGCTGAAGCCGCAGGCGGGGCAAGGATGAGGACGATCGCATTTATAAGACGAGATTGCAGCGTAGTAGCGCAGCAGGTGTGCAGGCTGGCGTAGGCCAAGCAGGTGCCGTTGTGGTGTGCCCTTGATGCATGATGGTCTGGAAGGGGAGGTGTAGCAGAACAAGCTTCATCAGGGAGACAGCCACATGGGCGGAGCAAGGAAGGGCCCAGCAGGTGGAGCTGGCAGATGAACAAGAGAAGCAATCCAGTCAAGCCGTCCGTCGTCGTTGATGGCTGTGTGTGTGTGTGTGTGTGTGTGTGTGAGATATATAGAATTAGAGCAGCGGGGAGCAGCACGGCCTGCCCTGCCTGCTTCGAGCCTCGTTACGCAATTGTTCGGGCGGGTGGTATGAGTGAGAGTAATAAGGATGGGGACTCGGCAAGACAGTCATCATTAGTCTCGTTCTCTTTCTCTTCCCTCCAACCCCTGCCTTTCTAGAAAAGAAAGAAGGAAGGAGAGAGAGAAAAAAGGGGGACACCTCTTCCCTGTCGCCCCCCCAGCTCCGCTCTACCGTGGCTTCGGAAACGAGGAACACAGGTACGCTGGCTGGGATGCTGCTGGAAGAGGCGGCGGATTTATTGCGCCGGAAGGCATGGGGTTGGTCAATGGTGCAGGTGACATTGTCGCGCGTACGCGAGTGGCAGGGTACCATGTGTGGTACGACTTATCGAGATGGAAGATGGACTAGAGCGAAAAGGACAGCAGCAAATGGCGTGTCAGACCGTTCGTCCGGGACGCGAGAGCTAGGGCGGCCTGATGGCCGTACCCCAGATTCCCCGGTTCCCCCTCTCGCCTCCTCTCCTGGCACAGCCTGGGCGTGCTTGGGATGGGTCGATGCTGGTGGTAGATGGCAGACCTAGACGGCCCTGGCACTTGTACAACAGCTGTACCTTCTTGCGTACCTGCACCTGCCGAAAGGCAGTTTACCCCAACACGAGAGCTGCCCACTTGCGACCGCATTCACCCTGGCCGGCCAGTCTCCAGCTCGGGTCGGCGAGCTTGATCAGCCCGGCGGCCCTCTTTGCACACACAAACACACACACACACACACATACATCGACTCACACATCAGCAGATGCACATGCCCGGCTTGGCGGGTCGAGTGCGGATCGGGGGCGGATGCCGACGCGGACGCACCAGGCAGGAAGAAGCATTGAGGCTTGAAGCTTGACGGCGGCTGGCGCAGAGATACCGTCTTGGTATGTGTCGGGAGCAGCGCCAGGTGGCAGATTGAGCAAAGTCAATTGAAACGCGATGCCACCCAAGCTGCCGAGCCAGCCCAGCCCGTCAGCACCGCGGCCCTTCAAGCTGGCACGATGGATGCAGCTCCAGGCCCAAGGTGCATGTGTGCAGGGTCCAGGGTACATGCGGTACATGGCAGGTACATGGTCTTCTCCACCCCCAAACTTTTGTCCTGCCTTATTACCGTTCTTCCTCCCATCTGTCTGTCAGACCGTCGCTTCCCCCAGACCGAGGGGCCCACTTAATACCATCATACACCTGGCAGTGAGCTGTGTTGGACATGCTGTAGTCTAGTAGATGCCTACCTAGGTAGGTACAGTGCCTATTGCAGTATGTCTTGTGTCGTCGTTGGCACCAGCACCAGCACCAGCACCAGCACCAACAGCGATCAATTATCAATCAATCATCATCATCATCATCACTGTCATCATTGGCACCCACTCCTTCCCGTCCCCCGTCCCCGTCCCCCGTCCTCTCACCCCCTTCCCCAGCCTGGTCCCCTTCACTACCACCTCTCCACCCCGTCATCCATGCTCGATAGCCCCTGCTGTTAATTGTTCCCGGGCTAGCCCTCATCTGGTCTGCCTCGCTAGCCTCCATCCAGCATCCGTCGCGCAGTCTCTGTCCGCCCATCCGACCAGCCCCAGTTCTATGCAGCTAATAACCACACATTTGGCAGAGGGCAGGACAGGACAGTATTTCCCCGGACGGACCACTGCGCTCGCTCTAGCAACGGGGACCAAAAATCGATCGTCGCCTGGGGTTAAGACTCCACCTATATCAGCTCCTGCCCTCCCCATCTCCCCACGCCGGCACCTCTCACCTCTCTTTTCTACTTCTCCTGCCCCAGCAGTCAGCCAGCTCCCAGCATCCAATCTCTGTCGCGCCGCCGCCCACTGCTCTGCTCTGCTCTGCTCTGCTCTGCTCTGCTCTGCTTCCTTTACCAACTTGAAGCCAAAGCTCGGAATCACTTTTCTCGAAAGAGGCAAACTGGTGGCCAAAAATGACGGACGCAAACGTCGAGAAGGACATTCCCCATACCACCGGCGCAGAGGCCAACGGCGCCAACCACAATGCCCAGCCTACCCAGCGGTACAACAACTACGGGAACCCCCTCGCACACGCCCACAGCGGAAACGATGCTCGCCTCCCTGCCTTTGGTGGAGAGTTCCAGCCCGGCCTGTACAAGGCCATTGAGAACCGCAAGATCGCCAACCCGGCCCCTCTCGGCCTGAGCGCCTTCGCCTTGACCACCTTCGTCCTCTCTGCCATCAACCTCCAGACCCGTGGTGTCACCGCCCCTAACATTGTCGTCACCCTGGCCTTCGGCTATGGCGGGCTCGTACAGCTGCTGGCCGGCATGTGGTGAGTCCCAATATGCACCGGCGGTTGCCCCCCCTCCCCCCCCGCGGCAGCACCTTTTCGCTGACCTCTCGTGCGCCTGCTCCGTAGGGAAATGGCTATAGGAAACACATTTGGTGCCACCGCCCTCTCGTCTTATGGTGGCTTCTGGATCTCGTACGCTCTCATCCTCACACCCTCCCTCGAGGTTACGGCAGCCTACACGGGCAACACCGAGAGCAGTGCACTTGGCTTCTTCCTGGTCGGCTGGTTCATCTTCACCACCATCCTGCTGCTTTGTACCCTGCGCTCCACGATCATGTTCTTCAGTCTATTCTTCACCCTGGATCTCGCCTTCCTGTTCCTCTTTTGCTCCGAGTTCGCGAAGAACAACGGCGCCGCCACTACCAGCATTGGGCTTCAAAAGGCCGGCGGCGTCTTTGGCATGCTGGCTGCGTTTTTGGCCTGGTACAACGCATTTGCTGGTATCGCAGACTCCAGGTAAGCACTCAGCTCCCCCGAGGCTTTCCACCTCGTTCTCATGTGAAACCCCCAAAAAACAACCCGTGGCTGACACTGCGCGAATCCGCGTAGCAACTCATTCTTCCTCATCCCCGTTTTCCACTTTCCGTGGAGCGAGAAGGGCCGCGAGAATCGCCTGGCGAAGCAGGCCTCGCACACCGTTTAAGAGTCGCAGTGCCCGCGCTGCCGATTGCGTATTCGCGTCTCCGATTGCCTTGGTCCTGGTTGTTTTCGGAGCACATACCCGTCACTTCATGACACGTTCTACTCCCTTATTAATAATGAATCCATGCCGGCCGTCGGCGGGATTGCGTCGAGGTTACTTCTACTTTATGTCGAGCAGATTCAGGTGACGCCAGAGTCATCACACGGTTGTTTTGAGAGGGCTTGTTTTGGGGACGCGCCAGCGGGACAGACCGCCGTGTATCTATATCAACGAGAATATTTTTTTGACGGGCTGTGGCGAAGAAGATGGTGATGCTGGTCTCACGTCTCCAGGTCTTGGGTGGGCGGGTGCTGCCACACCCAACGAGGATCAAGTACTTATCTACAACCCTACACCTCCTCCAATGAACAGCCCTTTTAGGCATTTGGCATGAGCTCCTTTGAAAGCTTAGCAAGATCTGTAAATTTGTACAGTCGCTGCGTATTGAATGGCAGTCCAGAGCAGGTCTGCAGTTCGGATGGCCGGCCTCACAAAGGCGACGGCTATTCGTGCTGGGTGCCGTCCTACTCTCGCGGCTTCCTATCACTCCCTAGCGCCCACAAACTGCGATTTATGCCAACCATGGGAAGACTTTGCGCCACATTGAAATCCAATCAATGGCGGCCGCTCGGCTTGAGGAAACTATCGGGTTGCTTCTGGTCCTCCCCAGAGTCCCACAGGCCAGATTTGTCCACCGTTGTGCGCTGGGGACGGCAGTAGACTGTGTACTATGTGAACCGCCGTCTTTGGCGAGCTACCCTTGTGCAACATGATGATTGCCAGTCTCGCTTGGTCGATATTTGCTGCCCGTGCAGGCCCGCCACCATCAGCCTCGCTCGGCCGCTCTCTCCTGTCACACACGGTGGCTTTCATGCACGGGGCGAACCTCTACTATGCGTCTCCTCGGATATGGCGCCGTGGCAAGACATCAGGCAACAAGCATGTGCCGCAGGCTAGGGCTTGGCAGTGGCTTTCCGGTTCATGAGAAACTCGTCCGTCGGCAGTGGAGAAGCTGTCGTGGCAGGGCTAAACCCCTTGGCGCCATCGTTTTCACCGGAAGGCATCATTAGTAAATGGCTTCATCTATTTCATGGTTTCCTTATTAACAAGAAAGGTGTAGTCTGCATCTCTAGGCCATTAGCAGCTCCGGGCCCTGTTGCAGCTAACAAGTGATGATAGCAACAAGAAGCGGCCCCCCCCCCTCTAAAGCGATGTCTAACCCTGGATATATGAATGGATCTTCCAAGAAAAGTGTCAAAGGTCCTGCTTGCGCATGAGTAAATCTTCCGTGCCTGGCCTAGCCCTCGGGTAGTAGTGTTTCTTTGTCTTCAAGTTCTGCAATCGATACCCGCCACGAATGCCGCGGCTAATTCGAGGCAGTGCCCCAGGTTCATAGTTCTCTCACGACCGACGAGCCCTGCCTCGCGGACCCCAGCGCTTGTTCTTTGACCTCAACGTCAAAGGGGCCGCAGAAGTAACGGGCTCGTTTCCCTCACGCGCTGCGCCCGGCTCTTTCGGAGCCACAGTGCGTGGGTTGGCCGCTGTGAAATTGCCTGATACAATATGACCTAGTACGAAGGAAAAGTCTGATGATTTGGGGTGGTGATCTTTGCTGGTCGCCGTGGCAGAGGTCAGATTGCTGGCTGCGCTTGATGATCCCGTGTTGAGGGTGGATGGAATTCTTTTCATGACTCTGCTCGCATTCGCCGGCCGAGAAGTCGCAAGTCCACGAGAACGAAATGCAGACGACTGCATATCTTCAAGACCTGCCACGCCGAGGACTTTGGGGCTGGACATCAAGCTGGCATGGATGGTTATGTTGATAGAAGGTGGCAAGCCTCTTTCTCCGCCAGGAACGTAGTGTCCAACGACATCACGGGGCGAGGTCGGGTTTGGTTGCTGATGAGCGGTTCCGTCTGAGCTCCAAACACTCAGTGCCCATGGCCCACCGCACACAGTGGAATTGGTGAGGTCGCCCGTGCAAGTGACGTTGCAGTGGTCAGGAGAGAGTAATGCAGAGCCAAGCAGCACATTGCCGCAAAAGCACTGGGCGCCGTCTTCGGTTCCAGCTAGGGTGAGCCCTTGTTCCTCACAGAATCTGACGCACTCTTCGTTTGTCATTCCTCCTGGTACATCCAAAACCTCGGCCTTGCTCAACACTCTAGCGGAGTCGTCGGCGTAGCAACCGGCATATAGGTACCCGTTAGTCGCTGAGAGGGATGTGGGGGTCACAATAGATGAGGTCGACGCGCTTGCGACCAGAGTCGCCATCGGGGTGTCTTCAGGTAGCGGTACGCAGAACCATCCGCCCTCGCAATTGTAGCAAGGCCAACCGTAGCCACAGGGGGCCGGCCACGCAGGAGTCTGTACTGGAGGACAGAACCACCCGTCAAGACAGTCGTCACAGGTATACCCATGGTCTGGGCAGGGTCCTTCAGTATCGGTCCCAGGCACAGGGCCAGCGCCCGTAACGGGCGGCGAGGGCGCTGGCATGGGTCCTCCTAGGAGTCCGGAGGAGAAGGGGAGGGGACATTGAGTCACAGTACTGATTCGTACCGTCGTTGACGTGATCAAGGCCGTGATGGTCTGGACGTGGTAAATGGTAGTCTCGGCGACTTGGCTGGACAAGGCACTCGGTGACAGCGGCACTAGAACAGGTCAGCATCTGAGCTGGCTAGAGGTATGGCAAAGAGCTCACCTGTCGGTGGCGCAACTGGAGTCGGTGGAGTCGAAGGTGTGTCTGCGGCAGTTAGGGAAAGCTCTGATATTTGGCTGAATAGTGACGAGAGACCGGACAGCGCAGAGTTCGCAGCAGGGTCAACAACAGAGGCGCCGGTTGTCTCGGCAGTCGTTAATACCGATCCCAAAGATGACAGAATGGAAGCAAGTGGCTGTCTCGAAAGAGAAGAAGCGGGTGTGGGAGCAAGAGGCAGGGTCTCTCCTACAGTGATGGAAGCCGAGGCCGCTGCAGGTGTTGTTGCCAATGTCTTCGCTCCAGGATCTCCTGGGTCAGAGGTTACCGACCTGACCGAGCCGCATGGGACATTGAAGATGATGGCTGTTCCACTGACGACGTCGGACACTTGACATAGGAGCCCGCTGACGTCGTTCTGGAGACTTGACAACGCTCCTTGTACAGGGCCTTGAAGCACAGGCGGAAGAACGTCAACGACGTGGGCCCCCACCGCTGCAGCCAGGGATGTTACCTCGGGCACAGCGTTGACTATGGCTGAGGACAGCTCATTTTTCAAGCCACCGAGGATTCCTGTGAGATCCCCAACGACATCCGGGTCAGTGGCGAGGACGGACTCCACCTGGTTGACCGCAGAGAGGGCGGCAGCAGGAAGGCCGGTGGCGAGATTGGGAGCAGCATTGAGCAGAGAGCCAACCTGGTCGGCAACACCAGCAGCAACATCTGGGACACTGTCCAAAACCTCTGTCGTTGCATCGAGAGCATCCGCGATCTGTCCCCCAACGTTGTTCGTAAGTTGAATGCCGGCGGCCATTGCTGATGGCAGGCTATCCAGGACTGAGGAAACCCGACTCTGGAGATTATCGAGGGCCGCGCTGGGATGAGCCAGGATGGAGGCTGGGTCGGCAGCAATTGACGCAACAGGGGCGACAACATTTGCAGACAACTGGCCCAGGAGTCCACCATCAAGGCTGTCGTTGTCTTCTGATGACCCGAGGACATTGTCAAGAGCTGCCGCGACACCACCCAGTACATCAAATGCAGGCAGAAGCCCGGCGGAGGCTGTTGGAACCACCGACACGGGGGTGACCTGCGACAAGGCGCTCAGCAGTCCTCCCAAGGGTCCACCGTTCCCGCCGGGGCTGGTGGGAGCAGCAGTTGGCGCAGCAGCAAGGATGGACACAACCGAGTTGAAGAGGTCGCCAGACGCAACAGGTGGTGTGGGAAGACCTGGAACGGGGACTGTGACAGTACTTCCACCGAGCACAGACGTAACGATGGAGTTGAGGGGAGGCAGGGGGTTGCCCAGCCCAGGAATACCGAGCCTCTCGGGGCCATCACTGGTCGACGTATCGACTTTGGCAGGCTGGCCTTCTTCTTCGACGATGACGCTATCTTGGGGCGGCCCACCAGAGAAAGGGCCTTGTTCAGAGTCCCAAGTCCGCTTGACGACGGGTCCGACTAGTCCAGACTGCCCGGCCAGAGTTTGAGATGAGAAGACCTTAAGGCTTGAACCAAGGGAGATGATGCAGAGAACGGTCGCGTAAACAAAACCTGCTAGGGCCAGGGGCCGTGAGAAGAGAGCAGACGGCGGCATCTTGGGCAAGACGTTGCTCAATCCGGCCAAGATCATGAGGCGGCCGGCTTGGTGAGGATTGAGACGGGGGAATTCTGGGCAGCGACGACAGGATAGAAACAGACTGTCAAAACTGGTGGTTCCA
The DNA here is from genome assembly GCA_037177825.1 of Diaporthe sp. P3_1W. Classification (NCBI taxonomy): domain Eukaryota; kingdom Fungi; phylum Ascomycota; class Sordariomycetes; order Diaporthales; family Diaporthaceae; genus Diaporthe; species Diaporthe sp. P3_1W. The sequence continues at coordinate 9,101,579 of JBAFXB010000001.1, forward strand.
AAATCGAAGTCCAAAAAGGGGGTTGTTGATGCTGCTGCGCTTCCCGGTGGTTGACGACAGTGAAGAGCGAGGTGACGGACGGCGAGGTAGAGAAACGCAGGGGAGGGAACAGTCAGAGAAGAATGGGGACGCATCTTCTCGACGCTTGAGCCTGCCCGTGCGCCTGCTCCTGCCAATGCCGCTACCACTGGCTTTGCCTTCCCGAGATGCCATCGTAACTTCCATGCTTGGTCACAAGTGGACAACGAGGCAGGAACTACTTACCCCGAACGACTGCTCTGGGCAGTGACAAGGACCGGGGCAAGGAACCTTTCTAGGTTGCCGCCTGTGATATCGCAGGGAAGTCAAGCCCCCTACCTGCCTCCCTACTTCCTGCTACTAGGTAACCAGGTGGAAAGCAGGTAGGTAGGCGTATGTCATATATGCCCAGCAAGTGCTGCGTCCCACAGTGTGACCTCGAAATGCCTGAATCCACCGCGAGCTCATTAGTGTTCAGGGTGTCCAGGCACGATTTGGGTTGGGGGATGTCGTTTACAGGTAGGATCAATAAAAGCCTCTTTGGAAGCATTACCGGGCTCCCGCAGCTTTCTTGGCCTCATTCATTCAAGACCGTTTTTCTCCCTCGGCAACGTTGCTAGCGGGCAGAGTGTCGGCTTCAGCCACCGGTACAGGGGCACAGGGGCACACAGTGGCACAGGGGTCGGATTGCAGTGAAAAGTTATTCATGATTTTCGCCGAGCCAAAATCTTCCTTTTGCTAGTCTCGACTGGTTGTCGCAACAAGCCCGAGTCCACACGCAATCACCAGACGCCAATCCATGGACCATTCATCGCACCTAGTATCTCTTGTCCGACCGCAGGGTATCCGCAAACTCCTCCAGAGGGCTCCTGATGAGCTTAGTCTCCTTCCACAGGTTGGGCGTCAGGAATCCGTAGGTGTTGGAGATAGCGGCGAAGGTGGCCTTCAGGGTGTTCTCGAGCGTCTTGGTCGAGCCAGCGGACGATGTGTAGGCGTCCTCGATACCAGCGAGCTGGAGGAGACGCTTGACAGCTGGGGAGGCGACAAGAGAAGTACCGCGGGGCGCGGGGATAAGCTTCAGGTGAGTGTTAGCGGATGCACGACCAGGTGGGGAGAGGGCTTGACGTGGCATCACGAGGACGAGCAAGGACACCAGCCGGGTGCTGGTATGCCTAGGAATGGAGCTCTACTTACACGGACGGTGACGGAGCCGCACTTTCCAGACTCCTTGACGGGGATGGAGTGGGGTTGACCAAGGTTGGCACCCCAGTATCCTCGTCGCACGGGGATGACGCTCAGCTTGGCGATGATGATGGCGGCACGGATGGCGGTGGCGACCTCCTTGGAAGTCTTGATGCCGAGGCCAACGTGACCCTCGGAGTCACCGATGATGACAATGGCCTTGAATCGGGTACGCTGACCGGCACGGGTCTGCTTCTGGACGGGCTTGATCTGTAGGTGTGGGCAAAAGAGTTAGTTGGCCATCCGTCCGTTTGCGAGTCGCCGACGAGGTCACAACACCAGGGGCATGAGCTCTCCGCAGCAGACGGGCGGCCCCGGGGGGCCACTTCCGTAATTCATGAGGCAGGCAGGAAGGGGAAGTTGACGGAACGTACCTTCATGACCTCGTCCTTGAGCTTGGGCAGGAAGAAGTCGACGATCTGGTACTCCTTGATGGGCAGAGAGTGCAGGTAGATCTCCTCCATGCTCTTGATCTTGCCAGCCTTTACGAGACGGCCCAGCTTGGTGACGGGCTGCCACTCCTTCTCCTCGCTCTTGCCGCCGCGACGTCCACGGCCACGGCCGCGTCCACGTCCACGATCGCCGCGACCACGGTCGCCGAATCCACCACCACGGGCACCGCCTCGGTCAGCCATGGCTTGATGTAGGTGTTTTCTGGATTAGGGGGAGGATATGGCTGTCGGGAGCTTCGTTTCGGCGTCGAGGTCGAACCGGGGGTGCGTGTGAGGTTGAGGATGAGGGTGAGGTGGTTGAAATTGAGGACGCAAAGTCAAGACGGGCGGACACGGGCTGTGTGTGGTTCGGCCACTCTCGTGCAAGTTGCCAGGGTATGTATGGCTTTGCGCGTGTAACCAGAGGCTGGCATGGAAAAAATTGCAACGAACTTTTGCGTGGGCCCTAGGTGCACGGACCATGCAGCCGTCTGGCGGTCTGCGCCAGCTGGCAGCTCCGTGGCCCCGCACTGCCAAGCAGGTACCTACCTAGGTACGCCGCGTACCGAAGTACCGGCCTGTTAGTGCCTGGTGGTGCTCGGTGCGGGCAAATCCGAAGCCCGGAGGCGCGCGGATCTGCAAAGGCGGCCGGGAGCTGTGGCAGGGTTCCCCGCATCGGGGGCATCGGACGAGAATGTGGGGATGAACTGCCCGCCGTCTCGGGACTGTAACCACAGGCAGGTCAGTCTGCCACCCACCGCACAGGACCGCAATACCAATGTAGATAGATACCTACGGGAGTCTACACGCGGTCTGCCGGTGTGGCTGGGCTTGGGCTTGGGCTTGGGCTTGGGGGTTTCTTTCTCCTCCATGGGCTGCAACGTCATGGGGCAGACCACAATGCGACGCACAACGGGGGATCCGAGTGGTTTTGGGTTGGCCCGGACTGTGTGTGAACAATTAATTACCCAGGTACGTAGTAGACTACCAGGCTGCCCAGGCTCACCGTCTCCTCCTCACACCCTTGTCTTCCTACCTGCCGGTTGACGGAGGTGATGCGGTGATTGGCCGCGGCAGCATTGACCTCTCTCGAGTGTCTTGTTGCTCTGCCAGGTGCCCATATTTAAAGACCCTGTCTGCTCTCCTCAGCCTGCTGGGACCGGCGCAGCATCTCTTCCAAGGCCCAGCCCCTCTCCCCTCGTCTTACACCTTGCCGTCTCAGCGAGCAGACAGACACTGGCAACAAGCCCGTGATGCGTTTTCCCGTGCTACTGGCCGTCACGGTCTTGAACCTTGTCCAGGGCCAGTCCTTTGATCCCAACAAGGCTGGTCCTCAGAGCTGGGACCCGGCCTCAGTGGGCACCAATACCACTGTACTTTGAAGTCTCCATACTTTTGAGTCCTCTCTCCCTCTCCTGCTGCGGTCCCGCCGTCATAGCATCGAGGAGTGATCCGTAGTAATCCACTGACGCATTGCGCCTTGGTGTAGACAAACACAACATACAGCAATCCCATATTTACTGCGAATGTGGGGGACCCGTACAGTAGGCTGCCCCCCCCCCTTCCCCCACTCCAAAGATCGTCAGCCCATTACTGTATCTCTTGCTTCTCTCGGTTGAGCCGCCCACGGCTTGTGTGTGGGCAAGACCATGTGGCAGGGCGCAATCTATTGCATATTCCACCCCTCGCCACCTCGTACCGGTACTGAGATGGCTGACTCCGCATGTCTCAGTGACGAGGTACTCGGCCAACGGTGATGAATGGTACTTGTTCACGTATAGCACCAATGACAACATCACCCTCCGGCGCTCCAAAGCCCTGACAGATAACTGGGACAACCAAGAGACGCGGGTTGTCTTCACTCCGGACCCTCGCGGCCAGGACGCCGGCCAACCGTGGTCCACGGATCTTTGGGTCGGTTGTTTCTCTACTTGTCAACCAGCCAGACCTGCCCAGACGTTGCAGGGGAACTTGAGTCCTAGCCAGTAGTATGGGCCGTTGACAGAGTGCAGGCTCCTGAGATCCACAACATCTCCGGAAAGTGGTACATCATCTTTTCAGCCACCCCCGACTTCGACAACCCCCCGCCGCTGCAAGATGCCGCTTGCCCCATCAATTGCGTAAGTACTGCTTGCGAGAGGCGTCTGAGGTGTCGTATACTGACAGTACAGCCCGCCATCAACCACCGCATGTTCGTCCTCGAGAGCGATGGCCCGGACCCATGGACGGCGGGTTTCACGCTCAAGAGCGAGCTCAATACGTACGACCAGTTTGCCATCGACGGCACTTATTTCATCCACAACCAGCAGATCTACCACATCTATTCCTGCTGGCAGGAGCAGACCTCGGCATGGCCTGCAAATCTCTGCATCACACACATGAGTGACCCATGGACCGTGGACACAAACCTGACCGATAGGCGCATGATCTCCGTTCCGAATGAGCCCTGGGAACGTGTCCCCTACGGTAGACCAGACACCCGGCTTGCCACAAACGAAGGGCCGCAGCAGCTTATCAATCCCACCACGGGGCAGAACTTCGTCGTCTACTCCGCAGCCCGAGTAAATACACCGTTCTACTGCCTAGGTGAGCGGGTCCCGGCCCCTTGTGTCGTGTCAGGTGACTGGCCTGCCAGGCGTGACTGACCCGTCGCTCCCTGCCAGGTTTGCTCGAGCTTGTAGGTAATGATCCTATGCAATACCAGTCCTGGAGAAAGCACCGAGACGGCTGTGTCTTCCACCAGAACACACAAGCTTCTGTGTTTGGGACGGGCCACGCGAGCTTCACGACGAGTCCTGATGGTTCGGAGAATTATATCGTGGTATGTTGCTTAGAGTCTATCTGCCCGCCCTCTCATACTGTCCGGAGCAGGCCATCATGGTCGCTGGACCAGAATTCTCTCAGGGACTTTCGTCGGCCCTGCAATACTAGACCCACAGACTGGATGAGACAGTGGCATATGCTATTGATATTGCCTGCGGGCTGAAGATAATTGTGACTGATTTCAGTAACAGTACCATGCAATGACTACACCTGAGCCACCAGCTGTAAGCTATCTCATCTCTTTTACCCCTCCAATTGGCACGCACCATGACTGTGGTCTCGTTGACGATGGGACTGAGCTGCCTCCCATATCACTGAATATGCCGAGGCCTCGGTGGGGGTCGTGGCTCGGGGGATGTGTCGGGGCAGGAGTTGTCCCGTGCCAGATATTCTAGCCTGGGTAAGGACCACCCAAGGCTGGTCAGCAGCTGACGCCTGATTTGCAGGACATCTACCGCACCGTCAGGACGCAGAAGTTTTCCTGGAACGACGACGGGACACCAAACTTCCCATTGGCAGAAAATGGGCCGTTCCCTGTACCGTCCGGGCAAAACGGACAGGCGGCAGTGAACGAGCGATCCTTGACCGGGCGCCTAGGTGGACTCTGGCATGGGGAAGAGCTAGTCAACTAGCTAGTAGGGGGGATATTTCCACGAGAGTACATTGAAATGAGTGCTTTCCAGCCAGATTTCGTATGTACCGAAAACACGTGAACACTTTGGACGTAAGGCGCATTTGACTTCCACGACACTCTGCACGGAGAGAATATTCCTGCCTAAGCGAGCCTTCAGTCTGACTGACTATCTATTGGGGAAGAAAATGTCTCGGAGAGATCTCTTCGCCCGAAACTACCTGTCTGGCTGCCCCGCGCCCCTGGGTAGACGGTTCTATTGGAATGAACGGGACACTACGAGTCTATTGAGAAAGAGCGATCATGCTCGGATTCTCGCATACTGACTGACTCCCTCTGAGGAACACACCTAGATGCCGTGTGCCCCTAAACCAAACAGACCTGCTAAGGTAGCCAATGCCCTGCCTGGTCTCTACCCACAGAGTAGATAGAAGTCAGGCCAACCAGCCAGCTGGTACGGACAGTGGCCGTTGTCCAGCTGATTGGCACTCGCCTTGGTTATTCACCCGCCAAAAATACCCACTCCGATGGCCAGCAACCATTGTTGGTCAGCGGCAACGTGGTTTCGGCGTGAAAGGTGAAATGCCACACTGTTATCGAGGTGCTTCCAGGGCACCGGGTCCCGCCTCGCCTCAGCTTACGACGACCCCTGCAAGGCTGTCCCGGCCACGATCTCGAAGATGGCGCTGAAGCAACAAGTCGATTTGCTTCAGCACCGCCGAAAGATGAGGATGACAAGCACTCGATTCAGCCCCGCAGGAATGTTTTGAAAACCTTTGAGTCGGTGCAGTCGACCCATGGATAGCCTATCTCTTTGAGGAACTTCTCAAGTTCTCCTACCTCCTCGTCAGGGCAGAGAATGCCAGCCAAGATCTTGGCAATGTCACCCCCGGAGTTGCGGTACTGGAACAGGCTGATGTTGTGTTTAGGTCGCAGGGTGTTGAGGAACTTGTCGAGGGCTCCTGGTCTTTCTGGAAAGTTGAACATGTACAGACGCTCGTCGGGCACGTTGGAGATGCCACCCACCAAGTATCGAATATGGCTCTTGGCAAGCTCGTCCCCAGAGAGATCCGTGACGGAGAAGTGGCCATTCTCCTCGCTGCTGATGGAGTCGATGCGGTGCAAGAGGCCCTGCAGCTCCTGCGTCCGCTGAGATGCCGGTGCCGTCAGACTCAGGCCGAGCAATACGTTGGCGCCCGAAGACGCAGCGTAGCGGTAGCTGAACTCGGTGACGGCATGGGGAAGGATAGCGCTGATGAGCTTGGCGAAGGACCTTGGCTTCTCGGGGATGTGGCAGGCCAGTAACACCTCCTTGCCCGCGCCGACATCAGCTCGCTCGGCCACGAAGCGGAGGCGATCAAAGTTCATATTTGCACCACTGGTGACGGCGACGAGCGACCGGGCCGGGTCGCTGGAGGGGTGCGAGGCGACCCACTTCTTCAAGCCGGCCACAGCCAGAGCCCCCGCGGGCTCGACAATGGATCGCGTGTCCTCGAAGACGTCCTTGATGGCGGCGCACGTCTCGTCGGTGGAGACCAATACGACCTCATCAACGACCTCCTGGCAGATGCGGAAGGTCTCCTCCCCAACCTGCTTGACAGCGGCGCCGTCCGCGAACAGGCCGACCTGGTCGAGAACAAGGCGCTCCCCCTTGGCGAGGGACTTTGTCAAGGCGTCCGCATCGTGCGTCTCAACGCCAATGACCTTGACGTGAGGGGCGATGCGCTTCACGTAGACACCGACGCCAGCCAGGAGGCCGCCACCGCCGACGCAGCAGAAGATGGCCTCGAGCTTCTGGAGGTTTGTCTGGCGAAGCAGCTCCATGCCGATGGTGCCCTGGCCAGCGATGACATAGGGGTCGTCAAAAGGAGGGATGTTGATGAGGCCGTCTTGTTGTTCCCTCCGGGCACACTCCTCCTTTGCGGCGTCGAAGTCGGAGCCGTGCAGGACGACATGGCCACCCATGCGGGAGACGTTGAGGTGCTTGATGCTCGGTGTCCCCTCGGGCATGATGATGGTGGCGGGGATCTTGAGCTTGCGGGCCGAGTAGGCGACGCCCTGGGCGTGGTTCCCGGCGCTGCAGCAGATGACACCCCTCCAGCTCTGGCCGGGTTCGAGGTGAGCCATCTTGTTGTAGGCGCCTCGCAGCTTGAAGCTGAAGACAGGGTGCTCGTCCTCGCGCTTGAGCAGGACATTGCACTCGAGGCGGTTGCTGAGGTTGACGGCCGGGGAGAGCGAAGTCTCGCGGCAGGCCTCGTAGACCTTGGAGGTCAGGATGAGCCGCAGGTAGTCCGGGTGGCCGTTGGGAAGGATGAACTCGGGCGGCACGATCTTCCTGATGCGAGCGTTCCTGTCCTCTGGCGGCGGTGATGAAGCGCCCGGCGACGTGGGGTTGGCGCTGTACTCGGTCAAGGACAGACCCGTCATGCTGGGCGTCCTCGCCGTGTGGCCGTTACCGTTGCCGTTGCTGCTCTCGGCGTGGCCGTTAACGCCGTTGGCGCTTGCTTGCTCGACCGCCGGCATCCTTGAGGTGGTCTTGTTCGATTTCCAACAGGGTGTGCGGTGCACGAGCGATTGGACGAGCAAACGAGTGAGTGAGTGAGTGGGCGAGCGAGCGAGCGAGTGGCTGAGAGGTGCAATTAATTATGCTGGCCTGACACAGGTGGGTGGGTAGTCAGGCGGCGTCCGAGTGAGTCAAAACCAGTCGATGAGAACTTGCTGTACCTAGGTAGTGGTGGTGGTAGTGGTGGTTGAAAAGTCAGTGTGGGGCACAGTGCTAAGCTCTCACCATGCACCCCGAGCTGCCCTGTAAATCTCGTACGTCGACGCGTCTCCCTGTCTGCAGCCCTCTCCGTGGTACCTGGTCCGGGTACCAAGGTACATTGTCCAGGTTAGACCAAAAATCCATGGCATCATTACCTTGACCACTGCATCCTCAGCTCCCTCCCCCACCTCCTGCTTCGTCCACCACCACAACCGCTCTCACAGCACATGTTGAAGTAATTCCGTCAACCCAAGTCGCCTCTGGCCATATCCGACTGCCACCAGCTCCCGGCGCATTCCGCGGCACTGCATTGCATCATGACGAGTCCTGTATCCGGCCGGCCGCTGCCGTCGTCCTTCGACGAAAATGAGTGAGCTCCTCCAGTACCCAAATCTCTGCTCCGCCACACTGTAGTGTGCCCATTGCGTCTCACTTGCGACTCCTCGCCGCCTTTGGCTGACAGGTCCGGTTTCTTGCAGGGAATTCTACAATGAAAGCGGTCTTCAGAAGGTCTTGGGCCGCATGAAGCGCGAGCCTCTCGTGCCTCTCGGTATGCTCGCACCCACCTGCCTGCCATCCGTCCCTTCTGCCTTCTTCCCACCTTGATTCCCGTCGCCGGCGACCTGACAAGGCCTTCAATTCCATCTCTAGGATGCCTTCTCACCGTCGCTGCCTTCACCAACGCCTACCGTGCCATGCGCAAGGGCGACCACAATCAAGTCCAGCGCATGTTCCGGGCACGTGTCATAGCCCAAGGTTTCACTGTCGCCGCCATGGTCGCTGGCGGTCTGTACTTTGGCGCTGAGCGACACAAGGAACGCGAAAACTGGAAGATGCAAGAACAAGAAAAGGCCGACGAAAAGCGCCAGAAGTGGATTCGAGAGCTCGAGGCTCGTGACGATGAGGAGAAGGAGCTCAAGGCCATGATGAACAAAAGGCGGGAAAAGAAGAAGGCGGCCGGCGTGGAAGCCGCGCGTGACAACTTCCGCGCCGCCGAGGCCAACAAACTAGGCGAGGTAACGCCTGCACCGCATGAAGACGCCAACAACGACACATCGACCTGGGGGCTCGGGTGGCTCGGCCGGTCGAGAAATCCCGAGCCCAAGGGTGAGCCCATTGATGGTCAACCATTAGAAAAAAAGCCAGGTGCCAACGAACCAAGCAAGTAGTTAGACCTGATTCCACATCATAAAAGAAATATTACTAAAAGGGTTTAACCTCTTACTGCTAGTAAAGAAGTACACCTCCCAGCCAAAAGACCATAATAACCAATCTGCCTATTAATTATTCTAGCAATATATAAAAGCTATATTATTATAAACCCCTTTTAAGCCTTTTTATAAAGCTTTAAAAATATTATTAAAAATTAAATTATAATATTAAATAACTTTATTATTAAATTAAATTTTTATTAAAAACTTATATAAAAAATATATAAATTAATTATATATTTATATATATTTATATAAAGTTAAGGCTAATAATTAAAATAAGGCAATTAAGCTTATATAAGGCTTTATATAAGCTATTTTATTAATAAGCCCTTTTTATCTTATAATTATAACTTAAAAGGTTCCTTTAAAACCCTTTTTTTTTTCCTTTTTTTTTTTTAAATTAATATACTTTTTAAATTTATATAATTTAATATATATTTTAAGCTTTTATATTATAAGCTTAAATAATATTTTAATTTAAAAAATATAAAAACTTTATAATTTAAAAGAATTATATAAATATTAATTTAATAATTAATTAATAAATTTAATTATATTAATTAAATAATTTAAATTTTATAAAAATAATAATAATTATTATAATAATAATAAATACTTTAATTTAATTAATTATAAAAAGTTCTTTTAATAATACTTTATAAATAATAAAAAATATTATTTAATTTAATATAAATATATTATTAATTATTTAAATATTATAAATAAAATTTAATTTAAATAAGCTTTAATAAAAAATTAAAGCTTATAAATTTAAATTTATAAATAAAATAATTATAATTATATTAAAATAAAAAAATCTCTTTTTAAATATAAGAATAATTATATTTTTATAATTATATTTATTAAATTATAATTATTTTATTAATTATTTATAAATAGAATTCAGTATTTTATTACTTTTTTTTAATTATTTTATATTTTTAAAAGAACTTTTTTAATCTTTTTTCTTCTTTTTTTTTATAATCTTTATTTTAATATTTATAAAAAATTTAATATTTTTAAAATAAATTTTATAACTTTTAAATATAATTATAAATATATTAATTATTTTAAAATATAATTAAATTTAAATTATTATTTAAATTTATCTTTATTTTAAAAAGGATTTATTTATTATAAATTTAACTTTATTAACTTATTTTATTTATAATAACTTAAAATAATAAAGTATATTTATTTTATTAAATTAATAATAATTATATATATTAAATTTAATTATTTTATTAAATAATTATTTTTAAAAGGTTTTAATTAAATAATTATCTTTAAATAATCTTATATAAAAAAGTAAAGCTATAATTATTATATATTTAAAGTAAAGATAAATTTTATTTATATATTATATAAATATATTTAAAAAATAATAGCTTTATATTATTTATTTTAAATAATTTATATTTAAAGGCTTAAATTATATAATAAAGGTATTTAAATATAATATTTAATAATATTAAATTAAATTAAAATAGCTTTATTTATAATAAATTAATTTAATATTAAACTTAATAATATTAATATAAAAAAATTTAATTTAATATTAAAAGTTTTAATATAAATTAATAGCTTTTAATATAATATTAATTTATAAAAAATTAAATAATTATTATTTAAAATTATATATAATAAATTTAATTATAATTATTTATAATTTATATTATCTTTTATTTTATTAAAATAATTATTATTATTTTAATTTAATAAAAGAATTTAAAAAATATAAATAATTTTTAAAATAAAAAAATAAAAAAAATAAATCTTTTAAATTTTATAATATTATATTTTTTTATTAAGCTAAAATTTAAAATATTTTTTAATATTATATTATAAATAATAAAATTAATATATATATTAAGGTAAAGATAAAGTAATTAAATAAAGATATATTTTATAAAGATTTCTTTTTTTTATTTTAATAAATAATATTATATTTATTAAATATTAAGGATTATTTATTTATAAATATTTTAAAAAGTTTTATAATATTAATATAAAGCTTTTTTAAAAAAAATTATATTTTTATTATTTTTATTAATATATTATAAAATATTAATTATAAATTATATATAAATTATAAATATATAAATTATAATTTATTAACTTTAAAAAAATAAAGTAATATATTTTATAAAAAAATAAATAAAAACTTTTAATTAATAAATTAATTAATATTTTTATATATTTATTAATTATTATTAAAATAATTAATTAAAGTAAATTTTTATATTAAATTTTATTTAAAATATAATATTAAATATTATATTAAATAAATTATTTTTATTTAAAATTTATATTAATATTTAACTTTAAATACATTTTAATTAAAAATATAAAGTATTTTTTAATAATTATATATTAATATATAAAAAATAATAAGAAATATTTAAAGATATATTAATATTATTAAAGTAATTATTAATTAAATTAATATTTAAATAATAAATTAAATAAATTAATATTAAAGAATATTTAATTTTAATATAAGGGATTATATTTTTATATTTAAAATAAATAAATTATTAATTAATTAAATAATAAATTAAACTTTTTTTATATAAAATAATTATATAAAATTATAAATATTAATATTAATAAAGATTCTTATTATTTAAAAATATTTTTAAAATAAAAAAGAGTTATAATTTTTTATATAAATTAATTATATAAGATTTATATAATTTTCTTTTTAATTAAAAATAAATATAATTAAAAAATAAAATAATTAATATAAAATAAAAAAAAGGTTTATAAAATATATATTTTATATATAAATAATAAATATATAAATTTATATATTAAATATTTTAAAAAATTTAAAATTTAAATAATTAATAATATTTTATAAAAAACTTTTAATATATATTTTTTATATTTAAAATATATTATAATTATTATTTAAATTATATTAAATTATTAATATAATAAATTTAATAATTTATTATAATTATAATTAATAAAATAATTAAGCTTTATAATAATAATAATATAATATTTAATAAAAGTTAATATTTTTAATAAATAAATTATTAATATAAAATAAATAAAATTAAAATAATTAAATATAATAAAAATATAATAAGTTATTAAAAAAGTATTTATAAAAAAAGATAATTTATTATATTTAATATTTATAATAAATAAAATTAATAATTAAAAAATTTAATATAAAAATATATTATAAATTAAATTTATAAAAGCTTAATATAAAAATATAAATATTTATATTAATTAAAATAAATATTATATTATATATAAATTATTTATTATTATATAACTTATAATCTTTAAAATAAAAAATATTTTTAAATATTATATTCTTTAATTTAATTTTATTAATAGATATATTTTTAAATATAAAATTAATAATTAAAAAGTAATATTTAAAGGTTTTAAAAAGTATTAATTAAAGTAATTTATAATTTTAAAAAATATTAAAAAAAAAACTATTTATAATAAAAATAATAATAAAGTTATTATTAAAATTAACTTAATATTACCTTATATAATTTTAATAATAAGGTATTAATTATATATTAAGGCTAATAATTAATTTATATTTAATATAATATTTATTTTAATTAATATAAATATTTATATTTTAATATAATAATAAATTTTCTTAAGTTATTTTTATTATTAATTAAATAAAATATTTTTATAATAATTATTTTAAGATATAATTAAATAATAAATATAAGGTATAAATTATTATTATTTTAAAGATTTTTAATAAAGGTTATTAAAAGATATTATATATTTTATTTAATTAATATATAATTTATAAAGTATAATAATTATAATTAATTCTTAATTAATAAACTTAATAAATAAATTTATATTTAAGGAATATTTAAAATAATAATATTTTAAATAATATATAATAATAATAAATTAAAAGCTTTATAATTATTTAAAATAAATATTTAAATTAATTATTTAAGAATTATTTTAAGTTAATATTATTTATTAATAATAAATATAATTTATATAATTTATATTTTTAATTAAAGTAATAAAAATATTATTTTTAATAATTTATTTAAAATATTATTTATTTAAAATAATAAGAATATTAAATTATTTAAATTATTTTAAATAAAATATTATTTTAATTATTTTAATTATCTTTTTATTTTATTATATAATTTAACCTTATTATATAATAAATCCTTTTAAAGTTATTTTATTAACTTATAAAATTTATTTATATTTTTAAAGGATTAATAATATTCTTTTAATTTTATTTTTATTATATTTATAATATTATTTCCCTTCTTTATTACTTTTTTATTTTTAAAGAATTTTAATAAATCTTTATTTTTTTATTTCTTTTATATATTTATTTTATATATTTATTAATTAATAATTATATTATTATATATAAAGAAATTATAGTTTAAGAAATTAAATTAATATAATTAATTATTTATATTTATTAAATTATTAAATTTTAAAATTATATTTTATTCTTTTTATTTTATAAAAAAGTAATTTTATTAAATAATAAAGAATATTTTTTATTATTTAATTTATATTAAATAAAATAAAAAATATAATAATTTTAAGGTATTAATAAATATTTATAAATTTTAAATTTTTTAATTTTTTTATTTTTTTTTCTTAATTAATTTTTAATATCTTAAATTATTATAAAAAAAAAGAAATTATATTTTTAAAAGCTTAAGGCTTAAAAAGCTTTATATAAAGCTTATTATTAAATAAATAAAATAATAATTTATTTAAATTATTTATATTATTAAAAGAAAATTTTAATTTATTATAAAGTTAATTTAATAAATAAAGATTTAATTATTTTAAATATATTTAAAAAAGTTAATTATATTAAAGCTATTAATTAAATTATAATTAAAGAATTTAAAATTATTTTTAATATTTAATAAAATAATAATTTTAATATTATAAATTAAGATTTTATAATAAAATTTATTAATATAAACTTTTTTAATTATTAATTTAATAATATATTTAAAATACCTTTTAATAATTTATTAAATTTTAAATAAATTCTTATAAAGTATTTTTATTATTATAATTTTTTTATTTAATTAAATATTTTTTGAAAATATATTTAATAATTTAAAATATATTTTATTTTATATATTAATTTATAATTATTAAGCTTAATATTAATAATTAATATTATATTAATTAATATAAATTTTAATATAAAAATATAAAAAATTAAATAAATTTTTATTTCTTTTAATAATATAAATTTATAATTTATTTTTAATATTTATTTTTTAATTTTAAATAATTTAATATTTTTAAAATTAATTTTTTTATTAAATTTTTTAATTTTAATTTATTTTTAATAAAATAAATAAATTATATTTTATTTTAAAAAGAATTAATTTTTTTAATTTTTATTAATTTATTTATTTTATTATATATTTTTAAATAAACTTTAAATTTATTATAATTTTTTTATAAATATTTTTAATTTATTTTATATAATTAATAATTTAAAATATTTTTATATTAAAAATTAAATATTAATAAATATTTAAATTAAATTTATAATTAATATAAATTATATTAATAATAATAATAATATTTAATTATTTTATTAATAATTAATATAATATATATATATTATTTTAATATTTAATTAAATTACTTTATTTATTTATTTATTTATTTATAAATATATTATTATTAAGAATTTATATTTATTTTTTAATTATTTTATTAAAGAAAATTAAAAATTTAATATAAATAATTTATTTTAATTTAATATAATTTTATTTAATAATTTATATTAATTAATAATTATTTTAAAAAATATATAAATAAATTTTTTTATTATATTAAACTTTTTATAAAATATAAAATATATATATTTTATAAATTTATTTATTAAAATTAAAATATTATTATAATTAACTTTTATTATTAATTTTTTAAATAAAGAAAGCTTAATAATAAAATTTAAATTAATTAAGTTTTATAATTTATTTAATATTAATAATAATTATAATAATTTATATAATTTATATTTTATAAACTTACTTTAATTATAAAGATTATATTTATTAATAATTTAAATAATTTCTTATTTTATATTAAAAAAATCTTAATATTATTTTAGCTTTAAATATATAGCTTAAATATTTTAATAATTATATATTAATATTTTATAAAGTTTCTTAATAATTTCTTTTTAAAGAATTATTAAAAAATAATATTTTTTTTTATAAAATAAAACTTTATTTATATTTTTAAATTATTTCTTTTTATTATTTAAAATATCTTTATAATTTAATTTTATTTAATTAAATTAATTTATAATAAATTATATTTAATAAGTTATTATAATTTATTATTTTAATAAATTATTATTTAATTAATTTATAATAAATTATTTTTTTAAATATTTTATATTTAAGCTTTTATTTAAATTCTTATAAAGTATTATATAAGTTTTAAATAAAAACTTTTATTAATAATTTAATTATTTATTAAAAGTATTTATTCTTTTATTTTTAAATTCCTTTTAATATATACTTTTTATATTAAATTATAAAAAATATTTTAATTATTTAATTTATTATTTATTAAATTCCTTAATAATTATAAAATATATTAAATTTTTATAATTTATAAATACTTATATTTAATATTTTATTTTAATTAAATAATACTTTTATTTTTTAAATATTTTAATAATAATTATAAATTTCTTATTATATATTAAATAATTAAATTTAAATTTATTAAGTTTTTATAAAAAGAATATAATAAAATAAAATAATTTTTATTTATTATATTATTTTAATTTTCTTTTAATAATAAAATTTAAAATATTAATATTTATTTTATAAACCTTTTTAAAGTTTATTTTTATAAATATAAGTTTTAAAAGAATTTATTTCTTAATTTTATTAAATATATTTTATTTTTTTTATTTTTATTTAAAAAATTAATTTTTTTTAATAAAATTAATTAATAATATAAATAACTTTTTATAATTTTTAATATATTATTAATAAAAATTAATATTTTTTTAAAAGCCTTTAATTTTTTTAATATTAATTAAAATTAATTAATTTTTAATTATTATAATTTTAAAAGCTTATATTTTAATTTTTTTTAATTAAATTATATATTTAAAGAAATTAATTTTTTATAAATAAAAATATTTTTTTTAATTTTATTAAAAGTTTAATATTTTAAAAAATTTAAAGGATTTAATATATATATTATTTATATTATTAAAATATTTTTAAAAAGATTAAAATATTATTTAAATAAATTATTATAAAATAATTAAGGTATTTTTATAAAATATTATTAATTATTATTTAAAAAAAAAAATATATTAATAAGGCTAAAAATTCTAATAAAGTATTTAAAATAATTATATTTTATTTTAAAAATAATTTTTCTTTATTCTTTATTTTATTTTAATAAAATTATAAATATCCTTAAAATTTAATATTATAAATTATTATATTCTTTAAAGTTTATTATATAATTTCTTAATAAATAAAAAAGGATATTAATTTTTAATTATAATTTTATTAAATTATTAATAATTTATATAAAAATATAGCTTTTTATTTTTTTTAATATAAAAAAAATAAAATAACTTATAAAAAAAGTAAATAATTAAATATATTTTTTTTAAAATTATTATTAAGATATTTATATAATATTTTAAATTATTTTTTATTAAAATTATAAATTTTATAAATTTTAAAATAACTTTTTTTTAAAAAAATATTTTATAATTTTATTAATTATATTTAAATAATTTAAAATTAAATATTATTTAAAATAATTTTAAATATCTTTAATATTCTTTTAAAATTTATTTTAAATTATTTATTTTAAATTATTATTATATAAAATAAATAAACTTTTTAAATAATAGTTATATTATTTTATAATATATTAAATATTCTTTTTATTATAAAGTTTTTTTTAAAAATATAATTATAATTTTTAAGATTTTTAATAAATAATATATTTATTTAAATATTATTTAAATTTCTTATATTTATTATTATATTATTTAAATTAATTACTTTATTTTTTCTTTAATTTATAATAAATTAAAATATTATTATTATTTATTTAATTTATTTAAAAAATTTTTTTTTTTTTAATAATTAAATCCTTTTTTTATTTTTAAAAAGATTTATTATATAAATTTATATAAATATTAATATTATAGCTATCTTTAAAGATTAATTTTATTCCTTTATTTTTAATTTTTTTATTTATTAATTAATTTTAATAAATTTAATTAATAATTTAATTAATTTAAAAATTACTTTTCTTAAATTATAAAATTCTTAATATAATTTTATATTTTATTATATTTATAATATTAAATTAAATTATTTTTTTATAATTATTAAAGATAATTAATAAATAATTAATTTTTATATTAATAATTTTATTTTTATAAAATATTTTTTATTTATTAATAATATTAAATATATAAGGTTTTATTTTTTATTATTATAATATCTTATATTAATTTATTATTATTAATAATATAAAATTTATTTATATTTTATTATTTAAAAATATTATAAAGAGTTATTATTTAATTTATAATATAATTTTTATATATTTATATTTTTTAATATTAATTATATAAAAAACCTTTTTATATTAATTATAATTAATTAAGGTTTCTTTAAATTTAGCCTTAATTATTTTTTTATTATTTAATTTTTTATTAAGATCTTTTTAATTTATTAAATAGCTTTTTATATAAGCCCCTTTATTACTTTTAATGCTTATATTATAATTATAAGATTTTTTAATATTATATCTTTTTTATTAAATAATAAAATTATATTAAATTAATAATATTAATATTAATATTAAAGTTTTAATTTAAAATATATTTAATAATTAATTTATAAATAATATATTTATAATTTAAAATTATATAAATAATATAAGAAATAATTTATTTAAAATTTAAAAATAATATATTTTTAATTAAAAAAATATTATTAAATATTTTAATATTATAATTTATTTTATTTATAAAGCTTTATTATTTTTATTATATTTAAATATTTAAAAAAGAAATCTTCTTTAATTTTACTTATATAATATATTTTATATTTATTAAAAATATATAAAGCTTATATAATTTCTTTATAATTTAAATATTAATAATATATTTAAAAGTTATTATTAAGAAAATATATAAATAATAATATAAAAAGTTTTTTATAAATTATTAATATTATTATATTTTTATTTTATTTTAAAATTATAATTTAAATAATATTAATATTAATTAAATATTATAAGAAATATTTTATTTATTTATTTATAAGAATTTTAATTCTTTAAATTTAAAAATATTATTTAATTAATATTAATTATAATTATAAATAGCTTTTATTTTATTATTATAAAAAAATTTTAATTTTTAAATATTAAAAGGAATTATTTTAATCTTTTTTTATTTAAAGAATATATATTATAATTATTATTATAATATATTATTTAATTTATAAATATATAATTTTTTATTAATTCTTTAATAATTAAGTTAATTTATTATTATTTTAATATTAACTTTTAATTATCTTTTTTTTTATTTTAATAATTTTATATAAAATATTCTTTTTTATTATAATTATAATATTTAATATTTTTTTAAGCTTTTTTTAAATAATATTAAATTTTATTAAATTTAAATATTATTAATTAATTATTATTTATAATTAATATTATTTTTTAAAATTTAGCTTATTTTATTAATAAAAGAAATATATTAAATTTTTTTTTTAATTTATATTTATAAATTTAATTATAAATTTAAATAATTAATTTTATATATTAAATAAAATTATTTAATTAATTTAATTTAAATAATTTATTCTTTATTTTATTTTTAACTTATTATAAAATATAAAAATCTTTATAATATTAATATAATTAATTTTAATATAAATTAAATAAAATTTAATAATATAAATTATAATAAATCCCTTTTAATATAATCTTATAAATTCTCTTTTTATTTATTATTCTTTATTTAAATCTTAAATAAATAATTTAAAAATAAATTTATAATTCTTAAAATTATTAAAAATATCTTAAATTTCTTATTTATATTATTTAAATTTATTTCTTTTTAAAAAACTTATAAAATAAAATTTAAATTATATTAAAATTTATTTCTTTTAAAAAAAGGTTATATAAAATTTATTTTTTATTAAAATTATAAAAATATTAATAAGCCTTAATTTAAATAAAATAAGCTTATAATTATTTTAAAAAATTATTATAAAAAATTAAATTAATAAATTTAATAAATTTCTTAAATTTAATTAAAATATTAATAATATTAATAATATTTTAAAATATCTTAATTTTAATTTTTAATTTATTTATTTTATTATTTTAATTAATTTATTCTTAAATATAAATATAAAATTTCTTAATTTTTTTAATTATCTTAAAATATTAAATTTATAAAAATTTAAAATTATTATTATTTAAATTTTATTAAAAGTTCTTTTAAATATAATTAAAAGTTATATTAAAATAAAAATAATAATTATATAAATTATTATTTAAAATTTATATAAAATATTTAAATAAAAATAATTAAAATATAATAATTATAATTAATTTTTAATTAATAAACTTAATAAATAAATTTATATTTAAAAAATATTTAAAATAAAATATTACTTTAATTATTTAATTATTTTTTTATTTTATTATATAATTTATCTTTATTATATAATAAGTCCTTTTAAATTTATTTTATTAGCTTATAAAGTTTATTTATATCTTTAAAGAATTAATAATACTTTTTTAATTTTATTTTTATTATATTTATAATATATTATTTTTATAATAATTATTATAAATCTTAAATCTTAAAAAATATATAATATTTTTATTATTAATATTTTTAAATATATTAAGAATATTATATGAATAAAAATATAAAAGTTATTTTATTAACTTATTTTTATAACCTTTTTTATTTTTTTAAAATATTTTTCTTTATTATAATATTAAAATTTATAGCTTTATATATATTAATTAATCTTTTATAATTAATTAATTTATAAAGTAATTTTTATTTATTATATAAAAATAATAAATTCTTTTAATATATAAAATATTTTAATATATTCTTTTCTTTTTAATATTTATTTTCTTTTATTTAATATATATTTAATTTTTTTTAAAGATTTAAGTATTAATAAATATATTATTTTTTATATAATAATATATTAAATTAAATTTTAATAATATATAATTAAATAAATTATTTTAAATATAATATTAATTAAAATATTATATATTAAATATAAAATAAATTTATATATTTTTATTTTAATTATTAATTTTAAAATTAAATTTATATTAATTTAAAAATAATATTTTATATATAATAATAAATAAATTATTTTATATTAATTAAATTTTATTATTTTATTAAAAAAAAGATTTATAAGCTTTATTTATATAAAGTTATATTTTATTATTAATTTTAAATTATTTTTAATAATAAATAATATTATATAATTTTATAAATTTTAATATTATAATATTTATAAAATTTAATTATAATTATTTATAATTTATATTATTTTTTATTTTATTAAAATTATTATTATTATTTTAATTTAATAAATATATTTAAAAAATATAAATAATTTTTATAATAATTATTATAATAATTATATTAAAATTATATAAATTTATTTTAAATATTTTATAAATTATAATAATATATTAATAATTAATTAATTTAATATTTAATTCTTATTTTTTTATAATACTTTAAATAATATTAATTAATAATATTAATTAAAATATTCTTTATTTTTTTAATATCTTTTATATAATTTTTTAATAATTTATATTTATAAAAAGGCTTAAAGTATATTTAAATTTATTTATTTATTTTATTTTAAATATAATTAAATACTTTCTTTTAATTAAGGTTTTTTTAATTAAAAATATTTATAACTTTAATATATTATAAATTCTTTTAAATAAACTTTTAAATAATAAATTTATTTTTAATAATATTTTATAATATTAATAGATTTTTATAAAATTTATAAATAATTTAAATAAGCTTTATTAAAAAATATTAAATAAGCTTTTTTATAACCTTATTATATTTCTTTTATAAAGCTTATAATAAATTAAATTAATTATTTTATTATTTTATTAATAAATTATTATATTTTAAAGTAAAATAAAGAATATTTATATAATCTTTTTTTTTATATTTTTAAAATTATTTTTATTTAAAAAGAAATTTAAATAATAAATAAAGTTTTAAATATTTATAAAAATAAGATTTTTATTAATTATAATTATATTAATATTATTAAGATTATTATATTTTAAATTAAAAATTTTAATTCTTTTTAAAAGGTTTTATTTAAAAAGAATTTAATTTTTATTAAAAAGGAAATATTATAATATTAATTATAAGGGTTTAAATTTAAATTTTTATTAAATAATAAATAATATTAATTATAATTATTATTATTAAAAAAATAAAAATTATTTAAATTAAAGTTATTAAAATTATTATTTAAAGCTTTTATTTTTTATTTTTTATTATTATTATTATTTCTTTATTTATTATTATTTTTATTATTTTTATTATCTTTTTTATTAATAAAAAGCTTTTTATAATTATATAAAAGTTATATTTTTAAAATTAAATAATTATTAAAAATATTATTTATTTTAAAATATAAATTTAAAATATTATTAATTAATATTTTAAGTAATTTATATATATTATTTAATTTAATATTAATTTTTTATATTAATATTAAAGCTTAAATATTTATTTATTAAGCTTTAATAATCTTAAATATAAATTAATTAATTATTTTTTTAATATAATAAATAAACTTTTTAAATATATTATTATTTAAATAAGCTTATAATATTTTAAATATAAATAAATATTTATTTTTTATAATTATATTTTTATATATAAAGGGTTTATTAGCTTTATTTTTAATTATATAAATTAATAAATTATTTTTTTTAAAAAGAATTATTATTAATTAAAGCTTTTAAAGGCTTTATATTATTAAATATATAATATATTAAATAATTTAATTAAATAATAAAATCTTAAATAAATTATTATATATTTTTTTTTAAAAAATAAAAATAATTTTAATAATTATAATATTATAAATTAAAATAATTAATAATAATTATAAGAAAAAAATATAAATAAAAAATAAAATTATAAAATAATATAAAGGAAATAGTTTTATTTTTTTAAATAAATATAAAATAATTAAAGTAACTTATAATATTTATAATAATTAAATTATTTAAAATTAAAATAATATTATAAGAATAATTATTATAATTATTTATTTATAAAGGAAATTATTATTTAATAAAAGCTTTATTTTATTTATATAAATATATATAAAGTAAAATAATATATTATTATTAATTTTAAATTTTTTTAAATAAATATATTTTATTATTAAATTAAATTAAGAAAATATTTTAAATAAATATATTTTTTATTTTAATAAAATTAATATTATAATAAATATTTATTTAAATTAATTTTATTTTTAAAGCCTTAAAAATATTAAAGAAATTTATTTTTATTTTTATAATTTAATTATTTATATATTATATTTTTATATTAAAAAAGTATTAAATAATTAAAAGAAATTCTTTTTATAATATAAAGTTATAATTATTATTTATAATAATTATTTTAAGGTATAATTAAATATTAAATATAAGGTATAAATTATTATTATTTTAAAAGTTTTTAATAAAAGCTATTAAAGAATATTATATATTTTATTTAATTAATATATAACTTATAAGATTTATATATTTTATTAATAATACTTATAATATATTATTTTTATAATAATTATTATAATTTTTAAAAAATATAAAGATTATAAATTTAATTTTAAACTTTAATATTTTTTATATTTTTTTTTTAAAAAAAAAATAATTAAAATTAATAATTAAAATAAGGTAATTAAGCTTATATATAACCTTATATAAATCCTTTTATTAATAAGCTTTTTTTACCTTATAATTATAACTTAAAAGCATTCTTTAAAGCCCCTTTTTTTTAAAATTTTTTAAATTAATATATCCTTTAAATTTATATAATTTAATATATATTTTAAGCCTTTATATTATAAGCTTAAATAATATTTTATATAATATAATTTATTAAAAAATAATTTAACTTTATAATAATTTTTAATTTATATTAAAACTTTTAATATTAAATTATATTTCTTAATATTAATATTATTAAATTTAATATTAAATTATATTTTTTATATTAATATAATTAAATTTAATATTAAATTTATTTTTATTAAATAATTTTTTTTAAAATAAATATTAAATATAATAAATAATATTTCTTTTAAAATAAATATATTTTTAAAAAAGAATTTAAATTTAATATTATTTAAAATATTTAAAATATTTATTATTATATTTAAAAATTATAATATTTATTTTAAAAATATTAAATCTTTTATAAATATTAAAATAAAGATTATAAATAAAAAGATAAATAATAAAAATTTAAAAAAGTTAATTAATTTTTTTAAAAAATATATAATAATTAAAAAAAATATTAAACTTTATTATAAATAATTAATAAATTAATTATATTTTAATAAATATAATTAAAAATATAAAATTATAAATCTTTAATTATTTTTATATTTAAAATAAAATATTTTTAAATAATAATTAAAATAAATTATTAAAAATTATAATTAATTATAATATTAATAAACCTTATTTTTTAATTTAAAATATTTTTAAAATATTTTTTATTATAAATTTAAAAAAAAAAACTTTTATTTTATTAAAAAAATAATTTAAATTATTATAAATTATAAATTATTATTATAAAATTATAATTTTATTTTTAATAAAATATATCTTTTTATATTAAATATATTTATCTTTATTAAATTATTAAAAATAATATTTTTTAAAAATTTAAAAATTTAATTAATTAAATTAATAAATATATATAATTAAAAATTATTATAAAAAAAGGTTTTTTTATTCTTTTAATAATATTAATAGCTTTAATTATTAATATAATATTTATTATTATTATTATTATTATTATTATTATTAAAAATATTATTTTTATATAATAAATTTATAATTTAATAAAGTTATTATTAAATATAATTATTTTTAAATTTATAAAAAATATATCTTTAAATATAATATTTAATATTATTATTAAAAAAGCTATATAATAATTAAATACTTTTAATATTTATTAAAATATTTATAATCTTTTAATATAATATATAATATTAATTAAATAATTATATATATTTTTATTTAAAAAAGAATTAATTTAAAGAAAATATAATTATATTTAAAAAGTTTCTTTTAAGCCTTTTATTAAAGCTATAAGGCTAATTATATATAAGATATTTATAAGGCTTATTTAATTAACTTATTTTATTAACTTAATTAGCTTTAAAAGTATTTATAATTTAACCTTTAAGTAATTTTTACTTTTTCTTTTCTTTCTTTAAATAACCTTAATTAAAAATTAATTATTTTTTATTATTATTTTATATCTTTATTATTATTTTAATATATAAATTATTTTATTTTTAATATTAAATAATTATAAAATATTTCTTATAAAATATCTTTAATAAAAATTATATTTATAATATTAAAGCTATTTATTATTATTTTTTAATTTAAATAAGCTTTACTATATAATATAATAATTATTAAAATAAATAATAAATTAATTTATATATTTATTAAAAAAATAAATAAAGATTCTTATAATTATTAATTAATAAAAATAAAAATTAAATATTTAAATTTATTATTTAAATATTTAAAAAAAAAAAAAAAAATTAAATATATTATTATTTATATAATAATTATTATTAAAATAATATATTATAAATAATAATTATAATTTTATATTATAAAAAGAATTTCTTTTAATTAATTATTATTTTTTAAATATAAAAAGTATAATATATAAATAAAGTTTTATTATAATATTAATTTTATTTTATAATATAATTTATAATTTATAAATATTCCTTAAATTATTATCTTTTTTATAATTAAAAAATTATAATAATTATTTTTATAATATTATTTTAATTTTAAATAATTTTTTTATTATAAATATTATAAATTATTTTAATTATTTTATATTTATTAAAAGAAATAAAATTATTTTCTTTATATTAATTTATTATTTAATTTTATTATTTATATTTTATTTTATAATATTAAATATTTATTTTAAAATAAAATAATATAATTATTAAAATTATTTTTATTTATAAAAGAAAATTATAAAATTTAATATAAAGCTTAAAAAATATATTAAATTAATTAATATATTAAATATTAAATAATATAAAATTTATTAAAGTTTTTATTAATAATAATCTTTTTAAAAATATAATTTATTTATTAATATAATAAAAGAAAATTAATAAAGTTTTTAAATATAAAAATATAATTATAAAAATTAAATTATATTTACTTTTATTTAAAAATTATAATTATTTTTAAATAATAATATATTTAAAAAATATATTTATTATTTTTTTTTTAAAAAAGTTTTTTAATTAATTATAAATATTATAAATATTAAATAAATTAATAATTAAGCTTTAATAATAAATTATTTATATTCTTTAAGTTTTTTTATTAAATTAAAATAATAATAATTATCTTAATAAAATAAAAAATAATATAAATTATAAATAATTATAATTAAATTTATTATATATAGCTTTAGATAATAATTATATAATTTACTTTTATAAATTAATATAATATTAAAAGCTATTAATTTATATTAAAACTCTTTATATTAAATTATATTCTTTTATATTAATATTATTAATAAGCTATTAAGCTTAATATTAAGCTAATCTTTATTATTATAAATAAAGCTATTTTTAATTTAATATTATTAAATATTATATTTAAATATTATTATTATATAATTTAAATAAATATAAATTACTTAAAATAAATAATATAAAATTATTATCTTTTAAATTATTATATAATATATATATAAGATTTATTTTTACTTTAAATATATAATAATTATAGCCTTATTTCTTAAGATTATTTAAAGATAATTATTTAATTTATTATTAAAACTCTTTAAAAATAATTATTTAATTAAAATAACTTAATTTAATATATATAATTATTATTTAATAAAATAAATATACTTTCTTATTTTAAATATAAATAAAATAAGTTAATAAAGTTAATATAAATAATTATAAAAATAAATATTAAATATAATAAATAAGTTTTTTTTAAAATAAAGATAATTCTAAGTAATAATTTAAATTTAATATTATTTAAGCTTTAATAATAAATAAATAAAAATTAAGCTTTAATAATATATAAAAAGAAATAAAATAAAAATATAAATAAATTATTTAAAATATTATTTAATAACTTAAATTTTAATATTAATAAAATTAATATTATTTTTAATTTATATTTTAAAATAAATTATATTTTTAATAATTATTAAATCTTAAAAATATAACTTTTATATAATTATAAAAAGCTTTTTAATAATAAGAAAAATAATAAAAATAATAAAGAAAATAATAAATAAAAAAAGATAATAATAATAAAAAATAAAAAATAAAAAGCTTAAATAATAATTTTAATAATTTAAATTTAATTAATTTTAATTTATTTAATTCTTTTTTAATTATAATAATAATTAAAGATTTATAATTATATTTTTATAATTATATTTAATAAATTATAATTATTTTATTAATTATTTATAAATAAAATTTAATATTTTATTAAATTATTTTTTTTAATTATTTTATATTTTTTAAAAAACTTTTTTAATCTCTTTTTTTTTTCTTATTTATAATCCTTATTTTAATATTTATAAATAATTTAATATTATTAAAATAAATCTTATAATTATTAAATATAAATATAATTATATTAATTATTTTAAATATAATTAAATTTAAATTATTATTTAAAATTATTTTTAATTTAAAAAAAACTTATTTATTATATTTAATATTTATTTTTATAATAATAATTATTATTATAATAATAAAAATAATTATTTTAATTATAATTAAACTTTCTTTTAATATAATATTATAAATTATTCTTTTATTATAATAATTAATTATATTTAAAAATATAAAAATAATAAGCTTAAAAATAATTATAAAAATATTAAAAAAATAAGATTAATTATTAAATTTTAATTAAAAAAAAGGTATATAATATAATTAATAATAATAATTAAATTAATTATAAAATATTATATACTTTATTATTTTTATTTTTATTAATATATATATATTAAATAAATAACTTTTAAAATATTTTATTTATATATATTTTTTTTAAATTCTTATATTTTAATTATTATTTCTTTATTAATATTATTATAAAAGAAAATAATAAAATTTATAATATTTATAATTATATTTTTTATTTTTAAATTTAAATATTTAAATATTTAATTAAATATATTAAATAAAATATATATATTAAAATTAATAATAATTATTTAAGCTTTAATTAATTAATAAAAACTTTTTATATTTTTATTATTTTTATTTAATATATTAAAAATAATATTATTAAAAATCTTTAATTTTAATTAATAAAATATATTTTTATTAAAAATCTTATTTATTTATAAATTAATATTAAAGCTAAATTAAATAATTTTAATTTTTAAATATATATTAATATTAATATAAATTATAATTTAATAAGAAATATATTATAAAAGTTTTAATAATATAAATATTATTAAATATAATATTTATATTATTAAAAATATAAATAAATATTTTAATAAATTAATTAAGCTTATATAATAATTATTTTTAATATATTAAAATTAAATTAATAATAACCTTAATTAAATTATTATTATTTAAATTTTTAAAAAAAGTTTATAAATATATTAATTAATAATAATATTATAATATATTTTAAATAATATTATTTTATTATTATTTTTTTTATTTAAAATTAAATATTAAATTTAATAATTTTTAAAATTATTTTAAAGAAAATATATATAATTATATTTAAATAATTTATTAAAATTATAATATAATATATTAATTTATTAATAAAATACTTTTTATATTTATTTTTATTTATTTATTAATAATAATTATATTAATAAATTTAAAATTATTTTATTAATTAATTTTATTTTATAATATTAATATAATAATTAAAATTAATTCTTATATATAATTAAATATTATTTATATAATTAAAAACTTAATATATTTTATAATTTTATTTATTAAAATAATTAAAATATTAAAAATAATAATAATTATAAATATAATTATTTTTATTATTATATTTATTATAAACTTTATTATTAAAAAAATATAATTTATTTTAATTTTAATTTTAATTCTTTTAAAGAAATAATTTATAATAAATTATAAATTTAATATTTTAATTAATTTAATTTATATAATTAAAAATAAGAATATTAATATAAAACTTTTAAATATAGTTTTTAATAAAGTATTATTATTAATATTATTTTTTAATATTATTTATTATATAATTAAAAATAAAAATATTATAAAAAGTTTAAATTTAAATTTTTTTATAAATAATATTATAAAAATAAATTATAATTATTTAATACTATTTTATAATATTATAAATTATAATATTTTTAATAATATTATAAATTATTTATATTCTTTAAATTCCTTTATTAAATTAAAATAATAATAATTATTTTAATAAAATAAAAAATAATATAAATTATAAGTAATTATAATTAAATTTATTATATATAATCTTAAATAATAATTATTTAATCTACTTTTATAAATTAATATTATATTAAAAGCTATTAATTCACATTAAAAGTCTTAGCATTAAATAATGCCTAGTCTCCAGTGCTTATCCTTTTATACTAACGCTATTAAGCTATTATAAATAAAGCTATCTTAACCTAATTTAATATTATTAAGCATTATATTTAAATACCTTTCTTATATAACTTAGGCCTTTAAATATAAATTGCTTAAAATATTTAATAATATTATAATAATAATTTAAATTATATCTTTTATCTTAATTATTAATATAATAATATTTAATAAAATAATTATAATTAAAGTAGCTTTTAAGATAATTATTAAAGTAACTTTTATAATAAATATTATAATAATTTATATAATTCTTTTTATAATAATAATTATTTTAATTTATATAATATATTTTAAAAAATAATATTAAAAATAAAAATAATATTTTATATTTTATATAATAATAATAATAAAAAGAATATTAATAATATTAAATATATAATATTTTTTATTAATATAAAATGCCTTAATTTAAATAATTAACTTTTAACTCTTTATATAATAAATAATATTATATTTATTATTAAAAATTCAAATTAAGAAATTATTTATCTTTATTTTATAAATAAAGTATTTTTATATTTTTTATTATTAAAAAAAAGCTTATTAAAAATAAAGAAATCTTTTTTAATTAAATATTTATATTTATTAAATAATATTTTTAAGAATAATTTTAAGATATTATATTAAATATTAAAATAATAATATATTTTATAATTAAATATAAATAATATTTTACTTTATAATAAAATTAATTATTTATATAATTAAATACTTTTTAAATAAAAAAAATATTTATTACCTTTAATTAAAATAAAAAGTTAACTTTATATAATATAATTATTCTTAATATATTTATTAAAAATATTACTTTTTATATAATAAATATTTTGATTTTATTTTTATTTTATATTTAAAATATAAATACTTTCTTTATTTATTTTTATAATATTATTAATAAAATAATATATTAAAAACTTAAAAGTTTTTATAAAAAGATTTTCTTAATAATTTAAAAATAAAATTATTTATAATTCTTTATTTTTATATAAATAAATATAATTATTTATTTTATATAATTTAAACTTTAATATTTTTATTAATATTTTTAATATTTATTTATTAATTAACTTTTTTATCTTTTTATTAATATTAAATATTTTATTAATATTTATATATTAAAAATAATTTAAAAAGTTTATTATTATTATTTATTATATAATTTTATTTTAAATAAATTTAAATTTACTCTTAAAATAATATTAATTTTAATTATAAATATATTTTATATATTATTAATTTAATAATTAATTTTTAAATTATATATTTTTTTTATATTTCTTTTAATTAAAGATATTTAAAATATATTTTAAATATATTAAATTAATAAAATTTTAAAATTATTAAATTAAATTATTTATATTAAAATTAACTTTTTATTTATTAAATTTTAAAATATTATAAAAATTATAAATATTATTAATAAATAAATATTTATAAAGATTTATT
Source organism: Diaporthe sp. P3_1W (assembly GCA_037177825.1). Taxonomy (NCBI): domain Eukaryota; kingdom Fungi; phylum Ascomycota; class Sordariomycetes; order Diaporthales; family Diaporthaceae; genus Diaporthe; species Diaporthe sp. P3_1W. The sequence goes on from JBAFXB010000001.1 coordinate 9,132,187, forward strand.
AATTTATTAATAAAATTAGTTATTATTATATTTTTTTAAAAAAGGCTTTTAAAATTCTTTATATTAAAATTTTTAAATTATATTTTAAAGAAATAATTCTTTAAATAATATTTAAAGTAATTAATTATATTATAAATTTATAAATATATATTTTAATATTCCTTATCTTTAAAATATATTTATATTTAATAATTAATTTTATTTTTATATTATTTATTTTAAAATAAATAAAAATAATATAAAAAATTATATATATTTTATAAAAACTTAATATAAAATAATAAATTAATATAATTTTAAATATTTAATATAATTTAATTATAAATAATATATTTATCTTATTATTATTAAAGAATATATATATATATATATATATAATTTAAAATAATAATTAATAAAAATTATATAAACTTTTATTTATTAATAATTTTATTATATTTAAATTAATATTTATTTAATTATATTTTTAAAATAAAATTATAAAAAAGATTTAATATTTTTAAAAATAATATTAAATATTAAAATAAACTTATTAATTTTTAATATTAAATATTAAAATAAATTTATTAATTCTTAATATTAAGCCTTTTTAATTTTAATAATAAAAATAATTTTTTAATTTAAAAAATAAATTAAAGCTAATAATAATTATATATTTTATTTTTAATAATATTTTTTTAATAATAAAAAAGGAAAATAAAAAAATAATAATTATAATTTCTTTATTTAAAATAAAAAAAATAATTTTATATTTTTATTAAAGCTTTATTATATTAAAATAATTAATATTTTTAATAAATTCTTTAAAAAAATAAATATAAAAAAGATCTTAAACTTTATTAAATATAATATTTTTTATTTTAAATTTTATAATTTAATATAATATAATAATAATAAATTATTTAATTTTTATATTATTTATAATATTAAAAATAAAATTAAAATATTATATAAAAAATTATATTTTATTATTTAAAAATATAATAATAAAAGTTAAAAATCTTTTTTATTTAATTATTAATATTTTAAAATATAAATTAATAATTAATTATAATATTAATAATTATATTAATAAAGAATAATATAAATATTAAATTTTAAAATAATATTTTAATTTATTTATAATTTAAATTTAAGCTTAAATAAATTCTTTTAATATATCTTTTTATTAAGATTTATAATAAATATTTAAAGAATATTATTATAAAAGTTATTTAATCTTTTTATAATATTATAAAAGTTAATATATATTAAAAAATTATATATTATAAATATTATTTTTAAAATTTAAAAATAAAGATATTTATATATAACTTTTATCTTTTTATATAAATATATATAAAAATATATTTTAAATTTATAATTATATAAATTAATAATATTTTTATTATAATTATTTTTAAATTTTTTATTTTAAAAAAAGAATTAAAGAAAAATTCTTTTAATATAAATTAAAAATAAAATAATAATTTAATATTATATTAAATTTTAATAATATAAAAATTATTATAAACTTTAATAATTTAATTTTCTTTATATAAAAAATATAAAATATTAAAATTAAAATTATTAATATAAAATTTAAAAATTAAATATAAAAATATATAAAATAATATATTTATAAAGCTTATTTAGCCTTTATATATTAATTAAAAATAATATTTAATTTATTTATTATTATTTAAATTAAAAACTTAAAAATAATTATTTATATTAAATTAAATTAAAAGCTTTAATAATAAATTAAATATATAAAATAAAGATTTTATTATATTTTTTTTAATTTAATATTTATTAAATTAATAATATTTATAAATATTTTATTTATTAATAATAATAACTTTAACTTTTAAATAAAGTTTATTATTATTTTAATTAATAAAATAAAAGGAAAAGTATTTATTAAATAAAATCTTTATAATAATATTATTTATTAATCTTTAATTAAATATAAAAAATATATATAAAATATATTTATTTTTAAAATTTATAATATAATAAAAAATTTTAATATTAATATTATTTTTATAATTACCTTTTAATAAATTACTTTTTATTATTTATATAAATTTATATTTTTTATATAAATATTTAATTAAGCTTAAAATTATTAAAAAGAAATAATTAATAATAAATATAATACCTTCTTATTAATTATATAAATAAAAAAAGATTTATAAAATTAAATAAATTAATAATAATAATAACTTAATAAATATATTTATTGAAATTAATTTTAATAAATTATATAAATATTAAATTATTAATAAGAAATTAATAATATATATTAAAAGATATATAAATTATAAATAATTACTTTATTAAATAAAGAATTAAATTAAAATTAAAATTTAAAATTATTATTTTAATATTTTATAAAATAAATTTATTTTTATATATAATATAAAATAAAAATATATATTATCTTTATATTATTTAATTAATTATTCCTTAAGACTTTTTTATTAAAATATAATTTTAAATATATATATATATTTATTAATTTAAAAATTAAAAAATATAATAATAAAATTAAAATATAAGAATTAATTAAATTAAATAAAAATAAAAAAATATAAAAAGAAATATAATTTTAAGTTATATTAATAAAAATATATTAAATTAATAAAAGTTTAAATTTTTTTTTTATTAATTATTTATATTTTAAAATTTATATTTAATTAATTAACTTTTAATTTTTATCTTTTTAAAGAATATATCTTATATTTAAAATTTTTATAATTATATTTATATATTAAAAGTTTTAATAATATAAATTATTATTATTTTATAAATATTTAAATTATTAATTATATTTAATAAATATTTTTAATTAAGTTTTATAATTTAATATTTATATATTAAAATTATATATATTTTTATTTATTAAATTAATTAATATTTTTATTTTATATTATATTTCTTTTTTATTTAAATATTTTATTTTTTAATTTTCTTTAATTTATTTTTTATTCTTTTAATTAATTTATTTAATTAATTTCCTTTATTATTATTTTAATTCTTTTAATATAATTATTTAATATAATATTAAATTATTTTAAGAAATTATAAATTAAATAATTATATTAATATAATAAGGATTTAATTTAATTCTTATTTATTTATAACTTATAAAAAATAAAATTATAAAGTTATAAATTATTTTAAAAATAATTTATTTATATAATAAAAATAATATTTATTTAATTTTAATTAAAATAATAAAATAAATAATATATTATTAAATTTTTAATATTATAATTTTTTAATTTATAATATAAAAGATTTTATATTTATATTTAATAATATTATAATATAATTAAATTAATATATTATTTTTAATTAATACTTTTTTTTAAATATTTTAATTATTTTAACCTTAATACTTTTTAATTTTAAATTTAAATTATATTTAAAAGAATATTTTTTTAAATAATATATATATATATATTTATTTAATAAAAGATTATTAATATAAATAAAATATATATATAAATAAATAAAAATATATAATTAGCTTAAATATTAATTATATAATATTTAATTATATAATTATTTAATTAAATAATAAAAGCTATAATATATAATATAACTTTCTTTTTTTAATTAAATAATTAATAATTAATTAACCTTTTTAACCTTTATATTTAAATATATAATTTAATTAATAATATTTTTAATATATTTAAAAATATTAATAATAAAAATATTATATTTTTTTAATATTTAATATTTATAATAATTATTATAATAATTATATATTATAAATATTATTAATAAAATATATAAACTTTATAAATTATATATTAATTAAATAAAATATATAATATCCTTTATAAATCCTTTTTAAAAATTCTTAAAATAATAATATTTTATATTTTATATTTATTATTTAATTATATTTTAAAAAAGTTATTATAATTTAATTTAATTAAAATATTTAAAATTTATTATATAAATAATACTTTTTATTAATTTTATTTTTATTATTTAATATAAGGTTAATAATATAAATAAGGCTTAAATTATTTTAAATTTATATATTTTAAATAAAGTTATAATATTTAATAATTATTTTTTTAAAATTAAAGGTTATTTTTTTTATAATAATATATTTTAATTATTAATATTATATAATTATTTTTAAATTTAAATATATTTAAATTATTAAAAGTATTTTAAAATAATTAATTATAAAAAGCTTAAAATATTTATAATAATATAAATAAGCTTTTAAAACTTTTTAATTTATATTTAATAATTAAAATAAAAATATTTAAGTTATATTTTTTTTTTTAAATTTTTATTTATTTTAATATAATTAAAAAATATAAAGCTTATTTTTTAAAGATCTTTAAAACTTTTTTATTAAATCCTTTTTAAAATATTTATTAATTAAATTATTTAATTTTATAATTAATAGTTTTAATTTCATTAATTTTAAAAAATAAATTAAAATATTAAAATATTTTATTATATTAATAATATTTTATATATTAAAATAATATTTTAAATTTATTAAATCTTTTTAATAGTTTATCTTTTATTTAATTATATATAAATATTTAAATAAATAGCTTTAAAAAACTATAATTTTAATATAATATTATTTTCTTTTTATATATTATTAAATAAAAGCTAAATATTAATATTATTATTTTAAAAATTATTTATATTTTTTTAATTCCTTTATTAAGCTAAAAAGATAAAAATTATCTTAATAAAATAAGAGATAATATAAGTTATATATAATTATAATTAAATTCATTATATATAGCCTTAAATAATAATTATTCAATCTTTTATAAATTAATATTATATTAAAAGCTGCTAATTTATATTAAAACTCTTAATATTAAATTAAGCCCTTTTATATAAAATATAGAGATTCGCAGGGCTTAAATTAGAGGGTACAGGGGTATATATTGCCCTTAGTGCACCAATTTGCACGCCCAAATCAACGCCTAAATCAACGCCTAATTCAAGGCTCAATTGCACGCCCATTTTACACGCCCATTTTGCACGCCCAATTTATATACCTAGGGCCAATTCGTATGTTTAATTTATACGCCTAGAGCTAAGTTGCATGCTGAAAGCCCTGGGTATACAACTTGGCTTTAGGCATGTAAATTAGGTATATGAATTAGGTGTGTTATAATGATCATAACTAGTTCTTGGCTGATAAACCTAGTGAGTGGGTTTATATTCAGGGAATATTTAAGGTGGTAATATTTTAAGTAATATATAATGATAGTAGATTAAAAGCCTTATAGCTATTTAAGGTGAATATTTAAATTAATTATTAAAAAGCTATCCTAAGCTAATGCTATTTATTAATAATAAGTATAATTTATATAATTTATCTCTTTAATTAGAGTAATGGGAGCGTCGCTTTTAATAGCTTATTTAAAGCATTACTTATTTAGAGCAATAAGAGTATTAGATTATTTGGATTATCTGGAGTAAAGCGTTGCTTTAATTATTTTAATTATCTTTTCGTTTTATTATATAATTTATTCTTATTATATAGTAAATCCTTTTAAGCCTGCCTTATTAGCCTATGGGGTTTATTTGTGCCTTTAGGGGATTAATAATACTCCCTTGGTTTTATTTTTATTATATTTGTAATATTATTTCCCTCCTTTATTATTTCTTTATCCCTAAAGAACCTTAATAAATCTTTTTTTTATTTTTTTTTTCGTATATTTTATTTTTATGTATCCATTAGTTAATAATTATATTATTATATATAGAGAAATCGCGTTTTAAGAAATCGAATTAGCGTAAATATTTATTTACGTTTATTGAATTATTAAGCTTTAAAATTATACTTTATTCATTTTATTTTAAGAAGGGGTAGTTTTATTAAATAATGGAGGGTATTTTTCATTATTTTACTTGCATTAAGTGAGATAAAAGGTATAATGGTTTTAAGGTATTTATGAATACTTGTGAGTCCTAGTCTTTTTTATCCTTCCGTTTTTTTTTTTTAATTAATCTCTTAGTGTTTTAGGTTATTATGGAAGAGAAGAAGTTGCGTTCTTAAGAGTTTAAGGCTTAGGAGGCTTTATATAAGGCTTATTATTAAGTGAATAAAGCGATGGCCCATTTAGATTATTTGCATTGTTAAAGGGAGTCTTTAGTTCGTTATGGGGCTGGTTTGGTGAATAAGGGTTTGGCTGCCCTAGATGTGTTTAAGGAGGCGAAGGCTGTTAATTAAGTTGTGGCTAAAGAGTTTAAAGCCGTTTTTAATATTTAGTAAAATAGTGGTTTTGGTATTATGGATTGGGATTTTGTAATAGAGTTTACTAATATGGATTTTTCTGTTTGGTTGTTTAATGGTATGCTTAAAGTGCCTTTTAGCAGTTTGCTAAGTTTTAAATAAGTTTTTATGAATTATCCTTATTATTATAATTTTCCTATTTAATTAAATATTCTATTATTTTTCTATATATTTAATAGTTTAAGATATATTTTACCTTATATTTTAATTTATAATTATTAAGCTTAATATTAATAGCTAATATAGTATTAGCTAATATAGGTTTTAATATAGAGATATAAAAGATTGGGTAGATTTTTATTCTTTTTAATAGTACAAGTTTATAATTTATTTTTAATATTCTCTTCTTAATTTTAAATAGTTTAATTTTTTTAAAATTAAGTTTATTATTAGGTCGCTTAGTTTTAATTTATTTTTTGCGAAATAAATAGATTATATCTCCTCTCTTAAAGGTTAATTTTTTTAATTTTTATTAATTTACCTATTTTACTATATATTCTTAAATAAATCTTAAATTTATTATAATTTTTCTATAAATATCTTTAATTTATTTCATATAGTTAGTAGCTTATAATGCTTTTATATTAAAAATTAGGTATTAATAAATATTTAGATTAAATCTATAATTAACATAAAATGGTAAAATATTAATAATATATATATTCACGCTATTATAAGCGAATTATATTAACGATAATAATAATATTTAATTATCCTATTAGTAATTAATATAATAATATATATATTATTCCAGTATTTAGTTAAATCGTTTTATTTATTTATCTATTTATAAATATATTATCATTAAAAGCTTATATTTAGCTTTTAATTATCTTATTAAAAAGGATTAAAAGTTTAATATAAATAGCTTATCTTAATTAAATATAATTTTTTTTAATAGCTTATATTAACTAATAATTATCCTAAGAAATATATAGGTAAGCTTTCTTATTATATTAGATTCCTTATAAGGTATAAAATATATATATTTTATAAATCTATTTATTATAACTAAGATATTATTATAATTAATTCTCATTATTAGTTTTTTAAATAAGGAAAGCTTAATAATAAAGTTTAAGCTAATTAATTTCTATAGCCTATTTAATATTAATAATAATTACAATAGCTTATATAGCTTATATCTTACAGGCTTACTTTAATTACAGAAATTATATTTATTAATAACCTAAGTGACTTCTTATTTTATATTAAAAAAGTCTTAGTATTATCTTAGCCTTAGATATATGGCTTAGATATTTTAATGATTATATATTAGTATTTTATAAAATTTTTTAATAACTTCCTTTTAAAAAGCTATTAGGAGGTAATATTTTCCCTTATAAAATAAGGTTCTACTTATATCCTTAAGTT